>JACCHY010000003.1:5000000-10000000 GCA_018907195.1 Dolichoris vasculosae
TTTATTAGTAATATAAAATTGTGTATATAATGTTCTATAATATAAATACAATTTAGTTAAATATGAAAACAATTTACATTTTTATTTCCACTCCTATTGACCATAACTCGTCTTATTTTTAATATAATTAAATTTAATTATAACTTAGTTTCGTTTAAAATTTTTATACTTTTGCTTAGTAACCAAATAAAATCTAAAAAAAATTATCTTGAATATTTTTTTCAAATAAATATTTAATTATTATTAACTATATAAAATAATGATTGTAATCATTCCTATAAAATAAAATTTTTAAATCGATTATTATTATTATCTCATAAAATGATAATTTTATTCATTTTTATATTATGTATGATATTAAAATATTAATTACAAAACGAAAAAACAGATATTGGAAAAATGTTGACACTTCTATAACAATAGAAAATTGAAATATAGATATAAACAAAGCAATACTAAAATTAACTAATTACTTTCTAAATTTTTTAAATTTATAGAAAGTCAATTTTTTCTGTATTAATAGATTCGTATTTCAGTAATGTATAATAAAATAATGAAGAAGAATTTAATAAATATGTAGAAAAATAATTAAAATTGGATTGAATACATAAAAATGCAAGGCTGGAGTTCATAAGAAAACAGAAAAAGTTTCTATTATTATATCTCAAAAGATAATAGAATAAGAATTAAAAAATAAGTGACAAAGAATAAATAAGCAGTGAAAAATAATGTAGTTTTCCTGCTTCTTCTCTTTTTCAGTTTCTTAACTCCTTCCTACATTTTTATCTCCATTCACTTTTTTGGAAATACTGTGCGATATAAACTTTATACTTTTGTATTTATGCAGTAATTTATTTTATCTCAAAGTCAGCATCATGGCTGTGCTAACTTTTATCACGTACATACCTGCTGTGTATTCTTTAATAAATATACATTAAGTATAGGTGGAATATCGATTTTATTTAATCTCACAGGTGCTGAACCGGAGATATATTTATCATTCAACGCATGATTGCAGGTAATAATTGTGCAATGAAGCAAATACTATTCATTTGAAACTACTGACTTAAGATTTGAAGATTTGCATGCACAAAAATAAAACGATGTTTAGTTTTGGTTTTCAAAGTAATAGTGTCAATTTTACAAAATTTTTGCCAATACATTTACTTACTGATTTTTTAGCATAATATTTGCTTTCAATATAATTTACATGTATGAAATTCATCCATTAAATTCTATTTAACGATTAAATCTCAAGTTTTTATTTTAGTTTTAAATTATTATCGAGATATATAAAATTTTGCTCCAAATTTTAATAAATTTTATCACTTAATTATTATAAAATTTGTTATAAAAAAAAATTATAAAATAAAAATATTACAAAAATTAAAATTTTTTTTCTTTTTTTGTTGATAATAGTTTGAATATAATAATTTGTATATTAATTATTTTAAATATTATTACATTTTTCAGTTTTATTTTTTATTCCTTTTCATAGTATAGTTAAATTTAGATTTTAAATTATATAAATGACTACATTTTCTTTGTAAAATAATATACTCTGATTATATTTTAATTTTTTTAGTATAATTTTTTTTAAATTTAATTTAATAATTATTTTATTTCAAACTGATTTTTAATGTGACAACTGATATTTTAAGATATATATGCATTTTTACAAAATTTATTACCATTCTATAATTACTACATGTAAAACAATATAATAAATATAAATCTAAGTAATTTTATTTAATTAATAAATAGATTTATTCTTGAACACAATTTACAATTTTATTATACTATTAAATAGATTTATTCTTGAATAAAATTTACGATTTTATTGTATTAATTCTTTGAAAATATAAATTCATTTATTTTAAATTTAATTCAAGTTATAATATTTCAAAATTAAATACTAAATTATTAAAAAATATTTAAAATAAATATAGACCAAGCATATATACAGAATTTATCACCAAATAAAAAATATGAATTTATTTTTTCTATATATATATAGATTAATGTTTTGTAATCTAATAATCATATGAAAGTAAAAATATTGTGTTAAAAGTAATAGTTAAAAAAGTTTGTTTATTATGTATTATTTTTATTAAATATTTTTAAAAAATGGATGTACATTTATATGTACAAACATACATATATTATTTTAATCTTACATAAGTTAATATTTATATATTTTTAATAAATTTTATAGAAATGTATATTTATTGAAAACATTAGTAATGAAATAAGAAATCTTATATTTTCTAATTGTTTAATTTCAAAAAGTGATTTCAAATTTTAAAAAAAAGTATTTCGAAGAAAAATTTTTTCTATATTTAATTTTGTTTAATGTAATAAACTTTCATAAATAAACAAAACTTATGAATATAATATTACAAATATTATAAAAATATTATAAAAGGATATTTGTTTTTTTATTCTGTTAAATTTTTAATAAAAATTTTAGAATAATCGATATGATATAAAAAAATAGCGGTTTAACTATTACCTTTTCTACATAATTTTTACTGTTATATAATTGTTAAGACTATAAAGTATTAATTTAAAAAACCATCTGATTTAATTTAATGTATTTATTAATTAATAAATCTTATTGTAATTAATATAAAAGACGTAATAAATTAGCAAATAATAAATGCTAATGGCCTACAGCGGTTGTATTTATATTTTATGGATATCCTTTTTGTTGTCCTACTGTTATAAGACTTTGGATACATAATATAACAAAGAAAAATATTATAAAAATAATTAAAATTTTTTAAAAATTATATAAGTTTTTATTTTGTATCTTCAAAGAGTATTATGATATGAAAGAATATATTTCTTTTTCTCGTAAATATTCTTAAAACTGCAATATTTTTCTTGTAGGCCAGTTTATAAAATAAGAATACACTAAACTAATTTACTTGAAAAGTAAATAGACACTTTATTTACATTTCAAATTGAATTAATTCTTACATTTGTATTTTATGAAACTTTTTTTCAATTAATTCTTTCACATTTAACTTTCTGAAGATATTATTAAATCTTCAATTTATTTTTGATAAAAATGCATAAATAGTTTCTTCAATATTTAGATATATTAAAATCTTTTTAAATAATATATTATAATTTCATTTTTAATGACTTAAAATTTATAATTAAATAATAATACATTCATTAAATATAGAATAAATTATCTTTATTATAAAATAAAAGGCTATAATGGCATCATTTTTCTAAAATTTTTGATAATTCATTTATGTTTTTAATAATTTTAATAATATGTAATAAGAAGTTGTATATTCTATCTAAAATATACATAAATCTTCAAAAAACATGAAGAATTTATATTCGTAAAAATTATTCATATCGTCACATTTAGTTACAATTATTAATTTTTAAATAAACCAAAAGAAGAAAAGTATATAATCTGAAAAGTATTTAAATAAATCTTAGATATAATAATTTTTATTATACAATGAAAAATTTTGAAAAAGATATTTTTCAATATTAAGTTTTTTGTATAAAGTAAAATAGAAGAGCTAGTTATACAAATCAGTAGTCACTTACCCCTATAGTCAGCCCGTAATTTTCCTCGCAAATCCTTGGTCAACCTTCTCATCGTGTCACGACGCGGTTAATTCTAGTAATAAAAATTATATAGGCATGTAGTACAATAGTAATATAGAGAAGAAGTAAATATATTATAGAAAAAGCAATATATAAAACCTTTAGAAAAAAATTTCAAATTGAAAACATATATATAGAAATAGTACACACGTTTGATCCCGCATGTATACGACGATGAGCAATTGTTGCATGTTTCACGCGCAAATTTACCTTTCCAGAAAGACAATATATATCTATGATATAATTTAATTTATTTTTCTGTTTTTATTCGAAGCATGAAATGCAAGGTTGTTGGAATTTTTTGATGAAATTGATATTGTGTCAATATATTTTTCTCTTAAACGTTATGTTTAACTTTTATCCATAATGGTGATAATTTCTTATTATGACCATAAAATATAGAATAATTTCTATATTTATCAATTCAATAATTGAAAAAAATTATAATACGTATGATAATATAAGATTAATAATATTTTATAACTTCATTTTTTATTTATATTTGCATTTTTATTTAACAAGATTTTAAATGAAAAATTAATATGAACTGCTATAAAATTTAATTTATTTATGTAAGAATTAATTTAATCAAATATATTTTTATTTATTTACACATAATGATTTAGAATATAATTTAACGATAATTATAAAAAATACGTATTAAGGTAAATAATATTTTAAATTGCAATGTATACTTTTTTTCTGTTACGGAAAAAATCCATGTTTTGTAAAAACAGTTTTTGTATTCAATTAATACATTAATTGAAAATATGTAGCTTTCTATAAAATACGTTCAAGAATTTTGAAATAAATAATTATTTAGAACCAAAGATATTTGTACAACATAATTATTATTTATCTAAAAACTTACGAAAGTATTAAAACTTTATCACAAAAATGTAAAGCTTCCAAACTATTAATTGACCTTACAAGATGTTCTATTTAATACAATGTAAATTAAAGACAAAAAATTATGGTATAGATAAAAATTAAACGCGCTATTCGTGTTATTCTGCGACCGACACGAATAATTTATGTAACAATAAGACCTTTCATGTATTAAACTATTAAATTACAATAATGCCGTAATAACTTCCAGTTTTTGAAATCTACGGATCTATAAATTGTACTATCATGAATATGTGAGCAAGAAAAGATTGTGTGTTGGCTGTACGATAGCAGACGAGGAACTGAAGCGACAACATACGTTTTCTTTGGCCTGTTTGCGAACAGGGTGAATTGGGGTGGTGGGGTAACGCGATACCGATGTGTTGTGTGGCTGCGCAAGTGTCGGACTTCTGTGAATATCGGGAGTGGCTCTTCTCTTGGGACAGGTAGCGGCGCGCGCAGCTTACTGCTATCCCTACCAGAACCATTTTCAAACCCCCAACCCTTATTGCCTTTTTCCGCAGCGCGTCCACCTCTTCTAGTATGGCATCATCTTTTTCCACCACTCCTATGTTTATCCGTTATTCGCGCAAAGGTTTTCTTTCGATTTCTCTCTTTCATATTTTATCTCTGACTCTAACTTTCAATGTAGTATTTTTTCGCATCTACCTTTACTCCACTTTTTAAAAAACTAAGTAAACTTTTTGATACGAATTCCACGTCCGTTTGATGAACTCTGCTATGAATTTAATAAGGAGAATTTTCGAATTACAATCTACTGAGGATAGAAGTACTAACCAATTGTCTGAGTGTAAACTGATCGAGCTATTCAAATAAATTTTTGGATGAGATTCAAAAAGTTAACATAGATAATTTTTTAAATACATTATGAATATTTTATGCGAGAATAAAGTATTGTAATTTAAATTCAATAATAATTATCCATAATATAATACAAATACTATTTTCATTAAAAATCAGTTTTTATTTCTATTATAGTAATCATAATTCTAATCGAATTGTATTATAATCATAATTATTCTGAAATATATTTATAAGTATAGTACATTTTTAATCCATAAAAAAGAGACTATTAAATTTTCTTCAAAAATGAATAATCAGTTTAAGAATGTATTTATAATTAATTAAAAATTTATTTATACTAATTTTTTAGTTATAAAAATTTAATATTTTGAATTCGAAGATTAAATTTATGTTACTTAAGTTTGTTCTGTGACTTAATTGGTCAAGTGAGTAGTTTGATTAGAATTCGATAATTTATAAAGTTCTGAATAAATAATTTAAAAATACTATAATATTAATTTATTTGATAAATGAGGAAATTATTAATATATTTTTTCTAATAATATAATTAATACTATAGTATATACAGTAACTTTTTCACATTATTTCATAAAAATAAGCATTTTATTATTATCTGTTTTATTATTTTTTTTTATTAATTATTTCTATTTTTAAAAAATAACCTAATATGAAATAATATTTGATATAATATTAAGCTATAAGTTTTATAGCTATATTCTAAAACCTATAAATCAACAAAAAAGAAAAAATAGATAAAATATAAAAAAAAATCTACGACAATAATTATCAAAATTTATATAGTGAATTTAAATCTAAGCGTAATATAGTCAGAAAAAGACAAAAGTTTATATGAAAATATGACAGGCTTCTTTTTGATAAGAAGAAAGAAAAAAATATAATCTAAATTGATTTTTTACAGAGTGATAAATCGACGTCTGTTTAATGTTTTTCTTATAAATATGTACCTTGTTAGATGTATCTCTAAAAAAATTTACATATTAATAAAAGTATATAATTTTTTTATTATCGTTGAAAATAGAAAAGAATAAAATATTTATAATAAAAATTAATTTTTTCCAAAAAAATTTTTCAAGAGTGTTAAATCATTTTTATTATTTAATTTTAATTTTCATAGATCAAACATATAATACTATCTATAATTTCTAACATAATTGAATGTTTTCCATCTCAATATCTAAAAAGGAATATTTGTTATTGTTTTTTTAAAGAACTAATCGTATATGCATTTTATCATATGTTCAAAAATCAAGTGAGAAATAAAATGAAAGGGCGTCAAATAAAGAAAACGAAAAGAATCTAAAAAAAATGCAAAGTTTCCAATGAGACAAACCATAGAAGAGAGACGTGCAATTACCTAGTAAATACTCACTCACGTATATCTGCGGCTTATTATAAAGCCGTACTGTGGTCTGTAATTTGTAATGAATATACCTCTAACTAGTGTTAATGAGTCTTATCGGCATACGTCTATCTATCGGATGTTTCAGCATACCGCAATCCTGATTTGAAAATGAAATTATTCCTTTCGTATACGAGTCCTACTCGACCCTTCAATTGTAAACATTAAAATTATGTTTCAAATTATGTATCAAATCCATTAAAAAATTTATACTGATTCCAAGTGATGTTATACACATGGTCATTTTTATTGATACATTTATTTTTTTTAGTCATTTTTATGTTTATTTAAGTTTTATCATATTTTCAAAATTGATTTAAATTTTAAATATGATAAATAATCTTTATTTATATTTGTTTCTTTACAAGTTTGACCATGACTCTTACTTAATTTTCTAAAAATATGAATTATCCACATATTGATATATTTTTATTAATTTTATGAAATATTATGTTGACTTGTTCTGAAAAGTTGAAGTATTAATAAACATATATTATATTTCTTAAACCTGAAATACAATGAAACTATATGCAAAAAAAGGAGGATTCTATAAAATTTCATGATCTGTATTATCTAAGAAATTACTTCAAATCCTATTTGACTGTATACATTATGGATATCAATTATTTCCAAAACTAACAAGACAAATTCTATTTATATACAAATATTTGAGAGTATAATATTTTTTAATTATAAAGTGAAATACTAAAAAAATATAATCTTATACATACAATACTTTTACAGAATTCGTTTTTCACTAAATATTGATGCAAAATACCGAAAAATTAATTATTTATTATTAATATTACTTTGATTAATATTATATTCAATTTAATCCTTTGAAAAAGTATCTCCTAGATTATAAAATACATTATGCATATTGTAATCCTAAAGTGTTAAAAATGAGCGCTTATCCTATATTATAAGGTACGATAACCGATGAGGTACCATCCATCTCTATTATCACAGAGTAATGAATATTTAGCATTTAAATTTTTAAAAATTATTTATAAATTATAAGTTTTATTCTAACAACATTATAAAAAATCTGAAAATAGTATTAAAATTACTTTTTTACAAGATAAAATCTATTTTTTTCAAGTATGTAATTAAATCTCAATCCTTGGATTATTTCAAGTGAATAGAACAATCGGAATATTCTATTTTTAAGTACAAGAATAGTAAAGATTTAAAATTCACCAACATACCATAATTTTTAAAACCTTAACTTTGAATTTGATTCCTAATTTCTTCATTATATTTATTCTTTGACTAAAAATATCGAACAAAGTTGAATGGACTATTGCTATTTCTATTGTATCTAATCTTAACTTTTTTAAAGTACTCAGTAAGTGTTAAAAGTGTTATCGAAAAATTATTTAAATTGTGGAAAGTTATTCGTTTGTTTTATTTTTTATGACTCTTGAAGCTAAGTTACTATTTTTTCAAAATAATTTTTCTTGAAAATGTTGTTATAAGAAATAATAATTTAAAAATTATTGAATATTATCGATAATTCTTTATTAAAAATTATCTTTAAATTTTTGTGAATGAGATAGTTCACTATAATCTTAATGTCTAAATTATTGAGATTTGAGTTTAAGAAGAAAAGCTTATCAAAAGTGTCATTACGCTTTCTGATAGCTGATTATAAGTAGTTTATGCCAAATTTTATTTCAATCTGTCACAAACTACTTAATGCATTGTCATTTAATGAATGATTATGTAATTTATTTCAATAATTCAATAATTAACATACTCAAAAAAATGTAAGATAAGAAAAGACGTATACAAAATTATGAAAAAAAAGCAGAATTTGAACGGTTGTACAAAAATATGAGAATATATATAAGGTATCTTTTTCTTGAAAAAATATAAATTATTAAATATTTATATATATATATATATAATGATTATGTGTATGCAACATTAATATTTCTGTAAAGCATATTTTTTTTATTTTTTGCATTTATTTCATTTTTCAAACTTAGGTACAAAATATACTTGTTTTTACAGTTTGCAAAATATAAAGTTAACGCAGCTTATCAAATAGTCTCAGATTATTTATTACCATTATTGAAATTAAGAATATGATAAATTAATATCAAGATTTATAAGCTATAGAGTTCATATATTGAATATTTAGAAAATTAAGTAATTCAGATGTAATTATAATTAAATAGTACATCAATTGATATTGATTTCTTTAATAGTTTTTAATTAATTAAAATTTTATTTATAATAGTAATAATTCAATAAGTAATTATATAATATTTTGAAAGTTGTAAAAATTTAATATTATTATTTACAAATAAATGTTTAATCGGTAGAATATTATTTAGCAAAAGATTTTAATGTTTATGTTTAAAAAATAATTTTTTAAAAAAGAAAATATTTTCAATAAAATGAAAAACATTTCTTAATAAATACTTGAACTTTAAAACTTAAATATAAAGTTAACAATAAAAGTAAAAATAAAAACGTTTCGAATTTTTTCATTTATAGTAAAATTCAAGTGCATTGATAATCCAAGTAAGAATTTATATTAAAAATTTCTCGAAAAAAACTACTAATTTATTTACTCAGGAGCCTTGAAAAATTACACTTCGCGCCAGTTCTTACATAAATTACCAAATTTATTTCATTTCTCGAAGTTCCTTTATCGCTATTATATATTCAAGCGCACGTGTGCCACTTTCCTCGTCCGTGTCTCATTACATCCGCGATTCTTCTACGTTTACTTTCACAACCTATGTCGATGTATATGTATAACTATAATTATATATTTTTCTTATAGTAAATTAAAAATTTCTCACTCACGCTGTAAAGAAGTGAGATTGAGACACGTCACATTGGTAGGTCGAAACGGTGTTCAATAGTATAGCAGTAAATTCCGAAATTATGCAAATATAACAACACCTGAACATCGACAAATATTCAACCAAGAATAACTCACAAGTTACGCTATCATGGCGTGAAGGACGCACTTTTATCCAGATTAACCTACTTCTCACTCCTTAAAACGCTTACGCATGTATGTTAAACTTCACGCATTATTGAAATCGACTTGACAAATTGACTTAAGTAGTTCAATTAGCCTGCTCTAAAAACAACAGTTGATATATTTAATGCAACTTCTTTCTTCTTTTACTTTTCTTAAATTTTTATTTTTATAAGTATTCATATTGATATATTTATCGTATTAAATTAAATAGAGAACTTAATGTAGCGTTTATTTAGGAGAATTTTTATTATTTTTTATGTTCATTAATCTTTAATATTTCTATTTAGGTTAACATATTATTTTTAAATTATTTTATATGACAGAAATTTCCTTTACATAAATTTCATATTAATATTTACAACTATCTCATAATGTATACTCATTATTATTTTAAGAAATAGTATAGTAACAGTAACTTTATAGGTAAGCTTAAAATGTTTTAATATTTAATATATATATATTAATTACACAAAATTTATTTCATTTTTAATTCATGAATTTTTTATAAATAATGTTTCTTTTTATTATTGATGATGAATGTAATTGTAATACAGTTTAGTAACTAGCGAAGATATAAATTGTTCGAGTCTGTCTATTGTAAATATTAAACCGTATCAACACGCTTATCTCACAAATTTTGATTATCGCTCGATATTTCGAATTCAAACTTGGACATCATCACAATTATCAAAGGCGTAAAAAAGACGGCAAGCCAGTTTAATAGAGCCGTCATTTTGGGGATCGATTATACAAAGGCATAAAGCGTCAAATACCACGCCCGTGGCTGATCCGAAGGGACAGTGACTGCAGCTTTTATGAGCAAAACAAACGTGGTGCGCGTTTGCGAATGAATAATTCATTAAGCAATTCATCGTGGTTAATCGTCGAAATGCGGGGCGTGTTGTAAGTCTTCATTTTAAAGAATAGTCTCATTATTTAAATCTACATTTATATTTTATTCTTTTTTTTACTTAAGCAAATTTCTATTTTTTCAAACAGTTTAACGTAATATCATTTATATTGAACATATAATTTATTTTTACTATTATAATAAATAAGATTCTTTGATTACGATATTTAATTTTTTATATTTATAGATATTTTTTATATTTATAGTACTTATAACATAAAAATTAACGTACCAAAGAGGTATTCGATAATAGTTTAATCATAAAAAAGATACGAAACATTAAACGAAGAATCTTTAAAAAACAACTTTTAAAAATAGTCTTCAATATTATTCGATTATTGAAATATTTTTATTCAATTAGAAATTAAGCAAAATATATTATATAAAATTTTATAATATTTCACTTTTGCATAAAAAAAATTGTAAATATACATACACATGTTTTATAAAATATTAAACAATATTTTTACTATAAATAGATAAACATCTGTTCATTACTTATATATATTTATAATTTCTTCAAAATATATTAAATATTTATTATTATATACATTCATTTATGAAGGATATACTATATGTTTTCAATAAATGAATGTATATTAAATATTATTATATTGTACATCTTTATTTATTCGCGAAGTTTTAGATATTTTAAAGTACAATTCATGAACTTTTTATAAAATTTATAAAATCTGTCAGTTATAAAATCTTTTTATAATAAAATATTCAAATATACATTGTTTCTGTTAAATTTAAAATCAGTTAATATAACATAATTAGTACGTAAATATTGCATGCAAATTAAATCGTATAGATTACAGTGTACATATTATGTAAATGTATCTAAAGAAGATAAAAATTTCATTTTAGTATTCTAATATGAATTATTATATTCTATACCTTAAAGACAACCAGTAAAAATGTTTTAATAAAACTAAAACTTCGTATAAGTATTAAGTAAATATATATAATAATAAATAATATTTTCAAATTTTTAATTTAATTTTTTATATAATTTAAAAATAATAGATAATAAATCAAATTAATGTATATAAAGATATTTATTATTCCGTAAATATTACAAAATTTTGAAAAAATTTCAAATTTTAATTCATTCAAAGTAATTTTAAGAAATAAAATTTAAAAAAAATAAAACATTGTAATTATATTTCATATATATTTTCTTAATATAAA
Source organism: Dolichoris vasculosae (assembly GCA_018907195.1). Lineage (NCBI taxonomy): Eukaryota > Metazoa > Arthropoda > Insecta > Hymenoptera > Agaonidae > Dolichoris > Dolichoris vasculosae. Next base: position 5,011,878 of record JACCHY010000003.1, read on the forward strand.
TATCAAAATGTATGAAGTTGGTTTTTTTGCTCTTATGTATGCACATTTTTTTGCTCTTATTCGCTATATATTAAAAAAGAAGTTATAAAAAATACTGAAAATATATTTCACTTGCATTAGATTTATATTAATTTTATTATACTTGGTATTTATGAATACTTTCTATATTTTTCAGATATTTTCCTACCTAATCATAAATAACATCTACTTTGTTTTGAACAGTATTCCAGTTTTTATCAATTATATAAAAATTTTTCTCATATATTAAATAGACGTTTCTTGTATATATAATCAAAGATGTTCTTCTACTTAATCTTAACAAATTATTATAAAAAACCTGCATATAATAAAACATGATTTCACAGTATATGAAAAAAATATTCAAAAATGTTGTTATAAAATTTATTTAATTTATTTTATTTTTTTATCATGTTATTTACGGTCATATTAAAAAAATTTATCAGTTTTTCCTTACAAATGATACATATATTATTATTTGGATAATAGTTTTATTGATATGAATACATAAAAAATAAATTCATGATATTTTTGAGTACTTTTTTTTAATCCCTTATAAATTCTATTTGATTTCATTATAAAAAATTCTCGTTCTAGTTTTATATAATATCTATACTCTAATTATAATTAATTAATTATGTTGTATATATTATTGAAAAAAAATAATAGTTACTATTTTTACTATTATTATAATTTTATGAAGAGTACAGATACAAAACAATTGTGATTTAGTTTTCTTTGACAAAAAGTATCGTGAAAATTAATATATTTCAAAAAATGAATAGTAAGTTTCTTGAGTAAGATGAATTATGTACAACAAATTATATATTATAAATTGCATATTTTCTAATGACAAAAAATAATTAGTAAAAGAATACTAAAAAACTATAGAAAGTAAATTTTATGTTAAAAATAATAATTATAAACAAAGTTTTTTATCCTATATTACGAAAATTTCAATATTATTTAATCTTAATATTTCAAAATTTCATGTAATTATAATTATAAGTATCTTATTAGTACGGTACAGTACGAAAATTTATTGCAATTTCCTTTTTAATATAATACCATATTATTTATTGCCAAACATACTATATATATATATATATATACATATAATTCAATAGTGTACTATTAATATTTGATATTGTCTATTTTAAGATTATTAAAGAATGATATTATAGATCTAAATATTAAAAAATTCACTAATGACACTGCATATTTATTTGTGTACATACGTGTGTATATATGTGTATTATAATGATTATTATTAATTTATAATCTTATTCACTTCTTATCAACGAATAATATATACAAACTAATTTAGAAAAATCTTTTATTATATATCCCGAAAAATTTAACTGAGAAAGATAAAAAATAAAAATATCGAAGATGTAGTTCCTCATTAAAATGAATTAAATGATATAAAACATTTTTTTATTGTTAAAAGAAAATTATAAAAGCTAGTATAAGAAATTATTAATTGTATGGAATAATTTTTAATCACTCACACAATATTAAAAAAGTGAGAAAATATGAAATAAGTCAATAGAAATTAATACGAATAATGAAATAATCATGATTTTACAACCATTTAAAATAATTTATGAGTTTTAATAGACTGAATAGATATCATAAAAGATAACGAACAGTAAGATTAAGTCTATAAATTATAAGACATTTCTGATTTGTATCTACATTTTTAATTAAATCGAGACAAAATTAATTTTCTTATTAAATTCATATCTAATCAATAGAATATAAAAGCTGATTGAGAATATTGTTTATTTAATATTTTTTGCACTTCTTTAATAATTGAAACTGTAAAGTGATAATCAATAGCAAGACTTAACGTATATTCTGTTTACTTGCCTTAATCTCTGACATTAATTATTATGAATGAACTGTTGTATAACGATACTATTGTAATTTAACTCAAAATGTGAATAGTGAAACTCGAGTAACATACTAAAATTGTACTTCATCAAATTAAAATCTACATCAACACATCTATTCAAATATAGACGAATTATTATATAAATAGCAATACTTATTCATAGTTGAAAGATAAAATAAAATTTTATAGATTTTTCATAAAGAAGTGTAAAACTCACTTTATGTTCGAAAGAATAATACAAATTTACAAGAAATTTAAAGATTTTAATTACTATAATGATATCCAAGTTTGTTTACAGAAATTAATGAGTTATAATAAATTAACTCGTGTGAGTTTGTAATTTAGAGTTGTATTTAAAAATTTTGAATCATTATAATGAAGCAAATATATATATCTTTATGTCATTCAAAATAATCTATCATATTTTATCATCTCATAATATTATTGATACCGGAATATGATTGTAACATGAAGTCAAATAAAAAAAGAAAAAGATAAAATTAGATAGTCCATTCATACGAATATTCATTGCAAAATAGAGGTTCTAGAGTCTCTTTCAAAGCATAATTATAAGTTGATCGAATAAACACTTACACTGTTTCCTTTTGAAACTTCTTCCACATTGTCAGAAGAACATATTCAGCTATTAATAGTATGAATAAATGTAACATCCGTTTAATAAAAATAATTGTTAAATATATAAATTAATTTTATGCGAGATTTTACAGAAAAATTATTATTCACGTTCGTTATATATATTGTTCTTATTATATATTTAATATGATAGTAATTTATTATTATAATTGTAATTGAAACAAAAATTTCAAATTATTTCTATGAAAAATCAACATATATATGAATTTTATAAGTTATATTATATAAAATCATAAAATTATATAATATAATATTTATATATGTGATTAAAAAATCATCTATTATGATAAAATGTATGTAAAGACAGTTTTAGAAATTCTAATTTTCGATGCGATTTGCAGTCTAGAATACTAAAGTAATAAATAGTATCAATTAATTTTGTGTGAAAAATTATGAAAAAAATATCAAAATATCAAGAATACTATATAATTAGAAAAAAAAATCTAACTACAGAAATTATTATTTATAACGATTTTAATTTAATTTCAGTATTTTTCTTCTTCAACAGATGTGGAAGAATTTCACGAGAAGAATTCCAAAGATTTGATCAATATATAAAATAAAATTATTATTGAAATAAAAAAATAATACAATGTATTTCATAATATATCATTAGTAATTTAATTTTTTTATGTATTTATAATTTTAATTTATTATTCTAGTGATTTACCTCTATGTGAATAATCAATACATAAGTTAACATTCTCTCGATAATGGCTGTCCATTCATTAATAATGGAAACATAAAATGAAGAGAAGGATTTAGAATAATTACAACATTTCAATTTAACGAAGTCTTATCGAATTGAAGTTACACGTGTGCATATATAGTTGGAAAATATTGTCCAGAAGATTAAAATCTCACTTTATAAGGACATATGTTCTAAACGAACTTACTAACTATTCACTGTCATATATTCACAATAAATTTACATTTAAAAAATTATTATTATTATACGTTTGTTGAATCGATATTTTATGTTTTTATTTTTATAATATTTTATATTAAATATAATATTAATAAAAAAATTTTCTAATGAGTTAAGATATTAATACAAATATAAGTAAATTATTTTTAAAAAGGTGAAAAATACTGTGATCTTAAATTTTTACAATTCAGTTTCTTTCATTATTTGAATATGTTAATATATGCTTCATATTTTTTATTTATATTTAAATAAAAGTATATAACAAAGTATGTGATGTTAAACTTAATCTTCTTCATAAAGGAATATTTTACGTTCTAATTCTTAATAAATTATTTGTATGCAAACTTTATTAATTTATATATAAATACAGGCTATTTTAACTATTATATTTTGTAATTGTTACATATTTTTTATAATTTTTACTTAAAAATTATATGAAGGAAAAAAAATTTATTGTCAAACAATAATAACTATTTTTATTGCATAAAATTATCAGCACACTCATGCATAAATCAACATTGCACCAATTAATATAAACGAGATCAAACAAACAAATAAAAAAACAGTCACGTATTTAATAAATAAAACAAAAAGTAACTTTACCAAAGCAAGACGATAGAAAAAAATTACATTGCCATGTAGTAGAGATATTATCAAAGATGTGTATCAAATTTAATGTACAACAAAATCGATTAAATTCTACGAAGAAAATTTATACATGTGTACATTATGTTTTCTGTTTCTCTGAATGAAGATCGATTCAACTAGTGGATAAAAATAATATGAGTCGTTAACTTTATCTTTATTGTTTATATTAATCAAAACTATTCTGAAATAGTAAGATTGACGAATTAATAAATTCTTTTGGATTTTATGTTTATATAATTTTGTATAAATTCATAAATTGTTTAAAAAGTTGGAGAAGATAAAGAAAAACATATTGATTTTATTTTTTAATAATAGACTATAAATTTATTATTCTAGCTTAAAAAAGGTTTATTATTTAATAGATTATTTATCATTTTTTTAAACATAGAATATAAAATTAGATAAATACAAATTCTTTAAGATTTGAAATACTACCTTTATTTAAAATAATCTATTATTGAAAATATGCTATTTACGATTAAATGACTATCTATAATAACGTCAATTATCTAATTTATTTTCGTCATTTTTAAATTTTATTAATAAGGATCTGAATAAATTTATATTAATATTTATAAAAAGTATTCTAAAAATCGCCTTAAATTAAAGATTCAATTTCAATTAAAATATCTTAAAATTTAATGTATTTAAAACTTATTTATAAAATTATTCATTAAACAAATTTAAAAAAAATAATTTTTTTAAAAGAATTTTTTTTAATTTTATTTATACATTTGTCTCTTAATTTTAAGTCGATTTAAAGCTGTAAATAATGCAGTCGTATAAACTGAAATTTTTTTTTGTTTTATTCAAGTATATAATTATATTGATTTAATCATGATACGGTATAAAAATATGTTCCAGACCCTTCGTAAAGATAATATTTCTCTCCTTTTTTCAACGCATTATATTTCTTTATCTTTTCAAAATTACTATAGGGGTTTGAAAATAATCAGCTACTTGATATTGGTTGAAAAATTCCATAAAAATTAAAATTCTGGTTTGTTTTAAAGATAAAAATATTTGAAATTAGTATAATAATAAAATTTTCTAAAGATTTTAGTTGATTAATATAAAAGAGATAATAATTTAAAATTAAAAAATTAGTGTTCATGATATGCGACAAATAAGGGTTAGATTATGGATTTTAATACAAGACATATAAGTAGTAGATGTAATGAATATTTATCTGAAGGAACAATATCACAGTTTATTTAAAAAATAAATAAAAATCTTTTTATAGGATGTTAAATGACGAAGAACAAGGTATTAGAGATTAATATATTTAATAAAGTTGAAGACTGAATAAACTGAAATTCAATCTTGTATTACATAAATATCTCTTGTATGAATATTAAATATATCACTTGAAAAGAAAGTAAAAAGGATTTTTTGTAAAATAAGAAGAATAAAATAATAATAAAATGACATGAAACTAGGTTTTATAATATACGAATAAAATATTTCATTGATAATTTAAAAAGAAGTAAAATTATCGACAGTGAATATTATGTGAGTTGAATTCAATTGTTTATGTATAAAATATATAAAATATTTACATTGGATAGGAATAAAATTTTTTTTCTCAAAATAATAGACTAATTAAATGATCATCATTTGTTGTTATATATATTAAATGCCTTCCGATAATCAGATATTTTTAATTTTTAATGAACCCTCTAATTACTAATTATAATGGGTTTCGATAAGACATTTTTTTAATATTATACATTTACAATAAATGTAGTATGATTTATCTTTTATTTATTAAATAATACATAATTATTATATAAAAGCACTATGATAATTATTCAGATCAAGAATTGTTCATCTTATTCTTCCATAATTTTCATTTTCAAGTAATTCTTATAATATTCAAAATTCAAACTAGTTTTTTGTTTAGTACAAAAAGTATCGAATAATTATCTTCTATAATTTATTACACTTTGTATTAGATTAAAATGTAATTGTGAAATAAAATAAATAAAAATAGTAAATTTCTCCTAAATAATTATTAAAACTACTATGAAATATGAATGTTAATAATTTTTTTTTGCTTTCTCATAAACTATAAAACCTTATGTAATAATTAAAAATACATAAAAGGTAATTTTATGCATCATATATTAAATAGTTAAAATTAAATTTAAGTTTATAGGTTAAATTTTTCTTATCCAATGTGTCTAGGAATGATTGTATTATATACATATTATAGAAACTCACAAATATTATTTTAAACAATTTTTCTCAGAATACAATTTTAATAGTAATAAATAACAGCATAATATTTTCAATAAAAATCATATATTATGATAAAATGATAAATTTTAAATATAACTAAGGGATAATATATTGTTTTAAGATAAAATATGACTTATTGTAACTTGTTATTAGCAAAAATTGGAACGAATTTATATTTTCAAGAATAATGGAAAATGAATCTCAAATAATGAAAATGATTTCATTGATTAATGAATTATATTTTAAAAAGGAAAAAATGTATAGTACATGATTTGCACATATTTAATAGTCACGTTGATGACAAAATATTACCTGCACGATAGCTAGATTACGCTATTTTACTATCATTTCTTGTATACTATTATATAATATCAAATAATTGCTAATCTGCTCATAATTATAATTATATTTCAGTTATTATGTTTTAATAATCGTGAAATTATTATGAAAAAATGCATTTCTAATATGATAATAATTTTTATATTAATTACTTAATTTTATTTTTATATTTATATATTATTGTTTATTGCTATCAAAATTTAAAATTCAATTATTTACGAATAAAATCAAAGTTTGTTCTTAAATCATTGTCGATTTAAGAAAAACAAAAGAGGCATGAAAAAAATCAAATAAGCAATCAAATTCTTAAAATACAAAACAAAATCGAACTTAAAGAAATAAATAAACTAACAAATAAATAAAATAGTACTATGGCAGAAAAGTAATTCTACAATTATGTAGCGTAGGTATTCTACAAGAGGTTGCTTCATGATATCTTTCAACTTCAATGCATATATACACATAATATACAAACGTGTGATTGACAGTGTTCTTTATTCGACACCAACCAATCGTGTTTGTGCGCGGGCGCTGCTTCTGTCGTCCGAGAGAAAGGAAAACTACGCTTCATCCTACAGTACGTTTCCTACAGACTGGTAAAATATAAAAATTTCTATCAAAAGCTAGTAAAAGTATTTCGATAAATATGTCTTATCCCCTTTCGTTTTCTCCGTACCTTCCTCTATGAAAAGAATAGCACTTGATCTGAAATGTAACTAAATCACGGTAGTCGACAACAAGTTTGCCCATATATAGATTGATCCTTTGAATATGTTGTGATTTTTATCCAACTGGACTTTTTCGTTCACGTGATTTGTTTTCAATCTTTCTTACCGATTTATTTTACATCTTAAACGAAGATTTTGAATGGATTGAAATTTGATCGCAAAGGAAAACGTGTTCATTGGAAATTGTAATTATATGAATGGTTATTCAGTTTTCTTAAATAATTTTCTTTTTTATTATAGGTAGATACATATGTTTTTCTGACAAGTAATATAAAATATTATAAATTTTAAAAAATATTATATTTTTTAATCTTTTTTTATACGATAGTAAAATTGAATTTTCAAAATATTTCAACCCAATAAGTATTTTACTAATTATAGTATATAGAAATATAAATATAAAAACATAATCTTTTAATTTATTCAAAGTTTTGAAAGTTTCTTTACTTTATATTAATTAATATTATATATATAAATAATGTATATTATAAACAATATTGACATTGTAACTTGAATAAAACTTATAAAACTATAAATTATAAATTCGAATTTATTATAAAAACTAACTTAGTAATTTTCTCATGCCGTAAGTATTTTTCATTTTTATAGAAGCAATATAATCCTATAATCCTATGAAACAATAAATCTTCAATATCAAATTTGGATAAAATTTAGATAAAATTAAAAATTTCAAAATATTGAATTACGTATTAAACTTACTCGTTAAATATATAAAAAATGTTTTAAAATCTATTTCAATTTTAAAATCTTTCCCCTTAAAACTATTTTTAATATCCAGAGCAAAATGACTTTCAATCATTTAATAAAATTCTAATAAAATAATAACCCCTGAAGGCGCTTAATCATTTTAGCATGATCGCACACTTGATTTAACATTGGATAGTGTCTCTTGTCTCTTTAATCTCAGTCTATTTATATCACTTTACTCACAAAAATTGTGCTCGTTTCTACACGTGCGTACATACGTATACATAATTACTAATAAACAGATGTATGTTCATACCTGCAAGGATACAGTTACGTACTCATGATCTTATATGCATATAAAGATCCTGTTGCTTCGTATATAACATTTATCCTGTTCTATTTGCCGTGCGCGCCAACACATATCCGTTAGATAATGAGTAGAAGCCTACGCCCCTCTGAATTCATGGAATTCATATCCATACATTTTCGTTTCATTGTATACACACCCGGGTATTATTACATCACCGATAATACCGGAGCATTCGGTCTATCGCAAGCACGTCGCGACATACTTGTCCTCTGATAGAAATTGTGTGCCCACGTGCGTTGCAGCCACATCGTGGATTTTTATCGTAACGAGGGACGTGCAATACAGCTGAGTATAACGAGCATCATAAAATGAGTGTCGACTTTTGGAGATAGATAAGTCTATTCGTTTTGTATTCTATGCTTGGCATGTTTCTCCTGATGGCAAACGAATCTGATATTCGATAAACATTAAGAGATAATCGAGATGGATCAATATGACTTTTATTAGCTTAGTTTTAGTTCATAATTCTTTTAGTAAGCAATAGAAATAGTCTTCAAATTACCGATGAATGTTCAAAACCATATACAGATCTAAATTATTCCTTCTAAATCATAGTTTTATTTGTATAGTTATACCTACAACAACAAATATTTAATGACATATTATCGATTTTATAATAAAATATTATAAATTATTAATTATTATATTCTTTTAAGTGAATATTATTAATCTAAATAAAAAAATAAAATCCCACGTACATTTAAACTATAATATCTACTGATAAAATATAATATATGACTATTTATGCTTAAATGAAATACACTTTATGTAGTGGTCTAATTTATCATATCATAATCTTACAAAGTTGAAAATAGAAAAATTATAAATTTATTGTGAACCTATTTAAAAAAGTTAAAAGATATTATATTATTATCAACAATGTATTTAATAACAATAGTTCGATTTTTCTAATACATTAATTTTTTAAATTTTGTTATTTTCATTGGTAGATAGATCGCATTTCAAAATATTACATTATAAAATTTATGTTAAATTTAAGTATTGCAAAAAATAATTTGAGGTTCTTATTTAATCAAGATAATTTATTAAAACGTAAAAAAAAATTTTTTATCGTCAATAAAGATACTTTCTTGATTAAGTATTTAAAAAAGAAAATCATTTTATTTTTACGATAAAATAAATTCTTATTTTTATTATTATAAAATTTTAACGAGAATACATTGAATTTTAAACAACTATATTTAAGACAATTTAGAAATAATAATTGATTATTTTTCAACTATTTGTTGGATCAATGTAAAGTTCATTATTTCATACGATTAGATGTTTTAAATATGAATTCATTTTTCTAAAATGTTATGAAATTGGAAGGTTATCGGACAGTCGCGTAGTAGATGCTATGTAGTCATGCTCATGTCGTGTTGGTGAACGCGCACACATGCATGCCAAGCAAAGAAAATACACTCGCCAACTAAGCATGGAAGAACTCAGCATACCCAAACTCATTCGGGTAGATTATAAAAGGTGTGGGCATTATAATTGTACTTGGAAAATTCGGGGTTGTTTCCTATGATCACTCCTCTGGAATACACAACTCCCGTACCTGTGAGTCAACAGCATTAATTGTAACTCCTGGTTCTTCGATAGTCGATCTACAATTCGACAGTTTTAGATGTGACTTAGTTCGATCATCTGAAACGAGACGATACCATGACTTTAGCCATAATTCGTACTTGCTTTTTACCGGGACAAGACTGTGTGACAGGCCTTAAGTCCTCCCTCGTGTAATTTATATATAATATAAATTCATTTTTTAACATGTCTCATTTATTTTATATTAATATTTAATAAATATTATATATTTTAATACATACTTATATTTAATTTATTCGCTGTTCTTCATTTATAATATTTTATTATTTTCGATACAAATGTTCTATATTTAAATTTGTAAAAATTTTGTCTTATTTTTATTATTAGCTTAACCTTATTTTCTTTTTTTTTCTTCTTATTTTTAAAAATCAAACAATATTTAAATATAAGATTATTTGAGTTCTTTATCTGTTTATCATTTATCGTTTTATCGATTGAAAAAATTTTTAACCTATGGCAGATTTCTTGTATGTAATATAGTGTTATAAATTTTAAGCTTCAAACGTTAATTTTAATTCTATCTATTTGTATTTAAAATATCGAATTAAATCATTTTATTTTTAGTAATTATAAGTGCTCATTTATTTATTCAAAGACAGGTCCATAACATCGACAGCTTGTCACCGAATTTTGCATACTAAACGGATTATTACAATTTTAGATAATAAATCTTGTTTCTAATATAGTTAAATACTTAAACCAAAGGTAAATAGTTTAAAAACGTGATAGAATTAAGTAAAATATCTAAAATGTAAAATTTTATCTGTACTGTACTGCATATCTCCTGCGATTTTTAGTTCCGTAGGAATTAACTTATTTCTTTCATGTAATTATAATTACTGAAATCATTATCGTATCATTTAACTTATCATACAAAATTAAGTTAATGTCATAATCTCAAGTTGATAAATTATTAAATTGACGGAAGTATGTACATATTATAGAGATATATAAGAATGTAAAAATATTTTGTTTTTCGGTATTTAATTTTTTTATTATTTAAAAATTTCTAATACATAAAATAAAATTATGAATAAACTAATAAAATTTTATAAATTACAGAATTTGTACAAGTGATTTTTATTAATTGAATTGATTATATATATTCATAATAAATTACAAAATTTAAATTTTCTATCTTAGCTTCTAAATTTCTTTTATTAAATTTTTGTAGATAATTTTCTGATTTTTCATTAATCGTAGAATCGTAGATCATTAATTAATAAATTTTGAAAAATAAAATAAAATATTTTTTAATTAAATAATCATTAAAAATATACATTTATAAATTGTACATAAATTCAGAATAGTTCATATGTTTTTAAATTAAATTAAGCAAATAAAATAATAATTTTAATAGTAGTAAAGATAATACTTGTGGAATAAACTATGAATTTTGATGATATTATATAAAAGCGAACAAATAAGTATTATTCTATGGGCTTTTAATTTTCATTAGGAGAATACAAGAGTTCTAATATTTATCCTATCTTTTTAAACTAAATTTTAATTATACAAATAATGGAGATTATATTGTATTGTTGATTGTTTTGAAAGTTATTTTATAATATATGTTATACATAATTTATTTTAATAAAAACTTTCCCTACAAAAATTTCATTTTATTTATCAAAGTAAATATTTTTAAAAAATTGATACAAAAAAACCGGTAAGGTTTAACTGAAAGAAAATAAGATTAAATAAAATATCAAATATTCGCCCAACAATTTCTGAGTCATTTGTTATACTGTAATAACGTTGACTTATTAAATTATATCTTCATCTAAAACAGAAATGATACAACAGTCTTTTTCTTATTATATATTATAACTTCTTGCCGTACAGTATAAGCTAATTAAGGTACGAAAAAACAGAGTATCTTCGCATCTTCGAGTATCGATTGCTCCAATTAATTTTCATATTAGACGAGAACATTTCGAAAGTACTACGCGCCAAGTTGTCGTCGGCGATAATTGGAAGCAGTATAACTGCGAATCGGCGGGAGTTCAATCGAAAGTATTTAATTTAGCTGAGACAATGGCAAAAAGACAATCCATCGGTTAGTATGAAAAAGAGCCTTGCCATCTGGGAGGGTTCTATGGTGTTGACTACTTTTCGATATCACGACGGGTCGTCGTAAGTCGGACCAACCCCGTAGGTGGTCAATCTATTACTCCCGAAGCATCGATGCCGTTGGATATATAAAAACAAAACTCATGCGGGACGAAGCCTCCGATCCACGTGTACCATCGACAAGTGGAATTTATACCATTGGGATCGATGTGAATCAAGATTATTTAAAATTTGGATTTCAGTTACTTGTTAATAAACATAGTCGTAATACTCTCTCTATTTAATTACGTGAGCTTATTCGCGTAAACTAGTCATTTCTTAAATAATATCAATTAAAATTAGTTATTTCAATTGATAAATATTGTTACTAATTTGATAAAACTTGAAATGTTCTTGTATTATATTTAATAATTGTTACCAAAAACTCCGTCATATGTCATAATCAATCATATTTCGTAAAATGATAAGCATTTTTATATTGAAAATATAATAATAAGAATTCTGGATAACTATTATTATATAGGCATGTAATAACGATACTGAAACATTTTCTTCTTATTCGCGTTAAATTTTTTTTGTTATGACATTAATAAGAATATATATATACATTGATTTAATTTTATAATATTGAATATCCACTTTCTTAATTAAATTATTAGTCATCAAACGTTTAAGTATATACACTAGCTAATACACTATTTAATCAACCTATTATTAAATATAGTTATTTATAATATTTAAATTTAAAAAATAAGAGTCTTATATGTAATAATTATAAGTAAATTTAAACTGTTATTAGAATAACAACATAGAACTATGTTTTGTATCATAAAATCATAAAACAAGACTATACAATGTTGTTTTGAAGTTTATGAATGTATAAGCACATGTACGCAACTGAATTTTCACGAAGACCCAAGATTAGTACTCTTTAAAACCACTTATTTACAAAATATTCTGATACTTGAAAAAATCTGCGATTACTTTTACATTACTTCCATGTGCAAATTATATAAATAATATTCTATAAAAAAATTTGGTAATACATATTTTTTAATAAATTTTTGCTTAAACATGATATAAGTAATACAAAAAAGTTATAATATATTAAATTGTTTAATTATTTATAACAAAATTGATCCAACAATTTAAAAAAAGTAACCTACAAAGTGTTCAATATTATATATTTTTATAGTTCTAAGAAAATATCTAAAGTCTATACGTAGAATAATTTAAAAAATTCAATATATAAGGAAAAGGTACATGAGTTTTATATATTCGTTACAATTATTGTGATGAACAGGTAACCTCACCTACCGTTCATTTTTAGATTTTAAGTATCCAAATGATGGATTGTACTTGTACAGTCTACTGAATAAATATACCGACGGCGATGATAATACAGTGAGCAATATGTGATTATTTAGTACGTAGATTTACCACTATTTTCTCTTGGCGCCCTAAGCATATTGCTTCTCTAACTTATCCTGTTCAAACTTTCTATATTGCTTTTATATAATTTTTTTATAATTATTAAGACTTTTATCATTAATTTATTTCATTAAACATAACACAAAATTACCCACAAAATAATCAATTTTCTATTCAATTTAAAGGAAAATACTATTAAAAATGTTTAATACATATTTTTCTTTCTTACATTATATATATTAATTTTATACAGATTTTTATTAGATATTATATGCAGCATACTGAAAAAACAGTATGTAAAAATATACGAAGATGTTAAAAAAGAATCAAGAATTTTAAATATAATAAAGACAGAACACTTGAAAGTTAATATAAATGACAATTAACTAAAAGTGGATAGAAAAATTTAAAAAAAAAATGTGAAAAAATACGTAGTAAATAAATAAACAATAAGAGTGAAATAAAAATAAAATTATTAAAATATTCATATGGAATGTTACAAAAATTCGAAATGAATCTCACTCACTACTTATTTCGAATTATTAAATATTATTAATTATATTTCGAACTATTATTATAGGTTATAAAAATTTGGTGCATAAATGAATTATTTTTCTGATATTACTATTTTAAAATTAAAAATAATTTACTATACTTAAAAAAGGAATTTTTCTCCAGGTTATTTTCTTATTGAAATATAAGTTATTACATGCGATTAAAGAGAAAGCTCTTAGTTTGTATGTATTTTCATAGTATATAAATGTATGCCATATAAGTTTTTTAAATATTAAATAAAAAACATTTATCACTTTGATTTAATTTTCTTTTTAAAATTAAAATTCTGTATTTTAAGTTGCAATATAAAATTTATTACGAAGTATCATTTTTTTAATACAAAAAGGATTATGAACAAATTAAAATTTTACATTTTTCGTTAATTTGTTTAAAAATATTTTTAATTCAAAATACTTCATAAATAATATTATAAGATTACATTCAAATAAAAAATACTATATTATAGTTTTTTCCGTAATAACTAGATTTTATAAATAAACTAAAAAAAATATTTTCTATCTTCATAAATTCTAATATTCATCAAACTTTATAGTTGATTCAAATTATTGTAAGAATCATTTAAAAAATAAGTTTTTATACATAATTCATATATGCTGAAGAAATGACCGAATATATATAACTTTATAGATATTTATGTTCAAGACATTTGTAGAATATACAATTGTTTATAAGTTAAGCTTCCATTCTATAAGTTAGATAATATTGTTCATTTATTTTTTGTTTTTACTTTTTTCTCATAAATAAATACATCTCTTACATACTTTAATTTTTATATATAAGATAAAATATTTTTATAGTTGATTTGTAATTATAGTACACGTTTAAAAACATTATTTTTATAAGAAAAAATACTCTTTATTTGAATATTCAATACAAATGAAACTACATATTCAAAGGAATCCAAAAAGGTATTTTAATGTTCCAAATTTACTATGCACAAAGTTATAATATTTAATAATTTATGTATCAAAAACTATAAAGTATACAATTATTTCAAAAAATATTTACTGTTAACATGTAACATTGACATTTTATCATATTTCCTTAATATTTTGTTATATTTTTTAATTCAGCTAGTATTTACAAGATGTATAATTACTTTTAAATTTAGAGGAGAATTCAATCTTGGATTAAAATGCATTTATATTCCCTATACATCTATACATAATATATATAACAGTATATATATAAACAATTATAAATACACAAACAATTCGCTGTTTTAATGTTGTTTGACGTCCCAATTACATTCCTATATATTTGAAACACAATATAAAAATTTATAATTGCAGCCAATTTTTTTATTTTAATTTTAATTAACGATATAATAATAATTATCGTTTTATTTTAATTAAAATAAGACGTAGAAATGAAAAGTCAGCTGGAAAAAACAAAAAATTTTTCAAATCAGTTATTGCATCAAGTATATCAGTGCTATATGTGCACTCGTGCTGCTTATATATAAATACGTAATGGTAATTACAAAGTCTTAGAATCTAATTCCAGAATATTTAAAATTTCACGAATTTTGTTGTCTAAATATACTAAACATTTATTATATACATTGTATACAATACAAATTTATAAATATTTAAATTTTTATTTAGCAATATTTTTATTTCTAATATCTTAATTATATTGAGTACTAAGAATTTAGACAATATAAAATTTATTATAAAATTATATTTCTCAAACCAAATAATTTTTCAATTATAAATTATATTTTTTTACATTAAAAAGATATTTAGTTGAATTTTTTGTAGCTGTTACAGATAACTAATAATTATTCAATATCAGAAGTGAATCATCTCTTATATCGCGGCAATATGATTATGGTTAATATATTATTTTATTTTTTATATCAACAACAAATTCTAAATAATTCTAAGAACTACTATATAATATAATATAATAATAATACTTTTTTTTAATTTAATAATATAAATTATCATCAAATATATTTAAAATTTATGGAAATCAAATTTTATTAGAGAAAAAACTACAACGTCATTTAGATATTATACTCTGAGTACATATATGTACATATGCATAATTTTAGCCTCGTATACAGCGCAGTATATTTTGTCTAAAAATTATTCTTTCGAGTATTCAAAAATAGAATGAATATTTGTATGATGGTATTTGCTTAAAATCCTTTTATAAGAACTATATTGAATGAAATAAGAATAAAAAATTAACTGATTACATGTAACAAAAAAAAGATGTCACATTATTTAGTTAACAGATTTAAGTTTTTTATACCTTTAAATAAATATGAGTTTAGTTATTATTGAACAGCGAAAAAAAAATCATTCTAAATGACCAAATAGTGTTGTTATAGCTACGTGTCATCTATTAGTATATAATACGCGTAGAGTATTACAGGTTAACTAGAGTAATTAATCATTGAAATTCATATGTATGTTTTGAATCTATAAATTTTCATGCAAATATTATAGTGTCAAAATTGAAATCAATACGAAAGTAACGATTCGTATTTTAATTTGTTTTGTTATTACTTCTTTAAAAAGTAAAGTTCTTTTTTCAAAAGAATTAATTTTTACACAGACATAATACAAATATTGTAAAAATGAAAAATGTTTATTAATAAATGAAAAGTAATACCTGTGAATATGATAATTCTATGACATTTAATTAGAACGTTGCAAATATTAATACATTAATTTATAATATTTAGAAAATTCATAAAATGAAATATATATAATTATTACAATAAGTTCCTTTGATATTATTAAATTACTTTTTTTTTAGGTAAAAGAATTATTTGATTTAGTAAAAGTATCATCAATTATATTAAAAATACTGCACATTATATATTTGTAAAATATGAGATCTTACTCATTTTCAAATTATATAGTCAATATATCTATTAATTTTATTTAAATTATGTATCCAAACTTGGTCTAGATATATAAAATTCTTTTTTCAGTTATTCTCATTCTTAATAATTTCGTACTATTATTGTTAACAGAATATAATACTAAATGTCATTTCTTATAAAATTATGCAATTTATTTAATCTCAATATGACATGAAAATAAATCTAAATTATAAATACAATTATTGACCTTCTTATATGATAAATCGAAAACAGATTATCTTCTTAATATTACTATACATACTATATATTGTATAATAACAAATCTTAGTAATATATCAGTACATCTATATGAAGTAAAAATTTTATATTTTTTAATGTAATCCATTTTATTATAACTCATCGATGTTATTTTAAAGATAAATTTGCGTTATATTTTAATTTATATTTTTATATTAATGAAGTTATTTTGAAAATTAATTATAATTAATTATTACATAACTGATACATTTACGTCAGTTGCGTATCAAAACTGAAAAATTCAAAATTATAAAGACGTTAAATGTAAAATACTCTTTTTCGTTCAATTATAGTCAAAATCTTTCTTGCATTGTATTATTTTATTTTATTTAAAAATTTTTTAAAATATGATAAACTCATTATAGCTAGTAGAATTTAGTTTTTTTTAGAAATTGAGAATGTTATTTTAAATAAATATTTATTTTTTAACATACATATTATAAAAGTTATTCGCTTTAAACATATAAGATAAAAATTAATATTCTGAGTTTAATATTTTATATATTTATAATTTAATTATACTTATTTATTTTATTAATATAATTAAAAAATTAATACTTAATTAATTTTACATATCAATAAACATAAAAATACTACAATAAATATTAGCATAATTATTGTGAACACATATAGTTTGTATTATTTCTATTAGTTAGAATTCTAATAATCAGAAAAGATATTTAATATTCTTTATATTAATATATAATACTATAATAATGTATAAACACTATTTATAATTTAAGAGTAGTTTATTTAATTTATTGAATGGGCTTTATTGAAAATAACGAACAAAATTTTATTTATACTAATTATTATTTGAAATATTTAATTTATTTCTTAATAAAGATTTACGAAATGCTTGTAAAAATAAGACATTAAATCAAAATAGGAAGGCACTTTTATACTCTTTATTAACACATCAATATTCGTAAAGTAACTTTCTTTATAAAATCTTCATTCATGCAAATCAGCTGTATAACCATCTTTTATCTATCTCTTCGAAAAAAATCGTGAACATATATAAAACTCAATGACATACAGCGTCAGTCGAGTAATTTATGAAGCGAGCGCATAAATTGATATTTAACCAAGCGTGAACCGCAAAAAGTAGGAAAAAGCTCGAAATACAAGAGTAAGAGCGAGATAGATATACAAACCGGAATAACGGTGAACAAGTTACCTGTTGCGGCTGGTCGTTTGGAGGGAAGGGAGAGGAGAGTCGTCTTGCCATAACTGAACGATAGTACCGGTGCTGCTATACACGCGCGCATGTAACAATACCACCGTACCTTTACCAGTGGAAAAAGAAAAAGAGAGAATAAGAGATGCAGCGCAGCAACAAGCACAAGCGATCGTCTGCTCAGTGTCGATCGGACCACAATCACGAGGTGCTAGAATTTTTATCCAAGGCAAATCTATGAACCGATTCTTTTCTAAACAACACTTGATTTTAATTCATGTAATTAATGATATGGTTGGCATTTTAGTACACTGTGAAATTATCTATAGAATGAAGCACTGAAATCGGTACTGGTTAATCCATTAAAGGACCGTTACGCACACGTGAGTAACTTCCAATAGTCAAAACTATTTTCATGTAAATCGAAAATATTGCTGACTTCGCTTTGTATTTATCACTATGGCGTATGTCTTAATTCAAAATTTTATTGCTTTTTGACTTTTCTAGTAGGTTTAGAATATTATCTATGAATAATAATAGTATAAATTACTGTACTTTAAAAATTAAGCTTTCATAGAAAATTTCATTTATATTATTTAAGAATAAATTCCTATTTAAATATTTAAATATACTTATACAATATGCATAATTATGAATTTATATAGTTTAAAATGTATAAATAAAGGATTTACTATCGTTTATCTATTAAAACATACTCCAGAATTACAAACAATTACTGTACGATTCAATAATATATTAAAACCTTCAAAATTCAAGAAATCTATTTATCGATAGTTATAGAATTTATATACACTTAATAACAGTAAAATATATAAATATACAAATAAATACAAATCAAAAATTATAATTATGAAATAATCTTTATATTATATTAAATTGAGTAAATAAAAAAATCTACTACTACCTTACATATACTTAATATTCTGTATGTTACATTTATCAATGTAAAGTGAAAATACTTTCTGTAATTAATTTCATTTATATAAAATTATGAATAGTGCCAAATTAATTTTATTTCTATTTTAATTATTATAATTTCATACAGCAAAAGGTCGTTCTAAGAAATGTATAATAATAGTGAAGCAGAAAAATGAGAAAAAGTCACAACAATGTGTTATGTTCAACGAATCTTAGATTCACATCCGTTCTCCTTCGTTTAGCGGCGCACTATTGTATAAAACATGGCACAATAGTCTATCAATAGAGAGCATCGACTCTCTCACGCAAAAAGGGCGTATTACAATGACCCGTGAAAACGTTTCTATCCTTTTAAACATTTTGTATAACTGACATTAACTAAGCTCATAATTGATTATTGGATCGACATTTAAATAACTATTCGATCATCAACTGCTTACATAAGTTTGCTCATAAAAGCAAACAAGCAAAAGTATATGTACTTGTGCATAAACGTAATTACATTTTAGCGAAGATTCACCAAGATACAAAATAATTCGTATCAATAATGTTTAATTATTATGGGTTGTTATCAACGTAAATTTTAATTAACTATAGATAGGATAATAAAGCAATATTTTTTATAATATAAAATTTTTTTAAACTTTTTGAGAATTTAAGTTATTACATCTTAAGTGTATAATACATCTTTAAAAAATGAATGAGATATAAATTTATTTCTTAAATGTTTAGTATGTAACTTTTTTAATCATAAATTTTTATACACAAAATTGTATTAAAAATCATATTTATTAAATATGAGGACATTTTTTTTATATTGAATTATTTGAATTGCAAAAAATTATTTTATTATTTTCTTATTATACTATAGAATTATTTATAAGCTTCCGTAAAAACTAATACTTTTTTATTTTATATGAAATTTTTTAAAAATGTAGACTTTTCCGTATTCAGAAAATCTCTAATTGATAAATAATATTCTTGATTTTAATATATAATATTTTGTAAAACCACGTATAATCTCTAAACTAAACAGTTATTTTAATTTTAAATATCAATATAAATAATTTTCTAATAATATATTTAATGAATATTATAAATGTAGACATATACTCATTAATAAATTACAATGTAATTTGTAAATTCTTATCATTTAATCCATATATTCTTTACATACTCACATATTAATAATCAAAAAGATGCTTTGATTTTATTAGTACTTACAATATTGCTGATATATGGCATCAATTAATAACGTAATAACTGAATTTTAATGTAACATTATTAATTTATGTATTTTGAAAAACTTTTAAAAGTTGCGTTATCTAAAACTTAGATATATATTATTCGGTTTAATAATTAACGCATTCTGTTTATCGAAATGCTTTATTATAAATGTCGTCATTTTATATTTTATAAAAATACTTTATGAATAATTTTTTATTCTTTTAGTACATTATTTTATTCTTAAAAAATATATAAATTTTTTTTATCAATTAAATATATTTCTTTTTTCATATTTTTTTTAGTATAATATATATATACATTATTCAATATGAAATTCGGTTAATTAAAAATTTCATTCTATATTTGAATTATTTGACAATAATTATATTTTTATTAAATAGTTTATCTTATTTTCTGAAAATCATAATATTTTGATACAGTTAGAAAATTGCTTCAGCTTGAAAATTAAGTTATATGATGTTACCATGTAATAAATTAAAATCGCTAAATAAATTTAATATTTTAATTATTGAAAAGACGTTTAATTTATTACATATAAAAATTATATATAAAGAAATTTTAAACTAAAAAACTCGTAAATCCCGTAAAAGTAATGAATTAATTTATATCGATAAATTTTTTATTGAACCATTATCATTGATGCTCCTGAATTTCTTTTCGAATGTTCATTAAGCAATATATAGATACTTTGAGCGTTAAATGATAAAATAACTAACTCTATGACTTTCATTTATGACACGTTAGATGTATACCTACCTTCTTTGATGAATAGGCTATGAAGTGGCCACTTTGAGCTGGTTCACTTTTTCAAACTATGAGTCTTTACAATAAAAAGGTGAATGAGAAATCTTGAATTAAGAATACTCTGTGATGAAATAGCTATAGGATAGCCGATTACAGATTCGTACTTGTTTTGTGAAAGTATATTGTGCAAGTGTCGTTTGAATTAAAAATTTCTTGTACATGAGTTATATCAAATATTTCAACTTTCATCATTGTCTACATATGATTATAGGATCGTGCAATAAAACTGACATAGGAACTAAGAACTTGCTTAGTAAGACTCAGACTGAAAGTAGTAACAAGTATATGATATTTGAAATAATTTTTGACTGAATCGGCTTTTTTACTTATATAAAAATGATTTGAAATTTTTTCGGATATACAGTATCATTTATATAAAGATCTATTAACTACAATTAAATACTTAGTAATATTTATCTAAGAATCTTTTATTTTAAAACTCATAAATTAATATTAAAAAATACATTGCTATTGTGATTAAATTAAAAATATTATATTATCTCAAAATTATTTTTATCAAATAAATAGATTTTATTTATGGTATTTTGAAAAAAATCACACTTTCTTTTATACTTTCTCATAAATATTCTTGATTTTAGTGTATAGTATTTCTTATAACCATATATAATCTTTAACCTGAATAGTTATTTCAATTTGTATTTAATTTTAATTCTTTACTTGAAAAAATCATTGTAAAAAATTATTTAAAGTTACTTTTTATACTTTTCAAATTATTTTTTAATATTTCTTATTAATTACGTGTAATAAATAAAATTATATACAATAATAATAATGTTTAATGTATAATTTACTTAACTGAATTTATCATTATTTATTTGAAATTTTTTAAAATCTTATTAGCAAAAAATTATTTTAATACAATACTAATTAGATTTATATTTTACTAATAATGACTAATAATTATTATTTTATATTAGATACTAAAAATTTATTAAATACATTCAAAGTTTAAATTTTATATTTATTATTGCGCTTATTGATAAAAATGGCAAATTAACTTATCTTATTATTATTTAACAATTACTTGTACTAAAATTATAATAATTGCTATATACACTTAGCTTTATGAATATTTTCTATATATATTTAGTTAAAAGTAACATTTACATACAAAATTACAATTTAACGTTGTAAATTATAATAAAACCTATAAATAATATGTATAGATAATACTACATCATGAATAAATCTAAATATTATTTTTCTAATTCATAATATTACTTACATATTTAGATAAAAGCGACGAAGTATATTTGTAATTTTCATCAAATTAAAAAAAAAGACTGATTATATAAAATTTTATGATAACATAAAAAATTCAGCAATTAAATTTTATTGTTTATAAATCATAAGAAAAATATTAATAAGATTAATTTAATTCATTAGAAAAATATGCATAAAGTAATTTTTTTCTGAAAACAAATAATAGTATATGGCATAACATAAGACATTTTTCCCGTAGACGATTTTTTGGGTCAACGAAAAGATAGTGAAAAATAACTAATTACTGGATCTGATAGGTAGAAAAAGAAAGATAGAAAGAGTAAAATACAATCGGTGAAAGTACTGCCCGGATATTCATCGCAATTGTCAGGTAGACGGAATTGGACCGAATCATTGGGCGATTTACGCCCTTTCCTTATGCGTTCTTTCTGTTGGTATATAATCAAGAATTCTCTTGGTATGTAATAATCAATTTATAGACTAAATAATATAAAAAGAAATTCATATATGCGTACATGATAACATTTTACTCGACAAGTTAAATAATTAAATATTATGTGAAAGTCTAAACTAAACTATATATAAAAAATTTTAATTATTTTTTGTTCGCGATTCATTTTGAAAATAAATTAAATAATAACAACGAGATTTGTAATAAGTAACAGATTAAGAACACATCGTATTTTAATTTATCATTTTTTTTAGAAATAGCATATCATTGAAATCAATACATAATTTTATTTAATAATTACATTTGTAACGATATCCAATATAAAAATTCTAACAGCTGATTAATTAAGAATGAAGATATTACACAATTAAGGAAGTTTATAACTAAACAACATTTTATAAGTTTATTAACGAGGAATGCCTTTTATATGATTATTATATCCCATAATAATATACTATACTTGGTCTATTAGTGAATATTATTTGTAAAATAAAAGACAAATGATACAACTGATCTTTAAAAAACAATTATCTTCTATTAATTCGCTAAAATGATCAGTTTCAACTCAAACTTAAAATTAATCAGAAACTTATATAGTGACAAAAGTAAATATCTTTCAAATGTAATATTTATAAAATATTTTTATTGTGATATCTCAAATAAACAATTTCTTTAGGAAAAGAATTGTATCTAATGTAATTATTTGTCATCATTGTTTCGTAATAAACTTATAAATAATTTTATAATTTTATTAGAATTTATCAGTATATTCTAAGCGGCAGAATATTCTTTGTAAATAAGATTTTCTATTTTAATAATAGTTTTCCGTAATTCAATCGATTTCTCATTTTTAAATCATAATTAAAACATAAATCATGTGCATTCGCAATATTCTTTTTTTATTTACTTTTTCCCAATGCACGTTTTATTTTTGGTGAGGGAAAAATCAATGGAGCATAATGTTAAAAATGTTAATAAAGATCAGAGCTTACGGAGCAGCTGAAGATCCATGACGAGGCTTCGCGCACATCTCACCCCGTTCAGCTCTGAATCTTCTTAAGAGAACTGACGGCACTTGCCGGTTTTCTTTTAGCACTTGATTGTTTGCTAGAACCTTGTATCTTTCTGTATATTTCCTTTACAGCGACTATTTATTTGATAGTTTAAAATAGCAATATTATATTTTTATATATTTAAATTCGCGAAAATGTTCTAAAACTGTAGCTCTAATTTCATTTTTTCACGTTGAACAACTGAAAATTTACAGATAACGCAATAAAATATAAAACTATTGTTTAAAAAATAAAATTTAAGTTAGAGATATGTTAAGATTTATATATCTTTTAAGATTTATAAATATATTAGTAGCATAATTTCTGTATTTTTCAGAATTTATTAAATTATATTTATAAATAATAATAATAATAATTGTAATAGTATAAAATCATTTGTTAATATATAATAATTTTGTATAATAATGTAGATTATTTTAAATAAGTATTTTAAAAAATTTATTTATTTAATACAGGATATTGTTATAATTTCTTTTGTATTAAATATTTTGACAAACTCATAAAGCTTTTATTAAAAAGTAATAGCATTTAATATAAAATATCGAATAAAAGCTTCTTAAAAATTCATCGTTTTTTATGTATCAAAATATTATATTATTATTTCATTTACAATTAAATAAATATTTTTTTATAAATTTTTATTAAGATTATCGGTTTAAAAGAAATAGAATTATATTTAGAAATAAAATTCTAAATAGAATTAAAATTAAAATTCTAAAAAGAATTACATATTAAATAGTAAAATTATTAAGTTTTACTTAGAATCACTTTTTTTATTAAAAACTAAAAATATATTAATTTTAAGTTCAACGGTAAAAATCATTTATTTAGCATTTAGTAATAATTTATTTTCAATAAAATACTTTTCAATTTCTTTTTATTTAAAGATGAATGCTATAAAAAATAATATTTATATAAAAAGGAGAGTAATTATAAAAATAATTTACTGGTTTCGATTAATCCTGTTGGAAGCAAGTAGTTTTACTTCGATTATACTTACATAGAAAAATTGATTCTATGGAACGTAGACATGTAAAATTACAGTGAAATGCAGTCAAACGACTTTTATTTTAAACTTGTGTAACTCTTTTTATGTCTTTATTTCCTTTCCAACATGAATACGGAGTACTACGACAATCCCTATTCTCATCGATAACTTGAAAAACATGCGAGTTTTACTAGTTTCGCTAAACTCGTTCTGATTTAAAATTCACCGTTTCAAATGTTTAAAATATGATTTGGAATTCATATTTTTTTCTCGATAAAAATTACTCATTATAACTGGATAATTTCTTATTAAATATTAAATAATTTCCAATTAATAAATAGTTAAAATATTACATATATAATTTTAATTTTTCTGCTTTCATATGTGTGGTATTTTTCATAGACATAATTAATAATTTTTATCGTTCTAATAATACGCTTTCGAACTTAATTTGTATCTATTGTAATGAATATTTTTCTGTACTTATGAAAAAAGGAATGTAAATATTCCATTTGCACATTAAGAATCTGGTATTTTTTAATTAAAATTTTAATTTGATTCAACTTCGTACTTTGATAAAGTTACTACTGCCATGAAAATTAATCGAATTTTATTTAGGATTTATGGAATATGTCAAATTTTGTATTCTAATCTTGTTTAATGAATGAAAATATTATTAGTATATACATTTTGGTATCTAATATTATATAAAAGTTTTAAAAAGATTAATTTAGTTTACCTGTAAATATATTAATAAAAATTCTTTGAAAAAGAATTGAAAATAGTACATAAATGTTACAATATTAATTTTATTGTAGATAAATTTAATGTTAATTTATTGGGTTGTTGAAATAAAACTATTGATTAAAAAATTAAACCAATGTTATATTATATCGTTATTTTTTTAATTCATGATTAAAGGTTTCAGTTGATTTAATCGCACACATAATATATAGATTTATATTAAATAGAAAATACAACCATTCGTTAACTTCAAAATTATTTAACATAGTATTGTATTTATAAAAAAAATACATGCTTAATTTAATTTTTACTTTACTGGGTTGAAGAATTTATAATTTTTAGAAATATCAATAAATTTTTTAATTTAAGTACTTTGATGTTTCATAATAGTTTATATTTATTTTTACACTATATTATAATTAGATGAGAAATTACTTGTATATTTATAGATTTTATAATTTGAAATTAATAGAATTAGAAAAAGATAAAATAATTTTTAACATCGCATAATTCAATAGGTACGTATTAAAAGCGTGTATGAATTAACGTTATAAAAATAAACGTTAAGTAAAGCAATATATCGAGATTATATCGTTCTGTAATATATAATATACAATATATAAGTATGTAACAATATATAATATATATTTTATATATAAACTCATTCGCTTAAAATAATATTGCAACAGCGCAATTCTATATTATAAAAACTCCTGAATTCATTAGAGATTAAATGGAATAATCATCATTATAAATACAAAATTAATTTTATTTATAAAATCTATAGTAACTGTTTTAATATTTATTT
Source organism: Dolichoris vasculosae (assembly GCA_018907195.1). Taxonomy (NCBI): domain Eukaryota; kingdom Metazoa; phylum Arthropoda; class Insecta; order Hymenoptera; family Agaonidae; genus Dolichoris; species Dolichoris vasculosae. The sequence continues at coordinate 5,038,722 of JACCHY010000003.1, forward strand.
TTTAATGATTGAAATTACAGGTCAACTTTTTCAGTATTAATTAGAACTGTTGAATTTTTTACAAGATGATCAAAGTGAATTAAAATTAAGTGAATAAAAAAATGACATTAAAAACTTTTAATTAAATGATTACTTTCATAGTGAATAAATTGTATTATGTACTTTTTTATATATAAAAAATTTACACACATTTTCGTCAAATAGAATAATAAATCTAATTAATACATAAATATTATTATGCTAAAAATTTTCAAAATTTCTAACTTCAAGATGAAAACAGCTATAAAATACAAATATATACGAAACATATATAAAATATTGTATAATGAATGTATATCAGACTTTTATAACATGTAAAAATATCAACAAGTTTTATAATATAGAAGAAATAGATTATGCAACTCTAAATATAATTTTATAATTAATCTGAAAATACAGTTATGAGGGTCTACTTAAAATTCTATAATTTCATATATTTTTATGTTATGAATATATTAAATTGATTTCATGGATAATCTGTAACTAAATAATAATTATTAATTATTTATATTATTTGTAAAGAATTTATATAGTATAAAAGACTATAATTACAAATATTCTCAGATGATTAAAAAAACTCATATAAATTTTTAAAAATACGTAACTTTTTAATACATGCCAATTAAGAAAAATGTAATAAGCAACTTAATATTTAATACATTAAATATTAATTGTATTTGGAACAATGAGATTTTATATTTTAAAAAATATTTAATTACTCACAAGTATCTAGGTAATGCGTTTATTTTAGGCTACAGTATTTGTGTATTTACATAAGCATAAATGAGCTCATCCCGTTGTGTTTTAACATCGTGGTCCATTATCACTTTGCTGCGATTTTCTAGTATTATTCTCATGTGCATAATGTGTTCATATATATTGTTCTTAATGACATTACTTCATGAATATTCTTAGAACGTAAAGCAGCTATGAACGCACGTATAATTAAATTCTTTTTCCGTGCGAGCGTAAGTCTGCACAGGAGTGCAATAGCTACGCTTAATAGAGCGACTCTTTTTAGTTCGTTAAAAATTTTTGATCGTTAGAAAAAAGGAGCAAGGAACTAGTATACCTTTATTACGCTATTACATCTTGTTATAAAGTCGACTTAATATCGGCCTATACAATATTTTTAAATGAATTGTTTCGAATGAAGTACGCTCAGTATTTAAAATTTTATGTGTCAATTATAATCTTTGTATTGATATGTATCAATATTGTATAAGATATTTCCAAAATAAATATTTTTCATTTATATGAACAAGTTGAAAATAATATATTCTTAGCAAGATATTTTACAATATAGAATTATTGAAAAAAAGAACAAAAATTTAGATAAATTTCTTATCAATGAATTAAATTTAACCTTAATTTAAAAAATTTGATATATTTCTTCTAACATGAATTACAATTGTAAAATACAATGTATATATACTGTTAAAGCCAGTTGCAGATATTTATAATTTGAATTTTACACTTTTAAATATAACAAAAAATATATTACAAATCATATAAAAATATAAATATATTATATTAAAAAACTTTTAAATTGTTATTTCCGTTTATAATATTCAGATTTCCTTATTTGAATATACTAAAATAAAAATAATTATATATTATTCGTTTTATACATTAAAAAATATTAGAAATTTTATTATAAATTAAATTTAATATATTTATTTGAAATTTATTAATTAATAATTAATACAAAATTTGTATTATTTAAGTAATTATTGAAATAGACATATATAGAAGAATCGATAAATAGTTATCATCATGAGAATGAAGTATTAACCTTTTATTCAAATTTATATGCATTAAAATATTTAATCAATCGATATATTTTGCTAACATATTGTAATCAAAAATTTAATTTTGTAATAGAGTAAAACACTTACAGAAATCAAACTTAAAAAGCAATTTTATAAACTTTTAAATTGGAATATAAATAAAAATTCTATTGAATGATTTTTATTTATTTAATATATATTTTAGAAATAATTGAAAATTTTATTTTCATTATTTTGATGTATATCATTGAAATTTTCTAATTTTATAATACTGCCAATTTTACATAGAATTACATTGAATTCACAGCGATGTAGTATAAATTTTGAAACCTGAGGTATTAAAAAATTCGTCAAAATCAATGTTATTGCATCAAAATTTTTAAGAAATTTTTTTTGGGCATGATTTTAAAAAATTTTTTTGAAGTTTTAAGGTAAAAATATTAATTTTTCAATAAATTATAATAAATAACTGTTCTATAAAATTTTTTGGTATAAAATAGAACATTCTTTCTTTATTTAATCAATTTATTTATTTCACAATTTGTTTCGTAGTCCAAACGTGTAAATAGGTTGTTTCGGATTGAGTTTCGATTTCTTTACACGCGTTCACATAGTTCCCGGTTGTCCGTCAAAGTATCGTCCGCTTCGGCATAATAGCGGACTGAAAATTCTTCGCGCTTCCTTACTTCTCGCCAATTTAAGCCTTTTAGCAGATTCTTAGTATTTCCATGACTTTGTTCGCATTGTCTTGACTATCCCGATATTGTTTTTCAATCGTAAAATTTGACCTTTTCCCGATTTACTGATAATCCTGAAACGGTTCTTATAAATAAATTTGGTGACACGTATGCGCCAGATTCTCCTCGCAATCTGATCTGGACCGTATTACCTTCCTGAGGGTCATCAAGCTGTAAATACATTTATTATTTGCTACGACTAATACTACGAACACTTTCAATCTCCTCCACCGTCTTGCGAACTGACATCTTCCTAGACCCGCGTGAGAGCCTCCTTTTCTCTCTTTCAATGGACCCGCAACCTCTTAGTTGTTTCCAGTGGAGGAGTCTGTTACACGATGACTCGATGCCTTCTTGAGCTCCTGACCTCTTGGTTTTCTTCAAAGGAAAAGCCTGTCTTATGATAGCCCAACATTTTCCTAGACACGCGACTTCTATCTCTTTGCCACTAGAGAAGCCTATCATACGACAGCCCATTGATGATCTTTCCTGCCCATACGTAACCTAACTCGTACGTCATGCACTAAGCCCCGCAGTACTTTATCTCGATACAGGTCGGAAGTTTAGATCGCGGAACAACCACACCAGACTCCTTCCGTATAATGCCGAATTACTTACCTCATCTCATCTCTCTCAGGTCCACAAGCTTCACCTCCTCTCACAATACTTTCTCACGTGTTTACGCGTGCCCTTTTACAATTTCCACCCCACAACAACACATACGAGGCTAGCATTACATTCCGCTGTGAGAAAAACTCTGTGTGTATCTATCTTTCTTCTTAATCTCGCTTCTCGAAGCTACGAAAAGCGAGTTTTGTTTGTTCAATCTTACACGGACTACGGGTGTCCCCGTATCATGAGTTTGTGGATTCATAGCAAGCAACCCGATAGTTTATAAATCGCTGCAACTCGTATATGTTTATTTTGCTTTAGAATTATTACTTTATCTAGCTTCATTACAATCCGATATTTCTCTCGTGAGTATTTTTCTTACGTAGCGCATTCGAGTGCAACAAAAGTAATGTTAAATGTATACATTTTAAATTATAAGATAAAAATATAATCAAAGCAACCAGACATTTTTATGCGGAAAACTTCTTTGGTAGTTCTCATGGTATAAAAAATGATATATACGGAGACTCTAATTGAATTTCAATGAAAACTTAGTGTTTTCATACAAAAAAACTATCAGAAATATTCTTTAAAATATTTTTTTATAGTAAATTATTTGTATAGTCCAAAATTGTAATAAAAATTTAGAATTAGATTATACATAATACTAGAAGTTTCTATTTAATGTTTTGTTCAATAATGTATATTTCGATAATTTAATATATTAAATTAAAACATAAAATGACAACGTACTACGTGATTCCATGTACGATAAATATGATGAGACTTTTGAATGTTAATTGATGAATAAATTACTGATTGAATTAATTAATAGTACAAACATTACATATTTTTTATGTCAAAATTATTATATAAAAAAAGGAATCTCAAGAAGTAATATTAACATATACTTTAAAATATTACAATCTTTCTAGATTTTTAAACTCTAATATCAAAATGTTTATATACAAAAGTGTATAATAAATTTAAGAAATAATAATATAATGGTTAATATATACTTTGATATTTAACATTAACGTTAAATTAAAATGGGAAATTATAATACGATACTTTGAATTGAGTAAACTTTGTTAATACATAATATTTTGAACATCTTAAAAGTAGTTATATATGTATGTACATATATATATAGATAGATAAATATACAGAAAGATAGATGGATAGATAGATAGATAGACAAATATATAGATCAACGGATGGATTAGAGAGAAAAATAAATAGAGTACAAGAGAGAGGAAAATTGTGTGGTGAGACAGTGGTGCAGAGGTGTAAAAGTATCAACGCAGCGGTCAAAGGTTAGAAACTAAGGCTTCGTATAATTGCGGCATTAACACAATTCTCAGTCACAGCTTACATACCTTAACTCTATCTTCCATCAAACTATCAAAATTATTTTAGTTTACAATGTTTAAAATTTCTAAAAATTCTCTGTCTATTCTTTTCTACAGTATAATTTCTATCTCAGAAAAATTTTCGCTGTATAAAACACTACTACTTAAATAAAATAAATAAAATTATTTACAAGAAACAATAAATCATGCATACAAACAGTATTTAATAAGCAAATATATATAAAGCCTACTAATTTGAACGAATAGAAATTTTTATATAGTATAGAATAAGAAAAATAACAAAGATTTAATTTCTATATAAATAAATTAATTTATGTTGTTTTGTTTTATTTAAAATACCATCTATTTTAAATTAAAAGTAATAACACTATAATAACTCTATAATTGAATTCTCATAAAAATTATTTATTATTTTTATATTTATACTTCATAATGAATAATTAAATTAATACAATTAATATCTGTAAAAAATTTTTTGATATTTCATTAAAATACTAATTACATAATATTCATGAATAAATACACTAGACCATAATTAATCATATACATTACATTTTAAATTTTAAATAATCTCGAAGATTTTTTATAATCGTAATGATTTTCTTATTAAATATAGAATTTTCATATGGTATACTTATAATCTTAAAATTTACTCAAAAAAATATGTAATTAATGTTTTTTGTAATTTACTTTACTTCCAAAGTTATTGTAAGTAAACATAGATTTCTGAAACTATTATTTATATTCTATCAATTGAATAAAGACTAAAGAAAAAATATAGACTTAATTACATTAAAATAAATATATTTTTTTTAAATAAATTTAATCATAAAGTTTTGCAATTTCATTAGTTTACTAACGAAATTTTAATAAAACAGTTTTGAGTTTATAAATACTAATTTAGTTACAGAATTAATAAGTTTTATAATATATTTTTATAAAGATACCAAGCTTTTGCTAAATATTAAATTTTTATTTTAATCGAAATCTAATTTTCTTAATACTGTTGATTACAAATTAAATGACACTATTATATAAAAAGATTTTCTTTAAGAACTGACTAATTTAATTTCAAGCGCAAAGATTTAACCTCCTCGTTGTGCTCTTTCTAATTATCCTCAACTCTTGATCTTAGTTTACGTGGAATTCATTCTTATAAACGTTCAAAATCAACGTTCTTGGTTCAATGTACATCAAGCAGATACATCATGCTTCAAATAAAAGTAATTTCTCTACATTATGATTATTCTTGTAATCATCAAAAGGCTGTTATAATATATTTGTAGCCTCCTAAGCATCGTTTAGAATATACAAACAGTTTCTTCAGTTATCTCAAAATTTTAAAAGATTTTCTATTATTAATTTATTTTTATATTTAGTGATTTCATTTCTATTTATTTATATTTTAAAAGAAATGTAAAAAAATTAAGATGTTATACCAAACACCAACTTTCTTTACAAATAAGAAAACACCAAGCTTTTATATATAATTGTTCTTGAAATGTTAAAGTATGAATTTAATAACGATAATTTGTTAAATTTCAATTGCGATAAAATACTTATCAATAATTTAAAAATAATATGAAATTTATTAATCTTTATGGGAAAGTGTTTTTTATGAGTTTTTTAATTTTTAAGTTTCATTAAAATAAAATTTCAATTTACCGAATGTAGAACTAATATGGTTTATGTTTTTATAAACATTATTAATTCACTAATTAATCTTTTAAAATTTTTTATTTTTATGAAACTTATTTTGACATAAGTTCGTTTTTTCAAATTTAAAATTATTAGACGAAAGCATAATAAATTCAACTTGTCTAAAATAGTTAATTCAATATACCGTATTTTATTCATGTATTCTATTAAACAGTTTTTTTATTACCTTACCATCCAACGAATACTATTTTATATCTTGAAAATGAATCAGAAAAGCTTAAACTTTTAAAAATATTATAATGATGCTGAAATATTAATTGAAACAAATTATCATTTATAATTAATTCTTTGATTTATAAATTTATATATTTAATTTTAAAGAGTAATTGAATTGATTTAAATATGTAACATAAAATATGTATAAATATATCATATATTATGCGAATGAAAGGAATATTTATTCTTCGTTAATTTTATTTTTTCACTATTTAACCAATAGTTTTCATTATCAATAGTTGATTCATTACTATAATTTTTTCGTTTTTTTATTTTTAGTATCATTATTTTGATTTATATTTCATTAGATTTACTTAATTCAATATCAAATGTTAAATAATAATCTTTGTATAATATAATAATATTAAAAACTAATTTTCTATTAACTTGTTAAGCATTTTATGTTTTATGATATCTTATAATCTAATATATATCGATTAAGTTTGTTTTTTGATTCAGTTAATTGATATCTTTCGTGGTTAGTTCTATAAAGCAGAATGTAGAATATTGATATTTTAAAATTTTTTAATTTTAATTTTATATAAATATTTCACTTTATTTGTAAATACTAATAATTTATTCTCATTTATCGAAGAAAAAGAAACGCTTTCTTTTTCTTTAAGATAATCACTAATAGAAATTACATGTTTAGAATGCCAAGGTATTCTTATTTTAGAGACATCAAATTTCAAGATTTTGTGGTATATGTAAATATACCTTTAATACGTTACATATTCATTTGAAATTGAAAATTTTAATGGTAAAAAATATTTTTATACTGAGATATTTTATATTTAATACATTTTTTTTATTTTATTTGCATTCTAAATATTGATTCCTTCGAATCTCATAAAATTAATTAAATTGAATAAAAATTTGTATTTATTATTATCACTTATATTGGTTATACATATAAAAGATTTAAATACATTTACTGCAATGATAAAAAAATATAAGAATTCATTTTAAAAGTCAAATTAATTACGTTGAGAAATGTTTGTTTTTTTGAGTGTAAAATAAATGCTTTTAATAATATTAGAATTGTTGAATAATTTAAAATATGTAAAAATATATTTATATAATGCATAATATAATGCTTAAATAATTCAAATATTAATTGATTATTATGAAATAATTAATTACAAAAAATAATAGATATTTTAATTATAAAAAGTTTATATTTTAGTAAGTTTTTAGAATTTATCCTACGTCTATTTAACGCATTACTGACTTCGTAGTTGAAGCAAATATGATGGGAAAATACAGGTGTGCCTTACCGTTAGATATAGACTATTTAATATTACCTACTCCAAATTTAATTCACCCGAGTTCCGACTCATCTCCTAGGCTTCACATGATTTTTCTCAGAAATACAAAAATTTCAAATATACAAATCGCTATACAAGACCATCATGCTTTTGTCATTACCAATTTTTGTGAATCATACTACAGTTTTATTGTATCTTTTAATGGGTATTACTTGTATATTTAAATAGGTATATAATAGAATAAAAGCAAAAATATAAATTTTCATCATTATCTTGGGTTATTACATAGTTTACTGAAATAAAACAGATTTATTATTTTAAATTACAAAAATATTACGATATATATTTTTTCTCTACAGTAGAAAAATTTTCTAAATATATTAAATGCAAGTAACAAATCTATAAAAATTTTAAAAATCTAGTTGTTTCTGCATTTATTTAATTAATTTAATAAAGTTAATTGTTGCTGCATCAAAACTTTAATATAATTGTAATAATAAAATTTGAATAGTCTAAATTTAAATTGAGAATTTATTCTTCATTAAGATATTCTTAAATATAGTAAATTATTTATATTTATTTGATGTGTTATAAGTTTTCTAGTGCTTTTTTTAAATTAAAAAAGTTGACGATTTTCATGTTTAAAAAATCAACGTATTGCGGTTGTAGTCTCGTTTGCTCTAATTATGCAAAAAGTGGAAGCACAGAAAGGAGAGAATAGGAGAGTGAAAAGGAAGAGGTCGAAATGTAAATGTGTCCATTTACAATCGCGTTCAGAATTTGAGGTTTATTTTGTCTAAGTTAATAATAAATCATCTATAAATTTAAATAAAAATAAATATCGATATCGAGGGTAATAGCATTGTTAATAATTAGTTCAAATAATTTTATGATAATTAAAACCTGTTTTACTAATTGAATACCGTTTAAAGAGAGAAGCAACTATTTCAATTTCATATTTGTAACTGAGTTACTAATAAAAGATAGCTCTTATAATAAAGCCTATAAACCTAGACAAAGATTTGATAGTGGCAAAGTACTGTTATTATTTCATTATTAATAACAATTTATAAAGTAATTAATCTTTATAAACGTTAATAAATACGTATATCGTACTTTATTATATATATATATATATATATATATATTTTACATGAAAGAATAATTTCGAAATATAATTTAAATGTAATAAATAACTAAAGATATACTTAAAAATATAATTATTATATTAGAATAATTTCATTACTTATTTTATATTTCTTAAAATATTACTGTATTTATGAATTATTATAATATTGTATTATTTATCACGAAATTATTAATTATATCACTTGTAAAAATAAATCTTAATTTAATTTTTAAACAAAATTTTATTTATAGACATTTTGGGTTCATATTGTATTTCATATTTTTAATTTACGAAATCATACGCACCTTTTTCAAATTATAATATCTCAAACATTTTCATATCTTTATTTTTCTTACATAAAATAGCTTGAGAACGTATTTAATTTTTTATTTTTGATGTGTACAAATTTAAATTAAAATGTATTTAATATTTTGGTAACAGAAAAATTTATTAAATGTATTCATTTTTAATAAATAATTATTTGTATTTTTTTGTAGTATATAAATATAAATTATTTAAATTTTGTTTCTAAAATCAAGTTCAAAAGTATTAATTTTGAGATGAAAAAAATTTAATTTTAATATAATAAATAAAGAACACTTTATTTAAAGATGATAAATAAACATATAAATTAAAACAAAGTACATATCAATTAAAATTATTATTTTATATTATTTTTTTTGAATAGATATAAGCAAAACTTTTATTAATTCAATTTATGATTTTTTAAAATAAAACTTCATATTTTTATTCAATTATAAATAAAGAATTTTAAGAAATTCAATTTCAATTTTTGATTGTAACAAATACTATATACTACCATATATTTAAAATCTAAGTATAACATTGTAAAATTAACATTAATTTTATATTTTAATTTTACAGTCGAATGTAATCAAAAGGATATCACAACTTTTTAATGATAAAAAGCTATTATTAGATTCATTTAATTATAATAATATAAAATATAAAAACTTATGATTATTTTTTTATGTAACTAGTTTATTACTAATAAATGTTAAAAATTTATGAATATATCAATCAACTTGCAAGAATCTTAACGAAGATAAATAAACTGTTATGATATGTAAAACTTGTTATTGTCTTAAAATAGATAAATTTTACCATTCTTCAAGGTAAGTAATCTAGTTTTAGAATTAAAAAAAATTTATTATAATTTTAAAACAAATATTTTTTATTGCATTTTATTGTAGATGTTCACAAACAATAGTAACCTATTTTAATATATATATATATTTATTTATATCTGATGCAGATCTAAATTAGTTGTATTTATTATAACTTTATACTGTATTGTATTGTATTTATTATTAGTTGTATTTGGTAATTAAATTTTTTTTAATAAAACTTGATTATAAAATTATTAACATCCTTTTTTATTAGTCTTCAAATGAACTTAAATATTTTGTAAAAATATAAATTTTGTAGATATTATGACTTTGTATTATTTGCTATTACATATTTTTTACACAATTATGCTATTACAGAAGCATAACTAAGTTTAGTATCTTTTCATTGTGCATCAAATTATAATTAAACATGTACTGAAACTTTGTATAGTTTAAAAAAAGTCATATCATTCCGAAAAAGTCATTTATCGATTTATACATAATATTCGTATATTAATAGTGAAGTGCTAAAATATTTAAAGTGAAGAAAATTAAAAATATTTTGTAAATATTACATATATTCTAGTTTTAAAAAATTTATATATCAATACTTTAATGCTATACTTATATTTTCGGTTTACAATCGGGAATAAATGACGCTAATTTAACCTTAGCGAGGTGCGCGTGTGTGCGACATATATCACACACATAAATGGACTACTTCCATATGGTGTAAAAAAACACATTGCTCTTACGGTACTTCTACGTGAAATGCTGTATTCATCTAATTATTTATGCGAGTGCAATGATTTATAATGTATTTGCACGCACAAAATTGAGTATTTACATTAATTAAATAAAATAAATTCTTCAAATTCTTATAAAATTTTTACAAATTATATAATATAGATAATAATACAAAAACTGTATTTTTATTTAATAAAAATTATTTTCATATTATCAAATAATTAATTCGATGACACTTCCTCGTGAAATGAATATGAAAAATATAATACCAATTTTTTTATAAATTATATAACATAATCATTATATTGTAGTATAATCGGTTTGATTGAATTATATTTATAATTATATTTGTAAATATTACAAAGTTATCTCTAATCTAATATAAAAATATTGATTATATAAAACATTTAAATCCTACTTTACTTATTATTTTCAAAATATTAAAAATTGGTATCTACATCAAGTAAATGTTATTATATTTAAAATATAATTTATTACATTTAAAATATAAAATACAACACCTAAAATTTATTATATTTAATTATAATTTTACGATTTAAAAAATGCTTGCAAAAAACTTTTTGACGACAACAAAAATTGACAATACGTTATAAATGAGATTTCTTCGTTTAAATTTAGAAAAAAATCTCAACGATTAAGATTTCAGATATAAATTAGTGTGCGATTGTTCTTTAACTATGCATATTGCGAAAATTCCACTTATGCTTGCAGACACGCAGTTGGCGTGATGCGTAACGTGAAAAACTCCCACATAAAAAAGGAATGATACGGTTCTTTATTACGAATGCGTTTCTTTTCCTGATATGAGGTCATGGATAAGCTAATAAAATAGTAAAAAGTGAAATGAAAAGCTGAAAGTGCAGATATATATAATTTGTTATAACATATAAATTCCTAAAAATATTAGCTTACTTTTTATGAAAATATAACCTTTTAATAACATATAAATAATTTTATAAAAGAACAAACTCTGTAAATAATCATAAATATATTGAAAAATTGGTTATTTTGATAGAATAACTATATATACTTCAATTTTAAATAAGTCTTAAGTAATAATAAAAGTTCAAATAAGAAATTAAATTTACTGTCACAAAAATTTATACATTCATACTTAGCTTCAAGTAATACAATTCAATTATACCAAAAAGTTCAAATAATTACTAGTTTTATTTTAATGTTACGATTAAATTACAAAAAGATAAACTTAATTCAATGTAACTATTTAGTTTAAAATTTTATAATTTTAAATTTTACTCTAATTTATATTCAAATTATCAAACAAACAAAAATTTTTTACCTGATATACATTACATTATTACTAGTTTCATTATCAAATTGATAAAAGAATAATATTTACCATAAATAATTTTAAAATCCAAAAAAGTTATATAAATTTGTTATGCTTTGTATTTAAGAGAACTTATGAAATTTTTCTTCATTTCTACTAATTTTAATAAATGTTTCATATTCAAAATAAATTAATATTTCATTATTCTAAAAATTTACATCTAATTTATACATTATTTATTAAATAATGTATTTATTCATATTCAATTAACTTAAAATTATTCACTAAGTTAACATATCTATAATACAATGATGCTTTCATATCTTATTTTTTATATATTATAAACTTATTATTTATCTTATTATTTATACATTATAAAACCTTTTTAATAATTAACTGATCGTAAAGTTTTTACTCTTTATTTTTTAATTTTTAAAGTTTTTGTGTAATTAGTTCAATTGTAATTGGATGTTATTTCGCATTTACAAAACAAGAATAAATATTTTAAATCGTCTCTTTTAATAGATTACCTATATTATCATGTCATTTGTATGAAAAATATGGTTTCGATTATAAATCAATTGATATAGAATAAATATAAATATTTAAGTTAAATTTTACAAATATTGATATCTTGTATGGTAACGATCCTGTTAGTTAGAAATTTAATTGATTCAATTACAAATATGAAATTGAAATAGTTGCTTCTCTCTTTAAACGGTATTCAATTAGTAAAACAGGTTTTAATTATCATAAAATTATTTAAACTAATTATTAACAATGCTATTACCCTCGATATCGATATTTATTTTTATTTAAATTTATAGATGATTTATTATTAACTTAGACAAAATAAACCTCAAATTCTGAACGCGATTGTAAATGGACACATTTACATTTCGACCTCTTCCTTTTCACTCTCCTATTCTCTCCTTTCTGTGCTTCCACTTTTTGCATAATTAGAGCAAACGAGACTACAACCGCAATACGTTGATTTTTTAAACATGAAAAACGTCAACTTTTTTAATTTAAAAAAAGCAGTAGAAAACTTATAGCACATCAAATAAATATAAATAATTTATTATATTTAAGAATATTTTAATGAAGAATAAATTCTCAATTTAAATTTAGACGATTCATATTTTAATATTACTACTATATTAAAGCTTTGATACAGCATAAAAGCAAATTATGTTAATATTGTACTATAAGTTGAGTTTCCACTATTTAATAATGTGTAAGTAATCTGTAATTATTTTTATATTAAATTTAATATTATATTATTAATCAAAAAAGACGATCTAATATTATTATAAATATGTATGTAATGTATGTATTTTCTTATTGATTTAATATTATAGGTCATCTCTGTTGAAGTTTAAAATATCTGGTTAAATTATTACTTTGTATTATGTCTGTCCTGTCACATTGATCCTGATCTCGATATACTGTTCTTACTACAGCTGGCTTCACATATACTATGGCTTCACCCTCTTTCATCGAAAGAAGTCCAAATACTGTACCTTTATTACATTGATAAATAATCAATAAAATGAAAATTGAAACTTTTCTACTATATTTTTTTAATATTTTAAATATATAAAATAATTATTGTGTATTATTATATAAATCTAAATATATACATTATAAATCATAAAATATGTAAAATTTCCCGATTTTTTATGGAATCATTAAAAAAATTTATGTAAAATTAGTTTTATCGAATTTTGTGATACAAAAAAAAAATAAAAAAAATAAAAAAATAACTGTAACTGTTTATTATAACTATGATTTATTGAAACAATTTTAATATGCAAACTATTATAAATTTAATTTTTTTTTATCAATAAATAGAAAGTTAAATTCTTTTATTTTTGAAAATTTTTAACTAAATTAAGATTTGTTCGATATTACTTATAGCCCTCCTTATAGATGGAATCAAAAATTAAAACAGTATGAAATTGATATTTTTTATATATGTCTTATTTGTGAAGGTAGTAAAGAAATGGGTGATACTGCAAAGGTGAAATAGAAAAAGTAGACATCCACTGCGCATGTCCGAATTTCAATCTAATTAGGAGATTAGCAGGTATTTGATTGGCATTGGTTATCTTTAACTTAGAACCAAGCGAACCAGTAATTATCTAACAAGTCTCAGTAGTTATCTGATATGGTAGTCTGAATGTTCTTTACATTTTTTTCTGAATCATATCATCAGTGGAAGATTGATAAATCCGAATGGCTGATATCATCGGTTAGTTAATTCAAAACAAAAATGATGATATATTGTAGCAAAAATGAATTTTATATTTTGTTGGTGTTTAAACATTAAGTTTGTTCAGTTTTTGAATATGTATCATACAATTTTATTTTCAAATTGTAATAATTAAAACAATTTTAGAAATTCTATTACCAATACTAATTGACACTCAATGATTCATATAAAATATCATAAGAATTATATGTAATATTTTTCAAAATTGAGAATAGACAATTCGTTTTAAAAAATATGCCATTAAAATTAAAATTGTGATAAAATAGAAAAAATATATAATTTAATAATATATTTGTAACTTTAAACTAGAATAGATTATATTTTAGTTAAGTTAATTTATAACACTAAATGATTTCATATAATTTACTTAATAAAATACCTAAAAATACTTTTAGCTTATTAATAATATGAAAGATTTTATACCTTTGAAATAAAAAATGAATTTTTAATTCATATTATTTTATCCATATTTGACCATTAGTAAACTTAAATTATAAGCAGATAATGTTTAATAATTTAATTCTTATAATTTCGCTATCATATTTATACAACCTATTAGTAAAATTGTTTAATATGAATTATAAAACTCAAAGTCAATTTCTTATTTATATTTCTTGTTCTTCATATAATCAAATATATAATGGAAAAATTTACAAAAAATTAATTTTTTTTTAAAACTAAATGTGCTTTTAAGACCGTGAATAATTTCAGTATTCGTTTATTCATTATTATAATATATATACATATTATACTAAGATTATTTAAAATAAATACTATATTCAAACTGTTTATTTTAAGATTTATTTTTAAAAAATTACTATAATTATTTATAAATACTGTATTTTATATGCTAAATCATATTATTCCACATATAAGATTTCAAATAGATATTTAGAACACTCAGATATTATCACAATAAATATAAATAGACGTGTACCCGTATTTCGTAACTAAATCCATTATTACTAAACTAATGTACTTTTAATTATTCAATATTTTTATTTTTAAAATATGTTACAGTTTAATTCGTTTTCTGTCTTAAATAAAAGTATATTTTAAATACATATAAAATTTAAATAATATTTCATTAAAAAATAACTGGATAAGAAAACTCAAAGTGAATGAATCCTTATGGTTAATTTAGAAATGACTGGTGGTGGGACTGCCATGGCATATCGGGGCCTCAGTCAACATGTCAACTTCGATACCATACCAGATCCGCAGGATAGATTTGCTCTTGAACAACTAATTGGTGAAGGTACTTATGGAGAGGTGTATTTTGCACGCAACAAGGAAACAAACGAACATGTTGCTATCAAGATTTTAGAGAACGTAGTGGATAACATCGAAGAAATCGAAGAGGAATTCTTAGTGCTACGTGATCTTAGTATGCACCCTAACATACCAACATTCCACGGCTTGTTTCTGAAGAGGGCTAAGCCTGCTCAAGAAGAAGACCAGTTATGGTTTGTTATGGAGGTACAAAAACTGACTATTAATAATATATTTTTAAACTATTACGTCAATTATAAATTTCATTAATTAATAACAAGATGTTCGATCCAAACTTTATTCATTTATAAATTTTTCTAATTAATTAACCTCAGCAGAAAACTAAAATAATAACGAGTTTAAAATTAAATATACTTTCAAATTTAATTAATTTAATAAATATTAGTAATTATTAATAATCAAGAAATACTATAATTCTTTTTTTATAATAGTTAATTTAGTTTAATATTAATTTTTTAATATTAGTTACCTGTAATGATTCGTTAGTTATGGGATTATAAAATTAAGAATAACTTTCACGCAAAAAGCATAAGCATATTTTACTTCAAGAAAATGAAAATACAATTATAATATTTAATTATTCTTTAAAGTCTATAAATTATTATTATTATTACTATCATTATTCGTCTTACTTTTAATTATGTAAATTTTTTAATAATTACAGAAGAAAACAACTTCATCTTCGTATTAAAGAAAATAAATTAAGAATAAATAATAATAATAAGATAACATTTGTAATGAAAATATCAATTAATTTTATTAATTTCAATGTTATTTATCTTATTTGTTATTCATTTAGTTTTAAATTATATATTAAAAGTTGAATAATTTTCCCAATTAAAAATATAAATAAGGCTATTAAAAAAGTTCATATATTTTTCTTAAATAAGTAGAATTATACATACATTAATTATTTTAGATTATTTTATAATAAATATAAATATTCATCTAATCATCAAGCTCTTTCAAATTATTTTTACGATTTATTTAATGTATGATTTATAATAAAGAATTAAAAAATAAATGAATTTATTATTTAGTAATTTTAAGTTTATATATTTATCGACATTTCGCAGTTAAAAATAATAAAGTTAATAAATTTGCACAAATATTAGGTATAAAAACTCTATATTAATACGCAGTTGTTCGATTTAATGTACATAAAGTTATTTAATTTAAATTGTCACCTTAGGAATTTGATTTTAATATTATAATTTTTCCTTCTTTTATTTTTATAGTTATTCAAAGTTAGTTCGTTTACCATTAAACTTAATATTTAGTTTTTTCAATGTATCAATTTGAAAAATCAAGAAAAATGGTTTTGCACTCTCTCTTTTTCTTAACCTGCGTACGAGTGACAATATCAATAAAATAATACTCTGACAACGGATCATTTCGAACAAAATGATAAGTTTCTCCTTACTCTTCACATAACTGCTCGCCAAATATAGATCTATCCGTTGTAAAATCGAACGAAAATGTTACGCTTCATTGAAAGAGGAACACTATGAATTTTTGTAAAAGTAATATATTGTACCATATTTATATTTTTTTTAATGCGCGAAAAAATGCAATTGTGAAAACCATTATGCTTGACATATAGAATATATAATATATAAATATATTATGTATAATATTAAATATATATGAATATATAAATATAACAATATAGAAGCTTTTCATATTATTCTGTTGTTTTGTTTCTATATATATATATATAGAAATTCTAATTCAACAACGCTATAAAAGAAGAGAAAGTCATAATCTGTTATTGATGATTGAATACTCCGCAAAAATTAGATTTTCACGCTATACCCAGCTGATTATAATTGTCATGAAAATAAGTATTAATTGATTGTGCATCCGTGCAGAAAATACAAAATATTTTCAAAGATTTTCTGTAAATTCTCACGAAATGATAAAATATTATATTTAAAAATATTTTTTGAAACAAATAATCAAATATAATATTAAAATAAAAATAAATTGCTTTTATTATATTGTTTTGATAAGTGTATATTCATTTTCTTTTTTATTTTATATGTTAATGTGTATAATTTTCGAATACTTATTTTGGAGTTATATTTTATATACATATTCTATAATAATGCTTGATGTTTAATCAAAATATTGATATAAATTTTTTATTCAATACTTTTTACGAAAAATTAAGATTTATATGACTGTATGATTATACATTATATCAAATTATAAAATAGACTCAATTTTTATATTTAAAATTAAAGAACGTTTATAAAATCATGATATAGTGTAGTCTTACTAAGTTTTAATGCAATGATTTTTATATGGCACGATGATCTGTTATATTATAATCTTAATCTTTTGCAAAAAGTTACCCTTTATATAAATTAAAAAATACTTTTTCTTTACATCATTTTATAAAATCTTAATTTTATTAAATGATATAAAGAAGTCTTCAATTTATGCCCAAATTTAATTAAAATTTTAATTGAAATTTTCAAAATTAAAAAATGATTTTCTTTTAAAAGAGAGTTCAATCAATATATAATTTATCTATAAATACGCATATTTGGAGATACACTTTTATTATTATCTTCAACTTCAAATTAGTTGCATGTCAAAGAACCTATTTTATTTACGTCAATAAGAAAAAATTTATTTAAATAAATATATATGAGATTCAATTAAACTTTTATCATTTTATACATCAAAATAATAAAAATTTATTATATAGGTTATTTAATTTATTTCACATATTATTCATAATGTATAAAAGTTACGTATTATAAATCTTAAAATGATTTGCATGTATGAAATATAAATTAATTTTTCGAATAATAAAAATTATTTTCATTTGTTGTGTACATAGTTATGTACGGGAGGATCGGTAACGGATTTGGTCCAGGGTTTGAAGAGACGTGGAAGTCGTTTAACGGACGACCAGTTAGCTTATATATTAAAGGAGACAATTGAGGCCTTAATTTACTTACATAACAATCATTGTATGCATCGAGATGTTAAAGGTCATAATATATTATTGACAGAAGATGCTCATATCAAACTTGTAGATTTCGGAGTAGCGTCCCATTTGGCGGCAACGCATGTAAGAAGAAATACATCTGTCGGTACACCTTACTGGATGGCTCCTGAAGTAAGGATCTAAATTTATATGTAAATACTCAATTTTATTTCGTTTGTATTAAAAATATTTATCATTAACTTTTTTTGGTTTATATTAAAGACATTTTTATTACTTATAATAAGAAACCATAGAGGAATTATAATTTGCATTTCAAAATTAATACAAATATTATTCATAATCTATATACATTCATTATCTAAGATAATAATAAATATTTATAAATAACTTTTAAATAATGTAGGAAGTATATACATTTTTTCATTCAAACTTTACATTCACAATTTTTTTGCTTTTGTAAAAATGTTATTTTATAAAGTTTTAGGAAATTTTCACTTGTATTTTGAAAATTTCTATAAATTTAATCATATCTTTAATAGTACTTTAAATTTTTTATTAAAATAATGATATTGATAATAATTGTAACTTATAAACATTTTTTAATTTAATTTATTAACATTTGTAAAAGACTGGTTATTTTAATAATGGTTGAAAAATGATTACTTTATAATTAATTTTAATATTATTTAAAAGCGAATGATTTGGTACATTCATTAACATATTAATTAATGACTGGTTTTGAATGAATTTTATTACAATTTGGATAAAAACATAGATGCTATTGTGTATAAAAAAAGTTCTTCAGAATAACCCTAATTGAAGATTGTGAAAAACAATCTATTTCAGGTCATAGCGTGTGAACAACAACTTGATTCTTCTTATGATTCACGCTGTGATATCTGGTCTGTTGGTATCACGGCTATTGAACTCGCTGAGGGCGAGCCACCACTATCTGAACTTCACCCAATGAGAGCGCTTTTTCAGATTCCTAGAAACCCACCTCCATCTCTTAAAACACCAGATTTGCATATTCCAGAAATATCAGACTTCATAGCTGAATGCCTTGTAAAAGATTTGGAACATCGACCTTTTGCTTCTGAACTTAAAGAACATCCATTATTACTACGCATAGAGGATCAAATTGAAGATATTAGAATCCAATTACATGATGAAATACGAAAACAGAGGTATATATTTGGATCTGTTTTAATATAAAGTATGAGTTTTATATGAATGAACGAAATCATTAAAAAGAAATGTTTCATATTTTATAATCAATAAAACTTTCATATTAAATTAAAATAAAATTAAATAACCCAAAGACATTTTATATCATTGATGCATATTAAAAAATAAAACCTAAAACTTTTTTACTAATCATTAATTATCGTTAATCATTAAAATTAGATCTGATGGACGCATTCATAGACAACCAGAAGTAACAACGAAACATGGTAAACTTAAAACTGATCGCAAAACAAGACGTGAAAAAATGTATAGGGATGATCTAGCCGCATTAGATTTACTTTCAGAAGAAGCTATTGTAGACCAATTACAAAATCGCTACGAAAGATTTCAAATTTATACGTACATTGGAGATATTCTCGTTGCTGTTAATCCATTCACGAATTTAGGACTATATACAGGAATAGTAAGTAAAACATAAACTATACGATATTGCTCATATTATATTAACAATATTTATTTCATACATATATGCATACATATCATTTTATATATTTATTAGATTAATAAAGCAAATAAACTATTATAATATATACAACTTAACTATTCATTGCTTATAAATATATGCTATTGAGCAAAGACGTAAATTACATCTATGATAGTTATTAAGTATTTTTTATAAATTTAAATCAATGAATTATACAATATATTACAGGAATTTGTTTTTTGATAACATACATTATATACAATTGTATGGATAAAATTTAATTAAAAGTTTAGTGAGATACTTAAGACCAAAATTTTAATTTTAAAATAAGTTTACCTCAAATACAAAATAAATATTAATTAATTACGGTATTTCAGGATCAAAGACGATATAAAGGTCAATCACGCTCTGACAATCCTCCACATATTTTCGCAGTAGCAGATGCTGCTTATCAAGCTCTTCTTCACCAACGACAAAATCAAGCAATTATAATAAGTGGCGAATCGGGAGCAGGGAAAACCGAATCAGCAAATTTACTTTTAAAGCAACTTGTCTATTTGAGCAAGGCACCAAATCGAAACCTTGAAGAACGTATCCTACAGATTAATCCAATTATGGAAGCCTTCGGAAATGCAGCAACCGGTATAAATGCTAATTCCTCGCGTTTCGGCAAGTATCTTGATCTCACGATGACACGAGGTGGTAAAGTGACTGGTGCACGAATTACTGTTTATTTATTAGAGCAATCGCGGGTAGTTGCTCAAGCCGAGTAAGTATTTGTATTATTTAAAAAAATTGTATTCTTTAATTTTCATGATAAATCTTTAAAAATAAATATATAATTCTTTTTCAAATATAGTTTTATTTTATATATTTTCATCTGCAATCTGTGTGTGCTTGCATGGGCATGTACGTAAGCGTGTATATATACCTGTGTAATTAATTATATATTAGAAAGATTTTTAAAGCGAAGATTCGCTTTTTTTAACTTAAAATTATGAAGATGTAATTATGAAGATTTTAAAATAATAGAAAAATTATTTTGTTAAATTCTGATTTATAATATATATACATCAGATGATATATAATACGAATAATGTGTAATATTATGTTATAGTTGGTAGTAAAAATCATGCAGTATTCATTTTTTGAAATAGAAAGTCAATTTACATATTTTATAATTTTCCTATTAAATCTAAATCAATATTCACCATTTTATCTTTGATGTATTACTTTATGTTTTAGAGAAGAGAGAAACTTTCACATTTTTTATTATATGTATGATGGCTTAAAAGCAGATGGACGCCTGGAGAAATTTTATTTAAATACAGAATTACGAAAAAATCATCGTTATCTTGCAGATAACACCAATACTTCGCAAACTCATATAGATAAGTTTCAGCAACTTAGTGTCGGTTTTAAAGTTCTTGGCTTTCACGAGACTGAAATTGATATTGTGTATAGCGTACTAGCCGCTATTTTACATCTTGGTGACATTGAATTTACTGAAATTACTTCCGACGATAATACAGACAATAAGAGCGGTGTCATCAATAATGAACCTATATTGAGAGGTAATATAACAAAAATTGTTCCAGAATTTTTATTTTGACAAATAAAATAAATTATGTTAAATAAAAAGTATTGATTCATCATTTAAGGGTATAAGAAATTTTATTGATTATTAAAATATAATAATAATATTTTTTATACATTGATTAAGAATGATTTATAAATATTTTGTAAACTTATTTATTTTATCTTTTTAAGATGAAACATTTCATACTACTCTGAGTCTCTATTTAAAGGATTTCGCAATATTTTGTTTATAAAATCTATGTTTTGATATTTACTTTTTCTTTATTTCTATGAATCTTAAAACATATTTTAGATAATAGTATTTATATTAATAATTTTAACGTTAATTATTAATATTTTAATTAAAAATAATATTTTTTATATTATATTAATATTATATATTGACTATGAATAAATTAATGAAAAATCGGAGATAGGTAGTTATAGTTTTAATTCAGTGAAAATTAAAAAGTCCAATTTAGATGCTTTTATTAACCCTTTTCTAACTGAACTATTGATATCAATAATTTTTTTAAGTCTTATTTATATCATTTATAGTATTAAATTTCATGTATGAAAGTATGATGAATTTATACATATTAATTGAAATAAAAAAAAAATTGTTTTGTTTAATGACATACTTTTTTAAGTGCTATAATATAATATTTACTAATGCATACCATAAAAATGAATCATTTAAAAAGTATAAAGTAAATTTATTTAAAAAAAGGAATTTTCATTCAAGAATAGTCCAATGAAAATGATTTTATGATGTATTTATATAATTTGAAAGTCATATGAATATATTTTAACATTTTTTTAATTACGAAAAATTATATAAATAATTCTAAATGTTCCAGTATCTAAGCTACTAGGAGTAGAACCAGAGGATCTTATCGAAGCTTTAACGTCAAATTCAGTTGTAACCCGAGGGGAAACTATTACTCGTAATAATACCGTGTCAGAAGCCTGCGCCACCCGCGATGCCATGGCTAAAGGCTTGTATGGTAGATTGTTTGACTGGATGGTAAATCAAATTAATTGCTTGCTCAGTTTTAATCGTTCACTAAACTATGAGCCTCTAGCGATTGGGCTACTCGATATCTTTGGATTTGAAAATTTTCCAAAGAATTCATTTGAACAGCTTTGCATAAATATAGCCAACGAACAAATTCAGTATTATTTCAATCAACACATATTCACCTGGGAACAGCAGGAATATATGGCTGAAGGTATTCCTGTTGACTTAGTTGAATTTTCTGATAATAGACCTGTATTAGATATGCTACTTAGTAAGCCTATGGGTCTCCTTGCACTATTAGATGAAGAAAGCAGATTTCCAAGAGCCAATAACAAATCTCTAATAGGTACATTACATGACTTTCAAAAGTTAAAAATATACTAACTACAAGGTTTTAAGTATATTACATACATTATAATATAAAACATCATTTACGAATAATTTTCTAAAAAGTATTCCGATGTTTTTATTACTAATTAAATAATTAAAATTTTAATATTTATACTGTACATTTATAAAAATTTAACTGGATAACTTCTGCATTTTGATCTTGATTTATAATGTAAACTAATTGCCAAAAAATGTCTTTAAAAATAAAAATACAAATATTTACGAATTTTATTAAATTGAAAAGACTTATATAGTTTTACATATACATATATATTTCTTTCTAATAAAAAATATAAAAAGCTACCTAAAAAATTTAAATATTATTACAATAAAATATATTTCTTATAAATAATTTCCCTGGATTGCATTAACATTTATATTATAATTAATAATTGTAATCATAACTCAAGTATAAATATTTTAGATAAATAAATTTTATATAAATTAATATATAACAATTATCGATAATTCTAATCAATTTGCTTTTAATTTCAGAAAAATTTCATAATAATATAAAGTCAAAATTTTACGTACGACCAAAGTCTGATGCAGTGTGCTTTGCTATCCATCATTTTGCGGGACGAGTTGTATATCAAGCGGATGGTTTCCTTGAAAAGAATAGAAATTTTTTGCCACCGGAAGTGATACAACTCGTACGTCAATCTCATTTTGATATGATTCGATTCTTGTTTCAGTGTCCAATTACAAAAACTGGCAATCTTTATTCTGCTATCCATGATACCGATTCTAGAAAATTTTCTTCATCGGTTCAAAATACAAAGGTAATTCTCTTTAGCTTTTTTTAAATCAAAGTTTTATTACAAGTAATTTTTTTAAAAAAGGAACGATATTCAAGTCAAGGATTAGCATCGCAATCGCGTGCCCAACAAACAGTGGCAACATATTTTAGATATTCACTAATGGATTTACTTCAAAAAATGGTTTCTGGTTCACCGCAATTTGTTAGATGTATTAAGCCAAATGATAAAAGAAGTCCAAAATTCTATGATAAAGAAAAAGTAATTAAACAATTAAGATATACAGGTGTCTTGGAGACGATCAGAATTAGACAAAATGGATTCTCGCATAGAATACCCTTCAGCGAATTTCTTAAGAGGTATATACGGAACCATAATTGTAGTTTCTAAAATAAATAAAAAACTATTGCAATATATTAATATAAATTTATTCTTAAAATAAATATTAAACAAATCAATTTAGATTTACCATTGGGTATTTAAATAATCGAAAAGTTGATTATATTTTTCTTTACTAAATTTTTTTTATTACATATGAAAATTTAATATCTTATCGTATTAAGTAAGTTGTAAATTATACTATTAATATTACTATGATTAATACAATATAAAATATAATATAATATTAATATAATATGAAAACAGGTATTTTTACTTAATTATTATATTTATGAAAATATAATTTATTTGAAATAATTTTTTCATTTTTGAAAATTCATCTCTTTCATTTTTTTCACATGAAAAAATATAAAAAATAAAATAATATTGTAAACAAAATACTAGGATTAAGCAATCGATACAAATTTTTTTCAAATTTATAACTATATTAAAGTGTTTAATAATTTGTTTTATTTTTGTTTTATATCAAATGTATTCATATAAAAACTTTTTATATTTTAGGTATTGCTTTCTAGCTTTCGGTTGGGATGAAAGTGTAATTGCTAATCGTGACAATTGTCGTTTACTCCTCGTGCGATTAAAAATAGATGGTTGGGCGCTTGGGCGTACCAAGGTTTTTCTTAAATATTATCATGTAGAGTTTCTATCAAAACAATATGAGGAACAACTGAAAAAAATCGTCATGGTGCAGGCATGCGTGCGTCGATGGCTAGCTAAGATCCGTTTTAAACGAGAAAAATGGCAATTAGCTGTATCTGTGGTAACTCTACAACGTCATATACGTAGATGGTTAACAAGAAAACATACCATCGAGGTCATAAAACAAAAAAATTTGCAAGATGGAACAATTCTTCAAAAATCTTCTGGTAATATAGTATACGAAAATTGTAACTTGTTCTCGTATGATTTTTAAAGTTTTTAAAAAACAACTTATCTGTTAGAGAGATTAAAAAATGATTGAATTTTAAATTAAATTATTTAAGAAATTTCGTATATTATCGATTTAATTTTTGAAGAGATTTTTATTTTAAGAAATTGTTATTAAATAATAAATCATTGCTTTAAAAATTTAGAAAACATGGAAATATTTTAAAAAAATATTAAAATTTATTAAAAAATTTTGAAAGATATTCTGATGTATTAGAAATTAATATATAAAAAATTTAATGAACTTGAATATGAAAGAAATAATATTATTAGTTATGAAAAACAAATGCTTTTGATTTTTAACAAGATTTATTTTAGGTGTATTTATATCGGCGGTATACCACAATTTTATAATGTAGCGTGCAATATCTTAGTTTTATTACGTATAGTAATGCGATGATGTGTATAATATTTCTGCATTCGTCAGCTAGGAATCGCTGCTCGAGTCCGAAAAATCTGCTGTTCTCCGATATCTACTTGTATATTGACGGTTTAGTTGTCGATTATTTTTTGGTTCGATTTCTTTTATTTTGTTCGGAAATTCGAGCCGCAACAAGGCAATTATTGACCTTAATACGAGACCCCCTGAGTCTTTACGATTCTCGCGTGGTTGTCGCGTGATGGTTTCCCGGGTTCTTGATGTTCTCGCGGCCCTCGTTTCTCCCAACGTAGGAGATCACCGCCTGGCCCCATGCGTCTTCATGGGCATGCGACCTCTTGCCCCTCTCCTGAAGAGGTCGCCCTGCCAGACGTCTACTTTGGGTTAGCGATCTCCCTTATTCCGATAACTGAAAGGCCGTCCGTCAGTTCATCGGTGATTTTTCCCCTGCTCTTTTTCTTTGAGATCTCGTGATAGCCATCTATGTCTGTCTGGGGTACTTCATGTAGTCGAACCCGCACCGTTATAAAGCCAAGTCACTCGCGACCCCTTTATAATTTCACTATCTTACGATGTTTTTCGTTATTACCACCCTCCGAAGTTTCACACGAACTCCACGAGAAGCGCTTCCCCGGCGATGCGCACGAGGCTAGCATTGTGCACCTTCGCGAGAGGAACTCCGCAAGGATTTTTCGTTTCTTCTCGCTTCTCCGAGCTCCGAGTAGCGAGTTCGTTTTTATGGTCTTACACTAGCTATGGGCATCCCCACACTAAGTATTTGAAGACTAGTCGAGTAACTCCATGCCCCGGGATCGGTTTGTTTTTGAATAATTTTACCCAAGATACTTTATAACAGTTTTTCTTCGCCTTTTAACTCAAAACTTTCTTCACGAGCCTTAGTTTTCGACGAGTTTTATAAGCGCAACAAATAATAGAAACTGATTTACTTTACAGAAGAAGCAGCTAACAGCATAAAAAATTCAAGAGAAAATTCTATAGATGTAGATGTAAACCAAAAGCGTGAAGATACTGCAGCTGTTATTATACAGAGTCATTTTAGAGGCTACACTATTCGCAAAAGATTTGGATATGAACTAGAAGAGCGTTATAAAAGAATTTTGAATGATTACGATGATAAAAAAAAAGCACATCAAGCACTACTGCGTGAAGGTTTGAAGAATGATGATGCCACACTTATTATAAAGAGATGGTATAAGACCGAGGAATTTATTCAAAGAAGAGAACAATCTAAAGATTTTGTTCATCCTAAATTAAGACAGGCCGATCTTATCAATTTTGCTCAAACAGTAAGTTATTTTACGTAGAAATAAATAAACTTACTAATTAAAAGTTATTTGAAAATATATTCATAGATCTATTATTAATTAACGTCTTTATAATAATTCTAATAATTATAAAATTTATTGGGAATACTTATATTATCAAAAATCAGATTTATTTTCGTAAATGTATATACATAATAAATAAAATATAATTTAAAAATGAATAAAGAGGTGTTGAAAAATGTTTATTATTTTTAGAAAATAATATAGCTGTTTTTTTTTGTTCAATGTGTTATAGTAAAATTTAGACCATTAAAGTTGTTTTTTTTAATTTTTTAATTTTTTAATATCAAAAATATTACTAATTATAAAATATAAAGTAATAAATAAAATTTAGTTTTATTATGTCGATAACTAGAAATTCTTGTCATAAAGATTTAAAAAATTTAATTTTGTAAAGGTACATATGAAGAATCAAGAAGCACATAAATACTTGCGACGGAACAAAACTGGTATTCGATTAAGCGAGATTGAAGATGTTCCAGATGATTATATAAGACCAGAGGGCTTCAAAATGATGAAGTCAATCTTGCAGTATCGAAATGGTAATCAACCAGAAGCTGAGGAAACCGTCAAATATTACCGTGATTTAAAGGAAGAAATGAGCAGGTAAATATTAATGGCAATATTTAATTACATAACATGTTGCAAGTGAAAAGCATAAGCAAAAAATAAGAATCGTAAAAACAAATGTAAATTTGAATACCAAATTTTACCATTATTTTGGCACTCGCATCGAAAGTGGTTCGGACTTCGACGAAGAAGAAGCTGGTTGGGACTTACCGTTGATACAGCTAGAAAATGACCTTCAACCATCATCGAGGTATTATATATACGTTTCCTATACTTAGAGACGTTTCACTTCAACCTAGATTTACTTTATTCATTACAACTATTCTACATAAGCCAGTTGCAACATGAATGTCTTACATGCTCAAAATAAATATTAAAACATTTTATATTATTATAATTTTCGTTATTACCCCTCATATTTCTATGTATCTAATAGTTTACATTTAACAAATTTTATATATAAACAGTGAAAAAATGTGTTTAGATTATTGATTCTCGATTTTAATTTTTGCTTTTTTACATTCTTATTTTATTGCTCTTCGAAAACATACCTGAATAAGAAAATTTCTACTTGAAAAATAAGTTAAGTAATAAAATAATAATATTTATATTATTATCCAAATAAATTTCAAATCAATTAGAATTTAGTAATGGAATAGATCTTATGATTTACCTGCAACTAATCAAAAACTGAATTCAATTACTACGAACATATTAAGATTTATAATAGTGAATTACGAAATACGGTTATGAAATATAATTAAATAAAAATATAATAATTTGATTACATTTATTATTTATAATAATGTAAATTAATTTTTATTAAAAACTATGAATTAAACAAATAAATAATCAAGTCATTTTATATTTTAAATATTCAAGTCTTATTTGAATTTAATTTAAGATTGATAATATTTTTTATTTACTATCAAATTTGGAAGATGTTTAATACTTTATAAAGTATTTAAATTCTTTAATTTAAATCGTGAAATATTTTATTAATGTAATTAATTGCTTTCTAAATAAAAAAAAAAATTGAAATTTCGTGAAACATTTGATTTATATATACTTGAGTATAAATTTTCTTAATATAATATAAATGAAAAAAAATTCAAATGAGATTTATAATCACAGGAACCGCATGGGTCAAATATTGGAACTGAATGCAGAAAGAAGAGACCGTTTACAGATGCATGGTGATTTTTCTGTTGCCCCGGAGCAACAACTTTCAGATATTTGGCACAAAGCTTTGAGAAATCCAGCCGAAATCTCAATGACAAATGCATCAACGAAATCAATCAAGTATGAACATATGTTTATACGAAACTGTAATTTTAGTTGCACAGATAATATTATAGACAGTTTAAATATTCTTTGTGTAAATAAAATAATTATGAAAAAAATTATATTTATTATTCATTCATTATATTTTGTACTAAAGTTTATATTGGGATACATAATAGTATGCTATTTATCTAAGCTATTGAAATTTATAATTCTATATTTTTTTTAATATAACTTAAAGCATTACATTTCTGATTTTAACATAAATTACACATTTGATGTATTCAATCAATAACTTTATACAATTAATATTAAATTTCTATATTGTAAACAAAATTGTCAAAAATAATTCTATATTTAATATAATGGATTATATTTTTTAGTAAAATTAAAGTAATGATTGCAATTATTATATTTTATGAAAAAAATTCATAAATTTATGTAGAATATATTTAACGAATATAAATGAACTATTTTTCAATCATTTTATTTTATTAAAAATTGTTCATAATAAAACAGTAGTTTTGAGTTTAAAAATTCGTTACAAACAAAATGTTGCAAAGATTACTTTAATGTATTTCAAAAATAGAACTAATTTACTATTAATATTAAGCAATAATGATTTCTATAACACTAATATTTTTATAATTTATCAAATCAGAGGTATCATGGCAAACTTTCAGGTACAGTCTTTTTTAAACTCTAATCATTTTCATATGTATACAGAAAAAGCATTTGATTAATCTTCTTTATATATATATATATATTTATTTATCAAATACAATTTTTCTACTTTTTATAAATTTTTATTTTAACTCAATTAAAATATTAATAAAAGTATAAATTAATATTTATATTACTATATTTTTTAAATGTATTATTACATCGTTGTCGGCTAAAAGATTCTACATATTCTTGTAATATTTAATTTCTTATTTCTAAATTTTACGTTTATACATAGTATGCTTTATCTATGTAGAATAATTTAATAAAGATTTCTGGATATTTGTATTATAAAAATAATTAAATAAATAGGATGAAACTGAAAATATTTTATATTTTGAAAAGAAATAGTCTAAGATTTTATTATTATATATTTTTCTCATATATTCAATTCTTTAAAAATATGTTTATAATTGACGCGAATATTATTTTAATACTTACATAGATGTATTAAAAAATGAACATTTTTGAAATAAATTTTATTTTATACAAATATATATACATATTTTGATATAAAATATTAATTTTTTTAATTGTATTAAATATATTGATCTATTTATACATTGATAGTTTTGATATAGAATTTGGATTTTAGTTCAAGGACTAATGACCTGCATAACAACATGTGGCTTTCGTCAAACAATAGATCACCCAACAGTAAACTGCAGCTACCCATCATCGGCAATAATTCGTATATCAACAATTCAAATGGCGTACGAGTCATATCTCGCTACATGATTAATGTTCAGTCCAATGCGATGAACAATTTTGATAAAAGTCAACAAAACCAACAGCAAGGTCATAAAAGCGTGCATTATTACCAACAGAGACAAAATAATAATGAATTTAAGAATGAAATTACTCGATTATCGAAGACCAAATTACATAATGAACCTAGTAGTAAGGAAAAAAACAACAATAATAATAATAATAAATGTATTCATAGCCATAAATATTTGAATATTAATAATGGTTTTCTGGAAAAAAATCGACAATTACCAATTCGAAATTCTAATTTAATCAGTTCTAAACCAAGTTTTGCTGTAAAATCTATCAACAATACGATAGATATCAGTCCAGATCTAAGAAAATTATTGCGACCCACTGTTATGAAAAAGAATGAAGAAAGAAACGAAGTAGTTTTAAAACAATCACAGCAGCACGACGTAGAAGATATCAATGGACCCTACAACTTTCGAAAACTCTTAAAACCAGCTGAGTATTTGCCCACTGAATCGTTACGTAAAAGAAAAGGTGGGCTAGCTTGCAGTGGGACGGTAATTGGAAAATATAAAGTTCCTGGAAAATACGTGAAGAGAAGAGCGCCTCTAACTCAAAACTGTAAGATAATTGTTAACAGAAAATAGTATAAAAAAAGTTTCTATTCATAGAAACACTTGTAAAACTTTAAAATATGATTTTTAAAAATTGATTTTTTTTCATAAAAAATGTCACGTCATTACCTTTGTTGTTTTAATTTTTAATCTAATAATACAAAGTAAGATAAATGTATCAACGAATCTTTTTATAAGTGCGTTAAACTAATTCTGTTAAATTGAAAAATTATCTTTAGTATTAAACGAGAACACCTACATGTGATTAGTCATTAGCTGAAATTAATTTTGAATATAATTGAAAAATGTCATTTACTGGATATGCTTTTATAAAAACATTTTTCGGAAAATAAATTGTAGTATAATAATGAAATAATTATTTCTAATTAATTAAAAGAATAATTTGCGTACGCATGTTTAATACTAGTCATATAAAGTCTAAATACACTATCATAACTAGCTAAAATAGAGAAAAAACGTGTTTATTTTTTTGTAGATATTTTATTATAGATATAAAATACATATATTTAGTGAAGTAAATAGAAATATTTTTAAACCAAAAATAATTACAAAAATGGAAATTGTAAAAAGTAAGTTTGTTAACGTTATTGTAAAAAATGATAAATGATGGTGTTACTTTTTGATGTTATAAAAACATTTATGTTGTTGATTATACGATTTCAATACTTACAATAATATATAGTATATAAAAAAATCGTTACTGTTATTGACTTATAAAAATATAGAAATATTCTATAAATAACAAAAATATTATCGAATTCTTTTTTTACCATTCTTCACAATTCATAATTAATCCATGTTCAAAAGGTTAATCTATGAATCATTGCAAATCATTTCATACTTTATAACGAGAATTCATATTTACAGTAAAAAGTAATTGTAATTCATGACTATTTTTTATTAATATTGATTTCAACGTATAGAATCTACTAAACAAAATAGGAAATTGGTAATAACTCGGATTATCATGATACATAAATAGTTTAGATATTAAAATATTATAAAAAGTATTTATTATATAAGATTCTATAATATTATATAATATTGCTAAAAAATCTTGTATAATGGCATATTTTCATACTACATAATTATATAATTCGATTTTGAAAGAAATTTACAAAAAAATTATATATTCCATAAAAGCACAAAAAAAATAGTTTCATTTGTTATAGTTAACAAATTTTTTTTAAATAAACTTGTTTTTATAGCATAATATTTTTATAATAATTATGTAACTGAAATAATATAAATTTATATATTATAATTTTTAAAAAATTATTCTTATAATTTTAAAGATACATAAACATTTTCTAAAAAACGATAAGAATCTTAAAACCATTATTTTTTGATCATCTAAATTGCATAATTTTATTGATATATATGAAATTTACACAATTATTCCAAATATTGTTAAATCCTTTTTAAAAATGTTGTTCAAAGGTATATAATTTTTTTCCTGTAATTGTAATAGTATATGTATTATATAAAAAAAATTAAAAGCACATGACTATTAAAAGTAATTGTTACTTGATTAATATTCCATATTAATAAAAGGCAGCTAAGAACATTTATTAAACAAATGCAGATATTTTATTAAACGTATTTTAAAACTCACGATAAATTAAATTGAAACTATTGTATAAATCAAGGAATAATAAAAAATATATTTTTAGAAAAAATATGGTTTTTAAACAATTTAAATATCCATCGTAAATTATCAACAAAAATGATATTTAAAAGTTACAAAAAGTTTTTTGTAAAATATCAAATGGATGCATAATTCAATTAAAATTTTCCTTCGATTAATTTTAATTATTTAATTTAGTACTTGCTTGGCTATATATATATTCACAATTGTAATATGAAATTATAAAAGAAAACGAGATTCAATGTTATAATTTATATACAATTATTAAACATTAAACATTAGTATTCATATCTAAATATTTAAAAAAGTCGTAAAAATGATAGTCATAATGATATGTAAATTTTTTATATGATTTAATACATAAATTTTAATATGATTTAATACATTTTTAAAATCCAACTTATTCTTTCAAAGGTTATAATTTGTAAATATATAATAATTTACTATATTATTTTATAAATTGGTGTAGTTGAATATCATGAATTTAATATATTTTAATATAAAAAGTTAATTCTAATAATTTTTATACAAATAAGAGTAAAACTTATTCTTATCTATTAATGTTTATTTATTTGAACCCAATAAATAAGATATTTATACAATATGCTGTTATCAATCATAATAACCCGTGATTTTACATATAATAATAACTTATTATATTGACTAATATGCTGTTATTTATATCGATTGCCGTCTTACAGGTTCTTTGTTTTGCTTTGTTTCTTTTTTTATTACAATTAAAATTTTTTTGTGTATCAGAATTTTTTATAGGAGAACAAAAATTGTATTTCTTATTTCTATACAGAAAATGGGTATAATTAAAAACTATACATTCAATTTTTTGTGATTTTTTTTGTGTATACGTGAGTAGGTGTAGAGAGGAAACGGGACTGTGTAATAAATATGGGAATTTATATTTATTTACCTACGAATATATTCAATTAATACAATTTCAAACGTTTTAAGGCTTAATTACAATAATTAAAATTCGTTTAATTTATGTGTTTTATTTTTATTTACATAATTATCTATTATTTTTCACTCGTTATATGTGTATTAATCAGGAAATTTTTTTATATCATTATGATTATATAATTATATTAGCGTAACAATATTGTTTTGAAGATTTTCGGTGTTTCTCTTTTTTATCTTTTTTCATATCTCATATTGTATCACCATATAAGGTTTATTATTATTGCTATTTAAAATTGCTTCGTAAGTTATATTTGTATTAAATCTTTTTCTATAAATATGGTATATAATGGGAATATTGTTTTATCTTGTAAATATTGTTTACTATTTAATAATTTGAATGAGGAATAAAACCCGTTTTTAAACATTTTGAAAAAAAATTTTTGTTTGGGTATCTGGTATTGGCAATTAAACTATTTTATTTTATGTGGTGTAATTTTACATAATGATTTTTACTTAATTTTAATACATGTCAATCTATTCTTTGTAAATTTGCTTTGATGTATAATATTTTGTTTTTTACGTATTTTTTATAAGTGTTTGCCTTAGTTCTGTACAAAATAAGACAGGCTCTTATAAATTTTCTTATTTTCGAAAATTCTTATTTTTTCGATTTTGTGTGTTGTATATGGTACCTGATGAGGCAACCGTATATTAGGATTGGTTTAAGTCTTTGGTAACATAATACTTTTATTCTTTAATGTTTAATATGTGTTTTGAATAAAATAATTTTTAGAATCACCAAAATGCTGTTTTTGCTTTTTCTAGTTGAGTTTTTATGTGATAATTATATTTTAATTTTGTGTCTAGATGTAATTCTAAATATTTGACTATTGGTTTGTGAGGGATTACCTGTTCTTTATGGAACTACCCATTATTTGAAAATTTTTATAGTTTTTTCGTTCTGAAACACCTATTTGGAATAATTTATTTCGAAATAAAATAGTTTTGTATTTATTTATATTAATTTTTAATTTCCATTGCATTATAATAATTGTCTGAAAAATATATCTATTGTTTTTGTAATGATTTTTTAAAATTAAATGGATGATGAATATCACTATTGTATATATTAAAGAGTATCAGAGAATTTACTGTGCCTTGTTGTAAACCGTTTTTTACGATGTATTCTAAGCTTGATTCTGTTATTTCTTTAAATTATAATAAATGACTTATCCGTGATCATGTTCCATATTAATTTTATTTAAATATTTAGGAAATTTTTTTTATCAATTTATAAATTATGCCTTCGGTCAAAGTTATGTCAAATGCTATGTCGATTGGGCAAGCTGCTACTCTTTAGTTATCGTTTAGTGCCTAGCATATACCCGATGTTAATTTATTAATTGCATGTATTGTCGAATATTTATGTTTAAATACGAAATATTTTTCTGGTATTATGTTATTTTTATTACGATATTTTATTAAGATTCGATTAATTATTTTTTCATATATTTTACCCATGTTTAGTAGAAAACTTATAGTATGAAAATTGGATAGTGATGTATTGTTTTTATTTGTTTTTGTTTTGATATTACTTTTGCTTTTTTCCATTTTTTCGGAAAGTACATATTATATAATGCGTTGTTAAATATTACTGTGTAATAATATTTCATTTGTTTGGGAGTATGTTCAATACTATATTTGGTATGTTGTCGATTCCTGCTGATTTTTTCTTGTTTATTAAAAATTTTATTTACTTGAGTGACATTAATAAAGTAATCAATTTCTTTTTCGGATTTTTTTGGGTTATTCAATGTGTTTTCTATTGAAAAATTTATCATTGTACAATTTTGTGTTTTATCATTTTTTATTTTTTCTTTTAGTTTATTAGTTTCTTTCATAATTATATTGTTGAGTTTCGGTTTATCAAATTTTGTGTTTTGTTTACGTACTTCATAATAATGTAATCCTAGTAAATAGAGATCTAATAAATAAATCTAATAATAAACTAAACACCTAGTAAATCTGGTTTTGTAATTATATAGTTGTTATTTTTGTTTTTATTTATATTTGTTATGTGTACTCCTGCTTTCCTTAGTGTTATGATATATTTATTTGATATTATTAGTGGAGGAATATTAATATCTTCTTTTTTTTAAATATTGAATTAATTTTGGAAAACATTATTGTTGGATCATTTTTTGTAATTTTTTTTGTTATTTCAAAAATTATTTATTGATTCTGAAAATTTTTATTGAATTTGTTTTTTATTAGAGTAAGTAAGTATTTATAAAGTTCTAATTCTTGTTTTTTTAGTAGCATTGTAATTTTGTTGTGTTCTTTTTATTAGTGATAGTGTATAGCTTTTATCTTTTTGTAGTTTTTTGTCTTTGTTTATATAATATTCGCTAGAGTTTCTTCGTTATTTTATATACTGACTTGTTAATAGCGCGATTTATGTGATTGTCTATTTTATCGATATAGTTATCTATTTCATTATTTGTTAAGTTTTTGTTATTTTGTACTTTATAGTTTTTAAATTCTTTATTATTTACTTTCAGAAACTAATATTATATCTGGTTTATTGTTTCTCTATTAACTTCAGTAAGTTAAAATTTTTTTGGTTTGATATTAATGAGTTGACGTTTATTCATATCATTTTAAGTGTTTCTAATTTGTTTTGTGCGGAGTTATTGATAAATATTTTTTTATGATTGTGTATTGTTATGTTGTACATGTTTTTTTATATTTTAGTATCTATTAATGAGATATTGTTAAAAAGTTTTCTTCATAATTTTTCAGAGCTTCTTTAATTTCTTTTATTTATGATTGCTATTGAATTTGAGTATTATTTATATTTTCTTTTAATTTTTGTATTGTTTGCATTTTATTATTAAATATTTGGCTATTATTGATGTTTGTGTGTGTATTTGTGTATGCCGATTGAGTAATATTTTGGTGTTGTTTGTTGATTTTGTTTACTATTTTATTTTTTTGTCATATCTACGTAGGACTTTTGACTATGGTTTTAACTTTATTTATTTCTTTTTTTTATTTCAAAACGTTTAGCTTCTATTTTTTTTTAATTTCTAATATTTTTGGACAATCTATATACGAAGTAGGGTGTCAAAATTTTTACAATTTATTCAGTATATTTCTGTTTTTTCTATTTTTGTTTGTTTAGTTATCTTACATTCACTTAGTTTTTGTTGAATGCATTTAACGCGTTTATACTGCTGATTAAAATTTTGTGATGTGTGTCTTAAAAGTTGGCAGTTATGACATTGTCTTAAGTTCTTTTTAATTATTTTTTTCCAAAATATTCTACGATAACATAAATATTTTATATTTTGTAGTTTATGTATATTGTTATTTTGTGAGATTTGTATCGTATAGATTGGAATTAAAATATTATTTTTTGTTGAATTATGTGTTTTAAATTATGTTGCTTTAATTAATTGAATTTCTTGTATTTACAAGTTATTTCATTCATTTAAAATTTCTATTTCATTGAAATTTTTATTTAAACTTTCTAATAAGTAAGTATGTTTTTTCTGTGTGAATGTACAGTAATTTGTTGTTGTGTTTTTTTATATTTTTATAGTGTTATTAAAAAATATCGATTGATTTGAGATATAATATATATTTGTTGCAATGTATGTGTTTTATGTAGAAATCTTTTATATTTGTGTTTTACTGTAACAGTTGTATAGTGTCCTTGGTTTCAGAAAATTATATTTAAGGGTGGAGGCTTATTATTGTTTTGCCTAACGTTTTTAACTCGCATGTGTAAACCGTTATTAACTTCTTCGCTTCTATTTCCTTTAATAGCGCTCTCTTGTTCTTCTGCTTGTTTATATATTAGCCTCAGCAATTTTTCTTTTTTTCTTATATTTTTTCCCATTTCATTTTTTTTTCTTATTTCTTCTAGTATTGTATCATTGGTTTCAGTGTCTTCGATTTGTACATCTTCTGTATCTATGATTCTATATTTATTTTTTATAGTTATATTGTGTTCTTTATATCCACTATTGTTATTAATATTATTTTTCTGTATTCGTCAATTATTTCTTTTAATTTATTATTTTCTTCGTTTAAATTTTTAATAATATTTTTGTAATAACATGTATTTGTTTTTTCTCCTTGAATTATTTCTATTTTTAGATTATTATTATTTAAGTTTTCTGTTTTTAGTATTTTTTTTTTATTTTGTATGTATTTTATTGGTATCTTGTTTCATTTTATTAGATTTTGGTGAAATATGTAAATTATACTTTTTCTCTTTTGTGATAATCTTTTATGTTGCGTTCTAATTCTTATGCTATGGCGGTTTGTGTTTCTTTATTGTTTAGTTAAATTAAATTATTATTTTTTTATTAGTTTTTATTAATGATGTGTAATGTGTTGATGTCGTACATATGAGTATGTATGTGGTTTAAGATTGGTAATTTATTTATCAATATAACATATTTTAAAGATACTGTGACTTGGTATTGAAATAGTAACGTTCGTGATATGGACTTAGTATGGTTTGATCTGTCTGTT
The DNA here is from genome assembly GCA_018907195.1 of Dolichoris vasculosae. Classification (NCBI taxonomy): domain Eukaryota; kingdom Metazoa; phylum Arthropoda; class Insecta; order Hymenoptera; family Agaonidae; genus Dolichoris; species Dolichoris vasculosae. Next base: position 5,076,834 of record JACCHY010000003.1, read on the forward strand.
TCTGGTCAGTTCTGTTCTCTTTTCTTATCTGTCTGCTTCTCTCCGTAATCCAGTATTTAAAAGGTAGCACTAATCTCGGACTCGATGATAAATACTAGAGTTCCGCGAAATGAGACTTACAATACGAGATTAGAGAGAGTGTGCGCCTGATTATCTATGAATGAGATAAAGATGCACTACGATAGTTGTTGATCGTTGTCAAACAAGACGTGGTGCCTATACGAATATTGAGGAGTACAAGAAAGATATGAGTTGCTTAAAATAAAAAAGATATGGTGTATTCATTACATCATCTTGCTTACAGTCGATAGTTGTTTATAGTTTTCAATAGATGATGCTTATATAAGTGTTAAGAGGTACAAAAGTAATGTCATAAAGAAAGAGATAGATGATGCGTACATTACAGACGTATAATTAATTTCTATCATTATCGCACTTTGATAATTCAGATTTTTTTTGATTTTTTATTTATTTATAAATTCTTGTTTGTTTATATTAGGTATTACTTTAAATTTAATTATGTATTAATACACTTCAGTTTTTCTCTCGTGATTATTTTTAATGTTATTTTTTCATTTATTTTATATTGAAAAAATATTCTTTATTCTTTGTATAAGCATAGATTTAGTTGCACCAACGGCGATCCGATGCCTTAGGGTTCAACGGTCAATAGTCGACTGTTTTTTTTTCTGTTATGTATAATATATGAGATGATATCAGGTATTAGAGTTTTTATAAACGACATAACCACAATTAAAAAAGTCCACTATTTTTAATTATTATTACTTTAAAATTATGGAATTGGGTGTTTAGATTTTTATTTTTCACAGATGTATGCTTAACTTTAATACTTGGCGCATTTTGTCTTACCCTCGAAATGAAAATTCTGCTTTATGATTCGTGACTTTTTCGTCAGATGCCAGTACTTCTCAGCATCGATGCAACCCCTGCCTTTGCGACACAACGAACAGTTTCTCGCTACGTCCGTCAGCGTCGCTGTCACAGCCAACCGGTGTCTCACGCGCAAGCTGACTTCCATCGCAGCGTCGAAAACTCAAGTCGCCGCCATCGACGCCGTTGCTGACGTCGATGTCGCGATCGTGTTTGCCTGCTTTATCCTATTATACACGCACATACAAAAGAAAGGAAATACCTAGAAAGTTTCACGAACGACAAAAAGCGCGCTCTTCGAAGAGAGATGGAGTGAATGAACAGCGCACTGCAGCGACAGAGAGGGTGAAACGACCCTCTCTCTTTATATACATATATCTATCTATCTATTTATCTATCTATCTATCTATCTATCTATCTATCTATCTATCTATCTATCTATCTATCTATCTATCTATCTATCTATCTATCTATCTATCTATCTATCTATCTATCTATTTATCTATCTATATATCTTTCATACAAACAAACACACACTCTCTCTCTCACACTCTGTTTCATGCGAAGAGGGTTAAGAGGGGAACACCAGAGTAGAGCCTTTAATGCCGCAGCGAAGTCCACCGTGTAAGCCGCGTTGTGTGTGCGTGTCTGTTGTGGGCTCCTTCGGCTCTCGGGATCGCGTGAGTTAAAATATCATGGCGACAGCATCCGTCGGGAGCTCCGCTGATCCCATGGATTCGACCAATTTAGACTTTAAAAGCCGAAGCATAGAGCAGGCAGTCCTGCCGCTCGTGTCGAAGGTAAGCTATATTATCAAGTCCACGAGTGAAAAAGAAAGAGAGAATGGAAATTTGAGATGATTTTGTCTCTCTGTCTACATATCTCTATATATATATCTTATCTCTCTTAACCCACTCTCTCTATTACTTCCGTTTCTTACTCGACTTTAGCGGAAAATCTCATTTCATGAGTATGCACGCACGTAAGTAGATGCTTGCGCGCTTTCTCACCGAGTGAGAAAGAAAACTTCATCGAAAACACTGTTTAGGGCTCCCGTAGGAGGAAGGAAGCAAAAGCGCCGTTATTTACCGTTTTATTCTATTTTTCCAATGACGCACGGCAACTCGTAGGAAGATCGTTTTTGCGTGCACACGTGAACGGAGTCTGTGCTGCTATAGTACCTAAGGAAAATCGACCAATAGCTGATCAAAAAATTATGAGACAGAGAGACTACCTAACCACACCTTCAAGCCGGCCCACTGAAATAGCATGTTTATCTTGTATTGGTTTGCATGTTTTTGTGTGTGTATACTTTAGTATACGAGGGGAAGTATTCAAACGTCCGTGTTCGCATGTGTACACGACAGAAAATTCATAAGCCTGTGCATACGTCGAGGGCTAATGGTTTATACTATCATATTTAATCGCTATTTTATATTTCACAAGCACTCGAAAAAAGTTCATTTATCAATTTTGTTTTTAATAATACCGTACTCAAATTTTTATACTTTGTCACCACACTCGAGCTTTAATCTTATTTATCTTACTTTTATGTAAAATTGATATTGTTTATCACTATGAAGGTTGATATTTTTATTCAATTATACATTGATAATGTTTAATTCTTATAAATAAAAATTAATTATTTATACCGTTTAAGAATATATTAAAGTAGTCATCAATTTTTAATAAATTTATTATATTTACAATTCTTTTAAAAAAATTAAAACTACAGAATTTTTGCAAAATTTCCTGTAATGCAAAAGTATCTGCTACATTTATGTGAAAATACATTATTACTTGTAAGGATTATTATGTAAGAATCATCGAATACAAAAAATTTTTCCTTAATTAAAGATTAAAATTGTAGCTTCATATTAATATCGATTATATAAATAGAAAAATATATTTAAAAAGAGTAATATTTAATATAAATAATATAACTAAATGTTTAAAAATACGTAATTTTTATTTGATTTCATAATTTTTATAGCAAGAAAATTTATAATTTATTGCTTTAATATGTTTGAAATTGGTTACTATATTTTTAAAATATATAAAACCATCTGAATCTATTAATTATATATTAATTATACAATAACTTGATAAATACCTCTTCGTCGTAAATCTTATACCATTTAAACGAGTTGGAACAATAATTCAAAATTTTTTTTAATTTATCAAGGCATAAATATTTATAAAAATTTAATCTTATAAATAGTAACATGCTTATGAATAATAAAAAATAAATATATGTATCGTTTATTTTGTTCTTAAAATTATCAAATCCATTTGTAAATAGTATAATTGAAAATAAATTTGAATAGAACTATATTGAATTTATTAAATTAATTTTTAAATATTATAGTGTAAATTCAAGAAGATTTTCTAATTTTAACACTTAAGATAGAACGTTAAATATAGCTCACAATAAATTACTTTAAATGAAATAATTAAACAATGTTATAATAGTTAAAAATATAATTGAATATATGAATACATTTTTCAAGAAAGAATCAATTAATAGAAAAAATTTAAGTATTTTATTGCTACATTAAAACAAAAAATATAAAATCTTCAATAAAATATTTGATTTATCATAAAATAAATTCATCAGTTATCGACAATAAAATTCTTCAATTTTTCAATGATTTTTTATATCAATTTTATAATTAAGCTTTAAAATTTTATAAAAAATAAAATATATATTTCGCATCGTGTAACAAAATAGTACAAAACTAAAATGGTGTAATTCATCCTGCTACTCTCGTTCGTATAGTTTAAATAAAGGAACTGAAACCTTGTACTGCATTATGATAAGATTAGCGGCGTGCTTCAAAAAGACTCAGCACAGTCAATAATTATCGCTTCCACACTTGCACTTGGGAATAGAAATGCAAATTCCATCTTCATATTAATTAATTTATATATTTAAAAATTTCTTTAAGCTATTTTGAATTGCATTTCGATTTGTTTGCACGCGTTCACATAGTTCCCGGTTGTGCGTCAAAGTGTCGTTCGCTTCGGTAGAGTAGCGTACTGAGACTCAATCCTGAGTATTACCTCTTTACTTGCCTATTTAAGCCTTCTTTCTACGTGCCGTCTGGATTTTTCCAATATTATTTTGTAATTGTAATTATACGTTTTCCCGAGGAGGCATCTATCGCCTGGTAGCCGGACGTCTTGCATGGGCTGGCAACTTCTCCCTTTTCTTCGCTGACAGAAGAGGCCTCCCCATAGCTCATTGGTAATGTTTCAGCACATTCGTGACCTAGCTCGTACGTCGATCCGTCGGATCCCGTTCCGTATAATACCGAGTTACTCGCGTCATCTCATCTTTCGCCGGTCTACGAACCTCGCCTCCTCGCAATACCGCTTCATTTTACTTCCTTTGTGGAGTTTAGGCGTACTCATTGATTTATTCCTATTATAAATTATAAATTATAAATTATAAATTTTCCCACAGTAATTATATAAAATAATTTATTAATATTAATTAATTAGTAGTTGATGTTGATTGTAGTTTTTAATTTTTATCAGATTTATTTAACAGCAAACATTTAAACAAATGTTAAAAAATTTCATCAAATATTATTTTTATTATGTAACATTATAAAAATTTAATTTGAACTTTGTATTTATATAATTTTTTTGTAGCGTTACTTGTATTTTATAAAATATTATCATAACTTAATTAATGTCCTAAAGCACACTTTATATGTTTAACACACTAAACTTTTGTCAAATCTTCAAAAATCTAAAATATACATATAGTATTTTATAAATCTAAATTTTTTAGATATGTATATGTAGTAAGTTTTAAATTAAATTATTTAAATATATACTAATAGCCAAAAATATAAACTAAAAAAATAATAATGAAAAATATAATATTTCTATTATTATTTTAAAAATATCATTGAAAATACACTAAGCAAAGCTGCAATATCTCAATTTTTCAAAAAGTTCAAAATTTTATTAAATATTTTAATTATGGTCATTTTGTCAATAAATAATACATATATTTTCTTTGTAGTAAATATTTTTGTCTACTTTAATTTTGATTTAAAATTTTTAGCTTTAATGACTATATTTATTATTTTCAGTTTTGCAAAATTAATTTTTAGTTATAATAAATTTAAATATTACTTAATTAGTATTATAAATAAAATTTAAATATTTATTTGATTCATAGTTAATATATAATATACAGTTTTTTTACAAACTAAAAATAATTTATTTAGAAAATATTTCATAGTAGTCATGTCTAAACTTAGCAGATTCAACTATCAAAAAAGAAAAAATTAAAAATACTTAGAATAGTGTTATTGAGTTACATTAATTAAGTTACATTACATTAATTAATATTATAAAAATAAAAATTTTTTATTTTGAATTTATTTGAATACACGAAAAATAGAAGCATTCGGTTTACACGAAAAAAATATTTATTCTTCTTATTTACTTTAGAAAATTCTTAGACATGAATTTTTTTATTTTATAATATTATACTCTTATATATAAGCCAATGTGTGTGTAATAGCTATTTTGACATTATATTTAATAATCTATAGAAGTAGTCGATGTTAATCACCATTCATTATAAATTTTTATTCATTGGAACTCTTACAGCTATAACAACAAATATATCATTACTGATCCATGTTCATCAGGTTATACGAATACAATTATTGTATAAATATAATTTTTTTCGATTTCGAATAAGTAATGTACCTATATAATTGTTTTTATTATACAAAAACATTATGATTACTATATACTTTTTTAATATTTTACATAGTTTAAATGAACATAGTTTAAAATCAATACAATTGTATATTTGTTTATAAACATTTATAAAGAAAATTTTTGTATAGATTAATAATAATTATTAATTAATCTAAAATATTTTTTTATATTTTTTTAAGTTCTTAATTTATTAATAGTAACGCTGCTATCAAATAAAAATATTATTTTTATTTTAGAGTACATGAATATAGGTAAGCATTCTTGAATTTTTTTGAAAATATATATAATATATTCAAATCAATTATCCTCTGTATCAATAAATTTAATTTATTAGTTATACTTGCATTTATAATATATTTTAATATATAGATTTCTTAATATAATAATAATAATAATAATAATAACAATAATAACAATAATAATAATAACAACAACAATAATACTAATGTATAAGACCGTATAATTGATACCGTAATATAATGTTTTTTAATGTTTCTTTATGAATAATCAGTACAAAATTTTAAATTTCATTATCATTTAGCATACTATATTTAAATTAGAGTATATTTTAAAAAAATGTTTTTATATTACAAATTTAAAATTTAAAAATACAGATGATAACACAAGTATTTTAAATAGTAAATATAATTAATTGATTAGAAAAGTTATGAATTTTGCTTTATATGTGTAAATAATATTTTGTCTATTATTATATTCCATCTTTTTTAGTGTAATATGTATAGTTATTATTCTATATATACTAACATAATTTTATAAGATAATAATAAAAAATTTGAAATAAATTGATGATAAAATTAATCAATCACGTAAAATTTTTTTAGTGTACTATATATCCTTGATAAATACGTGTAACTAATATTTAATTTAATTTTAAGTATTGTTTTTATTCTACTTTGTGAAAATAATATATACATTACATTATATGAACTAATTATAGAGATTATTCAATGAAGTTTATTGTTCTAATTTTATTATCAGTAAATGAATAGTCAAAAATAAATTATTATTTTTTAATATAACTTCATCTTAAAAAAATATAAGAAATGTAACTAGAAGAATTATTATGTTCAGTAAAAGCGTTATAATATTACTGAAAAAAGAGTAAAAAATAAGCCTGATTTGTATTCTAATATTATTTTTTATATAATCGCTGACTTTCTTATTAGAAGATGTACCTTTTTATGCCACACCCCTTCGACGTCTTGCTGAACATATTACTTTACGTAATATGCTTTTAAAATCTTGAAACAATATCTTTTATTATTTAATATACAAAAAGTAGATTCATCAAAAATTATAATATTACCTTAAATGAAAATTATTATTTTTATGTTTTTAAAGGTAGTTTAAAAAGCTTGTCTAAAACATCAAGAATTTTATAAATTTTATTTATTATTATGACAACGATAAATAAGTATAATTTACATTTAGAATATTATTTTTATATATTCATGAAATTACATATTGGTAAATATATTGGTTATTGATAATACTTTATATTAAGATTGTGGAGATTTATTAGATTAAATTATATTGAAAATGAGTAGTATTTTATAAGGTAACCAGAAACAATAAAGTATTCTAGTTAAAATAATGTCTTTAACAGTATCATTACATAAATACGAGTAAAATGAATAACGAATAATAAAATTCTTTGATAATCTTTAGAAAAAATATGTATAATATATGTAAATAATGAAATAAATATTTCATCGGCTAATTTAATTAAACGACTCATAAAACTTAAAAAAGAAATATACTATAATTAGAATTTTATCTAAATTTATAAAATATTTAAAAATATTAATATTTTTGTATACAAATATTATACCTAATATTAAAATCTACATGTAATGAGAAATAGAAGGAATTATTCGGTATAGCTTATTCTTTTTAAAATGAAACATCTGTAATTATTTTCTAAAAATTAAAATATATGTTAACACTTTCAATTATTAATTATATATATCTTATATTATTAAATTGTTCTTTGAATCATCTCGAACTCTCTCTTATTTCCGACATTGGGTCGAGCAATATAATTTTCCCAAGAGTATAATTAGTTACACTTCCTTCACCTGCCAAAGCATTTTTTCACGATAAATATGGTATCACCAAAATATTATATGATCAGAAGGATAATTTACCTCATTTTTGTTAAATCTTTTTAAGATTTTGTTTATATACCTTATCAAAATAAATACTTTATTGCCTTTTTCTTTTTTTATTTTATTTTATTTACAGCGTAGATAACAAGGTTTGTGTACTGCGAAACATCAGAAATTCGGTTACATTGCTGACTGTATGTTCATAATCATTTTTAAATCACTTTTAATTAACGATCGCTGTTGTGTACATAGTACATAACTTCTTTCTGCCCCTATTGTACATTTTACATGCATTAGTTGTAGTGCTATAAAAAATCTTTGAAATAGTTTTTAAGCCATTTTTTGTTATTTCACATAATTCACAAATATATTTGAGTAAACAACTGTTTCGTTGTATTTCATTGTATATTTTTTCAGCTAATTAATTAATTAATAATATATACCAATTCTGTTTTTTCTTTTGATTATTATTACGTTTTTGAACACAAATATTTATTACTTGTAAACAAGTTTTATTTTTTAAATACAGAAATCAAATTTAAATGATTTTCAGAATTTTATATCCGTAATTTTAAATTGTATAATATATATATATATATATTATAATATATATATATTATAAAATTTAGAATAAGCATATATATATATATTTATATAAATAATATTCAACTAAAAATGAAAATTTTTTTATTTGAATATTGTAAAGTTATTTTTTACAAAAAATTATAAAACAAGAACGAATAATAACGAATAATAATCAACTCAGTGATAAATGGATCATTGAAAGTTTTATATTATTTATATGAAATTAAAAAATAATATTACGAAAGTAAAAAAAAAACAATGAACTTAAACATTGATACGCTAGATAATAAGCTACTCGCAGAAAGTGAGGAAATCAGTTATAGCGACCAAATTTTATTTAATTATTCTATGCAACAGTTAAAAAATAAAATTCTTTACAAAAATTACAACTTATCAGCGTAATATAAGATAATATAGGTCTCTATTAAAATAAATTCTATCTATTTCTAATTTCTATGTTTTACTGTTATATAATAATGTAATTAGTCAGATATAATAGAAAGAAAGATTCAGTTCTATAAAAAGTAAACTTACTTTGAATTTAATAGAAATATCAAAATTCATTTGATAAAAAATCGATGTTTCAATCTTTATGGGAATAAATATAATCATTTAGATAAAAATAGTGCAAAATTATTATATATACATGTGTATGTGTAACATAGCATTTACTTTTTAAATACAATTAAATATTAACTATATATTTTATATTAATAAATAATATTACAAATAGTATACAATTTATTTAATTTCATTTAATATACCTCGTCAAATAAATAATATTAATAAATATAATTAATTTATATTTTATTTTATCAAGATTAATATGATACATGCAACTAGTACCATAAAATTGTATTTTATTAAATTATTGATTCTAGTATTTATCAATTTTAATATGTGTAATAATGAAGTATTGTACAAGTAGAAATTAAAACAGAAAGAACTCTATTACTGAAATATTACCGAAAGTAATATACTATTATCTTGGCGCATTACACATTGATCTTATCTACTTTATCCTCAGTTTTACTATTCTACGTCTCTCTCCCTTTGTATATGTACGTATGTTTGAATTTTTTTCCATTTCTTTGAAATATTTTTCATTTCTTACATGTACCTTTATTTTATCTATAAATATTTATTTATATATGTATTTATTTATAATTAATATTCAATATTTTAACCAAGATCTATCTATTTATTATTTTATGTATTGACGTTATAAAATACGTACTTAAATATTTGATTCCGTTTTCAACATTTTTTCTTTTATTATTTCACATTATTAATAGTATAATTGAAAATAATTTAGAAAGAGATTCGAAGTACTGAGAGTTATGATTATATCAACAATTTACAAAAATAATTATATATTTTGAATTAAAAAAAATCATATTTCTTTTATAAATAACTTATCTAAAATATTCTGGGTTTATTTTAGATACTACGTTCGATAATTCATAATTTTCAAGAATAATAATTTTTAATATATCACATATCATTTTAAAATCATTCAAATTTAAAACATATTCAAATTATAAATAGTAATCAACTTAGAATATTCTTATTTTTAAAAGTTACAATAAAGAATAAATAATATTCTTAATTTTGCTATAAAAAGTTCAAGAATAAAAAATATCCCAATTGAATAGAATCAAAATAATTTTTCAACATTAATACTTAAAAACATAAAATTAAAATATTTATAAAGAATTAATTATTTAAACGTAAATATTATATACAATTAAATATTATATACATTTTTTTTTACATAAAATCTAGTTAAGAAAAAGAAAAATATAAGTCAATTATAAAAATATTTTAATTTTTCGTTAATTTCAATTTATTTATAATAAAACACAAAAAATATTTATTCTTCGATTATAATATTATTATTCAATATCTAAAATTTTTATTCAACGATACATTCTATTAATTGAATAATAATTATAGAACTCATAATTTTAGAACTATATTCATTTATATTTTCAAAAAATTGTATAAGAATTTATTCATTCTGAAATTTAGGTTTACTTTAAGTCACAAAATGAAATTAATGTTATAGAAAAACATAAATGTATGATTTATCTACAGGTATATGAATATAAATTTTTCAAAATTTTTCTATGAATTTACATCTGTAATATTAATTTTTATATAAAATAGTAAAAAATAGTTCATACATCAAATTTATATATTTCAATTATTTTGTTTAAATAATTAATTTCTTTCTGAATATATCAAGTAAACAAAAAAATTATTATAATAAATTTCACTTTAAACAATTGTATTATTTAAAAAATTTTATCTAATATTAAATATAGTTATTTTTAACCAAAAAAATACCATGATATTTTTAAGTTTAAAATTGAATTCGATGTATTCGATATCATACTGAACGATAATCAAATATTATAACTTTGATTAAGATTAAGTACACTACTAGTTTGCAGGAAAATAGAAAATCTAATTATTCATTATAGTCATACTGTAATAATTTTTTAATGTAAGACGACATAATTAGTGTAGTTCATTACAAATGCCTACATTCTCTTTCTCACTTCTTCCTTTTTACTTTTTAAATTTCACATGATTCAAAATAGGTATATTTATGTTAGTATATTTTGAACAGCTTCACTTAAAGCAGTAATTTAAAAATAAATAAAATTTTTCTATTGCTATTCGTTTATTTTTGAATTCCTTAATGTTCTTCTTGCTATTACTTTTTATTGCATTACAAATTATTTTTATCCTTACTAGTTTTATTAAAACATTAAAAATCAGTGAAATATATATCATAATTCACAAAATTTCAAAGAAGATATTTTTATAAATATATTTATAAAAGAATAACAATACTATATAAAGTTTAAAAATAAATATTACTAGTTACACCAATACTAGAAATTCTAATTTAAGTAAACAAATTTAATTCGAAAAATAAGCATAAAATGATTTTTAAATCGAATAAAATTAAATAAGTTTATTATTGTTATCAGTTAGGGAACTGTTATGTTTACCCCAAAAGAACATATTTTTACGAAACCTGTCACTTGTGACTAGTTTAATCATTTTAATCACCCTGAAGAGAGCGGATTGTTTTTCTCTGCGTAGAAGTGATCAAGATTCTAGTGCTCCTACATTGGCTGCTCCAATTCTTTTTCTTTATGATGTTTGCCCCTCTTTTACCTCTCGAATAGAGTTAGAGAGCACTAACAGGAAAGTTACCTCTTCTTAGCTCCTTTCCATGAGAATTTTTTTCCGTCCATTCCTGTTTTAAAGGTGCGGCCGAGGCAAAAGGAGAATATGTACTAAAATGATAAAATACACGTGATTTAAATAATCGAATTATCAACGAAATTGAATTACCAACTTCAATACATAGATAAAAAAAGTCTTCTCTATAAATTTAATATTAAATATATTAAAAAAAATATATTACAAAACTTATAAATTATTTTATAATTAAAAATATAAATAAAATCAATTGTTAACTCTTTTGTTAATATTTGGAACAAGCAAAAGAAAATAATATTATTCCCCAAAAATTTTCTTGTTAAGTTAAAATAATTTTTATACATTGTTGAATATAAATAATCATATGCACATGAATAATATCGCACACATGTGCATATGCATATAAAAATGCAAATACATTGTCATGCAACCATGCACACAAACATAATACTTTATTCAACTAATATTTCTTTCAAACATTTAATACAAAATATTCTATTATAGTGGGAAAAAAATTTATAGACAATGTAAACATAATTAGTCTTCTCCACTTCTATTAAAACTAAAAATTAAAAGAAAATTTGCTAATTGTATCATCAATAAAAAACACACAGATTTATGCGTGTATATTAAAATATTTTTAAAAATACATCAGTATGCATCCAAATATAAATAAATATTTGAAGATTACTTGTTTATAATTATCAAGAAATTTATTTATGTATAAAAAAAATTAAAAAGTTATATAATTGAAAAAAAAAATCAGGTTATTGTATATTGTAAACATTAGAATTCTAAATACAGGGGAAAAAAGTAATAGATAAAATAGACTTTATTACATGATATAAATATTTTTATTCTTTACTAAAGTATTCGTAATCAATAGGTATATATTACAATAATTTATAGATAGAAAATTTTTACCATTTTTCTATTTTTAGTAATCTTTAATTCTTATAAATTTATTGAAAATGAAGTTTTAAGAAAGTAACCTAAAATATTGTAACTACAATCGTTCTTGTCATAACGCATGCTTATATTAAAAATGCTAAATTATAATTCAAGAAGTTTCAAATACTTATTTTAATTTGTATGTATAATGAGTTGATATCATTTTATAAAATTAATAGAATAATGGTATAAAGAATCAATTCTATAAATATGATAAAAAATGTAAATAAATTTCTTAAATAATTATTCCTTTAATAATTAGTAAAAACTTTTATTACAATTCTACATAAAAAAATTATGCAGAATGACGAGGCGTATACATCAAATCTACACTGATTGTGATAAAATACAAATTTTTCTATTTTCACGATAAAAATCAGTCGAACTAAATTATCAATATATCTGTTTTTCAAATCGTATTCATATCTTCAATATATATAAAATTCTTCAATTTTTTATATAACTTATGTAACTTTGATTTATATAGTTGCTTCCTTTTTATATTATAAATATTAATGTAAAATCAATACATTTTTTTTACTATCTTATCTGTTGAAAGAGAATTTCTGTATCATACCAATCAAAAAATTATAAATTATATTCATAAAGATATTTTATCTCTTCTTAATTAAAAGTTAAAAAATTATTACTCTTACTAAATTTTATAATTAGAAACAATTATTTATGCTACAAACTCAAGTAAATATTAAAGAATATTCATAGAACAATTCTTAAAATTTAATTTTATAAATATAAGCATGTGTTATGCTAAGAATAATTGCATTTTTACAATATTTTAGATTATTTTCTTAAAACTTGATTTTGAATAATTTCATAAGAATTAACGAATACTAAAAACAGAAAAAAGTTATATGAATTTTCTATGTATAAATTATTATAACATGTACGTATTGATTATGAATACTTTAGTCAAGAATAAAAATCTTTTATCATATAATAAAGACAGTCTTATTTTTATTTTTAAAAACATAAATAAATTTAAAGTAAAACCAAAAATTATTATAATCGAAAAATTCACTCCTTTTTCCTTTTTTAGGAGTGTAACTTTTATTTATAAATATCATTACGTAGACTTTATGACATATTTTTTTCCATGTGGTACCGATAAAATCTATTCAATACGCGTCTACACGTACACATATACACACGTGCGTATACAATTCAATAACGTGTAGCTAATACTCTTTTTTTGTGTAATTTCAATTTTCATATGAACACAATATCATAGCGCGTTAGAATTTATGACTAACCACATGCGAATAACTTAATGCATTTAATTTCTCAATTAAACAACAAAAACTTACTATCGTAATCGATCTTTTATATATATAAATTATAAAGTATGATAATAACATAATAAAATTTAATTAAAATACATATTTATCGTCACTTCCTATCATATTTTACAAGATTCCTCTTTAATTTACAAAATTTTTTATGAACTCAATTTTGTAATTCATTTACTGATATTTATTGAGTGACTTTTATTGTAGCTTCTATGACATTAGCATAAATAATAATATATAATAATAAATTTCAAAGTTTCAGTATTTTAAAATTAAAAGATCATCATAATTTTGTTATATTAAATTTGTTTTTGTAAATTAAAAAGTTATTTTATATAAATTTTAATGAAGATAAACTTATTTTCAGAACATAAACTTACATAAAATTTCAATTTTTAAAAAAATTTTTCACATACTATTCATATTTTATACATATTTTTTTCTTTTGTTTGTTATTTATTTTACATAGATAAAAATATGATGTTTTATCATCAAAATTTATATAAAATAATTTTCAAGAAAATTTATGAAAATTTAGAAAATTTCATATCCTTTATCATATAATTTTGTGAAAAATATATTGTGAAATAAATATTTTATATATTTTATTATATTTAATTTTTTAAATATTGAGTTTATGAAATAAAACATATTTTGGTTTAAATGTAATAGAAATATTGAATAAAAATTTTTGAGCATGAATAAAAATTGTAAAGTAAAACTGCTCAGTATTGAATATGTATATATATGTAACGCAATCAATATTTAATGATAATATTCTTAATAATTTTAATGTAAATTATAACACTGTTATTTCGACATTTTATGTTATTTTATTTGTGAAAAATGAAGTTTTCTTAGCAAAGTTGCTAATTTACTTTTATTATAAAATTCTGCATGATTATAAACTGTTATTGAGCGATATTTTTAGAGATAAAATAATATGTATTTCTATTAGAATTCCTTGTTGCGCAAAAATTATATTATACATGAATGATATACAAGATTTTCAGCTACATATACACAGATAGTTAAAAATATAGATGCATGAAAATAGATTTTAATGCCATGTAGTTTTTATTATCAAAATAAACAGAAGAAGGAAAAGATTATGAGAAGGCGCTAAAACTAGAAGAAAGGAGAAAATGAGAATTCGAAGAAGAAATAAAATATGAAAAGGATTAATGAAAGGCTTGTATTAAAGCTTGGAGTAATGCCATTTTTACTTTTGGCACTTATCATATCTCTTTTGATAAATACGATATATATATTTGAGATTGAGCATGACTTGCTGGAGAAAAAATAGTAAGAAGGCGCGTGAAAAATATAAGTAGTACATAAAATAGTTTAATATGCGATGTAAACACCTCCTTTATACCACCACGGTTTATCACATTCATTTATACTTTTCCTTTTGTTCGTGCGTGAGTATGTGTATGCGCGAGTAATATAATTACGATCTTTTAAAACGTGATAAATATTATACTCTTTTATAAAAGATTTTGAAATCCAACATACGACCTTGTTTTAAAGGCTTATAATGCCAGTTACAATGCATCCTATGCATGATCTATGTTCCTATAATACAATTTTTAAGTTTTTCATAAATTATTAATTATTTAAAAAAAAAATTATTGAAATGTATTTTTTATATATAAATTTATTATTTTAACATATGCATAAGTAAAAATTGTAAACATTTTATTCCATAAATGTAGTAGTAATAATATCAATTATAAATTCATATTTTTTAATTCTTTCATTATTCTTAAATTTTATATTATTATGATTATTGATCATTAAATGTATTATAATATAAATAGATACATGGATTTCATTATGATTAATTTAATTTTATAATGTAACTCCTAAGAAATCATTATTATAATATTAAAATAATAGTTTCTGTACGTTATAGTATATTTGTAATTATTTAATTAGTTTCAATTTTTTCAATTTACTTCTAATACAAATTAAAATTACTAATTTTATAATGTCATTTTTTGATAACTAATATAAATAAATATAATTATATTAGTCATTTTCTTAAATATTCTTATGATTGTTAATTTTTTTATTATTCTTATTATGATTATTACTATTTTTCTGAATGTATATGTATTATAATGTATGTAAATAGTTGTATAAAAAGTATTTCTGATTTAAAATATTTTCATATTTAATATATATATTATAATAATTTAATTATATTTATAAAATAATATCATTGACCAAAATATATTTAAGTAAATTTTTAATTTATATAACTTTTTTTAATTGTATACATTTTCTTTATTTCTAAATTTAGAAAATTGTATGAATAAATTTTAAGTTTAATTTATAAGCTTCTAGATTTCTGAAATTAATTATTAGTTATTATATTGATTTTTGTATCGATTTTCCTATGTATAATAATGTATTTATTATCTATAAATATATTTTCTATCTATTTTAACACTTATAAAATTTCAAAAGATGGAAAAAATTGATTAAAGTTTAAATTTTATGTAATTTAATCATTATTTTACACAATCTTTGTACTATTTCGTTTAATCATTTATGTCATAAACGTATTATTCATCATAAACTTCATTGAATCATATAAAATTTTAAACAATCTTTATTCTAAAATTTTATGAATATTATATCTTTTAAAAAAAGTACTTTACATTTTTTCCTAGCAGAATTGTATGTGGCGGGAACACCTAAAGTTAAAAGCGTGCACCTTTATAGCGCATATGCAAAGAAGAGGAAGAAATTACTTTTATAGATAATAAAAGTAAAAAAGTTGAAAGTAACAGTGAAAATACATGGAGGTACTGGAAAAAAACAAGATAAACAAATGCAGAAATTCTAAAATAGGACAAGAAAAAAAGAAAGAAAACAGAGCATACATACAAGAAAAAGAAGATCTAACAACGAAAATTCTTAAAATGCAATATAATTTTTTATATAAAATATAATATAACAAATATATTAATCTACGATATTGTTTTAGAAAAAGAAAAAATTTTGAAAAAAACATTATACTTTTAATAGAATACAATTTTAAAAATAAATTATGTCTATTTTCACTTTTCTTTTATGAAATAAATCTTTTTCAAAACATCTACCACGTTTGCTGAAGTTGCATTTCATTGTATACGTTATGCATTCGTATAATTTGTAATATTCCGAACCATATAACAATTATTTTTAAAAATAAATATGTCTATATGAATGAGAATACTACTTGGTCATGATTTAAATCATTTTTTTACTTTTCAAAGTATTCCTTATAATTTTTATAATCAATAGAAATTATTTTATTTGTAGATGAACAATTTCTAAAATGATTGTATTGATTGCAATAAAATAATAAAACATATCATTATACAAAATAAAATTTTTTGGATTATTTTTTAAAAAATATAAAGTATGTAATTGTATTTACAATAATTAATTTAAGTATTTAATTTTAAACAAATTTATTATTATAGATTTTTTTTTAGAAAATTTTTTAGTTTTTTTTAATATAGGTTTTGCAAATTGTTTTATGCATCTATTTTTTATTCTAATCTATATAACACCAGTCAAATAAATTGATTATTATAATATACATACTATGTAAAAAGATAATTTTTTTTTATTATTAATGAATTCTAATTTCTTGATTATGAGCAATCAGAATATTTATTCTACGTTAGTTATATATTTTATCTAGTATATAAAATTATAAAATTATGATCAACTCAATTAATTTATTAATCTAAGTTAAATTGACATCTATTAATTAAATTATTTTAATTTATTGTATTTTGTATGTTTTTTCTATAATACAATTTAGTTTATTAGGTATATATTATTAATTTTTTAATTTGTAAGTGCAAAGGTATATGTATTTGAATAGAATGAATTTGTAAAAAGTAATTGTATAATTGTAATCAATAGTACTAAGTATTAAGGTCTAAATACAATATAAATAAAACTTAAAAATAAATTATAATTATTATTTTAAAGTATAGTATATTATATTATTCCATTTTTTATTACATGTAACAAATTTTTCCATTTATATATTGCACATTCGACATTCAACAAAAATTTAAAAATTTCACGACATAAAAATAAAGAATATAAGATATTAAAAGATTATATGAATTGAATTTTACTATTAATAACATTAATCATAGAAACAAATATAATAAGAATAATCAACTTATGTATTTAATAACTTGGTGACATGGAAGCAATATCTTGATAATTTCAGGTAGCAATGAAGGAGTAGAAATATAAAACAAGTTTGTGTCAGATAGAAATTAAGTTTATATTTAACGACGAAAGTAATTCATTTGATTATATTGTCTATCATTGATATCATTGAATACAATTAATACAATATTATTTTTATAATATTAGTGCACAAGAAAAGTACGAATGCAACGAAAAGAAAACTTAACGAACAGGTGTGTTGGATTTTTTAATTAAACATAAAAATTAATTTAAAAGAATAACGAAATTGTGTTACTGTTTCAAATTTTAATATTTTCATTGCAAAATACGTAAATACATTATTTATGAAGTTACAATTTTTGTTTGATTTTGTTTCGCCATAAATAGATTTAATACTTGGTCTCCCGTTTCTGTTTATTAAAAAATCAATTAATTTCATAGAATAGGGTGGAGGGAAAAATTGAATTTACCCGCATCAGTTAATGAGTGTGAATTAGAAAAGAAAATTTTAGAGCCCGCAAGGAATTAACTTAAGATGAAAAAAATATGTTCAAAAACTAATGAACTCATGAATAAAGGCCATTATTAAAAAATATATAAGAAACCATTAAAATTTCAAGAACAAAAATGTAAAAAATAAAAAATTACTTATAAAAATACGATATTTATAAACAAATTGCCGATTACTTTTGATAGAATAGAAATAATGACAAAAAATCACAATAAAAATATACGAAATATTTTTTAATTCTTTTTAATTGAAAACTATGAAAAGTGAAACATTTAAAATTATTTAGTAATATACAACTTAATATAAGTTAGAAATTCTTGACAAAAAATATTTTTAATTCATCAAAAAATAAGAAAAATATAAAAGTGATATTAAGAAAAGTGATATTAAAAAATAAAAAATATATAATGGTCTACTAATATGATAAAAATGAAAGATTCTAGTGAGTATATTAGTGTCTTTATTAAATTTTTTATCATTAGAAAAGGAAATATATATTATATTTAAAAATTTCATTGTATATGAATTTTGTAAATTGAATATAGAAAAAATATTACAATTATTAAGAGAGATCTTTTTTTCTGAATTTAATATTTTTGTCTTGCTTTTTTAAAAAAAAATAGATCAATTAAATTCTACAGTTATACTCATAAGTTTTAAAATATTAAAAAACCATTATATCTGCATAAAAATCGTAATTTGCTTTTAAAAGATATTCCTGAATCTTTTAATTCACCCACAAATTTTATTTTCATGTTATAAAATATTTTTGGTACGAATCGTCTTATATATATTTATTACAATATATATAATGTATACAGATTATTATTTTGAATGCTTAAGGAATGTCTCAAATACTTTAATACTAGTAATTAGTATGTAATACAAATATGCTAAGAGGAATTTGTAAAGAACTTTTTTTTATGAAATTTTGAAGTGCAAAAGAGAATATAAAATAGAAAAATAAAGGGAGTATAAAATAATTCATTTTATTCTTGATGAATTTACAATAACTTTTATTACTTTTTTAATCTATATAAATTATTCAAAAGATTTTATAAAATTCAAAATATTTTTTATGAAAACATTAATTAGCTTAGGAAATTTTATTTTTTTTAAACACATAAAGATGATATGATAATATCAAATTTATAAGTGTACCAATACATTTTAACGATCATTAATATTAAAAAATTTAACAACAAAATTTTAGTTATATAAAATTTTACACTTAAATTACTTGTAATAACGTTTTTCTAGTATGTATCCTCATAATTCCAAAACTGCTTTATTTAACTGATCTTTTAATTAATTCATTTATTTTATTTTATTTAGCAATTAATTCTTGATTATACAATTAATATTTTTTATTTTATACTTTTAAATACCTACATTTGTTGTACAAATAGTAAAATTTAATAATATTATCATTCTAAAAAATTGAATAATAACTAATCTTTATAAATAGCGATAAGCGAACCCTGATTAACATTCCTTCGATTTTTCGCATATAAATACACATATAATTTGAAATAATATTTTGAAAAAATTACTCAATAATTATTGTAATAATATATTATATTTATAATAATTTCATGTAAGTACTATAGATGAAAAAATATTTTTTCTTAAATATTGCCACGAAATTTCTATCATCAAGGTATTTGCAATATTATGTATAAAAACTTCATATAAAAAATTTGTAAATATTATATTGTCAATAATTTAAAATAAATTTGAAAATAAAAATATATATTTTTTAAGCATGCTAATAACTCATAATTTTAAATCTTTTTCTGTATATGAAAAACTAATTCGTTTAGTTCTTAAAAATATATATATCCCAATTAGAATTTTCAAAATCATATAGCTCATAAATGTAAATAATATCTTATCTGTTGAAAAAATAGCGATAATAATTTTTATATACGTATTTATATAATATAAATGTTATTAGAAAATTTGAGAATGAAAAAATAATAATGGAAGTTTAGTATATAATACTATTTAATTATATTTCAATAGAATATATGAAAGTAAATATTGTAAGTAAATTTTAATGTTTTATAAACAATAATCTACATATTAATTGATAGAATTATATTCTGTTGAAACAATTCATTACTTCTATATTATCTAAATTCAATTTTATAGTTTTCTTTATTTCCACTTATTTTTTAATCTAAGTGTTCTAGACTTTTTGTATTATTTTCGAATTAAAACAAAATTATTCTCATTAATAATAATCGTTTTTAAATAAAAAAATTGTTACTTAACAGTAGATTTTCTTTTTTATACGAAATTTGAGAATGAGATTTTTATTTCACAGATTTTTATAAATATAACAATAAATTGTAAAATAAAAATAAAATTCTAATTTTTGTTAACTAGATTCATTCATCCAATAAACTTATACGTGATCTGTAGTTTATTTCATGTACTTTATTATAAGCTTAATTGGTAATTTTTATATAACCTTTTTTGTTAAATATATAGGTTTAATATATAATAATTTCAAAAATTAGGATTTGTTTTATAAATCTATAAAATGTAGAATTTTTTATTTTTATTATATCTGTGTTAAGAAAAATTCAATAAAATTATCTATACGTAATCTGTCAAACTGTGTGCAATATTTACTTACGTAAAATATTATTATTATTCTATACACGAATTATATTTCCTATTAAGGTTTTACCGAGAGTTATTTAACATTCTCCTTAAGTAAAATAATATTTCAATTTAATTTAAAATTTAAAAGTTAAAAAATAGATATATATATAGTTTTAAATAATCTAAAAGTAACGTTTTTTTTTTTAGATTGAATTAATTAAAAAATAGAAAGTTTTTCCAATATTTAAATATAAGCAAACGAATGTTAACTTATTTTCATATTTTATATCGGGTAAAATAATGTGAATAAAATCGTATAGGTAACATTTATTTATATTGATTATTTAAAAATGAAACTCTAATAAATAATTTTACAAATTGTAACAGTTAATTATGTATTAAACTTTATTAGTTATCTTAATAGAAAAAAATGATGAAAAAATTAAAAAAGATATGGTTTTTAATGTACATTATACTGTAATTATACGTATATATATACATAGTTTTTAAAATTAATAAGAAACTTAGTACAGTATTAATTTTTAACATATATACTTTAAAAATCTTTAACATCCAGTTGATTATTACTTTGTTACTACATATAATTAGAAGGATTAAGTACTTATTAAACAATATTAAGTTTTTTCTTTTTCATAATTTTAAGATAAATTGTAATAAATTTTCTATTAAAGGATTCAGATGTAATTTTGTGTATCTATATCATAAGCCCAAGAAAATAAATTAATTTTTGTATCTTTAGCTATGTTAATAGTAGATAAATATAAACAATCTAAAATATTAAAATTAATTGTAAAATATTTACGAATATTCATTTATAATATTTATTTTTATGTTCAATAACAATTTCATATAATTTAGAGTAATATTTTTAATTGATAAAAATGTATGAAAATAAATTCAATAAATTTTGTATTTTTTCATTTAAAGTAATTATTGTTTAATAAATAAAGCGAAAAATCGTTTTAAATTGATTTATAAATATTTAATTCATTGCCATTGAAAAACGTATTTCTTTATGAATTTGCAACGTTTAAATTTTTAAATGACTCTTTTGTTGATTTTATATAATTTTATTTTCAGTACCATTATTCTTTACTTTTTTATTACTTTTTATATTTCCTAATACTAAGAGAAGGGCATGTGACAGTCAACACTGTGTCATATAAATCGATGAATAAATGCGCGTAAATAAATAAATAAGGCACCGAAGATATACTGTTATCGCTACCAAAAATTATTATTTCCACTATTTACTATAATAAGAAAAGTAAATTAATAAACTTATTCAGATTTACAGTTTTTATTAATTTGACTACAGTATTTAGTAATAAGTGAATATTGTAAATTTATGTTTCAATTTTATTACTATATTGAGAGGAGAAATAGAGGATTATTTGATTATATAAGTACATATAATGCATATTCAATAGTTTTACTTGTCGATAAAAAGATAAAAGATACGTGTTAATTTGCGTGAGAGTATATTTATCTATGAAAAATTATGTTGCATGGTATTCATCTGAATAAATTATTAGATAAGAAAGCATATTACCTATTCATTTTAAATTGTTGAAAAATACAAAAATATTCTGAAAATGGAGTTCTAAAAAAAATAAATAAAAAAAATGTTAAACTAAAAATTAGGTTATGAATAGTAAGTATCTTATTAATTCTCGTGTATTTTTTCTATATATTCATGTTTTTATCTTATTTACGGTATATACCAATTTAATTAATTAAAAGCATGTTGATTTCTTAGTTTGATATTTATACTAATTCATGATGTATAAAAGAGTCATTTATTTATAAAAAAATGAATGTATACATTTTTACTTTATTCATAGTCAAAAGATTATTAAAAACTAATTATATTATATTGTAATAACTATATATGTATCGATAGAAGATACAAATCTAAAAATAATAATAAGGAAAAGACGACAAAGAAAAGAGTTAATTCCATTAATAACAAAAAAAAGAGATTTTATTTTGTTTACGCGGGAAAAATATTTTTAAACGAGATGAATAAATATAATATTTATTAAACTTAATATTCGAGATTTATTATAAAAATAAATTTTTTACACCATTATATTTTCAATGCAATAATCACAATTTCATTTTACCTGTGTTAGGGATCAAATTTAAATACTTTTGTTGTTATTTGATACAATTTATTTCCTTTCGATATTGATATAAATTATATTTAATAACGGTCGCTTACAATATTTTAGCAAAGCTTTTTTTTTTATTTACATGTGTACAATATTTAATTTTTTCATCTTCGAAACGCTTAATCCTATTACTTGGGAAGATCAGTGCTTCTTGCTTTCCTCCTGTATTTATATTATCGGCTTCTCTCCCTGTGCCTCCATATATTTTTCTATCGTTTTTTCTAGAATTTTCGATGATAAAGTTTTCCGTTAATCGTTAATTTTATGTTATATCGCGATTCTTCATTCCTTTCTTTTACGTATATCGACTTTTTTATGAATCTTTCTTCAATTATTTATTCGCAATACGTTTTCTTTTTATTTTTGAAAAATATCAAACTTCCAAAACATATTTATCGATTATCGTGTTAATCCCAAACCTTCTCGATCTTTCTCCTATTCCATGTGCTCGCAACCCCACCCCCCTAACGGCAGTAGATGAGTCCGCCAGCAGATATCCCAATGTATTTTCGCGTCTGCGAAAAAAAGTTTCAATACTAAATACATAATCATTATAAATAAAAGTATAAATTATATGCGTATATTATTCACCATTCCAATTTTATTATTAAATTACTGATTAATATGAATAAGAATATGCATATATACATATATATATATGTTTTCATCATTATAAATTATATATATAGAAATAGCTAGAACAATATACATGAATCAATACTTATAGTTATATTTATAATTATACTTTTATTATAAAATTATGAAAAATTAATTTCATGAATTAATAATTCTATTTTCAATATATATATATATATATATATATATATATATATAACTCATTATTATCAAAATCATAATACTTAATTACAAAAATATCAAATCTCGGTTAATATACAAATTTTACGTATAACATTGTTTTAATAGTTTCTATAGATAAAAACATATTAAAGAAATGTGTTATTTGTTATTGTTCTGTTTTACTATATACTTATAATATTATATTTAAATAATCGTAATATATCATATATCATACTGTAATAAAATAATTATATTATAGAATAAAACTTTTAAATTTTATGAATTTTAAATTGACTATTTGAAATTAATTAATATTAAGAAATGTGCTACTTACAAAAACTTTAAATCCACATTTATTGCTATACAAGGAAAAATTCTTAAAGTTTTTAGATATTAATTTTATAAATATTGGACAAGAATTTAAAAATGCACGTTATACTTTAGAAACTTAAAAATTATTCTGGTCTATTAATTTAATCATACTAATATAGTATAAAATAGAGTAATAACAAATAATGTTTTTCGGTATGTATTTATATTCTTTTAAATCACATAGCATAATAGAACTTTTTATACTTAATATATCTTAACATTGTTATATAATCCATGAATTATGAATTTAAATATATTTCTGTACATAGCTATTCAAGTATATTATTAATAAGCGATTTTTAAATTTACAGTACATATTATGTTAAATAAATAGTATAAATACTATTGACGAAGTATATAGTTTCTTGTTCTATTATTTTATGTTTAAAGATATAGTCTATAAAAATAATAAGAAATATTAACTTTTTAAATTAAATTATATTCATCAAACAAAAATATTATATTATTTTATTTACATTTTAAATAAATACGAAAATCAGCTATAAAGTTCCTTTACAATTATTTTATATTTGCATTTGTACTTCAGTCTAGTGTTTTTTATTTTTACTTGTATATTGAATTATTCAAGTAATTTTTATTTCATCATTATATTATTTTGTCATCTATACTATAATACTTAATAAATAAAATATGAGACTTTCATGATTAGATTATATAAAGTAAATTTTAAATAAAAAAGATAAATTTTGATCAAAATTCAGGAAAATATAAAAAGTGTCTATGTAAAATTATATATATATATATATATTAGCCTCAATGAGAACTTTATTTAAGATCCCAAAAAATATCTTTAATGGGTTCTTTAAATTACACTCAATTAAGATATTCAGTTTGATAGAGAAGTTCATAAAATGAATACCATTGTAATTAATTTACTCATTTTGCAGTTCCGTAGAAAATCCGTTATCTTCTTATTTGTCAATGACTGCGGGTGGTTTCTTACCTCTTACATGCGCAACAGGAGTCTAATTGTATTTAGGTGCCAAATCAATGAAGCACTCAAACTTAGTTGACAGATTTATTGTCCGAATTATCAACAAAGTTTTATATCTCAATTTTAACTAAATATAGGAAAAATAAATAACAGAAAATGAAACATAGAATAAAAAGAACAAGTATCAAAGTTAAGAACTGCCAAATTATTAATCTTATATTTTTACGAGAAAATTATTTAGAATAAATGTCAATCTATGTGATTTAAAAATTTATCTACCTATTGTTGCATAAATTTTTTCGTAAACGATAATATTTATTCGCACATATTATAAAATAAATAATAATTTTTTAGCCTTATTTTAATTCCAATATTTTATGATAATATACAATTTTGTGTTAATACAAAAATACAGTATCGAATGAAATTATACTGATAAAATTTAATTTTATAAAAATTAAAAAATAATAAAATAATAAAATAATAAAATAATTAAGAAATGAACTAAAATTCTTTCTTAATAGATAAGTATAATAATATAAGACCACATATTTATAGAATAAAAAGTTGACTATATTCCATCTTCAATTTCTTAACAATTAAGAAAAGTTTTTGTTCTGAATTTCTTAAATTATTAAAAAAGTAACTTAACTGCAATTTTCTTCACAATAAATATTATTTTGCATACAACCGTAAAATTAAGGACTTATTTTTATTATAGTAAGCATTAATTACAGAATTAATAATAATAAAAAATATATATATTATTATATAATTAATATTTATTCATATAATTATTATTAATAAACTATGTATCAATTAACTATAATATATAATATAAAATCTGATTAACTTTTTTCTGAATATAAAATTTGGTTATCTAATAATAATTGTAAAACCAAATAAATAAATACTTCTTTTATTATAAAGTAAAAAACAGTAAATTCTTCATATGGGCAAGTATAATAATAGAAGAATGACAATATAATAGTAGATTTCAGATACTAAAATAGAAATAATTACATGCTATTATTTCTCTTTATATAAATAGAAATACATTTGCAAAATATTAGTTTTTGGTATAAGGTTATATTTTTTGATATAAGTATATTTTTGCTAAGTTGTGTAATAAAATATTATAAGTAGTTTTGTAAATTAAAATAATATTTCCGTTACTTTTAACATATCTTAAAATATAGAAATGAAATTTTTATTGATATAATCAATTATTAAGATAGTTTTCTCAGTGAATTAACAATATATATATATATGTTATAAAAATAATTATATGAATATAAATATATAAAATGTAAGTAGTTACTAACTTTTTTGTAAAAAGTTAAATCATTATTTTATTCTTTTCCGTTCTTCAAATTTAAACCAAAATCCGTGTTTTGCTGTAATATTAAAACTTTTTGTGTCAATAATAATAGGGTTCTCTGAAGTTTTAGTAAATTTAATGATAAAATTTCGTAATATATGAATAATAATAATTTTTACTTCCATTAAAGCCAAACGAACCCCTATACAGTGCCTGGGTCCTATACCAAAAGGTAAATACGTATTCGGATTAATTTTACTTTTGTTCTCATCACTAAATCGTTCGGGATCAAATTTATCCGGTTCTGGAAAATATTTTGGATCACGATGTAAAGCATATAATGAAATCATTAGAATTGTTCCTTTCTCCATACAGTATTTAGGATATCCTTCAATGGGCGGAGGAAAAATATAATTTTTTATGCAAACTCTACTTATACTTGGTGCAGGAGGATACATTCTTAATGTTTCATTAACTATCATATCAAGATATTTTATTTTTTTTAAAGAATCGTAGCATAAATGACCATTGTCTGCTTCGATTGTTTTTTCTATCTCTTGATGAAGTTTTTCTTGAATATCAGGATTTGATGCTAATTCCTGAACTACGAAACATATTAAAATGGCTGTAGTATCAAATCCAGCCAAAAAAAAAAAGAAAGCTTGACCTACAATATCATTAATAGTTATTTTATTATTACTCTCCTTATTCATTGCTTCTATTAATATCTGAATCATGTCTGGTCGAATAATATCCTTGTCTACTCTAGTCTTTACAGTATTTTGGATTAATTTTTTAAAAAATCGATCTGTTTGTTTTGGTAAGAAGGTAGCACCTATTGAACGCATTAATCTTGGGAAGAGTCGTAATAATTCAAGTTTGACAAGTTCCAAATTTGAAAAATTTGTAGCAGCCTTTCCATGCAAATAAAATTCATTATTCTGATCTTTCATGGAATTAACTTTTATTCCAAATGCTGTAGTACCTATAACGTCGTTAGTGTACCTTGTAAATGCGTCTTTTGCTTCAAAGTTATTTGCTACCTTTCAAAATACATATTTTATATTAAAAAAATTCATCAATTCATTTTTTTTATATTTTAATAAAAATGTATATAATATAGAATGAATTATACTTTATATACTTATTTCTATAAAAATTTTTTAAATACAACAATGAATTTTTATACAATATTATAAATTTTGTTAATGATCCAAATAAATATTTTTACTTGCTTAAAATTTAAAGTAAAAATTTATTTTATTTAGTACTTTATAATCATATTTACGCATATTTTCATTTTTGAAATAGATATTTAAACGATAGTAGATGTATTCATATAAAAATGATATAACTTCTGCTATCATTTTCTTTTGAATATATATTTTGCTTTACTAAGTAATTATTAATTAAACAAGATAATTGTTTCAAAGTTTAAACATTAATTTATATACTTCTTTATATTCTATAATAATGCAGTCTTTTCTTTTATTTTACATCTTTATTTTAAACTCAAAATTTTATAAATATATAAACCTTATATAAATATCTATTACTATAATATTATAAAAAAAATACTATAAAGTTTAAAAAATAGTAATCTTTACTTTCATTTAATTTAAAATGTCTCATTATTTTTAAATATATCTCATTATTTGTAAACATGATAACAGTACTCTAATTGATTTTAATTTTGTAAAGAAAAAGATGTCTACATTAAGAATTTAACAATTTATTATAACCCATATTAATACTTGAAATGCATAAAATATACATCAAATTTCGAATTTTAATATAAATAAAATAAAGATTTAGTAATATACTATAATAATAAATATAAATTTCTTCTTTATAAAACGAAATATTGAGTTTATTAAATAATTCTATAAATTAAAAAATATTACCTCAGGATGTTCTAAAAAATACCGAATGAAATTTTGTGAACACTCAATAATTAATTCAAATAGCATTTTCATCCTTATGGTTGTAAAACTAGGAGTTAAAATATATCTCATGTCTTTCCACAGCTGACCTTTGAGTGAAAAAACATTACTTCCCATAATAGGATCCATTTCTTCAGTCACGAAAGTATCATGGTCAATAAAATATTCGAAACTTTTTGTGCATACTTCACGAATTAAATTTGGATCCTTAAGAATAATTGCAGGTCTAGTAAAGTCAAATAATCCATACCATCGAGCATTAGGATATCTCTTATAAAGATTTTCAGTATGAACAGCCACTGAAGTAGTCCGAAAAAAAAGAGGAGCATTATTACCTAATATAGGTATTAGTTCAATATGTAACATTTTCCGATGCTTCCAATACGTATACTGATAATAAATTAGAAATGCAGTATACAAAATAGCTGCAGCTAATGGACATCCAATTACTATACTTAATAGCACCATAGTAGGACTTTATTTCTCTCAATACTGTTATTTAAATTGTAGAAAATCTTTTAAGTATAGAAAATTGACCAATTTTCAAGCTTGAAATTAAAATTTCATTATTGTTTACTATATGCAAGTGGAATACTATTTCATGTTGTATACATACTAATAATTCAAATGATGTATAATTATAAAACAAAAGTTCATATATTTATTGCCTACCTGAATGTTATTCGTATTTTATTCTTAAAGCACTTTTTTTTTACTTTTTATTTTCAATTAATCGATGTACATATAAACTATCATATTACTCTTTCTGTTTTAATTTAGAATAATCAATAGGTATGTTTGAAATTATACGTTATATAATTAATTATATAATTAACTTATTGATTGAAAATTAAAATTATCACTAATCTAATCATATCCAATTTATCATTAAACTTTCAATTTATCATTTTTTACTTGTTATTTGTTTTTTACTAATAAATTATCTAGTACAGTATTGCTCATAAATATTTATTTTAATAATTATATTTTCATAATTTATCTGTGTTTTATATAAATCTTTTAAAAAATGAAATTTCATATATTTATAATTCATTTCATTGTGATTGTAGTATATTTAGTTGTAATATAAAAATTTTTCGAAATAATTCATTATTAAATAACTATTTTTTCAAAAAGATTGAAAACATTATTTAAAGCTATAAGGAGAAAAGTAAAATGTTTTTAAATGTGGCTTTTATATTTTTATTTTAGAATATGAATTTTCATATTATTATATAATTATTTCCTTTTTGTAAGATGATGTGTTCTTTTATTGTATCATTTATATATTGTAATACATCTTTATTCGTATTAGATTTAATATTAAAAATAGAGTAATAAAGTGAATATATCTCTTCATACAAACTTATATACATATTTCAATAAATAATAAAAAATTTATTTATCAATAAAAAAATAGAAGAACTTTGTTTTTTAAATAGTTTTACAGATTCATAGAATACTCAAAAAAATTTAACATTGTAATTCATAAAAATATTTTATATTGTTAAATTATTTTTAATATTATTTAAAAGACTTTATTTATTTATTTTTAAAAAAGTTACCTTGAATTTTTCAAAAACTATTATTTTTACTTATTGTTTAATGATATTTACTAAAGGACACCAAAATTACACTTTTTTTTGCTATAAAAATATTCTAAGTAAATATATAATATAAAAAAGGATAAATGCATATTATACACGCACAAATTTTAGTTTTTTTTATATAAGAAACTCAATTTATAAAACTAAAGTTTATATATTAGCTAAAAAATCCTTGCATTTTAATAAGTATCTAACAAGGTATAATAATTTTATATTAATATCGTACATTCATCTTAGATTAAAAATAATAGTGATAACAGTTACATGATAAATATAGAAATTTTTTCTATTCAACCCGATGAATATACTTTTTAAATGATAAGAAATGTTTAAAGTAAACTATATATTTCTTTCATATATATGAACGTATTTTAATCTATTCTACTAGATTATTTAATATTAATTTTAAAATCGTTTTAATAAGTTAAAGTAAATATGTACGTAAGTAAAGTCAATAATGCTTTAAAATATAAAAAATAATGTATAACTTCTGTAAATACAATTGTGTATCTCCATTTTCTCTAGAATTAACACAAAATCATAAGGCTGAATCATTTTGATAAATTTTTTAATAAATATTAATTCTATATACTGTAAAAATTGTATATTTTCTTTATTTATATTATGTAATCGTAAATTATATTTAAAATTGTTTGTTTATTGAATTATGATAATATGTATTCATTTGTATTTGCGAGTTTCAAAATTATTTAAAAAAAAAGTTAATTGTATATAATTGTAGATTAATTTATCAAGCTTTATATAAAGATTTAAAAAGTAGAAAATTCATATATGTATTTTCATCAATTAATTCAAAATAAAAATCACAGTTTAAAAATTATGTAATAATATTATAGTTCAGCATTTTGTTTCGCAAAATAAATTTTCTACTATAGAAAGTTCTTATAATTGAAAATCGATGCAGTATTGAAGATATTTTTTTAGATTCACGCCATAAATAGAGATTATTCGATTCAAGTCACGTATATATATAAATTATTTTTTTCAGATTTACTTATATATTTTAAATTTTAATTGTTAGTAAATTCATTCATTCTCTTGTAATTAATAATAGATGTTCTGCTTTTGTGGATTCTCATGTAATTTAAGGACCATAAAAATTGTGAATTGATAAGAAATCCACTTCAGAAATACGATTATAGTTAAGCCTAGTATTAAATCCATTATTCTATTTTATTTCTAATTTTTAAGTATAATTCATTAGTGATTTTCTTTTACCCTAATGTTATATTGCTTATTATCAGAGGTTTGAAAAACTTTATTTTGAATAATTTCAAAAAAAAGATTATATTTGGTAGATCTTTAGTATTGGTAATAGATTTTATAGATTGTAAAATGAAAATAATTAGAACAAAAACAGTATTTCAACAAAAGTAGTTCGATTGATGTATAACAAGAAATAATTTTATTTTTTTTTTATATAAAATAATTAATTTTATAATTTAGAAATAAAAACCTATTTTATTTATTTTAACAACTTGTTATTCAATATAAAACTCAATAAGACTTTTAGAAATTTTAATGTATATGACATTTTTTAACTACTAATGTTTATAACAAAGTAATGATAATTTTTATAAATATAAAAATATAAAACTAATCGATTTATTTAAATAAATCTCTTCTCTTTTCAACGGTACAACTTTAAATAAAAATTTCTAGAATCTCCTTTAATCAGTAGTTTTTATGCTGTTATATATTACAAAATTAGATATATGAATATCATTTTAATATCTTCAAAAAAGATATAACAATTTATGGTAGTAATATTTTAGGAGAATAAAGAATTATATTTAAATTAGAATTACAATAATTTTTTAATATCACTATTACAACTTCAATATACTCAGTATTTCATGATTTATTCATAAATAACTATTCAATTATTTATTATTAATTTAAATAGATGTGTAGGATATACGTTATTTATACTGTGCCGTAAATCTTTAGTTTTGATTCTCAGAATGTAAAGGTTCTATTTATTAAATAATAAATTTTATTTTATATGAACAAAAAAAATATATTTCTGTGATATAAAATTATATTAGAGATTAAAATTATTACATACGTTCAAAAATATATTTTTTGAATATTAAACAATATCATATTGAAATATCACTGCAAGAAAATTACTGAATAATAAATTATATAGGTAGAAACACAAATTATCCAATAATTTCTAACTTATTGAAAAATAAAATTAAAACTATTGTTTCAAAATATCACGTATTTTGTCTATTATCTATATACATATATCTTTTTATATTTATTAGGCTACCATGCAGATACATTTTTTATTTAATTATCATTCTAAATTTATAATGTAAATTAGTATATTAGTTTTTAAAGAACCATATTTTCCTATTATTTTTAAAAAGACACTCATATATTTTAAAGAACCATAAGAAAATCAATTAATTTTGATGATTTATTTAGTATTATGAAATGTATAATAAAAAAAAGTTATAATAATATTCATGATGTAATTAACAATGGTTAATTATAATGTATCTATAAATATAATCATGCTTATTTAGTATAGATATATCTGGCTTTAAATAAATCTGAATATAATAATAAGATAAGACATTTAAATATGTATAAATTTAAATAAAATGAAGATATTTTACAAAGCAGTTAATTCTGGTTAATTCGTAATTAAAAAATTACATTTTTAAATAAAAAATAAGATATTTATTATTTACTATATGTTATAAAAATAATTATATGAATATATATATAAAATATAAGTAGTAATAATAATATAACATACCGTAACGAAAAAACAAATTATTATTTTATACGTTGCCCTTATTCTTACAGAATTAACCACCTAGAAAAACATACTCAACTAATTGAAAAGCCATCGTTACATATATACTATAGTTTTATTTTGTACATTAAAAATATATAATTTAAAAAAATAAAAATGAAATTATGCAAATAAAATTTAGTAATATTAATATATAAGTTTTATGAAGTTAACAGTATCTGAATTAATATTGGAATTAAAATTAAAAAATATATATTATAAAATCTTCTTCCTCGTAAAAGTTCTAAATCCATCCATACTCGTATGAATATATACATACCTATAGATATATATTTTAAAAATATGTGCTAACTTCCAGAAAAGTTACAAAAAAAATTAGTATTAATATATTTCAAAATTAAGAGATATGTTTATTCTGTAAATTACTAATAATAGTAAATTACTCTACAATTATATTTTTCAATAAAAAATAAAAGTAAAATTAAACGAATAAGCTTTTGATGTATTATATTTAATATAATAATAGCTACTATTATAGTTAAATTTAATATTAATTTTAATAAACATGTAATTAAATAATAGTTTCTACTTTACAGTATGTGCAGAAATTCGATGCTTTTAATGTAGTTTAGTAAAATAGTTTATTTTCATAGGTTGAAGATTACATCTACTTAGCTATTTCAATATAAAATATTTTTTATGCAGCTTTTATAACATTTTTTATAGTTGTTTTATAATTTGTAAAATATTTTGAATTTTACTTGATTATTTATAAATATAATGATATTAATTAAATCAACAATGTTATTTACAAAATATACAACTTAAAAAGAATATATTTTATATATCAATTTACATATATTTGGTTTATAGTTTTAGATATAAATATTTTTTATATTTTTACAATTAAAATAAACACAATTGTTAATTATAAATAAAATTAAGTATTAAAAAGATAAAGCTTTTTAAGTAAAATACTAAAAGCGCAATATAAAACTTTTAATAATATCATTAAAAATTTTGTTTATTCTCATGAAACATTTAGAGTATTTCTAAATAGAAAGTAAAAGAATAATTTTAAATTTATAAATATGTACACCATTTTTTTTTATAATTAAGTGAAATATTACATATAATATCTTTATTGTATTATTTATACATACGTACAATATTACATCATATTCATAAAGTAAAATGTCTAATATTGTATTTAGTTATTGTTATCTTAATAATCAATGGTTATAATATTAGTTTATATTAATTTAGAAATATAATTATTAAAATATTTTCATTTATTGTAATGAAAAAATATTCATGGAAAATTTTTATATTACAATTCAACATGAAATTTATATTTGATTCGTCATCTTTTTATATATATATATAAATATATGTATATTCTAAATATCGATTTTGATTATTCTAATTAAATTATTGTATGTAAATTATGATACTTGAATTACCATATATTGATTAACTTAATCAATGAAATATATTACTATTGAAAATAAAATCGATAAAACATTTAAATTCTTATTATTTTATAACAAAATATTCATATTTTGTAAATATAAAAGTAAATTTTCTTTGAATTTATAATAATTTTTGATTAATTATTTTTACTGAAGTATTGAAATTGAACATAAAAGTTTTATTTAAGCAAGTTGCAAAATGATACTAATGAATGAGTTTCATTAAAACATTAAAAAGATAAAAAGCTGCTCAAGAAATAAAAAAAAATAAAATCGAGGAAATGAGCAGATAATATGAAAAAATAGAAACAAAAAAAAATTATATGAAAAGCA
This sequence comes from Dolichoris vasculosae, assembly GCA_018907195.1. NCBI lineage: Eukaryota > Metazoa > Arthropoda > Insecta > Hymenoptera > Agaonidae > Dolichoris > Dolichoris vasculosae. Next base: position 5,111,812 of record JACCHY010000003.1, read on the forward strand.
GTAAAATTCGAATTTTTTCCAAAGTTTCCAATAAAAACTGAAAAAGAGCTATAAAATAATACTAAGTATTGAAATAAAAATTAATTTTGTTTATATTAATTTAGATTATAAATCTTTGATATATAAATATTAGAGGAATAACCAAATTTGATTTTTTATCTATCGTATAGTTTGAATTGAAAATGTTTGAAATAAAATATGTGCAATAATTGTATGACCTAATATTAGACTATAAAGAATTTAAATTTTAAATTTTAAAAATGAATAGGAAAAATCTTATATCATAATACTTTCGTAATTATTTTAATTTTTTTAATTTTTCATATATTTACAATTATTACATATTTTGAAAATGTTAGATTGAAACTTATAATTTTAATTTTTTATGATAGTGAAATTGGGAATTTAGATCTCTAAAGAATATCGATATCAATATTATTCTACTTAGTTTCTTTTAAATATAAATTCATAAATGTAGTACATTAGTTCTTTAATACAAAATTATACACTTATTATTATGAAAACTTATACGGAAATAAGGATGTAAATACCAAAAATGAAAAGATAAATAGGAGAAAAGCGAATGTGTGCTGCAAATATACAGAATAAGTATCATCGAAATATCGAGTGGTAAAAGAAGTTGGGAAATATAAAAGAAGAGCTTTCGATTACTATTCATCATTATCCACACAAGAAGTGAATATGGATATAATTGTTAGAACAAAAATGCGTTTCAATATTGATGAATTATACTAAACAGATACATCACATAGTGGCTGCATTTGAAATAAAAAATGTTCATTTGCACCCTTGAAAATCTGGCTTAAGTCGTTAAAGAAACGAAGGAACAAAAGATCGAAAAACGAGAGCAAGCACGGAAGAAATGTAGAGACAGGGAGCTAAAGGGAAGAAAGAGCGAAAATCAGGAAGGTTGAAGAGTAGAGAAAGAGAGAAAAAAGAGTGAGCTAGTGAACTAGGGACCTGTCGGGTATTGATTGTCAGACGTGAAGCGAGGGTGCGCGGCAGCGTCGTTGGCACTCCCCAACTTTACGTACAATCCGGTGGGGTTCAGATTTTACTGCGAGCAACTCAATATTCTTTCGAAAATCGATTCTTTTCTGGTAAATTTCAATTACTTTTGTATTATACTTTGTTGTTGCTTGGTATGTTTGTCGTCATAATGTTGTTATTATTTTTTTATCCTAACCGTAACATTATGTTTCAATACTACATACATAATCATTATAAATAAAAGTATAAATTATATGCGTATATTATTCATCATTCCAATTTTATTATTAAATTACTGATTAATATGAATAAGAATATGCATATATACATATATATATATGTTTTCATCATTATAAATTATATATATAGAAATAGCTAGAACAATATACATGAATCAATACTTATAGTTATATTTATAATTATACTTTTATTATAAAATTATGAAAAATTAATTTCATGAATTAATAATTCTATTTTCAATATATATATATATATATATATATATATAACTCATTATTATCAAAATCATAATACTTAATTACAAAAATATCAAATCTCGGTTAATATACAAATTTTACGTATAACATTGTTTTAATAGTTTCTATAGATAAAAACATATTAAAGAAATGTGTTATTTGTTATTGTTCTGTTTTACTATATACTTATAATATTATATTTAAATAATCGTAATATATCATATATCATACTGTAATAAAATAATTATATTATAGAATAAAACTTTTAAATTTTATGAATTTTAAATTGACTATTTGAAATTAATTAATATTAAGAAATGTGCTACTTACAAAAACTTTAAATCCACATTTATTGCTATACAAGGAAAAATTCTTAAAGTTTTTAGATATTAATTTTATAAATATTGGACAAGAATTTAAAAATGCACGTTATACTTTAGAAACTTAAAAATTATTCTGGTCTATTAATTTAATCATACTAATATAGTATAAAATAGAGTAATAACAAATAATGTTTTTCGGTATGTATTTATATTCTTTTAAATCACATAGCATAATAGAACTTTTTATACTTAATATATCTTAACATTGTTATATAATCCATGAATTATGAATTTAAATATATTTCTGTACATAGCTATTCAAGTATATTATTAATAAGCGATTTTTAAATTTACAGTACATATTATGTTAAATAAATAGTATAAATACTATTGACGAAGTATATAGTTTCTTGTTCTATTATTTTATGTTTAAAGATATAGTCTATAAAAATAATAAGAAATATTAACTTTTTAAATTAAATTATATTCATCAAACAAAAATATTATATTATTTTATTTACATTTTAAATAAATACGAAAATCAGCTATAAAGTTCCTTTACAATTATTTTATATTTGCATTTGTACTTCAGTCTAGTGTTTTTTATTTTTACTTGTATATTGAATTATTCAAGTAATTTTTATTTCATCATTATATTATTTTGTCATCTATACTATAATACTTAATAAATAAAATATGAGACTTTCATGATTAGATTATATAAAGTAAATTTTAAATAAAAAAGATAAATTTTGATCAAAATTCAGGAAAATATAAAAAGTGTCTATGTAAAATTATATATATATATATATATTAGCCTCAATGAGAACTTTATTTAAGATCCCAAAAAATATCTTTAATGGGTTCTTTAAATTACACTCAATTAAGATATTCAGTTTGATAGAGAAGTTCATAAAATGAATACCATTGTAATTAATTTACTCATTTTGCAGTTCCGTAGAAAATCCGTTATCTTCTTATTTGTCAATGACTGCGGGTGGTTTCTTACCTCTTACATGCGCAACAGGAGTCTAATTGTATTTAGGTGCCAAATCAATGAAGCACTCAAACTTAGTTGACAGATTTATTGTCCGAATTATCAACAAAGTTTTATATCTCAATTTTAACTAAATATAGGAAAAATAAATAACAGAAAATGAAACATAGAATAAAAAGAACAAGTATCAAAGTTAAGAACTGCCAAATTATTAATCTTATATTTTTACGAGAAAATTATTTAGAATAAATGTCAATCTATGTGATTTAAAAATTTATCTACCTATTGTTGCATAAATTTTTTCGTAAACGATAATATTTATTCGCACATATTATAAAATAAATAATAATTTTTTAGCCTTATTTTAATTCCAATATTTTATGATAATATACAATTTTGTGTTAATACAAAAATACAGTATCGAATGAAATTATACTGATAAAATTTAATTTTATAAAAATTAAAAAATAATAAAATAATAAAATAATAAAATAATTAAGAAATGAACTAAAATTCTTTCTTAATAGATAAGTATAATAATATAAGACCACATATTTATAGAATAAAAAGTTGACTATATTCCATCTTCAATTTCTTAACAATTAAGAAAAGTTTTTGTTCTGAATTTCTTAAATTATTAAAAAAGTAACTTAACTGCAATTTTCTTCACAATAAATATTATTTTGCATACAACCGTAAAATTAAGGACTTATTTTTATTATAGTAAGCATTAATTACAGAATTAATAATAATAAAAAATATATATATTATTATATAATTAATATTTATTCATATAATTATTATTAATAAACTATGTATCAATTAACTATAATATATAATATAAAATCTGATTAACTTTTTTCTGAATATAAAATTTGGTTATCTAATAATAATTGTAAAACCAAATAAATAAATACTTCTTTTATTATAAAGTAAAAAACAGTAAATTCTTCATATGGGCAAGTATAATAATAGAAGAATGACAATATAATAGTAGATTTCAGATACTAAAATAGAAATAATTACATGCTATTATTTCTCTTTATATAAATAGAAATACATTTGCAAAATATTAGTTTTTGGTATAAGGTTATATTTTTTGATATAAGTATATTTTTGCTAAGTTGTGTAATAAAATATTATAAGTAGTTTTGTAAATTAAAATAATATTTCCGTTACTTTTAACATATCTTAAAATATAGAAATGAAATTTTTATTGATATAATCAATTATTAAGATAGTTTTCTCAGTGAATTAACAATATATATATATATGTTATAAAAATAATTATATGAATATAAATATATAAAATGTAAGTAGTTACTAACTTTTTTGTAAAAAGTTAAATCATTATTTTATTCTTTTCCGTTCTTCAAATTTAAACCAAAATCCGTGTTTTGCTGTAATATTAAAACTTTTTGTGTCAAAAATAATAGGGTTCTCTGAAGTTTTAGTAAATTTAATGATAAAATTTCGTAATATATGAATAATAATAATTTTTACTTCCATTAAAGCCAAACGAACCCCTATACAGTGCCTGGGTCCTATACCAAAAGGTAAATACGTATTCGGATTAATTTTACTTTTGTTCTCATCACTAAATCGTTCGGGATCAAATTTATCCGGTTCTGGAAAATATTTTGGATCACGATGTAAAGCATATAATGAAATCATTAGAATTGTTCCTTTCTCCATACAGTATTTAGGATATCCTTCAATGGGCGGAGGAAAAATATAATTTTTTATGCAAACTCTACTTATACTTGGTGCAGGAGGATACATTCTTAATGTTTCATTAACTATCATATCAAGATATTTTATTTTTTTTAAAGAATCGTAGCATAAATGACCATTGTCTGCTTCGATTGTTTTTTCTATCTCTTGATGAAGTTTTTCTTGAATATCAGGATTTGATGCTAATTCCTGAACTACGAAACATATTAAAATGGCTGTAGTATCAAATCCAGCCAAAAAAAAAAAGAAAGCTTGACCTACAATATCATTAATAGTTATTTTATTATTACTCTCCTTATTCATTGCTTCTATTAATATCTGAATCATGTCTGGTCGAATAATATCCTTGTCTACTCTAGTCTTTACAGTATTTTGGATTAATTTTTTAAAAAATCGATCTGTTTGTTTTGGTAAGAAGGTAGCACCTATTGAACGCATTAATCTTGGGAAGAGTCGTAATAATTCAAGTTTGACAAGTTCCAAATTTGAAAAATTTGTAGCAGCCTTTCCATGCAAATAAAATTCATTATTCTGATCTTTCATGGAATTAACTTTTATTCCAAATGCTGTAGTACCTATAACGTCGTTAGTGTACCTTGTAAATGCGTCTTTTGCTTCAAAGTTATTTGCTACCTTTCAAAATACATATTTTATATTAAAAAAATTCATCAATTCATTTTTTTTATATTTTAATAAAAATGTATATAATATAGAATGAATTATACTTTATATACTTATTTCTATAAAAATTTTTTAAATACAACAATGAATTTTTATACAATATTATAAATTTTGTTAATGATCCAAATAAATATTTTTACTTGCTTAAAATTTAAAGTAAAAATTTATTTTATTTAGTACTTTATAATCATATTTACGCATATTTTCATTTTTGAAATAGATATTTAAACGATAGTAGATGTATTCATATAAAAATGATATAACTTCTGCTATCATTTTCTTTTGAATATATATTTTGCTTTACTAAGTAATTATTAATTAAACAAGATAATTGTTTCAAAGTTTAAACATTAATTTATATACTTCTTTATATTCTATAATAATGCAGTCTTTTCTTTTATTTTACATCTTTATTTTAAACTCAAAATTTTATAAATATATAAACCTTATATAAATATCTATTACTATAATATTATAAAAAAAATACTATAAAGTTTAAAAAATAGTAATCTTTACTTTCATTTAATTTAAAATGTCTCATTATTTTTAAATATATCTCATTATTTGTAAACATGATAACAGTACTCTAATTGATTTTAATTTTGTAAAGAAAAAGATGTCTACATTAAGAATTTAACAATTTATTATAACCCATATTAATACTTGAAATGCATAAAATATACATCAAATTTCGAATTTTAATATAAATAAAATAAAGATTTAGTAATATACTATAATAATAAATATAAATTTCTTCTTTATAAAACGAAATATTGAGTTTATTAAATAATTCTATAAATTAAAAAATATTACCTCAGGATGTTCTAAAAAATACCGAATGAAATTTTGTGAACACTCAATAATTAATTCAAATAGCATTTTCATCCTTATGGTTGTAAAACTAGGAGTTAAAATATATCTCATGTCTTTCCACAGCTGACCTTTGAGTGAAAAAACATTACTTCCCATAATAGGATCCATTTCTTCAGTCACGAAAGTATCATGGTCAATAAAATATTCGAAACTTTTTGTGCATACTTCACGAATTAAATTTGGATCCTTAAGAATAATTGCAGGTCTAGTAAAGTCAAATAATCCATACCATCGAGCATTAGGATATCTCTTATAAAGATTTTCAGTATGAACAGCCACTGAAGTAGTCCGAAAAAAAAGAGGAGCATTATTACCTAATATAGGTATTAGTTCAATATGTAACATTTTCCGATGCTTCCAATACGTATACTGATAATAAATTAGAAATGCAGTATACAAAATAGCTGCAGCTAATGGACATCCAATTACTATACTTAATAGCACCATAGTAGGACTTTATTTCTCTCAATACTGTTATTTAAATTGTAGAAAATCTTTTAAGTATAGAAAATTGACCAATTTTCAAGCTTGAAATTAAAATTTCATTATTGTTTACTATATGCAAGTGGAATACTATTTCATGTTGTATACATACTAATAATTCAAATGATGTATAATTATAAAACAAAAGTTCATATATTTATTGCCTACCTGAATGTTATTCGTATTTTATTCTTAAAGCACTTTTTTTTTACTTTTTATTTTCAATTAATCGATGTACATATAAACTATCATATTACTCTTTCTGTTTTAATTTAGAATAATCAATAGGTATGTTTGAAATTATACGTTATATAATTAATTATATAATTAACTTATTGATTGAAAATTAAAATTATCACTAATCTAATCATATCCAATTTATCATTAAACTTTCAATTTATCATTTTTTACTTGTTATTTGTTTTTTACTAATAAATTATCTAGTACAGTATTGCTCATAAATATTTATTTTAATAATTATATTTTCATAATTTATCTGTGTTTTATATAAATCTTTTAAAAAATGAAATTTCATATATTTATAATTCATTTCATTGTGATTGTAGTATATTTAGTTGTAATATAAAAATTTTTCGAAATAATTCATTATTAAATAACTATTTTTTCAAAAAGATTGAAAACATTATTTAAAGCTATAAGGAGAAAAGTAAAATGTTTTTAAATGTGGCTTTTATATTTTTATTTTAGAATATGAATTTTCATATTATTATATAATTATTTCCTTTTTGTAAGATGATGTGTTCTTTTATTGTATCATTTATATATTGTAATACATCTTTATTCGTATTAGATTTAATATTAAAAATAGAGTAATAAAGTGAATATATCTCTTCATACAAACTTATATACATATTTCAATAAATAATAAAAAATTTATTTATCAATAAAAAAATAGAAGAACTTTGTTTTTTAAATAGTTTTACAGATTCATAGAATACTCAAAAAAATTTAACATTGTAATTCATAAAAATATTTTATATTGTTAAATTATTTTTAATATTATTTAAAAGACTTTATTTATTTATTTTTAAAAAAGTTACCTTGAATTTTTCAAAAACTATTATTTTTACTTATTGTTTAATGATATTTACTAAAGGACACCAAAATTACACTTTTTTTTGCTATAAAAATATTCTAAGTAAATATATAATATAAAAAAGGATAAATGCATATTATACACGCACAAATTTTAGTTTTTTTTATATAAGAAACTCAATTTATAAAACTAAAGTTTATATATTAGCTAAAAAATCCTTGCATTTTAATAAGTATCTAACAAGGTATAATAATTTTATATTAATATCGTACATTCATCTTAGATTAAAAATAATAGTGATAACAGTTACATGATAAATATAGAAATTTTTTCTATTCAACCCGATGAATATACTTTTTAAATGATAAGAAATGTTTAAAGTAAACTATATATTTCTTTCATATATATGAACGTATTTTAATCTATTCTACTAGATTATTTAATATTAATTTTAAAATCGTTTTAATAAGTTAAAGTAAATATGTACGTAAGTAAAGTCAATAATGCTTTAAAATATAAAAAATAATGTATAACTTCTGTAAATACAATTGTGTATCTCCATTTTCTCTAGAATTAACACAAAATCATAAGGCTGAATCATTTTGATAAATTTTTTAATAAATATTAATTCTATATACTGTAAAAATTGTATATTTTCTTTATTTATATTATGTAATCGTAAATTATATTTAAAATTGTTTGTTTATTGAATTATGATAATATGTATTCATTTGTATTTGCGAGTTTCAAAATTATTTAAAAAAAAAAGTTAATTGTATATAATTGTAGATTAATTTATCAAGCTTTATATAAAGATTTAAAAAGTAGAAAATTCATATATGTATTTTCATCAATTAATTCAAAATAAAAATCACAGTTTAAAAATTATGTAATAATATTATAGTTCAGCATTTTGTTTCGCAAAATAAATTTTCTACTATAGAAAGTTCTTATAATTGAAAATCGATGCAGTATTGAAGATATTTTTTTAGATTCACGCCATAAATAGAGATTATTCGATTCAAGTCACGTATATATATAAATTATTTTTTTCAGATTTACTTATATATTTTAAATTTTAATTGTTAGTAAATTCATTCATTCTCTTGTAATTAATAATAGATGTTCTGCTTTTGTGGATTCTCATGTAATTTAAGGACCATAAAAATTGTGAATTGATAAGAAATCCACTTCAGAAATACGATTATAGTTAAGCCTAGTATTAAATCCATTATTCTATTTTATTTCTAATTTTTAAGTATAATTCATTAGTGATTTTCTTTTACCCTAATGTTATATTGCTTATTATCAGAGGTTTGAAAAACTTTATTTTGAATAATTTCAAAAAAAAGATTATATTTGGTAGATCTTTAGTATTGGTAATAGATTTTATAGATTGTAAAATGAAAATAATTAGAACAAAAACAGTATTTCAACAAAAGTAGTTCGATTGATGTATAACAAGAAATAATTTTATTTTTTTTTTATATAAAATAATTAATTTTATAATTTAGAAATAAAAACCTATTTTATTTATTTTAACAACTTGTTATTCAATATAAAACTCAATAAGACTTTTAGAAATTTTAATGTATATGACATTTTTTAACTACTAATGTTTATAACAAAGTAATGATAATTTTTATAAATATAAAAATATAAAACTAATCGATTTATTTAAATAAATCTCTTCTCTTTTCAACGGTACAACTTTAAATAAAAATTTCTAGAATCTCCTTTAATCAGTAGTTTTTATGCTGTTATATATTACAAAATTAGATATATGAATATCATTTTAATATCTTCAAAAAAGATATAACAATTTATGGTAGTAATATTTTAGGAGAATAAAGAATTATATTTAAATTAGAATTACAATAATTTTTTAATATCACTATTACAACTTCAATATACTCAGTATTTCATGATTTATTCATAAATAACTATTCAATTATTTATTATTAATTTAAATAGATGTGTAGGATATACGTTATTTATACTGTGCCGTAAATCTTTAGTTTTGATTCTCAGAATGTAAAGGTTCTATTTATTAAATAATAAATTTTATTTTATATGAACAAAAAAAATATATTTCTGTGATATAAAATTATATTAGAGATTAAAATTATTACATACGTTCAAAAATATATTTTTTGAATATTAAACAATATCATATTGAAATATCACTGCAAGAAAATTACTGAATAATAAATTATATAGGTAGAAACACAAATTATCCAATAATTTCTAACTTATTGAAAAATAAAATTAAAACTATTGTTTCAAAATATCACGTATTTTGTCTATTATCTATATACATATATCTTTTTATATTTATTAGGCTACCATGCAGATACATTTTTTATTTAATTATCATTCTAAATTTATAATGTAAATTAGTATATTAGTTTTTAAAGAACCATATTTTCCTATTATTTTTAAAAAGACACTCATATATTTTAAAGAACCATAAGAAAATCAATTAATTTTGATGATTTATTTAGTATTATGAAATGTATAATAAAAAAAAGTTATAATAATATTCATGATGTAATTAACAATGGTTAATTATAATGTATCTATAAATATAATCATGCTTATTTAGTATAGATATATCTGGCTTTAAATAAATCTGAATATAATAATAAGATAAGACATTTAAATATGTATAAATTTAAATAAAATGAAGATATTTTACAAAGCAGTTAATTCTGGTTAATTCGTAATTAAAAAATTACATTTTTAAATAAAAAATAAGATATTTATTATTTACTATATGTTATAAAAATAATTATATGAATATATATATAAAATATAAGTAGTAATAATAATATAACATACCGTAACGAAAAAACAAATTATTATTTTATACGTTGCCCTTATTCTTACAGAATTAACCACCTAGAAAAACATACTCAACTAATTGAAAAGCCATCGTTACATATATACTATAGTTTTATTTTGTACATTAAAAATATATAATTTAAAAAAATAAAAATGAAATTATGCAAATAAAATTTAGTAATATTAATATATAAGTTTTATGAAGTTAACAGTATCTGAATTAATATTGGAATTAAAATTAAAAAATATATATTATAAAATCTTCTTCCTCGTAAAAGTTCTAAATCCATCCATACTCGTATGAATATATACATACCTATAGATATATATTTTAAAAATATGTGCTAACTTCCAGAAAAGTTACAAAAAAAATTAGTATTAATATATTTCAAAATTAAGAGATATGTTTATTCTGTAAATTACTAATAATAGTAAATTACTCTACAATTATATTTTTCAATAAAAAATAAAAGTAAAATTAAACGAATAAGCTTTTGATGTATTATATTTAATATAATAATAGCTACTATTATAGTTAAATTTAATATTAATTTTAATAAACATGTAATTAAATAATAGTTTCTACTTTACAGTATGTGCAGAAATTCGATGCTTTTAATGTAGTTTAGTAAAATAGTTTATTTTCATAGGTTGAAGATTACATCTACTTAGCTATTTCAATATAAAATATTTTTTATGCAGCTTTTATAACATTTTTTATAGTTGTTTTATAATTTGTAAAATATTTTGAATTTTACTTGATTATTTATAAATATAATGATATTAATTAAATCAACAATGTTATTTACAAAATATACAACTTAAAAAGAATATATTTTATATATCAATTTACATATATTTGGTTTATAGTTTTAGATATAAATATTTTTTATATTTTTACAATTAAAATAAACACAATTGTTAATTATAAATAAAATTAAGTATTAAAAAGATAAAGCTTTTTAAGTAAAATACTAAAAGCGCAATATAAAACTTTTAATAATATCATTAAAAATTTTGTTTATTCTCATGAAACATTTAGAGTATTTCTAAATAGAAAGTAAAAGAATAATTTTAAATTTATAAATATGTACACCATTTTTTTTTATAATTAAGTGAAATATTACATATAATATCTTTATTGTATTATTTATACATACGTACAATATTACATCATATTCATAAAGTAAAATGTCTAATATTGTATTTAGTTATTGTTATCTTAATAATCAATGGTTATAATATTAGTTTATATTAATTTAGAAATATAATTATTAAAATATTTTCATTTATTGTAATGAAAAAATATTCATGGAAAATTTTTATATTACAATTCAACATGAAATTTATATTTGATTCGTCATCTTTTTATATATATATATAAATATATGTATATTCTAAATATCGATTTTGATTATTCTAATTAAATTATTGTATGTAAATTATGATACTTGAATTACCATATATTGATTAACTTAATCAATGAAATATATTACTATTGAAAATAAAATCGATAAAACATTTAAATTCTTATTATTTTATAACAAAATATTCATATTTTGTAAATATAAAAGTAAATTTTCTTTGAATTTATAATAATTTTTGATTAATTATTTTTACTGAAGTATTGAAATTGAACATAAAAGTTTTATTTAAGCAAGTTGCAAAATGATACTAATGAATGAGTTTCATTAAAACATTAAAAAGATAAAAAGCTGCTCAAGAAATAAAAAAAAATAAAATCGAGGAAATGAGCAGATAATATGAAAAAATAGAAACAAAAAAAAATTATATGAAAAGCAGTAAAATTCGAATTTTTTCCAAAGTTTCCAATAAAAACTGAAAAAGAGCTATAAAATAATACTAAGTATTGAAATAAAAATTAATTTTGTTTATATTAATTTAGATTATAAATCTTTGATATATAAATATTAGAGGAATAACCAAATTTGATTTTTTATCTATCGTATAGTTTGAATTGAAAATGTTTGAAATAAAATATGTGCAATAATTGTATGACCTAATATTAGACTATAAAGAATTTAAATTTTAAATTTTAAAAATGAATAGGAAAAATCTTATATCATAATACTTTCGTAATTATTTTAATTTTTTTAATTTTTCATATATTTACAATTATTACATATTTTGAAAATGTTAGATTGAAACTTATAATTTTAATTTTTTATGATAGTGAAATTGGGAATTTAGATCTCTAAAGAATATCGATATCAATATTATTCTACTTAGTTTCTTTTAAATATAAATTCATAAATGTAGTACATTAGTTCTTTAATACAAAATTATACACTTATTATTATGAAAACTTATACGGAAATAAGGATGTAAATACCAAAAATGAAAAGATAAATAGGAGAAAAGCGAATGTGTGCTGCAAATATACAGAATAAGTATCATCGAAATATCGAGTGGTAAAAGAAGTTGGGAAATATAAAAGAAGAGCTTTCGATTACTATTCATCATTATCCACACAAGAAGTGAATATGGATATAATTGTTAGAACAAAAATGCGTTTCAATATTGATGAATTATACTAAACAGATACATCACATAGTGGCTGCATTTGAAATAAAAAATGTTCATTTGCACCCTTGAAAATCTGGCTTAAGTCGTTAAAGAAACGAAGGAACAAAAGATCGAAAAACGAGAGCAAGCACGGAAGAAATGTAGAGACAGGGAGCTAAAGGGAAGAAAGAGCGAAAATCAGGAAGGTTGAAGAGTAGAGAAAGAGAGAAAAAAGAGTGAGCTAGTGAACTAGGGACCTGTCGGGTATTGATTGTCAGACGTGAAGCGAGGGTGCGCGGCAGCGTCGTTGGCACTCCCCAACTTTACGTACAATCCGGTGGGGTACGTTCGATCCCCACCCTGGATATCGTCTACGTATTTACGTCTTCGCATCCACAAACAAGAAACCCACGGACATACGCAGACCCGCACGTAGTAGACAAACTCGTGCAGAGAAATACAGGAGCAAATTGTCGAACTCTAGTCTACCGCCAGTCACCCCTCGACAGGGCCATCGAGTACAACAGGCGCTGCGACCTACCTGCGTACGCAAGCGCTCTCCTACACACATGTTCATCCTCTTCTTTCCGTGCACGTGCATAAACAGGCGCGCATCCCCGTGACTCCGTGTCAAGGCGCTGGTGCTAAGACTTTTGGTGGTGGTAGTGGTGCTCGTTGCCATTGTGTCGGCTCTCTTCGGCGTTAGTAGGTGCGGATGTGTACGTCGACGTGGAACGACGAGGATTGACGTGGAACAATAGCAACATCGGCCACGCCGTTGACGATTGAATCACGGTAGTAGTAATAGCATGGCCTAAATCATTCGTCGCTTGTCCGTTCGTAGAATAGAGGAGAAGAAGAGAAACAGGAGGAGTACGGGGAAATAAGAGAGCAATGACCATTCTTTATATTTCTACCGCAGACGGAGATGAGTTATAGAATGTTAAATGAATAGAACCTGTCGCTGACGCAAAACCTTCTGGTGATCAACGATGTCCACGATTTTTTTCCTTCCCAGGCCTGCATCGACGACATTTCTGGGGCTTGAGCTGATTGCAAACGTTGCATTCCAGGACCATAATTTGTTACATCAGAGTAGCCGAAGCACTCGACCTAGACTACATTTCTCTCTTCCGACTTATCTTCGTTTCGCAGAGGCATAGATAACCTAGCGCTCGAAATAGACGTCTAAACACGGAGGATGATCGAAAGAGATTGATACATGTAAATGAGAAAGGTCAAGATAATGCATTTAAGACTGGTGAAATATTTTTACATAAGGAACGATAATGAATAGGCTTTCAAAAACTAACATATATGCAAATATATATTATATTATATTCATAAATATACAATTATGTATTGAGTGTCTTGGAAATAGAATTTATTAGATAATGCATATACACGTATCCATATAAATACATACGTACATATATATGTATATTAATGTGTATATTGCATACAAATATATAGTGATACACGCAAACGCTTGCTACACGTAACACTGTTACATAAATACATGCATATATATTATATTATATGCATGTACTTATACATGTTTTTATTGTATAGGTGTTTATATATATATATATATGCACAAATAAATAAATATGTGATGATTCATGAGTGCGTAAAAGAGATAAATATATAAATTTTAAAAAGTAAGAAATAATAAGAAAAATAATGTAAAGAGAATCTTGGTGATCCGGTTCCGCAAAGACACAAACTTATGAACATTTCATGCTGCCAACATGTTCGAGGAAGGTATAACTGCTGATCGTCAGGTATGTTTCATTTTTCTTTCCGTAGATGCAGTATGAAATAATAGTCACAACAAAACAAACCATCATGTACCTATAATTACAAAATGTGCATGATTGTAAAATGTTAATTGGTAGATCCAATTATGTCGTAATATAACTTATATTTTCACAAGATTTATACATTTTAAAGATCATTTGTTTATGATGTCGCAAGAATGAAGATCAGTCAATATCTGCTTTGAAATAAATTTTTTGAATGGTATAGATTAAATTTACCTTATATGTAAAACGTAAAAAAAATCCCTTTGTTAGATTAATATATTTAGAGATATAATATATCTGTTCCGAAAAACTAAGAAAAGTCTAGAATTTACAAATTACTTTTAGTACATAAATAAGTCATAATTTATCTCTTATTTTAATCAGTAGAATTTTAAAAAATACTCAGTATTTTCTCGATAATTAATTCTATATAATAATTTAGATATTAATGAAAAGAAAAGTTTTGTCAAAATCTGTACATAAACAATAATATTATGGACTAAAAATTATTTGCAATACATATAATCGTTATTATCTAACTTTAATTTTAGTAAATCATTGATATATCGTTCATTGATCGTAAATTATTCGTAAATATATAGGGAACACATAAAGGAAAATAAAATTTAATATTTTATACATATATTTATTCTAATTTCATATTATATCAGAACTATAATAGTTTTACATAATATCTTGCATAGAAATTTAAAATTAATTTCTTAAATTTAAGATTTCTCCATAAAAGTAATATTTTTGTTTTTCCAAATTGTAATATTAGACATTTAATATTACTGAAATTATGTAATATTTACAAAGTAATATTTTTTTTAATGTATAACGAATTGTGTTACTTACAGTTTAAATAATTTATATTATTTATATTTACATTATAAGAAAATTACAAAAACAACTAAGAATATTATATGGAAATAAAAGTTTTTTACTCATGTTAAATATGTATATAAGAAATTATATAAGAAATTATAGACTCATGTACAATCGTTTACAAATTTAATAAATAATTTCCCACTCTTTTATAATAAATAAATCGTTATAAATTTATTTTCATTATGATATATAAATTGGATTTCAAATTACAGTCAGAATTTACATATTTGAATTTTTAATTAAATTTTACATACAGCGATAATTAATTAATTTAATTGATACTAAATACACAATGTGCTAAAAATATACAACTAATTTTAATAAGATTTCCACGTAAAAATTAAAAATATATAGAATTTGTGCCTTTTAACTAATAATTTAATTATTTAAAATTTTACAAAGAATAATTAATAACTTATAATATGAGAATTTTTCAAGAAATATATATAACTCAATGAATTAATAAAAATTATGCTTAACATTAAATAAACCGAAATTTTTACAGTAAATAATAATTTTATGGGTATCAATATAAATAAAATCAATATATTACTTTATGTAACTTGAAAAATCAGATTCACTTTAGAAAAAAACTCTGATTATAAATTTCATATATGTTTTAATTAATAAATTGTTTAAATAATCTCCAAGAAATGCAAAGTGCAACATCTTTCAGTATTTCAATTTATTTCGAGAGTAACATTAACTCAGAATGTTGTTTGTAATAAAATTTTGTACTATATTTTTAAAGGTAATATCGACTTTCAAATACGTAGTAATATAATATCTTTAACACTAATAATGAAAAACATCAACCGAAAAAGGAGTAGATATTATAGAACTACAGTATTCATTGATTTCAATCATAAGAAAAATGAAGTCTTGGATTTGAAAAATTAAAACGTACATTATTTTATAATATAATGTAAAAAATAATATAAATAATAATATAAAAACACAGGAAAAAATATAACAATATATTAGATAAAATTCAGTTAATAAATTTTTTACTCGAAATTTCTTTTGTATTTATATATAAATTAAATATATATTATTATTTTTAAAATGACATTAAATATAATTTATACTAAATAATATAATCATATTTTAAATATTTCACAAAATTATGAAATGATTATTTAGAATTAGAAAAAAGAAAAAGATGAATATTTTAATTAAAACAACATAAAACTATTCAATTTCTTGTTCTATAGGAACATAGATTACAGAAAATGTTTCATATAAATCAAAGTATTCAAAGTATGATACTTTTATAGTATCATAAACATGTACGTATATTATTATTTATCCTTTCATGTAAGCAAGAAAATATTAGTCGTTGAGACGCATACATAGTCGTATTTTTCTATTAAAATATTTAATTTTATCAATGACATATGAACCTTTATTTTACAATAACAATATAATTGATATTGCTTGTCGTGTGCAAGTAAAAACGTTTCTCATTTATCTGTATATATTCTATATATATGATCTTATTAAATTATTTTGTTTTTCTTTTAATTTCATGTTAGATTTAGAATTATAGTAATATATTACGTTTTATACGAGTAAAGATGATTTAGAAATATAATAACATGAGATAAAGAAAATTTTTCAGCAAAATTTTTAGAAAAATTTTCAATTCATTTATTTTATATAATATTTGTGTATGATTAACCAATGTATATGATTTATTAATAAGTTGAATAATTAAAAGAATTTTATAAAATTTGTTATAAATTTTTCAATATTCAAAATTTGAAAATAGTTTAATTAGTAGTTTTTAATGATAATAATAGTTTAAAAATAATTCGGGATTTCAGGTTTTGAAAAATAAAAGTAAATCTTTAAATTGTATTTGAAATGATACAAATTATGCTTTTTTTTATAAAAATTTTACTACATTAACTCAATTTTAGAAAATCTAGTTCTAATCAAAACGATGGTATAACTTTATGTAAAAATTCATAAATATAATAAAATAAAATATGTATTTTTAATCTACGAAAATTAATTATATTATGTTATGTTATATAATTTTGTGTTATGTAATATTATATGATATTAATACCGTGACAATTTATCTAAAATAGTTAAAACGTTTAAAAATATTTTGAAATATAAAAATTTCATTTATAAAATAAATCAAATAGAAATTTTACCAAGTAAAGAATTTTAAATTCAATAATAATTTTAATAATTCTATGTGAATTATTGACTATTGATTATATAATTTAAAGTCTTAAATTATATTTTTGTAAATATCAAATTATAATTACTAAAAAATAGTAAATTTTACAAAAAAATAATTCTAATGGTAAATAATTTTAGATAGTTTTTTATATATATATATAAGTACTGTTCATATATAAGCAGTAAACTAAACGAATTAAATAGTTATTGTAACTTTATCTTGAATCTTACATAATCACGATTTTTCAACTATTTTATTTTTCTTTATATGAGATTAAAAATACAAGAAAATTAAATTAAAATTTATTAAACTTTAAATTCAATTTAAACAATAAAAAAGTTTTATATATTTATCTAAACACAACAAGTTAAAAGAATGATTAATATAAAATTAAAATTACGATAAAATTATATAAAAAAATTAAGGTATTAATTTTTTATATCGATTTTTTCAAACAAAATTCAATGTATTAATATATTGACAGGAAGAAAATGTTAATTATAACCTTTTAAATATGTAATTTATATTTTATAAAAAAGAATTGATAATTATTCATATTTCAAAATTTATGTGAAAACTATAATAACTCCTGCTTTTTGTTTTTTTTAAATTTCTTAGCTATATTATATCAAAATCTAACAATTTATTTTTTAAGAAAGAAAATAGTATTTTTGGTATATTATGGTTTTACAAATATTCTTTTTAATATATATAATAATTCAACTTTCTAAAATAATCTGCAAAAACATAAATTTCCTAAAATTTTAATTAATTTTCTAAAAAAATAAGAAAATTATAAAAGTTATGAAAAGATATTCTATGTATATTTTCTGTTCTATCTATATCGACCAGATAGGAATTTGATTGAGATGTCTATCGTAGATGAAATTGAAAAAGAAAAAAAAGAATTCCTATGTAATAAAAAAAGATTAAAAGTATTATCAAAATTATTAACGTGTAATGAAAAAAATAACCAAGACTATCGAACTAAATAGAAATGGAATAATGCTCGCCTGGTTCAAAGGGAATATAATTTTAAAGTATACAGTTAATATGCTCTATTAGCTTTCTGTGCTCTCAGAAAGAACTAGTAAATATTCTTTTATATTATTAAATAGAGATATTCTCATTGAATATTTATTTTTTTCATACTCTCGTTTTTTTAATTTTTAAATATTCTCGTGAATATTTCAATGAATTTTTATATTTAATACAAAATATAATATTCTTCTGAAAATAATTTCATTTTCTTGATTCTTATTAAACTTGAAATAATATTAAACTTTTTTCTCATTATAAGTAAATATTTCTTTAAATAATATATGTTGTTTATTCAAATTAAAATTCTTGTAAAATATTCAAAGAGTTATGATTCGTTAATATAAAGTTTATATATTTTTTTAAGCAATAAGAAACTATATAAAGACAATATAATATTAACTGCTAATCTTATGTAAATTATGTTTTTGCATTTAATATAAACTCTTTTATTTGTTAGCATTAAAAATACTTTAAAAACTTAATCAAAGAATATCTTAAAATAGTAGTAAAAAAATCAGCACATCCCATCCTGTCATTTCAATGAATTTCATAAAAGTATTTCATAAGTAAGGTAATGGCCAAATTTCACAAAAAATTATCAGACTCACCAATATAGGCGACAGCAATTGTTTTCAAATAGAATTACACTTTTTTAAAAAATTCCGAGATATTATAATTGTAGTTAAACTATACAAAAAATTATGTATGATATATCTGCTATAAATTATAAAAGAACTCATTGAAATAAATATATTTCAATAATCTGTATAAAAATTGAACTTATTAAATGTGTAAGTATTGTTAACATAATATTCTTTAATATATAGATTAATATAATATATAACATTTCTCAAACTAAACTTTTTTAAAATATATTCATGGTTTATTATGGAATATCCATGTTTGAATGACTCATTCATAAACATTAATTTTGTAATATTTAAGAATCAGAAAAGAGTATAAAGTGAATTTAAAAATATATAGAAATAATCCAAATAAAGTATACTTCTCAATTAAATTAATATTTTGATATTGTTATTTAAATAATTGTAAAATATGTTAATTTTGTTAAGATATTTCACTTTAAATTTATTACATAATAAAATAAAAAATTTGATTCCGAATTAATATCGAAGATTTTAAACAATAAATTAATTACAGAATTTTTATTCATAAAGTTTAATAATAAAAAAATTATTAAAATTATTTATCATTGACGAAAACAAATATAATATAGTTATAATTATAATTAGTTTGTATAACATTGAAATTTATTATTTAAAATGTTTTCCTACCGTGATTATTTCAAATTTATCTAAAAATATATGAATTTTGAAATAAAATAGTTAATAAAATCGAATTGTATATGTCATAAAAATTATTTAAGAAAATTTTATTTTTAAATAGTGACCATATAAGATTTTCGAAGTATAGTTAATAATAAAATATATTATAAGTATATATAGATTATTTACATATAATATAGACTATTCAATTTAAAATAGATTTTTATTTTAGAAGAAATTAACCCATATTTGTATTAATAATAAATTCTTTCCATTTGCTTTAATTCTATAACACGTGTTTTTTTATAATATTTTACTAATTTTTTAATATAAAAGATAAAAAAGTTTAATTATATTTCACAATCATCTATAATTAAATTTTTTTATCTATTTTTAGAAACATATTTTGTTTTTACAATATAAATAATTACAAAAAAAAAATGAAAACATTAAAAACAAAATAAATTAGCTTTGACATAGTCAAATTTAATTTTATAAGTTTATATATTAAAATATATTTTTTTAATTATCCATTAAAGTTTTTACAACATTATTTTTATTTTTAATTTTTAAAATTCATGAGAAATATAATTATTAAAAAAGTATTTTATATTTTATATTAAAAATTCTCGGCATATATTGCAGTTTAATAAAGCTAGTTTGTCAATATCTTTGACTTTATTAATTAACCATTTAAACTATAATTTGAAGACAAATATTACATATTTTATATAATTTAAGTTTCTTTAGTAAGGAAATTTAAGCGTTTTATAGATTCACAAAACAATTAAATCAGTAACTAAAATTATTATTATACTATAATGTAATTTGAAAAATTGAATTAATTATATATTTTGCAAAAAATTTATTTGATTATTTATTTAAATAAAATGAAAAGTATATTTCAAATTATATATAATTTTTATTGTAGTTTTTAAATAATTAAAAGTATTAAAATAATAATTTCTAGAAGTTATTATTAAAAAATATAATTTTAAAAAAGATTTGTTAATAAAATATTTGTATATCTATTAACATTTTCTTGTAGAAATACATTTCAATAATATCAAAACATAAAGATACTTTCTCATATTAATTAAAATCTTTGATATATATAATTATTCTAATAATTATATAAACCCTAGTTTTTATAATAAAAATAAATTATGATATAAAATTTTTAGATTATAAACTTCTGAATATCAAGTATTATATACATTTAATATGTAATTACATAATTTATCTATAAAAAAATATTAAGAATATGTCTCGAATATTTAAATTATTACGGACATAATAATTTACAGTAATTATTAAAGTTTTAAAGTATTATTTTTTCAAATTATTTCGTTATTAAAATGAAACATCTCAATTTTCTTTAAAAATGCAAAGATATAAAGATTTTCATAGTTTTTATAAATAATTTAATAAAAAGAATAAAAGTAATGAAGAACTAAAGATAGAGCTAGTATACCTTATCACTTTTTTATAAAATCAATTTTATATAATTTTGTTCCTACCTAATGCAATTGCAAATAAATTAATACATATTTAATCTTAAAATAAGGACCATATTCAAAATATATATAAAGTATATGATTTTTAATATAATTCGTATTAATTTATTTTGAATTTTGTTATTATGCAGTTACAATTTTTTGATTATTTCAATAATTAAGAACTATCTAAGTCGAGTTGTTGATCAGTTTATATATATATAATCTGCTTTTTTTTTTAATTATGATACAAGTTATTTAGTAGCTACTAAAATATTTTATGAAGAACATTAAATCATATAACAGTCGTAGGAATTTTATTATTAATTTTAAAGAATTAGTTCTTTACTACTAAGTTCTTAAAATTATTACTGCTATAGTATTAGTTATTAATTTTAGTCAATCGTGTACATAATTTATTACATATATATTTAATTTTTGAATAAAATACATTTTTAAATAATAGTTTTAAGTTATGGATATAAATAGGTATAATTATTTATAATATAGAATATGTCAACACATCTTTAAGGTTACTTCTTTTAAATTTCGTAATAATTCAAATAAATCTCTTTAATGATAATGAAATATACTATATGTTGAAAAAATAATTATATTAAATATGTAGACATATATATCTGTATATGTATTTAAAGATTTTTATGTAATTAGAACTTCTATTTTTTGACATAATTATATAAATACAACTATTCAGAAGCCAAAATATTATTGACAATTTAAGATGTTTTTATAAAATATAAATTAATAATAATGTAAAAAATGAACTTTATTCATTTTTATATTTCTTACCTTTAATATAATTTAATACAAAATTGATAATATTTAAAATTTTAGTTATGTAATGAAATCCATACATTGTTATTCAAATACCAAAAAATTTCTACTATTTAAATCTATAAAAAAAACTTAATGTATTTTGATACTAAATATTAACATTAAGTAATTTTATTTATTATTAAATATTGATTTATTAAGTATTATATATAAATAATTTTTGACTTTTTAAATTTCTTTAAAAATTTTAATATAAGTGTAACCTTGATAATATTTAAAAATTGAGATTTCAGAAATACATGGATAATTTAAAAATTTTTAAATAGTTAAAATGTCCAAAAGTTAAGTGAAATTGTGAATTTTTTTCCTGTAAAACGTTGTTACTGCAAGTTCATTAATAAATCATAAGCAGAAAAATAAATTACGATATTTTAAAATCATATTAATTTAACTTTAGCAAATTATATGTGTACTGTTGCAATAATTTCAAGAACTGATCAAGATATGAATGACTTCATATATAATATTATTAGTATAATACTTAATAATATATTTCTTGTTTATACAGAATAATGTCTTAATTTGTTTTTTGTTTATTTGATATTTAACTGACATCATAGATGTTTTATTTAAAATTAAAATATCAAATTCATATAAATTCTTTGCCATATTTCTAAAAATGTGTAAAAGGAATATTTTCTTCAGGTAAGTTTTTATATAAAAATTATGTACATACTTATATTTAAATTTAATTTACTTTAATTTCAAAAATTTTTCAGATTTGTAAATAATCAAAAAAAGTACTATTAATAACATACAATATTTATTTTATGAATAACTTATTAAAATAATTTTATTATTACCATATATGATTTTTATTTCTATTCCCAATTCAAATTTAATAATAAAATAATTTAATAATATTTATAATACGACAATGTATAAAGCCTTTTTTCCATTAGAAAATTATTTATTTAAAGCATTTACAACTTCGCGGCAATAAAACTTAAATCCAATCATGGATAAACGGAATATAGAATAATCTTCCATTTCTCATTTTTCACTTACATTATCAAGCTTTACCACAATCCGGTCACCTTAGTGTTAGCCAATTTTTATCATAATATCAAAATTCATGATACTTATCTATCACACAACATTTATCTTGGGTTCAACAGAAAAACGAGCTGTGTTATAGATCTAATTACAATATATTGTACTATTAAAATATTGAGTATGAATTTATATATTCATACAAGTATCTATTAATAACTCTTTGTTATGTATTGCAAAATTTTTTTATGAGTAATGAAATAAGTAGAAACAAAAATATAGCAAAATTATTTTCAACCTATTTATAAATGTTGATTCAATCAGCAATCTACTTTGCATATTTAATTATTCACTCATATATAATAAGAGAATACAAAGTTATTTTAATGGTTCTTTACATAACTTTTATTAAAATTAAAAAAGTATCTTGAAATTTTATATTTGTTTAATCTTTATTTTCATATCATATAAAAAATCATAAATATTTTAATTGAACTACAATGTTATTTATTCAAGTTTTATTTTTTCAAATTGTTCTTCAAAATAAAATTTAGTAACATCCCATATCAATTTATATATAAAATTGTTTTATTACTGATAAATTCTTCAATTATCTGATTTAATTTTGTAACATATTCATTTTTGAAGTTTGTATCGATTTTATAGTATTTAATTTAATACAATAGAATTAACTTATATTTAAAAATAATTGTATCTAGTATTTTTTTAAAACTAAGGAATCACTGTTAAATATTATAAAAATTCTCTATACGAATATAATCAAGTAACATAATTTACATATTAATTAATGTTTTCCTACATACTAAAAATTTTTAAAATTTTAACAAAAACTTTTACATTTAAAAAAAATGCAAAAGAATCGATTTTTCTACTATTTGGTTTTCTTAATAAGTTTTATAATTTTATTTTTATTTCTTTAACTTATAGGAACTAGATAATTATTCTCATAACTTAAATTTTTAATGTTAATTTATCAATATATTTTGGAATTTAAAAAAAGGTAAAAAAAATATTATTCATTTAAATTAAAATATTACTAATTATCAGAAACTTTAGTAACTAAATCTGCTAACTAGTATTTGAAAACTAATTTTTTAAATATATTATTGGTTTTTTCAATTATGAATATAGTTTGATTATAAATTGGTCACCAAAAATATCTGCAAAGATTTGTCTCTAAAAATTAACTATTTAATCTAATTATAAATTTTATATTTAAAGCGTTAATACCGTTATTTACTAATTATATAATATTCTAAAAGAAAATTTAAAACTAATGAAGTTATAATTGAAATAAAAATTTTGGATAAAATTTTAAATTTTATTCACTTAATATAATATATATTTTATAAATTATAATTTAAACTTTCTAATTGTTTTCTAATATGAGGTAATTATATTATATTTAAATTGATACTTCAAAAAATTTGCAAAAAGAAATTTATTTCATTGCATAAACTATATTTAAATCTACATTAAATCTTTACATTTATTAGTGTTTAACTTTTTTTTAATAGACATCAATTTTATACTAATTTTTTAAGTCTGAATTTTTGCTACAAAAATTTTCTATCGTGTCCTTAATCATATATGAATGAACCACTTAATATAATTGAAAAGTGATATATATCTTAAGAATTTAGTTTTGTCATTTGTAATTAAATATTCATAAATTTATATAAGTAATTATTCAAAATATAAAATATTCATATTTATCAAACAATAAAAGATAAAAATGAAGTTCTTTCTATTTAATTGAAATCTTATTTAAATATATTGGTATATATTTCGAAATTATTTTATTTCAATATACTTTAAAATTATAATATAATTTTTGAAATTATTTTATAAAGAATTTAAAAAATTCAAAATTATATCTTTGAAACTAATTTTACTTTAAATACATTTTTTTATTTATAAAATATAATATATATTTTAAATGATGTACTTTCAAAATTTATTTCAAAATAAAAATATTACTGGTCATAATGTTTGAATAGAATGAAATTTAATTTATTGTTTATTTATTTCACGATTAAACAATTCTCAACCAATCAAATCATTCATTATATCAATAATATAAACGTCTCATATTAGTTCTCTAATAGTTAATATCCAATGTCTTTATATTTAAACTAGTTACATTATTTAATTCAAAACTTATTTATAATCAATATATGGTAATATACAATTTTTACCAAAAAAATAGGTAAAATTTAGTCTTAAAATTTCTTTAATTTTGCCAAAGATTAGCATATTCTAAAAAGTATTAAAATATTTATACATTTTTTTATTGTTAAATATTAATTCTATAATAATAAAAACTTTCTAAAATACAGTTACATCGAATTAATATACAAATAAATTTTATTTAAGAAAACATGCTTATCATTTATTACTTTAATAATATCCTACTTTTATATTATTATTTAATTCTA
The DNA here is from genome assembly GCA_018907195.1 of Dolichoris vasculosae. Lineage (NCBI taxonomy): Eukaryota > Metazoa > Arthropoda > Insecta > Hymenoptera > Agaonidae > Dolichoris > Dolichoris vasculosae. The sequence continues at coordinate 5,137,840 of JACCHY010000003.1, forward strand.
CTTATATATAAATGGATAACTTTTCAAAATTTAATATTAAAATTTAAATCTAGCATACTAAAAAGTTATAAAAATAATGGTCTTTTATCACATAGGTAAATAAAATTTTTATTGATCAATTTTAAAATATAAATATTATACTCATTGTAATAATTTATTTTAATAAGCACTCTAAAATTAGATAAAAAAATATTAATATAATAGATTTATTTTAGTTATCTTAGTATTAAATTGTATATTTTTAAGCAAAAAATGATATTGAAAATCTCTTTTATAGAAGCTGCGAGTCTATCCTAATAAGGTCTATTCTATTTAGAATTTAAGTTAACTTCGAAAAAAACGATTTTAATACTTTGAAACAAAAATCGACAAAGTAAACTACGGTTTTAATCTAAAACTTTACCTTTCTTTCTCAATCTCAGTCTTTTATTAATACTTATTAAAAAGACATTAAAATTAATAATGTATAATTACATTATAAATGCACTGCTTGAAGATGTAAAATCTATTAAAATAGTAATTCTAACTTAAATAATTGTATCTTAGATAGTTTTAGTAAATATTTAATTTTAGACAATATAATATGAAATATGTATAATTGTAAATTAGTAAACATACTATATTATTTCAATATTAATTCATGTATTTTTAATAATCAACATAAAATTTTCATTTCTTTTCTAGTAAATTTCATAATAGAATATTGTACTAATATATTCTTAAAATATTTTAATAAACTTATAAGCTTTTCAATTTTTAAATTTTCATGAAACATTTTTATTTGTTCTCAAGAGTGCATTGAAAGATATTATAATCTATAAAATAACTATACAACATTGCCAATTTATTAATTAAAAATCTCATTTTAATGAGTGTTGTAATATACATTGAAATAGTAATTTCTATAATGATTTTCGTAATTTTTACATAAATATATATAAATATTATAAAATATGTTTTGTTTCTTCAATATTACCTATATACATCTATATTATGAATTTTTTTTAAAGTATTTAATTATATTAAATTGTAAATTAACATAAATTTTTCATTCCAAAATAATAGTAGTTCAAATGTATTTAAATTATTTTAAAAAGATTATTTATTCGTTTCATAAGAATATTTTGAATTTAATTTATGTTTAATAAAATGCCAACTTTATTATTGAATTTTTAAATTTTGTATTGTGTTGATTGAATTAATTGTGCTAATTAAATATTGAATTACATTAAAAAATAAAGTGTTTAATGAAACCTAAGTAATAATGCAATATATTTAAAATATATATTATAATTTAAAGAAAAACAAATATTGAATTTTAGATACAAAAAAACAATTTTTTATAAAAATAAAAGGGATATTTTAAATAATATAGTCTTTTATTGCTTATAAGGTATATTAATAAAAAAGTTTCTACATGCATTTTTTAAATAAGTGTATTGTAATTGACATATTTTAAAAATATGAAAAAAATTATACCTTTCTTTATACCATCGCAATATTTATATATTAATTAAATTAATGTAATATAAATTTAAATTTGCCTTTTAGCAATTTTTTCTTTGATTAGTAATATCAAATAAAGAATACATATTTTTTTATAATACAGAGATTTTAGAATTTAATAAAATTATTATCACAAATAAGATTTCTCTTTAAATGTTTGTAAAAAGTCACTGCTAAATAAGTACGTAATTAATCCGTTAAGCAATTTTATGTATTTCAATGATATTTTGTTATGTAGCTTTAATATATACTATTTAATATTTTTAAGAATTTTTTAAATAGTTTTTAATGTTTTAAAATCGAATAAAATAATCAATGCTCATTATGAATAGAATATACTATCATAATAGCCATTTATTTAAATAATGAAATCAAAATCAATTTTAAGAAATTATTAAGTTTTTTAAGAAGTACATGTAAAAGACGATAACTATATATTCAATCAATAAAAGATTTTTTACTAATAATATAATATATATATATATATATACTGTATATATACTGAATGTATACTTATAATAACCTGAAAATTCAATGATTATTTATTACATAATGTAATTTGTATTTTCCCAATATATATTTTTAATATTTATTAATATTAAATTAACTTAGATAAATAACATGTAATAAAAATAACAAAAAATTGAAGATATAAATAGATAAATTCAATAAATAGATAAAATAGATTAATTTTTCATAATTTCATATTTCAATATTTTATATGTAAATAATGAAACAAATTATTTTACTTGTCATGTAAATTATATTAATAAATAAATATAATAAATATCATAAGTTTACTATTTTATCCTGACCACTTTTTAAAATTAATTATATAATAATCAGCAATTCGTTAACAAAAATATTACAAATATAAAATATTATATTTCAGTGCAGACATCAAATATATTAAATATTGTTTTTATAGAAAAAAATTATTTGTACTCCTTTAATAAAACTAAAAATAAACTATAATTATTATATGTAACATTATAAAATAAAATGATATATACATATAAGTTTTTATAGATTTCTAATATGAATTCTATTGTGTATATAGTATATTAGTTATAATTTAGCAAACTATGAAAATATTTTTATAAAAAAGAATAAATATATAAGCTTCTTATAAAATATGTAAAATTATTTTATCCAAATATATGTGCATATTTTATTTTTTGCATTTTTTTGACAGTGTAAAATTAAAATTAAAACATATGAAATTTAACTTACATTAAAATGTAAAAATATTTATATAAATGTATTATTCATTCTCCACTTAAAATATACTTAGAATATATTCTAGATATACAGTTTTAATTAACTTAAAATCAAATATTAAAGTTAAGCTATTCTATCATCAAAGTTTTTCATATGACAACAAAAATATGAATAATAATTCACATAGAAAACTACCTCTCTGTCAATTATTTAGTTTTAGTTTTTTATTATTAATTTTATTATTTTTCTTAACACAAAACCCAATATATCATGAAATCCTACAAAAATAATCGATTGTTGACAGTGGAAAAACTAATTTTTTTTATAGATTTCCAAGCTGGTCTCGCACAGGGATAGATCATTCTGTTGCGATAGGATTCCAGGTATGTTGGCACAAGTAGGCCAAGGCGTAAACCTCGCAGTCGAAAGATTTGTTACGGTTGGTGAAACTATAGCTGACGACAATCCTGAAGTTAAACAAGATATGTACGAGGCATGCAAAGAAGCTAGGGTTGCTGGTGAGTCTATACAATCTTTCATTATTTTAAGCAGACTTGAAAGATTAAACTTACATTATCATAAGGAATTTAAATTACGATTACTTAATTTAAACCCTAAAAAATGTTAAAATTTTAATTTTCATTAAGTAAAGTATCGGTAAATATTTTTAAATGCACATTTTTACTCTTAACTATTAGTGTTATTTAATTATGATTTATTAATGTTTTCTAAAATTATTTAATAATAATAAAATTAAATAAAAATTTTTGTATAATAATAGGATAAATTAAAAATGTTTAGCTACCGCAAAATTTTGTACCATGTTTTCAATTTTAATTTTGTTTAGTGATTGTTATTTTTATATGAACTTTTCTCTATGTGGAAAAATATCAGTAAATTATTCACATATTTTATGTAATAATTTAATTCATATAATTCGAAAATTCAATATTTAAAAAAATTAGACTTATGACTAACAGAAATGAAAACATTATTATATATTTCTTTTAATTTTTATAACCTCTTTTATAAGATAATTTTATTTTATATAAAAAAATATAATATAAATAAATAGATAAATATAAAAATTGATGAATAAACTTTAAGAAATTATTATAATATAAAAATATTTAATACGATAACCACCTATCATTTGAAGTGAAAAATAGAGAAAATGAATTTTGATTTTTACTATTAAAGAAAAAATATGTGCTCGAATATATATTATTATATTGACGATATTTAATATTTTAAACAATATTCTATATTTTCCATTGTATCAACATAAATTTTAAGTCAATACTTCATAGTATGGCCTAGTTTAAACTTCGCTCCCTGCCCCTTCCTTTTTAAAAATTTTTACTGCAATCGATTTGATTTTCTATGTTCGCAAGAACCAGGTGGTATGAATAATTCTAGACCATGCGTAAATTACGCAAAACTATGAATAGATGACTGATAATGATAGGTAAACCGCAGCTGTATTTGGGCTATTATTTATGTTAAATTTTATTCTATTACTAATTTAGATTAATCAGATATAAATTAATTAATATACCATGATCACATATTTTAGATCTTGATAAATATAAAAATTTACTTTATAATTTAATGACAAACATTTAATTTAAGAAATGCAAAATGCTAGTTTGAATTAAACATTTTTGTCAAAACAAATATATGCTATTTTAAATTGCATCCAACTACTTTATTTATAAATATAATTTAATTTAATTCATTGTTCTTAAATGAATATATAAATTACTTTATACTAGAAGTTCAACAAAATATTATTTCTTATAGTTGAACTAAAATTTTATTTAAGTACTTTTCATTTCTAAGTATTTTTCATCAAAGAATAAAATTAATCATAAAAAAGAAAATTATTTAATTAAAAATTTACTTCTAACATAATTTAAAACTAAATAATGTATTTAATAATTAAGAAACAATAATATTATTCATACATTTAGAATGATTAATATTTATATTCTCGAAAAGGTATATTTAGCGGTTATAATTAAAAATGGGAAAAAAGTTAATTAGCCTCCTTCTTATAAAATAAAAATATAATTACAATCTTTATACATTTATTTTTTGTATATATTCACTGATAGCATAATACAGTACCAATAAAGGAAATTGTAATTTAGAAATTGCAGGTATATTTTGTGGATATTTAATAATATAAGAGTATGTATTTTTAATATCATATAATTATAAATTTATGTGCATTCAATATCTACCTAGAAATGATATGGATTTATTTAAAGCTGTTAATGTTTAAATATCTCAAAAGTTTAATTATCTTTTATAAGGGATTTTTTTCCTCCGCCTATTTAGGCATTACGGTGAGAATCGAGTTGATAACTAATACTTCTAACTTCAAACAATTGTATTTATTATATACAATAATTGATACTTATATTTATTTTTTTAAATAGTTGAACACAGTTATATCCTTTATTTATTTTGTTGATCTTCTACTTTGTTAAAGTTTTTAAATATAATTTAAATGTAATATTATCGTTGCTATAATCATTATTATCACTAATTAAATAGTTAAAATAATGAAATAAAATGAATAATGGATTTATTTATATATATTTATACTAAGCTAGAAAAATTCGACTTGAAGTAAGTAATTTATAAAAACATTGTATTGATATTTAATTTCATAGATACATTTAAATTAGAAAAATGATATATTCGTATTTTATTAAATATTAAGTTTATTTAATATTCTCTTCGAATAGAGTAAGGAATATAATCTATCTTATAATTAAGAAATATAATTTATTCTTATATAATTTATAAAAATTTTTATTTCATTCATCAAGTTTAATATATTTTATTTTAATCAAAATGAAATTATAGTATAAAAGTTACAATTTTCACAATAAATAAATAGATAATAAAATATGATACAATTATCAATGTAAATCTATATTTAAAACTTAATAATTTTATTTTTATTCTCTTTCAATTATTCCATAGAATTTATTTATGCTGTATTGGCATACAACTATCAAGACGAAATTTTTTATATAAAATAATTGTCTCCATTGATTTTATCAAATCAATTCATTATTTAATATAATAAAATTTAAATAATAATTCATCTAAACAAAATTATTGTTACATTTAAAGTTGAAGAAGATAAATGGTTTTTACTGTAAAATAGGATATCACGAAATTATCTTTAAATGTATCTAACTCTTAGATTTTAATAATATCCAAATATTTTATGAAATAATATTTAGTAAATATAATCTTATCATTTATATAAAAAAAATATAAACATGGATGTCTCTGCAAATATGTTCGAATTATGGATACTGTAGTTGTTTTAATTACAAATTTTTTATTGCATTTTAACAAAATAATATATATTTAATACTGAAGAAAATTTTCTAAAAAATTATTAAATATAAATTAGCATTATTCAAAAGAAATTTGAATTTATAATTTATAATTTAGCTATAATATATTTTTAAAAGATCCGTAAATATAATTTGCATAATTATAATTCATAAAATTCATTATTATGAAAAACTTTTTAAAAAAAAATATTATTTTTTAAAAATTTAGAATAAGCTTTTTTTGATTTCAATTATACTTAAAATACATCATAGAATAGAATTATAATGTATTTTATTATCAATTTCAAAATAAGCTTATAATGTTGCATTAGAACTGATACTGCAAGTACTGTTTTTATTATAAGAAATGTAAATTGCGTAAATAGTAATATATATAAAAATATATTTGATATATACATGTATAACAACTATGTTAAATTTACTAAATTTACTACATCTATAGCAAATATACCTATATATAATCATAAATATACAGATATATCATCATTCAATATGAAGCCTTACATACAGATGATTTATAAGTTTCCTTATTATTTTCTTTCGTAAGAATACAACAGTTTTACTGACCCATATTCGGTATCTATCCTTTAATATAATTCAACTGAAATATTTTGAACCTAAGAGTTTCTTAAAACATCTCTTATATATCTTTAAATAAGAAGATTATAATGACGGATGATTTCTCAAGAAAACGAGCATGAAGCAAACGTATAAGGATTTTTTAACATGAATCTTAGTATTAAATATTTAAATTTATACTAACACTGTAAATTAAACCACTTCATGAATATAAGTCAAAGCGTAAAATAAAAAAAAATCATATTTATTTCTGTTATTTTTTATAATAGTTTATCCGTTTTCGGTTCCTATTAGACTACCCTATTTCTCGACATATCTTTCTCCTTCGTGCTGAGATGATAACCTAGAGTCAGATACCATGATAATATTCATTAAATAACCTCAAAAAAGGATATAAAAAATTTAGAAAAGCGATTTCTAGGGGTTACTATTCAGGAAAATTAGCCCATTAAAAAAGTTTTTTTATAATGCACATGGTCATATGGTTGCACCATCAATAGATTATACAATATAGAATATTCTTCCCTCGTATTTACGATAAAAATTTGTATCTATAGATTCTTTTAGACTGTTTATCATCTGAATAGTTAATTGTATGTGTTTTGTATTCATATGTAGTCGCCGTGTAATAATTGAACAGAGTAGGTAGGCAAGTAACCGAATGATTTACATTTACATTTAAAATATACTTTTATTAAAATAATATATTATTTTTATTTATAAGTTGAAGCAATATAGTAATAGCCATATCAATTAGTAAGACCTATGTATTGATATTTGGTTCTAGTTTAAAAGTATTTCTTATTATTTAATAATTTTTAAAAAGCATTTATAATTATATTTTCTTTAAAAACTCTGTATACTTTTTATGGTTCTTTTTTCAATATTTTAAAAATATTGTAAAATAAAAATATTATTAAAGTCTTTAACGTATATAATTTATAAAGGATTTGAAATAATATATATATAATTAGAAAATAAAATTAGAAAAATGAACGTATAAGGAATAATTTATTAAGTATAATTTATATATAAATTTTTTTATAAAAATTAAAATTATAAATAATATAAAATAAAAAAGTTTTTTGAGTTAAAAATATATATTTTGAAAGCAGTATCTAAATAATTATTTACCAAATAAAAAATTCGATGTTTATTATTAAAAAATTACAACAAATGTAAAATAGTTTAAATAATAAATTTTTTAATCAAAAGATAAATTTTTCAAAACTTATAATTCAAACTCCGTGGTTACTTTCATTTATAAGTAATCTAGGTCAATCGTTATGTGCAACTCTCTATTGTCTATTGCTTTCCTCGCTAAAGATATTTCTGTATTGAAAACATTCAGTGTAACGGATAGATAGCTTAAAAAAACAAAAACATTTTAATCACAAAAAGTTTCACCTCGAAAAGGGTGAAATTTCAGTACTTTCATAACTTTAATCCATTCCCGTTACTTTTGCTCTACTCACACCGTTCCAGAAAATCATGAATCGCGCGTATATTACGTGAATAATAAGAAACATAAAAATAATGATAGTTATCGGCATAACAAAGAATGGATAACAATAGTAAAATATATTTGACTTTCAATAAAAGAAACAAATATGCGATGCGACGAAGAATGTGTAATAAATTATCAATGATAATGTACATTAAAATAGATTAAAAGACATAATATTTACTATATAATTTGATTGACTATTTATATAACTAATATAGTACTAAATTGCAGGATTAAAAATTCAATATTATTTTGTAATTAATTTTGAGTATCCAAATATTAAATAATGAATTATATGAATCATTTCGTAGATTTTTCTTATGATTTAAATCTCGGTTTAGTTTCCCTTCTATTATCATTAAATTGTAATACATAAACTATAATAATATTATTACTTTATTACATTTAATGTTTGAATTTATATTTTAATACTAATTTATAATTTATACGATATTATTCTGTACGAAGAATTAGATCTTCTCAAAATTTTGAAATATTAGTCTTAGATTCTTATAAATTGATGTTTTCAATCATTTTTTCTGAAATCAAATAATTACGTAATTTATACAAAATATAATAATACTTTATATTATAAAGAATAAATCATTAATGATAAATTATTCAAATTTTATAATATTAATAAATATTTTTAGAATTATAATCAATTATACGAGTGTAAAATAATCGACAAAACTCTATAATAATTATGCTTTTAATATATAAATAAAATTGTTTCATATTAATTCTAAGCTGCCACTTGAATATACATATGCTTTTAAGTTTAATTTTAATACAATAAAGATAATAATACTTTTTATGTCGTTTCATATATAATAATAAATGATATTTTATTAAAGCATCTTATTAAATTTTTTATTCGTTAATAAAATTGTACGTATATTTTAATTGTATTAAGTTTGCATATCTGTCAATTTAAAAAACTCATGTATTAATACAATTTATTCAGACTTTATTTATGCAAGGCATGATTTTTAGAGCAATATGAGGAATACTTCGAATGAATGGCATAAAGCCCTATTTATAAAAGAAAAACTGTCATCCAGACCTAGATTCAAAACAAAGTGAAAGAAAAGGGCCTGAAGAGTTAACATTCATAAGCCAATGAATTATAAACAATGCTGTAATGATAGACTTAGACTGTCGGATATTACTTTATGACTAAATTAACAACTTTTCCTAAGCCTTCTAAATTCCGTTGATAACATCGAGGACTATCTTTATAACTGGTAATTTCTCATCAGCGGTGAGTCATTCATATTCATTCAATGTTGAAGGTTGAATGAATATCTCAGGTATTACAAGAATATTATTCAGTCTTATTTTATCGTATCATATTGTTCAACCAAGCTTACATTTTAAAGCTCTATGTTTATTCTTTCCTTTTCTTTTCTACTTTACCTTTTTTCTCTTTAAAATATGAAGATTTATCAACATCTGGTTAATATTTATCATAAATGAGTAGTGATACATAGTCAATAGGGGAGACTCATATTTCTGAAATTATAATCCGACACCACTTCTTTTGCTTTTTAAATAATCTTTGGTAGCTTTCCTACTCTACAAGAAAATAAAGAAAAAAATAAAAATTAAAGTCGTCGAGATCCTTCAATGAGTGTAAAAACTAAGCCCAAGGCGAAACTTTCTTGATGTCAGAAAAGTACTTTAATGCCTAAGTACTAGCACTTTGCACTTACTAATAATACTTATTTTTCTTTTTTAGGTCAATGGCCAATAGTTATAATTTACATTAAGATAGATAGTAATACAAATCGTGTTATCTTTAACGATACCCCTGGTATGGAAATATTTCAATCATATTTTAGAAGACACATATTCCACATTAAAAGAGAAAGTTACATCCTTTAAAAAGTCAGAAACTTTCCAAAATGATCTCTTATTCCAAATTATAAAAAATAAATACTTATAATATGATAATAAAATATAATAAAAGTAAGAATTATAACTATGCTTATTCTATTTCAATTTCATGGACTACTTGGACAAATTTCATTTGAGTTTTACCTAAACCAAAATTTGTATAATATCTAATTGGTGATAAATGTTTTAAAAATGCAAGATAAATATTGTATTTTAAACAACCAAACATTATTTTTATTAGTGTAGTTATTTTATTATTATTATATCGTTTTATTCATATAATAACTTATTATAGAATAAAATCACCATTTGTTTTTTAATATTTATATTAATAGTTGCATATATATACATATATTATATAAACACAGTTTTAAATTATATAAATTGAAAGAATTAATTTTTTTAACCAGATTCATTTGCATATATTTGAAAGCTATAATTAGTAAAATCTTACTATCTCCACAGATGCTTGAGATATTGTTACATAATATAATAAAAAATAAAAAGTTGTGCATTTATCAAAGTATATAAAATCATGTTCTTTTCAAAATTTTTCAAAACTATCTTTATCTTTACATTTATTGATAAATAATTTTTATATATTGAATAAAAAATAATGTATTTATATGAATCATCCATGAAGATGGTACATTACACGAATTTTACGACTACAAACTCCATTTTCAAACGGTGATTCTTTTATATTTCATCTTCTTCTATTATATAATCGTTTAAAATTAATAACGTAGATATAGAGCAAACATTCGTTTCTCAAAAGATTTATGTTTTTGCTAACAAGTCTACTTATACAAATACAAAAAAAATAATGAAGCTTAATGGTTAAAATCCGAACGATATTCTCTCAAACATTTCCTTAAATGTTTTCATCAATAACCTTATTTTTATGAGACATTGGAATAAATCAATATATCTTAATGTATAGTAAATTAAACATTATATAAATTAAATTATTATCTATTATAAATATTACTTTTTTAACAATCATCTAAATATATATGTATTGTAAAAATTTCGAAACAATGTTATTATAATATATATAATTACGACATATACATTCGGTATTTTTTCTAATAAAATATATTTAAATAATTTATAATTAATCATAAATTAATGATGATTAAATTAAAATAAAAACTATTTTTTCAGTTTCAATTATCAACTTAAAATATTATAGCTACTAATAATATTTAATAAAATACACGGTCTCTTTATAACCATTATTTTCTTTGATATCACATAAATAATGAAAGCTATATCAAAAGTAACTAACAATTTAAACTAATTTTAGTATTAAAAATTTACAGATAAAATTCTTTATAATAAATTTTTATATAAATTTATTTAAATTATGAAATTCATAATATTGTAAATAGTAAATAATTTTAATAATGATTCATATTAAAAAAAATTATAAATGTATTTTACTTTAACATATAAAATTTAAAAGCTAATTATTTAATTAAAAATTATTTTCAATATAATCAATATTTTTTTATATTCAAAAGTAATTTTTTGTTTTTTTTTCGAAAAAATATAAATATTTCTAATTATATATATATATATATATACATCTACAAATATTATCGTTAAATTATTTTTTTGAATATTTAAAATATTTTTTATTTGTTTTAAATAAAATATTTAATAATACAATTTATTATACTAAGATTAATAAACGGTTTTCAGAAAATTAAACTACACAAACAGGATCAAAAGTTTTAGGTATATATTTAAATTCTTTTAATAGAAATATTACACTCTTATACAAAAATATGATTATTCATATTATAAAACATGTATAAATATTTCGCCTAGAAATCTATATTAAAAAATAAGTATTTAAAAATTAATAACAAAAAATTCGATATATATGTTATGTATTGATTAATAGACACGTTTATTTTTAAGAAAATATATTTTTAACCAATTCAACATATCGATAATACAAGGTTTTCTGCACGTATTTCCTTCTATAATAATGATTTACAGATATTATATACCTTAATTACCAGAAAATAAACTAAGTGTGTCAATCCTTGTTATATCTATCGAAAAATTTACTTTGCTCTATTCCAAGAACAATGACAGGCATATTTGAATTAAAAGTACTCATGTATTGATATTTTGATCATCAATTTCTAATATTGACAAGCAAGATACAAAATATTATCTGGAATAAAATCAACAAAATGAAAAGTAAAAAGTACTGTAAAAAAATTTTATTTTTCGAGCTCAAGTTATATTAGACATATACATATAGTTGCGTGTATATATATTATTTACATACTCATTATCTCAGTCTATGATACTATTATTTCTTTCTATTTTTATTATGTTCTTTTCTTTCCTCGTTCTCTCTTTCTCTCTCTCTGTCCCTTATTTCCTCTATGTCACTCTCTTACTTACTAAACCACTCTATTTTGCCTTGATACTTGATATCCAGTAAATTGATTATCAATTGTTGCAAATGTATGCATTTAAAAATCATTACATAATTTACTATTACAAGAATTATGATGAAAATAAATTTAATTTAATCAAGTCTATAAGAGAAACATAAAAACCTACAAAGTAGAAATTTATGAAAAATAAATTACTAATTAAACACCATTTTTTAACATTTATGATAATAAACTGTTATGAAAGCAACGTTTTTACTATTTTTAATAAAAACGATATTGATATATGGATTTTATAAGGACTATACACTCTGCACTTTCATAGTGAGTATATTTTAGTAACCTCCTTTATCGGTATAATCAAATAATCTTTATACTAGGGCCAAAAGGAGTGAGGGTACGTCTATAAAATATGCTTTGAAACCGTCTCTTATTTCTTGCTTGTATTTTCAATAATTTCAATTTATTAAAAATCAATTTTGGTGGTTAATATGTTTCTATTCTATGCATTCAAACTAAAGAAAAATTTTATTTTTTTCATGCATATAAAATAAATTTAGAGTCATCTTCTCGAAAGTCTTTTCTATCTTGATTATCGTGACAAATTTTATATTTGTTGATTATGTTATTACTTGACGAAAATTGAACGTATAGCAATAGTTGAATAATAATACATGTTTGACATATATATTTATTAGATGTTTCATTGTTATAAATATAATTTGTTTGATTGTTAAGTCATATATTTCACTCTATCTTTATTTAATATGTAATTAAATCCATTAATATTTACTTTATTGTTATCTATATTGAAATAGTTGGATCTGTTATACTAACAGTACCTTTATTATCCCGTAATAAATTAATATTAATATATCTTAAATTTCAAATATAAACAAACAGAAAGCAATTTTTATTTATCAAACACATCTTAGAAAGTTTATCGGTTTTATTAATAAAAAACTGATATATTTGTATCGATAAAAAGAAAATGAAAAACAAACAGATTTAAAGATAATTGAGTTTATCCATCGCTTATTGTTTATAATACGTTTTTATATTAAATATTTCATATTTACAATTTAGGTACACAATTCTTAAAATTACAATTATAATTATGAAATTGTCAGTTTAGTGATATATAGACTAGCTTTTATTCATTTACTATTAGTAAATGTTGTATATTAATAAATTGAAACAAGGATCTGTTATTATTGCATTCCGCTGTGAAAAAAATCTGCATGTATCTATCTTTCTTCTTAATCTCGCTTCTCGAAGCTACGAAAAGCGAGTTTTGTTTGTTCAATCTTACACGGACTACGGGTGTCCCCGTATCATGAGTTTGTGGATTCATAGCGAGCAACCCGATAGTTTATAAATCGCTGCGACTCGTGTATGTTTATTTTGTCTATTACTATTAACAACATTAATAGTTAATTTAATTTATATCTTCTGTATATACATAAAATAAATAATATACTATCTTTATCGTAAAATTTAAACATAAAATTTAAATATAGAAATAAAATAAAGCGCGTTAAAATGCGAAAAAATAAAATGTCAATGTTTTGAATTTCTTGTATATTATATTCCAAAACATACACCTTAAGTAAACAAAATTAGATTTATTTTTTATGTTAATAATGAAGGTAAAGTAGTCATAAAAAATAAAAACTGAAGTCAAATTATAAAAACAATATATAATAAGTATTTATTATTTTTTATTAATACATTTTATTAATATTTTATATATATTTTATATATATTATATATATATTATTAATTTCAATAAAAATTGAATAAATAATTCCATTATTGTAATTTTAATTCCTTCATTTGACAAATAACCATTAGTATAATGTGTTTAAAATATGAAAACATGTAATAAACAACCATTATTTTTAAATAATATTGTAGGATACAATTAAGTAAATCAAGAATAAATAAAAATTCTATAAAATATTTATAAAAGTCAATTATTAGAACATTTTTTATTTACAAATTAATTTGATAGAAAATCAGGAAAACTTTGAAAATTCTTAAAAATTAAAACTGACTAAAATAAAATATATACACGAAAATATTATAAAACCAATGTTCTTATTGATATTAAATACATGGCTAACAATATTTTAATTATATTATTAAATAGAGTTTAAAGTCTAATTTTAAGATAAATTATTGGATTGATAAAAATAATGTTAATTAAAACCATAGAATTATGTTAGTAAATTTTGAGTGTATTGAAATTACCAAATTTTAAAGCTTTTTGAAAGATTTTAGATATATAAAAAGAGCAAATGAAGCCTTACATGGTTGTCAAATTTTTACCTAAGACGAAATATTGAAATAAAATTTAGCAAGATTTAACACCAGCGCTAAAATACATCTCTGCGCATGCACACACATCCACACACACTACATATTATTAGTGTTTTAAAAGAGGCAAATAAATGTATTAAATTCGCCAAATTAGTATGGAAAAATTTTTTGGCTTATGTATATTGTTATAAATAAAAAATATGTAAATACTGAGACTTAATACAAAATATTATTAATAAAATTGCTTATCTATTTGATTATTCGTTCACAATGTTTCAAAAAAGCATTAATATTTTTTATCATGTATATTTTTTCGACTTATATTAGAAAAATATAGTCTCGTTTACAAATAATATTTATTTAATTTAATAATTCACGAATTTAATATTTTACAAATTTTAATTTAATATAATTTTATAGAAAGTATACAATATTTTTTAATAATGGACGTATGATATAAAATTAAGATGTAAAATTACTGTTTATCTCAATTAGATATAAGTTAATTTATTCAAATATTAGATGAATTATACAATATTATATTTAGTTTTTAATAAACGTAATTTGTTGTGGAATTCATTTTTATTTTTTATTTTTTTCTATAAATAAGTGTTATGTTTCACTTAATAAAATAACATCCTTGTATTTTTCAACATAGAACAAAAATACTTAAATAATAAATTTTACAGGATCAGCCATAGAAAAATTGTGTGAATGTGCAATGGAAGAAAGTCTGACTGACAGAGAAGCAGTAGTACAAGCAGCTAAATGTCTTCTAGGCTCTGTGACACGGGTACTTTTACTTGCTGACATAACAGTGGTCAAACAGTTGCTTATGGCAAAAGATAAAGTGGCATGTAGCTTAGGACGCCTAGAAAGCGTCTCCAACTTTACGGAGTTTGTTAAAGCATTCAGCCAATTCGGTGCCGAAATGGTGGAACTGGCTCATATGACAGGTGACCGACAAGTGAGTAGCCCTTGTTATAGAATATTTATTTGTATCTTGCTTTTTTGATTGTTTAAAAAATTAATTCGATAGCTTTTACCAGAATGCATTAGTCAAAATATTGTAAAAAATATGTAAAGATATGTAAAATGTTGTTATTTATAGTTATGATATTAAAATTGAAATAACTATTTTAAAAATCGGAAATTCTAAATTTATCAATTTTTTAGTTATGCTTAAGGAGAAATATATCAATTCAATAACTCAAAAAAATAGTTTTCTAATATTCATATTAATAGTTTAAAAATAAATATTTGATGTAATAAAATATTATATTATTCAGATATTATAAATGTATAGATAATATAAATTTATTTCAGCAAAATTATTATTTAGACGAATCTGTACTATTTAAAAAAACATTAAAATTTTTTAATAAAACAAAAATTCTGTTAATTTTCAATTTACTCAAACTTTTATGAATATTAAAATTTTCAAAATTTCACAGTTATCTCAACAAACTAAATTCAATGATTTGTTACTTTTATCAGTAACTTTATTTCAAACAATTGATTTTTTTGGATATTTCATTATTTTATATCTAATGATAAAGAGTCAAAAACCTAATAATTTCATGTAATCTAATAAAAACTATTTTATCAAATAATTATTATTTTTTTTAAATAAAATAATTGTTACATTTTTTCATCCTATTTCATATTTTTTCATTTATACAAAACCTTTTTATTAAAATGGTATTTTCTGTATTTTAATTGTTTTGCAACTTTATACATAATACATTATTTTGAAAATAACATACAATAGCTTAAAAAGTTATTATTAAATTTCAATTCTAAAAAATATTTAAAAAAAATACTATTTAACTGTAATCAATATTTTTACATATTTATAAATAGAAGTCATAAATTAAATAACTTATAAGTTTTGTTGGTTTGTAGAAATTATCGAAAAAGTTATAGATAATTACTAATAATTATAATAATGAAAATGAAATTCATCTCTTAACAGAATGATTTAAAAGATGAGAGGCGAAGGGCACAAATGGCGGCAGCACGTCAGGTTCTGGAGAGAAGTACGATGATGCTTTTAACATCGAGCAAAGCGTGCTTGAGGCATCCGGAATGTCCTTCTACAAAAGAAAATAGGGATACGGTCTTCTGCCAGATGAGGCGGGCAATGGATCTTATTCATTATGTCGTTAAAGACGGAGTACTTGACTGTAGCGAATCATCCTACTCCAACTGTCAAGTAAAAAATTTATTTATTAATTATTTTCATTACATAATAAAATAAAACCTTACATAGTGAAATCTAAAAAATATAAAGAGAACATATGTTTCAAATAACAGTTCTTGTATATCTCGATTATTATTTTTATTATCTGTTCATGAAATTATTAATATTCAATTAAATTTTTACATTCATTAGTTACATTGAATTTCTTATAGTTAATTCTTACACTAAGTCTGATATATTTCAATATAAATATTAAGCCAAAGCAGGTTACAAAAAATTATAAGCTTCTATTGAATTAACGAATAGTGGTCATTGAAATTTAAAACACATGTATATGTATGCATGTTTGTAACTATATATATATACCATGTATGTGTATATGCCTGTGTGTATATGTATGTATGTATGTATGTTTCTTTGGATAGAGCTCGCAACAAGAAGACTGGGTTAGCAGTACCGTTTTTTCGGCCTTAAAGCAATTTGAAAAAATTGTAGAGTCGACTAGGATGACACTGCTAAGTGCTGGTTGTCGCGAAACTCTTATTTCGGCGCTGGACGTCGTAGTTGAACGTACTCAAGATTTTACCGACAGTGCATATACGAGTCACGAGCATCGTGAAAATATCTTGCTGTTGTGTGACAGGGCAAAACTCGAACTTAATACTCTGCTGAGAGTGGGAAACAGCATAGTATGTATTAAATTCTTTATTTTAAAGCTCAATAAATTTTAAGCTTTCCATATGGTTAAAAAGTTTTTAAGACTAGTAAAAAAATAAAATTGCTGTAAAACTATGTAAAATCTTCTATTACCTACTTGAAAAGTAATAAAACTAAAGATAAATTATAGATAACGTTAATATACTATTGGTATTTATTTATGTATAACTTTCAATAACCTTCGTGATTAAATTTTTATTTATCAATTGAATTCTTAACATATATAATTGTAGAAATAATTAAAGTAATAAAGATAATATATTTTATAAAATTTATGTAGTTTTAATTCAACCATAATTAATTTTTTTTATTAAATGATAAATATTGATGGATACGCACTTATACAATACTTCAAGTTATGCATTTAAATCTTATATCATAGAAAAGAAGTATAATTTAAAATATACTATTGTAAATAATAGTCTACGTTTCTGAAATTTATCTTTATATTTTTTATAATTTTTATAATTTTCTACGTCGAATGTAAATAAAGATTTGTCCATACTTATAATTGTTATTTCTCTTTAAATACTCAATTTCTCATTTTATGAAAGTATTTAATTTATAGTAGTTTAATTATGATTGTATTATTTTATAAAAGTCAAACATTTCTTCTTATTGTAAGAAAAAATGTTAACATCTACATAATTTTTAACATATATTTTTTGTCTTTAAAAAATAAATTCTAAAAATATTTACTAATAAATTATGTGAAAGTAAGTTTTTCAATAACTTAATTCTGTACAGAACTAAATTGTTCTATATAAAGAAATACATAAATATATAAGACATAATATTTCATGTTTTACTTCGTAAGTACGTAATGAACGTCTTTTTAACAAATAAAAAGTTAATTGTAACATAATATTTTACATGATTATGAATTACTAATAAAAATATTTTTTTAATTTTAATCATAAACTAATATAATAATATAAAATTTTAATTTCATCTATAAATTAAACGTTTTATTAATTTAAAATTAATCTTATTCAATTAATAAATCATATTTATTAAAAAAAATTCAATATATATATATATACATCCTTCGTTAGAAAAATATTGTTGTAATATATTATTTTTAAATATTTAGAGCCTTTAGTATTGAGAAAAAAATTTATTTATTTATTATTAATGATGGCATAAGATTTGAAATAAATGTATTCAATAATTCTTTCGATACTTATATTTAAACTTATGATTTCACAATTCTTTGTGATAAATAAATCCGTTCATAATAGTTTAAAATTAAATTTTTCTGTAAAAAAAAACTATTGAAAATGGTTAATTTCCATAGAAATTTAAATCTTGATATTCCAGTAGTCCTTGAATATGCTAATTGAGAGTTTAATAATTATTCTTAAATTTAAACTATTTTACAATTTAAGAAACTGTAAAAATTATATTTATTAAAATTTATTAATGTGAGATTATCTTGTTTGTCGACATTCAATTACAATTAAGTTTTCTATTAAATGATCCGTGTATTTCAACTTTTTATTGAATACTTTTTAATACAAAATTCTTCGAATATAACACGCTAACTTTATTTAAAAAATTGGAAAGTTTTTGAATTTATAATAGAAAAAAATAAATAAAATCTGAATTTATTTTTGCTTTATCATAGATGATATAATGTTAGATCTTAAATATAACTCAGAAAAAATAAACAGCTAAATATATTACATTATACATTGAAAAATAATTTTATTTTTTTAGAATTTATATATTCAAAATTTTTTATATTATAAAATTGTATATAATTTAAAATAATTTAAATTATTTTTAAAAAGTACGTTCAATAAATACAAAAGATAGTTATTATTTAAAGAATGGATAAATTTGTATACAGATCTCCGTGCAAAGGAAAAATTAATTAATATATTGATTACACTGTGGCATAGTATGAGTTGATAGATAATTCATATTTAGTTCAGAAAAATTTTAATAAAATAGAAACCGTAATATTTTATTATTTAATTAAAAATCACTATTTCAGGTATCAGTTTTTAATATTAAATTTTTTTATTTTTTCAAGTTTCTGAAAAACTAATGAATAACCTTATAACAATTTTTTTAATTAATAAAATATTACTATACATATATGAAAAGATATATTTGTATCTTTTTCATTTTTTTAAACTTGATTTTATCAAAAAATGAAAAAAAATGGCTACCTATTCTCTTTAAAATAAATATTGGTGTTATTATATATATTCGTGCTTATTCTTTAATATTTTATCCAGTTTTGTAATATTAATCAAAATAGATACATTTAATCTGATAAAAATATGAATATACGAATAAACAATATTTCAGTAAATCTTTCCTTATGCTTATAATAAATTATCATAATTTTTACATTCTAAATTCTAAATAATTTTATACAACGCCGACTTACATGTATTCAATATGTGTGCTTTAATATGAAATGTACTTTTGAAACAGTTCATCAACTACAAATGACGATAAGTTTTTCTACTTTAGAAGCATTAGAAGTATATATACAGCCTTTGTAGCTTAAAGAAATAACATATAATAATAATAAAATATACATTCATAAATTTATTTAGAATTTCGACACGAATAATAGTGGCTCACCAAATGCTGATCTGGATCAGACAATATTGGGTGTCCTTCGAGCCACTCGCGATCTCCGCCAACAACTGTGTCAGACGACAATGGAACAAGCCGGCGATCTCGGACAGGTAACCAAAGCTGGACAAGAACTTGTATCATCTATTCGCAACCTCGCACTTGTCAATGATATCAACAGATTACATGAAAGCAACGATCGATTTCATGAATATATCGAACACATTCTTGAAGTAAGATATTCATCAGTAGCTTTACTTCGCGTTAAAACGATAAACTCTCAAATTTATATTTTATAAACGTGAACAAATGCTTTTCTAAATAAATAATTTAATTATTAAATCATTTTCATATTATTATAAAAATTTCTAATTATTAAAGATTTTGAAAAATACAGTAACAATATTAACTATTTTTTAGTTTAGAGTTTCTTTTTTATTCGAAACGAACATTTTACTATTTCTAAACAAAACACTACTAGTAGTTTATTACATTCATAGGTTTGCAAACTCCTAAGACACATCGCACTCTCAGAATCTCTACAAGTTTCAGCAAAGTTCACAGAAATTAATTTGCGAATATATGGACCTCAAGTAGTTACGGCTGCATATACATTAGCACGACATCCAACTAGTAAAATTGCTAAGGAAAACCTCGAAGGTTAACAAATATTTTATATATTTTCTTCTTTTATTTTAGTTTTTATTAATAGAAAAATAATTTTTAATGATTATTTTATGATATAGATATTTTTTTCATTTTTAAACAGTCAATCTTGTATATGTTATTATTTATTCATAATAAATATTTAAAAAATAATCTTCATTAAATTAATTTTGCAATATACTGGCATAAATAAAATAAAATAGTTTAAACTAATATTGGATGAGTGTATCAGTATATTAGTAATATTTTTAATAATGTATTAATATTGAAATATAGTCTAAATTCGTTTATAAAGCACTAATGAAAGATTCAATTTTTAATTGAATATTACTTAGAAAGCTCTTTTTTTATTGATAAATTATCATTAAAATTGAGTTTGTTATAATCTTCATAATTTTTTATAATCTACCAATGTAAAAATTTGTAAAATTGTTGAATATGAAATCTATTTTGCAAATTATATAATAAATATTTATAACACGCATTTGAACTTTTTAAATTCAATATAGACATTGACAATTTTAGTGACCTTTGTTCTTTGCTTATTTTAAAATGAAGATTTAATTTCTTGAATATTTAAAGTAAATTTGTTAATAAATACACTAAAATTATGTTTGCAATATATAAAATAAATTTAATATAATTTTTTAACTATAATTTAAAGGTAGTATTATCGTTGTGATAGTGATAAAATTTATATTTCTAATTAAAATTCCAAGAATAATAATTGCAGAGTTTGAAACTGTAATTCTTGAACTTATCTTATTTAATGTATTTATTAAAATTTTAATATATTTTAATAAAATATTTTAAAACTTAAAATGACACATGTAGTTTAAATAAACAATACAAAAATCACAAAATATTTTTACAGTATTTGCAGATATGTGGCAATGGTTAATGTCAGATGTAACAACAGTAGCGAAAGATGTTCTTGAATTAAGTAAGAGTCGACCTGAGAAACAAGTCTATATGTCTCTTCCTCGACCAGGAGTATGTTTAATAAAATATATATATACATAAGTATATATACAATTTATATAAAAATAGACATATTTATTAATAATAAAATCTGTGTTCCTTATAGAAACATGGTACAACTAGTAAACCTTTAAAACCTGTAAGATTAGATAGTGAGGAACAAGCGAAAATTGCAAAAGCTGGTTTGGAAATGAAACGTATAACCTCGGAAATGGATGCAGAGACAGAAAAATGGCAAGAAAATGGAACAGCTCTAGAAGAAAACAATGATATTGTAAAACGTGCAAAAAATATGTCATCTATGGCATTCTCCATGTATCAGTTCACACGAGGTGAAGGAGCACTAAAAACAACCCAAGATCTATTTACGCAAGCTGAGTATTTTGCCGAGGAAGCCAACAGATTATACAAAGTTGTTAGACAATTCAGTTATCAGGTAATTCACTCGAATCCAAATTTTCTTGTTTTATTTTAAAATGTTTCAAATCATCTTACATATTTTTAACCATTTACGAACTTTATATTGAACTTTAATCCAAATAATCGTGCTATTAAATATATTCCTCTTATTATTATTACTGTTTGATTACTCCTTTTTTTTTATTTTAATTCTGTTATTTCGTAAGTTTTTGTGCACAAGCTACACCCAAACCTATATTTATTTTCTCTCTATCTCTTTATTTCTCTTGATTTCTCACTCAATTAATTCGATTATTTTGACGAAATACACGAAATGAGCACATAATATCACATCTATTTAAAATAAACACTCAATAAAACACGAGTTGTAACAAGTAATCGGAAAAAACTCATACGCAGTATCTTAGCCTTAGATAAGTTGGAATAACACGTTTGCTGCCCATATAAACATCCTAGTTAAGCAAAATAATATATATAGTTGTTTTAATTAATAATTTTTACATCTAATATTATCTTTTTTCTGAAAAGATAAATTCTGACCTTCAAACCTTTCTGTATTATAATATTCTTTCAATTGATCCTCGCTCTTGAATGCCTTCACACAGGTAACTTTTCTATCTATACTTTCAATCCGTTTGTTGTTAATATTTATAAATTTTATGTTTTTTTGTAAATAAATTTATGGAATATCCTTTATTTATTCTCTCGTCCACTCTCTCTCTCTCTCTCTCTCTCTCTCTTATAACTCCCGGTCATTTTTCTTAAAAAGCTTTTTTTTAATTGTATATAAGTATGTATTCAAAATTTTATTTAAAATTTAAGAAAAATGTATAATATATTCGATTATTAAATTAATTTAAATCTCAATTTTTAGGACCACGCTCAAAATTGAAATGTGTCATGAAAATATTTTCAACATTATATTTTCAACAATAGAACTAATATAATTCTGTATTTATATAATAATGTGCAAGTGTGATCCTTCGCAACAAATTCGCGATCAATTATATTGTTTTTTTTCTAATTTATATATTAAATGCGCTTCATGCATAATAACGTACATACTTTCAATAAAATAAAATTTTCTGTGTACGATAGTAAGATATGTTTTAGATGCTACGGGAATGCTTCCGTCTATGGACGACGTCTATGTGCATTGTGGTTCCCCTATTTCCACTATCTGGGACTTGACAATAAAGTCTCCCAAAGTTTTTGCTAGCTTCTAAATAACAACAAGTAAAATGAAAAAAGAATCTATCGATCTTAAATATTATTATAAGTTTTAATATATATATATGTACAATTCGATAAAAATATTTAATTATAATAAAATATGTAGTGTAATAAAATTTAAATATTCAATATTAATTCATACATTAATTTATAAAGTTTGATTTTTTAAGAAGTTGGCAAAAGCATCAAGGTCTGTACTGAATCATTTTCACTCACAAAATCGCTCTTAGCTATTTCTTTTTGTAGTTGTTACAATTCTTCTTTAGTTTAATTTTTATTGAGCTAGTGTTAAATTAGAAATTAGATGATACGTATCAATATAAACACATGTATACAAATATCATTCTATACTGAAAATACTATGTAAATTAATTCTTTGTACTTTGATTTTGAAGTTATTATACGTGAAAGGTTTTTGTATATACGTATTTAGAATAATACATTAATAATAATTTATAAAATCACAAATCTTAGATTACAGTAACATAAATATACTAGAAAATTTTAAGTCGAAAAGTTATAACATAATAATTAAAATCGTAAAATAAATGCATTGATTCAAAATGTCTAATTGAATTAAACAAAGCACAGTAAGAATAAATAAATTATTATAACCTAAAGTCATATTGTTTACAGTACCGAAAACTTGTCTTATCAATTAATATGTAATTTATATTATCAGTTATTGATCGACACAGTGTAAACAATTTTAATTTGTCTACAAAGTAAATAAAAAGTTAGCAAACTCAAATTCAGTGCATTTATTTGACACGATAATTTTTATTGCAACTCCCGTTTATATATTGTATGGATGCAGGTACCGGGTGGGCCTCATAAAAAGGAACTTTTGGAGAATCTAGACCGTGTACCGACGTACGTGCAGCAACTCCAATTTACAGTTAAGAATCCTACCGTGGGGAAAGCAGCAACATTCATAAAAGTCGATAATGTTATACAAGAAACAAAAAATCTAATGAATGTTATATCGAAAGTTGTCACTACGTGCTTCGTTTGCGCCACAAAGGTGAGTTCTGTAAAATTATGTTCAACACTACACTGCACACAAACGCTAATATCAATAGTAAATGTAGATAATGATGAACGTTCGATGTAGTAATTGTGTATATCAAAGACAACAATTTGTTCGCTGATCAATTCAGTAAATATTTTACAAATATTCAAATATGAATGAAATTTATTTGTTTAAAAGTCAAATTTAAAAATTAAAATAATTATAGATGCAAATTTGTTGCTATATTGATATATTTTTACATTTTTTACTTTAAAAAATTTTTGCAAATAAATGGTATCTACATATACATATTTATATTTATACATCTGGGTTAATTTAGAAACGTACATAACTTTTACTTATGTATATTATTATGTAGTATTATGTATATGGAATTAACTTCTACATACAAGAATATGAGTATATAGATGTATAATATAAATATTTTTAAATATATATCAAGAATATTAAAATAAAATCATATGAAAATTGCGAACATTTGTTAAGTCTTTCGAATAACATCATTTAATGATGCTAATGTTCGTGTGTTTTTATTGTAAGAGTTTGTTTAGATCGTATACATACACATGTCATTCGTTTTTATGGTTTATTATATTTACGCACTAGCATACTATCAGCATGCCGAAATACATGGAGCTCAGCCCAACTTCAGCACCCGGTCAGGGGGAAGAGGATTGCATGTATCCAATTAGTCCCCAAATGTTGCCCAGTGCAAAACCCTACGTACAACCTCATCCACTTACGCAAACACAATTATATACCATTACGAAGCCGCCATCATTACTCCCACACCCATTACCTATACTTCATAAATTTATGAATCAACTAAATCTTGATACTTCAAAATCTCCTATTATTCAACACTACTATTATAATAACCTGCCATTTGTTCGTGATTCCCCTCCAAAAACATTTTCAGTACCAAGGAAAATAATGTTAGATGAACCTCTGCACTGTTTACGGATACAGAATCAACAACTGCAACTACGGCTGCAACATCTCAAGCACTCTAGTCTACCAAGATGACACTTTGCCCTGATCTATGCTATTTGGCCGTCAAACCAACTACTTTGCCACAATCACAAGCGCAGCACGCTCATCTATCTTCCTTTTACTACCTCTACTACTACTTCTGTTTCTTCGTTTTCTTCTTCTTTTTCTTCTACTTGCACTAGTTATTATTATTTAGTGCAGGTTCGATCTGTTTCATTTTGTTTTTATTTTTCCATTTTACTTGGCTTTTAAATTCATTATTACACTATTTTTTATTGTAATTTTTGATATAGAAAGAACAAGAAATTTTTGATGTTTCGCCTTCAGCTTCTTTTGGAGTAGAAAATTTTTAGGTAAACTTAGAAATTTTAACTCAATTTTTTCAAAACTTGTTTGAATTTAGATAGGCTAATCTAAAATACTACATATTTTTCATTTAGACTAATAGATTGTGTATTTATTATAAGTATTCATTTTTTTTATATAACACGTGTTGATTAACATTTCAGTGTCTGCATTCAACATTGTCTATTGTTAAGGTTTGTCTCGATAATATTAAATGTGTACACTTATATAATATACTATTTGTTATACAATTTTTATTTTATTGATATTATCGAGAAGGAGATGCCAAACAAGGGTAAGATAGTACTTGTCGCTTCTACTAATAATTTATTAAATGCAAATAATGAATTATCTAAATACAATTAATAAACTTATCATATTTTTCTTCGAAATTAACTTTTTCTAATAAACTGCATTAAAATAAATTTATTTATTTATTTATTTATTTATTTATTTATTTATTTATTTATTTATTTATATTCATAAGTATAAATATAATTAGCTCTTATTTGAAGTGTAACAAAAAGTGGTTAAAGAAAATACGAAATGTAATAGATGATTAACTAATATTTAATATATAATTAAAGTAATTATTTAATATTTAATTTTTTAATCTGTATAATACTTTCTACGTATTTTATGTGCATTCAGATTTTTTTTAAATTTGTGGGTTTACTAAAAAATATATTAATACTGATATAAAGTAAAAGTTTATTAGAAATATAATTTAGTACGATCACTTATTCAAAATAATAAAATTAGTGATAAAATACATATTATTGTTATTATTGTATACTTTTTAGTGAATATATTATATATATACATATAGAAATAATTTTTTACAGAAAAGATGTAAAAGTTTTAGCAGTTAATAATAACCTATTTACTGAAGTATATTAAGAAAATTTATTGTTTGAAGTGCTTATTTTTTATTAAAAAACTAGTATTAATATGAAATATTTGAAATTTCAGAAAATATATCCTAAAGTAAGAACTCAAGGTAGACTAAAAATTACTAACTTTTTACAGTATTGAACATTTAATGTATCACTGTTATGTGTACGAACTTTAGTTATAAACTTATAAACACTGAACTATTAACCAATCTTAAAATTATATAAAAACATCTTAATTTAGAGTAAGAAGAAAAATAAGCAAATTTTTTAATATTCTACTAAAGCTATTTATTAATTAGTTTTTGTATCCCATATTTAATATAAAAAATAATTAATGAAATTAAAAACAAACAATTAAAAAAATTATAAATCAGACTTCGGATGTTTAGCTAAATTTTTAATGCTTACCGTATGAAAAAGAATGTTCACTTAATACCTTGTATAAAATTTATTATTTTATTAAGTTTAACATGTACGAGATTGTTTTGTAATTGTTAAATCGCTAAAAATTCCATTATGAATAATCATTAATTATCATAGCTAATGTTATTGTTGAATCATTCCTCAAAGTCTGTGCTAGAAGTACGATAACCTCCTTTCTCCCAGGCATTAATATAGCGAATAAAGAATAAAATAAAATGTAAGTATGCGATAGTAGAATAGTAATAAACCTCTATTCTGTGCCTTGTTTTTGCAGTACAACCTGGATTTCCGGGGTCTGTCGGCGCGCGGGGCTGGCGGCTTGCCGTACCGGGGCGGAGACGGCGTAGGTATCGACGGTGACGGAGGCGGTGCAGGAGGCGACGGCAGCAAGGCGGGCTCCGCCCCTGG
Organism: Dolichoris vasculosae; assembly: GCA_018907195.1. Lineage (NCBI taxonomy): Eukaryota > Metazoa > Arthropoda > Insecta > Hymenoptera > Agaonidae > Dolichoris > Dolichoris vasculosae. The sequence goes on from JACCHY010000003.1 coordinate 5,165,590, forward strand.
CAGCGATCCGTCCGTCTGACAGTTTGGGATGGCCCGACGGGCCAAGGGGGACGCTCGCCGCACACGGGTTTCCTTTTTGCTTTTCTAAGCGCCTTGCGTTTCCTGCTCCACCGCAAACACGCATTTTTATATCTTGATCATTTTTCATACAATTTCTTCTTTATGAAAGTACTTGTAAGAAAAATATATTTACAGTTATATTCATAATCCTTCCTGACTCAGGAGGTACTCCGTTTTAATCAAAGATATCAAGCATTCTTCCTTTTAAGGATGACTAAATATTTTACTCTAAATTTCTACGTTTTATTTAAATAAATTCATCGATTTTCACATGAGATAATTTTGATTTATAACTTAATTTATTTGTTCGCTTAATTTAATCAATGTCATAGAATTAGAGGCATATTTATCAATAACTGTGGACAGGAATCGAATCATAAATAGAAACCTGCGGGCGGCAACAGGGCGGTCAGGAACGTACTTTGTGGCAAAGACGAACAGAGAAAAGTTCCCATGCGAGGTGACGTGATATTATAAAAAATTGTCGACGGCATCTAAAAAACTGTATAGTTGTCCAGATGAAGACAACGTTACTGGCTTCTCAGATTCAGAAAAAATATTTTGCAACAAAACTATCAGATCGACCGTGTTATTGAGAATTCACCGAATGACTATGATTTCCTTTGTAAATTGTAAGATTTCTATTTGATTCTGCATGTAAAATTTTATTTACTTGATATTAAAAAAATATTTTACTATCAATTGATAATTTTTATATGAAGTTTTAATAAAAATTTATAATAAAACAATAGAATCATTAATTTTTTCCATATACAATTTTTAATCTTTAAATTTGAAAGAAAAAATTTTAATTTATTTATATATTTAAAACTTAATATAATTTTTTTAGCTAATGTTTTAAAAAACTAAATTATGTTTCTAAGAAACATAGTACTGAAAAATTTAAAGAATATTAACTTTCACTAGGATATTATATATTTTTTTTCAATAATCTTTAAGGAATAAAAGATAAAGAATAATAAAAAGACATATTTTAATTCGTTATATATAAAAATTGAACTTCTTTAGTGCGATAAACTCTATAGTTTGTATAACGGAAAAATCGGTTGCTAACGTTCGAAAGTAACGCTTAGCAAGTTTTTCTACAAATTCAATGAAATATATATATAATGTGTATGTGTGTGCATGTGTATGCGCAGCCAAAGCGCCTTCAATAAGTTATATAGTTGTAATTTTAAAGAAGAAAAAATATAAGACAGCGAACTGACTAATATCTAGCGAATTATAAAGAAGAAACGATAAGATCAAACTGAACCCAAAGTTCGAAATTTTAACATAAAGATGCATTTAGATATCTCAGCGTATGATATTTATATACTCTTATCCGATTGTAATTGTATCGTAATGAAAATGTAAGACCGATAAATTTGTTAAATTACGGATATTTGAAAGCATACACATTAATCTAATATTTCATTATTTTTGCCTTTAATATGCTGTAAATATATCATACAAAGTTAGCACAAAAAGAGCTTATTTATTTATATTTAAGTATATATTATACTCTAAAATAAACGAAACTTTAAAGTAGTTAAAAATGAAATACTTAAATAACTTGTATACGCTTAGTCGCGACATATAGAAATTTACAAGAGTTAAACTCTTCATGTTAATTCTTTGAAATAAGTCAAATTATATTTACTGTATATATCTTGCATTTATTATTTAAGCATAAATTTATCATAAAAGCTATTTCATATAATTAAATTTTTTAAACAATGAAAATATCAAACTCGTATTAATTCTAATTTTTTATAATAAATTTTGTTGAAAGAGTTAAACTGGTGGTGTGTCTGTAAAATTACTTAAAAATATTGGCACTAAAATTTCTTTAAAATTAGGAGCTTCTTAATAATCGAATATGTTATTTACATCAAGGAAATCGATTATCCGAATATTTCTGAAAGATTCCTAAGTATATATTTAACAAAATAAAATAGTCAAATATTACTTAACTTTTTATTTTTTTAAAAATAGTTATGCCAAAACCGTTTACATGTGAGGATATTTGTATATTGCTATTAGATACTTGTACAAACTCTGTATTATAACTTTATATTTGTTACAGTTAGATTATCGTGATTTCGCCTTTATAAAAAAAAATTTAACTATAAGTACTGTAGTGTAGATTAACAAAGATGTAATTTTAGAAGAAAGAATGGATAAAGGTTAATAAATTTATTAATGATAATGGCACAAATATTTTTTAAGGAAGCTTTATGATTATGAATGATCTTTTTGCAATTAAATTACATGTATCATATTCCATATATTTCAAACAAATTTTCTTAAATGATTTAGTAATTTAGTCTGAATACACTTAACATTTATTATGTGACTATTACAAGTATTCACAAAAAACATTAAATTATTATTATATTATAATTATATTTTATCTTTTTTATTAATATAATAATTTCTCAAGATATAATAATATAATAGTATTAAAAGAAAATTAAGATTGCTAATAATATCTTAAAACAAAACAAAGAAAATATCTCTTGTTATATTACAAGTGATATAACGTTAATATGGCTTTCGTTATTCAACTAAGAAGAAACGGGGTAATCGGACGTCGCGTTTTTTATAATTAATGACGAAGAGAATTATTATGTTATGATGAATGTTATTGATTATTAATATTAAAATTAACCTACACATATAATTTAAGTGTCATCGTCATTCTATAAATATTATTATTCTTAAATATTGTAAATTGAGTCATGAAAAAGTTCATTCTCACTGTATTAAATTACTTCAAAAAAATCATTCCATAATTATTTTCTCAAGTTTTATTAATAATGCCTCTATATTCTCGGAAAATTTTCTAATATTGTTGTTAGAAACTATTCTTGATATGATCTTGTACTATGACATACTTCATCGAATATATTGGACGGTATATTTTTATTCATTCGACTATTGTCAAAATAGAAAACGTAGACAATATAAAAGATAAATCCTTAAATAATTATAAACAATCTATTAGTTTCAGTAGGTAATACATACATTGTTATAATTGGAATGGTGACAAAGTTCGTTAATAATGTCAAAGTAAATAAAAAATATTCGTAGAAACGCAAATATAAATAATATATGGACATTTTAAAAATGAATAATTTTGGATTTGAAAAGTTGTAAATTAATTGATCATGAATACGTAATCATTGACTGTAAAATAGTTTAAAGGTTTTGTGCCTCTCGTTATAGGTTAAAATAAAGTTCTTTTAATATTAATTTATTTTAGTTTAAAAAAATTCATTATTTAAATAAAATAAAGTATAATACATTATTATATTTTTTAATTTTTAGACAAACTTAAATTGCAGTGACAGCACTAAGAAAATACGGCAACACAAAAAAATATCGTACGGAGCTTAATAAACAGTTGAAAGTACTCAAGTTTTAATTGAACATACGGAGAATTGATTTCTAAATAATTAAATACGATCTTTATATCAAATTAAATTTTCAAAATGTTAAAAATCGCTAAATTGAACCGATAACAATTCCGTGATTAATTACCCTGAAAAAAAAATTAAAAGTTGCATATTGAATAAATCGGTTGAGAATAAAAATAAAAAGTGTAAAAAAAAATATATATTATACATTGTACTTAGAACGGCATGAATTCTAATAAATGATTATCTATTTCTCATAAATTATTTCTATTTAATAACTCACATAATAATTCATATAAAAAAAAAATAAAAAATTGTTTTATTGTTCAAAAATCTTATTATGCACGTTGCACGTAACTTTTACTCGTGAATAAAACTTGAAATAATTGAAGATTTAATAATTGTTAAATTACATATAAAATATGATCCTTTTTCCACTATAAGTGAAAACAAATCTGTTAATATAAACACTTTTTGCACGTGAAAATAAATTTTTATAAAAATTGTTTAATAAAAAAATTAATTTAACGATTCAAGTTATTTACTTACAAATAAAAAATAATTTATAAACTATAAAAATGAATAAGAATCATTTTTATTAAAAAAATACAAGTTTTTATTTGGAAATTTCAATAAATATGTTGATAACAGATTTATTCGTTTTGTAAATATCAGTATACAGAACTCATAATCAGCTTCAGCATTTTTCATCCGCAAAAGCCTTTCAAATATGTATGTATTATGTTAATTACTTTTCACTTTTTTTTTAAACTATTAAATAAAAGTTTAAGTTTAATATTGATTTTTGTATACATAATATAAAAAAAATAATATAAAAATAATCCAGTTCGTCTACACGGTATTATGAATAAAATATTACATGAAAAAAGTATAAATAAATACTAATAAAAATGTAATTTAAATAATACAACTTTATCAATAAAATAATATTAAAAAAAAAGAGAGACATATAATCACATGACTGACGTAAATAAATAAATGAACATAAGATTAGAATGGAAAATATACGTATTACTATATGAACTTTTCTGTATGGATCGTCACATACCTATATAGGCTAAAAGTATTAATATATTTCTTGGTATTAAAGTAAGAAATATGTTTACAAAGATAAAAAATCATGTTATATATTTTATGAATAATAGTGAATTTATCTCAATGTTATAAATTTTTTTCCCCTTATAAATTCAAAGTGTACGAGGAGATAAGATTTTTGAATGTCAAAAAAAAAATAAAGTATATGTAAATGAACAACGTATTCGACTTCCAAGTTTATATAAAATTTACATGTTTTGTATTACGTTATATATTTATCACCAAAATTCTTTCCAAGATAAAAATGTTTAGCACAACCAATCACAATTGTTGATTAAATTATCAAATCATTGATTGTAACTATACCAACAGAGAATATCATAATTAAGTACAGAAAAATATATTAATTTTATTTATATAAATGTCTTTGTCACATTGTAATAAAGTGAGAAATGAATAAAAAATAATTGCGAATGAAACTATAGTCTTCCTATCAATGCTTGCTGTGGCATATTTAAAGCGTAGCATTTTTCCAATGTAAAGCAATCTAAGTATTGTAAAAGTTAAAGTTATGAGTGCTAAGAAAAACGTAAAAAATAATAAAACTCATACTGAGATTATATAAATCACGAAATTTTGTTGAAAAAATAAAGGATTAAAATTTAAATACTGAATGAAAATAAAACCTGTACCTATCTATACTAATATATGTGATCAATCGGTGGATATGTGTGTGAAGAATATGAAAGATCCAGTGAATATATATCATAGTTTTCATACATCATATTTAACGACATTATTTCATTATGTAACAAAATATCATATTTATGAGGAGATAAAAGAGCTGACGATAATAATAGAATAAAATATTATATCTAAAATTACAAAGAACAGCAAGGAGTTTTATTAATTATTAACATACTCGTTAATTTTAAATAATTATTACTCGTTAGTTTAAAAAAATTTATATTGATTAATCTATTCTATTTTTAATATAATCTATAGTTAAAAATTAAAATATATAAAATTTCAATAATACAATAATAAACTAAATAGTTTCCAATATTTATAAATAGATATAATAGTCCTTTATAATTTATATAACTCAAATTTTATATTACTTTTGAAAAATTTCTTATTTATTTTAAATGTATATATAAATACATATAAATTCTACAAATAGTTATGATTCTCTTAAAAAAATGTATAATTGAAAAAAATTTACCAATTACTTCATACAAGGATTATATAGTTTTTTAGTATAGTTTCTTAAATATTTTTAATTATTCCATCATAAAATTATTTTTAATATTAATAATGTTTTATTTTATAAAAATATATAAAGTGTTTAAGAATATTCTACAGTTTCAAAATGATAATAGCATGCGAGATAACTATATTAATATTTTACAGTGGAGAATTGTTTAATATTTTATTAATTTTTTGACTGTACATTACTTTTATGACTGTAATTTATATATACTTTTCACAGCAAACCTACTAAAAAATAAATTATAAGTTCATTAAATATAAATAATATCTGACTCGTATATACCTAATAAATATATGTACAAAGATGAGCACACTATAGTATATAAGTATATAATATATAGTATATAATTAATATCGTATCTTAAATGCACCAATTTGTGTGATTCATAACTTCACTTATTTAAATTTGTATTTACTCAAAATATGATATTAGAACTATACTAATACCATACAATCAAAAATTCATAAACTGTACTTTAATAAATTTATATGTCAAAAAACGTTAATTGCTATACTATTTAAATATTAATATATATTGACTATCTGTCTTCACTGCTATTCATTCAAATCAAAGAAGACAAATTTTCGTTGTCAGACCAAGAAAAAAAATTCAATAACTTTAAATCATATATTGATAAATTTTAAATCGATAAACTTTAAAAATTAGTTTTTAATACAAAAAGATAAAAAATATTTAAAGCTTTCTAAATATTTCTGCAAATTAGTATTTTAAAAACAAAAAATAATTTTTATTTACTTATTACAATAAAATTTTATATCAGGAATGAACAATATTTGTAATAGCGTAATTGCAAATTTAAAAACAATACTTCAATTAAAATTTAAATAAAATGCATTTAAATTATATATAAAATATTATTTACGACAATTTTATACAATTAACAAAATTGTTAAAGATAACATTATCAAGCATAGGTATACATATATTAACAACCCAGGATAAATTTATAACCGTCAGTGGGTAATAACCACATAACGTTGGCGCCACGCCTCAAGTAAAGATTGAAACTCCACAAGACGCCTTGATATTACAACAGCGCTCATCGAGTATCTCAAAATATATAGTGATTTAGTATCAATACAGAACATTCACATGAATACGATCAGTTGTTTGCATTTAAAATTTAGGAACCATCTTGAAGATGATATTCTGGTACTCGTTAGATTAATTCAACTTTAGATGTACGTATATGTATATATATTCTGTTTGTTCCATTCGATATAGCTAATATTCGATTAAAAGAACAGTAATAACTCATTTTTATTGTGATAGACTATGCTTTATAATGCATTAAAAAATTATCTCGTTTTCATAAGGACATATTAAAAATTATACTTGATACAATTACATGTTTCCTATATAAATTAATATATTTAAATAATAATTAATGCATGTGCAATTATTCGTATACAATTAAATTGATAGTTAAGCATATATAATTTTACTTAAATGTTTTATAAAATAATATTATTTTAATTTTAATCATATTATACTTGCAATATAATATATACTTCATGTATGCTTTTTTAATTGTATAACTATGAAAAAAATATAAATTTGATATTGGTTTCAAATTATTTGAAATCTAGAAATCAATTTTTCATTAAGACTGTACAAAATTAATAATTATAAACATATCAAACATATTAATGTATAATAGTATGTATTATTGCAAATGATAAAAATGTGTTTAAAATTTTCATAGAATTGATAATATAAATAACATATTTTATTGTAAAAACTTTAATGGTATAGTTTTTTATCCTTGTTTACAAAAATAATTTGAAAATAAAATTAATCTTAATGTTTATATAAATATAAAGTTGAAGAAAAGTTTACCTTCTAAACATTAATTCATATCTACTTATGTTACATAGGCTATATTTTATATTATGAAACATTTATAAAATAATTAAAAATGAATCCTCTTGTAATCTTATGAATTATTATTCTTATTTTTTATAATATAAATAACCAATATTACATCTTATTATTTCATGAAAATAGATACTTTAATGAGAAATCTGAATTTTAAAAGATAACAATTTAATATAAAAATGGCAGTCGTAGAAGAGGCCCTGACTCTTGAAAGAGGTAAATTATTATTTAGCTATTTGACCATTCATAATAAATATGTACAAAAAAAACTTTGGTAATAATCTTACTTAAAGTAAATGAAAATATATGATACTATTAAAATGTCATAAATTATTATAAAAAAACAAGAACATTTTATAAATAAACCTACTTTTTTTACCTCATATAGATGTGAAAAGATCCGTTGAGCTTCTAGATAAACTACAGAAAAGTAAGTATTATTGCATTGAATTAATAAATTTACTTGAAATTTACTAAATACATTAACTTTACTTTATTAGGTGGCGAGATTCCAGTTACAAAATTGGCTGCTTTGCAAAAAGTATTACAAAGTGATTTTTTAAATGCAGTTCGTGAAGTTTACGAACATATTTATGATACTGTTGATATACAGGTAACTTTATTTGATTTTAGTTTTTACATTTTATAAAAATATATCTTAATTAGAATATGTATTAACTACTTAAAACACTCATATTTAAATGCAAATATTTCAATAGAAAAATAATAAATTCGTTTCCGTATAATTATCAAATATAATATTTATTAAAAACTGTAAACTTTAATTTTATTAAATCAAAAGTTTATGTATATAAATAATAATAAACATAAATTTTAAATAAATAATTTAATAATTTATTATTAAATACAGATACAGCTATAATATATTTTTCCAATTAACAGCTGTTAAGTAATACTCTGAGATTAATTAAATGTCGCATAAATTTCTATAAATAGCTATAAATTTTCAGCCAAATGCTCAAGTTATTTCGAAATAAGTGATAAATTAAGTTACAGTTCATTTGTATGAGTCTATACAATTTTAACATCTATGCCATTAATTTCTTAATTTTGTATCATATATAAACGGATATGCAATTATCTCATTAATGCATACATATGAAAAGAATATTGTGTAAATAATTAAAATTTAAATAGAAAATAAACAATATATGAAATTTTTTTATTAAATCTTAATCATGCAAGAATCCATAAGTAATATAATTAAATACCATGTATGAAATAATGGTTCTAAATACTAAATTAAAGCATATTTATTACATATTTCTTAAACAAATTTACAAAAAAATATTGAGCAAAAATGAGAATGAAAACTTTAAAAATATCTATGATCAATATCCATATAGATTTAAATAAAATTGATATGAATTAAATGTTAAAATAGTTTATATTATCCAGTTTAGTAAAACAATACTAATTAAACAATATTTTTTAAGATAATAATATTATATAAAATTTTAAAAAATTTACCTAAAAATTATCTTAATTATTAGAAAATTAATAAAAAAATTTATTATAACAAAAAAATAATATGCATCCATACATATATTATATTATTGTGTAATATGTTAAATTTATATTTTTAATATATTTATTATAAATATTAAATATATGGATTTTCTAAACAGTAAGTTCCGAAATCTTAAAAATTTAAGAGAATAGCATTTGACATGTTCCTTTTAAATCGTCAAGTATGCATGGTGTAATATTATGATACCTATAAAAACTATAATTTATGAATATTTATCAAGGGTTCACAAGATGTGCGAGCTTCAGCAACTGCCAAAGCAACAGTAGCTGCATTCGCCGCAAGCGAAGGTCACGCACATCCGCGTGTCGTCGAGCTGCCCAAAACTGAGGAAGGACTGGGCTTCAATGTGATGGGTGGAAGAGAACAAAATTCACCTATTTACATATCGAGAATCATACCAGGAGGTGTTGCAGACAGACACGGTGGTCTCAAACGTGGAGATCAGTTGCTATCAGTCAATGGAGTGGTCAGTTCATTAAATACCTAAGTTTGGCGGATGATTCCAATACAGCGAATGATCGAATGGCGTAGAATGTTCAATGATATCGATATATTATACTGAAAAATAATATATAAAAATAAATAAATATTAAAAACATAGTATGCAATACTACAAATATTATAGCTATTTGATAAATTATCGATTATTTAATTAATGCCGATCGTTAAATACTAATTTAATTTAATTTTTAATTAAAAAGATACAACCATATAAATCTTAATTATAAAGATAATCCTGATGACATTAACCAAATTTATTGAAATATATATAATTATATATATAATATATACTTATAATATATTATACATAACTAAAAATAGTGATGTTAAAATTCTGATACAAATTTTATCATTCTGATACATCATAAAAAAATTAGTCTCTTGCTAAAGTTTTGAATGATTTATTTACAGAAAAATATGTATGCATTTAAAGTTCACTATTTTTATAATTTTTTTTATATTTCAAAATAGATAAATTTCTTATAACTATTATTCTTTTTAGTGTGTTGAAGGCGAGAATCATGAAAAAGCTGTAGAACTGTTGAAACAAGCTCAAAATTCTGTTAAACTTGTTGTACGTTATACTCCAAGAGTTCTAGAAGAAATGGAAATGCGCTTTGATAAACAACGAAGTGCTCGTAGACGTTCTCATATTCAATAATTATTCCACTATAATCTAAAACATACATTAATATACTTGGTAAATGTAACCAAAAATTACTTTTCCTATTAATATTTGTTATACATATATTAAAATTTGTCTACTTTAATAAATTTATCTTTAATGATATATAAAACAAATTAGAATTAACTCATTACGATTATAAATAATAATTTTTTAAACTATTTTGAACCAAATTTTAATTATTTTCTAATAATGAAAATATAAATGTTATCTAGATATTTTATAAGACATTTTATGTAGATATTTATTTATACAAATTTGTAATTAATTCATCTTATACCTAATCAGTAGTCTAAATAATAAATAATATTATTATTATAAAAAATTTGTAATTTATGTTCTTATCTTACAATCGTTATATATTATTGAGTTGAAAATGACGAAGTTTCTTAAATTATTTGTTAACTGATAAAAAACTGGGAAAACTTTAATTGCAAAAAATTAAAAAAATTCCATATTATTTTTCGAAAATTTTATGCATTAAATAATTTAATTTTGTATGTTTTAATATTTTCTTTATTAATTATAATACATTAAATTAAATAAAATAATATGAATATAAAAATATATGAATATAAATGAATATAAAAATTAAATTTTCATCAATAATAATTAATATTAAATTCGTATTTCGTACCATGGTTTCAATAGCTTAATCAAGCATTTAATAAAATTAATTGAAATAATAATATTTTTATAATATTATATAAAAAATAACTATTGATATTATTCAACATTAAATACAAATTTTATTTAAAAAAACGTTCATATAGAACAATAATTATAAATATTAATGTAGCTAATATAAAAAACAAATAATAATTTATTTTTAAAAACAACCATATTCCAAAATCATTTTTTAAAAAACTATAAAATCGATCTATTTATTTGACAATGTACAATACACTTAACATGTTTGATTTATATATATACATATATTAGCTCATATAAGAAAAAAATACCATAAATGTACATATAACGTTAAGTTTAATGTTAAAACTCTATTACTAAAAAAGAAATAAAATCTCAATCGATCTGACGAGTGCAAACATTTTACGTCAACTTTAGTCAGTCTACCTTTGCATTAAGGGACGGTAGAGTTTAAAAAGCATGCCAGTAAAACAGTTATAAAAAAAGCGGTAATCAAGTTAAACTGAATTATTCAAACGGGAGTACCACAGTGCCTAAAACTACACATTGTTGAAGCTCAAACTCATAAATGGCATCCTGAAGAAAAGTCGTTGCTTAGAGATGATTGGAATTAAGAGCGTCCAGGTTCATTCGCTACGCAGTAAACCCGTAGTAATTGAAACTTGGTATGAGGTACAACTGAACCTTTAATGCGCCAACGAAAATGCATCATCGTATTTAACGATTATTAAGAATTACAAGATGAACTAAAATGATAAATATCCAAATAGATGAAGTTGGAATTATCAAATGTGTTTTCGTAACTATAGAAGTTTTTCATTAAAACCAGAATATCATTGAAAATATTTGAAAAAACTAAATTATTTTTTTAATATTTATTATTTTTTGTATCATATAATTAGGTATCACTAATTTATATGTTTTATAATTTCAACTTAGAAGTTTAATTATCATTAGACATTTTTAATTGACGATGAATATTTATGAATATATTCATCCATTTTAGGAAAAACATAAATTAATTAATTGAAAAATTAATATTTCTTATAATCAATATTTTCCTTAGTTAATTATTACTTAAAAAATAATAAATAAAAAATTTTTTAATTTAGAATATATTTTTTCTTATATAATAGTAATTAATAACATTGATAAATAGTAATTTTTTAAAATTATATTTTAAACTTTAAATTCAACTGCAATTCAAGGATATAAATATTATTACTTGGATTTAAATATATCCATATCCATATTTATATTTTATTATTAGATTTATCAATAATTATTCTTTAAATTGTTAAGTCCGTTGTGAATTCAATAATATCTACTGTTGGATATTTTTACTTATGATAAGTTTTTATATTTTAATCCGTAAGATGGCAGCGTAATTCAAATCATATCTGTTATGCTATTCAAAAAATATTTTCTATAGAAAAATTCTGTAAGAAATAGTATCAAGGTATTTATTAATGCTGTATAAATTTAATACAAATAAATCAATTTTTGGTAAATATATAATTTAGATTTTCTATAGAAAAACTGAACGTGTATTTTATTAAAATACATATAAAGTATAGTAAAAACATATTTTATACTTAAAAGATTTATTATAACTTAATTTTTTTAATATTATCTGATTGTGCTAATAATAATTAATAAATTTTTTGCAATACTTTTTTACTTTCAAATAAAAAATTTTTATATAAATTTTTTTTATTTAAAATAATAATTACATACGTAACTTAAATTTAATGTTATAAATTAAAAAATATTTTAATTATTGAAATTTAAGAAAGTATAAAAAAAATTTTTTATTTTATAAAATATAAGTTTTATAATTTATTTAAGTAATAGTATATATTCGGATCTATTTAATAATAGTTTAATTACAATTACATCTGTAAAATTATATGCCTTAAACTATTTTTTAATATATTATATAATATTATTCGATAAATTTAATAAATAATCATCTTTAAATTCGGCAACGACAATAAAATTTTCTTAAATTAGATGCAATTATTATATAATCATATAAAACAATCCCAATGATATTAATAGTAATGCAAATAAATCTGCGTTACCCTCCACGTACAAATAGATGAAAGCCATCTTCGCCTAATAAAGGGATAAAAAGTGATCTAATGTGTAATATTGTGGCCTTAACACCCTCAGCCCATCACCACCCGATTATACTACCGAGTATTTTCCTTTCCCTTTTTTTATCCGATAGCACTCCACCGATTCTTCTCTCTCTACACCTTCTCTTCATCTCCCAATATGCATTTTTTGCGTAGCATCACCAATAACATGCTTTGCTTCATTAAATATGAATAAGACGATATCCTTACTGCTGTGTTGGCCTTACATATTTTTGCTTTGTATTTTTTTCTTGCCATAGTCTTTCCTTCATCTCATCACTTGAGATTGTACGCAATCTGGCAATCCCAAATCAATGATAATTTAAAAATTATTATTTCTCCCAAAAGACATAGATTTAATACTTTGCTTTTTCCAGTATTTTATTAAAATTCAAATCAACAACTTCGTTGCTGATGCGAACAGTTAAGTAAATATGTAGATAAATATACTATTTAGAAAATCGATATAAATATATGTATATATTCTTATAAGGATACTTTTCAAATGAGTGAATGAATTTTTAATAATAAAAATATAATTTATAGTTTATAATTCAATTCATATTTTTTAATTTTATTTATGAATTGATATTAATAAAAAACATTTTAAATTTTTAAAAGAACAAAAATCCAGATTTTTGGAATTAAGTGTAAATTAACATAATTATTTAAACTTATACTAGGCAATATCTTAAATTTAAAAAAATGAATTATATAATCAATATATATAACATTAAAAATCATATTATTGTTCTATTTGTATTAAAAAATATATCAATAAAAATTATTGATGTATTTAACCTGAAGTTTTTTTATTTTTCTACTATATGTACTTTTATTCGTGACGAGTATTAAAAATGCCTACTTTTTAAATTGAGTCAATTTTCGAGCTCGAGTAATTTTTCCATTTCTTATTCTTACAATAAGTATTTCACGAACTAAACGAAGAAAAAGGAAGGAAGAAAGAAAAGTTAGTTGGTGAGAAGGAATGAACATCATTATAAAAAGCGATTCCTCGTTTGCATCATTGATCACATTGTGTTAACGTCCTCAACCTAAAAAGAAAAAATAGCCAGATTTAATTTATAGACAGTTGAGATTGATTTACACGGTAGATCGTCAAGAAAAAATCCGACAATTTGTATTTCATGAGATAGCCACATATATTAAAAGAAATAGGCCCAGCAATGTTTTGTTCAATTATTTAAGGACTCGAAAGCGCGTTAAATTTTCTCTTTCTCTCTCTCAGTCTTTCTATTGCTACACGTACACAGACACACATACCTATTCGTTTTCACATGCTCGTGTACATACTTTAATATATATGTACACACACTTTCATTCTCTCATACTCACTTCTTGCAAACTCGATCTCTGGTCCCTTATAAACTTTCCGCCAAGCATTATATTCCTTGCGAGTTGCAACACAGAATCGTAAATGATCTAGGTTTTCGTTTCTATTGTTTTTTTCAGGTAGCCACACTAGAAATATGTCGGTGATAAAAATTACAAAATGTTAAAGAAACTTGAGCTCCAAATAGAATATTGAATGGATAGATTGTATGTTTTTATACGAGATTGTAGAGTTAAAAATTTGTTTAAAAACTTTAAAGAAACATATTGTATTTAACTTTTTATGTATATTTTCTCCTTAGAATTAATTTTGAATATGTAAGTCATCGATATGTAGTACGAATTTTTACTTTGTATAATACTATTCAAAATATAATTACTACTCATAAGTGACCCAATTAATTTACCTAAAATTGAATTGTTAGAATGTTATTTAACCAAAAATTAAGTCAATGATATTGTAACATTTAATTTTTAATTATTTTATAACTCGAATAACTGAAACATGAAATCTTTTATATAAAACATTTACATGTATTTTAAGAGAATTTCAAAATATTTTTATAAAATTTATGTGTATGCATCCATTTAACTAGTGCATATAAAAATTAATAGCAATATTTTATATATCTACACATAATTTATAATTAAAAATAAAGAAAATGAAAAAATAAGAATATTTTACTAGAAAATTTATTAAAAATTTTACTATAAAATTATACAGTTATAAAAAATTATAAGTTCTAAAAGAATAATAATTCGGACAAAGCTAGTAATTGATTTTTTTATCGATTTTTATAATTTGTATCAATGTGTAAAATAAATACAATGAAAACTACATAATTATATTTAATATGATTAATAATTTTTGTTATTATGTATAAAATAAAAGAAATAATTCATATATATACCATCACTCTTTTAATTTTAAATATTAATATTCTAATTTAATTAAAATTATAAATAATACTTAAATAAAACAAAAAATTTACTAATAATTTATATAAATAAAACTTTATAATTATATTCATACATATAGAAATGGTTAGATTATCCAAAGAGTAAGAAATTAAATTTTCCAATCTAAAATTCCTAGAAATATTTAATTTTTAATAAAACTAATAAAATTGCCACTTCAAATTTTTTAATAATATTCCGCAATTACGATATTAAAAAAATAACTATAATTTGTACGTTTATACATATATTATTAATTTGTATTAACTTGTAATTATTTGTTATGAGCATACCACGATAAATAATTATCTGAATCTGGATTGCAGATCTTTAACGAAGTTATAATATGAAATATAAGTCAAATTTAATATGATAATAAAATAAAATATAAATCTAATTTTTAACATTAAAAAACTATATAATAATCTAAATTAATAACTTCACTCTATAATATATATTTTAATTTATATGCTAAATTATTTAAATTACTTTAGTACATTTCATGTGTTATTAATAAGTTTATAAGAACTAATTAATATTATTGTATTCTAAGTTTTATTCTGAAAAATTTATTTTTATGAATTAAAATTTAATTTTTATAAATTGAATTAAATTATATATTAAATAATATTTATTTAAAAGTTTATAACTACAGTAATAAAAAATATAAATTTTTGAAATTTGTAATTTGAATAAAATTTATTAACGTAAACAATATTATATTATTTGATTTTATAAATGTTTTTTAATCGATTTTAATGAATGCATATACAAATAGAAATCATAACTACACTTTTAGTGTTTCAAATACAAAATACACTATACCCAGTAAACAGACTTCGTCAAACATTTGCAAACTTTAGATCGTAGTAATGTACCCGTGGGGCTGTATTAAAGTCCCTCTTTTCATATGAAGGGATAAAAAGAGACAGTGATACAAACTAAGAGAAAGAGAGGGGTAAGAGAGAAAAAATATTACTTCGTATTCGGGATTCGAAAATTTTCTTCTTAATACATTCGAGGTAGAGCAAAAGTAGATGGGAAGAGATAAAGAACGATTTTATAAGGTAAAAGGAAATGCGTTGGAGAATCAAAGGATCACTTTCGCTTGTCGATAGAAAAGGTTATACACTTGGGAGAGATGGAAATACGCGTTCTCACTTAAGATTAGACCAAATTCTGCTTGGGCGCTGAAATTCCGAAAATCGGAGATATTCGATATTTAAAAATCTGATTCTATACAAGCAGTATACTCAAAAATATTTTTCGAAACTTTTATTTTATGAATAGATTCAAACACTTATATTTAATTAAACAAAAACATAATATGATAAAAATATCTTTATTTATACACGTTACTATATTTATATTACATATGCTATTATTTTAATTATATTTTATTTCATTTTATAATTCATAGCTCGTTATAGCTTCTCGTTATAACTCTTTTTTCTTACATATAAAATTATAAATAATTGTTAAAGTATTAGGTATAATATTATGGGTACATATATTATGCACTTAATTACAAAATTTATAAATTTATATACAGATATAATTTGTCGTAGAACTAATTTCTTACTCACAATATGAAATATAAATATTAATTGTTTTTAATAACATAATTTTAATATTAAAAATAAATTAGTTGGTTAAAATATTTAAAATTTACAAATATTATTTTTTATTTTTATAAAAAAATAAGAAATTTTAGTTTTGTTTGGATTTTCACCTTTATGTCTATTTTTATTAATTAAGTACTTTTTAATATTAATATAAATACTTTTTTTTATAATATCCATGAAACTTTAAAATATGTATACAAAAAATAATTAAAATCATTTTTATAATCATTGCATTAAAAATTATGAATAAAATAATAAAATATTATCTATTAAATACGTAAAAATAAAATTTTTTAAATTTAATTTATATATATTAATTTAAAAAATTTAATTACATCTGAAATTAAATTTTGCACTAATACTAATAAATATTAAACATCATTTATATAATAAATTATTTTAAAAAATAAACTATAATAAAATAAAAATTGCATATGAAGTTATAAATAACTACATTTGAAATTCATTAAAAAATTTGATTTTATAAAATAAAATCAAATTCATAATTTTTGAAAGACGAGTCAAAATTTTATACCTATTTAATTTATAACAATACTTGTAATGGTAATACTTACATTACATATTATATCTTTATATAAAGTAATTTATATAATATTCCATGATATTCTTTTATACCAAATCATTATATTATAGTAATAAAATAATCATATAAAAGAAAAGTTTATTACATTCTATTAAAAATAGTTATAAATTTTATTTACTTAAAGAAATGCTGTATTTAATTTTGTATATTTTTTGTTTTTATATCATGACTAAAGTTCTATGATCCTTAATTTTGTATACATATATATCAAAGAATAATCTGTGAATTCAACAAATTCATGCGTAGATTACATGAATTTGAGTAAAGATGTATTTCGTTTTACTATGGAGGCGTAGGTACAATACTTCGAAGTTAGAATGAACAGCCAATCCAGTATCTCCGAACTTGTCTTTAAGTCTGCGACGAAGAGAGGCAAATGAGAACGACCTTCTGTATTCGCTATTGTTTAATTTATTTGATTAAAGCTCACGGCATCGTTGTATCAGCGTCTCAAACTTGGTTTCACATTGCCAAAATACTGTTACAGTACTCATTCTCGCACTTGAATCTGCATTGTCGTCTTTCAACATCACTGTGACTCTCGAGTCAAGTCGACGAAAGCAAAGTAACTTCTTAAATTTTGCGGTCCATTAGAATGCAGAGTTAATACATAGCTATTAAAGAAAATATGCCTCTTTCTATTCTTTCAATAAAAATAATTTTTAGACGGCATTCTAATATGCAGATTGAATTTTTATAAATGACCTTTGCAAATGAAGTATTATTTCCTTGAGTATATATACATATATATATATATATATATATATATATATAAATCAAATATTATATTTAAAAAATAATATTAAATATATATTTTTTCATTATATTTGATATATATACATATATATATATATATATATATATATATAAATCAAATATTATATTTAAAAAATAATATTAAATATATATTTTTTCATTATATTTGACTTATAAAATATTTACATGATAATACAAAATATAAATTTTGTATTTATAAGTAAAAAGTTTTTTAAAAAGATCTCTGCATTATATAATTTAAGTAACTGTTTAAATTAAGCATAAATTAATTATTAGAAATTTATTTAAATATTTTTTTAAATAAGATGACATTCTAAAACTCAAATCATATTAAAAGCATAATGATAATATTGATAAACATAATTTATTTCCTAATTTTATATACATCTATTTTCAAAATGAACTATAATATATGCAATTTATTTTATTTTTATGAGATTACTTATAAAATATAAAAAATAATTTTTTACTTAAAAGCTGAAACTTATATTACAAGTTATATTTAATAATTTATTCTCATACACATAAATATGTATATACATAGACATATATATTATTATTATCAAATATAATTTAATCAAACTTCTTATATTTATTATAAATTACATATTTGTAACTATTTAAAATTAATCAATATAAAAAATGAAATACTTTTAAGAGTTTATTACAAAATTTTTTTCTTAAACATGATACTTGTATATTGAAATGAGATATATTTTATTTGAAATTTAACTACATTCATATTTAATTTTCTACAATAAAATATAAATTTTTTAAATAGTATTTAGCTCTCAACAATTTGTTTGCAAGAGCTATATTAATTAATTTGAATCTAATAAAATCAAACTGTATTGATAGATACACCTGGTATGTTTTTTTGTACAAAAAAGGATTAAATCGTTGTTTATAGTTACTCGATGCAATTATCTTAAATATTTATTAAACCAATAAATTTTAAATTAGTTGCTGTCGTGTCAATTAATGTTTGAACATAGTGAAATACTTTATTTCCCTAGGCCAAGATAACATACTGTGTACTATTCTCTATTAACCTGGATATTTATGGTACAATTTAACTCCAGAAATAATTGTCATCCGTCCCATGAGATAATCCGTCGTTACTTCAATTTTGTAAACGAAATAGGTTGATTAATTGCTTTTCAACACTAAATAAAATATGATACCAACTAACAGATAGCACAAAATAATTTGAATTCGTATTTTTGAAAACTAATTTAAAACTGCATTTTCTTTACAATGATTTTCTTCACTTAAAATAAGCGAAGTATCATTGCTTAAAATAGAAATATTGAATAAGCGTCATAAGATTCATATCTCGTACATTTTTTCTGTAACATTTGTGTATAATTTACTCTTGTAAAATTAACAATGAAAATTACATTATTCTTGTCCTTTATTTAATTTAATAAATATTTGAATTCATTTTTTTAAAACTTATATTAAGCTTCAATATTAGGCTAATAAAAATAAAAAATCTATTTATGACTTCATTCATAACTGTAAAATACAATTGTAACGCTGTGTATAATATCATTTATAATTTAAATATTTTATAAATATATTTATTTCACAGTTAAATAAAACTATATATAACACTATTCATTACTTTGTAATTTAGATAATAAAATTAATTTTGTACATTTTATAAAAAAGAGTACCGAATTTAATATATTTTAGTTTTATATTAAATTAAAGTTTAACGTTTAAAAAACTATTAAATAACATACTTGATAATATCTTAAAACTTTTAATATTATAAATTGCTATAATTATTAAGTCAATTATATGAATAGATTCTAAATTAAATACTTGCAAACTGTACTAATAAAGTTCTTAAAATTAAATAAATTAAATTATGCAGCTATTGATGATAGCTTATAATATTGTTGAATAAATAATTGCAATTAATTTTAATTGAATATTGCGAGTATACAAAAAATATCTTTTTCCAAAGTAAGAATTAATGTATAATTAACAATATTTAAGAAATATTTAAGAAAACTTTCATAACTATTTATAATAGTACGAAGAGAAATATACTAAAATTATAACTATATATTCTGAAATAATGAGTAAAAAATAAAAGTCTAATATATTCGAAAATAAATTAAAGTATTTACTTATTTTTTCGACATATTAATATTTTCTTAAACAATATTTGATTAATAATAAATTTTATGTGTTTATTGTTTTCATAAACCAAATTTAAATATTTTTAAGAAATATAAAATATACTTTCTAAATAAAAATGTGTTTAGAATACTATTTACAAACATCCAATAATGGAAAATTTGAACATTTTTTTTATTTCATTATACAAAATTATTAATACAAAATATTCTTTTAGTTTGTATTTTTATTTAGAATGTATAAATGCTAATTTACCAATAACTTATTTCTATCAATTTTTCCTACTTATATGAAATAAGATATAAACCATTTTTTGTTCATTCTTAAGAACATAGTTATATACTTTTAAAAATATTAAAAAGTAATAGTTATAAATATAAATTAGTAATATTGCATATGCAACTAAAATCGATAAAATATATTATAAAAAAGTCCAAAAAATTTTAATTTAATTTCTAATATTGATCGAAATTACTTTCTTTTATTATTATTTATTTATTATTAAAAATATTTATTATATATTTATTATTAAAAAATTTTATTAGACTCATTTATAAGTCATAAAAAACATGAATGTAACCGAATATACTAATAATATTACAGATGATAAAAAATAAGTATTTGATCATGGCGCAAACTTTAATTCATATGTGCAACATTTAATTGAAAAGAAAACAATAACAAAAGAAGAAAGAGACGATCGAAAATCTAAGATGTAAAAAAACAAAACAAGAAACAAGAATAACACGATTCAATTTCTAACGCGATTTCAAGATCGTTTTTTATGTTACTCAGAGCAATTCGCTCTACATACATCCGGAAACTAAGGGTGGGAGGGATACGAAATACTGCGCTTGTCTACGTATGCAGTAGGAAGAAGCAGAAGCATAGAATAAGGCGAGAAATAAAAAAGAAAAGAGAATGAGAAGAAGAAAGAAGTACCGAGCGTTCTGGTGAGTAGGGGTTGCAGAAGAAGACGAGAGAGAATTCGTAATATAGAGGGCCGCTCTACGGCTCCACTGGGAGGAATTCTGGGCTACGTTTTAAATTGCTGCATCCCCAACCTCCTTGTTTATGTATGTTCAATGTTTCTTATTCTCGGACTGCGTTAGTATGTACAACAAGAAAGTGAGACGAGAGAGAGAGAGAGAGAGAGAGAGAGAGAAAAAGTGAACAACATAGTAGTCCTCCCACGAACTTTATGTGCTCGGCTCCGACATAAGTATGCATTTTCAGTATGTAGTAATTCCTATAGGTATGTATTGTACGCTTTAGTTTTGAGCTTCCATTTGCTAGAATACGATCCAGCCTCCGTTTTACCTCTCCCAATTCGGCCTTGCATAGCCCTCGTTTGGTAGCACAGTTTTCCACTGGAAATTTCTTCTATATAGCTCATGGATATCTTTTTATTACCTCTTCTTTGCACTACATACTTTTCTAATTCCTTTTTTTCTTTCAATTGTTCTTCTTAGAGTCTGTATAAAGAAATAAAAGAGGATTCGATTGCTTTAACGTAGCCCTTGCGTTCACACCTTTTTCCTCGAAGAGGGAATTAGGCCATGTTAGTTGGACATTTTAATTTTCCTATTGTTTCTAGTCTAAATAATAGTTCTATTCTTGATGAAAAGAAAAAGAAAAATTAGGAAAGAGTTTGTTAATTTCCTCCACCATATTTATTTATGAAAGATATATAGTTCACTTTATGCATTTTAGCGAAATACGATGAAAAAAAGAACATTTATTTATTAGATTTTCTCAAAGCTTATTATTTTACTTCGACTTTGATATTATATAAGTATAATATTATTTAAAAATATAAATAAATATTAATTTATCTCATGGATTTTTTTGCATTTATTATTTTAATATAAAAAATGTAACTAATTAAAAGTAGATTCCATATAAATCATAAGAAATTGTTTACGTATTTTTAATAATATCTAATAATTTTCTTAAATTAAAACATGAATTATTCAGTTATTTATTCAATAACGTCAACTAGAATATCGATTAAAAATTAACATATATTAGTAAAAAGGTATTGCATTTATTTTATATTATAGATCTTAGATTATATGAAAAATATATGTTGAAATATTGAAATTAAAATAACCGTATTTGGAATTATGCTAAAAACAATGTTTTAAATATGATATCAACTATTATTTAAAAAGTAAAACAAGAATTCTCCTTAATATTAGTAAATAATCCTAATGCATATTTTCTTTAAATAAAAAGAATTCTTTTATATGAAAATAACACATCACTCGAAAAGTTTTTGATTGTTTATAAAAATCCAAAATGATATATCACAAGATATCGTTTTAAAATTTCTAATAAATTCAATTATAATAATAGTAAATTTTTATGAATCGAATAAAAAATTATACTTATATAAAAAATCATTTAAAATTATAAACTTATTTGACTCTTACGGGTAAACATTTTTAAATCTAAATCAATTTTATTTTTAATACAATATAAAAATGAAATAGCTGCTCTTACTTTATAATTATAGATTTGTATAGTAATATTTTGGGCTTGTTTGACAAAATAAATGTTAGTATGACTATTTCGTTAACAACACTGATCCTGATTCATAGATAATTTTATTCTGCATATAATTTTCTGAATAATATTTAAATAGATTATTATTCTTTAAATATTCATAAACAAGAATAATATTATTAAAAGTTTTGATCTAAATCACTAACTTATGCGAACACATTTTAATTATATTACTTTGGCTTTTTGATAATGTATTAATACATTATTAAGTATTGAATTTATAATCAAAATTTATAATAATCATTATTATGAATAATTAATATTACAAGACACAATGTAATGAATGTATAAAACAAATGTATCAGCTTAGATATAACCTATGTATTTAATTGTGTATAGCTCAACAAATTATAAAAATTATTTATTTGATATCATCATCATACAAAAACAGAGAAAAAATCACTGTTTCATAATTTCTTATTTATAATTTAAAAATCTGTTTGGATACTAATAACGTTCTATCTTTATCTCTTTTTTTCTTATCAATCTGCTTATTTGTATTAAAAATTATGGTAGCTACTACGACTATATACATATATATAATCTGTAACCAAGTATATGTATATATGTGCATATGTTATAAAAAAATTAATTCTTTACATATGAACTAATCAAATGCATATAATTTAAGAAACAAATAAGCGAACATACATAAATACTATGTACATAGCTAAATAACTAATGATAAAACCAATGACTGATATCATAAGAACTTAATTTTTCCTTCTAATCCTTACTTATATAATCAAGTCCCTACGATACATATAATACACATATATTAGCTAATTTTCTTTTTTTTTCATATAGAAATAAATATAAATTTCAAAGAGCCGAATAATTATTGTTATTTCATCATTTTTTAATTCATATAAAAATTTGTTTTATTGTGTTATCTAAAGATCATTTTATTTTTTAATTACATTTTTTACATATAAATTGAGATAGAAAAATTTAAAAAATGGATAAATTTTAAAAAACTTAAAAAAGTTTATCAACTATTTTCTAAGAATTTTCGATTAAGAAATTAGTATGATTTTTAATTCACGCTAACTACTATCATCATCGAAAAAAATTTATGCTTTAAATTAAATCCAATATTAATAAAAATAAATAGAATACTGCAAATTACAATATCATTTTCAACAGTCATAAATAATGATATTATAAAGATTATTTAAACTTTCTAACTTATTGAGTGTTTACAAACTGTTATTTTTTTAATAGTATGAATACATTAAAATATACTTGCAAAAAAGCTCTTTCATGTTCTTTAATTAACTATATTAGATAAATTGTACAACTCTCTGCAACATCTAAATAAGCGTAACCATTTTTAGTGACACAGTCATCGACATTCTCTCTTCTACAGTTTAATCGACATAACAGATAGTATGGCTCGTCCCTCGTATATCACAATGAGTGATGCAATCATTAAGAATTTTTAGGCCATGCAAAGAATATTAACAGTGATCCAGTATATCTGAATATAATATATAAGAAAATTTCAGAAAATTTTATCAAGCAAAAAAAAGAATAGAAAATAAGAAACAAAGAACTAGAATAGCGGTAATGAAACGATAGAGTTGATGGTAAAATATGGGCTTCTCACAACTATTATTGTAATTGTAATATAGGTAATTAAAAGCTTGTTAAGAAGAAAAGTTTTCAATCTATATTATTTAAAGTAACAATGCATTCGTGTATAATTTAGGCTTTTAATTGTTTCGTATCTAGTTACTACTTAAACTATGTAAAAAACTAATTCAGTTATATTTAATAGATAAATATAAAATTATAAGCATAAATTTTTTGTCTATTATTTTTTTAATTATTCAAAAAACAATATCTTATAAATACATGAATTATATTATTTTTTGTTATTTATTTCAACAAACGCAAAAAATAGTTAATTGTTAGTGCTTGAATCAGAACTCAAAATTCTTTTAGAATATGATTGATTATGCCACAGGAAACCCTAGAAAAATAATAATAATAAATAATAATAAATTGATTTTTATTTCAAAAGTTCTTTTTTTGATAACATCAAAATTAAATTCGTAATAAATTTACTTTATACAATAATTAATAACCGACGGAAATCGTTTTAAAAATTAAAAATAGAATAAAACAACTATTACAGTAATACAAATATATTTAAAAAGCTCGTTTATAAATCAATTATATAAATTTCAATATATATCTTCATATTATTTTAAATATTTACATGTGAAATAAATTTTATACATAAAAGAAGTAAAAATAGAATAAACAAATACACATAAATTGATTAAACTATATAAACCATGAAAGTAGAAAATATAATAAAACTAATAAAATATTTAAAATTTCTTGTAAATAATGTGAATATATTTTAGATATTTCACAATTAATATTTTTATTAATTCTAATTAACATAATTTATTAATAAAATTTTGTTTACATCGATTTATTTTCAATATTTAATACATAAATATAGATATGCTAAAATTATTATCAAAATAACTAGAATTATTATTCTTTCAGTAGATCATAATATCATTATTCTCTATTATTAATATTATTGTTATTTTACACTGTATTACTTTACTTATATTACTGTCAATATCGTCAACAATTTCTTTTATATTTTAAAAATTTTTTTCTTTAATCTAATTTACTATAAAATTAATAAGTAAAATTAAGGTTAAATAATGAATATTTTTCAATAATCTTTATAATTCGAGTATTAATGAATCTAAAAAATATTTATAAAAAAGCCCAATTTTAATTATAAGTTTTTTGTACTCTCAATATATGTTGTGTTTCACATTGCGTCAGTACTCGATGTAATGTATACGTATAATATTATTACTTTCATAATACTTATATATCATCGACAGCTCATTTCACATATAGTCCAGCTATATAATCATCGTATTTCTACAGCTACTTATAGCTTCCTTCCTCATTTTCGAATCAACATTCGATCCTCCTTCACAGCTTTAGCTCACCCTCCTCTTTACGGCTGCTGTTAAGTAAAATACCATTAAATAATGTTATTTAATGTTCTAAAAATGTTCTTTAATGGGGAAATGATCCTCATAAAAGTATTTAGATTTGCTTTGAAGGAATTAATATCCATCACTTAATAATACTTGGGAAAAATCTTTATTATAATTAATATAATATTTTATTATATATATAAGATATCAAAATATAATTGTTTTTATTAATTCAGTTTTCTTTACTAATAATATTATAGAATCACTAATTGTATAGAAAAGTGAGTCTAGTACATATTTTCTAATATAATATAAAAAGAAATAAAAATTTATAGTATAATTCTACAAGTTCACAACAAATATTTGTTCTAAGTAAAAGCAAAAAATATTTTAAATTAATTTTTTTTTTTAAAAGTTAAAATCTATTCATTGAAATTATTTATAAAATTTAAACTTATAATTACATAAAATTATTGAACTTTAAATAATAATATATCATAAAAATAATATTTTCATGTTTAAAATATATGTATGGTCGTCCATAAAATCAATTACAATTCAATTACGTAATCATTTCAGTCATCATATTTCAGTTCTGTTGTTCGGTTATTAAACTAATTATACGATTAAAGTTAATACTTACTATCTTAGGACAGCTTGTTCTAAAACATTAAGTAATCAACTCAATCTAGAAATATAGCATATATTAAATTTACATATTCTAACTAATATATGTATACAATACACATAATATTAATTGCTTGAAAAAATTATTCTATAATAATAATAAAAATTTACTTGGATATAACTACTGATATTTTCCATTAATATAACAATCCATTAGTATCACTCAATATAATTTATAAGTAATAGAAATGTGAGTATTTATTAGAGTGTTACTTATTCATAAATATTATTAATTTTGCACAAAATATTGATTTTTTTGCTATAATTCTAATAATAAAAAACATTCATAAAAATTAATAAAAAACATTAAAAAAAAATTTTTTTTTATTATTTGTTAAGAATTTTTATAAATTTTAAATAATTAAAAAATTGTAAATATAATATTAAAAAATTCTTATAATTATTATTGAAATGAAAACGGTAACTTCGTACAAGATAATTTCGATTACTTTCATTTCTTCCTTTTTTATCCTGAATATTCATAGATTTTTTCATGTATATTTTCAGAGTATGCATAGTTTTAAATCTATAATAACATAAGTACAATGATTATATTCATTAATTTGTTTAAAATTGTCGGGTGCACTATATATCGTTATAGATTTTTTTATTTTTACAATGAAAAACAATTACACATTTTAATTTTGTTATGTAAAATGCATATAAACATCGTTAAAAAACGTGAATATACAGTGGTTAAGTACATATGTACCTGTATTGTACAATTAGATTAACGAAACATTTCAAGTTTTACAAAACTAGCTGATGCATGAAATTATAGGTTATGAACATACAATGTTATTTCCGTTGTCTTACCTTATAGTAACAGCGTATATCACTATGAAATCTTTCTATTAAGTTTTCTATAATTCCGAGATTTTCAATATATAATAATAAAAGTAAATTATTTATTTTATTCCATAAATTTTTTAAATTTCATTAGATACTGATGTAAAATAAATTATTACTTAACAAGATTTTTAACTCTTTTATCAAGTCAATATATTTATAGTTTTACAAATAATAAATAAAGTAAAACTTGTCTAAAAGTATTGTATTTTTATTTAATAATAAGATGGAATAAAAATACTAAATAGTTTACATTTATTTCACTCATAAATATTAACAAAATTCTTAGCTCTCTTAATTTAGCACTTCAGTTATCTTCGGTAAACTACCTATCATTGCTACAGTATATCACTTCATCTCTATTTTTACTCTTTGTTTTTGTTTTTTCCGTTTATTTTTTGAAAACTCTATCTGTTTTATATTTATAATTGAAATAAACTGTTACTAAACATAGTAGCTGACATCTAAATAGTAAACATCAAGAAAAGAAACAGTCCTCTACTGACCGTTGAACCATAAACAACGGAACCTGTTAACACAATTGAAACACTATACGTCTCCACAATAAATAAAGAACATTGGTTCAGTATAAAATAAATGTAAAAATAACATTAAAAATTAATATAAGTGAAGAACTATATAATATTTAATATTCATAAAAAATTTTTATCTAAAATAATACGTAAAAGAAATAACAAGAATTTATAAAAAAAAATAAAATATAAATTATCGGTGCGAAATTTATAGAAACTAATAAAAAAAAGTTAAAAACCCAATAAAAAAAATAATAATTTAATTTAACTAAACAATAAAGAAACACAAACCGCCATAGCATAAGAATTAGAACGCAACATAAAAGATTATCACAAAAGAGAAAAAGTATAATTTACATATTTCACCAAAATCTAATAAAATGAAACAAGATACCAATAAAATACATACAAAATAAAAAAAAAATACTAAAAACAGAAAACTTAAATAATAATAATCTAAAAATAGAAATAATTCAAGGAGAAAAAACAAATACATGTTATTACAAAAATATTATTAAAAATTTAAACGAAGAAAATAATAAATTAAAAGAAATAATTGACGAATACAGAAAAATAATATTAATAACAATAGTGGATATAAAGAACACAATATAACTATAAAAAATAAATATAGAATCATAGATACAGAAGATGTACAAATCGAAGACACTGAAACCAATGATACAATACTAGAAGAAATAAGAAAAAAAAATGAAATGGGAAAAAATATAAGAAAAAAAGAAAAATTGCTGAGGCTAATATATAAACAAGCAGAAGAACAAGAGAGCGCTATTAAAGGAAATAGAAGCGAAGAAGTTAATAACGGTTTACACATGCGAGTTAAAAACGTTAGGCAAAACAATAATAAGCCTCCACCCTTAAATATAATTTTCTGAAACCAAGGACACTATACAACTGTTACAGTAAAACACAAATATAAAAGATTTCTACATAAAACACATACATTGCAACAAATATATATTATATCTCAAATCAATCGATATTTTTTAATAACACTATAAAAATATAAAAAAACACAACAACAAATTACTGTACATTCACACAGAAAAAACATACTTACTTATTAGAAAGTTTAAATAAAAATTTCAATGAAATAGAAATTTTAAATGAATGAAATAACTTGTAAATACAAGAAATTCAATTAATTAAAGCAACATAATTTAAAACACATAATTCAACAAAAAATAATATTTTAATTCCAATCTATACGATACAAATCTCACAAAATAACAATATACATAAACTACAAAATATAAAATATTTATGTTATCGTAGAATATTTTGGAAAAAAATAATTAAAAAGAACTTAAGACAATGTCATAACTGCCAACTTTTAAGACACACATCACAAAATTTTAATCAGCAGTATAAACGCGTTAAATGCATTCAACAAAAACTAAGTGAATGTAAGATAACTAAACAAACAAAAATAGAAAAAACAGAAATATACTGAATAAATTGTAAAAATTTTGACACCCTACTTCGTATATAGATTGTCCAAAAATATTAGAAATTAAAAAAAAATAGAAGCTAAACGTTTTGAAATAAAAAAAAGAAATAAATAAAGTTAAAACCATAGTCAAAAGTCCTACGTAGATATGACAAAAAAATAAAATAGTAAACAAAATCAACAAACAACACCAAAATATTACTCAATCGGCATACACAAATACACACACAAACATCAATAATAGCCAAATATTTAATAATAAAATGCAAACAATACAAAAATTAAAAGAAAATATAAATAATACTCAAATTCAATAGCAATCATAAATAAAAGAAATTAAAGAAGCTCTGAAAAATTATGAAGAAAACTTTTTAACAATATCTCATTAATAGATACTAAAATATAAAAAAACATGTACAACATAACAATACACAATCATAAAAAAATATTTATCAATAACTCCGCACAAAACAAATTAGAAACACTTAAAATGATATGAATAAACGTCAACTCATTAATATCAAACCAAAAAAATTTTAACTTACTGAAGTTAATAGAGAAACAATAAACCAGATATAATATTAGTTTCTGAAAGTAAATAATAAAGAATTTAAAAACTATAAAGTACAAAATAACAAAAACTTAACAAATAATGAAATAGATAACTATATCGATAAAATAGACAATCACATAAATCGCGCTATTAACAAGTCAGTATATAAAATAACGAAGAAACTCTAGCGAATATTATATAAACAAAGACAAAAAACTACAAAAAGATAAAAGCTATACACTATCACTAATAAAAAGAACACAACAAAATTACAATGCTACTAAAAAAACAAGAATTAGAACTTTATAAATACTTACTTACTCTAATAAAAAACAAATTCAATAAAAATTTTCAGAATCAATAAATAATTTTTGAAATAACAAAAAAAATTACAAAAAATGATCCAACAATAATGTTTTCCAAAATTAATTCAATATTTAAAAAAAAGAAGATATTAATATTCCTCCACTAATAATATCAAATAAATATATCATAACACTAAGGAAAGCAGGAGTACACATAACAAATATAAATAAAAACAAAAATAACAACTATATAATTACAAAACCAGATTTACTAGGTGTTTAGTTTATTATTAGATTTATTTATTAGATCTCTATTTACTAGGATTACATTATTATGAAGTACGTAAACAAAACACAAAATTTGATAAACCGAAACTCAACAATATAATTATGAAAGAAACTAATAAACTAAAAGAAAAAATAAAAAATGATAAAACACAAAATTGTACAATGATAAATTTTTCAATAGAAAACACATTGAATAACCCAAAAAAATCCGAAAAAGAAATTGATTACTTTATTAATGTCACTCAAGTAAATAAAATTTTTAATAAACAAGAAAAAATCAGCAGGAATCGACAACATACCAAATATAGTATTGAACATACTCCCAAACAAATGAAATATTATTACACAGTAATATTTAACAACGCATTATATAATATGTACTTTCCGAAAAAATGGAAAAAAGCAAAAGTAATATCAAAACAAAAACAAATAAAAACAATACATCACTATCCAATTTTCATACTATAAGTTTTCTACTAAACATGGGTAAAATATATGAAAAAATAATTAATCGAATCTTAATAAAATATCGTAATAAAAATAACATAATACCAGAAAAATATTTCGTATTTAAACATAAATATTCGACAATACATGCAATTAATAAATTAACATCGGGTATATGCTAGGCACTAAACGATAACTAAAGAGTAGCAGCTTGCCCAATCGACATAGCATTTGACATAACTTTGACCGAAGGCATAATTTATAAATTGATAAAAAAAATTTCCTAAATATTTAAATAAAATTAATATGGAACATGATCACGGATAAGTCATTTATTATAATTTAAAGAAATAACAGAATCAAGCTTAGAATACATCGTAAAAAACGGTTTACAACAAGGCACAGTAAATTCTCTGATACTCTTTAATATATACAATAGTGATATTCATCATCCATTTAATTTTAAAAAATCATTACAAAAACAATAGATATATTTTTCAGACAATTATTATAATGCAATGGAAATTAAAAATTAATATAAATAAATACAAAACTATTTTATTTCGAAATAAATTATTCCAAATAGGTGTTTCAGAACGAAAAAACTATAAAAATTTTCAAATAATGGGTAGTTCCATAAAGAACAGGTAATCCCTCACAAACCAATAGTCAAATATTTAGAATTACATCTAGACACAAAATTAAAATATAATTATCACATAAAAACTCAACTAGAAAAAGCAAAAACAGCATTTTGGTGATTCTAAAAATTATTTTATTCAAAACACATATTAAACATTAAAGAATAAAAGTATTATGTTACCAAAGACTTAAACCAATCCTAATATACGGTTGCCTCATCAGGTACCATATACAACACACAAAATCGAAAAAATAAGAATTTTCGAAAATAAGAAAATTTATAAGAGCCTGTCTTATTTTGTACAGAACTAAGGCAAACACTTATAAAAAATACGTAAAAAACAAAATATTATACATCAAAGCAAATTTACAAAGAATAGATTGACATGTATTAAAATTAAGTAAAAATCATTATGTAAAATTACACCACATAAAATAAAATAGTTTAATTGCCAATACCAGATACCCAAACAAAAATTTTTTTTCAAAATGTTTAAAAACGGGTTTTATTCCTCATTCAAATTATTAAATAGTAAACAATATTTACAAGATAAAACAATATTCCCATTATATACCATATTTATAGAAAAAGATTTAATACAAATATAACTTACGAAGCAATTTTAAATAGCAATAATAATAAACCTTATATGGTGATACAATATGAGATATGAAAAAAGATAAAAAAGAGAAACACCGAAAATCTTCAAAACAATATTGTTACGCTAATATAATTATATAATCATAATGATATAAAAAAATCTCCTGATTAATACACATATAACGAGTGAAAAATAATAGATAATTATGTAAATAAAAATAAAACACATAAATTAAACGAATTTTAATTATTGTAATTAAGCCTTAAAACGTTTGAAATTGTATTAATTGAATATATTCGTAGGTAAATAAATATAAATTCCCATATTTATTACACAGTCCCGTTTCCTCTCTACACCTACTCACGTATACACAAAAAAAATCACAAAAAATTGAATGTACAGTTTTTAATTATACCCATTTTCTGTATAGAAATAAGAAATACAATTTTTGTTCTCCTATAAAAAATTCTGATACACAAAAAAATTTTAATTGTAATAAAAAAAGAAACAAAGCAAAACAAAGAACCTGTAAGACGGCAATCGATATAAATAACAGCATATTAGTCAATATAATAAGTTATTATTATATGTAAAATCACGGGTTATTATGATTGATAACAGCATATTGTATAAATATCTTATTTATTGGGTTCAAATAAATAAACATTAATAGATAAGAATAAGTTTTACTCTTATTTGTATAAAAATTATTAGAATTAACTTTTTATATTAAAATATATTAAATTCATGATATTCAACTACACCAATTTATAAAATAATATAGTAAATTATTATATATTTACAAATTATAACCTTTGAAAGAATAAGTTGGATTTTAAAAATGTATTAAATCATATTAAAATTTATGTATTAAATCATATAAAAAATTTACATATCATTATGACTATCATTTTTACGACTTTTTTAAATATTTAGATATGAATACTAATGTTTAATGTTTAATAATTGTATATAAATTATAACATTGAATCTCGTTTTCTTTTATAATTTCATATTACAATTGTGAATATATATATAGCCAAGCAAGTACTAAATTAAATAATTAAAATTAATCGAAGGAAAATTTTAATTGAATTATGCATCCATTTGATATTTTACAAAAAACTTTTTGTAACTTTTAAATATCATTTTTGTTGATAATTTACGATGGATATTTAAATTGTTTAAAAACCATATTTTTTCTAAAAATATATTTTTTATTATTCCTTGATTTATACAATAGTTTCAATTTAATTTATCGTGAGTTTTAAAATACGTTTAATAAAATATCTGCATTTGTTTAATAAATGTTCTTAGCTGCCTTTTATTAATATGGAATATTAATCAAGTAACAATTACTTTTAATAGTCATGTGCTTTTAATTTTTTTTATATAATACATATACTATTACAATTACAGGAAAAAAATTATATACCTTTGAACAACATTTTTAAATAATTAAATATTAATAATAAAAATAAAAAAAATAATGAAGTAAATAAAACAATTACTATAAGCTTCAATTTCCTACAGTTGATTGCATCAGGTAATTGAATTATATATAGAGAAGCTGCAGATGAAGAACAAAAACAATTACAACAACAATTACAAGATCTAAAACAATAACAGCATTTACAGCCACATCTACAATAACATTAATAGAAACAAGCAATCGATCTCCAAATTGTCGGCGAGAAGATAGTTTTCACGAGGTACGAAGTTAGCAAGCCACGAAGTTAGTATGTAAGGAAAGTTTTGTTTTTCAGAGAGAGAGAGATACTAGTCCGGGAAAATAGTTCAGAAGGATGCTAAGCTGAGTTGGTACAGGCTGGCCCTACTACAAGTAGCTTTAATATTTGATATCGCTAGCTGGTCATCCTGCCGAGGCGATAACACAGGCCCCACGGGAACCTTCTAAAAGCGCAATATTCCTCGAAAACAACTCGTCTCTCTCCTCTCTCTTCTACTTCACATTGCATTATAGTGATGTAGAATAAGAGAAAGAGAGAAAACAAGATGAGCTTGTGCCTTGCACCTACAACAGACAATATACCGACATCCTCTACGTCAACGCCTAGAAGCAAGCTTGCGGCTAGTGACTACACACTTACAAGCAAATGCATTTCCGTACACATCGTATAAACTTATAAGTGAGTCTGTGACATTTTGCAATTATGGATGTTCTTCTTATTCTTTGGTTAACATGAAAAAAATATTATTTTAATAAAAGAAATGCAAGTCTAAAAATCATAAATAATGACAGAGCAAGAGAGAATGGCACAACAAAGATATATAGAGGTTACAATGAACAATGCACTATACTGCAACAAAATTTTTATTATTTTCAATATAATAACAATTTTAAATTTATTATAATCTTAAATTACGAAAAGTAGTAGTATAATGTATTAATTTAAAATTTTTTATGAGCATACCAAAATTCTAAATGCATCGAAATTTTTTATTTTGTCTATTTTCTTTTTATAAATCATTTATAAATTCTTTTTATAAATTATTATTAAAACTAGTATTGTAATAATTACATTATCCAAAAAAGCTGTTTATTATAATTTTAAGACAATTTGGTCTTTAATAATTTATTTTAGTCAATTACTTGTTTATTAGAATTATTGTTTATTTTTATCTATTTTTTCATTTACAAAATAGTAGTTAATATGTTGATAAGATAGTATTATATAGTAAAAAAATGCTTAAATATTTAATGTAATCTAAGATTATATTTATATTTTATACGAGCTTTATTCATAAATAAATGAATGAACACAATATACCTACAATATTTTATTATAGGCATTTGTCTTTATCCTAGATAATTGTATTCCAACTTAAATTTACAGGAGTCAAGTTTCTAACAAAAATGAATTTATTATTTCTGACTAAGCTAAGTAGAAGGTAAATCTTATTTTTAAAAAATTATTTTGAAAAAAAGTTGACAAATAAAATTATTCCCAATTTTATTTGTACAATTAATTCATTTTATACACATTCTCAAATAACTTGTTAATAAACTATATTAATATTATAGTGAATAATAACAAATTTAGAAAATAATTTGAAAACTTAAAAAAAGGATAAAACACGTATTTTCTAATTTTTTTGTTATATTAATTTCAGTAGTTCAATTATGGCATCAGAATGGATTTTTTTAGAAAATTAATAATGAGCTCATATAAACAAGAAAGGAGGTTTTTTCGCAATATCGTTGTCTGGTCCACCTTAGTCGTTAAATGAAGTATATCACATTATTATTTTCATAAATATTGTAATATAAGTTAAGATCAGCAAGTGATAAATTTTAACAAATTTAATGTAACTTTTTTCATTTAACTCTTAGATATTATATCAATTAGATTTGTACATAAATCTTAATTTTATAAATTACTTTTATTAGTTGATAATATATAAATTTTATGTATAATGTTAAAAGTATTTTGATATTGGAAATGTATGAAATTATTGTATTATAATTAGCTCATAATATGTTTATGATTATTATAATCTATTAGTACGTTTCATTAATAAAATTTCAATATAAATAATTTAGAATTAATTTACAAAATTCATAACTTTTTAATAAATTTTTATGTTATAAACACAATATTTTTTATTATGTTTAATTAAAAAAAGTTTATTTATTGAGCATTAAAATACAAATGCCTTCTCATATCAAAATATTTTTTCAATCAGTTCTTGGAAATTAATTAATAATAAAATATTAATATATTTTTAAAAATTATTTCAACCATTGGAAATATATTATAGATATATAAATAAAATTTCCTATAAAACATGAAACTATATTGGTTTAAATATTTATAAATACGGTATTAGTAAACAAAATGAACTAATCATAATTAATTTTACTTATCAATTTTTCAGAACAAAAGTAAATATAAGCAACATAATGTTATAAAATTGGAACAGATACACAAAATATATTTATTGTTGATACCTGCAAAAATATCAATAATAAAAGTGTTACTATTAAAAGAGTTTATATTTTGTATGACATAAAAAAACAATATGTAAGAATTTATTTTTAAATTTTTTAAAAACTTACAGGAGCTAAAACAAATATGTATTGAAGTAAACGAATATTTCTTAAGGGTAATTTTTCTATAGAGTACTTATAAAATCAAATAAGGTGATGTATTAAAATTAAATTTTAAATAATAAAAAGTTAATAAAAATATTACATAATATATTTAATACATAAGATTTGTGCAGCTGAATAAATCTATTATATAAAAAAACAAACAAAACAAAAATTGCAAACCCAAAAGTATAAAATAGATATTGATTATATATTTGATTTTTATATTTTACTTTCAATATAATGTCATTATATATCAATAAAAAATGTTTTCTAAAAAATTATATCAACCATCATTCATATGGAAAAAAATAAGTAAGAGTTATAAGATATTCTTTGATTAGATTAATACCCTATTATGAATTAATATTTTAAATTATTACATAAATTTATAATATTTGAAATAATTTTTTTAAGAAATACAGAAAAAAATTATACGAGAAAGTATTATAATACAATTTTTAGATTATTACAAAGTTCTAAATAAATATTCTCACCAACTAATACTTGATTTATTAAATTGTAAATAAATAATTTTTTTATCAGAGTAAATTTTCTTGCATGGCAGATTTTTAAAGTACCGTTAATTCCATATGAAAAAATTAATATTGTACCAATTTGAATAATTTACAAATTATTTGAAATAAATTTAAATTTACTGTATATATTTACATTTTCTAAATATTATTTAAAATAATCTACATAAGTTTACATCATTTTTTCTGTAGAAATGATAAAACTTATGATTGATAAAAATAGTTAATATAGAGAATTCAATTTTTAATTACTTTTATAAAAATAAAATATCTACATGCAATTTACTTTCATCTTATATTCAATAATGTATCATTTATTAAATTATGATTAAAATAACCATAATGTTTGATAAAACATCTTAACTTAATGTTAAATGTATAAATTAAAGAAAAGGTTGCTTGACCTTATAAAACATCTACAATTTAGAATTTATTAAAAAATAAATATGTTCCAGAAAATTACTAAACTTAAAATATTGTAAATACAATAGTTAAAAAATAAAATTACTATAAGGTTTAGTTTTAAATATAAATATTTATGTACAATGTACGTAATATCTATAAAGTTTTTCATAATTTACTACTATTAATAGTTCGTTATTAAAAGAAAATTCTTAATGTTGTAAAATGTATTTTAATACAAATGTTTGATAACATTTTTTAAGTTTATCAATGTAATGATGTTTCTTTGTATACATACTACATACAGGGAACAATAATAGGTTAATTTTATATATTAATATTAATTTTTAAGAGTAATATTAATATAAATTTTAATAATATAAATAATAAAAATCATATTGTATTTTTTTTACAATATTATAAAGATATTTGATTTCTATTTAAATAGTGCAAATTAAAACATGACAAAACATTGTTAGGAAAACAATATAATCTTTTAGGTTATCCTAAAAGATTATTTTATGTAGTACAATAAATACAAGTAACTAAGTATTTTGTAAAAGATTTTAAATAATGTCATATAGAAAGACAGAATGGAATTTAAAAGAAATTTAAAACATTTTCATTTGTGTTATTTTTAAATATCTTTAATACCTATACCATAAAAATAACACTAATTACTAATTTTACTATTTTTATTTATATTCTTACTATATATTTGTTATATGTACTTAGTAAAAACATTTCTTATATCGAAAGTAATCAATAATTTGCCTAGTTATATATGTTTTATAAATTTTTACAAAAAATGCTCTAATATTCAAGATTCATTGAGAAAATTAACTTTATATACTCATTAAATTTTGTCATTCTTATATTAATTTTTTTTATGAATTTTTAAAAGAAAACTCAAAAAATAAGAGAAAATAAATAGAAAAATTCGACAATTCTTTCAGCGGTGCAAAAGAATAAGGTACTTTACGTGTCCAAGCGTTCAACGTCGAAAAGGATGTCATCGACTACAATCTCAAGCTTTTTCTTCACGCTTCACTTTACGCTTATCTGCCTGAAAAGCAAAATAAAAAAGAAAAGGATAAAACAAAATCCAAGGATAAACACGATTCCATCGTATCTGTAACAACCCAAAACTAAGGCTTTTCTCTCACTTTATCCTTTATACTTTACCTTTCTATCTATGTGTCTGTATATCTTTCTCTATAGTATTGTAGAAACTTCAAAAGAACCTTAAAAATTCAACAGGGGTTTATACGCCTAAATCTATACCCACTGACAAACATCTACGAACTATCTATCCTTTTTTACGTTATTTTTTTCTTCCTCTTTTTTATCTGATCCCTGCGTAGAAAACGCAACCGTAAATTGATTTGTGACTTGCTGACATTTATTTCCCTAAATAATTGTGGAACTTGTTGCTATACTTTCTTCTGGTAAAGTAATCAGAAAAAAAGAAAAAACTAAAGAAAATATAAAGCAGACAAAGAAAAAGAATTAATTTTTTTAATATCCTAGAAACTAAACTGGATTTTTTATCCATAGAACTGTGAAAGATCAAATGAAACTATAGAAGATCAAAACACATATCCCCTTCTGTTTTTCATGTGATAGAACAAAATGAAAGCATTCATTTATTAGGTTACAAGATAACTTTTTAAGATTTATGAAAAACTTCCACCGAAGAGTACAGATAACAATTTCGATCAATTTATACAAATATGTGATCAAGAAAAGAAATTCAAAAGTTAAGTACATTATTTTATTTGAATATTTTATATTCTACCACGTATTGTACATAATACGTGGTGTTGCTTTGTTGACATAAATGGTATCATAAATTACTAACATTTTTTTTAAATTATTTTTCTATTTTCTATTTTATATCATGTAATGATTGAAGTTACGAATGATGGTAGTTGATTGAAAA
Organism: Dolichoris vasculosae; assembly: GCA_018907195.1. Classification (NCBI taxonomy): domain Eukaryota; kingdom Metazoa; phylum Arthropoda; class Insecta; order Hymenoptera; family Agaonidae; genus Dolichoris; species Dolichoris vasculosae. The sequence goes on from JACCHY010000003.1 coordinate 5,205,217, forward strand.
TATACAAAATTAATTATTATTTGAACCAAAGTTGCAAAAACATCTCGCATTGATTATTTTACTTATGTATAAATAATTAATACGTATCTAGTGAATTAATAAGTAACCATTAAAATAAATTTATCAATCTTCTTAATGTAAAATATAAATAAAAATTTTCAATATTTTCAGTTTATTCTTTTTTTTTAGCTATATTTTTTATCTCAATATAATTTTACAAGTTAAACGCAAAAAATATTTTATAGACACACTTTATTAAAATTATAATTAACATATATGCAAAACTTTCCAATGTAATTTTGTAATGTTACTACAGTATTGAAAGAAAATAAAATAAATATTTGCTTTCTCACAATATTAAATATTTTAAAAATTTATTAGAAATACTTGATTAAAGATTACGTTTTATTGTTTTAACATTAAATTTAATAAATTTAAATTTCACAAATAAAGATAAAATATAATTTTTTCTACAAGACAAAAATTTTAAACATAATAATCTATAAAATATAATTCTGACACTATTCAAAATATAGTACGAAGAAAGCAAAAATATTAAAAAATAATTTGTTTGATGCATCTAAAGATTATTAAAGTACAAACATTGCTCAATTAGTTGATATTAATCATTGATTGCTAAAGAATCTGATATACAATGGTAAATTTTAAATAAGAATATAGTATTAGAAAAAGAAGTTATACACTCTCGTTTTGTCTCGCGCTCTTTCTCTCTTTATAAGTCAGCTATATATGTTGAGTATAATTTAAAATAAAAAACGGCTTATGGTGTAACTTTAGTAATTTTATGATCTTTAGCTGGATATATATATAGAGGGATAGTGAGAGTATAAAAGAGAGAAGGTGAAAAGAAAGTAAGTAAAAGAAAGAGTAGGAGGATAATAGTAGAATGAAAAAGACCAAAACCTCCAAGCGATGGACAGGCGGAAGAACAACGGTGACTATGGATAGAGGGAACACGTACATACATATCAGTGAGGAGAAAAAGTAAGCTCCTCTAGAAGTATGGCCGACGACACGACTGTCGACCTAAAGGAGCAACCGTAGAGCCTACTCGCGCAAGCGTATGCCCGAAGCTCCACCCACAACATTCTAGATAGCCCCTCCCGCCCCTCTGCCCGACACAGCAGTTCAAATCAACCCTGCATATATATGCAGCCCTCTCGCTTCGATCAACGTTGTACAAGCGATCAGTGTCTTTTTCTAACTACTCAAAGCCCGGGGAATACGTTGTTCCCCCATTACGTGGGAAATGTAACGGTGGGGGTGCAACCAACCCCGTCGCTAGCACGCGCCGATTTCCGACCACTACTACTGGCTGGGGTAAACTATAAAATATCTAGCTCTCTCGCACCCCTGGATTTATATACACTGGAGTGAGGGTATTATTGCTGCTGCTCCTGATGCTGCTGCTGCTACTGCTGGTGCTGGTGCTGGTGCTGGTGTTGCTGCTGCTGCTGCTGCTGCTGCTGCTGCTGCTGTCTGTACTTCGTATATTTCGAGTTTTAGCATTTATCAGCAGAACATGTCGCGCATTCTTACCAGCTAGTCGAAAGATTGCATCCCTTTCTTTCGCTCATTTTCTCTCAGTGATATTAAAAAATAAATATCGTTTTGTTCCCGCTATAAGTGAATCGTACTTTTCATTACACAATGAAATTGTGAACTGATTTTTCATTCAAAACTGTATTTACGATTCGATGACGACTTAGCAGTGTATTGTCTTATGAAAACAAAGTAAGAATTAATGTTTAAGTTTACGAAATATCCAAAATTTCATGTGTAAAAGTGAATAAAAAATTTTGAAAGAGAGAACGGGATCGTCAGAAGTAGTTTCTTTAAAAAACAGGGATTTAAGCTGGATTAAGGTAAAAACATTGAAACGACTAACGCAAACCCATGACAGAATTGTCGTCGCTTTGGCCTAGATGGCCTGAAGCCATCTCACCGCGAATATTTTTATTCCATTAAAGAACGATTAAAACCAAATTTAACTATTATCTCGATCAACATTATCCATCAACATAAAAATAAGGAATACTAACTGTTATATCAACGAGTGTACATAGTTATTGGTAAAATAAAAAGACGATAAATGGTGCTACGGAAAACGTGAGGAGATAGTCAAACTCCTGTGACATCTATGCGACAGGTCATTTGGATCGGGTCGACTATCGGCCGTTGTTACAAACGCGAGTGCCACCAACAGTAGTTCTGCTGTTGTTAAGCTGCTTCAATCATTAAAACAACGATATGAATATGATGTACTCGCCAGATAAGATGATGAGCAGTAAGGGCCTGCATGGGACACCGATATCAGCACCCGGTTGTTTTCCCTCGGGCAGGTATTCACCGCCCCCGTATCGTGCAGCACCTGATCCTATGGCGCCACCGCCGAGACGCTGTATGCCCAATCCTACGGTAAATTCTTATCCAAAAATCTCTAAATTTATGGCCTTTTAGAATAATAATAATAAGCTAAATAAAATAGATAAGATTTTTAATTAACATTTTACCATCCATGAGATTAACTCGTCTTTTCTTGTGAATTTAATTGTATACGATCTTAATGAAGATAGGAAAATATATATGTATGACTTTGTATAATTTCAGCTGTATAATTTGTATTAAATAATTTATTTTATATATACTATAATTGTTTCATAATATATATAAACAAATATTGAATCTGAACGAAAAAATTTATTTATTCAATGCAAATACATCGCATTTTATTATTTAATATTTATCTTATAAACATTTTAAATATTTACATTATTCATAAAATAACAAATATATTAAATTATAATTTCAAATAATGATGTCATAGCTAACATTAAAAAATAAATAAAACAAGACATTCATTTTAATACATTTATATAATTTAAAAAGTATTTATAGCATAAATAGAAGAATTACATAATATAATTCTTCTTACTATGATTTTATACTTTTTAACAAAGTTTTTTATATCTTCAATATTATCTATTTCATGATCAATGATAATAGTAACTAATTAAGTATTTTATTATTTAATATAATTCTAGACTATGAAATTTAAAATCTTATTATCCCAAATTTAAATTATAGATTTTTTACGTTCATTATATAATGTAATAAAGAACTATTACACCTTAAACCATTGAAACCATAAAATTTAAAAATCACTTTCGAAATTAAAAAATAATTATTTAAGTAATATTTAATATTTTTAATTATTGCTACTATAATAATAAAAAAATGTTAACGTTATAATAAGTAATAACTAAATGTACCGATAACAAAATTAAATAACCATTTATATAATGATATTGAAATTTAAATGATAAAACTCAAATATATTTAAATATATGCAAAAACATAAATTTAATAATTTTATGACTTCATATACTGTAGAAAAGATTTAATATTCAAAGGTTAGATAGAATATAGAGTTTAAAAATTCAATTCAATTTGTCACTTTCAGTTCCAAATTAATTAATATTTATAATCAATTAATAATTTATAATTGTGAATTTACAATTCTTAAATTTTTGTGTTCATTTAAACATTTTATTTTATTTCAAAAATTCTTTTCTCCAACATAATAATTTAATTTTGAAACAAATAAATTTATATTTACCATTAATATAATGTATCTAAAATTTACCAATTATTATAAAAAATAATATTATAAAATAAAATTATCAAATTCTTCTATTTTTTAATTATTCATATGAAAATGAATTCTTTATTCATTTATTAAGGATGAGCAAAATTTAAAACTATTCTTGGTTTATAGATAAATATACTAAACGAAATATTTGTTGAAGAAAAAAAAGCAATTTTAAATCATGTATAAAATTTTTTTTAATTCTAAAATATTTACTTTTTATAAAATAAAATAATAAAAAAATACTTTATATAACTGACTGTGTATAAAATATGAATATGTATTCATGAAACTGATAATATTAATATTCGATTGATTAACATAGAATTGATAAATTAGATTTACGATAAATTTTAGATCTTTCTATGCAGGATAAATTACAACATGATTAAATTACCTTCTATTGTAGAATAACTATGATCTTATTTTTTATCATTTTAATGTCTTAATAGATAATATTTATTTGATAAATAGACTGAAGTTGAAGGAATTGCATAAGTTTGATGTAATTTATGCAATCTTATAAATTAATACATATTTCACAATTTTATAAGCATTTAAAATATAATAAGTAGAATTCATTTCATTAAAAGTATATAATTGTATACTGATAAAAATAAAAATTATCTTTGTATTTCTATTAAAGGTATTTAAAAAAATAATACATTAAATTAATCGTTTATAAGAAATATGCATATATTTTATGTTATTGTGAATAAAAATGGATCAAAGTATAAAATTTTTTTATGTATTACCTTTCTTAGTTTTCGCTTTTTTATTATAATAATAGATGTTGTATATTTTTTATAAACATTATTAAATAAATACAAAATTTGTGTATTTAGCCTTTATGTTTCTAAATTGTAAAAAAATATAAATAATTTAAAAAATCAAGAAGCTTAAAATATTATGTAATGTAGATACGCTATATTTATCTAGAACAAGTTGAATCTTTTGAGAAGTTCACTCTTCAAGAAGTAGAATTTAATTTCATTATATTATTAAATTAACTTGTTATTAGAAAATAAAAAAAAACAAAAAAATGTTTAAAATAACCACTTCAATATTGAGTTTAAGATGAGACTCAGCTTTTAATCTTTTTTTGGAATTTCATAAATTTGCAGAACTCAAATATTTCTATCTTTTTTCAATAGCTCTTTTATTTCTTTATGAACTGACATTCTTTCTTTTCCTCCGTCATGCTTTCAATCTTTTTCTGTAAATGTATTTCCCTAACTTTATAACAATAGTAACAGAAAAACATCAAAAAAGTAAAGTTTCAACATCACTCGAAAAACGATGTAGCCTTCATCTCGGCATAGTCTTCAAAGTCTTTAGTTTATTCATGTGACGTAATAGGATAAAAACCATTGTACTTGAGCTGCATGAAAGATAAAGTCAGAAATAAAAGGAGAAGCCCAAGTGCCTAGATGAGCTTACATTGATATTTACCACTTGATAACGCAGATTCGACGTAATCATTATTTCACCGATTTCTTTTGGTTTACCACCTCCTACTTTGCTACTTGAAACGCGATGATATCTATTGAGAGATAATCTCTTGCTATATTACTGTATACATGTGTGCATATATGTATGCATATATTACAAAAAATTTTTTTATTTTTCTTTATCTGGCAGAATAGATTATAAATTTCTACTTATATAAAATATTTTATATTTTATATTGAATCTTTCCTTAAATCATAATTATTTGATATATCTCGTATGAAATTTCATGATTAATAGCTAATTTGATAAAATAATACATTAAGTCTAAAGTTCATCAATTTCGAGAATAAATTGATAAATAATATTCTAGTAACAGTTTAAGAAAAATTTGATATTATCAAACTTTATAGTCTGTACTATTGAAAAATTATCAACTAAATTGTATGTATGTCTAATATTGAATATTTTTAATATTTTAAATGCATATATATATGTATTCATTATTCAAATTTATTTCTGTGTATTAAAATTTTATTATACGTAATTATGCAAATAATGCACATGTATTTTATATTCAAATAAATAAGTAAGTGATAAAAAATTCAGTTTAAAATTATGCTTTAAACATAAATATTTTTCTAAATAGTATAATCCATAAATATAATCACGTATTAAAGTATAATAATTACAGTAGCAAAATTTAAATGCATAAATTTTATTCTATATTTATTTGTATTTCGCAAGCCTAAAAGTTTCAAGATACGTGTATAAAAATATATTTTAACAAATAATATTCATAAAACATATATATTAATCTAGAATACTATTTGTATATTGTCAATCAATTATTAATCTGTCAATTATTTAATAATATGACTCCCAATTGAATTGATTGCATAATTTGAATTATTTGCATATGTCCTACTTTGAAACTTTGCATATTTTAAGATATGTTTTATGAATCATTCGCAGTCTTAAAAATGTCAGTTCTGTTAAATTTATGAAAAAAATTGCATGACTTCTATAACTAATTTATTATAATTAATATTATTCAAAAATAAAAAATTCGTTAAATTACATAGATTTCTTATGATTTTAATCATTATTTATTCTTAGATAATACCGTAACAAATTGTAATATACAAAAATATTATAAGTATTTTAATTAATATAAATTAAAGATATAAGTTATAACCGATTGAATAATCAAAAATATCCTAAATAATTTATTTTCAATTGTTTTATATATTATTTCATTCTAGTATACGTAAAAATCATTCGCGTATTTTATCAAGTTTAATACATTAATGTAATTTTAAAATAACTAAAAATTTTTATTTTTATTATTATTTATATTATTAATTTACCATAAAATATGAATTTTATACTGATAATATTTCTTAGTAAAAAATTCAAAAAAGCGATAGACTTTCATAGTTTACAAATTTATCCTTATATTACTTTTTTACTTCATACACTAAAATGTTTATAATAAAATACTGTAAAAATACTGCAATATATATTTGTTTTAAATATACTTGTGTTTCATACAAGTAAAAATCTTGATGTAAAAAAACATATATTCAGACGGAATAGGGAGAAAAGTAAAGTACTTATAACTCATTTAGTTAGCAATATCATAGGGAAAAATATTTATCGTGTTTACTGTCAATGGTTAATGAATGATGGAATAATAGAATGCGAAGCAAAAGTGAATGTTGACGAGACAAATCGATAAGCGTGATCCAAGCGACGACAGCGACAACTAAACTGAGCTATTTTTCACCCCTTTCCAAAACATGTATTTGGGGCAAACCAGTAAGCAAGCACAAGATCGATCATCATTTTATAAATATTACGTTGAGCAAAGATATGCGCATTTTAATCGAATTAAATTATGACAAATATATCATTCACTGTTAAAAATGTAACTCCTCTTTTGGTCAAATTCTCGATGAATAAAAGAGTGAATGCAAATGTGCAAATAAAATATATTTTATATTATGATTTTTGTATTTAATTCGAACATAAATCGATGATATAATTTCATAAGTATCAATAGTTGAAGATAAAAATTAACATCTCAAAATAACTATTATTCAGATTAATAATTATTTCTTTGAAAATTAATAAGATGTGTTATATTTTGTAATTGAAATAATTTCTGTAAATTTCTCATTATAAATTAAAATTAATATATAGTGCAATTAATTGTTAAATTTTATTTAATGGTAAATTATTTTAATATTTGAATAAATTGTTTTAATTATTTCATTTGAATTTAAAATAACTTCAGCTTTTTAAACTGTATTGAAAAATACAGGAATAATACTCTAAGTGAAACTGTCTTTAATTTGATTCATTTAAAATCGTTTAATTTAATGTAGCTAAAATAATTTTTGCAAATTTGGTTGAAATCGAATAACTTCTATCGATTAACTTCTATTTGTATTTCATCAAACTTTAAATATATGATTATAAAATAGTTCAAATAAGTATTTGAATTTGAAATAAATATTGATTTCATAATTTCTTAGAAAACATTTAAAATTAATATTTTATCGCTATGCTTGGCGTAATTATAATCTCTCGCTCATTTGTAAAATGCAATCAATAGTAAACGGCTTTGCATTCTCTTAGTTTTTTTAATAAACAATACAAATTTAAGATTAAAAATTTTAACACTTCATTTTGAAAATTAAGAAAGCGAATATAGAAATAAATTAGTTTTCTATTCTTCCAATAAATATACAAATTTAATACTTCAGATATATTAAAATTAAATTGTATTGATAAATTTAAATTTAATGTAATGAAATGAATACAAGGTTATAAAAATTGTTTACATAAAATTTTATCTCAAAATTATATATGCATAATATAAATATACACAAGTATAAAACAATAAATTTATGTATTAGAGAAAAAGAACATAAAGTATAATGATATAATAAAAGTTATTTTCTTGATGGAAATAAATATAGTATATATTTAAGTTTTATAATAATTCAGAATTAAAAAAACATTTTGTTAATAAATATTACAAATTTATTCTTTTTCTAATCAAAGATAATTGTATATTTGGAAAGAAATTTATTATAACAAAACTTTTTTAAATATGCTTGAATAATATCACAAATAATTTATATTTTATTATTTATTTAAGGAATTTAATTAACTGTTATTAAATCTATTTTTTAATAAAATCAAATAAAATCCTGTTTTAATTAGATATTTAAATTTGAATCATATTATTTTATTTTGTTATTTTATAAATGTTATAATAAAATTAATATATTTTTTAATTTATAATCATTTGAGAATTTGAATACAAATTCTAATTATTTTCTATTTTTAATTTATTAATATTATGAAATGCCTATATCATATTTATTATGTAAGAACTTTTAATATAAAACTATTACTAACATTGTAACCTACATATAACAGGAAGTTTATTAAATAATAGATAGTTGATCGTATTATTCTATACGTAAAGGTAAATAAAAATATTACAGTTTCACAATTAACTCAATTTTATGGAACTATAACATATAGAGATATATAGAAACCTTTACGAAAAGACTCAAATGCAGAGTAGCGGCAACGTTCTACATAATCATGATATATTCTAACGATTACACACCGACTATGGAGCAAATCATAGAGATCGCGTATATGTTGCGTATATGTATGCGTATACTCGTTTGTTCTGTTCTAACCTATTTTCTCGAATCCATGCATCATTTCCATCCGTGTCCATTTATAGTAGAAAATATCATATCAAGCAAAGGGCTTTGACGTTAATTATCTATAAGAGCGCTATATGATAGTTTTCCACTTGTCGGTTGAACAGTATATGCACGTATTCTTTGTACCTTGTTTTTGTACTTATTTCTGCTTGGAATGACGCTATTTCTTTTCCTCGCAGAATCTTAATCTTTTATAAAAATATGTTGAATAAAAATTATGTATGACTTTTCATTATTATTATATTTAATTGAATTTTTTATTATACTAACAAAAATTTTTATTAAAATATAAAGAAAAGGCTATCTATAAATATTACGATTTAATCTATGTCATGATCAAGACTAATTTTTTCTTCCCTTTAAAATTTCTGAAACTCAATATGTACATTCGTCTACTCAAGAAATGACTTCCACGCATCTTTTTATTCTAATATAATTAATATTGAATGATTATTATTTAATCTAATACTTTATTTCCTGCAATATATATTATGAGTGCATATTATATCTATAATAAAGAAAGATGTATATTCTAAATAAAATTTATACCATTTACTAAATAATTTTTTAAGTAGTGTAATAACATTTTTTTGATTTTAAATTTAAATTATATTATAATATATGATTTTAAATATGACCTAAATAAATATTTCTACATAAAAAAGATCAAACGTTATCGTTTAAAATTTGCGAACTATGTTTTAAAATTTGTATATTATCCATAAAGAGCATGACTTTTTAAATAGATAATGTATAAAATAAAAAAAATTTACGTTTATCCATAAAAAATCCATAAATATCAACACATCATAACACATCAATCTGTATCTTCTCGTATAATTGATTTCATAAATTTATACGCATATCTATCTTCTAAGAATTTTGAATAAACCAGTTCACAAGATTAAAAATATTAGTACGAATGATAAATGAAGGCTTGAAGAGGTGTAAAGTGCTTGTTCATACTCTATAAAGAAATCACGCCAATTTTATATGAAAATGTCGTTTACAAGTTTAGGTATTCTGCATTGAAGGAATATAATTATTTTAGTTGCACATCAACTAAATTTTTGTCAATAACTTATAATAAATAATGAAAAAACAAAGAATGAAATGGATGTCATATTATATCACAGAATAAATATTCGTTAAAGGCAAGAATTGTCTTGAACGTTGAAAAATAAATATACGAATATCTATTGAAAAAATAATATGTAATTCAATTTATAATCATAATTGAAAGAAAAAATTTTAAAAACTTATAAAAGCATTTCAAATAAATGAACGGAAAATAGAATAATGCGCCTTAACTATTACAATATTTGAATTTTAAAAGACTTTGTAAAAACACTGTTGTAAACTAAAAAAGGTTGAGTTAAATATTAAATATAAATATTAAATTCTTGAAATATTTTTTAAATACTGTAATTAGTTAATATACTTATAAACTTGCAAAAATAATTTTTCATAAATAAATTGTTAATAAATATATATTTAAGTTCCATTAAACTATAAATATATGGGTGGCATAAATTATAAAATGATAAATAATGTTACGTTAAATAACTTAAGTAAATTTTATGGTAGCTAAAATTACTTATATATTTTATAAATAAACTAATTTGAACTTTTATATTTTTTGACATTCAATATAATTTTAAAATGTGTGAATTCTTAAATGTTGAACCACACAAATAAATAAAATTGTTCAAATTCTTAGATATTACGGATACAGAGGGAGATAGCGAGAGAAAGAGAGACACTAAAATAGGCAGTTATAAATGCTAGAAGCAGTAGGCCACGAGTGACCCCACACACGGGACGCTGGGGACACATAACGCTCCCTGCTTACATCCAATCACTCCTGATTTATATTTACTACTGAGCCAATGAACGGGACACGGCCGTTATTTATTGAGCCTCACACAGAAGAGACGCACAGAATAGGAACGTTAATTCAGGTTAAATTGAAAATTATGGCGGGCCCGTGAAAAAAAAATCTATTGATGCCACCTAAACAATGTCTTTGTAATTGCAATTGTCAATGAAGTATATGATACATATGAAATAGACTAGCAGGTTAAGTTTCTTTTTAAAAACTTAAACTATTGAACAAACTGCTTTAACTATCCGCAGTTTTAGATTTCTTTATAATATAAAACAATTCTAAACATATTAATACTCTTATCATTCGATTAGATTAAAGATATACATTGAAAATTATATGTATTTAATTTCAAGTAAGGAATTAAAATATTATAAAAAGAAGAAATAACCTAATAATTGAAAATATTCGTAAAAAATTTAATGTGAAAAATATATTTTAATTTTTATTATCATTGAAATTTAGTTGACTGTGATTATTATTAAACAAGATGAAATATATCAATACACTAAATTTACTAAAGTATTTATGGCTATGAATAATTTGGATTTATTTGAAGAAAAATATAAATATTATTTTAATAAAATTTTGATTTAATTTATAAATTTTTTATCCGAGTACTAACTTCAAAATTCTAAACTACTAAATTTATAAAATAAATAACCTAATGATTATATGCAAGAATATTTACATAAACTCCAGTGTTTATTAATGTAATGTTAAAAAAAACGTAAATTATTACATTTCTATTATTTACTTTATTCATGTATATTCCAAATAAATCAATTAAAAAACGTAAATATTAAATAGGAAAAGTATTTAACACCAACAATAAAAAATTAAAATTCATTTTGTATCTTTATTTTTCTATTTCTATTAAATTTATAAAAAAATAAAAATTTTTATTTTTTTTACTAATTTAAATTCGAAAGTGAACACGAATTTCTATTAATTTCTAACTATAATATATTTTATACAAGGATTGAACTGCAATACCCATGAAGTAAGATACGCAAAGAAAGGTAAAAAAAACAAAAAGTTAACAAAGAACTATGTAACGGAAAATAATGCAAAATGTGCAGTAACTCGTCTGACTCGTATAATTTCACATATACTGCTATCGTGTATGTATTGTAACATTGAAAAAAGGCGTACTTATATGTATATGTATACGTGTATTTTGAAACAATACTTGAATAATTGCGATCGATATTACATGTACAGAAGGCGCAGTTTATGAGGACACAAAAGTTATTGAAGAAGTGAGTTCACAGACGACTTGAAAAAAATATAATGTTGAAATATTGAATTTTAATTTATTTTATTAAATCGATCAAATTTTTTTTCAAGTAATTATTTTAATTTAACTAATTACGTTAACATACTTTTCTCAAAATTTGGATTTAGCATGATAATTTGTATATATTTTCAATTAAATTATTATTTAGTAAATGTACAATTTTTAATAATTTTTGTTTAGAATCAAATTACATTGTTTTTTATATTAACATAAAATACATTGATAGTTAAAGCTAATGAATGAATAAAAAATTTCTTTGAACATGAAAGTAATTAAATTATTTTCATAAAAATATATAATATCTCTATTAAAAAGAAAAAAATAATACTTTATGAAATATTAAACATTAATAAAAAGCTTTGTTGATTGATATCCAAAATTAGCATATGAATATTAAACTTAAATAGATAATCGATAAATAAAATTTATTTAGATTACATATAAATATTAAAATCTAATTTTTATTAAATAATAATCTTCTCAATATTTCCAATAAATATAATCAAACTAGTGTCATAATAGTTATAGTATTCAATTGAGATAACCAATTTAATTGATCAACGAACACTGAATTACAATAAATTATGGTTGTCTTCACGTTACAGGAATGTACTTTGGTAATATGACATTTTTTTACAGTATATACCACCGACATCAAGCAAAAGTAAATATTGTAGATTAATTACTTAGGCAATATAAACTATTAATATAAATTATTGTTATTATATGAATGAGTATAATATTAAATATACAGAATAATATATAAATTATTTTCAATAGTTTTCATTACAGTTGTAATAATTAAACTGTTAAATTATTTTGTCCACATATCACCATTTTTTAATTAACTAATAACCGTATTTTTATTCTACAAATTTACAAAATATTACATAAATTGTATAAAATCATTTAATTTAATTGTTTAATTAATCAACTTCGTTAAAAATATACATGTTGTATATATTTTTTTTTGTTATCTAACAAGAGTTAGTAATAAAACGAACAATATTCTTTATTATTGTTAATATCAAAAAATTTAAAATTAAACTTTTAATTATATTTATTTATAGCTTAAAAATTATAAATATTTTAATATATCACGAATAAAATAAATTTGTATTTAGTTAAATCAATTAATTTGTTATTTCTTAGATAAATATCTTCATAAATCAATGAAATTTTGCATTCTTCTTAAGCTTAAAAATAAATGATGTAATAAGAATACACAAATAAGAAATATTATTATTATTGTTGTTGTTGTTATTTTTATTATTATTATTATTATTATTATTATTATTATTATTATTATTGTATTCATACATACAAAAAAAATTTCTAGTTCTCTGATATTTTAAATACTTAATATTATTTATATTGAATCTAATAATGGAATATTATATTAGAAATCTGATACTGTTTAGAAATTAAAGAAAAAAACTAAATTATTTTTTATATAAATAACCATAATTTAATTTATTTTAACTAATCAATAAAAAGAAGAAAATTTATGCAAATCTGTTATAATTTTAAATATTAATTTTGTATACTGTAAGTCAAACTGAATTTCATTATTATGTATTTATCAACTCTGAATACTAGATTTATTATGTATTAAATAAGAATTCATTTTGATAAAATTTTATAAAAAATTATTAACACATAGAATCATGAAATGATTGTTGTGGTGAAAAAAACATTTATTTCGTATTCTGTTTTATATTCGATAAAAATTCCTATGAATGCTTGCAAAATGGCATTACACTATTTTCTATTAAAATGATTCCCCTCTTTTTTATGCAATTAACTCGAATAATTATTTTTAATTTTTATTAAGGTTATACCTATCTCTCTCTTTTTCTCTCTATTAAATTTAATTTTCATATCAGACTTGAGAAAGAATGAAGGGAGAAAGGAAGGAAGCAATGAAGGAAGGAAGGAAGGAAGGAAACAAGAAAAGAAGAAAAGAAATGTGGCAGCTAGCTAAAGCTAGGGTAGGTCTCTGTTCAACGCAGGAAATAAACCTAAGTGTATAATTACAATAATGCTTACGATCATCCCTTACAGCCCTTGCTGCGGTTAGGGTGAGTAGGTACGTGCGTGCATGCATTATGCGGGTTACGTATATACGTATGCGCATAAGCCGAGAAAATGTAATTGTGTTGAAGGGTCGACATCGATGTTGATGACATAGAACACGACAAGGACAACGACTACGACGAGCGGAACCTAATGAGTCCTAAATTTATCGAAGTAGTGTAATATTATGTGTCATGTAATGAATTTTATATATGTGTGTGCAAGAAAATCTGAATGTATTTAAGAACTTCTAGATGAATATCAGTACCCATTATTTTTTAAATATTAGAACTTAAATTATTATATATTCAACAATTTTTATTTTAATATAGATTCTAGTTAAAATATTATCATTTTTAAATATTAATAATAATCTTTAAATTTTAAATAATAATTGTTAATATTTATGTATTAATACATTATTCATCTTATACATTAAATATTTTCTGAATGATTTACATTCTCTTAGAAAGTACATTTGATTTTTAAGTTGTAATAATAATACGCAAAAAAGAGTTCTATAATATCTTTACAATTGTCTGCTGTTAACGAACTTCAAAACTGGAAAATTGATATCAATTAAAAAAGTCTATGCATCATTTCAAACAGAAAACGTTTCAGTTATTGGAAAATTATTCATTGAAATTGATAATATTTTTATTGATGCATAAAGTTTTTAAATGCTTAAATAGTTACTTTATTCTCGATCGTTCTAGATAAAATCTCAGCGCTTAAAGAGGCGACTTGTTGCAAAAGAAAATATCAACATAAATTCGTATAATACTGAGGAATAGTAGTATAACGCTACTTCCCGATTCTCGTTAAGATGACGCATAAATATTCTCGCAAACAACCTCGACCGATATAATACATTATAAAAAAGATGTTAGATCGAAGAATCTCTTTTGTACCTTGGTCTTTATAAAGATGAAACGTTCTTTTATATCTTTTTTTTAGAATCTTACACTTTATACGTAAAGTAACTATAATGAAC
This sequence comes from Dolichoris vasculosae, assembly GCA_018907195.1. Lineage (NCBI taxonomy): Eukaryota > Metazoa > Arthropoda > Insecta > Hymenoptera > Agaonidae > Dolichoris > Dolichoris vasculosae. The sequence continues at coordinate 5,220,346 of JACCHY010000003.1, forward strand.
TCCCTTTAAAAAATAGTATAATTCTACAGAATTTCTAAAAATTAATTTTCAGTACACTTTATAATAAATATATTTTAAACCGAGATAAAAAGTTAACTCTCATAAACTTCTAATTATATTTAAATTATGTTCTTTATATATAGTTTAATAATTTAAAAAGAACATAATTAAAAAAATTAAAATTTTAATTAGATATATATTTATCCTTTCAAAAACAAAACTCTTCAATTACTACACATCTATCCGATACCATAGATAAAACAGTAAAATATTTATTAAAATTTGATATAAGAATCATCATTAATATAATAATTTTTGTATACAAATAATCAGATAATTGTATATATATAATATCAGTTTTTTATTAAATATATACGGTCGAAATTATATTTATTTTTAGTAATAGAGAATTTTATTAAAAACTGTATTTTTATTATTAAATATCTAAAGCTAAAATTTATTTATTTCACGACTATGAATCAATTAACAATATTTTTAGTTATAATATATTTATTTTATAATATGTGAAACATTATTTTATTCAATTTATGTTATAATATTATAATAAGAAAAAGTAATTCAATTTTTTTATAATCTCAATATTTTATTTGAATATAAAACAATCCATTAAGTATCAGAAAAAATTTATAATAATTTCTTACATACCGTATAATATCTATGCAAAAAATTATCCAATTAATTGTTATCACTAATAGTTTTAGGTAATATTACATTTTAATCTTAATAATCGTATTTATTATCGTAAAACATTTCTGATTTACAAAAAATTTATAGTAATATGATTCATCCAGAAAAAAATAATAGTAATAACAAAATGTTATAGAAATGAAATCCTAAAAAGTTATCTTTAATTAAAATTGACTAAATATAAATTGAAATATACTTAAATAATAATTGTGTATATTTAAATATATCAAAATAAAATAATTAGAATATTTGTAGGTATAGATGCGTGATTGTGTGTAATAATAGGCTCTTAGTCGTATTGCACTCTTAAAACAGCTTTCGTATTGTTTCTTACAAAGTTTCATTTTTTTAGTCTTATATTTTATACACATATAGATAAATAGACTTTCACTGTCCCTTATCTATCTACCATATATCGACTTTTCTTTTTCAAGACTTCTTTTGCCTTTTCGATTTTCGCACAATGTTAGCAATTCGCAAAGTTTTGGTTTTAAAAGTTAAGTCACGTTTTATGGCCTGGCCTAGCTACACGCCCATTTACATGTGTAGGCACACCTGAATCTACGCTGCCGCGTCGTATTTTATGACCGAAGAGACAGAAAAAAAGATAGAATGGAAAAATGTGGTCCGAATCGTGAGATGATGCTAGCACTACTTGCGCTTCAATTTAGTATCACTTCTGAACCACACGGCATATACGTGATTCGAGTACCCAATAACACAGAAATGACGATTGTTAAGTGCAATCATTTTAAGTTATTTTTTCTTCTTCATCCATTTTTATGACACTATATAATACTCTTGCGTCTATTTGTATACTTATATATTTTTAATATGGTAGAATAAGTATTAATTTAAAATTGTAATTGATTATTATAAGGTAGTTGTAGCTGTCCCAAAAATTTATATTATTAATTATTATTAATTATAAGTGAATCAATTTATATGGCTATTTAGTTATAAAAAATATTAATTAAAAATTAAATGCAAGTATGCAAATTTATAATTAAAGCATAAACAAATGGTAGACTAGTTTTACATTCTGAGTTTTTTTTATTCATAATCAGACTGGTATAAGTATAAAAAATATATTCTTAATCTTATTTACTTTAAATTCTTATTTATACAAAAAATAATGAAAAAAATTCTCTAAAAAAAGACAAATGTAAAGTAGTAAATGAAATTAAAAATACTCCTTATAATTTAAGTTAGAAGAAATTAATATAGAAAAAAAAGAATGAAACTTAAGTAATAATATCATGGTGAAATACAGACTACAATTAAGTTCAAACAAAACTATAAAACGTAGAATATCTGAGTTAATAAATCGATAATGAAACGGAACTTTTTACATTTTGACGAAAATGTATGTTTGAGTGTGGTTGCACGAAATATAATAAAAGAAACAATCATAGAGTGCTTTGTGTCGAAGAACCTTTATCAAAATCAAGAGGTCATTATTAAGAGCGTATCTTTTTGTCTCGATCGTATCATAACTGGGCGAAGAATAAGTTGGCTCGTATATCTATGCAGCTATATATATACATTCATAATGCAAAAACGAGAATACACACCTATACAGATCTGCGTTTAGTAAGTGTTAGTATAGTAAGCACCTGCAGGATGAGTGTACACGTAGGGTAAACACTACATGTTTCTGGGCGCTCGTCCTAACATATGAGCAAGTGCCCTAGTGAAGCTACTATCATGTGTCATTTCTCAAATACAAGTGTTAAACGTCCACTCAAAAAACAAATGTATTTTACAATTTTGAATTTAATGTCAGTTTTTTATTTGTTTTCTTTATTACATACATATATATGGAGTCTTTGCTTTTCTATATAATTAATTTTTATACAATTTTTTTTATAGATTCATAAAATATTTCTATATTTTTCTTTTCAATATCGATTGCTGCCTTACTTTTAACATATACTTACAAAATTATGTTTAAATTTTTATGAATATTTTCTCTTTTTAAATAAAAATAAATGTGCATCGCACGAAGAGTATAAGAAACTAAATACTTAAAAAAATTGTATTGTATAAAAAATTTTGATGAATTTATATACCTAAATGGTGTAAAATTAATATAAATTAATATTCAATTGTTCGGAATTATCGAAAAATTATCCAAAATTTCGTATATAAAATGTATTAAATATTAAAATAATTATTCGCTCAAGTATAACTCGATTAAAAAAGAAAGTTTATCGAGCGGGTTAATAACCGACTCTAATAGAAATCATCATAATCGTTCTCATCTTAGGCGCCCTTGCGACTCTTCCATCCTGACTCATGCTCGCGATTTATCTTCCCTCCATGATCAACCGACAGCTCTACCTGACACCATCGCTATATATCGCGCATCTCGCCCCTTTGCTTCGGTTTCACCCTTCGAATTTCTCTTAATAAAATTATCCTTTCGAGGTGCAGAGAAAGGAGAGAGAGAGAGAGAAAAAAAAGGTGAGTGAAAGAGATAAAAAAGAAAATATGAAAGAGCACAAGAGAAACGGACAGATCACCACTGGACAAATCGACGTTTCAATTTTCTTAATGCGCCCAACCTTTTCCACGGGGACGGTACCGCCTACTAATGCGAAACTTCTGAAACTCAAGTCACTAGAACGTGTTGTTGGCAAGTGTCGGTGTCGCGTGTCAACGTGTGCCAGTCACGTGCTGACGAGCCGCTAGCACTTGGTCCCAATCGTCTCCTGTGCAAATCCGTATGTACTATTGGTATCCAAAAGAAATTTTGTATTCTGAAGCTTGTATTAAATACTCATATGACTATCATTATTCTTTACGATGATATGCTTATTGATGATACATAAAATTTACAATTAAACCATTGTAAATATATATACTTAAATAAAAAAAGAAATGTATCATAATATTACATAGTATTTGGAAAAACTATACAATTTAACATTATTAATATATACTATTTTATCAGATTATTTGAATAAATAAATAGGAATAAATTGGAAATTTGCAAAACCTATTACAGAAACTAAAATAACTAAAAAAATTTATCATTTATTATAAAAAATATTTTCTTTAATTAATAAATTTTCTTTATAAAACTTATATTTTCTTTTTCCGAACAAAAAATAATCATTTTTAATATTAGAAAGATCAGATCACTAAAATTATATAAAAACTATTATACTTAATTTAATTTAAATAAATAGTTTCAACCGTATTTAATAATCAGATAGAAATTTTTATTAATAAAACAACATTTGATAAAAAACTAGAAATTAATACAAAAAATATTAGTTATTTAATTGCGTCATTATTTTTACATTTAAGCTGAACGGACTAGTTATTTTGACTCTTATATTCCATTAAAACTGTCGGAGTCCATGTAAATAATTGAAACAAATTTTAGTATTTTCTAAAAGTAAAATAGAATTATAATCTAGTTTATAAAATAACAAATTTTTCCATTATATTGAAAAAAATGATAATGTAAATGATAATGATACATGCAAAAAATTTTTTTATAATGTTAATATTAAATAAGTATAAAATCAAAACGATAATAATAATACATATATTTAAAGTAAATATTACAATTTAAAAATATTTCCAATTAAAAAAAATATTTCTAATAAATAAAAATAAAATATGTTTCTTCCTTAACTAATAAAATGTAATATTGAGTATTGGTATAAATATTTAAAAAAAATATTTTTTATTAAAATTTACAAAGTATAATTGAAAAATGAATCTTAAATAGAGAAATCGATATAGAAACCAAGAGAAAATAAAATTTCCAAGTGCACATTGGATAAAAAATATATGTGGCTACGTTCGGTTAAGTATTGATGAGTCGGAGACAGCGGTGGCCAATTCGATTTCGCTCATTATTCGCGACATGTGCCAGACTCTGCAACTACGTATATACACAATCGTAAAATATGCACGGCATATCGAGTATTACGCACTTGTTTGTATTTGGCCTTCTTCCACATAAGTTTGGTTTGCGAATCACACTGTGTACGACAAACTTTAATTAATAATTTTATAGTAAAATAACGATTCAATAAATCATTCTAACTCTCTTTATAAAAATAAAAAAAGTGAAATAATGACTTAAAATGAATAAGTTATATATTTTTTGAAAAATATATTGTAATTTTTTTAATATATTTTATTTATCATTAATATAATTTTATAAATACATTGTTTATTAAACGAGCCTATAAATATATTTTTAACTTGAGTCAACGAAATAATAGAAAATTATAATATTTTTTTTTATAAAAATGTTGGGAATTCAAAAATAAATACGTTGTACAAGTAGCGATAGTGAAGAATCAAATAGATCTAAAGATTGATTACGTAAACCAATAGTAATAATCATTAAATATTTATTATTAAAATAAAATTAAAATAAAAACCGGTAACAGAATCACTAGGAAGAATTCAAATTTTTTCGTTATAAAAGCCTCGCGAACTCATAGATGTTAAAAACAAGGGTGGAAATTATTTTCTTTGCAATATACCCATCCTTGCCTTCCTAGAGTAAGCAAAGCATCCAGTTTCGTACTAGTGTCATATCGTAAACTACCGAGAAATTGCTGAAGCAAGATCTCTTAACGCAACTGGTCATAAAGATGATCCCTGGCGAAACAAAAGATAATTGCATCTTTCTGGAATGAAAGCCAGAGGCGCCGTAGCTGGAACGTGAACATGCACCTCTCTATAGTAGATACGATCAAAAGTCCTAGGGTGGGGAAGACGAAAACCGCGGTCGCGGCCATATTCCCCGCGTTCGAATGGCGCATGCTACCTTCTCGAACGCCCACAAATACGTACGCGTTGAATATTGCTCAGGTGATTTCGAGATTATTTAAGTACAAAAGTAACTTATACGAATAATGAATAAGAGATAAAAAAAGACAAAAACAAAAAGGGGAAAATAAAATAGAAGGTAACTGTGTAAACAAAACATATAATAAAAGCTATATTATAATAAAAGCTAGGGTAAAGGAAGAAATCCATTAAAAATATTAGTTATTCTTGTTATAATTACATTAATATTAATAAAACTAATAGGTATGAACAATCATTACGATCTCAGGTGAAACATCTTAATTTTTTTTATACTTGACCAAAAAATAATAATTCAGTCAATGTAATTAGCTATGGTATATATACTTCTACACCGTAAAACTGTAAGAAAATATATTATAAATCAAATTTTAAATATCGTAGTGTATAATTTAAAGACCAAACATGTTTCATTTTGTAAACGATATTTTCGATTTATGTATAATAAACGTTTGTAATAAATTTAATTTAAAATTAATTCTAGAATACAATTTATTTATCAATGTTACTATATAAAATATTTCGTTAATAAATTAAATTATTATTTTTATAATTATATTAAACAATAGTTAGAAAACTACTTCATTTCTTTGTATAATTTGATTAATTACCTAAGTTGTAAGCCAAGAATAAATAATTATATTTATTTAAAACATATATGTTGTCAATAAATATGATCACATAGTTTGAAATCGACTAATTATATTTTATAAAAGACAATTTTGATTTTATCATATTTTATTTATAAAATTCAATTAAAATAATAAAAAAATCTTACATTAATTGAAAGATAGATATTAAATATATGAGCTATAAAACTATGAACATACAACTATGTATCATAAATTTATATATTTTACAAATATATCACTTAAAGGAAAACAATTTTCCAAATTTTGATTTAAATTATTAAAGAATAAAATTTACCTCAGACATTAATTTTTTGAAATAATACTGGCTTTTATAACATAACTTGTCAATGAAGAATGAAATACTTCTAAAATTTTGAATAACAGATTATCAAATCTCAAGTCAAACTATTTATATTCTAAATTTTTGAAAAAAAATTTAAATAAAAAAAATTAATTTAATAATATGTCAATTTATTGAAAAATGCATAAAAATTAAAAGTAGAACTTATTTCTTTATAACAATAAAAATAAAATTAATTTTTTTTTTGTAACTTTTAATATATATTATAATTAATTTTGAATATACATATATTCATAAATAAGGTTTAAAGATATCATTGTCTTTAAAATCTATAACTTCATATTTTATAAAATAAAAATAAATGCGTTAAAATTCATAAAATATTTAGGATTACTTTCCTATACCATACCGTGCTCTTTAAATATAAAGATAAATTTTTTATATATTTAAATAACCAAATAAAATTGTAAAGAAAATTATTTTAATTATAAATTTTATACAATAAATTAATACCTATAAAAAACATACTTAGAAAAAAGAAAGAATTGTTCGACATTAAAGGGAGTAATAGAACAGCAGTCTATTTATAATATATCTCAGAAATTTTATAATCCATTATGTAAAATATAATTATTTATATTTATTATATATAACTACACTGAATGTAGATTAAACTTAAATTTATTTGAATAATTAATTCTTGCAAAATTTTTATGAGTTTATGTATAATTATTACAGTAAAAATTAATTCCATGAAATAAGTAATCATTCTATATAATTCTATAAAATGCGAATAATATTTCTATAAAAGTATTATTGTTATTTTTATTCAGAACAGATATTCTGTTTATTATTTTTCATTTATTCATTGTTAACGTTAATTTGAAAGACATTAAATTTAGATACTTCTGAATTGTAATGTACATTTTTTTTAAATTTCATTATGTAGCCTTTATTGAAATTGTTCCTATTCATCTTTATATCCCTCGCAAAAGCTGTGTTCTTTATTTAAAAAATTAATTTTTTAAATCATTATATTCAAAATTTCTTAATATAGAATTTTATACTTTTTATCCTTTCGATCAAATAAAATTTTCAAAATACTAAATATTCATATAAATTTAATTATGAATAACAGGTAGTGATTCCTTTATAAAATTTTTACGTAATTAACAATATTTATATTGAAAATTCGATGATTATTCTTTTATATTGTTCATGTAATTGTAAATAATAAATGTTCTCTTGCTACAAATTAATTTTATACGAAATTAATCTTTAATTTATTTTTCTTACTATGATCAATTTGAATATTAGAATAAAATATGTTAATTTAAATATTGAAACAAAATTATATTATATTATATAATATATTTATTCTAGTATATATACTGTATTAGAATAAATAAAAAATGGTAACGCTCTTTACAATTTGAGATATTTTTCCTATTTAATATCACGGTGTAAAATAATATTTCAAAATAAAAAAAAATTTATAAAAACCATAATTTTATAGGCTTACATATATGCATGCATGTACACATGCAAAGGGCTGAACTAATCCGGGGCGTTTCGTTGATTCTTGGAGCTCTACCACACAGCGTAGCCCGGATTCGCTCTAGCTTTACACGCTTTTATACACCATCGAGCTAGACTACCGTGAAGGGAGACGTCAGGCACACGAGCATGGCGGACATAGTGTGCCTCACTAACGTAGAATTGTGTGGATCGATAAAAGAGGGGGAGTATTAGAAAGAGATACATAGATACATAGATAGATACAGAGTGAAAGATATTGAGAGAGAGGGAATGAGGGAGAGGAGAGAGAGAGAGAGAGAGAGAGAGAGAGAGAGAGAGAGAGAGAGAGAGAGAGAGAGAGAGAGAGAGAGAACCGAGCACAGTAGATGTAGTAGAGAGAGGCACGAATACAAAAGAGTGAGCATGAGTCGGCGGTCTGATTGGCGGGGTATGCGGGGGCGGCTACGCCATGTAGCCAATGAGCGAGGCTGACCTCGATGTAGAGCCTACAAAATCAGTGATTTTTACGCCCTGTGTCTCTTTCTCTTTTTATCTTCTCATCCTCCCCGTTCCTCTTGTATCTCGATAAATGTATATACGCGCTTGTGACGTAGAGATTTATCGACGAAGGGTGTCATTGTCATCGATGACAATGTTTTTATTTTTCTTCTCTTTTTACAATATACAAAATAATCGAAGAAAAGAAAATAAGAAACCAAAACTCGTTTTGAATATTCATGACTTTTTATGTCCAAATTTTACGTTTGAGTACCGCATTTATTTCTTTTCCCAGTACATTAATACTGTACACAGTGCATATGCAATTGTATATATTCTTTGAATTTTTTATTTTGGAAACAGTAATGTTTTAGCGCATCGACTAAATATTTTTATTTACTGCACAATATTGTGTATTGCAGATATGTAACTATCAGAAGCGAACTTTTATTTTATACATGTAAAACAAACAGACAACGTTTAATGATGGAATGCAGAAGAATTGTCAATTACATATATATTTTTTAATTAAATATACTTTAATTTTATGGATATTAAAATTTTAATCCAAATTCTGAGTGCCTATTTCAAAGCAATGAATTAATAATATAGATGCTCGCAAGCTTAAAAATTATGTACATATGTAAATTTAATAAAAAACTTTATATTTCACATAATAATCTATTTTGTATGCTCGATTTTGCAAAATTATTTAGATCCTACTTTTTCAAAAGTACAGATTATTATAATATTTACAAATTTTTTTTAAACAAACAAAATTTTTTATTTTAATTCACGCATTCTTTTAACAACAATAAGCCAACAATGGCATACTTTAAATACCTCAAAGGAACTGTATTCGTTTATATTTCATCTAAATAATCAAATTCAATTAATAAACAAGTAAATATTACTAAATCCATTTATACATATAATCATATCAATAGTTAAATTAAATTAAAATATCTTAATGAAATCATAATATATAAAAAGTTTTGCACCTGTAAAAACGATTTGACTGGATTAGCGCCCAGAAAAAAGTGAAACTAACTAAGTATGTAAAAGCCGCATGTTAGAAAAAATACGCATAACTCAGATACGTGGCGTTTGTAAATATGCTCAAAATTAAATTTCATTCCAAGATAAAGAAGTATGTTGAAAAAAGCAAGAAACAGATGTTGTAAGAGATAAAGGTAGATAAAACGAATGCGGTCAGTTTTAATCGGAAAAAGACAATAAAGGAGAGAAAGGAGAACAAAATAGAATGACAGAATGGGAATCGGAGTATTGTATTACTATATTTCATAAATTCTCTTTAAAAGAGCTCTTACACACCTTTTGAACTTGAAAATTTCGTGTTTTTCTGTGCAATAGTAATAAGCCTCATTCAAAGCGGATGCATCTGCCAGAAAAGTCTCGACACCTACTGTAACATTGAGATGATTTTAAATAAAGGACATTTGTCAAGCAGTATATTATAAGCTTTTAAACTGAGATACATCTGATCTCTTTTAAATGTGGTACAACAAAAGTATTAAAAAAGAAATCTTAATAAATTTTAAATTATATTATTTTTTGCCCTATTATGAAATATTTCAAAATAAGTGTGTTAAAATAAATAATTTCTAATTTATGGTATTTTACTATCAAATTTTTACATAATTTAAATTATATTGAATAAATTAAGATAAATGATTATATATTTCAAGTATTAAGTATAAATTGTAAGTAAGTATTCGTTCTACACATATAAGTACAGAATATACATAAGTTAAGTCAAAATGAATTTTAATTCGAAAAAATTTATGTGTAACAAATTCTAATTTAATTTTGTACTAATTTATTTAATCTGATAGCATTATTTTAATCACAACTAAACTTTATTCCAATCAATATTAGAAATGAATTATTGCAATAATTTCATATTACTTTATCAAAAATATCTACTTTATATGATTAAGTACTACCAATAACTTTAAAAAAACTTTGTTTTATTTGAAATTAATTTTTCTTTTTTTATTTAATTTAAGAGTTTAATTTTTCACTAAAAGTATATTAAGTTTAGAAAGGTAATTTCAATCAATATTACTAAAATACTTTTGAATATTAGATTTAAAAAAGATCATTTTATAATGATTTTTTTATTTTAACTTCGAATATACAGTTTTTTTTAATTATTCCCATTTTTTGTACATAAATAAAATCCCGAAATTGTTACGAAAAAAAAATTTTATTCTTCCATAACAAATACTCGTAAACAATAAAAAATACTAATTAAAACAAAATAAATACATGTATGACTGCGATCGCTGTATAGAGCAGCATATGAGTCATAAGTAATTTATTATATTAAATCATTTTTTATTATGATTGTAAAAACAATATATTGTATTTATTGCTAATGGAAGATACATGCTAATGAAAGATAATAGTAGATCGAAAGTAAATTCGTAACTGAATTAATGAGTAACAAGCACGAATTTCATCAAAGTATAATATTCGCAAACACATAGTGAATAAAGTAAATAACCAGCCAATGGCCTCCTGGTAATGCTCTTTCTCATTCTGCTTTTCCCTAGTTAATTGATTCGCCTCATGAAGCTAAATAATGTGGTGAGTTAGATTTGTATGGCTCAGTATCGAGAAGAGATAGCTTAGTTTGTAAGTAATGAGTAAACTATAAATTGATCAATGTACGCTTAGTTGATCAACAGTTTAGTTATGTTTATATTATATATTTAATATTTTTTCATTCGATGGTAATGATTTAACTTATTCTAAAATTCTGTAATATACATGAATTTTTATCATATGAAGCAATCATGCTTAAACCTATAAAATTAATCTCTAATAATATTTTTAGTAAATTAATAAATTTTGACTGATTGAAATTCTAAGATTAAACAAAAAAATTTATAAAACTATACATATATTTATTTTTAAATACATATAATTCTCCTTCTACTTCTTCTGTTACGACTAATCTTCAAGCGAATTTAATGAATAAATAATACTTCTTTAAATAACTTAGATCTCCTAGTTTTATATCTTTCTCATTTTAAAGTTTTATTCGAAAAAATAACATCAACGACGACATCAATTTCATCAACTAAAATTTAGTTTGATAATTACGTAGAATTGTATAAGAATAACAAACAAAGAAAAGATATTCTAAAGTAATATGGAGTAAGAAGTAGCACTCAATCTTACTTATATTTGTATACACATATCCTTTTTCTCTCGATATTTAAAATCAATTAGCTTAGGCGAAAATTAGTACAGTCTTTGTCCTTTTTAGTCTGCTAAATTTTTATCAACATTTCTTAATTTCTCTCTCTCTCTCTATCTCTCATATGTATTATTTAATATTATCATCATTTTTTCTTAAAGAATATGTTCAAAAATTGATTTATTTCTCTCTTAAATTTGTAAGTAAATTTATTATAAATAAATTTAAGCAAATCATATAATAAGTCAATAGTTTTGTTTTCACTTATGTGTCATGTATTAAAAAAATATACTACTTTGGAAATCTAAATTTAATTATCGTATAGAATTATTTTATATGTACAATACTGTATAGAAATTTTTATGTTGCTTTTGCGATAGATCTAAATATTTAATATAAATTTATCAAAAAATTCTTTTAAAATAATATACCGAAAAACTATTAAAATACGTAAAAGTATTAATTTGAATATTTTTTTAATACTTATGGAAAGTTTTATTTAAATTATTTGGTTAGTTATTAGGTTTAAAAAAATCTTATTTTATTTCATTCTATAGATTTATCTTTTATTATTTATTTATGTATTATAATTTATAAAAATACAATAGTCTATACATACATTGCGCTATCGAATCATAGATTAATTCATTTTTATTATTTAGTGTATTCAGCATTGAAGCATAAAAATTACAATAAATAATTTTTAAATCAACTTATTCTGGTTTTATAAATAAAAATAATTCAATTCTATTATTACACATAATTTTAATTCCAAGGACAGAAATAATTATTTCGAAAAATTAAACAATTTTTCAAAAGTAAGTTGCAACGATATATTAAATTAATTCGAACGACAGAAAAATACTCAAACATCTTAATCAATCTAGTGTAATTTAAAAAAGCAATTATGTATAGTATATTTTTGCTACAGAGATTTATAGTATTTTTTTATTGATACCATAATGACAATTGTACTTGTATAACTACGTGGTTTTATCAAACATTTACTAAATAAAATTTTAGGTGTCTCTTTGTACATCACTTACATGCAAAACAATAAATATCACGACTGTGCTATAATATGACTGACCGCTCTTCAATTACGAAAATTATTTATAAGCAGCTAGCATGGACTCGTGAATTGCGTATCTCATTTTTTTATTAAAATCTCTTAAAAATCAAATCTTTATTATAATGTTTTTATTTTATTGCAATATTTTTGAAAACTCATCGATGAAGCAAAAATTCGAGGTTTTAAAAATTTCAATATGAAATAGAAATAATTTTTATTCAACGTTTTAACAAAGCAGAATATTTCATTCACTTAAACGTAGATACAACTGTACAAAAATATTATTTAATAGAAACAAGTAAATTTTTTTTAAAGATGATATGTATAAATATTCTTACACTAAATGAATATATATATTGCGTTACGCATTACATTATTTGTCACAGTAACTTTTCTAAGATAATGGTGTATTTTAAAGGTTTACTTTATAAATAAAAGAAACTAAACCTTTTCGAATATGTCCGAAAGAGGATTTTTTCTTTTGAGTCATACAAAAATCTTTACTCTTGTAATAATGTTTCTCCTAGATCGTTCTTTACACCCAAACTCTGAATAATACTATAATCATATAAAATAATTTCTATTAATTTCTATTATATATCATAAACAGAATTTTAAATTATAGGTATATACCAAAGTATTATAATAAAAATATAATTAATTTTTATAACTTTAATTTGAAACTCTCTTCAATATGAAACTCATAATCTCTGAAATACTTCATTATAATTTTTTAAATTAATTTACTAGAGTAAAGCACTAGGAGCTCTATTAAAGAATCAGTATTATATAATTTATACATATATTTATTGTTAAAAACAATGCAAATAATCATTTTCAAAATCATAATAAAATTTATCTGTGGTATATAACTTATTTATTGAATATACTAACAAAATTCTTATTTTTATTAATATTCTCATATATATTTTCAAAAATTCTGTTAATATTAAATTAACAATTTATTCTCGTTTTATAAACAATTTATTGAAATAAATATCATTACGTTCATTAGTAAAAATATAAATAATAATTCAAAATATTATTGGAGCATTTTTAAATACATAGCAATAAATACAGATATAAATTAATACATATATAACTACGTACATAGAAATTTTATGTTTACTAATAATTATACACAAATATTTCGCAGAATTATTTTTAATTCTCTATTTTACGTTTGATAGAATAATTAGCTAAGATCGAAAATATCTGTTAATTAAAAGAATAATTAAAATTGTAACAATGTTTGTTAAATATAGTAATAATAAATTATTTAAGTAATACTCCGCAATTTTGAAACATAAAATGAATAAATTTTAAATTAAATATATTTAAAACAAAAACTTAAAAAAAACTTAATTCTTTAAATTACTCTGTAAATTCAATATTTATATATTTTTTTAATTGCGAAAAAACGAAAATTAAGATATTATTAATTTTTATATAAGCATAAATGCAATTAATTAAAATAGATTAGCATGATAGATTTTAATATAAATAATTAAATTTGAAATGAAAAATTAAGTAAATGTAAGAATTTATATAAGATTAATACTAATACTGACATTAGTAACTGTAAAATATGGAAATTTATTTATAAAAGTTAATACTATAACTATATTTGCAATAATTAGTTCTCCACTTCTATTTTTTCATTGTGTATAATATATCACGATGTTGTATATTCTAATATTCGAATAATTATTAATACAAAATTAGCCAGTTTTCTGTATAAATCATGTTAAATGATTAATAACACTCTTTTAATTTATAATGCCCATTTTGATGCTGATATTACCTGATTGTGTAAAATCTTATAGTTAGCTATGCAAATAATATAAATACATATGATTCATTTATTTGAAATTACATGGTACAACTTGTACACAAATTAAAAATTCTTACGGTACGTCTATTTAATTAATTATCTATTAAATGTCAATAAAAAAATATTTTTCTATAATTCGTTTTTTTTATATAAATGAATTGTAATTAATTTAATAATTAAAATTTTTCAGTTCCTTAATACAATTTTGAATAACTCTGATGATAAATAAAAATAGCATATATTTTATTTAATATCTTGGAATATAAAAAAATATAAATTGGAGATAAATGAATTTCAACATTCATAACAGATATAATATTTTACCATTTGAATAAAAAAATTGTAATTTAAGTAAATTAGTTTCATTATATTAATAAAGTAAATAATAATACATACATAAGTTAATAAATAATACAAATATTTTTAATTAATCGTTAACAATATTATTTTTATCTAAATATAATCATGAAAATTCTGTTTCAATTTGTTTTAGAGTCGGATACTAGAAGACGCATCAATCATGTGCAATTCTTGGTCGCCAAGGCATAATGTAAGTATACATATTTTATTTCTTCTAATAAAAAAATTAAAGTTACATTAAACTATTCAAATAATTATTATTCAAATAAGTAAATTATATTATAATATATTATATTCCTAAAATTAGCTGTAATTAAAATAATTGTTTTAAAATAATTTAATAGTATACTTATTCCCATTTTAGCTTAATTACATTTATATTATTCTATTAATATTTAGCTTTTTTAGATTAAATACAAAGCTATTATAACTAAAACTATAATATTCAAATATATTATAAAAGTTGATTTTAAATAAAATTTCATAACTGTAATTAAGTTTTTTCATACAAACCAAAATTAGTAATAAATAGTTATGATGTAAAATTAATTGTTTTTAATTATACTAAGACAAATTTTCTACGAAGGAGTATAATAGATTTTATCGGAATTATTTTAATTAAACAGATTAATTCAAAAAAATATTTTCTACTATTTATAATAATTTAATTGTATTGATTAAATTTTCATGAAACTATATACTTTAAAAAAATATATTACGATTAAAATGAGCTCTATTATATTAATTTAATTATAATTTTCTTTAAATAAGTAAATATTAATATTTAATAATGCTTTTTAATATTAGTATATTGTAAATTATTAGTTTCTTTTTAATATATTATAAATAATTCGTTTATGAAATCTATATTATCTATTACAAAAAAATATGAATATTATATACAATATTATCGTAAATTCATTGATTCTATAATTAAAGTTTTTTTAAAACTTAATTAAAATAATATTTTATAAATTAAAGTAAATTTTTTCTTTAAAAAAAAGTTTTTAGTTCAAATTCAAGCTTATTATTATTTAAGTTAATAATTTATTTTTTTTTATTAAATGAATATAATGAGCTTATTTCTATTGTTCTATTTAAAAATAAATATTTTATTTGGAAACTATTGCAGAATTCATAATACATATGCATCGACTTTTTATCTTTAAAATAATTTTATTTATAATGCGATGTTCATTTAAATAATTAATATAGGTATACGTAAAAATTATGATAAGAAAGCAAATATCCGTTATGTACTTTAATATTATATATAATTTTATATACAATAATAAACTACTATGTATATAACGTCTTCATGAGTCTCAGAAAATTTAACATTTTCTCAATATTTTCAAAATTTTACTTTGATGATATTCAATTTAATTTTTCATCGAAATATATTTGCAGATTTGAATATAAATAAAAATTAATATATTCACGAACTGCAATAAAACTTTGACTTTTTCATTTCTATACGATATAATAACATGACCTTATAGAAATAGTGTAACTAATTTTTAATACTAACTTCATATATAAATTAATATAAACCTTAGTAAAATAATTTAAAAACTTTAAGTTATAATCAGTTTTCAAAATTATCCAGCACCTAAAGCCAATTGCATAGAGATCACAAGGATGAGAGAAAAGGTGCGGGTATCCAAGCAGTAGAACCGTATCTACGGTCGGCCAGAACAGTCTCGTAATATTTATGCCTCACGAAGGCGAGAGCCGCTAACTCGTGGTTACGATTATGGTCGGAGAGTAAATTGATTATTTAAGTATACGAGGAGGTACTCATAAGCTGCCTACATCGCATGTATAGCTCTAGTGCCATAAAACGAGCTAAGTGTCACTTACGCTTTTCCGGGGCGTTGGCGTCGGTCTTCGTCTCTTGTTTGAAGTACGTTAAAAAAGCCAAGCGAACTTAATAAATCATACATTTAAATGTATTTCCGACTTTTTTAACTACAAATTCAAATGATGTCGCATGAAAATATTTAGGTTTTAAACTCTTGAAATACAAATAAAGAATATTTATTTATTTTCTTAGAATACAGGTTAACAGCTCAGATTTCTTAATATTATGTATTTGTACAAATATAATAATTTTTATGAAGTAATTTAAAATAAATTGACAATACTCATTCTCTAAATATTTTTTCTAAAGTTTTTAAATTTTAATAACTTTTTATTGTACTGATAAATAAAATTTAATATTTGTTTTTAAATACAACTACTATAACATAAATGTCTTTTTTAGTATAGAAAAATTATGAGATAAAGAAAAGTTATGACTTTACAATTGAAGAAAAAATAATAAAAAGATCTGTTTTACAAATAATATAACTTTTCTAAATCAAAAATTTTAGTTCAATGAACATAAATAATATTCGTAAAAGTAAATTTGAGAGAAGATTATTTTATCATTATCGATTTTATTATTTTCATTTATATTTATATATTATTTTTACAAAATAAGTAAGTATGAATTATTACATTCATTTAATATATTTAAATTAAATTATAAAATAAATAAATTTTATTTAATTATAAATTCGTGAAACACTTTAACATCATTTATATTTCATTCTTTATTAAGATTTATTTACTACTTCAGAGACAAATAAACAATAATTATTAAATATTCTTTTCTTAATTTTATTATATATTTTTATATAATAATGAATCAAAAAAATTGTGCATTAAAAACTTTAGTGAATGTTTTAAAAACTTTTTTTCATTACGTTACAATAAGTATATTAGATTATTAGATATTGGATATAGTAAATATATCATGATATAATAATTTAAACTTATCAAAAATTAATTTCATTTAAAAATTAAAAAATATAAAATTAAAATGTATTATCTTCTGAAAAAAAACGTCCAGATTAAAATTCATTGATTGAAAAATATCGAAAGCTAAAATCGTACTCACTTGCCCCAGACAAAGAATAAGCGTTTATTCATCCAACCTAAACCGAATAACAAAAAATAATTATCGATCCAAAGTTGACATAAGAGCAAGTGAAATAATTTATTTATTTTCATAACATTAAGATCATGTACAATAAATTTTTATAATTATCTACCTTATTCATCAATAATATCAATAAAATCACTGAACGGTTTAAAAGCTTAATACAAAAATTCTTATATACTACATAAATAAGAAATAAATACAACAAATTATCAATAATGTTTAAAATAATAAATGATTTCAAAATAAAATAAATTTTGTTAGTATAATTTTTTTAATAATGGAAATCTATTCACAGTGATATTTTTAATTAATATTTTATTATAAAGATATTTTAAACTAAAATTGTACATTGTATTTATTACAATATATTATAAGAATATATACGAAGATAATATTATATTTATATTGAGATTATTTCACAAAGAAATCTATTTTTGGTTCTAATTTTTCCATCGTTGATTACGTAAAAATATCAATATTTGTAATAAATATTAAAAATTAAATATTTTGTCTAAATGCAGTTAAATAACGATATTATAAATTTAAAAAATTTTTAACATTTAATTTTATAATTTTAATGAAAAAATTTCGTTATTATGTCTCCTCGAAATAATTATTTAGTTTTATAAGAAATTTTGAAGTATTAAAGATATATTTACAGTTTTGTCATAGGCGTATTACAATCAATAAAATGAAAGATATAATATAATATGTTTTAATTTTAATTTTCAAAAATACGAAGGTTGATTTATCGTTTATAGCTCCAAATTCTATATATGTACAGACAGACAATGCAACGAATTCACCTAGCTAAAGTTTATTTATTCAGGAGTGCGCCAATCAACCAGAAAATAATCTGTCGCTGTACACTAGACGTCGCCAGTCGATGTAGGTTACTCAATTTTCCCGGACGGAGATCACGACTAATAATCTCGATTCGCGGTCATCCGTCGCTAAGCCGCTATTACGGTGTCAGCCCTCCTTCCTGACCTCTCTACAACTCGGAGACGAAATCGATCTCGAAGATAATCTAGTCGGAGAAGAGGAGTAAGGATAAGAGGAATATATAACAAACGGTGGATGACAGAAAACAATTAGAAATTGATTAATGAAGCGCGCAATAATTAGATAAAATTGCTTGGGCTGAATTTTTTGAAAATTAAAAAGTACTAGCGGCGGAACAAAATGGAAACTTGAACATTTTTAGAGAAATGCAGCAACTGACTTTTCGCTTTCACGAAGCTTCATGAATAATTTCAATTATTAGTAATTGAACCTTGTAGATTAGCAATGTGACCCAATGCGAAGTTGTATTAACGAACACTGTTAACAATATTAATTATAGCGTATTGAAGTCATTTTTTCATAATTGAACTATACCCAACTCTAGGTTCACTTATTTAAAAATAAAGTCTGGTTTTGCGTATTTTGCTTATTCATTTTAAACGACTATTTTTACTAACCACAGGATTACAATTTCACTAATGGATCATTGAATATAAGCTTAATAAATATTAATTTTTTCACAATAACGTTAAAAATATTTCGCTTCAACTTTCATTCAATGTATATATCATTAAGATCAGATATTTTTCAACCAAACCAAATATTTTTATTTAATTAATTTAAAACTTTTATTCTTATATCACTTATAAATTTTATTAAAATTTGTAAAATTGAAAAAGTTTCTTTCTCTAAATAAATATCCTTATATCAAAATTATAATTAAATATAAAATATTTTTAACGAGTATTTTAAATTTTTTAATTATTGAATATGAATTATTTGAAATAATCATTTACTTTCAGTCTCAATAAATGTTTATTATTCATTACTCGCATTTAAATTTTATAAATAATATCCTAATTGTAATATTATAAAATTTTGTTATGGTCTGATTTTTTTATATTAAAAAAAAATTATAGTATAATGTCTTATATGTAATAAAATTAATACCTTTTGTTACTATAGCTATTATAATGTTATTTAATAATATTTAAGATAATATAATTGTACATTTTTTCTTTTCTGTAAAATAGGTACATCCATTAAATATCCACTGCCTTTGAACTAACCATAAAAAGATTTAAGTTTACAAATATTGAATATTATTTAATTTCATAAAATTTATTCGAAAATTGACTAAATGAAATTTTATGTATGATTCATAAAATATGATATAAATAATAAAAAAAATTTTTTGTTTTTTAAATAATTAAATAATACAACAGATTATTAGATATCAAATTAATAAAAGTTATTTAAAAACTGAATGTAAATTATTTAACATTAATAAACTATTTTTTAAATTGATTGATACTAATTTATAATTTTAAAGTATATCTAAATAACTTTTCAATGTAACTTAAACAAATATTTTGAATGTATTATTAATATCACATTATTATATAAATTAAATTATAAATTACGTATTTTATAAAAATATTAAATTTAATAAACGAAGCCATTTTAAAGCTTAAAAAATATTAATAATAAATGTTTTCTTATATAAATGATAAATTTTAATACTTAGTTATTTTTCTGAATGTTTTATTACTTAGCAGCTAACGATGTATATAAAATTGAATAAAAATTAATGAATCAAGTAGTTTATAAAAATAAATAATTTTATTATTTCATACAATTATTCAACAAAATTAATATTATATAAAATCAATGCTCGTACTTATAAAACTTTTTAAAACATTCTGTTATCTTGCTACCAAAAAATGAATATTAAAAATGATTATATTGCTAGCATATAATTTTAATATCTAATTATCTTACCTCATAAACTTAATGTTGAATTTCCGTTGAAGCTTAACTCATATTTTCTAAATACAGAAGACTAAAAAATTTTAAACTAAAACTTTCAAATGATAAAAGTACGAAATCTCTTTCATCTATCTACCAAGCTATGTAAGAATGAAAAATTGTGAGCGAAAACGTGAATGAAGTGATTACAATGTGAACATTTTTAATCGGTTAACGACCAGCATTATTCACCCTTGAATTTCGCGCGGAAGCATCTCCTAAAGCGCGAGAACGAAACTATAAATCTTCGAGGGCGGTCGGGACCTCGGTAATTCAATCGTAATTGACTAATCCTTAACGTACCCTTCTCCTCCCCCTACTATTTGCCAGAGAGGACGTATTTAAGCCCGTAGCTCAGAAAAATGACTCCATTACCAGCGGGCGGCCAGCAACAAGTGCACGTGTACAAGGGCGATTCGTATATCTTGCTTCCGCATCCATTTCCGGTCCTTCAAGAACCGACCCCCAGCTAGAATATCTCCCTATTTGTTCGGGCGTACGTTCGTCGAGGCAGCATTTGGATTTATTGGCCTGTTAACGACCTTAACACGATCTCGGCTTGAGAAAGTGGCTATTGCGTGAGTGCAAACGAGCCGAGCTTTTTCAACGTTTAGACACCCACTGCGAACATCTTAGTTACAGATGGCTTCCTTTTTTCATAGCCAGAGGTAGTGTGCGTTAGTTCTTAAAACATTTTGATTGCTGCAACGCTTGATTTTCATTAAAAATTTAAAAACTAATTTATAACAGAAACTATAATTCTTTCGATTGCAATTATAGGAACTGTATACAAGATTACGGTATTTGTTAAGGATAAGTCACTTATGACTTTTTTATAACCTAAACATTGTAAAATAGAACTAAAAATTATATATCTCAGATCTAAAACATACATATATGTAAATTACTAATTTTTCTTTATAAAGTTAATTTGAAATCATTTACCTTGATTCAATATTGTATAGAAAATGAAGCAATAGAAATTCATTAGTTGGCAATTTTATTCGCAATATTTTCCATCCTTTCAAACCCTACTTTTTTCTTTTTAAGCCTATATAAATTATGGTTTGTATACCTCATTTAGGATTAATATGAGTATGCACGGGTTTTTGAGGCTACTAATAATGAATCTTACTGTTCAAATATTTATATCATAATTACTATCTTAATGTAGCTACATACAGAAAAGAGCAATTTTCCAATTTCTTTAAAAAGCGTTATAATGTTTTTATTGAGCTTACACAAATTTTAATAATATTAATATAAATCAAGATGATAAACACTAATAAAATAATATAAAAACATATCTATATCACTGATCTATTTATTATTCTATTTTTAACCTAAGAATCAATAATACATATTCCTATCAAACACATTATTTCCTTTTAGAATAATAAAATAAAAATCACTACATCATTCTTCGTCTAAATTTATAATCCATATTTTTCCACAGTTTTTTCAAGTTATATTCAGTTCAGACCATATTAATAGAATTCTATTTATAATAGACGTAATTATATCGACTTCTCTATACCATTTAATGGCTTAGAATTTATTTCAATGTACTTATGAATTATATTATATGTATATCAATTTTAATGTAAAATTTAACTAAAAATAAAAATATGTCAGTAATGAATTTTCAGCATTTATAATTTTAATATTCATGATCATCAAATATTAATTAAAAATATCAATATATAATTAATCTTGTAAAAAATAATGATTCCAAAATAAATGAATATATTATATTTGAAATTTTAATTGATTTTAGATTATCCTAAAATAACTTACTTTCTTATTAAAATGAGGTTTAAAACGTATTACATAAAAAATAGGTTTTTGTCTTATTTTCATGAATATTTATTAAGGCTATTGAGATTTTAAAATGTATATACCATTACTTGAATACTATCAACATACGCTTACCGAAATTCAGCATCAGTATTTTATATTTGAATATTGAATTTCAGAAGATTAATCAATGCAATATAATCAATCTATAAGTACCTATAGTAGCATTATATATTGAAAATGAAGGAAAGCTTTAATCTATATTTTTTTAACAAATATTATGACTCTCAAAACAATATGTTCTTCATAATAAGCCGAAATAAGCAAATGAAATAGCTGAGTCGAATTTACTGATATAAAAGTAACAACTCTAACCACAATCGTCATTGGTTTTTGTGTAATGGAATGTGCTACGTGCAATTATTATTGAGATATTATTCGTAATGTAAACATGAAATGAACTAATAATGTCATTTTAATTCCTGTCAAGTAATCAAATTATAATTTCAGTTCAAACTAATAATGGTATGATTGAAATGATTAAAATTATTAAATTGTATACTTCACCATTAGTATTTTATTTAAATAATAAAAAATTATTCTGTTATTCTTTGAAAATGCTCATTATAATATCTAACTTTTAATGTTTATTTTATGTTTTTTATAATAAAAAATTTTAATCTTATATATTTTTTTCTTAAGATACATACAAATACATTTAATATTTTTTAATAAAGAAAATGTATAATTTGACTTAATATTTAAAATTAAAGTATAATATTAGAAATGTTAATTACATTTCTATTCGAATCAAATTTATGAATATATAATATTACATTATTTTTATATTTTTAACGTTGAATACAAAATTTTTTATTTGATATAAAATGTAAGTTTAAAACAAAAGTTGTCGTTTAATCTATAATGCCCCGCATTAAATAAATCATATAAGAATATATTATATAATTAATATAATATAATTTTTAATTATACTTTTTAACTGTTTCTAAACATTAATATAATAATTTTAGGATTATATAAATAATTAAAATCAAATTTCTTAATCTTTAAAATAAATAATCAATCTATAAGATATAGAAGTAAAATTTTATTCTAAGTAATAAATAATAGTTTATAAATTTATTATAATATGAAATGTATTTATTTTATATTACAGAATATCTTTAGTAATTTTCTTTACTATTTACTCGCTCAAGTACATACACAACATTACAAAATATTATAAATTATGTATATTAGTATAGAAATTCATGATTTTTTATTAGTAAAATTAAGAATTAAGAATTTTATTGATTATTAATTTATTAATTAAACTTTTCTTCAATGATCATTATAATATAAGCTATATATTATATATAATAAAAAATATATATTTATATTTTCTTATATTAAGTATTAAAAAATTTAATAATAAAATTCACTACACTTTTTCAATTAGCATATTCAAAGAGAAATTATTTATTATAGAAATAATAATTTTAGTAAATTTTATAATTATATTAATGAGAATCCATTACTTAGTTTTTAATAAATCATTATCAATTAATATAGCATTATAAAAAATTAATAAAATTATAATATTTTAGATAATAAATTTTTATTTTAAAATAGTAGAAAATCTACCAAATAATAATATTTATAAATGGATTAAAAGGTATATAAGACTGTAATAAAATAAATCTAGTATTATAATAGAAATTAATTATAAATAGTTTAACTTTAGAATATTTCAAATATTAACTAACGTAACTTATAACACTTTTATAAAGTATTTAATTTTATTAATGCATAAAAGAATAAAATTAAAATGAATAATTTTAATTGAGAAAGACCTATAATTAGTTCTAAGAATTGTATAATGAATATTGTATAAGAATGTTTAAATTTTTATTAAACGAATAGTAAAGTAAAATTTAATTAACTAGAAACTCTTGTAAATATATTTATAATATATATGAAAATAAGACAAAAACAGTTTGAAATTATATTAATACTTCAGTTACCAATATTTGAATATCACATATAAAATAGTGTCAATCATACAAGCAAGCAAAATCGACTTACTGAATGATATTTTTGCAGTAAAAAATAAGGTCACTCTGAGTCAGTTACTAAAATTTAGTTTTATCAAATTTTTTGACTTAATTATAAAATTTCCTGAAAAAGTATACTTACATAAAAAATTAATAATAAACTAATTGAAAACGTCATTTAATATCATTATTCATCTATTTTTTAATAATCAATATTGTATTCATAATACAAATTTGAAATTATTAATTTACTTTTTCAACCATTAAATTTATATTGATTATACCATTAAAATTTATGTAATGTATAAAAATATTATTTTATTATAGTAATTATTTATAAATATTGAATATTTTATATCGCTAATAATTCATTAATTACTGTAAATAAAAATGTAAAATACGTATCATTTCTTAAACGATAAAATAAATCAAATAATATAACATTTGCTCAAACAATAATTTTTTTAAATAAATCTTCAAAAAATGATTAAAAAATTTAAATTATTATAAATACAATAAAAGTAACAATAATTTATAATTAAATGCATTAAATTGTTAGGAATTTACTTGATAGAAAATAAAACTTAAAATAAATACAAGAAAAAATAAGAAAAATATATTTTTCCCTAATATAATTCCTCAGTTAGAGAAAAGAACATTCGAAAATTAATTTTAACATAAATAATATCCGACCGTACACAATAATACCACCAAGTACATATAAAAGGTCAATAATTAAGTAAGTATTCATTATTCTTTAACAGGGTGACATATTCAGTGGACTGAACACTGGCTTGCAGGATGGTTTGTTGTCGAGGGCCGAGGCGCTGGCTGCCGACCTGGGGAAGCACAACGGTGGTACACCGATGCCTTTGAAGCACGACCCGGTCTCGGTCTACCATCACGGGGCGCACATGCCCAGCCCCCATCCCAACAATCGGCCACATCACCAGGTACAGACACACCTCTTTGTGAGTTCAAAATTATATATATATACATATATATATATACATATGCCAAAGAAATTTTTAAACCAGTCTTATCCAATGTGTCAGATGAATTTGTAAGGGTCTGTATGAGTCTTCGTTTATACTAAATTATCATTTTATAATTGAATTAGCACATATAAACGATTTCAAGGCAACTTTTAAGATTTTCGTTCATTGTTTTGGATATTTAGAATACGCAATAGTTAGGTAAAAACTAAACTGCAATACTAAGAATAATATTTGCGTGTATTGATTTTAACCAAATAACTAGTATACTCACTGAAAATTAATTCATCCGTCTAAGTTATTAAATAAAAAAGTTAAATAATATAGTTTAGTATAAGTTTTATTTTAAAGATTCTTTAATTTAATCTTTTAATCTTTTAGAAAAATTACAAATATTTAAAAAAATTATATTCAATTAGTTATAAAACTGAATTATTTCCTCATTGATCTTATATTAAAATATCAATTTTTACACTATTTTTAACAGATATATAAAAATTTGTAACAATCAAAGAAAAAATTAATTTAAAAATTGATTTATCAATTTAACATCCATGAGAAATTTTTTTGGAATAAAATTTCATTTTTCACGAGTTTCTCTAGAAATTTAAAGTACATTTCTTCATTTACTTCTACAATTCAAAAAAATTCCTACATATTTCTCGAAAGATAGATACAATCTATTTTCTAAAGTAAAATTGAGTCCGATCAATATTGAAAATTTATTGAAACATGACTAAAAACAACATACTAACTCACAAGCATACTCATTCTCATTGTGGTCATATAAATGCGTAGGAGACAGTGATAGCGGTCGAAGCCAGATAGCCGCTGTCTCACGGATGACAAGTGATATCCGGCTCCCGTCCTGTGCGTCCCGTCATATACATACACATTTCCGTATCGACCACGCGACAGAAAAGAGACGGAGGTCGATATGCATATACTTATATGTATATACCCATAAATACGAGTACGAGCATACGTATACCCGCTGAGCAGTGCAGTGTACAATATATCTAGCGGATCTTATTTAGAAATATTTATGTATTATAAAAAAATAATGAATTTTTATATACGTGGTATTCATTATTTGATAAATTTACATAGAGAGATAATTTAGATCATATTATTAAGAAACTTCAAAATTTGTTAAAAAAATTTAATATATCACTTTAATCAAATAATATATCCTTTACTTTTCATCAATAATTTTAGCAAATAGAACATATTAATGAATGATAAAAGGTACGTTTAAAAATTGTATTTAATTAAAAATATAATATTTTAAAATATGGATAAAATTTTATCCATATCAAATTTTTAATTTAAAATATTTAAATACTTATACCAAAAAAATTATGTTCGAATAAAACTTCGAATGCTAATTATGAAGACAATTAACTTCACCCTGTTGCATAAAATTTTAATAGGCATTTAATATTTAGAATTTCTTGTTATAATTATTCATTTTAACATAATATAATTTGATAAAAATAATATAATGCCTTATATTACAATGTATTGATTTATACAACAAATTAATTTAATTTATTTATTTCTTTTATTTTAATATATAAAAAATATTTCAATAAATACATATATAGAATATTATAGAAAGATTAAACATATTATAATATTTATATTGCTACTGAAATTGAACTCTTGCGTGTTCATATAAAAAATATAAATTATAATATAAAACGATGAATCAATCATTATGGAATTGTTCAAATAAAATTTAGGAAAGCAGCATAAATAAAAAAGAGTAAAGTAGCCCTTGAGTACATAAATAGAAAAGAATATCGACAAAAAAAACATGGTAAAAAGAACAACGGAAACCCCTTGGAGGTGCGGACGAACAAAAAAATCATATGGCGACACAAACACCCACAGCAAATTACTTATATACAAACATAATATTTCTGTGCTTCCCTGCACTAAGCGCGACGACTTGACCCTTTCGTGCTCTCGCGGCTCCCCACACGCGACTTCACAGATGGTCGGCCGGCAATCGACGAAGGTCGTCCTGTTCGCTTCGTACGGCGCGAATTCAATATTACCGCGCGTAATGAGCTTCGTATGCACCCGCGTGCATGAGGGAGACAAAACTGAAGGGCGAGTCGAGGTTCCACAACGAGTCGTACGACTTCGACCATTGGCGTCGGATAATGATGAAATATTACCAAAGTTATCGGTTGCTGTTGCTTTCATTCCGTATCCACCTCCGCTTTTCGTTTCACTAATGTCATTTATTTGGGGGCACTTTTATTTCCTAACTACTAACTTTTTCGTTATTTCCGCAAGTTTCGTTCACTCTGTGCCAAGTTTGTACTGGCAGATTTTGCTCGTTACTTGTAGCACGTAACTATTATCGGGATCGGTTGTTGAATACGATACTTTTCTTCAGTCAATAATACCTTGCTGTAAATATATCAAAAATTTAAGTTGAATACAAATGAAGGCAACTCGGTAACTCAAAATCAAATTTTATTAGATCAAAAAATTTCACAAATATGATTATTTAAAGTTATTTTGTTGTTTCATAAAAATATAAGTGTTATGAAATAAAAAGACGTGTTAGAAATAATAACGATACAAAATAAATGAAAAAATCGACAAAAATGCAATAATGATTCTTTTATGAGAAGAAATTATACTTATTATAAAAATATCGTTTTTAGAACATGCTCCTATAATAATTTGCAATTATAAATAAAATGAGAAAATATTTATTTGTTTAGTATTTAAAAAAAAGTTAAAATATTTAAATAAACTTGAAGAAACATAATAAAATCAATATTATAATTAATAATGTTTGACCCCATTTTAAAAATTTATTACTCTATACACATTTTAAAGTTAAAACTTAAAAATTATTTTCAAAATTTTTTTATAATATAATTTATCTGACAAATTTCCATTGTTTAAATAATTTAATAAACTATTATAAATTAATGGAATGGAATTTATATGCTTTTATTTTTCAGTTACTCACAATTTACAAAACTAAGTTTCACAAATTTACAAATTATACTGCTGACGTAAATACATAAATAAAAGGAAACTCAAATTTACTCTACGCCCTCTCGTTCCATTCATTTTCTCATTAATTTCTTTTTCACCCCCACCCCTTTCTACTTTTCACATACATCTTTCTTCATCGCTCGTAGCTAACTTTCACTCTAGGGAATCATAGCACGCGCATATATACACACACAATCGATTTCGACCCCTGTGCAATTCCCCAACACGAAACTGCAGAGACGGGCAACGATCCCCTTCCATGCCGAAAACGTCGAAGTTCACGTGTTCGGTGTGATAGCATCTCGTTTTCGATGATATCGTGTACGGGGCTTCTTTATCCTTGTTCCAACGTGGTTATCTAACTACAAGTTTTAAGCACATGTATATACTATGTTTTTTGATACGACAGATTGATGAACGCTGAGGATATAATTGGATAGCATTTTGAAATTCTCATTATTATTAATTTATGAAGATTTGTGACGATTATTGAAATATCTAGCTTTTCGATATTCATAATCCAAATCACATTTTTCACCAATTTTCATTTATCTTAATCAGATCTATAATAAAAAGCTTATTTACAATAAAAAACTGTAAGACAAATTCATTCATGAATAAAAAAAATTTATAAATATATAATGTAGTATACTGCTTTATATTTATTTCCGTTTATATACTATACTTTAGTAATAGTAATTTCTTAAATAAAAACAGTAATAACTTAATTTTTACTTTCTAAAGAATCAAAAATAGAAGAAGAATTTTGTTTCTTTTTACAAAATATATTTTTATTAAAACTGCTATAAACGTTCAAAAAACTATATCAGTGTAGCTGTATGCTAGTCTCTTTATTGATAAAAACCATTTTATTATGTTATCATGTTTATATTAATTAAATTAATTTGATTTTTTATTATTCATTTTTTATTGAAATAATTAATTTATTCGAAACGATATAAAGCAAATAAAGACAATTTTATATCGGTTACAATTATATTTATTCAAATAAATATAAGAATAATAATTATATAATTTTTTAATTTTTTCTTTAATAAGAATTAATAATCACAAAATCTGATCATTTATATGATTTTTATATTTCTATAAAAAAGCTTCTATTAATTTTACATAGAAATATAACATGTTTACTTCTTTTAAAAATTGTAAATTTTATATATATAAAAAATATTGTATTGAACATCTGTTATTTATGTATTATTTTATATTTTATATAAAAATAATTATTATTGAATATTCAAAATTATTTTAAATAGTGTATTTATATATAAACAATGATAAATTTAGAAGTAATAATTTAATTATTTCCATGATTTACATATAATTCGTATTTATAAACTTTATTATTTTACTTTCACACTTAATTTATAAATACAACCATAAAAATAATATTTATCATTTTGCATCAAGTTTGGTAGCATATGAACAAATTTATTAAATACATATTCATTTAAATCAACTTATTATAATTATAAACTCAAGAAAAAATTAATTTAATATGTATAAAAAATTAATTATCGAGCCTCAGGAAATTGTTTTTAGAGCATTAATTTTATTCATCACCATATAATAATTTACATTTAAAAAAAGATATCAGTAAGAATATTAAAATACTAAAATATGCAATGATATTATTTATTATTATGCTAGTTAAAAAATTATAAAACGAAAATTTTAATTATATAGAATTATATATTATTTTGGTAAGAATAAAATAATATAATCCTAGTATAATGTATTAAATGATTATAAAATAAATAAAGATCGAAAAAAAATCATATATTAAATTAACCATGTATGAAATAGAATTGTTTTCAAAACATAACAATAAAAATTAGAATTTTTTAATCAAATGATAATTTTTTTATAAATAAATTTTATTTTGATATATATGTTATAAATGTCTATCTGAAAATTACGAATATAATGAAGTTTAATAATTTTCGTAAATGAACTGGTTTATATTAAAAATATTAATTTAAAAATTTCGTATATACATCAAAATTATGTATGAATTTATCTCTATCTACGAAGGAAAACCTCAAAGTTAGTTTATAAGAAATTTTTGACATGACCTTTCAAAATTCACAAAAATCTTATTAAAAGTTTATTAACAATAATTGAAAGAATATTATTATATATAATAATATATAAGAAAATATAAGAAAAAAATGCCTTCCAGTGAAAAGTAACTAGCGACACACTTGAAGAAGCAAATGTGCTCATCGACTGCCACATATGAAAAGACGGGTATCAAGTGCGCAACCGAAGCGTAACGCAGGTGCGTCAGCTGCTGGTTGATGGTGAATCGCGACTGACACGTCTGCGGGGGGTAGGCGTGCTGGAAAAAGAGTACGCGAGGGGAACTCATAAATAATTTGTTAGGGGTCGCAAAAGCTGACGCTACGGCCTCTTGTAAGTACGATACCAGGCACGTGTTGAATAATTACGTCATGCGTGTTTTACATTCTTCATTCTTTCTTTATTTCATTGTTTTGCGAAAACCGCGTTTCCGGTCACTAGAAAGGACGGCTCTTTGAATTACCCTACTTTTATCCATTCCAGGGAGTGCTTACCTGTCGTTTAGAATTTCGTGAGTATTTTTCTCAGCAGTTCGGTTAATAGTGCGAGTAAAATATTGAAACTCTTCTAAATTTACAATTATGATTAATGAAATGCAGATATTTCGCTATTCGTTATCATAAATACATTTTTTATGATTTAATATTTTCTGAGTGAAGCATTGTATGTTATAAAATACAGCTATTTATTCTAACCTTCGTTACAGCTATTTGAATGAAAAATATACATCGACCAAACATTCAGATCTATAAGAAGTTTCTTCATTTTTCTTTTTTTATGATGATAAATATCCTCGTATAAATTATAATTTTTACAAAAAAATTTTATATTTGTTAAAACAATATATTTTAAAGTAATATAATATACTTTTTTAAATTTTCTATTGAAAGTTTTAATTTTCAACGTCAGTTATGTAATATCCCAAAGTAAATACTTTAATTTAAAAGTAAGAAAAACATATATTTTAAAATTGAAACAAAATATTCTTATATATCTATTATAGATCAATAAATCTATAAATTATTTATTAATTAAAAAAATACATTAAAAAATGAAAAATATATATTATTAGTATAATATTCATAATTTGTTTTTATTGACAAAATTTTGGTTTTGGTTTGATGAATATTATTTTCACATTTTTCAATGTTCTTGTTCTTTACTGTTACTTTAATTAACATTATTTGTATTATTGTTGTTTTTTTTTATTGTTATTATTATTTTATTTTTTATGATTATTATTGTTGTTAATTTTATTGTTATTATTGTTTTTATTCATTATGATTATTATTGTTACTATTCTTTTATTATTATTATTGTTCTATTTTATTATCATATTTATTATTTTTTATTGTTATCAGTACTGTTATTATTAATATTAATTTATATTCAATAGAATAATACTGACTTAAAATAAAAGTATATTATTTTTTTTATTATTATTATAGTTTTATATATTTTTATTTAATTTCATAAATTAAATCCACTAGAAAAATAAAAAAATTATAAATATTTTTATTCACTAACCATTTATTTTCTTTTGACATTTTTAATTATATTAAAAAGTATTTAAATACATATTAGATTATTTTTAGAATAAAATACTTTTTTTTGTTTTGTTCATAAGTCTTACTAGATACAATAAATTAATCAGTGATTACTCTCATATTGTTCTATAATGAACTTGAAAATTAGATCGTTTTAAATAATAATAATTTATATTCTCAATAATGTGAGATTTATAAATTGATAAGAAAAGAACTTATAATTATTATATCACAACATTAAAAATTTAAATAGTATATACAATTTTTAAACATGTTATAAATTTAATATTTATAATATATTTATTAAATAAATAAATATATATAAAACAATTTATTATCCATAATAACATTACATGTTTAAAAATAAGTTTTTTTTTAAATTTCTTTAAATAATTATTGTATATTTAATATTTTATAGTAGCTAATAATCAATATTATAAAAATAATTGATTTTTCAATATTAAAACATATAATCAAAAATTAATTATTCGAAAATTTAAATGAAAAATTTGCATAATTCATAATTTTAAAATATATGTATTTATTGATAAATATAAATATAACATATAACACAAATGAATCATGTGTATATATATATTTAATAGATATTGATTTGAATAAGTAAAGAAACATGGCAAATGAAGGAGTTAAAATTGTTATGAAATGAAATAGTGTGCAATGAGTCGAATAAAGAAATCAATCACTTACAGAATCAAATTTAATGAATTACATATGAAGAGAAGAACAATAATGCAAATAGAAAAAGCAAT
This sequence comes from Dolichoris vasculosae, assembly GCA_018907195.1. Lineage (NCBI taxonomy): Eukaryota > Metazoa > Arthropoda > Insecta > Hymenoptera > Agaonidae > Dolichoris > Dolichoris vasculosae. The sequence goes on from JACCHY010000003.1 coordinate 5,253,436, forward strand.
TGGTTTTATGTGGTTAAATAGTAGCAATTAAGCTACGCGCATATGCGCAATTTGAAAAGGGAGCGATGCAGAATATTGGTGGCGCGTGTCAGGCACACCCCAGGAAAATCCCAAATATGTGCGTCTAAAGTGAAGGTATGCACTCAGTTAAAGTAATTCAATTATGAAATCAAACTTGACTTCCTTATCCATCGATTTTCATTTTAACATTCAAACACTGGAGCCCCATAATGATTATCTTAGGTGCTGGATTTTGTCCACTGAACATAAAAATGAAAGACAAAAATATAAATTTTTTGCACACATTTGTACATGAACTTTAATAAACCTTACATAAATTAAGTAATCCTATTTTTGTAAGGCTAAATTTCTTTTCTTAAACTGAAGACATTGATGTAAAAAAATGTATGAAATACTTTATAAAATATTTAAAAAAACGATAACTATTTTATTTATCTTTTTACTATAGGCATTATTATAATTTAATGCATTTTTCATAATATGATTATTGTGATAATCATATTTTTCATATATAAAATACCTTTTCTCGAAAATTATATTCATTCATTTTTTAATTTAATTTGTTTACTATTTGTATAACTGAAATTATTTTATGTATATATAAAATATATACATATATAGCATATGTTATCTTTAAATATTCATGTCATATATTTTTAAAGAAAATCAAAATTTTAATTTAATGATAGTTTTTTTATTACATAATTATTTTATTCTTATTATATATCATAAAATATACAATAATACAATAATACAATAATTATATTTATATTATATTATATCATACAATACATTTTAATATACATGATATAATTATATCATTTATTAAAGTAAATATTCTCTATAATAAATAAATAATGCTATATTAAACGATAATTGTAGATGTATAAAAATTTTCATCAATTTAAATTATTTAAAAATTTAACTCAGTCTTTTACTGTAAATTGATAAATACTATATTTTTCTATCTTGCTAATTAAAAATCATTATTATTATCGTTAAGAATACAATATTTCTTAAATCTGCCAATTATTAACAAATTTTATGTTTTGTAAAATTATTTACTAGATAATTCTCATTTTTAGAATATTCTGTTTTTAATTAATTAATAATTTTACTTTACATGTAATTACAATCATATTTACAAGTTATAGTTAAACCTATTTATGTGAATCCTAATTCTATTTATAATGCCGATAAAAATAAAAAATAAATTCAAATTTTTAGAAGAAATCAATACTAACCGATACCTTAACCTTAATTGTTTCAGATGAGTCACCCAGGCATGGAGTCTCTTGATATGCTTGATCCTACCAATTCAATGACGACCCTTACACCAATGTCTGAAGGAGCTGCCGGTGGAGGTGGTGGTGCTGGGAGCGGAAACAACCCTGGACATCATGGGGGCATTCACGGGCCCTCGGTGTACGGTGGCATGAATGGCATGATGGGTCACCATCATCACCACGGCCAAATAGGTGGTAGCGTACCTCATCCCCATCATCACCCTGCCATGGCTGCCGCAGCCGCAGCAGCCGCCGCAGCTGGACTTCATCCTGATGCAGACACTGATCCACGGGAACTCGAGGCTTTTGCAGAGCGATTCAAGCAGCGGCGCATCAAACTGGGTGTGACGCAAGCCGACGTCGGCAAAGCATTGGCGAACCTCAAATTACCGGGGGTCGGTGCCCTATCACAATCGACAATATGTCGATTCGAATCTCTGACTTTATCGCACAATAACATGATTGCTCTAAAGCCGATTCTGCAGGCGTGGTTGGAAGAGGCCGAAGCCCAAGCAAAGAACAAAAGAAGAGATCCAGATGCACCTTCAGTTCTGCCAGCTGGTGAAAAAAAGCGCAAACGTACTAGTATTGCAGCTCCTGAGAAAAGATCCCTAGAAGCATATTTCGCTGTGCAACCTCGGCCATCGGGAGAAAAAATTGCAGCGATTGCAGAAAAACTCGACTTGAAGAAGAATGTGGTAAGGGTATGGTTCTGTAATCAGCGTCAAAAGCAGAAGCGCATGAAGTTCGCTGCTCAGCATTGACCCGAGGCTGGCTTGTGACAGCAAAACTGACTGTACCAGCCGCCGAGCCTCGAACCCAAGCCCGAGCCGCTCGGCGAGTATCAGGGCTGGCCCTGAATATTCGTTGATGGTGAATAAGCTTGCATAAGATACGCCATTTTAAGTAGGGAGCATATTGTAATTACGAAGCTAATGATCTTGTTTTGAGCATTGCCTGATTCTATTTTGAGGACACAGTGCCAAACTGAAAATAGGGAAAATAGTGAAAACATACATATGTATGTGTGCGTATATACGTATACTGTTAAGCGAACGATTAATTTGGCTTTGTACGATACAAATTTCCTACTGATTATACAAATTTTATTTATATCCCAATTTACAAAAAAATCGTCTTTTGATTATTAAACTTATATTTATTCTTATAATACATAATTATTGATATTTAAGATTATATAAAAGATACTTAAACATCACTTGAATATAATAAAAATTACACTAAATTTAAAATAAAAAAAGAATAGTTTGTGAACTATACACCAATCCTAAATGAACAAACTATTTATAAATGTTGGTAGTATAAAATTTTAAAAAAAATGATATGAATTGTTTTTTATTACTAAATATGTAATACATTTCTTTAATAATATGTACATTTTACTGTGATATATTAATTTAATTATTTATTTTATATTTATCCATTGATCATTAAATTATTAAAATAATCTAAAATACTAAACAAAAAGTTATACGGTATTATTCACATACTTTACGTATGATATTTAATTTCTGTTAGTAATTTTTCTTATTGCTTATATTTTTAAATAAATAATATTTTGAAAAATGACAATTTATCAGATTATCTTGTCGTTTCAAATATTTGCAATATTGAAATTGTTTTTTCATAGATGCAATTTTTTAAATATCAAAATAATTTAAGTATATACAAATAAATTCGACAAAGTATATAATATAATAACTGAGTATTATGTATTTATCGTTAATTTTAAAGTATATTACGTTTTTTGAAAGAAAATAAAAAAAACTATATTAAATAATCAGATTTAGCATATTAATTTGCTTAAAATTTAATTTTCAAATACTACATTGAAAATCAAGAAAAAATTCTTCATCGCAGGCAATTCTTGATCAGAAAAAATTATCTCGAAATTTTGGCACTGCGTAACTTCAAAAAGTTAATACAATTATATCGCTCAAACTGTAAGTCATCAGCACCGTATATACATAAAGCGTGATCTCAGTGGCAGTGGTTCGATCTAACGGCGGATCTAAATATAGTTTGACTCTGTCACAGGCTAATATGTATTTTTCGATCGTTGTACATTAATACACTTATACTTATATTCGCAAAACGTCCTCGCTTATTTCGCATCGTATAACACGTATTTCCATTCCACATCCAACTATCATCAAGAATGAGATTCTTTATCAAGACTTTATATTTTGACAATACTCAAAAAATTTTCCAAGAATCTTATTGCATCTACCATTGAGAAAAATCTAATATTATCGTAGTTATTGTACAAGATAATCGAATCAACGATAAGACTTTAAGTAATATCTTAAAAAATAAATCAACTCTACAACTGATTAATCATTGATTGAAATGACTTATTTCTTATTCGTAGAAGTTCTCACGATATATGATTTTGACACTTCATTTGATTTTTCCTAATAAGATATCATTGATTTTGAAATTTGTTGCTATCGATTTATGATCAATTTTTAAAATGAAATTCTTATATTAAATTATGTTTAAAAAAGTTAAATTAGTATTAATGTAAAAAGATTAAATTAATATTATATATAGATAAATCTATTTTTAATTATTTTTCTTATAAAGTTTTTACGATTTTATTATTTAAATATAATAATAATAAAATATATTTTCAATTCTTAAATATAAAAAAATAAGAAAAGTAATAATAATAAGCTATAAAATGGTCAGGCATAGATTTAGACAATATCAAAAAATAAAAGACTGTTTAATTTATTTTAAAATTGAATTGCATATTTACAATTTTTTATTTGTATTAAAAATTTAAATGTACTCTAGAGAAAATTAAAAAATATAATATGAGACATTATTAATGTTTTTTTATTTATTTTTATAATTATAAAGTAGATGATCATGAAATGGAAGCACAAAAAAATTTTTTCATCCATATTTATTTTAAGTATAATAGTTTTGAGTTCTCAAAGCGAAGACAAAAATTTACAGTATTTTCTTTTTGAAATGACAGTAAATTGATGAGAATCATCTAGTCGACATAGAATCTTGAGCTGTCGGGCAAAGTAACCTCTAGTGCAAAATGTAGAGACAAATAACGATCGATCGTCGCGTAGCTGGATTTTATAAATAGAGTACTCGCGTCGAATGCAGAGACATTGCAATGTATATATTCGTTCTTTGCAAGACGTTCGATTGAAGCATACGAATGCGTATATACAGAAATGTATATATATTCAATGAGTTTAGCTGTCTATCTCTAACTTTTTTCTCTTTCTTTTTTTATTGTCAACGTCGGTATTGTTACTTCTGTTGAAATAGACGCAAGAAGTAATTTTATCTATAAGTAACGACAAAATTTATTATTCTATTTCTTTAATTTTCGTGAGTAAATAATTTTGTATGTAAATATAATTTTGATTCATTTTTTGATATAAAAAATCTTGTATCTAAGCGTTAAACCATCGGCCTATTTGTAATTATGAAATTCATTATAGATCGATTAAAAAAATATTTAGTTTAAAATAGTTTACAGCATTATTTCATAGAGAGATATTAAAATGTTTATTCAATCAAGTTTTTTTAATAAAATATAATACACTATTATATTTTTAAAAAAATATTCTTTTAATTTTTGTTTCTTAAACAATAATAAATAAATGAATCAATATATAAATACACATATGTAGACATATATATGTATAAATTTATATACATTCATATATTTATTTATTTATTTATTTATTTACGTATTTATTGTTGTTTAAGAAATGATAAAATTAAAAAAATTTATAAATGTATACATACATACATATAATATTTTCATGCATTAATTAAAGTAAATTAAATACCACATATAAAATTGTACCTTCGTACAATGTTAATTTTAAGTATAATCTTTGATAAAAGTAATTTTAAAAATTATCTATAATTTAAAAAAAATCTTAAAATATTCTTAAAATTAAAGATTATTATAATAAAAACATGAGTTAATTATTATTTATGCATTATTTATTTCAAAATAATTTTATACGAATTCATTTATGATATATTATTCAACTCAATGAACCCAATTATCAAATTTTATCGATTAAATATATTTATCAATAAACGTTGACAAAATATTCTTCTAAGATAAAGTGCATATAAATTCATAAACTACAAGAAAATATAAAAGTTAAAACAAATGTAATGCGAAATATGCTATGGACATAGCGTAGTGTAAAATATATGACGAATCTGAATACAAGTTTGGAAAGTACAACTCGAAACATAACTTACGTAGTGTAAAATCGTAAAACTATTGTTATTTAGAGTCTCGATATATGCGATGACTCTGAGAAGTGATATTAATCCTAATGGACTATATACGAGTGTGCGGTACGAAGAAATATATTAAATTTACTTCGTTCAAATTATTGCGAGCGTTGATGATAATAGCTAATACAATTTCAGGCGATTAAATAATGCGTAATATCAAGGTTAAAATCTATAGAGATAAAAGAAGCCATCAATGAGATCTAAGGAATTTAATATATTCGTATGTAAAGGAAAAAGTGAGATTCACACACAAGTCGTGATATCGGACAATCAGTGAACAAGACTGTATCATATCATTAAAAAAAGCAATACCCTTAGAATTATTATTGATGCTAAACGATAAAGAAGATATGAGCTACGTTACTAAATTAGCTTTTTCCCAGTGATCTCAAGAAATAAAAAGAATCAACCAACTACTTAAACTATTTCATCGCCATAAAAAAAAATAAAAACAGTAAAAAAATTGCGGTGAGCAAAGTATATTATTATTGTACGGGAGGAAGAACGACGCGCAAGTTCGATTATCAGGGCGACTACAATTTGTTTTATAATACACATTTTACGTATTTACTTTAATGTGTATAAAAAATAGATAAATTCTAATGAAGAATATTGATAATTTTCCACCCGTACAATTTTTACATTGTACGCCACTAAATTAGCAAATAAACCGTATTATTATATGAATGTATATGTATATTATGTATTTATAATCAGCGCTTATCATTTATATTCGACACTCTGGCGCGTCTTTTTTCTTCAAAAAAATAAGTTAAGTTCTAAAAAAAAGAAATCATCGTCCTAAATAGTATTGATACGATGACGAATTAATGCAATGATTATATAAAATAAAAAGAAATAAGCAATCTGATCGTGAAAAATAAATAAAATTGTAGCCCATTTTTCAAAGTGTACATAATGTAGAATAAGTATTTTCTAGGGCTGAAATTAAAAAAATGAAAAAATGAAGACAAGATATGATCTAATTTTGAGTAACCGGGCATGTAAATTTAGGTAGTCAAAAAGAGATGAAAGAAAATATAAGGAAATTATTAGTGCAATATAGTTATTAGCTACATCCTTTAAATATTGTTTTTCTCTAAGCTCCAACTCCCAATGATAAGCAAAAAATTAGAAAATATGAAAATTCATTGGTATTATTACTTTTGATTTAAAATTTTAATAAAGTATTAAAACTATTGTAACTATTTTTAATAAAATTTTGATGTCTCCTATCAATTATTTAAAATACACAAAGAAGATTTTATTCAACAATTAATAAATTAATTCATTTGTATCAATTAAATTCCACAATTAATTATTTATTTAAATTATACTTGAAATGAATAATTATATGAAAATTTTTAGTTAATATTACTATATTTTATGAAATTGATATCATACAGTTTAAACGTGAAAAAATTGAATTTTTATCCCTTTGCAATCATTTTTTAATTTTCGAGGAAACTAAGTTTCATCGATTCTTTTCTTTTTAAATTCAAAAATTCATAAATATTTGGCGTTAATAAAAGCTAACTAACAAGAAAGAGTAAATGAGAAACAAAAGTTGTACAAAATTTTTGCTATATCATGAACGTAACCATATTTTCTCTAAAAATAAACAAAATATTAATTAATAATAAATTGCATGCTTGTTGAAACTTGCAGTTCGAATTTTATAAATTAAAACTATGAATTATTACACAAAGAGTAGAGAGAATGAGAGAGAGAAAGAGAGAGAATTAATTGTTGAAGTATTGAATCAATAATTTGATTCAAAATAAAATCAATTTTTATCAAATAAATTTGTAAAATAATCCATATTGAAGAATTAATTTTATCAATCAGCAAAATATTTCTTCGGTAGAATTATGTACAAGTAAGATTGTGATATGTGTTTGTGGAGAAAAATATTTTTTTAAACTTAAAATATATCGTTATTAAAAAATATTAGGAAAAATTTGGTAAAATTCATTTTTTGTATAAAATATTTCTAACAATAATAACCATGAATATATCTATATAAAAGAAATATGACTAACATAATATTTTATCACAGTATTTTCAAATTCTTAAATAAATTATATAAATTAAGATTTTTAATAATCAATAATCGAATTATTTTTAAAACCTTGATTTTGATATTAGATGTTTCTATCAAAGTATTTTTCTTCACACTTACAAATGACAAGTAATTCTGTAGAAATTTAACACAGGGTAACAAGTCATTATCACCATAATGCTTCTAATAGTACCTTCGTTAATGCATACATGTATAAGCAGCCTTAATATGTGAAGTTTAATGCAAATTAAAAACCTATTTTGCGATGTATACTTTAACTTTTCTTGATTTTTAAAATATTAATTTATATAGGCAAAAATATTGTCATATATAAAATATCAACGGCATTATGAATTTTTTTTAATTCTTATATACAATCAATAACAGTAATACGTTACTAAATTTTAAATAATTAACTCGAAAAGGTTTTTTGAAAGAAATTTAAAACATTAATTTCCTTCATTGCATCAAGAAATTTTTCAGGAATTTTTCATTTTGAAGGATGTATAAGATATGTGACAAAATAAAATCAATTATAATTCAAATTCTTAAAGCTTCATATTATAAGTCGAATTCGAATAGATTTTATTGATATCTAAAATATTTTATAAAAATTATTCACTGAATAAAACAAATATATTTCTTTTTACTTTAATCAATCTTATTCTATAAATATGTATAACATTTCAAGAATCAGACAAGACTTTAGTATATACACAGTATTTAAACTTAAATATATTCTTACAACAAATTTCTGCATATATTTTAATTTCCAAGTTTAATTACTCTTCATAATGTTTCTTTGAATAATAAAGTATTTTATTCTACAAAAAAAGAATTTTTATTTTTGTAATTATTATATGAAACCTATTCGAGTAAATATTTTAAAAATTTAGTAAATTTTTTATCTATTAAGTATTTAATAAAAATAAATGCAACGAAAAACCAAATAAGATATAATAATAAATATAGTCAATAAGAACCAAAAGTATTAAACGTTAACTTTGCATACGGAAAAATATTCAAATAAATCTGTGTACAAAGTTGCAAAGGAATGACAGAAATAATGAAATAAAGATGAGAAAACTAAGCATTTGTACTTAATTGTAAGTTAAGTCTCCACGTGGTCAACATTTCATTCAAAATTTTATCTTTATTTGAATGAATTTTAATAAAACATAAAAAGCCAAATAAATTATTACATATTACGAATATTATTCGTAAATCTATCGTTAGTACTTTTATTATTTGCTTATTTTTATGACAAGAAAAATGTTCTATTATTTTAATGTTCCTACAAATTTAAGTAAGTCATTTTATAATGTTTATGATACTTTTAAAAATTATTTGTTGATCTATCCTTCAAAAATTATAAATATTTTATTCGATACGAAAAATCTAAGAAATTTAATTTAATAAAAATGTCTATAAATTATAGACTATGTATCAAATTTAAGTGTATATGTTATTTTAAAAAAATAAAACATTTGAATGATATTACTATATTTGAATAAATGAATTTCTTCATAAAAGAATATAAATACATAAAATAATATTTATATGATTTAATTTAATTTTGAAAAAATTGCGTTAATAATTCGTTAAAATTTTTTAATTTTAGAAAATACAAAAAATATTCCAAAATTCTGCTAATTGACATTGTAAATCGTGTGTGCAATTAGCGAGTAAGATTACACTTTTTAAGTGATGCAAGAGTGTAATGAAGACATATCATAAAGAATTAAAGAAAAAAGTATTAGTAAATTACCTGAGAGCGTAGAAATTTAAATATAAATATTATATATGTATATGTGTATATATGCATTTACACACACACACATATAGATATATATAATGCGAACCAACATGAAAATGGGTGCAATCTTGAGACGAGACTACAATCTTAATTATTATTAACAAAAATAAGAGCAATAGCTATGGTAATGGTATAACCACTACTTATAACTAATTGTACTATCACTACCTGTACTATTTCGATGGTTATTATACTTAACTGATTATGCTGTTCTTTTAACTTTTACTAATATTATTCACATCAAAATCAGATTAAAAAAATATTCTTTATTAATGAAAGATTGATAATTTTTAACAAAATTTGTATTTAAAAACTTTAAATCACTAAAATTGAACAAATAAACATTTTTATCAAATAACTGATTGGAAAAAGTAAAAATAGTAGAGAAAAAAAGATTCAAAATGACTACTAAAGTAATAGACAATAAGTTTTTTCTCAGACCTTCAACTCCATACTATGTTTTTCTTCTTCATACATAGTATAACTGTTTGGATGAATAACCGTAAAGAAGATTTCAAAATAAAGGAAATATGAAATATTGCTTGTCTTGAGTTTGCGCGCCAATTGCGAGAAATTCTATGATAGGCGACAATTGAGCAACGAAATGCTGATCCATTATTGTACATATCATGTGCCATAACCCATTTTCCATACTTCGTGTCCAACTTTGTTCCAAGTACCTATTCAACTATAAATACTATAATAAAATAAAATACATCTTGATGTTATTGATAAATTCATGTTTATATTTATTAAACTATATCCTACACTATTTTGTTTTTTAACTTTTTTATTTTTAGAAAGTTACAATAATTATTAAGTGTAATTTAAATAGCTTCAATTTTCAATTTTTTTATTATGAATCTATTAAATTTTCAATATAATTATCAATTATTGTAATCAGATAATATATGCATTCTTTAATTTATTTTATACACATATATTAAGTGCATAATATTTTATTTCATGTAATATATTCATAATAAAATCTTGAAATTTATAAATATAGAATAAATTTATATGATTTTTTTATATAATACTAAAAAATTTTTTTAAATATTTCTAATTTTTCATAAAGAATATTTAATATCTACTAAAAATACAATAAAATAAATTATATAAAATAATTTATATATCTTATTTCAATATTTTTTCTTTTTTTTAATAAAAAAGTTTAAATAGAACAGAATTTCATTGTTCTAAAAAAAATAATTAAATATTAAAAGTTTATTCACATTTCAACAAAAAATAACATTATAACGGTAGTTGACAAATGCTTATACAATTATAGTAAAAAATTAAAAGCTATAGACATTATTTGATAATTCTCATTTATTTTAAACACAACAATGAACTTTGTCACTAAGAGAAAATATATAAAGGCAAATGAAAATGAATATCTTGCTTTTATTTTAAAATAATATTCAATTATTCATTTACTTACTTAAATAAATTACAATATTAATCAGTTAAACTTCTAAAGAAGATTTTGAATTTTTTTTATCATAAAAATATTAAGAACGACAATTGAATCAGTCTAGACAAAAACTTCTGCAAACGTAATTTGAGATTTAAATATTCTGTTATATTTAACTTTTACAGTACGAAAATAGTTTCAGGCTCATTAAGTATACAAGCGATATGACGCGTCGTCTGGTGTGCACATTTTTAATAGTATGAAATATTCATTAACTGCATCTATTACCACCGATAGACAAGCTTTCTAATTAAAATGCAGACGAATTTTCTTTAACTTTAATGATCGGAAAACTCGTTTAAGAGTCTATTCATATCTCGTATTGTCACTGTTATTTTTTTTTCAATTTTATGTCTCTTGTGCAAATGAATTTTTAAAAGAAATAAATGCTAATAAATTTTTCAATTTATATTTAGCATATTTTTTAACTTCATAATTATATAGGAAAAACTTATGAAAATATATTTCACTATTTTAAAATATTTATTTTATTTAGTAAAAATATAAAAATATGAATTTCAAAATTTATTATTATATAAAGTAAGAATTTAAAATATATAATTATTATAAATGAAAGAACCAAAAATACTTTAAAAAAATGTATCTAATGCAAATAAATATTTCTTACAAGATTATCATAATATTAATTCTTAATTAAAAATTATTTTTAAACATTAAAATCTAATATAATATTGTAATTAAATACAAATTTAACAAAAATATGTTTATACATTATAATGTATTAATTAGTCTTAATACAAATCGAATTTAAGAAAATTTAAGTATAACAGTCTGTATTACATTTTAAAAATTCTAGAACTTTTTGTGATCAAAGAAATAGGATACTTAAATAACACATTATTTTTTTTATATAAGCAGTAATAATTTTTACATAAATAACTTTAAAAAATATTAATGTTATACCTCTTCAAGTTTAAATATTTTTTGTTATAAAAAAATTGAATTTGGAAAATTAGGCAGAAGCTATAAATAAATGAAATAATATTTTACTTTTAGATTTTTATATTTTATTAGTAACTAATAAGACAATTTCGAAGAATAATATCGTTAACTAATTTTTATAATATATATTTCTACTGAACTCATATCAATATTTCTTTGTATTTAGTAAAATAAAATATTATTATTCTATATAACTTATTTATATATTACGAAAATAAAAGTATTTACCTACATTACACTCGGAATCGAAGATCTCGCGAATGGAGATTATTATTGAGCTAGTATGAATGAATATATAAAAAATAAAAAAAAAAGAAAAATAAGTCCCATATATATTTTTGCTCTTATACAACACTTGGTATATTATAGCTGTACAAATTTTTTCGAAGTTTTAACTCAATATTTAAGAAGGACTTCCAAACATTTATTTCTTGACTTCCAAACTATACATATTCATATGTGATTTATATAACATCTATAGATACTTAGCTTCTAATATTTTTTAAATATATACTACATTATCGTTTTATGACCTATATTTAGTTAATAGGACTGATTATGTGCAGTTAACCGAGTCTATTGACATCCATATATTAATTCGATTATATCTCAGCTCATTTCAAATTATTCCATAAAGAATAATTTAGAATTAAATTCCATCTAAATTTAAAAAATTTATACAGAAACCTTTTGAAAGTATAATTCTTTAATTATTAGGAAAATTTCATAATTAAACTAATAATTAAAATCAATGACTAAAGTATTTTTTATGCATCTTATTTGTAACTAACTTCAAAAACTAATTAATAAGTACTAAATTCGATCAAATATTATTATTTAATTAATTATGATTTGATATATTTCTAATCTTCATGTAATATAATCTTTATTTAAATAATTCGTGAATCAAAAAAAAAATCTGTATAAATACTCAAACTTTTACATGATTAACGTTCTGTTGTATCTTTTAAACATATTTTTTAGAGAATAATAATAATACATCGCTTTTTTTTAATTAGAGTTTTTTGTAAACCAAGTCTTCAATATATCAAAATTAGTATTATTGTATTTGGACATTAATTTGATGAAAAGGTGTTCGATTTAGTTATCTGGTAGCAAACACTATTTGAGAAGTAATGGTAGCTGCTCCTTAAAATAAGATAATCAATATACATTGCATATACAAACATTATAATAAAAACATATTGAAAATATGATCAGCAACTAAAAGTCATATTTATTAAAAAAATGTTTACTTTCATTTTTACTTAATTTTTATAATTAATAAACAAATTTTCTTTTTTCATATTAAAATTTTTTAATAAGCATCTTCTAATATCAATTTAAATGAATGTCAAAAATAAATTCAAAATTGGATAAAATTATTATTTACCTTGAAAATATATTTAATACTTTTATTGTACCACTAAAAAATAATTCAGTAAAAACTATATTATATTTATTAAAAATTATATTCAGTCAACAGAATTTCTACAATTAAATTTTAAAATATTTTAATAATACGCATTTTTAATTACTCTAAAAGCAAGAGTGTAAATGTAGTAAATTATAATTAAGGAAAAAATATTATATTCATTTAGATTTAATTTATATTGAATTTATTTATCATTTCTTGAAGTTCTAAATTATTTAATAATGTATAAAATTTGACATGTTCAAATATATATAAATATATATAGTCAATATAAAAATACAATTTTCAATACAATTGAACTATGAAGTAATAATATATTTTCAAAAATAAATCCAGCTTTTAAGAATAAAAATTCAGTAAAAAAGTCTTTAAAAATATTTTATATATATTATAACAATAATATAGTTACACTAGAAATAAAATCATCAATATCGTTTTATAGAATCTAATCAGTCATCTCTTTGAAAGGTTTCTATACCTAAACAATTTGGCTTTCGCAATACAATCTACAGTTGGATATAATGCCTGCGCATGTGTGTTCATACATGGCTCTATTATAGACAAAACGTACGATCCTAATTTACAAAGTAAAAACGGAACGAAGTCCTTTGCTCGTTAGTATAACCTCTTGCGTCCCTATATCCTTGCGAAACATGTGGCGAGCGCGTAGGTGCCGCGGGCACAAGTAGCTTTTGTGTTACAAATCGTGTTTACACTATCGTTACCACTTAGAGTCCAGCCGTCTCGCTTTCTTCACTCTCATTTCGTGCCAATAGCCCAAGGATACTTTTAGTCGGCCAATTCACCATGCAGTCCTTCAACTATACATTCATACTGGGTGAATAAAAAGAATGATTTAATATTTAATCCCATCGAAAAAATAAAAACTTTCGTTTAAAAATGTTATACGAATAAAAGTTATTATTTTGAGTTATAAAAAGTGCATTTATTGATTAATCATATTGTAAATTTGGAGTCAGATATCAATTAAAATTATTCTAAACTCATTTATCTCATAAAAATATTCTTAGTGCTTCTTGCTTAAAATCCTATCATTATTATTAGAATATCTTTTTTAATTGGACTTATGAGTAAAATAAATTTATTATTCCATCATTAAAACCTATAAAAAAATTATATTTCTTTATAATATAAATTTTTTGTCCACCCTTTATGAATATATATATATATATACTTCTTGAGAAATGGCAAAGGGTAAGTATCAACGATTAGTTTGATTTTCAAGCTGAGTGAACGATCGTACAATTTGTACACAAACACACACGCATACTGTGTACTAAAAGGCTTTTTCTCGAACGGATCAATTCTCTCTCTCTGTCTTTTCTTTTTCTTCATCCCATTAAAAAAATAAATCGGGAATATTTAGTCGTTCCTAACAATTAAAATGCCTACTTTCAATACTTCGTAAGCTCACTCTTTATTTTTTGCACAACCCTATTTTCTAAATCTTTGTTAGTTTTAAGGTTTCTTTGTCATTTTTTTAACCTCCCTCCCAATACATTCATTGATAAATAATGCTTGTTTGCATAGATTCTGTGTTTGATATCTGTTTATATACTTCTTGATCTTGTTGATGCGCTGTTGAATGCCGCAATCAAGTGTAAATGTGTATATAGTCTGACTTGTTCTTTGTTAACTATTGACGGACGTACAAAAGTGTTGCGTAATTCTTAATACAATGATTTAACCTTATACTCCTAATAATATCAATTATATTTTCATTAAATAAAATACTTTTCTTAATTTTTAAAAATTTTATCTTGCATCTATAACTGTAAGCGTACTCCATATAAGATAAAAAATTTGATAAATACATTATTGACATAAGAAGTTTTCAATTATATTTAAGATTTTTTAAACATTAAATATCATATAAAAATTTTTATATTTAAAAAAATATTAATAATACTACATGAATAAATTTTATTTTATTTTTTACAATTAAAAATACTTTTGCCCTTTTAAAAATTTTGTGATTATGAAATTTGATTGATATAAGTAACTCTAAAGTATGCCAATCATTTATTATAATACAATATATCTTGGATTAACTAAATTTTTATATAATAATCTTAAAAGACACTAAGCTTTTGTTTTTGATTTCACATTTGAAAATTTTAAAACTTTGCAGATTTTTTATAAAAAAATAAGAAGCACGCTCTTTTACTGATATATTCAAATAAATATTTATTACGCATATATATTTAAAAGTTTTGTATTCTAAAAAAAGTCTTGCATTTATCTATCCATAGGTTAAATAAGTGATGCTATAATTTGAAATTCAATTTTCAGCAACAAACTTTTGTACAGCTAAAGTAAAAACATAGTTGATCCTTGCGAGAAAATTTCTCTGAAAGCAGAATCTGCAGTATAAATATTGTAGCTACCTTGAACAATAAATCAATATTTCATATACGTATATACACTAAGTGACGTATGAGAACAAAAACGAAACTCAGAAAAAGAATAAAAAAAATAAAAGTTGGATATGCAACGCTTAACAGCTAGAACATCCGATGTTGCGTGCATGAAATTCTCCAGTTTCACGTAAACGTAAGTTTAAAGGTTGTGGGTTGATATGACCCGGAATACTGTGACACATGCATACGATGACATATACACGTATTTGACAAAAAGAGAGAAGGAAAGAGATAAACTAATAGACCGACAGATAGGCAAACAAACAGACAGAGAGGGAAACAGACAGACAGAGAGGAAAAGAGATGCCGACGCCGTGGGGACCAAGAGAACGATGCACTGAATTATACATGAAATGAAACACAATCGTCCTGCACCTTTACGGTTCTCCACTTATTCGCGACAGTCTAAGAGAAAGAAAAAGAGAGTGAAAGAAAGAATGAAAATGTGAAATATATAGCGATACTGCGACGCACAAAAGTTTTTCAAAAAGATCTTAACTTTATTTCCTATATCCTGAAGACAGAAGAATGGTTGAAAGATCTATAATAAATTAATGCTTTATAGAAAAATTAGTTGTTGTTCTCATTATGAAATTTTTACTGTAAAAATATTGTCAATTTTTATCAGTAAATATAAATTGTTAAATCTATAGTATATTTATTAATTTTTAAAAAATCGTGAAAATTAAATTATAATATTTTCATATTGTATGTTACTTTGATTTAACTTCATAATTTAATTTATATGCATTCGTTGTATATTTATTTACATTTATATTTATTTATTTTAATAACATAATACATACTTATTTAGAACAACATATTTTTTAAATACTCATACTAGTATTTACTGTGAGATTTATTTTTTATAAATCATCCATTGTAAAATTATTATTTATTTATAAATAATTAATTAATAATACTAAAATATTATAGTATCAGATAAAAGTATCTAATTTTATTTAAAATTTCGTTAACGTAACATTACAGTAATAAATGTCACAGATCACATTATCTTTAAAGTTAAATATAAAATATTCTATTTAAAATAAATATGTGTATGTAAAAAATATGTAAGTGTTAATAATAGAGTTTGAACATTTACATTATATTATTTATATAAGATCAATTTTTTGAATTATCTTATAATTTTGTAATAATAATTAATAATATTAATAATTTTATATTTAAACAATATAAAATAACTTATATCAAACTTTTTAATTTTATAATTTTTAGACAGCAATACCTTATTTGTTAATAATAAATGACTATTTTTATGATGGTATTATGTATATTACTTTATCGATTCAATGAGATCACTTACACTATTAATAGATATTTTTAAATATTTGTGTTATTTGTACATAATAGAAAAAAATAGATAAAATTATAAATTTAAAATTTTTTTTCACAATTTAAAAATCTATCGATTATTTTTTAATTAGCAAATATAATATTATCAAATAAAAATTTAATTAATCTATATATTTTTAATTAAATCAATTTTTTAAAACTATTTTTAGATATTTCTATACTAATATTCTTTGATATTATTTTTTAAAACATTTAAAAACAATTTTTTGTAATTTATATACTTTAATAACTTTATAATTTAATAACCGTTGTCTTTTTCCATCTCTAAATTCGTAATTTTTTGTTATATTTAAAATGTTTATTATTATTATTTAAAAAATACTATATGAGAATTAATAAATATTTTCATCAATATATTATATTATATTTTTGTCAATAATTTAATTATATTTAATAAAAAAAATTAATTAATTTAGAAATTAAAGAAATGAATCGTTGAATACTACGAGTTAAAATATGAAACATTAATTTAATATTAGCGATCTGATTATATATTTTTATGATATTTATATTTAAGTAAAAAAAAATTAAAATTTTCTGTAGATTAATGTTTATTCATTCTTATTACGTCTATTATGCCTATAAATACAGTTTAAAAAAATGTAAATAATAAAATCAACATTGATGTGTAAACTTTTTATTTTGTTCATTTATACGTTACTTTGTATTAACATTTTTACATGATGAAAATAAAAAAAAAGTATTTATTTTTGCAGACATATATATTTATGTAACTACTTCAAGATATTAATTTATTTATCATGATAAATAAACTAAAAAAATTAAGATACTACAGTAATTTTATATTTATGATTTTTTCTTATTTAAAATACTTTAATAATATGAAAGTAAATCTCATATATTTAAATATATATCCTTTGATACTAAAAAAATTATTTCTACTAAAATAAAAGTTTTTAGATATTCGATAAATAAATAAATTAATAATACTATATAATAATATTATTAATAATACATAATATATCAATAATATTAAAATTAAATAATTTTGAGTAAATTACAAGTAATAATATTTCTTTTTTTGATACAGATAAATTTTAAATTATCCATATTAATAAAATTAACAAGCATTAACGTACTTAAAATTGATTTTCAAAATACATGTATTTAAATTTTGTTAAAAAATATAATACAATTTTTATGATTTATATCGTTAAAATAGGTATTTATAAGTATTTTAGCTATATTGAAAAATTAAAAAACAATATTATGGTTAAATCTAGTAAAATCATGAAAGAACGTAATTATTTTGCTTTTTATAAAAATATCATTGAACAAATAAAGAATTTCTTATTTTGAAACGTGCAGTTCTAGTATTTTATTAAATTGATTCGTAAATCATATCATACATCACCAAACTTGAGGGTCAGTTTCTACAAGTAAACAGTAATAATATTTAAAATAATGTAACCCTTTTTCCAAAGAATATGTCCAAGTAATGACGTAAAAGGAATATACGTCGACGAATTCCTAATTCGCAGGTAGCAATTCAAGCAGACCCTTTATCGCCAAAATAGTGCTTCAATTCAGCAGTAGCGAGCTTAAGAGCGCAAAGTAATGGCGATAGAGGCAGAGTATCGAGGGGTAAGTAATGCGTGGTCGAGCGCTTTGTTTTTCCTTCCTTCTTAATAGAAAAATTATGAACTTTTTTATCGTCGTCGGAAAGCCACTTGGGCTCTACTCTAGGGTGGCCTTAACGTCTTGACGCGTAATTATAAAAGATCTTAACACCAACGAAATGTATTGCCATCCCAGCTTCTCTCACCTCCAACGTCGCAGCAACTTTTTTATATCCTCGCTGCGATTGCGAAATTAACGGGAAAAGAACAAGCAAAAAGATAAAGAGGGAGTTTTTATGTCTGCGCCATCCTCAGCTTCAGGAGTTGCTTAATTAAAAACGACGAATTGTTTTTAATTTGAAATTCTTCTTAGCCCTTGGATGAAGTAGTCCATTTGGACTTTTTTAGCTACTTAATGATCTACATCAAGGACTAAATCCACTTTATAAATCCGAAGCGAATGTTTCTTTGATTCCGACGAAAGTCGTTAACGAATTTATAATTTTAATGAAAACTCGTTGTTTTGAGTTTGTTTGACTCGTTAAATATATACATAATTTATAATAGTACACTATATTGAAAAATAAAAAAACACAAAAATAATATTTGATTTTCTGTGTTTTAAAAAATGTTTATAATTCATATTAAATGCTCTACTGAACTAATTTTTATTATAATTCTATGAGATATTAACTTAAATCTTTAAAAAATATATTAGATATTTCCACTTGAAATTTAAATTTAGAACTTGAAAAACAATATTTTTATTTCTTATAAAAATAGTACATCTTCTATCTTTTACGTTTAGAAAAACTAATCACAAAAATAAATATGAATATATCTTATACGTTATTTAATGCAAGATATAAATCTTAAATCAAATTTATTTATCAAAATAAATATATTAAATTTTCTTGAATATAGTGAAATAAAAATTTGAATAAATTGTATTTATAATATTATTATAAAAATTAAGATAGTTACTAACAATTATTATATATAATATTTAATAATTATGTGATAAAATGAATCTAAATTCTAATAAAAATTATTTAATGTTCCATGTCAAAAATATTTAAAATAAAACATCTTAAAAAATTATATTTTCATTATGATTATATGAAAATATTTTTATTATATTATTAAAATATTATTAAGAAAGGATTTATTTATTTAACGCATGACGTTATATTATGAATTTATTTATCAATATAATAATGATTTGTAAGTATAAACAATAATTTTATCTTAAATAAATTTGTTTCATATATAATCCATGAAATTAAAAGTGCAAAATGTTATTTGTATTTTTTTAACCATAAATTAATAATATTTTGTTTTCTATTAAAAATAATTTTATGTTAGTTAACGCATTTACTTCATCTGTAATATAGAAAAAATAATATTGAAGATAAAAATGAAAAGTATATAAAACTTATTAATGAAACGTTTATAGCTTATGATAAATAAAATTTGATCAAATATATTTCATAGATAAGCCATTGAACTGGTTTACAAAAACTTCATAATTATAGGTTATTTACATAACACATTGAGATCATTATAGGTATTATTTTGATGCAATAAAGTAAGTCGAGACAATATGCTATATTTCAATGAATTATTGATTTAAAATTGAAGGTTCGAAGACTGTTGAAATATACAAACTCATATTTAAGAGAATAATGCAAATACAAAAGGAATTACAATATTTAAAAAAGTATTTTAATTAATATCTACTATAAGTATGATAGTAATATATATGAAATATACCTTTCGTAATTATTTTTATTACAAGATTAATATTTTTATTTAAGTAAATATATCACACTAAAATAAAAATAGTTATTCTGTAATTTGTTTTTTTATAAAATAAAGATTACTTATACGTTAATTAATATTTTAACTTAACTCATACCAAATTAATACAAGTTATAAAACATGATGTAATAAAATCAAAATTACTTATTAAAAACTATCAGATTTTATAAAAGCAATACCACAGAAAAACTTTCATAAATATAGTTAACGGTCATGAAAATACTTATTTTAATACAATAAATTTAATGTTATAGATTGATTAATAATTATCACAGGTAATCATAATTTGTGGACGAATGAAAGTTTCATATTCAACAGTTGCAGAATCAAATACCATAATTTCACTCAAGATCTCTTTCGTATATATATATATATATATATATATTATTTTTTTTACTAATTTTAAATAAAATTTCAAATTTATTTATATTTTTTAAATGAGAAACTATATTTATAACAATCTCTTATATTTAATAAAAAATAAACAACAAAAAACGTTCTACTAGGCAAAATAAATTTTAAGTTGAGTATTTGTCTAAATACAGTGACAGAATTTTATATAAAAATTAAATAACTCAAAGTTGAAATCTAAGTTTTTTCTAATCTATTATCCCTTTCTTACTCTATCTCTCTCTTCCCCTTTTTTCAATTCTCTTTCCTTTTGTATCTTTACGAAACTATCTACTACGACTATTGAAACGAAAGCTTGTCTTGATAATCAAGGCGCTTTGCCTCGACTTAATCCAAGCTTAGCGCACTCGACTTAAATATTCCTTGTAAACTTTCGCGGTTAACGTTGAAGATTACTAAATGGGCGGCTCTGGGTTCGAAGTACAAGAACGAAAACGAAGAGCTTACAATATTACAACGCTAATATTCCCTCGAACCAAGCTTGTATGGAAAGAAAGAGTCCGTTGAAATCGAACAACCTAAGTTACTACTTAAAAAAATCGTAACATTATAATTACACGTGCACTCAAAATAATATAATAAAATAGTTACATACTATTATTAAATATAAATTTCATTGAAAATTGAAACATACTATTAATTCAAAATATTTTCTTTTCTGATTTATAATTTGTTTATTACTGATGCTTTTCGTTTATGATGAAAAATCATTAAGTTTTTATGATTTACAATACAAAAATGTATGAATTAAACAAAATATTTAATTTTATAATAAAATATATTAAAAATTAAAAATTACAAGAAAAAATATAATTTAAAATTGAACTATTTAATATAATAATATTATCACATGTATTATATATAGACGCAAATTATTACCATAATAAACAAAACATAAACGTAATTAAAAATCTGAACTGTGTTGAAAAGATTAAATATACAATACTTAAATATATAGAAATAATAAATAAAATTTAATTTTGTTATAATAATTACATTATTAATAGAAGATATATTTCAGTAAAACCCAATACAAAAAAATATATTACTACTGTAAGCAATTAATATTAAAATATTATATTCTAATTTTATTCAAACTATCAAAAATTTATTATTTTATTTATGATAAAAAATGATAATTATAAAAATAGAAAAAAAATATTAGAAATATATAAAATAAAAATAAAGAGAAAGAAGATAATTAACTCGTTATTAGTAACATTCGTGCTAAACAGACAACGAGTCTGAATTTGTGCAAATAAGCGTTGAGTATGATAATCGGGGACCTCCCTTTGGACCAAAAAATAACGTCAACAGTTTTATGCGTATAGGCTGACAGCAAAGGACCTAAAAGAATGTAGAAAAAGTCTTGCTGTTAAGAGACATGCGTTTGTTTACACTAGGGATGCTCTGTAAATCGGGACGCAAAGATAAATGAAGGTTAGATTGTGGATATGACGCTTTCCTTTGAAATGAATATATAGGTAGCATAAATGAAGATATGAGGTACCATAGATTACATTTTCTTTTACAATGAAGTTGTTAAACAAATTTTTTATTTTATAATATAAATACGTATATTAATAATTCATAGTATAATTCCAAAAGTAAAAATAAAAACTCCTTTGTATTCTAAATACTCCAAATTATTTGTCTACGCTTTATTTATGTATATATCTCATTCGATAAAATACCTAAAATAATATGATTAATTATCTTAGGTAATTTATCAGTATGTTAATATATGAATAATTACTTGTAGCATTTATAAATATTAGATATCATGGCAGAACTTAGAATGTAAGTTCTAAATGTAATTTAGAGTCAAGTTATATATATTTACTAATGTTATGTCTAATTTGAACTCACTCTAATATCTTTAATTATATTTTACTGCATAGTAGCAACATTTGATAACTTAAATAAGAAAATGTCTTAAAATATAATCATTTATAATTATTTGACAATACTCGATTAATATATTTAACTATTTTATAAACGATGAATTAAATCAACTTGTATTATTTTCAACTGTATAAATGCATAATTAAATAAATATTTCCGTAATTTATATAAATTAATACAGAAGAAAATGAAATTTTTTATTTTTTCTATATCATATACACAAATAAAAAACGTATATTCTAGTTTTATTTGTCATTTTATTTAACACAATACAGTTGAAATCGATAAATACGGATAGGTTAAAGTAGAAATTCCTTAGCTTATTTATTTTTCAAAACAAATCTAGTTCTGTAAAAAATTATATTCGAGTAAGCGTAGTGTAACTTTTTAAAGAAGGTTTTTCGTATTAGTCATACTTAAAAATTTTCATTTATTTAGAAATTTAAGTTTGGAAACAAACAAATAGTTATAAAGAATATTTTCGTAACATATTATATTTAACTTTGTTGGCAATCATAATAACTTTTCTGAAATAAAAAAAGTAAAATTGTATATATTACAATATAATATTACCACTATAATTAATATATTACAATATTTGTACATGTTGTAACGTCTACCAAAACCCTCTTTTGTGTATAATAACTTTTACTTGTTTTATATGATGTAAAAAGTAAACAACGATATTTATAGCATCTGTAATATTTTAAATACTTTTAATGTTAATATGAATAATTGATCTATGAACTATCATATTTTCATACAGAAAATTAAATTTTATAATTTAAAAATCTAATAATTAAATGCATTAAATAATTTAAAAGCTAATATGTATTGTATTTGAAAAAAATTTTGTATGCAATGCAAAAAATAAATAAATAAACTAATTTTAATAATTAACTTATGTAAACTTTACATCGTATCAGTATTTGTTACCCTAATAACATCGATGATAATCTAGGTTAAGCTTTTGCCCACCTCAAATAAAAATAAATGTTAGATATACTAAATAGAAAATGATAATTATTGTACATTAATATTAATTCACGCTAAATATGATAATAGATTATTATGCTTCTAAATTTCTACTGATCTTTATAAATATTTAAATTATTTGTTTTTATTATTTAAAATTTTTTTACAATATTTTTAATTGTTTATACTTATTTAAAGCACTCTACAGAATTTATATTTTTAAATTACTATAAATTTTTAATATATAAAAAATTTTCGTTAAAAATATTATATAATTTATAATAATTTTAGAACCTAATTTCTAAATACTTATAGTAAAAAAATTGAACCGAATATTGAATGTAAATTTAGGAAATATTTTATAAATTTAAAAATGGATCGCATACGTTTGGTAATCATCTAAAATTACTTATGGTTCTTTAATTGCTAGTATAATTTTTAGATGTTATAGCTCTAATTGAAATAAAATTTTTATTAAATTGCAACTTAAAAATATAAATAATTAAAAATATATTTCCTTTTCTATATTTTATCTAATATAAATTTTCTTAAATCTTCTATTAAATAAAGTTATGTTTATTATAAAAAACAATGGGATATCGCAAAACTTGATATAGGAAAAAATCGAACTGAAGAAAAAAGATGAAATATTTTTTGAGATTCGATGCTATTATTTTTACTAAAAATTTAAAAAAAATTTTTTGAATTCCTATTATCTTATTGTATAAACAATTAATTAATAAAGAAAACATTTTATAAGGTTAATTTAGATACTAAATCAATTTTTTTATTTTAGCAGTACTAAAGTTTAACTCCAATTTATATGTAGCAGAAAAATTAAAAGCAACAAAGACTAGAAGTAAAATCAGTAAACAATTGAAGTGTATGAAACGACGTAGTTCATACAAAAAGCAAGTAAGTGATAAACGTGGATAAAACAGAGAGAGAGAGAGAAAGCGAGATGGAACAAGTGAGGCAAAAGAAAAGGAGAAAAGAGAAAATGAGATAGTGAAGTGTGTATATTTTGAGAGCGGTATTATATCGAGCATAAAGAGCGACCTCGTCTCAGGGGGAAAGCAAGTCTGAATGTGTGCGTGCATACTGTACCCTATGTTGCAACCCCTCTACAACTTCAGGAAAATTCAGATCAACTCCCTCCATTCTTTTCACTCACTTTCTCTCTCTCTCTCTCTCTCTCTCTCTCTCACTCTCTATTTTATTATCCATCTTCCTGTCCTTTTATCTCTTACATTTTACCATGTCCATCCCTTAAGTTCGCGAGCAGGTTGATAATCTACATTTAATACAAAAACTCCTCTAGTCTCTTACTCGCTTCTCCCACCTCATTCTTCTCTAAACTGCTTCAAATCGCTTGCTAGCTCACTTGCCCCTCATTCTAGTATGCAAGTGGTGGTAGTGGCACCGATGCTGTGACCAAACGTCAACCGTATGCGTCCCCATCGAGCCATCCCTGCCTGTTATCTGATTAACGCTTTGCTGCTGCTTCTTTCTATCTTTCTTTCTTTTTACCATTATTCTCATTCGCTATCTCTTATAAATATTTTTTCCTGCATCTTAATCCTTCTTGGCTGGTAGGTTTCATTCTTTTTAGAGATTTAGAGGACTTCTATACATCAATAATAACATTAAGACAAAATATTTTTTATAATAAATCAATAATCTATAAAATTTTTATAAGGAAAAAATTAAGTAATTATGAAAATTATTATTATTCACGAATATTTAATTTAATATATCAAATATATGTTGCACTATATTTTTATAAATTAAACTTTAATATACCTTTCGTAGACACTTTTAAAACACACGTGTTATTATTTGTCTCTTTATTTCTGTCATTGTCTCAAACGCACTCTCGAGTTTCGGCGTCAAATGCATCAGCTTACGCCCTCGATACGAGGGGATCGTAAACGGTAATGTAAAGATACGAGAAGTGAGAATTGAGAATGAATAAGAGAGTAGGCGAGTCGTTTTAGCAATTCGCCAAGTAACGGTACTTACATTACAATCAAAAAGAGAATTAAATTCATGCCGTGGGAAATTTTAAAGTGAAAAGGGGGTTTGACAAAAATTATATTAGTTTAAAAGCAAAGCTGTTATTTTTCTAAAATTCTTATGTTCTATACCTGAACATGTAATATTATGTATGTAATTAAATTCATCCCTAGAAATATTTATTTTTCAGCAATTATTTTATGTACAATTTATATTAAAAACAAAAAGATTCCACCATGAAATGAAAGTAAAAAACATATTGTTGCTTAAATGATAGAATTAATTCTCAGTCGTAAATGTAAGAATTTTTCTAATTATTAAATTTAATATTATAGCATTTAAAGATTTATATGGAAGACATTTTAATAAAAACAATAATTTAATATTAAAGGTCTGTTACTAAACCTTATAATTTTAATAGATAAGGGATTCAATAAACGTTTTATTTCTATAGCATATTTAACTTCCATTACTTGATGTACAAAATGAAATGAATACTAAGACGATAATTTTTCAAATTACAGGAATATTTAAAAACTAAATTTATCACAATTAATATTTCATTCGTTGTTTTTTTTTTATTTATTTAGTGTAATTATTTTTTATATATAAAAATTATTTATTACATACAAAAAAATAATGTATAAAGTTATATGCTTGATTTTTCTCTAATTGTACGATAACTTATTTTCTATTTATAAATAAAATAGATAAAATTACAATCATAAATTACTAAGTATATCATTAAAGAATTGTATAACATTATCATATAAGTTATTTTTTACTGTGATATATTGAAAATTTAAAAACTGTATTGATTTTGTTTATAATGTATCAGTAAATTTAAAATTTCTATAATATATTTTAAACATAATATTGAATACTATATTATATTATTGGAATAATAATTATATTATAGGAATATTATTCCTATAAAGCTATTAGATAGAAACATTATATATAATATGCCAATCCCAAGTAAATTGGTCAATAAAGGTAGAAAAAATGTTACCTATTTGTAATAATATTTGTTCAAAATCGAAGTTTAAATAATCACATATCAAGCCGCATAAAATTCATTGTTTTTAACTTAAAAAAAACTGTACATGAGTATAGGGAACGAAACTTCAAAGAAAAATCTATAACGGTACGAATTTACACACCCACTCGAGAAGAGAGAAAATCGCCTCTCCATCCAAACCGGTATATACATGTACACATATATGTTCTGCTACCGATTGCTTATAAAATTCTAAGTAGCACCGCCAGTGGACGAGAAGTAACAGCAATAACAACTCCAGTAGCTGCAATTCTTCTCTATGACTTTATCGTCGTGTATCGGTCAAAGTCTTATCTCCTAAAAAATTAATGAAAACCTTGGGATGAATTTTTTTCTTAGGTGCGACATTTCATTAGGAAGCTAGTATGGTGCATGAAACCAATGTTTCCACAGTTTTATCTAGTTTTTTCTTCTGATTTTTTGCTCATTTGAAGAATCTGTGGATTACTAGAGATGTTTATTTCTTCTTCAACTTCATTCTAACTCATGAACTTTCTTGTTTGTTTGACAGTATTATGTTTGCCTTTTTAAAAAAAATAATAAATTATTACAAAAGTATTTTATGTAGCATATTTATATTGTATTTTTATAAATTATAAAATTATGATCTACTAAAAATCTACTACATAAGGTTAAAACAAGTAATAATAGGTTTAGTTCAATGTTTAGTATCATATACAGTATTATTATACACGTTTACTAATTACTAAAAATAATTAACTTTTCATTGATAATAATTATTGTTGATAATACATGGTGATATATTATTAAAATTTGTATTAATCTTCATTGAAACTCTTCGACAAATTTTAAGATTTACTTATTAAAACCTAACACCATAAAACTATATAAACTTTATAGTTATACTTATGACATAAATCAAACTTTAGATATAAATAATTACTATTAATCATTAAACTTTATGATCGTCATTTTCTAAACAAATATTTTGACGATATTAGTGATCCTTATTTTATTTTCTGATTTTATACTAATTTTTGATTTATTCAAATGCTTATCGTTAATTTAGTTACTTAAAATAATAAATAAAAGTATTAGGTTTCTATAATGGAAATACATTCATAATTATATGATAAAAATTTGAACAAACTTTAGATAATTTTATTTATTATTTAAAAATATATATTGAATATATTATTTTATTATAGGAAATGATATTAGTATTTAATACATACTTTTTGAAATTATTGATGATATTTTTTATGTTCCAATAGCATGTAAAGTTACAGAATAAAATAAAAAACTTTTACTCTATTTTTTTGTTATATAGTTTCTATCATTTCAAATTTTCTACCTATAATAATTTTTTTTCATTTTTCATATATTTCTATTAAGGATTATTATTATATTTGCACAAAAAAAACTTGTCATGAATCAATATAAAAATATTTATTACAAATAAAATTCATGTTATTAAAAAAATTTAATAAATATTTATAACCGAAAGTAACAAATGTAATAAATCATTAAAGTTTAAGTTCATTAAAGTAAACTGATAAAATGCTATATATAAATAGATCACATTTATAAAAAATGGTTTTAGTCAAAAGTTATAGAGAAGTATTTATTTCTAAAAGCATAAAAGCAAAAACTCTTTTAAAAAATTAATATCGAGATTTTGGAGCATTATTGGAAATATGCTTAATAACTGCTAATGAACGAAAGCTTTGCACGACAAAGCTCCACGGCTTATTACGAGTGCATTTTCATTTTGGCTAAAGCATTATGTGAAACTGCATTATAGCGACTCGAGAGTTGACTTCACTAGTGGTATAGAAGCTTGGCTATGCTTAACAATATGGCTCCAGGATAAACGTAAACTAAATTTGCCGTCATACCTGGTTCGAGCGGCTCTGCGCAAAATTGACGAGCGGCTGCAGTGACTCACTGAAGCGTTGGTCCCAGAGATAGAATTGATCGGCCAAAGAAGCTCTTATGCCAAATAAAACATATATTGAGATAATACGGGAATGATTATGAAATCACTTTTACGAAAATATGCTTTTCGCTCAAATTTCATAAAACTTATACTTCAAAGTAGTAATATTTAATTAAAATTGATTTGTGTATTTTATCATAAGTTTATACTTTAATCTCAATCAGGTTAACTATTTTTTAAATTCTTTTTCACTTTTTTTATAGTATAGTTAAATATATAAAATATATCATTATTCTTGATTAAATACTATATTTCTTTTTGTTCTAAATTTTATTAATTTAACACAAATTTTTTCCACGGTAAGGTACTGATTTATAAAGCCAATGTTATATGTATTTAAAAATACTTCATGGTTAAATTTTTTATTTAAGTACACTTTTCAGCCTCTTTGTATTCAAAATATTTGTTTATTTTTTATAGTAATATTTTTTATTATTTCATTAAAAAAATTAAATATTTTAAAAAATTGAAGAATTACATAATTCATTTAAACAAAAAATTTAGTTTTAAAATATTTTAAAATTCAACAATTAATGTATGAACGAAAGCTAAAATAAATTAGCATAATTACATATGTTCTAGAATAAATAGAGCAACATAGAAATATTATTATATTGTGAATGATTTTAATATCCTAATATTTATACTAATAATGAATATTTATATTCAATTTATATTTATTTATATAAATTTATATAAGAACATATTTAATTATATTTTAATTTATATGAGCTCTTGTGGTTTTATTTTAAAGAACATATATTTTAATGTAAGCAGTATCTATATAATTTATAGTTAACTTGTACAAATGTTTTACTACCCTGTTACGTATTGGATAATTAGCGAATCATTAAAATTGTGAATATAATAACACTAAATGTATAAATTTATAACAAAACTAATACAATAAATAAAAGGTTGAACATTTAATACATAATAAAAAATATCTGTGTAAAGTAAAATATCTTTTTTAAAGCAATTGAATCTTCACTTACTTAATAAATAATAAGTTTATTATAAAAAAATCTGAGAAAAAGAATATAATATCCATGAAAAACATAATTGTTAGATAAAATCTGCAAAAAAATCTTACTAGAATGATTATGGTTACTTTTTAAATAACAAGGCGTAAAATTTATTTAAAAATGTAAGCATGTACGTGACACATGTTAAAAAATTACCCTTATACATTTGATTATCCTAAAAGTAAATAAATAATAAAATACGTAAAGAAATAAATTCTGTAATTGTAAAATAAAAATAACTGAAAAGATATGGATAGATTGCACATCTATAAAATGAAAAGGGCTTGGGAAGAGAAGTAATGTGTGTATTTGACAAAGCTCAGGCATACACAGAAAAGCCAAAACTATGTTGGTACGAATAGTGCGGAGAGACACAAACAATTTGAGCCACTTTAACAATGGAGTTTGTGAAGAGCTGTGCGCTTACTCCCTCAATTATTAATTCGGCATATCGGTAGATGTTCGTGAACGCATTCTCTCTTAAGATCCTTTCCTTTAACGTTGTACGCCGGCTGCTTCTTCTCTTCTTTGAGCTCCTTCAGGAAGCGCTTTCTCGCTGCTCCCAAGTTTGTTCTAAGAACGACGATTTCTAAAGGAATACATTACAGATAGTAACTTGGTCTATAAAATGTTATAGAACTCATACCGTGCACTTCTCTATTAAACGTATGTATCCACTCTCTCTCCTCCTCTCACACTCTATCTATATATTTATCAATCTATCTTTTGCTCTTTCATTCGCTTTCTTTTATCGCCCAGAGAGATTCTCTCACAAATTTTCATATATACATAATAATGCTTATGCTTTAAATGTATATAAAGTTTATTTTATACACTAAGCAAAACATTAAACGACCATTTCGATAAAACTTTTCAAGAATATTCGAATATGTTTATGCTTACCTTAAAAAATCTTACAAAACTCGAATATTGCTTCTGTAAGCCTATATGGATACTATCTTTCTAGATTTCAAATTCTATAATATACAAAAAATTAAAATAAAAAATCTCTTAAAATAAAATCAATAAAAAATGGTAAAAAAACTTTATAAAAATTTTTTTAAATAATATATATAAAATTATTGAAAGATAAGTATTATTAAATTTAAATGATATTTTTACATTAATTTACTACTTGGTATATACGATAAGCTGAAATACGAAAAATAATAACACAATCATATATTTTAAGATAATTTTTATTCATGAATCCATGCAAATAAATATATTTCATAATGGATAAAATTTAAAAGTAATTGTATTTTATATCAATAATTAATATTTCATAGCATTAAAATTAATTAATTAAATATTATAAATTTATATTATTTAAAAATTCTTCAAAACTTGAAGTATCTTTAGCTTTTTAAATATATCATAAGAGATCGTTATTATTACAGTACAAATAAGATTAGAGTTACAAAAAATTAATTATCAGGCTTCTTGAGATAATTTTAAAAACGAAATAAAATATTTTAAGACTAAAGCATTTTGTTGACATAAAAGAAATAATAAAATTCATTTAAAAGACAATAAAAGCTAGTGTAAAGTGAATAATAATATAATCATCCAAACAAATTTAATTCTAATTCATGAAGGTTAAGCACTAATAAATAATAACAAATTTGGTATTTACGCTAAATACATGTTAAATATTTAGTAGAATTCTGTAAAAAATTTTAGTGCTATGATTTCTTTATATAAAAAAGGGATATATAATTTATTTAGAAGATTATAATTAAATAAAATCAGATATTTCTGAAAGCTGGATAGTTGAATGTACTGTATAATGCGTGGCGAGCTCATATGGTAAAACAAATAAAAACAAGGAACTTGTTTTTATTTTTGTATTAATGTTAAATATAATAATTTAAAAATTTCGTCTTCATTATTAAAAGCAATATATTTTCATTTCTATGATTCATTAATATTTTAACAATCTAATAATATTTTCAATTATACAATTTAACATATTATAATAACTAAATAATTTTCTTTCTGTGGTTATTGTATAATATTAAAGGCAACATAAAAAAATATTAATACTGTATTGGATATTAGGATTTAAATATAAAAGTTAATCTAATAATATTCGTTATTATTGGAGGTATAATTTCTTCTTATATTTAATTTGTAAAAACTTTCAGATATCTTTATTTTTACGTGAAAAGTATTAATGATACGTTCTTATACTATATTGAATAATTTTATTTTATATTAAATTAGGTATATTGTATTAAATTTGACGCGATGAATTAAGATGAAAATTAATTTCAACTATTGAAATTACTATTATAAGTATTAAATTTCTGTTTTAAATAAATATATATATATATTTATTTAAAACATATTATATATGTGTAGATATAGATATATATATTAAATATAAAATAAAGGCGAGATTGTCGGAAATTATATACACTATTTAATATCTGTACTAATTATTTACTACAATGTGTAGTTAATATAAATAAATATTCTCATGTATTCAATAGATTTTATTTAATTGCATTCTTAAAACAATAAAATTAAAACTGACTTGAAAATAATGTTAATTTAACTCTCTACCCTATTATACAAATTTAAATGAATATTGAACATGATATGTAATTTTCGAAATGCCTGCTCTCTGTAAAATATAAATTCAAGTTTTCCTTAATGAAAGTAATCAATGTCGCTATATGAACTTAAAATGCAAAACGAAAATAGAGTATCAGAGGCATCGCACAAAGAAAAAACAAGATGAAGCTTTGCACGTGGATATACGGCGATGGTTGTCACCGATGGCAAGGTACAAGAAATGTCAATAGAAAAGAAAGATTGAAAAGGAAGAGACAAGTCAGAGAGAGCGCACGAGAGGGTTGTGTTGATGTAGACAGGTTGAAGGATGGTAAAACGACCGAGGCGGTGACGAGCGCGGGGTGAGATTGCGCGCTAAGGGTGAGCCGAAGCCAGAAAGCGGCACAAAGCCCGCTAATGGATGTCCACTCCCCGCCAAAGATACCTCCACCTATTTTCCATCCCACCCTACGTCGAGCCTGGTTTAATCCACCCTGAGAGAGTGAGAGAGCGAAAAAGAGAGTACAACATTGAGAGAGAGGAGAGAAGATGCAAAGCAGAGAAAGACAGCGAAAATGCGCCAAAACTGTAAAGCTCGTTTTCACGTGTGCAACATCAACTCTTACATTTACTCAACTTCTCTATATCTAGCTATGTACTTGAGCATATCCACTATCATGAAAATACTATAGACACAGCAAACTGAAGTTTTGCTAAGAAATTCATATAGTATGTTAGAGAAAAAACAGTTTAAAATTGTATGTTAAGTATATATACGTATCTTAAATCTGTACACATATAATTACATATAATTGAGTGTAATTTATCTAAAAATATGGTTTTTATTTTTCTACATCAAAAATTTATTAGATATACAATAAAAAATATCATAAAGTTTCAATTTTTACTAGCTCACAAAGTTGTAAAATATAATTTTCCTAAACTTGGGATCTTTAAAAAATATATCACTTAATTTTTTTTATAGCTACTAGATTATTTCTAACTTCGAAATTATAAAAAAATTTTAATTATATAATTATTAAAGATATTATATTATATTTCATTAGCCGATGAATAAGTTAATTATTTAT
Source organism: Dolichoris vasculosae (assembly GCA_018907195.1). NCBI lineage: Eukaryota > Metazoa > Arthropoda > Insecta > Hymenoptera > Agaonidae > Dolichoris > Dolichoris vasculosae. Next base: position 5,287,031 of record JACCHY010000003.1, read on the forward strand.
TATATTGATTAATAATTAATAAACATATTTTAAATAAAATTATAATTTTACATTATTTTTCTTTTAATTTTTAATAAAATATTAAAATAATATATTAATCAAATGTTAAAGCATATATGTTAACTGTATGATTTAAAAATTAATTTTCAATATTTTATAAATTATTATTGATACATTTAACCTCATTTCTAAATTATTTAAATGATTAAAAAAACAAAATCTAAATTTTTATTAAAAATATTATTAAATTTTTAATTACAAATTATTAATACTTTTGCTAATTTTAATACATAAGAATATTAAATTTTATATTTCTTATAAACTGATTATTAATAAATATATTTTGAAACTTTAAATTTTGTGTATACATTACAGAAATTTATATTTGTGTTAAAATTCTTCATTATAAAGTATACGATGTATACACAAATCATTAATTCGCAATCGCTAAATATTTTCGTATCTGTTATGCTTTAAATATATTTTTCAAATTTCTTTCTTTCCTTTACCTTATTCAATAACTATTCGATATTTTTTTTTAATTCATCTTTATTATTTATCATGACTACATTTTTTCTTTCTACTTGATTTTCTCATTGAATGGTTGACCTTTATATCTCTAGATTCTTTTTCTACTTATCTCCTTGAATTTCGAGTCTATCATTTCAGTACCAATTTTTCATTTAGAATAATATATAAAGAAAATAAATGACCATAAAAATTATAAACCCGTTTTTTTATTATTTAGTTTTTATTCTAATTAACGATAGTGGATTGAGTTTCATAAAAATTAAAATTGTTGTATGTATTTATACGTATCATGAACAATTACATGTAAAATTAAATTTTACATTTTTATCGATAATAAAATTTATAACAATAAATACTTTATTAAGCATAAAATTATTTAGTAATATATTTGATACAAAAATAATTAATATTTTAAAACTATGTTTTGATATAATAATATTTTATAATATTTGCTTAATTTATTGTATGTACAATTATTACATATTAATTCGGTATGCATAGTCTTCATTACCTTACTCGTGATTATACATAATTACTCAATGAACATTATATTTCACCAATTCACTTCTAAAGCTTTAAAAATTTTTTAATTTTATTAAAATATTTTGAAAAATTTTAAAGTCATGAATTTGAAAATTTCATTTATTTTTAAGATTATTAAAAAATCATAAAAATTTACCATTCTCAAAAAATATTAGTTACTTTATGAGTTTCTTTATATTTATCTTAAAATATAAATTCTTTCAACACGTTGCGTTTTTTTATTAGTTTGTTACAAATATCCATCCTTTTCATGATGTTATTTTTTGTAATATTTTTATTTATATTTTTATAAAAGTTATATATATATATATAACAAATTAGATCAACTTACTATATTAGAATTATTTACTAATTCATCACCTTCATTTATAATTATAAAAGTACTGATGAATTTTAAGAAAATAACTTAAAAATTTTTTATTTACACTCTGAATTATTCTAAAAAAAATTTTCAATAATCTCGTTTTAGCTAAAAAACATATAAAAGGCATTTGAAAGAATAATACATACACGTTAGATACCTCTGGAAAATCTGTCCCAAGTCCAAAAGGGCGTAAACTACATCGACCGAGACTCTTGTTTTTCTATCTGCACAACGAGCGACATGTGTGACAGGAAGTAGATCCCCACCTAAAAAGAGTCAGAGTAGTATTCAAGCCGATCATCTCAAATTACAAAGGGTATCGGAAACGGATTTGTTTCGACCGGGGAGCGCACTTTCGTCTCTTGGTCTACCCTCACCACCACCTGCTTTCCCGCGCTAATGCCCCGGGAAATCGCCCTTTTATATCATCCCGGCCATTCTCGGTCCGCGTAAAAGCGCCCGTAACGTAAGCTCTCAACTGGAATTCCCCGCAGTGTTCGCGAACGCACTTATATACGCGCATATGGACGTATGCACATCTTTGTACGTATATGACGAGATATCTACGCGAAAATAGTACAAATAATACAGTGAGTATGTATGCGAGTGTATAGTACACCGTCGCATGTGGTTTTCAGGAATATTGCAGTGATTAGCTATAAATATTTTGAAGATAAATATATGAAAAAGGAATCCATTAATCTATACCGAAGAACTTTTAACCCTTTTTAATTTTCAAGATAATGAATTAAAATAAATAGTAATTGTTTCAGTTTTGTGAAATATACTTTATTTATCTAATTTGATATAGCTTTCATGTTAAATATATAAATATTATTTTGGTACATTGTTTTATTATTATCGATACATTTTAATATTCGTGACTAAGTTATATTACAGTAAAATATTTCATATTTTATAAACAATATAATGCTACAACATAATTAATACAATTATATTTTGATTTCAGTATTACTTACAATCAAAAACATAAATTTATATGAAAATCCATAACTTTTTCTCTTATAAAATTTCAACAACTCGTATTTGGCAACAACATTTTTATGTACAATGCATCGACTCTGATTAGACTTTTTATTTTAAATAAATTTAATCTTTTCTATTTTACAATAAAACTTTTAGTAGTCTGTAAAAAATTTTATACCAAATTTGTGCTACTTAAATGTTGTATGAATAAAGGTTACTAATTTACATGGTTACAAATTATTTTTTTCATAAAAATTACATCAAACTAAATTTATACCATATTCTTTTTACAATTCATAAGGTCAAGAATATATTTTAAAATATTTTTTCGAAATCTATTCTTTTAATATATTTCGTAATACTGCGATTTATTAAGTTCCTAAAACACAGACTATTGATAAATCAATAACCATATGTAAATACTTCTTTTATATTGGTTAAATTATTATAATGCTTCTTATTTATAATTTATTAATGATTAAATAGTTTTTTTACACTTATTTTTCATATAAATTTACTTCAAATGAATATATTTACTCTTCGAACTTAATTATAATAATATAAATAATATAGATAATAGCTTTAGTTGTATCCAATGAATACTTTACCTTGAAATAGTAAAAGATTGTTTATTATATAAATCAAGCTTTAAACGTGAAAAATAATTTATATATGAAAATAAATATAGTTTTTAAATAATTTTATACTATATATGTCAGTTTAAATATGTAAAAAAATTCCAATACTGTAAAATTAAGATTTTTAATCCATATTTACCGTAGTAAAAAATGAAATTCATTAGTATAAAATTATCTAAACTTATAAATAATGTTTTTCAATATAATATCACTGTTAGAATTGAAAATAATTAAAATAATAAATTTAAATGGATGTTTGAAGAAAAAATACAGTATTATTCAATGTATAAAAAAAACGTTAGACACAAAATTATAATAATAAATATTGATTGTATAAAAATATTCAAAATCTATAAGATAATATATTTGATTTTGACGTTAAATATAATACTAAAACGATTAATAAATTATATAAATGTAATCGAAATTAAAAAAATGCATTACCGATTATATATAAAATTGAAGGAGTAAAAGTTATAATTTTATGTATCTATTAATAATACTTAGTAATCTCTGAGTTATCTTTTCGCAATAATACACACTAACACGACCACATCGAGAGTCCAATTAAATTTCAACCGGATAAAGACTCTTTCGCGCTAAATCTCTTCCTGGCTAACTTTTTGATGGACACCAACTCCTACTTTATCTTTTTCTCAGCACCAAAGTTTCCTTTCCCTATTGTTCTTTTATACGTGGTATATAACATGGCCAAAAACTCGATCTGATTCGCGATCGGATACATTAATCAGTAGATATACGATAGAAGCAAGAAAAAGATAGAGCAAGTAAAGAGGAAGATAAAGAATAAGAAAACGCTCACTTTGGAAGAGAGAGAGAGAAAGTAAGGGGAGAAGCTGAGCGGTAACGATATTGCGTGACAGTGCCCCTCTAAATATTCAGTGCACGAGAGCTGTTGCCGTCGTTGCTGCTGCTACTATAGGTCCGCTTCTCTCGAAAACTTGGCAGCTTTATCTCGGCATTGCTCGAAAATTTATTCATATATAATGAAGCGCTGAATAATGAACGAACTTAACCCCTTGTTCTGAGCGAGCCTATGCTCTCTCTCTCTCTCTCTCTCTCTCTCTCTCTCTCTATATATATATATATATATATATATATATATATGACTATGTTTCTAACTGTCGCTGTCTCTCCATTCCCTTTTTGCTACTACATATGGCTAAAATGAGTGAGAAAGTTGAAGATTTTCCAGCGTCAATGAGAATCAGAAAGAGAAAAAGGTGTACGAGGTAAAGAGGGACAAAATGAACAAGATAAGAAAGTAGATGAAGAAGATTAAAGTTTTCTACACAAAGTTAAAATATACTGGATTTACGTAAAATAGAATAGATTTTCACAAAACTTTTGCAATTTTAATTTTTTTTTCTTTTAAAAAAATAATTTATTTCTTATTTTCTTCTATAGATTTAAAACTATGAATTTAACTAAATATACTAAATCTAGCTATAAGGCAAAAATGTATTGTTCGTCGAGTAAAAATTGTCGACAAATTTCATTAAACATTCTTTAATAGTAAGTTAGCAGACATTGTCTAATTTTAATTCAACTTATTTAGTGATTATATGGTAGATTAAGTTTTACGGAGAATTACAATTAAAGAATATCTATATGTCAATGAAAATAATAAATTGCTTTACTAATATTAAATAATGCGTCGTAAAAAATTTCAAATTTAGTTTATTTTTTCTTAATATTACTTTACTACTTACTATGTAGATTATTTCAATAAAAATTTATTTATGATTCTGATAATATTAAATTAAACTTAAATAAGATATCTACTGCGGTACTTTATTATTTTAGATATAATTCTACATTTAAACAAACTTTTGTTTCATTTATTATTTAAATACGCTACATCAAATTATTTTTCAAGTATTTATAATATATTTATATTATAATTATATTATATATATATTTAATTATCGTGTCTTTAACTTTATTAACATATAATAATACTTTCTATAAATATATTGTATTGTTTTTAATTACTATTGAATATTTTTAAATTAATAAAATATTAAATATAAAAAAAATATATTTCTGATTATAAACATTCAATGTTTAGTAGCTAAAAATTTTTCTCGCGTCAAAAAAAAATAGAAATTTAATGTTTATTGATATAAATAGAAATAAGTTTCTTGTGTTAATTTATAATATTTAAATAATTATTTTTAAATATTGTCGTAATATTTTATGTTACAATTAACTATAATAATAACCTTTTCTTTCATATTCTTATATTCTCGAATATTTAAATGTATTTTAACATTGAACTAAAATTATAAATATATTATTATTATAGCTGTTTTAATTATTATTCTTATTGTATTCTTTTAAATCTTAAAAATATATATAAACGATACTCTACTTACATACACTAATTTTTATATGAATTTTTTACTTTTATTATCAATTAATTCTTCATTTTAACATATTACCGTTATATAATTAATCACAACATAGGTTAACGATATCTAATTGTATTTTAGAGAAATATATTTGAATTTGAAAAAAATAAATTTTTAAATAATTATAAATTTTAAATAATAAAAATAAAAGTTACATAAATATATATTTATTATATTAAAAAATTAATATATCTTTTAAAGAGTGTTTTTAAATTAATCAATACTTTAAATATTTTGAATAAATTATATTTGAGTAGTTATAAATAATAAAATTATAAAGATTTTTCTTAATAATATTCTAAATATAATTATAAATATTTAGAATTAATATATATTCAAAAATTATTATTGCTGAAATTATTTATTATCAATAGAATATAAGTGCATATGTAATATTTTATTATGAATTTAAATATTTTGTATTGCTGCATGGTGATTAGATCTTTTATATACAATAGTAGAAAAAATATATCTAAAATATAAATAAACTTAAAATAGTACACGAGTTTTAAATAATTTTTGCTCATCTTTCAATTTATATAAATAAAATAAAATAATTTGATTTTTATTAGATTTATAAATATATTATGTGCAATATAAATAAAATATTATTATTATTTTTTACGAATAATATGTGTAGTTATTTATAAAAACAAATTTTTAGTCAATTATATTACTTATAACAAAATTTATAAAATTATGAATAATTAATTCAGTATATTATTATTATAATTAATAAGAATAGTAAAAATCGGTTAATTTTTGAAGATTATTTTTTATATAAAATTTTTTATAAAAACTGAAACATTTTTTTATTCTAATAATGTATTGTTCAAAGTACTTTAATTTTTACAATATTCACGATATTGTACAATAACGTTATGTGAGATATATGTCATAAAATCTACGAGTCATTCAGAAGTGGTTATAAAATAATTTATTCAATAATTTTTATTTTTTATTAATTTATAAAGTAAATTTACAAGAAATCATAATTTTTTATTCTTTTTTTATTTTTTTCGCGTAACTTTATTACGTAAATCTATATATGTTATTTTGTAATATTTTACGTTCAATAATAGTATTTTATTAATTAATATTTTTGTTACTGTATTGTCATTTGATTTGATTTTTCCATTTAATATGTACAATAATTTGATCATTTGATTTTTATTTTATTTTTATTGGTATACATAAATAATTTTTATATTAACATAATTAATTAATTGATAAAAAGCTTATGTAATATTCAAGGTTTAATAATTATTAAATTTTCAAAAATAAAAAACATTATATAAAAATGTTAATCTTTTCTGTTGCAATTGAATTTTATTACAAGTGATTTATAAGATAATACGTTTGAGGTATTTATTCTAGATTTATGTACTTTCATATTATATTAGTTTTTATGAAATCATAATCGAGATATACAATATTTTGGTGCCAGTTAAGTAACTGAAATAATTGTGATCAATTTATTTTAAATGCATTATATAATTTTTAATACATGAATCGTAATTGCAACGATCTTATAGTAAATATTAAATTAAAACCTTCGTAATTTATAGACTTTGTAATATTTCTTCAATTACAATATTATTAAGAATTTACATAAATTTTCTCTCCAATTTAAAAATTTGTATTTTGCATTATTCTGCATGATTAATATTATATTAAAATTATATATATGATTATAATTTTAATCTAATGGATATACTAACATTATGTACAAATTAAAATATATTCATAAATATTCGTAATTGGATATTTTCTAAATCCAATTATATCTCAATTAATATATTATTTATTGTATATTTTGGTTTTATTTTCAAAAGATACAGTCGATTTAGTAAATATTGTAACACTTAGAATATTAATATTCTAATTCAAATAATTATTTTTTAAACTCCAATCATTTAAGAATATTATATTCGTTATTATATAAAATAAGTAAAAATATTTTGAAGTTCTGAAATATTATTCCAAAAATAATTAATATTAAATTTTGTGTAAACTTTTCAACATATATAAAAATAATAATATGATAAAAATGAACTAGACATAAAGAAAAATAAAACTAATAAAGTAAAGAAATATTTCAATTTTAATAGTGAAGCTATAAAACTGTACTATAAATTGAAGCACAAGCATGAACGAGATTCGCAATTATAAATTCAACAGGACGCCAAATTTTAAAAAGATCAAAAGTACAAGCCAGAAGGTATGCCAATCTTTATAAAAGATGTTACTTCTAATTATATTTAAAAAGTAGGCACAAGTAAATACGAGCCTCGCCATAAATTATGGAGAGATTAAATATACTATTTTCTTTGAAATGGCACTATTATCCAGAAGGTCGCAAATATAGAATTAAGCCAAGAGCCGTATCTGATTATTAACCTTCTAATCTGAAGTTGCCTCTATACTGTATTTCTGTAGTGATACACATGTAACTGGTGGACGTGTTTTATTCTGCCACTTGTGCTGCCTGTTATACTCACATCTTGTACATCCTTTACACGTAGAATAGATACAGAACAAAAAGTAGAATGAGTAAAAAAATCTTTCAATGAATTTATGACTCAGTGAAGTGTAGCAGACAAAAAAAGAAGAGCTTCCTATCACCTCGAACACATTTATTACGTATTATTTTTAATATATTTCAATATGTTTGTCAAATTTTAGGACATTTTCTTAAACTTTTAGAAATTTCATTTATCAATGATATGTTCGAATCATCTCAAAATATAAATATTCTATCTATTCGAACATATTATTATAAATATAATAAATTTATATTTGATGTCAAGCTTCTAACAGTACGTAATATATAAGTTAAAAAGTATTTACAAAGATTTTTATAAATTTCGAAATAAATATAATTTTTGTTATATTTTTAACTAAATTATATATTTAAAAAATTATTTATAAAGTCAAATATTTGATAAAGTATTGATCGTTATATTTTATAATACTTGAAGAAATAGTATATCTAAATTAATTAATTAAATAAACTAAAAATTATCAATATATTTTCCTCTCAAACATTACAAATAATGATTGTACATTATGAAATTTTTTAAATATAATACATAGAATATGCATCGATATATTACCATTTAAAAATATTCCATTCAATTTTTAAATAAAATCTTAAATTTAGATGATATGAATAGATTGTAAAAGACGTTGTACAAATAAAGATAAGAATTTTTAAGTCTATACAAAATATATCTGCCATTAATTTATCTCATTATAGTAAAATGCATAGAGTTACGTCTTTAAACTATTAAAGTTCTACGATCAAACTGTATTTATGTCCCTTGAGCAACTATCTCATACCTAATGGTCAAATATCACTTTTATGTGATATACTTTTACAGGTTTTCCAAACTTTTTCTAAGATTCAATTTACCCAACCTTTTTATTTAGAAAATAAACAAAATCATAAAAAATAATATCTAGATTTTATACATAAGAATAGTAGTAATGGTGGCAATATATCTAAATAGTGTACAAAACTTTTTGAGCATATTATTAATTCAAATAAATATTAAAGTATATGTAGCAAGATTACATTATTTACGAAATTACAAAATGTTTATCTAATTTTTTATTGAAAATGTATTTACTTTGATTATTTTTAATTTGTAATTTAAATAAATTAAAAAGTAAAAAAGGATTTCTTAAATTATCTTTTATTTATCAACTCTTAGTAAAAAATAACTACAAATCAATTGCACAATGTTTTTATTGTTTTTATTAAATAAGAAATTTTAATTAATGAAATAATAGCAAGACAAATTCGAAACAAATAATAACAACTTAGATATTTTATTTTATACTTAAATTTATTCATATTTAAAGTGCTATTTTTTAAATTTTTAATATCTTTCAAACTAAGATTAAAACTAATAATAATATTAATCATAAACTGCATAATGAAAATGACTCATAGAAAATTACGCAAGTTTTTATGAAAGTTCAGATGCAACCTTACATGCATTCGTCTATACTCTGTATACGCGCACAGTTCTAGAAAACTAGCAGTGATTGAGTATATTTGTGCGTGAAATAGGGAAATACAAAGCGAAAGAGGAAAATATTAGTGAGATGGATAGAAGAAAGAAGGAGGATGTATATGTACACAAATTAAAGTAAGACATTGTTGTTCACTAATCATCTATTCGTAAGGTATTGCAGACACGTTGATTAATTATAATTTATATCATATTTCAATTCAAAATAAAGTATAAAAGAGTATCATATTGGCACTTACCAGAAAATTAAGAATACAAGATGATCCTACGTGTTTATATAAACAACTAAATTAATTTATATCTATATATATAATATAAAAAAATAAATAAGATATATATAAAATTTATTATATGTATTTTATACTGCTATCATTTTTTAATAATATAGATTAATGTTGAACAATAATGTAGAAATCGATGCAAATAAAATTCCTTTCCTTACAAATATTTTATGTAAATAAACTTTTTAAATGTGAAATTATTAATGATCAACATATCTATTCTTTTTATAAAAATTTATTAATAATGATGATTATTAAAGTTATTTAAAAAAAATTAATGCTTTTTACTTTCTAAGTTACTTAATGATGAAAAGAATTAATGTATTCGTAATTAATCGAATTATATAGATATCTTTTTATTATAATTTGTATGCATTTTCATCCAGAATGAACTATTGAGTAATCGTAAATACATATAAATATACTAAGTATATATCGAGTGTGGAAGAAACAATATATAGTAGTAGAGCGAAAAAGAAGAAGTATGGATAGGTATAAGAGAGTAAAATAATACGAGAGCAAAAGAGACAGAAACATATAAAGAGGAGAGAAGCAGCTTGGCAGGCGTACATCAGTTTGTATGGCAAATCAACGGTTTTTCCTCGACTGGCTGTCACTCAGTCAGCCAAGTAGAAGGACAGAAACGACTTGCGGTTCAGCGGTTCTAAGCTTCAGGCATTATTCATTACACAATTCGCAACACACCGTCACCTGCCGCCCGCGTACTGCTAGCTTGTATTTTGCGCAATGACGAAAAAAGGACACAAGACAACGAATAAAGAGAAAAAACAAAAGAATCGTCGCAATAGGATATCTAAGCGCCTGACAGAGATACATAAAGAAAATAATAATAAGAGGAAGATAATAAATCAAATCACAGAGAAAATAGGAACTTGTTTATAAAAGTAAGTTACCGGTAAAACCTATATTATTTCGTTAGATTGACTCATTATACATTGTACTTCAAATTGTATCCGTTAATTGTATATAATGAAATTGAATTTTTTAAAGCCATAAAATTCGTATGGTATATATTTTTTAATGCAAATAAAAATGATAATATTAAAACATCTCTTCATTATGAATTATATTAAACATTTTTTAATGATTTATTTTATGTACTTATAAAACGATATAATTATTATTTAAATATTATCTACCCATGTGATTTATTGTAGCTCTTTTTCGTAACAAATACCAATTCATAATAATTTTAAAATAGTATATGAAAGCTTAAATTATACCGGTATTACCAAAACAGTAGAGATTCACGAATTAATTTATCTCAGATTTACATTAAATATCATAACGAAAAAAAATAAATAGATCAGAATTAAATTTTATCAACTAACATAACAATTATTATTTAATTTTAATGATATATTGATCTATAAAAACTAAAAGAAAATATAATGTATTCAAATAATTCAGAGAGATAATTAAAATTAAATTCTAATCAGTTTAAAAATTACAAGGAAAAAATAAATAAACTTAACTTAAATCATTGTTTTTATATTCGGCCTTTTACAATTATACATATCAAAATTAAAAATATTTAAATAATTCATATTCCATATATTCCATTAATTCAACAACAGAAATATATTTTATATATAAATGTCATTGAAATAACAATAAAAAGTACGTATACTAAAATCTATACATTTTTAATACGAAAATAAATCTAATGCCATGAGATTCATATCAAGGGCTTAAAAAAACTAAATAATAAAAAATTGATAATACCAAGCAACAGATATAACAAAAATACTAAACCACAGGAAGAAATCGAGTTGAAAAGAAATTAAAAGAAAGTCTAATCTCTTCTTGCAAGCTTTCTCTTCTGTATCGATTCAACGTTCGCGACCTCTCACCAAAGTTAAAGATGGTCAAGTAAGCAAAAAAGATAGATGACAAATACATTTTTCAGTATCGCCTCTCTCTCTCTCTTTCTCTTCAGTTCTTTTACTTAGCATTTTCGATTAGTGACGGCTGACAGGAGCTAGGGAATTGGGAACTGCTTTAAAGTAATTAAATTGTGAGGATTCTGAACTCATTCCAAAATTCGAATTGTCCGCCATTCGCTAACATTACCTGTTCCTATTAGAGAATGTCGTTCTTCGAATGGAATCCAGTTCAAAATGAATGAGTGTTGGAAATCATTACCGAATTTTCTTGTACCCCTTCTATTACTCCTTTTTCTGGTTTGGTTTTTTTCTTGACTATTATTTTTTTTTCCCGCATCATTTTAATATTTTATTTTTCATGGACAATTAAATAATACAGAATTGAATTAAAAATTATATTTTACATAGTTTATAAATAATTTTTTAAATATTTGAATTATTTAATCAGTAAACTAAATAACTTTTTAACACATATATATTACATTTAATTTATATTAAATTAAGTTTATTCTTGTTATTAAAAATATTATTTGTTAATATAGTAAATTGAGAAGCAATAGTATTTAAATAAGAAACTCTTTAAATGATTAATAAGATTTAAACTCTTTGATTTTATTCTAAGACTTTCTTCCATTTACAGAAGATTTTAAAAAATTATATTAATACATGTACACATATTAGATAAATGTATATAAATTATATACATAGATACAATATAAAATATTTTAATTTCTAATTTAATAACTTCTTATTTATAGCTTATTCAATTGAATAAAAAAATAATGTTAAAGTATCATAAATAAACAAAGAAAGAAATATCTATATTAAAAATTGTAATACCATCTATGTTTTATTTAAGAATATTCGTTAAAAAATTTATAATTTAATTTTAGATATATAAGGATTTCTTTAATTAAAGTATATTATAAAAAATCGTGGTTCTTACAAATGTAAATATGTATATAAAGATATGCTTTCAAAAGTTAAATTATAATTTTTTTAATTATATTATAATCACATTTATTTAATTTAAATATACGAATAAAAGTAATAAGTTTTTTTTTAAGAATGCTACATAGATAATATTGAAAATGATATAAATTAATATAAATAATAAGTTCAGCTAATAAAATGTTTATAGTATTAATAGTAACAATAAAATGAGATTATAAAATATTACTAAATAAATCACTTTTTATTTAATACTTCTTTTACAGTCAAATTTTATTAAAATATAAAGTTAAAAATAAATAAATTCATTAATAAAATTTAATTTACATTAGTTATAATAATGTTAATTATATTTTTACTATAAAATTTATCTGCTATGTCATTAAACATATTATAAGTTTTTTTTATTATAAAATGTATTTATAAAAATTATTATATAAATTAAAATTTAATAAACATGGTTATGTGACTTAATAACTTAGAGAGAGAGAGAGAGAGAGAGAGAGAGAGAGAGAGAGAGAGAGAGAGAGAGAGAGAGAGAGAGAAAGATTAGATATAAGAAAACCATATATAAGTTATGAAGTCATATATTTTTTCTTTGTATTTCTATTTGTCAAAAGTAATAAAAATTGTATAATATAAAAATTAAAAATAGATGCAAGATCAAATAGTTATATTATTATTCATATTATTATTACAGATATTACTACTGTTTATTTTATTTTTAAAAAAAGTTAATAAAAAAAGAGGTGACAAAAATATGATATTTAGTCATTTTCATTACATATGCTGAGCATTAGTAATAATAAACCTAATCGTACTATCCCTTCGATTAAAAAGGTTATGATAGTGTATGCCTTTTCAATTCTAATTCCAACAAATTAACTGAAGCAAAATAAAAGGGAGTATAAAAGAGAAAGAGACTGTAAAACGATTCCGCGATACGCGCGTACATATGCAAAAGATAAGAAGCAAATATAGGGAGAGAGAGAGAAATTGAGAGTGAGACAAGGTTTAACGTCCCCAACTTACCTCGGCTTATGCTCTATTCATGCTTCATTATCATAGCGAATCATGTGCCATCGGCTTTTCATTGTTCACCCAGCAATGTTAGTCCAAACTAATGTGATTTGAACAGTAACCGCTGCAAATACAGGATTGGTTAGGATTTCACCAACTTCTCTCTCTTCTCAATCCTCAACTTAATTTCTTTCCATAATTTTTTATTCTTTATTTATTTATATTTATTTATCTGCATTCATATATCCCTAACTTTATTTCTTTATTTTATTTCTTCATTACACTGGTGTAAAAAATTAATTGAAACACAAAATATATTCGTATGTGTATGCAATATTCTAAAAATATGTACATTATATTTAGTATCTGTTCGATGTCAGATTGATGCAATGTTCAGTGATTGTGCGTAATCATTCTTCAATTTCAAGATTTACTTACAATTTAAAACAATAATTTACGAAATAATATGACTAATATTATTATTTGAACACGTCATATTTATGGATTTTTCTCATATTACGTTAATATATTTATTTTTTGTATTTTCAAGTTACGTTTAGAGATAGTTTTAATACAACTGAAAATAAAAGTATAAGTGTATTAATTTTTACTAAATGCAGTTATTCATTACTATTTTAACTATTCTCCAAGTACTAATATTCAATTTATTTTTAATTTTTATTAAAATAACCTTTATTTATTCAAATAATATTAATACGGTGTATAATATCAGTAAAAATTCGAATTAATGATGCACATAACATATCAATTATAACTTAATCATATGAAAAAGGCGTATAAGAAATGTTTTAAAAACTCTGAATAACATAAAATTTGAATCATATAAAAATTTTTGTTCATAATCTTAAAATTTTAATATTCATAAAGTATTTACAGACGGCAAATATTAAAAAAAATTATATGTTAACATTTTGTTTTAATATGTAAACATAGATTTATTAATACTAATCTACCAATGTTATAGAATATTTTATGATAAAAGTTCATTTTGAAAAATATGAAAACAATATAGCAAAGGAAGTGCATAATATCAAAAATCCATAATAGTCTAATAAGATTATTAATATTTCAATTATAATTAAAATAATTATAATAAGAAAAGATTCATAATTTTTTTTCTTTTGAAGAAGAATAATTTAGTTTTTATTTTTTATTAATTGAAATACATTTATTTATATTCTAAAATATAAACAGTCCTTTTTAAGAACTATGCAATATTTTATAAAATAAGTGTATCCTAACTTTTTATTCTCGATAAATATTGTAAATATAAAGTAATTACACTAATATTCTTTAAATCATTTTTCTATATTTTTATATTACAACAATATGTAAAATAAATTAAATAACAATTCAAAGACAATAATTTTATTTAATAAATATTTTATTTTATTGGTGTAATCTGCAAAAAAAATTTTAACATTATTTTTTGAATATTTCAATATAAAAATTATAAAAATATTATAAAACTTCAAATTAAAAATCGTCATCAATCATAAAAGTATTTTTTGATCTATTTTCATCAAATAATGTATTACTAATTTAAATTTAATTATATCTCATATATCGATGACATTGATATTTTTTCATAATTAGACAAGATTTAAGATAGAGATTATATACTTTATTAAATACATATATAAATAATTGTTTGAAACACTTTTATAAAACTCACATGATTTATACTAGATTAATTATATTAATAATTTAAAGATATATTACCTACTTTAAACAATGAAAAGTATGACTTTTTTTTTTTAATTTTAATGTATTGAAAATGAAGAATGTAACTTAAAATCATGAAATTAATTAATTAAATATAATGTTAAAATAAAAAATCTTTTGTTCGATTTTTTAAATAAATAAAATATATTTATAAATCATTGTAAATCAATAATAATCATTGACAATTTAATAAACAAAAATTACTTTTACTCCTACATATACATGAATAATTAAATAGTTAGACATATTTTTCAAATTTTAGAAAAAAATAAGGTTTCTTAAAATAAAAAATTAAGTTTTATTATGCATAAAATATTTAATGTCAATAATTTAGAACTATAACTGTTAAATAATTAAATTTAATACAAAATACAGAATAAATAATATTTTATGTACCTTATCTAATAAATTTTAAAATAAACAATATTTTGTTATCATTAAAATATGTATACAATTATTTTATAAAAAATAATAAAGAATTCGTTTATTAATCCAATACATTTCACCGTAATATTTTTATATAATTTAGTGACTAAGCTATATTAACTACTAGCTCACATTATTAGTTATGTCTTGAACATAAATATTAGCTACTGTGCTGATAAGTTTTTAACAAATTAAATTTCATAAAATTTTGATTTAAATTATCAAAGAATGTATGTAAAGTCAGGATATGTTCCATAATGTCATTATGAAAAAAAAATTTAAGTAGCATATTTATTAAATTATGGATGAAAAATGAGAGAAATATAACATTACAAGTTAATGATAAATTTATTTAATATTAAACTTTATAAATTTTTTTTACTTGTAAATGAAAAAAAAATTTATATTAAAATATCAAAAGAAAATGCACTTGATTAAAGTACATTTCTCTTATGTTTTATCAAGTATTTCATTGATTAAAATATTTTTTAATTTTAAATTAATTATATCACAGAAAAATATGAAAATGTAAATATTTAAATAATTAATATTAAAGAAAATTCCTTTCATTTTTTCAAGTCAAAAATTATAATATAAATTTATCATATTAGGAAAAATTATTTTAAGATTTATTTTTATTATTCTTATACTAAGAAAAATATTGAAAAAAATTAAATTCGAATGCATTTTTTTGTTTAAAATAAAAATATTTATATTTATTATTTTTAATTTATAGAATAATATAGCTATTTATCAATCCCTATTGTAAATATCAAACAAATATTTTACTTTAAATACACACGCCTACACACACATAAATTAATTAACAGTCTATTATTATATTCTTCTTTAATATTATTGTTATTTTTAATAAAAAAATAATAAGAACAACGAAGAAGTGATCCTACGTCTCGTAAAAATAATCAGCAATCATTTATGAAACCATATCATTCCTCTATTTAAAAGAAAACAAAAAGAATGTAAGAACTTGAATAGAGTGGGTATAGGAAAGGGGACAATGTAAAAGAATCGTACATACACGAGGGTTAGAAGGATAAGAAAAGTTTACTCGAGGGGAAGCGTCTGAAGCGATTTTATGGAGCGGCCGCAAGAACCCCCATAAAAGCACAAAACCCACGCGTGTTAAGAGTGTAATAAGAAATTAATTATGGAAGCATGGAGAATGAGATGATTACGAGTGCATGAACGTAGGCGTTTCTATAAAATTAAGCTTATGGCATGCGTAATACTGTTAAGCTGGACCCTCAACTTTTTTACAGTGCTAATTATTGTTATTATTATCTATATAAAACAAGTATTTTAAGACTCGCTTGATTTTATACATAAGTATCTAAAGATTATTTACACTTTAAAAGTAATTAAATTCTGTTTCTGATTAGTTGTTTTACATTTGTAATTTAAATAATGAAGAATTTGATTATTTTTATAAATTTCTAGTATAATTAAAATTTTATTTAATTACTAGACTATAAAAAAATGAAAAATAATTTATAAAATTTTCTTAAAATTTATTTTATACTTTTGAATTTTTTTTGTGCATAATTTTATAAGAGCTATAATTAATCTATTTTCTTAACTAATATAAGATTGAATACATCTAGATTATAATATACACAGGCTCTTTTCCAAATATAATTCTATAAACACAATTATAATCTCGCTTAATTTGAAATAAATTAAAAAATTTTTAAAATATAATTAAAAGTGAAGAGAAAGTTTTATTCAATAAGCTTATATATATATATATATTGTATCTGATAGGGGATTATTCTAAAAAACTATGCTACAAAAGAAAGCTATTAATCTAGTACAAATGTCTTATGAATATTATGTCAAAACTAAAAGATTTGAAACTATAATGATTTTGAAATTAATAATTTCTTTTATTATTATAATATTATTATATATTTAAAAGTTTAAAAATATATATTACGTATAATCATGTTCTTAAAATATTTGTTTTTTTATTTCAAATGTTTTAAGAAATAAAAATCGAATAAAACATCGAATTTAATGTAAAATTTTGTAAATCTTAAAAATAATAACGAAGCTTATTTCATCAAACATTCAATATTCACACTTATATATGCATATATAAGCGTGAATAGACGAAGGCTATTTTCTCCATATAACTAGTCAATCATGGTTACAAATCTTTTTTATCTATGAAATAATTTTTAAAATTGATTTTTTAGATTGAATCATTGTCAGTTATATTGAGTTAGTATTAAAAATTGTTATTAATCATTGTACCGAACTCTGGTCAATGGAATTCATAATGTATCGGATATTAGAATAAATTTATAAATAATAAAATTGTATTTAAAAATCTATTAGATATGAATAATTATTTTGAAATTTCTATAAATTTATAAAATATTAATAAACGGAATCTTATCAATAAAGATTGTAATGACTCAGAAGACCAAATTAACGTTGCATCAATTTATAGCCTCATAATTCGGTATATTGAATTTTGATATATTTTTAAAAATTAGTTACGATACGATTATGAAAAGTAAATTAAGTTGATATTAATCGATGTATAATAAACAAGCTTTTTCCCTGTAGTTTTTAAATAGTAAATTTAAATAATATTAAGGGGATAAGTTTTGAAAATAATAGTAGCATACATGCAAATATATTGATTTGGATCAAGAAATGAAAGATAAAATATGCGGTAATGTTACTAAACAAAAAATCGTACTAATGAAATATAAAAAGAAAGCACATAAAATGAGCGAAGTATAGAAACGA
Organism: Dolichoris vasculosae; assembly: GCA_018907195.1. Lineage (NCBI taxonomy): Eukaryota > Metazoa > Arthropoda > Insecta > Hymenoptera > Agaonidae > Dolichoris > Dolichoris vasculosae. Next base: position 5,305,678 of record JACCHY010000003.1, read on the forward strand.
AGAGATATATAGATAATCGAAAGCGAGCGTGCGCAAAAGTTAGCTGTTTTAGATAGGACAAGGTTCTCGAAGAGAATGTAGCGGAGAGGGACATAGAGAGAGAGAGAGAGCGAGAGCGCGCGGGGCTTGCGTTCCAGCGTTTGAGAGCTTGAATGAGTGGAGCCCCCCGTGGTGGCAAGGCGAGGGTGGCGTCGGCGGCAGGCCGGCGCGTGGCCCGTATTGGCTGCTGAATTATAAATGAAGCGGAGCGTAAGGGCCGTTGCCTGGCAACCGCATACGCTACGTTAAGACAAAATGGAGGAAGCTTGAACACTATTCAAGCTATAGTGCAAAGGACAAAAACCGAGAAAGAGAGAAATCTATTCCTCAATCCGTGCTTCCGTTTAGACCTCTGCTTCTTTATTAACTTTGTGCTCGTTAGAAATAATAATATTTCCTTGCGTCATTTGACCTTTACATTTGAAGAACCTTTGTAAACGATGATCGAAGAGCCATCGAACCAACGAATAAACTATCGAGTGTTGCCGAGCGAAAAAAATACCGTTTTGGAATCGAGTAAAGCCGGTGTCTGTATTTATTTGGACTAGAGAAAACTTTAACGCGGTTACCCTTATATTTCGTAGTACGTTCGATTAGATCTCTCAGCTACGTTTCTAGAAACGAGGTTGCAATTCGCACTCTCGGTATACTCTTTTAACGATGAATGTTTGTCCTCGTGTATACCAATGCCGGTCTTCGTTTTTTCGTATCTACATATGCGCACAGGACGGACAAGATTACCCGAATATCTGAAACAAACGAATTTACTTTTTCAAACTGTATTCCAACCTCTATTCACACTATCTTTCTTTCTATATAAAAAATATTTCTATTTTAAAAAAAATTTCCTTTAATATTGATAAATAACTTGTTAAGTGTCTAATATTTAACAAGTTATAAGATCAGCCTATCTCATGAATCTTACATAAATATAATAACTTATGTGATAATTAACAATAAATAGATCAATTATTATAACTGAGAATTATAAATAATTATTAATAATTACAGTACACTTATAAAATAATATAAAGTACATGAAATTTTCTTTTAAAAATATTTTCAAATATATAATACGTTCTTTATTTTTGTTCAATTAAAATACTTAATATATTTTAGTAATTAAATTTTAATTAGAAAAATTATTTATTTTTATTTGAAAAAAAACTATATGTGAGTAAATATTATTTTATTTAATTATTTGAAGAAGAAGTTGAATATACTGTACAATTAAAACTTTAAAAAAAATCATTATAAAATTAAAAGTTGAAAATTTTATGAAATAATCTGATGAATGTATAAAATTTTACTATAGCGCAATATGAGACTAATAATTATGTGATGCAATATCCGTTTTCAATGTAAGAAACAAAACTAATTATTTAATACCAAATTTTTTTTAATATAGATAAATATTAATAAAGAACTTAAACATGAAGAATTCTTAAATAATTTTTTATAAATAAATGTTGCAATATTTAAATAAAAAGTAAAATAAGAAATTTAACTTTATATAGTAATAATATTAACAATTTCTAAAAAAAGAAATTTTCTGATATTTTCTGTCAATTTGGTAAAATTTTTATTTTTTTTCAATTTATATTTTGTTTTATTTAAAAGCCAAGAGTAAATATATATAAAATCATTCAAATTTTTTTGTAATAAAAATAAAATATAAATTTAAGTTTACAAAAAGTTACAAAATTTTATAACATTCAAAAATTATAAACAATGTCACTCTATAATTTATAAAAATAATTTATACAAAATAAATACAAGCTTCTATCGCTATTGAGATTTTGTAAAAAGAAGAGAGAAAATATAGGAAATACGTTTTTCACTTGTAAGGTGCACTCAGCGGATCGTTCAGGTAAATAATTCGATCTTGCTCGGCTGACTCAAGCGGGACACAGATTCCGCACGATCCTTATTTCGTTAGATCGTCGTCACGATAACTCAAGTCTTTCTGCGAAGATATCACAAACGGAAAAAAAACTGTTCGCCATCAACTTTTTTTTGCAATTTTCTCATGTACGAACTACAATTATTTATCTTTTTATGAACTACTGTTATAGTTTTATAACTTATAAATATAATTTAATAATCCATTTGATTGGTCATGATTGAACTTATTCAAGTCTTGAAAGTATGTTTTTTTTATTATAAAGATAACAAATAAATTTATTAATAATAATTTTTTTACCAAATATACAATTAGTTATTTTCGGATAAGAATTTTAAAAACATAAATTTATATAAGAAAATATTTTAATTTAATTTTTAAATATGAATAAATAAATTAAAAAATCAACAATTTCTTACAATTACTTACTTAAATAAATAATTTAAATACCATCCACTAACAGATGTTATTCTTATTAGTTTTTCTGATTTTTCTACTTACTGTATTTTCTATGTCCTACGTTTACAATTGTATTGCATTAGCTTGGAAAATTTTTCTTTTTCTTCGTTTACATAGCCATGAAAATCTCAGTCTACGCTTTGCAAGTACGATCACATAATAGGACGTTTTGTCGATACTTCGGTACGGTTTAAAGGTGGATCATAGAGCACCGAGGTAAATGCGATTTACATATCTAGGTCTATGCTGTTGAGCAAATTTCTCGTTTTCATCGATAAATAATCGAAAATTTTCTTGTACTGTACTTTTAATATGTTGAGCTTCTTAAAGTCAAAATTTTCTTTTTCTTTAGTAAGTTTGTCAATGAGAATGATCTAAGATCGTTATAAGCTATACGATGGTTTCAATCGAATATTTTTGTTCAATCGAAATTGTAAAATTTAAAATCCATCATTATTATGCAAATGCTTTATTACTCTTAATAATTAAGTAATATGAATAAATGTTCCTCTTCCATAAAGAGCTTTAATTTTATAATATATCGAAAAAACTATAAACGTATCAAATGAAAAATGTTGTGTATCACAATATACATTAATTAAAATAAATAATAAATAAAATATAAATTTCAATTTCAATAATTAATAGATAATAATGCATTTAGTAATGATCGTTTCCTTAATATCTTATTTTATGCTTACATTAACTTTATTATAAACATAATTCCAAATTTTTGTATATAAAAATGAATAAATTATAATTTTACAATGATCTATTTATATTATTTAAAGTTTTAAATCTTTCACGATCTAAATATAATTTCGTAGTAAAATATTTCATTTTTAAAATAAAGAAAATTATTAAATTATATTGAATTACTAATAGCATAGAACTTTCGATAAACCTTAACTATAATAAAACTGAAATCAATAAAATTCAATCGAAATTATGGTTATATCTTAAAATTCTGATAATTGCGTATTAACTACTTATGACTCTAATAAAGTGAATCATATCTTAAAAATTATCGATGAATAAATTGATTCTTTAAAACGAATTTCTTAATAAAGTAAAATCTGTATTTTATTCAAATACTATCGTGTGTAGATTTTAATTATTATGTTTATCTTTTGTTAAGATTCTGATTATTATCATCTTAAATAAATATAAATATTAACTCTTGATAGAGTACGTAATAAACTCTTTTAAAAACACGTATTTGCTCATATGTATTTTTTAGTAATTATTAAATAGATAGAATATAATAGAATTGATCAAACAATGATTCCTGAATTTGATAAGATCTTTATGAAATAAATAAATAAAAAATAATTAAACTTTGTTTTCATTGTCATATCAAGTTTAGAGTTGATGATTTAACTGAAAAATTGACGAAATAAAAAAAATTTAATAATATAATAACATTTTTAAAAAAGAAGGTTAAAATCAGTGATATAATTCCCCCGGATACACTCGAATTCAATTGCTTCTAACGATAGGCATATCTCTTTCAATGCAATCCGAAAGATTAGAAAAAGAGAAAAACAAGCTACCTACCCTAGAGAATAGAAAAAGTCGATAACAAAAAGAACACAAAGCTAAATAAAAAGTTGGGGGGGGGGAATGAGAAACACATGGTAAGAGCATGTCCAGGTCCCAAAGTGCCGCGAACAGGCAATATGTTTACATTAGATAGATAATGAATTCTCTCTCTCATCGAACAGGTTCCTGGGCGATACTCCAGCGCATCATTGCTAACATAATGCTCATAGATGCGTACACAGATTTGATCTCGCAGATGCTCTTATCTCTCTCTCTCTCTCTCTTGCTGGCAGCCAGATGAGCGTGCAAGGCTCCCCCTTATGATTACCCCCCTCCTGAAGTCGCACGTCGACGACCGATCGAAGTCAAAACGCGCACGCGATTCCCGCGGTGCAATGTTCCGCAGACGTAACGTCATAACAAGAGGGGGCCTACTTGTACGTACATGTGTGCGCATACTATACATAGCGTATTGCTCGTACCTTTTGTAATACCCACACAGTAGAACGTCGCACTACACCTCTTAATTTTTAGCAGTTAAAATAATTCCGTAGAAGTGGAAAAATCTGTATAATAACCGTATAATATAGATTGAAGAACGATTCTTCATATAAATTTTTACAGAGTTTCATGATGTGTTTGCGATAAAAAATGAAAAAAATTTATATAACATTGTAAACATATAGTTAAAATTTATTACTCTTGCAAAATAATAAATTCTCGTGATATTAGTGAATTTTATTTTATTTTAAAAGCTGTATGTTCACGAAATTATAAACATATCAAATTATAAACATATAATATAACAATAACATTTTACAATGTATTTATTAGTTATATTATTTAAATAAATTCAAATGGTTATAATATAACATAATTTTTAATCTCAAAATGATACTTTTACCAAAAATAACCTTTTATTAATTTAAAAGATACATAGCGAAGTTCAAAAAATCATATTATTTATATTGTACATGTAGTAGTTCATTTGACGATAATTAAAAAAATTGAAAATAAATAAAATAAAACTGTAACAAGTAAAACTCTATACTGTAAAATCAATTTAATTTTACAATAATTGAATTTCTAATTTTTTTTTCATAAATGACGACAATTTCAAACATTATACTTTTTATGATCCACTGAACATCTGCAGTTATCGTAGGTATTAAAATACAATATAAATAATTAGAAAAAGATGATAAAATTTGATTAGCGAATAAATTCAGATAATTTTATGAACCTATTAAAACAAGGAACAATCCAAAGTTTATGAATTAAAGACTAAATTAAATTTAAATTAAAACAAATTAGAGGCTAATATATCGATATGGCGGAATCTTCGATAGCAAAGGATGATGCATTCAAAAAACAAGCATCAAAATATGTATGGGAGTAGGATATCGCCACCGGGATACGGCTGGACAGTGATTCTTTGCCATTAAAACGCTCGTTCGCGCCTTGCTGGCGATGATTCGTCGAGCTACTCACCCCACACCCCACACCATCAACAAGCGAGCTAATGAGTAGGATTCTCCGCAACAACCAGCCGTAACCTCCCCCTTCATCGGCACAACCAGTATGCCGAGTTGCACTGTATGAATTTTCGATTAGCCGCGGGACTTTGGTACTAGTCGCTTACTGTTTCATCCCTGGATATCTACTCCAAAGCTTGCATTTTGTGATTAGAATTGATCGACGGAAAAAGATGCACCAACAAAATGATCAATGGATTAGAATTATGAGTTGTTTATATAACATATATATATATATATATAAAGTAATATTGTTATTTATAAAAGATTTAACGCTGCGATTCAAAACACCGTAAATCTAATTTTCAGATTCAGAAAAGACGTTATTTCATGGTTTTGTTGAATTTTTTTCGAATTAATGAATAGTTTTTCTTTAACTTTATTGAAGCTACAAATTAAAATTTAGCTAATTTTCCAAGAAATCTGCTAATAGTATATCAAGTTATTCAAGATCTTTAGAAAAACAAAAAGTTATAATAAATTTTTGTATTTTATTACCGTTATAAGAAAGATACATATTTTATTTTATTTAAATCGAAAATATTATCGTCATTTGCGGTTGATCTAATTTCAAAATATCTTGATAAAAAGAAAATATTTTTTTGACGACATTGTTTAGCCCAATTATCTAGTCTAATGTTATTCAGTAACATTATAATAAGTTTTTATTGAAGGATTTTACCATTGAAATTTTCTAATAATTTTAATCCATTAGGTAGCTATTATATATTATCAAAATTACTAAAATTGAAAAAATTTAATAAAAAATTCAATATAATATAGTTTTAGGAACTATAAAAATAAAGTTTGAAACAACAAACAGTATATATTTATTAATGTTAAATAAATTAAGAACTTTTTTAAATATATGTAGTGTTATAGTAAAACATTTTTTTATTTTGATTTTAATTTAAAATAAAATTTTCACATAAAGGAATATAAGATTTTTATTATTCCATGTGTAGTAATTTTGCAATGTATTTCTCGATAAATATAAATTATTTCGTGGCAAACTAAATTGCGTTAATATTATTTTATGATTCATTAAAGTTTCAATTAAACTTAAATAAGAACTAAGACTCTATTTGTTAGGAAATATATAAAATATTTAAACTAAAGTTTTATGTAAATGTTTTAAATATAAGAGTAAGAAACAAAATTACTTGCTAGTTAGTCCAAAGGAATTATGTAATACATTTAAATATCCATTAATATCCATTACTATCTAATAGAGATTTGAAAATACAAAATATATATATGCTTCATTTTATTTATACATTTTATGATGAATTCACGGACTGTGACCTCAACACGATTGATAATATAACATAAAAAATTATGGTGTAAAGTAACAATAAAAGAATAAAAAAAGTACAGAACTACTCGAATAAGTTGATACATAATTAATAATAATAATAATAATTTAATTAATGGATTCCATACATTATGAATATGTATGCAGTATTCATTTGTTATTTGTACTAATTTTTATGTGTTTACAAACCAAAATAAATGATTAGAATGAATAATATACGAAGAACTGTAGCATTTTACTATAAATTTAATAATATATTTGGAATAAATAAAACTATAAATAAAAAAAACATTTAAAAAATAAAATTAAATTAAACTATAAGTTTAAAAAATTTAGTCTTATGACATAAAAAATATGAAAAACTACAGAATATATTAATAAAAATCAGCGGATTATCATAAAAAAAACAAATTTTAAGAACAAATGCAATAGTATACAGCGATATAACAAGTAAAATATGTTCATTTTTAATAGTATCTTACAAATGCAGAGCTTTCAATATTTTGCACAAACTTTTATATCTAAGAATCGAAACATTTATAAAACTAACAGTAAATCGATTTATATAGCCAGTAATAAATTCAAATTACGTACAGTGAATTCATAGTTATATTGAATATCAAAAAAAGTAATAAGGTATTTAATAGCGCCAACAGGACAATTTTAACTATCAGTTGCAATGCGAGTATATATGCTTAAAACTCACTGGACTTTTAGACATATTAAAAAATTATACCTGTTTTTAAGCTGGGTTAACCAATTGACGTACTAAGATAAAGTATTACTGTTAAAAAGCACATAAGTAAACATAGTAGTCCGAAAGATTTTTAAGGCTGAATCATAAGGTACTTAATCCATTAAAAATGTTGTTAGATAAACAAATTGTGCAACATTCCATAACAAATGAATTATTCTAAAAATAATGAAAAAAAATAAGAAGTACGATTAAAATTCATGACCATAAATGGTAAATTAATATCTTACGATCAATATTGCTTGATATGACTGATGGTCCAAATATAAAAATAACTATTGACAAATTACTCTATCGAGAAAACTTACATTTGACAAATGAATTTCTAATATTATGTCAAGGCCCGCAGAACGATGAATTATCGAACATTATTACGAATTCAAGATACTATTTTGAAACTTTAAGATCAGTTAACTACGCAAGATGTTGACCAAGTGAATATTCTTCTTTAATGATGAGAGATAAAATAGGAGTATATATTTTGTCGACATATATTTTTTATAATATATATCGAAAGAACTGTATAATTTTAATAAATAATAATGACACGATAGATTTATTAAAACGAACGTATATTATTTTTGCATATTATATATTAGAAGAAAATAAAAATTTATTAAGCATATATTAGAATAGCTACAATATAAATATACAAAATTATCTATAAAGTGTCTTATTATCAAAAAATTAGATTTTACGTACTTTATATTGTTTGTGCATGTGTGTAAGTGCTTGCAAGCGCGAGGACGCATGTATGTGCATATTTCCATTTTTTTTTAATAGTGGTACTACATAAATTATACTGATAAAATATGTAAGATAATAAAGAAATTTGATTTTATTTTGTTATTGTCTTAAAATTTGTAGTTAAGGGTTAATGATTTTATGTACATTTTTAAAACGTAATCCTTCCATAATTCTAAGATTAAATTAATAATAATAAATTATGTTTGTAAGAAGGTTTAGATATCTTCTTTAAAAACATAAGAGTAAAAGAAATACGTACCAGCCAGTCAATTAAAGAAAATTATGCTGAAAAACTTTGAGTATTCGTCAATATTATTATACAAAAAAAATACAAAAAAATTTTATTTGCACATCATATGAAAAACTGAAATTGCAATTATTTTGTAAAAAGAATTTGTTTTAATTTTTAAATAAACAAAAATTATTAATAAATATAAATTTATTCTCATTATATAAAAGAATAAGTCTTCAATTTATATATGCAGATAAAAGAAAACTTTTACGTCTCATAAAAATATACTAACGTTGCTTGACGTACATTTATTGATTAGAAGAATCGTTTATTTTATAGTAAATCGTGTTGAAAAGGCAGACATAAGAGGAAATGTACATAAGTAGTCAGGTAACACTGCGTCTCAATACTCATTTATCAGAATTTCGACTTCAAATATGTATATTGTGTTAATTATTTTATAAAATTTCCGAGTCTAATATAAAAATAAAATAAAAATTTATTTATAATAATATTCAATTAATATTGCATAAAATTAAAAGTTCCATAATGTATGAAATTTTCGATATGAAATAATGAATCAAAATTTTATTAACTTCATAATTGCGTGCTAAATCTATCATACTTACAAAGGTCACTACTATATACTTTAACAAAAAATTTTATAAGATTATATTAAACTGTCAATATTAATAATATCAATTATTAAATATTTTATATTTTTTAATTCATAGTAGTAAAATGCTTTAGATAAATTTATTTTATTGGTAATATGCTAACAGCAAACATGAATACGTTAGAAAATCAATTTAGTATTTGATTAGTTACAAATAATATAGTTATTGAGATAAAAAAAATTGAATATTAAAAAATATATCATAATATTAAAAATATAAATAATCAATTTATTGTTATTATGCTTACTCGAAATTTGAAGCTTTTATTACGATATAAGTTTTGAAGGGACTTAGATTATACTGGATAGCTATAATTATATGCTCCAATTATTTTAAAATTACTGCTTTCAATTTATAATTATCATTCTTCGTAATAGCCATTTAAAAACTAAGTAAAATTTAATCATAAGTCGTAAATAAAAAATAGTATAAAGAATTATATAATATATAACTGATATTTAAGTAATATTAACTTATGAATTACTTATATTACTTATTCTATCATTTATTAAAAATAAAATATGAGTAATTTAAAAATAAAAAACTAACAAATACCATAGAAATCAAAAGAAGAGAATAAAGCGAATAAGAAGTCAAGACAGAAAAAGAATGAGCGAAGAAAATATTCTTTATTCGAACTGAAGTAGAAGAGAGGTTTTGAATCTGCAATAGAAAAGTAGACAGAGAAAAAAAATACAAAAAACGAAAGTTGGAGATAGATAGATAGACAGATAGATACATAGACATAGCTCTTCTCTTGGGATAACGAATTCCCAGGCGGTCATATCGACCCTCATAATATTTACGGTTCCTGGCGCATAAGCGCGGAGGAGGAGAATCATGCAGAGAGAAACAGAGATACGAAAGAAGTCGGGCTAGTAACTATTTTTCTCTTACTCCCTCTTTTTTTTACACCACGACTATAGAGTAAGGACTGTAAAGTACGCACAAAACGTGTATAAAATCACACTTGAAAACGAAGCATTAGAATTTATATGCAATGGTGACACTATATATTCCCCGATGGCATGTACTCCTCGCAGCACGCATATACATACATTATGCGAAGCACGTCGTCCTATTCGCTTTGTTTCTCTCTCTTTCTCTAACTCTTTCTACTTTTCTCTTGAACCTATTTCACTAAAACAAAAAAAGATTTTTACATATCATTATATTAGAAATTTTTTTATAAATTTAATTTGAAATTTATAGAACGTTGTTATATCATTAAAATTAAATCTATTATGAATAAGAAAATTTATTAAGTTTATTATTTTTATAAATACGGTAGTTGTAACTATTTATTAAGTAATTTAAAACTATCAATATACGATATAAGGAACGTCAAAAAGGGAACTCGTATAAAATTAAGCTTCTAATATTCAAAAGTTTATGGAATAAAATTTTTTAATCGCAAAATATACAACTACGAATTATAGTTTTCTAAAAATTATTATAAAATTTATAATTTAGTTATATTAGTTTGTAATTTAGAATTATATAATTAGATTTATTATAAAATTTTTAATTTTAAAACATTAATATTTTTTACAAAAAAGATGATATAAACAATTAAAAATTAAATTGAATTTTATATGAAACACCAAATTATATCGTAATATGTCTTCCCTTCTAATTTCCTTCTCTTTCATTCTCTCGTTTTCATCTCCATTTTTAACTCATATTACTGTATATCGTTGTGGCACAGATGGAACTAGTAGTAACATGTCGGATTGTACATAAAAATATCCCATAGAAAGTTCATCACAAAAGAATGCGACACGCTCAGCCCTGTTTATTTCAGTCCTTTTATATTATTGCACAAGGAATTGATAAGGAAAAAAAATTATTTGTGTCGATGTAAGCTTCTTTTAATCATCGTACAACAATCTGCGTATGATCATCGCATTTCACGGGTATTACAACATATATAAAAATGTTAACTTCATATTTTGAGTACCAACTGTCGAAATAAATTGTGTAGGTTTATGCTAGTCTAGTTTTCATCTATACGACTTTTGATAAATTATTAGATATTTTATATTTTATATTTAATCATAGTTTATGCATTCATTAATTTACATTAAGTATATTTATTATATAACAGGTTAAATTAGAACTACCAGTTTAATACATATACTTCTTACATATACTTCTTAATTTTTAATACAAATTTTTAAAAATAGTTTTAAGAACGAATAAAACCTTTTATTCAAAACTTATATCTAAATTTAATATTATAATAAAATATAATTATTCGTACCATTTGAATTTTATAAATTTGATTCTGTTAAATAAAATTAAAAATAAATAATTTTTAATTAAATTTTAATTTTTATATAAAGAAAAATGTAATTTCATAATTTTTAAAACTATTTTCGTATTATAACCATAATTTTGAATAAAAAGAATATTTATAAATTAACGGATTTAAAATGTTTAAATCATGAAACATTCATTACATAATAAAGTAATTGATAAGCATTAAAAAAGCTATAAACTTTTTTAATAATTAGTAATCTGATCATTACTTTAAATATTAACAATTAAAAATATTAAAATATACGATCGCATAAAATAATAACGAATACAGAATGAATGGTTTGAAAGAATATTTATGTGATAATATATAATATATCGTGTTTCAGACATCTGAAGAAGAAAAATTGACTCAAACTCTACAATTGTCTTATTTTATTTTTCTACTGTTTATTACTGTCGCTTTATTAGCATAATATCGATAAAATGAAACATTACACTATTTTACTGTATAAATATTTGTAAAATATTTAATAATTTGTGAGGTTCTAAATGAGGAAAATTTGATATAATTTTATTTATAACTTTTTTTATCAAGTTTGATTAGGAAGAGTATAGAATGAATTAGTATTATTGTTAAATTAATATCATGTATTTTTAAACTTTTTTCTATTTTTAATAATACATTAAGGAAATGATTAATAACATCGATAATATATTAAGTACTTTTATATTGGCATTACTGAATTATAAGAGAAAATATTCTTACTTCTATTGAAAATTAAAACCTCTTTAGGAACAATATAAAATTAGAAGCTAAAAATAGATTAAAAAATAAAGAAAAAGAGTGCATGAATTTTTCTAAACATATTAAAAAAATGAGTTAGACCCTAAATAAAAGTCAGTTGGAATAAGGAAAGAACAATACCACATTTATGGCTTCTTCTTTCAGTTTTCTGTCCCAGAATTAACTAAAAATATGAAAAATTGAAGAATTGAGAAATGAAAAAGAGTAAAAAAACCCTTTCGGCGCAGTTTCAAAGACCCTAGCATCGGTATCTTAAAAGCTTCCAAGTGGCTCACACTGAATCGGAGCGGATTATGAATAACGCATGCGTGTGTGCGTGCGCACGAACTTAAAACAGGCCTCAAGGGTGACGAAATGGGTGTATGCTGATGAGTCGCGAGGGGAGTATACGCGCAGAGTAAACGTGTTGCACTCAGGCATATGCGTCAAAACTGGTTCGAATTGTGAACAGAGATCGAAGATCAATGAAAATGGTGCGTCGATTCAACGTTTAGATACACTAAGTGCATCCTTAGACTAGTTTGTTACTCCCCTTCGTTTTTGAGTTGAATTTTCAAGTAACAGTCTTCGTTTTCAAGCTCTCTTCTTACAACTAACCCTAAGATAACGGTTAATATTCGCTATCTATAACATTTTAATTTCTACTGCGGGTCCGATGACTCACCATCAATTAAGAAAAACCTTATTATTATACTTTAAAAAAAAACATAAAAATCTAGACTTTTTTTAATAAATAATTTATCTTAAAATTCATCGCTTCTAAATTATAAGCTTATGTAAGCAACTACAATAAATACAATGCATGAAAATAATATAAAAAAAAGGATCTTTGTTAACAATTATAAAAAACTATATTTCTTTTTACTCATTATATTATACAGATCGTTATAAAAGTATATTTATATAATATTTCAATAGTTTGCGATGTAGTAGCTATATAATGAATAAACTCACTCTATAAAATAAAATGAAAAATGAAATGCATCCAATTATAGTTAAGCCAAAATATCTATATATTAATTATTATGTTTTAATAAAATATAAAAAGGAAATATCGGCTAAAATAAAATGGAACGTCATATCTATTACATTCCATGTATTTTCGGAATAAATTTTAAAATTTACATAAAAAAAACTACAGTACATTAAACTAGAAATTTAATAAATAATAATTTTCAAAATAGTCTTATATGCATTTTATCCAGTTAATGCTCAAAAAATACTAGAAGGATAATTTTAAATATAAAATAAAAATAACCGCTTATAAGAAAAATTATTATAAAAAGGATTAGAAAAGGACGAAACGTAAAATTAAATTTTTTTCCTCTATTTTTCATATTACTTTTTAAGTCGATAAATTGCAGAAATTAAGATAGGTAAAATAAAAAAAAATAACGAAATATAACTTTTATATAAAAACTGAAAAACAGGAAGTTTTTGAATAACATAACATATTAATGAAATGAATAAATATAAATTGTAATTAAAATTTCAAAAAATGGATTGTAATATAAAATAATGAACATTATAAGTAAAAAAAATTAATAAAATTACTAAATATAGTATATTATAAAAATAAACTTTTTACTTTAAAAAAATCAATGATAAAAATAATAAATAAGAAACTATCCATTAATAATAATATAAATTTCTTTCAAAATAGTGTAAAATGTAATAATTTCAGGTCTTAGCATTTAGAATATTCGTGCAACTCAGATGTTACCGAAACTTGTACCTAAAATTATATAAAATTGATGATATTGAGAAAGATAATAAGTAACTATGAATGAAATAAAAAAAAAATATTTTAAAATGCACGCGTGTGAAAAAATAAAAAATTTTTAAAAATAAAAAAAGAACTAGTCAATTTTTAAGGTTATGCATTTATACTGAGCAACCACATGTATACATATTATATATATATATATATATATATATATATATACATATAATTTATGTAGAAATAAAATAAAATAATAACAATATTGATATTTATCTATAAAAGTCTAATGGAAATTTATTCTGAAATAGTGATTTAACTGATACGTGTTTGAATCTTGTGAGCTCGCGTGGAGCCCTTGAGGTTCGGCACTTTGTGAAAGTTCAACCGTCTTTCTCGGGGATCGCTACTCACTTTCATCCATCCGAACATCACGGTAAAGATTGAGTTGCTCGCTTCCGTAACTCGAGGACCGCCTTCTGGATAAGGTATTACTAAGTCTCTAGATTATTTTTCATCTATCCATCGATACATCGCGGTAAAAATACACTTGCCTGTACGGTTCATTCAAATCGGCATTCCGGATCATTTATTATTTCTAAAGACTAGTCTTTATAATTATAGTAGCAGAAGAGTATCTCTGCTCATTTTGTATATCATAATTATAAATGATATTTTGCTTATTAAATTTTTCGCTTAATTTAACTTTCATTAGAGCAACAATATGATTTTTTAACTTTTATTATTTTAAATTTTATTTCACTTGTATTAAAATATATTATTAAAATAAATGAAACTATCCTTGCATTTTAATTATCATCTATCTCAACATATTCTTTAATGATTTTAATAATCGTTCATTTTAATATCTTTCGTTTGTTTTATCTTAAATTAATATTTATTGGCTCCATTTATCAATATTTTAAATTAAAATTTTCGAATAAAATAAATACAAAAAAAAAATACTTACAGCGAATATCTATCATTTTATCAGAACACATATTATTATTATTATATTAATTAATATATTATACTTATGTAGAAGATGTTATATCTTTAGCATTTTATACATTTCCATATTTTAAAAGAAATAAAACAATGTTTCTACGGTTAGATTTTTCGTATTCTCGTCAATCGCATCGCGTATTAAATGTCGAAGCAACCTTCCTTACCTAAGAAACGAATAGAAGAACTTATATAGAAATAACATTTTCTTGCTCCCTACGTGTGACAAAAACCGGTAAACGAAGCCATTTATGTTTCGCTAAAGCAAAAATGAAGGGTTTGCAGACATCGGCCGATAAACAATTCATCAGAGTGCACCAGACTAATAAAAAAATCAGCGGTGCACTACTGATAGGATCGGTAAAATAATTCTCTCTTTCGCCCCTTTCCTTGAAAAGAGCGAGAGGAAGAAAGCGTGTCCACAGCCGCGTATTATAATAATAAGTTTACACGACCCTCGTTCAAGCGTCACATTTAAAATAATAAGTTATTAAGAACCAGCGAACGTCCCAAGGACAACAATTATAACTTACCTACTTTTAAAATCATTACTAGCGAACGATGAAGTGGACAGACGAATAAGAAAAGTTTAATCCAAAAGTATAACTACTCCGTATGTGTATTTTAATGCTCACTTCTGCAAAATATGATCGGCTGCTTTAATTTTTTAAACTTATGTGTTCATTAATTTCTGTATTTCCAGAATATATAAAAAATCAATAATCGATACCTATCTGATTTGAATGTTTTCTACCAGAGTTGTAAATAAATTACTTTAATTAATTTTTCTATAGATTCCCTTACATAGCATTAATATAAAATAACGCATGGATTTTATCCTATAATTTACTATTATACGTTAAGCTGTTTTTAGAATTTTCAAGTTATTGTTATTTTATATTATTAATATTAGATATAGTTAGAAAATTCAAACTTATAATGTCTATTTAAATATTTTTAAAAAATGATAAAAATAGAAGCATATTAATTGTTTATTATATTAAATTGAACATACAAAAAAATTATTAATTTTTTTAACTTATTTTTTAAAAAATTAAATTAACTACTGAGCTAATTTTATATTATGATAGTATTAAAATAATTTAATTAATTAAATATCTCGAATTATACGAAAGTGATAAGCAATGCAAGCCAAGTATTCATTCATAACATGAAAATAAATATATATAAAATGAAGAATACTTATACACTATTATCTTACTGAGTTAAAAAATTATATTATAACAAATTAAATAAAAATATGTAACAAAATAATTAATTTTATCCTATTTCTTATTTTATCATTTACATCTCAATAATATTTTATAAATAAATATTTTAGGACCCTAATATTTAAAGACAATAGTTTTTTCCACATTAATCAATGTAATAAACATTTCATACTAATACACGTAAATATATATATACCATACTATATTTTTTATCATTAATACTAGATCTCTTTATAAATAACCCTTCTTATAGATATGTATTATCTTTATACATATATATAATATATGTGTGCAAGTAATTTTTCATATTGATTCATCGTCAATCATTTTTTGCATTGAGAGCTTTGTATTTATAAGAATATATTTGTAATGTGTTCCTCGCTTACATGCTTTTCATTCTACCTTCCTTATGTCACTTCTACAAAGAATATTTTTTTCTTTTTTTATCCGGAATATATACGAATGCTAATATTCGCATATAAGTTGCATGTAATTCTAAAAAAAAACTCCAATCTTGCAATATGTAAATATTATTATTAGAATAGGAACAATTTTTAAGTGATTTATAAAAAATTTAATTAAAACATTAAGTAAAAATGTTTTTTTGGTATAAATACGTATACTATAATAAATTGTAATTTTGAAACATAGAAACATAAAATTAATTAAAATTTATTACATAAAATTAATATAACTCTATACGCAATGAAAATAATAACAATCTTCATCAACTTGTCATACAATACTAAAGATACAATATTACATATACTTTACAAAAAATGTGTACACGGTAAAAATATAAATTTTAATCATAAATAACATACTCGAAAAATTATTATTATGCCATAATAATTTAGTATAAGATACGCTTAATACTTAATTAATTTTAATAATTATATTATTTGCATAATAAAAGGATATCAATTTATCTATTTTATCTCTATATTTAAAATTGTAAGAATACATTTTTTTGTAGCTCAGTTTTTAATTATCTACTATAGATATTATTTTCATGATTTTTATGAAATAAAATTTTATGACATAATAATAACAAAAGGTTTTAATGTTTTTGATTATTTAATTTGCCAGTTATATTAAATTCGCTTGCATACTAAATAATCAGGTTTACATTGTTATATATAATTTTTCATTTATTCGAAGATAAATAAATTTTAGTAAATATTTTATAAAATAAAATATATTATAATAATAAATAAATAAGATCTTTCTAAATTCATATACGTATATTTACTATCATTGAATTTATTTGACTATAAGTTCTAGATATATAGATTCAAGATTATTTATTTACATAAAAGCAGTTATAGATATATTGATCGACTATGTTAAGAAATATAAATTATTTTTTTAATAAAAATAATAAAATAGGAATATTGTTATACATATTATATATAAGTTACATATATATATACTAGATCATAAGTTACATGGAATTATTTTAGAAAATAATATAAAAGTTTTAAAACTTCTACCACCTCATACAAAATAACAAAGAATAATAGAAAAATTGTATGCTTGTAATTTTTATTTTACTATATAAAATAGTAAGAAAATATTTTACTTGTAATTTAATTTTAAACATACATTACGTTATTTATCAAAAAAATTATCGAAGCTTTTATGAGTTAATTAATAATAAATTTAAGTATCATAAATTAATATTTGTGTATTTTAAATATAACAATAATTTTATATATTCGATATGTAAAAAGTAATTCACCCATTATTTTTTATTAAAAAAGATTCATTAAAAAATTTGTTTAGATTCTATATACACATATTTATTCAAAAGTATACTTGAATTAAATACTTGAAGTAAATTAATAGAAGAAAATAAAATAAAATTTTATTTCTTTCTGGTGTAAAAAGAAATATGTTCAATAGGAGAATACAGAATAAATTAATTCAAACTCAATATTTTATATTAAAAAACATATTAATACATATTTAATACAAACTAATGAAATGTCTAAATATTAAAATACGACTAATAATATTTCAAAAGATTAAGTCGTAATCAAAGTAAAATTAAAAAAACTTGAATTCTTAGGCGCAAGAAAATTGTTTAAAATCCAACATTTTTAAATAAACGAGGATGGAAGAAATTTGAAAGGCCGTTGATAAAAAATGCAGAAACTGCGCAAGAGCAAAGTAAGAAACGAGACTACAAAAACAATTCAATCCCCTTAAACATCCGTGGCGCACATAAGCGAAACTCGAAACGTGCAACTCCGGATCTGGCAAAGCACTTACACACCGTACACACTTGCGTATATAAAAGCATGCGAGAGCAAAGCGTCGGATATATATTTTTCAAGAAAAAGAGGTGCTCGCGTCTTTCTTGATTTGAAAGCAGCGAGGCAAGTGACCCACCGGGAAATCAGTCCTACACTAATGCTGACTCATTTGTCGACAACGACCAATCGCTTTACATAGCCACGAGAAAGTGGAATAGTTAAAAAAGAAAAATAAATGATAGTGCCGGATCAGAAAGTTTTTTTTCAAAAAGTACAATCAGAAATTAATGCTACAATAGTCTTCAAGTCAGCACATAGATTATATGTACATATGAATGTAGAATAATATGCAAAATTATTTCATAACTGTTTTTGTAAAATATATATTTTCATTATACATTAGCTACTCGATTAATTAAAAATGCGAACAATGCGCTAATATAAATCCTATTTTATTATAAAGACTGTTTTTCAATATTTTTTAATAATATCTTAATTAATTTGTATCCTGATATCTTCCTATTTTTCCAGTTAAGTACTTTGTTTACATATATTATAAGTTCAAATAAAGAAGTTAAAGAAAGTTCTTACGAAGTTTATAGAAATCAAAACAGGCAATACATACGATGCCAAATATATAAACTGATATAACGATAATACCTTGAGATTAAAAAAATAATCTTCAAATTTCCACAAAACTCTAAAATATTAAAATTTTTTTTTTTAAATATTTAATAAAAGTGTCTTTTTAATAATATTTTCATTTGTATCGTATTACTTGCACTACACAATTACAAATATATATAAGAATATATAAAACAAATTATTATTGTTTAAATTATAATAAATTAAAATTTATATATAATTATTTAGACATTGTAAAATTTTTTTAATTATTGTTAAAAAGTAAAAGACAAATTATTTTTCTCGAACACTTTAATCATATGAAATAAGACGTATTTGATTCGTCAATATCTTTCAATTAAAAAGTAGTAAATAATAATAAGCCTAATTACTTTAAAACTAGTCTATTTTATAAATATAACATTTAATTTTTTTTAATTGTAATACAATTTTTTTTTAACATAGAATTTTTTATATTAAATTTTTAAATAATATTTTTAAAGACTAAATTTTTTATAAAAAACTTGATAATAATAATATAAATTAAAATTTATATTTCATTCTAAAGTTATTAATATATCAATATAAAAATTATTGAAAAAATAAAGTGGTAATAAAAAAAAACAAAGTGAGCAGTACACATAAAGTTTATAAAAATATCTAATATGAATATTGTTTTGGAATATATTTTTTATTTATTAGTATTTATTTATTTCAACCCAATAAATACAATATTTATACAATATGTTGTTTTTTTCAATCATAATAAATAATGATTTTACAAATAATAATTACTTATGATTAGTATGTTTTTATATACAGCGATCACCGTCTTACAGCTTATTTTATTTAAGATTTTTTTGTGTATGAGAATTTATTACGGGTGAAAAAATTTTTTTATAACGTTTTTTGTATTTTTTATTTATGTACAGAAAATGGGTAATATAAAAAACTGTGTATTCGATTTATATTCTGAAAAATATATTTCGATATGCGTGATTAAAAATTAGTAATACATTGGTAGTATATTTTAAAAAATCTCTATATTATAAATTTCTATATTTTACCATTATTTTTTATAACAACCCTAAATAATTTAGTAATCAATATAAAAGATAATTTATAAAATAAATTACAAAAAATTATTTAACTTATGGTAGAATTACCTCCAGAATTAATTAATATTTTTCAAAACAATGTGCAAAAAATTTTTAATTTAATAACCTAAGATAATCTTACCTCAATTTTAGTAGATGCATATATTTGAAAAAATTTTTTTCGATACGACAGTCTTCCACGCACAATTCCCTCTGGAATTGCCTGCGAAAGACACTTAGGGCGACCGCAGGCAGATGTAAGGGACGTAAAGGACGCACTTTGTTCCTTTTTTCTCCAACTCATGGAAAAGTTTTCTTTTAGCCTCAAAAGTAGGCTGGCAACCTCCCTTCCATCATTTTCTCTTTTTTTATGTTATAGATACGAAATGGGATTGCAAAGGATTGAGATAATTGAGTAGATTCGTTACAATTGCATAACTTATTTAAAGTGTTGAATTTATCGTATTTTATGTGGAAAAAAAAGAAATAAAAAACAGACTAAAATTGAAATTTTATCGGATGAATAGAAAATTAAGATAAAACATTATTTTTTCCTTTAAATTGTATTTGAAGATTATCTACTTGAATAATCAGAATCTTTGTATAATATTATGTATTTTCACTTTTTTAAATTATTTAGTATTTCTAAAAGTAATTATTCATTTAATAATAATAATTTCTATTTTAGTAAAAATGAATATATTTTTTGTAAATATGTTGAAGTAAAAACAGCTAATTTGTAAATAAATTCTTAAATTCCTAAATATATATTAATCAATAATTAAATAGAATGAATATAAAATTAAAATTGAAACTATTTATTCGATTGAATAAATAATTTATAGGATCTTTTTATGATCAATAATACATCTTAATATTCTTTTTAAATCGAAATCTTTCAAACATTAGATGTTCGCTGTATTATAATATATCTTTTTACATTGATTTTATATGGAAAGATATGCTTAAAAAGATAAACATAATACATAAAGAAAAGACTTTTAAAAATTTAAATAAAGATCAATATTCATAACAACTCATGCCTTTTTGTTTTTGATATTTCTACACACGCGTGAATAATACTCACTTCTGTACTATTAAATAAATCGATGTTTTAAAATTTTAAAGTGCATAACCACGTATCTACGTCGTAAAGATTCAACAATATAATACTTAAAGTATATATAGAGGTATAAAAGCAAGATATACATAATAAAGTTATAGATGCACACAAACTACAACGGCTGACCATTCGCATATAAATGAAACAAACTGTGCAATCGTATAAATGATCCTACATGAAACTAAATGAGTTTACAATTTAACATATAAAGAATAAATAGAAAGTTAAAACGTTCCTAAAACATTCTATGATGAGCTGAATAACTTTCATTTGGTTTTTTTTATTTAAGTTTAATTTAATTAAAATGTCATTGCTTCTGAAGAAACTAAAGTTAAACTAAACTAAAGTAAACCTTCTGAACTAATTAAGTATATAATATGTACTGGTAATATTACAGTTATTAAAAATATTAAAAATAAGATAGTATAGAATATAGATAATATCGAAAGATTAAAAACATTTAAATAATATTCATAGAAATACATTTAATAAAAAAGTAATAAATGAACATTTTTTAGTAATAATTACAATTTTATTACTAATCTCAATAACTTTAAGAATCCAATATTTATAAAAAATTATACGTAAAAAATCTAAAACTTGAAATAAATAATATATTATTATGAAAGGAATTTATAATAAATGTAAAGAGATTAAATACATTGTGAAACATATTAATTAGATCATGCAAAATTGATTTTTCAAATAAAAACTTTAAATTATAAATTCAAATATAATTATAACATTTTTATTTTAAATACTGCTCAAATGTAATGTAATGAAAATTCTATTTTATTATAAGAAATTCTATGCACATATGATAATGAAACCGATAAATAAAATACTTTTTGTAATAATTGAACATAATCACTTTTTTTATCTAGAAAAAGAGATTTAAAATTTTGTAATATTACAAGATATTAAAGATTTATTTAATTTCAAATAAATAACTTGAAATTTGCGGAATACATTTTTAAATAATTATAAAATAATTTCATGATAATGTATAAAACAATCTTTGCAATTTTCGATATACAACCATTAATTGGCGTTTTAATCTGATTGATTCTGCTTAATTGTAAACTAGATCACATTCAATTCACGACTTTTTATCATATGTAAAAAGTTAATAGAGTTATGAATATTATGAATATTACTAATACTACTTTTTAGATCTTTCTATGCAGAATTTAATTCGATAACTTATGAAAATTGAACGTTGTATGTTGAAATTAACAATATCTACTTGAAAGTTCATAATTTAGAATTTAGAAATAATTTATAATTTAAGAAAAAATATATATGTATTCAAATGTTTAAATATTTGTATGCAAATAAATCCATATAAAATTGGCAAACATTAATTTCATATGAAATTTAAAATTAAATAATGTTATAAAAACACGATTAGTTATCTTTATAAGCATTATAAAGTTACGAAAATTATTTGTTCACGAATAATCTATTAGTATCTGATAAACATCATGTGAAAAATTATAGTTTTTATGTTATAAATATAGTATCAAAAAAATTAGAACAATATGTATTACAAAATATATAATTTATTAAAAAGATCGTCTTTGAATCCTAATTTTTATAAAATATCAGAGAAATGAAAACAATACAAATTGTGGTGGTGAATTAGACTAGGGAAGGATAGAAAAGAAGAATGTAAGAAAATAAGAAAAAAATTCTTATACAGTAAGTGCTTTTAATCATTGAGAAGGGGCATCCATTCGAATACAACATTGATCAACTATAAATATTGATCGTACCTCTGTAACATTCGAAAAGAATAAACGTTCTGACTACATTATAAAATAAAATAAACGAGAAATTATTTAAAATTTAAAAATCGTTAAGTCCTTAGCTTTTTATAATTAAATATAACGTATTCTACATTCAACTGTGATATTAAAATATATTTTAAATATTGAATCTAAAAAAATGAAAATGACACTTATTAACATTAGAAAAATATATTTGAATAATATTTTGTTTTTAATTAAGGATTGTCAATATTTTTTTAATAATTTATTTTAAACTGAAAATCATGTTATACGATTTTTTTCTAATATTATTTAGTTGCATTATTTTATTATTATTAATTTATATTATTTTTCTATAGTATATTGTATATTTATTTTTATATTATAATACATTTTAATACGATTGGTTACAAACTAAAATGTAAGTTTATTTTTTTCAATGTCACGTATATCATAAAAAATCACAACTATCAGAAAATCAGATGTAAGATTTCCATTTTCCACAAGTCTATTTAATAAAAACGGATTGAAAACATCGTCAGCAAAATACATCATCGGATTGACAACACGACGAACAATTAAAAAATTAACACCATGAGACAAAATCATCCTCTACGAGCTTTTGAATCAACCGAACACCGAAAATGCAACTCTATATTGTTCATAAATCAATTTGAGTCGACAAGTAGAGTAATAAATTAACAATATAATACTTCTCAATGAATCAGAATTTACTACCAATACTGATTATGAGAAAACACTTTCATCTATTATCTCACTTTCTCACCGAATACAAAAATAAACTTATTATTCATACTTTCATATTAGACAATTTATTGAATCTTTAGGGATCTCTACAAAAGATTCCGGGAACTGTTTCTCGAATCGTCACGATAGACAACCCTGTTGTCTATGTCATATGTACAATTAATTATATGATGAATTTGGCTAATTTTTCATTTATTAAAGTATTTTTTTCATGAATTATAGATTTTGAAATCGTTGAAATAAAATTTTTTCAACTCTTTAAAATTAAAAAACTTCTAAATGCTTCGAAATAAGACAAAATATGAGCATATAAATTTTAAAACTTTTACAAAATCAATATTGAATAGTTTATCATTAAATACCCTCAATTATTGAATTTTTCTTGAAATTATCGCTGGATAAAATAAAGCTGTATAGTACCACAAGCTATTATTTATTATATTATTCGCTATTATTGCTACTAAAAGGTGAAATTATTTATAAAAGTAGTGATAATTCACTAACAGTGCATTAAAACTCCCTCATTTTTTTTAATTCTTCTTTAAAATTAACTTATTTTTCGTTCTTTTAATTGTTACAAAGGACTGAAAACTAAAATTTAAAATTTTTTTTTAAAGAAATTTTAAAAATGTATCTAAGTGAAATTAAATAACCATAATTATCTAAGTATAATAAATTTTAATTTTATGGTAGATTATCATGAAATTATTATTTTAGTAGTTAGTACTTTTATAAATAAATATCCGCTAATTAAAAAATATTAGATCCATATCAAATAAGAAATTTTCAGTTATTTTAAATTGTCTCCATTCAATACTTAAATTAAAATCAAGATTGTACAAATTTAAATAATTTTTATTCATTTGAATTTGTAAAATTTATAATAAAAAAATTAATTCAAATGTATTCAAAGGCAATTAGAATGATTCATCATTGAACTTCCAATTAACATAATAAATGAAATTTGTAATGATGTATCTATAAAAAGTAAAACTAAAGGTTTCACTATCAAACTTTAAATATCAAAAACCTGACTTTGAGTAAATAATACTATAGATAATATGGTGAAAAGCGTAGTTCGTTAGCTAGCAACATTAACCCTTTTCTATAGCATTATCAAATTCAAAATTCATATTCCTGTATTTCCCCAGAGATACTGGCATAAATTAATTGTTGTATTTTAAATTCTTTGCTTTCTTTTTTTGTTTGTAAACGATTATACGCGGCGTAAGTTTCGTATTAGCTTGATCGTTCAAGCGAGAAATTTACTATTCCCACGGGTCTTTTCCTCTGTCTCAACCCTTTGCTGGATGGCAGGTCACATATAGCAGGGCTACTGAATTAAAAATTTATAACTAGCAGAAAACTTAAATGATCAATTTGGGTTAAATCTACTTTATAATGTTAATACGATCAAAAGCTACAAATGATAAAAAACAAAGAAATATAAAAAATCAGAGTAAATCAACCTTTTATAAGAATATAATTATTGATTCATTAAATATTTAAAAATGTTGATTTCAAAACCAATATTCTTTTATATATTATTTTAATATTTTAAAACATAAAAACTGCTGTACAAAATCTTTTATACTATTATTACTTGATGCTCATTTAAACTTTGAATTTAAAAATATTCGATTGTCTAATTATTTGCACATTTCCGAACATAACATTATTTTTTATAGTAACAATTATAATTTACATATTCAAACAATATTTTTATTTCTTAAACTAAAATTACTTTTTTTATGTATTCATAATAATATATATTTTATAAATAATTTTACAAAATTTAAAAACATTTATTTTATTCAAATTATTTATATATTAATTTCTATATACAGTTATTCCCACCTTTTTTCAAAAAAATATATAAATTATTAATATATAAGTTACAAATTATATTTAAAAGACAATTATTAATTTTCTACTTTAATTATATTTTTATTTACTTTGACTTTATTTTTAAAATATATTAGTATGTTAAATAAATTTTTTTAGTTTGTGACAAATGAATGGTTAATTTTATTTATAAGATAAAATAATCTTTGAAATACTTTTTTATTGTATGTACCTGTATGATTTAAAAAATGCTGAATACTTTTTATATGTAATATATATTTTATGATCAAAAAAAATTATCTGAAAAATCTTTATCGAAAATATATAGTAACTATTTCGAAAATTTTATTAATCCTAAAATTAAATTTTTATAACTGATGAAGTACCTATAAATATTGTTTTTAAATTATTTTCAATAAGTTGCAATTTTTTCTTTATATTCATTAAAAATTTTGATTCAAATAAAATTTTATAAGAAAGAAAACCAACTGTATTAAAAAACAATCAATTAATATATTTAAAACTAAAATGTTTAACAACTTAATAAAACTTTAAATTATTCGGTATAATCCTTTATTTATCAATTTTATATATTGATTATAAATTTATACAATCAATTTGGATTATTTAAAAATATTTTTGAAAATGAATCATTGAAAGAAATTAAAAAATAATTACAAAATTTTTATCATTTAAAAAAATAATATTGAATTTAATTTCTAAGAAATGCCTTTTACATATTAGCAAAAATGTACTTATTAACAGTTTAAATGAGCTACTATTTCAAGCATAAATAGTAAGAATAA
Source organism: Dolichoris vasculosae (assembly GCA_018907195.1). Classification (NCBI taxonomy): domain Eukaryota; kingdom Metazoa; phylum Arthropoda; class Insecta; order Hymenoptera; family Agaonidae; genus Dolichoris; species Dolichoris vasculosae. The sequence continues at coordinate 5,332,195 of JACCHY010000003.1, forward strand.
TTTGCAATTAAGAATTAATAATATAATGTTTGATTGGAGTAATAATTCGTTGATTTTATAGACTAAGACATTTTTAAAAAAAAACAATTCTTTTTAATTGTATAATGTACGTTTAATTACTTATTTTTTGTACAAAAATTAATTAATATTCTATGTATGAAAATAATTGTATACATTGAAGTTTTATATTTCAATTATTACTATTTAATATAAAATTTTAAATGTACAACATTTAAGAAATTCATAAATATTTCAAAAATAAATATAGTTCAGTAGTATATACGTCATCTATAATTTCAGTCATTCCATTTATCTTACTAAATTTATTTTTTTTCATACAGAATTATATTTGAAAAAAGAAATAATAAGTTGAAAAACAGAATGAGCAATACATTATCAATGGTACGAGATATGTTTTTATCTTTTTACATCTATAATAATTAATATTGTTATCTCCATACTTAAAATTGTAACGAATGTGATGTGAACTAAAAAAAGAGAGAATCGATGACAATATGGTTTGTACATCATTTAATACGTAATTCTTTTTCTTCTTCTAAATTTCCATTCAAAAATATCTAAATCGGTAAAGATTTATAAAACGAAAGATATGTAACAGTAAATACTCTCCTTTTCATAAAAATTTAGTATACCCTAGCACTATTAAAGTATAAAAAAATGTTAGTAAAATTAAAACTATAATTGTCTCTTTTCACCTACATTTTTATAATCAAATTTCTTAAAATTATTTTAAATATATAAAATAAATAAAATATATAAATGGCAAACTAAAATGAAATTTGATAACAACATGAAACTATTACAGCATCATATTATAATATTCATTTATATTTGTTTATGCAGCTAACATTTTGAATTTTGAAAATCATACAGATATTTCATATAAATTAGATAATACTATTTATATGTATATACTTTCTATTTTTAACAATATTTTAGAATGTAATAGAATAAGATGAGGTTTTTAAAGTACTGTATAATTGGTGAATTTTTCGCTAAAATTTATACTATATTTAATTTTAAAGTAATATATTTAAAATTTTTTATTCCTTTTTCTATTAAATAAATTATATATAATTTTTTTAAAATAGTTTAAAGATATTATATATAAGCAGTAGTTTTTATTTTATAAACATATTATATTCAACAATAGTTTTTAAACATATAGTAGACATTTTTAAATTATATAAATAAATATATTTTTAATTTTTACTAAAATTTTATAAATAAAGCATGTACTACATTTAAAAATAATAATATTAATTTTATATATACTGATACAACTGATTAAAATTTTAAACATATTAACTAAAATTTATACTTTTATCTGTTAATCCAAAATGATTCAGTCATATTAAATCATTTATTATATACAGATTAAGAACAATATACTTAATTTTTCTCATATAACAGAATGATTACTACTGGTAATAGAAAAGTAATACTTTGTTTTTTACTTCAATTTATTTATTTATTTAATTACAATTACACGGTTTTATGGTTGTGTGCCGGTCTTTGGTCTTTCGTGCGTTGATCGAGTCGTTGTCCAACAATCCTCCGAGCTTCACCGTTTCTAGCTCATTTATATCCTCACGCTCATCTGTTTGACCCTTAATTCTAACAGTTTCTTAGTATTTACCTACTTTTTCCACGCGTCATATAATTTCTTGACATCTCCCGACTTGATTATCGAAATCATCGAAACAACCAAGGTGCCTCCGTACAATTAGTACCGTTGTACCTGCCATTAAGGACCTCGTATCTTCTTCATATGTACGTGGGATTAAGTCTTACCAGGATCGTCGCGCTATAAAATATTCATAAATAATTGGACCATGTAGCGAACCGTACTTTCTTCATCACTATCTTCTTCCGGGCTAATTCGTGCGTCGTCCCACTAAACTCGGTCCGTTTCTTCACACCGGGTTATTCGCGCAGCGAAGCCCAAGCCAAGGTCCTGCGACCAGGCTCATTCCCTGTGCTTTTACACTATGTGCATCCTTTAGATTTTCCTCTCACATCCTTGTAACTATAGCTAGCATTGCACACCGTTGCGAGAAGAAACTCCGCGAGCTTTCTCCACGTCGCTTCTCCGACCACCGATAATCGATTCCGTTTCGCCTGATCTTGCATAGGCTGCGTAGCAGTTACTGTTATTTATATCAGTGTCCCTAGTTTTGAAAATTAGAGAATAATGAAAACTATTTTAAAAAATAAAAAATATAATCCAGTCAAGTGGAAAATAAAGTTAAAGATACATGCAATCATTTCAGCTAAAAAAAGTATACTATTTTAAAATAGAAACCGCGAGTTAAGAGTTTATTTATTATGTTAAGAATATATAATATAATTTCTTTTCAATAAATTAATCAAAATTACAATTTCATTCCTAATATTATATTTTTTAATTCCATATTAATTCAAATAATTAAAATTTACAAGAGAAAAAACTTCAATGTGTATACTAATTTTTAATAAACATTAAAATAAATCATAATAACTTGATTATCTTCTGTTATATTATTTTTTCTATAAATAAAATAATATTATATATATATATTTAATCTTTTCATTAAAATTTTATTTCTATAAACATTTATTGATTATGTAGACTATATCGACAAAAAAAAATTATATAAATTAAGACACTTAAAATTTTATATAATAGAAAAAAATAAATTTTAATGTTAAATTTATAAGTAACTATGTTATTCATATGAATATTTTAATGCCAATGTAATTTGTATTTTTATCTGTCAAAATAAAATTTATAGGACAATAAAATCATATTGTTTTATAATATAATGCTTTATCAACTATTTTTTAAAATACGTAAAAAAATGTTTTATGAGAATATTTTTAGCCTTTATTTTTCAACCTGATTTTAATTCTAAATAAATAATTAAAATAATGATACTTTTATTATAAATAAAATAAAGTCAATTAAATTTTAAAATCCATTATCTACATTTTATAACAAGAACTTAACATCCACATCAATTTAATAATATTAAACTTATCATGTTTGTATTTATGAATGTAATACGAATACCCAAATAACTATATTAAAAATAAATTAATGACTAGAAATTTAAAAAAATTTGAATCAATATAATTTGAAGTTTTAAAAAGATTTGTATTTTATAAAAACATGACTATTAAATTATTTTTATGATAAATATGTATCTGATATGACATTACAACTATTTCGTAACTAAAAAATACAACAATAAAAAAATCATAATACTACTTATCTCACACGTATATATACATTTTATATATACTTATTTATTTTCTAAAACCATTGCTAAATGTATAATTTTTCAAGGTCACCAATTTTAAAAAAAAATATATTTAAAAAAGGATAAACTTTTGAGCAACTTCTATCGTCAAAAGTAACAATCCTCTTTTCACCATCCAGACAATACAATCAAATAAACAATCAAGTAAAGATTGAATCTTATATGTTGAAAAAAATTTATAACCGCAAGTGTATATGTGTAACACAAAAAAAATTAATTTTTTTTCAAATTAATTACTTTTATATACATATATATGGAAATTTCGTTATTTAAAAATTAAAATGGTATATGGTATTTTAAATATTAACTTATACTTAAAAAACTATTTTTATTGAAAAGAGCATTAATAAACTCAAAATTTATTTATAACTAAAAAAACCGTTAAAAATCATAAGGAACAAAATTTTTAAACAATTTTTAGTAATATAATAAAAATGTCTAAACAAAAAAAATTTAATACTTAACTTCTCGATATTCACGTTCTTAGCTTCACGTAAAATCGCTTCGTATCATTCATTTTTTAATTTATATACATTATATAGCAATATAATAATTAATCGAACCAATTAAATTAATTTTATTACATTAAATTTTATTATATTAAAAGTGTCATTATAAAAGGTTATTACGAAAATAAAATATAAATAATAGTTAAAAAGTAATTTACTAAATTAGAATTTTTTTCAAAAATAAAATTGTAAAAATTAAGACACTTTATTGAATAAACAAAAAAAAATTTAATGATGTATTCAAAATTTCAAAAAATTGAATAATTAAAAATATTTAAAACTTTGATAAAAATTATATTTTCAATTGTAAAAATACTGTCAGATAATTTTACAGATAATTTTTATTTGCTTTAATAAAATGATAAATTTTTTTATAAAATACAAAAATATGGATTTCTATATAAGTTTATTGAATTAAATTATTGAAGATAATTACTAATGAATAATGATGTATTAAATATTATATAAATAGTATAGAATTAAAAGAAAAAATTTTAGTTTTAAAAATCCATCAATTCATTAAAAAAATATATATTTTAATTATTTCACAAATGATTTATTATAAAATTTCATTTGAGTTACGATTAAATTACTTGAAAATAAAATATCTTCAATTATCAATTGAATATTGATCAATTAAATGCAAAAACCCTTTTCCAGGTGTTGCAAATATCATGAAGTAACTATGACGCGGATTTGGTGTTGACTAACTTTCGAAGAATTCAAATGAATTCGTTATATAATTCTAATACATCTTTTCAAAAATAATGAAAATAATTATTAAATAGCATTGTTATATTAGCTTCTTCTTTTTATATATATCTCTACTTCGAATGCATTTTAAGTCTGTTTGCTAATTATGACTGATTTTAAGAAAAAATTTAAACTTTAGAAATATGGTATTAATATTATTAATAATTTTTTTACATTATTTTACCTCTATATAGTGAATTCTCGATCGCTAATTGACACGATGAATCGCATAAATATAGATCATCCGTACATTCATTGTTGAGCTACTAAGATAAGAGTTCGATAGTCGTTTGACTTTTCATTATTTTTTAAGAATTTTAGCATTTAAGTTCAATTTTCTATTCCGAATCATTTTCTGCTTGTCCCCTAACCGCTAATCTTTGTCTCTATATTTGAGCCGTATACAAGAGAGATCAAGTATAATAAAATACTTTAATATAATATAGAAAAAAGCCTGTTACTTTTGTATGGGTTACAATATCCCCAGATTTTGTTTCTGCTTTATTTAATAAATAATTTAAGTGCTAAAAATTATTATACTATGTATAATAATTTGGAAAGAATTTTCCTATAGAATTTTTCTTGTGTAGAAACTCAGTCTTTATTTCATACAGTAATGATATACAACTTCAAGGTATTCCAGGCTGCAAGTTCTGTTACTTTAAGACTGCTTTCACTTCCTACATCCGTTCTATATCCTCAATACAATTTTGAAACCCTTCAAACATCAGGTGATGTAAATTCTTAGAGAAGAAATTAGTCATCTGCAATATGTTGCCTATGAAAACGAAGTATTATAAATATCCTTCTACCATCGCGAACTTATGCAAGAGTTTTAGCCTTTGTTACGTACTAGCCATATGATTAAAATTAAAAATCATATAACTCGTCGAATTAAAGCCAGCTTTTATTAGCGTTTCTAAAAAATATAGAAATATATTAAATAATAGTAAACGTATGTCACAATAAATAAAAATTAAATATTTTTTTAAACTGTGTAGTAAATTAAATCAAATAAATGTTTATGTACATTTTACATAGAATAGAATTGTTGGCTTACGTACTAAATGATAGATTTATGGAACAATCTCATTTGAAAAGTTTTCAAAATTTTCCTTGTCCAACCTTATTTAAATTTCAAAACCATTAAAAAAAAAGTTTTAAGTAATAATACAATAAATACCCTATAAATACAGTGCATATACTTATACAATTATCTTGCATTGTACAATGATTTAGCATGCAATATTTTTTGTATAGACAAACATTCCGTATTTTTTATTCTTTTATTTAATTTTTATGTAATTCGAGTCAATGGTTTTCACCCCCATTTTCCCTCGTTTTTAAACTACGAAATTAATTCATAACAACTCTATTGATTAATCAAAGATTTTCTATTTAATTTACATTAACGTTTAAATCATAGTGCAAACAAAAAATTATCCCGATGATGGACCTACATATATTAATTATAATAAATTTCTATTTAAAACTGATAGGTAAATTGTCTAGTTCAACTTTGAGAGTCTTTTTAATCTTCATGTGTTAATTCAAAAACACTCATAAATGTGAAAGAATTCATCTGTACTGTAAAAAATTGAATGCATACTAAATCAAGTGAAATAAATAAAAGAAAAAGAAAAAAGCTTTCGAATAAAACAAATAATGAGCAAAATGATAGATCAAGTAATAACCCTAATCAACTTAAAAAAATACAATCTGAGCTATATACGAAAATTGTAATTTAACAAATTAAAATTCGCAATACTAGCATTGTCCGAAAGGAAACCAACCATAATGCGAGTAACACATATTTTAGAACATTTACATAAAATAATGAAAAATTAATTAAATTCATATCAACTAATAATCTTAAAAATTATTTTAAAAATTTCCAATATTTCTGATGTTCAATAGTATTATTATAAATAACGAAAGCAATGGGAAGAGAAGTTAATGGAAATACGTCCATCTCTGCGGCAGGAAAGAGAGAACCTACAACATTGTATTTTAACTATTGCGATTGGCAAAATTGATACAGTATTCAGATATATATTGAAGTCAAAATATTCATATATAAGCTTTTAAATTATATATTTTTCTTAAGCTATATAGTTTGCGATTTTGGTGCGTGTGAAATTTTAATCAGCATCAGAATTATTACTGCATTCAATATCAAATAATATTAAAAAACATACGTTAAGGATATTGTCTAGTAAATAATTTCTGTGAAGTTATTAATAAATCGTTCAAAATAATTTAAACCAAAATAAATAGTCTATAATAAATATTCTAGCACATCTTCTAAATCTAATGCTCATCATTAGTACAAACATTTAATACAATATTTAATAGTATTTTATATTATAATAAAAATTATAATTTATCATTTTTTTTAACCAATAACGAATATATTTTTTAATGGATTTGATATAATACTAATAGTATAAATTTTTAATAAGTTTAATATATTTTAAATATTTAAGATTTGAATGTCTATATTTATTCATCAACCAAATACTTTTTAATAAATAGCCTGTTATTATTATTTAATTAATATTATACATTTGTTTATTATTTCATAAAAAGTGTGTTAAGTACTATATTAACATTTTTTGTGTTAAACTACTACTTAAAAATATAAGTTAGTAATAATAACTTTCAATATTTAGATATTATACTTACAAATATTTCAAGAAAAAATAAAAAAATATTAAAATTACATATTTTAACAAAAAGTTTGGAAAAAGAATTTTACTTATAAAAATTTTTCAATATATATTTTATATTATAAATAACAGATACGGTAAATAATTAAAAACAATCTTTTTTAAACTATTATTTTTTTAATAAGTTTTTCTAAGTAGTGATATATATGCATAACAAAATATAATTGATGTAACAACAAAAACGAAATAATAATACAAAAACTATCGGTGAAATTCAATTAATTATTTGCTAAAAGTTACATATTACTTCGTTTTAAATAACATCACTCGTTTTATAATCCTTGATTACATATAACTGTACTGTGTGTAAATACAAAATAACTTTATAAAATGGCTTTGACTTTTCTATAAATTTAATATAAAAGCATAATACAGGAAACGAAATAAAATTTCCTCATTAAAAAATATCAATACGTGACAATAAACATTAACACAAAAAATACTTGCATCTATATTGTACTTTATTCGAATATCATGTGTATATAAATTGAATATGGATTTTTAAAAAAATTAATTATTACTTTTGAAAATAAATTGGTTTCAATTAATATATAAATGTAAATATTGTAATTATAAGACCAATTAATCTTATGGGTAGTACGCATTTAAAGGTCTCTTTTACAATTTAAAAGTACGCTATAAAAGACCCTTAAATAACTTAGAAAAACAGATTTTTATTAAAAATTTGAAATAAATTTTGCTTTTTTATAGATTTTAATGATTTTTTTATGCCTATGCAAGATACTTTCTTAAATTTATAACAATATTCTCACAAAAATTTTTTAATTCATACCAACTAAATATTTCTACAATTATTAATTAATTCCTTCAATACTAAAACGAAAAGTTCAATTATTGATAATAGAATAAATATTTTTTGTATAAATGGACAAAAAATTTGTATTAAATAAATTATATAGTCCGATTGTTACAATAAAATAAACTTTTTTGGTATTACTTCTATAGAATCTTAATTTTGCAACAAGCATGAATGTATTTTATTACTTTTATGAAAATTAAGTTTATTTATTCGTGTAATAATTCATTAATTATAAATATAAATATAAAATATATGTACAATTCTTATAACATATAAGAAATACATATTTAAAATTAAAAATTTTTTTATATTAAAATTTATTGAAAAAAAGAGTAATATAATTCATTCATTATTAAATTTAAATAATCTTACTTAAGAAATAATATATATAAAAAATATATATTAAATTATTGAGTTTAAATACATATTTAAAAATTTTTTTTTAAAATAAAATACATTAACGTTTGTTCTTTATATGTAGAAAAAAATTATGAATTTTTTTCAAAGCTCCAATTAATTTTTCTACTTGAAAATTAAAAATTTTATATTTAGACTTTCTCTCATATGCAATAAATCTCAAAATGTATGGGAAGTCTTCTTTGCGCGGGCATTTTTCAATAAAAAATCTTAAACATATAAGAATTATTGAAGATGTAAAATGTAAATATACATACTTGAATCTGAGAAAATCGATTTCTCCGAGGTTTAAAACATTCTCAAGAAAAATTCGACGATAAGGTCAGTCAGTCTTTTTCTCGAAAGCGAAAATACAATTTTAGAAACATATTTTTCGCATTCATATTTTCATTTTAATTTTGTAATCAGTATCGTAAATCAGAAGCACTTATATTTTTTCAGAGATCTACAACTATCAATTACTTTAATATAATAATTTTTAAATATAAATAAAATTTACAATTTTCTACTTCTAAATTAAGTAATAAAATAAAAATATATATCTGTAACTTTAAGATAATGTGTGTCATATACTAGCAAAATATATAAATTATTAAAAATTTAATGAAACATATTTTTACTTTTATTTTTTGTTTTTACTTTATTTTAATTAATTCATTTTTATTATTTTTCTAATTGTTGGATTTAATCATTACGAGATTAGTTACATAGTTAATAAAAATATTGAATAATGTATAATAGTATAACATTAAAATGTTTATTCAACATAAAATAAGTAACAAATATAAATTATTTTATTCTTTGATAAACAAAAATAAATACAATTTTTAATTAAGAAAATTATTAATTAATAGCGAAAATCTCTGAATCTTTCTTATAAAATTATTCATTAAAATATTATTCGAAAAAACTTTTTTACGCCGTAAGCAAGTTTATTAACTAAAAAATCAATATAATAATATTTAAAATTAATCGTCTTCTTGACAATGTAGTTTTATACGAACTAAAATATATAAAATAGAGCGACAAAAGGCGACAGTTTTACTTACATGACTTAAATCTTGTGAACACTTACATAACTACAACATTCTTTCATTTACAATTTTCCCATCGATTTCCCGATTATAAGATTGTAACATTTGATATAAATACTCTTTATCATTATCGACTTTTACTTTAATGTTTTGATTAATAAAATCATTTTAAAGCTTAATTGAACCACTGGTAAAAAGAAATAATGTGTATAAACTAATTTAGAATTAATTTATTAATTTATTAATTATGTTTCAAGTTTAATAACAAAACCTCTTATTTTAATATTTAAAAGACATTATTAAAATAAAAAATGGATTTTTTAAAATTATTTTACCCTTTCTTAAATATACATGTATATTATGTATCATAAGAACATAAAAAATATTTTGAGAAATAGTAACTTTAAAGTTCTTAATATTTTTTGGTATCAATTATAAAATAAAAATAATTATCTTTTGTAATAAAAGATAAAAAATTTAATGCCAACAAAATGATAAGAGTATAAATCAATTTATATCTTAATATGTTAATAATTTTTTACTAGTATTGAGAGGAAATTTGACGAGATTATTTCGTACGAATCAATAAACGGTGCATACAGAAATAATATATTATATTCAAATGTTTTGTCGTCAAAAAAAAATTGTAACATTTATTAACAATTTCAATTCCTATTTTAACGAATTAAATCAGTGAGATTGATTAATGTTTATATTATCTAATTTTTACTGATTTCGTACTACTATCAATCATCTTCCCCTTAAAGCGTTTATTGAATCATTCAAAGAAAAGAAAGTCAATTCTATAAGGTTCAAGGCTCTGAAGTAAATATCAAGCTTACATAAAATGTCAATAAATGACGTTTATAATAACCCTGAGAATCTATTTATTATACAAAAACTGTACAATTGTATTTAGTACTCCTAGGTTCATTTAATTTTACATTTGACCCTAATTTGATTCTGACAAGTATTATAATTTTTTTGTTAATGCCTTATTCTACACAACTATTTTAGATAATTTTTTTTTACAACATAAGAATATGAAGTTTAATAAGACTGATCGCTAAAATATTACATATTATTACTCAAATTATTTCAAACAAGTCACTATTTATTCAATTACAAAACTAATTGCTCAACTGAAATTTGAACATATAAATTCTTTTTTTTATTTTTTATTTTTGTCATGAATAATCATAAAAAATAAAAATATTTTTCAATTTCTAATAATTGACATGTGTAAGACATGCATACATATATATAAACATTCAATTATTTGCAGTAAATCATTGGTAACAATAGTTTTCTCTCTAAAACCGGAAAATTGCAATTAATTATAAAAAAATATTGTAGTTCAAAAATATCAATTACTATTTTGCTATTTTCTCAACTAAAAAAGTATTGATAATTAATAATTTGAAATAAAGCGTATCATCTAACGATCTTTCACACTTTCTTTATTGAAACTACAAACTTTTCTAACTGTCGTTATTATTTATCAAAAATGCTTAATGTTGTACTTTTTAACAATTTTACTGAACCATAATTTTCATTTTTATTTTGATATGATATAAGTGCAATTTATTTTTGGCCCTTAACTAAAAAATATTCTTACAACAATATGTTATATTGAATTTTTTACATTAACAAAGGTAAAAAATGAAAATTATCGATACGATAAATGTGACAAAAAATAAAATTCTTTAAATAACAAAAAATATTAAAACATACATTATAGGTCAGTTAGATTATATAGAAGCGCTAGATAATCCTAAACATAGAAGTGCACATGTGTATGTTTTTTTTATTCTTAAAGCTAAAACCAGTATGCGTGAAAAATTTATTTTTACGTATAGATTCTTTTACATAATTCTAAAATGATTTATCGCAAACCTTAATATTTATAAAGTTAGAGAGCTATTTCGACTACAAAAATTATTGCTCTTTAAATTTGAGTAATTAAACTGATTTGATGTATCCAGTATACGTTATGCAATAAAAATACTTTACTCAGATGATTTGATTAATATATAGCAACGTGTTTCGATATGCCTTTAAGAATTCTATAAATTCGCCCAGATATTTAATGATGCATATAAAGTTTATTTGAGGATATATCGAATGTCGTTAGTTGTTTTTGCTCGTAAAAAAATAAAACAGCTGGAATGTACCTTCATTGGGTATGGTTTCATTCGAAGGACATTAGATTTGCTGGAATTGGTTTTCGATCTGCAGCACCGCGCACTATTGCCCGTAATTCTTTTAACCATTGGTCTGCCATTTCTGTTGACGATGCTCGAAATTTATATACGTTACCTAAAAAAATTATGTTTTATAATTTACATAATCTATTATTAATATTGAAAATCACATTAAACCCAGTTTATTGATAAAATGTTATACAAACTTTCAAAATATCTATCACAAGTAAAGTAAATAGTTACGAATTTCTTATGAATATTGAATTTGATATTGCTTCAATTTTATCATTTACAATATTTTTATTTGTTTAATTAATCATTGGAAAAATCAACATAAATTATGTTAGATACAATTTTTTTAATAAAATAATGCGTTTTATATAAATTAGGCCGATTTCATTTTAAATCAAAATTTATGAGTAAGAATAATAATCTTAATCAAAGTATCAAACATCATTTCATGTTTTAATATATTTGTCTGTATAAAAACGAAAACAAGAACAACTCAATTTTTTTTCACAATAAGAATCTAGTTTTTTCTATTAAAGACACGATCATTGATATAATTTTATAATCATTTGCGAAAAAAATATTATATTCCTAAAAATATTTTTAATTTTTGAAGTTATTTTAAAAATTATTAAATAATTATGATTACCTTTTTTAGGATCAGCTAATAAAAAAGTATCCGCATGAAATGTATTATCCAGTGTTTCAACAATCCAACCCAATACAGAGACCATTTTATATGGTTCACGTTTAAAATCACCTCTATCATTTCTATATAAAAATAATAAATCTAAATAAAGATTACAGCTTAATTTGTAATTATTCAATATTATAAACAAGATAATTCAAATGTTTAATTATTAACAAATATATACTTGTTATTGATGTTAAATTTTATATTAAAAAATTAAGAAAATAGAAATTTTTAATATTTCGTGACAATACATACTTTGTTGATGAAAGCATTACAATTTCTCAATTAAATGTTATAAATTATTTCTTATAAAAAAATATTCTCCTTATTTAATAAATGCATTTATTAACATGAACTAAATACTCTTAAATTTATTTAAAATAAATGTTTTATTATTTATATAATATAACATGTATTTAATTTAAAAGAAAATCTACAAAATTTGTAACATTCGATTATTGACCAATTAAATAACTTTTTAATATTTTATGAATAATACTTATGATTTATTTAAGTATATATAAACAAAATAATATTTTTGAAGTTATGATGTGTTACATTTGAAAATAATAAAATTCAAAACTTGTAATACAAGCCATAATATAATATAAGTTATATAAATTAGTTTCTTTATAATAAACAAAATAAACTCCAAATATAAGCTCTTTTAAAAAGTCATAGAATTCATTATAAACTTTCTTTTAATAACTTACCAAGAAGATATAACAATTTAAAAATAGTTATAATAAATTTGAAAATATTTCTCAGCCATATATTATATTGTATTATTATTTATAACTATTTATATTATAAAAAAATAATACAAGATTTAAAATTTATTATTAGTATTGATTATTTATAGTTACTTCTATAAATGAACTTTTTAAACAAATTCATATTTATAAATCTTGATTTCAACTTTAAATTTTTATGTATTATTTTTTTAACAGCAATCTCATATTACTCTGTATATTTTATATGTATAATATATTTTAATTAAATGAATATAATTGAACTAATAAATTACAGTAGTAATAATACCCTTTAAAACACTTTGGAGAAAAATAAACAATGGAAGATGCCCAAAGTTGAATCCAGTATCTCTGCCAAGTTGCCACTGCAGGTTTACGTCCATCTCGTAAAACTACTTTTCGCCTCAAAGAACCTTGCATTATACAACGAGGTTCTATTGAACCATCAATATCACATGGTAAAACTGATAATATACTGTAAAAAAGTTACAACATATAAAAAAATACTTTAAAAAAAACGATGTTATTTTATTCATATTTGAAAAACTGATAAATATTATATAAGAAAATTAAAAATAACAGCGCAGAAAAATTTCCTTAATTATATTACTTAATATTTTTATTTTTATATTACATAATTTTTAATTTAAAAATATTCTTGCAATTATTCATATTGAAATTTCATATTAAAATATTTTTTATATACATTACTTAAAAATATACTTTTTAAATTTTTATTCTTTTTAATTTTTAAAACAAACCAATAACAAAAATCTATCGAAAAAATTTATAACAATTTTAAAGTAATAATTTTAGAGTATTTTAAAATGTATTTCCTACAGAAATTTCTTACCTCATTAGTAATTCTATACATTTACAACTTAAAAACTTAATGAAATAAAAGTTTGACTCAATATAAAAAAATTACCTTGTTTTCGATAATAAACTACAGTCTTCGTTAATGGCATCAGTAGGTGATCCGGGTGAATTTTGATCAAGATCTACAATTTGAGTTATCACATGTGGTTCTTCTAATACAGAATCATCAAGTAAATGACGAATAGTTATGTGATTTGCTTCTATAGGCATCGCCGATTTACCAAATATACTGTAATATTGATAAAAGTAATTTTATGTCACTTAATAAGAATTAAAATATTCATGCAATAATATTTAATTGAAAAATAATTTATTTTTAGATTCTTATAAATGAGTTAAGAAATAAAATAAATCTGCATTAAAGAAATATGAAAAAACAATGACACTTAATTGATTAAAAAAATAAAATAATAATTTAAACTTAACTTTATCGATGTAAATAATTCATAAAACATGTAAAAATGTACTTTTAATAATTTTAAAAGAAATTTAGCGTTTTAATTTCTTTAGGGAAAGGATGAAATCATATAATATTATAATTAGTTACCAGTTACATTATAAAAATGATATAACCATGATTATATTTTTTTCTTGATTATTACATTATATCAAATAAATATAATAATAAATAAATATACAAATTTTTATAGTACATTTAAAAATTATATTTTTCGAAATAAATATTTTGTATATAAACTTAATATATTAACCAATTTTTATTTAGCAGTTATTGATTAAAAAATCCTATTCAAAACTTAAGAAAAAAGTAAATTCAAGTACCTAATAACATGAAAAGTAAAAATATTAAGATTGATTATATTAATATATCAAAAGAGCTAAAAGAGAAATATAAAGAGTTTTAATATATAAATATAAAAATATTAACGATTATTTAAAAATAAATTAATAAAATTAAAAATTAAGAAATAAAACAATACTTTATCATCATAAATCCAGAGACAGAATTGTTAATAATTTTAAAACATTTCTTAGCAATCAAATTTGCGACAAGAATAAGGTTGAGTCAAAACTACTATAGATCTGAAGAATCCAAATATTCTTAAAATTTGTTTTTATTTCTAAAACATTATCCATGCTTTCTGTACTTAAATTAATAATAATCAATAAAATAAATAGCTATATATTAACTATTAATTTGAAATAATAATTAAACTCAATCTGCTAACATGCTTTAAAATAATTGATTATTCTATACTAAATTTAAAATAAATATTGAGAAAAAATAAAAATTAAATCGTAACCTTGTTACAGGTTCTCTTATATAATCATAGAAGTTA
Organism: Dolichoris vasculosae; assembly: GCA_018907195.1. NCBI lineage: Eukaryota > Metazoa > Arthropoda > Insecta > Hymenoptera > Agaonidae > Dolichoris > Dolichoris vasculosae. Next base: position 5,347,616 of record JACCHY010000003.1, read on the forward strand.
TATCATAAAAAAGAACATTACACTTTGTGAAGCTAATTACAAAGATACTTTAATTCGTAAATTTGATCAAATTACATGAATGCATTACATGCACAGACTCAAAATTATAAATTATTTGGGCATACTGAATGACAATATTAAAAAATAAATATACTAAAACTATGTAAGCACTAATAAATGAATTTTTTCACATAACCCTAGACGCGAACTCTTGGGACTCACCCAGGAGTAGTCAAGCTAGGTCCATATTTGCCTCCTTGTTTATGGAAGTTGCGTGGAAGACTCGTACTACGAAATCTAACAAGTTTACAGTTATCATTGCTAATTCTTGGAAAAAACGAGTCTTAAATAAGAAATAATTTATATTATTCTTTTTTATAATTATAATAACCTTTTTAACGTAATATTTTCACATTTAGGATGATAGGTAATTGATAATGCATTCCTTAATGTTTTCAAACACATCTACTTCATATTAGAATATTGTTGGATTGTTTAAAATTTTTATTGACAAGTTATTATAATTTAAATATTTTAAAATAATTTTTTGATATTTAATTATAATTGAATTAAATATATATAAAGATAAGAAAATAATTAAATTATTTATAACTCATACTTTTTCTTTTATAATTTAAATTTTAATTTAAATTTCTTTTTTAAATATTAAAAAAACATCAATATTTTACATTCCTGCAAATAATGTATTGAATTATATGAATATATAATACATATTTTAAGGTACTGAAGTTATTTGAATCAGTTCTAATGTATTTAAGAAATCATTATGACTACTTTTTTTAAATTACTTTAAACAGTCCAAAGAAACAAAACTTTTAAATCTCATGTTTTTATTATATTTGTTAACTTACTTTGTTCCAAGACTTCGACATTTGCGATGACCAGGTACAAATTTATTTGCTGCTGATGCAGCATGCAAACGTAATGATCCAGTGCAACCTCGTGCAGGTGATAACGAAAGGGCTGCAACACCAGTAACTACATCACCAACTGATTCTTTACTACTACTTGAAGATGGAATTGGTGAATTTGGTTCTAGTTTCATTGATAATCTACAATAATGTTTAGTATTATAAAGTTTAAATGCATCTTATTTATTAAATACTTTCATAATCTCATGCAAATGTAATTCTTTTGTAAAATTTTTAAATATATTTTTTATTTAATATTGGTACATTAAGTATACCATTTCAATAAAAAAGTGAAATACTTGCTTAAAATGATCATCTTCAAGAAACTTTTGTAATTCTTCAATATATCGAACACTACTTAAATATCGTTGAACATTAGACAAAGGTACTATACCAGGATACTCACTAGCTTGAAACATTCTTACTTTGGTTAAAACAGTATCCATTTTTAAAATTCGCTGATGATTATCGCCATTCTATAAGATAAAATTTTCAATAAAACGATTAAAAATATTTCAATTTTTAGTACAAAAAATTCATTATATTTCCATTATTTTCATAAAATATTTCACATAATCTGATAGATAAATAACGTAAGATTGAAGTTAAAAAATAAAATCTTAGAAAATGAAGAAAATATTCAAACTTGACAATTGATTCAGCCAAGAAATTTAGACCTGGATCAGTTCAAAAATTCAAGAAAGTTATATTTGGAGAACTGAGTTTACTTATTTATTTTATTGATTAAAAGAAAAACCAGGAGAAATAATGAAACATCAGAAACGAGAAAAAAAGACAAATATCAGACATTTAACATTTTTATCTTTAATTTTGATTTTTGCCAATCTGCAACTTTTTGTAAAATAAAAATTATTAATCGTTTGTTCAGTGCGATTGTAAGAAAAATAATTGTGATTATTTAAAAAAAATACGAACTAAGTTTTACGCAAGAGTTGCAATATTATAATTAATAACTTCTAAGCTATGTAAAAATTTTTTGGAAATCTTTCAGATTTCAACTTTCAAATTTTGAAATATACAAACTATAATTAAAATTTTAAACTAATAATACTTGCTTTTGATGTTGGATGTGCCATGTCAATATACACAAGATCAGTCAGAAACAGTCCTAAATAAGGTATGCATGGCAATTTAATGCTATTCATGTGCTCTCGAAGATTCATCCAATTACTTTTATCGCTAAATACTTCAGCTAATTTATCAAAAGTACTTTTATCTTTCTTAGATAAACAAGCCCATGTTTTGCTTAACCTAGGATTATCAATTTTTTACTATAAAAATACTATTTTTACTTGATTCAATGATCAAACAAATCATAAAATCCTCACCTGTATATAGAGGCACTATGTAAGCCAGATATAATAGCAAATAAAGAATGTAAATTATTTAAATCATATAATTTTTTTGCTACTCGTATAAAATGTGCCAAAATTTCAGATCGTTGTTTGGGTGATGGTGCATTTAAAATTTCTTGAACTGTCCAAAAACTTGCCTAAAAATAGATTTAATTAGAATAAAATTCAATATATTAAAAATATAAAAAGATTTATACAAACATGATTAAATCGTCTAGTAAAACTGACAACATTTGGAGCAACTATAAGTTTGTTCTTTTTATTCCATGAGCAACTAGATAACTCCTCAGATTTTATACATTTAAAGACACTAACATCCAGTAATGTTAATTGCGATGCTAGATCGTCTGCCTGAATTTCAGTAGCGAGTGTAGCATTTGGCACTGGTGAACAAACATTACCACATCCAGGCAATGAATTTGATTTGCATGCCACGGACCTTAAATATAAGCAAATTTTTCTTTAAATTTATAAAATTTATTAAACTTACAATTATATAGCTTAATAAAATATTAGTACCCATAATTATCGTAGCAACTAGAAATAGTGGATGGTGTCAGTTCAGAATATTTTCTATAGGTCTTAAATTTTTCTTTGTATTCTCTGTGTTCTTTACGTTCTTTCACATTCTTGTCACCTAAATTTATACTACTGGATAACAAAAGTCCATTAAGGGAATTTGAATCTGGGCTACAGGATTTATCAGAACTTTTGTTGGATCCATACTTATAAATAAAATTAAAAAATAATATTAAATGTCAATATTTCAATGTTTATTAATTTTAAGATTCAAATAACAAAAATTATACAAAGTGTATTATACCTCGGAGAGACGTAAAGCAGAAACAGAGTCAGTAGATAAATCACGGGGCATCGAGGTATAATGCAAATCAGCCATGAAGTCCTACCACTCAGCAAATACATTTCATTTTGGCTTCCATTAAACTACTATATACTTCTAAGTTTCAAAATACAGTATCCTATTATAATTCAAATAAATAATAAATCAATTTTACAAATCCAAATATAAATTGTTTTAAAAAACTATACAAGATAAAAAATGTCCAATATAATTACATTTTTATTTAGAAAACTGATAAATAATTTTATTATTTTAAAGAATATATTGACCTATTATTGTATAATACTAAATATAAAAAATACATACATAATATTATATTTTATACCTGATTATTAAAAAAAATCAATTTATAATCTTTATGTACTTTTGAATAAAATAAAGAAAAAGAACAGCACACTGTCTATTCCTTCATTCAAATATAACCGATATAAGCTCTAATATTAAGACAAACATAAAAATAGAATAGTGCAAATAATTTCCAATTTATAAGTGAAATAAGCATAATCAAATATTTTTTCCTAATTATTTGTATATATTATTATATCAGTAAATACCTCTGTAATGATTTTATGATCCAATGTATGGATATTCAAAATTTTAACAAAATGAGGATCAAACGTAAGTACTGTTTTCTCGTAAAACTAGACCGATGCTATCTAGATAAAAAATTGTAAATAAAGTAAAAAAAGAAAAGGATAGGAAAATTTCAAGTCTTTACGAGCGAAGAAAACACAAGTCGTTAAAACTACCATTACAAAAGGCGTCTCTCGTAAACATCTTATTGGATTACACACTCATTTGTGTATACAAGTTCGCTTTGCACTTCCTAATCCACTGCCTTTATATTAAAAAAAAACCAAAAATGTATACTGCCTTCGTGTGATGTGACGGTGTTAGCCGCTTCTCAAGGTTGAGAAGGCACACGTAATTTTGTGTAGATTCGTGAATTCACGAAACGACTATAGAGCGGGGGAAGAAGTTCGAGCGTCTCGTTATACTTATTCGCGCGTACGTTTCGACCCACACATCAAATATCTTGGATAGATTTTATGATTCGAGATCAAATCCATTACATTTATAAGAATTTTTAAATCTGTTAAAAATATTTCTTCTTTCCTTAATCAAAACTAAAAAATGACGTTTCACGTTACACAAAAAATATTTACATAAACAACTGCACGGCAACGGACAAATGCATCTCTTCCATCCTTCCTCTATATTCGCTCTCTCTCTCTCTCTCTCTTTCACGTTTTATTTACTTCTTTTCAAATTCTTAAAGTTTGTTTCGATCGCTTTTAATTATAATACAATTTCAATTATAAATTTACCCACATAAAACATATGAAAAATTTAACCTTAGATATTAAAAGAGACATGACGCCTATTCTTTTTATTACAAATTATTATTACTTATCACACAAATGAATTATAATAGGGGCTTGCAAGTACGCTGATTGGTCGAAATGTGGTCCCAGACTTCCGCTTGAGTGTTGCAATAGTGTATGAATTTCCGCGCGCGTGTCATTCTACATGTGTTCATCCACTATTTAAATCCGTCAAAAACGCCATACCATAACGAGATGATAAACTTTCTGGGATGTGTTGTTTCTAAATCTAAATAATATAAATAAAATATTTAATCCTCTAATTGTATGCGTTTGTATTATATATTTACATTATTCGACATCGCATTCTGAAAGTAAACGCCGTTGACAATAAAGACGATTGGAAATTGATCAATCAGAATCGGGAGGATACCACTGAAAATTAAGATAATGAAGGAAGCTACAAAAAACACAACACTGTTAAATTTCTTCAATAAAAGTTGATGCCTTTGATTCAATTTATATTTTACTACCGATAGGTATAGTCGCTAATACCATGAGAATCGCAAGTGTAACGCGAGAAATTACATTAGATACATACGTGATAAAAGAATTCATTTAAGATTTAATATCATTCATGGAAATTGAATAAAAAATATTTTAGTCACAAGAGGTCGCATGAGAATAGCACAAAATTTCAAATTTTATAAACATTAGTTTAATTACAATTTTTAGATTTTTTCTTTTTTAAGCAAATTATGATAAATATTCTAAAAAATATATTAAAAACTTATTTGAATACAGAAAAGTATCGATTATAAATTCTAGACAAAATTTCACATTATAAATCATACTTGAAATTAATTTTATCTTAACGATCGTTTGTTAAAATAATTCAACTCAAATATATATTAAATATAAAAAATAAAACATTTATATCTAATCTTTAATAAATTTAATTCTTAAATAAATATTTTTATACTATTTTTAAATTTCAAATGTTCTTTATTTTCTAAAAAAACTTATTTCGTATAATTTAAATTTAAAAATGTGAAAACAACATAATAATTAGTTTTACTACTCATAATTAGATTCATAACAAAAAATATACATTTAGAAACAAATCTTGAACTGAATATATAAAAAAATGTGAGTTTTAGTTCAATAATTAATTAATAATCGACTTACACAAAAATTCCGTTAACTAATTACGGGGATTAGTATACAAAATTTAAAAATTACGCTACGAGATTTGTCCGCTACGGGGCGTAAATATCAAATTTATTGTCTACTAACGTAAGGTTAATAGTCTAATTGTACATGTGGTCAAAATAGAATTAAAACTAAATCTATAATTATGATTGATAATAATGAAAGTAATATAAATAATGAAATTTATAATATCGATTCAAATAATAAAAATGATATCAACGAAGCGAAAGAAGACCTTTATTTTATAGGTAATTTAAACACATGAATTATTATTTTACTAAGTTGTATATTTTATATTTTTATGTTTTATTCATTTAACATCATTGTATATAAAAATAAATTTCTTCTTATTCAATGTTGTATTACTAAAAAATATTATTAAACACATTATATATAATTATATTACTTTAACAATCTACTTAAAACTATATTAGATAAACATACTTCACTGCAAGCAATAGCTCTACAATATGATAGTACAAGCTCTGATGATGACAATATTACTGAAATTATAACAAAAAAAGTTTCTAATAATAAAGATTACAGAAATAAACATGAAGTTGTACTTTCAAGTGATGAATCAAGTGATAACGAAAGCGATTCAAGTAGTGAATCTGGTAATCATTCAGAAAATTCCAGGTACAGTTATAGTAACAGTAAAGACAATAACGATGATTCAGACTGTGAAAACCATAAGTAAGTTTTTGTAAATTATTTCTCTTAATATAAAATTTATAAAAAACATTTATAAAAATTTAAATCTAAAAAATGATGTTAGTGTATCAAAAACTTAATTTTTTAAAAAACAATAATTTTTAAAATATTATTTCAAATAAATAAGATTTTACTTTATCAATAAAAAAATATAACATATTTTTTCAATATATTTAGATCTAAAAAAAAAATATCTAAAAAAGTTTTTAAACCAAAAGGAGAATTTGATAATCTTCCACCAATTGAAGATTTAACGATCAGTGTACCTGAAGTTCTTTGTGATCCAATAGGCATGGTAATTTAATTTTAAATCATTATTAATATATAAAGTTTCTATAAACAAATTTTTTTAGGTTGCTTGGACTGTTGAACAAATGGTTGTTGTTCGTCCTAAGCCTGGTAAACCAACTCTTAATTTAGATACTGTATTATTTATTGAAAAAGGTCAACGAGCTCTTGGTCATATATTTGATGTATTTGGCCAAGTCACTGAACCATATTACTGTGTAAGATTTAATAGTGCAAATCATATTTTAGAGAGTTACATTAAAGTAGGTATGATTGTGTATTATTGTCCAAATTCACCATATACATCAATAGTATTCTTAAATGAACTAATAAAGTAAGATAAAATAAATAAAATCAAGAACATTTGGACTGTAAAATCAGTTTAAATGAAATTAAAATTTTATTAAATGATTCTAATTGTATTGTATATTTGATTCATATACTTACTATTATCTAAGAATAGTATTTAATAGATTATAGTACTTTCCCTAAATTTATGATAAAGTATAGACTTATTTTACAGTGAAATGTTTACTTCCTAATAAAAAATTCAAACATTTAAAAAACAAAAATTATTGCAGAATGAAGGCTATTGATGAACTAGGAGATAATGAACCTCCACAATTTTCAGATGATGAAGAAGAACAAGCTTATTTAGCAAGTATAAAAGCTAATTCTAATAGTGATAAGTTAAAAGAAACAACCAGTGAAATGCCAAACAAACGTAAACGAGGTAAAAAATTTATTTATTATCTATAAACATTGTTAATATATGAATAGTAATATCTTATAATCAAAATTAGATTGGCAATCTAACCATCCATGGAACAGCAAAACTAAAAACCAAATAAATACTAATCCGCAAAAAACAAAACCATTTTATCGATCTCAACATCCATGGTCTCGAACAAGATATCAGCAACAAAATATGTGGTCCCAATATAATACTGTTTCATATAATCAGTGGACATCTCAAAATCCATCATATAATGAAATAGAATCATGCAACAAATATTTAGGCCCAATGCATGTACAAGAAATGGGAATTCAAAATACGAGATTTCCACAAATGCAGTGGATTCCACATTATCAATTGCCACAAACAAATGTGGTACCACTTCAAGGATTCCCACAAACATTAGTTCCACTTTTCACTTTACCTCCGCCACCACCACCACCACCACTACCACCACCACCACCAACACCACCACTGCCACCACCACCTCAAAATGCAAATAAGTAATAATATTCATATAATGTAATATAATTTTTTAAAAATAAGTTGTTAAAAATATACAAATAATATCGTTATGTAAAAATTCTTGTATGTAATATTACTAGTTTTAATTATTTAAAAATGGATCCTCTTTATATTTTATCATACATGATTCATCCAGACATAATTTAGCTATGTCTATATCACTTTGAATTGCTTTAATCAGATCGTCTGCAATTTAAAAGTTTTGAATTCGTTTAAATTTTTTAGGAATTTATTTTATTTAAAAAGTAAACCATTTTACTTACTAGTAGAACTAAAATTCATTTCTGGTCGAATATATCCCAATACTATAATTTTTAATTCCTTGCCATAAAAATCATGTTCAAATTTATTAAGTAAATGTATCTCCTAAAAAAATTGATATTAAATATCTATATTTAATATAATAAAATTATTAGATTTTATTATTAACCATGGATTTTTTATCATTCATATAAAATGGATTCCAACCAACACTCATAACCATTTTATAAATTTCTCTTTCTAAACATGCCCATCCAAAATAAATTCCAGTTTTAAATTCAACTGGAAGAGCTTCAACAACTTCTTCTGGAAAATTTGCTAAAATTAAATTTTATGAAAATTTTCATTAAAAATTAATTTTAATGATTTTTTGTAAATACAAATAATCCATTAATATAACAGTTGTATTAAATAGGAATATTATTATTATTAAAAATACCTGTTGGACATCCTAATGACTTTGATCCCCTACAAAAACCAGAAACTACTTTTCCAGCTGCGTAATAAGGCAAATAATCCTTGGAAGCCATTAAAAATCACTAAATATTCTCTTTTTATCATTTAATTAGTGTTTGCAATGACATCTGAATTTTATGCTGTATCATACTTTTATATTTACAAGTCTGCTGATAATATAATTATCTTTATTTTTACTAGTGACATTTATTTAGAAATATCAGCATTAAAACAATTACTAATTTAATTATATAGAAATTGATAACCGCGAAATTCGAAAAAATAAAATATTCAACTAAACTAATATAAAAATTGTATAGTTTTTAATTTATTGTTTTTTTGTATATTTTTTAATTCTTTAAAAAGGTTATGTCATTGAGTTGTAGCATCATTTTAGATATTAAATTACTAAATCTTATACGTAAAATAGCCAAAATTATCAAAAGTTCTAAATTTTAGAAATTAATTTTCTATGATGAATATAATATTTACGATTTCATATTTGTAAGATATAAATAATAAAGGTTTTAATAACTTGAGAAATAAAATTAAAAATATAAAGTAAATAAGAGTTTAAAAAAGTGTATTGGAACAAATTTTTATTTTCTCAGAATTTATTTAAAAAACTAATATATCTATAAACTCAATAAAAAACTTTACTGCAACGTCTATTTGCATTTTTAATAATTTACTTTATCCGTAAAAATATTCTTAAAAAGTATTTTATTTTATTCAAATTTCTTTCTACTATATAGCGAAAATAACATAACAACCAATCTTCATGTGAAAACAAAATCTTTTTAAGAAATTTTAATTACTTGACTATTGTTTACTTGATGATATTGTTAACTTTTTACTTATTTTGTCTTCAATAATAAATCGTTAAATTATTTAAATAAAAAATTTAAAAGTAAGAAAAAATCGTTATTGTTTAATTAACAATTACATTTTCTCAAATGATACATAGTATACACAGTGAATGTGCAGTTACTAGAAGTGAAACGATTGTAATTTGTATGCAGTTCTTTCCAAAATTCTAATACAAAGTTCTATAACACGTTTATCCGATTGGTGAATTCCATTCGCTTAACTAGCGCGTGATTAACTATTTCATCACACCAAATAGACTTAACTGCAAATTTTGATTTCCATTAAAGTTCTAGATACTTTTAAAAATTAAGAACAAAAGTCAGTATCCTACTTTGATATAATTTACAATTTAAAAATCACGCTGCACACTCTATAATACAAATTATTTTAAATAATAAAAAATACAACAAAGAACCGTCTAAACTAATGTAATGTACTCTTTAGCTATTTCATTATAAATAGATAAAACCTATATATAACAATAAAATATAATTTAAATACTTAACAATAAAAATAAATTTTAAAAAAATCTAATTGAATATTTTTTCATTCAAAAAATCTTTTTTCATAATACATAATTAAATCATTTTTTCTGCATATAATGAATCCTAATTAAATATTTAATACAACTATACATAAACCGATTTTTAATAAACGTGCCTATGTTAAAAAAAAGTATTACATAAAAATTATTAATATAATAATAAAGAATGAAAATTTAACTTTAAATAGTAAATATTTAAAAATGTAATGCATTACTACAAGATCTTAAAAATGTTATAAAAATATTTTTTTTTAAATATCTATTTTTATATACCAATAATATCAAAACGTAATTTTACATTAATAAATAAATTTTTGTTGCACTAACGTAAACTATTATAATTAAATACAAATAATTACATATAAATAATTATTTTACATTGATTAAAATATATTTTATTTAAATAATAATTATAATATTTCAAGTCATATAATAAGCTGATATTTTGATTAATGCTTTTTGAAATTATAAAAGAATAAAAATCTGGTTTCCAATTTACATAATTTTTATAAAGATTAAATATTTTGCTGAATAAAAATATTATCTTTAAAAAAATATCTAATATAAAAATAAGAAATGAAATATGTCTGATCTGCAATATATATATATATATATCTGCAATATATATAACAATTTCATTTAATTTTTGTATATGTCTGACCTCATCATATATATTTATATATTCGGTAAACATTTAAAGTATATTAGCATGATTAAATAAACTGATAATTTTTAAAATGACATGTTTTTAGTAAAATTGACAAAGATTCAAATAATAATACATATTCAAAATAATTAATTATATAAATTTTCTTAAATTCTTGATACATTGAAATCAAATTAGTTATGAAACGAATTCGAATTATTCCCAGTGAATTTTTTATAAATTATTACCCACCTTAGTATTTTTCAGATTCAATTTTTTATAAACATTATTAAAGAAAACAGTAATAAATAACAATTTTTAAAAACACAGATTCTAAATTATGATACCATCCAAAGAAACATTGTATATTTACTTATAAAAAATAAAAAGTATTAAAAGTGTAGATTACTGAATTAAATTTAAATGATTGATTAATTTTAGAAGAATATTTTAAAATTAAAAAAAAACTTTATAATTGTCTTTGATAATTAATAATTAAACCGATATTATATTAAATATTGGTATGTTTACATAATTTGATATATAAGAAAAAGAAACCTAAAAATTTTTTATTATGATTTTAGAACATGGCATAATAATTAAAAAAATTTAATAATGAATTATTAAGTTTACATATAAGCAAGTTTTTAAACATATATAAATATAAACTAGTTTTTGATATTATTTTGACTTTTATGTTATAAAATTTTTTATTTGTAATCGGTAATAATTTAAATAATTCACGGTTTTAAACAATATTCAATACATTTAAATAACTCAGAAATGTAAGATATTTTGAACTCAAAATATTATTTATAATCATATAATTTTTTTAATTTTTGCATCAAATCCAAATTTATTAAGAAATGTATACATTTGAAAAAATTGTTAATAATTATTAAAATAAAAAGAAAATTTTATTAAATCGATTCAGATTATTTTATTTTATACTCCAAATTTATTTTTCTCAGTAATATTTATACTAGAATTTGTATTGAAGAAAAAATATTATATTTACACTATATTGTATTCAACTGGAGTTTATAAAAGATGCATAGTTTATTTACCAAATCTAATTATTTTAATTTATTAGATTAATAAGAATGTATTGTATAAGGAAAATGTATCGAAATTCAATAGATAAATATTATATATTTATTATTAATTATCTTTTTTTTATTCATTTCGTATGCTTTTTTTGAAATTTTGTAATAGTGTTAACATTATTCAATAACCAAAAGTATATAAATTTTTAGATATCTAATACTATATGAAAACTCTGTAGTTATTTTAAATTTATGGAAACATTTAAGTAAAAATAATAATAAAAAAAGTAACAATCTTACCCTAATAAAAACAATTAGTATTTTAATAATTTCATTATTAACTAAATTTTAAATAATTTATATTATTTTGTTTTATATAATAAAAATACGCAAATGTTTTTAATCCTATTTACATAATGAATTTTTTAATTTTCTTTGCTGTTATAGGCATTTAAATAAAAAAATATTTGAAAATTGAAATGTAACATCAGTTTACTTAGGATAAAATAATGACTCCCTATTCACTGTAAATGTCTCTGATATTGTGTGTGTTGTAATAAGGTAGTAGATTGGAAGTTTTAAACAATTCGCTTTTCGATTTTTTTATGAAAATACTATTAAAAGGCATGCTACTTTTAAACTATACCGAGAAACTACAGATTATTTAATTACTTTATTGTAACAAAAAAAAATCTGACCTACAATGGAGCAAGAAGGCAAACTTATCGAAACGTGCTTTACTTAATGTTATAATTTTGTTGTTTGTGCTTAATGATTAGATAATAAACGTAATTAAAATATAAAATAAATATATTTTATATCTGAGTTTATATCAATCTATACGTTAAGACTATCATTAAGTTTGCTATCGAAATTACTATAAAAATTAAGTAAAGATTAATTTTAGTTAATATTATGAACTTAAGAGAAAATAAAGTATGTTTAAAAATAAAGAAAATTATATGTTATAAAAAAATTTTTTATCGATTATTTTACTTATTGTATTAAATTTTTTTAAATTTACAGTTAATCTTGCGAAATATTTTACGTATATCAAATTTTTATCAAGGACGCTTAAAACCTTATATACGTATGGAAACAATTACTCTAATAAAAAAATTATCGGTTTAAATACTGAACTTAAAACTTATCATATATTTTATTCAATGTAACAGTCTATTCCGCATTACATGGAATCGAATAAATATATTTCAGTTATTTTAAATAAATATGAATAAAATAATTTATTACTTTGTATTTCGATTTCTTAAATAGTTTGTATGAACAAGTGTGTCCATGAATGTGTGGGTGAATGTGTGTGACATATGAATAATAATATATAACATGAAAATTAATAATATCGTTACTATTTATTCAAAATATAAACTCATAAGACCCAACAACCAAAGAATTAGAATAAGCTACTGAATTGTAAAAAATTGTTTTCTTGATTAATAAAGATAAAAGATCGTAAGTTCAATACAAGCTGATAAACGTATACATTATAGTTTTTCCAATAATATTATGTGTATCTTATAACTGTTATTGGTTAACGTGATACAGTAATACAAGCATCAATTTATAAACAAAGTTCTTAACTACTAATAAACAGAGGTGATAATTTATAAAATAAGTATGATTTATAATCGATTTAAATCATAGTATTGAATTCGAAATATATTAATTATTTACTCAATATATAAAATCTTATAATAAAAAAAATTGTGCTAAAAAATTCAAATTTGTCAAATTATTTTTATCATGGTATAATATTAATGCTATTTTGATTTTTTTTTATAGATGAAACATTAATTTTATGGATCATATTTATGATAAAATTTTATTATGAGAAAAGCGAAAATAAATAATAAAAATTTTTTTAATGTTGTAAAATAAATTATTTAAATAAAAATAAAATTTTCCATCTATTCTATATTATTATTTTTTATGCACACCTGTATGTGTTACAAATAAAAAATTTGATTATATCTAAATTTAGAACAAAGAAATTTTTCTTTCGAGAAATTAAATATTTTCAAAAAGTTTTTTTACAATATTTGTATCAATTTAAAAAATTTACTTAGTAACTTATAAAAAATAAATTTTTTTAAAATATTAGAATTAAAGTTTAACTTTTTCACATATACGATATATATAATAATAATAGTTTATAATGTATGATTATTAATTAATATTATATATATATATATATATATTTACTTCAGTTTATGTCAGATTTTATTATAAATTTTATTTCCTATTTTATAAATACTAATATAATTTATCTACGATAAATTAAAGTACATTTGAAAACTACAGTAAATTATAAAATATCCTGTTCTAATATCCAATTAACGTTATTTCAATATATTTGATTGTATTTGATACGATTAAGCAACCAAATAAACTGTAAGGATCAAATGTGAGTAAGAAATTAATTTTATTGTTCCCTTATACTTTATGCATTAAAATAATATTAAAAATAATTGTGTGACTTAAAAATTTTAACATCGCAAAATTTTTTTTAATATTTGACATCGTTATCTATGCTGATGTATATATTTTGAAAACATCTTTCTTCATGTCATTATTATACATTTATATATAATATTATTATACGTTATGTAAATATTATTACTGATTTACAAATTATTTATAAATGTTTCTAAAGAACAATAGCAGCGCCATTCGAATATCAACACGTCAAAATCGATGCGTTTGCGAACTAGAACGAACATCGTTATTTTAGAATAGTGAGAGGATAGAGTATATATAATGAGAAACGAGTGGAAAAAGCGAAGAGGAGATAGACTAACGTTACATGACATGTTAGCCTTGAAGTCAGTAAATCGATTGCACAAAAATTTGAAATCGAATCGAGCGCGTAAAGGCAGAAAGTAGTAACGGTGACGTCGTAAAATTGAAATGCCCGTCAAGAGACAGGAAAAAGAAGCAACCAACCGCTACACATAATAACAGCTCTCATCCTCGTGCTAACAGAAAAGAAAAAAGAAAATACAATCGGAGAAGCAACACGCAAAATAGTGTGCCTCCAAATCGAAAACACTTATAATAAAATTCTTGTTTAAGAATCGTCATCGTCTAGACACAACCTGCATATGCGCCACAGAGTGGAAATTCAATAAAGCGTTGTCACAAAGGTCTCGCGTATCCGTTCAGTTCGAGCAAGCAAAGGCGTGCAAAAAGCGTACAATACAATCGGCCACCCAGTTCAGTTTCGTCTGGTGTAGCGTAAACGACATACGTCATCCTAAGAAAATAATTATCATCGACGTGTACGCTGTGAAACGTGCTTTTAAAAAGAAACGGAGAATAAGGATAGGTAGAAGAGACAGATTTAGGATAAAACAAACGCGACAGTCGAGAAAAGATACTTCGGAGTAACTTTAAAGGGTAATAGAATCTCTCGAAAAAATACGAAACAAACGAGTGTTTCCGCAGTTGTAGGCGCCCGCCTGTTACTTTGCGACCGCCTTACAATTATTCGTGCTGCAGACGAACCCAAGGGTTGATATGAAGTGACCCTAACTTCGATATTTACGTCTTCCCCGTGGATTATTCTTGACACGAGGTGAGTACGCGCCAATTGCGAGCCGCGTGCCTTTTTGTTCTCTTTACTTCTTTCTCAATAATTATGCTCTTCCAAATTTTTGCTACATTCCTCAACTAGTAACTCATTTTTGTAAATACTTGTATCTGTATAATCATGAGTGTATATATGTAAAAACAAGTTCGGTTATTTATCTTATTTATATGTATTTATATTACGCTTCTTTATTTTTGTTACTCGGATCAAATATGTTGTTATTTCAAAGTATGATATGAAATATATATATATATAATAAATACTAAATTATTTTTTACTTCAACTTCAGTTATATTACGCGTATTTATAATATGTTTGTTACGTTTTTATATGTATTTCACAAAAATAACAGCAGTTAAACTTATTTTTCCCCTTACTTTGTCTTTTTTTAATTGTATAGGATATTTAAATTTCAATTCCTTCTTACTTTACACGTACGCGTCTTAAACCTTCATTTTTTTATTAAATCAGTACATTTATTTCTTTTTTAACGTACACTTTAATTATTTCATTCGTAAAATAAATAATAGTTTTATTTAATTACTATATAATATCATTTGTATATAATCAAAGGCTTATGAAGAAATCAAACCAAGTATACGTTGATGGCCATTTTTAAATTCTATCAGTACATTTATAAGTTATAAATAATTCCAACTCTAATGTATATTTTTCAAGTATATCGATATATTATAATTCGCAAAAAAATATTCTAATGATCTTATTATATCAAAATAACTATAAAATAAAGATATTAAATTAATTTTTATCTTATTTGCGTTTTATTCAGCATAGGATACATTAACCTTATCCCTTTTTTCCTTTATCTATTCGATAAAGTCTATTAAATATTCTAGTCAAAACTTGTAAAAATAATTTAAAAAAGAATAAAATCATGGCAAAAAATGATTTCACGTGGATACAAGAATATAACACCAGAGCAACTCTATCAATATGTAAATTTCATATAAGCTGGATACAATAACAACACAGATATTAAGACCATTGGGGATTTAATCATTGCACATTATTGCAAAACGCGTGTGTTTATTATTAAGAAGAAAATTCGATATATTTTGGAAAAGTCGAACCTACTATAAGATATAGATTAAGAGAAGCCGAACAAGTGCCGAGATCATTGAGTAAGCAGCAGTCGTTTGTTGGGGTTCTATGCGCGCACATAGTATTTATTCGTGAAGGAGGCGGAAACCTTAGAAATGAAACCGAAACACTTCGAACAGTTGCGCGATCGAGGGAAACCGGGACTCGAAGAACCTTGTCAAGGTTGCATGCGTGCCCTTGTCTCACTCTTCCATTCTCCTTCCTCCTTCCTCCTTCCTTCTTCCTCCTTCCTCTTTCCTCAATCGCACCTAATCGAACGAATGCGCCTAAAATTCATCATCGTCAAAATTGCTCGAGCATTACCGTACGATTTCAAAGATGCTGGAAGGAGTCAGAGAATAATTGTGCTCGTTAAAAACATGATAAATAACCACGTGCTTCGGTCGCGCTTACAAGAGGAAAACAAACGCGTTCTTCTGAACTACCTCTACTACCTCTACTACCTCTATTACCTATACTACCTGTGCTTGAACGCACGAATCGAATTTATAGCAGCGATTGCGTTTCTTATTACTGATTTTTAATTACTAATACTTTTATAGCGAATTTTTTTGTTTACGTAATTTTAAACTACTATAACTACTCGAGTATCGTTTCCAAAATTTCTATTCTATAAAATATATTTGTAGCTCATTTTTAAAATCTAATGGATTTTACTTCTTGAAAAATTATCGAGCTTTAATTACAAGATAATTAAAAGCAATAATCAACTTTGTAAATAATTACGAACATTTCATTTGATATCTCGTGAATTCGAGAGAAAAATTTTAATTATAAATAATAAAAAATTAAGCACAATATTCAAATTTCTGTTACAAAACATTCAATGCGCTAAACATTCAAAATCGAATTAGTGATAAGCGAATAAAGTTATGCACCAATGTAATAACAGTTTCTTCATAAATACTTGATAAAAAAAGTTTTCATATAAAACAATAAATAATAATACTCTTGATACAAATTAAACTCGCTTTCTCGCTTCCTCCCACCCTCCCACTTTCCCACCCTCCCTATGTTCAACTCTTTATTTAGTTTTAATATTTCATTTACAAATTATAAAAAAATAGATTAAACTATATTTTTTAATAGACTTCTATTTTCAATTATTAAAAATTTATAATTATATTTTATACAGAACATATTATCTATAAAATTTTAATTAAATAGAGATACAATTATTGATACAATATATTGATCCATATGCCACTATACATCAAATTAAAAGAACTAACGATTCGAAATAAACTATTAGTAAATACTTAAAACTTATTTTGGATAATTCTATAATTTCTCTAAATAAAATGCAAATTCATTAAAATTAAACATTATTCTTTTATGATACTGAAATAAGAAAATTGCATTATTAAATAATCATGTCTTTTTGTAATACATTATTTTGAGGATTTCAATTAATAAATTTACATAAAAAAATAACGTATAATAATTCATAATAGCATAATAATTTTTGTATTCCTCAAATATATCTATTGTTTTAGACTCCTTGTTGATAAAGCTTTATCACTTTATTTAGGTATTTAGTTATTAATTTCATAAAATATTTCTCGTACATTTAAAAACCGTTGAACATATTTTAATAAAAAATAACAAGAATAAAATATGCTAAGACGTAAAGGAAAAAAATCAAATATGTTAACAATTTTAAATTATTAAAAATATCGATCAAAAAGGATTTTTATCATATTAATTACTAATTATTTAAATATATTTTTTAACGTGTCAAAAATGTTACGAAAGAATAAAAAAGCTATTGTTTATAATAACACGTTCAAAATTAATTCCAAATTGTTTATAAAAATTTGAACTTAAATTTAGAATTTTTCTCTTTCTACCTCTCTCTCTGTTTAAAATCTTCTTTGTCTTTATATTCTTCTATGCATGTTTAATCAGTTTACGTGTATATTGTTTAGCCTAGATATGCGTATAAGTCAATATTACATATTTTTAATAAGATACAGTTATGCTGGTTTTAGTTTTTAGACTATTTCACAGTGTCAAAGTAAAATAATATATTATATTTTAAGATGTTAGTAAATATGCAAAGATTTAAAACAAATTTCTGATATGAATTGTAATAATTTTTTATAATTCGTATTGTATATAATAAAACATTATTTTAAAATTTTTATATTGTTTTGTTCTTAATTAAATTTTCTGTACTTTAGTAAAAGAATTGTAGTACTTTATAAGGTTTTTTACCCTTTTATAAGACTTCCCAAGAAACCTTTCTGTAAATTTTTTTTAGATCTAACAAAGTATTAAAATTATTAATAATTATGTAATATCTATTTTAAATTTTATGTAACAATAATTTAAATAATATTGTACAACTCTTATATAATAAGTTAACCACTCTAATTTTCAATGATTCTATAGTACGTACAGTTATTTTTCAATCAATTTATAACTTTATAATCAATTTATTATTTACATAGAGGATACTATAACTACTAATCTTAAATGAATGTATATAAATCTAGAAATTAATTTTTATATACATAATATAATAAATTTTAATATAATTGCATATATTTAATTATATAATTATATTTAATATATATGAAATATATTTTTTAATGAAATACAAATTTGAATAAGAATTTTAAACTATTATAAATGAATTATTATAAAAATTCTTAAAAATATGAAGTAAAAATTAAATTCATATTATTTTAAAATCTTTTGTATTCTTTATTATAATAAAAAAAATTATAAAAAGTATAGTTGTATATTAGAAGACTGCAAAATAATTGTATAAGATTAGGGAAAAGTTATTTAGTAAATTTTATAATATTTCATATTTTATATTTGTTCTATAATTCTAAATTTAATAGGAATATATCAGTATATTATTTAAAAAATTATAAGGTATATATATAACTTATTTTTCATCCTTTTTATTACACTTTTATTTTTTATAAAAATAATTCAAAATATACCTAAAATTCGTCTAAAATTATTATTAATACAAAAGTTAAATAAAAATGGAATGATTTGATTCAACAATATAAACAAATCAAGAATATAATCATTTCTTTTAAGAAATTAGCTTGATTCGAGATTCGTTAGAGTAAGTACTATTTATCATAAATCAACAAGATTAAATTGTTTCTAAATATTAATACAAAATGTTTTCATCGTCATCATATTTTTAATGTCATGTTATTCAGAATATTATACAATCTCAGTTAATTTAGAAAATCAAACATTATTCGAATTTGATTCTCAATTATTAGTATTTAAATATGTAGTTGTTGTCAGATAAATTTTTTTATCTTGAATATTTAAATTAATTTTTATACTTTCTATTTTTATTTCTTCGATAAAAGTTAGTTCTTAGCTTATGTTAAAAATGTACTAATTAAAGCTATTTTTTATATCTACTATTAAAAGTAAAAAATTGCGATATCTTTTCATATTTTTTATTTAATTGTTTTAATAAAAAATATGTTATAAGAGAATAGTAGATATTTTGCATAGAAAGTATTATGAATATACGAAGAATCGTGCATTTAATTTAATTTGACTTAATTAATTTATATTTATAAATTTTCTAATATACTGTAAATTATTTTTATAACCATTATTTTGTGATTTAATTTAATACATTTATTTTTAAAATATCTTTTCCCGTTTTGAAATATTACTCGAACACTTTCTTCTAATTGGTAATTTGATACTTATTAACATATTTTTTATTACTTAAATCATTGTAAGCCAACTTTTATTATCTGTTAAGAATAAGAAAATTTAATTTCATAATTTAGGTTAAGTAAGATATATTATATTTAATAATTTTTTTAAATTCATAGATTTAATCCAATATTAATTGAAGTAAATCTTATATTAAGAAGTAGCCACTAAAAACTAATAAATGGAAAGAATAGATTTATAATAAAATTTTCTTAGAAAACATGTATAATTATTAATATATAAAGTAATTTAACAAATTTCATAAACGCTGAAGTTGTTTATTCAGAAATTTTTTTGTACATGCACTGATTATTTAAAATTATATAGACTAAAAAGGTACTCTTTGCAATTAATTTTATATTTATAATTTCAAATAATTATTTCATATTCTTATATTACAGAAAATATTTATTAATAATCAAATAATCGCTTTTTAAATTAATTATAATAAACCATATTAATTGAATTAAATAAAATATTGAAAAAATTTAAGTAAATGAAAATAAATTTGTTATTAAAATAAAAGTTCCTAAATTTTATTATAATAACGTAAATATAAAATATAAAGTTTAGAATACTCCTCTAAATACTCGTGATTTCTTCATAGTTTTAAATTTTATTGAAGAAATATGCCATTGTATTTCATATTAAATCATTTATTGTATTCTTACTAAATATTTATATTCATATATTATAGTATTATTTATAAGTTAATAAATTTGTAGTATAAATATGTAGTATTACATGTATATTATATAGTATTTATAGTAGTTTTTATAACCTCGGTAAGTGAGACGATGCATAGTACATTAACCCTTATGTATGTGTCAGTGATAAATTTTAATTTGTATGACAAAATTAAGTATTAATATTAAAATTTATTTGTTTGTTCATTTTCTGTCATTTTCTGTTTAAGTAAAGTAAAGTGTATGTAAACTATTTCCTATTAATTTTTTCATAGAGTAGTACAAAACACTACATTTTATACATAATATATCAACAAGTTCAAAAACATAATAGATAAAAATTAAAGAGATTAAATATTATGTTATATAATTTCACATAGATTAGATGTATATGACAATCTAATTATTTATGTTCATAGTTTTAATTAATTTTAAAAACTCGAGTAAAAATTAATTAATTGTTATTTTTTAAAGCAATATTATAAGTTGTTTGTAGGTATTATAAGAATAATTATTACAAGTTAATTCTACATTAAAAATTTTTATAAAAATCATTTATTATATGTACACAACTAAGTAATACTGTTTTAAGAATTAGTATATTTAAATAATAATATAAAGAATTTATTAATTAAAACAGTTAATTTAGAGCAATTGTATAAATACAGTAAACTTTTATGTTCGTGAAAAAATAATTTATGCTGTTCTATTATGCTGTTAAATTGTAGTTATTATTCAATTACTTAAATATTTTCTATTTATTTTTAGGGAAATTATCGTACGAAAAATCCTTGGTATGAGCCATTAAACTTTGAATCTTCCAAACAACAATTTAAATAAAAACCTCAAAATGGTTTCTTCCATTTCCACGAATGGAGACGCCGAGGGTCTAAAAAGTTCTACCTTGGAACTTCAAGACGAACATCACTCTCGCCTAATTCTATCCTCGTTAAATATGATGAGGAAAAACAAGTACTTCTGTGACGTTATATTACATGTAAGTTATTGTTTGTGATTAGGTATAATGGTTATACCATAATTTCCTATGTATCTAAAAATTATGTTGCATTAAAATTTTATATGTAAATAATAAATTGTTTATGATTAATTTGTTAAAAATAGTATAAATGTATATATTGTTGATTATTAATTATTTCTAAATATAAAAAAAATTCAAATACTATAAATATATTTATATCAATAGAACGATATAAATATTATATCGATAGTATAATTAAAAGATAGAATATATTTTTTTTAAAGAGAAATTAAAAAATGTTAAATATAATTTAATTTAAAATCTCTTTGTATAGTTTTGCAATAATACAATCCTATTATAATCTAATAAATTTGACTACCAATTATTATTTTATATATATTTTTCATATTTTTTTATTTCATCTCTTGTACGTTAGCT
The DNA here is from genome assembly GCA_018907195.1 of Dolichoris vasculosae. Lineage (NCBI taxonomy): Eukaryota > Metazoa > Arthropoda > Insecta > Hymenoptera > Agaonidae > Dolichoris > Dolichoris vasculosae. The sequence goes on from JACCHY010000003.1 coordinate 5,369,952, forward strand.
TAAAAGTATTATTCCAAAATAAATTACATAAAAAAGTCATTTAATTAAAAAAACAATAATTTTATTATTTTCTGCTATCTATAAATTATTTTAATTCTCTATAAATCTGTAAATTATACCGATTTATGTTTCTGTAAATATATAACTATCTAAAAAACATTTTTTTAAAAAATAGTTAGGTAAATATTGTAAAATTTTATTATTTTGATAGTGATATGTATAGTATTTTACAGTTTTGTATTTTATATCAAAAAAATTACTGTGATATGATATTGTATACATTAAACTTTGTATATTTATATATTAGATTCAAAGAATTTTATAAAGTGAACTGTACATATATTTTAAAATGAATTTCGTATTAGAATATAAATTGAAATGAAAATTAGTTTGCTTTGTGTTTATAAAATAAAATTGTTAGAAATTTTGTTGAAATATTTTACCTTATACGATTTACAATAAATTTAGAAACAATATGCTATAAGTTTATTTGAAAGAATAAATTTAATATTTGTTTTCTTTGTTATCGTTGTTGTTATTCATTTTTAATTACAGGCTGGGAATGTAGAGGTGCATGGTCATAGGGCTGTATTAGCCGCGGCATCTCCATATCTCTTTGAATTGTTTAGCGCTGATAATCAGGGCAATAAAGAACAAATAATTACATACAAACTAAGTGATGATATTGATAAAAAGGCATTACAGAAGCTCATTGATTATGCTTATACTTCGAGGTAAATTGAAAAATAGATATTCGGAATAAATAAATAATTCGGATATGTGGGTAACAAAAATTAATGTTAATTTTTAATGTTATTATGATTGTTGTGAAATGCGATACTATTTTTATTTCCATATTTCATATCTTTTATTCTTTTTACATTGATAATTTTTTTATACTATATTTTTATAATTGAAGAAACATATTACTTAATTTTTGTATTTTCGTTCAGTACATTGCAGCAATATTTTGTTTGCATTAAGCTTTCGATTTCAAACATTCATTATACAGTAAATATTACTATCATAACGTATTAACATCATAATTTTTAACTAAATTCGTTTATAATAATTTTATCCATAAGTTGTTTCTTTTAAGTAAATATAATTTTATCTTAATACATTTATATTAGCTTATTTCATCAACTTCAAATTTTCGATTTTCTTACAACAGTTTTTCGTATATTTTACATTATCACGTAAATTTTATACAATAATTTACAAAATTGTTTTTATAACATTAAATATAAAGGAGATTCACAGTTTCAAGATATTTATTTTCTACTACATTTTTATGAATTATTTTTATTTTTTTTCGTATGGTTTACAATTATACGAAGATCATTAAGTTCATTTACTTCTTGAATTCTCGAATCATAAAATTGCTCCATCATTAGTTTTATAATTTAATCCTTACGTATTTGTATATTTTAATTGGGTAATATAAATATAAATATTTTTTTTATTAAAACGGTTATATATACTAAATAAATAAGCATTTAAGATATCGAAATGTAATCTGTTGTTTAACAAGAATTTTGATTAAATTGACAAAATATATTATAAACATGAAACCGTTCATACCAATAATGTTTTCTAACAATAAGTAAAGTACAAATTTTTTGTTTCTTGACTTTTATGTAATTTGTTGTAGTACGCAAATACATTTTACATATTGTTAAAATTAAATTATCGAACAATAAATCTGAAATAAAATGCGATAAATTAAATTAATGAGTTTAAAAGTGGTAAATAAGAATTTTTTATTTTTTAAAATATAGATAAATCACAAAATATGAATATGAAAATAAATTTATGTGGAGATGATAACTTTAAAAATAACAAACATAAGAGAAAGAGAAAATAAAAAAATGTATTCGATAACATATAATTTGGTACGATACGTTCAATAAACAAAAAGTATAAAAGGATTAAAAAATACATAAATTACGAATTTAAAATGGAAGCATATTATTTCTTTATATAATATAAAATAAGCGCTTAGATCGTGATTCGCTTTATTTGTTGTTTGAATAACGTCCTCGACCGGATTATTTCTTTTATCCACGTGTAAAAACATTAAAAATGCCTCCAGGCTAGAAATAATGCCTACAGAAGTGAAATCAATCTATTTGGCGGCCTTCTACCTGAAGATGGAGCGAATCGCGTTGCAGTGCACGGCCCATTTGCTTGAATCATTAACGCCAGAGTCTTGCCTCGACATACGCGCCATGCCCGGCATCACGCAGAACGAGAATTTCGTTAAACAAGTCGATGCTTATATTAGGCATAACGTAAGTAGCCGCGACTCAACGATGAAGTTAATTGCTATCTGTACGCAACGTCAAAACCCGTATATCGGATGAAGATGAGTTGATTAACAAGACGGGCGATACCTTTGAGAATTCTTCAAAATCGAGATTTTTTTTAATGCTGCAGAAACATGCGTAGACATTTTTACAGTAGTTTATTTTTAAATAATATTGTAATAAAATTTCTTATCGTGAAAAAGAAATTATTAAATTTAAGATATTTTAATAGAGATACTAAGAAATGCTTGTATAATTTTTCAAACCAAATCAAATTAAATCAATTCAAAATCAACGTTATTCCAAACCTTTTTATATAATTTTTGTTTTATATATTTATATTAGAATAAAGTTGCATAAATCTTTTAATCCAGTTATAAATAATGTATGTGATCTTTTTTTCAAGCGTATTACCATACGTATATCATGCGTAGTATCATACGTATCAATACGTATTTAAGTACGTATATTTGTAGATTGTTTCATCCATTACAATTTATATGTAATTATATAATTTACATAAATGGTTAATGTATTTCAAATATTCGTTATCAACAACAAATATATTTTCCTTTATAGTTTTGTTTAAACAATATTTAATAATGAAAACAACTTATTAAACAAATCTATTTCGTAGCACGAGCTATAAATAATAATATAATAATAATAATAATGAATATCCCTAATTAATCAATTTTCATGTAAAATATATTAAGAATTTAAAGTCGAACATCTTAAAAAAAATCTAAAAAAATTACTTGTATTTTTTTCTTTAAAAAATTTATCTATATAATTATAAATATATTGGTTTTAATTTTTTAAATTATTTTTTGATTAAAATATTAAATTTAAATAAACCAAGCGTGGAGTTATTATTTGAATTTTTATCATAATTTATTGAACAAATTTTTAACGTTTTCTTTATAAATATTTTTTTAATAATTTTAATTGACTCAAAGTTAATAATAGTACGTACATGTGTATAAGCAAGGAGCCTTTCGTAAATCATATATAACTGAATATAACAATAGCATTAAAATAAACGAAATGCAAACCATTTTTCTAAACGTAAAAAAACTTTGTTACGTAATCCTTACTATTAATTTAAATACAATTTATATTTGATTAAAAGTTTAACTATCATAAATTCGAAAAGTTTAAACGATGTAAATTATTTATTTTCCATGTTTAACCGTCGTGCTGTATTGTTTTATCAATCTATAATCATTAGAAGTCACTTGAACTTGTATTCTACGTAAAATCTTAATCATAATGCAAAGCATTTTTTTGGCATCATTAAAAATATCTCTTGTAAGAATATCCACTGGTTCTCGAATCCCAGTCGCGAGCATCTCCAGCGCATAAGCGAAAACAATTTCGCGTGATCGCGCGACGATAAAAACACTGCAATCACGAAGAGAAGCCTCCGCACCCTTGAGAGTCTCTTGACCGCCCCTCGCTCTGCCCTCACGACAGTTCGAAGCGGTCTGCGACAGTCCGGCCCTATCCTTCCTGCCGAGTGTGAAGATCGAGGTGCTCTACCAAACCAGCCAGGAAATGAGTCTCGTGAATGGCTCGAGCCTTTGCTGCCTCGTGCTTGATTGGATAAAGCGTTTTCTGGCCGATCAGGACAACGCAGGCGTTCAACAACTCATTGAGAAAACCTACCTTTTGTATCTTGCACTGGACAACAGCCTACAGGACTGCACGGATCTGCCTTCTGGCGACGTCAACGATACCGACATTGTCCAGGATTATAAAAAGATGTCTCTCAAGTCACAGGCTCAAAATAAGAACAGAAGGAAGGGCGTGTTACAGCCAGCCAAACCAAGAGTGCTCATTTATAACAGAAATATCGAGAACTGCGTTGAGGAACAACTGGAACCTGATTGGAACATGATCGGTGTTAATAAAGTAGGAGGTAAAACAATGTTTCTCACTTTTAATTACTAAATTTTGATTAATTTCATTATTGAAAAATTGACCTATTTGTCAAAATACATTTATTCATTGGTTATTTGACTTTATTTTAGTTCATTTATTTCAACTATAATTTTAATACAAGGAGTTTGTTATTGACGATTCATTAAAAAAAATTCTTTCAAAGCTTCTTCGCTATTGCATAATATTCTCTAACTTCAATCGTGAAAAGAAAAATTATCATTTAAATAACAAATTTTATACAATACGCTGTATTTTAATGAAAAATAATAAGTGCCGATAATTATTATTAGTAATACCATTTTAGGTTTTATGGTCAAATATACTTATCGATCGATAAAAATAAAACTAAGAAAAAGTATCTATTATATATCATCTATTAGAGCACACATTCCTGGCAATTGTGACCTTGAATGGACGACTAGCGAAATTGTCGGTGTTACTGCGTCTGAACGTGCCATCTTCCCCGGAGTTGCAGGACACTTGCAATAGGATCCCAGAGGACCAAAGAAGCTCGAGTAGTGAACCCGACCTTTATTGTGCTCTGCCTACCATGAAAGCGGGAAAGTGTTCAGTAGGATGCGCCGAACTCAATGGCGCTTTACTCGTTTGCGGCGGATACGATCGAGTCGAATGTCTCAGATCTGTCGACAAATACATACCCGAAACCAACACGTGGGAGGTATTAGCCCCTATGAAAGAGGCCAGGGGTAGGTTCGGAATTGCCGTTGTCAATAATAAGGTTTACGCTATTGGGGGATCCAATGGTATCACTGAATTAGCAACCGTGGAGATGCTTGATCCACAATGTGGAAAGTGGAAAGCTATTGCTAGTTTACCTCTGGCAAGATCTAACTCGGGCGTTTGTGCTCTGGGGGCCAAGATTTATTGCATTGGAGGCTGGAACGGACAGGTTTATAATTATTTTTACTCAATTACACATTTTTTCACTGGTTTCTAAAGAATTTTTAATATTTCATTTTCTTTTATTATTATCTATCGATAAAGTTTTATTAATACATATGTTAAGAATTAAAAACTTTGCACTAACTTCTAATACTTGAGAAAATTATAAAATTTATTGTAGCAATAATGATGTCCGAGTAAAATATTTAATGCAACCGATCAAATACTTACGGTATAATTTAATCTGGTGTAAGTACAGTATATCTATATGTACATTATACATAATATAACTAAACACATAAATCATAATGATTTTTTAATATTAGAAAATCAAGTTGTCAACATCAACGCTTTAAAAAATTGTGACTTTCGATTTTCATATTTAAAATACAAAGTAAAAAACTCACATTATATATTTATATATTAAGCTTTACTTCTAATATTAAGTCTTGCTTGAACTTAAACCGTATAAATTATACTATAATGAAATAAAATTCAATTGAAAATAACCCAACGATATTGTTATTATATCAAATTATAATGCATGCGATCAACACTCTCTAAACAAATACACAATGAAAAAGTCCAATATAAATTACAAAATACAAAATAATGAGGATCATAAAAAATTTTACAGGCTGGAATAAAACAGTGCGACATTTTCAATCCAGAAACGGGTGCCTGGTTGAGCATTGAATCTCTTAAAATTGGCCGTTATCAGGCGGGAGTATGCGCGTACGACAACAAAGTATACGCTGTCGGTGGCTGCGACTCCTGGAATTGTCTGAACTCCGTGGAGATTTATGACCCAGAGACAAATACGTGGAGCATGGGACCGCCTCTCATTACCGCAAGACGCGGCTGCGGGCTAGCCGTTTTTAATGGGAGGCTATACGCCGTGGGTGGTTCAACGGGCACCCACAGCTTAACCAGCACCGAGGTCTACGACCCTTCGGAACAGGATTGGATGCCTGGTCCAAATATATCCACACCACGTGCAAATGTAGCTGTTACCGTTGTTGGAGATAGGTACGAATCATCCTTTTCTTCTTTATTTTTTTCCATACATTTGTCCTAAGTATCGTTTTTTCTTATTATAAAACTTGGCTAAACATAAACAAACTGATATTGTTTATTATATATTTCAATATGAACATCGATGATCTAAGATAAATAATCTCCTTGAAAACGAGAGATTTGATATGGATATAGTTACGATTAAAAACACAAATTTCTTAAAAATTTAACTTAATATACAATTATAGAAGGAAAATTTGTTTCATTTATAATATGTATTCAACGAACATACCCCAATAGATAGATCCCTTCTAGACAAATAAGTAATTATTATAACTCAATATAAAATATATTTTCTATTTTATAATAATGATGTAATACCAATAAAATCATTCAAGCAATAACTTCGTTACATAAATTCTTAACTTATATATGTTTAAGTCACTTTGACACGCTTTTTAATATTATCAACAATTTCTATTAATAATTGAAAATTTTCTAAAGTTTTCTAAAATTTTAAGCTGTATTTTAGAATACGAATAATACTATTAGATTAATTTAGCTTAAACAATACATTTTTAAGGATTTTAAAAATATTTATAAATTCGTTGACTATTTTATAATTATCTTTAGATTTTTTACTGTTATAATATAATTTATAAATACAAATTCAACTTAACGAAATACTTTATTAAATTAGGAAAGATATAGAAAAAAGTTATCATTATCATTGATAAAAAAACTTTTATACCGATAATTTTTATGAACATAGTTAACATAGGATATGAATCATCTGTATTACGCATGTTAAGATAATTAAGTTAATTCTATGTATGCAATAATTTTGATTACATTATCTATTAGCTAGTTAATAGCTATATGAAACACTATTAATATTTTTAAAATATTACATTTTAAATTTGAAGAAATATTTTAAATAATTTAATAATTTTTTAAATAATTTATTAATTTAAAAAGATAATTTTAAAAATTACTTATTTTTATTTGAAAAATTCTCGATTTTATCAAACATTCATTTGACCTATGTTCAATTTTTTCAATAGTATTTTTCTTCAAACATTAAAATAGTTGTTTGAGAAAAGGATAATCAATTATTGTAATTAATATTGGATTTTGTGTAAATTAAAGTATGTTTTGGTAAAAATAATTTGCTAATGAAAAAATATGGTAATCAACAGCTAATAATGAATTATTATACATTTATATTTGCTTCATATAAAACAAATATATTTAATACAAATCTAAAATATTAAAATAGAGTTAAAAGCAAAATATATATTTTTATTAGATTAAACTTAAACTTTATACTTTAAAAATCTATTTAAAAATTATGAACATCTAATAATATTATAATAGTTTTTAAATATAATTATATATATAATAAAAAATATAATAAAAAATAATATACTAATAAAGCATTCTAATTATTGAAATTTAAAATATTTGTTTAACACAGACACAATAAATTCAGAGACAAGCTTATTATTTTTAAAATATTCCTTTTATTTTATAAATTTTTTAATCATTATCAATTTATATAAAATATATTATAATATTAATTTCAAATAATACTTTTAATATTTTTAAAAATACTGATAACGTATAATTAATTATTATTCGATCATTAATATAATTTTTAATAAAAGAACAAGCAAAAAAGACTGTAGAAAATTTGCAAGAACTGTAATTTTCTGCTTAAAAAATTAAATAAATAAATAATTTTTATAAATCACTATTATTAATAATTACCTTTCACTTTTTTATATTTTAATATGTGCCTAATCAATTACAGATTGTATGCAGTTGGAGGTTTTTCTGGTAAAAACTTTTTAAATTCCATTGAATATCTAGATGTGCATACCAATGAGTGGACGATGTTTATACCAAAAACAGATGGGATAAAAACACCCCCAAATCCTGAATACAATTACTCAGAATCAAGTACCAATGGTAAAAAGGACCTTTCTCATTTACCAGACAGCAATCGGCAACTTAATAAGGCAAATTCTGAAATCGAGTAAAAGTCAATGTTTTCAGTTGATAAATTCTTTTAATCAATGCAAGAGCATTACTATATACGATTATAATTTTAGTACTAAAAGAACAAGTATAATTTCAATGTAAGTAGTGAAAGATATAAAATTGTCTGTTTTTATTTTTTACAGTCATCTGTACAAATTTATTATACTTTTACCATCCTTGATACTACTGCTGTTTGTGCATTTATAAATTATGAAAACAGTTTTAAAAATATTTCGGCAAGTAAAGGTTCATAACTTTCTTTCGTCATAATGAAATTGTGAATGTACAATTTTTCTATTAAAGACTGAGTTTATACTTATAAAAAGTAACAATACAAAATGAGTGACAATTGAATGGTGATAAATGCATACGTGAAAAAGATAACTAAATTAATTTTGAATTTATAAATGAATGAATAAATAATTATATATATATAATATACATAATACATTGTATCTGCTTTTTAATTTTAATGTAACTACTCTTCTCAATAGTCGTGTTTTTAAACAAAAAAATTACGTGATTATAGTTTTATAGAAAGTTACTCAGTTTTTAAGAGAAACATAACTTTTTTTATGAACAAACACATCCTTTTTTTTATATATTCAGCAAACACCAATATACAAGAATTTGATTATTTTGTTTCTTGCAAGTTGTCATACAAGTTTCAAATTTATGTATCAGCACGGTTTCATAAATTTTCATACTACCACTTAAAATGCCTTCAATATTCTATTGAAAGGTATAATTTAAAAAAATTAATATTTTCGAAAAAGAATTGAAAAAATTAAATACATATATATCAATATCAATTAATAAGTCTGAATATTTTACTATATCAATAACTAACTAAACTATAATTTAAAATAATATCAAATCTTAGATAAAAAATATTTTAATTTGAAAAATAACGACTACAAATTGAAAAAATAGCAAATAATACAAAGAATGCTATACATTCCTTTAACATTTATATGTTAATAATTCCAGTGAAATGATAAATGAGACACCTTTTACAAACTGTATGTACCAACAATAAATTTACCTTGTGAAAACTAAGTATTCTTTTTTTAAATATATAAATATCACACTGCCAACATAAAAATAGTATTTTTTCGTAAATAAAAAAGATAAATTTTTTTAAAGTAATAATTTATATGGTAAAATCTAAGGTCGGGTCCAACTTACAATTTAGAAATATTTATTACAAAATCAATACATTTTATGTGCTATTTAATCACTACATAAATTCAAACGAAAATGAAAAAAACGCAGAAAGTATCAAGGAAGTTTTATATTAAAAAAACAATATGTAATTCAAAATATTATAAAATATAAGCCCTTAAGATTATATTAAAATATATTGAATTGATATATTGTTTTATTATGAATGAAATGTAAGTTAAAATAAAAAATTTCTCTAGGAACGAAAAAATACATCAAAATAAATTTATATAATTTTACTAATTTCCCATATTTTTCACTTGAGTGGCTGGTCTTTTCAATACTACAAAAATAAATATAAACAAAATTGTTAAATATATGAAAATGAAGTTCTTGATTGAATAAAATGTAATGGATTGACTAATGTAAAATGTAAAAAAAAATAAGCCTTTATTCAAATGTAAACGATTACAAAGCGATATCACTTTCGTTAGTAATGTTTCAAAAACATGTACAATATGGTATGAATGTGGAACTGTTTTATAAAATGAATCTAATTCTGGAAAAAATATCAGCAAGATTCCGTAATAAAAATATAACTGTTATAATATATTAATTAAAATTTTTTACTTAACTTTTTTGCACATTTAATATATCATTTTATTATTATAATTATATACTTACAACTTTTTATTTTAAATTATCTAAAGATAAGTAAATTTGAACTTTAAAAAATTGTTAAGAATAGGTATCTTCTATCGAAGATAAAGATATTATGAATATAAACATTGTTAAAACTATCGTGATAAATTATATAATAATTTCATGTTCTAATTTATAAAAATGTGATTTTCTATTTATTTGGTTTATTAACTGATTTTTTAATATTTAAAAAATTTTAATATTTGAAGATTAGTTTATGACAGTTGAAAAACAATGGACATAACAGTCTGGAAAAACTTGTCATTAATTAAAACTAAATCATTATAATACAAATATACTATTTTTACATTAAATGTATGATTTTATAAATCTTATATATATTTAACATCACTGAATATGAATTTATTGATTAAATTAAAAATGTTATTCATTTAATACTGATTATAAAACAAATACTTTCTTCAAAAATAGATCTAATAAGAAATATTTTTAATAAAATAGAATAAATATTTCTTATAAATTTACTTTGAATAAGTTTTAATTACAGTTAAATATTAGAATAAAATATTGAAAATGATTTTAATTTAAATATTTTCTGAAATAATAAAAGCTAATTTGTTATTTTAAATTAGATACAAAAATTTAACTTGTATGAAGGTTAATAATGTCTAAAATATTATTTATATAATTTTTGAAATATTTTATTCACATAATCGGTGTAGATAACACTTTTATTATAGATTAACAAATTATATATATATATAATTACGGACATAACGTCATTTATAAAAAAGATTAACCAAAAAAAAAATAATAAAAAAATTATCTGTTCAAAGAAAGATGTTCCATACCTTAATAGACATTCGTACCGATTTTCATATTATAAAAAATTAATATGGTTTGAAAATTAGGTAACAAAAAATTTTTTTCTAGAAAGTTTGTTCAACACACAATTTTCTTTAAACATGAATTTTTGTTTGAATAATGAAAATAATAAATATGTTTAATTAAAATTAAAACAATATTTAATAAAGTTTCATTTTTTTAAATAATTTTTAAATTAATGTAATAAATATCAAAAAATATTTTATGTTTAAAGACTGAAATATGTATTCAAATTTTGAGCCATAAATTAGTTTTTAAAAAATCGGTCCAAATCATCCTAAATTAAATAATTATATAATGTATATTTTGTTTTCATATTCTGTATTGAAACTAGAATAGCCCTTCTATACTTCTCCATTTAAAAGTTTTTTATCATATAAGAATTCTCCTAAGGGTCCATGTGACTCCATCATTTTACCCAAAGTTGAGATTTTTCCTGCAAGATCTCTTTGACCCTTGTACTGTTCATCTAAGAAATCTCCCGTCAGATAATCTACCAACTAAAACATAAAATATTTTTATTAAGATTTTTAAACAGGGAATGTATAAAATGGTAAAAAAAATTATCAGTTTTGATTTCACTTTAAATTAAGTAATAAATATTATTTTCCACTGATCTTATAAATTATATTTTTTTTAACTCTATAATTTTGTTAAATACGAATTTAAAAAACAAGTGTTTAAAAGTTTATTATTATTTTCTGTGCTATTGATTTACATAATTGGAATTTATTTTTAAGTTATGAATACATTACTAATTGTTATAAGAACTAACGTTTTTTTAGTTAATAGACAACAATCTTACTTATCTATAATTATATCTGATAAAGATGATTTGTTTATCAAGAATAAATAGATAATAAACTTCTCATTGGAAAAAATATTTGATAAGAAAAACATTGCTTCAATTAAACATCTTTAATTGAAATACCTTTTCAATAGTATATATAATTTATATTAATAATAAATCAGATTAATAAATTTTAAATTTCAACAAAAATTTATAGGTACAATAATTATTTACACATAATTAGTTTTCTATTTCAAAAATAGAGCAATCAAATATATTTTTACAAAAGACAAATTTTAATTTATATGCCATAAATAAATTCTGTAATTTTTTTCTTTAAAAGTAGATTTATTGATTTACATACACATTAAATTGAAAAAAATTATCTTAAGTACTTACATGATAATCATTGAATGCAATATCCTTAGGCGATTCGCAAGTTATAATAATATCACGAATGTTGCTAGTGACTTGTGCCTCTAGATTAAGGGCATGAGTGAGAGCTTCAACACCGCTGTTCCATTCTTCTCGGATTGGTTTCAACGGGAACTTGAGAAGATTGCTTACATCATTCGCCAACTGTCCGCGCATTAGTAGATATTCAATGACTTTTATCGCATGCTCGCGTTCCTCATTTGCACTCTCGATGAAGAACTTACTAAAACCTGGACGGTTGACTGTATCTCGAGCGAAATGTGCACCCTAGAAAAAATATTTAAATGTAATTTTTTTGATTTTTCGAAAATAATATTAAAAAAATTACTTGATTATGTGCACTTTATTTCTTTGTTCTTTAAAACATATACTTCATAAAATTTTATATTAAATATTTATGCACAATTTATTATTACCAACAATTTAATAATAAAATTAAAAAAAAATATTTTTATCAATCTGGGAAATTTTAAAGTTTATTTTTTAGCTATAAATATAATTATAATAAAATAATGCATAATAATATATTATTATAATAATATATTTCTAATATTTCTTATAAATCCACAAAAATAAAAACAAATTAGGTTTGCATGGTTTGCTAAAATTAAATAAATTTACTCTAGGAATAATGGTAATTATTTACATATTGTAAGTAAATATTGTTAAAATACAAGTATCTGACAAAATTTAAGTAATGAAAGTTGATAGAAATATTCAAAAATAGTTAAAAACTAAATATAAATTCTAAATTTAAAACAATTTATCATTTTTTAATAGACAAACACTACAAAAACTTTGATTGTCAATGTTTATAAAATTCTTAAATGTAATAAATAATTTAATGTCGTTAGTCCAATAAAAAAAAATTTGCTATTACAATTTTTTAAATATTTTAAATAATTTAAATTGATACCATAGCAAGATATGTCATGGCTGCCTCTATTTCAACCTTTACTTGTTCTTCAAGAATCCTGGTACATGGACTGACCATGTCTCGCCAGGCTTGTGGGATATTAGTAGGTTTAACGGTACCTGAAACATTATTTGCATTTCATAATTTTATTCTTTACAAGTTATTAAAATCATATTTTATACTATAGTTTTCTATCACAATTAAATAATTTTTTATATTGAATAGTTAAATTAAGTATATAAAAGAAATTGACACCTTTAATTATAAATAAATTTTTACATTTTGATGTTAAAGATGAATTTCAAAAGTATATATCAGATTAATAGATAATTGTCAAGATTTCATTTCTGAAATCAATACATATTTAAGTTTAATTTTAATCAAAAATTATTACACGATTATGAACTTACTATGATATAATCGGTGACAAATAAAGATAAGTTCAATTTATTTTCAATATATTTGATTTGTTTCACTTTTGAACATTTTTATTATTCTTTGATACTGTATCATGATGCTTACAAAGATAAAAACTTATTCAATGATATCTTTGTAATTACATTTATTTAAAATCTCTTATTTCTTGTTGTATATTTAAGAATTGTTTTATTAATATTAAACAAAAAATATTATTCACATAAAATTATATATGTTAAAAAAATATAAATGATATTAAATGATATTATTGCTAAAAATCTATGCAATTTATTAAAAATAATAATAGTACCATGGAAATAATTAAATTAATTAATTTAAATATTTCAAATTTTCAAACACAAACCTAATTAGTTAATTCAAGTTATGACTCATTAAATGATCAGGGGTGGGAGATCATATTTTTCCTTATCAATACATTGATAATTATAATAAATTCTAGAAATCAATTTTTATAATATAATAACCTAGTTTATAAATCAATAAAGTATTTGTATTATTCCATTGCATGAAATTACTAATTATTGTAAGAATTTGAATTAGGATTATAAAATTAATATATTTTTTAATCTTAGATAGTTAACTTATTAACAAAAGATATTTTCAATGCATTAAAAATTTGTAATTGATCAAAAGCAATAGAATTTAATGTTTTTACATAATTATAATTATATTATCAAATCTCTGTCTATATATTTTGACATAATCGAAACAAATTAAATTCCTTTTCAGATATTATTTCTGTTAAGAAATATTTGCATTTTAATATTTATTTTCAAAATAATATATTTACTTTACAATATCTTTGAATATTCAAAAAATTTAATATAAGTAAATATTTATTAATGTTATGGTAATGCCAATTTAATTATAAGAAAAGTAAAATTTTGTTTATGAATATATAACATTCTCTTATTTAATTTTAATCCTTATAAGTAAAGGTTTAAAAAGAAGCTGAAGAAGCTCACAAAACATCTACGATTAAAATAAATCAGAACATGTATCACCAAGAAAGAATTGTAACAATGACTAGGAGCCACTAACCTTTAGATACAATCAATGAAATAAAGATTATTTAAATAACCTACAATAGTGCCAAACAATTTTCTAATAATGTTTGAAAAGACATTACCCCAGTCATATTTAATAAATCAAAAGGTCTTTTTAAAAGAGCTAAAGATCATGTAAATAGATGTTTCATTTATCTTTATCATTGTAGGCTTATTTTTCATACAAAGAAAACCGCAAAATTTATTTAATAAGTCATAAAATTTATGAAAAATAAAAGGAAATCTTTAAAAACAGATAAATTGGACTACTCAAATTAGCATTCATGACTGTATATGTTCAAATAATAATAATAATAATAATAACGATAATACTCACATTTCAGGTTGTCGGCTGTGCAAATGCCAATGCACGATAATGCGAATACAAAAGCGCTAAGCAGCTTCATGACGTCAATTGATATTGTAGTATTGTTGTTGTCGATGAAGTAAAAATGAAAAGTTTTAGATGTACGTCGGGAGTGCTTCAAAATTTAATAATTGACTCGTTACGAAGCAACCTTTATACACACTGGCATAGAAGGCTGGCTTCTAACAACGTCTCTCGAGCTAGTGTCGCGGATGTATGCGCTGACGATGATCTCTCGAACCTGAATCAAATAACGCTGTTCTTGGCCATTGGCCACTCAAGAAAACAATGATACTTAATATGTATAACTCGTGTTGCAAGCGACGTCGTTGTCGCTACTGTTGTATTTGTATTGTACTCTTCGGCGTCGTGCTGCCACCACGGGAAAAATATTTTCGCGCACAGAAGGGGGAACCCGTGTGACGAACATATATGTTTTGACCCCGACGGTACAAAAGGGGAAGTACCACTGGAATATTCTTCGCAGTTGGAGCTTCCAATGTTGCCACGTTTCCCTATATAAAATAATGCGTCATACGTTATTTCAAATATGAAATTTATTTTTGTGGAGCTTTTTTGTTTTATGTTTTGTAATTTAAATATGAAATAACATGAAATTTTTATTAAAATTATAACACAGTCTATACTCTAATCATTTGTGTCGTACTTTTCATATACGAAATAGCATGTCTTAAAGAATAATTATATCTTTCCAGAAAATAAAATTTATGAACATACATTGATATAGTTTCATAAAAAATCGCAACTCCGTAGATCTCTGATTTTCATTATTTCAATTTTTATATGTGTACGTGTTTAACTGAGGTATTTAAAAAAAACAACAATTTAAAGATTTTGCTTCTTTCTACGTGTTTTGGAATTTTATGTATTTCATCTCTTTTTCGCTCAAATAGATGAAATACATGCTCAATTTTAATAAAAGTACTAAAAATAATAATAATGGGAAGTATATCATCCGAATAAAATAATGTTATTTTATAACTAATAGTAAAGCTTAACAAACTTAATATTTTTGTTGTGTGTTACAGTTCTATTTTTAAAATATGCACAAATTCGAATTATTACATTACAACCAAGTTTACAATGATGTAGAATTTTTCATATATAATTACAACTAATCTTTACAGAATAAATTTTCACATTTGATAAGCTATTATACTAGATTTATTTATATCTATAATACAATATTATGTATAACATAAAATTTGTTATATAACTAAATTTATTTTAAATTTTTGTGGACTATTCATTTATTTATAATATTTTTTATATTGAATATTCAAATAATAATTCTAATAACAATAAATCTAATGAAAATCTTACTAAATTTTCATTAGATTACATATACGAAAATCATTAAGATCATTTTCTTTAAAATAAGCGATTAAATAGCAGTATGAGCCAAAATTTACTTTTAAATTTATAATTATTTTCTTAAAAGTTTTTAAAATATTATCGATTATATTTTTAACAATCTATTCTGCAATATTTAAATATTTAACAAAATAAGAGTTTTAGTAATTATTCAATAACAAACATAGATCATAATACAATTTATATTATAGGGACTTATATAATTTATTAAATACAATAAAATTAAAACAAATAAATTATTATTACTTAGAATTAAGACTAAAAACAGAATTATAGATAATTATTCTAAATAATAGTTGATATAATATAAAAAGTGATTTTAAATTTTATGTTGATGAAATTTTGAAAAACTAAACAATAACTGACAATAAAAGTAAATAACAGTTGTCAATGTTATCTCATAAAAATAATCTCATTTATTATTTATTATTCTAAATATCTAAATAACTTTTTTAAGATTATGTATAATATTATGATAAAACTTAAGTATTTGATAAGAATCATAAAATGGATTCATTTGCAATAAAAACATTTAATGTTGAATAATATTAAGTGAATAAAATATAAAAAAAAAGTTTATAAACTTAAATCAGTGCTTATTTATTTTAAAACTATAAGTAAAAAATAAAATTTTATTACCAAATTCAAAATTCAACACAATTTAAAATGTTTAGTTATAATTATAATTTTAATAATGCAAGAAAAATCGAAATGAACATACCTATTAATTAAATATTCTTTAGAATTAATTGACAATATTTAACTGATTATTAAACTTACAATTTTATGGTTTTTTAAAAAAATTACGGTAAAATATTATATGCATTACATTACTATACTGTAAAATTGATGTAATTCATTATTAAAAAATTTGAAAAAGTATGGTATATATCCGTTGATATTATATTTCATAGTTTTATAGATTTTATAAATTATTTAAAATGTTATTACATATATTTTGAATTTTTCATAAAAAAAATAAAGTTTGATAATTTTATACTCAAATTCAATTATAAATACATAATAACTCAGGTTATAAAAATATATTTATAAAAAAATAATTTGACACATACATATATATATATACAGAGAGAGAGAGAGAGAGAGAGAGAGAGAGAGAGAGAGAGAGAGAGAGAGAGAAGAATTTTTTTAATACAACTAGTATGACATTTTATATAATATGTAATTAATATTTAATTTGCTTACTTACTACCTTACTACCATATCAAAACTTACAGACTCGAAGATAGTTTGACAATTTATATAAGAAATATATATTACAATATTATCTTTAAAATACAATTGTTATTTTGTAAAATATATTATTGGCAAGATTTTTTAAAAGTTTTTCATAAAAGACATACTAAATTGAATGCAATTTTATAAATTTAATTACAAAAATTTTTTTTTAATAATTCTAATTACACACATCGGCACCCGACACACGCACACGTATATATATATATATATATATATATATATATGTGTAAATTTTAATATAAAAAAATAATTTATATAATTAAAATCACAAAAATATTTATGAGTATGTATTTATATATGATTAATTCTTAAATTATAGTAATAAGAATTTCATTTTAAACAATCAGGAACTAAAATAATTAAACTTTTTCTATTCGTCAAACTTTTTAAGATAATCTATTCAAAAATAAATAATTTGTTATTTTATTGTTTATAGAAAATATTTTATTAATGACTTAAAATATAGTTTTGGTATTATATATTAATACTCATTATTATGATTTCCTTTATAATAAATAGGATAATATTTTATCCGAATGTATTTCATAAAACTTTTAGAATAAAATTTAATTATTTATTTTTCATAGAATATATATAAATTATCAATAATTAAAGCTTCATCGATAATTTTAAATAATAAAATTTAATTTAAAAAATATTGTTAAAAAGCTAAAATTAATACATTAAATAAATTAGTTATGTTTATATTGGTAGACAAACTTTATAATAATATCAACTTATTATTATTAAGATTCGAAGAGAAATGAAAATGAAAATTTATTTTTTTAATATAAAATATTTTTATAAAATATATGTACTAACTAATTTCAACATTTATTATATTTTCCACTATCATCGAAATTTATTATCTGAAATAATGCATATCTTTATTTCCAAAATAATAAAATAATATTAAAAATTACAAATTTATTCAGTACAAAATAAAAATTTTATCCATAAAATAAAAAAAATATATTCATGAAAAATAATTTATTAAAAATAATTGATATATTAATATAATTAATTATTGATATTTATCGTATCGAATTTAATATACAAAAAAATTCTTTGATAGAGGAAAAATATTTGAATCAAGAAAAGTTGCTAATGAGATAAACATAACTAATACAAGGAAATAAGATTTATTAATTTTTTTTATTTGAAAAGAACTCTAATCATTATTGTTTGTAGAATATCTGTTATATTAACAAGGATAAAGAGTAAGTAATAATATTAGAAAACGCTCAAGATTTCGTTTTGGAAAAAAAATATATAAATGATAAAACGAACAATGTAATATATCGTTCGGTCAATTCTTGATTTAAAAAATAATACAAAAAAATAATATAAAGAATTATTGATTTGAGTGACATAAGAAATACTTATTCAAAGAATAAAAATTAATTATATTATTATTCATTAAGCGCTTGGTAAAATCAAATTTAATTTGGTAAAACTATGTATAAATCGGTTTAAATACAATTTCGCCATGTATTATTTGAAAAATAAATAATCTGAGATTTTTTTATCATGTATATTTTTTGTTAATTATTTCGGTATATTATCGGTTAAGATATAAATATGATTAAAATTTACGGAATTTGTGTATTAAGAATAAAATGAAGAAAATATTAACTTTGTCCAAACGATTCAACCTTCTAAATTACGTTTTTAAAATAATAAATATATACTTTAAAATAAATAGTTAAAAATATTAAATATTTTATTTTAATAGTTACAAGTGTAAGCAAAAATGTGGCCAAATATACAAAATATCATAGTAAATTATATAATTAACGAAAAAATTATTATTAAAATATTCATGCAATTTTTATGATAAAAAGAATGAATAATGAAAACTATCGCTAATGTTTCGTAAATAATTAATTTCACCAGAATTTCATAAAATTATGACACATTATGAAAATCTACGCAATAAGCGAATAAAAATATTTATCACGAAAAATTATTAGTCATAGTGTCAAACGAGTACTAAACAATATATTCGTCACGACACGAAGAATTATATCAGCGGACATTCCTGTCGATCAGATTGCTAAATACGATTATCAAAAAAAAAAGTGGCGATCGTATCCGTTGTTAGGGAAAAATTCCAAAACTACCCGTTGAATGTCGATTAATCATGAAATTTGTAGTATCGTGTAAGTACAATGCACACATGTATTAAATAATTTTAATGATAGAGTTCATCCCAATAAGTTTGGCAACGCTGTATCCGAGCGCCTGTGCAAAGAGAGGGCAAAATACGATAGAAAATCCCCTCCCTTGGAGCGTTTTTCCCGATAGGCAACGGCAGCAGCTCTGCCGAAAGTTCGCCTCTTCATTGTTTAGCACAGCGTCGAAGCGAGAGTATTCACGCTTTTTGCTAAATATACCGATAACTTTGGACAATTAAGTAAGTATTTTATACGATACATTTGGATACGTTTTACGTTTTACTCGGATTTCAAAACTATCAGCGATTCTGAATTTCTGCGTTTCTTCGGTCTCCGTGGAGACACTTGCATCCCTTTAGGCTTTCAACTATTTCGATTTAGTAGTACACACACCCATGGGGTTGTTTACTTCTCCGCTCGATAATTTTATTGCGCGTTTGTACATCTTTATTTTTTATTTAACTACTCGTTATATCGGGTCATTATTGAAGAAGAGGGGGCAAGAATGTACGCCACTTTGATTGTTCGTTCGATAAAGAGTTCGTACTTAGAAAACCACCAAGAGTATTTTGATCGCGCGATTAAAGATAAGTACTATTACATTGTCTGAATTTTATAAAATTATTTTAAACTCTTGCCCATTAAATTTTTATATCAATTATACAAAGTATTGATCAAGGATCATTGTAATTTAGTTCTTTCAAACATTCTAGTTTAAAAAGTTTTAACTATATTTAATTTTTATACTCGTATCAAATGTGGTTTGATTTTATGTATCTATTTCTTATCAATTTAGTTTGATTTTTGAAAATTATAAATTAAATTGATTTATTTAAAGGAAGTTAATATTTAAATAAATAACTTTTGTGAATTTAATGATGTAATTTAGTACATTGTAAATGATGATTAGAACTTTTCTTTTTGTTTGCTTAACCTATAATCAGTATTGAATACTTTATTAAATCATTGGATAAATTTATCATCTAAATCGATGAATTCAATCCATTGCCTTTATAATCAATTCATTTTTTAGGAAGAAATATCGGATGTTTTAATATTTAATAAAAATAAATTTTATCAGATCTTTTTGAGTTGAATATAAAATTTTAATTTATTTATTTCAATATATTTCATTAAAATGATGTTTAATGCTCTAATATATTATGGAAATAGATTAACTTTTATTTTTATGTATCTATTAATACATATTTTATTGTATATTGGCAAAAACTATTTTTTTATATAATATAATAAATAAGAATATAAATAAATTTGCTATAATTTATAATTAATTAAGATAAAATTTTTGTAGCCAAAATGTTTTTATTAGGACTTCTATGTACTTTGCTCTTAACTGCTTCAGCAGAATTTTGCTATAATGATGTTGAGTCTGCATGTAGTCCAAAACTTACATCAATACTAACAGGTACTTTGAACTTAATAATATATCAACTTTTTATGTTAATCTTGTAATCCTTTTTTTTGGAAAATGTAATTTCTATAAATTAAATATACAAATTAGTATGATTTTTATATCTAACTATTCAGTAAAAAATATTTTTTTGCCATTGAAAACAGTTAGTAAAATTTTCTTATAATATATTGATATACATATATATATATAATGCAAAGATATTAAAAATGTGAGCAACTGTAATAACTTAATTAACCTATTCATAGAAAAATATAAATTTGATTTAAAGTACTTGAATGTATGTTAATGTAGTATAACTATTATTTAAATTTTGTAGACAGTCCAACACTACCCAATTGTAATGCAAAGTATGGAGGTATTGATGCTCTGCAAACCGAACTCCAAGCTTATGCAAATGGACATATTGAGACTAGTTTTGAATTTTTGTTAATGTCAACTCATTTTGGTAATTATGAATCTAATAGAGATGGATTCAAAGGTCTTTATAGGAAATTATCCGATAGTGCATGGGAAAAATCCATTGATATAATTAAATATATTTCTAAAAGAGGAGGTAGAATGAACTTCAATCAACTTCCACATTTTAAAAAAAATGTAAGTTAAAATTTTATTTTAACTTTCAAAATGTAAAAAAAATATTTAAATTGATATTGTCCCACTATTATCTGTAACATATATTTTATCAATTATAAAGAATTTGTCAAAGAAATTTTATTTGGAAGTACTTTCTAAAAATTTCTTTTTTTATTTTTAATTTGATACATTTTTAGATTATTTATTACGATTTTTTAACTAAATTATGTACAGACTATTTTTAATAATGCATTATAATGAATCTATAAAATGTTTTAAAAAACTAAAAGAAAAATAATTGTGATAATTGAATTACTAAAGATTATTGTATTAATTTAGTACTAAACATTAATTAAATGAACCACATTAATTTTAGGGTAAAGATTCTCGTGTCTTGGAATTAAATGAATTGCACAGTCTAGCTAAGGCGCTTGACTCACAGAAACAGCTAACTACTGAAGCTCTTCGTTTACATACTCAAGCAAAGCATCATCAAGATGCTGCAGTAGCCCACTACCTCGAGGAAGAATTTCTGGAACCACAGTCTGAAGTTGTCCGTACATTAGCTGGACATGCATCTGATCTGAAAAATCTGCTCAATCGTGATGCACCGATCGCTGTATTTATATTCGATGAATATCTTCAAAAAACCTTATAAATTAACTCTGAAAATATGTTTTTTGTTATGTAATAATTATTTTGTTTCTACATTATATAATATTAAATCTAAAGAACAAATAATATAAACATGTACAGACAGACAAGTTTTTGGTAAGGGAGTTATTAAAAAATATAAAGTAAATCTTATGTATTGTCATTGAATAACTCATTTGTTTGTTGCAATATTTTGATTTATTATTTTCTTTATTGATATATAAATATTAATTGTATTTATTCTCTTTTCAAATAGAGGTGGATGTTTATATGAATCGTTTTTACTTAATTTTAGATAATCTTTCTAATTATAATAAATTATCATTTAAACATATATTACTTTTTTTTATTCATCATTATATTTGAAATTACATGCTAGAATGAGGTTAATAATTAATATTAAAATGCTTTAAATACAAAATTTAGTAATTTATAAAAATAACTTATTTTGATTTAGCTAAATAAAAATTTTATATTTTATAAATGCATTTAAAACTTAAAGATGTTTCTATTGCAAATATAGATTTATGTTATTGATAATCCAAGCAAGGGCATGACTAGTATGTATATAAATTATGTAACTTGTTAATGTTTTTTATACAAAGTTTATTTCGTGTACATATTAATATATGTTGCGCAATCATATATTAAATTTTAACATTGAATAATATATTTTTATTTATTCAATAAAAAACGTAACATTATTGGATAAAATAATTTAGCTTTAAAAGAAACAAATATTTTATAATTCAATTTATTATGTTTTTCTATTTACAAATCACTAAATTTATTTTCTAATATTAAATAATTAGTATATATGTATCAACCAATCATCTGCTATTTATTTTAATATAAAAATAGCTACTCTAAACATGTTTTAAACTTTTTCTTATCTTAAATGAAAATGGGTATACATATTTATAAGTGTTTATAAAATTTCAGTTCTATTATTCTATTATACTCAAATTATACAGATTTAAATCTTGAAATTAATGTTTTATATTTAAAATATTTTAATTACAAATAGATAAAATAAATATTAATTTATTATAATTTATATTAACAATATAATTATTTAGTACTATTAATAATAAAAGTTGTTTTATTTATAAATAAATTTTATTCAAATAATTTTGTTAAAGTCCCTTTTATTGTGTGAATTATACAACATATTTTAAATTGTAATTGAATAAAAATAAGCTCTATATAAATGCTAAAAATCAAATGCCAGTAAAATTAATTTTGCAAACATTCATTATCTGAAGTATGAAAAAAATATAATTGTGCTACTCTTGCAAATTATTGATATAAAACAAAATAATTATAATTTTTAGAATAATAATTTAAATTTAATAAATTCTAAATATATCGTAAATAATATATATATATATATATATATATATGTTGAAATTTAATTGTGTATAATTATAGATGTTTCTAAATAACACTAATTGTTAAATAATAAGTTATTGACGTAATAAATGTATTAAAGATGAGATTTTTCATATTACAAAAAAATTGTACATCGTTATTATTTAAATTTATATTATATATTTCATGTGGTTGGGTCAATTGAAAAATATTAAATATAATAAAAAATTATAATACAAGAAAATTAATATATAAAAAATTATAATATATTATAGAAGATTAAATAAAGTACTTAAGATGATTTAAAAATTTACAATTAATACATATTTTATAGATAATGGTTAATACTTCAAAGTAATTTAAAAACTGAAAGAAGCTTTATGTTTAAAAAAAAGTTATTGGAGACTATTTCATTAAATTGGATGCTTATATTAAAATTGAAAAAGGAGTCGAGCAAATGTTAATAGGTTAAAACTCCGATTTAGCAACTTCGCGCCTATCATGAAATATAAAATGTATTTTCCATACATCGCACGATAAATCGAATATTATCATGTTTTAAAGTTAGATGCAGAATGAAAATGAAATTGTATATATACGTTATCTCGAAACTCCAGCAACCGATATACACTCACGACTTGCAGACATTTTCGTATCGTAGTTGGCATGTAATTCTCCGTTAATAGTCATAGAATGTAGTATTAGGTCGTGCGATATTACGCAGTTTTCCAAATTAATCATGTATTTAACATAAATATTTGGTGGTATTTTAACAAGGAAGAGCCTTCTGATAGACAGTAGATCCATTTGAGATACAGCGTGACATCGACAGCAGTCGTGTTCACTAATCGTCCATTAAAGCGAACGAAGCGTCAATTTATTTTGTGATCCTCAACTGCCCTTGAAATTACAAAAGAAAACGGTGCAGTGCACTAGTTAATTCAACATTTTCAAAACTTTACACCCGTATATTTTGCTGATATTTTAAAAGCTTATCTAATTATGGAACATCGAAGATATAATTACGGAAACACAATGTCGGTAAGAATATCATTTTTTTTCAATTTAAAATACCTTATTATTTACTGATTCTGTATGAGTGAAATAAATAACAAGCATAAAAATATTCTAATTTTGATATTTATTGCGCTAACACTGATTGTATTTAGTACTTAAAAAGACATTACATCGAGATACTTTAAAATATATTGTTAAGTTCAAATAATAAATTTAATTTTTTAATAAACAATTTTTATTTTACTTGAAACACTTATTTCATTCATTATTCAAATTTTTTCCACATTATTGTAGCATTATACAGCATATTGAAAAAATAGAGTAAAATGTATAAAACCAATAAGATTAACAAATGATAATTTAGTCTTCCATTTAAGTTTCAATGAGCACATCAATTTAAATTTTGATTTAATTTTCAAGAAATACTAGCCATTGGTATAATTATACAATAAACAATGAAATTAGAAATTACCATTTATTCAAAACTTTTCAAAAAATTGCTATTGTTACATATATTTTAAATGTTACTAATTACTTTTGTTTTTTATTGATAAAGAAAAAATCAACAAATATTTCATTTAATATCGATTAAAGTGATTGATTTGAAAACTAAATATATAAATAGTATAAAAGCATATAAGTAAAAGTTGGAGAATTTAACTTGGATTTAATAATAATGGGTTTAAACAGAGTATAATTAATATGACAAATAAAATTGTTTAAAAATATTTTGCTTCTGTTTATTAAACAATGAAATCTTTTAATTTTCAATTATTTTAATATATTGCTCTCTATAATTTTTTTTTATTATTGAAAATTATATTTTTAAAAATTTAAAAGCTCGAATGAAATTTCGTTTACTACTTATTATTTACTTAAATCTTACTACTTTTCAAGTAACTTTTTTAAGCCATACGCTGTATTAAATCAATGGTTATAATTCTCTATACAGTCTAATAAATATAGTTAATATAATTGAAAATATTCAACAATTTCATATTAAATTATTGTTAATTTTTCTATTAATATAAAAGATTCAATTGTTAATAATAAGTTTTAATATATTTTAAAATTTTAAACCACAATATTGTAAAAATATTCTCTTTTATAATAAAATCAAATATAAAATTCATAAATAATATTAAAAAGACATTTAAAAAATAATAAAAATAAAATATAAAAATTCAAATCTTAAAAATATTTAATTTATATTTTTTATATACTTTTGTACAATATAAGTTAAGTATATGTAATAGCTATACCACGTACAGCTATATGATATATATTTTTTTCATATATTTGGTATTTATATATCCAATAAACGAATACAAATTAATATTTATATGTGTGATTATAGTTTTTAAAATTATTAAATATTTAATTAAAAAATTATTAAATATTTAATTAAAAAATTATTAAATTATTAATATAGTTAAATTTTTTCACAAATCCAAATTTAAATAAAACTATTCATTATTTGATAATGCATACATAATATCTAAGTTTGTTTTTTTAATATTCTTGTTATTAATTTCTATTATTGAAAAAATCTATAATTTTTTTGTATTTGTTATTTTAAGGAATTCTTCAATTGAAATATTGATATAATTTAAGAAAAATATTTTGTATCCAATAATTAAATTAACTTTCTCAAATTGATGTGTATCGCATGATTACATAAAATATATAATAAACATAAACAAAACTTATTCATAATATACTATTTTTAATATAGATATTTATATTATGCATAAATAATAAAACATACAATATGTAATTTTTAAATAAATAAACTAAATACATATAATTGTAATTTATTTCAATTTTTGTAATTAAGAAACTTTCTATTAAATTTTGAAATAATTAACTTACTGGCGAGACAAATGATAATTATTAGAAAATGGTAATATTTTTTAATATTTAACAATTTTATACATCAACAATAAATTATGGATATTCTAGTATTACATTTATTGACTTTGTAAATATCCGAATTATCACAATTATTGGTGTCTCAATGAATATTGTAAAAATGTATTGTACAATTTCTTTATAAATTAACTATGCTTAAAATTTTTAGATAATTTTAATGTTGAAAATTTGATAATTCACAAATAATCAATATATGTATTTATAGAATATAAATATTGATATAAATTTTAAAATAGATTATTCGTCATTTATTTTTTATTTAACTAAATATAAACAATAATAACCATCATATTTTATAAATATTTACAAATAATTATTTGAAATATACGAACCATTATATTAAATTTATTATTCAAATTTCATTTACCTATACAAAATTTCACAAAGTATCCTTACTAAAAAACGCTTTAAAATTTAAATAATTTGATGTATATTTTTAATATAAATTATTTCCAATGTAAACATTAATAAATATTGAACTCATCTTCGTAATGTCTTGAAAGATGGCATTGTATAAGATTTGTTTTTAAATTAGAAAAAAAATAATTAAATAAAGCTAACGACTCAAAACAAAATTATGCACTTTTTAATGGTATACACATTCGATCTACAGTTGGTATTATAAAAAATGTGAAAGAAAATCAATTTTTGAATATTGATTTTAATTTTTATTATAATACTTTTATAAAATAATTAAAATAAAACTAATTTATCGATGATTTTATGATTAAACGATGAACACAACCATAAACATTATCTTACCTTAGTCTAATAAACTACGTCACCCGTCTTCTGCTACAGACGCCCTCAAATTTCGTAAGAAGTTTTCAAAAATAAATATATACACTTTATACTCTGAAAGTTTTACTCTGATGATCGCTCAGATACTCTCTTGAAAAGTTATTTAACGCTTTGAACACGTTTATGTAAACAAATATATACGATTATGAAAAGTACGTGGAGGGACAAAGACAGAGTGAGGATAAGCTTTATATAATTTTTTCTTTTAATATAATTTTAAACTTGTGAAGATTTATAGACTAATTGAAATATTATATTCATATAAAATGAAAAATATAAAGAATTACACAATTTAAGATTTGCATGAGACAATATTTTCTTTACTCCAAATATTGTTTTTGTCTAAAAATATTTAATGTATAGTAGCTAGTATTTAATTTTTTGTGTTTAAATTCAAATCTGATCAAAAATCTTATTTTTAGACTTATATCTTACATCCTTTATTAGAATTAAAATTTTTTATTTAAAAGAATTTAATAGCATATTTCACTTTTTCTTCGTCTTGAAAGAAATATTAATGTGTAAATTTTCAATAATTAAGTAAACTAAAAAATTTGTTTATAAATTCATCAATTTACATTTTCAACGAATATAGCTTTACATTTACGTTCAATTTCTAAATTTATAAATACATATCATAGAGAAGCATTGCAATAAATATATCGATTGTTTAAAAAAAACCATGAATTATAAGCAACTTTTATATGTTTTAAGATCTAACGAAAAACGATTTCTAATTTTCAAATTTGAAATAAGAAAAACATTGATTAAAATAGGTATTTCATAAAAATAACAGTTCATTAATGGACCATCATTTCTCGTTACAATATGTTAATAAAAAGTATAAAAATTTTAAATTAGGATAATCGTACTCTTCCTAGATATTCTAGATTTTTTATATAATTTATTTTATCTATCATAAAATAATTTAATTTTTCACGTAAATAAATTTACATATTTATATTACATATTTATAAGCGAAAAAGATTAATTAAAAAATTTAAAAATATATAAAATATGTACTATAATTAGGTTAAGCTTAAATAATACTTCTATAAAATTGTTTTCACACGAATAAATTAGATTTTGATTTTAATACTAATTTGATTTTATAATTCTATTTTTAAAAATTTTCTTTCATTTTTTGTTTTAACATTACTAACTATGCAACTTTATACATCTATTGAAAAGAATACTGTATAAAATTTTATAGTTCAAAGTTTTATTGTATAATCAAATTAGATCATTTTTTATTTTCTTAGGCAATAAAAATAATGATTTCATAATAATCATCGTAGTAATAATAATGACAATGGCTACGAAAATGAGAATAATGATAAGAAAACAATTTTATGTTTAATAAGATCAAGAATTATTTGATAAAAATTGATTACTTTGAAAAAACTTGTATCACAGGAGGAATGTAAAACGGTAACAAAATATAGGAATAATTGAATTTATCCGAATCGTATCGATCTTTGAAGGTATATTGAGTTGCTCGCAATAGATCTAAAATATAGGAGTAATTGAATTTATCCGAATCGTATCGATCTTTGAAGGTATATCGAGTTGCTCGCAATAGATCCATACATATATGGTCCGGGGACGCCCGTAATCCGTGTAAAATTGTACGAATAAACTCGCGGCCCTGAGTTCGGAGAAGCAAGATGCTAGCTAGTTACAAGCGAATCGTCGTGTGGAAAATTTCTTAAGATTGCTAAAACTCCACAAAGGTAGTAAAGGGTAACGCAATCGCGAGGAGGTGAAGTTTATGGATCAAAGAGAAATGAAGTAACGCGAGCAACTACGGTATTACACGGAATGGGGTCCGGTGGGATGACGTACAAGGCGGACATCCACCGGTAACGAAATAAAGTACCGCCATACAAATAAGCGGAAAACATCACCAATGGATCGTATGGATGGCTCATATCCACGGATAAGAGAAATTGCTAACTCAGGCAAACGTCTTGGCTATAGGCGACAGAGTTCGAGGTTAAGGTAGATGTATTAATGACTGGCGGTGGACTTATCCGTTGGGGATACAAGTGGCCGCGGGTTCATTATATCCAAGGAGCCGACGGACGGCCCTCCTATCAGCAGATAAGGGAGAGAAACGGCCAGATTAGTTAAGACATCGAGTTGTAAGGCGACAGAAGTCGCAGACTCGAGAATACGTTGAGGTATCTGGTGACGGACTAACCCGCTGAGGATGGGGAGGCCGCGAGCACATGGAACCGGAGAAAGTTTGGAACTATAACGTGAAAATTAATAAATACCCTGTAGTTTGATGCTTTTCAAAAATACGAAATGAATCGCGAGTAAATAATTGAACAAAGATTTGCAAAAAATCGGCAAACACTTAGACAAATGAACGAAGAATCGTGATATTCAATAGGGAAAATTTTATCATCGAAAAATCGAGAAAAACAAAAGAAAAAGTTAAAGTTCCAAGTAGAACTTCTCGAATATATTGTGCATGACTGGTACACATGTAAACTGATACGTCGATAAAATATCAAAGAAGAATTATAGGAAGCTAATATAAATACATTTTATATTAATACAAGAAGGAAGTAAATAGTATTTAAAAAACAAGTATTTTAATTTGATCCTTAACAAAATTAGTATATGTTTTTAATATATATTTATTAAAATTATTATTATAAAAATATTAATCTAATTTATAGCCAGGAATTTAATTAAATGTTCATTTTAATTAAAATATCGACATATAATAGGTATATGTAATTTCAGTTATAAGTGGATGTGCAAAAAATATATTCATGTTTAAATCATATTCTGTAGAGAAATTTATTTTACATTTCTAAAATTAAATAAGAACATTTAAAATAAAAAAATAAGTCATTTTAATAGTTTGAAAATATATCGTATAAATGCTATATTTATTTTTATAATAAAATTATAATTTATGTAAAAATGAATTAATTATTTAAAAAACTTCTTTAAAGGATTTTCAAAAATCGTTAACCGGTGGAGAAACAACTGTACAATGCTTACTCCAAGCGTTACATACAACCAAAACAGGATTCAAGCATCTTCCTGGATTTGATCCAAATATCGACAATGTAGAGTATTTTCAAGCCCAACAGAGAGTCGACTGTGATGAAGTTTTTCCACGTGTTTATATTGGAGATGGGTATGATGAATTATTTTTATGATTTTAAAAACACTTATTAAAAATATATAAAAATATAGAATTAAATATTTCATACTTTTAAAGCATAGAAAATGTTTTAAGAAATTATATTTAAAATTTTTTTTTATTAACTAATCACTACATGGCATAAGTTTTATTTTGAAAAATATTTCAATAATTCTATTGATTTAAAATTTTTCTTTATATATTTAAAAATTTAATTTTAAAACAAATTTTATAGTATTACTGCCAAAAATAAATCATACCTGCAGAGGATAGGCATTACCCATGTATTAAATGCAGCTGAAGGAAAAAAGTTTGGAATGGTAAATACGGATAGTAATTATTATAAAGACACACAGATAAAGTATCTTGGCTTGCATATGCTTGATTTGCCAAGTACTGACATAAGCCAATTCTTTTTTACTGCAGCATCTTTTATAGAGGAAGCAGTTGCCTCCGATGGTAAATAAAAATATTGATCTAAATGTTTTTATAATTAAAATTCTAATCAAGAAAATTATTTTTGTACAGGTAAAGTTTATGTGCATTGCGTACAAGGAGTTTCTAGAAGTGCAACTTGTGTTATTGCATATCTGATGATAAAAAAAGGAATGTTAGCTTCGGATGCAATTCATACTGTGCGACTCAGTCGGGACATTCATCCAAATGAAGGTTTCTTGCATCAACTGGCACGATTAGATAACCAATTACGCAGACAACGTTTATAAATATGAATATCTAAGAAAGTGATGTTACTATACATTATAAAAATTCAGTGATATTTATTAAATATTAATTTTACTATAAAGCATATCAAATATCTAAATATTAATTATTTGTTTTAATAACTATAAATTTATTATAAAAAATATCACTTTAAATAATCTACATTGAATAAGAAATTTCAAGCATGATTATGTATCATGTTAAAATTATTTTATTTTATACAATTTAAATGGATTATTAAAAAATATTAATAAACACTTGTATTATTTTATTGTTTTAGAAACATTTATTTTTTACTTTCAAATATTTATTAATAGTGAATAGGTCAAAAAAATAACTCAGAAAATTTGAACTGATGGAGATTTCATTTATTTTAAACATACTTTGTACCAGTCTTACTTCTTAGCTTTCTTATCCTTGGCAACTTTTGTTACATCATCAGGATTCTCAGCTGCATCCTTAATCCGCTTAGCTCTTATACCAACTAATTTTGCATCGATTCTTGCTTTACGTAGAGTGATATATGCATTAAATTTCTTTTCATCTTCGGTGATAATACGTGCTTTGGCTTTAGCAGGTGCTTGGTGCAAACCTTGTGACATGACCTCACCTTTCACTTGCACAGCAATTTTACATTCTTCCGGATTAGCTTCACCTTTTTTAATCTATAAATGAAAAAACAAATTAATCAATGAGACAGCAATTTCATAAACAGTAATCTGTCTATGCTATTATTCAATCACACATTTTTAATAATGTTACATAGAATCTTTAAACTAATAAAAACAAAATAATATTAATATTTTCAGTTTTAAAACAGTATAAAAATTCAATTATTCAGACATTAGTCAATAACTTAACTATACTTATTGTAAATAACTCAATAAAATTTTATAAATTACTAATATACTTAAATAAATAATTAATATTATTTATGTTTGAATTTTAATTTCTATTAATTTTCAGATATCTAAAACTAAACTGCTCTACATAAATAATTATCAAACTTAAAATAAATACCAAATTTATTGTAAATAATTTATTTTAATATATATATTTAAAAAAATTTTAAAAAAGTTCAAAAAGTATTAGACAATTTTTATCAATATAAATATCCTTTACAATTATTATAAGTAATAACTATATTATTATAAAGTAATAATTATCAGTAACAATGAAATATTATATAGAAATATTCAAGAATTTTATATAATTAATTTGTGCAATTATTAAATCAAGATACCTTTTTTTCATTCAACGGGAATAGAATTAATTTAGCCTTGTATTCTTTAAGCCTCTGAGCATTTTGTTGTAAAGACTCTACAGACTTATTACGTCTTCTAGGATCCACAGCAATTCCAATGGTTCTTGCAAATTTTTTATGAAGACCACTAGCTTTCAGTTCTGCAAGAGTAAAACCTTTACCAGCCCTAACTTTGGTGTGGTAACGAAACGTTGGGCAATGTACAATTGGTCTTAGAAGATTTACAGGTCTGTAATAGATTCAAATTTGTAAAAGAAATGTTTTTTAGTAAATGTTTATTTAATTAATATGAAAAAAATCAAACATGAATATACCTTGGAGCAAGAGCTCGGGCTTTCTTAATTCGATTTGTTCTTCTACGGTATTTACGAGCAGGTTGGTTGAACCATGTTTTTACAAAGCGCTGCCAATCTTTGTGAAAGTGCCCATTAGGAATCATATTATTCCGTTTACCCATTTTTGAGCTATTAAAAATAATACAAATATACTATACACTGTAATTTTAGGTTATGATATATTATATAAAATAAATAAATCCATAGAATATTCTTGAAATATAACTATTTCAGCGTTTTAGCAATAAATAATGTAATTAATTATTTTTGTTTAACAAGTATTTCTTTCAATATATTAATATGTTATCATAACCTCTTTAAAACACGTAATTACTAATATAAAATATATCGATTATTTTAATAAAGTAAACAAAATATTACAGTACTAAAAATGTTTAATAAATGAGTATTATTTTTTCATTCTTTGGGAATTGAGCAAATTGTGATGACGTTAATAAAAACAGATTCAACGCTATAAAATTTTTTTACCAACTTCAACCGTATCTTATAAACCGGAAAAGGAATGTTCACGTTTGCTACTTGCGTGAATTGTAAACAGTTTGGATAAAGAGTACAACGAAGCGAAGCTTGCGCAGCAGATAACTAAATTTTATTGGATCTTGCCTTCGCGGGCTATCAATTTTGAAATGTATGATTAGTAAAGAGTTAGTAGAAAAATACCAGCGAAACGATATTCTCAGGCTTGTTTATTTGTGCTGATACATTTACTCCATACTCAGAAATCCTTGAATTTTTTAAACATTAAATTTTTGCATCATGTTATGATGCAAAATAAGTATATAATGGTGTAATTGAGATTTGTCATTGATGAATAGACTCAGGGTGAAATCCTGAAACATTATAGCAAAACTGCAAGAATTAGTAAGTTTAAACGTCGATATGTATTTTTTAACCTTTCGTTATACTAAAGTTGTGCCTACTTATGCTACAATATTGCAGTGTTCATCTATGACTTGCCTAAAAAAATTAACGCCTTTCTAAATGTTTTATATGCAAGAACCGATTGTGGCTCTTTACAGCTTCTTATTTAATTTTACAAGATCAGTACGTATAAGGTATTGGAAAATTAGTAATTAAGATTGGATATAAAAGAAATTTATATCCGACTATGAGTAAACAAAGGCACAGTTGATATTAATATTCTATAATTATTGTTTACATACATTTTAATCAAGCAAAAATTTCTTCCCTAAATCTGCATACGATGCCGTTGTAAGAATTCGAGCGAGCATAATTAATTAATTTTAATTTTTCTTATAAATTGATTGTACGTATTATTAATCCCACTTGAATAGAAGTTTACAATAGAACGTCTAATTACGAACGCCCAAGATGAAATTATCTGTGATAGCATATTAGCCGTAAGAATTTGTGTTGTATTCAATTTATACCATAAACTTTAGGATAATGCATCATCGTATATAAAATAAGTGTAAAGAGACGATACTAAAATTGAGAAGGTTAGATTAATGAAAGTCTAGGTATTAGAATGGAAAGTGTAGAGGCTTAGTCTATAAGTTCTCAAGTACTGAACATTGAAAAATATTCTCACAAATAAATAATAGATTATCATTAAATATACAAAACTAATTATTTACCTTTCTCTCGATTAATCAGTTATAATCGATTATGTTAAGTTCTACAATAACGCTGGAAAATATAAAAAATTCATACTCTAAATATGGAATTTTAGAATACAGTAAAACACTTATTAAATGTTTCTTTATCTACTGGTAAGAGAGAAAGTTTTTGCTCATTGAAATTAATTTATATATTATTAGATTTCATTTCGAAAATGCCGATTTAAAAAACTACCGTTGATTATTTAAACCAATTTTAGATTTACTAACGCAATGATCGTGTATATTACATATGCAGTTTATTTTTAAAATTTTTTACAATATCCACTATTGTGTTTCAGATAATACCTAACTCTTTTATGAAATATTATCTCTTTATGAACAATGATAGCAAAAAAGACGGAAAATTCTAGATATTTTTGTAAGGTAAAATTGTACAAATAATAACACGGTTAAAAACTGATAATACTTTCATTTTATATATTACTTATGCGCGCTTATTGCGTTTATCATTCAGAGTTATACCAAATGATTATATTAAGGGCC
Organism: Dolichoris vasculosae; assembly: GCA_018907195.1. Classification (NCBI taxonomy): domain Eukaryota; kingdom Metazoa; phylum Arthropoda; class Insecta; order Hymenoptera; family Agaonidae; genus Dolichoris; species Dolichoris vasculosae. Next base: position 5,405,122 of record JACCHY010000003.1, read on the forward strand.
AAAATTTGATGGTCAAAACTTATATGTCGGTATTCAGGGACTGTATCATGTTTAAATACATTTCACATATTATAATTTAGTCTAGTTCTCGAATTGAAATATCAGAATTATCTCATATTTAGCTGACGATGCTTATATATTCTATACATTTCTGAAATAATTTTTTTTAATAACAAATTGCGTGTAAAAAAAATAATTTTCAATCATTCTATGATTATTTCGAAAAATGATATTTAGATTTTCATTTCTAGCAAATGATTTATGTATTAAAAGAAAAAATGTTATATTCAATATGTATGTTCATAATGTAAATATTACAATTATTATATAGTCAAATTTTCTGTTTGAAAATATATAATAGAGCGAAGGAATTCAGGCGACATCGTTGATTTCGATATTTTATGTATTCTTAGTTTATTACTATGTTTGAGTAAACTTTTGCTCGATCAAAACAAAACTTTTATATTATCAATCACATGTTGTATTCAATAAAAGCAGTATGAGGTCATTTATATGCAGCTGCATGTCATCTATAAACCCCCGCAGATGAATAATCAGCTATATCTGGTATAAGCCGTAATGCATGGTATAAAATGCAATAGTATCGATATGTGAACGCTATTTCCTTTAATAAAAATAAGATTATATTTTTTCTGAACTTATTATAATACAAATATCTCTAATAACGTGGTTCAAAAAACATAAATATTATTCTAAGATATGATCAATTTTATACCATAGTTGAATATACAAATTCAAATAATAAATTATTTGAACTAGCTTCATGATTTTTATTTTCTATAATTTTATTTTAATTTTATTATACTCGTACTTTTATAATATGTATACACGAAAAAAGTGCTTTTATATATTTATTTTTCTTTAAAGCTTTATTATTACAATTTATATTTAAAAAATAGATAATACTTATTCAAAGTATTTTCTTAACTACTATAAATAATTTATTAATTGAGTTAATATATTCAATTGTAATATATTCATAAATTTTTTATTAAAAAGTTTATTTTTATTTTTACATTTATTAATAACGATGTTTTATATTAAAAGAAGATCTGTCAGAATAAAAATTGTTTAATAAATTTAATTTTGATATTTTACCCTCTATCAAAGATGTCACTGTCTCTGATTAGTTCCGATTATATGATTAATCATCTCATCACATTACTGGCGGTGAAGCAGAAGCTTTATTTATGTTACTCAATTTTTCTCCCGCGTATTTAAGATGACTTTTATCATAAGATCAAACGTGTTTATGTATAAAAAAATATGTGAAACGTACTTTATAAAAATCCTTATTTAACGTATGAGCAGACTATCCGAATTTATTTAAATAAAAATAAGAACTTGTATTTTGAGGATCTTGAAACTATTTTAACCTCAAAATAGTTAGATAAATCTTGTATTAAAAACGATAAATTGCAAAAATGTCTCAAGATATAAGATCTTTTTTCTTTAGTTCTAAACAAAATTTAAAAGAAAATAGCTCATCAGCAAAGAAATCACGTAAGATAATAAGTGCCATCGTATCTTCTGATGAAGATGAAATGTGCACTAGCCCTTTAAAAAATACACAAGTTGTTAAAATTATAAAAAAAGAAATCAGTGGTAATAAATCACGTTCAAAGAAACGATTAGTAATATCTTCTGATGAAGATGAATTAGAGGTCGATGAATGTATGAAAAATAAAAAGGCAAAAATTGTAAATGATAAGAGTCCTAATCAAATTGAAAAATTGGTAGAAATAGTTAATGATTCAGAAGAATTGCTTACTAAAAGACCTGTAAAAAGAATAAATGCGATTAAAATTATCAAAAAAGATAGTAAAAAGTCAATGAAAATATCTAATTTAACTCCTAAGGTTGATTTCATGAATGAAGATGATGATTTTGAAGCTACTTTGAATCAATTGGATACATCACAAATTGAAGATGAGTATTTATCAAGTATTCGAAATGAAGAATCTCCATATTTGAAATTTAAAGAAAAAGATATTGCAAATAAACAACAAAATATAGATGAAGTAAAGGTAAAATATAAATGTAATTTTAAGAGTAAAAATAAAGACAAATTAGATTCAGAAGAGAAAAAAGAAAGATTAATTGGAAAAAATTCTTTATCTAAGAAAAATATAGTTAAAAAAGATCATTTTGATACAAAAAATACAAAGTTAAAGGAAAAAGAAATAAAAGATCTTTCCGATAAAACTAGTACTAAATCTACTGATATAGATTGTAATGAAATAATTCAACAAAAAATTGAAAAAAAAAAACATAATGCAATTTTATATCAAAATTACCTCAATCGTGGTGGTGCTAGAAATCCTGGTTCAAAGGAAATACCACAAGGAGCTGATCAATGTCTTTCTAATTTGACCTTTTTAATAACAGGTGTTTTAGATTCATTAGAATGCGAAGAAGCAAAAGAGATTATAAAACAATATGGTGGTAGGATTGTTCATTCTGTATCAAGGAAACTTAATTATATAATTGTAGGAGATGAACCTGGACCTTCCAAATTAGCTAAAGCAAAGAGTCTTGGAATAAATAAAATAACCGAAGATGGTTTATTAGATTTAATACGTACTAGACCATCAGGTATAGAAATAAAAAAGTCTACTACCAATTCTATTGATAAAAATAAGAACAAAGGAAAAAATTTATCAAGCTGCCTTGATAATATATGTTATAATGTAATAGAAAGTAATAAAGATTATCCATCAAATGAAAATACCAAGAACATTCAGAATATAAAAAAAAATATAGAATATTTCAAAAATGTTCTTGAAAATCCTGAAAAACCTATAAAAAATAATAATTTATCTTCAAAAGTTGAATCAAATACCATAATTTCAAATATAGAAACTTTTAAAATTGAAAGTAAAAGAAAAGATATACCAATAAAAAGTAAAATAAATGAATCTGTTAAAACAATAACTAAAATTAAAGAAGTTATACCTAATTTATCTACAATAAATAAACTAACAAATAAAATAGATCATGATATTGATCATATAACAGCTTTAGTGGAAAAATACAGACCTAAGGAACTAAAACAAATTATTGGTCAAAGTGGTGAAAAAAGTAATGCAAAAAAATTACAATATTGGCTTACAAATTGGTATAAAAACCATGGTAAAAATTCTAAAATTACAAAATCCAAATTTTCATCTCGTGATGATACTGGAACAATTTATAAAGCAGCTCTCTTATCAGGACCACCTGGTATTGGTAAAACAACTACAGCATATGTTGTTTGTGCTCAACTTCATTATGATATATTGGAGTTTAATGCTTCAGATACAAGAAGTAAAAAACTGTTGCAAGAAGAAATTTCGGGTGTTTTATTTAATAAAACAATAAAATCATTTCTAATCAATACTTCGGATAAAAATAAAACACTTGAAAAACATGTATTACTTATGGATGAAGTAGATGGCATGGGAGGGAATGATGACCGTGGAGGAATGCAAGAATTAATTAATTTTATAAAAACAACAGAAATTCCTATAATTTGTATATGTAATGATCGAAACAGTCAAAAAATTAAATCTTTAGTTAATTACACATTTGATTTAAGATTTCAAAAACCGAGATTAGAACAAATTAGAGCTGCAATGATGTCATTATGTTTTAAAGAGGGTATTAAAGTTACCCCAGAAGAATTAACTTTAATAATTCAATCAACAAATCAAGATATTCGTCAAGTTATAAATCATATTGCAATATTATCAGCAAAGTCTCAAATATTAACAGAAAATATAGAAAATAAAAAATACAAAAATTTAAAACTTGGACCCTGGGATGTAGTTCGTAAGGTTTTCAGTTCAGAAGAACATAAAAAAATGAATATTCATGATAAAAGTGATCTATTTTTTCATGATTATAATAGTGCAGCTCTTTTTGTTCAAGAAAACTATCCAATTGTTACACCAATTGGTCCAAAACATGAATTACACAATAAATTAGCAAATTGTAGTGAGAGCTTAGCGATTGGAGATATTATTGAAAATACTGTTCGTCGTAATCAAAATTGGAATCTACTACCAGTGCAAGCCTGTTTTTCTTCAATTATACCAGGATCAGTAATGTCAGGTTTTATAAATTCACAAATAAGTTTTCCTAGTTGGCTTGGAAGAAATTCAAAAACAACAAAGCATGATAGGTTGTTACAAGATATTACAGTACATGCTCGTATAACTACAGGAGCAAGTAAAGAAGCAATAAACCTTGATTACTTAAAATTGCTAGTGAATTCAATTATTAGACCTATGATTATTGAAGGAAATGAAGGAATTAATAAATCAATAAATGTTATGAATACATATCATTTAACAAGGGAAGATTTGGATTCGCTAATAGAAATTACTAGCTGGCCATTTACAAGGGATCCTATGCAGTCTGTTGATAGTAAAACAAAGACTGCATTTACAAAAGCTTATAACAAAAGTGCTTCATTCAATAGTGTGGGTACAAAGAAAAAGAAGCGTTTTCATGATACACAAAGCGAAGATTATGTTAAAAATGATGAGGAAGAAGTTTCAGATAATGATGATGATGATAAAATTGAAAATGATAAACTCATAAAAATATCAAAAACTAAAACTACTCAATCTGAAAGTAAAGGCAAAACGAAAAATACTGTTAAAATTAATAACGTTTACACTAAAAAATAGTAATTATAAATTTGTAAATTATTAATATATATGAAAATAATTTTGCAAGATTTTTACACTATTGCAAATTTATGTAAAATGCATATTATATTTTAATATAAAAAATCTTATTAGTATTCAAATTCGTATACAATTTTATAAACTATTTTATTCTTAATTAATGCTAATTCCTTAATATAATAAATTTCGATTTGTTTCAACAGTATATTACGTTTTCTTTATTTAGTTAAATTTGTGGAATTAACAAATGATTTATACATAAATTAATAAAATAAATAATATTATTAAAAACTAAATTAAATATAATTTTAATGATAGAAAATATTTGATCAACAGCAATATAATAAGATAAAAATTAATAAAATGAATATTTTATCTTATATATATTACTTCGATTTATGTATTAAAAATCATAAGATTTTTAATGATACTTAATTATAAACAAATCAAATAATAAAATGAAATATAAAATTATACAATAGATTACTTAGAATATCTACAAAAATATGTATAGAATAATAAAATCACGTTTATAAATAGGCATTAACATAAATAGATATATAGTCATTAAGAAATTATAGTTCATATAATATTATAAATATTAATTTATGGAACAACATTCTATGCAACAAATTTTTAATTCCTAATGATTTTGATAAACAAAATTTTAGAAATATAGATTCATTCATAAATTTTAATTATATATTAAATGAATAAATTTATCACCCACGTATTTATTAAATTTAGTGTAGAAATTATTTAAAAAGATGTTTATACGTAATAAAATTTATTATTTCTATATTATTTCTATATTGTAAAGAAGGTAAGAAAAAAAACTTAAATTTAATTGTGGTCATTCATGTGTGTCTAAATACCAACAACATATAATACATACATATTTTCTTTTTATAATACTCTTATACTATTTTCAGACTCTTATTATAAATACAATCTAATTTATTTATAAAATATGATTGTTTCTTTTATGTAAAATGAAAATATTAATATTACCATTTTATTAAAGTTTCTTAAATAAACTTTTTAAGTAAATTACTTTTATTTGAAGACTAATATATTGGCTTAAGATTCAGCATAAATTTTGAAAAATATTATTAAAAATCCACAAAGTTTACTATAATATTTTTCATAACTATAATAAGAAACTTTTTTTTCTTTATAACATATAAAATTTTATTAAAAACTTTTATATAAATTTAAATAATATGATCAAAACAGTGATCATTTGAAAATTGATAAAAAAATTTTTATTTTTATGTTATAGATAATGCTTATTGTAATAATATTTTTAAATTTTTAAATATTTAAAATAAATATAAATTTATTTGAAAAATAAAGAATATTATTATGTAGTAAGAAGTATGAATATAATACTATTATAGATAATAAAATAAAAAATATAACAAAGTATAAATTAGAAATAATAACAACTAATAAATAATAATAGATTTTTTGAATTTTTTATATCTCACACGAATTCAATAATATATAATAAAATCCTTTATTTTTTAAATTTGTAATATATCTAACATTTTATAAATCTTTAACTTTAGCTTTGAAAATATTAATTTAAAAATTTAATTTAAAAATAAATAAATAAATATAGACTACAAAGATGATTGAAATTTAGATTTCAAATTTAAACAAATTAATTATTTTATTATTGAAAATTAATTTTTATAAATTAATCATTTAACAAATAAACTGAAATATGCTGTAAATTTAATACAATAAAAAATTTTGTATCTACAAAACTAAGATACAAATAAAACATATAAGTTCATATATTATATATGAGATATATTTTTAAAAATGGGAAAAAATACAAATAAGAGAATAACTTATATGGCTCTTTTCAGTTTTTATAAAAACAAACAAATAAGAAAACTATTAGTTAAATGCAAAAACTTTTTCTAAAGTATTACACCTTTTCTACCTCGCATCAATAATGCAAAATAAATCTTAATAATAATAATAATATTAACTATCTTATCATTAAAATGCATTTTAGTTTTTCTTTTAATAAATGAAATTAGTTTAATTTAAAATGATTTTACAGGACGATTAATGATATTATTTTTTTTACATTGATATTTCAATATTTCTTTTTCTTCACATTAATTTAAGTTAAAATAATATAAAATCATACAACTTAATTTTTAATGTAAATTACAAATCTTTTTAATAATCTAATCACTTTCATCAAATCACATATAAATGTGACAGTTTATATTGTAGTAATATTTGTAAAGTAATATATTATATATATAAATATATATATATATATATAATTCATTGTGTTTATATGAATATTAATTCTTCGTTAATCTTTAATTTCATAAATTATTAATAAAATAAACAAAAAATGTAAGATATTTAATAATGATAGAATTACTAATTACTAAATAAATAAAAATTGTTTAACTAATGTAACAATAAAATAAAAAATAAAAATAAATTAAATATTTTATTGAAACTGTTAAATTTTATCAAAACTGTTTTAACAATATTTCAACTATCTTAGTTTATCATCCTTGGATCTGTAATTATTTCCTTTTGTCAAAATTCAAAAAATATTTAAATGACAAGTTTTTGAATAATATATTAGGTAAAGGCAAAAGCAAAATAAATTAAAAATTATACTTTAAGAAGCATTTTAAGAGGAAGTACATAATCATAGGGAAAGTACTTTAAATGAGATAAGATAAATAATGAATAGTAAATAAATACTTTTCAAAAATTCTTGTTAAATTTTTATCAAATTTATTGCTTATCAAGTTAATGAATATTAAAGTTTACTTTCAATAAAACTTAAAAATTATTCTCAAAAAATTTAGAAAAAATTCATATTCAAAATAAGGAATAACGAAAAATATTCTCATACAAATAATGTTAATAAACTGAAGAATCTTATTCTATATATGTTTTATTTTTTGTATTTTTTTCAATTTAAACTTATCTTTATATTATTTAAACTAACTAATAAGCTCTTTTCTAACCAATTAAAAAATAATTTTTAAATTCTGTCATAATACTTATTACAGATTATAAAACAAAAAGAAGTATTATACCTGTTATTTATAAAACTAATAGTAATTCATATACTTAAAAAAATCTTGAAAGTGCCTTTAGTAGACTTACTAATATATTGAATTTTCAAATATATTAAAAAATTCTAAAATAATTCTTTAAATATTTTTATTTATTCAGATATAATTTATTTTAGTAAATAAAATTCTTTCGTAATACATAAGCTCTTTAACTCATGTAGCTTTCATCACTTTTAACTGTCTGAATGTAAACTTTCTTGTCACTTAAATGTATCAAAGTTTGCTGCTTTTTCTTAACTAATAGACTTCTTTAATTTCATTTAATAATACATTGAGTTATATTATATTATTGAGCGATATATCCAAGATCGACTGGCTTAACATTATGTCAAAATTTATTAGAATTTTATTTAAGATCCCTTAACAATGACAATTTGTATAACGTTGTATTGGATAGTTTGTAATTTGATTTAGTAGTAGAATCTATTCTTAATTTTGTACTTTAGATTATGATGGAAACTTTCAAGATTATACTTAATATGTATCATTTAGTAAAATAAATTTCCTTTGCAATAAGACTAAAACTATTTGTAATACTACGATTTGGTAAAAGATTTTGACTTTTTATTAATTCTCTAAATTATAGCGCCATTGTTACTATGTAACACGCATGCGCTTTGAAAGTTAATGGAACTTCTTTTAGTAAATAATTCCAAAAGTAAAAGAAATATAAATTAAAGCGTTGAAAATATTATTTAATTCAGGACTGATATGGGATAAGGATGATAGTTTGTAAATGTACATCAATTTTTCACACTAAATCGTGTGTCTAAATTAAATTGAAAATGCAGTCTATTATTAATAAGTTGCATTTAGCATGGTGGTGGTTATTAATTATTCAATTCTTTGTCAATATATGTGCAGAATGGAATACAAATGATTACATGAAACGAGAACATTCACTGATTCAACCCTATCAAGGTGTACAAACAAACTGATATATTGTACTAATATTTCTTTATAATTCATTTGATAATAGTGTAATAATTTTTTATGCTGTACTATAAACGTAATTTTTTAAATTTTTTCCTATTTTTTATTATTTATTAGACGATAATATTACCATAATAAATACAGTATTGAAATTTTTAAATTTTAGTTAACATTTTATTAATTGAACACTTAGCATTTATGATACTTGTTCTATAATGAAAAGTATTATTTAAAATAAATAAAGATAAAATTTGTAGTTATTTTTTTCAAATAATCTCAATAATATATTGATACATGTTTCCAAATATAAATTCCTCAAATTATAATCTGTTAATTTTTAACATTATCTGTACTGTGAAATTCCTAAGAAATATTTTAAATATTCAATTCAAGTGTATAATATATATTTTTAAACAGAACTAAAATTTAAAAAATTTATTTATATTTTAAGCAAAGTATTGTATTCTAAATTATAGTAAATATTAATAAAATAAATTGTTTTAATATAAATTAAAGATTTGTTATTTCAATTCTAATATCTTATTAGTAATTTATATTTTTTAAATATAATTTTCTTAAAATAATTAAATAAAAAATTATAGGATCAGGAATGACTATACCATATTGGGATTTCATGGGCAGTACATTGGTTACAAATAATTATGTGAGATTAACTTCAAATATACAGAGTCAACAAGGAGCAATTTGGAATACAATAGTAAATATTTTATTTTAAAATGTATCAATTAGACAAATTATATGTAGAAGTAGGTGTATTTTTTGAATTATAATTAAATAAATTTTAATAAAAATTAAATTTTTAATGAATTTAATTTGTTTTTATATAATATAATAAATATAATATAAATTATTATCAAAAGTAATTATTAATGATAACAATGAATAGTACATTACTCTACTAAACAGTAAATTGCTCTTGGAGTTATCTTCACAAAATTTATAAATATGTATGTATGAGAGTTGTAGATTTAGCTTGTTTTGATTACCATCTACATTCAATACTTTAATAAAATAAATAATAATATACCTGTATATCTTATTATGAAATATAATTGTTCTTTTGTTTTGTGAAAAATATTTATAAAAATGTTTTACGTAATACATGATCAAAGATTATATGATTTCCAATTTATATTAAACTATTTTTAATACAATATATTAAAGTAACAAAATAAAATGATATTCAAATTAAAAAGGAATTAAATGATACTTATCTGTAAAAACTAATATGCATATATTTTCTTTATATTATTATTTTTTATTTATAATTTAACATATACTATTATTTGAAAATTTTTTCTATTTAATCATGATACATATTTAAATTTAAATAATTTAAAAATATGTTATATGGATTTGTTAAAAATATACTAGTGTAATCTTTAGCATAAGATATCGTAGAATAAACTTATTAAAATCATCTATCTATGTGCAATAACAATTAAATATTGTCTGTGCAAAGAATTCATAACTTTTTATAAATTCCAAATAATAATTGGAAATTTATTATAAATATTAGTAGTGTATTCATAGAGGTTAATATGATAAATTTATGAGATATTTAATATTTCATAAAACATAGTTAAATTTATTACAGTATAAATCATTAAAATTTTAACTACTTATAGATGTATCTTAAAATTTTTATGATTAATATAAAAGATACTTCTAAGAGAAACATTTTCTTAAAAATATTTTTACAGCATGAATATTTTAAATTTCATAGAATTTGAAGAGTCTATTTGTGTTTAGTTATTATAATTATATAGTTAGATTCAAAAAATTATTTTACTTTTTAGCCGTGCAATGTAAGAAATTGGGAATTACAAGTACATTTTAAAGTTCATGGTAAAAATACAGACTTGTTTGGAGATGGTTTTGCCATTTGGTATACTAAAGATAGGATGCAACCAGGACCTGTTTTTGGAAATAAGGATTATTTTCATGGTTTAAGTGTAATACTTGATACATACAGTAACCACAATGGACCACATAATGTAAATAGATATAAATTAAATAATTTCAAAGAAGAAACTTAAAAACATTTGAAAATTTTTGTTATAATTAATGAAAATTAAATTATTAGCATCAACATCCATATATCTCAGGAATGATAAACAATGGTTCTCTTCACTATGACCATGATGATGATGGAACTAATACTCAACTTGCAGGTTGTGAAGCTAAATTTAGAAATTTGGAACACGATACTCATATTGCAGTAAGATATGAAAAAGATACATTAACTGGTAAATAAACATTTTATCATAGTTATAAATTATTTAAAAATATTTAAAATAAAAATGATTAAAATCTTATGATTTAATATGTATTAAAAAATTAAGATTTATTAATAATAAATCGAAAATTCATTTAAAATTTATATAAAGTAAATTAATAGGAAAAATAGAAACAAAGCACTGTTGAATAAAAAATACTAAAATTACAAAATAAAATTACTTTAAAATTAAATTATTTTGAATACATAAAATAATTTAAATAATAATCTTTTTAAATTCATTAAATTAATTTTAAACAAAATGTCATTGAAACTTGGTAATATTTATAGTCATTATAATTTATATTACAAAAAGCTGTAATTTTAAAAATTTTAGAAAATTATATTAAAATTATTTTTTGATATCTGTTAATTTAAATGTATAATTAATTTAAGTATTATTTATTCATAAATTACTTTAAGATGCATTAATTTAATATTAATTTAACGAAAAAATGTAAAAATAACATATAAGTTAAGTCAGAAATATCTTGTGATAAATATCACTTTACTAAAATTAAAGTATTTTTATTTTTCTTTTAACACCCAAAATATATACAATTTATGCAATTTTAATTTAGTTTTCCATCATTATTTACAATTTAAAATATTAGAAAATATATATTGAAAAATTGAATATAACAATTTTTCAATTTCAATTTCAATTTCCTAAATAAAGCAACATTATTGTTTAGTGTCTACAGATACTGCAAACAAAGCTGCATGGAAGGAATGCTTTTCAGTTGAAGAAATAAAATTGCCAACTGGATATTATTTTGGTATAAGTGCAACAACAGGTGACCTCTCAGACAATCATGAAATCTTATCTGTTAGATTATTTGAATTAGATTTACTAAGTGATGTGAGCCAATATTTTAAATAATAATAAAATTAAAATTTTATGAATGTATTTATCATGTATTAAGATATAATATAATTATTTTATATTTATTTAGCCAAAAGATGAGGAAGATAGATCAAAGATTATGCCATCAGCAACATTTTTTGAATCATCAAATGGTACATAAAATATATATTACAAGTAATAAATAATATATACAAGTCTATACTTCTAATTAGTTACATCATTTAATCTTATTAATATCAGAAATTGAAAAGAAATATTGTTTTTTAAGTACATGAACAACTAAACTCAATTTTTTATTTATTTCAGATCATAATAACCAAAAACAATCATCATTAGGTGGTGTAAAAATTTTCTTATTAATACTTGTTGGTGCTATAGTTTTTATTGTTTGTGTTGTGATTGGCATCATGTTTTATCAAAAGCATCAAGAAAACAATAGAAAACGATTTTATTAATATTATTTATATAACATTTTTTATTTATGAAAATTATCAAATCATGAATTATCGTAATTATATTATCTTTAAATGTATAAATAAAATATAAATAAGTGCGTTATTGTATGTAATGAAGATTTTGTAGATTATGTGATATTGAAATCTAATTATTAGAATAAGTTTATATAAGTCTTGAAGTTGAATTTATTTATTGGAAAGAGAAACTTCTAATTATTATCAACATCTTTTTTATGCTCATTGATAATAATAAGATAATTTATTTTAAAAAATATACTTTTTTTAAATAAGAAATATTTAATATAATTGTTTTGAAAAATAAAAAATAGCAACTAATAAAATATATTTTATTATACACATAGTGTATTTTTATGTAATTTAATAGTATAATATTATTCAGGGTATGTAATTATAAAATTAATTTTGTGCTGTGATATTAATGTTTTTATATGAAGTTTAAAATATTCATACAAATAAAACTATGCATAAAGTTATAATGAATAAGTAAAAGTAAAGTACTACAATTCTTTTCCATCAAGTACGATTTTCTTTTAATATAATAAAATTATAAAATATTAATAATTAACTAAGTTTTACTAAATCAGAAATACTTTTAATATATTTAATTTTTTATTTCAACTTTAGTCAAAATCATTATCAATTTTTTTAAATTTATAATTTAATACTAATTTTTAATTAAATAAATACCAGAAATAAATGCAAAAAATGATTATATTTTAACTTATTTATATGTAAAAAATATTGATGTAAAAATAAATAATAAAAATAAAAATACTTTCAATTATTATATGTGTATAAATATTGAAATTAAAAAAAAATGGCATTTGAGTTTACTCAAACTAAGAGTTAACCTTGTTTTGACAACTAACTCATCAAATTTTTCATTTCATTATTTCAATTTTTTCAAGGATAAAAAAATAAAAGTTGACAGTTGTGCTAGATCACAAATGCAGCACTATCAACATCTTATGATATTTTTAAATTATGTAGTTTAAAATTTATTTTAGAATTGCAGGTTAACAATATTTCTTTTGATACTTAATTCAAAAGTTACATTTTTACATTAAAATGTTTCATTTAATTAATTGATTAATTGATGAACAATTCAATATAATAGAATTTTTTGCTACTTTTTATAAAAGTTTTTTTAACTATCCATTGAAATTTATTTGTAATGTAAAATTTATCAATAGTTTACAAATTTGAAAGATATTTTAATTCTAATCAAAATAAAATTTTAAATTTTAAAAAAATTCACGTTTCTGTTTTATTATTTATATACGAACGGCAACAAGGTAAGCAAAAACAATCATTAACGATGCGAGTAAGATTACCCGGATCCAGTCGAGCGACGGACGAGTTACTCCCCTCCAAACCTCAAACACGTGGCGCGGGGATGCCCGTAGCCCATGTGAGACCGTAACAACATTCACTTCACGGAGCTCAGAGAGGCGAGGAGTAACGAGAGATCTTTGTAGGGCCTCACTTGGGTTAGGTGCAATGTTAATCTCGTGCGTGTCGCTGTGAGGAGCCTTTCAAGGAATGTACAGGTGTCGTGTACGATCAACTGAAAATCGACTGTACGTGGAAAAGCAACTGAGAATCAACGATATGTAAACGGACCCACCATTGCGCTGGAGGGAGAGTGTAGCCCCGTGTAGCCCTGAAGAGGAAGGCGGAGGGGGTTGTAACACGAGCTCCTCCAGGCATGCGAGTGGTAGTTCAGACTACCGAAGAGCCAGTGGATAGCAGACAACTGAGAGACAGCTGTATATAGAAAAACAAATAGTATGGCACGCGCTTGAGAAACAACAAAGAAAGGAAAAAACGTAATACAATCCAGGGAGCAAGGATATAAATATAGATAAAGGCCGGGTCATAGGCAGATTCTTCGACTCGATTGACAACACCGAGTTGACAAACGCAGCACCTTATAAACATCCATCGTAAACGAGATATTGTACGCGACATCGAGACTTGTTATACACTTTCAAAAGTGAACCTTGATGAAATATAAAACAATTTCTCATCAAAAACACGAGTACGAGAATTTATTTAACCCCAACAATAATATTTGCATACATAATTATGTCTTAAATATATATTAGATATAGCAGTAATTGAAAATACAAAATAAAAATCTACAAATAATCAATTGTAGTAATTTTTGTTCGATTACAGCGCTAACATTCAAAATGATCGATAAAAGGTAAGCTGCGGATACGTACAAAAAACATCGAAGTATCACATATAATCATCAAATACATACCGATAAAAATCTCATTATAAAAGTATATCAATGGATCTATTTCAGAGTGTCAATTACATAGGATCAATTGTTTATTTTATTTTTCTGCGTTAATTAAAAATGTACGTACTCATTAAGATTTTACATATAATTATAAATAATATAAGGAAAGCAAAAATTGTAAAATAGACAATTTTGTATATAAGTACATATACTATATTTATCAATATCTTTTCTCAAAATACAGTATTTCTAATATTTAAATATTCAACATGAAAAAACACAAAAAATGTAAAAGTGTAATAAAATATTAGACTTAAATGAGTTACTTATTTCTCATTAGACAAAATAGTTCCAACATAATTTGAACCCTTAATTTAACTTTACATTAAAATTTAAAATGAAAAAATTTTAGTATTTTTTTTATTCAAAGGTAAATTAGAATAATTAAAAATGTTTCATTGAAGTTGTAAAAATGTATCAATTAAATTTTTACTATTCTATTCAGCTCAGAAGCTATACAAAAAAAACATTAATTTCATTTATAATATATACAATATCTTTATTTAAAATTACTAATTTAATTACATTCATAAATGGTTATGTCGTTATTGACTTTAATAAAGATTTAATTAGTAAATTTGATATCTATTTTACTTTTTTATATAAAAAAAATAATTTAAATACAAAATAATTTTAACGTTAAATTTTAATAATTTTACTTTATAAGCAATATTTTTTAAATAAATTTTGTTTATTTTTTATATCTTTTCATTACGTATCAAATCACAAATACAATAGATATAAGAATATATATAATAATTTTTATTATAAATTAAATATATAAAAATTATTTATTTTGCTTTAAAAATAAATGATTAGAATTCGAATATATTATTTTAAAGAATAATTTATGTTTTAAAAGAATGAAATGGATAAAAAATGTTTTTATCATTTTTTTTTATAAACCATTGCTCAACAAGGTCTTCAACATACTTCTCATTAATCTAAAACAATGAATAAAATTTAAAATATTAAAATTATTGCACTGAATACTATATAAAATATTTGTTATTCACCTGAGCTATATCATGATGTTTTAGATTTAATTGAGCTTGGAGTTCTGTAATGTCAAACAAAAATAGTTTTGGAGTTAAATATATAATCCACAATAATGCATTTAATGAACCTACAATAGATTTTTCTATTTTCTTTACTGGCCTATATAAAAATAATTTAATAAATATAAATTGAGTAAAAAACCAAAAATAAAAAAATATATATACTTATCTTACATTTTAAATTTTTCAGTTACTAACGATTTATTTATATTCCAACTTACAAAAGTTCTCATAATCATACTTTCTGTCTTTACTTTGGCCTTATTTGTTTTCATATTTCCTAACATACTCACAAATTGTTTTTTATTTTTAACTTTTTCAGATTCGGTTAGTTCAGACTTTTGCTTATATTTTTGAGATATAGATGAATAAGATATATTTTGAACTTGTTGATTGGCAAGATAACGATAATATTCGCGTTCCTCTGGTGATATTTGTTTCCACTTTTGATTCATGTAAGTAGCAACATCTGTTGGTGTAAATTCTGGATGTTTTTTTACAACTGAAATTTAAATTATTATTTTAAATATTTATCGTTTTAAATATAATTTAAAAAAATCGATTCGTACTTTTAGTTCTTACAGTTGTGCAATATATTGCAAATGCTGATGGTTGAGTACTAAGATGTGCATTGTCTCCAGCAAATGGAATTTTGGTTTGATTTGGATCAACCTGTTTAAAGTACATTTAAAATGATAAATTAAATAAAAATAATTAATTAAAATTGTTGTAATGTATATATATATATATATATATATAAATCTTACACGAATATTTAATGATTTTTTATTTAATTTTTGATTTATTTTTTTAATTGGAGTTTCTTTCCTTGAATTCTTTAATATTGATTTCCAGTCAAACTCAGTAACTTCAGCTATAGATTCAGTATCATTAGAAACTAATTCTTCACTATCATTTATCTGTTTAATATCTTGAAAAAAATCAATCATTTCAGAATCTTCTTGTTGACCTTTATCATTTTTGTGATAATTTGTTTTACGATTTATTATTTTACTTATATTATTATCATTGACAATATCAATACCATTCTAAAACATTAATTTCAAAACATAAAATAATATATTATTAAAAATATGGTTAAATATTTTACTATTTCTTAAATGTAACTTATTTTAAAATAACTTTATTTGTTAATATTCATTTTTAGAATGTATACAATATTATAGATATTTATTAATAATATAGAAATAAGTTTAAATAATAATTGTACTATAAAATAAAAAAAATGATTTTTAATTTAAACATCTATTTATCAAAAATATTCTTTTCTAAATATTATTATCTTACAAATTAAAAAATAACTAAAACTATTTTAATTTGGCCTCAGAAAATAATTAATAATTTAATACTTGTAAACCAGGTATTTGTCCTTTACTCCATGTTATATTAATGATTTCATGGGCACTAGATGTTTTGGTATTTAAAGACGATTTATTACTTTTGTTTACAATGTCTTTCCAATCGAAATCTTCTCCAAGATCTACTTGTGGCAACTGAGATAACGGCTCTTTACTAACTTGATCTTTTGTCAATGTGTTTTCAGCAAAATCAAAAAGTTTAGAATCATTATTCTCAGAATATTTCTCTTGTATATTAAATGTATTGCATTTATTGTTTTTTTGATTGATTTTATTTTCATTTAGTATATCTATATCATTTGAATCTGAATCACTTAATATTGGTCCAGTTATATGTTTAAAAAAATCATCATCAAACATACTCTCATCTTCATCTAGAATTTATTATTATTATTAAATAATTTTTTTTAATTATATAAAATATTTAATTTACCCTTATTTTTTTTTGTATTTAAAATATTTTGTTTAGTTATTTTGGTTTCGTTCATTTTTCTTTTCTTATAAATAGGCAATTTTTCTTCTTTTTCGTTTTCTTTATTAAAAATATTTGAATTTTTATTAAAATATATATTTTCAATTTCATTTTGTTTTGATACTTCAGAATCTGTAAGTTCATAAAAACTAAGAAGAGATTTATCTATTTCATTTAATACTGCAGCCTAAGATGAAATACATTCGTTAATAATAAAAATAATAATAATAATAATAATGTTAATTATTATTATTTCATTACAATCTTATTAAAAAAATAGTTTTTTACTTCGTTTTGAAGAAAAATTTTATCTTTGTTGGGCTCTAAATTTACATCAAGCATCGAAGGATCAACTTTTAGTGTCAAACAAAATATAAATTTTCGACAATGTGAAATACATTGATTAAAATATTCTGAAATTCTTTTATTTATTTGCTAAAATGAAAAATATAGAAACTTTTACTATTGGTAAAATAAATATATAAAATAAAATTCGTTACTTTTTCAATTTCCTTAGATTTTACTGGTCTATCATTCACACAAACAAATTGCAATCCAACTTGAGACACTTCTATACAATTTTCAATACCTTTTTTGGGAACAAATAATTGCATTTCAGTCTATGAAAAAATAGTTCTTTTTAAAATAATATAGTAATCATCCTTAATTTTTAAAGTTAAAATAATTCTACCTTATCAAAAATTTTTTCAATAAACGTTAATTTGGAAAAAACTTGTACTCCAAGAACTGATTGTAAAGCTTCAAGTATATTTTTACACGTAGGTTTTGTGAAAATTGTATTGCTATTTACTTTAAACATAAATCTTGTCAATGGTTTACAAATAGCATATGTTTTTAACAATATTTCTATAGTTTTAATTTCGTGATTAATTCTGTTTTTATTATTCAAGATATTTCTTCGAACAGGCATATTTTTAAATAAATTTTTCATTTTAACAGTTGTACCTGAAGAAAAAGCATATGTATGTAAAATAGAATAAACTTAAATTAATAATTTACCAATTATTCCATGAGATAATTCTGAATTAACAATATTTCCTTC
Organism: Dolichoris vasculosae; assembly: GCA_018907195.1. Classification (NCBI taxonomy): domain Eukaryota; kingdom Metazoa; phylum Arthropoda; class Insecta; order Hymenoptera; family Agaonidae; genus Dolichoris; species Dolichoris vasculosae. The sequence continues at coordinate 5,423,803 of JACCHY010000003.1, forward strand.
ATTATCTAACGTATAGCATGTCATGGTTTCATCATTAACTGTTTTAGTACAAATTGTAACATCTGACACTTGACATATTGCATTTAGACCCTCACCTCGAAATCCATAAGTAGATAATAAGTCTAAATTACATACAAAATTGAACAAGTAAATAATTAATACATTAATAATACTTTTTTTAAAAACTTATAGCTTTTTAAAATAAATATATATGTATATATTTGAAAAATCTAAATAATTAAAAATAATTTATTATATTATTTGATATTCAAAATATTTTATCATTAACATAATTTATAAATAAAACATACATTAAATAATAAAAAGAAACGAAGTATATAATACAAATAAAAAATATATTTTTTCTAATATCATACTATTTTTAAAATATTTTGATTGAAAGTTTTAATATATATTTCATATGGATTAGATCTTTAATAGTCTTTTTAATAATATATATCTATTAAAATAAATTACAATTTAAAGAAATATCTGATTATAAAATATTGAATTAATAAGTAATAAATAAAAGAAATGAAATAAGAACAAAATTAATTTAAAAAAATTAAATGAAGCGATAATTTATAATTATAACTATTAGTTTTTACAAAGCTAATAGAGATTAATAAAATTTTGAGAATTTTAAAATAAGTAAATTTTATCATTTGATTGTTACCTAAGTCATGAAAATTTGAAATCTTTGATGTATATGATGGTAAAGCCATGTATTGGGCATCATCTCTAGATATTCCACTGCCGTTATCTTTTACTTCGATAAGCGATAAACCATTGTTTACCTTAAAACATAAATTTAAATAAAATAAAATAATAAAACGCTATTATTCATGTTAATAAAATATAAAAATATAAAAATATAAGTAGTTTTACAAGGTTAAGTTCTATGTTTTGAGCTTCAGCATCAAGAGAATTTTCTACAAGTTCTTTAATAGCACTGTAAATCGATGAAATAACTTGCGTACTATTGATTAGACGAATAGTTTCTTTATCAAGCGGTTTAATAAACATTTTATTTAAAAACTTTCAATTTTCAAAATTATGATTAAAATATGAATATAACAATAATAACTATATAACGATTAAAATTTACATTTACATTCTTAAGAATTAAGTGAATATACAAACATGACTTCCATCAATTTGTTAAAACGTGTAGAATAAATATAATATTTGATTTTATAAGTGTGTACTTTGCTTTATTTACGAAACTTCAATGCATAAATTTTCTTTGGGAATCATGATTTATGCATATAGGATAGGTTTGTGCTTATGATACGAAAAAAGAAGTTCTAGATCCTACCTACAGATTACGCTTTTATGGTTATATAGTAACAAAATATTTTACCAGACAGTAGATATCGTTGATATCGATAAAATAAATTATAGTTTCTGATAAAGCATTAGATATAGAAAATCTATTTTTTTAAAATGAATCTATTCTATTATTGAAATCTATAATTTATTGAAATTTCTATAATTTATAAAGCAGTTTAAAATTTTTAAATTTATCTAAAAATATTAATAAAAAAGAATTTAAATTGAATATAAATTTTTATTTTGTATTCATGAAACTATTATATATATATTGATGTTTATATTTATATTTGTTTATTTAAAATTATATTTATTTTTTTTATTTCTAATGTATCCATTTTACATTTTACATTTTTTAAAAATATATTAAAGTTATTGATTGAATATCATCATGAAAAACTTAATTTTCAAAATAATTATAACAATTAATTTTTTCACAACTTATTCAAAAGTTTTAATATCCATTTATTATGGACAAGTAAATATTACATTTAATTTTAAATAAAATCTTAGTACTTATATCTTTTCTTACATAATATTTTTATGAATTGTTATTCATAACTATAAAGGAATAGTATTTTTATTTATAATTAAATTTAATATAAATTTATTTTAGAATGGCTTAAAATAAATAATATATAAATTAATTTTAAAATAAACTCATATGTAATTATATTCTGTATTATTAGATAAGGATAAAAAAATTAATTTTTGTTTAAAAAAGTTTTTATATTTACATAAATTTTTACACATGTATTTTATTTATATAAATAACAATTTTCATAATATATTCTTATTTCTTAAAGAAAATAGCTAAATAAAAATACATAAGTTATACTGAAAATTTTTCTGAAGTAAGAAATTAAGCAATTTTATTAATAACTTGTATTTGTTTTTGTATACGCGACTAGATTCCCGACTACCACTGTAAAAATTCTGCATTTAAAAAATCAATGTAATAAAATCATCAATTTAATTAGTGTAAATTTATCAATTTAAAAAAATTCTCAGTCACAAATATCAACAAAATTAATATTCAATATAATCTAAAATAACTACTTTGTATAAAAAATCTAATCAATGTTATGAATTAATTTATAATTTTCTGAATGTTTATGTATCGTACAACGAGTTTACATATTTATGCAAATAATAAATATTGAAAATGTTTTATTAGTAATTAAACAGTTTATGATGAAATTTTATTTTTTAATGACTGAGAACTATTAAAATTTTTATAACATATGCTACTCTATAATATTTTATAAATAACAAAGAGTAGAATTGTAATGCAAAACTTATTAATTTACATGTACTGAAAGTTGTGTCATTGCTGACATTTTTCTTTACTAGAATTATTTTTCGGACTCTTACTGCATAAAATATTTGCTTACATATTTACGCATACAATGTTATATACAAATGTAACAACTAGTTCTTTTTGATAGTATTCATCAATTTTCAAGTCACGATTTTTCTTAATTCGGTTTAATGTACATAGAATACGTATTACGTATGTGCAAACTTACAAATCATAGTGTAAAGAACATAAATATAAGATATAATATTCAAATATTAATTGATTTGTTAACACATTACTAAACGAGAAACACGCTTGGCATGCAAGCCTGTCTTACTATTTGAGATTAAGTATTAATATTACAATAACTGCAAATAAAATTTATAACGGTTTCTCGACAAATCGTAAAGTCAATAAACTATTAACATTGAAAAGTTATCGATTTTTTAATATATTGATTTACTTTTTTTTCTTCAAATTTTGCTAGCTAAACTATTAAATAATTACAACAGATCTTAGGAAAAAGCTTGAGATTGAAAATAAAACTATGTTGGAAGTATTTATCTCTTGTATGTTTTAAAATTGAAAATAGTTTTGTGATTTTTAAAATATATGTACAGATTTGCGTTTTTTACAATCTTATTTTAAATTAATGTCTTTAGTTTTTATATTTATTTTTTAATAATAGTCTAAAATGGCACATAATAATCACATATTGCCTTGTTCACAATTTGACAAAACATACTAATATTGAAGACTAATATTTATTAGTTTTTTATGTACACGTTTAATGCGATAAATTTTAAATAATTTAATAAAAAAAACTTAAGGACAAAGTAAAAACACATTTTATATTACATAACATTTTTACGATTCACCATGTAACTTATCCAATTATTACTGTCTTTTTACTGTCAAGAATGATTTTAATTAATTTTTTTTATATATTTTTGGTTTAATAATATTTTTGTATTATACAATTCATGTAATAGATATGATATTATTTTTAATAAATTAGTTATATATACTTATTAAGATAATAAATACTACTTTACGCACTTGTTTTATGCAATATTCTTATCCAATGGAAGACTCAAGCTTTTTCCTCTATGAAAATCGCACCAATACACTTTTAATTGTTTTCATTTTTATACATTTTGGTCTAAAAAAGATAAATTATAAGTCTAATAAAGCTTCGTTTTAACGCAATAGTCAGTACAATTCTTAAAATATACTTTGTAAAATCACAAATGGAAAAGTATCAATTATTGCAAAAATCACAATAGAGTATATAAATAGACGTAAAGAAGATAATGTAACGTTTACATGCGTTGCTCATTTTTGTCATAAAAAAATATAAGCTCTTTGTAATAATTTACTGAGTTTTTCTTAATAAATATTTTACTCTTAAAAATTCAGATATACAGAGAGAAGTAGGTACTAGAAATTATATAGTAATGAAGTGTAATCAAACTACACTTACATGTATCAATTATCAATGTCTATAAAAATATTTTTTTTGTTAATTATTTATTTTTGTTAGTAATAGGCTATTATATTTAAAAAGATATTTTTCGTTTTTGTAAAATAATACTTAATTGAATGATAAAAATAAAAATCTAGTTATAATCTTAAGTTTTATATTTCATTAAAAAATGATTTATTTAATTGAGCAATTATTCGTATCTTATCTTCTAATACTTTAAAAAATAAATTGTTTTTTGTACATAAAAAAGTTTAAGCATTATTTTGTACAAATTCTTAGTAATTTTTATATAATAATCTTTGCCTCTAAAAACTAGCCCATAAAAAACAAAAATGTGTCATGTAAAACACATAATAATATTTGTATGCTACATGTTACTCTCTTACAATGTTATTTCAACTTAATTTTCTGTACAAAATTCTCTCGTCGTAGTGTTTAAGGTAAAAAAACGAGAATCAATGATAAAATAAAAAAGATGCATTGTTGATTTTGTCATTCCAAAGATGAAATAAAAAATATGTAATATCGTTAAATTTCTCATCATAATGGCAAAAGATCGATGAGGTTTGCGCGCGGTTGTGTTAGCGATTCAGGAAAGAATTCGGATAATTTGTCATACAGATCAGTTCGACGGGTATGAATAATTCTAGCCACAGAGTTGCTTGTAGTCAATCCAAATAAATTACTTAAATTGTTATCTTCTTGTGTAGTTTCTGACTTAGAAGTATTTTGTTCATGAAAAAGGACTGATGCCAATAGTTGAAACTATATTTTAAAAAATTTATTTGCATATTATAAGTATACATCATATTTTTACAATAATTTATATAATATTTATGCTATATTAAAAAAAATTGAAATAAATAGTAATGTTGATTTAATTAAACCAACAATTTTCAAAATTACTTTTTGAATTACTTTAAAATATTAAAATTGAAAATTTATTAGAATGTGTTTTTACGTGATTATATTTAAAAAAGAAAAATGTAAATTATTTATTATATATTCAAATAAAATAAAAATTATTTTAAAAATATTTTTAATATTTTGAATTTAAAATTAATCAATGATTTTTTATAAAGAAAAGTTGATAAAAAAATATAAATTGACTTGTTAATTATAAGAACTTGCTGTACATTTGTATGAGATAAAAATTTGGCCAAAATATTGGTCAAATATTTTTTCGTTCATTATTTTTATAATTAATTTTAATTAAATATGTTGAAAATTTTTAAGATTAACTGTCGGTTCTTTGTTTCATTGTTTGAAATTAGATAATAATGTTTTATATAAATTTAAATATATAATCAGAGAACAAATTTACAATTTAATTTTAAATGATATTTACGTGAGTACATTTTTTATAAAAAGAATGTTTTTAATTTTTAAACGATAATTATAATAATCATAAAATCTGTAATATAATATTTAATTATACCTCTTTGGTTTGTTCTAGATCCTCATGATCAATGATTTCTGAAACTTTTGTTTGCAAGTATTCTAAAGCTTCAATACTATTATTCATGGCTAATTCTTCAAATTTATGTTTTCTAATAATAAGCTTGCATTTTTTAAGTATCTGATCATGAGATGGTCTACATAGTCGCAGTTGCCAAAAGTCATCAAGTCTAAGTTTTGGAAGGCATGCTCGCCCTGGATTACCTCCAAATAAGTAATGTACCTTAAATCAAGTAAAGTATTTGGGTCATTACGTTTTTAAACAATTATTTTTTATTTAAAATATCTCAAATATTACAGACTAGTATATTTATTTACCTTTCTTACATGGTCGTAAACAACCTGATGAGCAAATCGCGGACAAGGTTCATAATTTTGCATTTTACTCCAATATTTTTCTCCTACATTTTCATTTCGATAAATACAAGACCATTTGTTATTTTTTATATTGTATACCCAGAATGAATTTTGAACATTTTCATCTCTCTTGTCCTTATCTTTACTCAAACCCTGACTCGATAAAATTTTTAAAATTATAAAACTTTACAAATTTTTAAATAAATAATTATAGGTGATTTAATATTTACAGATAATACGTAGATCTCTCCAAGTTCTGAGTCTATAGTTGCACGCTGTGTAAATCCAGCTGCTGGGATATGATTTGAATCTTTATTTCCTAATTCACTCATGCTAATATATTCTACTTTACTTGTATCCACTTCATATGTAAAAAAATCATTTAAATATTCTTTACCCCTTTGACCAGCAAACATGTATAATTTTCTAGAACCCTAAATAGAAAAATATAAAGTACTATAAAATTTTTTTTAGAAATATAAAATATAATTTAATACTAACAGGATGAAATAACATGGAGTGTCCAACCCTAGACCTAATGCTTAATACATTTTGAATACTTGGTCTAGAAACATCGTAAGCAAGCTTTTGCCAAATACCAGTAGAAACATTATAAGAATATAAGCCAGAAAATATAGATTCACTTGAATTTGTTGTGTTTTCTTCTGGACTAAAAAAAATAATTATAAACAATATTTATTAATTACTTAATATCAATTTTGTAAAAAAATATTATTTCTATTTTATGGGATATCATTTCTATAGAATAAAAATATTTACTTTAAATATAATTAAATTCTTTATGAAATGGTTAATAGATTTGATGAATATTATAATTCAATTGAATAAGAGCAAAATTTATTTTACTTAGTTGGGGGAACAAGTACACGTCCTCCAAAAACGTAAATGGTTCTCTTGTCGATATCCATTAACATCTGATGGTCAAATATAAGCTGGGGACCTCCAAAAAGTGCTGTGTCTTCGGCAAGAAGCGTCCATTTGTTAGATTCGACCTCGTATACATAAAAATCGCTTTTTAAATTTTCTGGAGTTCGATATTGTGTATCTAAGTATCTACCTAAAGTAAACAGTTCACGTCTCCCTGGATCCAAACACATCTTATGGCAAGAACGAGCACTTGGACCACCCTATAAACAGTATAACTAATAATTATTAATATACACCAAACAAATATTTTTAATTTTTGCAATATAATAATAATAATTTTTATTACATCACATTAAAAAACAACTATATTAAATAAAAGAATAATGCATACAATTGCTGTAGTATCTGAACAAATCAAAGACCATGTTGAAGTATTAATATTGTACGTCCAAAAATCTGCAAGATCTTGATTACCATTCCAGCCACCAAAAAGATAAAGAACCTCTGCAACTGGATCTACAACCATTTGATGGCCTCCTCTCATACCAGGTTTTGGATCTGATATTGATTTTTTTGTCCATAATACTTCATATGATTGAGCATTTATATATTCATCTAATAATCCCACTAAAATCAAAAGAATTTTCTTTAAATTTAATTTTATCTACCTTATTATGTTTTTTTTTATTATATAAATTATACTAGATTTACTATTAACAGCCCTAGAAATAAATTGTTCGGTTTGGATGTGGTCCCCTTTTACAACAAGTATATCATATAATATCGATAATTGAGAATCTTCTAATGATACTCCTGTTACTCGTTTCAAAGTATCTACTACTTCCTGCTGTTGACATTTTCTGAAGTGTTTCATACACAGTCTTATAATCTCTCTTTGTTGGTACTATTGTAAAAAAATATTTAATATATAATAAAGTGTTTTGTCTTATGTTAAGTGTATTGATATGATAGATTTTGATACAGTTTACAGCTTAATTCTTTTAAATTTTATATATTTACAAAATAACATTATTTATTTTTATCTACCTTTTTGAATTATTCATCTAAAGATAATATTCAAATATTTAAATACTAATGATACCGAGCATGCATCAAATTCAACCATTTACAAAAATAATTTGAAAAATTTAAAACAAGATTTTACCACATTCAACCAATCCATAATAGGTTTAACTAACTTAATATTATCAGTTCCAGTTAATCGAACATGCCAGACAGAACAATTCATGTTTGGCCCCCATGATTGTAATAAAAGAATTTTCACATATCTTGCAGGAAAACAATTTTCTTTACCACCAATAATATAATTAAATTCAAATGTTTCTGGTATTGAATCATTTTTTAAGCCACTGTAATCAATATTAAGTATGAAACCTTAAGTATAAAATATATAAAAAAAAAAATAATAATTTACCCTTCTACAAGTTTTATCATATTTTCTGATTCAAGGCCACCATATACTATAAATTTTCGAACATTACAAACATGTGCTTTTTCAAATTTACCAAATGTTATTGTTTTCACAATTGATGGTTGTTGTAATTTAAGAATAATAAACTGTAATAGAATATATATTACATTTTTAAATGGTAGAATTCAATAAAAATATATTTTAAAAATTATCAATTGTAAGTTTACCTGAGGATGGCTATCATTATCAGTAGACCAACGAGAGGTTTGATCTGATGGTTTATCACTAATTATGTTTCTGTAAAAAACAGTAATAGTTAATTAAATTATAAAAAATATGAAATATAAAATAACTACAAATTTAGTTAATGTATATTTTATTTTAATATTTTTCAAACATAAGGTAAGGTAGTGGACTGTTGTATTTCTAGGTTAGCAAAATGTTGATTCAATAAATAAGACAATACAATATTAATCTAAAAGATTTATGTAGATAATGACAACATGATTAAAGTTATAAAATACTCACTCAGGCACAAAAGTTGAAGAATAGCTTGAACATTTATAAATTCTATATTCTAAAATTTTTTCAAAATCACTCTTCTCATTTGACGCCATGTTACCATCCATGTTGAAATCACATAACCTTAACTGTGTAAGACAGCCGACAACCATTCATGGTTTAGCCATCAAGATGATTTTAGCAATTAAAAAACATTACAAACTTATTTTTACTAATTCTGCTTACTCAGCTAATAATCATTTTAATAGCTTTTATACGAATAATATTACATAATATTGCACATACGCTAATTTAAAAAAAGCGGGAAAAACACTTACAGTTTAAATTGATATTTTTTTAATTATTTAACTGTTAAATATTTATATTTGATTGATAAATGAAAAAAAATATCCTCTGAATTTAAAAACGTATAAATATCAATACAGAACATAAATAAAGATTGATTAACGATAAAATAAATTTATATATAAAAATTTATTGTTTTTTGTTTTATTTAATCTAATTATAAATAATATGATTAACTAGAAAATACATTTTCAAAAGTTTTCTTTCTTTTAATTTATAAATTTATTTAAAATTAATTCTATTCAATATGAAATTTTTCATACATTCAATGATCAATATTTATATGTATAAAATATCCGTAATAAATTGAATTACATACTAATTAAAATCTTTTTTGTTATAGAATTGCATCTTTCAATTAACATTTTGGTTATATTAGGCGCATTTATTTGCAAAATCATTTTGGTTAATAATTTCTTAATATATTTTAGTATAAAAATTGTTATAAAAAGCATAATTTCTATAATATTAATAAACTCGGATTTTTATCTACTCAAAATACGCTATAGGTGCTAAATCTGATTATATCAGCTGATAATTTATTTCAAAATTAAGTATTTAGGCTTGAAATATTTTATTTTAAAATTTATCCTAGAATAAAATAGTTTATTAAATTAGAAGATTAACACCTAAAAGTTTATTCTAGTAAAAATTCTCAGACAGAACAAAATTGACTAAAAGTATATTTTACTTTGTTTTAGTATCTGTTTAGTATTCCTTATATTTAAAATAGAGTTAAGAAAAATTTAGTTATTTAAAATTATCACCTGATATATTAAATAAGAAATATATGTATATACAAATTTCTCAAACAATATTTCAAGTTTTTAAAAAAGCTATCCTTGTATTCAAATCTACATAATTGATTTGGTTGTACAATAAATAAATTAAATTAGTCAACGTAAAAATTAATTAAATGTAGATGCCAAAACAATTAACTTAAATTTTAGACCATTTAAAAAACATGTTCAATTGCATTTATGGATGTGAACACAAACTTATATATTAATAATATACAAAAAACGTTAAAATTATATATTCTACAAATTATAAAAATAATTGTAATTATAATTTATAAAAAGTGAAGCAAATTTAGTGTTGTATATGATAATTTAATATTTATAATTGAAGAAAAATAATATTGTAAGCATTTAAAGGTATCTAAAAATATTTTTTGATGCATATTTTTAATTTTAATCGTATGTTAGACTAAATAATAAATAAATTATAATTTTTATCAATGGAAATATATATTTCTATTTACATTGAAATTCTAATATATATGAATTATTTCTGAAAATATAAACTATGTATATTCCAATAATGAAGAAATAATCATTTGTTATATTGAAATATTTCTTTAAAAAAATCAAGAATAATCGGCTTTTAAATTATATGAAATATCATTATTACACATAATATATCAATAATTCTGTGTGATTATGTTTTATTAAATGAATAAAATTTATCCTTGTCTTTGATAATTCGAAAGTTTTATAGTCTGTTTTTAAATATAAAAATAAGTTGAATTTATTGCAACTATTAAATTATTATTATTTTTAAAAATAAAATATTGCTATGTATAAGAGATAATTTGTATAGTATCATTATTTGCTTAAGTAATATTTAATTAGAAATAAAACGTAATGTTCAAATTTATTATAAGTCATTTATTTTATGTTTAGTAATTATTCAATATATTATTAAATATTACTTCACCATGAAATATCTACATATTCTTATATAAGATTGGAAACTTTTTAAACAATGTTTTTAGAATCGATAACTGCGCAAATAAAAGGATTATTTGAATCTAACCAATCTTAGAATTCTTTACTTATACCATAATGTATTTAAAATATCATACCATTCATTATTATTAGATTATTTAATACATTCAGTAGCTATATAATAGGTCTTATAAATTACATATACATGTTTGGGTGTTATATACATATTGTTACGTTATTAAAAATTTGTTTCATCATATTTTATCAAATTTTGTTTTTATATTTCCTTTAAATATTAAGGCCAAGTATGAAATATTAATTTCTATATATTTAACAATTATTTTTTTAAACTATATTTAAAACATACTTAAATATTGTATAAAAATTGTTGTTACAGAAATTATTTCAATTTGTCGTCATATAAAGATATGACTGTGTAAAAATATAAATGTAAAGAAAAATTGAAATTTTAATTTTTGAAAATTTCAAAAAAGTAATTGAATATGATTGAATAAAGTAAAAAATATACATAAAAAATTATATTTTACGTAACCATGTTAAGAGTTATGTTTATTAATATATTTATAGAATTATCGGAGTGGAATTATTTAATAAGTTGTATACGAACTAAAAATTCTTTTGACTTGTAATTACACGCCACTTTTACAAGAAAAATTCAAATTATTGTAATTTAAGAGATTGAAAAAATTTAAAAGAAGAAACTTATTCGTCAACTTATCGTTTATCAGGAAAATTAAGAAAATATCGCGATAGTTATATGATTCCAGTGCAGATTCAAATATAGAATATTACGTATAAATTTAAATTTATGAATAATATTACATTAAAAACTTAGTTTCTATAATTCAGAGATATAGTAGACAAAATAAATACAAGGGTAATATTTTTCCCTGAGATTTTTGGATGAAGGTAAATAAATAAGCTATACTTTAGGTTAGTCATATATTAATAAATATACAGCGTACCATAGACGCATTTTTCATTTATACAACGTATCGACATTTATTATTATTAATGAGAGTTGAAATAGAATTCTATTTTATCGATATTAAAAATCGAAATTTGTAGACTAGGATTGAAAATTGGGGTAAGAATGAGCAGGGAAGTTGAAATAAAATACAATTCGCTTGTTTAACAATGTATTTTAAGATAATAAAGTTTTAGACGAGCATAAGGCAAGCAACATTAAATTTTTAACAATACAAATGGGTTAGCCGAAAAAATGAAACAATGAAATTTAGCCGTATTTTTGAAAATTCTTACGTGGATTAAAGGTTCGGCATCTGTAAAAAAAAACGATCGGTATTGAAAAACAGAACGAGACGTGTAATTTGCACGATAGTATTATTGGAAGAGAAGAAATGCGCAAATGATTGGAATAGCCATAGTTCGACTCGGATCAAATTCGATCGAGATTCTTAAAAAAATTGAATACAGGAATTGAAAATATAGAAGGTGGGCAAATCGCAGTAAAAGGGAAATACTGAAATCGAGCAGTGGGGTAAAAAGACGTGATAAATGAGCTAAAAAGAAGTGAAAAGAAAATCGAAGCGTTACGTCAGAGACTATCGGTGATCGTTAGAAAGAGTAACGGATAACGGGTTGAGAGTAAAGCCCGGGTAACGGGTTAAAAGGCGGCGAGCCGAGGAAAATGAAAAGAAAAAAGGGAAAGAGAGGGACAGAAGGATGAAAGGTAGGTTGCGCGCGCAGTGGCTCTTATCGGATGCATGTGTGTCGCCGTTGGTCGCTCGTTCGTCAATCGGTGCGCCGAGCGTTCGGGGGGCGGTGAGGATGAAGAGGGGACGGCCCCGGACTTCTCTCTTCTTTGCAGCCGACCAAGCTCATAGAGTGCGCGCCGTCGCCGTGTCGTGATTGTCGTGTTGAGTCGACGGTGGCAGTCCGTGGCCCGTGGTGTCTGGTGCGTTGCTCCTTCAATATGGCGTGCGCGCCGTTCGTCCCCTCGACGCGCAGGTGAGCTCATCCGCCGTGACCCGGGCTCGTAGGGGCCGAGGAGTCGCGTACCCCAGAGACCCCTGCGATAACCTCGAGGCAAGCGCCTCTCAGTGCTACGATCGCGATCGACTCGGGATGCCTCGGAGTCCTCGTCCTGCTCGAAATATGTCACCGAGATGGCGCGTATAACCTGCAACGTAGAGCGAGTGAGAGCGAATGACAGAGCGAGTGAGTGAGAGAGTGTATGAGAGAGAGAGAGAGAGAGAGAGAGAGAGAGAGAGAGAGAACGAGCGAGAATGGCTACTGCTACGTGCGTGATATCGCGGGCACGATTTCCAGTACGTTTTTCCTCTGTCTATCACCGTTAAAGAGGAAAGAGTCCAGAGAACGGACTCGACTGTTCAGTGATCGAATTAACGTATTTTACGAAGTCGCGGATTTTTATTTCAAATGTTTCTTTCCGATTTTTTTTCTTATTTTCTTTGCATCTGTAACGCGACTGGGTGTTTCTTAATTCACCCACTGTGCGACGTCGACATTCGAATTTGTGCTACAAAGGTATGGTGCGTAACTTTTCACGTGTGCAGTATTCGCTATATAGTCTATTGTTTTGATACTTTGCAGCCTGTGCAACGGTGCAAGAAACTTGAAAAGTTATGTTTCTTTAGAACCCTTAACACGCTATCTCGCCATTGCCGTTTACGTTAAATTCATCCTTGTCCATTTTAAAACGGTATTCTTGTATTGAATACGCTTTATTTATTATTTTAATCTTCATCTTTTTTCCTTTCTTTTTTGTTGATTTTAATATGTAATTTAAAGGAATTTAGGTAAGTTTTTTCATACGTTGTTTACTTATGAATTCTATACTTTTATTCATATCCAAGAATTTTGTTAAATATCATTATAATTAATACTAATTTATTATTTATTTTAGTTGATCTTTTTATATAAATATTCGTATATATTGTACATTCTTATATACTGATATTTATTCCGCTACTTATAAATATATTAGCTTTCTCGACAAACTCTAGAAACGACGTACGATGCTTATAATGTTAGATATATTAAAGCTTTATCTACTATTCCATATTTGTCGTTTACTACATTGCAGAAAATTAATATAATTATAAATTTGATAAAAAAAAGTTTTGATGTCTGCTAATAAGTGAAAAAATAAATAGCTACTTTGATTGAGATTTCATTTAGCTCTTATTAATTGTTGATTTAAAGTATATAATAAATTTTTAATTTATTTATAATTTATAATTGCTTCTAACTGATTTTATAAATAAGGAAAGTTAGAAATATATTTATATTAAATCTTGTAATATTTAAAAATTAAAATAAACCATAAAGTAAGAAAGGCAAAATTCAAATGTTTTTTAAGTCAATAACGTTTTTTCATGCTTGAGTCTTTTATGAAGTATAAATTAAATTTACTTTTCTGTAATTTTTAATTAAAAAAAAAATATATTCTTGTCTTTATACTTGTGATTTTTAAGCAAAATGTAAATTTACACTTTAAATAAGGGTTAATAAAACTTATCGTTCTAATAAAAAATATGGAATAAATATTATACATTAATTTTATTATCTAGATTTTTTAATGTTTTTTCATACACGTAAAAGTAAAATAGTTTCATACAAATACGAAAGTATTTGTGATTGAAATTAATGAATACTGTATTTATATATTATATTTAATTTATAAATAAAATGTACATATAAGTGTTATACATTTTTTATTTTCCTTATACTATAACTTTGTAAACTATTATTATGACTTCCTACTTTAAATGATTTTAATAATTGCAATTATATTGTTAAAATATGCAATATACAATAAAATATTATAAAATACAAAAAGAATTTTATGAAAAAGATATAATAAAAGTTCAGAAGTGTAGACAAAAATGAGTTTTAAGAGAAAATAAAAATTAATACTTTTTATATTAATAATTAAATAATTTGAATAGCTTGATGAAACATGAGATACTGAAAGAAGTTTATTATGCAGTTTCTATCTAATAATAGATTTCATTTAAAACATTTTCTTTCAAAGTTTATTGATAAAAAAATAATGGAATTTTGAACAGTGGCAATGAATGATTTATATTAGGGCAAATACAACAGCATACCTTATATTAAATTATTTAATATAAAATTAAAGGAACAATTATAATGAATCATATTTAATAGACATATTATTTAAATGTAATTAAACTTATTTCTTAAGTGCTAAATTTATAATTTTAAATTCAACAAAAACGTTATTTGTTTCATTTATAGAAAATTTTAAACATAAATATTTAATAATTTTGAGTTATCCATTTAAAAACTGTTAAAATTTTTTTTACTTTTTTTGTCAACTATCTGTAAAATGATAAATACAACATAAGATATTTTCACTGTATTTTAAAAAAATTATTTGTAATGTTATATAATTTTAATTTTTTAGACCACATACATTATCAATAATTAATCTATATAATTCATACAAATATAAGCTCTAAAAATAACTTATTATTTCATTTCGAGCATTAAATTATTAATAAAAATAATTTTGGTTAAAATTGCAAATTACACATTTCAATTTTTTTATGTTTGTTTTATATTAATACTTTAAAATTTATATATACGAAAACGCTATTCATCCATTTGGTTTGATACATTGTCATAATATATATCTCATACACAACAATGTAAAGTATTAAAATAATGCGTAAAAGTTGTTTAAAAAAACGTGTTAAAAAAAATTAATGGTTTTAGAAAATAATATATAGTTTTATATTAATGTATTTAAGAAGAATAAAATTTTTGAAAATGTTAGACATACTTAAAACAAATAATATTCAATCAAATTCATTAATTTTTTCTTCAATAAATAAAATTTAGTTTGATTAGAAAGTATACAAAACATATTATTGAACTTAAAAAATGGACGTGATGTATGCTGTATAAGTAAGATATTAAAAAATTTGAATTCTTCGAAGAAATTTTTTGCATTTAATTGCTTGAAATTCTGCAACGTGACGATTTATTAAACGGATTACGCAGGGTTATTAAGTGAATTGTAGATGTATTAGTTACTAAAGCCTTACTTTTGCATTCCATTTGGTACAGATTAAATTATTATGTAATTATATTTTTCTTTAATTTAAAATGTAAAGTAACACATGTATTCAAAATTTTCTAATCATTTATGTATGAAATTTCAATTATACAGCTTGCTTTTTAAACGACTCATTTATAAAATATAATTATTAATAGATTCTTAATAACGAATATAACGATGTATTTTTTAAACAAAATAATTAGCATAACTGAGAAAAGTAGATAGAGGATGGTAAAGAGAAAGAGTTTCGATTTCATAAGTTGTTTACAACTCAATCACCTGTCAAACTATAAAAAATAAAATCATACCATGCTTACAACTTTTAATTCTAAATTGTATAATTTAATGACTTTACAATAAAATTGCAATGTTTAATCATTCGCCAAAAATTAATTTAGAATTAAAATTATAGTTTCAGATGCACAGAGTGTATAGAAAATTATTTAGAAGCTTTTTTCATTTATTTATATTTAAAAAAACTTGGTTTGTAACATGTAGTTAACAAAAAATTATTTTATTTTAAAATGTTAATTATTTTTTTCACTCATACCACTAGTTTATCATAATATATAATAATATGTATTATTATGTCTAATAATCCAATGATACTAAATTTAAATGTAAAATATAATTTTCTAGTAATTTATTCAAATTAGCTAAAATATTTAATTTTTAATAAAATTAGCTTCATAAAATAAATAAAATATTTTATTATTTAGTATAAATCAATGAATAATATTTATAGTAATTAATTGAAAAGTTATAAAATTGTAAAATTATTTTTTTATATTAATTTTTATATTATATATTTAATTATTAAAATATGCATTCATTAATTTTTTGTTAAAATTAAATTATTTTGATTTTCTTAATAGTAAATAATATAATTGTTAGTATAATCTATGTATTTCTAAAGAATACTTACTTAACCTACAATGGAAATTATCCTTAAATCCAGAATTTTCATTATATTTTAATATTATTAAATTATGTTATCAAATGAAATTTCAATACAGTTTAAAACCAAAGAAAAATTTAGAATTTTGAGGTCTAATAACATTAACCATCGATAGGTAAAAGAAATTAACTTTATCAATTTTTTTAGTTTAGACTCAAAATTTTTGTATAATTAATTTTAGATGGTCGTAAATCTATTCATGATTAGAATGTATACATTAGTTTATGTTACCAAAATTATTATAAAAAGTAACAAAATTACAAAACTATTGTATTTTAGATTCTGTTGATGCTGACTTAAACCAAGCAAAGTTTAATTTTTTTTAGTTTCAAAAGTTTCATTTATATAGTCTTAAATAATAATATGAATCTTATAAATATAATAATTTTTTTCTTTCAATTATATTTATATTTATATTATTATGAAAATAATATTTCTTGTGAAAGTAATTAATCACGTCAGATTCAAATAACAAGTAAATGAATTAATATTTTATGAAATAAATAATTTTTTATTGAGATAAATAATTTATTTATAACTTCATAATATAAACTATTGATGAGATTATTATTTTAAATTGAAAGGTAACAGAGTGTGAAAGGTTTGACAATAATATACCTTTGAATTAAAAAATCTTAATTTTTATAATTTACTATGTACTCTAATAGTTTAATTGCTGGCTGTTTTTTATACTATCTTTGATTTTGTTTCTTTTTATGTTGATTAAAATAATTAGTATTTAATTTAGATAATATAAAATATTTTATAAAAGTAATTTTTTATTTGTAGCATAATTTCAAATTTACTATTATTATGCAAATTATATTCTAAAAATATACCAATTAAAAACACAGTAAAAAAATTTTTTTGTTTACATTTGTAGATTTTTTAATGTAAAATTATTGTATAAATGGTCATGTTATAATTTTATTGAAACTAATTCAATTGTTCCGTTTTATTAAGCAATTTATGAGTACTGTATATATAATAAACCAATTATCATTACAAAATAATTTTCAATTATTTTTTAAAAAATCGATAGTTTTTATTCTAAACTTGGATTTCTGCGTTAATTATTAATTATTAATTATTTTAGATACTTTCACGTGAAGAAACAACTCAATTTTTTCTTGAATAATTTAAATATAAATTTTATACATTTTCTTGACATAGAATTTATTTCTATATTTGATATTTTATACAATAATTAAAGAAAGCAGTACCGAAGAAAGAAATAAATAATCATTTTTTTAAAGAAAAGAATTACTAATAAAATGTAAAACGTTACTTGTTATATACTTTTATATTTTATAACCTTGTATTAATTTTTTTCTTATATAAATATAAATTAAAAATTTTTTAAGTAATTTACATAATATACTTTTATTTTACAGAATGTTTTTTAAGAAGTATTTAGTTTTCTGAAAATTATTTTTGGAGTTATTTTTATCACAAATTTAGATATTATTGATATTTTAAATAAGTTTGTTTCATTAAAATTTCAAAAGCATAAACTGTTAATTTTATTCGAGATAATAGAAATATTTGTTCTAACTATTTTCTAAATTGAAACTTACAAATGAAATATTGGGTAATACTGTTAATTTGTAACAAAAGTTTATGCATGTAGTTTTCATTTATAATAGTTAAATCTTATATAAATATAATGAAATATTAAAATTTTTATAATATGATAAAGTTAATTTATAATACACAAACTTCATTAAAAATATTAGAAAAGAATATAAATTATATCTGAAAAATGGTAAGGAATTAATAATTAAAAAACTATCTATTTAATGAATGAAAAATGTATTTTAGTTAGTTATTGCTTTTTATTCATCGAATAATAACTTATAAGTAAAGCAAGACGATATTTATCGACTCAGCGTAAGATTTTTACACTATATTTTATGTATAAAATATGAATTAATCAAAACGATTTTTAGAAAACAAATAAAAACTAATAATTCAATTAAAATAACTGAAATGATTATTTACAATGTTTTGTATTAAAAACCAGTAATTTTAAAATATTTTATCAGAGTATTGTGTAATATTATTCTGCGTTAGAAATTATCAGATCCCGTGTTTAAAATATTTTTAGTTCGCTTTTTATCGAGTAAAGAATCAAACTTTAAAGCTTCACGAACTTGGAAGTTTAAAAGCAATTTAAGAGAAAATATCGCGATATGTAAGCTATGTAAAAATGAAATTATTGGGAGTAGCGTTAACAAACGACATATACACGTTTATTTCTAAACAAATAATTTGGCAAAATTAAAATGATTACTATTAAAAATAAAAAAGAAATGAATGAAGGAAGGAAGGAAAGAAAAAAAATAAACGGGTATATATTTTTTGATTTTATA
This sequence comes from Dolichoris vasculosae, assembly GCA_018907195.1. Taxonomy (NCBI): domain Eukaryota; kingdom Metazoa; phylum Arthropoda; class Insecta; order Hymenoptera; family Agaonidae; genus Dolichoris; species Dolichoris vasculosae. The sequence continues at coordinate 5,443,078 of JACCHY010000003.1, forward strand.
GGAATAAAAAGTTTGCATTAATATTTGAAATAAACAGAATTAGATTGATAAAACGGTTGATTTTTTTTAATGAAATATTGAAGTTTCACCGATTGTGCTAGTAGAGTATTTTAATCGTCACAACGAAAGTCATTTGCGGGAACACGGCAAAAGACCGCATTCGATAAAAAGAAGGGAAAGTGCAATCGTTAAAATAAAAATGAAGAGACGAAAATGGTTCCGTTTCGACAAGTTGGCGTTAACAATGTACGAGCAAGTTAAAAGCGCTCTTTAGTCGACGATTCGGTCGTGAGCACACATTTGCGCCTAAGTGTACACATATCGCGCGCACGCGCATACACACAGTAAACCCATACAGAAATATGGCTGAGCGTAAACACAGTTAAACGACATCGGCTCGGTCTCGGCTTGTCGGAGCCTGAGAGAACTCCCCCTAAGGGGTCTAGTTCGGTAACGTAAATAGCAGCCACGCAAGTGTGGTGAGCTCTTTTCGATTTCGTATCGCAGCAGGTGTCCCACCATTAAACCATTTAAATGCATATGCGCGCCTCTATACACGCACCAAAGTATTTTCGACTCAATTCGATCTGTTTTGTTTAGTCTCCCGCAATCTTTTTGTTATTTTATTCGCTTTCTCCCACTCTCTTTACCGCTTCATCTATATCTATATTAATGACTGCGTAAGCCTGCTTTTCGCCCTTATCTGGCTTGCGTGTTGCGATAGTGTGCAAGACCGCGGAGCTAGGAGGGAAAGGGGAGCGTGAGGGAACGAGAGGGAAAGAAAAGGAATGAGCAGCGCCCTCGCCGATCGAACGATTATTGTACGAGCCCACGTTCCACGAGCTACGAGCGTACGAGCTGTGTTAGTAAAGGAAGTTGGACATACGTCGATGAACGCCAGAAGTTCCGAATTATTAACTCGATGCCGTGTTTGTTTATGTTAACCTGCGCGCGTGCGCCCGAGAGGGAGGAGACGACTTTTTGTAAGAGCGAAAACGCTGCCGCCGGTGTCTTGTCCGTATGTTTTGTTTTATTGCCCGCGACACGAGTACATTATTTTTTTTTATTGTGCGTCTTATTTCGTGGACATGTAGTTTGCTTCGCAAGTTTACGTATGAGTATTATATTTAAACCACGTGAATACCAGTGTTTTTTGGAGCACAATTATGCTTTGCCATTTTAACGAGTCGCTTCAAGCATCGAGCCTCGGACTCCATGATTATGAAGCAAACTCATCGAGAATAATAACCATTTGTATTTTAATCATAAATTCTAACTTTATATCCGTTTAGTGAATAGAGGTGTTCAAGGTGTTAGTTTTTTACTAGGATTTCTTTTATGGGTGTCCACCGTTAACTTTATGAGTAATAATCGATATGATATTTAAATAATAAATAATTCAGTATTAGAACTATTTTGTAGTTACGAAAGATGCTAGTATTGTATAACGCATAGTTTTATTCATGTTGGTGAATGCTCATGCTATTGTCAACGGTGTGTACTGTTTATCTTGTGTTGGGTATTTACTTGCAAACTTTCTATTTTTTTAATACGTTTATTTATTTATTTTCAACGTTTTATTCATAAAATCTCTTCATTTATAACAAAATCCAATCAAAACAATTAACATTGTATATTTATATATATGTATATAATGTAGCGATATGTAGTTTTTTTTATTGATTTAGCTTCTTAACTTAGTTACATTCAAAAATATTGCGAATTTTATGTATTTTTTGGTCTTTTTAGAAAAACTGCCGATACTCGATTCAAAAATATTAAATTTTTTATTCGTATAAGTTATTATTCTAAATTACCAATGTCAATAAAAAATATTTGTTACATTTAAACTTTTATTGATTGATCTTTTCTGTTAATATAATTTATTTTATATTTTAAAAGATATAATTTTTTTTTTTAAACAAAATTTTATCACTGTTACTATAATTTGAAATTTTTTTTTTCTTCTTTTTTTCCAATTAATAATAAATGCAATTATTATATAAGTTTTATATCATTCAATTACGAGATTATTATTATTATTATTTATCGTTATTTATAAATAATTAAAAATTTTATAAGTAATTAATTAGTTTTTAAAAATTTATATCAATATTTTTAAAATTAATTTTCTTTCGACACTTAAACGTTTTGGTACCTATTTGCAAATCACGTTTATTTCATTGACGTCAGATGAGCGATTTAATTTTTTATAATAGTATTATATTTACAGAATTTAAAATGTTACATAAGTGATAAATTTAATATATTTTTAACAACATTTAAATTGATTATAATTTTGGCATATTAGAAATCCATTTAATATTTGAAAAAGTAATTTGTTATTAAATTTGACGGTAAATTACACAAATCTAATTAAATCTAATACTAAATATAATGCAATTATATAAATTGAGGCCAAATAAAAAATACTCAGATCATTATAATATAACGTATGTAATTGATAAAATTCTACAGCATATTAATTAATATATGTTACTAATATAGGTTCTTCATTTTTCGTTGTGGAATTTTATCATTAATCTTGATTCCATGATTATATAATGATCAGTCAACTATGTGACAATAATTACACTTATAAATTATAACTGTTTCTATACTTCAAAAAAACTCAATCATCAAATAATAATAATTTACATTATACTAATAATATTTCAAAACTTAATTATTTACGTCCATTCGTAATGGTTATAAAATCACTTAATTATTTTTTATATATTCTTTATTTAAATTATTTCTTGTGTATCTGTCTAATATTATCAACTTTTTTTATATTAATTACAATTAATACTTTAATTATAAAATTAATTTTTTAAATTGTGGCTGAATATGTATAAAGTGTATCAAAGCAGTAGAATTTATATTTTGATTTCTGCTATAGTAAACAATAATAAGTACTGATAAATTCACATTATTGTGAAAAAAGGAAAAATTATTTTTAAAATGTAAATTTAATAATATATTTTTTACATTAAATAATATGTGACTCAAAATAAAGTTATATATTATTGAAAAAAAATTTAAAGATAAACTTTTATTATAATTCCAATACTTCGTAACTTAAAAATTAGTCACTTTGTAAATAACTTTTGTTGTGAAAATTAGTAGTTATAGTTCATGCTATAAGCTTAGAATTATTTAATTATTTTTTCATATAATTTAATACTTTTTATACAGTGTATTTTTTTTATTAAAATAAACCGTTCCTAACTGAAAGGACTTTGGCCAATGTAGATAAGGCTCCTGCGATATCATAGTTTACTCCAAATACAATTTTTTAAAATAAACACATAATTTTTTTTAATATTAATTAGTGATAAATTTTAGATTATACTTCTTTTTTTCATAATTAAGTGATACAGTTCTTGTATTTTTTATAATAGAACTAAATAATTTTCTTAGAATAATGCAGAATTTAAACTTGCTAATTTCTGCTTAATAATTTCTAAATGATTTACATTTTTAATATATTTAACTGTTATACTTTATTATTCATAAGCAATAATGAAAATTATATAATTTACTGATAGTGTTAAATTATATATTTTTGTTTATCAAAAAATCATAATTACTTTTTCTTATATGAAAAATTAAAACTTATTTTGTTAATTATATGTAAATCATTTCTTTTTAATATCATAACTAGTAAATCTTAAAATTTACAAAATATTCTTAATTCTTATTGATTAATTAAATTATTACTAAATATGAATAATACTTTTTGTAATGTTAATAACAAGAAAAAAATATAATTTTTTCATAAAATAAAATGAATTATTATGCGATAATAATTTTTTTCACCTATAATGTATAATATTACATTATATACATATATGTAATTTTATCATTAAAAATAATATGCGCAATGTATCTATTTATATTTCCAGTTTTTTAAATTTGCAAAATTGTTTTTGTATATTTTCTAACAAAGAATAATAACTAAAAAATAAAATTAATAAAAATGAAAAAATTTAATTACTTAAAACAATTCATGTTATATAGTAATCTATGTAGAGAAGAATTGTATTTTTTAGTCAAGCGATAAATATTTTTAAGAATTGACTTATTATAAAATTTTAGAATGCGGATCCGTATGTATCTGCTATATACAAGTTTTGCTGTATACGTAATTGTAATAGATATGAAATTTAAGGATTTGTAATGAAATAAATAGAAATGATTATTTACTTTTAATCGAAATTCCTTTTTCGCATATTTTAATAATACTGAAGATGGTGTATTAAATTCGGATTTATGATGACTTAATAAGTATATTTTATTTCTTTATACTTTTAATCACATATTAGTAAAAAAAATCATTAGTTACATTTTTAATTTACAATTGTATAACAAACTTGAACACAATATTTACAGCTAAAAAAGCTTACTAGAAGTATGTAAATTTTAACAAGAATCTAATATTAGAGTATTATTTTACAATTGTAAAAATTACATTCAGCTATATGATATTATAATATATGCATAAATATTTACGTAAGAAATTTTTAATAATAATTTGTTATTTTAAATGAAAAATAATAAAAAATAGTTATGTAATTTTAATTTATTTTTGACATTTAGAAATATATTTAGAAATAAAAATTCGTGCATTAGATATATAATAATAAAAATATTGATACATATTTACAAATAAAAATTCATTCAGACGTATATATAACTCTTTAAAAAGGATAAAGTGATTACCTATCATTACATGTTACAAAGTTATTTGATACCGTGAGAAAATCTAGAGTATTATTTTTTAAAATCTTGCATAACGTTAAGAATTTGATAATTGAAATAAATTGATTGTATATTTATCTTGTTAAGTGTTAAAGGCTTAAGCATGACTATAAATATGTATATGAATATACGCATTTATCTTTTTAATACAAAAGCATATAAAAAATAGAAAAATTGAAAAAGTTATTTTAATCAATGATAAACATTGATTCAAGTTTATTTATAAAATCATAGTTGTTTAAATTAAGGTTTTATCGAATGTTGATATTCGCAATTTTAAAGTAGAAAAACAAATAGTTAATCGTTATTTTATTATATAATTTTAAAAATAATTATATACTATATTGACGTAATGAACTTCACAATAATAGGAATATTATATTAATAATAGTCTTCGCTTATTTAATATCGTAATAATAAATACCAAGTAATTTAATATTATTTATTTTTTAATGTTTCACTGGGATTATTTACTATAAGAATTTAATCGACAATTTTTTATATATCCGAGATGTCGACATGCATCAGATTACATAAAAAAAGTTTCGTCAGATAATATTTTCCATAGTAATATCCCTTTCTATCTGGTAATATTTTGAACGATGGTAAAAAATAAATAATAGAGAGATGGTTGTACAGGGTCAAGTTATATATATTTGTAGTATTAAAAAATTCTTTTAATTATTAAATTAATAAATTTTATATTTTATAATAATAGATTTAACAAAATATCAATTATTTATATTACATGGGTTTAAACGAGATTTGTTTTTACAATCATCCATATTTTATTTTTATCAAAATCTTAAAACAGAAATGAGCGTAATACAATAAGTAATATAATTTCGTGAAACTTTTATTTTTATGTTTTTGTATTTTTATTAATATTTAGTTGTACAGTACATTTTAAAAAAGTCACCCGCTAAATTTATTAAAAATGAAAACGAATATAATTGTGGATTTAAAAGACGATTTACTCAATCACTAAGACTAAAGACATTTATTTCTTTTAATTTTGATAAATCATTGGAGAGAAATTAAAACGATATAATAACAGTAATAGACTAAGAGGTGGTTTACATATTAATATTTTGCGGATGTGGAACGTATCGCTTTAAAATTGCACGAGCATCGAATAAATACAACATAAAATAGAAAAAATATAATTTTTTTATTTTGATTATTTAACTCTTGTAAGGCATCAGTATTTTCTTTTAATTTGTAGGTAAATGTCTTATCGACTTAAGTAAAATGTGCCTCATCGGTAATAGCAGACATGTGATTGGCGTATAATAAAAGGTTCCAAGGATAATGAGTTCCTAACAATGTACAATGAACTACAGTCGAAACATGCCAGACTGGCAGCAATATAGTACATTGCAGTCTGGTGAGAGTGACAGGCAAACAGTGAATAATGCCTCCGTTGTCCAGCAGCAGCAGCAGCAGCAGCAGCAACAGAATGTGCAAACAGGCACTGGAAGTGGGGGCAATGCTAACAGCCACCTTTTCAGTCTAGACTGCTTGAACAAATCCCAGAATGAACCAAGCGGCTTCTATGGACGTTCAGTGGCCAGCAATGTCCAGCAGTCGGCAAATTCGCCTCTGGGTCAAAGTCTCCCTCCTCCGCCGCAACCGCCCCCGTCGATGGTTCACCACATGCCCAGTTGCGTAGGGCATGGTTATGGAGCGAGTTTAAACGTTATAGAGGATGGGAGATTGGCTACTGTTATGGGCGAAGACATACAGCAGCATCAGCAGCAACAGCAGCAACAGCAACAGCAGCAACATCAACAGCAGCAACAGCAGCAACAGCAGCAACAGCAGCAACAGCAGCAACACAGGAACGTTCAAATGTCATTGAGTAGTCCAACGTCGAGGATGAGCTCTACGGGCATGAATGTAAATAGCGGAATGGGTAGTTTGGGTCCGATTATGCCCGGTCCACCACCGCCACCGACAAATACGATGAGTGGCACCAGGCAGGCCTCGTATACATCCTGTAAGGGCGCTTGCTGTCAAGGCACTAACATAGGATACAGGTCAGTCTTTCAATAATTTTATTTAATTTTCATTCTTTTGAATATAATTACTCGAATACTTTTCGAAAATTTTAAATAATTCATTCATTTATCAAGCTCAACTTGTTGCTCTTATGGATAATGAAAAAAATTTACCAAAACGAAACACTTTTACGTTTTTAATACGTTATTTAAATTATTCGATTCGGTATTTAAAATTTCATTACCATTTGAAAATTAATTGATATATAAATATTAGTGAATAAACGTAATCTACTTTGTAAATAATACATTATAAACTCGAATAGCGACTTAAAAGCTTGATATTATCTTACCAATTTATTACAAAATAATATTTTTAGCTTTTGTAAATGAATAATTTGTTAAATATTTTTGATAAAATTATTTTTTTAATTATATAAAAACAAACTTTTTCCCATAATTTTAGTTATGCAATGAATATAAATTTTATTATTATATAACGTTTATTTACGTATAAGTAATATGTAGAAGAAACGAAAAATAAGCGATCAAATACTGTATCTCCTTACAACTGATTTACATTTAACCTCTAATTGATACATTAAATTTACTTAAAGAATTTCACCTGTTCCACTATAAGCTAATACTGTTACTTTTACTTGTCAAATCGAATTTATGAAGTTGTAAAATATCACTTGTATGATTTACGTATACATAGTAAAAATTTATCTGAGATTGGTATGTTTTAAAATTAGATGTTAACAAGGTTATTAATAATGTTATTAGTATCAACAGAAGATATCTGAAACTAAAACATTCAAAATAAGTTGATATAAAATAAGATATTTCAATCTAATGCGCTTATTTTTATATTAGCAATCGATAAGTAAAAATTATTATTAGGTATGAATATTATTTTATTTTCCCTCTGCTGCATCTATTAATATATTGAAGGAGATGTCACTTATTACTATTATCGTACATTATGAATAGAAATGGAAAAAAATTCATCTATACATAATGAGTTTGGTAGAATCAAAATTGTTGAGAAAGTTTTATCTATAAAACAAATCGATTAAATGTTGTGAAGTTATAAACGAATTGTAAGTAAACTAAAAATTCAAAAGAAAATATTTAACAAGCTGCGTCATAAGCATTAATTTAACCAACTTTTCAAAGAACAAGTTAATTTTTTATAATTACAAAAAATGTTAATATTAATAATTGCAATATTTAAAATATAATTTTAAATAATTTTTGACGTATTTGAAAGTGTCACAATGGAAAAATTACTTTTAATATTTCTAATTATAAGTTTTTTATGTGTTTAAGAATTTAATTCCAAGTAGTTTTTTATTATCGTTAAATTTTCTTAAAAATAACGTGTATCTAGAAAAGAGGTATTTGATATCATGGAAATATTGCTAAGAGTATTAAAATAGTATAGAAAGACTAAGAAAATATTAAAATAATATATTTTAAAATGTTATTTATTTTTTATTTTCTTAATGTGCAATAAATCTTGAAAATCACGATAAAATATCTTTATAATAAGAATAAAATTCAGTATCGATTAACTAGTTAAGTGCCAACATTGCAGTTTATAAGCTAGTTTGATAATTTCTCATTTCACTCAAACGTGGAAAAATACTGTAGTCGATCGTTTTCCCTTTTTATGACAAGTTCGATGTACGCTTACAGAAAAACCATGAATTTAATATCAAATATAATAATAACAATAATAACAAAAACAATAATAATATTAACGATAATAAAAAAAATAATAACAATAATAATAAACAATGCCTAGTAAATTTTTTTGCTTTGTTTAATTAAAAACATTTTTCTTACAAATAATACATTATTTATATTACAAAATTATTTTATTAAAGAAAAAATAGTATCCCTTTTGTAAGTAAAAAAATGTTTTTAAGATAATATATTTTAATATCAGTGTAGACAATTATTTGCTTTTATTAAAGAATTGCTTACATTGCATATGTATGTATGCGCATAAAAAATACGAGTTTTTATGTATATATTATTATATATATTTAGATTATGAAGTTTGCAGAATAAATTCTCTTAAAGCATACAGCTGTATTCGGTATTATAATAAGCTTTACGATAAAAATTATATATAATATTTTATTTTTTATTTGATAATAGTTAATACAAAATTAGTTGTCTTTTTTTGTTAATAAGGTAGATTTTTTTATATTATAAATTGTTTGGGGATTATAAATTATGACTGAATACATCTTTTATTTATTTAGATACAAAAACTGTAAACAAAACGCATCTCGCAAGCAAGTATATTGAACATTGTGAAATAGCCAAACACTTATATTTTAGTTAGCTTGTATGACAATATATATAATGACAAATAAAAAAATTGATTGAATGATAAGATTATGCGGGGACGTAATAAAAGAAAGGACGTTTGTATATTGTAATGACATGGTATTAAGAGTATCGAGTCGTTGGATATTATATGAACATGAATGTTAATTTGATCGGTCCTTAAGCGAATTGTTAAGGCAGCTCAATTTGATAACAATAATTGGTGTAAGAATGTAAAATTTACATTTACAGATATATTTTATATGAATTAGTTGTAAGAAAATTCTGATTTTTAAAGTAATATTTTTTATAAATAAAAGATTTCAATAAAAAATTTATTGAACGTTGTAACGGTTTTTTAAATTTAATCTTATCCTTGCTAAAAAAATATTTATTTTTTTTTACGTATAAATATTGTAACTTAAATTGTAGTGTTTAAAAGTATTTTATACATATATATAAAAATATCATATGCAAATATAATCTTTGAGTATGTGATGTTAATAATACACTATAATAAATTTTTGTTAAGTATATGGATGTATTATTGGATATATAGTACTAAAAACTTGTTATTTTTTAAAAGTCTTTTTAAGGATAAAGTAGTCAAAATGTGTTTAGTGTCTTAACATATAGATTATATTAAATTGGTTAAGGAATATATCTTTTTTTCAATATTGTAGTAATCATTATTTTCAATATAAAATCACTATTATTATAATAAATAATTTTTGATACTTATATAATATAATATAATATTTTATGTATAAAAATTAAGTAAAAGTATAAATATTAATGTTGAGATATGTGGAGTACTAGAGAGATTTCGATATTTTGTACGACTTAGACCAACCTTCATTATGCAATTTACAGCAAATCGGAAGTCAGCAATAATTTCTGCATGCAAAATATTTAATAACGACAAACCATTAATTTTTATTAAATATCAATAATAATATTAATATCTATGTTAATTATTTTATTATTATTATTAAATCAACTCATTTAATAATATTCTAAATAAATATTCATTACAGAGAAGATTAAAGTACTATTAATATAATCTTAAATTTATAATATAGAAATGAGAAATAATGAAAACTTAATTTATTATCTATTAAAATTAATTTATAAATATTAGCCATTAGTGAGAAAGTATTCATTTGCTTCTAATTTTTAATTTTTCCTTTTTTTATGTTCTTACTTATGCTTTATCTCTTATTGAAACTCGACTTGGAATCATTCATATGTAAATTTTCTATACATAAATTGTATAAAGTTCAAAAGTAAACTAACGATTTTACATTCGTGTGACTAATCACTTCTAAGCGTATTGTAAAGCACGATTGGAAACCTCCTTCAATCTAGTAATATAAGTCTAATTAGAGAATACGTATTTCTATAAATATTCAAATTATTAATTTTTTCTTATTATCCTACTATATCGTGTATTGAAATAGCAACCTAATATGATATTGATTTACTTTTGCAGTTTTAAGAATCCGATAAATTGAAATATTGTAACATAAAAATAATCATATCCGAAGATTAAAATATTCAAAAAAATCTACGTCAGTAATCTAATTTATAACTCAAATAATTTTCTTTAGATTGCTGTGTAGGAAAATATTTATAATTTTTACTCTGTTATATATTATTGTTGTAGAATATATTAAAGATATGGTACAAATTTTTTTTACTTATTATAAATAGTACTGAAAATTTTCTATCAATATTGCATTACTAAAGATACAAATCTAGTTCTTTTTAAAAAATATATAATTTTTTTATTTAATTTTTAAAAGTTATCATAAAAAAATTAGAGAAGTACTAATGTATTTTAGTTAAATGAGATAGTTTTATAAAAAAAACTTTTGTATTATTATTTTAGTAGAAACACGTATTTTAATTGTCATTATTAATTTAAAAAAAAATTTGATTATATACTTAAATTTTAAAAAGATTGATATTTGTTTAATAAATTAAAAAAGTTAATGCAATTAGAAAATTTTTGTAATATGTATAAAGTAAATTATTATTTATATGTAATGACCCTATATGACAATATATGATTACATTTTGATAAAATTGTTTTTTTTTAATGTTTATTTGGATGTATTCAAATTATATATAAAAATAATAAGATAAAATAAAGTAAAATATTTAATAATCAGAATTGAAATTTAAACAAAAATAATCTATAGATCTGTACACACATCACATGTACACAACTTGTTAGTCACTCGTTAGTATTTGCATAGAGATTAATTATTAATTAATTTTTTAAGTTTAAATAAACAAAAAAAGATAGTCTCTGTGAGTTTTTATTTTTATATTAAAAATTCATAGTAAAATATAATGAATTGGGTATCTAAAATATTCAAATTAATATTGATAAGTAGATATTAGTTTAGCTTATTTTCTTGTTACCTGTATTCAGAACAAAATATTTTTTGTCATCGTATTTAAGATTTTCTGAAAATACATTTGATATAAAAATAAAACTGAATAAAAATTTTGCATAAAAATTTAGTAAGATATCTAGTAATATTTTTTTTAGATATCTACCAAATTTTTTTTCCAGAATGAAATATTTTTAAATTATTAGTACAAAATTAAAGATATTCATATTATTAATTTTGAATATGTAAAATTAATTGAGGTTGAGTAAAATAAAACTTCGAGATATTTGAGAAAATAGTTTAAATTTATAAGATACGCGTAAAAATCAAACAAACATCTTTATATTTTGGATTATATTTTATATTTAATCACGCGGCCTACCACTTATAGTTAAATTATTGGCCGTTTTATAAAGAATGAAAAATAATCGTATTAAAATAAAAAAGCTTTAAATTAGAGTTAGAGTTTGCACCAACAGGGCAATTTTATATATAAATCGTGCGTTGTAAAAAATATGTTAACACGAAATGAATATGTGGTCGAGCAAAAGAACCGTCAAATAAATTTCTATTTATTGAAAAATAAAAACTACTAAAAATCACATAACTTTTTTGTTGTTGTGGTTTTGCAGATGGGACAAAATGAATCCCTATCAGCCAAGCAATTCGTACCGCGAGAACGTCCATCCGTCTGCCAGTTCATACACCTCCATGGATAGCAGGTCGACGCGTTATCGCAACGAATTATATCGCAAGGAAAGCATGTCTGCGATTGGCTTTCCTATCGATCAACAGCAGCAGCAGCCACCGACACACCAACACCAACATCAACACCAACACCAGCACCAGCACCAACATCAGCATCAACATCAGCAGCAGCAACAGCAACAGCACCACAGGTATCGCAAGGAGACTGGCCAGGTGTCAAGAGGCTATCATCAAACGGCTCCGGTCTCGGTTCTACCTCCGAATTATCCTGGCATGCAGAATTACGGTTTTCCCTCGGCAGATTATCAAAAGTATTATGGTAGGGCCGTCGGGTCAACGCAAACGTCGACGCCAGCTATGATGAAATATCCGGACCCGAGTATGGCTGCCGCCATGCAGGAAAAGTATCTTCCGAAACAAACGCAGTATCAGGCGAGTAACGGCGCTATAATGCAGAATGGGGTCATGATGCCGAATTCAGCAAACATGACCACGGGCATTACCAATCCTTACTTTAATCCTCAATTAGGTAAGTTGTGTAGTTATATTTCTCTTATATACACTTGCTTTAAAATGCCATGTTTTTTCCTAAGTGCATTTCGATTGCAAATTTAATTGCTGAGTGATGTAACTTTAAATTAGCAGTTCCACGATTTAGTTCGAGTTACTCATAAGTATGAAATCTGCGGTTAAGAAATTATTAAAAATAACTTTTGTCATATATCTTACCATATTCATACCTCGCTTCTTATTTCGACAATAGGTAGATTTAAGTAATATATAATTTATTAAAATAGATATTGCTTATTTTTTACAAGTTTACATCTACATTAAATTTTTTTCGTTAAAAGCGAATAATTGTTGCATTTGCGTTATTGGGAAATCAAATTATTGGATTATACATATTCCAATAATATAGTCACTTCGTTTATATTGATTAATCAGTAATTTCAATAAATATAAATTTGAAAATATTTGAAAAAAATGAAACCGGAAATATTTCTTGTATGATTAGATCGATCGATTTTCCAGAATAGTCAAAAACACATGGTATAAATCAATTTTGATCCAAAAAATTATTTATTTAGTTCATAAAAATCTTACGCTAAATATTAATTTTATGTACACAGAGCCTTGAGATTTCTTATATGTGGTGTGGTCGTAAGAAAAAGTAAATATTAAATGAAATTGACTACAATATTAATTATATTTAACTATAAACTAAAATATAAATATATAAAAAATTAATAGGGAATTGATTCAAATATTGATATTTATATGACTTTTTTACTCATCATTTTAAAAATTTTAAAAATATAGATGTAAATAAAAAACTTTCTTAACATTTTGTAAAAAAAATTTTTAAATTATTTTTTAATTATATATTTTTTTAGAACTAATTATTTAAAAAAGTATTTAATTTATTATTATTATTATAAGACAAAAACAAATATTACTTTAAGCTTAATGAGTGATATGCTTACTTTTTTCCGGCATTTCATTTTCTATATAACACCATTTACGAAAGAAACTTACAAGCTCGTGTTATTTTAGAATTCTAAACATGATTTTAAATTACTGCTGTGAATATATTTAAAAATGTGTATACTACTCTTAGAATACATTAGTGATAATTTGAATAACTTTTCATATGTGCATAGCTTATTATAGATTTATCGCACCCATGATTTATTAAATTCTAACGTTACATGATTTTATGTATTTCATTGTAAGATTTGTAGTGATCGTAAGATATCGATATGCCTATAGCAACTGACATACTTTCTATCGAGAATCTGTAAATTTTAACTTCTTTTTTTTATTTAAAATATTGATGTTTTCTTTTTTTTAATAAAAATATTAAAAATTAAGTATAAAAATTTATATAATAAATAGTAAATTAATTATAAATGTTTAAATCAAAATTATTACAAAAAGATATTTAATCAACTTCTTTTTTGTTTCGTATACAGATTGAAAAAAATAAATTATCAAATTTTATTCCTAGATTTTAATTATATTACAAATATGATATATATATATTTATATAATTTGATGAATATCTGCAAAAGAAAAATTTCTGTAACTTTCTTTTATTTAAACAATATTACAAAAAATAAATAATAATAATTTTAAGCGAATAGTGTAAAATTATATTAAACTTTTGTATTCTTTTAATATTAAAGTAAAAATTACGTATATAACTGAATATGATGATAGAACAAGTAATTATTTTATACCTTCCTACCAGTCATATTAAATAACTTTAAAATCGAATAACTATTTAAATGTATTCAAAATCAATATCTATATATACATCTATAACGATGTATTATTTAATTATGTATTATACCTTTTTAAAAATTGATAAATTATATATACCAGATACTAATAGACTTTATGTATTATATATACAAATGAAGTATATTGTACTATTATTTAAATTAATATTTACTTTTTAAAAATGCATTTTAAATATACGTCGTATTTTATTTTGAATGTCTTCCAATGTATACAAAACGTTGAATATAACCTGATACATATCATCTAAATGTTTAAAAAATATAAATGTATCATATTTGAATATTTCAATGATATAATATATTATTATGTTAAAGAATAAAAAAATGTTAGGAATTTTGTATTAAAATTTATTAATATTTATTTTAAGCAATTTAATAATTTAAAAAATATTGTCCTCGCGAATATAGCCCAAAAATAGATGCTTATATCGTAGAATATTTATCTAAATTGACAATAAGAATAGAAAAAATATAATAAAATAAAAACACAACATGAATTTTTTTTATTACTAAAAAACAGCAAGGGATCTACCAAACGAGTTTTCATGTAAAGTCCCAGATCCGAAGGAACAGGAGGGACGTTTGGGCCCACTTTCCATGTCTCTACAATCCAAACATCTTTACCAACAAAAATTTGCAATGCAAAGGTTGAATATCGAGAATCATCTGCGTGATTTCTCGCGTATTCCAGGCTATCAAAATCATCCAAAATACCAAGAATATCTTATGAAATACCGGGAGACCGCGAGACTGCAGCAAAGCATGGAGTATCAAGGAAGCATGCAGCCCAGTATGAATCCACCTGCTCAACCACCACTGCCTCCCATACCGCCGATCAATCTTCAGTTCGATCAGAATGGAGTATTAATTAATTCAAGTCTTATGCCTGGATACAATCCGAATATACAGACGACAATGGCAATGCCAAACCCTTTGAGCCCTGGCAAAGAACCTCTCACAAATGCATACGATGGTGAGTATTCGCTTTTCTTAAAGTAAAATATTTTATACATCTACAGATTTTTCAATTGAAGTGGTTCAAGCATTTTCATATTTTATTAATACTCGCTTTTATAATCTATATCACCGAGCGCATCTTAAATATTGAATATCAGGATATTTGAATAAATTTAATTGCCGATAACTTTTTTTCAACGTCGTATAATATAATATTCCAAGATTTCTTAAGAATTTTCTGTTTAATCTCAAGCTTTAATAAAATTTATTAACATTTCTTTAGATTCTTATAATCAGCTGAACCAAATGAAAAACTGACTATGCAAGGCTGCGAATTAAATTTCGTAATAATGTGTTTAACGTATAACTGTTACTATCAATAATTGATAATGATATCATGATTAAACTTAACAAGACAAATACATTTGAGAATTATTTGGCATTCATGAATTATATAACTTAAGCAACAATTTTAGTCGGTGCGTTAATTTTTTATTATTTTTTTCTGAAAATAAGATCAGAATTTTATTTAAATTTAAAAACTAATACATACAGGACAACACAATTTATCTTATTATTATGTAATATTCATTAAAATGCTTGAAGATGTCTTTCGAAGCAGACATTTATTTATTTGATTTATTTTCATGCTCCTTTTTCTCATTTCTTAACATATAATGATAGTTTTATAATTAAATGGACATTATTTATAAATCGAAACTACGTATAATTTGTAATAATAAGTGAAACGAGGAATCAAAATATTTATTATCGAAAACTTATTTAAAAAAGTACCATCAATGTTAAGTTAAGTCTCTTTAACTAATTTTAAATTTAAAAGAATTTATATGAAATAAGTGCATTTATTCGATGGTGCAATTTTATTTCACGATTTTAAAAGCAGTAAGTCACCGCAATTGTCACCGTGTCACAAGTTTGATATTCATTAAATTTCAATTACTAATATATTTATAATTTAAAAAAATTGAGTAAATTATAAAATATGTGCTTTTCGAAAATTAATGATTGTTATGAAATTTACAAGAAAATTTTCTCTTTTAAAAGTAAAAGAAAGTCATTAATTATAAAAATATATTCTATTAATAATATAGAGAAAATATAAATAAGATAGCTCTTTTTAATTTTAATTTAGAAAACATTTTTAAAAGTCTCAAATTTGTCAAAACGTTAGCTGGTAAGGCGATACAAGCGATGGAACACGCGATGACGTGCGTTGGACAGCAACAGCAACAGCAACAGCAGCAGATGACACCTACGACACTGGGACCCCACTCGATAATGCAAACTAGTTCAGAACAACAGCATTCGCATCAACACTACCTCGCTCAGCGCACCCTTGAAGAATACCAAGCTGCGCATCACCATCACCACCAACAGCAGCAGCAACAGCAACAACAGCAGCAACATCAGCAACAGCAAAAACATATCGACGACGAAGCGACTGTCGTAAACACAGAAGCTCAGCGTCAACAGAAGGTCAGCAAAGACTTTGCGGACAAACCTGAGCTAGATGTTAGACAATTTCTCGCCAATTGGGACGAAACCGAGGAAGAAGATGGCATTAATGTAAATTTACAAAATGTAAGTCAATGTACTTTACCATAAGACTGAGTACTATCTATACTTCAAATCATCCATCTTTATCAATATTGTGGTAAAATAGACCATATTTATTCAATTAAAAATATTTATAAAACAGATATCTATTTTATAGGTTTTAGTACTTGGCTTGGAAATTAACGATGTGAATTTTGATACGTTCTAAACTTATTACTTTTAAATTAAGTAATTTTAATAATTTATATTAGCAAATATTTTTTGAAAATATGACTCGATAATTTGTTAATATCATAATTAACGTTTTACTACTATGGAAATTTGATAATGTAATTTAATATTTTTCTTGATAACGTATTTCGAATTTCCAGTTAACAGTTCCAAAAATAGCTCATTTTCTCAAGATATAGAAAACCAACTTTTATTTATCAATATTGACGCGTTCTACAATAAAAATTTTGACTATTTCATCTATAATATCATGAACTTATAATACACTCTACTAAGTTTTAAAAAATTTTGGTAGAAATTATTTATTTTATTCAGAGTTGATGTTAATAATTGTAAAAATAACGTTTTATTAACTGTAGTAAAAATATAACTATAATTTATAAAATTTATAAAATTAATTACGGAGAGAATACGTATATTTAAGAATTGAATAAGAAAAGTAATATTTATTCGGGAATCTGGAATTAAATAAAGTAAATACCAGGAAAGTAGAAAATTACATAATGTAAATTTTTTTAATACTCATTCAAATTTTTAAGATATTCATATAATAGCTTTGAAATATTAAATTTGAAATACAAGATAAATATATAGAAATAATATTGATTACGTTATAGATAAAATTTATTTGAAATTAATAAAAAGTAATTTTTTAATTTTAAATTGACAATTGTATAAAAATCAAATTCAAATAAATTTTGTTTAGTTTGTATAGTTTCTCAAATCAAGAACTTAGACTCATCTATTTTTTATATAATATTACCGAATCAAATTCATAAACGTAACTTGACTTTAATCTCCAAATTAAAACTAAATATGCAGTTATTAAAATTTAATTATTGAAAATATAATGAAATATGTAATTTGAATATGGAATGAAATATAAAATATAGAATATTTAAAATCTAAGAACATTAAAAAAATTGTGCAATGAATAACGTTCGCTTAATATTAAAATCTTGTTCCACAAACTAATAGTTAAATTTAATTCATTTCAATTTATAAAGTAATAAAAATTAGTTTTTTTAAAGGTTGTTTGTATTAATTTTATCAATTTAAAAATCGTCATTTACATTTATATGATCAGCAGTATATTTTTTACTGAAATTACTACAATATCATTATGTTTTTACCTTAATTTCTAATTTAAAATGAAATAAAAATAATTTCTTTGCGTTTAATCATCATAGTACAATCGATACACTTCATATTAATCACGTTTTGTATAAGGCACCTACAAAGAATTTATATCGGTAAAAATACGGAAAAATGAATTAATTTACAAAAATTATTTATATTCGTTTTTTGTTAATTTTGAAAGCATTATAAGTATAATTAAGTTTCCATAAAAAATTATTTTATATTTTTAAAGAAATAATTTTGTTGCATTAAAATTCTCTATGCTAAGGGATTTGTAGGCGGGAATTGGTAAGGAATAGGGAATTATCAATAACCAATCATGCATACGATTACTCCATATTTGGATTGTTTACAGGCTGCAGCGAATATAAAGCATGGAATGTGTTCGTTTATAAGTAGAACGAAACTATGAATGCATACGACTGTATTAATTTTTGTTATTTAGTTGAACTTTCACTATTCTTTCAAAAATGAATTAATATAGTTTGGAAAATTTCGAATTACCGCTTGTAAGCTTTGAGATAGAAATAATATTACGGTCAAGGAAATCAATGTTCATAGTTTTATCATTAAATCAATATTTAAACAGTAAAATGAATAAGTCTTCTGAATGTATTCGATCTTCTATTTTATAAAAACGAATATTCACTTATATTCTATATGATGTTAAATGATATTTATAATTGTATTATAATAAATTTTTAATTAATATCCCTATCTTAATTATATAAGAATTCTTCTAAAAGTGCATATGAATATATATCTTTAATGGATAATTATTTCAAAAGAAAGTAATTTCGTGGTTTATTAATAGAATTAGTATATGGTACATAATATTTTCATTATGATTTTATAAAAAAAATTTCCAAAAATTTTTTTAGAAGTAAATTGTATTATATATTAAATATATAAGCTAGATTGGAATAAACATTTTTCAATATATTATTTCATTAACAGAAAATATAAGTAATAAAAGAAGTTCATTTTCTGGTTCATTGGAATAATAATGCTTTAATTTAGACTTAAAAGAACAATTTAAATATAGTTTGAATGAGTGAAAACTTTCTTTAAAGTATTAATTGAGGTTTTGATATATGTCATTAAAGATGATAAAATTACTACATTAAAAAAATGTAATTAGATATTATATACATAACATTGACTTTTTGTAATAAGTGCATTACATATTTTAGTTAAAAGTTGTACATTTTTATTATTTGAAATATAATGGACTTTGAGCTTAATAATTATTTTTTTAAATAATTTTTATTACATTTTTTGTGATATTAGAAAATATTTTGTTTATTTTTATAACAATGAATTTTTATTAATATTTTCAGTTTAAAAAAATAATTTATTAATGTATAATGTTTTAATAAATAATGCCTAAAATCGTTAGTTAAGAGATTTCTAATTAATTATATTTAGTAATGTATACTAATATAAAAATTAAAAAAATCTTAATAAATGCTTACGTATTTACGTCAAAACTATAATTATTAATTTAGAATTAATTATTTAAACTAATGTATTTTTAAAAAGTATTGGTTCTTAATAAAAAATCTAATAAAAAATATAAATTCGAGACAACTAAAATAACATTGGGTCGAACCGAATACGCGGTAGTCAGTTGCCGACGGCTCTTTCACGAGGCATCGATAAATATCACACATTCTTCTTAATGCTTTGCGCGAATCGCAGGTCATACTTACAGACAGCACACCGATCGTCGTGCTTGAGTACGAGAATCTGAATCTGACAGCTGATAATTTAACTGCTCAAGCGATTTGCGTCGCAGCGGAAAAAGAGACATCGAACGCTGCCACCGTCGCCCTGACGTTGCCACCACCCGAGTCCACCGACGGGAGTCAGATCACTGGTTCAAATGGAGTCGGTGCATCGTCGAGGGATACCACCGAACAGCAGATACCCACGACCGTGAATATAATACGCTGCATAACGAGTGCCGGCGTCAACTGTGACGAAGTGCCCACGATTCACATTGTCGATACCTTAGAGAATGAAGCAGTTGTGAAAAAGATCGAAGGCGCCTTCCACAATCTCAATCCCGCCGACATTAGGAGCATTGAGGAATTGGTCAACAAGACCGGTACAACTACTTCTACTAACAAAGAGGAAAAGATATCACTCTCGTTTCTCAATGCTGCGGCTATACTTCAGACGAAAGAGTCTAACAAGAAAAGCATCGAGGAGTCGAGCACCGGTAAATATATATATAACAGCATATTATTGTTTATATACGGATAATTTATTCTTTTCAAAAACTTTTGTTGCAGTTCCAAAGTTTTTTTCTAACTAATCTAAACTTGTACATTATTACTTCTCCGATATTTTTTTATTTTTTAATTTATTTTGTCTTCTTAAAAATATTTTAGCTTAAACATTATAAATTCAAAACAGGTAACGAACGTATGAGAAATAAGCCGTATTCTAGTTTAACGCAAATATGTGACCTTGTATTATTACTGAATATATGCTTTCAGAACTACTAAAAACATAACGTTTAATCTAATTTTTTATCAAGTAAATTGAATTACAAGTGTTTCTATTTCTATGTGAATATTAATTATGAATTTTGCTTGATACATTTTATTTTAATTAAAGGTATAATTAATACATCTTTCTTTATCTATAATATTGATTATTCATTTTCTTGGTTATAATACTATTCAAAAGATGTAAATTTGTAAAGTGTTTCCTCATTTCTATTATTATATGATTAAAATTTTAATTAATTTAATTTTCGATTTTTAATTATCAAATACGAAAGTATTATGAAATTTCAAGTACATATTCTGTTTTAATAAAACTTACGCATAAACATATATAACATAAAAGCTTTAGAAATTTTTGTAATTAAGCTAGCCATTATCAAATATTTTATATTTTAATTAATTTATTATTTGTATTATATTTAGTTTTAAATATTTTTAAATATTATTAATGATTAGTAATATATAAATAATTTTTCTCGACAAATTACATGTAAAATATACTTGATTATATAATTACTTTTATACATAAAATTTATTATGAAATATTAATTTTAACACTTTAAATTATTTAATAGTTTTTTAACTTGAATCAAATATATTTTCTGGTTCGATATAAAAAATTACACATTAATTTTGTTAGTTTAATTTCTTTTCTATTACTTCATTAATTTATATTATACATGTGAATACTATTTAAGTATTTAAATTTAAATAAACAGTTTTAAAATGATAGAAACTGTATTCAACAAGTGTTTTAAATGATATTACAATTTACGTCATTTGATTTCAACATGTAAATTTATACAAAATATTTGACAAGACATATTTTAATAATTTATTTTGTATGATTATTTTTGAATTTTATTATTAAATATTAAAGTATTTACAACCAAATGAGAAAAAGTGAATAACATGAATAACATATTTCAAAATACTTGTATGAAAAATATTCAAAATTATTTATTTTGGTAGTTAAAAATGCCACTAATATCCGAATGTAGTAGAAGTATTTACTTTATAAGAAATTTTTCTATTGATACAGTTAAAATATTTGCTAGATTATAAGATGATTTATCAGTAGTATAAATGTATTATCGAGTAAATATTTATTTAAATAATCAATATTTTGCAGTAAACACATCAAGCGAACCAAACAATGCTAATCATCCTACGATTGATGAAAAGAAAGATTGCGAAACAGAAAAAGGAAATCTGAACCTTAGTAATACTTCTTTTATAAGTGAAGATACACGTAATCAGGATGACCTTAGTTTGCCTGAATTACCAACCTCAGAATGTACGCCAATTTCAACCACCCTTAACACTCCCAACCATTCGGATAATGAGGAGTCGTCAGAGCGTGTACAAGCTCTAAGTATATCCAATAATTCTATAGAAATAATGCCGAACAGTCCCATTATTAGCTTTGCTCATTCGCCTATAAAGTTTCGCAAAACCTCTACAAGTGATGAGTTGCAGTTTGATTTTCAAAATTCGAATGAGGCCTCTAGTGTCTCTGTGCTAAAGACTAATAGTGTCAACCTTCAGAATGTCGTTAAACAAGATTCGAGTGATAAGGGTATGTTTATTTATTTGACATTTATTGAACAAAACCAATATTCATCAATTATAAAACTCAAAATACAAAGGCCCTATATATAAGACATTTATAAAATTGATAAAGATAATCAAACCATTTTTATACAAAAACAATTTAATAACAATCAATAAATTCTAATTAATAACATAATCAAATATCTTAAAAACAATTTAACATAATACAATAAAATTTAATTTTTAATTTATTTTATAACAATAATTAAATAAAAATATTGTCATTTATTACGATAATAAAAAAAATAAAGTAGTAACTATTATTAATCTCTATTTTAACACTTATACCTATTAGATAATTAACAAGGTATGCAAAATATTAATTTATAGAATTTTACATTCTATACATCAAAAAATATATTTTTAAAAGTTGTTAGTCTGAACATTACAATTTTAAATATAAACTATTACATTTGAAATTTTCATTAAATACTATTGTAAAACTCATTTTTAAATTAAAACATTGTATATTTGAATAAAAAAGTATAGAGATGAAAGTATTTATCCAATGAAACCGATGATTCTGATATATCTCATAAAAATCACAGAATCAAAGAATAAAGATTTATATTATGATCTTATTAGTCATTAAACCTAAAATTTATGCATTTATTTTAACAAAATAAAGATGAATGAATAAATTATAATATTTTATTTAATGCCAATATCTTAAACAGAAAAATATTATAGAATTAAAATTTAACTTCTAAATGAAGGAAATATTTGTTTTGTATTTAAAATATCAAATGTTGAAATAATAAAAATGACATTAATATTTCATTATCTTATAGTGGTTAAATAATATTCTATTTCATTAAAAAAATTATGAAAGCAAAATATTCTATAGGATTATATTCGTATTAATTATTTTAATAAAATATTTGATTTAAGAACAGAAATAAGTTATATTTTTTCCGTATTGCATTAAATTATTGTCATAAAATGTTTTTTACTGAAATAGGAATTTTAATATAAGAAAAAAGATAATTTCATAAAATAACTAAATAATTTCTCATAAAACGAACACGATTACTAATTAATAATATAGAAAACTTAATAAATTCAAATTTAATGTAATCGAATTTATTAGAAAAATGTAGCGAACATAAAATTATTTTAAAAAAATTTAATCAATTATTTTTGTTCTCATGTTTAATTTCCTATAAAAAGCATATAATTAAAAAGAAAAAACAATACATTTTTTAAAATTAATTATGATACGTATAAAAATAATATAATAATATTGTATTAATCCTTTTTTATTCTCAACAAGAAGTATAATTATAAAACAAATATCCGATGTTATTAAATTACCGTATAGTTTAGTCTTCTTTGTTCCATGTTTAAAACACTTTTTTAAAAATATATTTCAATTTTCATACCTATCTCTACTCTGAGATAAAACAGCTGGTCGACTCAAAAAATACGGAGATCACGAGTGGTTAAATATACGTTTTCTTAACTGAGTAAATATTTGATTACTGGAACATATATTTATTCACTAGTTTTCAATTCAAAACCTGCTTTTAAGTAACATAAATGTACATTTTGAACGATAATTATGGAAATAAAAAGTTTTATTTCATAATAATAAATAGTTTGAAATTTTAGTTTAAAATTGTATGATAAATTGTTAAAGTTCTTATGATTAAATATAAATTATTCTAAAAATCTAAATAATGAAATTATTTAGAATGAAGTGATTGTCTACTGGGATAATAATTACACAAAATGTACCATTAGCCATAAGCATAATAATTAAATTCCCAAATTTTCTTTGTTTTTATACAATGTAATTGATTTTAAAATATAACACATAAAAATATTAGTATTTTATAATAATTATTTTAATATTTTTTAAATATATTAGTAAAAAAGCGTATTCTTTAATATTCTTTAATATAAATTATATAAAATAAAATATGAAAGTCGTAATTGATAAGAAATTTATTCTACATATAGTACGCTTTTATAGTGTATGATTAATATGGTTATATCTACTGGTTAATAATATTAAATATTTTAACTATCATAATAGTATACTAAATTAATTTATACTAAATAAGTATATTTGAATGGAAAAAATTTGTATGATCAACAATAAAAAATCTAATTTTCATTTATAAAGACTAATAAGCACATACAGTAATAAGCAGTTATAATTTGTACAAAAAATTAATTTTTGTTAATGGTCTTTTTTATAAAATGGTTATGTAGGATAGTTTCATATGTTACTGTTATAATTACAAAGAAAAGAGGATTAAATGATCTTTGGCTCTTTATAAGGAAATGAATAGAGAAATTCATAATTTATTGAATATTAAATTTTTCACAGAATGTCATAATATATATTATATATTATGTAATAATATAATAATAGTACTTACAAAATCGTGGAATTTAATTATTCTGTAAAAAAAAATTTAGTATATATTTAAATTTTATAAATTTTAATTTTTATACTAATTATTTTCATTTAGAATATTGTGTAAATTTATAAAGAAATATTCAATTATTGTTATAAAAATACTTGAATAAATTAATTTAATATCTGTTTATAAGTAGATATATTATTTTTAATTTTGATTAACTTACTTACATTATGTTATTTTACAAGATTTTATTGATTAACCTTTAAATTATTTAAAATTTTCTTCTTCAAATAAAATTAAAAAATAAAGAACTGCATTAAATACTAAATAAAATATAAGTTATTATCCATTGATTCTATAAAATAATAATATTAATGTAATTTTATAAAATTAAAATTATGATTATGATATTTTTAAATATAGGAAATAGTTGAAAATCATAAAAATAGGGTGTATATAAATACTTTATTTAATAGTATGAAATAAATATAATTTTAAGTGAATTCATAAACTTAACATTCAAAAATATAAATTCTATAAAAAAGATAACTCTAAGTTCTTTCTATGTAGGTATTCAAGAAGATAAATCTCAAAGTCAATCGGATAAAAACAACATTAAGTCTTCAATGAGTGTTAATAATTCTCAAGAACAACATTGCCCCTCAGCGATTGGTTCAACGGTATTCGAATTTCCCGAATTCTCAAATTCATCTACATTGCAAATTAGTGAAGAACCGAAAATGCCTGTACAACCGATGGAAGGAAACTGCCTTACAAATATTCTTAAAGAGACACCTCCTATAACGGATTTGCGCGTTCTGGATTCAGATGATGACCTCGTTGATAAAGTTAATGATATTTGGATGGACATAAATCTCGATGGAAATCTTAGTGGTGGCAATAGCATTAGTAATGGTGTAAGTAAACTCGTCACTAGTGAGAAAAAACAGGTGCAGACCGATAAGCTTGGAAAGGTACATAAAATTAGTTTGAGGCATTTTCGTAAAACTAAAAGTGGCATCAGTGTTAATACAGAAAAGCCCTCGACAATACAAAAATCAATCGAATCGAAGATTTTGACTCCCGCAAAATCAGTTATAAATAAGGATGAAACTAACATTGGTGCTAAATCATTAGACAAAGAAAGGGAAAATCGTAAGTCTCTAGATTTTATTTCAAAAAACATTACCTTTAATAAGCTTAGGAAGAGAGCAAAATCCGTTGAATTCAATAAAAATATCAACCACAACCAGGATGAATTATTACAAGAATTTAAAAGTTTAAAAAGAAAGCGTAGCATTAGTCATATACAAGATGAGATTCAAATAATTAAACCAAGTATTGTTGAGCTCCGAAATTTAAAAAATAATCATATCAATAAGCATAATCTTGAAAAAAATGATACTAATAATAATAATAACGACAGTACTATTGATTCCATTTTAAATACAAATTTATCTAGAAATGCTTCTTTACCTATGTTGCCCGATACAAAGGTTACTCCTGGTTCAAAGCATGGGTTTTCTTCAGTCTTCGATGATTCTGTAGAACAGAATATTGAAAACACTGCTGGAGAAATAAATTCAATACATTGTGTTAATTCTGATATCAAGATTCAATTGCCTAACGTGAATCTACAAATTAAAGATAAAAAAGAGATTACTGGTAATAATACATCGAACGACGTTTGTTCGAATGAAGCAACAAAGATTGAAATAAATGTTTCTAGAATAGAAAGGGAGTACTCATATGATAACGAAGTTGTCAACAAATCAAATCAACGTTTGAATATTTTACTACCTCCGCCTAATCCAATAAGTTGTAAAATAAACTGTAGAACCTCAATATTAACTGCGATGGAAGAAACCAATGCTATACAAATAAAAGATGATCTGTCAGTATCAGCTAAGCAACTAGTTGAAGAGCAACCGTTATTAAATGAAAAAGTTAGGGAAGTTAAAACGGTAATCAATGCGAATGAAAATGAAAATATCCTTACATTTGTAGGTAAAGGTTTGGTGAAAGATAATAAATGTTTTATATTTGAAAATATAATCAATGATAATAATGATATAGAGCAAACACAGATTAATAACGAATTGTTAAAAAAAATAGATAAAAAGGAGTCTGATATTGAAAGTGCCCTTAGAAAACTTGATGAGTGCCGTCGTGATATTTATGTAACTAAAGACGATTGTTTTCAAAATAAAAATTTTTCAGAAATACCTGTAGCCGGCTGCTCAAAAGATCTCGATTTTGACAATTTTGATGTTGAACCTTTTGATGATAAGTCTGATGATTACCTTAAAGATTTATTAATCTCTATCGACAATAAGGACCATCATCGTAATCATCTTAATAACAACGCTAGTAAAACCGTTGGATATCTCAATCCTCTTTTTCACCTGGATGAGCTTGAAAATTTGAATACTGTTCCAGTATATACAACGAAAGATGGAAAAATAACATACAGTCCCAACCCAAATTATACGTATCGGGCACTGATAATAGAGGCAAGACAGCGCGAGGGTCATCTATTGTTTAGAGATTTTTATGATAATAAAGTTGGCCTTGATAGAAAGAGTAGAGCTTACAGTTCGTCAAAATCACAGGAAGAAATATCAAAATTTGACTATAATAAAAAATATATGAAATCATCTCATCACAAGCATAAATCTGACGGTAAAAAGGATCGATATAATATTGATGCATGTATGATGAGTTTCGAAAATTCAACTATGAATGAAAATCTCGGAGTGCCAGATAAAGAAATAGTAGATGAAATCGAAGAATTAAAGGCTAATGTTGAACGAAAAGAAGAAGAAAAAATTAATGAAATCAGATCAATTAAAAGTATGGAAAATCATACAGAATCAATTATTACTGAAATATTAAAAAATAATGAAGCAGATGAAGTGGAAACTATAGATTCGAAAGAAAAAGAACTTTCACTAGTTCCACTTACTTGTTCATCTGCAATGTTACTCAATGAATGCAAAGATAAAAGTTTACAATTATTAGAAGAAAGATTGGAAGATACGAAAAAGTTTTCTATGATGGAAAAAGAAGCAGATAATAATTTAAAAAGTGTACAAAGATGCATTGTTGATTTACAAAATTTGAAAGAAGACATACTAAAGAAGTTGAACGACCAAATGCCAAATTGCATATTTCGTGTAGATAAGTTTGAAACTCATGTGAGTGATTACGATAAAACAGAATTTCAAGATAATATAGAAAAGCATATAAAACGAGACGAAGATATTTACAATGAAAAGGATGAAAATATTAATAATAATATAGTAACAAAAAATGAGAATGAAGAATTAACTAAACACAAAGTATCAGATAAGTCAAAACTAGAGTCTGTTAATTCAATGAAAAACTTATCCCAATTGAAAAAAAGTGATTCGTTAGAAGATTTGTCATTGATTACTAAAATGAAAATAGAAGAAACTGTGATATCCGAAGCTTTTGAGCTCAGTAAGCAAAGGATAACAATAGTTGAAACTAAAGTGCAAGAATCTTCGAAACCGATCGATTTAAAAATAAAAAAAATTGAAATATCAGAGCCTAATAAATTAAATAAAACGGAAATACCAGATCAAACTAAAATAGTAAGTCGTAATCAATTTTATAACTTGGAAATAAAAGAATTAAATTCTATTAAAATAGGCAACGTCGAAACAAACACAGAAGAATTAATAGAATCAATTACAAGTAAAAGTAAATGTATAGATTTTATGAAATCTAATAAAACAGAAACAAAACCATATGAGAGTATTGAATTACATATAGATGAAAGGAAAATATTAGAAAGTAGAAAAGAGAATGAAATTAAGTGTTCAGAAAATATCGAACCAATAGAAGATGTAAAAGTTTCATTTAAACCGAATGTAAAGGAAAAAGAAATTATGGAAAATAGTAAATTTTTATTTGATCTAAATAAACAAGAAGAAAAAATTTTAGAGAAAGACGTAACAATTTCAAATAAACAAAATAACGACAAGGTCATTGGTGTAGAAACTCTGTTTAGTTTTCCTTGTTCAATCGATAAGAGTAACTTTTCGTCTGAACTCTGCGATCGTTTTATCAAACAAGAAAAGCTGTATACAGCACGTGCCGATGCCATTGCGAAGACTATTCCAAAGCTTGTTATTCGTAAAAGTGACACAAATCCTAAATTTTTTTCTAAAACAAAATCCATGGATAACAGTAATTACGATGACTTAAAAAGAGAGCCACAAGAAATAATAAAGAGTCCTGTACATCCAAAAATACCAAAAATGATAATCCGTAATGCAAGATCACGCCCTACTACTCCGAGCATTGAAGAAATTTCAGATATTTCATGTTCTACTTTCACTGAAAATGAACCGAAAATACTCAAGGTAAAAATTAAACTAGATGATAAGGGTGAACCTATGGGACAGAGATTACAAAATTCATGTGACTCTATGGAGGCGAAGATACCGAAGATGAAGATAAAACTTGAAGAAAAGTTGCCAAGGGTCATTATAGAAAGCATTGATTTGAGTAGCGTTGAGCAACAAAAGACTATACCAAAAATGAAAATTACCAATGTCAAAGGCTCTCAGCCAAAGATAATGGAGAAACAATTTATCTTAGAGGATGAGAAATCAGATACAAATTCATCATTTCCGGATAACGATGGTATTAGAATCAGAGAAAAAATGAGTTGTAAAGTAAAAACGAAAAAAGCTTCATCAGGATATTTGTCATCTTCAGAACTTTCTCAAAAAAGAAACAGTTCAGGCATCTCTTCACAGTCAAAAAAAGTCAAACGTTCACCAAAAGAAGAAGTCTATTTAGATCCTAATTTGGAAGACGCACAATTTTTTTTGGAGAATGAGTATAAACAAAAAAATAATAGCAACAGCTGCTGTAGTAGTGTATCATCAAAAATCCCAAAAGTTATAATAAAAAGAACATCGCCTAGCGCTGAGTTTAAATGTGAATTAAGTAAAGAAGCAATAGTCAATGCGCAACCACAGGTCGTACTCAGAAGATCTTGGGTATTGGATTGTATGGCTAAAGATTTGAGACACATGAAGCTCGTTGTGAAAGTAGCACCATGCAAAGAAGAAGCGAGACAAAAAAATAAACCTGAATCAAATGAATTACAATGGAAAAGGTTTGTGAATAATATTAATAATATTTTATTGATATTTATGAATAATATACTAAGTTGAAAAATTTTTAATTCACTTAGTAGTTAATGCACAAAAAGATTAAGTATTGCGTGCTTGATTACAATAATTTTGGTATTATAAATATAAATAAAATTTTCACACTAAATATTTATAAATTTTATAATATTAATATGCATATTAATAAAACCAAATACATTTTTTATGATCTTAGACAAAAAAAGTGAAAAAATATTTTTCTAAGAGTTTACAGACTGAATAAGTAATGGATAAATGATTTTATGTATTTACCATTTCTGTTTATAATTATTATAAATAATAAAATTTATTATTAATCTTTTGTAAATATTTAATAATTTATTTATATTGAAGTATATAATTGAAAATCTATATATCAAGTTACCTTTAAAAAATATTTATAAAACAAAACTAATTTATAAAATTTTATAGTTTTATAATATTAAAAAATATTGTATTAAATTAAAATTTTACTCAAATAATTATTTTTATCTATTAATTTTTTAAAAGTTATTACATTTTTTTAAATTTCTAAACATTTTACTTTGAATTAAAAAATGTTAAACTTTTCATTGATATAAACATTTGATATTACTTATCTCTGAATTATGTGATAACGTATTTTTCGAAGTGATAATATGAATTAAACAAAAATCTAATTCATTTTACACGTAGGTTTATTTCTGGTCTGAAAAAACGCCGAGAATTGTCCAGATCTAATTCCACCAATGATCTGAATCGCTTATCTCCACCAAAAATCAAACGTCGTAGAACATCAGATTATACCATTGGCACTATTGACTATTCAAACTCAGATTCAAGCACTAGATTTGGATTTACGAAAAAAAAATCAGACGATGAAGCTGAAATTTTAAAGCTCACTCGTAGAGCTTCGTTAAACCTGGTATCCGACGTTCAATCTTTTCGTACAGTAAAAACGTACTGGAAATCATTGGACGAGAATATGAATAGTAAGAGTAAAATGGATTTTGAAGACAATTCCTATATTGATGAAAGATCGAAATATTTTATCGAGAATAAAAAAATGGAGATTATCACAGAAACGAGCAATTCATTCAACTCTGAATTTCTAGATTTGAAAGGCAAATCCTCTAATGAGAAAAGACACGGTGATTTGGATGAAATTGAAATGTCGATAGAGAATAATGAACTACTCGATAAAGATGTGGATGTACGCGAAGAAGAAATCGATGGTACACTAGATGACTTCGAAGCGAATGAGAGTTCAATTATTAAAGTCGAGTCGTCGGATGAGAGCCAAACAACGATCGAAATATTGCCAGCTTCACCAGACCTCAGTCAAGATATCGACGTTAATCAACGAAAAAAAGTAATCGAAGATGAGCAAATTTATAGCGAAGATACTGTGCCAATGCATTTTGACTATGAGCTTGAGGTGGGAGAGAGTGCAATCGATCCGTTAGAAGTTCCTATGCCTTCTTCAGAAGTTGAAAATGATAAAACATCGAATTCCAATCAAAACAAACAAATTCCTGATATATTAATTCACGAGCAATTAGGTAGGTATTTTAAAAGCAGAATACTGAATATAATTTTATTTAACAATTTTTATAATAAATATATTTTGAAAAATATAAACAGATTTTATTTAAATCATTGTACAATTTAACCAATAATAACATATTTAAAAATGAAATATTTATCGAAATTGAATAGCACGAGAATAATGTAAAAGTTGTCATATAAAAATTTCAATAAGTAAACGAAAAATCGTTGTACTCTTTATTTACATTTTTCATATTCATTGTAAATAATATATCATATTTTATTTATATAATATAATTATCTTTTGCTCAAGTAATAGCTACGAATGATTTATCTTATAATTATGAATTTTAAATATTGATTTAACCTCAGCATTTTGCTTTTGAACAGCTATAGAAGATACATCAGGTATCGCATCTTTCAAAAAAGAGATTCATTCAATTATCATCGATTCGGATGTCCCAGATAATCCTTCATCTAAATCAGAAAATTCGACCTCTTATTTGTGTAACGATAATGGTATACCCGCCCTAAGACTCGTCGATGAAACATCATCAACGAGCACAAGTCTCAATAATGATCTATATCCAAAGAACAACGATATTGCTAATACGAATTCGTCGTCGAACTCCCGCATAATGATGACGCTGGAAGAAGACGAAGATAATTTAAAATTCAATGATGGTAGCGCACCCTGTTCCTATTCGGATTTACTAGTCAAAAAGGTACTCGCCGCTAAGGAGACGCTTAAAAAGTACCTTGGCAATTTATCGAGCGGAAGTGGGGAAATGTGCAATAGTGCAAACTTTAGGTCCAAGTCTATAAACTTTGAAATGAGTAACCCGAAAAAATATAATAGAAACTTTTGCAAGTCAACAAATTTGAAACACAGGTATGAGAAAAGTTTTTTTATACCTATTTAGTGGGCGTAAAAATTTTGTCTTATGAAATTATATCCATTTTCCAAAAACCAAGTTTTATCAGAAACAGAAAACTTCGTAATAAATTACTAATTTATTATTTTGATAATATTAATTTAATAGTTGAAATATTAATTTAATTTATGGTTTTTTATTTAGTTTTACACCCTTCTCCTATGAAATATTTTAACGTGTACTTAAAATAAATTATATTTTGTTGTTTGCAGTATATTTTTACAACTTTCCATTCGTTTATTAAAATTGAATAGTAGAAAAAAATTATGTCCATTGTTTACTTTGGACACTTTCTATCTTTATTATACAAATGTAAAATAAATAGTATTTACATATTTTTCAATTACAATTAGTATATATAAAATAAGTTTATTATTTCCGAGAAATAAATTGAATTAATAAAATAATTATCGAAGGATGAGTTATAAATAATTTAAAGATTTAGTTGAATTTGATAGAATTTTAATTAAACTTTCAAATAAAATTATCAAGTATCTTGTTAACGAATTCATAGAACTTAAAAATCTTAAAATATTTTAAAATTAATATCAATCAAGCATTCATTTTATATTAAAAAATTTTGTATAAATAAGTGTTTATCAATATTTATGATTTATCTAACAGCAATTTATTCTAATGACTTCATTAGAATCAATTTAACATGTCTCAATATTTTCAATTTAATAATGTATTCATTTATTATACATTGTAATATCTGTTTATGTTTAAAGGTATTTTTCATATTAAACATTATCACAAGTAAAATTTAATTAATAAATTTGTTATGTTAATTAGTTTAATAATATTTATTTAAAACTACTGATTTTTAAACAAAAACTTTAAAATTATTTTAATATATTTTAATTATTACTAGGTTTTCATAAATTTAAAAAAGCAGTTTTATAAATTCTATTTTAAATCTAAATATTGATACATTACAAATTCTTGTTTTCAGGGAAAAGAGGAAAAGAATTAACCGAGGTAAATCTCATAGTAGTGAAACTCGTGTTTCGCGTACCTCTTCTATATCTTTTGAGAGTGATAATTCGCCTTCAAATAATTTTGAAAATAGTAAATCTTTCGATAGTAGTTCAAATGCTAGCAAAGTTAACCAAAATGCAAGTAGAAAATTCTGTCAAATGAAATCTTACAAGATTCCTAGAATCTCAAAATCGCAAGTCGATCCATTAACGCACGCTGTTGAAGAAAATTTGCGGCATTCGCAACAAAGGGAAAAGGTAGAGGACAAAAGCGAAATGACTTCAGATCATGAAATTTCGTGTACTCCACCAGTGATAATAAATACGTCAAACAACGAAGAGGCTTTAAATAATAACCTCAACGACCAAGTACCTAAGAGGATAGAAAATGTAATATCAAGATCAGACGAGGCCAATCTCATCTCAAAAGCCAAAGCTGTGCAGTTCAATCCTGAAATGACTATATCGAATATTGTACGAGAATTGGTATTTCACGATAAGGTAATGATCATTTTGA
Source organism: Dolichoris vasculosae (assembly GCA_018907195.1). Lineage (NCBI taxonomy): Eukaryota > Metazoa > Arthropoda > Insecta > Hymenoptera > Agaonidae > Dolichoris > Dolichoris vasculosae. The sequence goes on from JACCHY010000003.1 coordinate 5,477,154, forward strand.
ACAGCTTTATGTTATCCATATGATAAAAATTAATATAAATTGAAATTGAAAAAAATATAAATATCTTATAATTTGAACAAAATTCATAGAGTATCTACAGAATATATATCTGCAATTATAAATATTTTACCCTTAATAATAATATGTATTCACTATAATTTCATATTAATTAGAATTGTATGAATACATCAAATTAATAATATTCAAATGAATTTTGTAAAGATTAATTTTTTATACATAAATTAGTAATATTAAACGCAAATAATATTTAAAACGAAGAGAAAATTAAATACACAATTTTATTTATTTTTTAAAATAATTTGAAAAAAATTTGTAAATTACTAAATTATTTTCATACAAATTAGTAAAGAATTATTTTATCTAACGGATTGAACTTCTGTCGCAATTAAAGTTGTTTATGTAAAAATAAATAAAAGTTATCTTAAAGTCTTTAAAAACAATTTTCATAGTTTCTATATGCAATGGAAACAATATTAAATGCGTATTCAGTTTTAACTTTTATTTATTGCGATAAAAATGGATCCGATTTTTAAAAACAATAATACCTAGATATAAATTTTATTTTTTTAGATCTAATATACAATACAGGCCTTATTGATTTAATAAAAAGATAAAACATAAAAATACAATATATCTATAATTGAATAAATAATTTTATTAATAATGTATATATTAAAAGTTCTAATAATATTTAATTAAAATATATAAAAACACAAAATACATTATGTAATATTATACAATTTTATTAATGAAAAGCTGATTTTTGCAACCCTTACTTTGAATTTTATTTTATAATTTAATAATAATGATTATTAGCATTTATGGTTAATTTTTTAGGACTAAGTAAAAAACTGTAAATTTTTCTATAATATAAATGAATACTTTAATGAGTTTTGATTATGCTATATTTATTATTTTAATATAAATATAAATCTACTTAAGTATTCTATATACAGTGTTATTAAATATAATTTAAGTTCACGAAATTATCTTTAATTAATCATAATTTTTAATATGACATATGAATTTATTAACTAAATGAATTTTTCCAGAACATTTATAATAAAAATAGATAAAAATCTCATATATTGACATAATTTTAGATAAATTACTCGAATTTTATTTTATTATTCTGGTTAACGCCAACATAGTTCATACTAAATTTAATTTTTGTGGTAGAATAGTTCTTTGTAAATAGTAACAATGTAAACTTAGTATTTTAATAAATATGTATTATTGATTTAAAAAATTTTTTCAAATACGATTGTTTTGCCTTTCACAATTTTATAAATATCGTACTAAACGAAAATATTTTTTTATTATTTAAGTTTTATAAATACTAAGATTTATGAACTAAAAAAACTTACTTAAACAAAGTTTAAAAATATAATGGATACACGTATACACAGAAAGACATTAAATCTAGATGCGAGAGAAAACTAGAAATTTTTCTTTTATATTTTGTTTTTTCATTGCTCAATATGAATATTTTTTCAAAGTTCATGTTATAGAGAATGATGTGAGAAGTCTTCTAAAAAATATGTGATATATACTTTACGTATAAATGTCTTTCTAAGACTAAAATTTCAAACGTTATATACATGATAAATAAATATAAATACAAAAAATATATCTTTCATAAATTTAATAAAAAATATTAATTTGACATTGTTTGTTGTTATCTTCAATAGGCTAAAATTTACAAACATATTAATGCATAATTTGTTTCTTTTTAAAGTTCTTATAGCGATATACATTTTAAAATAAAAGCTGCAACAAATTTATTAAATTACGTTTGTCTAAGAAATTTATGATTATAAATTTTTTTTGTTTACGATAGTAATGTAATCTTATTCACGTGTAGATGAAGTAATTAAAAATATTTTCAATCACACATTTTATTATCAGTGACCCTAAAATAATCTTTGTTTGATCTGAAAATTGTTTTGTTTTTTTCGCTCTGGCATAAAATTCAAAATTACTGGCCGACATTTAATCGAACTCTGTATACGAATATTAATTAATACAAGTATAAGAATTGTCGTTAAATTTTTAGGCTACAATTAGGCATAGAAGGTACTGTATGCTGTGCGAACGGTGGTTTCCCTCGACACTTCGACACCGACGGCACTTAGCCGGTTATCAACATCGGCACACAGAATTAACGCAACGTCGGGCGATACACATGTTGTTTCTCATATTTACCGGGAAACTGTGTCCTAAGCTTCTACCTCCGAATGTCGTGAGAACCGACTGCGTCCCGGGAGAGCTCACACCCTTACAAATAGCTGTACAGGTAAGAAACTGAGGAGAGTAAAGAGCCTTTTCAATCAATTCTATTCTACAATCTTAAACTTTCGAGGACGCCGACCATCGGCAATATAAGACCAAAATTTTTACTGAATTTGTTTCAAACCAAGATATCGATCGTTATAACAGTTTAATTTTAATTATACATAAGAATTTAGAATACTGATTAATAAAATACAAGTAACTTATTTGAAGCTAATTTTTCCAAGTTTTATAACTTTTTTATAATAATCCAAAAATAGTTATAAGAAGAATATTTATATAAACTTATATCTGTTTTTGTAAAAATATGCATACTAACTGTAAATAAAATAGTATATTTAATTTTAATACAATAACAATTTCTTGTTCGTGTTGAATATTACATTGTATCTTTTGCAATTTATATTCATTCGAATAAAAAATATTTCTTTTAAAAATTATAATATTAACTCTATTTCATGAATATATGAATGACAATTAATATAATATAGCATTAGACAAAAAATTTTCTATACATTTTTTAAATTTAGTAATTGCATTACTACTACAATTTTATATGTCTACGTCAATATTTTGTATTTAATATAAATTATATATTTTTTTCATGTTTTAACAAAATAATTTTTAATTATTCATTACTTTGAACTTTTTTGTATTAATATGTAGTTTTAATTGTAAAAGGCATTCATTTAAATTTGTCAAGTGATTAATTATTTCACAATCTAAATCGCTTATAGTAAAAAATTCGAATATATTTATTATAATCGATGATATCTCACAGTAATTACTTAGTTTTAGTTGCATATTTGTTATAATTTAATATTATAACAATTTTTAAGTATATTTTAGTATATTATAACTATGAAACAAAATCTTAAAAATGTACCTTCGCAAAAGATTTAAGAGAATTTCTCAGTATAGAATACAGTGATAATCATTTTATGTCATTCATTTGCTAGGAAGCCATATTGCATAAGATAATTGAACTAATTTGTGTTGTTACATCTTAAGGTTTATAAGTTTTCATAGATTTCAAATATATTATATCGTTTTAAAATATATTTTTAAAATGTTACTATCGTGTATTGTAAACTATTTAATAATTAAACATTAATTAAATCTTTTTTTAGGATTTCGCTACGGTTTTCGATGGAATGCAACAAAATCCTGGCAAACAAGTCGATGAGAATAAAGAATAATAAAAGAAATATTGAAATAAATCTAAATTAGCTGCACTATAGTTTTTTTTTTAAAGAAGTTGCAGTGAATTTTGCACTATTTAAGAATATTATAAATACTAGGTAAAACTGGTTCTGGATTAAACACTAGACAGGGTGAAATCAATGTGTACCCGTAAGTCACACAACTTAGTTATTTTTAGCCAAAGACATTTTAGAATCAGGAGGAGATACATTATATATGTATATATTTATTATATATATATATATATATATATATTCACACACATATTTTACATTTATTTTTACGTTTCGTGCGCTCGCGAAGACGAAATAGAGCGCCTTCGACTTGTACAGAAAAAAAACCGTTGTATTTCGAGTGAACGATTTGTGGATTAAGATGAATGAATTGTTTGTTATGTAAAACAGACGATTTAAAGGGGTAAAAAAGAAAAATAAATAACTTTATTTATATCATAAAAGAGACTTATACATATTATACATAAAAGAAAAAAACTGCAAGATATATGTTTATTATATTCCAATTTCACACACATTGTCATATTATGTAAATACAAATACATAGGCTGTATATCGTAGATAATTAGATGTATTTGTATAAATAAAAATTTAATAGACATATCTCTTTTTTGTAAAAAATAAATATAAAACCAGTATCAAATGTAAAACAATAAAGAGCAGCAAAAAGGAAGAAGCCTGCAACGATCAAAGCATTTTTTTCGAACAATATATAAGTCTCGAGTTTCAGAATTTTATTTGATGTTATTAAAAAAATATATAACAATCAGAAAAAGGCAGTGCCTTATCGTGCTTTAATGAAAGTGTTCAAAGAGAAAGTAATCATTTATTTTTGATCTCCTGCGTAATTTGTTACACATATATTTATTATTATAAAGACCTATATACCGATAAAAAAGTAGAAACAAAGTGCATTTTTAAAAAACCGCAACTTTTAACAAAGTATTTTGAGATAATTATACACTAAAAATTCTTTCTAACACTTGCATCGAAAAATCTAAATTTTACCTCTTCTTTTTTGTATCTTTTTATCAAAATTTTTGATGAGAAAAATGTTTCATAAAAATAAACACGGATACGTGTATTTACCGCACGAGTGCCTTAAAGTTCACCCAACAGTATTCATTCGATCGAGTTATGCATATACATACCTAACACAACACAGAGAGAGAGAGAGAGTAAAAAATATTTAAAATACTATCATTTGAGCGTGCAGTGTTTATGTACATTAAAGAGTGATAAAAACTGAAAATATAGACGAAAGTTTTATGTCTGATCGTGGTTAATTTCTTTGGATATCGATGTATATAACCGATTGCAAAGAAAAATAAAAGAATAATATGTTACGATAGAAAGAGAGAAATTATGTAAAGTATATGTCGAAATATAGGTATATACATATAACTAGATGCAAGTTTTCTTTGTAATATGATACTATGATAATATGATAAGTTCTCGGTGTCCTCGAGACGTTAGGGGATACTACGTATACTATATGAAATTGAGAAAAAATTTATGTGTGTTCTTTGTGCCTAATATGAAGAGTTTTAATGTATAAATACATATTGATATATATATATATATATATATATATATACAGATATATATTTAAGAAAATGTTCTTATAAATTGTATATCACATATAAAAGCAGCGATGCATCCAAATAACAGAATTAAAAATACCTTAAGGTATCTCTGTGAATTGCTCCTATAGAAAATCACTTAAATGCTATTTATTATGCTCTGCATTTATATAATTATATGAGGCACAATAGAGTTTAATTTAAAAAAGGGATTTATAAAAATGATGTTATAATTAAAAGATACAAGAGCGAAAGGATTTCTATAAAAGAAAGAAGTCACATCTTTAGTTTAAGTGCAAAAACCACCTTGACTTCCAATATCGTAGGATATAATTGTTTCAAATATGTGTCGTTTATGTTTTCTTTTAATATCTTATTTTTCTCTTCTTACATAATTTTGTAAGAAACAAAGGGTTTGCATGGATTCGTGCGAAATATATATAATACCTTCATTCAGTTACTAGTTGATGAAGTCAAACGTAAAACTTTTTGGTTTTATAATTATAAATTGAGTGATATATAATTTTCTTTGTGAATTAAATGAAAATGAAAAAGTTAAATGAACAGTGTCGATGAATAGTAAACAAATTTTTCTAATGCATTTTGATATGGTATTGTGAATATGTGATTTGTAGTATAGATTACACAATTTTAGTGTATTATTAATTTTAAAAATAAGATATTTCATTTTATTTAAAGAAAAATCTCGAATTTATAGATTAACAGTATATATCAGGAACATGATAAAAGGAATTTTTATAATAATTAAATGATGCAATTCTCAGTTATTAATTAATATAAAGTTCTTAATGAAATATAAAAAAAGGTAGTTTGGTTATAAATCAAATTTGCTCGTTGTAGTCATTTAATGAATTTCAATTTCTAATACAATTTCAAAAATATAAATGATCAATACATTAATTACTTCATAGTTTAATATTTTAAAATAGATTCTATATAAATGTTAATTATGTAATTATAAATTAAAAATAATTTGTAAAATTACAAATTGCAAATATTTTAAAATATCAAAAAATTGTTGTTGACATATTTACCATTATTTCAATTAAAATTGTTCCAAAGAAGGAAGTTTTAATTAAATTAATAATGATTTCATTTTTATTAATTTTTTCATTCTGTTGTATATTTTTGAATTGTGAACAATTATTATAATACAATAATTTAACATATTAGAATAAGGTATAAAATTTACAAGAAACTAGCCTATTAGATGAAATTACATATACTGAGATTTGTCTTTAAATAGTATAACATTTTTTTCATTTTAATAACTTGAACTGAGTTTTATAAAAAATAACTTTATAAATTTTTATGTTTATCTAGAAATAAAAGTTTTACTCACAATTTCATACTTTAAAACATATTAGAATTTAAGTATCTAATAAAGAATTATAGCATTTAAAATATTTAAAATAAAATTCTTTGTTTGAATTATAATACTACTAGCAATCTTTTGAAATAGTATTTGAAAACTATTACATAATGTAAAATATGTTTGTAATAAAATTTTCTATTAATTTGTCTGATGTAAATTATAGGGACCACAAATTGTTACTATTCATTGACTCTGCTCATCTGGGCTATGAAAATCTAGAGCTGTGAATTCCGAATATATATATATATAATACTGTTTGAAAAAAAATAAAAGAAAAATGAAACATAATTATTTTAGAAAAGCTGGGAACAATAGGTTTACGATATACTGTTTTCATTTTTGGTTAAAACGAAATAAGTCTACGTGTTACCTAAAGTTTGTTAAGTTTTCTTTTTGTTATTAAACATTATATTAGTTTATAATTTAGTTTAAATACCAAGTACGCCAAATCATTATATTTCAATTAATATTACAGTTATCCATTTTTTAAGACTTAGAATGGTCTAAAGCCTGTTTTATTGATATAGTAGTGTTCACAAATGTAATTAACCATTAAAAGTATACATAAGTTACACTTTGAAATCTCAAAGATATGTGCAATACAAAAATATTGCTCATATAAAATATAATGATTTTGAAAATGTAAATATAAATTTTTTTCATGTCCGAAACAAACTATGATTTGAAATAATAATTTAAAAAATATAGAAAAAAACTAAGAGTTTTGAGGTACAAAATATAATTGAAATAAATATAAAAAATTTACAAAATTCGACAACAAAAATTTTTATAATATGAAAAAAACATATTTTCATGCTTTTAAAAAAGTATACAACTTTTATAAAATTTTACAAAAAGCTTATAATTTATAAATTTACTCAAAAAATACTTTTCAAATCCACACTAAGCGCTTCATTTTATGTTATCACTATTATAATTTGTGAATTTTATTTTTGTCATATTATTTCGTTTTAGTTACACATTTTTTTATTATAAATATTTTGTTTTTATTGTCTGTGCGAAATAAAATAACATGTAAATGCGAATTATATGAAATATATCCACGAAAAATCCAAATGTAATTGCAACGCATCGTTCATATACATTCATATGTACACGCCAAAAGACGGAGTTCGCACTTTGCTCTAAGTCATTTATAAGTGAAGAGTTGAAACTATATTGTTGACATAAATCGTTTCCCTTAATAATACACGAAAAGTCATCCACCAAACTGTGATTTGCTCTTTGCCAAGTGCTGAATGGAAACGAAGCGTGCGATGTGTCGTATTTTTATTGTTTTAAATGATTCTTGTTTTTGTTATTTTACAATATAGAAACTGTTAATCATTTATTACCAAATTGCAAAAATTGCTTATGATATAACATGGACTATGGCTGAGACTGATTACGAGAAAAGTATATTTACATGTACTTATTTGAATTTCTTTATAAAATATTCTGAAATACAATTTCGATGCTCTTTAAAGTTATTAGCTATTTTTTGTGAATATCAAAGTAAAAAATTAATAATTAAAAAACTTTTTAAAGCCTATAGTCTCTTGTTATAAAATAAAAAAAATGTATTTAAATTATAAATTAAAAATTTAATTAAAAGGTTTTTATTTCTTCTAGTGGAAATATTATAAAATTATTATTGTAAAAATCATTCATTTTAAAATGAAATATTAAAAAAATGTGATTTTTCACGGAGTAAATAATATTTTAAGCTAAATATGAAAAACTTGATATTGAAAAAAGTAAAAATATATATTAATTTTGTTAGAATATTTTTATTTCTATTAAATTTTATAGTTAATTATTAGTTTATTTTCTTTAAGTGTACAAATTATATAAATTTAAAAAATATTATTTTAAAGGCATAAATAAATAAATACGACTGTTAAAAGTGAAAATATTTCCACTGGTTTTTAATTTCTTACATCATTTTTACATTCCCATTTAATATTATCTTAGTAAATATATATAATTAATTATACCTTTGAATATATTACGCGCAGACTTTTTTAATTTTAAGTGCAGTTTTTGTAAACACGATTGAATTGCGCAGATATAGTCGAAAAAACTTAATACATTGTGCATGTCACATTTTGGAGTATTTTTGAACTCGGAGAGCGTTTACTTGGATATTACTCTACATTTCTTTCATCTTTGGGTTATGTAATAATTGTGTCACTAGTTTTTAAAATAATTCCGTTTCTCTTGCACATGCGAAAAAGTACACGCACTTCAAACATACTCGTCACTTTAACTGCTAGTTTTTTTTATGGGGAACGTGTGATGATGTCCTCTATTTTATTTTTGCCCTTCGATGATGTTCATCGAAAAATGCGTTTATGCGTGTGATGAAAAAGACTTGTATTTGTTATGTCGGCTTATCGCACTATTAAATATAACATAAAATAAAAATATTAAAAAATATTTACTTTCTTATTCTTTAATTAAATATGATACTACTCTTTAATTTCAAATATAGATAATTTTATTTCATAATGCATATTATAATATTAACATCATATATAATTATATTATTATTTAAATATATTTATTATAAATCGAATATTTAAAACAAATTACACCAATTAATAATAATTTATTTTTTATTTTTGTACATTTACAATAGTATTGATATGTTTAATTTTTTATCTTCAATCAAAAAATATAGTTATTTTCATTATATCTATCAATCATATCAAAACATATGGTATATATATTCTTAGATGTTAATTTAAATACCTATCTTTCACAAAATTTGAAAAAATAAATATTAAAACAATAATAAATATGAAAAAATTTTTTTAAAACATGTGATTTTATGACTAATAAAAATTTCAGTTTACAGGTTGTCTACAAAAATAAGTCTAACATACGTTTTTATAAGAGGTAATAATTTAGAAATAAAGCAAAAATTACATATAACATAAATATGTGCATTTATATATCTCTTATTTCTAATATAATTTTCTATTAAAATTATTAAAATATTTGAGAAAATTTTAAAAAAATGTGATACAAAAATTAATTTTTTTAAAATTTCATTCGCGATATGTTTTTGACAAAGTAGAGAAATTTACTTTTGTAAATTTCGTGTAAGACTTGCATGTTCACTATGAAATGTGTGAATAAATTTATGAAATAAGCAAGCAACTTCGTTTTATCTTCTATTTTTTCACACATTAAAATATTGTACTGTAATCTGATCGCAAAAGTTTATAAAATTCAGACACAAAATCTTATAAATTTTGTATCTGTAAGCAAACGAGCCTCAAAATGTTTCAAAGCAATAATTACAGTAACTACTATAACAAAAGAGAGTAGAGCTATAAATGTATACATTAATATAAAAGTATCAACGAAACTTACAAATGATATTAAATCTATAATTGTGTTTTCAATTGATTTATTTTATCCTTAAATATATAAATTTAAAACTGAATAATAAATGTAATCATTTATTTGTTGTAAATATTCTTACAACATAAATATTTTAGATAAACGATGTATGTTCAGGACTGTAAACGATAAACAAAATAATAATTAGAAATATGAATGAATATGTTTATATTTGTAATATAAATTATAAGAATTTATAAAATATTTATGTGAGAATTATGATTTATAATGGTTACCAATATTCTTTACAATTTTTTACATTAAACATTCAAATATACATCGAAATATTTATTGCAAAGATTTGCTTAATTTAATCGTAATGATATTTTAATATAAAAAATAGCAATTAGAATCGTTGGTATAGTCAAATAATAGATATTACACGAGAAATTAAAAAAATTATTACTCATTATAATTATAAAAATATATAAAATAATTATGATAAAATATATTTTTTTCATAAATATAAAAATTAATCATACAATTGCTAATCTAAAAAATTTGTTAATTTGTTATTTGTAATAAATATATTAAACTAAAGAATACAACAATAATTTTTTAGTATTCGATAATACAACGGTAACATATGTTATTAAAAACTATAAAATCTAAGGCTCAAATTTAATTTAAGGTATGTCTGGTAATATAATGTTGTATATTTTTTTTACTATAGTAACTGTAATATATGGTGTAGAGTTGTAAATCTAGATATTTATATTTATGTTCGTTAAAGATATGTAATATATATGCGACTTTCCTTCTCCCGAATCTCACGGATTTCTTTTTTACAACTTTTATCTGTGTAATTTACATGGTTTTCCTTTGCTTTGATTCTCATGGTTTTTCTTTAGATATTGGACTACAGCGAGAAGAAACTCAAAGTGTTTGTAAACTCATACTAAACTCTGTGACGAATATTACTATTTTAATACTAAGTCAGTGTATTTTTATTATAACTTATATCACTAATTAAATTACTATTATTAAACGGCATATACACGAGTAACTAATTTGTCCAACTACAACTGGTGTCAGAAGTGCTGGATATTTTGCGTAAAAATTAATTTTCATGCAAAAAAATCAATTTGAGAGAATAAACTTCAATGGACTATTCCAGTTCGGATGACTCTCGAAAATTATTTATGGTTACTAGTTCTTACAATGATTTTCGAGAAAATTCAAAAACAAAAATAATTTTGAATAACAAGGTTAGTAAATTTTGAGATTCTTTATTTTCAGTCAAAAATAATTATGTTGTTTGTATATCTAAAGATTTATATTTCAGACAAGGAATTTTAAAGAATTTAATTCAAAATATAATATTAAAGAATACTTAGAATCACAAAATCCTGAATTATTTAATATTATTTCAGTCATAACTAATAATATCAATATTTACTATCTCGTTATAAAAAACTTTTATTGAGATGATTGCAATCTTGAAGATTTATTTAAATGCATCACGGCTTTAAAAGAATTTTTATTGAAAGAAAAGCAAAATGAAATTAATTTACCGCAAATTCTTAATAAATCATTTACATCTAAATATGATATCGTAAAATCAATGTTCAGATATATTTTCAAAAATACAGATATCTCTATAAACATTTATTTAAACCATAAATATACTCCGAAACCTAACGAAATTAAAACTATAATACAAAAAAATTATTGATGAACAAGTGCTGGATACCTTGAATTCCATAGGACATAAAAGAATAAAAGAAAATTATAAATGGAAAAATATGAAAAGTATGATTCATAATTTTATTAAAATTTACTAATCATGCCAGATTAGTAATTTAATTAGAAATAAAAATACGAAACCAATGCAAATCTTTTGAAAGGATTACTTTAGATATAATCGGTCTATTTATTCTATCTGATTCGGAAAATAAATACGCTTTAACGTTGCAAGACGATCTTTCTAAATTCATTTTAGCTTACGCTACATTAAACAACGAAGCAAAAACTGTTGCTGAGGTTTTTGAAACGAAATTGATTTGTTTATTCGGTATACCTTGTTGCATATTAAAGAATTTATCTCTAATCTACTTAAAGATGTAGCTAAACTATTTAAAATTCAATATATTCAAACTACACCATATCACCCATAAACTAACGGAGTTTTAGAAAGAACTCATCAATCTTTAGCTGATTATCTGAAAAATTATGTCAATAAAGAGCAAAGCACTGGGAAAACATATTTAGACTACTTCTTATTTTCATTTAATACTACACCACATGGCTCTACAAATTATACTTCTTACAAATTATTTTTTGGTATCAAACAAACCGTCTGCCATTATAAAACCCTCTGAATTACACTAAACGTTTGATAATTATTTAATAAATTTAGTTCAGAAATTAAGAAAAAGTAGAAAATTAGTGAGAGAAAATATTATAAAATGTAAGGAACAAAATAAAGCATATTACGATAAAAAGCGAAATCTATAAATTACAATATCGAATATAAAGTTTATTTAAAAATTCAACAATTTCCAAAATCTAAGAAATTAACTTTCCATTATAACGGTACATATGATATAATTGACATAATATTACCTTCAAACTTTATTATAAAGCAAAACCGGAGAAAGACACAAGTATAAGCTGAAAACATACAACCAGCCTATACAAAGAAATAAGCTAAACTTATTATTTTATTGTTATTTTGTTATAGATAATTTACAATAATATTAGGCTAAAACTACAAAGTTACGAAACTTGAATACTCATATATTACGATTATATCAAAAAACTAAAATTCTATGATAGTAATATGAAAATTGTAACTTACTTAGATATTAATCATATAGACGCAAAATTGAATTTAATTGATAGAACCTTTACAAAAATGTTAAATTGTAAGGAAAAAGTCATTAATCGCGGTTTGCTTTTATGTAACTCTTCAATAAAAATACTCGAACATACGATACCGGAAAAGAAATCTAAAAAAACCATCTCAAAAAGCTCATTGGCCATAAGAGTATAAAGAGAAGATGGTTCAATGAAGTCGAAACGGTTTTCATGACAATTATAGGTACATTATACAATTATAATGCGATTTATTTAAATAATGCTATTAATAAAATAAAAAACGACGAAACAGAAACAACGCTTTAACTAAAAGAAAAAATTCAAGTAGTATAATCAACCATTTCAAATTTCAATGTATCTATTACGAATATGCATAAAGCTGAAAGTATATTTAATAAAAATCTTAAAGAACTCGAAGATTATACAAGGAATGCAATAATTAGAGATGTTAATTACGATGTTATAGAAAATATTAAAAGACATCTCTCTTTCCTAACTTTAATGTGTAACGAATTGAATAACGAATTAGATACACTAACCAATGCTATATTATTTGCAAAATCGAGCACATTGCGCCCCAAAATATTGTTTCTGAATCAATTTCTAAAAGAATTACAAACAGTTATTAACATGTTACGACCAGGATTGAATTATTCCCTTTAAATACTGATAATGTTCACGAACTCTTAAGTTTAATTACATTACAAGCTTTGCTTATCGATTATAAACTGATCTTTATTATAGAGAATCAGTTAGTCTCTGAAACTACTTTTAACTTATATAAACTTTTACTGATACCAGTTAAACAGAGTAATAATAGTTTCATATGTATTCAATTAACAATAAGATATGTTGTAATATCGCATATAAAAATTTAATATTCATCATGAATATTATCAAATAGATAACCTTAATGACTGCAAATTAACTACATTCAAATGCTACGTTTGCAAATTGTCAAAATCTATATACAAAACTCATACTAAACAATTTTGTGAAATTCAATTATTATTTCCTAATTCTCGTATCCCTGAAGATTGCGACATTCGAACTACAAAATTGGAAGAAGATATCTGGAATAAATTAAAAAATATAAATAAATAGTTATATGTTTTGCCTAAAATTACAGATATAATTGTTAATTGTCGAAATCCTGTATCATTAAGCGAAATTAATTTACAAGGCTCTTGTATTCTTAAATTATAATCTGGTTGTAAAGCATGTAAACCAACTGCAACATTGATAACAGAAAATTCTTTTGAGAGTAATTATACATCGTATATACCAAAGTTTCATAAATTAGAAAACGTCTGTTATACCAAAAAAGCTATAAATATATACTAAAACGAATAAAAATTTCAAATCTCAATCTCAAAAATTTAGAAGTTGCTAGCCACAAACTCGAAGACTTATCCAAATATGCCGACGAAACATTAAACAACGAGAAAGAACAAATGCAAAGTACGTACTATTTTTATACTATATATCTTATTCTAGTATTCATTATATTGTACATATTATTTATGTTTCATAAGAATTGAAATGCGATAAAATTATCGATTATTTAACATTAAACATTTGTAACAAAGAGAAACAATTAAAAAATATTCCTGAATCTAATTTTATAACTGTACAATCAATCGGTGCAACAAGCCAGGAAGAAGAGGAATTATTTATAAGATTATAAGATTAAAAACAAAATTAGATTATACACTTAAAGAAAAACTATAATCAAAACATTATTTGTTTCTAATTATATCTTTAATCATAGTAGAGAGATGTAATGTATACGCGACTTGCCTCCACTCAATTTTCACGGATTTCCTCTTTACAATTTTTATCTGTGTAATTTACATGGTTTTCCTTTGCTTTGATTCTCACGGTTTTCCTTTAAATATTGGACCACAGCGAGAAGAGACTCAAAGTGTTTATAACCAGAAACAGAGCGGAATCATTACTAAACTCATACTAAACTCTGTCACGAATATTACTATTTTAATACTAAGTCAGTGTATTTTTATTATAACTTATATCACTAATTAAATTACTATTATTAAACGTCATACACACGAGTAACTCTTTTGTCCGATGACAACCCATTACAGATGTTTTTACAGTTCGAATGATATTTAAGAATATAAAACTAAACTGCATAAAAAATTTTCATTACTCATAAAAACTCGTATAAACATAAATAATAATAAACGTAATAGTATTTATAATATAATGTAGAATCTCATTGTTTGGACTTTTTTTTTCAATTATAAATTAATACAATTGATATTCGTAATTTTCTGCATTCAGGAGTCAAATTTAAATATACTTTAAAAGTAATGTATAGTAAAAATGAAGCCTCCAGTATTTTAATTTATAAAGGACTTGTACAGATTCTGTAGCATTTATGCCTTTACTGTTTGCACATATTTTCTGTAGTCCATTATAAATCAATCGTGCCCAAATTTACGGATTTTATCACTTAAAGAGAAATGACGACGTCATTATTGAGTGCAACCGTGAAGAAAAAGAAACGTGGATAAGCGTGTTATTTTTATAAAAAACGAATGTCTTGGTACTAAAATTAAAAAAATGGCACCTCCTCCAGTGGTTACAGGAATATCTCCTAAAGAAGGACCACCGGGTACTCGAATAACGATTCGAGGTGAATTTCTAGGCACTAAAGCCCAAGATCTTATAGGTTAGTTTTATCTGTCAATTTATTGTTTTATGGTTACTTTTACTCAAAATTTTGTCTTATAGCCTGTCAAAAAATATTTTTACTTTAAACAAATGTACTATGTACTAATTTTATTAAAAAGTTTTTGTTTTTTTTTAAATATTTTGTAGTGATAATTATTTATATATTTAAATTGTATATATATATATTTTTTTTTTAAATACATAAATATATATATATTTATATCTATCTTCGCACAACGTTAATTTTTAAATAAATCTTTCTTTGTGAGATTAATAATTATTATTATTACAAAAGAGTTTAAGTAATTATTTTGAAAACATGAATTTTAAATACATTGTTTAGTTTAATATTGGTATTTTTTTAAATTATCTATAAATACAATCGTTATATTTTAGGTCTCACAATATGTGAATGCGATTGTACGTTACTAGCTGAATGGAAATCACCTAACAAAGTAACTGCTAGATCAGGATCGTGCAAAGGTAGAGGAGATATAATCGTAACAACTCGTAGTGGTGGTCAAGGTACTTCTACAGTTCAATTTAGAGGATACCATGAAACAATTGGCCCTATGAAAGAATCTGCAGTATGGGTAGAAGAAGCACCTGTGCAAAGCTTTGCTTGGGGTAGACGAGCATTATCGCCTACAAATTATCAACAAGAAGATCCATTAGGTCTTAGTGTAGAAGGAAATGAGTATGTTATTTCTAAAAGTTTAGTTATTCAAATATTTATTTTAAATTAATTCCAATAAATTAATCGTATCTTTTATGTACCATGAAAGATTAATTATTTACATGGGTTAATTATAATTAATTAATTAGTGACCTAATAGAAATTTGCGTCACATTTAAAAAATACTTGATGTAAGTGCTATGATGACAATCTTATATACAAGTTTACATACTTTTAGTCCATAACTCAAAAATATCTCATAAATTAACTTGTATAAAATCAAGTATGCATTATTAGTCTTCAATTATGTAATTATTTCCTTTTTAACTTTATTCTTTATCTTATATTGCTTTTTCATTTTGAATGGAACAATTGCAAAAATTCTATTTTCTAGAAGTTAAAAGTTTTTTTTGAATAGTTTGTCATGGTTTCGCTCTCTAGTCTGAATTTTTATGAGAAATATTAAATACCCTATAAAGCGTAAGCCCATATCATTATACTTTTTAACAATTTCTATATTTCATCAGTATTATATCAATTTCAGAAACATTTGAACTTATATTAATCTATAAAAAATTTCTAAATATCTTATATAATTGCCTGAATTTTATTTATAATATGATTCAATAATCAAATTCATTTTGTTAGTTTAAATTATTAGTAAAAACTGTAAAATTAATAAAATTATTTTATTTTCAATTTTAAATGGAATAAGATAACATAATATATGTATATATATTTAACTGTAAGTAGGTAAAATAGGATTCCTTTTTTTTTAAGGAAAAAATTTCCAGAGGATGAACTTTTTGAGCTATTTGGAGATGCTAGTGGTGAATTAACAAGTGAAAAGTTCCACCCAGGCATGTTTCTATTGCAACATCATCATGCAACTTCATTAGATGATCTTAAGGCAGGTTTAGCATATTTACGACGTAAAGTCAATTCTCAAAAAGAAGGTCAACTTTCGTTTTTAAAGGTATTTAAAAAGTTATTTTCTTAAAATGAATAAATATTTATAAAAAATATATATTTTAAATTTTACTTCTTCAATATTTTCTTTATAATTTTTTATAGGCAAATGTTGGATCAGTAATGGAGCAACTTGATACAATAATGATTTTAAAAGATCAATTTGAGAATGATGTAAAAAATTATGGAGAAAATCCTATGAAGAAGCTTGAAACAGCAATTAGAGAATCGATGACAGAAGCTAATAAATTGTTTGATGATGTTTTAGCTAGAAGAGATAGGGCGGATGCAACACGAAATGCATTATCAGTGATGCAAAGATATAAATTTTTATTTTGTATGCCAGTTAATATAGAAAAAAATATAAGAAATGGAAATTATGACCTTGTAATTAATGATTACGCACGCGTGAAAAATTTATTTAAAAATACAGAAGTAGAAGTATTCAAAAAAGTTTTACGAGAAATTGAATATAGAATAGAAACTCTAAGAGAAGTATTAAGAAAAAAACTAGAGGAAGTACCATTTTCATTAGAAGAGCAAAAGAAAATTATTAGAAATCTTATTAATCTCGAAGCTGAAGGAGATCCTGCTTGGGATGCAATAGGTATATTACTAAATATATGTTCATCTGTGATTTTTAATTTTAAGTGATTTCTAAAAGAAGTTAATAAAATAAAAACATTATTAAATAACTAAATTTACTATGCAATTAAAAATTAAGACTTGTAAACGATTATATTAATAATATTATAAAATGACAAATTGTTTTATTAAATATTTCATAAATTTTAATTGTTAATCAATTTCAGTTTCTCATGCAAATTATTTAGAGAAAAGCATAAAATCTTGTACAGTGGAATATCTAGAATCTGAAAATAAAGATGATAATAAAGGAGGTTTAATTATAAAATCTAATGCAGTAACTCCCATGTCTATTAAGCAATTTAAATTAACAAAGAGCGAAGAAAATAATGCACCTTCTAGAGTTCAGTGTATAGAAACACTATGCGATATTGTTATGGAACAGTTACCAGATCTTTGGAGATTAGGTCAGAGTTATTTTACAGGACAACTGCATGTTACTGTAGATGCAGATAAACAAGGACCTTTCAAAGTAAGTTTCTATTTTTAAAATAATTAAAATAAAATTAACGCATCATTATAATTAATTTAAAAATAATCATTGTAATTCATTTTTACTAAGTAATTGATATTTATGAATAATTTCATAATATTATAGAATTTGGTGCTATCAAGTATTCAACATGGCGTGGATGCTATGAAAACTTCCTGTGATTCAAACTTAAAAGCTCCATGGCTTCTACATAATCTTAAGTATATTAGACATATGTACGCTTCTCTTATTCATTTAGACTTACCTAGCGATGCATTGGACATATTTGGAAAGTTTATTTTTAATTTAAGGCATGTATTTAATTATTTAATTAAAATAATTATATAATATAAAATACATTCTTATTATTTCTTATTATTTTATATTTTTTAGATTACAATGTTTAATAGGTCTTTTCAAACAAACTGCAGATAATATAATGTTACTAAAACGTAAAGAAACATGGCAAATTGAATATTTAGATGAAGATGGAGGAATCACTAAACTGGTATTTTCAATATTTGCTTTTTTCCTTTTTTAATAGTGATATCAATTTTTCAATTTTTATTTTTAATCATCAATAAGTTTAAAATTTTTAATTATAGAAAATTTATTTAAATAATTACTTATAATTTTAAAAATATTAATTGTATGAAACATAATATAAACTTTTGTACAAAGTTTTACGCATACACATACAATACATACAGACATATATTAGAGTTTATCAGTTATATTAGAAAATATTTAAATATTTAAGATTGTACCTATATTTAATAATAACATAATTTAAATATTGAATTAACAATTATTTTTAAGTGATCCCTAGCAAGTTACATATCTGAAATTTTATCTAAAACGAATAATAAATTAATGACAAAACATTATCATTAAAACAATTATTAAAAAATGTTTATAAAATAGCTATATCTTATAAAACTGCTGATATTCGTAGATAAAATATGTATAGACAAAAGTAAATGGCATATATCTGTACAATATATAATCCATAATTTGTTTTCAACCTTTTTAAATTGTTTACGGTACTGATTGCATAGTCTAAAAATAACATTAGTATGATGAAAAATTGTAAAATAATTGCACGTGTCCAGATATACACAAAATATTGAAAGATTTGTCCATATAGATAAAAATGTTTTTACTAATCGACGTAGACATTTGTAGCACTGAAAATGAATAACTGAAAAATCAGTGGTTATGAAAATTAATTTGATCACTACTTCATAACAATCAGCCATCGTATTTCGAAGAAATGGTTATGGAAGTATCAAAATTGGCTCGTGAGACTGCAGTGGCGTGTGGTCCAAGGGAGACACCTTTATTAGCAGATCCGAATCAAAGAACTATTTATCATAACGAAATCAAGTCAATCTTTTCGGGATTTGCACGCTGCCTTCAACAATTAGCTTTCAGTGGTAGCGAGGAAATACTTGATGACGAAATCACTTCAATCCCACAGCTGGCGAACTCACGCACTACTTACAGAACCAGAGATAATAAACCTCATGGTCTGGTTAGTTAAAATTTCTTAGAATATATATATAACAAACAGGATATTCAGAACTAAAATTGCTTTTATTTATTAACTTGTTCACTTATAGGTACATTTTAAATCAAATTTATCCTTCAAATGATTGAAATGAAAAATTATTAATATCATTTTGTAAATTATAAATATTAACATAAAAACTCCAATACATTTTACACGGTTAATATATTTTTTGATTTGGCAAAAAATTAGTTGGGTTGAAAAATGAAAAATACAATCATCATTAAATTATTAAATCACGTTATTAATAAAAGTGTAATAATTATTTGCTTCTTAATTATTTTATAGGCTTGGGAACAGTGTCTCTTAATTTCCTTGAGTAACATAAGATATACTCTTAAGGTATTACTACCTCGAATTGAAGAAAATCTTAAATCTCAAGGTTATCCAGACTTATCGACTGTTGTTGGTTATAATTCTGACTGGACACAGTTGAAAACTTTGGACACCGCGGTATTAGATGCTTATTTAGAGCGACGTTGCGATCCTCTTGTTGGAACAATAGAGCCAAATATGTATATAGGAAATTTAGATTGGAATTCGGAGCTTCAGACAATACACGTTAAGCCGTACGTTCAAGAAATCTTATCTAATCTAATAGCTGTACATTCAGAGGTAAAAACTAATTATCTAACTCATGCAATATTAATTATTTGAAAATATTGAAATTTTTATTTCGAAATGAATTTTAAAAATAATGTAGAATAGAATATAATTTAAAATATTTTATAATTCATCTTATAATAAAAATTGAATATAGATATTTTAATAAATCATGCATTATTATGATTCTATTATTAAATTTTCATATTTTAGGTTCGTCGTGTTTCTCCACGCTTACTTGAACGTGTACTTTCGCACATTGTTGAAAGTATTTCAGAAGAATTAGCACGTTTAATGTCTTGCGTTAGTTCTCGATTTAGTCCTTCTGGTATTGTGCAAGCTAGAACGGATATTTTACTACTGAAAAATACTTTAAAAACTTATTGCTCGTCACGAGCAAAGTAAGTAAACATTAATTTTTAAAATAATTAAAAAAACTTATCTGTTTTAAATGTAAATATTTGCTATAATATTATATTGCACTTTAACTATTATTTTAAAAAATAGTTTATAATTTTCTTTTTTTTATACATTTTTATATTAAAATTTAATTAATTTCTATTGTCATCAATAATGTACAAATGTTTTTAAAAATTTCGTGTTTGAACATCATAATATTACATTAAAAAAGAGTTAACAAACATTTAACAAGAGTTAAAAAACATTTAACTTCATAATTAATGGAATAAAATTATTAATTATTAAACTATTTTTCTCAGTCTTTATATTTTTTATTTATAAATTTCGTGAAGAAAAAATATTAATTTACAATTAGACCTTTTCTGTAGAAGATATTTTATAAATAATTATATAAAATTTTCTATTAAATGCATAAAAAAATTTCTTGTAGCAATTTTTTTGAAGAAGCTTTGAAGGCCATCCCTCAACCAGTTAGTAAAGGAGATTCTCAGAAGATTGAAATACTCTTAACCAAAGTTACAACAATGATGCAATTACAATTATCATGTCTTACAGATAATGTAGATAATACTAACACAAGCTTAGGGGAAATTGGTTATAATCAAATAATGACTGTATAGTTTACGAAACTTATTAAATTATTTTGAGACAATTTTGCTTTTGCAAAATTGGTGAAAAGTATGCAATATATTTTAGTTATTTTTAATTTATATACAAATTATTTTTTACTCTTGTAGAAAAAATTTAGTAAAAATCCACAATAAGAATAATCAAAATGTTAATTTGTTTCATCTCGAATGTGTGTCGCGTATTTGAGTGAAAAAAAATATATATACACATATATATTTATTTTATCAGAATAAAAATTTTATGTTTATACATAATTAATAGGTAATATTTCTTATTACATTTTATCAATAATACTCTTAAATTACGAAGTATCTTGAATATTTTTCATAACTTTAATTATACCCGTGTAGCCATTCAACAAAACAATCTCACCTAAAAAAAAAAATTAAAATATATTTATAAATCTGTACAAATAGAACATTTATTTAAAAGCAATGTTGTCTATGGATATATATATCTTTTATATAATAAATAAAATGTTATCATGAATTATCGATATAATTCAAATAAAACAAACTTATTATTATTGCAGTTAAAATTGAAGTTATGATAAATAAAAATGATTAAATATATATCAAACTAAATTATTTATAACTTAATTACTATTTGAAATAATTAAAAATAAAAACAATCATCGTTACACTAATACATATGATTATACTGTATTACTATTGTTGATCTAATATATAATGATACATTATGTATTACGAAAGTTATCGAAGATTCGAAAAGTTTCAACTCAAACAGGATTCCAAACAATAGCTAGCTAACACGACAATGAGTAAAAATTAATAATTACCGGTTTTAAATTTTCTAGTAGCGTTTTCAGCGCTAACGATGCATGGAAGCCCATATTCCCTTGCTACTACTGCTCCATGACTGATAAGCCCGCCGAGTTCGGTAACTACGCCTGCTAGTAATGGAAAATATGGACTCCAACCAATGTCCGTTGCGTTGGTTATTAAAATATCGCCAGGTGTAATCTCTGCAGCCTCCTCTAAATTCAAGGCAACGCAGGCACGTCCAGTTGCTACACCGTTGCATACCGATGTACCTTGTATGCAGAGTTCGTCATCTGCTGTTGATATTTCCGTTCTCTGTAAATCGTAATTTTATTCTTTTTTATTATTATAATATCAAATTTGCAAGTTTCAATTTGTTGAGGTATTATTTTTTATAAATAAGTTATTACACGTTCGAAACATACAAGTGATAATAAAATCGATATCAAAAGATTCTTTTTGTCAAATTTTTATAAATTTATTCGATATTCGTTTTAGGAACAAAAATATTCGAAATCTAAATTCTTTTTAAAAAAAATTTAAGAATGAATACAAAAATCATTTCGAGGAAAACGTATTTAAAATTTTTCAAATGGGTTATAAAGCCTGTTTACCGATTTAACCTTTTAGTTATCAAATCTATTTCTTTAGTTTTTACATATTTAAACTCTATAAACATTTATAAAGGTTATTTGTATTTGAAATAAAAAATTTTTATATTAATATAAATATTTATTTTATGATTACTTGTTTTAGAGATCTAAACGTAATAAAAATAATTACAATTAACTGGTATAACATAAATTATTGGTATTTTATTATCGATTAAAATTTAATAGAATTCTGTAGTGCCGTTACAACTTTTCATTGATAGATATCATATCTACTAAATAATAAAGTCGATAAAGAATGCTAATAAACTTTATCGCTCTGTTGAATGCATACGGATTTTAATCATACTAGCGATGATTGAACGCAAAGTTACAATAAATTAAATAAATTTATTTGCAATATAGCAAGCAAAAAAATAATAAAACTCACCGAGGTATAAAATTAGACCTTGTTCATGAATATTGAAATATTTTTCTAAAAACAAGATAAGGTTCTTGCAATAGTCAAAGGGAACGAATATTATCAAAAGAATACATAATGTCATAATTATTCTGAAGACATCAAGTAATTAAAATGCTCTAGGTGAATTCAGATAAAACAAGCCATGTTTTTACAGCCGTATGAAAGATTAATCGAATCAAGAGAAAACTAGTTAAATGGTTGTCAACTAATGTTTAAAGAGGTCTCAAACTTGGATAAGACAATTATTTTAAAATATAGGAAGAAATAAAATAAATTTATTAAAGTGAAATACGAAAGAACCACAATTTGATTTTCAAAAAAGCTTTTGAGAATCAATTAGAACAATAATCGAATTTACATTTAGAAAGGGATCATATGTTCAAAGTGTTTTTATTAGGGCTGAATAGAATACAATTTTGACTGGGTGCCAGTACCAATATAATTAATGAAATAAGTTGCACTGTCTATCTCAATGATTATCTAAAATAATATGAACACTTTGTATATTATTCTATTGGTCCTTGTGAATATATAAAAAAGTCAATTAACTGATTAAACAAGGTTCTTAGAACTATAGAGTTAAGACTGTACTTTAAAACAATCCTGGGTTATAATCTCAGGATTAACTATACAAGAATTAAGATAGAAATAGAAAAAGAGAAAGAGAAAGATTTAAAGTTTTTAAAGAATTTTAATAGGAAAAAATTGGATAGATTAAATAAAAATTGTAAATACAATACTATATATTTATATAAAAACCAGGAAGTAAAGAGTATAAATAATATTGATCATATGAATCAGTGAAGCATCATTTGTACCTACGCTTAGTTTTTATAGAATTTGTAGTATAAAGTTAATCCTACTTTGTTTTAAAATATATTAAGTTAAATTTGATATTTATTTATCAAGTAATTGAACTCACGAATAGAAAATGGGTATTTGGTTAATTAAGTAGGAAGTTACAAGCCAAATGGATTTTAAACTGAATTGAAATTATCAAGCAAGGATCTCGAAGTTTATCTTCTAACATTTTACATTTCAGTACTGTATTGGTTTCAATAATCATAAAGTTCTTATTTAAATTATAAGTATTATAAACAGTAAATATGAATTATTTATTATTTAATAAATGTATTCAGATTATTTTTACTGTTAAATATTTTTTAGTCTTATCAAATTAATTTTCTCATTTATTTTGTTATTTTTACAATCCTTTTTCCTTTTAAAATATACTTTTATCAATATTCTATTTAAATTTTTTATATTTTATAACTATTTCTTATCATACAGCTTGTATTTTATTACGTTCTTTATGATTTCAATTTATATAATTTGGATATATTCTTTATAAATAAGAAATCACTTAATATTTTTGTTTGAAAACTCACGTGATTCAAGTTTTTTGAATACCTTGATTACAAAAATAAGGATCAAGAAATAATTTGATTTAATTCAAATTTAATTTAATTAATATAGTAAAAATTATAATAAAATAAGTTTAAAAAAATAGTTTGAATATTGTTTTAAAACTTTAGTTAATTTCTTCTCTATGATGATTTCAAATTTACCCAATTATGTCATTTATTTATTTTCAAACTTTATGCAATTAATTTAATTTCTCTTTCAGAATTAATTGTGCTTAGTTTGATGTACTCATTCCAGCAAATTAGGAATTGTGTTATCTTCAAATCAGATCTTTTTTATGATTTTTAGACTTTATTGGTTTGTTCTTTGTAATAATTTGCAATTAGATAAGAAATATTCCATCGTCTCACAAAATATTTTTTAAGTTTTATCTAGGTTATAATAAATTTTGAATTTTAACATATCTATACAATATTTTTTGAAAATATTTACAACTATTTTTTAAATAATTTTTTTCAAACATTCTTCTCCTAATATTTTTTTCTTAACATTTTAATGATATTTAAAATCTATATACTTTTACCATTTTTCTCATTGATGTAATTATTTTTATTCATATTTTCATTACTTTATGGATTTATCAGTATTTCTTAATCTGATTACATTGATATCTAAGTATTTTCATTGATTACAATTTTATATATTTATCTTAATCTCGTTTCTTTCATTAGATAATTTCAGTAAAAATTAAAAAATATTTAGCGTGTAATTAACGAGTGCGTTATTTCTTTTGTTATTCTTAACTTGACAAAATATTTTTAATTTTACTACCAGCCTCTATATAATATCGTATCATACTTATTACATCAATAACTTTTCAGAGTTAACTTTTTGTTTAATTTATCTTTTACTTTAAAATCTAAAACTAAACTTTTTTTAACGAAAGTTTTGTTTACTTTATAAATTCTTTCATTAACTTCATTATTTTTTACTTGATATGATTTTAATATATTAATATTATAAATGAAGTTATTCAGTCTTTACTCATAAGATTATACTCAAAACTGAATTAATAAATGAATTTTTCGAATCATTTTCCTGTTTTTTTTAACTAATTTTTCAGCTTTAATTTTTTTTAAATATGTTATTTATAATTATGATAATATTTCAATTAAAAAGATTAAATTCTCAAAAAATTGAATTTATAATTTTTAAAAGAAAAACCATCACAGAATGTAAATCTATTATGTTTATATTAAAAATATGAAGTAGTTGGTAGATTATTATTTTAATTGTAGATAATAAATCATTATGGTTTAAATGGAAATTTCAATAAATAAAATTATTTTTAATAAAATTATGTTTCATAAAACTATTAGTGTTTTATATTATTGTAAATTCGATTTCTTGACAAATTATGTATTCATAAAAAATTATTAAGTTTATAAAAGTCTATAAATTATAGAAATATTGTTTTAATTTTTAAATTAAATTAGCAAAATAAAAAATTGAAATTTCAATCTTTGATTTTAAAGTTACATAAATTGTATTATAATATAAGTAATAATTATTATACAACAATTCTAAATAATCATAATAAAATAATAATAATAACAATAATATATTTGTGTAATATGATTTTCACTACAAAAAATTTAATAATTATTGTATGCAATAAAAGATAAAGGCATAAAATAAACTAATAGAAATATATACATAGAAAATTGTACTTCTAAATAATATAAAGATATTATTTTATCAATTTATGTAAAATTATCCAATGAAAATCTTATAAGGTATCTGAGAAAAATGTATATTGATTTACACTATATAATATTATTAATTAACACATAGAATACTTTAAATAATGTTGAAATTTTTTTTAAATTTATTGAAAACTTTGTATTATTTTCGTAAATTTTGTAGTATTTCTGAAAACTAGTCAACGAATGACATTTGTTCTACGTTTAAAATGTAAAATCATACCGAAAACAGTCATATATAAAGAAATATCGATAAAAAACGGTAATCTAATGTAGAAGAAGTTATAAAGATATTTTATTAATCTGCTAGAGACTATTAGTTATGTAATTAAAAATTTTCAGATTAATTTTCTTAAAATGTTCAGATTTTTTTTGAAAAAATAAGAGAATACATAAAACATATTCAACTTCGAACTTCCAGAATTCCCTATAAATATTCTCGTTTTTTATAAAAACAAAAACGGATTAAGTGTAAAATTTATGATTACAAAATCTAAAATTCACTTTTAACGAAAAAAATTACAATTTTACTCATAAAATAAACAATGTATAACTGTTACTTATTTATCTAGTCTCATCATTTAGGTATGCATATTAGGAAAAAAATGCCATGAATAAAAATTTATATCTTAATTTATTTATTCTATGTAATAGACGATGTAAAAAAGTATTATTTATTAATAATAAATAATTTGAGAAATATAAATATATATATAATACATTTTTTTAAATTTTTCTTATATAACTATTTAATAAATAAAATGTCTATATAAATTTTCTTTTTATTTTACCTGGTTATTTTTTTATTTTTCAATTGTATTTCTTAATTTCTTGTATATATTTTTAAATTTACTCTATTAAAATTATATTTTGAAATGTATTTCCTATAAAAAAATCTTATTATTTATAATAATAATATGATATGCATATTATGATAAATAGTTTAAAAATTAATATATTTCTTACAAATAATTCATTCTAACCAGTAAAACCAATAATTTATTTGAAAGTCATGATAAATCTATTAAATATTTATCATGGTATAATTCAATAAAAATTTAATCTAATTTTCAAAGTTGAGAAATGTATTCATAATCTGTAATTATGTATGAAGTTAACTGTTTTAAATAACATCAATCAGAAATAGTAACAATTTTAGTATCGATTGTTAAGATCTGTAATAATACACCATTAATGTCAATAGTTTTTTATTTATATTTTTATGAATAATATTAAAAATGAAATATTTTGAAGATATATGCATAAAGTAAACTTGTTAATGTTGATCTAAGATTTTAATTTAATTTTAATCATCATTTTCTTGCCATATGAAAATAAAATTTAGGATAGACTTTATCTTCATTGAAAATATTATAGAAATCTTTTTAAAATAAATAATTAAATAGAGAAAAGGGTAATTTGATATAATATCTATAACTAGCATATATAGCTATAAAATAGCAATCCACTGTAATGTTATTAATAGTATAAAATTACGTATTTCAAAAGCTATGAGACTGTTAAACCTTAAAAAATATCTTGTTCTATCAAAATGACTAGATAAAAATTTAATAAATAGTTATAAATTACTTGCCTCCATAGGTGTCAGTATACCATAGTTAACTTCGTTATATTTGTAACTCTGTAGCTGCAACCGAATTTTTACACGACGCATTGCTTTACGTACCAATCCAGGATTGGGCTTCTCGGTAAGTTGTTTAAGTTCTTTATGCGTAAGAAAGAAGACAAGAGCTTCGTCAGGAAGTCGGCCTTCTCTCATCAACAGAAATGCCAGTCTGCGGTATGCGAGGCGCAGATTGTGAACCATCTCAATGGTAAGAGCTTTGGTGGTTTCGCGTTGAGCAACAGCCTGTCTCATTGTAGGTAGCAGAAGCCCTAGGATCCATCGTGTTAGGAGCTTGCGAGGAGTCTTGAGGCGAGCAACCGTCTCGCGAGGGCTTAGATCCTTATCGGAGTGATTCGCATCAAGGGAGTCTATCATCGACTAAGTTCAGAGGACATGAAATTTGGTTTTACATATAAACGAAGAATATAAAATAAATTTTTTTTTGCTAAATTTTTTTGGTAAAGAGATCAGAATCTTGTAATGATAACAAAATTGTATTATATCAAGAATCTAAAAATTATAAAAATCTTCTAATATCGCTTATTTCTTAGCATATGTGAACGGTGGACATTAGTCGAAGTTTAATTTTTTTCTCAAGATATTATTTAAATCATAATTTTAATCGATTAATTCATCTCATAAGATTTTGATAAAGTAATAAATGATATAGTATATTAATTCCTTGTCTAAAGAATTCAATATTATTTTATATTATTTAATTTAATAAAATATAATGTAAAAATTAAATGATTTATATTTGTTGAAATATTATTTGAATTATTTTGTACGTTGAAATATTATTTTTCATAAAAATTTAAAAAATTTCGACACAAATCTTTTAAGAATCAACTACTATTGTATTAGTTTGAATTTTAAAGTATAATTTAACTCAAAGATTTTTTTAAAAATTAATTTTATAGAATATTTTAAATATTCCATTAAAATATTGTATTTATACAACAACAAATTAATCGAGACCCGACCAAAATAATTTTCTTCTTAATAATTGAAAAAAGTATAGAAATTAATATATGAATAATTTTCTTTATTCTCTTATTTTACTTTGGATAATGAATAGTGATACAAAGATAAAAAATATTTTATATTATTATTAATATATTTTATTATTATTAATAATAAAATAAAATTAAAAATAATATAAGAAAATATTAATGATTATGTAAGTCAGAATTCAACACTTTAAAATTTAATAAATAAAATAAAAATGCTAATAAAAATTAAAAAACTGTAAACTTACTTGGATAGTGAAAAGAAATTTTTCTGGTTTCATACTCCATGTCTCAGTGATTAATTCGAATTCTTCAATGCCTCTATGACCGTGTACATTTATAAATTCTTGTACTTGTCCATATGCTTTGGGACATTTCAATAATAACCAACTCATCACTTCGGATAAGTCAACGCTTTTGAATTCATTTGCAAATCCACTTTCTCTGATCGTACGCGTTATATTCTTTAGGACAACTGGTACTTGTGCACTAATTAAATTTGCTCGTAAAATATATTTTTCTTATAATTTGTTTTTATTACTATTGTTTAAATATATTTACTATTATCAATTATAATTCAAGAGAATCAATCAAATTATTAAAAAATAACAGTCTACTATAAAATAAACACAATAAATATGTAAAATAAATTTACTATAATATAAACAGTCTACTATATTATGTAAAAAAAAATATAAAAGCTAATTTCATAATAAGTTCTATAGCTTACCTAATTACATCGCTGCAGGATCCTAATAATACTGCGATGTCAGAATAGTGTTCCATTGTAAAATCTTCGCTTCCTTCTGTTAAGATTGACATGATTAACACCTGATAGAAGATACTGCACTTGGAAGTATGGCTGTGAGAATTGGAAACTCTTATGAAGTTATCAAGTAGATTTTCTACAGCGTAAATGATTTCCTTTGTTGAATCGATCTCGTTCAGATATTTAACGACGGGTGTAGTTCGACATTGCTCTACAATATTATTAGCGTAAGTGACCTTCTCCGAGTTCCACCAAAGATCTATCAGTATGGCCGTCCTTTGCTTGAGTAATTCGGTCAGTTTGAGAACCCCGTTGCGCTTCTTTGCCATCTCGTGAATCTCGGGTGTGATGATTGAATGTCCGCAGATCGCTATCTCCATTACTTTTAAGCCCTGCGAGATCTTCTCCTCGACGAAACGTAGTAGCAGCTATGGCGTTACATTTAATAGTAGGCTTTTAATTCCGAAAATTAGTGAGCTTCAGCGCGGTTGAAGTCATCTTTCTAATGCAGCATGACCAGAAAGAGCGATTAAAATGAGAAATTTTGAGAATGAAATTAACGCTTTTATAGAAAAATACATTTACATCTGTTTTTCTGTACACAAATATATACAAAATTAAAATAAAATAGACAAATTAAATATTTAATCAAATTCATTTTTATATTATAATCAGATATTACTTTGTCAGATACTATATCATTGATAGTTATGGATGTTTGTAAATACTTATTTCTCTACGAATATTCATATATTTATAAATGTTTCTCCCTGTTTTAATAACTTTCAACATATTCATATTTAATATATTATTAAAATGTTAAAAAATATCTATTAATAAAACAAATCCAATACCTAATAAGTTTGTGTACAGTTAAATCGAAAATTTTCACGTTGTTGATGAATGTTGAAAGGTTTACAGTTTGCTATATATATATTCGATATAGATAGTTTTTTATTAATATAATTTTGAATATTTATCTTTCTAAAAAAATTTATATTTTATAATCTAATTTTATTTTTAAAGAAAATTTGAATTTAGTAAAAAAATATCAACACTCAATATACTCGATTCAAACTATAATTTATACTCTATAATAAAATAGAATTGGTTTACCTTGTATATATTCAAAATGATTAGGTTTATAATATATTTATTTAATTATTTATATATTTTATCTACTAAAAGTTTACTAAAAAGATATCCATAATAGATTTAAACTAATATGTACACATTAAACTCATATTTTATGGTAATTTATCAAATAAGCAAAATAATAAGAATGTTGAAGAAAATTCAAATGT
Organism: Dolichoris vasculosae; assembly: GCA_018907195.1. Lineage (NCBI taxonomy): Eukaryota > Metazoa > Arthropoda > Insecta > Hymenoptera > Agaonidae > Dolichoris > Dolichoris vasculosae. Next base: position 5,508,270 of record JACCHY010000003.1, read on the forward strand.
TTTCAAGGCTTGAGCGTGTAATGAGAATTATTTTTTAGGAATTTTATAATATAGTAATTAGTTGTATATAAAGAGTAAAACTAGGAAAAGAAAATATTACTTTTATCATTATTTTAACAATTGAATGATGTTATTAAAAGTACATATATTTTTTCCATTAGACTGATGTGTATATTATACTTTCTTAATATTTTTAATTATTCTATATGTTTATAATACTTTAATTTAAATTTTTTAATCATTTTTTGATACTTTCATTTAAAAAGAATTATTTTTGAAAATAGCCATTCAATTAAAATATTAGTGAAATTAAATGTTCATTTTGACAAGTATAGTAATAATATAAAATAATTCTTAAAATATATTCAGTTAAAAGATAAGGAAATCGAAAAATGAAAAGAATTTTTTTATACATTATACATTATCTTTAATACAACAAGAATTTTTCGAGTTCCTATTATTTGTTCTATCAAATTTTAATATTATATTATTAAAAAAAAATTGAAAATTTTTAAAATGTTTTATAACTATTCAGATCAATTACAGAAGTTTAACATTTCTAATTTACTATTTATGGTCAAAATAATTCCAATATTTATCAACTTTCGAATACTAACTGTATTTAAACTAAATTTGATTTCAATAAACTGTATAATAAAAACTCGTTCATGAGAAATTAATATTATCTTATCAATTAGAAATAAATTTATTTAAAAATTGGTCTTACATTTATATAATTGAGCGTACATCTCATGTTGGCAATGAATAGATGATTCGTGTAGGTGTGAAGCACGGGTTTTCTGACAATATTACTTTCCGTCGAGATGTTCAATCCGGCGAGAACAGTACTTAATGTTAATGGTGTTAAAACCATTGGTAAAACCTCACCGACGTTCGAAAACGTTAGAATATCACTATCGCTTGGTACTCCAGAACCTAATTCGTTATAAAACGAATTTATTTGTTGCATCGTTATATTTTTATTTGAAGTTAATACTATTTTTTATCGAAGATATACTAAGTGTTAACATGTAAAAAACTTAGTTTTTTATATGTAATTGTAATAAAATAATTTAATCATAAATTAAATTCTAATATGTAAATTTTCTTTTATAATTTTTATAAATTTAATTTCGAAAACGATACTATCATTTCAGTGTTATATACAAGCATTAGTAATGTTCTTACCCAACTCATGTATTAATTCAAAATCTGACCATAAATCTAGGGCTGTAACTGGACGACACTGCAGTACATATAAATGATTTTGAAATAATGCCCATTCGATATCGCGTGGCGCATTATAAAGTTGGTCCAAGATTAAACCGACTTCAGCCAATTTCAAGGCTTCATCTAAAGTTATTGAGAGTTTGGATGTTTCTTCGATAAGCAAATTTGTTATTTGAGTGCCACCACCATCAATGTTCATTCTGATTTTCTGTGATTTTTTACCAATCGTTGAGGTTTTTACGCTTAATGAATTTCTGCGGCTTCGCTCAATTATAATGGTATCTGGATCGACCACAGCAGATACTACTGTCTAAATTTTATCGTTTAATACATTGGTATCAAGTTAGTGATTTATAGTGAGCAGCTAATGAATCAATTATATATTGTAATTATTTATATTTATTTATTTATTTATGAAAAGTGTATAATGAGGTATAAACTAATATAACAGTAATTGATTTTAGTAACATTTAACATATAATTTCTTTGTTAATACCAAGACTAAGTAATGCTTGAGTTAAAATACTTTGAATTAGTTTTATTTGATACTCACTTCTCCTAGACCATAATTCGAACTAATAAAAATTTCTTTTGGATTGCCCGTTAATGGATGTCTGGTAAACATTACTCCAGCAACATCAGCATCAACCATTTGCTGAACACATACACCCATCGATGCATTGATTTTTATTCCATTTTGTCTTCTACAATATTATCGAAAAGTAAGAAAATTAAAAAATTTCCTTAATATATCAGGATTAAAAAATTTTGTTGTTACTTTCATTAAAAGTAATAGGAAGGTTTTTAAGAATTCTATAAAGAGGTAATATATAAATTCTACTACCAATTGTACTAAAAAAAGCCGTTTTATTTCAAATTAATATCAGTTAAAGAAATAAATAATTAGTAAATAAATACATTAACAACTTAATTTCATTTAATCTTTTATATGAATTAATTTAGTTTTAAGTAATGTTTTTGTCTAGAAAGGGTTTTATATTGTTTATTGAGAAACTATTTGAAATTTAAAAATAATAATAATTTAATAATAAAAGATTGCTTTTTATAAAATTGATCATATATTGATTTTTAAATTATATCATATAAAAGTAAATTATATTTTATTGTATATTATATATTATTTATTATCTAATAATTTTAAATATTTTACTATATATTCATACAGGAATTTCAGAAAAATACGTAGAATAAAATCTTTTAAGAAACAATGTTAATAATGAATTAAATTGAGTTGAAATAATTATAAAATAAAAGCTTATTATACGTGGAAAAATTATTAGAAAATATTAAAATATAACTTTAATAGAATAATTAAATAATCTGATCAGATGGGTATTAATTAGGCTATAAAAATTACCTGTATTCAACGCTTTGATAACTATATAAGCTTGCCCAACAATGTGTAATATATTTTAAAATTTCTTTAGCTCCTTTAATGCCAAGAAACGTTGAATTTTGTCCCGCGGCTGAAGTTTCATCGCTATCCTCTTCCACTCCACTGGATCGAATAGCATATAAACTTTCCTGATGACCAATTTCTAATTGTTTAAGTTTTTCGAAAATTTCAGTTTTTACAGTATCGAGAACTGGAATGTTTTCCAATAATTTTACCACTCTATAAAGAATTGCTATATTAAAAATTAAATAAAACTTGAAAAATATATTTTTTTATTAGATATATTATTATTTTAAAATTAACATAATATAATTTAGTATAAATAAACATATATTGAAAATATTTTGTCAAAAATAAATCTTTGCTTAAGTAATGTTAGTTTAATAGTATAAGTAAATTTCAAAAATTGCATTGTCTTAAATATTTCTTGTTTATGACACAATAATAAAATAATTGATAGAGTAATTTAAGTCACTTCATATTACGATGTAAGAGCTTATGTTGCAAAAACATTATGGTTATATAAGGATTAATATTTTACCTTTATATAAATTTAAAGCAAGCGAATACAATTTTATATTTTTTACAATCATATATAAATGTAATATAAAACTATGAATAAATTTATCCCTATATTGGTATATAAAATTTACATGCTATTGTGTATAAATATATTGCCTAGGAACTGGTCAATATATTACTCACTTTTGACTATGTTCCTTTATATTACCACATAATTCTCCACTGCATACTTTTAATAATACGTCGATAGCTTCTGATAAGTTAGTGTAATATTTGATATGTGATTCCAAAGCATATGTAGTAATGCAGAAACCTCTAGGTATCGTAAACTATACGTCAAGAAACAAATAAGAAACAAATAAAAAATTAGAAAAAATAATATCTTGAAATACTGTAATAAATAATTGTGAATTTTATAAATATTAATTGAAAAATCTTTTAAGATATATATTACTTAAAAATACTTTTCAAAAATAAATTTTTTATAAGATTCTTGTATTATTATTTAATTTAATTTTGAAATAATATGTAATTCATTAATAGGAAAAAAATATAAAAATGATATTAATTTAAATACATTTTACAATTCATCGTTGAATACAAAATATACATACTTTTGTAGTTTGAGTCGAAAAAAGTTCTGCAAGTGATGCTCCTTTACCCCCGATAATATTTTTATTTTGACATCGCTTATCTTCAAATGAGAGAGTATAGACTAAAGAATTTTCTTTCAATTCATCGGGTACAAGAATTTTCTTCACTAATGGTAATGTTATGGGACATACGTCGGAGTATAACTCCCAAATGTGCATTAAACCAACACCTAAAAATCTTATAATGAATAAGCATACGGTATGTTTATGATTAAATTAAATTATACTTATGATCTATCCTAGGCTTAAAATAATACTAATTCAATCAGTTCTAAATTGTTTACTATAAATAATTATATAAATATTAATACCGCTAAAGTTGTGACGATATTAATATTAATTAACATACTTCTCATTGAATTAGAATTTAATTAGAATAAAATCGAATTTTTATTTCGTAACTAATAAATAAATTCAATAACGAAATAGTAGAATATTTGTATATAGATATATCTCAATGTTATTAATTATACTGTAAAAAATCATTTTCATATTTGACATTAATTAAAAGTTTTATCAATTATAAAAATAATTTAATAATAAAATACATATGTTTAGTAAAATCAGAAAAAAAACTCTATTTATATGTTAATATTAAAATAAGAATGAAATCTGTTGTAATGAGATTGGTATATAAAAAATTACTCTCATAGTGCGTTGTAATAAAAATTATTATATATTTTAACATACTTTATCAACATAAGGTTTTAAAGTTTTTTTTTAAATTAGAGGCAGTAAAATTACTTAATAAAATTAAAATTGTGCAATATTAGATCGTAACGTTAAATACTATTCTTGTAATTTATTGATTTATATTTGTAAAAATACTTTTAAAATTTTCTTAAGATAATAATTTACTTAATCAATTTAATTTATTTATCTCGTTTTTAGAAAAAGAATGTATTTTTACACGGTAATAAAATTTGAAAAATTTGTATATTAATATTGCATTATTATTAATATAATAAACATATTACTAATCAAAAATAAAATTGTTGCCTAGAAATATAATCATTTTTCATATGCTTAAGCTACTAATAAATTAATATTTATAAAACTTGAACTATATTTTGTGAAAATATACCTGACATATTATTTAATTTCATTTTGAAATAGTAATATTTATATTTCGAATCCCATGGATATCCACCATACAGAATTTTTTCACTTTTCCTAGATAACTTAATGATTGCTTCATATGTTCGATTACCGGCTAAAAGAAATCAAACTTAAAAATTCAATATTATGTAATTCTATTTTATTCTATTTATAAAAAAATAACTATTTTAAAAGAAAGCATAACCTGTAAATTGAAATTTATATTCATTAAATCCATTGTTATAGCAATTAAAAAATTGCTTTAGATTAAAAGTAAGCGAGTTGATACAGTGTAATTCATCTATGGGATTTTTTATGTGTCCCAATTCTATACTGAAATAAATTTGTTCATAAAAATACTTAATTATTTTTTAAACAGATAAAGATATTATGTTTTTTATATAAAATTCACATTATTAAATAAATAATTTTCATATAAGATTAACTCGATAATTATAATTGTTTTTTTACATTATTGCAATTTCCATATCTGTTACGCATTTGTAATTTGTCTACTATTTTTCAACAATTTATTTGATTAACAAATATTTAGGTTTCATTTTAATTATAGATTGAATTAATATTTTTTGAAAATTTTAGGTCAAACAATATATAAATATTATTTTATTCTTTAAACCAATGCATTATATTTTATATATAATAATATAATAATGTTTAATATTGTAGTATTTTTTACTTGATCAATTACTTTTCAATATAAAACTAGTATTTAGTATCTTATTTATCTTATCATAATAACGTACAATTTTATTTCATTTGTTTTTTTTTAAATATTACATTTAAGCAAAGTTTTCAATAATGATGCATTAATAAGCATAAATTTTATAAATAAAATTTTAAGTATTTTTCTTGGTGTTTAAAAATATTGATAATAAATTACATATTTGTACATAACTTAAAAGAAAGAAAAGATATTCTGATATAATAATTTTGTATTCTTACTTTTTTAAACCATTATTAATATCACATAAATTCATATAAAATGAATTTCCTATAGAATCGAGTCCTATGATACAAATATTTTTTTCAAAATGAGTGGCATCACATTTCCCCCAGTAACATTGCCGTAAACTGCGTAAATATAATTCAATACTTGATGCGTCTTCGAATATTATTTTACCTACTATTGATCCATATTGATGAATTTCTTCAACGTCAATTTCATTACTACGCTTAAAAAGTTTAATAATATTTAAGAACTTATAAATATATTCAAAATATTTTTATGACTATGCAACAAATTATTTTAACTAATCAATAAATAATATTCAAATTATCGTTAATAAAAAATTTATAAAAATTTCATTTCTTGTAACAAGATCTAAAATTACATGAGCTGCTGCCATTTTGATGCTTTCCATGAATTGAGAGCTAGTGTTTTAGCTTGTAGATTTGAAGACCAAAATTCTGTACGTGTATAAGGCTGAGTACCTGTTATGAAACTATAAGATAAACTTTAGTTTGTAATATACAGTGTTGTAAACGTATACATATTTATCGACATTTAAATGAATAATGAAAAAATAAATAATTAATTATTTTAACTAGCCAAAAATATTCAGAAATAACCAGATAAATAAGATCTTTTATTTGTTAATCAGTAATCAGTTTTACAGTATAATAATAATTTATCAATTTATTGCTAAATTGTATCAATATACATGTATATATATTAATAAGAAAATTATATTTCTAATAATATTATTAATGCTTTCATTCAAAATTAATAAAAAATATGAAAATTAGTAAAATAATATGAAAATTGAATAGGATAAAATAATTATTTTTAAAATTTATTTCTTAGTCAAAAAAATTTAAGAAACTTACATACAATTAAATCGCACGTGTTCGTAATTCACATCGTTATCGCAACTAATATCTGAACTATTTCCTTTCCTCAGAATTCCGTTAAAAAGAATACGTGTTCGTTTAGAAGATTCTAAAATAGTAATTTTTAAATTTGATGTCGACCAAGATGAATTTCCTATATCATTTATTACTGTGTTTGGGTGATCTAAAAAATATAAATACTTCATTATTTTATTCATTTATTAATAAAAATTCTTTTGGTTCAATAAATATATGAGAAGAATTTTTTAAAATTATATTTAATTAAATAATAATATAAAATTTATGAGAATCAAGTATTCATTTATGTAACGTTTAACATCAATAATTTTCTGTGTCTATATAGTTCCAACTCTGTTGTTGCATATACATACCAGGTAACTCATATTTTGTTCCATCTGTTAAACTTAAGAAAATTGTCAATTCCATATATTTATTTTTTCGACGATTAATTTTTACAAATAAAAAATTTTTTTTCTGATCAGCACCATAATAACATAAAACGTTCGAATCCTATTAAAAAATTAGTTATTTATTAATAATAGATTAAATTTTTAGTACAAAAAAAATTAAATAATGAATTATAAAATTAATATCTTCAATGGAATAAATATCATAATATAAATTAATACTTACGGATTTTTTTCGAAAAATCCCATCAATTGATTCATCCAGTACATGAAGAGAATTACTAAGCTTGTGAATTTCACTTCTCTTTTTTCTTGAAATCCAATACAAGGCCAAGTTTCGTTTCAACTCAAATATACAACCTTTATTGCGTAAAGCATATTAAATGACTCCATTATCAATTAATGATTATGTTGCATAATACATAATGTTTTTGAGTTTTAAACTGTGTTATTTTTGTAAAACATTGTTAAAACTACAGATAAATGTTTTGAATATGAAATTTCATCAATTTTTAACAAAAACTTAATTAAATAAAATATTTTTACTATAACGATTATATTTCATGCTCACATTGTATTTTATACTAGATTGAAAATTATAAGAATGATATTTATCTAAATTAAATTTTAAAGTTTTAGTTATTTATCTTAAAAAATAATTTTATATTTAATCAATAATAAACATTACTATATTAAAATATAATATTTTTAAAATAATTTTTATTCAATTATTATTATTGATTTTATCTTTTAATCTATATTAAAGCTTTTATCATACAAATTTAAATGACTAATTTGAAAAGTCAAGTAACAATTTATTATTCATAATAATAAAATACATTTACTCTTAACACACGGAAAAGATCTTATTTATTTTTATTATCAATGTAAATTTGTTAAGTATTTAGCGTCAACATATTTCTATAAAATATTTTATCTAATAATTTTACACAAATGATTTTGAATATAAATAACTTACAAGTACTATACTAATAAAAAACCTTATTAATTCCATAGTGATAACATTAAATATTTTTCTTTATATAGTTGTATTATTTTTTTTAATTAACTATTAATTATGAATTTTTTTCTATGAAATATTATTTTTAATTATTTTGATTTAAAAAAGAAAAAGAAAAAAATATATATATTGTGTATATAGTAGAATATATTATGTTCTGTAAATAATAAATAGAATTAAAAAGATGTTATAAATAGCACTAGAAATTTCGAAAATTAATGAATTTATTTAAAAAGGTAGAATTTGATAAATATTTGAGAAATTCAAATATAAGCAAGTTATAATAGATGTACATTCATTACATCAAGACAAAACGTAGTTTTATAAATCATGAATTATACAAATTAAATATTTTCTCGAATAAATAATAAAATTAAATATATTTATTGCCTGTATATAAATAAAATAATAACATAAATAACTATATGTATTTTTTATTATTGTAATAAATTATAATTTTTGTTTAATACTTCTTTAAATTCTTTAGAATTTTAATAAACACAGAAATATAATAGTAAATGCAGGGCTATTTTGAAAGTTTCTATTCACTACAAATATGGTACATTATAAACAATAATATATTCTATATTGAATACAATTATAAGATTTTTTAAAATAAATTTGTAAAAAAACTCAAGGTATTTTGAAATTTTAAACAATTTAAGATTTTAATAACCATATTTGAATTTACATTCTCTAAATTTAATATTTATAAAAAAAAACATAGCACTTGATAAATATTAACAATATTTGATATAATTCATTTTTTATTATGTTAGTTATTATAATTAATATTTTAAATATTTTGTTAAAATTAGGATATACTTTTTTTGTATAAAGAAAATACTTTTCAAAATCAAAAAAATATAATTGATTATTGAAATTATATTATTTATTTATAAATCTTGACAGTCGATAAATATAAATGAATTATTTATATATTTATCATTGATTTTATAAGAGTGTAAACCATAAATCAATGTACAGAAATTTATTGATAAATATAATAGAACGATTTAACAAAAAATACTAATATATAAAATAATTCACTTTTAGAGTAATGCATATTTTTTATTGCTATTAAACATTACTACTTCATATTATTATTACTCTGAAAAACTTCATAATAATAACATTAATTATAAAAAATATGAAGCAACAGTATTAACTCAATCTATTAATTAGTTAATTAATTAAAGGTATTAATTTATATAAAATAAAAAAAATAAAATTCTACTTTAATTTTAAAGTAATATCAAATTTAGTAAAATTTTCTTATTAAAGATTTATAAATTCAAATATTTTATTTACATTAAGAAATTGAAATTATAGTTTTAATAAAATTTTAAAAATTATTGATTTAGAAGTAACTTTAATATAACCTTGAATCCATAAAATAAATTTTTTAAACATTTAGTTTATTCAATAATATTTTAAGATTTTTATGAAATCCTTTTTTTGAATATATATATTGCATTTCATATTTTTTTAATGATTATATACATTTTTATCAGAATTATTACTAGAAAATAAATAATTAAATATATATGTATGTAAATATTCGTATAGAATGAAACCTATATAAACTTATATAGATGAAATATAACATATATCTGCAAAAAAATGTATTTTTTCTCAGATGGATATTTTATAAAATATTCTGTATTTTATTATTATAAAATGCGATATATATCCTGATATTATTCAATTATATTTTATTAGTCAAATAAAACCAAGAAAATTAAATTATTATGTATTTCACATATAATTACAAAAAAATATTGTTGAATAAGTTCTTTATTTAAATGAAAATAATAAAAATATTAGTATTTATATTAAAGCCCAACTAATCAAAATAAAAGAATATTAGTTATATTAAGTTCAATAATATTAAAAATTATAAATATATTTATATGTAAAATAGAAGATATTTAAGAAAACACTTTAAAGTATGTTATTAGACACAGTATTATGTTTTTCTATAACGAATATTACAATACGCATACTAATAATAATGTGAATAAATTATAATATTTTTATAATTTTGATCATTTATTCTTATAATAAAATATAGTATTAGATATAGTAGAAATAATGATGAGATAAACAATTGAAAATTTCATGACTAATTTGCCATTCAAAAATTTTTAATGAATATTTTTTTATACTTTATTATCATATTTAAGTGTGATTTTGAATAAAAATTACTAACTAATAAATTTCAGTATATTCATAAAAATCTCAAATCAAATTTTTTTATAAATTAAAAGTGGAATAAATTAAATGCAAAGTAAAGCACCGATTTCTATTATACATTATTTTTGTTTTAATTTCGTAAGATGGTAAAGTTAAATAATTTGCTAATGCTGACATTAATAATATAAATATTTAAAGATGATCATAAAAATAATAAATAAAATTGATTTTATATATTTAGTTATAATAAATTTAATATAAAATTTATATTAAATTATAGATGCAATAAAAGGTATTTATTTTAGATATATTGAAATATATAAAAATATCAGGAGAAGTAATTAAATCAACAAAATGACTGATAAGAGAAAATTACCAAACATATTCAATGTCATAATCGATTGAGAATTATAAGTTTTCTTTTAAATAATTTTCAATTAAATATAAAGATTCATATAACTCTAGACTATATTTGTTCAAATTTAAAAATTAGCTTATATCAATATTGTTCAATAATTATACAAGTACATATTCTCAAAATTAGATGCTTAATTTTATTATGTATTTTTTAAAATTTACATTGAATAATTTGATATTTTTTAGCTCACATGTCACTTTCTATTAACTTTTGTGATAACATAATATGGAAAAGTATATTTTCTAACCTGTTACATTCATGTTCTTGCTTAGTTGTATAAACAGCCATAAAGATGCCAAAAAATAAGTGAAAAGTTGAACGAGTACATAAATCCACAGCATTATTAAATATTTATGAGGGTCAACTTTTAACTATCCAAAGTACTTATTTACTTTTTTGAAAAATGTCAGCTATAGGTGATTTTTCTTCTAGAATATATTTTCTCAATATCAAAGATCATTTTTCATATAAGTGAAAATAATTAAAAAAAAAACATACTTTTACACGTACAAAGTAAAAAATTGGCTCTGTTATCCATAATTTAGTGGAATACACTACCGCATTTTTTGATTACATAAATTATATCTAAAAATAATAACAATGAATCTACATAAATTATATAAGTGGTATAAATACCCCTTTTGAGTTTTTAATAAACATCCAAGAATACAGAAATATTTACTATTTATTATTTTTTTTAATAATTATATATGTTTTAAAATATATTTTTTATATTAAAAATTAAAAATATTTTATATAACTCTTATAATTTAGGTATTAAAAAAAACAACATAATATGAATGATTTTAAATCAATAATAATTATTTTATTACAGATACATAGAAAAATTTAGATAAAATTTTTATTAACGATAACCAGAATTTTTCTATATTCTGATTTATACTATTTAAGTTAATTTTGTAATATATTGTATATTTAAATTTAAATTAAAATAATATATTTCTAGAATATTTAATTTACAAGCTTTTAATGTATAACATGATATTTGGTATTCAAATATTAAATAAAAAAAGGAAAAAATTATAATTATAAATAGTAAATATTTTTGAAAATTCTTAAAATATACGTTTAAAAATTTAAGCATATTTTATGATTATTTCATGTAAACAGAGATCATTTATATAAATGAAAGCGTATATTTATAAAATTAACAAAAAATATTACGGATCTATTTCAAATTATATAAAAATATAAATAATTATATTAGTATAATAAAATTTTTTATGCATAAATAATTAATTTTTTAAATAATAACACATATTTGAGTAATATAATCATAGATTTAGAAATAACATTTATCGATTTAGAAATAAGCTTACAGTAATTTAAAAAAATGATTCTAAATAAATTATAAAATTTAAAATGAGTTTTAAAGAGTAGTATTAATCGAATTATATTGTTTAAGTCTATAAGCGTATACTAACTACGTATTCTAATTTTTATTTATTATTTTTATTTTGATACTATAAAGTATCATATCAGCAATATGTTTATAAAAATTATAGAAATACTTCATTTACTAACATTTATTATTAAGTTTATTTATTAATATCTAATAAAATTCAGTTTAAATACAATTCTTACCAAAAAAGTCTTTTAATATATATATAAACTTTATCGTATTTGGCGTCATTGACCAAGATGACGAACAAGGAGAATATGCTTGTATAAGTGAGATAGTTCTAAAATTTCTTTTATTAAAATAAAATTAGTAAGAGATATTTTTGTGATTATAATTTTATCTAAAATATTTTTTATTCCTTAAATTACTAAATTGACAGCATTAATAAAAAGATATTTTTATTAAACGTATCTTAAAACCTATATTAAAAGTATACATTACATAAAACTTCAAATATATTTCTTAATGAATTCCCATCTGTTTACTCTAGCAAAATTTTATTAAAAACTGAAGATATTAGCAAGTTTTTAATATTTATTTTGTCTTTTAAGGTTTATATAAAATCTCAGAAATACACGAAATATAATATAACTGTAGAACATAACTTGACATATAATTTTATTAAAGTATAATTCTAAAGTAATATATTAAGATTTAATTAAGAAATAAGAAATTTTAGATAATTCTTCTTTAAAAAGATATAAAAATACAATAGAACATTTTCAGAATTTATAAAAGAATGCATATAAACTCGAAACCCTTTTTTTTAATAATATAATGTCCTAGTTCCCTTCAAATATTATCAATAATAAACTTTATTTAAATAATTTTTAAAAAATTTTTTTTAACTTAAATATAAACCCTAACTGTGAATGTCTCAATATAAAAAATAAGCATATTTATATATAAACAAAATATTATACGATACACAAGATAATTTTAATAAATTTTATTACTAGAAATCAATTTATTTTAAATTGGGTATCCATTAAAAATACATTGTATTCGATCAATTTTTAATAGATTTTTTTTATTTTTCTAAAAGTATTATAAATATTGTGAATTTATTTTTATGGTAAAATATATATATGTATAAAATTCTAAAGTAACTTGAATATTTAAAATTTTTTAATTTACACATGTACTTTCAGAAAAAATGCCTATATTCCTCATTTTTATTTTGTATAAGTTTTTCAACATATAAAGGGTTGCTTTTATTATTTTTATAATAATGAGTAGAAAAATTATTAAATTATTATTTATTCTTTTTGATAAAAATTTTATTAAAAATGTACTTGTTAGAATTTATATAATTTTATAAGTAATATTAATATATTTATAAATAGCCTTAAAAATTATACATTAATCATATTAAATAAAAAAATTACTTGAAATATTATTTTTACTTAATATAAATATAGTATAAGATGTTGATGTTTACGTAAATAATAATAAATATAAATTATATATATAAACATGTATTTAATATCTAATATTCAATAAATACAAAATTTAAAAAAAATTTTGTTATATATGAAATTATCAATAGGATTTCATTATTTAAAAGTTAAAATCTCTTTATTATTAGGATTTTTAGGTATTTTGCTGTGTAGACACTGCAACCATATAAATCAAGATAAATGTTACTATTACTGAACTTTTATCCTATGAATCACTTGATTGTTTAAATGCTTTGTATATAAATGCACTTTTGTTGTCAGATAGTTTTCTACGTCACACTTTAATTTATAAGAAGTATTGAATTCTATTAAAGAAAAGTAAAGATTTGTGGACTCAAATATTGTACCACCAAGGTTCTTATCTTGGCCAATGGGATAAAAAAATAAAACGCCAAATAAATATTATTAGTATATATTAATGTACATACACAAAGTGTAAAATGTGGAAACTCGCACGTCAGAAGCAACTTGAAGACTGAATGCATGAGCGGATGTATAGACTCGTCGCAAGTTGTCGCACGCGCTATAAAGTCGTACATTATACACATGCATGTTTTCGATTACCGAAGAAGCCGACGATTTGAGCGAAATCGCGATAAAACTTATAAATCTACTCATACTCGTCTTTGCTTTAATCGAGACGGTGATTGCGATGAATTTTTTAACTTTGTGATATATGTCATACACGATATCTTCATGAATGCGTGTACGTGAAAAAATTTGAACCACAATAAATTTTAACGTGCATGGTTTTTGTCCTCGATTATATATAGATCATAACAAGAGAGTACATTAAGTTGCAATTAAAACTTGATATGCAGCTGTACCTTGTAATTTTATAAAAAATACGTTTATAAGATTTTGATTTTAATCTTATTTTCAAATAAAGTAACCATTAAATTAATAAAAACATGGCATCATAAAATATATTATACTTGAGGCGGTTATTTTAAAGTTATTTAGAATATGATTTTATTCGCCAATTTAATTCCGTATGAAAAAACAAAAGTAACCTTAAATTGTATAAAAGATATAACACAGGTTAATGATACTACAATCAGATTCAATAATATTGATATATTAATTTATTATTAACACTCATTTTATAAAGTATTTTATAAAAAAATTTTATAAAAAAATATGTACTAGTTGTATTGCATTCACATTTATACAACTAATATTTCAAATCCTAATAAAAAAATACTTACCAATTTTGAAATTTAATTTCTATTAAAAGTTTATTATAAATCTTGGGAAGTTAGTGTTATATGAATAAAATCTAAACTTGGCTGTACTACATTTCTCGATAAAGATTCAAAAATGTTGTAGAATACAATGTAATTAATTTATTAAAAAATATCTTCAAATTATTAAAAATCATTAAAATAATATCGCATTACAAATATTTAAAATATAAAATTTATTCTATAAAAAATTATTTTAATTATTAAATTTAATAATTTATTATCTTTTTTAAAAAATCTCACGTTTTTAATTTGTAAGGTTTAAAGAATAGATTATTAGTTTTAATAATAAATGTTTTATATTAGATAATATACTATATTAAATTCCAAAATTCACACCTTATTGAATAAATAAATAATAAAATAAAATTAATAAGTTTATTACATATAATTTTTAATAAAATGTTATAAATCATAATAAAACAGATTTAGTTTTTAAAAAATATTAAAAATTTTATTTACGAATTAAATACATTTAAAAAAAATATGGTTTCTTATATTATATTTAAAGAAAAATACAAAAATTATATGAAATAAAACTTTAGTAGGCATTGATGACTTATACATAAATCTTATAAAAAACTATAATATTTTAAATTAATTAATTAATAGCATAGTTTTCTTCAGCAATTATAATGTAATAATTATAATTTCTATTCCTATTTGTATATCTCAATGTAAAAATTAATTTGCAAATATTATTATTAAGCTTATTCACAAGGAAATTTGTAATTAAATATTTTAATTTAGGAATCAAGTTGATAACAATTCTTTACACTGCTTAAGTTGAGAACATTATTCAGAAATTTAATATATGATTTCATTTTAACTATACTTTTTATCTAAGTACTTATAACTGATATAATGTACAGTCTGCTTAAAATAAATGAGAATGAGAAATACAACATAATGTAATATACTCTCAAAGAGAATAAACTGATTATTCAAGATTTATTCGAAAAGTGACTTTTTGGTTATGTAAAGAAGATTGAAAAAGAAATTTTTATATTTACAATTAGATTATTTCTAATTTAATAAAAACTACAAATATTAAAATATAAATAATGTAAACAATTATAAAAAATATCCAAGCATATATATGAAATTGAAATAAAAATATTATATTAATAAAATATATTTATAGATATAATATTCCATATTTATATTATTTATTTGTATTTTAGGATTATGCTTTTACCAGTTAAATAAATTTGCAAAACAATATTTTAAAAGCTTTCCTACAATTTTTACTGTTTTACTTTATAAAGTAATGTATCATAAATAATTTCTTGTTAACAATATTTATGAGTGTTAAAAAATATATTCAAATAATACGAATCATATTAGTATATGTACGTAGTCTAGTACAATTTATAAACTTAAATTAACATTATAACTTACAGACATGTGAAAAGATTAACAAACGTTGAAATTCATAAAAGCGCATATCTTAGAATATACGTAGATGCAAACCGAGTCTGGTCAGACATCCTGTGAAGATATTTAATGTTATTATGTCATTTTAAATGTATTCGTTACATTTTTCTTAACTTTTTAAGTGCAATTGTTTATAAATTTTTTTATATTCTGCAAAAAAATCATAATTTATCGAAATCCTGATCTAAGTGTTTTTCGAATAAAAATTTCGGACCATAAAATTCTTTTGTCATAAGAAACATGAAAATGTAATTAATATTTACAAAATTAAAAATGTAAAGTAGTTACCTTAAATATTGAAGTTAAACATTTTTAACACATTTGATTTTATATTCTATATCTATTTATTTCTCATTTAAACTATTTTTTTAGCAACATATGAAATAAAATAATCTTTACTTAACAATAAATGACTACGTACGCATTGATTATTAATGTTAATGTTATTTTTAAATCAATTTTTTATAGTAGAAATCACTTAATAATATATAACAGATAAATTGAAATTATTCACTAATGATAGATTTAAAAATATATACATATAAATAATTACATTCAAAATTTAATGTTATAAATTATTGAAAATCTATTATATCTACACACTGATATTTTTAATACGTCCTAATAATATAGTTATATATCATAGAGATTGATAGAAAATGTATATGATTGTGAACTTCATAGATTCTAATTTTATAGTTACATTAAATTTTTGAAAAAAATGAAAAAAATTTAATTTAATAAGATATATTTACTTTTAATGATGTAAAACAAAGTAAAAATGTTTGTTTATCACAATTTTAAAATTATGGAAACTAACGGTTCATTTTGTTAAAAAAATATATTTTTTAAATAAAAGTTTAGAGCTAGTTTCGTTATTTTTTATTAATAATTTTTAAAAATATAGTTTGAATGAATTATTATTTAATATTTTATAATATACGAGGTTCTTCTTTATGTGACATAAATATATTTAACTATTATGAGATTTAAATATTCTATTATTTTTATGCATCTATTTATCATTAAAAATATCACTGCTTCTTAAAATAATTATCATGAAAATATAACATTATTACATATAATAATTTTCATATATTTCGTAATTTTATCATAATTATGTATTATAAATTAAAACGACTACATAAATTTATAGAAGAAAATTATTACTATTAATTGATTAATTAATTTGAATAAAATTATTTTGTAAAAAATACTAGAATTAATTATTTTGAAATGCAATTTCAATAATAAAAGTTATTTAGTATATATAAATAATATATGATATATAAAATAAATATCCTAAATACTTTGTACAATCTCTTTGTATTTTTATAAATTATACTGTTAGATATTATTATCAATGTTTGTGTAGACAAAGAAATTTTTTATAGATAATCTAATCATTTATAAATATTATATATATTTTATATTTATTATATAATTAAAAACCTAAAATATTTTAAAAATTAAGATCCAATAATTGCATATCAATATATACTTTATTAAATAAAAAAAACAAAAAAATTTTGCTATATAAAATTTCAGAAAACTTATAATTTAAATTATTTATATTAGAATCAGGAAAATAAAATTTGAAATGAAGATAAAAATAATTATATGAACTTATAAAATCATTAGATAAAAACTCATATTCTTACTTTTATAATAAATTTTGATTTTTTTCATTTGTATCAATATATTAAATCTAATCTAATCTAATTTAATCATATTTATTTATAAAATTCCAGAATGGATTAGTTTATTCATTATCCATTTAAATAAAGCATTATCTTCAAGAGGTACTTTCAATTTAAAAAAGAAGATATTGGGAACTTTTAACTACATTTACCTAAATTTAATCTCGAATTTAAATTAAATTAAAGTAACTAAATTCAAACATTTAAATAATCTCATAACGATATGGTATAAATATTAAAAATATATTTTCATTCTAACTTTTTTCATTTAATTTGATACAATATATTTTTATAATTGCAGATAAATAAATATTAATGATAATTCATTCAATAAGATTTTATCTATTTTTTGATATTTAAAATTTTTATTAAAACTTTTGTTGATTCATCACATACAAGTACAAATTAAACAATATCAATTTCTATTTAAAAAAATTATTATTTCCACATACTCTAAAGTATGCTAGAGTTATAAATGTTCGTGTAAGTAAAAAATTAAAAATCATTGCTTTAGTGAAATATACTCAATAACTATCATAATATTATTTTAAAATGTATTAAAAAAAAAATTTGTTAAGCTTTATTTGAATTTGAATAAATTACTGAATCATAATTAATGTTCATTTTTAACTATGATATTTTAATAAAGTATAAGTAATAGTGCTAAAATTCTTAATTTTTCAAGCATTAAATTTGTATTTTCATAACATAACCTTACTTATAAAGTTAATAACTTTATTAATTCTTAATACAAAGTTAATTCTTAATCTAAATTGAAATGAATTTCAGCGATTCAGGTAATAAGTTATCAAGAAGATATTTAAAATTTTATTTTTATATTCCGAATAAAATTAAATCTTGATACGTAACTATATAAATATCAAAACTTCATTTTCAACATTAATAACAGGCAAATACGAATAAGATTAAAATACAAAAGACGATCTGGACAATATATATATATATATTCCACGTCTGACCAGACTCGGCAAGCATCTACGTAAATATAATCTATGTTTTACGACGTTTGATGATTATAATTCTATCGGTTTTTTTTATAAATAATTAATTTTTAACTAAGATGCTTTTAATTTATACTCAAAAAATTTAGTATTTTAGATTCAATAGAGTGCATCTTGATGAACACATGTTCGTGCGTACTTGGATGTAATGTTTATGTAATATATAAACAAGAGAAATTTCATGAATCATTGAATAAATATATATCAAAAAACTTTATTATATTTTTAAGCATATGTAAATTAATTAGATTTAAAAAATTATCTACGCGAATTTTTCTAAATTTACTTAAGTTTTCATACAATACTCAATAATTTTAACTTTAAATAAGATAATATAAATACAATTAAATAAATCTAATAAAGAGTTATAGTTTCAAATTTGAAACATAATAAGCATAAAAATAAAACTTTTTTATAATAAAAAGATTATAAAAATTAAAATTAGTAAGCATATTATATTACTAATTTAATTAGTATTTAAAAAATTATATAACAATTGTGAGTATCATTTAATATATGTATAAAAAGTGTATTTCAAGTTTTATAAAAATTTCTGATGTTTCGTATATTATGTATTAAACGTATTTCTAATTAAAAACTTGAATTGATTTATACTATTAAAAGTTCGTTTTAAAATTATAGGATCATTAATCAAATTAGTAACAAAATCATTTTAACAGTAATTTTATTTTATGGATAATGCAAAGGTCACACATTTTTCTAGAATGAATTTTGATATATCCATATGTTATGCATTCATCTAATTAATTTATGAACAATTTCAATGATTATGGAAATTTATAAATTGAACGAATGATTTTGAAATATTAAAAAATTTAATATATTAAAACAAATTGAAATATAAAATTTTATAGTCTACTTACTGAATATAAAATAAATTGTTTTAATAATATATATTAGATTATGACTCACTATGGACATGTAAACTCTAGGTAATAAGAAATAGAAAAAAGCTTTTGTAGAATTCAAGTTTCATTGTACTTTACCAATTGCTAATGATCTATACTAGAGAATTTCATACAAAAAATTTTTAACTAATTGTATACGACACTCATATTTTAATAAGTTTTTTTTATATTTATCGATTTACTTTATTATTTCGTCAATTTATAATATTATTTATTATAAAACTTAATTTCAATAAAGAAAGAATATTATGTAAATATTTTCACAGTATTATACTATGTTTATGTTGAATTTTTTAAAATCGATAAATTGTGTATTGTCTTCTAAAATATATTATTTATATAAATTATAAATGAAATTCAACAATAATTAATTAATAATGTATAAATTATATATATTAAATTTAAACTATTGAATATTCAAATTAAACAAATTTAAAATCTGTTTGATTTGTTATAGTTTTATATAGAAATTTTTGTGTTCGAATAATCAATATGAAAATAATAATGATTTAGAGACATTAAAATAGTTTTTAGAATATATATGAAATTCTAATAATTTAAACATAAAATTTTTATAAATTTTACATTTAAATAAATTCACATTTTTTAGCCAGTAAGGTAACATTTTAGAAAATATAAATTTTAGAGTCATTAAACAACATATTTAAAAACTGTTGTATCGATATTTTGAAAATATTTCATTTGTTTCATACACTAAGATTTTATTTTTCTTATGATATACTATTTATTTCATGAATAGAATGACAAATCCATTTTACAAAAAAGAAATTTGAACTCTAAGCGATTGTCATTTATTAAAAATTAGTATTAACATATTATAGAGCCGAATCATAAGAAAAACAAAATAAGCTAATATACGTATTTTATTTTTATAAATTAAATTATAATTTTGAAAGTACATTTATAAATATTTACTCTAAAATAAGTTTTTATCGACTAACTATCTAGAATACTTTATGTTTTTAATTTGTTACCTTTTATTTTAAATAGATTAAAAAAATTTCAATAAATGTTCGGAATTAAAAAGTTTTGACGGTTAAGAAAATATTTCTTACCATGGATTTCATTTCACTAAATTAAAAAAATGTAAATATGATTTTTTATTAAAAATTACATAAAACTACATAAAAAATTAGTATTTTAGTTATTTTTTTTGTCTAAAATAACGTGCAACGAAAAATCGTTATAAAACTTGTTATTTTAAATAATAGTAATCCTCCGAGTGAAACTAGTTTATAATAATAACATTATAAACAATTTATTTATTTACTGTAATTTTGGAACAGTTTAAAGATTTATAAATGTAATATAACATTTTTCCGTATGATTCAGTCGTTGAAATAAAAAAATATATTACAATTATTACATTTGTTATTAGTATCGAATATAGTTAAAATAATTTATTCTCAAAAATCATATATATTGAAGAAATATGCATTGAAAGTATTGCAAATCTTAGAGCGATGTCGATTAACTGCTCGGTCTTCGACACTGAACAATTCGTAATGTTTATTACGATTAACTGTTGTATAGCGATCGCATATACGGAGTAAGCCTGAACCGAACAGTCGATATAATTTTTTAATGCAGTGCATTTTGTCGCTCACCGCGCGGGATTGTAAATAATAGCAATTTCAAATTAAATACATTACAAATTTAATATATCGTGCCTCTGATTTGAAAGATAAAGTAAGATAGTATAAAAATATTAAATTTTCTATGAAATGAATGTAAATGAAGAGTTAATAAGAAAAATAAGATGTAATACGTAAGAAGAGGAAAATGGAAAAATAGAATGAAAGTACAAACAGGGAGGAATTTTGATTCGCTAAAGAAAAAAGAAAGTGCGATTAGAGCATCAGAAATAAAAGGCGTATTTTGAAAATTTCACATTTTTACACAAAGAAGTATAAACAGCGTGATTAAGAGAATCGATTGTTATTTGTTTACTTATCCAACTTATTGAAAAGTACATTGTATTTAAATGTATGAATGTTTTGAAATGCCTAAAAGAAGACAGAGTGTCAGTGGCCTTGTTTTCGCCCAAGCATTCGATCGGTTGAATCGTAGTCGTAACAGTTGTATAGCATCACTGCTTGGAACATTAGCTTTCTTCTTACTTCAGACAGTATTGGTATGTAATGTGTGGTAACCCTGACTCTACCGTAGCGCGTACACATAAAGAAAGTTTATTGGTGTAGCATAGAAATCGGGAGTCGAGAGATACAGAGAGAGAGAGAGAGAGAGACAGAAGCAGAAAAAACAAGTATACCGAACGCATCTCTTACGATAAATGCAACACAACAAAACGTAGAGAAAGAGAAGAAAATTTCGCGCGCCATCCCCGTCGGCATATCATACATCACATACAAGCAGCATGCAGACTTAACCTCCTTTAACGCATAAATACCTCGCGAAATAAATAATCCTCGATACGCTGAAAATTATAAGTGCATTGTTCAGGATAGAAAGAATCAGTCTATTGAGAAGAAAAACGCGTTCGCGGCTGCACGATGGCGGAAATCGGAGGCGCGAGCGTGTTTACAAACGGAAATACTGGTAGCGGAGACCTTTTGCAGCAAGCGTTTCAGCAAGTTGTTGACGAGGACGATCAAGAGAACGAATTCGTAGCTTTTCTTCAAAGTGATGCCGGTGATTCTCAAGTCATTCAATTGACAGCCGAACAAGCAGCAGCACTTGGTATAACCATCAAACTAGAGGATCAAACTTCGGAAGCTAGTGCTGTAGCTTTCCAAGATTGTCAGGGATTGGAACAGCCCCAGCAACAAGGTCTTACTCAAGAGGAATCACAGCGGATTATTAACGAATTGACTCAAAGCGGACTGTTAAAACATAATGGAGATGGAACCTGTGCAACCTTTGACGATTGGACTGTACAACAACAAAAGTACGGATGTTTTTCGTTTAATTCCTTAACGTAACATTAAACTATTGAAACAATCTTGTTATTTTATCATTATAGTTTTTTTCGAGTAAATTTATTATTGTGCTATAAAAATTTTTGAGCTTTTATTTACAACTTGGTATTCGACATTGTATAATGATGATTAAATTTAAAATATATGTTTGCTATTAATCTGTTAACGTTTGACCGGTACAAGTAATTTATCAAAATTTTTAAATAAGCCGAAACAAAGTATCTAATCCTAAAATTTTAGTCAAATACAATTATTAAATAAAATTATTTATATAAAGTATTCAAAATATTTGGTATTATACTTATTGTTCTAAAAACAGAGGCTTGTTTATATAATTTTTTAATAAATTTATTGTTTAATGGTATATATTCACAAGATTTTGCATTTTAGAGAATTATATTTTAAAAAATATCAAATATAAAAGAGTTTAAACTTAAAAAATGTAACAATATTTAAAAATAATTTTTCTCAAATTTGATTATTTTAAATTTAAAATAAAATCAATAATATTTATTATAAATTTATCAATTTAAATATAGTCGTCTATTTCTAATAAATATATTTAAAAAATTTATTTTATTTTTAATAAGCGGAATAAATTAATTTTGTATTAATAAAAATAAATGCTTTCAATTATTTAAATGATAGTTTATATTATAAATAAACGAACTAGTTGATAAAAATAATTTTTAATTTGAAAATATATTTGAAAACTATTATATTTTCCTTAAACAAGATTAGTATACAAATTTTGATAGTTATTTACAAAAATCAATTTTTTATTAAAACAAAGCTTTTTAGTTTTAAAAATTATAAATAGACGATTAAAAATTAATAAAATTATTATTATTATTACAGTGGACATAATGAGAATTATCAACAAGATTCGCTTGATTCTAGTTTAACATTAGAAGCAATGGAAAATTTTAATCATGAACAACAAAATGCAATTACAGAACAGACAAATAGTATTGTTCAAGTTCAATCAAATCAAACTGAAGAGCTTCTACAAGAGCAGGAAGTTCCAAAAAATATTGAAACCCAGTGCGATGGAAATGTTTTACAAAATACAATTCAGTTCAGTATATCTTCTGATAATGCACAAATAAACAACAATGTTTCGGAATCTCAAGCACAAATATTACAGAGGTTTCCAACAATACTACCATCTTCTCAGTTTATTATCAAACCCACGCAAACAGTTCTTACACCTGTTAAGAATATTCGAATATTACCTAGTACAACTAAAACATCAAGTATGATACAGACTTCACAGAATTCCTTGCTTTTACCAAAAACATCATTACTAAATACTATATCACCACAACTAATTAAAGCTATGCCTATAGGAACACAATTCCTAAGTACAACAAATAATATATCCACACAATTGTTAAATACTTCCCGATTATTTACCAAAACTGGTGATAGCAGTAATCACTTAATTAATGAATCACTGTGTACAACTACAAATGTTAACAACGTACCTACGTTAACCCAAAATTTGGTAAGCTTATAAAAATTAGTTATTCCTTGTATAAAATATATATAATTGATTAATTTTTTAAATACTTAACGAGTTAAAAAATTTTATAAAATTGCGTATGCTATTTATTTTATATTATTAATATTTTCTTGATTTAGATTCGACAATCTACTGGAAAGTCTGTGCAAACACAAATTCAGCAAAAAGGAAACCTTCAGCAATTTTTCACTCCAATCTTAAAAACAACTTCAAATTCCCATGCATCTGTGAAACCAACTTCTTTATTGACAACCAATACAATCAAGCAAAATATAACCACTTCGACTATAAAACCTATTCAGTTTCCTACGCAGGTACTAAAAACTACATATGTAAAAAGTCCAATGGTACCTTTGGCATCATCAAAAAGTAGTAGTACACCAGTGATATTTAGAACAACTCCTGTTATAAAAAGCGATGATCTAAAGCCAACTTCTATTTCGACTCCAATAATTAGAACGCAGACTACTACGACTCCAGTATCGATTTTAAAGCCTCAAGCTAAAGCTATGAACAGTATTTTATCCAAACAGACTCTTACAAATACATTTTTAGCTCAAAAAAGTCCTGCTACCAAACAGATTGAATTGTCAGATTCGATAAAACCTTTGGTTAGTGCTAAGTTGAAACAGAGTATGAATACAATAATGAAGACCATAAAAAAGAAAACAATATCTCAAAAGCCAGTTAACCTTAAACAAGAATCAACAGATCTAAACAAGCCATTAGGGTCTAGCGAGAATCCAATACAAATCGTACAGCAAGGTCATACTTTTCACAGGTAAAATTTAATTAATTTAAAGTTTAAATTATTTGAAAATATTTTTCATTTTATCTAATTTTTTAATAAGTTAAAAATAATTATATGATTCAATATATAATTTGTTGTGGAATTTTAAATATTAGCTAAATTTTCTTTATTTGCGCAAAATATTTATGTGATTTAAATTGTCTTTATGTAATAATTAGTATAAAATGTATTATCAGTTAGCTTGTGGTAAGAATAAAAATAAAAAAAACACTACATAATTAAGAAATGTTAAAGTTCTTTCAATTGTTATTTAAAAATAAAACAATTATCGAAAATAAAAGAAAAAAATAATCAAATATAAAGATAAAAATCAGAGCACCAATGACTGAATACTATGAAGTTGTTTTCGTATGTTTCCAAAAAAAGGAACATGATAAAAAATTGACACAAAACTTAATTTTTGCAGTATGCAGCGTTTGACACAGTCTCAGTTGAAGCAGATAGCTCAGGTTCTGCACCAACGTAGTCAAGAATCCTCGAATCCTAACGAAAAAGTCGTATATAGGTATGAAAACTGTATAAGTTAATGAAAAAAAAAAAATAAATACATAAATGAATAAAGAAACAAAAAATTAAGTATGCGAAAATTTTGATGGTGTAAATGTTAATGCCATAGACTCGTTTTTCCTGACGAAATGGATTTAAGAATGAAGAGCCCGAGTTCGTTGTTAAAGAATCGAGGAGGTAAACGTGGTAGACCAAAGAAAAATGCTATCAGACCACCTGTGCATGCAAATAAATCTATCCCTGAAGAAGATCAGGATGACGGGAAGGTAATGTTTAAATTTAAAAGTTCAAAGAACGAAAAACTTTATATAAATATACGTAAGTATATGATAATGTATATAGCGTTTAATTTAATATAAGACGAATGACAATTAAATCTACTTTTTTTCTTAAAATTTAAATCGATTTTTAAAAGAAAAGCAGTGATATATATATTTTTTTTATTTAATCTTGACCTTTTTAAATAAACTCTGTCAACTAGTCTGATTTTTCAATATTATGGTATATCGTAGAATTCTTTATAATTAAAATTTTGCATCTTTTATTTCAATAATGAATTAAAATATTCCAAAATATTTGGAATTTTTTATATTTCTATAAGACACTTCTCGATAATATGAATGATATTTATTAATTCATCAGTACTGTTTGTATTATCTAGATAAATAAAAAATTTAATCGATCCACAGGACGAGCGCAAAAAAATCGTTGCGCGCACAAGATCGGGTAGATTGTCTCGGCCACCTAGACACATGGTACGCGATTACAAACACCTACATCACTTGGACTTTATGCAACCAGACCTGGATGACTCGGATGGTGGCTACAGTGATTACAATACGAGCAGTGGTGGCGTGAACGGCACTAAACTCGAGGATGAGGAAGGCAATCAAAGAACGGAGTTATTGGCGGGTCTAGAGGTACCGAAGCGCAAAATATCCGATCACTTCAGATGTCCCACTTGTAGCAAGATCTATCTTGGCAGGACGAGAATGGCTAGGCATTTTGAAATGCATCCGGATCACGGTAGCCCCGATCAACTTCCACCGCCAACCATCGAAACCGAATTAAAACAGGTGCGGCCTTTAATGTTTCAGCCTTAAAAACAATAATAATAAATTTTTTTTAAAATACTTACAAACATAGATTTTAATATATGACAGCAATAATATTAAATACTTGATATATAGAAGGTAGGATATGAAAAATTTGGATAAAAAATTCAGTACTTCATATATAAGAAAAAATACGTCGTAGCACAAAATACTTATAATTCAATAAGATACGAGTAATGAATATGTATATGATATTCAACAATATTATTTTTTACTTCTATCGTCATAAAAATACGTGTTGCATATAAATTATTTAATTCTTTAAAATAACGAAGATTTGTATAAAGGCGTCTTTACAAAATGTTTGAAAAAGATCTATTTATTTAAAAAGCATTATTTGTCAAAAAATTTTAACATTTCTAAATTATAATAATTTCAAAAAAATTAAGTTGACAAATAACAATAAAAAGAATTAATTACTAAGAGCAATAAAACTAATAAGAATAAAAATAAATTTTAATAGACACCTCCTCAAGATCCTCTAAAGCGAAAGGGTAAAAAACGTGGGCCATGGGCTTACGTTACACCAGAGGCGAAGTCAGAGCGACGTCAAGTGAAGCTTCAAGAAGCTATTTCTGTATGCGAAAGTTCTGAGATAGCCAAAATCGCGGGTAAACCAGTGGTAAATTCCCTCTCGCTTTTCAACCTGCTTGTCCTCAAATCCGAGAACAATGTCCGCACGTTCCTTGCGGAGATCAAGGAACTTGTCGAGCGGGTCCGCGAGAAAACTGGTACGATGCTGTCGGCTGCAAACAATGAAGATAAACTCAACGATAACGTAGTCGACCTAAACGAGGAGTTACTCTGCGACGTACTCGCCCTTAATTCCGGCTTTTATAGAGTTAACGAGGCTTTGAGCGTTGAAGAGACGGACACAGAAGAAAGAATTTCGAACGAGCACTTTGAGCTGGAAAGTAGCGCCGAACCACCCCTCAAAGTACCAAAAACAGAGGTTGCTTTGGAAGAAGGTAAAGATAGCAATGATTTGATTTTTTAATTTTCTGTATCACTTTATACATCATAATGTTGATATTGAAGCACTAAAAGTTTTAAAAAAACGTCTATGTTATACTTTATTTTTTGTTTGATTAACTTTTAGAAGGTATTTTCTAATTTAATCTCATTAATTAAAAAATTCAAAAAATCTTTGCTCGAATCTAATGGTTATAAAATAAAAGTCGTTAAAATTTTTTATATCTCTTTAATTAAACTTATTGCAATTTAAAAAAAGTAATATGATTAATATTCTTCAAAAATTAATATTCTTTAAAAGGCAAAGAAAATATAGAAGAAAGATTATCCAGTGGTTGTTCCGAGAGCTCCGAACTCAGTATCTCAGACTTTCTTAATGAACGAAGAAGCGATCCTATACCTGTCAATTGTCCAGAAGTTTTGAGTGCTCTGACGCTTATGCCGAGAAACAATCCTTCGAGTCCAGTAAACGATGTCTCGAAAGTATTAAGTTCAGGAGCTGAGGTTCAAACTACAGATAATCCTGGGTTCCAGAAATTAAGCATTAATGTTTCTACAACTGCGAATTCTAGTTTTATAAAAGAAGGCACTTTTACAAAATTAGGAGAGAATTTGGATTCTAATTGTACTAATATTTTTACAAAATTGAATGGTAATTATGATCAAATGAAAGTAACCAACTTGCAACCAACATTTATAAAATTACAATCCAATGACGAGGGATTCATAAAATTAGGTAAAAATTAGTTTCTGTTTGTTAAATATATTAGTATTTGAAAATGATTGATATTTATTTATTTTTGCGCTCTTTTATTAAAAAAAATAATTAAAACCTACATTTGATGAGTAAATTTTGATATGTATAAAAGCTAAAATATTAGCAAAGTATAAGTCTAATTTTTTAAACTCAAAAAAATATATTTTTTTTAACGTTTTCAATAATTTTAAAGAATTTGTTTGATAAATTAAAAAAAAATTTTGTACAGTTTTTTAAATTTTAGTAAATGTTTTGTATTTCAAAATAGCGTAATATATATTATTTATGAAATATGTTTATTAATAAAACATTTCTATTCTACTTAATTAGGAAATGGTATGTTTGAAACTGTACATCAGGATGTGGAAGATTTCGGAAAAATTCAAAATGCAGTATTTCATTATGTATCTAGTGATACTGCTAATAGTTTTAACAGTAACAAAGGCTTCAGAAAGTTAGTACCAAAAACATCGAGTACAACAGTTCCTAATGGCGAAGAGTTAAAGGTGATAAATGATAACGATGTCCCTGAAGTCGATGATAATTCGATTCAAATAACAACAAGCAGAAACAGTAATAACACAGATTCCAATATTTTTGGAACATCTGACAATTTAGATATTACAAAAATGACAGGTTATGATAATATTGAGCATCTAGATATTCTTAACAGCACTAGTGTAATAGATAAGAATCTTATGATTGAAGAAGATGAAAAGCTTGTTGAGCACTTACAACTTGTTGATAATTCCAATATTGTAGATGAATTAGTATCCGAAAGACTGAAGAATATGATGCCAGAGAATTCATTAGGGAGTAATTTACTTCCCGAAAATGGAAATTTGGATACAGAACTTGATTTTGAAGAATTAAGCAAAGAATTTATTAGGAATACTAGAAGTTGATAAAAGGGATTTGATAACCCTTAATATTCGAGAGAGGTAAAGTTATTGAAAATAAATTTTTATTCATAGAGGTGCTCAGAAATGAAAAATTAAATTTTGAATTTATGAAGTACTGTAAAATCTTTTTGCCTTTTAAGGCTGATATAAACGTAAAAATTAGGTATTAGAACCAATAAATATGTAAATACATGTTTTGAAAAAATTACAACAATTTTCTTTAAGAAAAAAGATAAATTTCGGTTCTATTTTTTTTGTAGCTTTAAAAACATTTTTTTATTTCTATTTAAATTACATACTTGTCGAATAATAATTTTAGAAAGAATAAACTTTGCAAAAGTTCAGATTTAAAAAAACATTTTGCTAAATATTAACATTTTTTAAATAAATTTTTAGTAAATTTATACTACATAATTAATTTGATTTTTTTTACTTAAAAAAAAAATATATTTGCATGTTATTATTTGTTTGTTTACAATTAGATTCATTTCTCAAAATTAAAAATTCATTTTTAATATCTTATCAATAACTTCACCTCTCAAAGATCAATATTCGTGTAATGTATAGTGTACAAAGAAATATTTGATATTTTATTACAAAATCGTGCAAGTGAAAAAGATTATTTTTATTAAATATTTAATCCTATCTTACACAATTTGTATTTTATTAACAAAGCGTATAAGCCCACATGACTGAGATTCGTGCTCTAAAGGGCAGTTATATTTTTAATGTAAATTGACGGATCTAAGATTCTTATATGTTAACAAATAGTTGGCGTCTTCTTGTACAGAAACATTCTGGTATACTTAAAAGTCGATCGAAGTCTAAATATATAAGAGACTCGATCAAAAATTACTCTTTAAAATAAAGAGTCATACTCTAGTCTGCATTAAAAGTTTTTCATAATTAACAAGAATTTTTGTAAATTAAAACTGAATAGTTGTATTTTTCCTTGGTTATCATTATTCTAAAATGCAAAATGCAAGACAAGATGTCATACATATAAGTTATTATTGTAAATATATAACTCATGTACATTCAAAAGTGTGAGAGACGAACAAGAATGTATGAAGCGAGTGTAACTAATGCAATAATTAATGTCGATGATTGTTCATTGCAATGTAAGCGAAACAAAATGAAATTTAATAAGTGGTAGATTGTCTATACTATAGTGTTCTATAATAAAGATATACAAAATAAATAATAGAAAATACGTAAAAACTACGACTGAAACAGTCAAATAAATTTTGAAGAAAATATTGAGTAAATCTTTGTGTATCTTCCATTTTCATGAACGTGTAATATTAATAACAAAAATAACATTTTGTACGTTACAAATTACGTTCATAATTAGACATAAGTAGTAATGTGATTTAAAGCATTTTAAAAACTTGAATCATTCAGCCAATAATTCCATGTTTCAGCTAATATAAAATTTAAAATAATAAAAAACGAAAAATTATATGGTACAGTAATGTTCAGAAAAATCAAATGTTATAAAAAATTGTTTTTGTTTTTCTTAAAATATTAAAAATTTTAAATATTTTAAGTGTATAATTGCAAAAGTATGATTATGCAGTATGTTTTGCATAAATTTTTTTCTGTATTCTTTTTTTAGATTTCAAGAATATACCTAGTTTTAAATGTATATTTTTGACAATTCTTATCTAATTTTTGAATGAAAATAAAATAAATAATTTAAATTGTAATTATTAATATATAATTTATTAAATAGCACACAGATAATATACTAATAGTTTTCTGTTTTTAACTGAATAATATAACAACTTGAAGATATAAGATATTTCTTATTTTAATTTAGTTTCAACAAGCATTGACTCCAAATTAATTATCATATTATCTGGTATTTGTGTCTGATGAACCCATGCTGTTAAATGTAACATTTTCCAAGAATCTCTGTGGTCATGTGCTATATTTTCCAAAATAATTCGTTTCACTACTGCTTCTTCTTTATATACTTTGTATATTTTTTCTGCTACAAAAACTAAAATATTTTATTATTTGTTAAAAAGCTAATTTATGGCAGTAAAAATAAAAAATAAAACTTTATTATTATGTATTATTCACTAATTATTAACATTAAAACTTATATATACTAATAATTATCAAAAAGTATTGATAAAATGGTATTACTTGAAAAAATTGGTTAAAAGGCAAATGTTTTTATTGGTAAAGAATATTTTGATATTTATATTTTTTATCAAATAATTTGCTAATTTATTTTTGTAATAAAAAATGCCTAAAAATTTATTTAAATAAGTAATAACTAATAATTTAATTTTAATTTTTAATTTTAAGAAAAATAAATTTTATTAAAATCCTTGAAATAAAATAATTATGAAATATAAATATAATATACAAAAATTTCAAGACATATCATTTTATCATATTCCAGAATGTATTCAATGTAAGTAAAAAATTATATACCAAATTTTTCAATTGGCCAGGTTGTAAATAAATTATTCTCAGTTTTATGAAGATCTGAAATTGCCTTCATATGATCTGCTAATAGTCTCAGATTATCGACAACCTTATCCTAAAATATACATGATTATAATCATAAATAGTAGTGGTCAACACATATTTCAAATATTAAATTATATTAATTACAGCTTCATCACAAATTTTTCCTAATTCTTCACATGGTTCTATTAATTCTTCAGGGTACGATTTATCAACTTTTAAATTAGTAATTCTTTTAAGAAGAGCGATCCCATTTAAATGAATTTTGTTCCATTGTTGAATATTGGAGTGAATAGTGGCTATTAAATCACGAACAAGTCTTGGATAACCAGTAAGATTTCTTCCTGGAGATGGTTTTGATCCTGGAGATACTGTAAATAAAATGAAACTGATGATATGCATATATGTATAAAAATATATCATTCATTTCAATATTAAGCTTAATAAATTGCATATAATCATTACAAAATTTTTTGTCAATTATTATGAATAAAAAGGAAGAGTGAACTATGAAATATTTATAAATAGTTGATTTATAATTTTCTACACATAATGTTTAATTTAACATGATTAAATTGTAACATCAAAAACAAAATTTTTCTCTTACCATTAACAGGAGAAAATAACGGTAAATTCTTGGATGAATTATGCATTGCTTAAATTTTATGACAAAAAATTTAAAAAAAGAAACCTTTCTTTATTGAATTACATTTTTAAATTATATTTATATACTAATAAATGTTAAAATGAAGGTTAGGAATATAATGTTTTTATATTTAAACATGCATACGATTTAAATACAAAATTCGATCGGTAACCTGTAGAGCGCGGCAAATCTTAAAAAATATAAGATTGGGATGTGCGTTTATATTTTGCTAATAGTGGAAAATAAATATTTTATATTTTATTTATTTTTATTACACATATTATTTTTATTATACATTATTATTTAAAAAACTTAGCAATAGCTATAATAATACTTTAAGTTAAATAAAAAAATTCGCAGTCAAATAATTAAATTATAAATTGAATTGTTTTTATTTAATTAGAGTTACATATATAATAAGAATAAAAATTTATTATAAAATTTAAAATAGTGTTCCAGCTATCCATTAATTTTTGATAAAAATTTATAGATGTTTAAAATTGTAAACGAAAAACTTATATAATTTTGAAATTATGCTGTGTAGAAGTTTTCTATATTGTACAATATTATACAGCAGAAAACATGTAAAAAAATATTAAAGTAATTTTCAGATAAATTCTGAGAATAATTCAGGAAAAATTTGTATAAATCTTTTATTGAATGTATAACGTTATTAAAAAGAATTTAAAAACCATATTTTAGACATTGTTATAAGACTCTTATAAAAAACTATTTATTACATCCACCAAAAATAAATTAATTAACAAACTATAAATAAAAAAATCTTAATTTGTAATAGAAAAAATGTATTGTGGTTGAAAGGTACCAATAATATACAGGAATAAATTACTAGAAAGATCAACAAAACTATTCTTTTTGTTCGCAATTTTATTACTTCTTAAGCTGGATATCCCAAAGACTGGACGTAAAATTTTTGTTCAACGGAAACCGCCATTAAGTGAAATTGTATATATACATGTAATTATATATTTGCATATTTTTAAAATAAAAATTCAGTGCACATCCCTTTTATTTAATTTATTTTAATTAGTAAATGAAATATTGTTGATTTTACATTTTCTATTTCAAATCGGTTGAATTTTTATTTTATAAAAATATATTAAAAAAGGTGATTCATCTAATCAGACATAATGAAGAACTAATACATTAAAGACAATAAAAGATAAATTCATGCGTTTAATTATTAAAAAGATCCTATAATAATATATATACCCCTATAAATAATATATTTTATATTTAAATATTAAGTGTAGATTATTTAAAATTTTTTAATTATATTATTAATATAGCTTATATAAATTATCAAATAATAATTAATACTTATTTACTTGAGAATAAAGATCGAAACATTGCAAATCTTAAAATCATAAAAACTTAATATGCTCATGAAATATTCATAGAAAATTCTCTAAAAAAATATATATTTAAGGAGAAAAATTATAGGTATCCTCATAAAATACTTTATATCTCTCAAAAGTCAACTATTTTTCGTATTTTTAATCTTTAATTTGTACGGAATTACTTAATAACAATTATTCTATTTAAACAGATTCTGCTTTAGCAATTAAAAATATTTTTGAGTAGATTTAAATTTATAATAAAAGATACACTCATGTTCTTTAAATTTAGTATCATTCTATAAAATTCTTTTTATATTTAAAATAAAATAAAATTTTATTTTTTCAATTTAAATATCCATGATATACAATAATTTACATAAGATGAAATATATATTTTTATTTGAAGATAAATACATTATTTCGAAAAATAAATTTTGTAATTTTATTACATGGACGTTATAAAGTTATTATTAAAATAATTGAAAGAAAACTTATTGCATATTAGAAATAATGCCAAAATTTGAAAATTAACTTCATATTAATAAAAGAATTACTAAAATTTTATCAAGTAATATTAAAAGTAATCATTAATGCGTCAACTTTTATTTTTAATATTTATTAAATATTTAGTAATTATTTTTGAAAAATTATTCGTATCCAAATTACACGTTAATTTTGATTTTATTTATTTATACCGAATGTTAATGAATATTAAATTCAATAAATAAAGAATAATAAAATAGAAATAATTCGATTCACTAAAAAATTTTTGATCGAATTGCATATTAAGCTTTATACGTATGATTCAAGTAGTTGTGAAATAAAAAAATTATTACATTAATTATTATTACGTAGAAAATGGAAATCAATACATCTTTTGCACAATATCTGACAAAAAATATTTATTCTAATAATGTAGAATGAATATAGTTTGTAATGAATAATAACGCGTAAAGAAGTTTGGGATTGTATGAATATTTATGAGATATGTTATTATTCACTGAAATTCGTAGTAAATATAGTAAAATAATTTGTTAATTTTGAAATAAAAATATTTATTTTAATTTTTATTAAAAACATAAAAGTAGTATGAATTTGTTAATTTTCCTTATTTGAGAAAATGTTGTTTTGTACGGAATAACGTATTTAATACTGACTGCATAAAATCGAGTATTAAAAAAAATTATAAGTTGAAAGTAGCTTCAAAGGTTAAAGGTAAGAGAGAACTGATTTCAACGTGGAACTTTCATCTATGAATAAAACAATTGTTTTATATTTCCATAAGTAAAGATCAATGAATAAATGTTAAACTTAAGATAAATTTAAGATAATATTTAACTGAAGAAAGGAAATAATTGTCGATGAAATTGAATAATTAAGATTAATTGAAGATTATCGTAGTAGGAAAAGAGTAGAGAAGGAAATGTATTGGCGCGTTGTTGGGAGAAGAATATCGAGAGAAGAAAGAAGAAATAAGAAAAAAGAAAGGAAGGACTTATCGCAGGAGTAACGTTTTACGCTCTTTACCGTAAAATAAAGATTCCCATAGGAAAGACAAAAGGCCCCGTTTCCCGAGTAAGTTTCCCCCGTATCACGCGGATGTGCAGCGGCGCATTAGACCGAGAGAAGAAGCGGGGATCGAGGGAGTATAGACGCGGAAGAGAAGTCGTTTTTTGCAAACTCGTGCGGAGACTCTGGAGAATGTTGGTCCGAGAAGCGGAATAGTGCGGTCGTGGTATCGCCATCGAACAAGGTCACTGCTACGCGCTCGCTAGAAAATGGCAGTCCCGCGATAATACGGCGCGTTGCTTCGTTTCACGCTCAGTGCCAGTGCCAAAACGGATCAACAAAACTTTTTCCCATTACGCTCCGCATCTGAGCCTAAAAGTTATCCTTTAACCGTTACAAGCTCTGAAACTTTTCGACCTTTCTTCTTCTTATCACGTTTAGTCACACCAATTTTTTCACTCCCAACTTGATACACTCAACAATTTTCATTTATCAGCTCCGTTCTCGTGTTCCAGTATTTTTCCATCATAATTAACGTTTTGATCAAGCAAAGTATCAAAATAATATTTATATCGAAAAGTCATTGATTTTAATAAACATACTTTTTAACTTATTTAATCATTTTGATTATACTATTTCTATATTTTGAAACTTATTCAGAGTAGTCGATATTTATGCCCGTAAAGTTGATTAACCGTTAATATGTTTTGTAATTATTTAAGAACTAAGATAATTATAATCAATTATATTCTGAATTTTATTTCTTAAAATTAAAAGTTAAAAACCTTTTTTAATAATCATAATTGAAATCATTTCATAATATTTATTATGAAATATCATTTACCATATCAAATTGCTTTAGTGAAAAGTAAAATTTTAACGATAAAAATTGAAAATACAAAAATTATATTATGTATTAATTTATCTTATATACAGATTCAAAATCTATATTTAACATCTTTTTTGCAAATGACTAATTCTTAAAATTGAAAGAAACTTACGGGAAATAATTTTAGGGAAAAATTTTTTTAATAGGCACGCATCTGTGGTTTGTGGTGTTATTATGGTAAGTATCGTAGTGTGATAGAAGGAATAAAATAATACCTGATTAAATTTATGCAGCAACAGAAAGCTAAAAAATCACAGTATTAAAATAATAAATTTGATTAGATTTTCCATTTTAACAAATTTTTATATTCTTTAATAAACAAAACTAAAATTCATTTTAACAAGAATTTTAACAAGTATCTATAAAAACATACAAAAAATTCACAATAAAATTGTCTTGTATAAAAACGGGCATTCATTTTATTATTATTATATTACTATATAACGTATTTACAGATTATAAACATATATCAAATTGAAGAAAAACAAAAAATTGCATACAGATGTTCAATATAATATAACAATAATGAAAATTTTGACAAATTATTTGATCATCAACTAAAGTATCTTAAGATATTAACAAGCCGAGAATACTTTGTAAGAAGAGTTTTTAATCATAGAAGAATAGATGCATATGCATATAGGTGTGTACATATATTTCTTTACGAGACTATCATTTAGAAATAAATTTTTGTTTAAAAATATATTAAAACTTTTTTAAGGCTGTTCCATACGAGAATATAGAAATACATTCTAGATTAAATTGTAGAAATACAGAAGGAACGAATCGGCATATGTATATCGGAGCGCCAGTCAATAATAATCGACGAAACAGTAACTCCTCGCCAGAGTTCAATAGCTGAAATCGACGATTACTTTTAAAGCGTTATTATTTACTTGCGTTCGGTTCAACGATTTCGTTCGAATGTCAGCCGAGGTACTGGAACTCACTGGATGAGCAAAGCAAGTTAGAGCAGTGTAGGAGGTGAGGAAACTTGGACGCTGAATCCACGAGCGTGTTGTCGAAAGGTAAACAATTACGGCGCTCACCCGTCGATCGACACGTGGGTGTTGGTATCGAAGAACGAGAGAGAGGAATCGTTCGGCGCATGCGTATCGCGATTTTGGATAAGACCCGCGCACCCGAGGCCTATTCGAAAAAACGTGCCACTCTTTGTTCCCGGCGCAACTCGTCCAAGTCCGAAGCGTCGCTCTGAACCGTTGTAGAACGTCGCCGAGGAAAGCCGATCCTCGATACGACTATGAAGACCTCCGAGGTGAGTGTGCTTGAACAAGGCTTCCTGTCCCCTCATCATCTCCACTTTCGGCAAAACACTGATTACTCCTCTCACCGTTTTTTACTTCTTCGGTATGATTCATTCGCTTTCTTCAAATACGTACCTACTAATTTTAAAGAGTGCTTATGCAGTATACTTCTTATCTGCCGTTTCATGAAATCAATCGTTCGGTATATTCAACTTGAATTATTTATATTTTTAACCGATCATATGTTTATTTTAATGTTGTTTCATTAAAAATTTAAGATTCTACTAAGTTTTTTGTTATTTTGTTTTATATTTTCTTACGTGATATTGAATTTTTTATCATACCGATTCACGATATTAACGATATTATATCCTAAATTGAGCGCTTTAAAATTAAAACTTTAAATTAGTTTCTGTAATATAATTGTATACAAATTTAATTGTATATTGTTAAGATAAATAAATTTATTCGCAAACTTTAATTAAACGAATTTTTGAATTTGTTTAAGATTTTTTATAATCATCGAGATAGCTTTGTTTGTAAAATATGGAAGAAGCTTTTTCATAGCTTTTTCTTATATATTTTTCCATTATTCTAATTAAATGACGAACCTTCTAATTCTATTTTATTTATTAAATTCTTATAAAATGATAATAGTCAGTATAACAATATTTTAAAAAGGCTGGGCAATAGTACAAGAGATAAGGATTTTGATAAGATAATTACTTAGAGATAATATATTTATTATGTTTATAAATAGTAAACTGTATGAGAATAGTTATATTAAAACTATTTTTGTATTTTCTAATGTTTTTAAATACATAAAAAATGTATAGCTGAATAGCGATAATATACATAAATTAGCAATAAAAAAATAAAGCAATACCGTTACCTTTTTAATTTGGTAATAAAAAAATTATAAGCTTTATTATAAAAAAGAAATAAGGGAAATCCGAATACATCTAATAAAATACTTATTACGTTATTTATTTGAATTTCATTTAAATTTTTATTTATTTTTACAAAATATAAAATATTTATATCTTAAAAGTAAAAAAAAAGTTATAAAAATTGAAGATATTTACAAAAAATCTAAAATAATCAAAATTTAATAAATTTGTAATTGGTTTATGAAAATATGTTAAATTATAAACTTATAAAAATTGATTTATATATTATTTTTAAATCTCAGAAAACAGTCTGAATCATAAAAAATTTAATGTATTAAATTAATTATTCATCTTTTAATAATAATTTTTTGAAGTATTTTTTTAATTCATCGAATATTAACTTTTATTTATCAACTCGACATAAATTATCTTATCATATATTAAAAATACTGAATAAACGATCAGTAGATTTGATTTTACATTTTATGAATCTCCTTGCCTTATGTAAAATTTACAAAGTATTAAAACTATTATTATGAATTAGAGTATAAGTTTCAGTTTAATATAAAGTCAAAATTAAAATAATTAAAAATGAATTAAAATAATTATTTGAAGAAAAATAAAAATATCTTACTCTAACCAATTTATTTAATTATTAAGCTCTATACATCTTTTTATAATTTCTAGAACATATCGAATACGATTGCTAAATATTCCAAATTTTATAATTACAATCAATAATTGTAGTTTCTAAATAATAATTCTTCAAATACTTTCACATTTATGTTTTAATTTGTAAACAGTTGACGATATATAATATTGTAGAGATTTCGAAGTAAAAAAATTTATAATAAATATCAAAGTAAACTATCAATAAGCACTAATTTTTCGAAATAAAAAATTCATTTTTTTAATGTAATATAATAATTTATTTTCATAAATAGTTACATAGCTTTTAATATTACCAGTTATAGACAATTATTAGTAATATTAAAAAATACATTAATATGTTTAAATCCTAAAATATGTAAATAACTTCTTTATTAGAATTGTCTAGTTATACGCAAAAAATGTTTATAACATAAAATTTTATTCTTAATTTGTTACTTTATTGAATAGTATTAACAATATTCAAAATATTAATGCATATTGATAAATTCTAACAGAAAATAAATGTTCTCAAATTCTCCATTTTTTAAAAATGTAATATTATGTTATATTACTTTAATAATATAAATATAATTAAATTCTATTTTTTTAACCTCATATATATGTTATAGTTATAAAATTTAATAAAAACTTTATATTGTAAATCAAAAGAGATTAATTAAAACCAAATATAATGAAATACATTAACAAACAGGAAAAATATTTAAGTTTCCATTAAAAAATACAAAAATTTATTATTAAATTATAATATGATATTAAAATTTTATTATTGATAAAATTGAATCATTGATTTGAAATTAACTGATGTGTAAATAAGGCAAGTTAATATTAGAACTTTAATTTATTATACAATATATTGTTCAAGTATTTTAATATATACATACCTCTTCTCATTTATATTTCAATGCATATTATATTAATTATAATTAAACGTTTTTATTATTACATTTACAATAATATTTATATTTTTTAATTGTATAATAAATTTTTCAATATAAACTTTTGAAAATTATTTTATAAAAATTTTTATATTTATAATAATTTGTGGGTAGTTAAAAATGCAGTACTTTATGTAGAAACAATTTTTATAAAAATTTAAAATAACAAAGAACAATACTGTTTTTAATTATAGCAAATATAAAATGTTAAGTCTACAAGTTCTACAATAAAGATAAACTATAAAAGCAATAAACCGAGAGGATTGAGTTAACAGTAAGTACCTTGATCTGGTTTCGCGTTACGCTTGCCGTCATTCATTCACATAATATAAACATCATTGGTATAAAAATTTACATTAGCACATACGTATTCAATAATTAAAAGATTTAATCGTTCCAAAATTACACGTTTTTATGATTTTTTTTAATTTTCATTATTATTACTTTAACAATAAAATTTTTCATGATTACTATTGCTGTTATTATCATCATTACTATCTTAAATATTATTATTTTTGTCAAGCAAAAATCCATGTTATTATTGGACTGTATAACGAATCTTCCTTATCCGTTAGAGAAAATAGACAGAATCATTTACAGTTTAATCTTATAATATATCCATTACCTATATATTGATAGTTCGGCAGAGAACTGCAGTTACTATTAGTACAATTTATTAATATGATTAATAATAATAATATTAAATTAATATATTATTATGCTTAAAACTATGCGTCTATGTATTCTTTTCTTTGCATAGTATTTTTATTTTCATACTTTTACTTAAAATTAGTAACTAATATTATAAATTTGATGAAAATATGTTTATCAATATTGAGATTGTTTATAAATTATATTTACTTTTTTTGACATTTTTCTTTTGATTGTTTTCATAACTTTAAGTACTTAATCATTAGTACATTTATGAATATATAAAACTTTGTATATTGATCTAGAGAATTGTCTATGATTCTCTTTGTTTTGCTTATAGACATTTTTTCTTCAGTTTTTTCTTTGAAATTTTGTCTTAATAGTTCTATAGATAATTTCAATTAAAAGAAAAAAAGATAAATACATAGATAACAGTGTTTGGTAATACTTATATTTACAAATATTCAACTTTTAGTTTATAACATGTTTAAAAGATTGTATTGATTAATATTGAATAATTTTAAAATTTTTTAATTTTAAATAGATTTATATTTTAATATCTACAATAATACTAAAAAAACGTTATTATAGAATAGTATAAATAAAAGAATAAAGTAATTACTTCCTTAATTATAGTACTTATTTTTTATATATACATTAACTCATAATAATATTTTTTACGTTTAAATACATAATTTTAGAATTAGAAAATAGAATAATACAAAATAGAAAAACAGAAAAATAGAAAAATAAATAACAAATTTATACCATATTTTATAACAGTACGATTTTTTTATGATAAATATAATCATAAGTTTGTAATTTATAAAAATACATAATTTCTTAAAACAAATTAGCCGTTTCAACAATGTGTATTTATTAACATTATTTCTGAAACATTAACTAATTTTATTTGTTTTTTTAAGTGCGAATTATTAATTATAATATAATTAATTCGACTATATTTGATTTAGATTTGTTTTGGTTTTTTTAATGTAAATTTAACGATGCTTAAAGAATACAAGATGTAATTTTAAATTAATTTTTGGATTCACAAGAGAATTCAACTTAAAAAGTTCTTATAATTAAGATTGAAAATCAGACCCTAAAAGAGTAATATAAATATTTTTTTAATGCAAAAGTAATTAGTTACATAAAATATAAATTTAAATGATAAAATGCACGTAATTGATGCTCCAACGAATCAAGAATTATAAACACTTTTACTAGTCTTTTATTATGGCGTAACAACTAGTACTACTTATTTTTTTGAATTACTTATATATCATGTTCTGTATAAATGAAACTCGATATAGCATATCACTGTTTTATTCTGCTTCTCTTTCTAATTACTCATTATGTTTATAATTGTTGTATAAATCACACTATCATTACGACAATTTATTATTTAATGTTTAATATCAAATTATAATGACTTTATTGAAAAAAACATCCATACTTTTTGTGGCCCCAAACTAATAACTTTTAAATTATTTATAGAATATGTTTAAAAACTGCAATTTTTATTAAAATTATTTTTTTTTCGAATATACGATGTCATACATATAATTAAAATTAGAATACAAACTAAATTTTACTTTAAAAATAAATAATGTGAGTTTTCAATTCAAATTGTAATTAAGGCAAATTCAATTCGTCTTGTTGATAAAATTATTTTGCATAAGCATTTATTGATATTTATAATTATTAGCTTATTCTTGCCTTTCATAGATACTATCACAAACAATTGAGAGAAAACTAAACTACTATTTTTTTTTATACATGTAATTAGCACAGTCACATTAAACTAAATATTTTATACCTTATATCTTCGATTTAATAAAAGAATTACAAGAAACAATAAAAATATTACTAAATCAATATATTATGTTTTTTTTCAAATACTACAGAAATATTGAAACTTATCACAGTAAGTTTCCTAATCAAATATCATTAAATTACAGTTTTATCATTGAATTTTAATATGTTTTAATTAAATAACAACAAAACGCTTGAATAATACAATGTTATAATAATATAGTATATTTTTTACATTAATGGGAATAATTTGAGGCGATAAAATAAATTTTAAAGAATAAACAAAAATAATTTAGTATTAGCTATAATAATATTATTTATAATAATATATTTATATTATTTTGAATAACGATGTAAATAAAATATAAATAGTTTTATTTTTTTACTTTAATTATTTTAAATTAAATTTTTTTAAATTTAATTGTATTTTATTAAATTAAATAAAAAATTTTAATGAGATTGATTTTAATAAAATAATTATAATATAGGAGTGATGTATGAAATTATTTAAAAGGTTTGTTGAAGAAACTGAAAAGATTTACATTTAATACGAACTGTAATTATTACCAAAACTATGTCAGTATTTTAATTAAATAGGTATGAACTATTATAAAAAATAATTCTTAACAAATTTTAAATTTATGTTTTTGATATATTAATAAAAATATACTTTAAATTCAAAGGCATAGAATTAATACATAGGTACTTCTTAGTAATCTTATTGTCGTTTAATTGATTAATGTCACTAATTTATTATGTATATAATGTTATAAAGCAGAATTAAAAAAAATATCAATTCTGAAAATGCAGATCTATAATTTTAATAATTATATTAAAAATTAATTATTATATGTACTTTCTAAATAAATTATAATAATTTGAGAATTTAGAATTAAATTATGTATATTTGTTCTTTTTAATGAAAATTTGAAGGTAAAACAATTATAATTTTAAAAACTAATCCGATTACATTTATATAATTGTTAATTTATATAATAATTAATCTTATTTATAATAAAAAGGTGTTTTGAAATTAGAAAATTTCACTGTTTTTTAATACTTAATATTAAAAAAACTAATTTTATTATAAATATTTTTAAATATCTTAGAATAATACTTATTATCGATATAGTAACACAATATAAAAATTTAATATTAATTAACAAATCAATATTTTAAAATTATATTATAAATTATAGTAATATTAAATTTTATTTTTTTATATAATTTATGACAATACTTAGCAATATTGATAAATTTAATTAATATTGATTGTTACGTATGTGAAACATATTATAAATAAAATTGTATAATTATTTTAAAAAATTTAAAGTCACTAACCATGATCAAAGCAAAATTTTTAAATATAAATAAATTCAATTTTATCTTTACATGCTTATTCCATGTCGAAGCGTTGAAATTACTAAATAACATAAATATATAAGTATATTTGTGGAGGTTCAATATCGTCACCATTAGTTTTAAGTTTTACTTTTCTTAGTTTGTAAACCTACTTATGTGCATACAAATATAGTGCAACATAAAAATAATTCAAATAAAATAAAAATTATATATTTTATTGAATAAAAATTACAGAATTTTCATAATCATATTAAAAACCATTTATTTAACAGAATTGTTAAAATCTTAACTAAATATTTAAAACGTACATAATCTGCAATCTCATCTTTTTTATAAATTGCAGAAATTTATATTTTTATTTAAATTTATATTTTTAAATAAATCTAATTAACCATAAAAAAATCATAAAATATGTCATTTTTATTTATTAATATTAATGATTTTACATAATTCATGCCATTCACCAATAATTAACATAAAATTATCTTAAATTTACCATTATTAAGATAAAAAATTATAACGTTTTAATTTTTAGTTTAATTATAAGTTATTTTAATACGTACACATGGTTTTTTAAACAGAAGTTAATAATTAGTGTGTATAAATTATAATAGTAATAAAAATTAGTTTATAAAAACTAACATGAAAAATACGTTATATGTAATTAA
Source organism: Dolichoris vasculosae (assembly GCA_018907195.1). Classification (NCBI taxonomy): domain Eukaryota; kingdom Metazoa; phylum Arthropoda; class Insecta; order Hymenoptera; family Agaonidae; genus Dolichoris; species Dolichoris vasculosae. The sequence goes on from JACCHY010000003.1 coordinate 5,553,018, forward strand.
ATATTCCCAGAGGATATAAAAATCTTGTTAAATAATTATCATTGATCAGAATAATAATTTATAATTTTTATAATTGAAATTCTATTAGAATAATGATTAATTTAAAAACATTTATTAATATTAAAATAATAACTGTTTTAGAAATTATGAGAGATTTTCTTTTATTTCCTCATTTAATAATACTTTTATTTTAGGTGTTAATAATTTAAAATTTGATTGCTAAATTAAAATTGTAATATAATAATAAAATATATGTATTATTATTTTTGCAAATGCTTTTATAAAATATTTTAAGGATAATCAGAACGATATCTGCTTTAAAATAAAAATTTGAAAACACTTTAAACTTTTAATTCAATAAATTTTATAAAAAAATACAAATAAAAGTAAAAGTTTCTAATGTTTGCAAACTACTTCAATTTAAAAAAGTTAAGATATCCTTATACTTATTTGTTGTAAGAAATCTGTTTTTAGCATCACACAATAACTTTAATTATAATTGTAATTCTGAGAAATGGTTGCATATGTACATACATGTTAATCAATGTCACTACTTTCCAAAATCGTATGCCTTTCTATAACTAAAGTGAATTAAAAATCTAAAATACACTAATAAGCATAGACTTAATAGAAAAACTTGAATGCCACCAAATAGAACGTTCATAACTCTCTATATATTATTTGAAGCCAACTTACTCATCATATTGATGAGAAATGAAAAAGATCAGAAACAAGCAAAAAACCGTATCTTTTCCTTCGAATTACAGGGAAATGTTCTTCGGAGTTCACGCACGTAACGCATGGATATAAGTATATATACATTTGCAAGATCATACACATGGTAAAATATACAGGCCAATGGATGCTCGTGGAGCCTTGAGCACGGTGCTATTTTCTTTTCTTTATATCTGTTTCTGCTTAACTTGACGAGTCGCGCGACATTCGTCTTCGATCTTCAACATTCAGCCTCGTAAGACAGTTGTGAGCTTACGGTAACTGTCATTGGATGTCAGAGCGAAAAGAAAAACTTCGATTGGAAATTATCGTCTGTTTATAATACATTTGATTTGAGGTATTTATAAGAAAAAATGTAATTCCATGCCAATTATAATTTCGATTGGAAGGTGGAATCATTCTGTATTGGATACTTCGACTCTGATACTTTCGAATTCCCTTTTCTATATTTAAATACAATAATTTTATACACAGACCTTTATTCTTTTTTCAATAGTTAGAGAGTTAAAAACTCAATTTTGAACAAAGAAAATTAAAGTTTATACAAACAACAAATAGTTTATTGTTATCACCAAGGATTAAGAAATAAATAAAAAATAATATGTAAAAGAAACAAGAAAAACTCGAGGGTATCAGTTGATATTTATTTAGCAAACTACTTTAGATGCATTCGTAATAGTACAAATAAATTCTATTATTATTTATCATTATTATATACTTTTTGATTAATTTGAGATTTGAAGATTTAGGGCTTGAAATAATTGCTCACTATATGCGATCACAAAGTTAACTTTATACGTTAAAATATTCGTATAAAATTATTAATATTTATTTTAATTATTAATTCAAATTTCTTATCATAGAATTAAAGTTCAATTTCAAGATTCATTATATTATATTTTTATTAAATTTGAAGTTAATAAGATTACGGTATTTGAAAATAAAATGAACTGTGTTTAGAAGATAATTTATCGCTTCATTTGATACGTGATATAATTATTCGAAAAAAATAGTTATATATTCAATAGTATTTTATTGTACTAGTTCGCTATCTTTATTATTTAAACAATTACTTATATTTTATATAGCAATTAATAGATAAAATTATAAATTGTTTGACATAATCGTTTTCGTATTTCTTAATATTTAAATAAAAAACTTATATCAAACACGCGAAAGGTATATATTCGCTTTTAATATGTATGTAAATACAGTTTCACCATAAAATAGAATTCATTTGAAGTTACGTAAGAAAAAGAAATATATGACTACAATTAATAAAAATAGTAGATGTTATCAAGAATAAACCATGAATAATCTTGTAAGAAATTAATGTTCCAAATGAATCATCCGTTTAAGAATATTAATGAAAACATTCCATTCATTAGAATGTAAAATATTATTAATTTTAAAATATTAAACCCTAAATGAATGAAAAATTTAAAAAAGGTTTGCATTACATATAAAAATAATAATATGCTGGTAAACGTATAACATCATTAGTAATCAATAATCGCTATTTTAATATTAAAACTATAGCTAAAATTATAAAACTTAAGCTTTTTATAAGTATATTAGCAAATTATTATACATAATTATTTTTATAAATATTTGCATTTTTAAACGTTAAAAAAGTTAAATAAAATGATTCAATTTGCTCCAGAAATTGTACATAAAATAAACCGAAAATTCCAAAGAAGAATTACTTTTTGGTTTCATAAATAACGTCAAAGTTAAGGTATATACTTGTCCAAAAATCAGAAAAGACCCAAGGAAGCTCGGATGGAGTTAAGATCCCGAGAATCGACAATGCGCATATCCTCTTTCTCTCATGACTCTCCGTTAGTCTAATTTTATTCCGTTTTTTCTTTTTATTCTCAAATTTCTCCATAACAGCTGCGTTACGCCGAAGGAAAGCGTTTTTTTAACCGTTTTATAGGTAAGTTGGTTGATGAGATTTCTCTTGGAATTTTAGCGGATTATCGTGAATGAAAAAGTATTACGAGGACTGTACGAATGAAAAGTGTGCGGTTATTTGTTCGCAGAGAACTTAAAGATATTGTGTCGAGAATAGCGTTAACTTGAAAAGTTGCTGTACGGATTTCCAGTTTAAATAGAATTTAGAGTATTGTACTATTCTTAATAGTAAAATATTACATTCAATTAAGAATATTTTCCTGAAAAAAAATAGAAAAAAATTTTCAAGTTGATGAAGAAGCATTTATATATATATATATATATATATATATATGCATCTAGTACACATCATGCGCACTTATAATCATTACATTCCTCTATCGATCTAAAAATAAAATGGTGATGTAGTGCTGTTAAAGGTCAGATATTAATACACATATAAAATATGTATTAACTTATTAATGGCTTAGCATAAAATAATAGATAACTTTATATTTTTTTAACCAAGAAAAAGTCATAAATATAAATATAATTTTTATTTTAACCAAACTACGCGCGTCAAACTAAAATACAAAGAAACACTAAATATGTGAAAATATATTTTCTAATCCTAAACATAAAGTTTTTAAATATTACATTGAATAAATGTAAACAAAGATAATCTTTTGTTTTTAAGATTTTTTAAATTTATTATCCACGCTGCATTAAAAAACAGATTTAATTTCAATATTTTGCTTTCTATTATATGAATACACATTAAAGAAAATTCAATAAACATACACCTTTATACTAAATCTTATCTTTGTACATTACACGTTTGATTAAAATATTACTCAATCAAATTCATCCTTCGTATCGAAAATTACTAAATTAATTTATAGGAAAATTAAATTACTAAATTATCAACGAATATAACAATTTAAAGAAAACGTATTAGTCTTATTACAATAAAAGATATTACGATATTACAAATAAAAGGATTTATTTTCATATCAATACTCACGAATCCTCTTTCTTTTAAATCGACTACATGTTTATTTGAAAGTAATAAATTTTATAGAATTGGTAAAAGAAATATCGCACAATACATTTGAGTTATTATGTTATGAATTTACCAGTAGTTGTATTTTTACCAAAGCGTTAAGCTGATGCTCGTTAAAAAATGTCGCTCGATCGAAAGTTTACTATTGCAAAGAGGTTGATCATCGGAAAGTTAAAGTTGTAGAAAGAAGGAAAAGAGAAGAAAAAATGTCAAGTTCAAAGGCTTGTTCGATTAAATGTGCATTAAATGCGTAATAAGGATACGGAGAGTAAGTAAAAGTAAGCAAGTTGTAACTGGAGAAAAAAGAGAAGGGCTGGATTAGGCTGGCGTTCGGCCTCCCCGTTGGTTTTCAGTCGGAGCACGCGCAATGTCCCTCGTCCACGGTTGCGGAGAAACGCTGTCAGACAGTGGATTGAAGTGGGGCCCGCGTTGTGGTCAGGAAGAGAGAGCACAAGTGCGAGCGAGAGGAAAGAAAAAATAAGAACGTCGGTATCCTTTCGAAGCGATCGCTCAGTCTTGTTGCGGAAGCGGTCAAGAGTGTGTGTTCTTGATCCCGTTGGTTTTTTCCGCTTTCACCTGTACTTTTCGGTTTCGTTTTGCCTTTTTCGATGTGCGGAAGTGGAAGTGCTGCTGAGACCCAAGATACAATACGAGCGGCGGAAGAGCCCCAGTGGCTCTTTGTTTCGGTCGCTCTTTTGTTGAAACTTTACGCTTACGAGCGCGTTTATTCTGTGTGAATACAAACGTATTGCGTGCTCGAGGTACTCGAATACGAGCCTGCATTGCACGTCCGTCTTTTCAAGTTTCGGGTTCTCGCTTACCTCGGTGTGTTACTTTTAGCGGTGATGTTGCTCCGTTAATTAAAAGCGAAGGACGATTCAACTACTCGATCTGCAACTTATGGCGAGTCTTACTTTTCTTTCTGAGCCTTATTTAGATGCAATGCTTTTTTTCTATGCTTTATTGCACCTCTATCGTTACCTTTTTTCAATTATAAATACTAATATTTGAGTTTGACAACGACGGAAGCTTAATGTTCTTCGGTTTGCGATGTTGTGTCGCTTTACGTTCTCTGGGATAATCGTGCGATCGTATATTTCGTTACTTATCCTACTTTTGACTTATTGTCAAATTTAAAAAAAAGAAAGAAACCTTATTGAATATTTGAGAATTCATATCTAGTCTGAGCTTGATTACTTGTTTTATTCTACTGAATAAACTGTACGTAGGATTTTTTATTATCGAGATAAGAAGATAAGAATCTCGTTCAAATGAATTTCGATGATTAAATAAGAATACTTATCCTTTTACAATGTCATTTCGTTTTAGAAATTTACTTTGATCTAACGCTATTTAGTCTACATTTTTACATTTATTTATCATTTATTTTTTATTTAAATTTAATTTAGACTATTACGTAATAATGCAAACTTTTTTATCAATGTACCTTATTGTTTCAACATCGTTATTATCAAAGTAAAAAAGATTGTAGGAGTGAATCATTAAATACCATAAAACAGCATAAGCTTGTTATTCCTTTTTATCATAGTAAATTCATACTTAAAATAAATATATAATATATATTTAAAATAACATATAATATATATAATAATATAATATAATATAATATAATTAATATAATATAAATATAATATATTATATATGTAATATATATAATATAATATCATTAATATAATATAAATATAATAATAAGTCTTGTATATATTTATGTTATAATTAAAATTATGAACATACTCATTACATTAATATCGATCGTTTTCAATATAATGTCGATTTTTGTAATTACTTACTTCCTGTATCATTTATCTTATATTGTAAATAGTTAAATTTAACAAATTTTTTTTTAATTTTATATTGAATATAAGAATGATGATAAAAAATATATAAATATGTAAAATTTTTGTATATAATATGTCTAAAAAAATATTCATGAGTAAGAGTTTTTAATTATATATAATAATTTTATTGTGAAATTTAAGTTAGAAAATATTAACGATAATTAAAAAGCTTGTAAAATTTATCAAAAGAAAGAACAAGCGTAAATGAAATCATAACTATGTTCTATTCATGAATTTTGATTAAAATATTTCATTCTCTACGAGACTACAGAAGATTTATATATAATTACATTTAGAGCTATTAATTTTTTTTCATCACCCGAAAGTTGAAAATATTGAAGAATTAATATTATTTTATAAAATATTTATTTATTATTATTATTATTTACTATTATATATAAATAGTCTATCAGTGTACTGAAATATAGTTATTTTTTAATGTTTAATAGAATTTATATTACAAATTTAATAAATATTAAAAAAATAAATAAATACATCATTTTTTGTATTTTTCTTCTGATAAATGTTTTAATACAATTTAAACCTTAATAGAAGAATCAATATTTATAAATTTCTAAGATCAATTATGAGTTTTTCTAGAGGTTTTCTTACGTTTGAATCAAGTTAGCTTTCTTGTGTTGGATATAGATACAACTTAATATTATTAAAATGAATACTGTGTCAAACAAGTTTCTAAATCGATTTAAATTAGATATATATATATCTTTATTAAATGTTTGTTAAAGTAAAACCTATTGATCTTGAAAACGTGAATTTAAATATTCAAATACTACAAGTAAAGCTATTTACCATGGAAGTAAATATTATAATTGCTTTTTTAATTCTTATAAAAACAGTTTATCTTAATATAATACTATATCCTATACTGAAAAATACCATCATTTTTTCATTAAACATTAGATAACAAATTACAAATTATAATTAATAATATATATTGTTACTTATTTATTTGAAGCATGACCTGCTCAATTTTCAACAAGCATAAACATTTTTATATTCATGCTTACATTGATTCTAATATTAATTTATATATTTTGTGTAATTTGAAAGATAATAAATAGGACAATAAATATATGTCTATTGCAAACATACAATATTTTTCAAAAATATGTACATGAATTTAACTTTATTATAAACTCAAATGTTAAGTATGATTAATCAATAATATCTTCAAACGCATTTATTAGTTTAAAAGAATTCAATCAATTTTCTTTTTCTGATTTCTATAAAAACAAAATCACAAAAATTTAAATTTTCAAAAATGTGCATGTATACATTTTTAATTATCTATGAATCAATCGTATTATTCTTATATTTAACAATAACGAGTTAAGTAAATATGTTATACATAGTTTTAACCAAACAATATTATATGCAATCTTTTCAAACTAACATGTCGTTGTTTTTAAGTAAAATTTCTGAACGATAAGTAGAGAAAAAATGGAATAAAAAAATGAGAAAGAAGAAATAAATAAATATACAGCCACACAAACATATATATATATATATACTCACACGTATATGTATCAAAGTTAGTACATTTGTTAAAAAATTATCAACTTAAAGCTAAAATAGAAAGTATAGAACGATATCATTATTAATTTTTAATTAAATTATTGAGAAGAAAAGTTTAATAATTTTGACTTTTATACTATTACTAAGTATATTGTTAAAATATTATTAGATTATTTTAAAAATATTGGATTAAATACAAACCTTCATTAAATAAAAAATTTTACTGCTTATAGTTACAAAAAATTACAAGAGATCAATAGATAATTCACATTTGAACAGTTTATCTAAAAATATTATTTTTATCTGAATAGATTCAAGCTTTGATAAAAAATGACCACAATCATGGGATAACAGCGACGGTGAACACATTAACATATATTAAAAAATATTCACGCGTGCTTATGTTTTATAAAGCATTTTGAAAATCGTAAAACGTAGTTGACGTTTAAAACAAGGGACTGAGAGTCAAAATACGAGATTTGAAAAAAACGGTGTTGTGGTCGAGGTATTAGCGTTGTCACGGCACTGCGTATCGGACCGCGTTCATGCGTATATATATTCGACTAGTTTTACGGAATTCGGTTCCCGTTATAGAACGAGTGTCGACGAGACTGACGCCAACACCAACTCTGACACCAACACCAACATCAACACGAACATGGACCATTCGTTTTGCGAGAACAACTGCATGCTATATCCTTGCATCCTATACTCTCCCGGGTATCTACCCTTTTTTATCTTGTGCAAATTATATTCCTGCAACATCTTTTTTCTTTTCATTCATCCCTTTAAATTTCTTTATTACACTTTAGACATCATAATCTTACTTGAATCGTATCCGACTAAGCTTGGGTGGATATTTTATTATTTACTGATTTAGTTAAAGTGCAATCGATTTTCCAGAATTTTTTTACTATATATGTATATTAAAGTGTCAGATTAATAAAAAAAGCATTATTTTTGTGATTTATTTATGCATACATATTCAATACAAATTTAATTGAATAATAATTCTTTACTGAAGTTTTTTTTACATTTTACCTATGATTTGATAAAAATTTTATTACTATGTCTGTTATCATTAAATTTTCACATCATTGATTAGTTTCTGTTATAATCAAATTGTGCACATTGATAAATTGGATGCTATTCAAAAACATAAATTATTTTAAAACTCTGAAAACTTAAATTTGAACTTATTATCGATCATTTAATTAGTAGAATCTGAACATATGCTTTGGTATTTAAAGCAAATATTTTAGTAGTTATGATTGACCGTGATGATTACGGTCAAGAAATTACTATTAGAGTTAGTGATTATTAAAAAATAAAAAATCATAAAGATATGTTAATAAACAGGTGAGTTTATATAAAAAATAATATTTTACGAATATAAATAGCTCTAATTAAGTCTAAATATTTACTTATGTAAATGCATATAATTTCAGATGTAAAACTTTTCGTGTTATTATCGTACTATGTATTATTTTAATAATATATAGAAATTTGTTACCTTATCGAAATTAAACTGACCCTATTATAAAAATTTACGCATTGATTCGAGTAATTTATATTATAATAATGTACAATATAAACATACTTATAATTTTAATTATCTTGTCATAATGTGTTTTATTAAAGAATTCAATTAAATAAACCGTATTCAATAATACTTTTGAAAGCAATATTAAGTTGTTCTTGTCTGTAGAAGAAATATATTCATGGAATTATATGTATATGAAATCAAGATATTATAAACATTTTTCTCAAAATATAAAAATCTACCTAGAAAAAATATCACTTTAATTAATTATCTTAAATTTAATTTACTTGCATATTTGAAAAATCAATAAAAACAAGTTATTGTATTATTTCATTAAAAATTTACAGTTTAAAAGAAAATATTAAGAAGCTTTTAGAATAAATAGACTAAGCATTAATCTATTTTGTAAAAAATTGTATACTAATTAAAAAATAAAAAATTATTATTTACTCCCAAGAATGTAATGAAGTGGAAGAAAAGAATCCAAAACGATGACTGTTCTTAAGTTTTCGAAACTCGAACGCTTTGCGAATCTTAAAGAATCATATACATAACGATGCACAAAAGAGGTGACGCATATTCAAAAGATGCGTCATCCGCATCCCATTGAAGTCTTTTGGACGTGCCCTTGAAAATCGCGCTTTCCGATTTCCGAGGACGATTCCCCGGAATTCTATGATCAAGTGGTGCAATTAACAAAACCTACTTGTACGTTATTCATTATCCATAAGATTATAGGTAACATATCGCCTTGCAGCAATTTTCTCGATACTGTGATAAATCTAAATTTTGCTTAACTGCAAGTCACATTTATATCAAATGGAAACGAGATACAAAATGTACGCATCCATATTGAAATCTTATAGACTTTTTATTTTAATGTCTTCTTTTAGTGTTCATATTGCTTTGATAGAACGGTTTCTTCGGAAATTAAACATAGCAATTAAAATCGAAGATTGTTTAACTATTATAAAATAAATCTATCAGAAGTGTGGAAAATAAGCCTATTATCAAAATATTTTTCTGTTCTCACAAGTTTTTCATTATGTTAAACATAATTCGCTTGTTATATTAATTCAATTTCTTTATGCGTACAAAATATTTTAAGTCTTGAATAATCTAAAATTTTAAAGTATGGTGGATATAAATAAAATTACTTAACATCATAATTTCATTTTTTAATCTTATGATATGCAATAAATTTTCGAATCAGTATTTTCTACATTTTTATATTATAATATTTAATTTTAATAAAATTTTTATAGTCTATGATAGTAATTTTAAATATTTTTCAATGAAATATATTTAAAAATATATTTTGTTATCATTTTAATTTCAAATTCAAATTATACTTCGAATATTATTTAAAAAATAAATACAATATATATATATGCATATAATTTTTCATCATATGTAATAAAATAATTATAAAAAATATTGTTAATATTACTCAATTCACGATTTTATTTAAAATAAAATAGAGGAATGTATACTTTAAAGAAAAGTTTGTATTCATTATTTGCAGGTGATACTCATTTCCTCTTCCTTAATACTTAAGTTTTGCTCAAATAAAAAATGTTTTAATGAAAAAAAGACAATTTAAAATATTTTTGTAATAAGTAAATTATAGAGTTTTTATATATTTTTTCAGGCTGAACACAGGATTGAGCAATTAAAAAAGGCAACTGATAGAATTCAAAGAGAGATCGAAGAAGTGACTGAAAGAGAATACGAATTACGAAACGTTGGAAGCATCAAAACTATATCACATGAAACGGTAGATTCTAAGGTAAAAATTATCCTTATTATTGTTTATAATACTTACAAATCCAGTAGCAGTTCATTATAAAAATTTTATGTAAAAATTTATAATAAAACTTTGTTTCTCGTATACATTTAATAGTTAAGATTCACAATTGAAAAAATCTAAAAAATACATATTATTTATAATTAACTATAGCAGATAATATAAAATTCTATCTAGCCAATTAATTTAAAAATATATTATTTACCATATTTATATATGTGTGTGTGCGTGTGTGTGTGTAATACAGTTAATTAAAAAATTTGTAACAATGCGAGTAATAAAGATTTAAATGATCTAATATCATGAATAATGATTAAAAGTAAATTTACTGATAATATTAATTTATTTTCTCTTTACTGTCACATTAGAAACTAATATCTATATGAACATAATATAATTTTGAATTAAAAAATGACTTTAATACTAAACTTATCACTCGTAAAATTCCAAAATCTAAATAAAAAGGATAAAAGTTTAATTTAATCAAAATTATATAAAAATAAGATTTATGAAAATATTTTATAATTTAAAGAAAATCTTAATAGTTAGAATTGAGTGTTTTTATAAACATAACACAATTATTAAGATGACTGAAAGAAACTCCAATATAATTACTTTTTTTTAATACTTGGTATTAAATCATAAAACTAAAAGTATAAATTTTAATTTTTTTCGTTTACTAATGAAAAATAATAAAATTAAATTTCTTTGTTTATTTTAGAATATTTTAAATCTACTATTTTTTCTTTAAGGTCTTTAATCGTAATCTGTTATTGAAATTACTCAATTATTCAATTTTAATCTGCTCAGAATGAAAAACAGCTACGTTCCTTTTTCATCAACGTTCTACAATTGCACTGTAATAAAGGATTGTTAGTTTTATCTCATAATTTTAATATAGTGTGAGAATAGTCGTGACTCGAAACATTGTTTAATATCAAATATAAACTAATAAACTTTACGGTTCAATTTTTCCAAATTTCTGTATGCAAAATTTCATTTGGTAACTGTAATTTTTACTTTGTTTTTAATACAATAGTTTAAACGCTAAATACATACAATATCGGTAATGTAAACGTTTACATATTTTTAAATCATCACATAATTATTTAAAATTTTATATTTTAATTTTTGTGTGTCTCTATTGTGCTGATATGCGAGTATTAAATTATACTATATAATTTTTACATGTATTTTCAAAATAATAAAAATAAATATAAAATAATTTAATTTAAATCTAATAGTGCCTTCAGATGCAATAATTTATAAATAATTTATCAATACTTTTATGAATTTTATAAATCTACATTACTCGTTCTTTTATTTTTCTAAATATTAAATTTTTTTAATAGATTTATATATTCTAAATATATTTCAAAGTTTTTATTATTAAATAAATTTGCAGAACTTGAGAAAATTTTATTTTCTACTCATAAATTTAGCTAATATACTTATATATAGTATAATTAAATTAAGTCATCAAAATAATGCCTTGGAAACGATATTATTAATTTATAAAATTAAAGAATAAAATATATAAATCTTTTTTTTGAAAATATCATTAAACTTATATAAAAAAATTCTGTGTAAGACTACATAATAAAATAATTTCAAACAGTTGTAAAATGTAAAAAAATCTAAAATTACATTAAAAGGAATCAATTGTGTAAATTAGTAATGACATAGGAAATAAATTATAACTAATTCATCTTATCCCAGTACAAAATGAAGAATATAATTGAAATCGTTTTTACTGAACAATCTAATGTAATTAATTAAAAAATGTCTTTATTTATATAAGTTGTGGTAATTTAACTACAATAAGATGATTGCCTTTGTTTATAGCATATATGTAACAAAATAAAGAAAATTATAGGTATAAAGGAAATCTAGATAAATTAATCATATTTTTAGTATTTTAAACACATTTTTATATTTTATTTATTAAAAAATTTATAAACCTAAATGATATACTTATAAATAATAAGATTTTATAAGATATTATAAACATAATGAGTATAAGAAAGAATATTTTGATATATTTAAGAATTATTTCAATATACTAAATTAACTAATTATATATATAATTCAATTTATTGTCATTTAAAATAACAAACATTAATATTCCAATTTCTTAATTTTAAATTTCAATTTCCATCAAACTTTTCTATTTTATAAACTTATTAAAAGATTTATTAAAGTTTCATTTTGTAAGGAAATTTTTACTTATTCATAAATAAATTTTAAGCGATTCAATTAAAATTAAATTGATTAAAAATAATTTAATAAATGATTTGAAACTAATTTTTTTAATTATATGAAATTTTTATTTTTAAAATTAAGGAAAAAATCCTAACAATTAAAAACAATGTTAAATTAAAATTAATATTTTTTTAAATTAAAATATTATTTATGTTGATTTATCTACTTATAATAGATTTAAAATATTATCAGTACTTTTTTCTAAATTAAAGATCATATCATATATCGAGTGAAATCTTACAAGAAATGGAAAGAATAATTTCAATCAGTATACTGAAAAATGTTCTATGGATAGAAATAAACAAACACTTTGAATATTGACTAGTCACAATATTAAAAAACAAATTTTAATGAACACTACCACTTAATAAATATAATCGTGGAAAAAAATATACTATAAAACCAACAATTATCTGATTCATTCGATAATTCATTATTGATTCATGTATTAATTATACGACTAGAGTATTTAACTAATTAGAATTTTAAATTTAATTGTAAGATTAGTTCAATAATTTCAAGGAAATCAATAAAAACAAGAAATTCAAATAAAACGGTGCATTCAAGCAATATTTCAATAAAGAAAATTTTATCATATTGCTTGACTTTGTATCAATCGATTACTTCTTTTTTCAAAACATTAAATCGCAGTTATTTTCTACGAATCACCTATAAACAATGGTGAAATAAGCTTCAAACCATTTTGAATGCAAGTTCTAGTAAATAATAATATAAGGCGATAACGAATTTGTAAAGCAAACGAAAAAACTAAAAACTTTAACAATACTGTGAAACTTATAATAATTGTTTATCACATTACGAAATCGATACCAAATAATTATTCGTTCCCATTTCCTGGTGAAGAACGATTTATTTATTGCTCCTATTGTATCATCGTTATTGTTATTGCCATCCGGCTCTGATGAAATGGCTTGCTCCGCAAGATGTGAAACGGTGATATTCTTTTCCCAAGCTGTGTGAGAAATCGCCAAAAAATAGTCTACCGGCGAGTTTGTCCTCCGCAAATCGATGGATTGATGCTCCTATATTTTGAGTTACGATGATTACTCGATGATTGTTGACTTAATTAAATAATTGATGTAACTAATTACTTTTTGTAAAATAATAATTTTGAATGCGATTAATTCGATAAATTTTATTAGATTAAAATTATTCATGCATTTAGAAAAATTGAAATATAAATTGTAAAAAAATAATTACAGAATTATAACGTTAAATATTTTAATTTTTTTTTCTAAATAAGTAATGAATTTAATTTTGTATGATGATGTAGAAAAACATTAAAAAGAAGCAAGTGTAGTTAAAAATTATTCAATAATGATTATTCAATATAATTAATAATATAAACGACAAATAACCACGAGAATAACTATAGATATCTATAATTAAAAAATGTATCGATTAAAATACATAGTATTTTTAATTTCCAAGACCTATTGTACATCATTTTTTATAATAAAATATAACGTGATATTTTGCAATTTTAATGGAAACTATCGAATTCAATGCGAAATATTAAAATTAATTATCAAGTTATGTAATAAGATAGTTTCAAAAAATCTATCGCGGGAGATCTTTAATTATTAAAAATCTTTTAAAATAAGTGAAAGCGATTTCTATTTGGATAGGAAGTACCCCCTCATATATTTGCATGAAAAATAGGCATGTTTCGCATATAAAAATCTTGACCATGCATAAATTAATATAATAGCTTGTAAAGCTCGTTGACTCGATCGAAATAAAATACACGAATCTTTTTAGGTGCGTCGCATACCACAAGCGTTGGCCTCTGGACGACTCAAACGTACCACTTCTACGCCTCATATAGGCGAATCCACGCTGCTTCCGGGTCTTAGACCTGCTGCCCTGCTGCCCCCGAAGATGACCAAGGGAACCACTACTCCGACCTCCGCAAACCTGCGTTTCGCATCCACTCCAGCGCAGAAAGGCCTGATGCATCGGTTCCTGGCAACACATGGCAAAATGTACAAGACGGGGTCGGGAGGTCCAGATCTCGTTACACCTACCATCACCCTTAATGCGGACAGTATCAAGGCCTTCAACAGAAGCCTCGAGATCAGGAATCTCGAAAACAAAGAGGCCGAGCACGAATCGAAGAAACCCTTATCACGAAAAGGCTACGTGCCCGTTGAGAAGAAAATACAAAAGGAACTCACGGAGATGCGCGAGCGTGAGAACGAGCTCAGGTTTTACCTTTTTCTCTTAATATTTTCTTCAGAGTTATTTTTTCAATTATGCAAGATCAAATAAAAAAGAGTTGCTTTACAAAACGCTACTTTTACAAATATTTTTCGAAAATTCTTACGTCTCGAAAAGCTTTACTAACGATTTATGAAATAAAGTGCCACCTGGCAATTGATTATAATACATACATTATATTTATCGCCGTTAATAATCGAATTTTCATTTCACATAATATCATGAATATAAAAATATTGTTATCTTGGCATTTTATTTTTAATGTTTAAATTCTGAGCAGTAGATAAAATTAAATCTAACGTGTTTATATTTAATTATGTTTTATGTTTTATATGTTTTATGTTTTATATGTTTTATGTTTCATTACTTCAGATTAATGAGATCACAGATGCTCGCTAAATCTCAACCCAATTTAGTTGAGATTGTCAATGATAATGATTCGGATATTTATGATGGAGCAAACTCGTTGAGAAGTGGTACGTCAACAAATACTTTAAACGATGATGAACCAGAGAAGGAAAACCATGGAAGACACAAAGTAATTATAGAAACTATGTTCTTTTTTTCTATGAGAACTTTTTATATTATATTAATATTTACAATATTGTAGCTATTTAATACACAATACATATATTTGATACATATTTTGAATCTTACATTGATAATAAATACAATTAAAATATAAAGCGAAACTTAATTTTCTTAAAATGAGATTTTGGAATTTTTTATTAGTTTCATTTTTTTTATTATATTTATTAAAAGAATGATTTCAAATATTTACATGATTTTTAAATTTATATTAATATTAGATTGCAATAAATAATTAATACAAAATAATATTTGTTATCTTCCACATCCAAGGAAACTAATAAAAAAAACTATAAATCGTAAGTTTGAGTTTTATGAGGTTTCATAAAAAAAAATTTTCTATATAACATAATCGTAATTATGATTTAAAATTATATGATTTATTGTAGCCGCATCCTCGACGACGGAATAATCTTATAGCGCAATGGGAAAATCTGATAGCGGCGAAGAAGGAAGCCAGCGAAAAGATCAACGAGAATGCCAATACAGTCTAGAAATCTAAAGCAATCAGCGTAGTACTTAAGTAAATAAACAAAATAATTTTTTGTTAACATAAATTTAATAAAAAGTTCAAAAAATATTTCGAAATAATGTTATAATGTATAATATTCAGAACATATAATAAATTATATTTTCTTCATTATTATTTATAAAAATTCTATATCATCTAATTATGAATCAGATAGCCGTGTAAACCTATATATATATATATATATATATATATCGAAAATTCTACATAATTAGAATAGTGCATAAAGCATTATTAAAATGAAATGGATAAATTGATAAATCTGGATAATATTGATATCAAACATGGACATCTTAAAAAATTATAACCTAAATTTTTCATTTGGTATTTCTATTATAATTACAAATTCTTACAGATAATATTAATAAAATAATTTATAAAATGATGAAGAACAAAATATTTTCTTCAAAATATTTTTTCCAAAAATAATAATAATATTGAAAGAATATCTGTTTTAATTTTAAACAACTTTGTAATATACAATTGAAATTTATATATGTAAGCTTACATTGTTTGCAGTATTCTAAATTGTTTTTAAAGCAAGTAAAAATACAATATGTTACCGGAGAATAAAAAGACTTTATATGCGATATCAGGAAACCAAAAATTTTAATTATTTATTTTTCTATTGATACTTAATTGAAAAAATCAATAATTTTATTACTACGATAAAACAATATTAAATATATTACTGTGCATTTAATAATTAAACAAAAACAAAGGCAGTAAAAATTACATTGCTTTTTAAATATATGTTTATATTGTTTAATTATTTAAATATGTTACTAAAACTAAGTTATGGTACATTTATGTTATTATATTTACACATTCATTTTTTATAAATAATTTTTGACTTGATATAAAAAACTAAAAAATATGTTTAATTGCAAGTATGAGACAATAAGAATCACAGAAATTAGCTTCTTATATATAATTAATTTAGAAGATAATATTTTGATGTATATAAATTTAAAAATATTCTATAATGTAATAATAATATATTTTCAAGTGTAAAGTATATACATTATAAATTATTTTTAAAAGTTTAATATGAATTATTATTAAATTTTAATATAGTTTAAATTAATATTTATAAAGAGTGTGAAACAAATTTAATTGAATAATTATTTCAAAGAATATTGAAATTTAATGTATTTAATATATTAAAGACTATGAAAAAATAAAAATACACATATTCGATCATTTTTATATTTCTTATAAGTGTTTTATCAAAATAAGTTTTATAAAAATATTATATAATTTAATTGGAATATATTCTACATATATAACTCATAATTTTTTATATGCATTATAATAATTCAGCTATACTTTTTATTAATTTATAATCTGTCATTTTATTAAATATTTTAATTATTTCTTTATAAATATTATATAAATCACTTACAAATGTTTTATTTTCTCGATCAAATTAAATTTTACTAAATAGAATGTAAATTTTTTTTCTATTATATTTGATATGAAAAATTTAATTTTTAACACACAAATTTTAATATTAACTTTTTTATAATATTTTTGCAAACAAATAATATTAAATGAAATTTAAAAATATCAATTCTAACATTTTTTCATCTATGCGTTAAATAAAAATATACAAAATAATGTAAATAATATAAATATTTATTGATAAGAAAAAATATTTTGTGTATATAATTAAATTAATTGAAACTGTTTTTTAATTATCTGTTGATGAACATTAATTACAAAGTTTCTTCGTGTAAAATTAAAATATTAGTCATTTTTTACATATATATAAACGTAATTTTAAAAATGTGACATTTTTTTATATATTTGAAAATGCATATATGTGAGTGTGTTTTGTGTATTTAGAATATTTTTCAAAAAAACGTTTACCAATTTATGGAAAAAAATCATAAGAAAAATTTGTTTTGTATAGCAATGGTCGCAAGCATTTAGTCAACAAGGGGATGAAAAGGTAGAATAACTCTTCATTCGAAAGATATTTATTCTTATACTATAAATTTTAATTAATTAATTATATTTATGAACGTAAAGAATTAATTTTTTATTTACATATAAAATATTACAATATTGACTAATCCTTAATCTATATTTTTTTATAAATGTTTGCATATGTCCATAAGTTTATAAGGATTACCATCAGACAATAATTTTAATTCTATTTCACCTTTAGGAGTAATATCTCTAATCCATTTCTTATATTTATAATATTCAAGTATTGTATAAAATTCGTTTTCACTATAATTTTCAACTAGAATTGGTAAAAAAGGATCGAAATGATCAAAACCTTCATTTGTAAGTAAGTACCGAGGAAAATAAGATTCTTGTCTATTCTGTAAATAAACATATATAATTAGAATTAAATTTTATAATCACAATTAATAAATTATTATATGTTTGCATAAACATGTTAATGCAATTTATTCAGACCTTACTTATTTAAATTTATTTAATATCTAATCACCTTAGTAGCTTCTTTATCTATTGTGACAATGATTTGTCCATTGCACCAATCAGATTTTGTCATATCCAAAAAAGCTTGAATCAAAGTAATTTCTGAAGCCAATGCCAATTTCTTATAAGCATTTTTTATTTCTGTATAGTTAGAAAAAAATGCATTGAAACCATCAATTAATACTAAGACATTACATTTGCCTGCAGTACTAGCTTGTTTTAATTCACTCATTAAGGCAAATACCATATCACAAGCAAATCTTGATCGATCGATTCCAAAATTAATTAATTCAATTAATGGTGTACCTTGTTGAAAACTGTATTGTAATTCTTGGGAATAATCTTTAGAAATACTTATCTTAAATTTTAGATTTTTATAGATTAATTTATAATATATTACATTTACAAATATGATAGATAAAAAGAATTGCTTACATTTGCTTGACTAAGAATATCATTATTTAGAATTTTAAATTTAGTAAGCCAATCAGCTGCATCAATTGGTAAATCTAAAGAATTTGGTATTAACTCTGAAGTTTTAACCTCTTTAGGTTTTTTAAACCAATATGGAACTAAAAGATAAATGAATTATAAAGTCTATATTTATACTTAATAATGGCAATATAAAAAAATCAATTTTACTTTGATTTAAGTATACAATAACTTTGTTTGTAGCATAACCATAATGTAACATATGCAATAAAATTGATGATTTACCAGATCCAAAATGTCCATCTGAATAATTCATTAAGGTGTCCAAACATGGTATAATTTTAAAAAATATACAAATCTATTATTATTTAAAATATATATATTACAAAAGGATACAAAGAAGATATTTATTGACAGGTTTAGTATAATCTGTTTTTGCAAGACAATTCAATATTTCAATTGTCGGTGTTCTAATAAGAAGACCCATTTCATTAAAAGCTTTAATTTGTTTTCTATACTGAATTGATAAATGATGACTAAATAAAGTTGGAATATATTCCAATGGTATAGTATAAATTTTATTCCAATGATTAGCATTGTGATAAGCTGGATTACTTTCATTTGTATAAAAATCTGGTAGATATTTATCCGGAATCTTTAGAGCAGGAACAAGATTAGTTACATTTCTTAGATTTGATGATTTATTTATTCTTAGGAAAATTCCTAAAAAGTGTGATAATATACATTTATATTCAATTAACTTTAAGACGATTTAATCAATTTACTTACTGTTAAATAAAGTCATTTTATAAATTTTATATTATTCTTATTCTTTAACTAAATCAAAATTTAAAAACCTTTTACATTCCTAAATATTTTATAACCTTAAAATGATATCTATGATACAACATGTGCATACTACAGACCAAAATAATTAACTTTAACGTATAGCGGTATTTCCAAATATCAGTACGAATACAAAAATTTTTTATTTTATTTAGTATATAAAGACTAAATTCTAATCTTTATCAAACCTATATAAAAACGTAAATCAAATTTCTATGTACATAATACATGATTTTTCTCATACTAATTCAATTGCATAATTGTATGATACATTTTCTGAAAGTATAAAACTATTACATCAAGAAATTACTTTTGAGAAGTTACTATTAAAAAAATTAATTTTTCTGAGTAGTTATTCTATCAATTCAACAGATCTTGAACTCACCATAAAGGAAACGAACAAAATATCGTTTACAACAATTCGTAACTCTATTTTGTATTATTAAAAAAATGTTAGCATTTGATTTGTATAAAATAAAATTACATTTTTAAATAATATTAAAAATAAATTTGGATTCTGAATGAATTTTTTAATACTAAAAATTTAATATAAAATTGGTAAATAAAATTAATCTTCGAATACGTATGTTTTTAATATATGACAAATAAAAATAATAATTAAAGTAATAAAATATTTATCAAATCACTAATGTAATAATTTTTAATATGTTATATTTGTCTTCTACAATTTTACTATAGATGATCATATACATTGTTACGAAACAAAGATTTTAATATATGAGATCAAAAATCAAAATATATTTTGTTTTAGTTTAAAATGCACTGTAAGTCTTTTGCTATGCAACATTGTTTTTTGAGAGTCGTGTTGTACAAGTTCAAATTCGAACGTCCACTCTTATCTCAAATGCAGAATTTTATATTTTTTTAAAATAAATCTTCAGTTTTATTAAATCTGCATTTTAATTACAATATTCGTATTCTTAAAGACTTATCGTAATATAATATTAGAATTACGTAACCACATCTATAAATAATTTACATAATTTTATTTAATGGTGAGTTTGAAAATTATGAAAATTATGTAAATTAATTTAATTTAACGACAATATATATTTTAAAAGTTTCAAGTCAACCCGATATTAACGCTATTTATCAAATGGGGGTATTTTGATTTTATATACATTTGAATTACGCGCGTGCATAAAATTTATATTTCACATTTTCTATTACATTAAATTTTACTGAAAATGATTTATTAATACAATAAGGCATACAATAATTATTATTGAATTTTATTCATAAAATAAACTATTTTATTATTATAATGTGTTTTTCGATGTATTATTAGTTCAACAATGATAAATTTATAAGCGTTATATTTAATAGTATTCCTTTTAACTATATGAACGTACAGTAATTAAGTTATAATAATTGAATCTGAAAAATTATAAGACTAATATGCTAATTATAGTTTGAACATTCAGAAACAAACAAATTTTTATCAACGCAGTTATTATGTTAATCTATACACGATTTCGCGTTTAAAATTAAAACATGGTATTAAAAATAAGTTACTCTTTATATTATATATTATTATTTTCGAAACCTATATACGCGGAAGAAATTCATTTTTAAATACTAAATTATATTTAAATAAAAAAATTCAAATTTAATTGAAATTCAAATTTGTCTATTCTAATCTAATAATCAAATCATGATCAATGCATACTGTATGTGCATTAATATTGTAATAATAAAAACAGTTTGTGTAAATCAGCCCTTATCTTTATTCGTGCGATTGCGACTTCATAGATCGTTTCCTTTAGAAAATTTTAGAAAGAAGAAGGAATTAAAAAATAGGATTGGTGGTGTCGCATTGACTGTTTATCTCGCTATATTAATCTCTAGGATCTTTTCCATTGAACAAGTACTTTGTGTAATAAACGCGTGTACGGAAACGGAGACGGAGACGTTGCCTTATTTATTTAATATTTTTCTTAAAAAAAAACTCGTGTCGACATGTGGCTTGAAGAGTGTGACAGTTTCGCAGAATTATGTCGTGGCTATTTGCCATATTATCTTCTGATATTTTTACCAATATTTATAATAATCTCACCAGCTAATCCTGTGGCTGCTTCTCACGAATTTCCAGCTTTTCGGATGAGTCAATATGACTTGCATGGTGTACCTCACGGTAAAAATATATCCATTATTTTATTTACATAGTACATATAACGAATTTTGAAATATTTATTACATTTGTATGAGCTCCAATATTTAATTGATTGAATTTTTTCATTCCTTTAGATCAGCAAATAAATGTGTTTGAAGATTGAGTAATTAATATTTATTACTGAAGATCAATTTTATTCGGTTTGAATTATTTAATAAAATTATATAATTTATTTACATATAATAAAACATCACTTATTCTTAATTAATTTGTTTTTAATTTAATTGTATTATGGTTAAAAATTAAATTACATTTATAATTAAGTTTGTGAAATATTTAATCAATGCTTTTTAAATTTTTTTTTTAAAAAAAAAATTCGTGATTATTTATTTTAAAATATTGATATAATTAATTGTATATATGATAATATAATTAAAATGATAACTTAAATTTGTAACTTGAGCTTTGAGTTTCGTTATTAAAGGTTGCCGCAGCGCTTCGATTTCTTTAGAAGCAAGGTCTCTTACCAGTTGGGGAACGTCTAGACATTGTATTGTTGCTAGAGCTTTAGATCTTACTCCAGAAAATTTCCAATCTATTAGACAAAAGGCTGGAGCATTAGTTATAGTTCTTCCGGAAAAAATAAATAAACTAACCGAAGTTGAAAAGCAGGTACTTAATAAATATAAAGTAATTTTTTAAAAATATTTATTATTTTTTAATAAAAAACAAAAACTTTCTTTAGCACATTATGTCTTTAGAAGAGTCTATGATATATGGTCCTGAGACACCAATTCCTGTATACTTTGTACATTGGAATCCAGAACTGCAAATAATTTTACAAGATGTCGAACATGGTTTTATTACCGATGATAAGGCTGGATCTGCAGCAGAAGCCTTGTTTAATTCTATTTCAGCTAGTGGATATCAAGTAGTCATTTCTACTAGTCAACCAATTGCTAAAAATGATATAAAAGTTGCAACGTTACAAGGAAAATTGACTGGAACTGGAGCAGAAGATAAATTACCAACTATTGCAATAGTTGCTCACTATGATAGCACTGGTGTAGCACCGGTAATACAGCTTGTTAATTTTAATTTAGTTAAAATAAACTATCTATTAAAATTACTTTTTAATAAATATTTATATGTATGAATTAAAAATATAATAAAACTATTTAATTATATTTTAAAATAAATCTATATATCTTATTCTCTCATTATTTGTACATAAAAATCATTACAGGAATTGTCGTTTGGAGCAGAAAGTAATGCATCAGGATTAGCAATGTTGTTGGAACTCGCTAGATTATTTTCTGTTCTTTATTCTATAGGAAGATCACGACCAAGGCATAATTTAGTTTTCATTGTAACTGGAGCAGGAAAACTTAACTTTCAAGGGAGCAAAAAGTGGTTAGAAGATCAACTCGATGGACTCGAAGGATCCATTATACAAGTAATATTTTTGTTGATTCAATTGAATCATTCATAATCTAAATAAATTTTATGAATTAATTTTTTTATTTCATGACAATAAGAATGTTATTTAAAAAAGAATTAAATTAATTAAATCCAAGTTATGTTTCATAAATACATTTAATTTGTTTTAATTAAAAAATATTCATTCTTATCTTCAATATATAATATTTTGTTATATTATTATATTGTTATTTAAAAAATTTTGTTTTAGAAATGAAAAATTTTAAACTAAATCTAAACATTAAATAATATGATAATAATTACTTTATAACTTGATTAATTTATAAATTAATTAAATTAATTTATAACTTGAAGCTTTATCAAACAGATTATGCAAATCTTATCTTTACCTATAAAGAAATAGTTTAGTAAGCAATTGATTTGAATAGAAAATATTTTTTAGAATCAAAAAATAAAACTTAACTTTCCATCTATTGTGAAAAAATTAGTGTTAAATTTATCATCTTTTATAAATTGTTTCAAAGAAATTAAAAGATCTTTAAAATAAAAGTCGCGTACAATGGCAAATATTTACAGTTATAATTGTTTTTATAATTGGTTCTAATCACGTTACTTTATTATTAAAAATTTGAAGCAATACTAAAAGTATATTAATATATCGCATAAACGATAAATATAAAAAATTACATAAACGTCTTGCAGGATGCCTCTTACGTAATATGCTTGGATTCAGTTTCATCAAGTAACAATCTGTATGTACACGTGTCAAAACCTCCAAAAGAATCATCTTTAGGAGGTCTTATTTATAAGGAACTTAAAGCTGTCTCGGATAGTCTTGGTTACAGCAATGTCGAAGGTATTCATAAAAAAATTAACTTGGCAGAGGAGAGTCTAGCTTGGGAACATGAACGTTACAGCATTCGAAGGCTACCGGCCGCTACTCTATCGAGTCTTAAAAGTCACGAAGATCCGTTGCGAAACACTATATTGGATATAGTTCAGAATAGTCAAATCGATAGGCTTTACAAACATACGAGTATAGTCGCAGAAGCTCTTGCTAGACACATGTATAATATAAGTTACAGTCAGATCTTTGCCGAGCCATTGGTAAATTTTATTGATTTATAATATTTTTATTTGAAGCATTTAGTTATATTTAAATAATTAATTTTTTCTAGAGTGTTTCCAAGGATTCACTAAGCATGTGGATGAATTTTTTGACATCGCAACCACGAGCAGGATCTTTGCTATCCGATAAGCAGAACCCTTTGGTCAATACACTTAAAGAAGTAATGCAAAAGTACATAAGCGACGTGAAGGTAACGCTTCATAGTCCAGATAAACGAGATCCAGAGTTTGTATTCTATGATGTAACGAAAGCAACATTAAATGTATACAGGTAAAATTAAAGTTATTTTAAAATATAATGGACTCAAAATATTTTTACTTAAAATATAAGTTTCATAAATAAATAATCTATAAAAAATAAAATATTTTTCTTTTTCCATTGTTTTTTATATGTTTATGTATAATATAAATAATAAATTATTATCAATTATATTTTTTTAATTAAAATAAGAATATTTTACAGTATTTATAAAAAAATTGTAAAGTAAATTAATTCTTTTGTTTTAAAACTAAATTATTAAATAAATTTGAAACTCATTTTAAATGATAATAATATTATAACGACTAATTGTAAATATATAAAGAACTACGAACAATGATAAATTATTAGAATAAAATTAATACTTATTTTAATTAAATGTTCAAAAATTTAATAAACTGTTTCTGTAATTCACACGTTAAAAATTGCCTATATTTTAACGTAAGCTGAATCATTTGATTTATGAAATAAATTAAAAAATTTATTAAATAAAATTTTAATATGTATTGTAAAATATAAAAAATAAAAAATATAGTTAATAACAAGAATTATATATTTTTGTTACAGTGTGAAGCCTGCAATATTTGATCTCTTTTTAACGACAGCCATAGTTGCATATTTAGGAGCGATGTACTTAATAGTACATAATTTTTCTCATGTTTACAATTTTGCCACAAGAATTTCAAGCAAATCGAAAACATCCTAAATTATTTAGTTTCAATAATTTTTTTGTTCATAAGCGAATAGTAAAGAACAAAAAAATTTACATCAACCTTCAAATTTTCTTTGCATATTACTAAATTTTCTTATATTTTTCTTAAAATATTGAATCATTATTGTTATGTTGAAATTCGCGTTTCTATTTATAGTTAAATATATTTTTGATTGTAAAGTAATGCAGTAGATTCTGTGATCGAGATCTCTTCGATCTCCAATTTTTTTCTATGTATTTAAATAACTTTAAATGTTGATAAAGGTATATATATATATATATATATAGAAAGTAGAAGATTATACATTTGCAGTAGTCTTTGTATAAAACCATTTGTAAATTATTAATTGTATAAATATTACAGTAATTTACAAATGATTTAAAAAAGTAAATAAATAGAAATAAATTATTTTACGTGCTTCTATAAGATAAAACAATATATTTTAAAATAAGAAAGAACTTTTTTCAAAAAACATAAACAGAATGTTTTGTTAGAAATATAAACATTGTACCTGATAAAAAATTTTTTTTAGTATTAAAAAGAATTTATAATAAATAATTATATTAATAACAAAACATTGTGTTATTATTCTCTTCTGCTCAATTATAATATAAAGTATATAAATTTACTACAAGACAGATTAAATGTAGTTTTATTTAAATTATTTTTTATAAATGAAAACTTTTCTGTAAAAAATTTATTATATTTGAGAAATTTTAATTCAGAAGATATTTTAATATTTTTAAATAAAATAATATGATATATACATCGAGGCACGTTTATCAAATAATGGATATCTGACCTTATTTTCATGTCAGAGTAAGTATTTATAAGGAAATAAAATGAAATGTAATTAAAATATCAACAATGTTCAAAATATATCTTGTAGATTCAGAAATAGCTAGTACCTATGTATAATGAATTTAATTATCAACTCTAAAATTTATTTTAAATATCAGGAATAAATGTCTGAAGTTTTTATGAATTTTTTTCTGTTTCTCTACTTAATAATGTATGATAAATTACACAGTAACTTTTGTTCTAAAATCCTTGCATTTACATATATCAAATATAAAAAAATATAATTAATAGACATAAAAAAATGTAATTAGTATAAAATTATTTCTATTACTGACTATACAGAACTGTAAGTATTAGCACTTTATTCAATCGCATATAGTAAAAATAATAGAATAATTTATAATAAATAAGTATTTTAATAAAAAAAATAGTTCAATTAGTCTAAACGAAACGGTTGAATTAAAATTTTCGTAAAATAATAGTTTATCTGAAATTGTAAATAAATGTAAACTCTAGATTTAATATAAAAAAATAAGGAAGAAAAGGTAATTTCATTAGCAAACTTACTTTTACAATTTTTATACTTACTAATAAATGGATTTTCGTAAAAACAAATTTTTTAACTAATAATATTAACGTTCCATATAAAAACAAGTTTATTCTTTTTGAATGAAATAATAGTTACTGTTACTATTTTATAATACAAAACAGTTTAAATAAATTAATAATTTACTACAAATTTAAATTATTTGTTAATAAATCAATATACTATCTTTCTTTTAGTAATATACACTAAGCATAAAATAATGGATACTTTATTTTATTTATGTATAAAATATTCGTATAATTCCATAACTGAATTTGTATCGACGGTATCCATAATATTAATTAAATGAAATGAAACTTCAGTTTCTTTATTAAATTGAAATTTATAAATTTACTTAATGTGTTAGCATTTATTATAATAATTTCACATCAAACTATAGAATAATACCATAGTTTTAAATTTTTTTATAACAATATGTATTATTTTCTTAAATTACTTATAATTTAAAGTTTCTATCATTTGAAAAGTATCATTTTTAAATAAAAAATTATTAAGTTTTTTTTAAAATAACAATTACTAAAATTAATATCGTTATAGAGAATGAAAATGAATTAAATACATATATTTCAATTTGGTTTAACCATTTCTTAAAGTTTATTACATAAATTATATACCATTTCTTAAAGTTTATTACCTACATTATATAAATCTGTTAAGTTGATATAATTTACGTAGTAATTTGAGATAGGTAAAAATAAAAAAGACTAGGTTTAAAATAATTAAAATTATTTTTCATTATTCTTTATATTTTAATTTTAAAAAATTAATTTGTAATTAAAAAATGTAATGCTTGAACAATTAAATTAAATTAATAAATTTTACTTACGTATTATTTTAATGCAAGTAATATCATGAAAATTTTAATTATTTTAATTCACATCTTTATAATGACCTTATGTAAAAAACTAATATTTGAATTTTTAATAAATCTTTCTAAGTTTGTAGACCGATGACGTTTATCTTTCAAAAAAAGAAGCCACAAAGTAAAATTTTTCAACTGTATAAAATACATGTTTTTTTAGTTCAGAAAAGCTACATTTTAAACAGATCATAGCTGTATCTTAAAAACTACAGTATACATACACTATTTTTATTTACAATCGAGAATTACTTAAAAACAATTAAATCTATTCTTTTCTTAGTTTTTTACATTGTATATATAAAGTCAACCATGCATAAATCACCGTCATATTTTTTTATCACTTTGTCACTTGCGACTTAACTATACATGTTTATAGACTGAATATCGACACTGATACCTTTTTACTGAGTTGACAGAAAATTTCTATGCTAAATACAAATTAGAGTTGATGCTGTATTTTAATTATTTCTTATTAATAACCAATGTTGATGAAAAAAAACTTCAAAGGTAAATATATAAAATAATATTTGAAAATTTCAATTCAAATATTATTTAACACATCCATGCATGCCTACTATTAATACATACATTTAAATACTTGTTCTAGACAGCTTAAAGGTTGAGTGATGGATATCAAGTAATTATATGAAATAAATGTATGGAAAAATGTAGAATTTGTTATCTATTGACTGGATTAAGATGTATGAAAAGTTGATTAATAAAATTTAATTTAAATTTTTTAGAGATAATTTTATGTAGTTATTAAAAACAATTGAAAACTTATAAAGAATTTTTGTTAATAAATGTTTAAATAAAAAAAATAATAAATTACAACGTTATTTTGACATATTTAAAAATATTAAATATTATATATATTTAGTAAAAAATCTTAATTTATTACAAAAATTAAGAGTAAAAATTTTTGTTTTATTTCTTATTTAAAAAAATAATTTAAATTGATTAATTTTATTGAACTAGTCAAATTTATTAATTAGTATGAAAATCCTTTAGTAAATAGACGTTACGCTTCGATGATTACAATTATTTATAGTCACCAAGAAATTTATAAATACTTACGTTATTAATATAATTTTCCATATTTACGTAATATCTTAGAATTATAAAAAACAAGGATATTGATTCAAATACATTTTATTTTATAAGTTATATATACAAATGTAAATAATTATTTTACATAAATATTTTTATTAAATATCATTTTAATTATTAAAATAAATTATTTAAAAGTAATGTTTCGATAATATAAAATTCAATTTGTGTTTGAGTTTAGAATAATTAAATAGTTACATGATTTAGAACTTAGTTGATCGAGAGATTGGAATATTTATAAGTAATTGTAAGAAAGACAGCTTTTATTCGTAAATAAAAAGGTCAATACATGAAACCGGTTCACGACATATAATTATTCCAGATATTGAAAATTCTTGAACGTATTAACTGTATTGCGCATTTTCTTGTTAACTATATTAACTGAAATACTAAAATAATGAACTGTATTTCGTTTAAAGGTATAATAATTCAAATTTTAATTTAAAATGGCTTTAAGTATATAAAAAATTTGTGCTATCGATTTAATTTGACATATTTTTAGGTAAACTACATATTGGTGTGCGAAATGTGGCTTCTTTAGCAACAGTTTTAGAATCCGAATTAACATCTATCAAACAAGCTGGAACTTGGAAAAATGAAAGAATTATAACATCGGCGCAGAGTACAAAAATTTTATTAACCAATGGAAAAAAAGTTCTTAATTTTTGTGCAAATAATTACTTAGGATTGTCGGTGAGTTTTAACGTAAAGCTAACAGTATAAGATTTATAAACATCTAAATGTTAAATTTTAAATTATTCTTTTCTATAAAAAATATAGTTAAAATACATGGAAATATTTTTTAAAATATTTGAATAAATTCAAGTCTAAATAATATTCATAATTTTCAAATATGTTTATTTTATTTAATTAGTTATTTATCAATTGAATATACAAATAATTTGAAAATTTACTTTTCTTTTTTATTTTTATTTATATAATTCCTTAATATTTTTATTAATTTTCCAAACATTATATTATTTATAATATAAAGGTTTTAATACAAACTTCAAAATATTATACACGAACGATCATTTTAGATTTAAATGAATAAAAGTTATTTATTACAATTATAATAGCTATATTATAGTTTTAAAGAAATATATATTTATGTTTAAAAATAGTTTTAATTCAAATTTTATAAAATGGTTTTAAGATTTTACAGTTTATAAATGAATGTAAGAATCCAACAAGGAAAATAATCTATATTTACATATAAAATATATTATACATGATTATAAAGTATTTTTGTTTTTTTAAATTTATATTTATAAGATTGAAGAATTATATTTATATGCCAATTATTAGGATAATAAAGAAATTATTAAAGCAGCAAAAGTAGCTGTAGATAAATATGGAGTTGGTTTAAGTTCTGTACGCTTTATCTGTGGTACTCAAGACATTCATCAAGAACTGGAGAAAAAACTATCCGTATTTCATAATCGTGAAGATACAATCCTCTATACATCATGTTTCGATGCCAATGCAGGAATTTTTCAAACCTTGCTAACAAGTGATGATGTAGTTCTTAGTGATGAACTTAATCATGCTTCTATTATTGATGGTATACGACTTTGCAAAGCTAAAAAATTCAGGTTAAATATGGATTCTCTTAAAATTTTATTTAATATTGATATATGTACAATATTTTTATTAAAATTATATTATAAAAGATATTTAAGAAATTTTAATTAATTTAAATTTAAGATGTTTAAGTTTTGTTTAATTTAAAATGAAAATTTAATTAATTTTCAATAATTGTATGTTTTAAAATCAATGTTAATTTTTTTAATTTTAAAATAATTTGAGATATTTGGTTTAGATACAAACATAGAGACATGTTAGATTTAGAATCTAAACTGAAAGAGACTTCAACAGCACGATTGCGTTTGATTGTTACTGATGGTGTATTTTCTATGGATGGAACCATTGCACCTTTACCTAAGTTAATAAATCTTGCTAAGAAATATAATGCATTGACTTTTGTAGATGATTGTCATGCTACTGGATTTTTTGGCAAAACTGGCAGGTATCCCTATTATACACTGAAAAATTTTAAAGTACAAAAAAGTATTTCAAATATTATGGTATCAAATATTTTTAGGGGAACAGAAGAATATTTTGATCAATTTGGTAATATCGACATAATAAACTCAACTTTAGGTAAAGCATTGGGAGGAGCAGCTGGTGGCTATACAGTAGGTTCTAAAGCACTCATTGATTTATTGAGGCAACGAAGTCGACCATATCTGTTTTCTAATTCATTACCACCACTGGTAGTTGCAACAGGAATTGCGGTAATTTACATAATTACTTATTAAAAATTATAAGTATGTAAAATAAAAAGATAAATATAATAAATTAGTGTTAGAAAATAATATCTAAAGTACATTAAACTTAAATAAATATTTTCTTTGTTTCATAACAAATATTTATATTAAAAATTAATTTTATTTATTAATCAACATATTATTATACGAAAGTAAAAATTAATGGCTGTATTTATAATATTTTAGGTAATCAACCTCATAAGTCAAAATATTGATTTAATAGAAAAGTTGAAAGAAAATACAAAGTATTTCAGACAACAAATGAATCAAGTAGGTTTTAAAATTAATGGTGATGTGCATCCCATTTGTCCCGTTATGCTTGGAGATGCTAAGCTTGCAAATATATTCGCGGATAAAATGCTAAGTAAGTTTATATTTATCAAACAATAAATGTATATCACATCTATATAAAATATGTTTTAGACAGGGGAATATATGTTATCGGATTTAGTTATCCTGTAGTTCCCAAAGAAAAAGCAAGAATACGTGTTCAAATTAGTGCTGCTCACACAAGCAAAGATATCGACAGAGCCATCGATTCATTTATCCAGATCGGACGAGAACTCAGAGTGATCGATTAAGACATCATTTTGAACATTATAAATTTAATGTATATTTAATTACAATTAAAAAATTAGAAAATAAAACACTTGCATTTTGTTAATTGAAGATATTTGCATCAAATCTAGATTTTTAAAATCATACTTGTACATTATTACATCAATCGTATTTAAAGCACACCTAAAAAAAAATCAATAAAACACTTATATTCGTACATTTTATAATCGGGAGATGTTCAAGGGATGATTTATATTCCGTATTATGGAGCATAATTCAAAAAAAATCAAAAAAAAGATTTAAAAATTTTTAATAATATTAAATTTAATAACGAAAAACTACATTATAAACTAATAAAAAAAAACGAAAATCAAAGAAATTAATTTTAATCACTGTACAATAAATTATAGGCGTTCGCAGTCATTTAATTACATTTAATAAAAAGGCATATTTAAGAATAATTCACAAATTAAAATACCCATGTCCCAATTATTATTCCAATAGCCATAACTCGTACCAGTGATTGCGCCACTTATTCTGCCAGTGATTTCGTCATCATTTCTGCTGTTGCCGCCATTCTAAGGCATTTAAAATATGGATGTTATGAAAATAGGCAGGAAAAACCAATGGATACATACAATTGGGTCTAAGCCGGTTCACTGAATGAGAACCGGCCTAGATAATACTGCTTTCAAAAGCGCCGCTGTTGGGAAAAAAGAAGAAAAATGTGTGGTACTGCAGTAGTTTGGCGCTTTGGCGGTTTTGTGTATCCCGCGTGTCGATTTTTTCACGTTTGGGTTAACTCTACCACGGCAAGAAGCTAACCAGAAGTTTTCCAATAATTCGGCTAATCTTGGTGCCCGAGGCTTTTTCCAGAGATCAAGAGTCAGTTGAGAATTGCAAGCATGATGGAAGATTTACCGTATCGCGTTGAATATTCAAAAAGCGGCAGAGCCGGTTGCAAGATTTGCAAGAGTCCGATAGCCAAGGATAGCTTACGAATTGCCACCGTTGTTCAGGTACCTAATTAATTTCTAAATTTATAAATAACACGAACACGTTGCAGATCTTGCGAGGCGTCCTTCAGTGCCGTTTTTTTTTCAGTTTTTTCCCTCATTTCCCTCTGTTTAACCTATTTTGTTGTTTAGAATACAAATTTCACGTTTTTGCAAATTTTAATTGTTTATCATTCAACCTCAAACGCTGTTATTTTTTTTATTCATTTTATGTACAGAGTCCTTTCCATGATGGTAAATTAGAACGATGGCATCATGCTAGTTGTTTTTTTCAAAAACAACGCCCCAAAACAGTTGGGGATATCGCTCACTTTGATAACATTCGATGGGAAGATCAAGAATTTATCAAAAAGAAAATTGGTAAGGCATTGATATTTATTTTCTGATTTGTTAATTGCTTTTTATTATATTTATACATATCTATATACCTTTTTTAAGAATTTTAAACATTATTTTATAAGTTAAATTATAAGTATAATTTTTTTGTTAGATATTTATTTATTGATTAATTTTGAAAAGTATTTAAGAATAAGACTTTATTGGCTTTTATATTTTTATTTACTTGATAGTACTAAATTTTTATTGTATCTATAAAATTAAAAAAATAACAATGATAACAAGTTTTTATAATAGTTATTATTTTCATAATAACTTGATTTAAAATACATCTTCATAAAATATTGTATAGAACTTGGATCTAAATTGCTCCTAAAATATATTTTAAATTTTTCTTTGATTAATTGCAAATAACTTTTAAATTTTAAATTTTAATTTTAAAAAAATAATTGTTTTTAATAGTGTAAGTAAAAGGTCATAATATTACTTATATAAATAAATGAATCTGATTTAATTCACCTATTTTATTTTTAAATATTTTAGCGGTTATAATTTAAATTATTCAAAGAAGTATAAAAAGAAAACTTGCCAAATTACTTTTTAAAATAAAAATTATTGTAAAAATGAATAAAGCTGGAATTACCTTGGTATGATTTAAAATTATACGAAAAATAAAACTTATTTTATAAATAAACCAAAAACTATGTATGAATTTACATCAAATTTTTAAAATTAAAAAAATAGTTTTGATATAAAAGGAATACTTTTAATATTTTTAAATTAATTCATTTTTAGATTTATTTTATACTTTTTACCTTATACCTTAAACATATTTGTTATTTTATATTATTGTAATTACCTAATTTATTGTTAATTTTTAAAAAATCTAATAGTATATTTGTAAATTTTTATTTAAAATTAGGTCTGTTTATAGTAATAATTCATAATGTATTTATTTTTTTCAGTCTCACATTTTCCATGAATTTTTGTTTTGAGACCGAATTAGTTTATAATTTTAATTTAATTTAAACGTTGCAAATTAATTTTAATTATTAGCCAATCATATCTGTTAAAATGTATAGAAAATATAACTAATAATTAAAAATAATCCATATACCTGTTGATATAAGTGCATTATATTCTTGAACAAATGTTAAAATAAATTCCTAGAATAATCGATCAATTCAATTAAACCTTTTTAAATAACAAATAAATCATTAAAAAATTTATATCAAAATACACTTATTTCTCTGTGTTTTATGTAATTGAAACCTCGTTTAAAGAATTTACTGACATTTGAAACGTGAAATTTGTCTAATTATTCTTGATTTTCTTATGTTTTGATTACGAATTAAAATAAAAAATTTTCTTAATAAAAAGTTATTAAGTAAGTAACGTTATCTTTGGAATGCAACTTTTCAAAAATTTATTAGGTATACTAGACGCTTCATTTTGAATTTCTAGATTACAATGCATAATTTAAGAATAAAAAAATGTTAATATTTTAATTATAAAAAACAAATTTGTGTCAAACAATTTTATAATGATTCAATTGCATAAATTAACATTGATTGAAATATTCAAATAGAAAATAAATATTATGAGAATTCATATGAGAACTGAAACAGGTGATTATTTATTAATGTGCAACTCTAGTTGTTAACTAACGCTAATTTAAAAGCCAAGTGAACTTTTATTGTATGCTGTAGAAAAATAGACTGTTGAATAAATCATTTGCAGATAAGTGCGAATAAATATTAATATATACATGAATTTTTGACTAAAATGATGCAAAAAGAAAATAATTTTACATAAACGTAAGATAAAAAATAGAAAAATTTCTGAGATGTAGTTTATGAGTAAAATCGACGAGACGATAATACTATATAGGAAACAGTATTCATTTTTTTTCAGAATTCGTCGGTATATATTGAATTGATTAGATTGGTCAACACGCTATAAAGTTCACACTTATAATGTTACTAAACAACACTGTAGAGGTTGATAAAAGAACAGTGAAAGGGAAGCAATAATATCTTTACTTCATTTTCTGTACATTTTCTATGACATATTAATGCACTTCGTACATCAATAGCGTTTGTTTGAAAAGTATATTATTTTAAAACTAATTCGCGTATCAAAAACAATAGAAAATTTAATAATTTGTAAAATCTAATATTTTATGCACATTAATAGAAATGTTAAACGTATTTAATTGTGATCCATCTAATTTCATAATTTGATATTATTACAATTTTTTAAACAGTTATTCAGATAAATTAAAACAATCATTGAATGCGTCATTTTTAGTATAGATAATAGTGTTCAAAATCTTTTAAGAGTTTTTTTTAGTTATTATCCTTATATTTCTTATACGATCAGTATTTACATACTTTTTAATTTGAATATTATGTATATCGTAAAATTAAATAATCAAGTTTTTTATTATAATTCACTTTCATATTTAATATTTTTATGTCAATTTTATTTATTACTCATTAATCAATTTTAATTACAAAAATATATTTTGCTAAATATTAAAAATAGCAGTAAATAGATTTAAAATGAATAAATAAACTTGTAGTTTTATAATTTTTGATATTTTTAATATTTTAAATTTTATTTAACATAGTTTTCCGTTTGTTATGAAATGGATAGTATTGCTATGTATATTTTGAATATATTATTTATCAAGAAAATACTCATTGAGTTGTTCCTGTAGATCTAAAAAGCAAACGCAAATACACTGTAAATGCGTATGAAAATATTATATTTTGTATTCAATTTACAACAAAAAAACGATAATATTCAAACTCTTATGAACTGTAATCACTTTAACCATTATATTAAATTATATTAAAACGCGTAAAATTTCGAGGATTAAAAGATGAGGAAATTATTTTACAGAGGAAGTAGCGGCACTTCCAGCACCCGCAGCCAAGGGTAAGGGTGGCAAAAGTGGAGGTGGTGCCCATAAACGAACCAAGACTACAGCTGGTGATAATTGTGATTTTCGTGTTGAATACGCCAAGTCTAATCGATCCAAGTGCCGTGGCTGTGAAGAGACAATCGTCAAGGACGAGATGCGTTTGTCGAAGAAAGACTACGAGAGCGAAGACGCAAGGAAATTCGGCGGCCTCGATCGATGGCACCATCTTGAGTGCTTTGCTAAGCTCAGAGCCGAGCTCGAGTTCTTTGATACAGGCTCGAATCTATCGGGCATCGATAGTCTCTCCAAAATTGATAAAGAGGCTCTGATCAAATTGCTGCCCAAGATTAAGGAGGAAAATGTGGCACCGTTGGCAAAGAAGATTAAAGAAGAGCCAATCGACGATCAGGAGGAGAAGCAACTGAAGGCGCAGAGTAAAAAGATGTTCGCCACGAGGGACCAGCTTTCCAGTCTTAGCAAAAAGAGTCTCGTTAAGCTCTTGGAAGCTAATGGACAAGCTATACCTACGGGAACTAGCGAGGCAAGCTATTTTTCCTAAAAATAATTTCGCTTATAAAATAGAGATATGAGCCATTATTTTCGGTTATTTGGAAAAGGTATAGTTAATTATAGATTTTTAAAGGGATCATAAAAATCAATAGATTTTTATTTTAATACATTGTCATTTAAACATGAAATATTACAATAAAAGCAAACATTACAAATCTTGAACTTGTTTGAATAATATTTTATGCAAACATCTCCGAAATCTATTGGTTGTCGAATAAAGCTGAATCAATTCTTTTAAAAATCTAATAAAGCTTTCATTTTTAATATGTAAGCATTAATATACCATTTTAATATAGTCTTCGTATAACTTTGATTACTATTGAATGAAGAAATAGATTAAATTTAATTTGAGTATTTAAGATAAAAATATAATTATTGTCTGCTAATTCTTAGATCCGAATTAATATAATTCTTTAGGAAATTAAATTACTCTTTTATACGTTAAAATTTATATTCCATTTTATTCTTGTTACAAATAAATACCGATATTCTGTAATTTAAAATCCTGTTTTGAATAATTTTTTCATAGAAATTAGAAATAACGTATAATTCTAAATTTGATAATGATTTTGTATAGGATAATATTGGATGGCACACGTTTTTAAATGTAATAGAAATAAATTAATTAAAATTGTTCGTATTATATATTATGCATTACATATCGAAATATCTAATTTATTATTATTTATATTTACAGATATTAGATGCTCTTGCAGATGCTATGCAATTCGGCGCTTTAGAACCTTGTTCAAAGTGTAATGGGCAATTTCAATATAAATCTGGAAATGGATACAAATGTACTGGAAATTCAGACGAATGGACTTTATGTGAGAATATTTCACAAGACCCTAAAAGAAAAAAGTTTTATATTCCAAAGGATCTAAAAGAGGAACATTCCTTTTTGTAAGTACTTTTATCATTAAATAAATGATAATATGTAACATTATAATAAGTAAAAAATATTCGAATTCGTATAATGTAATAAATTATTGTTAATTAACATGGGAAAACATTTTTTTAATTCATATTTTAAAATATCGTGTATTTATTTTATAAATTTATATCGATTTAACCTTTTTATTATGTTTTTCAAATATTGTATTATTCTTATCAAATAATTATTTCAAAATAAATCAACCCTTTATATTATTTTTCTCAATAAATGATAAAAATATCCTTACTTTTCAGATCATCGTATAAGCCTAAAATACGACGAAGATTGCTAAAATTAAGGGCTCCGACAACATTGAGTGCTATAAAAAAAGATAAAGATGAATCAAATGGTTCTAAGATTCAGGGTAAGCCACGACCTTTGAAACACTTGGATTTTGTGATTGTAGGTAAAACAATTAAAAACAAAGACGAACTAAAGAAAGAAATCCTGTTGATGGGCGGTAACGTGAGAAGCGAAGTATCCGAGGATACAGCTGCAGTTATATCTACTCCCGTTGAAGTCGAAAAGATGAGCAGAAAAATCGAGGATGCTCAACAACGTGATATCCATGTCGTATCTGAAGATTTTGTTGAGGAAGCTAAGGATTTTACGGATACTCCAGTCATACTTATTAAGAAAAAGTCGATTGCATCCTGGGGTGGTAATCCGTCCTCGAGGATTTCCAAATCTATAGCTACGGTAATGCCAATTCAGTACACAAGTTTGTTTAGTCACATTAACCAAACATTTATTAAATATTTCAGTCAAATTTTTATTATATATCAATTGATTAATGCTTGTCAACGATTAATTGCTACTATTACATTCATAATAATATTTAAATTTATTATTTATTAGTTTTATAAAAAAAATAAGTAACAAAGAAAGTAATCGATATTTTTTATAATTAATGGCGCAGTGAGTAATAAAGAACTGCAAGCTTTTAACAATTTTATAATATTATATATATTCTGAATAATGTTCTTATTGAATAAATTTTTCCAAGTTCACGGTAAATTACAATATAAATTCACTTATTAATTTTTATTAGAATTTTATTTATTTATTTTTAAAAGTAATTTTAGAAATCTGCATTGAAAAGCAAAAGTCGATATGAAAAATCATCATCTGGTAAAGTAAAGCTTCGGGTAAAAGGCGGAGGTGCCGTTGACCCCGACAGTGGACTCGATGATGTAGCTCACGTTTATCAATGTGGTAAAGAAAAATTTACAACTACACTTGGTCTTACAGATATCCAGACCAAAAAGAATAGTTTTTATAAATTACAAATACTCAAACACGATAAGAAGAACAAGTATTATTTATTCCGCAGTTGGGGCCGAATCGGTAATTCTAATTAGATTTATTTTAAAAGTTTTTTCTGATATTTCTCAAAATGCACAAGTTAATGAAATTTTTTGTTATAAAAGTTTTTAGTCTTTTCTTTTATTATATATGTATATATATAAATAAATAAATAAATATTATTTTGTTTGTTTATTATAGATAATTATAGTAAATTAAATTTATGACACATAATTAGATAATTATTAATGTGTGTGTGTGTATCAAACATTTTACTTTATAAAATCCTAGTTATTTATCTCTTAAAACTAGAAGCATTTATTAATTAAACTTGTAAATATAAATTCTTATCAAATTGATATGTGACAGGTACAACAATTGGTGGTAATACGTGTGATTCTATGGAAGTAACAGAGTGCATTGATATGTTTGAAAAATTGTATGAAGAAAAATCAGGCAATCTATGGAGTAAACGCAATAATTTTGTCAAAGTACCCCTAAAAATGTATCCTATTGATATAGACCACGGTGATGAAGTAGACAGTTCAAAACTGCTCGAATCTAATATCAAGAGTAAGTTGAAAAAACCGATTCAGGAACTTATACGTATAATTTTCGATGTGGATTCTATGAAAAAGGCTATGTTAGAATATGAAATTGATCTGGATAAAATGCCGCTTGGAAAAATCTCAAAAAAACAAATACAACAAGCTTATGTGGTTCTCACAGAGTTACTGGTTCTTATAAAAGAAAATAACATGGATAAAACGAAGTATATAGCGGCTTGTAATAAATTTTACACACTTATACCTCATAATTTTGGTATAAATGAACCTAGGTAAATAAACTTTTTAATAAATATTTTTTTCAGCTTTTTTAAATATGAAGAAGACTATAAAGTGTACAAAATAATAATAAGCTGATTGCTAAACAGAGAAAGGTTTTATATAAGGTTGTAGGCATTCATAAAATTAAAAAATTTAATTTTATAATTTTTGCTAGAAAATTGATAAATAGTCTAAACAATGATCAATAAATTATCATATAAACTAATACAATTTTGTGGTTTATGATAATTTATAACTGATTATCGTAGTGTTCTTTTTAAAAAATAATTTCCTTTGTGTCATAACAATCTGAAATTCATAAAGTATAAAGGTTTTATCATTAGGTATTTATTTTATCTGTAATCGATCAAATTAATAAAATTATAACTATCGTTTCAGTAATTTTTAGCTTGATAAACTAACTTTAAGAAAACTTGTTTTTTGTTCAAAAAAATTAATTGTTTTTCAAATATTTAAGCATCTATAGTCTTTTAATTGTATTAGTACTTAATTGCTAGATATATTAATTAAATTTTAATTTCAAATAATTTATTATTTAGAAAAAAATTTGAACTTAAAGATAATCATAGGTTAAAAATTATATAAATACACAGATAAAATTTTAACCATTTAATTAAACCATTTAAAAACCATACATAACATTTTTTTAACCTGAATGTTAAGTAATTTTGTTCTTTACCATAATATGCTTATTCTTTGATTAAATTATAAATAAATGAAATCACTGTTTTCTTTATAATCTAGTATTATTGAGACAGAGGCTGAAATTCAAAGCAAGAGTGAAATGTTAGAATCATTATTGGACATGGAGATAGCTTACGATCTTCTTCATGTGAAGACCGATGAAAACAAGAATCCTCTAGATGCTCATTACGAACAGCTGAAAACAGAGATTGACGTATTAGATAAAGAGAGCGATGAGTTTAAACTGATCGAGAAGTATGTGAAGAATACACATGCCGAGACGCATAGACATTATGAACTTGTTATCGAGGAGGTATTTGTAGCTAAAAGGAGCGGAGAAGAGCGCAGATACAAGCCTTTCAAGAAGCTACCCAATAGAAAACTATTGTGGCACGGTTCTAGAGCCACCAATTTTGCAGGTATATTGTCACAAGGTTTGAGGATTGCGCCACCCGAAGCTCCAGTTACCGGTTATATGTTCGGAAAGGGTTTGTATTTTCATAATTAAATTAATTTTATTTTACTTATACTAAATTTTATGTTTAATTCTGATTGAACTGAAGAAAACAAAAGAATAATGTAAATTAAATGTAAATTAAAATTTGACTTATAAAAAGAACAATGAAGATCTTTCGTTTTAACGGATTTTTATTAACGAGCTTTCTTCTAAAATGTATATATTAATTCAAGTAGCAAGCTTAATTGTAATTTAAGTATATAAATAGTAATAATAATGCTAATTCCCAAATGTTTTTTAGGTATCTATTTTGCGGATATGGTCTCCAAGTCAGCCAATTACTGTTGCACCAATGCTAAAGATTCAAAGGGCTTATTACTACTTTGCGATGTGGCCTTAGGTAATATGCATGAACTTTATCATGCGGATTGTATTGAAAAACTGCCTCATGGAAAGCATTCAACGTGGGGTCGAGGACAAACTCAGCCCGACCCTGACAAATCTGTCAAACTCAAAAACGGAGTTGAAGTACCGTGTGGACCCGGGGTTACCGTTGACCTTAAACAAAAATCCTCGCTTCTTTATAATGAATTCATCGTATACGATGTGTCGCAAGTTAAAGTCGAATACGTTGTCAAATTAGACTTCAAATATAAATTTTAAATAAGTTTGCGTTTATTCTCTTCTATTGCATTCATTTATTCTCTTTCTCTCTCTCTCTCTCTCGCTCTCTCAATTACGATAAAATAAATATTTTTATCTTAATCGTATGGTACATAAAGCATTGATTTATTCAATGAAAGAAACTTAAAAATTGATACACTAAAAGATAAATGCTAATTAAATTAATTTAGCATAAAAAACTTTAATTTGAAGATAGTATAATTTGATAAGAGATTTAGATTATAGTAGATTTTAACATTTAAGTCGAATTATAGTCTGTATTTTAATAATACTATAATATGAAGATAAATTAATCTAGTTTCAAATATTAAATTAATAACAATTTGCGCTTAGTCAAATTTGATAAATGTAATAAATATTTATAGTTGAGCTTCATTGTTCAAATATTTTTTAATAAAACTGAAAAAAAGTAAATAATACAATCGAATTAATTAATTGAAATTTGAAAATATAGAACTTATATGTGAAATATAATGATATTCAGAAATGTTATAAATAAGAATATATTTTCAACTTATTGGAGTTAGTTTCATAACTTAATACAGTTACCTGAAATAAATAATTTAAGTGTGTGGTATATAATAATTAATTAAAAGCCATAACGTTTTTATCAGAAAATTAATTTATTATGTACACGTCTAATAATATATGTATTATAACTA
This sequence comes from Dolichoris vasculosae, assembly GCA_018907195.1. NCBI lineage: Eukaryota > Metazoa > Arthropoda > Insecta > Hymenoptera > Agaonidae > Dolichoris > Dolichoris vasculosae. The sequence continues at coordinate 5,595,176 of JACCHY010000003.1, forward strand.
AATTTAAAAAATCATCGAAAAAAATTTGTCTTATATTATAAACTATTTAAAATCAATATTGTATTAAACATTTTTATTTGAATTGAAATTTATAATCTACATTATTTACGTTTAAAAAATGTATGTAAATGCCATTTTAATAAAATCTTCGTAAAAACGATAATTATAAATTAAGTCTGAATTTAATCAATAGTACATGATTTAAAACCTAGTGTAAGATTATCTATATTAAGATTATATTATTATTATTACTTTTGTACGTTATAAGTAATTGAAAGATATTTCATTTACTTTTTCAATTATTTAAATATTCAGAACTGAAATTTTAAACTATTATACCGTGATAAATTTTTTTACCATTTATAACTTTAAAATGGAGAAAAAATGCATTTATTATAATATAAAAAATAAAGTTTATTTTGTGTGAAAAATTGCTTTTGAATAATTTTTATCATAATATATGAATACCTTAATAAAACATTATTTCAATTTAACTATACATCAAATGTTTTTAATTCTTTACTACTTCAAGTCGTCGATATGATATGCTCTACATTTTGCAAGTTCCTTAATATCATAAAAAGCAAAAAAGAACAGCATCAAAATTAATAAGTGACCACCTATCGTCAAATAAATTAGTATTAAAAAATTTTTTCGATGCAACCTTGGAAAATTGACAGAAATGAATAGGCATACGAAAATTTCGGTATGTTTTATGTATACAAGAAATGTCCTTTGATTGGAATAAGGAAATCTTGGAAAGCTTCCTCGCTGAATATCAAAAGCACGAGTGTCTCTGGAATCCTTATCATCGATATTTTAAAGATTGTTTTACCAGAAGCGAGGCACTAAAGAATATCGTAAAAGTTACGAACCATAATGTCACTGTAAAAGATTGTTTACGCTTACTTAGAAAAATCAGAGAAAAGTTAAGTTTTAAATATTTTTTCAATCTAGCTTTTAATATAAAACAAGTAGTTATTAAAAAATTAATAATTTATTATATTTAGCACCATTTTTAATCCTTTCTAAATTATTATAAAAATTAAATAAATTTAAAAATAAAAATATAATATTAAACGAAAGTAAAGAATATTATCATTTGGCACTATTTATATGTAAAAATCTGTGTAAATAGATATAATTGATTCAAACTAAACTCATTTAACTTATTTTAACGATATCGAAACCTCTTATTTATAATTTAAAAATTAAATAATCAAATTGTTATATTGTAATATTTATTTATTAAACTTTTCACAAGCACTAGCAAATCAATATTTGAAAAATGGAAATGTAATATTGAGTCCACGTCATACTTTTTTAAAAAAGCAAACACTTTTTTTCTGTATAAAATTTAAAACTACATAAAACATTTATAAGATCCCAAGTTTTTATATATTCAAAATCGTTTGCATATTGAGAAACCAACCTGTCTTTACTATAGTGACAAACGTACCTGTTTAGCATAATTTGTATAAGATTATCATTACCAAAAGTTTAAATAATATAACTATAAACTTCGATAAAATGTTTTGTTCAAATACATAATTTATAGAACAATGATAGAAAAGTTATATAGTTTAAAATTACATTAATGATTGTTATAATAATTGAATAATAAGTTAGAGAAAATTCATTTATATTTTCCTATTGACTTTTCTTTAGTTTATTGAAACTACTTAACATTTTTATAACTCTTAAAAAATCAAATTTAACTTATCAATGAATATAAATGTATAATTAATACAGTTTTTATAATTTTGGTAGCTGTAAAACTGTATAATATTTAGAATATGTGAAATATAAAAGAATTTCTTAAAATAAAATTTTTTATTAAAAAATACTTTGCTTAATAATTTTAAGCCTGAAGTTATGTACTATAAATTAAAAAATATATTTTAAAAGTTATACGTTCGAATTGATAATAAGAAAGTAGATGTATGTATATTAAAACAAAAAATATTAACTTGGAGTTATTTAAATACCATCTCATATAACATTCATTACATAATGTAGAAAAAATAGTTAATACGACGTTATAAAATAATAAAAAGTAATTTTTAAAATTATATCAAAGATACTTAATTATAAAAAAAGGATAGGACATTTCACTACATTTAAATATAAAAATATTTATCTATATATATATATATATATATATGTATGTATTCAACGTGTTCATTTAAACAAAAAGTTATATTCAATTGTTTTTTTCTAAATTAAATTAAGATTTATGTTGTTTAATAAACATGGTTAGAGAATATAATTTGTTTACAATACAGATAAAGTTAGTTTTTTTATATAAACACTACTTATTTTAATACTCGTTTCTTTGAATTAAAATGGCAATGTCTTTAATTCAAATCGAGTCTTATTTTATTATTTTAAGCTCGTATTAAAAAAATGTGTTTAATAAAAAATTTTACAAGTTTTTGATAGATATATTATAAACAATCTTTTTAATAATTTATTAAAGTATAAATAATTTAAACAACTTGATTAGATGCATGTATAGAATATATTTAATAAAACTTGTATTCAGATACATAAAGGATCAAAGCAAAGAATTTCTAAATAACAGAGTTGGTCATTGCGGAAAATCTCTTTCGAAATGGCAAAGCATTGTCAAGGCAATGTTCGAAAAAATAGTACACGATGAAGAGCAATGCAACGCAACTGCCTGTGAACGACCATACCTGCGAAATTTGAATTTAACAAAGTTATATCGGTTCACAATCTCCTCTGAGAAGCGAAAGAAAGATAAGATTCTTATCGAAAATAGTCGGTAAGTTTCTCGTATTGATTTTAATGAAAACTGTAGGTATACTTGTCACTTTGTTATGTTTATATAAAAATATTAATTTTTGTTTCACATTATTGTTACATATAATTGAACATAACTGTTTTTCTATTTACTTTCTATGTAACTGTTTAATGCATATACTATTTATTTTATAATAATAAATGAATACGTAATAACTCGGTTATTTCTTCAAAATTATTGATTCGCATGCTTTAATTACTTTTAATAAATTCGATATTTCTTATTCTATCTGAGATTTGTAGCTCAAAACAATTAAGAATAAAAGAAAATTCTTAATGAATATGAAAAATTTTCATATTTTTATTCAAACTTAGTTGTTGTGAATCAAATATAAAATATATTTAAACTTATGATTTTTTGAAACAATAATTTTTATATTAAAAATTTATGGAATAGTTATATATAACATAAATTTAACTTTTATATAAATGTTAATATTTTGCACTATTTATTTCAATATAATATTTATAATATTATTTTTTATTATTATTTATTAAATTAATTATGTTTATTAAATTAACTAATGATTTTTAAAAAATAATCCAATTTATTCATACATTAATTGATACTTTTTCAATATTCTAGGTATAATTTATTTAATATTATAATCAATAACTGATTTTTATTTATTATTTTATAAAAATGTATTTGTACCTGTAATAATTTTCATAAAAAATTATTGATATATCCATAATAGTAAACAAAAAGAATACTTGGCTTTTACAATTTCTATATTTGTAGAGAAAATAGAAGTAGTATAAAAAGTATAGAATAAATGTCTACATATAACCTATATATACCTATGTATAATAGTTAAATCATTTCAATCAATTTCTCTTTTTATTAAATAATTGCTTTAATATTTAAAATCTAATTTTTGAATAGTTTGATATTTTTTACTTTACTTTCTAAACGATGTTAACTAGAATTTTTTCTTACTACAATATATTATTACATATTAATTCAAATATTAATTTTTAAATTCATTACCTTTTTACCTTAAAATTATTCTATCATATAATGTTGCTATTTTTTATACTTAAGTTATTACTAATAATAGTCTGATTTGTACAATTGTTATATTATAATAAAATATTAATTATATAAAATTGTTTAAATAAATATATTCAATTACAGTATATAGTTACAAAGAATTGACTGAATTGAACATAAATTAATATATTTATGGAAGACTATTTTTCATCATTATAATTTTTTTTATTTATAATTATATTTAATTGTAAATATATTATCAATATCTTTTAATTAGGAAAAAAATTTTGGCAGGAGTAAAAAGAAAAGAAAAGGCATAAAAAATTGCAGTACCAAACTGGAGAATAAAAACAAATGTTGCAGAGATGTCGAGCAAAAGGAGGAAACAAATTGTTGCAACAAATCAGGTATAAGAAATTTTATATTCTTCTTCATAATTTAATTTCATTTACAGCATATAATAAAAGAATAATGCAATAAATTTTTTATAATGTTAAATTAAAATATATTTTATAATCAATTATTATACAATATAAAAGTAATAAATATAATGAATTTTGATAATAATTTATTTAAAATTTTAATATGTTAAAAATATTAAATATTTTGTTAAAGATGAGTGTGTAATTAAATTAAAATAATTGAAATTAAAATTAGTTTTTATTAGAAATATTTTATAATAATATTAACCTTATCAAATAGATAATTGTTTGAGTATAAAATATGAAAGAAATAATGTCAATAACACTAGAAAGACTTAATGATAATAATATATAACGATTTTAGAAACCAACACATAATTTAATAATTATATGAGATAAAACAATAAAATTTAAAAGAGTTAAATAAGAGACGATTATATAATATGAGCAATTTATATTTTACGTGATATTAGGTTGAAATTATGCTTGTAAAATTAACATCATGGCTTGATATTGTGCACCTCTTAAGATAAGAATAAAATGTAAATTAACTAAGAAAATTATCTGTCACTCTAAAAGAACTAAAATACGCAGGTTTTATTGTGTTTAATATTATTATATAGATAAAGATATTATCTAATTTTATATTAGTTATTTGGTAATTTTTTGTCAGAATAATAATATTAAAATAATAATTAGTTGTATACCTGTATTGATAAAACGATTTATGTGTGAAGAATTAAAAATTCTTATTTAATATTCAGGTTACGCAAAACTTCAGAATACTTGGAGGAAAAAGCGTGATAACAATCTGGATAATTTAATATGTACTCAAGGTAATTGTAACCAAACCAGTACCCGAAGTCCTGGATATACGTCTCATCTTAAACGATTAAATCAAGTAGAAAATATCTGCAAAGATCCTTGTACCTCCAATGGTTAGACTTTCATATTTCCTATTAAGTTTTTTATATTTATATATATTCACTATTTTATTACATTTTTATAGAAATATTAGCTAATATGCACTGAGATTTTCAAGCCAATTAAAAAAACAAAATAGTTTTCTATTTAATTTATTTCTTAATATTAAATTTATATATCTCAAAATAAAATTATATAAAAAATAAATAAATATTCTTTCATATATATATTATTAAATTATTAAAAGTGTACTCTGATAATTCGGGGAAAAGAAAAGAAAAATACTTATACATTATTATTGCCCATAATTATCAGCCAAAATATTTTTCTTATAAGTACTTATAATTTCATAAATTATTGAAAAAAATTATTTTAATAATAAATAATATTACGATATCGTTACGATATTTTTAATTTTGATACTTTTTAAAAAAAATTTATATTTAAACTATAAAAGTAAGAATTTACAAGAAATTAATTTATCGGAATCAATGATAATATCTATTATGCTTTAACTAATTAATAATAATACTCTATTAAATTGATATTCTAGGGAAGATAGGAAATTTTTTAATTAAATAAATGCATAATTTTAAATTTAATTCAATTATATCTATCCTTTTTTCTATTCAACAATATACATATTTCACAATATCAATGTAAAAACATTAGGAATAAAACGATAAGTAAAATAGTCCTTTCCTTTATAATATATATTCTTTTTAATTTAAAATCTGTTATTAATTTTATAAAATATTAAATATTCTTAAAATGTTGATAAACTATTAAGAAAACAATCATGTATGTATTTTGTTTTTAAGATTTGGTATTAATATTATTTATACAATTATAGTATAATATTGTACATAATGTTTAATTTCATTAACATTATAATATTTTCATGAAAAGTTTTACAATAAACTAATTATTCAAAATTTATATTGAAAAGATTTTGGAACTTATCAACCAGTATCTCAAAAAAATAATACTAATCGAAGAAACACCACAACCTCGTTGCAATTCACAATTTCCAATAGATTCAATAAAAGTTTTCCTAAAGAAAAAGGAATGCCGTGCTGCGAATTTGCCAAGAATGCACAGGGTAACAAAGCATCTGCAGTATCTGATACCGGAAACAGTTATAAGGATTGTAAAGAAAAAATTACGCCAACATGTCTATGTTCTAAGAATCTCCAATGCTCTAAAGCATCTGGCAACATTACTAATGACCAGTGTTCGAAAGAAAAGGTGACAGTTTGTTCCTCTTGCCCCAAGAATTTACAAAGTTCCAGAAATTGTGTAACGCCTAGTACTGCTAATAGTGATAAATATTCCAAAGAAAAAGTGTCATTGTGCAATTCGAAAAATCAACAAGTTTCTAAGACATGTGAGAAATCTGGCACCGTCATTACTGATAAATATTCTAAGGAAAAAGTGATGCCTTGCTGTTCATGTTCTAAAAATTTACAGAATTCGAGTTTGTGCATAATGTGTGATACTTCTTCAAAAGAAAAGTCTAGGGAAAATGTGATATCTTGCTGTTCATATCCAAAGAAGAGTCCACAAGAGTCTAGAATCTGCGAAGCATCTAGCAACGTTAACAAAGATAAGTGTTCTAAAGAAAAAGAGTCGTCGTGTTGTCCACGTTCCAAAACTCCACCAAACTCTAGTATACAAGAAGGATCTGCAACTGTTTGTAACGACAAATGCTGTAAAGAAAAGATAACATTATGTTGTTCACATACCAAGAATCTTCAACATACCAAAATATCTGAAACATTTGCAACAAATATCAGTGATAAGCACTCAAAAGATAACACGAATTCATGTTGCCAACAGTCTAAGAATCTACGAGATAGTGATGAACACTTGTGCACATTAAAGCCACCAAATGTTTGTACCAAGCAAACCTGTCCAATTTATTCACATACCAGTACTGGTAAGCTTAATATTATTTTATTCGAACATCTATGTTAGTAATTAAGTTATACAGGAAAAATGGTTTAATTGTAATCTCTATTACATAGATTTATATTTATATATGTCATATGAACCACATTTTTATATGTCAACTAATTTCCAATAGTATGATTCTGATGAAATATAGATTCAGTATAAGTAATATTACTTAAAACAGAATATTTAGTAATAAATTTCAGTATGAACTTATAAATTAGTTTTAATTTTAGAAAATAATATTTGAAAGTATATTACCGATAAAAAGGAATTATACTATTTTCATAGTATTTACTTAATATACGATAACTAAGAAATTAAATAAATGTTAGTTTTAATAAAATTTACTAAATTCTGAATCGCTAGGTTTTAACTAATTTTAATTATTATAAATTGCAAGTATACATAAAATAATCAATATAAGGAATTAATGTTTCTTAATTATTAAAAATTCTTTACATATTTACGTTATTGACATGTTTTTCTAGAAATATTTAATTACATTATATCTTCATTTGATCATGAAAGACTTATTTCTACTAATAGATTTAGAACGTATAAATTATAATTATTATTAAAGAATCAAGTTTTAAAGATAATTTAATTATTTAAGTTATATATAAATCAGACAATTAAAAAAATTTTTTTTAATGTTTGTTTAATATTAAATAAGCTAATAAACTTTATTATATGATTATATTTTCTTATATTATATTATTTTAAAATAAAATATAAAAATATTTTTTATGATTCAGCAATTTAGTTCTAGCGTTATTTTTTCTTCGAAAATTTATTTTAAAATTATCTAATATAAAAAAATATTTGCAATATATTTACATAAAATATTTTATAATATTTTAAAGTATTATAATATTCTAAACAATTTTATATTAAAATCTGTAAAATACTATTTTTTTCATTTGTGCTTATATAAATAATTAAATCTAATTATCAATATAAGTATCGTAAAAAATTTGATAGAAATAGATGTTCATTAAGCAAATCAATTGTAACAGAAGAAAACTCAAAAGTGCTGAGTGTATCTTTTGTCGGATGAAAAACTTGACATGCATCTTGTATAAATATAACTTAAATAAAAGTAAAAGTATAAAAGTATAAAAAAACCCGAAATATTGCTCTGGATGCTAGAGATTATCTTTATCGGGTAGACCTTTGACCCTCTATAAAAATAGTATTGATGGTTGATAGCTGAGCCAGCGAAATGGCTGAACAAGGGATGCTCAACGGTTTCGAAAAGTACGGACGGAGACTACAAGTCGACCGAAACTGTCGATAATCAAAAGCTCGTGAGGTTCGAGCCCATCCATGAAATCAGAAGCACACCTCGAGTGGCTGCGCGTTTCGAGAATAACGTAGTCGAAGCCTACTCGGAATTCAAGGTAGTTTTTCCGAAAAAAACGGAAGAAGTTCCCGAGGTTGCGACTAAATCGAATCGTAGGGTACAAACCGATCGAACGACAAGAGATTACGGAGTGACGGTGAACAAGGAAAACTTTAGCTCCGAAAGTGCAACCAGCCTTGGTTCCAATCGATGGCCGAACAAAAAAGACGTCGGATACAGATCGAACAACATTAATGTTGGTGTTTCTTTTGATGCTGTATCACGTACGTGGAAAAATTTAGCGATTTGCATAAAAAATACGCTTATAATACTCTGATAAATAAGATAAATAAGTAATCTTTTACAAATTCTTATTTCGATTAATTAATTAATACTTTTCAATAGAAAATACTATTTATTAATTATAGAAAAATATTTTCTTAAATTTTACAGTGAAATTTATTTTTAGAAGTTTTAAATTATATAAGAAAGTTATCGTTTAAAAACTATACTTATTATACCTATAATACTATACCTACATCTACTATTAATAATAAAATAATATTAAAAATGTGAAAGACATGACAAAATATTAATATATTAAATCAAATAAAAAAAAATTTTCATTATTTAAAATAATTTTTTAAAAAGTGAATTTAAAAAGGATAGTTTAGAACTGAAAACTTATAAAACATTAATCCAAACTTATTAAATTCACATTAAATTAATATTTAAATAGTTTAATTTACTATAACTTATTGAATTATTAATTTTGTTGTTTTCATTACCAAAAATGATACAAAATTTACTGTATCGTCAAAAAATGTCGCTAAACATTAAAAATTTTGAAAATAAGTATTATTAATAATTTAGCATATAAACATCTTTACTTATCAATTTTATATTTACTTTAATTGTATAATGACTGAAATGTTCTGAAAAATTTAAATATAATATTAAAAATAAATTTCATAAATTCAAAAAATAAAAATTATATTTTATACTAAATATTTTGTAAACTTTGGTTAATTAATTCAAATAATTTTTTCTTTATTGTAGTAATAACTATGATACACGAAGCAAAACTTTTTTCAGTTTTTAGTTTTTCTTTTTATATAATTTTAATTTATTTATACTGATTTTTATTAATTATTTAGTGATCAGCCATAGTAAAATAATTACAAAACCGACAAAAGAGCTTGAATATTCCAATTTGCTTATAAAAAATTTCATTATCCTTTTATTATCTAAAATAAATTTTAATCAAAATATTAAAAAATCATAATATTTTTATTTTTAATTTTATATTCAAATATTAAACAGTTAAAAACTTCAATCTAATTTATTTTTTCAAATATTTGAAACGTTTATAATATTTCAAAATTAATAATATTATTCTATATATAATATGATTATTAAATTATAGTTACTTTTAATATTTTTATATATTACCTTTCGAAAAATTTACAAATAAGAAATAACATTTTATTAAGAAGTAATTATTAAACATTATTATTCAGAGATTATCATATTCAGTTATACATTTCCAAAATAAGTATTACATAATCCCTTGATTTTAAAAGCATGACAGTATCTGAAAATTAATTAAATGTAATTGAATTTAACAAATATATATAAATGTTGATAACATTATATACTAAAATTTAAAATTAAAATTTTTTAATATTATTATAAATTAAGAAATAAATTTTAAAAACTTCATTTTGTCTACAAATATGAACATTATTTTTATACAAATATATTATTGGCTTACAACAAAATTTTTTTTTAAAGCGTGTTATGAAGATAATGCGGATGATTTAGAACCAGAAAAAAATATACATGATTTTATACTTCTAACACCTGGAGGAAAATATATTCCTTTAATAAGAACCAGATCAAATACGAATGAAAAAATTAATTTCAACGATTCTTGTACTTGCAGAAATAGGTTACGTCAACAAGAATCAGAAGTTTGTGATAACGGTTTGTTATTAAATTATATTATTAAAACAGTTTAGAATTTAAAAATGTTCACTAAATAATTAATTCAATTTTTCTACTGATAATTATTTTAAGTAAATTCGATTTTTATACGTTTCAATTAATTATACAAAATATTTGGTATATCAAAAACTAAAATCAACAAAAAAACTAAATAATTCAAATAAATAATAATATAAAAATATAAAAATACTTATAATTAATAAACAGCAATAAAGCAAAGTCGTGAGAAACAAATGCAAAATACGTCAGATGACGAAAAATGTACCTCGACAACTACCAAACTTCTTTTACGCTGTTTGGAACAAATGTTAAATTTAGAGGATCAAGAAGAAAAAGGTATGCTTTATTTACCAATTTCCCTTTTTTAAATTATAAAGGAAATTATGTCTACTGATCAAAAAAAAACTGTAAAAAACTTACTCCTATAATTAAAAACAAAAAAATATTAACAATTAATAATAAGAAATAAAATTCTCAATTAATAAAACTGGTAGTTCGTTCAAATCTCTGTTACTTATCTAATGAATTAAAACTCTCCGTTTTTAACAACAATACAATTTTATCTTCTGGTAATGTCTTTTGATAATAATTTTAATAAATATATAAAACGTATATACCTTAACTGAAACAAAAAGCAGTTAGAAGAATTTTGCGATATCTTTTTAATAGCTAAACTTTAATGGAAATGAATAATATTACTACGTAGTAAGTGTATTTTCGTTTGAAAAGAATTTTCATTAAAATTTTACAATAACCTTAAGAATTTATTTCTATGATTTTTAAACCAAATTTTTAAATATTAAAAAAAAATAATTAATACAATTATTTAATAATTAGCCTTAAATCAATTAGCAACAGAATAGTATTAAAATTCATTTCAGTAGGTAAATATGTAGAAGCAAAGAACGAGCCATGTGAGTCGTGTAAGTGTAAGTGTTCCCAACAACGTGAAATCTCAGAAAAAAATTCTACTTGTTCGCCTTGCTTTACCGAAAGGCAGACTAATTTCAATTCCAGTGCAAACTCTAATCAGCGTGGTAGAATCACCCAAAACTTTTTGGAAATTCTAAAATGTGCTCTAGAAATAGACAACAAAAACGAGTGCGAAGATGAAAATCAAAGACAAAGTTGGCTAATTAAAACTTGAGCAAATCCCATGCAGCATCGTTAGTGGAAGTAATATTAGCCATATGTTGATTCAGATGCAATACTTCTTTGAATTCTTCTAAATAACTGGACACATATTAAAAATATAAACAAAAATTACTTCACCTTTTCGTGACAAATCTAAATGATTAAATTGTAATTAAAATAACAATTTTTTAAGTTTTAAAAATATATCTGTAGTGAAAACCTTATTTTTTATTTAAAATCTTTCTTAAATAATAATAAATAATTAAAGATTTACCGATAAACATAGGGTATGTCAATAATACATAAGGTATTTATTGACATATAGATAATTATTTTAAAAATTTTTACACTGAAAAATTTAAAATAAATTTAAAATCACATATTCATTTTATCACGTGAAATGTATGAAATATTTATAATAACATATCGGAAATATAATTAAATTCGCAGTATAAAAAAAGGTCATTTTATTTAAAAAAAAGTAACGTTTTACTTATAATAAAAAAAAGAAAAATTACTCTTTCAATATTTAAAAGTGTTGTATATATTATAGTTTGACCAAAGTTTGAATTATTTTATTTTTCACAAAGTTATTTTAGAAATATGAAAATTAAAAATAATTATTACCATTAATCGAAAATAATTTAATAAAAAAACATAATATAATCTAATTAATGATAATGTGTTAAATAATCTTATAAATAATAATTAGCACTAATAGCATTTTTAAATATACTTTCCACTTTTGATTCTGTATGGGTTATGCTTCGATTTTTATTCCCGATACATTCAACAATCATCGCTTTCAGATTAATTTTGTCTCTGCAGATTGCAAGTGTAAAATTGAATATTTCTCCCAAAAGAAGTGCTATAATATGGATCAGTCGATTCAGTGCGACATAATCGAGGATTTTGGAGCATCGGTAATAAGCACAGAGACACAGACTTCGAGATCAAACGATGATAAATGTATTTCATGCCAAGATTTCTTTAACAGGTAGAACATTATTAAACACAAATTTTTATGTTTTAACTGTCAAATAGAGTTCAAATATATTTTTAATATAGTAATTAAAAATAAAAAAAATAAAAATAATTTTTTATATTTGTATATCGAAAAAATCAGCTTCTATTTTCATGCTTTTTATTTAAAAATTGAATTGATTTATTTGCAACAAACATAACAATTTTTTTATTTAGTTATCTGCCCTCTGAACAAAGCAAACCTAAAAACCAGAGAATTTCTGCTATTGAAGAAAATGGGTGCACCATTGCTTCTGGTTCAAAATTATTAAAATGGAGACCATGTACGTCACCACAAACAACAAAAGATACAAATTTGGTTTATAGAGATTATTTTAGATGCAAATCCAAAGAGATGATCGATAAAAAAAATTGTAATTGTATCGAAAAAAAAATGGAAACTTCAATGACTTATAATAAAGTCCCTAGTAGTAAAACTTCTTTCACTTTAGAGGTACAAAATAATATTGCGGAGGAAAAATGTTCTAAATCTTTACAAAAGGCGCATTATGAAGCAAAGAAAAGCAGTGGTTAGAAATTATATATTTTATATAATTTAATTGGTCAATTAATTTAGTAAATACCATAAAAATATGGTTAGACATAGAATTATTGATAATTATAAAAATTGAAACAGTTACAAAACATAGATTTGTAATTTATATAATATTAGTAGTTCTATTCAGTTAATATCAAATGTACGAATTTATTTTTAAAAAAATTTGTAAATCTGCATTAATCCTTATAAGAAATTCATCTAATTTAAGCTCTAGAGCAAATATTAATTGAAGTAATTCTGTTTATAGCGTATTTAATTTTTTCTGACATAGTCATCTTAAAAAATCTATAAAAATTTCTAAGTATTATCTAATTAATTTTTTTTACTTTAGACGTATTGAACGGATCAACATCGATACGCGACTGTGTTGATGAGCGGCCCAATCGAATTGAGGGCTTAGAGAAAAATTTATACCAACAGGATTCCCGCAAGACACCGACCATTAGTTATGTTAAGTTTAATCAATCATATCGTACGTTCATTGCCAAGAGTCCAACGAGACACCTGGATGATGATTATAATGATCAGTTGTAGTTCTAAGAGAAGGTTCGTGAAACTCATTCTTTCCATAACCATCAATAAGTAACATTACTTTATGAAAACTTTTATACAGAACAAGATTTTAATTTCAAGGATATATGATTTTTATATATCATTATCAATAAAAATACAAGTTTGAAGAATTTCGACAGGAAAATATTCCTCGAATTTTCAAGGAAACAGCTTCAAGTGTATAACTATACGTATATTTTTTTACTCATTTTTTGTAAGCAAATTGTATTCATTCGTCTTAACTAAACAAATCAATGTCTAAATGTTCTTAATTTTGTAAATATATGTGTTTGATTATATCTGATCCGTTACCAAATTTTTTTATTTTATATTTAGAGGATCTTACTTGTTCATTAAAAGTATTTTTAAAATTATTTCTTACCAAAATCCGTAACTAATACCTATTTTCTTACATAATTAGAAATTAATTTTTGTTATTCATAAGTAAAAGACATAATCTATTTTTAATTGCTATTTTAAATAAAAATAAATATAAATTTCTAACAAATAATGCCGTTGCACTTACTGACCATTCATATCTAAGTATGCTTCAATTCCATAATTATTTCCGTACAAACATATAATATTGACATTATATGTACTCTAATATTTTCTTTCTGACCTACTTATCTGTAATAATAATCCGTAAACAATCGTATCCTTTTTCCTTCGTTTTGTCCGATTTGACTTATTCTCACCATTAAAATAATAGATAATAATTATATATTATCATTAAGCAAACAATTAATATTAATAAGCTGCTAAAGCTGACGTTAAATTTTATAAAATTGTCATCGTTTTTTGCTAAAATTTCGAACGCAAAAATGATACTTATTTACAGAAACAGATGAAATAAATACTTTCCCATAATATAGATTCTAGAATACTTTTAATAAAACACTTCGTTTTGATTGAAAGTTATTTAATTTTCAGAAGATTATCTATAAAAATTGTTCTATCCAGATAAGCTATCGTCAGATTTAATGTTATATACTGCATTTAGCTTATTTCATTCAACGTTGAATAGTATTATAATAAACGTCTCCAGTATCCATTATCGTAAGAATAATTTTCTTTACAACTTTAATTAACTTTAAAATAGTTTTAAAATTGAGTGACTTGGTTTGTAATACCCTTTTTTAATATTATTTTTCTTCACTATTATGTAAATAGTAAACTATATATAATATAGTATATAATGACGGAACTAATTACTTTAGGTTCGGAGTCATGATACTCGAAAAATGTTGTATTACGGATGGTTTGTCTTTATAACCATTTACTATTCATTCTTTTGCTTTTAGCTTATTGTGATATAATAGTTATTGTTAGAGCCTATAATCTGATTAGATTTTTTTTAATTACGAAAAATGGAAGTGCAAATAAAGACTTAAATACACCTTATTTTCAATGAAAATAGCAACAATTAGTGTTACACTGTCCGTTAAGAAATCATTTAACTAAAAGAAGATATTTACATTACTCCCAAGGAAGAGTAATTATATGATCTTTAAAATATACTACGTGTAAAGTTATTACAGATTTATATAAAAACGATTCAATAACATGAAAATTGTAATCATTGAGTTTGAAATTCTCAGCTATAATAAATTAAATCTCCTTACAGTTTTTTTACAGAATCGCAAGTATTACGCAATAAAAAAATATACACAAATTAATAAATATAAAATTTACTATATTTTGTATTATATAATGGCCAGATTTGACTAGTAGTTTTTCAAAAGTATAAAAGTAGTATATTTATATATGTATAGTTTAAAGAATAATATTCATAATTTTTATTGTGCGTGAGCGAGTGTGCGCGTATGTATAAGGGCGTGTTATAATAGGTAAGCGTATATATATGAACCTGTGTGCGAACATTCGCCAATAAGAAGTTTATTAATATTTTCAGTTTTTTTAATAACTTGCTGCAACATCATTTCAAATTAAATATTAGTTGATAAAAATAACTAACGATGAATTTTATAAAATTAAGAAGATATTTAAATGTCACGCAGTATTTGGTATTATATATAACTATAAATATAAAATTATATAGCATGTGTACTAAATTTAAAAAACTGTTCTATTCATATCAAAATTATATTTTAAATATTTGATGAATAAGAACACGTTATATGCTATATAGAGTATAAGTATTGATTAAATTATACTAAGAACAAAAATACGGCTCACAAAGATTTTCTATTGTTGGATATTTTTTCGTATCTCTCAATATAAGTATTCATATTTTCTTATACCTATAAATTACACAAAAAAGAGCATCTATATATATATATATATGCTTGTAATTTAAACATGCAATGTCATTAAATTCTTTTAAAAACAACCAATAAAAATTTTTGCAATATGACCATTGAATCAAAACCGAAAATAGAAATAATACATAGTAATTCCAAATGGTGGCTAAAATCCGTTCCGAAAGAAATCTCATGGACAAATATAAATATTCTGCGCTTTCTTCGACTTTATGAATCTTTTCCAGTACTTTGGAATTTTCGGCATCGTTATTACAAGAATTCATCGAAGAGGTTAGCGGCTTATAAAAAAATTACTGAAATTTTGAAATTGAAGAATGTTGATGAAAATGCCTGTAAGCAACTCGTTCAAGAATTGAAAAGGCGATACATTCAGGAGAAAACATTTTTTAGAGATGAAAATCAATGTCAGCCAGTTTGGTTTCATGTTTTGAAAAATATAATTAAGCAAGTTTTGGATTCGGCAGATCCGTTTGACGGTAAGTTCTTAAGAGTTGTTATATGTTAACACGTAGATTAAAAATTATGTGTAAATATTCCTATACTAATTATACTTTTATTCATATAAATATAATCGATTTGAATCATGAATTATAAATTATATATATATATATATATATATATATATATATAACTCAAGATTAACAAGTAGAATTTTCTTTCCAAAGCTAAATACTTTATGGAATTTTATCTTTTGTTTATAACTTTCTAAAAAATATTTTTATTTGTAGTTTTTGATAAAATCTATGAAAAATAAAAGGTTCAAAAAATAATTTTATGATAAATCCACAAAAATTTGATATACTTATTGAACTATATTTTATTTTAGCTACACTAAATTCTCTAATTTAGTATTATTTTCTTAGATATTAATTTAACTTTTAAAAAAATTAATTTTTTGGTAATTCTTTTTATAAAAATAATATTTGATAATAATTTATGAAATAAAACTTAAGAAATCCTTCGATCTAATTGTGAATTTATTTTAATAAACATTTAAAAGAAAACCAAGTGCTTATAATGAACTAGAACCAATTAAATGATTGATATTTTTAATATGAGTTTTAAAGAAAATTAAATTTTAATTTAGAACTATATATATTGTAATATATTCAGTATATTGTCGAAAAATTGTTTATAAATTAATTAAAATTTCAAACAATTTTATCATAAAAATTAGGTTTATTAAATACGAATTACGTTTCTTTTTATACTAGTTTAAGTTATAGGAATGAGAAATTTTATTTTTAGATTTTTGTATATTGAATTAATTGCATTTTTTCAGAATTATTTATATATTTTTAAATTAAAAACATTCGTTTTTTTAAACTTATAATATAATATTAATGTTAGTTCATTATGTACAAATGTTCATCAGGACAAAGCGAGAATTCTACTAGTTCAACCTTCGCTGATTGTAAAGATTGTTGTAAAAAACAGAATTTAGTACCTCCATGCCACTTTTATAACGCCTCACAAGAAGAAATCAAATCACACGAAACTAAGGACAGTTTGAAAAGTTGCAAACAATGTTGCAACGATGAAAAGATCTCTAGAATGTGTGAGCATATAAACACTTCAGAGGAAGACTTAGATAAAAAATATATAAAAGAACAAAAAATCGATAATGGAGAAATTATGTGTCATACAATATTAAATAACGATATGAATGCAGCTGTAACGAATTTCAAGAAATGTTTTGATCAAATTTTTCAACTCGTTTCTTTAAATATTAATCACAGTGATTCCAACGCTACTGAAACAAATAAAAAATCGAACAAAGATCCATGTGATTCACAAAACTCTTCGGAATCTGACGAAGATAAGAATTGTTGGTGCAGTATATTTAAAGAATCTAGTTTACCTACTCCGACATCTTCTTTTACAGATAAAGATTTTAATCCACAAGGTATAATATAACAACATTTTTTTATTTTCTTTATATAGTTTAAATTATTTTTTAAATTATTATTTTATTCGAAATATTTATTAAAAAGTAAATTATTATTTTACTGTTTCTTGAAAAGTATTTATATTTATTAAAGAAATATTAACATTCGAAAATTACAAAATATATGTTTCAAAAGTATCTTAAAATACTTTCTAATTATTTTAAATAAAGATTTTTTAGTACAATTAAGTTTTCGAACGAAATGTGCATTAGTATTTTTATAACGCGAGCGTTATAAACATTTTAAAGTAAATAATTATTAAATTTCATAAGTTAAAGAATATTTAGATACAATTATTCGTATTAATGAAATAAATAATAATATAGTCATCTAAAGAAGAAAGTAAAACATTTTGCGTATAAAAAAATAATTATTTATACATGAATTAATTTTATTCAAATAAGTATAGGTATAATTGGACAACCTATTTCCATTAACTATAATCGTCTTATTTATTACAATTGTTGTGTAATAGATAATTACCTGCATGTTTTCTAGTTTAAACAGAAACTAATTAGCTAATAATAATGCAAATATATGTCACTGGAAGTTAATTGAAAAATAATGTATTTTCTTATTTAATATACGTAAAAACTATGTAATTTTAATATTTCTTTTAATTTAAAAAAAATTAATAAGAAGTATTGAAATAGAATAATAATTTAGAAAGATAAAAATTAAGATTATTGTACCATTTAGATAACTAAATTCATTTTATTATACTACCTTCAGGTGGTGATCGTAATTAAAAAAGGTTTATAATTTAGATAATTTTGAATATACTTTATTACTTCTCCGTACTCAGAATTCGAAAATATCGTGCTATAGCTAAGTAATGATAATTTCATTACACCTTTAAGTTTTTTAAAAATAGATAAAAAAGAAATATAATTGGCTCATAATGCAAACAAATTTTTTTAGATTTAAAAATACAAGTCACGTAATAACTTGTTTAATCGTCTATTTGTAGAATTTCATCAAAAAGATTATATAAATTTTTTCGTTCCTATTTAGTTTGATATTACATATTTTGAACTTTTAGTTATAATCATAAAAAAATCTGCAAGTTGAAGTGCGTAACGGATTTTTTAATAAATATTTATTTCAAATATGATGAAACTTCAATTTGTTGATTAAATTTATATAAAACCTTAATTCTTAGACTTCTCAATGTACCAAATCGGCAAAATTAAGAATGTGGAATATCAAGAGAATATCAAGAACGTCGACAGTATCAGTGAAAGTCAGGAATCACTAATGGTTGATGAAAAAAAAGGTCTTTTTATAGATTCGTCGCGGTTTTGCGGTAAGCGTATCAGCCTTGTCCTTAAATATGCAACTGACGTAATGAACGGTAATGTGGAGATTATCGAGCCACGTGGACACTTCGGTGCTTATACAAACGATCAATCCAAAGTCTATCCTTTGCAACTAGAAATGTGAAGCATTTCTAGCATAGCATAATTATATACTAATTTGATATATCATATACATTATACATGCTTTACAATAGATTTAATAAGAAAATTTATAAATAAAGAAAATAAATAAATCAATAATTATTTTTACATGGAATACAATAACAGAAAAGTGAGGGATTCAATAGTTTTTAAATTAAAAAAAAATTTAATATATTAGGTTAATCAACTTGAAAGAAATAAAATACAATATTTTTTTAATATTATATATTCTATATAATAAATATTTCTACAATATAATTCAATCATTTTGCAAAATATACTAAATTTATCTTCATTTTAAATTACACCTTCAAAAATATTCTTAATGCAAGTATATACATTTTTTCTATAATTTATTCTATATTTTAATTTTATATTAAATTTTATTTTTTGTTTTTACTTTTACTTTTAACTTTTTCATAATGATATAAAGTAAAGAATTTTTGATCAAATCATTATTTTACTTGAAAAATACATATACACTTACACTCATTAATATATTTCATATAATATAAAAAATGAAGCTAAAGTGTTCATAATACGCATAATAAGTAGATAACATAATTGATAAACATAAGTAAATACGTGCATTTATTTTACATTTAAATATAGTTTCATACTTAAAGAATTTTAAATGTATAGATTATATAAATGTATATTATATTAAAATATATAATTACGCTTAAAGTAAATAATTTAAAATACAATATTAACGTAATTTTAAAACCATATATACTCTGTAGATGTTAAAAAAATAATATAGTAACTAGGAAACATTGGATATGTCTTCATTACTAACATAGATTTTGAGTTTGATATATTTTAAAATGTTGAATTCATAAAAGCAGTAAGTAATCATTCAACATTATTAAATTATTTTTCAAATTTTTGAAAATTCATTTATAATTTATTATCAATATTTTTTAATTGTTATTGCTTATCGTACATATATTTTGTATTAATAAAAAATTTACTACTATAAACTTTAACAATGAATAAAAGAATATATTTATTATATTTCATTAAATTTTTAACCAAAAATGGAATAATGATTTTAAAAATATATATTTTTGTTTATATACTTTATAAAATTTTCTAATTAAGCAAAATTAACTTGGTTTTCATCAGCACTCATGTATATTCTCTAAGAATTTAAAAATTCATTGAAAAATTCGTACACTTTACATAAATTTACTAGTCCATTTATAAATAATATTTTTTCATATATCTTACATTCATGATATAAATATATGTCAAAATCACTCAATCTTACAATAAATACATAAGTGTATATAAAATCGTAAGTAATATTATAATTGATATATTTATTAATATTTTTTAATTACATTAAAATGGACTTCTTACATGCATGTAGATACGCTTAAACTAAAAAAGACAACCTATACTATAATTAAACCTAAGACAAAAATTACCTTTCAAAAACTAAAAAAATGTAATATTTTTTTATATTTTAATATACTACAGATGTAAATATTTTTTTATTAAAAAACCATTATAATTCAGTTATCTTCTAAAATAATTTTATCATAAAAATAATATATTTTCAAAAGTTACATATACAAATATATATATATATATATATATATATATATATAAACACACACATATATATAATTTGAAAAATTTAAGTGTAAACTATTATTTTCAAGTTTTTCTTTTATATAGAAAAATTTTTTATTTCGATGAAGTTGATTAATCAAGTTAGTATTTGAGACACTTTATAAAAGAAAATTCAAATTTATTAAATATTTATTAAAAGTCGAAATTTAACATTTCATTCATAAAACTACTTTTATAAGCAGAAGTTATTGTGACTTTTGACGTCATTTTCTTGAGAAATAAATTACATATAATTACATATAACTATATGTACAATTCATGGCATATATATAAACATATAATTATGTATAATTTCTTCTAGAGTCAGTACTTATAATACTGTCATCTTACTCTTTGCACTTTGCAACTTATAATGAATCAAATTCCATAAATTATAAAAAAAAATTATTGTACTTTTCACTAAAAAATCGGTCAATTGTTCTTCCCTAGAAATTAAAATGTTGACTAGTTTATGTTACAAAACTGCAGTTTACATGCAGTTACGCTTTGAACGAATAAAAACTCTATTTTGCTTTTCATTCTTTTATATAAACGATCTATAAAAGAAAAATATACACGAAATTGTGTATGCATAAATATAACCGTATATCAATTACACATAGCAATATAAATTAATATTAAACATTGCACATAATTTATGTACACAACTTATATCTCATTTTTTTCAGAGTATAATAAAACAAAGCCTTTGATGAAATAGAAAAGGCATACTGAAAATATAAAAAAAAACAATCAAATATTTCTAAAGTTGATATTTGGTGATTTAGTTTGTCTTTTTTGGATCTGCCTTTTCATCTTTAGCTTGTCCACGACCTAATATTTTAGCGAGTGAATCCCAAATTCCTCCAAGAAATAGAGCACAGAATAAGTTTTCAAATGGTACGAATGGATCATGAATACCCAATAATATAGATGATAACTAAAATAAATAATAAATACAATTAATTATACTGATTCATTTAATATGTAATATTTATGAAAATATTTTTATAATGTACATATATAGATATATATTCAAATATATTAATTTATTATGTGTATATATTAAAATAATTTTAAAAAATATCTTGTAAATTGTTATAGAAATATTTTATAAATAACAATTACAAAATTACTCAAAAAAATTTGAAATAATCAACGAAAAAATTATATTTATAAAATAGAAAGCAATAAGATGATCGTAATAAATGCTTAAAATTTATTTTTATTTTCTTACAAATAAGTTATAAAAAAAAGTATGAAAAAAATTAAAATTAATAAAATATAATTCAGGTTTAAGTATAATAAAAATAAAAAGTTTGATAAACACCTTAAAGTATACGAAGAATATGACAATTCCGAAGTACACTAAGGCATGTGGTGCTGAAATAAGGTCAGTCTTCTTATCTAGGACGAAAATAATCGAGGCTACCATTGATGCTTTTGTAGGGCTAAAAATCGATGAAAGAATAAAAAATTATAAATATAGTTTAATGTAAAATAATATCTGCATACGATTGTTATTACTTTAACCGGACTTACAAGCTTGGTTGCATGAATTCCATTGCTGTTGGTGTCCAAGCACCACGAATAAGACGCTCGAATAGTTTTGTAAAGCCGGCTCCATTACCTATGTAAATTATTTTTTTTAATGTTTTACAAAAATATCGTATTTATTACACTATTCTGTAAAAATTTTCAGTTTAATTATAAATTACAAAAATTGTTATATAAATAAAAAATATATACTCTATTGTATACAGTAATTATTAAATAATTTATACCCTTAAGTGTTCCGATAAGTATCATAATGAGATATGCATTTGGATATAATTTTCCTGCGTGAGTAACTCCGTCGTAAACTTTTTTACATCTAAACATTGGAAATTAAAATTTTATTAAAATAGAATTAAAATATAAAACTTAGTAAAATTCATGATAATTCTCGATAATGCATACCTGTATATTTCTTTCATCGCGGCACAAATAATTTTTATAGGAAGGAATTTGGCAACTTTATACCCGATATCAAATGGTGTATAAAATATGAAATACCTGAAAGTTCAATATTACTTTTTTCAATGACTAAAACCAAATCGTAACTTATAAATGTAAAAAAACCAACCAAACAACAGTAGCAACAACTACTTGTGGTGTATTTTTCAAAGGTGCTAAAATGGGTTCTCCTAATAAGCCATTGCACAACATACCACCGGCAAAAACTACCAGCATCGTTGACAGCCAGCACGACAAAGGATGCTTTCTTGAAAATGCTTGAACTCCTGTAATTATTAATTTTAGTTGAATAATTATTCCGACAAGCCTGGAAAAATACAAGAAATTTTATGTACTTAAATACCAATGAGTTATATTTTACATACCGTAAAATTAAAAAAAGGAAGATTTGTTGTAATAATTAAGTTTAAAAAATTATTTTATTTAATACAATGAACTACTAAGCAACTTCTTTTTTAACATTTAACTATGTTTGCGAATTGAAACGATTATATTTATGCAATTATCTATAAGAACTGTAGGAATAAATTTTTAAATATATTTTATACATTTCGTAGAATTTAGTTAAGTTTTACAAGTCAACTGTTTATTGTTATTATGCTAATAAGTTATAAAATTCAATAACATAGTATTTCAAAAAAAATATTTTATTATACTTTCAGTATTTTAATCTAACTTTTGATCCTGCATAAAAATGTATAAGAGGATATAATATTTCACAAAGGTTAATAGGAATCCATTTAAGTGCAATGTACATATACATGAAAGTGCGTACAAGCAGTTTTATATAGTTTTAAGATCACATAAATATTTATTAAATTTATTCGTTTATTAAATAACGTTAAAAAGATATAAAGTAAATAATTTATATTTCTTAAATATGTATTTATCTATTGATGTAAATATTATATATCATGTTTTTTATATAAAAATTTTATACAAAGAAAACATGTAAGATATAAAAACAGTTTTAATCAATTTAATATGATAACAATGGGGTTTTTTATTAAGAAGATAAATTATAACATAATTAAAATTATCACAATGATCTTTAATCACTAATATTTCTAACTGACTGATAAAACACAAGAGAATTATTTATTTGATAGGTGCATGCACACGGCTACAATTTACTATCGGCATTTATACAAATTTGATCTTCTATTTTAAATAATTGTAATATATAACGAATAAATAAGAATTATACAAAATCTTTAAGCTAATTAAAGCAAAAGCAGTATGGAAATACAAATAGCGTCCTTCACTTTTTTATTGGTTTATAAAGTATTTCAATCCATCAATTCCTGGGTTCCATGAAAGTAAATCTTATTTTTATCAGCTCAAAGATATTACCATTATCTTATGTCATTTATGTAAAGTTACTCTTGAATTTGTAAAAGTGTGAGTTTTCATGATACAGGAAGAACTTAATTTGTTCAATTTTCACCGGTTGGTGGCCAAAGGCACATATAAAAATAGATTGAGTAACTGAAGCTTGGGCATAGCAAGTAAGAACTATGTATTGATTGTGCCAAGAATTTGTACAAACTAAAAGTTCAAATCTATCGTAAATTCTTCTATAATTTAGAAATTGCAATTATAAATACTTTTATTAAAAAATGCGCAAGTAATAATTTTAAATTGCTTTAAAATATATTCTTTAATTTCAGCGTTTTATCTTAATTACGAAAATAAATCAATATCATTTTGTATTTATAAAAAATATTAAAATTTTTAAATATTATTTTATAATTCAAAATAAATTCTGATTTATGAGACTACGTGTGATACGTTTTCTAAGAAATTTAATTTATACACATCATCATTTACGAATTATTTTTAGTTCTAAGTAACTTCGATATTTACGAAAGATTATATTGAATACTTAAAATTGAAGAAAAAATTATAATATTTAATGTATATAATAGTAAGTTCAAACCTAAAAATATTATTCATTAAAAATATTATTATATTTTTTTTCAAAAAAATTTAATTCAAACATGAATTAGAAATATAAAAAGAAATATTAGGTAAATAATAAAGCATATTAAATATTATAATGTAAATGAACCTACAATAAATTTAAATATTCGCTAACAGTATTGAATGACTTTGTAGTATTATTTTATAAATAGTAGATAAGTTTGAGTTATAATTAATTGTCCGTTGATATATAATTGTTCATTACAGAATAGTGTACTTAAACTTTGTCATTTGAAGGTATTGAAATAAAAGAAATATAAGCTGCATGATAATAAAAAGAAAAAATCCAGAGAAAATTAATTAAAAGTTTTGTAATTAACCTTAAACTACATAGTTCAAAAACATTACGTTTAAAAAACGCTTAACATGCTATTAAAACATAAATTATTTGAATTCGTTTGTTTAGTAGTTTAAAATTATTCAAAATATCGAATTTTTAGATTTACTCATCTTTTCAAATCACAAATTTGCTCTCTTCAAACTTTCAAAAACTTTAAATAGAAATAAAATTTAAAGCTCATTTTTCTCAAAATAGCATTTTTAACATTCTTTTCTCAGAAAATACTTAACCGATAAAATAGACCTTTTGCATTCGTATTGGATCGAGATGCGCTAGAATCGATATCCCTGGATTTATTTTCTTGCAAAAAAGTTATAACTTTGAATCAACACATTCAAAGATTTTGTACAAAGATTGGTAGTTTAAATTTTCTTATAATATTTTGAATAATTTTATTGATTAGTACAAAACGTAACTTCGATCACGATGTCACGTTAGATTTCAATATAAATTTCATTATTCTTATTTTGTGAATCTCAATTACAAAGTTGATCATTTTTGCTTAAAGAAATATTTTATTCAAGATAACACATAAACGGTTGTAATTAATAGACCGTTTAATAAAAATCTTGAATATGTGCTAGATATTATATTTACCTGGGCGTAGTAAAATAATCGTAAGAATTACTTTTTGTCCACGGTAATATTGAACGAATCTGACCAAAAATTTTATTAATTTTAATCAGAACATGTATAAAAGATAATTTATCAGGGACGAGATTCGATATCCAATTAAAGTCATAATCGAGAAAAACCATAGAAAAAAATAAACAAATCTTTCGTTGTTTATTACGTTTTGTAATAATTTATTTTGTTGACGAGTAATTGTCAAATCTTTCGCATGCGATATCAGCAAATAAAATAAATCGAAGTGCTAAATAAAGGAACGGTAATGAATTTTCGATAAACTTTAATGAGACTTAATCGTTTTAATATTATTTTCGTATGAACCTATCCGTTATCGCAATGTAACTAGCGAAGCCAAAGGGACTAAAAAAACTGTACCCAAGCGTATCGGGAGGGGTGTTGCGAAAACGGAAAAAAGGTAAGCAGAATCGTCAAGGATGGATAAATAACGATTCCGTGAGATTGGTTCGAGAACCTCGACACCAATATCTGAACTATCGTCATGGATTAAAAAAAAGTAGAAGCGGTTTACGAGATATATTTAAGAGAGACCTAAGTATATTATTATAATTATAGTATAGAAATAAAAGGCTGGCGATAGGTTGTAGCGAGACGTCGGACGAATAAGCGAGAGGGGGAGATAGCGATCTGGGGAAGAAGAGGGGAATGGATTCGGGATCGGAGGCAAAACCTCGGTCATGGCGAGGATCCCGAGGACGGGACCAGGCGGTTATAATTCAAATCCCCCGTTTGCGAAAGCGAGAAAAAAGAAAGCGCCGGACAAAAGAAAGGGGCGAGGGACGGCGACGAGGGACGATGACGAGGGACGAAGGCCAAAGATGCAGGGGAAAAATCCAAATCGGGAAAGGCGATCTGTGGTGTCGGTGCGCGCGTCGGAGGCTCCCTTTTAATAATAGAATCCCGCCGAGGTTCGGTGCTACTCACCCGGCCCCAGGTCCTCCCTAACGTGGAGCGCGCACAACACGCAGTGCGCCACGTCGAAGTACGGGAACATCTTGAGCTTGACGACCTGGTTGGCCATGTCCAGGAAGGCCTCGGCGTCCATCCTCGCGATTCGTCCCGGCGCGCGGGGTCGCTTTTGAACGAGACTGCCCCCCTCCCGCTGGCCCTAGGCACCAGCCTCTTTGGTTCCTACCTTCTGCCGCTGACGTTGGCGTTGCTCGAGAGACGGAGATGGTTGCTCGGAGGCTCGAGAGCGAGTGTCACGAGATTAGAACGAGGTTCGCGTCGTCTGCTCTCCTCCGCTGCGCAAGCGTCGTCTGCTATGCAAAGGCGACCTGCCTTACCGGTCGACCTCGTGGGAGTCATTTTCTTTCTGATTCCCCTCCACGATGTATCCTTTTCTTCTTCTAAGTTCGTTCGAATATTTATCCAAATCGAGATCAGTTTCTTTTCGTTTTTCCTAGACTTTTCAAACCGTATTACGCGCTATCAGAATCATCGGATAACCCAGTCGCAAAATGTCATTTTTTTCATACTCAACAGTTCGTACTTCTATGTTATTCTGTTATTTTATTTTGTCTCTATGATCGAGCAATCAAAATACTCATTTGTTAAAATTTTTAATAATTTCCTAAGGATTAATTTACTTTTAATTAATCGTTCAAACGACATCATTTTTAAATCGTCAATTTTCGGATGGATAACGAATGATATTTGGCTAAAACGAATAATAATACCTTATCATCCACTCTTCGCATCTCTCGCTACTAATATTTTCGATAAATAATAAATAACTTTTTCCTAATTACAACATTGTGATTTTTAATTATAATAGTTATATAATCAATAAAATCGGCAACTATTATTTCAGTAATTTAATGATTAATTTTCAATCATTGCTTTGAATTAGCTTAAAATATTTCTGATTTTAATAAATTAAATTTTGATCGAAATAAAAAATGTTAAAATAAATCGTTATTGTAATATGCAATAATGTACTTGTTACTTTTATTTATTGTAGTGCCGTTTACTAACAGCGTATCAACAGTTTGTTACAGTATATAATGATAACAGGTAGATAAGGAAGTGGATCATTTCTTCTTTAAGAAATTTCTATTAAATTTAGTTGTGAAAAGAAATATTATTTTGAAACTGTTAAAAGAGAATTAGTTTCTTGGATTTCAAACGAACAAATAAAATACGTATTTTATGTGAAAATCTTAAATGTTTTTATAAACATATATAAAACGATTCAACTTTCTCAATATTGAATAGATAATCAAACATTATTTAAGCACTAATTAGTCGTATTAAATTTAATATAATTAAAAAATTCGTTAGGTTATTTTTTAAATTTTTACTTTATATATTTACTTAAACATCTATACGTAATTTATTAATTTTTCAAAGAATTTAATTAAATATAATAAATAAAATGAAATATAATATTTAATTAGATAAATGTTATGCTTTGTTTATGCTTGTAATGTTATGTAAAGTTTATGCTTTGTTAATATATTTCAGAAAAATAAAACAATTAGTGGCCTCGAAATTGCAGTTAAACAAAGAAGTAAATACAAAAGATTTAAATGATGTTAGTACGTCTAAAACATGAAAACAAACAGGTGCATCGCGTCATCTGTAGGCTCGTCGTTACAGTTGTTTAATTAACGGTGCTAAAAACAGAGAGAGAGAGAGAGAGAGAGAGGGGGAGAGAGAGAGACTAAATATATATCACAATGACGAGAACGAAGGGAAAGAGGAAAAGCAGAAAAAAGACGCGTCAGCGTAACAAGAATGACTAAAACGAGGAATTCAAAATACGGATCAAGAGAAAACTTTAATTCGTAAATAATTTATAACTAATTCTGTATAAGTATAAGCAAGATATTGATTTTTAAAGGTTATCTTAAATTTAAAATAATTACCGCTGTCTATTTACGGATGTTTATTCATAATAAAATTTCATTTCATTTTAAAATATTTTATTAAAGTTAATATTATGTCAAGATGTAATACTAATTCTTTGTTCATAAATACTATAATAAAACGATAATGATACTATTGTTATAATTTTTGTAATTAAATGAAACGTAGTAGGCTTTTAAATGATATGGTTATTTATAATTTTCAATCGTATGACATATTTAAACATTAAATATTTACACAAGTGCTTATTTTTTAAGTTTATAAAATGTTTAAAGATTACAATGCATTTCTAAAATGCAAAACAAATAATTATTTTAAAATATAACATAATTATATTTATAAGACATTAAGTATTATCAATAGCTTTGATGAATTAATTTTTGTAATATGTACATTAAATTATGAACTGTCCATTAAAATAAATTTTCTACAATTCAAAATATTATTTAACGATCAATATTCGTCAAAAAATAATCGATAAATTAAAGTGCAAAATTAGAAATCAAAATCGAAAACAATGTGCGAAACTAAGACCAAATTAAAGATTAGTTTTCAAAATATATTTTCCGAATCGTAATCGTTTTAATCTATTTTTCCTCTAATCATTTTAATCAAAATTTATGAATAAATGTACCAAGAAATAAAGAAATAAATTTCTGAGATTATAGAAATTTTGATATCAGAGAAACATAGTTACAAAATTTATCGCGAAAAAAGCCTGAAAAAAGTATTAAAACATTTATAAAATTATTACGTTAAAAAATTGCATTGGTCAAAATACTTTTTAAAAGATTATGAAATACTTTTATTAGTTTTTTACTACAAAGGTACACGTATCGTAAATTAATATTTCCGATATTATATGCAGATGTAAAATAATATTTATTAGGTGCGTTTCTGACGTTACAAAAAAATATTAAAAGAAGTATAAAACATGTATTTATTTAAAATAGCGATAGTAAGAGTATCGGAAAAAAGTCTCTAATGTTATTCGATTAGACGTTGTTAATATTTGAGACAAGGAAGCTTCTCGATCGATCGAATCAATGAATACGAGCTGAATTACGTTACGACAGGTTGAAAGGGTCGATTTTAAAAAACGTATTAAAGAGCGAGTAATGAAAGAGAAAAGGTGAAAATAAATAAATAGGAATGAAGTTGCGAGATGGAAGTAGCTCTAAGAGAGCGACTAATTATGATAAAGCAGCAGCACAAACAGCAAAAGCAGCAAAAGTAGCAAAAGTAGCAAAAGTAGCAAAAGTAGCAAAAGCGGTAGAAGCAGTAGCAGCAGAGTGAGAGAGAGAGAGAGAGAGGAGTCAACGACGAGGGAGAAGCAACGAGCCAAGATAATCTAGAAGAGAGTAGTGGACGGTCGGCGGTCTTTCCCTCTCCTCGATCACTATTACGGCCACTGACAGCAGAAGGAAAACGCCGCTCGCGGAAATCTAGCCGAGAGTCGCCGTCGCCGCCTCGCCCAAGCCGCGGTTACCATCGTCGTCGTAGTCGTTGCGATCTTCGCGGTTGTCGTCACCGTCCCCGCTGATCATCCACGAAATCGAGGTTATGCGGCACGGCAGCTCGCGAGTTCGGGGACGATGCCGAAGTTGTCGCGCTCCGACGCGCTAGAATACATATCTGCCTGGGGCACAACCGACGTCGTGGCTCTTCTGCAAAAGGTGAGTAAACTCGCAGACTCGTGCCCTCACTCCCCCACCTCTGTTTCTCTCTCTCTCTCTCTCTCTCTCTCTCTCTCTCTCTCTCTCTATATATATATATATATATATATATATATATATCAAACACGCGCGCGACATACACACGCATACATACACATCATACACATACACACACGTCCCTCACGTTCGCCTCTTATAGATGGACGTACGAGCGTATGGAATGCTCGAATTCTCCGATCGTCCAACATTTTTCGAACAAAGGATTTATACCTATTATTTCTTTCACACTCGTTCATACCCGCGTGTTATCTCTTTTTTTGGTTATGTTTATTGGTTATGTTGCATTCCTGAACATTTCTCGACACCTTTGTATACAACACCTGACTATTTTCTTCTTTTGCTTGCTAAATAATGCACGAGTTCCCGTTGAAGGTTGCCAGCTGACTTTGTTTTTAACATACGGCGGTGAAATTTCTTCCCGAGTACCAATTTTATCGTGAACTTTGTAAAATGTGATACGTTGACCTTAATTACTGTGAATAAATTACCGGACAATTAATTTCATGTATCCGAACTATGTTTTTATTTGGGGCTACCAGCACTTTTTCACTTCGATGCCTTTCAACAACTGCTTTAAATTTTCTACATCCGTTAATTAATTTATAATACATACGTTAAATCTACGTAAAGTTTATCGTTATTTGCTTAATAAAGTTTAACTTTTGTACTGTATAAGCGATGCATGTTTGGAAAATTATTTCCTTGATTACTGTTACTATTAATACTATTACTATTATTATTGTCGTTATTATTAATATTATTATTAATGTTATTATTGTTATCGTAATCATCATTGTCAACGTTTTTTTTTATTTTATAGGGCAATGGATTAGAAATTGATTTTAAAGGAAAACTTGATATTCTAATTTTTTATTGTATTTTACAAATGTATACTTCACTTTATTGATAAACTAAACATCTCTTAACATCCTTTTAAACTTGAATAAAATAAAATTTATTATTTATTTTCAATATTTCAGAATTAATGTTTTGTTTTATTCTTTAGAATCTAAAAAATAATATCATTGTGTAATTTATTATATTTTTGTCGTAACAAATTTTTATTAATATTTTGTTGTTCATAAAATTCTTTACTTGGTCAACTCAATTTTTATACATTTAAATTTATATATTTCTATTTTATTTATATTATAATTTTATTTAGATTATTTGCATAACATTTTACGAAAAATGTAATAATACTGTATTTCATAACAATTTTTATATATTGAAATATCCTGATTATGTATTTTTATATTTATTGTAAAGTTGTAACGTTGTGTCAATAATATTTATTAGTTACATCAATTTTCATGATTTAATTAGATTATCCTATTATTTAAAATTACATGTTTAATACACAATATAAATTTATAATCTTTAAATTATAAGTAATTAATAAGTAATTAATAATTTATTCTTACATGTATTTCTTTTCTTTTGAACAGCTAAAGCTTGTAATAAAAATTTTTAACATTCAATTTTAATCTTATGTTATAATAATAAAATCAATTTAAAAATTGACTACATATGTTAAACCACTTTTATAAAATCAATAATGTATCTTTTTCAATTTTTTAAATATTCAAACAAAATTTACAATAAAATTTAATTTTTTTTATCAAAAATATAAATTTTATAAAATTTATGTATTTTCAAAAATGTATATACTTAAATATTGTATATATAACCCTATATACACCTGTTTAAATATAAGAATATATTTTAAATATTTTAATCAATTTTTTATACTTAATTTTAGTGTTAAATAAATGATAATTTTTTTGTGCTACATACTCTCAGTGAAAAAGTGTAAATTTTAAATAATTTTTTATTATTTGATTTAATGCCAATTATTATAAACATTCGTTGAAACCCAAACAAAATCTTTTTAAATGAATGTATAGACTAATATTATAAATACGCAAAAAAATTATTTTAAATAAGTGGTATAGTGTTAATGCAATTCTCTTTCATCGTCTTCATCATAATAAAAATTTTACACAATACAACAAGGTTTATTAAAATTGAATAGTATAGGTCGACAAATATTTATATTATACTGTTGAATAAATTATAAAGACTACAATATATATATATATGTAATATTAAATACACATTTTTTATCAAATATTTGCATTATAAATCTTATGTATATTTAAAAAATCAAATGCACTTGACAACCATAAAAAAATATAACTTTTAAATATTTTACATTTAAACTATAAAGGTATATAAGTAAATACATACGTATATATGATATTTATAAGGAATGAATAAATACATAATGGTAATAAACTTTCATTCTTCCAGTTAGTAATGATTAATGAAACGTGAATTTGATTATAAAACAAGAAACAAAGTACTTATTTAGCTTTTCTAGCCGTGATTGAACAGCCATATGCTTATATTTAAAGGAAGATAAGAACTTAAACGAAGATACTTTCATGAGACACACGAATGTAGTCACATATGTGCATTACATTGGAAATGTTTGTGTTATTGTATGAAGAATACATTGAGCTTGTTTTATACACTCATAACCCGGTTCAGTCATATTGCTGATAATTTTACGCAAACAGTTTAAAAAAAATGAAATTACGTGACTTGATTTTGAAAGTTTAATGATACAATAATAAAAAAATAACTACGTTTACGACTGGTAAATATTATTTAATTCTGATTTGGCTAGTGTTTTATAATAATACAATATATGACTAAATCATTGTATAAATACAAATATAAATTAATCTATTAAATATAATAGCAGTATTATTATTTCCATCTATTATAATAATATTGAAAATGTACTTAGCAGTAATATATATAAATTTGAATGAAGAAATTATTGATTATTGTTTTTATTTACGAAATAGTATTTTTATGATTTCTTATGTTTATAAAAAAATTGGTTGTTATTTTAATTTATATTTATTAAAATAATTGATAGTGTAAAATAAATGGATAAAATAATTCTTGATTTTATATTGTTTGACATACATTCTTAATAGTACTAGAATTATATTATTACTTAATTATATATAATATATTTTTAGCCATAAATAAAATATTAACTGTATTAATTTAAATATTTATATATTACAATGCAATAAACGAAATATCTACTAATACTGCCATAAATAAACTCATACATACAATTGTTTAAATCATACATTACTATACTATGATTTGAAAATTTAAGTTAAATTTTTCTAAATTTCGAAAGAATAATATTACTGTTAAATAAAAGAATTTAAACTTATTTAATTCAAGTGATTCAAAAGAATTTAATGGGAAAATATGTAGGATAATATCAAATTTATAGATATATATAGTAATTAAATAAGAGAACTAATATAAAAAGATTTAACTAAAATATGAAATACTATATTGTTATATACTTAAATGTTCTGAAGTTGAAAAATTCACATTTCAATTAGAAAATTTATATTTTGATGAATAATTGATTACAAAATTTAAAAAAATTTAAACCTTCAATCCTAAGAAGAAATTTATTAATTTTCAGATTATGTTATCATTTTAGTTCATTTTACATGGTTGCAAGATATTAATTAGATTTCATAATCGATTTTCATCATTAATTATGATTATGTTTATTATTTTATCTTAACAATGAATTTCAACAACTTAAGGAACGCCAATAAATCTATAATGTATATATATGTAACAAAGAAGTTTATTCTTGTATTCACATACATTTTAATTTATTAAAATATTAAAAGAAAAAATTTATAAAAAATTTATTTAAATCATAAAATATACATGTTTTAAAAAATCAACATTATATTTAATTCAAGAGAATAAATTTTTTTTATTCGTGATAATTAATCTTATTCGTTCCATTTTTCTTAAATTAATAAAATATTAAATTTATATTAAAACTCTTTTACTTTTAACAAAAAATAAAAAATAATAAATAATAAATAATAAATTAAAATTAAATAAAAAAATTTAAATAAAAATTAAAATAATAAATAATAAATAAAATAATAATAATAATAATAATAATAAATAAAAATTAAAATAAAAAAAACAAAAATTTTTTTTTAATTTATTGTACAGAGTTATAAAATTTTAACAGTTGAAAATTTAATCAAATTTATTTAAAATATTTTAAGCCAATTATATATATGTGTGTGTATTAAATTCTTTTATCTTAATAAATTAGACACCAAATAATGTAATAATTAAAACAATTAAAATAAGTACAAAAAATATTTTTAAAACTTTAAACTTTTTCAAACATTCACAATTTTTTTTTAAAAAGATATTTTAAATTGTCCGTCACGTATATGTCAATGAATGGCGCCAACTGCAATATGCGTGAAACATTTTTTTTGGACGTTCGTAGAATCTCGATAAAATTAAGGCATAACGCAGATGACGAAAACATGAATTCGTATATCATATTAATGATAACTTTAATTTTATTTTCAAGTTTAAGCTATAAGGTAATTAAAAATAATATTCAAAAATGATACAATCATATGTGTAAATTCATATTTTTTATTAATATTTTATGTAAATAATTATAATAATTTTATATTTCAATTAATAAACACTCATGTCCTATTTAATGTTTTAGATACTTTCCTTAGATAGTTTAAATTTATCGATATTTTTAATTCTGCGCTATTTAATAATTTACTTTATAGTTTAATACAATATTGAATATTATTTTTCATTCTAAAAGCAATTTTGAATAACTTGAAATTTTCCATTTCAGTACTAATTGATTATTTTTATTAAAAAAATTCTTACATTTTTTAAAAATATTAATGTATATTATATAAATTAATAAAATTTAAATATGTTTGAAAATATAAAAGAATTATACTCGACGTATGATAAATTTTAATAGTTTAAAATTTTCGTAAATTATTTGATTGGTGTAATCAATTATGAAAGGAGAAATTATATCTTAATACTTAAAATATATAATTATTAAGATAATCAAAAGATTTTAAAAGCTTTATCTAAATTTTAAAAAACGTATACGAATAAAAAGACGTTAAAGAAAATATATTTATAAAGCTCAATAATTTTATTTTTATAGTAACTATAAAATTTTTTTGAACATTTCTTTTAAACATTGCATGGTTAATTTTTAGAAACATTTATTAATATTATTCGAATGATGTGATTTTTCACTGCCTTTTTAGAATGGAGTGGAGGAGGCTTGTTGTAAGGCGGTCGAGAAACGTCAGATTGATGGGGACGAGTTATTAGTAAGTACTGATTACTCATTGTATACAGTTATATTGTTCATTATGTACTATCATTAAACTTATTAATATAATACCTTAACAATATTATCGTTTATTACTGTTTTTAGTCGTATAATTATACTATCTTAACGTTTGCTTTGACATATTTATTAACTCATAGATTTTAACAAAATAGATAATATTTAAATAATGATCGAATGTCATAAAGTGTAGGAATTAAAATTTTTTTAAATATAAGTATATTAATTTACTTTGAGTTCTTTTACATAAGTAATTTATTAGTAAGTAAATACTAAAATGTTAATAAAACTTAGAACCCCTATGTTTTGCTAATACAAAACTAATACTTTTACTTGCGATAACGGAACTCAATTTAATTAAAATTAGATTTAAAATAAATATAAATAACACGATAAAAAAAATATTTAATAAATAGAGATAAATAATAACTAATACTTCCATTTCTTAATCATCGAAGGTAGGTGAACTCAACGTATATTTTACTTGGAATTTTGAATTAAATGTATTATAAAAAAATATTGTACCGAGAAAACAAATTAAAATTAATGCAGCGATTTACTAAAAGTACAATTACAAATGAAACTGCGTCTTTAAAGAAGCGATCATAAATACTTATACTATACTTTTCTTCATTTTTGTCAACACGGTTTACTCTTCTTAATTTCTTTTGCTTGTGCGTAATTAAAGTCCCAGCACGGAGACATAGTATGTATAACTTACATGCTGCCCTTTTATATCACTAGACTTTAATAATTCATTTTAATTATAGCACTTAACGGAGGGGAAGCTGACATTGTGGAAGAGCGATCTCACGAGGTCACTGATATGGTAAAAAGATCTACTTTTTGTAACTAACGCACCTTTTACTATTGCGTTTTCGTTTACTTACCACCGAATAATGTGCTGTATAAAATTTGCAATTCAGAAAAATTATTTGCGTTTTTCTTATCGATTTCTTCTTTATTCATTTATTAATATTTATTATTAATCTTATAAATCTATTTAATATTTTTTATTTACGTTTTAAACTACTTTACAGTTTATAAAATTTAAAATTCTTTGATTTTTTTTATAATTTTGTAATTAATTGATACTTTAAGATCTAATAAAAATAGATATACATTAACGATAAAATTAATTTATTATAAACTTTGTGGTAATAACCAGTTACAGATATTTTATTTTCATTTATAAAGAACATTATTATAATAAATAAACAAATAATAAATAGATATTTTTATTATATTCGACAAATTAATTTATCTAAAAAATTTTTCATACTTTCAATTACGCCAAAATAGAGTAATCATACAATATATCTTATTAGCTGATAATTGTCATTAAAAACATTAATTATTTCAACTTAAATCTTCGTTTCTTAAATAACTATGCGCAACTGGAGAATATCAATTTTCTTAGATCATGTTTTAATCAGAACTGTATTCTAACGTAAACAAAAGAAAAAATTTTGTACAAAAATTAGGAACCTCTGGAAGTTCGTAGAAGAGTTAAAGAAATGTCCCGAGAACTACGTAGAATACAAACAGTCTCAACTACAACCCGATCAACAACTGGAAGTGGATGCATTGAGCGATACCGGTTCATGGGACACCGATTTTGAAGATAGCGTGGATGATCCAGTCGACGATTATAATGCTACGGAAGTAAGGCCGACAACAGAGATTAATCCAGATTTTCAGAGTAGTTTAAGGCTTTTTCAGGAAAATGATAGGATCATGAATGAGACTTATGCCAGAGGTTCATCTCATTCGTAAGTTTTCTATTTCTACTTATACTTCGCGGTACTTTAAAAAAATACAATAAAAACTTTACAAAAATTACAAATCCATATATTGAAAAGAAATAATAAATTTTTCTACTGAGAAAATAATCGATAGAAAAAAAAGTAAATCCTTCACAAGTCATTTACGAATAATTCATGTGGTATACTTACATAAGTTTTATTTCTATTTTAGTATAAATCGTATCGATAAGATCAATGAAACTATGATCTTGGAAAGTACCTACGCGAATTGCAATGTTAATACAGAACATGAAAGTACTTATGCGAACGTCGGTTACGTGGACACACCGTCGAGGAATCTGTCAAAATTACATCCTGTGAGCGATACCAACGGCAACGATTATCAGCAGAAAAGCCTAACGGAAAAGCTTAAGGAACAGCTAATACTTATTGGAGCTAAACCTGCAGTAACCCCTAAGCCCGAAATGCTTCGTAAAAAAAACAAGGACGAGAACATTTTGCGCAGAAGTGAACCAAGAACTTCGTTCCTTCATAAACACGCCAAATCAAAAGTTAACGGTACCATCAATGTTAAAAGTAAGTTTATGCCTAAATTATATATTTTTATCTTTAATTCTATATCGTTCGTAGAAATATTTTTTATAAAGAATAAAAATTATTTCATCTTCGATTAGATGTTCATGTGTAAAGGCTTATCGAGTACTAATATTAAATAACGGTAACTTACTCTCGTTATGAATCGATTTTTTATCGCCATTATCTTTTAATTATTTTTATTTTGGATAATTTATTCGATTATAGAGAAACAATGCATTAGAAAAACATTAGTACTAATGTACCCTTTCTTTTAAAATTATATTTAGAAATAACTTTTTATAATTAAAGAACTTTTTATTAATAGTAACATTTGATATTTTTTTTATTTTAGAAGGTAATTATTTTTTTGTCAATTTTCTCTCGTACAATGAATAAGAAAATCAATTTGTAAAAATGTTAAATTATAGTGAGTATATATACATAAACAAAAATCAAAAATATACTTGTAGACAAATTAATTAGATTAATAAAAATGATTATCATAAATTTCAATTATATATAAAATATAACCAAAAAAATTTAAGACTGAAGTAGCGATAGCCTTAAAGATCGAAATATTTCTTTTTTAATTCTGTGAATCGATATATTCTCTATATTATATAATATATAATATATTATATATAATATATATTTATATATTAATTTATATATTATAAATTTTTTAAATGTTTGAACATCGGCAAGAATGCATATTGATATATAAACTAATGTGATTGATACTAATTTATTTTATAGTAATTCTTTTGTATTTAACAAAATTATTATTTATTTTTATTTTAGTAACGCTGAAATGCAGTTAATTCTTGTAAGAATTACGATACTTTGACAATGCAATGCATTAACATTGAATAAACCAAATCTCAACCAACGTATAAAAAAGAAACATTTTTTTCAGTAGAACACATTAAGTAGTAATCATGTTTCTAATCACTTTTTTGTCAACGCGGAATAATCAAAATTTCATTAAGGGTCGAGCTTATCATCGATGAGCGAACACCAACAATACCATAACATCGGTGGCAGCGAGATTACGCAAAGTCTGTCAAAGCCACCGGCTACGATTCGCTGCTTTGACTTAGTTGCGAACCTCCCGACAACCCGACCAACCGATGAAAGCGAGGACGAAGAGGAGTACGAAGCATTCGATGAGCAAATCGTTGAGCAACACCATCGAAATTTAATGTTGCGAGCCGACAGTGGTCAGTCTCTTTCCAGTGCCACGCAAAATTCTCTTGAGAGCGTCTACCATCCGCCAAGTTCCATCAGCCACGATGAGGAGGAAGTTTACGAAATTTACGAATCCATTACAGAATCGGTGAGTTTTCTTTTCTAACATTATCTCATCCATTTTTAATAAAATATTTCAATTTATAATTAGTACATTTAGTTGAATACAAGTTGAACTACAATAGAAATTCAAATACTTCATTAAAGTATATTATATATACGTATCTCAATCATAAATGTCCAATATTATTATTGATATAAAATATTTATATCAAAAATATTTTTTAACATATTAAACAAATTAATTAATTAATCGTCTTACTATGAAAGAAAAATGAAAATAAAAATGAAAATAAAAATGAAAATAAAAATAACATTTTGAAAATAGATAAAATGCAATTCTGTTTTTCTTTTCTTTAATCATATTAAAAGCTCTTTAGCATATAAACGAATTTAAGATATTTTATTTATATAAATATATGTATATATAGAAAATAATTACATTTCTCTTTTCATTAAAATAAATTTTAGTTTGTTTTTAAAAAATAATCTTTATTTATTGAAATTAGTTATTCATCAATCAGTTATTTATCATGAATTTACATTTGTGCAGATGTTTTTCAATATATTAATAGTATAACATGTATTGCATAAACAACTCGTATGTGCGTGTGTATATGTATATATAATTAACTTAATTTATTTAAATAAATTCTTTTGGATTTCTGACGTCTTTGTTATATAACTTCCTGTGTAAACAAAAAACTATAATCATAATTATTTTATTTCAGTAATATCAAAATTTATCCTTATTGATATTAACATTATACATATTATAATTTATATATAGCCAAGAATTGTGATTTTTGTAATATGATGATTTGATAATTTAATTTCATAAAATTAAAAAATGAATACTATCTTTATTTTATCTTAAATTCTTTTGAAAAAGTTTCGTATCGAAAAAGATTATATTTATATTTCAGCCAGAGGAGAATGGACATGATTTTAGAAATAAGTCTAATTCTAAAATTATGGGAAATCCACCACCGTTACCCGTAAAACCACCTCCAAATATTACAGGGCTACAAAATCATATGAATAAAGCAGACATAAAATCAGGTGTGCGCATTATATTTACCTAGTAATATAATAATTAAACAAATAATCAATGTTGCGTAAAATATAATGCAGGTTATGGTATTTTGAGGTCTTTGCTTTTATACGTATTAGTTTGAAAAGAACCGATGATCCTACTTTTTAATGTTACTTAATTATTTTTAACCGTATAAACCTGCATAAAAAACGATCTAATTTGAGGATTCCGAATGACGATGGTGCGAAAAATTATATACATTATTATTTTAATAATCATGGATAATTATTCGTTTAAAGCGACACATCTGTACTAGAGCTCAACAGAGTATAGGAGATGAATTCACATTACGTATGTGAAAGATTTCGTTTAACCGATATCTTAAAAAAGGTTTCAAAGCGTTGTTGACCTTTTCCTTGGCCTATTTTCTTGGAATGGCAATACACGGTTCTTATACTTCACGCCTTTTTTTTATATTTTCAAAGGAAAAAAATACAGTTTTTTAGTATTTTTATTTTATAATTAACAAATTTTCTCTTAATATTAAAATATTATTTTAATAGCGCAATTGTTTTTTATTATCTTTAAGAAAATAATTTATTGTTATTTTTGTTCAAAATTATAATTTATAAATGATTACTAAAATATAAACTTTTTTATATTGTTCTTAATGAATTTTAATAATAAATTTTATATAATGATGGTAAATACTTTATTTTCTTTGTATTCATTTTACATTATTATAATTAATCTATATATACTTTGTTCACGAATAATTAAGATATTATGTAAAATAATAATAAAAATTTATTAGCCATGACATGAAACGAGTAGAAAAACTATACGGTTTAATAACATGTGCATCGCAAATGGTTCGTTACTGTACACAAAAAATCACAAGTAACCGTATTTACTAAAATTCAGTTTTTGTACAACGATCGTGTAGACAGTATCATTGACCAACGAATAGTGATTTTTATGTTATTACGAAAAATGTTTTCTATTTAATTGTGACTCTTAATCAAATTAAGTGTTTAATTGTTTGCAAAAATTATAATTTTATATCAATTAGGATAAATGCCTTAATTATGATTTTGATAATGAAATTAGTAATTTTTTTATTATCTATTTTTTTGAAAATCTATTCCACTATTTTGTATAATTGTAATATTACAAAATAATAATCAATATTGGTCAATTTAGATTGTTAATGTTATAAAATTGTAATGAGTGCTTTTGAAATTATTAGATAAACTAATTTATTCAGATATTTGAAATAGAATATTTTTACTTATAATAAGTGACGATATAGTATTGATAAATAAAATTTTAATCAGAGTTTAATTTAAAACTTTGTATAAAAAATGTGATTGTTTTTTCTAAAAAAACTTGATAATTGCGAAAAAATGTCTTGAAAGCTTTGCAAATTTATATTTATATAGATTTAAATACAATTAAATGTATTTTATTAATATAAAATTATATAATCAATATTAAGATTTTAGAATTTACATTAAATTATACTTTTAGAAAAATAATTCAAATTCACAAATTTTACGTGTCAATTATCTTTTATTATTCAAGCTGCTTAGTAGAATGCATTGAGGATCAGAGTTACTGGAAAGTGTAAAAAAATTCCGTTCCAGAGATTTAATTATATCGGTTACATTTAAATGCGTAAAAAAAGCAATTAAATATCTTTTAATGTAAATTGTGAAATACCGAAGAGGATTTTTTTTAAATATTTGTCACGGCAGTGATCGAGCAAACAACGATGAACCAACATTGCCCGTGCTTTTACGAGAGAAAGGGATTGAGCGTTTGATTCGCGGGTAAAATATTCCCGAAGTCATAATTAGAATCAAGAGGTCGATAATCGACTTCGAGTATAAATGTATTCTAGTCATTTGTTCGAACGATGTTTTATGTAATTTAAAATTCAATTTGACAGTCAATTGTTTAAATTCGATAGAACATAGAAACCAGCGATACAATTTTATAAGTTTTACGCTATTTTAGTAGTAATAAGAAATCAATTTTATTCATTTTGTTTATAAAACTTTCAAAAAATTTTTATTTTAATTTTAAAATACTATAATAAAACCAATAAAAAGCCATGGGTATAATTTTATTACTTTGTAAGACTAAAATACAATTAATGACTTCTTTAATTGATGTTAAAAATTATTCGAAATTTATTATTTAACATATTACGAATATTCGTTTTTTTACATAATAAGATTACGAATTAACATTTTTCAAGTTATTTTACCCGTTTATTCTTTTTAGAATTGCACATAAAAAGAATATCTCACAATTTAAATGTTTAAACTATTTGTTTTTCTTAATAAAAGAAACGTATTTCGTATCAGTGTTAAATAAAAATGATGTTAATTACTCATTGTATACATAAAATTCTAAAGATAATTTGTATTTTATGTAGTAAATTAATATTTAAAATTACCAGTTGGTAAGTATTGAAAATAGATAAATTATATAAATAAATTTACCGAATCGTCTATACGTCTTAAATTGATCTCATATTATACAGTAATTTAATGTTTTTTAATTTAATATATTATCGAATCAAAAGCAAAAGAATCGTAGATTTCCTCGTTTTAAAAGAAAAAACTTTGGATTTTGCGATGCTTCGAATAAAGTTATAGAAATAATAAAAGCCAGTGGGATTCTGATGCTGTTCAAGACCATTCCACAAAAACGGTAAATTGACTCGACGATCCGTAAATATCACGATGATTCGTCTAAAAGCATCCGGAATCGCGTTGCGGCACCCCATGCCGAGGCGACCAACGTGACTACGGAACTTCACCTCCTTATTCCGAAAGAAGAACTCCATCAGTTTCCCTCCGAACACCCGTGTACTCGACTCGGCCTTCGAACAACTCCATCATCCGTCAGCGTCACTGAGCATTCGAGCAGCTTCATCACGGAGTTGTGGGTCGAAGCATTCGTCGGACTGCGCGCGAGAATGGCGAGTTTGATCGGCGAGTCCAAGAGGACGACGTCGATGGGACCGATAGTGCACCGACAGACGACCTTCACGCAGGAAACTCTC
The DNA here is from genome assembly GCA_018907195.1 of Dolichoris vasculosae. Taxonomy (NCBI): domain Eukaryota; kingdom Metazoa; phylum Arthropoda; class Insecta; order Hymenoptera; family Agaonidae; genus Dolichoris; species Dolichoris vasculosae. Next base: position 5,638,854 of record JACCHY010000003.1, read on the forward strand.
ACACACGCGCGCCTCAATTTGTCGAGTCCGTTCGCATTTCTACCTTACATTTTACTTCGATTCATATTTCTCAGTTGCATCAATTTAAAGAATCGCCCCAGTTTCGCTTTCGATATAGTGGCAGCTAAGGGCAGATAACTCGGGTGTATCTTATCCGCGTCGTTCATTTAATTACTCGTGCATTTTTCCTTATTCTACGCTGAGAGTTCAAAAAATCAATAACGCCCTTGACTTATAGTTATAGTTAATCGATTATAATATTAATCGCAATTAAATTTGTTAAATTCAATTCTAACATATTAACTGCTTGCACGCGATTGCTTCGATATTGAAATTTAGCGGTGCTCTCTCCTTCTAACTAATTGGTAAATAAAACAAGTCCGCGTTATAATTTACGGTAAATTACAAGTATCCTATTTGGTCAGAGAAATTGAAGAAACATGTTTAAAGCAATTAATTATGCATATAAAAAATGATTTCACTCAAGCAAATCATATTTATTTATTAATTTACTTTTTAGGAATAGATGACTTCATCTGTCATTGGAACGTTGCGTATTTGATGATTATAAATTACTATTAATTGATTAGTAATTGAAATTTTAATATAGATTTTTTATCGACTTTATTCTATTACTTTCATTTTATTTATAAACGTATAAAATATAAAATATGTACATATTTGAGTAATAAATTAATTTATTATAAATACAATTTTATTCGAAAGTAGATATTGTTTATTGAATAATATTAAATTCTTTTTTATACGATAAATTGATACAATCACAAATATTTAAGAGAAAGTAGATGCATTAACTACAACGTCAATTTTTTAAATAAAATCTTTCATAAATTAAAATTTGAACTTTGTTACAGAGCGATCGGTGGAGAAAAAGTCGGCAACTCTCCCACACTCTACGAGTAAGACATCGCTAAACAACGCCGCGAGGCCACTGCCACCCCCACCCGATAAGCAGTCCTACTACGAGAGGCCTTGGTTCCACAACTTGACCAGGGAACAAGCCAATCTTCTTATCGAAGAACGTAAGTATAAGCTTCTTCCTTTCCTTCTATCTTCGATCCAATTGCATCATCTACGCATTTCCATTTGGTAAAAAGTTGATCGATTCAGACCAATGTTTCTCTCACAAAAATACAAATACAAAATACCTTGTCGGAGAAACGTTGAAAAGTTAATATTTATTTACCTTTTTTAAAAAACTATTTGATTGAATTATATTTTATTTCCATTTGATATATTTTTATAATTTAGAAATGAAACTGGTTCAAAAAACTGAAGCCACTAACTACTCTTGATTATAAAACAGTCATTTTCCGTAAATTATTTTTATTTATCTACCAAGCCCAACTTTTATAAAATATAATAAAACAACATAAGTTTATTCAATGATTAAAACGCTATTAAATAATTTAAATTTTAGTTAAATATGCATATTATATAAATTTACCATTTTAAATTATTTTTAGAAAATGAAAGTAGATATAAACAAAATTAATGCACAGCATTATTTATACTCAATTATTTTTAATTATTCTTTGATAAAATTAATTTAGATATACTTGTTGATTTCTGTATTTTGAATATCTAAATTAACAAAATTTGGTATAAAAACAAAGAATTATTTTAATCAATTATTTTGCACATTAATTATTAAAAATGCTCTCACGAACAAAATATATATTTATAACGATATAAAAATACTGTATTAACTATTAACAGAATGTACTTATGGTAATTCATCTGATGGATATTTTCTTATGAGGCCATCTACTTCAAATCCTAATAATCCACTTACATTGGTACTGTGGTGCAAAGATAGAGTTTATAATGTTCCTGTACGAAGAAGACCCGATAATAGGTATTATTTTATTTCTATTCAAACATAAAAAACAAATAACTTTTGCTGCTCGAGAAATAAATTTTGTAAAATTAATATTCTTAAATATTAATTGGTACATTATGTACATTATTTATAATAAATTAAAATCGGCATATTCACGTGCAATAAAGGGTTTAATTATAAAAACAAAATGTACTCGATAAATAACTCTTTACAGGTATGCTTTAGGTTCATCGAAACCTAACGAACAGTCATTTGCAAGCATTGACGAAATTATACCGTTCTACAAGAGAGAAAATTTAGTCTTATATACTGGCGGAGTTCAAACGGGGAGCACAAGATTATCCGATACACCGCCAAAGTAAAAATATATCATTTAGTTTAAAATTTTCTCTAGAAGTATATTTAATCATTAAGTTATTTTTATATTGCACTTTTGTACTTGTGAAATGAGTGAATGTCTAATATTATATTGCTATAAGTGATTTTAAATCATTTTTTAATTTTTAAGAAATTAAGTTTCTTTAATTGTTGTTAAGCAATACTTATACAATTTAATATTGTTAGGTAATTTTCAAATTTATTATACAAAATAGTTTATAAAATATTAGTGATTTGCATTTATGATTCAGTGCAAATAAATTATAAACAAAATAATTATATTTTGAGATTATTGATCTTAAAATTTTTAATCTTTCGATTGTATTAAATATTATGTATGTCCAAATAATGTTTTCCTCTTTTTATATATGTTTGAGCTTACAACATATATAAGTATATTCGATATAATAATTTTTAATATTTTAATTTGATTTTTTATAGATTTCTAGGATAAAAATCGTTAAAATTAAACATATATAATATTGCAATCGATTAATATTTAAAAAAGATTATTAACTTATATTTGATTACAGTTATCTTAGAGTATAGTTATTTAACGTACAATTAATCAGAAATTTACTTATATTTTGGAATCATGTCAGAAATGGTATATTTTATGTATTAGTAAAATTTTTCTAACGTATTTATACACTGAAAGTTTATTAATTGCTTGTGAATATATTATGCAATAAAAATATATTATTTAGAAAACTTAAGAAAAAACAGCTTATATTTCCTAAAAAATTAAAGAAAACTCAATCTATAAAATATAAAAAATGTATCAGAGCAACTTTAGTAATTTATAAAAATGAATGGTATATTATCATATTTTTAATGAAAAAACAAAGTATTTTTACATAGAATATGTACTACATATGGTATTTAAAATAAAATTATAAAGTACATTTTCATTGTTCAAATTTATATCGTGAATAATAGATAATCAACAGATAATCATCTCTGTTATTTATATAAAACATTTATATATTTTATTACAAGAGAGTACGTTTTTATATGAATAAATTTATTTATAAAATATAATAAAAATAAATATTAATATTAATATTATAATTAATTAAAAGCAATTGCTTATTTTTTGTCTTGAAAGCAACAGTTGAGAAGTTCTTTAAAATAGATTTTAGTTTAAAAAAAATTTTTAATTAAAATTAAAGTTGATTATTTTTTTAAACATGCTTTATTTTTAACCATTTCATGTATATATAAATTTTATTTAAAATATTTCATTATTAAAAATGTATATAAAAATATAATATAAAAATATAATATAAAAATATTTTTACGATCTGTACATATTTAGATGAAATTTTTCGTATAACAAATTGAATTAAAAACAAATGCACTTGTATAAATAAAAATTTACATATAAGTCATATATAGAAATATTAATTAAAAGTGATTGAAAATTCGTAAGTCTATTTTATTTAAAGAGCTTCTATCATCAAAGCTATTCCTTGACCACCACCGATACAAGCTGATCCAATTCCAAATTTTCCAGCATTTCGTCTTCTGCAATTATAAATAATTTATTAAAAATAGAAAAAAAGTTAACTAAAGACATATTAAAAATACTAAAATATAAATATATAAATAAAATTCAGATTAATTTGAAAAAAATTTCCAAAACAAAATTCAATGTGCAATTGACCTTAATTCATGAACTAAATGGGCAATAATTCGAGATCCAGAAGCTCCAAGAGGATGACCAATAGCAACTGCTCCTCCATTTACGTTTAACTTGTTAAGATCCAAATTTAAATCTTTAGCACATGCGAGAGTTTGAGCTGCAAAGGCTTCATTGATCTGCAAGAGAATAAAAATAAAATATAAAATTTTAATTAAAAGAAACCATTGAAATTTTACATTATTAATACAATAATTAACCTCAACCAATTCTATATCATTCAATGATTTTCCTGTAACATTGAGAACATTTTTTATTGCTGGAGATGGTCCAATTCCCATAATACTGGGTTCAACACCAATAGTACTGTAACCCACCAATCTTGCTAATGGTTTAAGACCATTAGTTTTAACAGCATCTTCACTAGCTAGAATTACTGCTCCCGCACCATCGCTAACTCCCTATTTAAAAGAAAAAAATAATAAATTTTATAAAAATATTAAAATTGATCATATTTTCTTAATGTGGTCAAAAATTGTTTTAATTTTCTTATCTAAAATTATTGTATATGTTCATTTTAAATTTAATAATTATTTTAAATAGCTTACAGATGCTGACCCTGCAGTTACTAAACCATCTTTTTTAAAAATTGACGGTAGTTTTGAAAGATCCTGAAGTTTTGCTTGAGGTCTAGGATGTTCATCGATTTCAACAATTACTTCTTGTTTTCTTGATTTTACAGGTACAGGTGCTATTTCAGCTTTAAAATAACCACCCTCATTTGCTAAAATATAAATAAATTTTTAACTTTAAATTTATATAATTTGATTTTTACAAAGTTGATTAAAAAATTAAATAATAATCTAACCAGCTTTCCATAACTGGTGACTCCTTAAGGAAAAATTATCAACTTCTTCTCTAGTAACTTTAAATTGTGCTCCAAGTTTTTCGGCAGTCATTCCCATAGGTAAACCACAATACGTATCCACTAATCCAAGCCATAAGGAATCTTCAAATTCATATTTTTGACCTAAGGCAGTTCCAAAACGAACACCTCGAACAATAAATGGCATATGACTCATATTTTCAACACCACCGGTAAGTACAATTTTAGATTCTCCCGCTAAAATGCTCTAAAACAACATTGGTTTAAAAATATTAGTTTTTTCACTTTAATGAAATTAATTTTTAAAAGTATATCATTAAAAATAGTCATAATAACTTATTTAATAAGTTAGAATTAATTTAATCGATTCATAAAATTAAATAAAAATTTTGTTTAGATATTCATAATTAAAAAAAAATTCAATTCAATAATACAAATTTCAAATTTATAAGCAATAAACATAATTATTCAAATTGAAAGTAATACTTTTGTATTTTTTACCTGAGCACCATTAACAATAGATTGAAAACCAGAACCACATAATCGATTAACTCCTAATGCTGGTCTATCAACAGGAATTCCACATTTTAGTAATACATGTCTTGGCATCAAGGTTCCATCTGATGCCGAACTCTTTTCAGTTATATAAAAAATGTATTAATAAATATACTAATAAATATATATTTCTTGATATAATATACTTACAGTTGCTACATTGCCAAATATTACATGATCAACTTGTTCAGGCTTCAGATCAATGGATTGCAACGCTGCTTTAGATGCAACCACAGATAATTCTGTTATATTTTTTTGAGTAAAGACACCACCCATTTTTCCAAATGGAGTACGTTTTGCAGCAACAATATAAACTCCTAAAAATGATAATTAACAATTAATGAAACAACAAAGTGGTAAATTTAACTATGAACTATATAGAAGAAATTAATTTTTATTATCCTGTTACATAATTAAATATAAGAACGTAAAGAAGAATTCTTTATAAATTTAAAAATAAAATGTAAGTTAAAAAAAAGAAAATTTTATTTAAGATAATTGTTGACAAAACAAAATAAAAATTCAAAAAAAATTTTATAATTTTTTTGGTAATATTTCAAGGTACTATTAATCAATATCCAACATTAAAAAAGTCTAAAGTAAATAATATATTGAAAGTTATTTATTTTTAACAACCTTGGAACATCGTTTTAAAATATTAAATACTGGAGTAAATTTTATAGAAATGTTCTTCTAAATACCTTTAGTAGCGACACTCATTTTTATTGAATCGTTTAAAAGTAGAAATTTTTAAAAAAATGTAAAATAAATTATTAAAATATTTTAACAAGACCCAACAAACTTATCAGACTCGCGACATATATAACGGAACCGAACTCACACAGCAAAGCGATATCGTACCAAAATTTCTCGCATGCGCACTCCGATGTGTCGATTTGAAATTTGTGTACAATAACGTTTTGCTGATTCGGTTCTTAATTTCAAACGCACTAAGCATGTTTGTGCAAATTAAAACATATGCATTTAGAATTTATAAAATCATATTCAATCGAGATCCAGTTACGTGTTTGTACACGTAGTTAAAATTACTTTTTTTGCAATTATTTTTAATTATATTATTATTTATAGTAAATTGACTGTATCCTTGAACTCTGCTGTAATATTCGTTTTATTTAGACTAAACACTAAACATCCAATCATGCTTATGCATACGATAACTGCAATCAATTTATTTGAATTTTTAAACTATTTTAATCAGCCATTAAAATATAAATTTTCAAACAAATAAAAATAAAAAACCATTATGCTAATCTTTATTTATAATTAAAAGTTGTTTAATTGTAGCTATTTTATTTACGTAAAAGTCCAAGGACATATTTTATATTTGTGCTAGACTCAAATTTTTTTAAAAATTGACAAATAATCTACACATCAGAAACAATTCATAATATTAAAATGTTAAGTAAGAATTAGAACGTGATGCAATATTTTACATAAAATTTGATTACAATACATAATTTTTTAAGATAAATTTTTTAATTAACCATAAATTTAGTTTTTAATTTTGATTTAGTAAAATTTTTTATTTTAATTTACTATTATATATATATATATATATATAATTAAAATATCAATTCCTTTAATGACCTTCCATGACATAATTAGCTTACTTAAAACCATATGGATTCTTCTAAGTGTAAAATTATATAGATTTTAATTAAATATAATTTAGTTATTTGAAAATGATAAATATAAATATATAAAATATTCGATCAATGCATAAATTATGACGTTAATTTATTTATGTAATGAATACATTATGACAATGTTTTAAAAACAAATTTGTTCAATAATTACTTTATTAATCAAATTTTCTTCTTCATATTTTTATGATATATTCAATTTAAACACAATGTATAGTAAAATGCAGTATATTAAAGAATTTAATTATAAATATTACAAACCTTTATTATATTAATGGTAAAGGAAAAATAATTTTACGAATTAACAAATGAAGTTTTGACATAAATAATTCTTAATCGTAAATATAAAATAAGTTTATAATTCAAGAAATATTTTCAATTTAATTATTTAATATTAACGTTCGTTAATATTAATGTAAGTTTACAATTTAAAGTACTTAGATAAACTAATTTTGTAAATCTATTATAAATAAAATTGAACAATAATTAACACGAACCAGTTAGTATATATCATAACATAAGCGGATTTTTTTTTAGATACAATAGCGAAATCGATTGTAATTTTCTTTTTTTTTTATAAAACCTATGGCAAAAAATAAAAAAATTCTTAAAATTTACTACCTTCTTTTTATTATTTCATTTAAAAATTATAATTAATCGTTGAACAAAAATAACTATAAATATTTAAACTAATGAAAATTCTTCAAAAATCTTAAAAATGTAATTACAAAAGACCCGCTTTAAGTTAAATAGTTCGTTTTATAATTGCGCAAAAATAACACTTTCTTTGTACACTAATAATTTAAAAACACGTGAAAATTGAATTATTTATCGGAACATTCATTATTTATGAAAATGAACGGTTCTCGTACACCCCATAGAAGAGCATTCTTTTTTGCCTGTAAAAAAAAAGTGATTGCATTGAAATTTTATCTAAATAAATTTGTTTTTTACATTGTTATAATTTACTTACTCCTTTCAACATCTTATACATTACAAAAGCCGATGAAGCGGATGAAAATGTAAATTTTAAATCTCGCTTTTTAACGGGATTTAAAACATTATCTATAGCTGACCAAAATACTCTATTATCAAAGTACTGAAAAATAAAAAAATATCTCATAAAATTAAACTAATTTCAATGAATCTTAAAGACATATAAAACTTAGTCTACTTATCGTATTATAGGTAAAAACTAGTGACGCGTTTTTAATATTACTTAATATGTACTTAATAAAATTTAAAAAGTATTTTAAAAAAACATGTGCGTCGTTTGTAAAGTATAATCGTTACATAACTCTTCATTCTTATTATAAGATAAAAAAAATAACCGACTACACACTGATAAGGATAGATGTTCTAAATCAATCAAAACAATTATGTATCATTATTTATTGCGTTAGATTGCGTTACCATGAGTCACTGATTTGCGATTACATTCATTTTAAATAGTTTAATAAATTAATTAAAATTATTTATCGTTCGAGCGTGCAGTGAAAAAAAACACGAATTTCATATTACTCCAAAAATTATCTGGTCTCCAAATAAATTCACCTTCAAGGCAACGTCCGTAGTTACGACCGTGTTCATGATGATCTGTTTTTGATCGTTTTCAAACATGACACGCGTTCTGCTGAAATCCTTGCCGTCATTAATCAATTTGAGATTACCCGTTTGCTGGAACACCCACGCGAAATCCCGTTCGCTCTTCTCAAACAGAGTCGCCCGGATTTCGTGCATTGTTACATTATCTTCACTCCCTTCGTTGTTTAATTTGAACATCCTTATCCAAGAATGAAATGACGTCGATTTGCAGTCACCGCTTTCACCCTCGGATTCATCGTCGTCGTCGTCGTCGTCGTCGTCGTCGTCGTCGTCTTTCTCCTCCTCCCTATCATCATCTTCATCGTCCTCCTCATCCTCGTCCTCGTTAAAATTCTCGACGTAGTCGTCATTATAGTCATCATCGTCCTGCTCGTGATCCTCGTACGCTGATTTAAACAGAGCATGAATCCATGATAAGCTGGATTTTCAAAAAATGAGGAGACTGTGTAAGTTTCCAACTAGTTTTAATAGCCGAAACCATAAATCCAATTGCTTGTGTTATTCCAATATACAACTTATCGATAAATACATTTGATTAAAAAATCAATGGTACAAATTATATTTGTAAAACAATAGATATTTCTAATATCATTGGGTTTTTACTCTGGTATTTTAAAAAATTTAAGTTCTCGAAAAGAAATAAACTTAACGTGTATTTCAATTTATTTTAAGATTTTTATAATCTTCAAATTATAAAATCAGTTAGGTAAAAATACTAAATTATTAACATTCGTATTTCTGTAAACGAACGCGATAAATGCTTTCATTTTTTAATGTACTTAATTCTTCAAAATCATAGGTTGATTGTTAAGGATAATTAAAATAAATTATAATATATAGTAAATTTGTTTACTTATTTAATAACGATAATTTTTTTAAACCATGTTTAAAGTAAACCATTAAATAATTAATGGGAACAATTAGTTTTAGAAAAAAAATTAAGTCACTGACACATATAATACACTTACTCAAATCTTCATATCCAAGTATCCTTAATATACGTAAAGTAAAAATTTCTTCCTGAATACATAAAATTTTAAAATTCGTTTAAATAAAAAAATGAAAAATTAATTTATGCGTGAGCATTAATTATTTACTTATATATACATAAATTATAAAATATAAATTTCCATTGTATAATTTTTGATAGATTATCTTTTCAATAAGGAATAACTACATTTTTATGATTAATGAATATTTTTTTTAATATGAATAATAAAGTATACTTACATCTACATTATAAATAAACGTGTTCCAAAAATTCATTAAGTTAATATTCTATTAATTATACTTACTAAATATTATAAACGATTTATTTTATTAGGTTTTTTAACTCTTATACAGATTTATTCACTATGAACTGATAACTCAGTACTGAACACTGACACATTACTTTGAAATGTTTCAATTATGAAATAAATTATATTTTAAAATGCATACATTTTAGTTATTTATTAATTATATGATTATTTAAAATAAAATCTTTGAAAAATATAAAAAGTCTCACAAGTACTTAATACGTTTAAAATTTTCCTTTTGACGTATTATAAGATTTTACAAAAAATACACTGATATTTTAGATCAATTTTTCTATATAATCGTTAAAAAATATATTTAACTTTTTAAGTATTTATTTATTAATATTACTGGTAAAAAGTACAATCTAATAATATATAACTACTCACCTTTTATAATTTTTTTATTACTATCTATTTATATTGTATATGACTACTTATATATAAGAAACGTACAATTTATAATTAAAGATAGACAATAAAGGTAATTTGTAATCATAATTATTCAAACTATTATTACTAATTTTATTATGATCAACTTAAGTACACAGTGAAAATAGTAAACCATTTAAGAATAAAATAAGCATAAAGTACTATATGCATGAAGAACACTTCGTTTTATAACATAAAATATACAAAGAATGTATTTAATTTAAAAACAACTATCAGAAAATGAGCAATCAAACGTATTTCTCAAACTGGAGTTAACTTAATAGTATATATGTTTATTAAAGTATATTATAACATGTAATTAAAAAATTGCTAGTTACTTGCGTTTTGCAAAATATTTTGTAATGAAACGTAATTTTAAATTTAAAACATTTATATTCTATCATATATATATAACTGTTTAATTTATGAAAATTTTTGATAATGCTATATAACATATACATTACACAAACTAATCATTTTTCCCATTAAGTAAATAGTCGCGTTCACAATTTACTTGTTCATTCTTAAAATAAATTACGTTAATTAATGCTATTAAAAACTATTGTTTTATTACAATATGATAGTACCTTTTAATTGTTCATAAAAATACTCAGCTATTAATATTTGAAACTTGAATTTGAATACTTATTAAATTTTATTTGTAAAATATTTGAGTATTTCTTATAATTATTATACTAATTATGGTAATATTAATTTTTTTAAATAAAACCGATTTATATAATAAATATTGGAATGTTATACATAATATAATCTTATATGTTCATGCATTTAAATCATTAATAAGTTAAAATATTTTTAAAGAAAATAAATAGAATGAAATGTAATAGATTATAATTGATTATATTTGATATTTTTTATTCTGTACAACAATACCATGACAAGCCAATGTATTTAAAACGTTATTAAAAATATATGAAAGATTGAATAAAAATCTATTATGTTTAGTTTATTTAAATAATTTTGATACATTTTAGAAATAGAAAAATACTTCTAACGAGGTAGTATTACAAAACAATCAATAAGTCTACAGCTCGAACCGCTACATCCGAAGCTTGGGTTTGATGATCAATAAAAACGTTTATGTATGCAACTGCATCGATCATTACTTTTCATACCTCGCTGGAAGCCTTTGAAAATTAGAAAATTATACTGTCACCGAAAGGAAAATATAAATTTTTTTTTGTGACGATTAAATTTCACGATGTATACCACATTTACTCACTAATCGTGTAATCCAATCTACTAATACGATTAAATAAAGTTTCGTGTGGTTATACAAATAAATATATAGCTTATTATTAATAACACTAATTACTAAAAGAAAAGAAAAATTAAACTTGCAATTTCTTACAATGAAATTTAATTAACGATTACCGTTTTATATATGCATATATATATCAATGCTTTCTTATATTTTTAATATTTAATTTTATAAGCGATATTTTTAATTTGTGGACTGCTAACATGGAATTAGTTTCAAATGATTATTAAATGTTTTTCCATTTGTAAGATTGTTTTTTAAATAACTGAATAAATATTACACAATACCAAAAAATTTCATAGATATTTGAGGCGTATAATTGACTAATTTACGATGCAATATACTTATAAAATATTTTCCATAGAAATTTTTAATAAAGAATCTACATCACCAATAACATCGTTCAGTCTTACAAATAATTAAATTAAATAACATAACTAAATAATGAAAAATATGCACATATATATTTAAAATAAATTATATTTGGGAAATCAAATAATATAAATGTATAGAAAATTTGTATGTTATTTAATTAATTTCTGTTAACGAGTGTTATTTAATGTTATATATCACCCTATAAATAATATAACTATCAAGACAATCATAATCTCACAGATTATCTATGACATATTTGAGCGAATACGGCAGTCTGATCGATATCATGCAGGTATTGGCTCCTAATTCCAAGCTGCCATTATCTACCTTGGTTCTGTCTTTCCTTTAACATCTGTTGGGCCATGTCAATCTTTAATTTGAATTGATCCTTCAGCTCTGTTGACTTGAATTTGATAGCAAGCTTCTCGACTTCGGGGCATTTGGAATCGACATAGTTCATACATATCCAGACCCAGGCTCGATCCGACATAGTAAGCTTATGGAATTCAACATCCGGTGTCAATAGAAAATTGCACACGACTTTGTGTACTTGCTCACGGCGCATAAGGAGACGGTAAGTGCCATGTTCGATATTTGAAAGGAGTTTCATTTCACCGACACCGCGCTCTTTCCACTCCTTCGTGTTCTCGTCATACCTGTAAAGCTTTGCACGCTCGCAGAACACTGTGAACCAAAAACAAAAATTAACGCATTGATTTTTGTCTTTTTTTCATTTACTCCCCCTACTTACATACTGGTTTCTTCTCGTAACGAATTACGATCTTTTATAGTATAAAAAATTTAATCGTAATAGATGTTTAAATCTATAATTTAATATGTATGTTTAACTATGTTGATAACTTTCAAAGGCTTTATCTTTAATTAAAAATATATCGATATTCTTTTAATTACTAGACTCGTAAATCGTGAATTAATGCAAAGAATGCAGTGAATTATAAATTGAATAAATTACTTTTTTTTAAATATTGTATATCTTCAATATAACTATTTGAAAAATATGAGTCCTTGTATGTTTATGATAATAAAAGTGACTAGTTTATTATAATCGTGATAAATAAAATTCTTTGATATTTTTCCAAGTATAATTTTTGTAAAGATTAATATAAAATAGTCCTTACTTCAAAATTATTTGAAACGTATAAATATATGCAAAATAATGATTTCTTTTAATTGTATATAATTATTTTAGACGTATTTTTTCCAATTTATATATGAATATATCATTAGAATAAAATTCAAAATATAATTTGATTAGCGATTGAACTATCAATAACAAGACTTTTTCAATTGGTTTTTATAACGTAAAAACACTATTTTATGAAATTAAATTATTAAGTATTTGCAATGAATATTATTTTACATTTTTCCTCATCTTCTTCGCCTGTCCGAACCTCAATTGCTTCTGGTAATGGAATAATAGGCTCGAAATATGGATCATGTTCGTCTCCATTTTCATTTTCTTCATCTTCTTCTTCGTCATCACCATTTTTACTCTTATCTTTTTTTACATTCGGTGAATTTTTTGAAGGTACTTTTGTAGTTCTTTGCTTATTTCCAAATACTGAAGATCCCGCTCCATCAAATGTAAAATTTGGATCTGTATACATATTTTTTATTTTTAAATTTCTTCAAACATTATAAGAATGTAATAAAAATGATATTGTATAATAGTATTGTATATAATATAGAATAAAAGTTAAAAAATTTCTAAATAATTAAGGCTAATTTTACTTTATTTTATAAAAAAAACTTAATTAAACGATGAAAGTTTTGTGGGTGAGCGCGTGCGTGTACAATAAAAATAAAATACGATTTAAATTATTAAGAAATTAAATTTTTTAATTTCATAACTATCAGGTTTAAATTATTATTTTAATAAAATTTATGGTAATTCAGAAAAAATTATATTCTATTTATATAATTAAGTATATTTTTATCATGTAATTTCAAGTATTGTGTTTTGATCAAGTCAATCGTAAGAATATTCTTTTGATTTAGACACATTATATACCACGTATGTTGTTAAACATAAATGAGAATAATTAATGGTTCGTTTAAAAAATTTAAAAAGTTTCAAAATTAAATATATTTCTTCATAAGTTATACCTGTTTTGAATACATTCTCTTTAGAAGCATTTTGTGAGTTTAACGTTGAAAACGAAAGGGCATTTTCCGTTGGAAGGAAACTTATGCCATCCTTTTTTGAATCATCTGACAGTTTCGTATCGAAGGTATTGCTGGATTGTGAGCTCGAGCTTGTGAAAATATTATTGGTTGAAGGAGTAATGCTATTACCAAAAGTTATCTTGGATGCAAATTGGTTTGATATCTCGCTACTAAATACAGGTGCGGTGGTCTGCGTCGTGGAAATCGTCGACTTTATGTTCAGTGATGGCGTTGCGTTTGTGCCAAACAAACTCGTGCCAAAAGTACCTGAACAAAAGGGTTAATTTTAATAATATGATATTTCTAGTCACAGTACATTTTTAAAGTTTGACAAGTTCATTATTCAAATGATATCGAGTATTATCTAATCAAAATTTTAAATTTCCAAAAATTTTTCTTTATCATTATCACCATATTAAAATTATAAAATTAATCAACTTAGATTCGAGTAATTTATATTGAAAGTATAAAGAAACATTCCTTAAGCAATTAGAAAGAATTATTCGTTTGTGTGGCTTAGCGCAAGCTCAATGAAAGTGGACTTACCTAAAGACGAGGCTTGTGCGCTGCTTTCAGCGGCCAGCGAGCCGAAAGACGGAGTAATTATTGTCTCTCCACCGAATAATGTTTTGGTTGAGGTACTCTGACCGAATATCAAACCGGTGCTGTTTAATATTGACGTCATCGTAGTTGTAGAGGTCGTCGACGCTACCGTTGCGCTGAGATTCGAAGCACCTCCAAAAATGTTGGTCGTCGAGGTCTTGGACCCACCAAAGATATTAGTAGTCGATAATTTGGATCCGAATACGAGAGGCTTGGCGCTGTCGCTATTTGCCGTAGTGGCATTTGTGCTCGTTTTGGAGAAGATTAGACTGTCGAAGGGAGTGGTCGGACTTTTGTATGAATCGGACGTAACGATTGAAGTACCGTCAAACATATTTTTAACAAGATTATTAGAGCTGCCGATCTTGTTGGTGCTGAAACTGCCGAAGATGTTTGTTTGTGCCGTCGTCGTACCGGACGATGGCTGAGCTTTTGTCGTTGCACTACATATATTTAGTTGATTCGGATCTGGTTCTTGCAAACTTACTGGTTTAGCAAGAGTCTGACTGCCAAAAACTAAATCCGTTGATTTTACTCCTGAAATAACGGTTAGAAAATTGAGTATTAAACTAATTGTTTAATACGTACAATGTAATTACTTTTGCAGCTACTTAATCGATATAAAATTTTTTATTTGAACTTATCGTTCTTCGTTATTTAATGAAAACAATAAGTAATACGAACAATACCCATCTGCTCTATCTATATATTCGGTGAACATCGCGTTACACCGTAATATAATACTTGTATTATGAGAGTAATCGATTTTGATTGCTTCGTGTTAATTTCTGAGAAATGTTTTTTAAATTCTAGCGATTTAATTAAAATGTAATAATGATCGATAAATTATAAAAATAACTCTCTTTAGAATATGTATGAAATAAATTAAATTATAACATTTCTTCTAAATTCAAAATTATATATTTGTTAAATAATAACATCTTTTTTATGCTTTTATTTTATCATAATCAAATATAATTTTGAATTTTGGCTTTTGACTTTATCATTTTTTACAATTATTAAATTATCTCACCATCTCCAAAACTTGGTTTTATCGATGTTTCAAATACCATCTTCAGTTCCGAGTCAGATTGCACTGTAGTCGGTGCTGTCATAGCCGATTTGCCAAATATGTTATTAAAACTGAACGGTGAAGTAGCAGTAGTAATAGGAGTAGTAAGAGTAGTAGTGGTACTAGTAACAGTACTGGCAGTGGTACTAGTACTAGTAAGCAAACCGTCATTAGTACGGGATGCGAAGGTCGGTAGACACGGTTTTGCTATTGCTGATTGTTGTTTCGTCTTACTCGTTTCCAATATCAATTCCTCCGTATCCCGACAACCAATGCAACCTGGACAATCGTTTTTGTATTTATATGCATAGAAGTTCTCCGGCAGTTGGAGTTTAAGCGCAGCAGCTTTTTCTTCTGCGGTGACTTTCAATTCGTAAATGATCTGAACAATAGAAATATACAAACCAATTTTTAAATAATTTCAACTTTAACTTTTTTTGATAGTCTATTCAAAATTTTAAGTCGAACATTCTTGTAATAGATTAACGTAAATAAAATTAATTTCCTCCAACGTTCTCGACTCTCGTTGAAATTTAACGTTACTATATGTTAATCAATTAATTTGTCCAACAAAATTACAAATATACAAATATACATATAGATTACTTATTTGGTTGCGATTAAGTACTAACCTGTATGTCTGGTGATGATTCTTTTGCAATTTCCTTAATTTCGTTGCTTTCGGAGCCTAGAGCCTTACAAGCTACATCTACGATCTTTTTGAATTCATCGGCGATTTCAGATGTTTTAAAGCGACAAGCTAATTGCATGTATTCAACTTCGCCCTCGCTATAATCACCGGCAGACCACATCCATGTTTTTTCGTCCTTCACCTTAATTTCCAAAGCATTCGTAACTGCATGATTTAAACATAGCTTCAGCACCTAAAAGTGTTCATTCGTATATAAAATTAGCTTCGTTATCAAACAACATTATTAAAGAAATGAAGCGAGGAAAGACAAAGTACGCCACAGTTTATGTTTCAAATTGTCATATATAAAATAAAAAATAAAAATCCTCGTTACTTGATCTCTTCTCATAACTAGTCGAAGCTTCTTCGTATCCATATGTCTGAGTAGTTTTATATCTCCGGTTCCCCTCTCTTTCCATTCCTTAGTTATGCTATCGTATTTGAAGAGCTTCGCTTTGTGACTGTATAATACATCTTCGTTCTCCTCGCCCGTTTTTACATCGACTTTATCGGGCAAGGGTACGACAGGCGCGAAGTAGACGTCTTCGGCTTCTTCAACGACCTCCTCGTCGCTCGTCTCCGAACGCTCAGGCGATTTAACCGGCGACAACTTGGTCTGGAATTGAAAATCGAACGACTTGCCTGGAGAGCCGAAGGTGAAAGATTCTTCGTTGGCGCCAGTCTTTGGCGTACTTGGTGTTTGTGTTCCAAAGATAAAACCCGAGCTGCCCGAACTATTAGTTTTATTTGCACCGAAGATACAGATTGGCGACGACGCGGGTTTATCATTTGGCTTTGTGGATTGGCCAAAGTTGAAACTCAATGTTTCTTTGACCGATGTCTGCTGCATATTCTATTAAAACAAAATTTTATTACAAGTTTTCTTTTTATAATATTTAGTAAAATAATCTTGTTTTTTATTGATTTATAATATGAGAGTTATTTTGCACTAATATAAGTTAAAATTTACAATATTTTTTTATACAGAATTTTTTATTGCTTAAAATTATATAAATATTCCAAATGTATAATCAAAAAAAGGTATTTGTCTACGTTACAATTTAAAAATGAGCAAAAATTGATACTTCGAACAGATAAAGGTAAATTGAAAAACTTAAAACTTATCGATACACTTACTTGTGGTATGCCAAAGGTAAAGGTGGTTTTAGTCTCGGGTGTTTCGAAATCATTGAGAAATTTGGTACCGAACTTGGGTTTGGAATCTATCGACTGATTTTTTGACTCTTCACAGGCCGAACAATGCTCGTCTAACTGGTTGTTGATAACACTGCATTGTTTGCACTCCCAAGAACCTGGCACTTTAAACATCTGCGATAAAGGTTTGGATACAAGCGATGTTGTACTCAGAACTGTTTTATCAGCATTCGGAGATGGGCCATGACAAGCGATGCATGACATGGCGTTCGAATTATTACGAGTGTAACAGTCTTTGCATTCCCACGAACCTGTAACGACAGATATTTTTAATTGTTATTAATCTATAAATGAAGCGTAATAAAAAAATTATAAATATGGAGAATTACATGATAATTCTCAATCATTTTAAAAGTGTGAAACTAAAAAGAACAAAAAAAGCTAAAGAAAATGTGTAAACTCTTTCTTTCTCTCTTCTCTCTAACATTAGCTAATTAAGTAGAAAACAATAATTAATTTCAATTAAGAGAATATTTCATAATTTATATTAAAGATCTAACTTAATTTTTTTAAAACGAAATTTAATATTTCGATTAATTAAATCGATAAATTATTGTAAACTATAAACAGAAAATTATTGAATTATTTTAACGTTTGATTAAAACATAATATTTAAGCAATTTTCTTACAAACTGTGATGGATTATAAATGTTTTTTCTAATGCCTCACCTGTCGGTGGTTTGAACAACTCTGACAAAGATTTTTGCTCTGTCCTAATTGGTTTGCTGCTAGGCTTGGAAGGTTTATGTAGGTGAGATGTTAGTGTCTTGTGAAAAGCAGCAGCCTAAAAATAAACAATATTTTGCGACTTAGATATTATAGATGTAATTGTTTTATTCATATTAACCATAAAATGCGAAATTATAAAAGTAACTTGTATTAAAAATTAAAAATATAAATATTTTAATATATTTATATTGAAAAATTGAATAATTTCAATTGCAATATTAAATTTACGAGTTCAACATATTTATGTGAATAAATTGAATAAACTCGAATGTGTTTAAATTTGATTCCATATTTTTATAGAATTATATTAAAAATAAAATCTATAAATAAATTTGTCATAAAAAACTATTTTGCTAATCATAAAATTACTATTACATTTATATTAAAAACAAACATCGTAAAGGTTAGAGTAAGAGCAATTGTAGAGAAATATCGTATATACCTGGTCAGAATTTTTAAACCTTGCTGCATGCGTTTCACAGATGTTTTTATCACTGCTAATTGCCCAAGTCAATGTAGAATCACGTAGATTTAATACCGTTGACGCTGATATAACTTCACTATAAACGATTTTCTTTTTATTTTCATCGAGCATCGAGAATCGAACTCTTTCAGTTGGCGTATGCAAGAAAACCTTTTTGAGCATAATTTAATATTATTGAGTATTTATTTTATAATATATTTTATTATAAATGTATGATTCATTAACTTACTGTGATTAGTCCAGTGCCTTTATCTTTCCAAGTTTTGGTATCTGAATCAAAGTACATAAGACTTACGCTTTGCTCTATTATAACAACCTCGTCATCTTCTAAACGACCCGTTTCATCTTCTGATTTTTTTAAATTACATTTGAATTAATTAAAAATATACATAATAATTTAAATAGTAATTTTTAAAAAATAATTTTTATGTAATGTACCTTTAGGTGATTTTGTCGATGTAGAAACATGAGGACGTCTGAGAGAAACTTTGGAAGCTGCAAATATATCAATACATTTTATAATCTTATATTAAAACTTTTTGGTGCATTTAAACATTGATTCAATATTGATTTAAATATATTTTTAAATAAAGAAATACAAAATATCGATAATGAGTTGAAATTATATTTTCAAATGCATTGTGATAATTTTTCTTTATTAATGCTTAAGAGCACAAATACCATCATAAAACTTTTTTCTGATTTAGACAAATGTTATAAATTTACTTAAATTATACTTCATCCTTGTGGAACAATATTATATTTTGTATATACATTGAAAAAGTACAGGAGAAAGAATTCTTTTAAATCGATAAATATATATATTTCGCTATACTTATTATATTTTACATATTTAGTATTACAAAAAATGAAAAGACATAAAAATAGAAAGATTGATTCAATATAAAATTAGCGTGTAGAGTATACATTTGAATAAATAATATAAAGAAAATTAGAACATTAGAAATTAAAGTACTTTTAAAGGCACAAAATAATGTAACAAATATTGCAGTTATTAATATACGCTTAAATTTGTTTTATATGTACTTCAATTACAAAATTTTAATTTATTATACTTTTTTAATAATGAATTATTGTCAAAGATTCAATAAAATATATAAATTTTATGTTTAAAAGTTATTTAAACAAAAATGATCAATACTTGTAAATGGATCATTTTATTTTTGATATCAATATTTCTTTAATTTACTCCTAAATAACTTGATAAATAAAAACGTATTATAAAAATAAATATATTTTTAAATAATTACGGATTTCTTACATTTACGATAAAACAATTTTTTATTGTAGATTAATTAATGATCTAGAATTAAAAAATTTTTTAAATTGACCTGAGTTTAAGTTTTATTCTGTAATAAACATTTTGAAACTCACATTTTATGATAAATATATATTAAATTATGAAAAAGATCATCACTTACGATCATGACCAAAGCTTGATGCTTGAGTCGATGTAATATTCGTACTGCCGAAACTAAAGCCAACAGTTTTGGTTCCATTTATTTCAGACGGTTTTGAGAACGATAAAAATGCAAAGGGGCTAGACTTGAGTGTTTCATCGGATTTTTTTTGTGTCAAATTTGATGTCACGGTCGACGTTGGCTTTTGAATAATCGGCACTGACGTGAAGGAAAAACCATCAATTTTCTCCAATGGATTTTTGTCGTTTGCGTTAACTTTTGTCGTTTTTATTATAGGTTTCTCTGCACTGAAATATTAATATTTTTATACATTAATAAAAAAAATTATTAAAAAGCGAGATTTTATTAATTTACAATAATACTTTTGGATATAGCAAAATAATTTATTAAAGTACTCGTGAAAAGGAAAAATTAGGAATTGGATTTAATTTAATTTCATTGAAAAGTACATAAATATATCAACGGTCTACCGATACGTATTAATTTAGTATTTGTTTTAGTAGTTTGTTATAGTATGTTATAACTTATAAGAACTTGTTACATTTACGAATATATTATTTTTAATACCTTGAAAATATCAATAAAATCATTTACCCTTATTTATGAAAAAATGTTAATCATCGATATATATAATTATAATTTTCTTTAGTTAAATTCTTCTAGTACATAAATGTTTTTAAAATCTTTACTAGCTTTGTATTTAAGTTCGAGTTGACGTCTCGTAGATCGTTGTTAAATGTACGAAACTATCAAGTGTCGATACGTAAGGTCATTGATAAAAAAACTCGGACTTAGTTTATCCTTTTTCAAGAGTTAAATACAACGTAGATGTTTCGATTCATACCTCGCGATATTGTCGTTATCCGCTGGCAGACTGTTCTTAGCCTTGTCAAAATTGTCTTTAAAATTCCCAGCCTCCTCGGCCGTCTTGAACTTAATACAGAGTTTCTCGAGCTTGAGTTCTCCGTCGGCAAAGTCGTTGGCAAACCAAATATAAGCCTGGTCATTGTTGGGCATCATCGTCATCTCCATGTCACGTCTGAGCATGTGGTTAGCGCAGATCTTATGTACTTGCTCACGGCGCATTAACAGACGCACCTTACCACTAACATTGCGCAGTAACTTAACGATACCGATTCCTCGTTCCTTCCATTCCTTATCGGCGAAACGAAAAAGCTTGGCCCGACCGCTGAAGAGAGTCTGCTCGTCCTCCTCGCCCGTGGTGACGGGGACCTCATCCGGCAGAGGAACTATGGGGACGAAGTCGGGAATCGGGTCATGCTCGACTTCCGTCGCATCCGAGCCACTATGATGCGACTCCGTCGAGAGAATGCTCGCATTATGTTTATCGGGCACGTTCTGCTTGATGATCGATGACATCGTAGTGATGGTTGTAGAAAGCGGCGGTAGATTGACCGTCGTCAATATCGTAGGTTGCGAGGGCATTGAAATCTGATAGCCATGAGGCACTCCGTTCGAATCCTGGGTCATGGTTGCGGGCGATACTCCGAGCCTATGCTGGGCAGGTATGGTGACGCTCAAAGTTGGCTGAACCGATGGCACCGTCGTCGGCAATGTATCCGACGTCGTGATCACAACGTTCACGGGTGGTATCTTGCGCGTAGTCGATACCGTCGTCGACACCGATCCTGGCGCTGGCGTTAGAGCAGGTACGGGTACCGGTACCGATAATGGTGTAGGTACCGCAGCATTCGCGTTATCCTTTAGCGAATTCAGAGATTCCGCGACACAATTTGTTTCGGTGGTCGACATATACCTAAAAATATAAATTGTGCATTTATATTAATATTTATTATGATTTAATATACTTCATAACGATGATATACTTTTTTACATTTTAGTTAGTAATGCAATCGGCAAATCAAACACTTCCTAAAATTTTTTTTCTAAATAAATAATTTTACTTCCAAAAGAATCTTTTACAAATTAATATAATAAACAAAATGTATACCTCTTTTCTTTTCAATTAAAGAAATAAATAAATTAAAATATTTACTTTTCATATTTTAATATTTTTTAATGTAAATGGATTGCAACGAAATTTGTTCAAAAACAATGACAAAATACATCGTTTGACATAATTAAATGTATTTTATTTATACCTTTTGTATTTTTTCACATTTCCCTGTCAATTTTATTTTTCTCCGGTCAACCACGATGTACGAACTTCATTCGTATCGATATAAATTATACGTACGTGTAACAATTCTATAATTTTATAACGAAATTATTATTAGAAATAAGTTCAAATTTCTATTTCAATTTTCTTAAGAAATAAACCCAAGTTTACTTTTAAAATAAAATCTTGATTACTACCAAACAATAGCTACAGGGAGTCTAACTTGAATATTTTATTTATAAAATAAATTATATAATGGTTAGAAATATTATTTATAAACTAACATCGCTTTATAAGAATTCATTTATAAAATTAAAAAACGTAACTTAAATATACTGAATTGAACCAGATGATTCAAAATAATAAATTAAATCTATTACACGAAACGATCGAGATTGCATTTTTCCTACATTCCGAAGTATCTATTAAAATTGAAAATTAAACAAATTTTCATCCTATTTTCTTTTAAATAAAATTTTCTCCACAAGAAAGTTCGATCGATGAGCATAAATTAAGAAAAAGACGACCTATGAAACTGACCCGCTAAATTTGGGATCGTTCATGTGGATTTGACCAAGCTGTTGACTAAGCTGTTGCTGAGTCGGTATATTTTGAGGCTGCGGCTGCAGGTACTCAGGAAGCTGTCCGGCGAGTCTCTGGGCATAGAGACTATGTTGTAACGCGCTCTCCGTCATTTGCTGCATCGAGGCGATCGGCTGCTCGAGACCGGAACGGTACAACGAAGACATTGAGTAAACTCCCGAGGGATAAAGGGCCGACATATGTTGATTGGCGGCTGCGGCTGCTGCTGCTGCTGCGGCCGTAGCTCCCGGGTCTGGAAAGGTAAGAGGCCCACCCTGGTAGTAGCCTTGGAGCGCAGCAGCTGTGTTTGCCGCGGGTGATGGATACACGAGCGGTGCGTATGGGTGGCGTGGAGTAGTGGCTGCGAAAAGATTCGGCGCGAGACCCGTTGACGAACGGTTACCACTCACCGTCGGAATCGACGTGTTGCTGTAGTTATTGAAGTCTCTATATTATTAATGAGAAATTATTAATATTATTTTAATGCAAATTACTATCGCATCAGATTATAGAACTTTTTCAAATCGTTACTAGTTCAATATTTCAAGATTTATCACATTTATAGTATAAACGTAAAATTTCAAATCTTATCAAAGATGACTGAAGCTATTTATTCGAATCTCCCATTACTTTCTTTACTTGAATAATAAGTCTTGTTGTATACAAGATAAAACTTTACCTATAATCTTCTTCACCGTATAGACCGTATAAATCTTCCTCAAGATTACGATTGACCGTTAATTTTTGAGGATGTGGTTTTTGATTTTCTTTACGTGTGCTTATTTTAATAAGATCATCAAGCTTTGATATCATTGCTTTGTGCTGTTCGCGATTTTGCTCTTTGAGAGATTCAATAGAATGAACTAGTTGGCGAATTTGTGCGTCTAGTCGTTCCGGACTTGGACGTGCCTCCTAAAATAAGAAAATATATCTGCTATTATAATCCTCAAAAATTTAATTGGACTAAATTTTATTTTTACAGCATAGGTTCAATGTAAATCGCATCAATCTTATTTCTCTATTATAAATAGGGAATCAAAAAACAAATCCTTATTGCAAACTAATTGTTTTATCCTATCAATGAAATTTCAGTGTTCACCCAAGGTATTACCTAAATAAAAAAATTTACCCCAAAAATACTATGTTTAAACGTAAAATCCAGACGCTCGTTATTCGATTCGTTGACTGAAATTAGTCCTTGAATAATAAAAAAAAATGCATTGATACTATAATTGTCTGTTAACACAATAATTATATATAAATCATAGATTAACTTTACTAATCGATTAAAGTAGTATAAAGATCAGTTAATTGTATTTTTAAATATTTTTGTGATAAAAGTACAAAATTGAAAATTTATTATTTCATGATCATAATTTTTTATTTAAAAAATATCCAAACGTGTAACTTACGTTACGGTCGTGTGATACGTTTAATAATTCTTGACTTTTATGTCTAGGGGTACTAGCTAATTTCGGTACACGTCTAACTGTTCTCATTGGTGTTTGTAATGATGAATTATTTATTATTGGCTGTTCATCACTCTGTGCTGAAGAATAGCTTTCTTCAGAGAAATCATCATAATTGTTTTGATTAACTAAAATATTAAATGTTTTCTTTAAAATATCGAATATACGTATTGCTAAATGTATTATATTTTTTAAATCTAATATTATAATAAATATCACTAAATTAAAATTGATATAATATTTTACAATATCATACAAAATTTGAAGATGAACGTACGCTTACTATCCAAATATAAATTATCTTCATCAAGTTTTGGCAATTCGTTTTCCACGGTATTAATATAAGTGTGAATTTCAGCATTCAATCGGTGTTTTGGATCAACACCTGGACTTCGCAAACGATCCAAAGTCAGATAAAAGCAATTTCGCGCTTTAAGTAACAGGATTTTGTGATCATTTGATGCATCTGAGCTAAGATTCTCCGTTGATAAGGACTCTACATTCTCATCTGCTAGTTTTTTATAGATCTGAAAATTATTTAAAAAATAAAGTAAAGTACAATTTTCGTTTATTTTCTACAAATTTAGTCATATAAATTGTACTAAAAAACTTGTACAAAAAAATTGTACTTGTAATAAAAAAGCAATACTTTTAAATAACTAAATATACAAATATTCACAAGTATTTATTAAATTAAATATATAAATTAATATTATAAATAAAAGTAAATAAATGTTTTAAACTATTACTTTTCCCTGCTCAAATGATGCTTCTGGACATTTTAATTCTTGAAGAGCTACAATAGCTTGTTCATAAAGATTATTTCTCAATAATTTTTGAGCTAGTAATAATTTTCCTTCTTCTATAGCATGCGTTAATTCCATATTATTCATGTCTTTGCTGTAAATTAATAAATATATACTTATAAATTAAAAAGTTTAAAAACTTTTATTTTATTTCAATAAATCAATTAAATCATACCCTAAATAATCAAATAATTTTGCATTGGAAGAACGAATCGTCTGATTATTTTGCAATCTTTCAAGGAGAGGAATAACAGCTGACCAATATAATTCAGAGCGAGTTTCTAAAGCAAGAACATGAGCGCTATCGATGTTTTTTTTCTTCAAATGCTTAGCCTGACAATAATATATATTTAATATAGGTTATTATATTGTTGGAAACTGTACCAACTATATTAGTTTATATTTAGTATAAAATTACAAATTGATTTTACTTTTACCGAATATATAATCAATTATCGTTTCTCATTTTTAATAAATTATATTTTCAGTTTTGGAATTATATGAATAAAATGAATATTAATAACAATAAAAAGTGCAATTTTTAATAAAAGTAAATTACATTTCCTATATTTCTTACATTGTATTGTTATCTATTAGATGTATAAGATCCAATATTTGCATATAAATGATCGCGCCCAAAGTAAAAACTTACATAATTTTTCAAAAATCGTTATTTATACTTTACTTTATTACTAATTCTATATTAATCATTGATTAAAAATCAATTTGAAAAATATTTATACTATAATTGTTATATTTTAAAAAATATTTTTAATTCAATAATGGTTAATAAAATTATACTAACTCTGTAATGAAATATTCGAGCTAGATGAACTAAAATAGTAGGATGTAGACCATGATTGCCTATACAACGAATGGTTTCTAATCCTCGTTGTAAATTTTGCCTAATATCACCTATATCGTTAAGAGCCTCTTTCCGGTACATTTTATAAGCAGCTGACCACCTACAATTAATAATAATTCTATACAAAACATATGCCAAAAAATTATATAATAACTTAAAATTACATATTAAGGCATAAAATAAATATTTGAATGAATGTATAAATGTTTTGTTACAAAAGTGATAACTTTTACTTATTGATGAAATACAAAGCTTTACTTTAAATTGTATTTTATAAAATTAATTTAGGAACTTATAACAGTAAAGATTAAATAAACACATCTAATTAATCTTTTTTTTCTTGAAACTTTAAAATACCATTTTTCTTGATCTTCAGTACAAAGTGGATTTGTTAAATCTGCTGGTAAAGTTGGTGGTCTATCGGGATTATAAAGGTTATTTCGATGTTGTTCTTCAATAACAGCAGTAGCACACAGTACTATAAAAAATTTAATAACAATCAATTAATTATGATAGAGCTAAATTCCAAAAAATATTTATTATGTAAAACATGATATTAAATATAATTCAAAATCAAAAGCTGTAACTTTGAATAAAATTTGATTATTCTATAAAAAATCTTTATTAAAATTACCTGCTGCATTTAGAAACGCGTCAATATCAAGGCGACAGAGTGTCACAGGCGCGGCTTGGTTGAGATTAGTAACAGAAAATAGTAGTTCTGGAAATAAATGTGAGGATAAATTTGGTTGAAACCCTGGACTGCTACGATTTTTTATAGCTGGCCAAACTTGATGATGTAATGAATATGGCCACACTTCCTCAGCCACTACAATTGACATTAATAATTTTTAATTATATTATTAATGATAATTTTTATACAATATATATATATATATTTACAATATTTTTTTCCTTTTAAAGTATAGATCCATCTTAAATTTAAATTTAGATTTTGTTAATATCAGTGAAAAGGTAAAAAATATTCTGAATATTTTATAAAAGACACGAATAAATTATTATATACAAAATATTGTGCTAATTTTTAATTTTGTAAGCCACGATTTTATTAAAAAAAATTT
The DNA here is from genome assembly GCA_018907195.1 of Dolichoris vasculosae. Classification (NCBI taxonomy): domain Eukaryota; kingdom Metazoa; phylum Arthropoda; class Insecta; order Hymenoptera; family Agaonidae; genus Dolichoris; species Dolichoris vasculosae. The sequence continues at coordinate 5,666,199 of JACCHY010000003.1, forward strand.
TTTAAATATATTTTTACGTACCTTCGTTGTATTTTGCTAGTTCATTTTGCGAGATGAGACGAAGTGGAGGAGTGGTTGCATTATTATTTGTGAAGTATGAAGTTTGGATTTTTTGATAAAGTTTACAGACAAATACTCTCTGTAAATTCAATACAATTGTTCCTTAATGTTAAAAATTATAAAACTAATTATTCGAATTAGTACAAGAAAATTTAAGTACAATTGAATTAAGCTTTTTTATTTTTTTTAAACAAGCATTCAAAAATAAATAAAAATACTTATACATAAATTGATAAATAAAAAGAAAAAATAAAATTACCGATAAACTTAATATATTTTTATTTGAGATTATATTTCTACATTTTAAAAAAAATTAAAGAGATTTTATGATTTATTAAAAAAAATTCCTTGAATATATTTAATACCTGATATATACGTTCTCTCCATAAACCAGTACAAAACTTCTCAATATTAGTAATAAGTAATTTCTGATTGCCCCTTGAGTATTCGTGAAGTACATGACCTAAAACAATTTCATATTTTTAGAAAATGTTTTAGAAAGTTTTTAAACTGTTTCAAGTTTTCATGTTTAAAGTAAAGTAATATATTGTGCACTTTAAAAAAATTGAAATATTTTATGATTAATTAATTAAATACTTGATATTTACATTACTTTAATAGACATACTTAATATAAAATGAGTTTTTTTAAAGAACTTTATTAATTTAATAGCAGTCATTTTTATCCTTTTGTGCTTTAATCATAAACAAATTACCAGCTTGACTGCATCGATATGATCCATCTCGATACCAAATTTCTAGCTGACTCTTTATTGAGTTGTCAAGTTGTACATTTTTGAAAATCGCAATGTTAATTGGTAAAATATGCATTGCAGCTAACAGTAAAGGCGTATACAATCTCCCAGCCTCAGTCCAACTGCTTTGCGCATGCTTCGTATTCTGTATCAATAAGCATGCCATGTGAAAGTGTAATTGCCCCCACATATGCATAAATATGCTTTCTGTCAACGACTGAAATCTTGAGAAGGTTTGAGCTTTTGTTTCAAATAAAAGTTGATCAAAACTGTAGAAAAGAAAATTTTTATTCATTTAATGTTTTTTAAGTATATTTTATAGAAAACGTACATCACCAAAGATACATTATTTGATTAAAATCTTTATAAATTTAACTATATTTAAAAAAAAATTTCTTCAATAAAAGTTATTATCAAAAATGTTTCTTTAGCACGTTTTAAGAGAGAGAGAGAGAGAGAGAGAGAGAGAGAGAGAGAGAGAGTGTGTGTGTGAGAATATTATATATAATTTTATTTACAGCAATTAGAAACAACATTAATCGCGTATTTGTTTACCATTATGTAAGATAAGAATTTAAAAAATTTTAAAGTATTAAAAATATACATAATTGCAACATATATATAATCACGTAAAAACATAATATGAAATTGTTTAACTTATTTTGTTGTATTTTCAATAATATCAGTGATCTTTACTTGTAAACTGCTTGAATAGCTTCTGAAGTTTTTTTAACTGAATTTCCTTGTTCTTTAAGAGATAAAGCTGCATATCGCTCCATGGAAGAAATGTATAAAATCCAAAAAGACCAGTTCGACTGCTTGAGATTTTTACATTTCAAAAAGAGTTCGCACAAAACTTGATACCAAAGTAGACTATCTCTATGTATATTTGACACCTCGATTTCGGTAGCATGTTTATAAGCTTCGTCCAGTTTATTTTTTTCCATGTATGCCCTTAAAAGTTTTACTCGTAGTTGAACATCTTTCTTTCGAATCGCTAATTCCGCTATGAAAATATAAAAAATCAGAATTCAATAGTGTAATGTTCTTTTTCAAATTTAACTTCTATTTTAATAATTCATCGATAAAACTTATTTAAAAAAATTTGATTTGTTAATTTTTGAACTTATTACGTTTGGATTTGTATGAAAATGTCACTAAATATTTAAAAATTATACAATATGTAATGGACTATGAATATTACATATATACATATTATAATTAAAATTATATATTTAAATTAGTTAAGTTAAATATTAAAAAATTTTTTTTCTAATTACCAGTAATAAGTTTTTCCAGATCATCTTCGTTATTAGAAGGTCTTTCTATAGACAAAATTTTTTCTTTCAATTGAAAAATTATTTTATCATGGGGAAAGAGCTTTTCTGCTCTATCTATCCAATGTTGTGCTCGATTAGTATTAATTTCTACATCTGGATCAGCCATAAGTTCACAGACTGTGTCAAAAATAAGTTTATTAAATATTTCTAATTAAAATTTTATTTTGATTTCATCAAAATATAGTACCTTTTAAAATAACATCTTCTTGTTTAAATCCAAGTTCAAAAGCAAATTTATATTGATGAAGCGCAGTTTCCTTTTGTCCCAAAGCTTCGAGAATCTGCCCCATAAGTTTGTATGCTTTAGCTTCCTGGCGAATTTCTAAATATCGTGAAAGGTAACGTCTAGCTGATTCAAAATCACAAACATGATAATATAATTCTGCTATCTTAAAGCAACGTAAAGTTCTCTGAAATATTAAAAATAATCTATTTAATACAGAGATAGGCTGCAATTATAAATTTATTAGAAGTGCTAATAATAATATAATCTAACTATTAACCAACATGAAAATTTATAACGTATTTATCAAACAAATATTATAATTTAAAATATGCTTTTTTAAACTTTTATAATTAAATTTACCATTTATATATAATTATAGTCTATCGTTTCGATATTTTACTAAAATTTAAGTTATTTAAAAGTTTGAAATTTTGTATAAAAATTAAAAATTCGTATATCGAGAAATAAACTATAATTACCATGTTATTCCAAAATATAATTCACAGAATAAAATTTTAGAAAAACAAAAAATATAAATATATCATTTTATATTTATATTCCAAACATCGTTAAAAATTGAAAAGGATATCAAAGGTAATAAAATTAAAAATTTTTTAATTTTAAAACTATTTCTAATTTAAATGTAAAAATAATAGGGTAAAACCGAGCGATTCGTTGAATTTGTAACGAAAGAAGTGATAGAAATAAAATAGGCGATGTACTCGTACGGATCAGTGAAAGAATACCATGTGCTTGAAACATTGTTCCACATCTTAGCGCAAAGGTAAAATAAATCTTCTGCAACGGCGCGATGAGTCTCCGGACCCATAAGCCGGAAAATCATCGGACCGAATTTTCAAATAAGTTTTAAGCTCGATAGCCGAAATACAGCCATGACGAGCCGAATAAACACGCGGCCTACGGCAAAACTTGGCGCTCAAAACGACGTTTTGGCGCGTTCGAAGGTAGAAGAGAGATTCGCTAAAAGGGTTATGCTTACTCCACTCTCTCACGGTCCCTTACCTCGGTTTCATCCTTTAACTTGCGGAAAATGTCCTGCATATGACGATCGACGTCCTTCTTCGTCCGAAACATTTTCGTGAGTTTGGCCTCGCGTCTTCTTCAAAAGAGAAAGATAATCCGCCAACGGCTCACGCGCGGTCGACCGCACGGCGTAACCTCGACAAATCGAAGCCGCCGGTTTCTTCTTTCGTCCTCTATCTCTTTCTCAATGTACCTGGGTTTAACGCGGATCTCACTATCAAGAATCACAACTGCTGCATTTCCAACGCATAATCTCAAAAGCGTGTAACCGTCGTTTCCGTTTCTTCCCTCGCTCAACTACCAAACCACTTTTTTTATTTCTCGCGTCGAGACTAATTTTTTTTCCCCACGCTACGAGAGCAAAGTGAGCCCAGTTTGCCGTTGCTCCTATGCGCGAAGGATGTCTGCGCGTGCACGGGCATACAACCAATGCGGTTACGCTAAACTTCCCAACCCTAAACCGCGTATGCGCGAGTGATTCTGACGGTATCCGGGAGTATCGATACGTAAACCGACGCGCGAAAACGGCGCCAACGATGGAAGCCGCTTCCCTCGTACCTGTCAATTTTCGTTTTCTGACGAGCACTGCTTATCCGGGGCAGTCAATTCTTAGAAACGTTGAGGCCATTTTTCAAACAACTTTCAAGTACGCGAATCACTTTTTAAGATTATTCAACGATTCCGTATCCGATAATTTAAAACATAAAACAGCATCGATTTAAATTTATAATTATTTACTTGTGTTAAGGTATACCTGTGAATTCAGCAATGGTTGTTACATAGGTTTTCATTTTAAATTTAGTATTGCATTTGAGTCGAAGCCGTGATACAATAGGACCTCCAATCATCGAATATTCCTCCAACTGCGCAGCAAGAGATTCGAGCTCGAGCTCCCGGTAAATGCGCGCGTTTCGAACAACCGTCCGATACCGCGATCTTGATTCGAACGAGCTTTTTCGAGGGATACAAATTTAAACAACGCAACGCGGAAGCATTCGTTCTTAGTTTTAAATATGATACTTTTGTTATCCATTATGACTTAACTAATCCAAAGTTTTCTCGTAACTTCTAAATCTAAATCGTATGTTGACCTACTCATTCAATTTTCAAACAATCCAATAAATTTTTTCCAGTGGATAGGCGTCTCTCGAACACTGTATCTCCGGGTTAAATTAGGAAAACTATATCACTCTTTTTCTTTATAATTTTGAATACATATTCAATGATTACAAGGCTTTTATATTAATGGGAGTTTTTATGACAGGATTACGACCTATAACCCGGTCTATTCTTACGCAAAAGATCCCGTTTAGGCATTAAAATATTTTAAAATTCGTTATTGTTTCAAATTGATTTTAGATCGAAATTTATAAGTTTCACCGAATACAATTCATATAATTTAACAAACTTGGATAATTTACAAAAATATAAGCATACCTATAGGATGTGAAAAATTATAAGATTTCATTTGTTAGTAGTTTTTATTGCATTAAATCTTATATTAACCTTTATTTAATTTCTCTGAGAAATGATAACTTTCAATACATTATTTATAAAAAATATTTTAATTATAAGAAACTAGCTATCTGTTTTAAAATATGTTAAAATATTTCTTGTAATATTAATTGTTTGATCATTTATAATATAACTTCTATATTATTTTATGTTATCAAAAGATTAGTTATTATACATTTGTATTATATGCATATACAATAAAATATTTTTCTATTATTAATTGACATAAAAAATATTTCTATTTATTACAATATAATTTTTCGTGACATAAATCTTTCTTCGATTAGCCATTAAATATTTATTATAAAAAGTCAGTTAAATCATTTAACTTAAACTACATAGAAGATATTAAAATATTATTCAACGTATTTTATTATTTTGATTTTTCGTAAAAGAATATATTTTATTACATTAATATTTTTTCGAATATTAAAATAAAAAAGTATTTTTAAAAATATATTTAAAAAAAAGTAAAAAATTTCTTTAAGTGATTAAATTTTATTGAAATTAAATGAAATCTTATAAGGTTAATTAACGAAATATAAATGTTTTTGCTTAAATTTAAACTGATTTTACAGGTTAATATTAATACTTTCTAAAAATGATATTTTTTATATTATTTTATAGGTCTAATGATGGTTATATTTTTTTAGTAGTCAAAGTTTTCCTATTAGGATACCATTTAAATTATATAAATTTATGCGACCCAATTCCTTGCTGAGAGTTTAATTTTTAACTTATTTACCTCATATACTTTCATTTCATTGAAAATTAATTTAAAGTTAAAATATTATAAACCAATAAAAATATTATAAAAAATAATGATCGTTTATTTAAAAAAATTTTTACCATAAAATATTACTCAACGCAATTTAAGTTCTATTTTTGTTAGATTAACTACATACAACATGTAACACACATCCATGTCTAAATCAATACAATTGTATGTATAAAAAAACCGTTAAGTTTAATATAATAGACGAATTTTTAAACGAATTTGTTCGTGTAAAATATATTTTCAATGTTTCTATTAAATTAAAAATTGTACATTCAAGATTAGATCAAATTTGTCTTTTTTTAAAAATTTATCATCCAAAGCTATCACTAATAATAAATGTAATCAACATATACATTTAAAAAATTTAATAACTTCATTAAAGCGAAATAGCTATGATATAATTAAAAAAATTAAAAAACAAATTATTTATTTATTTACTAAAAGTGAATTTATTCAAGGCAGCTTTTCATATTTAAAATATTACAATATATATGTACACACCGCACACACGTGCACAAAAATATTTTGTTTATATTTATTTAGTTGATTTCTATGTATTATTATTAAATGTTTTATATGTAATGTACGGCTTTGGTAAATTAGTTATTGCAGCAATATATATTTCATTACTTAAAAAACTTAATGAAATTTAAAACATTTCGCAAATATTTGGCGCCATGAAAATGGTAATAGGAAAAATGAAACTAAATAAAAAAAGAAGGAAGGTATGAAACAAGTGAGTTGGAAAAGAGACCGCGACTAGCAACAGTTACTAGTCGTAATGCTAAAAGATAAAATCAAATTGACTTTTGTTAGACGCGTCCGTTATTAGCGCAAATTATTACAATTTATTTCGAACCAATTGTTTTTTATTTTGGTATCCTGATGTATCATTTTTATATTTTTCTTTTTCATGGTAATCGATTAAATTAATCAAAAACAAGAGTATAAATAATTTATGACTTTAAATGAATTAAACGAAATACTTATTTCTATATCCCATCGACAACAAATCCATTTTATTAAAATTGTTTAAATAAAACAAAGCACAGTGATACATGAATAGCCTAACCTGTATTATCATGAAAAAGATTACATCACGCATTGAGGCGTTCTTTATATAGTTCGCAAATGATAAATTGACTAATAGAAGCAGATTGTCCTCGATCCCAACTAAATAACGTCCATACCGACAAACCCCAATACTTTTAATTATTTCATATTAACTTAAGATCTTTATTTGTATTTGGTATTAAAGATAACCATTTAAGAATAATATTTTTGAAATTATTAAAATTCTATTGATATCAATCATTCATAAACTTGATATTTTTAAATAAATTTTATTTCTAGTTTATTAGCTACAATCGCATTTTAATTTGTACAAATAAAATAGATGATTTAATTTTGATTTGTAAATTAAATAATAAGTTTTCATCCATTGGTGGTTTGATAGGTATAGAATTCACCTAGAATTTGAAACATTTAAAATGAGGAATTACGTAATTTAATTCAATCCAAGAGTTATATAAAAATACTAATAAAGAAATAATATATAAAAAATAAACGTGACGAGAAAGGCCTTAAACCCTAGCAAGGGTCTAAAAATGCTTAAAAGTGGTGTACGAGGATAGGACTACACCGTAACCTTTAAAAGGACGGATTTAGCAAAACTACTTCTACTCGGGTTGCGATTGGAAGGCAGCAAGAAAAAGATAAAGATATTTCGTAGATTTATGTAAAGGCAAGCGGGTGTCGTCTTGTCCCGAGAAGGTGGCGGAGACTCGACCGATGATTGACTTCCTTTGAATTCTTGGACGGATTAAAATGCGCAAATCAGGCCACTTCGACCAAAGACATCTGGCTATCCCTGTTTCCGGAATTTGGCACCGGAAACTTTCTTGTAACCAGAGCAGAACTTTCCTCGACGCTTTTTCACACGCCGTGCGCTCATATAACAATCGGTGTGCACGAAAGAAGTCCGAAAATAGAGAATGCGCTCAACATTTTTTTGGAACTTAATATTTTTAGATACTCTTAAAATATAGACTTTTTTAGTTGGTAATAACATTTTTTTTCAAACTGAAAATTTGCATTGTATGCAATAACCTTTATGACAAAATTATTATTAATTTTGATTGAAAATATTTTACAGCTTGTTGTACGATTAATCGATATTTATCATTTTTAGTTTAACAATTATAAATTTTATATTTTTAAATTATTTTTTGATTGCGTTGGCAAGATAATAATTTTATCCGGATCTAAATCATTGTGTATTACGATAATTTTTTATTTCCTACGCATTAAATAAAATCATTGGATTTATTTAATTTCCTTAAGTATTATTTTTTATATTATTTTAATTTATTTCGTTTATTAATTTTTCATTGAATAAATGCAAAAATCTAAAATACATCGGTATTTAAAAAATTATACGATATAAAAATGAACACATTATAATTTATTTATACGCGTAGATACATGACTTTACTACCCGAGCGGATCGATCAATTAATTAATTTGTTAAACAAATTGAAGGGATATTATATAAAGGGAACAAATATTTATAAATATAAAATATAAAAATTAATATTTTGAGTAGAATTACATACTAAATTAATTACAAAAAGAAGGCTTTAAAAAGTCATAAAAAATTCTTATTTTTCTCGACTAACGTAATCTTTTCAATTATATTTGGATTTAATTTCGATGAAAAACATAAATACGATGCACAAGATTCGATAGATAAAATAAAACGAGTTGACTTATTAAAGAGTAAAGCGATTGAAGAAATATCGTCAAATAATATAGGTATTATTTTAATTTTGAAAGTATCGTCGACCAACGTTCGAGTAGAAATTTGTACAAATTGGTGCATATCTCGTGCTCACGCGCGAGTATAATATCGTTGGCGGCAACCTTTTCGAACGGGTCGCACTCGCACGATGATATCTCTTGGACGTATTTCTCTTTGTGGACCAAGGCCATCGAGGCTTTTTAAATATCAAGAAAGAGAGAGATCGAAAGAAATCAACAGCTTTATACATTTGCACCGTAAACACTTTTTTTATAATCAAATTTAATATATTGTTGAAATCAATAAGTTAAGATATCGTAGTCAGCGTCCTCAAGCGGATATTTCTTCCTACGCATTCTTATTTTTTCTTTATTTTCTTAGATGTTTCTACTTATTTTATTTATCGCTTTCCAATAGTCGGACGTCACCGGGTATCGTGTATTGAACTCGCTTATAGCAGTTTTTAAGCCGGTGAACCTCAAAATATTGCTTAAATCATGATACGTAGACTAATTTTTCAAGTGAAAGTTACTTGGAATATAATAAAAGATATACCTAGCAAGAAAAAATATTCAACATTTTCCTTTATTAAATGAATTTAATAATAATGAAATATTCTTAATTCTTGATATAATCAAGATTTATGATAATCGACGCAAGATTTCATTTTGATGTAAATATTTTTAAGCATAAAACATCAAAGCATAGTAAAAATAATTATATTACGTAAGAAATCAAAAATTTGATTAGAAATTTTATAAAAATGAAGTCTTGGAGGGAATCAGCTAGTATTATAATTGCAGCTCGAAATGGATTAACATTTAATACGACCGTAAGTACTGAATCCAACCTGAAATTAGTTCGATCAAAAATTTATCATTCCTACTTTGAATTATATATTCCATTAAATTTTTAATTTTTTTAATTTTTGTATATTTATTACGTATATGATATTTACGTATATAATTAATTATTGCTATAAATAATTTTATATTGTTTTTACAATTTCAGTATGATTATAATTTACTATTTTTAAAGAGACACAAAAAAGCAAATGCTTATGCTAATTTATTTGTATTTCCTGGTGGTGTGATCGAATCAGCTGATACAGATTTAAGGTGGAATAAGTTCTATAAGAAACATGGTTATAATGAAAATAGTTTCAAATGTTTATTTCCAAATACAAAAGAACGACCAGAAATATTTTACAGTCAAGAAAATGAACTCCCTCGTGAAATTTCGTTAAGAATATGCGCTATACGTGAAACTTTTGAAGAGTGTGGCATTCTACTTTGTAAAAAGTTACATGAAACTATTATTTCTGAAATAGGCGACAACTTTTTCAGTAATTTATGAACAAAATTTTCTATTTTAAAGTTTTAAATTATATAAAACAAAATTACATAAAATAATTAATCTAGCTTCTGTTTTTGTGAATTTAGAATTCTTTTAATTTTGAAAATCTTTCAGTTCCATCTAATGAATTGGAATATTGGCAAAATAAAGTTCATTCTGATGCAAATGAATTTTATAATATGTGTGAAAAATTACAATGTCTTCCAAATTTATGGATATTACATGAATGGGGAAATTGGTTGTCTCCAACTTTTATACCTAGTAAAATGCGTTTTAATACTGCTTTTTTTTTTACTTGCTTGCCACAAATCCCTAGTTCAAAATTAGAATGTAATGAAATGGAAGAGCTTTTGGTAAGTCTTTCAATTAAAAAAACATTGATCAAATTATTAACCTTATATTAATAAAAATTATAAATTAATAAATTATTTTTATTAAAAGTGGTCTACACCGGAAACTATGAAATCGTTAAAAACTTCTTTACCAACACCTCAACAATATGAAATGTCAAAAATAGAAAAATATCAGACTCTTGACAGTTTACTACAGTTTGCATTGAAAATCTCTAAAACTGGAATTCAATTGTACTTTCCTGTAAGTAAAACTTTATAATTATATTTTGCTATTTTGAAATAATTGAAAATTCAAAAATATAATAACTAGTAATTAAACAACTTGGCATTAATACCTCTAGAAAATATCTTATAATAATCATAATATTCTTCAAATATTGTATTTTTTATTTCATTTTTAATTTATATATCATTTTAAATAATATTTTATATTATAAATTTAAGTTATATATTATTCAGAATATATTTAAATTATTTTCTAAATCATTTATTACACATTATTATAGTATTTTTATTACTATTATTTTGTTTTATCTTACACATGAATATTAAATATATTTTGATGTAAAAAATATATTAAACTAAACCTTTGTATTATGTCATCATATCTTTAGTTATTGCTAAAATAAAAATCTTTTTATTCAAAATATTCTAATGTTAACTTTTTTACAAATTCTATATTTAAAATATAATTCAATTGCTTAATTAAAGTTATTTTAAATTTAAAATAATTTTAAAAAATGATTTAAAAAACAATAATTATATTATTAATAGTTTATGAATAATAATAAAATTTATTAGCATATTGTATTTTATTTTAGGTAAGAGTAATTTTACTGGATGGAACAGTAGTATTATTACCAGGGGATACAATGTATCCTAAAAAAGTAAACCTACACAATCAAGAATTTATAAATAAATCATCTATAACCATTAAACAATTTCGAGATATGTCCTCCAATACGAATCGATTGGAATATTTTAATAATTCAAAGATAAAAAATATCAAATTTTCCAAGTTATAAAAATAAAATATTTAAATAAATAAGACTGATACTCATCAAATTTTTTATTTAAACTTTATATGAAAATTAATTTTAAAATCAGTGATATTTATATAAAAATATATTTCCTACAAAGAAATATAAAATAAATTATTAAATGATATTCTTATTCAATATTACAGAGAAATTTTATATTTCTTTAAGTATTTTAAAATATACGAATATTATATTACAAAAAATTATATTTTTACTCAAATTTAAATTTATTACTAGAAAGAGAATCTGTGGTATATTATGTTTTACCATTTTTTATTATTGTAGTAATAAATATAAATACTGTGTTAAATTTTCGTTATACAATATAGTATAATATATATTATATATTATATACATAAATTAATAATATTACGAATGCACAATCAATAAATATATTTTCTAAAACTTTCTTCCTGTTTCAGATCTATGTTTATTAATCCAGTATTGTACATTATTCAAAATAATACATTAGAATATATAATTTTTTCGATTTTACATAAATTATAAATTTCAAATAATACTAATATAATTATATTTATTAATATATTTTTATTTATAAATGATTTTCTTTAAAACAATTTGTTTTTATATTCTTATATTATCGATTTTAGAATATTTAATCAATAATATTAAACATAATTATAACCAATAAGTAAAAACTCAATTGAGTAAAGATCAATAAAAGATTGACAAAGAATTTAGAGTATACGTAAAATGCACACATATATATATATATAATGAATTTATGGACAAAGATATATATATTGAAAATATATTAAAAATATTTATCGGATGTCATAATTAATTTGAAAATATACCGATGGCTTTTAGTATTCACAATAAAATAGAATCATTGAGAAACAGTACTTTTAATTATTTTAAACATAAAAAAACGTTTGTCTACGACAGTAAGCGACTGTCACTGTTTCAAGCTGGTTTTGATCAATATTACATCGATAAAGCAGATTTCGTCATTTGTAGAGAATCAATAAAGAAAAGCGCCAAGGGAACTCCTTAGTGCGCTACGACAATTTTTATGTACGAAGAAAGTTCAACCAATAATATCATATATAAGGAAACTAAGCAACTAGAAAACCAAGTTTTCTACTGAAATCTAAAGCGGCTTACTTTATACACAAATAGTATTTGTTTTCAAGTCTTCTGTATCAGTTTAGCTATACTTTCTTAGCAAAATGTCAACTGTCTTAGATGAGAGGTAATATTTTTATAATTATATTACTATAATTAATTTTACATTTAAAAATTGTAATTTGTTATTTTTTGTTTTGAAGAGTGACCGACGAAATAGAAGCATTGAGAGCTATTCTCTTGGATGATGAACTTGATATTCTAGAGAATGATAGGTATATCAAAACATACAACTAGGATAAATCATATAAAATTTTCCTAATTTATATTGTATTTTAGTTTTAAATATAAAGCATTTATTAAAAATATGAAATATTTTTAAACATTGAAAATATTAATAATTTTTTTATGTTTATTTACTGTAATACAACTTTGTTTCAAAAGAATTATTTATGACATTAAACTGTCATAATATTGAAAAAGTATTAATTTACATTTACTTTTGGTTGTTGCTAAATTAGCTGACTTCTCGAATAATATACTTTTTTTAATTAAAAAATATCAAAGAATATATATTGAAATATAACAATAGAAGCAATAGGTAGAGTATACAAAATATCGGTAAAACTTTCATATATCTTTTACATATAATTATGATTTATTAATAAAAATTTAAAAAATTTTTTTAATTATTTACGTATAAGTATAACCTTAAAATAAATTGTAAAATATTAATTTATAAACTCATTTTTAAGCTTATCAACTAATATAATGTGTAGTTATATTATAAAGAATAAGCTATATTAGTTATAATATATTTAACAAATTATATAAAATATTGAATAATATAATTCCTTTAATATATATATTGTGTTTTTTCAAAGAGGTGAACCTGAATCGATTGAAACACTAGTCTTTCCGTCTACTGGAGAAGATTCACAATCTCAGTATGTATGTGTCAGATTAATTGTCAAGTTACTACCTGGTTATCCTGATACAACACCTATTGTTTATCTACGAAACCCAAGAGGTTTAGATGAAGAAACTGTCAATCAAATACAATCTGATGCAGATACAAAATGCAAAGATTTTGTTGGTCAACCTGTGATGTTTGAATTAATTGAAGTAAATAAGTTTTAAAATTAATAGCATTTCTATAATTTGCAATTTTCTTATTAATATATTAAATACATATTAAACATATACTGTTTAATAAAATATTATTTGTAAATGAAGTTTTAAATTAAAGTATTTTTTCTACTGTTTATTTATCTAATTACTGTTTAAACTATTTTTAGCTCGTTAGAGAACATTTGACAAGAAGTAATCTTCCAACTGGTCAGTGTGCAGTTTGTTTGTATGGATTTCGCGAAGGGGATGAATTTACAAAAACAGAATGTTATCATCACTTTCATTCTCATTGTTTAGCTGCTCATGTTGCAACGTCAGAACGATATTATAGAGAAGAACAAGAAAAACTACCATTATGGCAACAAGATACATCAAATAAATTTCAAGTATACATTTTTTTCAATTTACCTCTTTTCATTTAAAAATGAGTTTCTACTATTTCATATTTTGTATAATTTGTTATTCTGTACGTACAATTAAACCTAAGCAAATTTTTGAAAAAACTATATTGTTAGTAAGTTATATTTAAAATATAATAATCATTACATTTAAATGCTATTTTATTGCTTCAATTTTTTTACAATCTATTACAAATGCTTATATTCAGGAGTTCAGAAATATGATTATTTATTCACTGATTAGCATTTTTCATAGAATACAATGTAATTTCTGTAATTTTTCCTGCATTTAAATGATATCTTTAATAATAAAAGAAACTAAAATTTTTTTTAAAGATAATATTAAAAAATGTATAAATAATCATTGTTTTTTATTATTTATTTATTTACAATTTAATACCATTTTGAATAATTTAAATGCGAATCCAATTCAACTTAATCAAATTTAGAATTAAAAAATTTTAAATTCTTGAAAATATGATTTTAATAATGTATGTAATTTGAATTCATTAAACTTCAATATTTAGATTATATTATAGCTATATTAATTGGAATTTGAATTTCTCGAACAAATTGTGTAAATATTACGAAATAAAAGAATTCTTTTAATGAATGAATAATGAAGTACATAAAATTTTGTTATTTATTTAAATATAGTGAAATAATTATATATTTGTGAACATAAATGAGAATTACATTATTAATATATCTATACACGAAGCTTAAATACGTATCAAAATTCATAGATTATAAATATCTTTAAGTCATATATATTCGTATTAATAACGTTGATAGAATAGTTTTAAAAGGTATTGTTGAGAATTGAAAGCATCGAGAGAAAGAGTAGAGTGAAAAGAAATCGAACTTTGGCAAGGTAAGCTAAAAACAATTATAAACAAATGGATTAAATTTTCCGGACCCGGTCAGGAGACGGACAACGGGTCGCTCGCCTCCACTCCTCAAGTTGCGTGTCGCGGAGACGCCTGCAGCACGTACTCGCCTCTCGGAGCTCAGAGAGGCGAGGAGTAATGAGATACCCTTGCAGAGCCCCGCCCGGGGTGAGGGGCAATGTTAGCTTAGTGCACGTCGCCGCGAAAAGTCTTTCAAAGAATACACGCGCCACCGTGAAGTATCTTTCACGGAAGGTACGCGCCGCTAGATGAACGCGGCAATGGAAAAAATGATCACGCGAGGAATTATTTAGGGGAAATCGCGAGCAACTCGGAGTTACTTACAGCAAAGCAAAAAATCAACACGCGTGGAGGACAACGAGGGATTATCGGTCTATAGACGGGCCTGCCATTGCACTGGAAGGAGGAGGCGGGACCCCGAAGACGAAGGCGTGTGGCTTACAGGGGCCACGAAGAGGAAAGACGAGAAGGGATTGAGACGCGGACCCTTCCAGGCATGCGAGCAGCAGCCCGGGATACCGAAGGGCCATAAAATGGCTAGCAAAGAGCGCACACAACGGGTACATCATAGAAGTGAGATAAACAACGGCATGACGCATAAACAGGTCCGGGAAATTACGCGACCGATAATTACACGACATATAGAACAAATGGTGCCTTGTCAGGGTCCGATTACTAAAAGACGGTAAACAAATGAAGGTAGAAAATTAGAAGGGGAACTAAGTATATATAAGAGAATGTGATCTAGCGACGTCAGACTTATAATTTATATACAGATAGAAACATCGTCGAGAACGCAAATTATATCTTTGTTATCAAACTATTATACGCGACAGTTACATACATATATTATTAGACATCATTATAATGTACGCCGAAAACAACTTTGTTAAAATACTTGTAATAAATAATAGGCAACAACATCAAGTGGCATACGAATCATTTCAACCCCAACAGGTATACAGTAAAGATTTATGAAAGAAATCGAAATTTGATATAAATTAAAAATTACTATGAACCTATAGTAATTTTAATAAAATATATACAAGTTTATTAAAGAAGCCGGTTCTCAAAACGTAATCTTAAGTTATGGTTGAAAATGAAAAAAATTTAATGAAAAGTTTCTAATTTGTAAAAATAATCGTTATTATAGGCTCTTTGTCCAGTCTGCCGCGAATCTATTAACTGTGACGTGGGGAGCCTCGTCGGGGCACCACCTCCGATCGATGTTGAGGCTGCCACGGATTTCGCCGTGAGTCAGGAGCTTCTCGAAATGCAGCGTCAGATGGCCGAGCTATTTCTACGTCAACAGCGACGTGGTGGCATAATCGACTTACAAGCAGAGGGCGTGAAACTCCTGGTGATGACCGAAGACGATTCTAATGGCACAGCAGAGCAGCTTAGTCCACCCGGAACTAGTCTCAATGCCATAGCTAGTCAGCCATCTCTGATGGTAGGCACTTAACTCTTTTTGTATTTCAACAAACTAATATTCCATCTTTTATTTCTTTTAACTTTTCGCAACTTCTTTATGCTTTTATTAAAGATTTATTACTATCTTTTGAAAAAAATGCTCAATTTTTTCAATTTTATTAAAAATTGTAATGAACCATAAATGAATATTTCATGGATGAAAATAAAAAGAAGTTGTTAGGAAAACTTTTAATTTGTAATCGATGGATATGCTTAAAGCTATATAATAATATATCATTATTTAATATACTCTTTTTATCTTATATAATTATATATAACAATAATTAAAATCAAACCATTTTTTAATTCTAAACAGTTATAGATCCAATCGACCTTTACTATTTTGAACAATATCATAAAGCACAATTTGATTTTATCTCATTAATAAACAGAATGTTGAAAAACAAATAACAAAACTTATTTCGCAAATCAACAGAATCAGCAACAGCAACAGCAACAGCAGCAGCAGCAACAACAGCAACAGCAGCAGTATCAGCAGCAACATCATCATCATCATCATCATCATAATGAGCATCCTCAAAACCAGAATCACGGTCAGTCGCGACAATCGCAACATAATCAAAACCACCATCACGTACAACAGCATCATCGAAACCGAGGTCGCGGTAAGGCCCAGTATCGACGCTATTTCGATCGCGTACGCCAGAGTGATCCGGCTCCCAGATGACAATGGGCTACCGACCACCACCTCCATCATCACTACACCGAGCAGCAGCATTTTATTCGTGCATCGACCTGCGCAGCTAATATCACAAATGCATTAACTTATTTAATCGAGATAGTAATTATGGCGTGCATTGTTAGGCTGTGTCAGCTCCTTTTCCTAATACGTAATAACAACAGGTATCGATTTCTAGGAATGAACGCGTTTATGAATTTATAGGTATTGTTGTTTAGTAACATTCCCATTGCGACGGTGTATAAGATGGGATGTGTTAATTATCATAATAATAATAATAATTATTATTATTATTATTATCATCATCATCATCATCATCATCATAATTGCTATTATCATTATCATAATCACCATCATTATTATCATTATTATCATTATCATTATTATCACTATTATTATTATCGCAATACCGATCACGATAATGATGGAAACAAATGTCAATGTAGACTGAAAAACAAGCCATGGTACGTTTTTTTATTATCATCGGTCAACCCTAGCTGACCTAACTCTTTTTACACGCGCGCGATTAATTTTATATACCGATAATACGCGCAAATTCCTTCGTATGTATCGTGATGAGATGCACTCATCTATAACTCAATAGACAAATAGTAGAAAATAATAAAAAAATATAATAAGAAAAGTTTGATGATAATGATAAAACATAAATAAAAAAGTCCAATGAATAATGAAAATCAGGCTGTTACGATGTAATTATTGACAAAAAATAGCAATGGTAAATAAATACGGATAGTGTATCGACCATCGAAGAGTATATATTTATTCTTTACTTATTATTTCTCACTTTATCGCAAGGTTACCTCGATTTTTAAAGGTATACAAAAAAACTAAATAATATCGGGACTAAATTTTTCTTTTTTAAAGAAATATCATTAATTAAAAATTTTTAACATTTAATTTTAAGTTATTTTATTAAGAATTTTGAATTAAATTAATATAATATAACAAGCTAAAACTATTTTTTTAATAATATATATGGTTTTAGAGTTATAAAAAAAGTAAAAAGTTAAGAAATTTAATTCGAATCGCAAAAATTTATAAATTGAACATATCTATACCTTAATTAATAAAATTTTTATACATTTTTTATGTTCCTTTAAATATAACAAGATTTCTTCGATAATATGAATTATCGACTACAATTCTACATTATGAGTACTTTATTACAGTCCTAAAAATGTACATCGCATAAGTTATCTTTTTTAGAATTGAATAAATACTGAAACGTATATCAAATGAGACTTAAAATCTTCATCTTCGAAATATAGTCAGCGTAATTATTATGATTTTTTATTATTTATACTATGCTTGACTGTGATATTTTTGAATAAGAAATTTTCTTTTTATATTTTTAAGTTTATATACTTCTTTAATCGTTTTTATCGAAGGGTATAATATATTTTATTTACGTTTACATATATTAGTTAATAATTTAATTTGTATATATATTAAAATACAAGATATCCTTTATTTACGTATATTATTTTTTCAGATTTTTCAAGAAAAATTAATCTTTTTAATTTTTTTGATATATATTATTATGTTAAATTTAGACAAAAATTAAAATGTGACCAATAATGGTAAACTGTTAAAAAACTAACACTTTTTAAAAGTTACAGTTTATATCTAAGATATATTATTTTAAATAGTGAAATGTCCAGTACTAATTCAAACACACGACTATTGACCAATTTTTACACAAAGGATATTTAAATTTAATTTTTATTTTTGTCAAGAATTATTGTGATGTATGAGCTTAGGTATCAAATAAATACGTGAAGGTAAGAGAAAGTAATTAAAAACTAGTTAAAATATTGTACAAATTTTCAGTGTGGGACACTCCCATATTATATACCGTGCCATAAATGTTGCCAAATTTAGAAATTTTTGAGTTTATTCATATCAATACCTACCGCGTACTTATAAATCTTGCTCAATTCATTAAATTCATAGATATTTCATTTTAGAAAGAATAAATGCAATCTTTATGTAGAATGATAAATCGCATAGATTGATGGGAAATAAATAACATATATAATGTATATTTAACAAGAAGTTAAAAGAAAAAATCATATATTTCTATTTAATTTCTTTAATCATTTGTATATATATGGTTTATTGTCTTTTTATTTTATTACCAAAATTTTAAGACAGTTTGCCGGGAAATAGAGGAGTATTGTTGATAAATTTATACATTTGTATTTTATTTATGAAAAAAAAAGTTTATTGTAACTTGAGTTTTTCAGAAGAAATTTAATACTGCGTTTGTTACATAAAAGGAATATATATATATATATATATATGTGTGTTATGTCAAACGTCAAAATTGTATTTTGTTGATTTACACTTTTGTAAATGTAACTCCCGCCATAGGCAAAACTCAAGGTTGTATAAAAATGTGTTTTATGGCAATATCATTGCTACATAATTGAGCTCTGTATAATTGAATTTCGAATCTAATAAAAATATAATTATCGCATACAACTTATATTTTAATAATTTATTATTAAATTATTATTGTCACTTGTTTCTTTTTACTAATAAATAATACAATTTACATATTATACAATTAAATATAGATTGTTTAAAACTTTTATTTATATCATTTTCTATTATCAGTAATAAAGTTATTAGTATTTAAAAAATGTGCACTATTAAAATATGTAATTTTAATATAAACAGTTATATTATATGAATTAAAATTGGTTTATCATTTATTTGTTAAATTTTTAATAGAATTTAGTACAATTATAATCAATCTTTATATTTTCACACACATGTAAAAATCATACTTTGATATTTCTATTTTTTTCAATTAAAATTTTTGACAAATATTGTTATATAATATTAACTGATTATAACAAAATTCTTAATAAGTTATAAAATTGATTTCAAATAACTGAAATTTTTGTTCTTTAATACAATATTAATAAAATAAGATGTATAATTAAATATTAGTTCAACAGCAGAATATAAATAATAAGATGTATCACAATTCACACTCTTGCATGTGTATTTACACACGATAACAATTTCAACGATTCATGATTAAATAAAACTATTTTTTTCATCAAAAAATAATTTTGTTCTAAAACTTGTATAAAAAAATTAGGTTCGTAATTTGGTTTGATTTTTCAAATTTAAATTAAGATTTTTCATGATTTATAATATAATATATTTGTATATTATTGTCCAAATTTAATAACTACGATACTCGACCATTAGTTAAAAAACAAGACTTCATGTCCATAGTAATTTAAAATTTTCAAATATTTTTAAAGATGACTTAACAACTGATGTTATTACTTACATATAATACTATAAAAATACATTACAATATTTAATTATAGTGCTAATGTTATAGAATCTATATTAATAACAATCTGAAATCGAAATTTTTGTTATTATTAAATTAATCTGTTTTTAATGATATATCAATATGATCGATTAATCTTAATAATTTTCTTTATTTAATGAAGAAGGCAATTTAAATAATTCTAATTGTTATAAAAACTCTACCAGATAATAAGTATTGAGAAATTTTTAAGTTAAATTTACAGTTGCATATAAAAATATCTACATGGACAATCCATAACTTTTGATTTTAGAATGATATTAAAAACTACAAATATTATTTTAACTTTATAACGTTACCGAAAGAGTATTATTCAATAGTAAATTTTTATAGATCTAACCGTATTCAAAGTTGAACTTATACATTATCTAATTCAAATAAAGCTACTTGTTTCAATAACTCCTTAAGGAATCTATGGATGCGACAGAGTCTAACTCACATCTCGAGGAATCAGAACCAGTATCCATCTTTTTAAATTTGAATTTTAACTAGAACCATGAGAGAACTTTAAATGTATAACTTGTAAATTTATTTTTCTTATATAGTGTATAAGTTAATAAGATGTAACATTGATAAGACTAATTTTTTATTTACTTATAAATTTTATAGATAATTCTTTTTATATTTTTACCAAGAGATCGCAGAGAGATCATAAAAGCAAAAGCACAATATAAAATTATTTTCTTATTCAGCCATCTAATTTAAAATAACAATCGCTTTTCATTCTTATTATGATACATCATTTTAAATTCATCCAATTTTGATATTAATATACATATTTAATATACAAAGATTAATTATTTTAGTATTTAAGATCGATATAATGGAAATTAAAAAATAAAACAATTATGTATTTTTTAGAAAATAAGTTTGAAAATTAAAACGAATGTAAAAAGAAAAATGAAATCTAACCACCTGCTTGGATTAATTTTCTCGAAAGCATTTACACATCTTTTAGAATTGAGACGACATTTAACGAAGAGCTTGAATCATTTTGTTCGCGTATTCGCCTTAATTTTAAGTTAGATCGATTAAATGGAAAAGGTGGCACTGAAAAATCTGTGAATTCGAAAAAACCATGCTACTGCACTGAAAACCTGACAAGCTGCACCGCCACACTATGAATTATGCATCGATGCATTTTGCACTTCACAAGTAGAAAAGAAGGGATTCTCTGAGCTAAGAGGCAGGAATCATAGTAACTTATTAATCATGGAGAGAAATGTAAGTATACGTAAGTGTATGTGTATTAATTATAAGAAATTGCGATAATGTCCGATAAATATGAAAATGAATAAAACGAGATGTCAAGAGTGCTGATTGGTCACTAGACGCATTTAACTATGGACGGTTGAATTGTGCTCGTGCGTCTGGTTCCGATGTTGGTATCAACTCTCCGAGCACGCGAATAGAAAAGAGCGGCATTTATCGATCGATTGGTTCGCTAACTTCACATGATTTACAGCAAATGCATTCTTATTTATTTAGATAAATCTTGTTTGCTTGTGTTTACCCTTAGATTTTTTCATATTTTCAGAAACGATCTTTATTAGATGTTTTCAAACTTATATCTAATTAATAGGTACACGTTAATTAAAAAACTAGCTGTTATAAATTTCTTTAATAAATTGTAAAACATGTTGACTTAGATATTATTTGTTGGAAAAGAATTGTTTCTCCTCAATTGAAAATTAATTCATTACTGTAGTCTATCAAAATGTTTAAAGGTAATTCTGATGAAGAAAAAGAAATAGAAAAACCATTAGTTGCTAAAACTACGGTAGACTTACAGAGATTAAAACTCATGAAATTAATGAAAAATCCAGTAAGTGACAAAGTTAGTTTTTTATCTAAATTTTAAGACTTGAATTACATTTACAGTTCAAATTTTCAACTTTTGTTTGAAGGAAAAACCCATCGTTATACCAGAACGTCCAAAAATAAAAAGTACTCCTGCTGTACCTGAATTTGTTCGAAATGTAATGGGAAGCAGTGCCGGAGCAGGTAGTGGCGAATTTCACGTTTATAGACATTTAAGAAGAAAAGAATACTCGCGTCAAAAATATATTCAAGAAAAAGGACAAAAGGTTTAATTTTATTATTTTATTTATCTTTATTCAAACACATCTCTTACATTAAATAAAAACTTTATAAAATTTAGATTGTAACGCATCTTTTTTTTAGGAACTTCTCGACGAAGAGTATCACAAAAAATTAGAAGAAAATAAAAAATTGTCTGAAGAAATTACAGCTAAGAAACGAGCCAAACGTTTAAAAAAAAAACAAAAACTTAAACAAAAAAAAATTAAATCATTGGATGAAAATAAAAGTCAAAAAAGTAGTAATGAAAGTTATTCTGATAATGAAGATTCCAATGATAAAAAAGCTAGCAAACGTGAAATAAAAAATGAAAGATTGTAAATAAAAAATTTAGAATATAGAATGGCTATTAAGTTATTAAAAAATATTAAAATCAAAGATGATATTTAAAATGAAAAAATGTAAAGATGTTAAAGAAAACACAAATAAGTACAATAAAAATAAAAGAATCGAATAAAATTAATTTAAATAATAAAGTCATTATTATAGCAGATAAAAGTACTAATATTAGACATAAAAATAAAGAAATAAACATTAATAATCAAGTGCATTAAATTCAAATAGAAATATCGGTAATGGTGATATTATAAAAATTAAGATTTCTTTTATAACTTTTAATAATGTAGTCTGTTTTTTATAAATTATATATATTTAAAAAACTAAAAAATTTTATAAACAGTTTATGTACAATTTAACAATTATTATTATATACAATAATTATATATATAAATGACATCAATTTAAAATTGACAAGGCATCGACATTGTCATATCTTTCGTCCCTTTTAAATAATTCTACAAGTTTTGTGGCTATTTGTTTTTCACTTGTTTTAGTTGCTTGTTGAATAAATAATGCAAATTGTGCTTTAGCTTTTATTAGGTCTCCAGCTTTTTCTGGTAATACATGTTCCTGAAAAATAAGGTTATTAAAAATAATCTCTTAAATTTGAAAACTTATTTTTGCAATGAATAGATTTAAAAAAAATTCTTACTTGAAAATGTTTAATATGATAAACGATATCTTCAAAATGATCTTTTATTTCGATCCATAGCGACTCCAATTCTGACATTTCAGTATAAACTGCTAAATGACACAGTGTAAGGCAAAGCTGAAAATAATTTAATATATTGTAAAATTTTATTTTATTGTAAAATAATAAAATTATAAAATATTTATATAAATATATTGATATTTTTTAAATTAAGCTTGAAAATTTTTAATCATAAATACAATCTTCCAATAACTTACATTTTCATTTTTTAATAATTTTAAAGTACTAAAAAATTTTATAAATATAATTAATATATCTGTGAATGTATTATAAAATTAGTTTTATTACTTAAAAAGAATAAGAATATATTTAATACTATTAAAAACTGAAAGTTTTTTAATATTTAAATTCCTAAATTTTTTTCCCATATACATAAAAATGTTTTGTATATTTTTTAAAATAGTAAACGAAAAAATAATAAAAGAAAATGTTTTCTTCATTGAATCTTATTATTAATAAACATTTTATAAAATATATTCCAAACTAAATTATTTTATGTCAGAAGTTGTGAATTAAAATTAAAATCAAATATATCTACACACACGTACACATACTTAATTTTCAATTTATAATTAAAATTTATTTTATTAATTAATAATTTTTAAATGAAAACTTTCTATGAATAACTTTTGGAAATACATGATAATTTTTAAATAAAAAAAATGTATTTACTTGATGTATACATTTTTTATTTTATGTATCTTTATATTCATTTTGTTAAAGAAAATTTGAAATTGAAAATAACACAACCAAAATGAAAAAGTAAATTTCTTTAATCATAGAATTTTATTATACTATTTTTTAAATATCTACTTTTTTTTTAAATTAATCAAATAGCTTTATTAAAATTTGTTAAAAGTTTATACAGTATTTAATTTGTTATTAGTGCAGTATAAAATTAGTTTTGAAAATACTAACCTGTTGAACAAGTGCATCTCTGTGAGGATATTCAATATAACTAGGAACATGCTGAGAATTTTCAAGTCCTAATATAATACTTTTCCATAAAACAACTATGTATTTATCATACGATTCACAAACAGATAGAGCCCAAGCTGCATTTGTACGTACTTTAAAATTGGAACTATTGCAGACTAAATCACATAATACTGGAAAAATTTTATCCTATACAAGAAAAAAGTAAGTAATTTTTATAACTAAAGGTGATGATAATTTTTACTTCTTTCACATTTTATAACATACTTTCCATAATGATGGCAATACTGTATCCGGATTACGACTTAAAATTGTACCAATAGCTCGACATGCATTCCATCTCACCTGAAAATATAGTTTCAAATTCATTTTTTATAAATTACGATTTTACAACTATTTTACAACTTTATACCTTCATATCATTTCCAGTTACAGCACAATTAATAAGAGCATTAAGTCCAGATAAAGTATCTTCTAAAATTAATTTGTTTGGACATAAGTACATAATATTTCCAATTGCTCTGACTGCATTACATTTAACTTTCTCATTATCTTGTGCTGCCTTAACACTGATTTTATAAAGTTTTGGTAGTACAATATCCAAAGGTATTGGCTCTACTTCCGAATTATTTCTAGAATGTAGATTTAATATATTTAGAAAAAAATTTCTAAAATAAATTTTCTTTACAAAAGACAATATTTAATACACAATATAAACTTTTAATTATTTTAAACATAAATAATTAAAAATTAAAAAAATCTAATATTATTAAAAAAATGTATTGTAAAATTCAATAAAAACGAATAACTTACTCTCGTTTAACTAAACAATCACATAAACTTGCTAATGCCCAAGCAGCCTTGACTCTTACTCCGAGATTTCGATCTTCTGAAGCTGTACATGTTATATCAGTTAAATCCATAAGAAAACCAGTATCTTCTTCCAAAGATGACAAAGATACCAGTAATCCTAATGCACGTAAACTAGCAGCTCTAACAGCACTTTCATCATCTCGTATTGCTCCAAAAAGTACTGTAATTATCATTATACTTTTGTCCCTCTAAAGCACAATTAAAAATATTACGTATAAAATGTAATATTTCAATATACTTTATTGATATTAAATTATTAATATATGATAATAAAAGTAATTAGTACAGCTTTTTAAATTAAATATTTAATTATAGATAATAAAATGTTGGATCATTTACAGTGATAAACATCATGTATTTATTAAAAATCATTTTTTATTACGATACTAACTGGTAGTTGAGCAAACATTTCTGCTCCAATATTTCCTAAACAGTCACAGGCTACTTCTCGTAAAATAGTTTGAGTATGTTGTACTAGTGAAATAATAGGGTTGAATGCAATATTCCAAAATTTACATACATCGTCGGATTTTGAATCTGCCAAACGTCCTGCAATAATTTCCATAACACGACAAGCATGAAATACAACTTGTGATTCTTGTTCTTCGATTATTTCAATTAAAGTTCCTACGATTAATTTAATATGAGGAAAAATGAGACTGCTTGCATTAAAAGCTAATGTCCCTAATAATTTTAAAGATTGTAATCTGACTGGTTCATTTGCTGTCTAAAAAAGTAAAACAAATTTCTAAAAATAAATCGATAAAGAATTAATTTCTTTTATTGGAAAAAATACTTGCTTCATTTGAGATAGTTTTGAGACAAACTTGAACTAAAGCACTAATATGAACTTCGTGAATATTATCATCTGTATTAAAATCGATTTGTTTAATATTTTCATCAAAATCATCAAAAACTACTTCTTCGGTTTCAGTTTCATTAGTTGTATTAAAATCAGAATTAGAAAATTCTGTATCGGTATCAGTATTTGAAGACTTTGCAAGTATGCTAAAGATTTCTGGAGTAATTGGTTCAGATAAAGCTAACGTTTCAAAAACAGCAAGTGCTGCTACTCTAACAGTAGGATCTAAAAGAAATTTAATATACATAATATTTATTGCAGATATTGATTATATTGATAATAAGTATATGTACATTATATAAACAACTGTATATGAATCTTTATAAATAATAAAAAAACATTAATTGATTCAATAAAAAAAACAGAATAATGCACAACTTGACTTTTTTTACTTACGTTTATGTAATAAGTGATTCCTGCAATTTCTAATTAATTTAGTAGCTAGGCCAGGTTTAAGTCTAGAATACGGTGTACCTTGTATAAGAGCTGCTGCACATTTTAATCCTTGTGTAAGTACAACTACATTTCTCTCTGTACTCAGTAGGAGAGATAATGTAAAATGTATTTCCTTTATTACAGAACTAAGCATACCAAAAAATGTAACAAAAGACATTTGTTCGATATCTTCAGCATGAGTTAAAAACATTCTAGCCCCTATTAACAAATCATTAAGAGTATTAAGAGCTACCTGTCGAATTTTTGATAATGGCTCCCGTAAAATACTTCTTGTCAAAACTCTGGCATCAGTTCTTGATCCACTAGCTACTATTTGTGTCCAATATCCAAAAAGTTCACGATTCTGTGACAATTCAACCAGTGTATTTAATAAATGTATAGCTTCCAAACGAACTTTAGATTCTGATTGTACTATACTTTTAGTTTCAGTATCCGAAGTATCCGAATCACTAGAATATTTGAAAATTGTTTTTGTTTCTAAAGAAATATTATTTTTATTTTCAGTGGTAACTTTTTTCGAAGATTGACGTTTAGTTTTAATTTTGTGATTTCTGAAATATTTTCTTTTTTGAATAGGATGTGTTATATCTGGTAGATTCATAGTAGATGGACGTAATAACTGCGGTATTATATTTGGATATCCTACAATACCATGAAAAAGATAAACTTGAATTACACCTAAAAATTCACCAATGGTATCTGTATTATCAAAATTTGACTTTCCAACAAGTACATTACGTAAAATTCGTAAACACAGGCTTGTTACCTAATAAATTTAATTTATTTACATTATTTTTATCAACTTAACTTTAAAAGTATATGTTAAACATTAATTGATCACCTTATTAAAATATAATTTATCTAAATCTTCATATGACATATTACTCAAGGTTTGTAAAGCTATTGTTTTAATTAATACTAAAAATTCTAGTGAAATAGAACTTTCATTTGCTTCCATATTTAACAAGATAGCTTTCAAACAGCCTAAAGCTACAAATTTT
Organism: Dolichoris vasculosae; assembly: GCA_018907195.1. Classification (NCBI taxonomy): domain Eukaryota; kingdom Metazoa; phylum Arthropoda; class Insecta; order Hymenoptera; family Agaonidae; genus Dolichoris; species Dolichoris vasculosae. The sequence continues at coordinate 5,693,822 of JACCHY010000003.1, forward strand.
TCTTCATTCCATTTTTCATTCTGTGGATAAACATACTTTAAGAGAACTGAATTTCCTCCTAATAATTTTCTCAGATCCTATAAATAAGTAAAAAAAATTATCAAAATAGTTAATCTATGAAATAAAATAAATGATTTCTATTAATACAATTTTAATTTAAATTGTATCCATAATACATTTTTGTTTAAAAGAAATGAGATATTTATACTAATATATAATAGCTCAAAAATATTCACCTGAATTATGCTATCAAATGGTCCAGTGGTAAGAAGACTTTGTAAAGCAGAAAGTACATCTGGTGCAGCTTTTGATTCTGAAAATTCTAAACTTTCAAGAACCCAACGTTTACATGCTGTGAAAGTTCTACCTTGTAATATAATGCCTCGTTTAATTAAATTTACTAAAAACTGTGAACACCCAATAACTAAAGAAACTTCACTTGGTTGTATGATCAAACATAATTGATTTATCAACAGCATGATAGCCTAGTAGAAAAAAATATGGTTTAATTTTTATTATCAATACAAATATAAATTAATTATAATCAGTTAATAATTAAAACTTTTTATTTAGTTCTTTGAAGATAATGTAAAAAATAGTTTATAAAATAATGGTGATACTTTAATAAAAAATACTTACTTTAAATACAAACTTAAAAATAGATCTTGTCATTATAAAAGATTTTAATTTAGTTACGTAGAGAATATTTTAATTAATTTGAATATTTTTCTATATTAATACAAGTAGGTATATATATATAAAGTTAAACCTGTTCAGTTTATATTTACTATTAAATAATTGAAGTTCATTTTAATTACTACACTTATAAAATAAGTGTTACTTCTTCAGATTTAAGTAATGAACAAATTCAACGATAAAAAAATCAATTATATAAAAATTACTCAATATATTGTTAAATATTTTCACAATGAATGTTTATTTAATAACTAAATTTAACCTACTATTATAGAACTTATTACAATTTGAATTATTTAATTCATTCAATTTTTAATATAATATTTTCAATTTTTTTTATTTATTATAAAAATATCAGAAATATTTTATTGTAAAATATATATTAAAATAACTAAACTTACATTTTTATCCTGTATCAACAATTTTCTATAATCTATTTCATTGATATTTTTAAAGTATCCATTTAATAATTTTCTATCACAAATTCTTGACTGAGTTAAGGTGAGTAATTTTTCTAGTAACACTGAGAATTTTAAAGAATTTTCACTTTCCGAATAATTTTGTAGAGAATCCATCGTATATTTTAAAGATACACTAAATATAAACTTGAATTTTTCCAACTCATCGGCGTTTTCCGAATTCTAAATGCGACAAAGATCTTTACCAATTAGATAATCGTAAAATATATATACGCAGATAACCTATACAATTCAAGTGATTAACCGATCCGACATATGTTCGTAACATAAACAGAATCCGCATCTTCTTAAGTCTATAAAAGGGCATTTGATGCAAATATTTGTATGGAGTGAGGAAATTTTTTAAAAATTGTATTATAAAAGAAATAAATAATTTACAGTAAATTAATTTATCAAATATTCTTAACAGTTAAATGAAATAAAATTACTGTAATCAAATATTGAAATAATAAATCAATAAATGTATATTAAAATATTAAGGTGGGTAGAAATATAAATACATACATATATAATCACATAATTATATTTTTATTTATATATCCATAATTATTGAAGATTCCTAATAAAACTATACATAATAAACGTGTATAACTTAAATTTTTTATATTAAAGTATTTCATATTGATTTTCTTTATTACTTTTAAATTCTTTAGTAAGGTTTGCTTGCTGTTCAAGTAAATGCATATTATCAATTTTACGTTGTTTTTGTTTTTCCAAATCTTTGATTACTCCCAAATGAAGTTGTTTTCTTTAAATAAAATATAAATTAAAAAAATTAAATTATATAAAATTTAGAATTTTTATATGAAAACGATTACAAGTTATAATTGTTTAAGTTTTTCTACAATATATTTATGTAAATTAACCTGTTAATTTCAAGATTATAAATTTTTCAATTTAAAAATTTATAAAACAAATTTTAATAAATGTATTAAGTAAAAAATAATATTAATACAGTATAACTAAATAATAATTTTATTTACGTAATTTTCTACGTATATTTTATAAAAAACAATTATAACCTATATTTTAACATGAGTTTTTGATGCATACTTATCATACTCCTGTTTATAATGAATGAAGGCAATTATACTTAAGGATCCAATAGTAGCAGTAATTAATGTTAATTTAGACGTTAAAGACATTTAAAATGCAAACACATTATACTGCTAAAAACTAATTTAATATAAAAATTTTATATTCTTAAATATGATTCAATCATTACTTTATAAAATTGTTGGTACTACTACTGAATCAGTGGAAATGGAGGACCGAAATTCATTCTAGCGGTAAATTAAAAGAAATTGGCGTGATTTAGACTTATAACATAATCAACCACAAAAAAATCACAATTATGCTGAAGTTTATCTATTTATACTTAAATATATTAGAGATTATATTTTTACTTGGTACTAAAAAATAGTTTTGTAACGTAATTATTTAAGCACATTTATAGGCAAAGATAATTTGAAGTCGCTATTCTTTTAATTTTTCTTTTCAATAATTCTAAGTCAAGTTATATCAATACAGTATTTAAAAGCAATGAAATTAAAAATATTGAATTTAATTGAAAAAATATATTTTTTAAAGATTTGTAATATAGTGCATCATCGAGGTTAATAATTTACACTATAAAGTGTGCGTAAAAAATGATATAAATAAAAATTTTTTACTTCAATTATTTAAAAAATCTTAAATATGTATTTCTCAAATCTATGACTTTACAATGGGTACTCATAATATCTCAAAATCTAATCACTGATTATGTTGTCGCTTCAAATAAATTTAAAAGATAGATGTAATCAATACCATAGTTATAATATTTACAAACAATAATAAATAATTTACAAAAATTGTACCATAAAAACTGGTTTTAAAAACTGTAAAAACAAATATCTCACATTTAAATATACTTCATACTATAGATAAACTGGAGTATATAGTATAACCTTTTGAGTATGTTCAAAGACTATTGAAAATTCTGAACTCTTATAATAGAGAATCTTTTCTCAAAATTATTCATTATGTATTTATAGTTTGGAAGATAGGACTTCTGTTAGAATGAATAATAACCTGAATACATAGATATTATTTTTTATGCAAATATACAGTTACATATATCTGTATGTTTTAATCTATAGTTTAGATAGTTATTGTTTAGACAGATAGTTTGGAAGAATAGTTCCAACCTTTTTTAAACACTTCAGGTAATTATTTAAAATCTTAGAATTCTTTCAAATTTTATTATTAATTTGTTTAAATAATTTTTTATAAGTAAATTTAATGTAGTACAATATTTTAATTTAATTTAATTTATTTAAATTTTAGAATTTTTAAAGGTATTACTACTTATATTATTTATAAAATAAATCAGAAATTAAATTATTAGAAATTTACTTACAGATAAATCATTAATTAAAATACATATTTATAAATTAAACTTTTTCATTTTCCATAAAATTAAATATAGTATATTTTATAATCATAATTAATACTAAATTGTATTTTTGAAATTTCACAATAATAATATTGATTCAAATAATTATAAAATGAAAAAATTAATGATTTTTTATACGAAGAATTAAATTAGACAGTAGAAAATAAAAAAAATTTATACAAAATATTAAAAAACAAAAAAATAATTACTGAAGATACTAGTCTATTAAATGCATTAAAAATAAGAAAAATATAAAATATTTAACGTTAATTTATAAAATATTGAAACGAGCAGAATTAAAATAATGGCAATAAAAATTTAAACATACCTAGAAAATAATAAATGAATAATAAAGAATTGAAAACAAATAAATAAAATATAACAACACTCGAAATTAAAAATATTTTTAATAGTCTTTGAGTAAAATGTAGACTCTAAGGAAATAAATAGCAAAAATAATAGTATTAGTTTATTTGAACAAAAGTAGGGATTTGAAATTTGGTTAGCAATCGGCTAGATATTGTTAAAATTAGAATAAAAACTTTCAGAAAATATAATATCTTACAGCAGTACAATGTATTCAGTTGAAAAATACTTTAGAGAATTCGAATTATTTATAAAAAGAATAAAGTAATAGAAATAAAAAACTATGATTGATTAAAAAATAACCGATTGAACGTTAAATTATTAAAATGAAAAAAACTTAAACAACAAATAATCAGAATCAATGTACTATTTTAATATACACACTGTTTTTTTCTAGATAAATCATTATATTTTAATTTAATATAATATGTATATATTTAATTTTACAACCAGATTTTGATGAAGAATCAAATAGTCATAAACATTAATATCTAATATTACATTAATAATTATCATAATAATAGACAAATACTCAACCTATTTGAATTGTTTCAAAACTTTTATAACGGCACTTAATATTAATTAATTAGTAGTCAAAATTAAAAATATAAAAATTAATGTAATTAATACGCAGTTTCATTCTATAGTTTATTTAATTGCAATTACATTAAATGATAAACTGAATAAATGTAAAAATAAAATTATTATAATAACAAATAATATGAGAAAATAATATTTCATCGTGATAAATTTCTAAAATAAAATGAAATCATTGCGATAAAGAAATCATAAGCAATGAAAATAATTAGTATATTTATTTATACCGTACTGTATTTATATTTATTATTTACATTTATTAATCATTAAAATCATTTATTTTTAGAAAAGAATAATGTTTTATTATTTTTATAGGAAAATTTATATTTATTTTAATAGTAGCTGTTACATAGTTTAAATATTTTAATAAATATTTATTATTTACTCCACTTTGGAACTGCTCATTTAATAAAATTATATGACAATGTAATTGTCATATATGACAGTTTCAAATATTTATAACATTATATTATTATATTCAAATTATTTTGTTTATATATTTTTCAAAATATCTATTATTTCATACAGAAATAATTTATATTTTTAAAACTCTATTTATTTACTTAAAATTAATATTATATTATTATTAAAGTATAGGGAAGTTTTTTTAAATAAAATAATTAAAATAAAATTGTTGTTTTAGGCATTAATTTAAATATATGAAAATCGTAATAATAATCTATAAGGATATGTTATAATTTTGTTTTTATTTAAAAATAATAATAAATATGCTTGTTATTACCCTTTTTTTAATAATTATTATAAGATAGAATGAAGATTATTGAATAAGTTCTATATTGAATAATTCTATACTCCTTTGTATTTTGCATCAAAAAGAACTGAAACAAGATTAAACATATTTTTGCTTATCAATATTGCTGAATATGTGATGTTGGAGTTACATAAACTCTATTTTATAACTGTGACATATTGTAGTATTTCTTTAATAGTTAAAAGAATTCTAAGAGTTTTATGAAAAAAGAACATACAGAAAATAGATATACTTTTATGGTTATGAAAGAAGCGAATGAAGAAGACAAAAAAAACTTTAAATGGATAAGAGTTAAATTGAATTTAATTCACTTAAAAAGTTACGGAAGAAAAACAATAACAAGCGAATGTTTTGTGATATAAATGTGTGTTTTATACGGTGGCTGCTTGACATAGGCTTGAGATAATATTTCAATAAGTTTTAAATACCTTTTTTTTAAAACAAACAGATTTTATTTAATACTAAATGTACAATATTTTCCATTTTACACAAATGCTGTGGAGAAAATTTTGATCGTTAATTTTTAAGGCGTGCTTCATTCGATCTTATTCTTTTATGGCTAGGCTTAACATTCACAAGGCGTTAAGATTCGGATGAGAACAAGAGAGAAAGAAAGAGGGAAAGTATTTAAAAGTATTTTTATCAGTGTATACATTTTAAGTTATTCATTTGGTTTTTAATAATGAAATATTTTATAAATCTATTCATTTTTAAATTTTATCGAAAAATGATACTATCAAATGATTCTTAGTCTTAAAATTAATAAGAAATTATATCTATGAGAGTCGTTGACGAAGTTGGCTTTGAATTTGATTTAAAACAATCGGCGATGTATGCATAACAAATTATAAAATACATCTAAAGAAAGAAAAAGGGATTGGACAGTTAATCGATAACAAAAGATATGAATTATAATGTTTAGTGAATGGTGTGATTCAAGTGCTTAGTAACAATAGTTTTATAGGTACAAGATTTTTGAGGTCGAAAAAAATAAAAGATAATAATGTCAATTTTTTAATTTGATTTAAAAATCAATAATAAAAAATACTTTTACAAGTTTGAATCGTTACCTTATATTTTTAAAAAAGTTTACTTTGTTTGAATTTTTTCTACCAATGATATATTAAACTTTTATTAAATTTTAATATTATTTAAGTAATTTTTAATTATTATATTTAAATGTAAATATTACATAAATGTTGTTATGGAGCATTATTTGAAATGAAATTCTATGTCAAATCATTCAATTATTACATGCATACTTCTTATAATGTACTAAAATTTTCGAATGTATAAAATATTGCATTTGATTTTTAATATTAAACATATGGAAATAAATGTATAGAATTTTTTTAAGAAATTATTTTGAATAATTATATCATTCAAGTAAAGTAATAAAAATATAGTCCTGTATTTTTAATCACAAAGTAGGTAAAGATTTTTACGTTAAATTTTGGTAAACTTTGTATTTTAAAAGTATTTTAAAATCCACTAAATGTGAAAATTTATAAAATTTACGAATCGAAAGCTTTCATTTAAAAGAATTTAAATATCTTTTAAAATATACTCTTGTAATAATATATAAAAATAATAATTAAAATTATTAAATTTTAACCAAGTTTTCCGAAAGCGTTTTTTCAATTCTTCTTCAAAAGAGTTGGTAGGTAAAAACGCTGAAATGTAATAATTAAATTAAAACAATTATTTTTTATTTTGAATAGATACCCAAGTTATAAAATAATCGAATACAGTATTCGAATATGAAAAATTATCTATTTATTCCAATTAAAATGAAATTTGTAATTTTGTAAAATCATCGATGTTTAAATTTTATTTTATTTTAAACCGACAAGACGATAAAATCTCGTAAATAATAATAGATTCCGTATAATTTTTCCAATAAATTCTTCTGAAAATATCTATAAGAATTTGAATTATAAAATTTTATTTCTACATCATGTTGTAATATTATTTTTTTAGCGATTTAAATTTAATTAAAATTATTATTATAACCGGTACTTGAAAATAAAAATAAATAATCAAAAGTCTCGTAACCTTAATATTATTAAGAATTATATTATTGTATAAGTCGATGAAGATATACAAATTTTAAAGGTAAAGAAATTGTTGATAATTATTTATTACGATGGAATGTCGCGCAATAATAATAAATATATAAATAATAAAAAAAAATGCGTAGCGTATAGAGCGGATTTACGAAAAATGATAAAGAAAGAATCTTTTTGCATTTAGCATCGTACATTCGACTTATATTCTATCATCCGGATGGTTACACGAACGTGCGATTCATTTAAGATATACGTAACGCGCCGCACAAAGAATTATCAGTATGCGTTACGGTGCTGGGATCACGGGACCTCGTAAACTCGGAAAATCGCATCGAGTTGGCATTACAAATTTTCTAAATAACGAGAATGTTAAACGTTGGTGTGCACCGGGCATAGTCCATACAACGAAGTGCAGGAGAACAAGGAAACCGGATATTGCGGGACGAGCCCTAACTTTTGTTGGAAAGGAACAACGAAAGAGACGATTTTTCGCGAACAAAAAGGGGAGAAGGTAAACGAAAAGGTAAACTCGCGAGTGGATAAATTTCAAGAGTTACCGTTTCGCGTAATCGTTTGCAAGGACGTCGCATCGAGGGAAGGCGGCAGGGTTAATCGGGGCCAAGAGTCAGGAACGAGCACACAGTTTGGCTATCGACCGACACTGGCAGAGTCGTTTACCGACCGCGGCTAACCCCGGGAACCGTTTACCCTGGTGAGCGCGCGCGCTTGCGCCCGTTCCATACGCAGAGGTTGGGCGTCCCCTCCAGCGGTCGGGTCGTCGGTGCCGCCTCCTCATTCCCCCCATCCCGACGACGTCCGGGGCTTCGTTCGTCGCGCAGTTATCGTCGCGACGACATCGTTGTTCGTTGTTTGTACGTCGGTGGTAGGATCGCGCGTCCGCTCCCCGGCCATCCAGGGCCTAGGAGGACCATGTGAGGCTCTCCAGGGTGTACAACGGAACCACCACTAGCGCACCGCGAACCCCTCGGAGAATCATGCACCCCGAGCCGCGGTGGAGACCTCCGCTGTCAGGTCGCCGCGAGAACTGAGCGCTTTCGAAATCGGCGCCGCGTGCGCGAGTGTACCGCCGGCGGGAGCAGCCGACGCGACGTAAACACGAGCCGTGCCAAGCAGCAGCGGTTGACCGCGAGACAAGATGGCGGACCTCGAGGCGGTCCTCGCGGATGTGAGTTACCTAATGGCCATGGAGAAGAGCAAGAGCACGCCGGCCGCCCGGGCGAGCAAGAAGATTGTCCTGCCGGACCCGAGGTAAGTCGAGCCGAACCGAGCCGAGCCGAGCCGAGCCGAGCCGAGCCGAGCCGAGCCGAGCCGAGCCGAGCCGAGCAGAGCCGACCCGGGCGACTCTCGACCTCGAGACCCTCGGAAGGCCTCCGAAGCCCTCCGAAGACCTCTTCGTCAACGCGCGGCTCTTCCTCGGTACCCGCGAGGTACTCGTCGCCGAGTCATTGTTCCCCGTTTCATCCAGTGAATGTTCCGGGTGATGTCGCGAGCGATGCGCGTCCGCCTTGTGCGGGAGCTCTTCTCCCACCCTCCCCATCCTTCCCTCTACGCGCCTCTGATTTACCCCCCCGAAACCCTTCTTTCTCCGGCCCTCGACCCGTTTTTCTTTTCCAGACACGGATTTTTTTCTCCTACCCTCTCCCTCTCCCATGCCCTACCATCCTAGTACTTTTCTTTCCTCCTACCCTCCTATTCTTTTTTCCTTTTTGCTTCTTACCCTCCCTCTCGAAAACCCAAAACTTACGACTCCTGGGTTTATGTTCTTACGTTTGCCCTATTTCTTCACTTTGGGGCTCTGCCAGGAAATCAACTCTCTTTTGTCATTTTGACTTGCGAGGAAAAACCTGTTCTCTACTCTCTTATTATCGTGAAAACTTGGAGAAACTCGATTGCGATGCCCCGGGATATTTAAATTTATGCCTCGTGTTCAACCGTCTTTTAAGTTTTATCTCTACTTAATTTTTCTCGCACCGATACGAAATACGTGTCAAAATCCGTTTCGAATCTCCACCTACGACGGATAAATTCAAAGAGCGCTTCTCGTTATCGTCCTTTTATATTATATTACGATTGTTTTCCAGATATTTTCCTTTTACCAAAATAACCTTGTCCGTAGTTTTCTCGATATTTTACTCGAAATAAACGATCTGTACGCGATAAAAGCTTCGAGTTTTATTTTAAGATACGTACAAACTTGAAAATCATACCTCGTAATTTCAACTAAAATTAACGGGCTTTCGATTTCATTTAAATTCATTGACTCATCGTTAGCACAAATTTTATAATCAGTTCTCAAGAAAGATGATTTTTTACGGTCAGAATATTATATATCGAAACGATAAATTGTTCTATGATTTTTTTTCGTATAAGCGATTTTCGCAATACTTTTATAGATTTTAATGCTAATTTTAAATCAAATTCCATTTCATTCTCGATCTTCTTGTATGACTAGGAAATAATATATAGTTATTTCATCCATAAATTTACATCTTATTACACTTCGAAGTTTAAATAAACAAGCTCGATCGATAATTCTTTTTTCTAAAAATAATTATGCACAAGTATATAATTGTATGTGTTTAATTTAAAATCCAGGATTATAAAACTTGCTTTTTTCCGTTAGATGTTCGTGATACCGAATAATTATTGATTTTCGATTTAAACACATTTACGTAAATAATATATAAAAAGTTTTATTTTTAATTGTAGTTGTAATTAATAATACATGCGAATGAGCTAAAATAAATGTTTTAAAAAATTGTTCTAGTTTTCCAAATAGGAAAAAAATTTTATTTTTTTTAAACGAAATAAACGCGAAAGACAACAATAATTTTATTTTATTTCTTAGTCTTTAATGACTGATGTTACAAATATAAATTAAACTTATAATTTTTTTAACACGTTTGTCGCTTAATTTGATATACGAATATTTTTAAATATCTTTTAAAAAATAAACGTTAATTTTTTCAAAGTTTTTGTTAATGAACTTAAAAATGCATTAAAAAATTACATATCTATTGCCAAGATAATTTTAATTTGAGTGAATGACTTCGATCTTCGAATAAATTTCAAATGAGATTATTTATCTTCGATCTATATTCCCTTGCGAGTTATGATACTCGATACTCGATACTTCAAGATAACTTGTAATGGTAGTAACTCTTGTGGATAGTTAGATTCTTAGATTTCTAAAATGGAGTCACCCAGTCAATAATTGCATCGTAAACAAATTTATATTGTGATAGTTCTGAAAACGTGTATGCGATAATATTTATTTACACTCGGAAAAAAAATTTAATTGTGTTTGAATTTTTATTTTAATTTACAAATCTTTTATTTTTGAAATAAAAAAAAAGGTCACAAAGAAAACAAGCATTATATACGTGAATATGTTGCTGTATACACGCTTATAGAATTTTCATAAGTATTAAAAATCAATTTTCGCTGACCTTATATATTTTAAATTATCATACATATTTTTTTGTATATTGATATTATTATTATCACATTTAGATGTAAAGTATTTTAAGTTTTTCTTTTATTTTTGAGAGAAAAATTATTGAGATGCATATTTTTAACTTTAAACAAAATTTATATAACGAATATAGTGCTTTGCAGATTCTATGATACTGAGACTCGTATATTTATAAATAAAATGATCTTTATATTTTTAAATGAAACCCTAGAAAAGAAATAAAATATATAATACAGAAGTCTAAATCATAACATATATGCGTATAAGGCTTTTATACATTCAACGTTCGAGTGGAGTTTCAATGAATTTTAATGAAAATATTTTAATAATATACTAATTTATATATTTTATGTACATATGTCAGAATATAAGAGGAAAGTATATTATAGCGAAAAATCTGAAATGAAATGTTAATTAATAAAATTTATAATATTTTTAAAATAATGAAAGGTAAATTAAATAATCAAAGGTTTTAAAATCTAAATTCTTGATTAAAGTAATTATGAAACTCGCTACAAAATTTAATCGTATTTTTCTCAACGTCCTCGAGTAATTGGGCAAGTTTCACTAAAGTATACCTGACTATATTTCATATTTATCAGATTATTCTTCGCATAGAAAAATCCGAGTTTAAACGATAACCTTCTTTGAAAAGAGATAAATATAAGGCGTATCAAAAGCTAGGATGAATCTCGTAACAGACGGGTGATGGAATAAGAAAAGAACGAGCGAAAGCGTCGAGACTTTATTTTACTTTATTTTTCCAATTACGTTTTCCCCTCGTGGCTAAAAGAGCCGCATGTCGGCACTTACAAGACAACATCCGTCATCTCGTCGGATGCATTTGAACAATAATCGACCTGTAAAGCGTATCCTTCGTTATTTGTCCTTGAAGGACCGTCTGCGAAAATTCCGCAAGTTTGCAAATGCAGTTGTCCGAAACCATTTTCCTCCATTATCGCGGAGCTTATTACCCTCGATTTGCAATCACTCGTGTTCTGATAACAGTAAATGTGAGTATGGGTGTACGCATGGTCAGGTGCATCTGGAAAGTAGAAACAGGTCAGACCGGTAAGACTCCTATGGATTCCACTGGGGCTATCTCTATTTTGTTAAGTTTTTTCAAATTTACTTCATTGATAAATCAATACGATTATCCCTCATTCTTCGATATTTTCGTATTTAATTAAAACCTCCATATTACTCTAGAGAGAAATTTAAGACATTATAAATTTACATTTTAGTTTTTTTCTAACAATTACTTTTCATTGGCATACTTTTTCTACTCTTTAAGGAAGGGTATGAGTAAAGCTAAGAAGCTTTTATTTACATCGTTCATAATTTCAATTACTTCTTAAATCAGTGGAAACATTTAAATTCATGATGTTTAATAAAAGTACATCAGTATCTTTTCGTTTATACAATATGTATCGAAGCTTTCATAACTTTCACAAGGAAATAATATTACTCTGTTTATTTCTTTCCAATCTTTTCTTTATTATTTTCATTAACTTAAGCTACTTCTTTATATTATACTAAGCTTCATTTTTTTTATTTTTGTAAAATATTTTTCTAAGCATAAATTCTATCAAATATAGTAAATTATACTAAGATTTTTAATCGCGAAATTTTTCGCACTTTTTAAAATTCCTATCGTTTTTTAAAATTTTAAAGATAAAATATGTGTAAAAATTTTCATTTCTGTTGATTACATTATAAAGCAATAAATAAATTATTTTTACAATGTAATTCTTTATAAATGTTTTAAAAAGAAAAATTACAAGAACCGATTAAGTATTTACTTAAAATTTTACAAAATAATACGTGAATTTAATATGTAATGCTCATAAATTTGAATTATTCTTCGGTTGAAACACATTTTTATTCCAGGGAGTTATTATTAATTAGATGAAACAATATAGAATAAAAATATGATCCAAGTATCCTTTTATATGACTTTTATACTTTCGGATTTAATAATTATCATGATTGTAATAGTAGTAATATTGTAACCATTTATTTAACGTAAGAAATATTAAATCTTTAATAAGTTAATTCTTTGTTTGTTTAATAACTTTAAACGTATTATAATATAATAAATATTAAATGTGATTGTTAAAAAATTCAGTAATATACGCGTGATTTTTTTTAAGTAATAATTTCAATAATAAAAGTACAAGATTTATGGATGTAAATAAATACCTACCTTTAGTATTCATATAGCAAATATTTGACATTTTTTAAATATTAATTTTAAATTTCTATTTCAAATCGTTATTTTATCATAAATTAACTATAATTTTTACGTATTTTATGTTATTATTTTTTAGCCTAAATCTTTATTTTAGAAAATTTTTTTAATATGAAATATATTATATTAAGATTTTATTACCCGTTATAAAATTTATAATATTTTATAGTTTCTATCCGAAATTTCAAATTTAATTACCACGCAAATTAATAATTGCATAATTTGAATGTTCTTATATGTATGTATTAATACACACACACACAAAAGTACTTTGCAATAAAATATTTTACAAGGGTAAATATATATATAATACGAAGACAATTATTTTGAAATACAAAAAATGTATAAAATTTATAGTATTTTTAAAATATGCAATGAAATTATTTTTATTCGATAGCTAATAATACAAGAAACAAATCATTGCATTATATCTCACAGATAATATGTTATTTAAAAACTGTGTATATAAAAAAATAATTTTTATATATGAAAATAAATAGTTGAGAAAATTTGAAATATAAATCTAAATATATCTTAATATAAAATATTATATGTTACTATAATTTTTCGTGGAAAATTTAATTGTTCATGTATTTTAATATATGTATCAAGATTATTCGGAAATATGATTTTTAATAAGAAGCTTTAATTGAATTACATAATGCAATTGAATTAGTATGTAAAAATAAGCAATAATTTTATATCTGATCTGTGTGTATATATTAACCTAAATGTGTAAAAAAGATGAGTCAATTCTTTTGCGCATGCGTAAATATGCTTATACATTCCAAATAACATATCACTTACTGTTTTGTTATCCTGATTTGAATATGATAACTTTAGTTTTTTAGTATTTTTAAAGAATTTAACTAAATTAAATAATATTCTCGTGAAATTATATTATTAATTTAATACTGTATCAAATGATTTCAAAATGGTTCCAAACAGATATCTTAATTATTAAATTAAATTTCTTAGCGAAAAATGATTTCATAGTGATTGAATGTTACAGAAATCAGTATGGAAAAATGGTATGTTAATTAAAAAAATTAAAAAATTCATTTTGAAGACTTATTTGAAATGTATTTTAGCAATACCAATATCTTTTCTTTTTTACACAGTATTTTTAGATTTATATTTACGTAAATTATATTTATAGACTAATTATATAATAATATTTGATATTCCAAATGTTAAAAAAGAGTGTCTTAGTCTATTATTATGGATGCAAACTACAATTTGTCTAACATTATTAAATATAACATTGTCTAACCATTTTTTAAAAAATTGAATAAAATGTTTTTGACTTTCGTATATTTCGTTAAGCAGCCTCTTTGCATCACTTCAATATACTACGTATTCTTTCAAGTAATTGAAACCAATTTGTGTTATGATGCTGTTAGATGACATAAAACTTAAAATTAAGAAAATTGCGTGACCAGTATTTTTTAAATGAATTTAAACGAGAAATTTATTTCTTTTATTTATGCTAAATAAATCTTTATTGAGGTTGCAAAATATAATATTATCAAGCAAGTTTGATATAAAATTAAAATTGCTAAAACAGTTCAGTTATAGCAGCGGCATTTGAGATTCCAAATGTGCGTTCAAATTTAACATTCCTTAAACAGGTAGCTTTAACTGAAATACAAGATTCTCAGTATCGAGTTATTTTTATTTGCAACACCTATACTTAATTTTATTATTAGTATTAAATGCTATTAAGGTATTTTAATGACTAATTTTTTGAATTTTCTGTTTTCAAAAAATGTATAAAATTTTTTTTTGTATTTTTTCCCTGGATCATTTAATTATGAATAATTTGGTATATTATATTAGTATATATATAACGTTATTTGTTTTATTGAAAAAGAATTTTGATACGATATTCATTATATAATGTAATAAAAAAATAATATTGTGCTTATTATTTTCATATTTAACGAATAATTTTTATGAAAAAACGAAAAAGAAAGATTTTTACTCATTACAAAAATATAATTTTTTGAAAGTTTCAATACGACTTTAAGAAATATTTATTAAGGAAACTTATTAATTGTTTGAAAATGATAATTTCATAATAATCTTATTAAATTATTATCAAATTCTTTATCTAATTTTAAAATAAATATATATTAATTTGTTTAACTTTAGATATTTTTATGTAAATAAAAATTTGAGATGTGTTTTAAGCTTAAAATTCAAGATCCTGTTATGATAATTTTATTATGTTAATAACTAATTTACTTATGAATAAATCTAATTTTTTTTATTTGTCATTGTTCATTTTTTCTCAACAAAAAATTTTATACTCTTGACAGCTCGTACACTTATAAAATTTAAACTAGCAGCGTTTTAAAACTCAAAATATTTTATAAGTTATTTCCGACTACTACTTTACATATACTTTAAAATTTCATTTTTCAAATATGATTTCATTTTATCATAAGGCATTTGTTTTTAACCTAGTAATAAACATTAATCTTGTAAAAACTATGTAAAGAAATACATATGGAATTTTTCCATATTTATTCTTTTAATTGCCTCGAAAAAAATTACATATTATATAATTTTGTTGATAAAAGTTTTTATTTTAGAGTTATGTAAAAAATATTACACAAATGTTTCAGATAAATCCTAAAATTATAAATTTTTATTTATAAACAAATATATATATTCGGAAAATATCAAACCATATTCGAGTATGATATATATGAAAATTTTTTCAGATATAAAAAAAATTTCTTATTTAATGAAAGTATTTGATAAAACACTAATGACGTGCATTCCATTTGATAAAATGGATATATAAATATATATAAATATATATATAATATAAATCTCGAATTGATCTATACACTTTGTCCACCCACAAAGTATGCTGATAAACTTATTTTGCTCTAATAGGCTACAAATTCAACTTGTCATAATAACCATTAAATAAATTAATATATTAAATAATCATAGATTAAACTATTACCATATATCTTAAAAATAAAATTATTTTAACCCAATAACGAACTAGATAATTTTCTTAAAAAATTAGAACGTAATTATAAGGTTTTCGTACTGGTAACTGAGTATTAAAAAATGAAAATGTCAGTTTTCCGTCAAATACATTTATCGTGTTTATTCATAAATTTCACGTATATTAATAAATTTTTGAAAAATATAAAGGATTAAGTGAAATAAAATCTATTTTTAATTTTTAACGTACATACGAGTTGTAAAGAAATCCACAACACATCCAAGAATCGAAAAGAATAAAAAATATAAAAATTAGAGCCAAAATGGAATAGCAAAATATTTAGGGGGAGATGTAAAGAAACTGTGATTCTTGAAAAATTCATTTCACAATTGAGTCCGTTATATATATTCGAAAGCACCGAAAGTTATATTGAATTTTGAATTCTCGAAGGAATGACTGGGGGAAGTTGGTTGCGAAAAAGGTCGTAAAAAAATTGGCTTTGCACAATTTTCGCGGACAGCTGCACCTATAAAACTGCGCTCCAGATTCGAAATTAGAATGGGTATGAGAACACGCGAAACTTTTGCCAGAAAAGCCCTCACGAGCCGAATCAAGTTTCGCGCATCCGCACATAACGTTTCCGTGGATTTCACGAATCCGATTCGTCTTTTCGGCGTGCAGTAGAACGAAACATTTCCAATTGAAACGCATCGAATTGGACGTTTTCATATTATTTGAAAGAAACGAGAGAGAGAGAGAGAGAGAGAGAGAGACTGTGAGGAAGCGCGAGGGGCTAACTTTCTTGGATGTAATGCAGCGTGGATTAGATTATACGAGGGCGCCGTGCGCGAATTCGTTTCACGGGGTTTCTGGTCACCCGGCCGATCGATACGCCCCGTGAGTCTTTGTACACGCGTGTTTCTTCCTTTGATTTCGTACATATTTCCACGCGTCCACGCTGCGCGATGGCTTATAGAAGCCTCTGAGCTAATATCAGCTTGTTGCACCCGTTCTTTTGATCGTGGAGATAAATGTGGTTTGTGATGGAAGCACGTATATCGAGCGTCTATTAAAAAAATGCGCAATACAGGATTCCGGCGCGTCTCCGAAAATTTTACCTTAAAAACGGATGGAAAGGAAGACGATTCGGGACATAATATTACTAAAACAGGAGTTATTCGATTTTGCGATTCTTCCTTTCGTTCCTAAATACTTAGGATTTCTGTTTTAAGTTACCTTTTAATATGCAGCTTCGCCGTATTCTCAATCTAGCTTGGAACTTTTAACGTTTCCTTTTTTCTATAAATTAAACCGATAAACTTGACGAAACAATTTTTCTTGCAATTCTTTTATATTGGAAGCAAGATTTTATTAATACTTTGTAAATATATCAATTATCGTTTTAATTAATTCTCGTCATATCTTATTCCTTTCCTTCTCATCTTAGAAAAAAATTTAGTCGAAACTTGTAAAAAAAATTATAAAGATCTAATACAAAGGTATATAAAAAACAACAACTATTATATGCTTATGTATTAATTGTATCGTATCACTTGACGTTGATCGCTTTATTTTCTTTCGTTGTTTCAACCACTTTTATCTGTATCCCTTCATCGATACAATTAGAATTTAATTTAATACGAAAAATTTTTTCTCTTATAAAAATATCAATTAATTTTTTTTATAACTGCATAAAGACCATGCAAATATCTTACATTATTTTACATGATCTTTAATATAAAAATATGATTTTCACAAGATTTTCTTTTTACCGATATGGAAGTGTTTGCGCAAATTTTCATTATACATAGTTTTTACTTAATTCTCATCATTTTATAAAATTGACCAACTCTAGTCATATTACTTTAGTAAAAAATATAGGCTACTCAAATATGTTTTATGAAAAATAACATTTAATCATTTTAACAGTCTACTTATTACTAACATGTGCTTTCAACTATTATATTTACAACTATCAAAGCCTCTATTGTAACTTTAGTCCGTTGATGCGATTAGGAAATTTAAGTATTTAATTTGAATATTATCAATTTACTATTTACAGTTCTATATATATTTTAATATTTTACAATATATTTATTATTGAATGAATTAATATTATAAAAGTTCTTGCACCGTCCTATTTATTCTACATTGATATATATTTACTCTATTATACTCAATTGTATTAAATTTAACAAAAAAATTATCATAAAATATAATATGAAAATAAATTTTTAAATGTATTATATTATTATTATATATATATATTTTTTTTGAAATGTGATTTTACGAAACTAATATTATGAAATATATTTGCTTCAAATTTAATTGAAAATTTCAAGTATATTTTAAAACCTATTAATCGAGTAAGATGTATTTTAAGTTCTAATCTTAAAGCAACGATAGAAAATTATTTTTTCGAAAAACATCTTTGTAATCTAGTAATAACTTTTATTCATCATTTAAATTCAATTATTGACATAAATTTACTTTAAGGGACATCGATATTATATAATTGACAAAATATAATATTTCATTTGTGTAAATGTAACACTTCATATGAGATAATCGATAATATTATGTAATACTAACTAAGGCTTGTAATACGTTTTGAAGTACACGTTTGATAAAAAGATTTTCAAATTACTCTTTAAATAACCATATCTCACGTGACATACTCAGTAGATCTAGTTGCATATTGTATTTACCACATTAATCAAACTTTTATTTAAGTTCTTAAATTATCAAACTATTTTTTTATTAATCATAACTTTTATTTATTACATTTTTTCTGATAAACTTCTTAATGAGTATAGTATTATTTTAAGTACAGACAGTCATTTTTAAAATGATCACTAAATGAAAATAATTTAAATTAATGTATTATACATAAGTTGCTGAATGTTTATAAGAAGAATAGTTCTGATATGAAAGATTTTCTTCTAAAAATTCTAATATTTTTTTGTAATTCCTTCTTTTATACAGTATGATACGAGGTTTTATTGTAAATATAATATGTCATATTCATAAAAAGTATATAAGATAGTATTATACATTTCATAAAATTTTTTCGTCTTTATAAATTATCTTTTTAAAAAGATAAGCTTGATAACGGTATTTATTCAGAAAATTTTTCTCATTGCGTACATCTTTGATCTTTCTATCGTCGCAAACTTTCTCTCTACTTATAAATCCCACTCATAGTATGGAATTTATTTAATTTTATTTCCTTATTTTCATTAAAGTTAAAGCTTATAAAAGACTATATAGATAATTCCGTCCTTATTAACACAAAAAACAAAATTTATTTTCAATAAGTAGTTTTTATTGATATATCTAATTTTCTCAAAACAATATATGCACATTACAAATCAGAGTTATATTATAAATCATGTTTCAAGTCAAAAGTTCTTTGAAATAGTTTAATACATAAATCGAAACATAAACTGTCCACTGAAACAATAATTTTATCGTAGATGATAGAGTAGTAGCTAATCTATGTTGCGAATAGTTGTTAGGCTCTTTCTGGTTATAGATATATCCATTATTAATCGCGATCGTATTTAAGTCAATAAATATACATGAAAAAAAAATTTGAATGCATGTGTAGATAATGAAATTCTTACCCTTTTGGTGCTTTATCTTTTTTTTATTTTTTTTATTTTTTCAATCTTTTTTATTTAAAGGATAAAAAAATATATTTTCGTATCATAAAAATATATTTATATAAAATGTATTTTTATATTAGAGAGACAGAGATATATCAATTGACTTTATTTAGTCACGTTTACATAAGATAGTTTGCGCATTTTTTACATTGTGAATTTATAATTCGAATTCTAATGAACTTTTTTTCTTGCATATTCATTAAATATTATCTTAGTGCATTTTATTCATTTTTGAAAAATAGATATTTCATAAGGTTTATTAATATTCAATGATATGGATTCTAAAAGAAATTTTCTTATTTTTATTACAAAAATATTTTTTTGTTCATAATAGTTTGTTTTTAGAATTTGTAAACAAAACTTATGATTACTAAAGGATCACTTTGATTATTAACATTTATCTACCTATATTTTTTACTTATATTTTAATTTTAATTTATTGTTAACTTTATTTAGCGGCCTTTTTTTTTTTAAAACAGATATAATATTATTATTTACCAATTTTATTTATTTATAAATTTCACTCAGTTTCATGTATGTGATTTAATTAAATACTTTTATAATATAAGTAAAAAATATCGATACCAATAAGAATTCTTTGAAACTTAATTATAATTATAAGATTTAGAATATAAATAATTTAGAATGAGTTAATTTCAATTTAGTATCAATAAAAAAGTACTAGTAGTATTATAAATATATTTTTTTATTTCTTGTAACATACAGATGTTACACAAAGTGATTATGTATTATAAAAAAATAATTAATTTTGCTAGAAAGATTTCTTACATAATTAATTATTTAAACAGAACATTATAATATAATATCAAAATATCCTTCTAAATTAAAATTATTTTAAAAAAAATTTCTTTTTTAATGTTTTTTTTATATGCATTTATATACATTATATTTAATATTTTCACTTGAGATTTGAAAATTTTTAAAATAATATATATTAATTTTGAGTATATTACAAGTAAATTTTTAAATTATGATGAATGAATATTGAATATATAAAAATTTGTTTTTATAAATAAAGCTATGAACATTTTTTTAATAGGCCTAAAATTATAAAAGGTAAGGTTCTTTCTAAGAAAGCTTATTCCAAGAAAATCTTAATGTTTATAACATAGTCCATTTTATGTATTTTTTCATTATATGTCAAATAATATAAAAATTTTATTCATATTTACTGTAAAATAACATACTAACAATATACAAAAGATCATATTTTGTTCACTCTCTATTTTGATAGTAAAGTTGAAAAAATTATTTTAAATTTAAAATAAATTTAAAATATTAAAATTATATATTTCACTACTTTTATTTTGATATTATATTAGATTCAAGAAGTAATCTACTATTAAAATAGATTATATTTTTATGAATAAGTAATTAATATTAAATAATAATTTATTAATATAATTAATCGATATAATTCTTGTCATAAAAATACTAAAGTTCATAAACAGTATAATACTTGGATTTTAATAAAATTTATACACTAGCATGTGTGTATGTTCTTTTAAATTAACATTTCTTATAAATTTTGACTTTTTTATATTCAATACTTCCCGTTAAAATTAATGTCTTAAGAATGCATGACTTAATTTACCTTAAAACTTTTCTTAAATTAAGAAAGTTCTTATCTTATGAAAAGCAGCATTATTATTCAAGGTTATCTTTTCTAATATCAATTTTTTAAAGTTTTGAGAGAACAAAAATTTTTATTTGGAAAAAAAAAATTAACGCACCAAGAAAATGTATTGTAAACTATTTTTTTAAATTTCTAACATTTAGGTTAAAATACGTAAATCTCTTAGACTTATTACCGATTATCAATTAATTCTTTTCATTTCGTAGAAGATATTCAAAATAAAGGATTTATAATAAGAGCTAAATTCTGATATATACATATATGATATTTAAATTATTCATATAAATGAGTAAAGTAGATATTTATATATGCAAGCACGCATACACGCTTATAAATACATAAGTAAATGTATAGTTAATAATATTATTAGCATATATGTACATCATGAATATATAAATGCAATTTTATAAAAGAAAAATATAACAAAATAAATATTTCTTTTTATTGTTATGCAACGTTTTACTTAATATTTTATAAGTATTTCAGAATGGTATGAGATGTAAAGAAATTGATACTTTAATATTAACAACAACAAAAATATTGTTAAACGAATAAAAATCATATATATAATGAAATACATAAATCTTAATTCTAAAAAAATGAAAATTATTTGGTTGAGTAAATTTAAGATAAATGGACAGTCTATTGAAAATATAAAAATTATCCAAAGTATCGTACAGTCGATCGTTTAAGTGCATGCACTCGACATTCATGTGTGCCGCTTACATTTTATTAGAATTCTACCTTTATTGTTTCAGAAGTTGGTTTTTTTTTATAAAAGAAGCTGAATAAGTATAACTAATACATTTAAAACAATATAAACACTATTACAATTTTTTTAAATAAAGCCTAAGTTAATTAATAATTTTTAACGTTACTGATTATAATTTGTTTTTCAAAATGAATGTATTAAACATACACCATAACTAAATCTTGGTATATTAATAATTTAAGAGATTTCATTTATAAATTGTTACCTAAAAATATAATTTTTAAATACTGTATATTAAATAATTAGATTAAAGAATGCATTTATTTGTTATTCGTATATATTAATAATAATTGAAAATAAAATTAAAATACATTTATAGAGATACTATATTTACAATAAATGTTTTTCATTAATATAATAACAAGATTTAGTTTTGATTGTATTGAGGTAGGTTGAAACACTTTAAATCTGCGAAACATGACGTAAATGAAGATTGAAATCCAAGGATTAAATTAGGCAATTGTGGGAACATTATTTGTATATATAATAGAAATTGTATATAATAAATAAATAAGTTTGAAGTTATATGATTTTAGCAGCATGAAAAAAATTTTCAAAATTGCTCTTTTTTAACATTTTTTTTAAAGTTCAACTATATTTATACTTTTTACATTATAGCATTATATAAAAAGTTTATTTTCTGTGGTCTATTATCTCTATTAACCTCTTGAGAAAATGCTTTTGATGCCTAAGCATCTAGAGTTATATACTGTATATATTTTATATACAAGTATGTCGAATATCTAAAATATCTAAAATATTTCTTAAAATTAGTTAAGGCACAATGAATAAACGAAATCTCATTAATTTAAATTAGTATAATTACGAACTTTACTTAGAAATTTTTCGAGTTGATTTCTATTTTTTGACCAATTTTAAATGTTTAAATTATCCCAGTAATTATATTTTTAAGCCTTAATATTGTAAATTATATACTAATTTAAAATTTTTTTAAAATTTGATTTAAGAATAAAAATAATTGATGCAACATTTTCCAAAAAATGTTTTTCATGATATTAATTTGAATTTACTGGTCTTATCATAAACCCAGCTGTCTTCGTATCTTCATGATAGTACGATAAAAAAACTAATTTAATATACCTTTGCCTTTTGTTAATTAAGAATTTTAATTTAATTTATTCTTTATCTGTAAATTATTGTAATTGTAAATGGAATCATTATAACGCAAAAAAATGATACTACTCAAAGTTTTGTTTTATTCGTTTACATTATTAATATTATGCATTTTATTTCATTTTAATTGCCAACTAATTTTCTTCCTTATACAATCGGTTATTATGTAGGAAAAAATTAATAAAGAAATAAATATAAATCTTAATTATTACTCCTATTTTAATAAAAAAAATATATGTAAGACGAAACTATTCAATTTTAAATTATTTTTTAGATTTTTATTACCAATGTAATTTTAAATTCACTATATTTTCTCGCTTCTTATATTTATGAATTTTATTCTATACGTATATACAGGTTCATTTTTTTTACTACATACACGTACACGCCGATACAAACACGTATTATTATTTTGCTTGCATGCATCAAAGAGTATACGAACGAAATATTGTAAATTAAATTCTAATACGAAGTAATTAACACTAAACAGAATGAAATTAGAATTTCATTTTTATGTATAATATTATGTTCTGATTTTTTTCTAATTTTTTAAAATAACATTATATTATTCGAATAAGGATGTACTTTGAAGTAAAGAAGAGGAAAAAATGAAATGGTAAGCCTGTGTAAATGGTTAAATGCGATAATACAATGTAAAATAAGTTGTGTTGACGTTCGTTTTTGAATGTATTATGAATATAAATAAAGTTATACTCGGACGACGAGAACGCGATAATAACAATAATGGGAATAGCGATTTTTTACAAAGAAAATCTTGGTCAAAATTAGGGTGAAAATTGTAACAGCTAAAATAGTATGAAATGATCGCATTAGAAGTATCGCCAAATGAAGAAAATAGCCGAAAAAAATGTAATAAAAGTTGGAAAGATTGAATCGAGCGCGCGTGTATATTTCAAATCGGAGCGATTCGTTAAACCTCGAGAATATTCGAATAATACCCGCACGCCTCACCGGTAACTGGAACACGGACTTGCACGGACTCACGGCTTCAGCGAGTGGCAATTGGAGCGTCCATACTTATTTGTGCCAAACGAAGAGACGAGCATTTTTACAGGTTCTCTTTTTTTATTGCTCGTTAACGCATTCGCGGCGCCACCGAAGCGGCATCGGCAGACTTTAAATAAACTCGAGAAGTGCTCTTGAAAAAATTGATTTTTCTCGCTCTCACCGTGCGCTTCTGACCCCGTGAAAGACTTGGCTACGACTACAACGACACGGAGGAAGAACTTCGACTGTATAGTTGAAGCGCGAGCGAGTCGCAATTTTCATTTTTTTCTCCCACTTTTTTCCACACGCTTACCGCTGTTGTACCTCTTGTTGTACCTCTTTTACCTCGAGCTAACGAGTATCGAAACAAGCTCAAGGAAGAAATTTTCACAAAATGTTCTATTTTTTTGCAATAACATATACGCGCATATTCTTCGGCTAATTGTTGAAATTCCGCGCTGTTAAGCTTTCGGATATTTGATCATTTTTTAACATTCTAATTTATTTTTAAATACAACGGCTACTTGCATTTTTATGCCTTAATATGATATCGTTTTCTTGTTTTTGTTATTGTTGGATTTTTTTGTTGTTTTTATTATTGTTATCATTGTCGTCATCATTTTCTAATTTTTAAAAATTTAACTACATTAACTTCTTTTAATAGCGCGTGCGCGTTAATATTTATCGCAAAACCAACAATTTAATTGTTACTTATTAGCAACTTATTAGCAAAATTAAAGCTGGTATACACGAATAATTTTTTTTATTGGTTATTTGTTTTTTCGTAATAAATAAAACAGATAAAAAATAATTAAATACTTGACATATATTTATTTTCCAATTTATCGTGGTTTTCTTAGACGAAAAAAAATATTTTAACGTAATGTACAAATATGATACATGAACAACCAAATTCAATTAGTTTTTTCAATTTACCAATCTTTCATAGAACTAATTTCAGAACAACATTCATTATTAACAATGTTTTTTGAAATTCTTAAATTTTATAAAAGTAATGTTATGCAATATTAGTTTTAAAAAGTATCTTATATCGATCAATACTTCTTATAACTAATAGTTACCACCGATCAAATAATAACTGACACAAAGTTATATTCAATTTATTAAAAGCTTTTCGTTACATTACTTATTCGGGTTTGAACACTATATTCTTTATTTTATATTTGATGTATTTATACAGTTTTATACTAATGAAAAACAATCATAAGTGATATTTTCTTTTTTAGCGACCTAAAATTAAACTGCATTAAATTTTCTCTCGAATAAATAGTAAAATGGAAAACAAGATATTTTTTCATTTGATTCCTATATTTGTGTATTGATAGGTAAAATAAAATACAAGAAGTTCTGTTACAACTTTTATTTCCTCGCGTGTAAAATACAATTAAGAGAATCTTAAGTATTCGATTATATAAAATAAATAATAATTTTTTATGCGTGTAATTTAGAAATGATTTTTAAGAAATAGGAGAGTATAAATTTGTCTTCTTTAAGTAAGATCGATATTTGGATTTAAGATTTAAGATTACGAAAATAATTTTATCGATTAAGAATTTATTATAATTATTTTTTATTACGACAAGGTTAACGATGACGTGATAATCGCAAATTTCAATTTGTAATTTAGAAAAAAACATGGCTTAGCGCAGACGTCCAAGTCACGTGCTTCCTTCTTTATTCGAGACGTTTTCTTCACACTACCATCCATTTTATCGATTACAATTATGAATATGGGGATGGCGTTACATGTCAAATTTAATTCATAGCGATTTTCAAGAGCGCATTTGTCAATTGTTTGTTATTTCAAAATTACATCTTTGAACAAATATTCTTCTACAACATTTATCGTATTAATGATGTCCAGTTAAAAAAACCCTTATTACTTCACAATAAGACCGCATTCATCTCTTCAATGAAGACAGACTAAATTTTTTCCAATAATTGCATTTTTTGTCATAATATATAAAAAAATAAAATCATTAAATATATCATTTATATGAAATTTTTTTTAAACTAAAAAATGTTTGAATAAATCATTGTTCAGTTTTATGTGCCAAATACTTTTAAAATGTAGATGCTCCAATTACTACGATAATTATTCATTAATAATATTTTTTTATTCCAGAGAAAATAACTTATTATACATATAAAAAAAAAACGATTTAGAGTGAATTTGCATGAACTTTAGTATATCATTGTTATAATAATATGTAATTTGATATATAAATATTTTATAAATTACGACCTATATCTACATATATAAATTTAGATAAATATAGAAAAAAATATTTAAAAAATTAATTTTATTATTGAAATATATATATATATATATATATATAAGATAAGTTTAATTTTAATATGTTCACAATAAACATAGTTTATTTAATTCAGCAGAATTTAAAAATATATTTTCAGAATAATAAAATCACAATTTTAATATTAACTAATCCACAAAATATAATTGTAAAAGATATTTTTGATATAAATCAAATTCATAAAAGTAGTGCAATAATAAGTTTGGTCAGATATCATGTTTAACCAAGTTCAGCAACCATTTACTTAGTTACTTATATACAGTATCTAAATTATTTTACAAATGTTAAGTATATTTATTTCAATTTTCTCTGCATACAATGGGTTATCTTTTGTTTTGAATATATTGAATGGTTAATTTATTTTCAAAGTCAATCAAAGGATTCTTTCTCGAACAGTTCTATTTTTGGTTAATGATAGAATGTAAAGACTTTTGGAGGTTCAATTACAATTTTAAAAGCAACTTACAAAAACATAAATTAGAAGAACATTTCTAATTATTTAGTCAATGTTGATCATCATTATAATAAATATTTACAAATTCTATTTAATTTCTCATCTGAACAATAAATTAAACGTACTGAAAAAGTTGCAAAAGTTATTTGAATCAGCTAATAAAAAGAAAAGTTAAAAATTAACATAGATACTGGAGTTACTCATATTTATATTTATACTTGTGATTGAATTAATAAAATATAAAAAGATTTGTACATTATAAAATTTAAGATTATAGAATCCATGGTATATCATGGTATATTAAAAATAGTGATACGATGGTAATAAAACAAAGTTAAAAACCAGTTATGTGGAAATATTGTTTGGGATGGTTCACGGACGAGCTCAAAAATATTTTTTAAAAGTTTATGAAAATTGTAAAGTACCACATAATTGAAAGAACAAAGGGAAATCTAATCAAGCAATGCCACGCTAGTATATCCCTTGCGCATGTGCGTGCATATTACGGAAATGTCTATTTTGCGAAGGTCAAGAGATCGGCTTCTGCGTCATTAACGCGATCCCGTAGGTTGAATCGTCTTTTTTTCTTTGGTTCCTACTCCCGTGGTTCGCGATCGACTCGAGCAACTATATTTTCTCGCGTTATAATCGAGCATCCATGCTTCCTCGTTAGCGGTGCTTCTTCTCGAGTCGTTACCTGCGGTCTACCAAGCGCTTGTTTCAAATTTAATCCACATTTGAGTTTCCGTCGCCGTCGACTCGCGTAAATTCATTCGAAGAATCTTAAAGACTGAGGTACTCGTCGCTCTCGACTTCGAGACTTCGATATATGAGCACTCGAGCAAACGAGTCATCTAATTGCATCGGATACCGTAAACAATTACTCACTGGCAAGTGAATACATTTTTAGCCGAAAATACTTCTTGGTTTTTCTTATTTTTATGACGTTTACTATCCGTGTAATCCCATTAAAAATCTTTTCTTGTTTACGACACTAACTCTCTGTGAGTCAGTATTGTGATATTTTTATCAAGAAAATAATTCTCATAAATTATTTAAAGCTTCGATAACAAGGTATCATTAAGACTAGTTAAAATGTTTTTTGTAAATTAAAATTCCAAATAAAAAAATCTAACGTTCTCTTGTGCTATTAACAAATTCTAAATTTAATAAAATACTCATTATTAACGTATTCCGATTTTTATCGTTTAATAACATGATTATCGACGACAAGTATTGCAAAATAATATAAATCGAAATATAAATTTTTTTTTCTAAAAGCATTCATTGATAGATTTTTTACTTTTTCTATGTAAATAGGTATTATAAAAGATATTTTACTCTAAAATAAATTTATAAATTTGCTGCTAATACGAGACATTTTACTTAGCTTGTATTGTAATTTTGAACATCAGCTTCATGAAGCATTTTTATATCATATCAAGCGATTTTTACGAAAGATGTACGATGAATCTTTAGTTTTGTTTTAAGTAAATTTTCATGTCACATCGGAAATTTTATTTAATTTCATTTTATTTTCATATTATTTTTTATTTATACAGCAACGGTAAAATAATGTGCTAATAGGTACAATAATAAAATTAAATTCTTATTTAAAAATTAATTACTTTAAAGAAAGTAATTCTACAAATACACGGTTTTATTTGATAATTAAGAAAATCAAGAGATTTTCAGTATTCCTTACCATTAACGCACTATATATATAAACTTTAATTACCATTTATTTTTTTAATCATGAAAAGAAAATTATTATACAGTAAATATTATAAAAAGTACACATAGAAACTTCAAAATAAAAAAAATTTTATTTCTAACAAAGATTTATATATATATGAAATATAAAAAATATATCAAGAAATATAAGAATAATCATATTGTTGAATATAATCTAAAAATAATTTAATATAAATTAATTATATAAAATTTTTCATTTTTTACTATAACATATAACATGGAGGAATAAACAGTTTATTCATATTTATGAAACGTGTATTTATAAATTTATAAATTACGTGAATATGTAATACATCTAATGTATATAACTTGTACATCTTTTCAATTTCATATCAGATACTTTTCAATTGGAGTCTTATTTGATATATTAGAGATTTCTTTTAATATGCGTATATTTTAATTTTGTAATATAATTTAATTTAAGATATTGCTCAAGATAAAATTTGAGAAAACAAATATTTCATTAATAATATTATTTAATGACTAAAATATATTTAATTTACGTATAAAAAATAAGTGGTTCAGAATATTTTAATTTCGTACACAGTTTTTCCATTCATTAAATTTAATCAAATATTAGACTATTCAAAATAAACACAATATAATATTAATTCATTATGTTATAAGAATAAATGTGTTTGAAGTTTTCTTTTTTATTTTTAGTCAATTATTTATTATATTCTCAAAAAGTATCAAAGAAATATATTCATAATTATTTGATTTTTTATTTCTAGTTTAGATGTATATAACTATTTTATGTTATATCTTAAATTTTATTAATTTAGAAAATAAAATAAAAATACAATAAGGTCTTAACCTATGAGAATTTAAAATGTTTATTTAAATTTATGTTCAAAATTTACGTTCCAAACCTTAATAATGTTAATATATGTATATATATTTATAATGTTAATATATGTATATGATTATGTTATAATCTAAATCTACGTAATCGTAATATACATATATACACAGTTTTTTTCGGCAGATTTATTTTACGATGAAAAAAATTGCTTTATGAGCAAGAATACAATGTACATTTGAATATATTTTTATAGAACTCTAATTATAGTAATAGGATTTATTAATGTTAATTTGATATATGATTTTTGAAACAGATAAGAGATTCGAAATTAAAGTCGAACCATTTTATTTCGAATCCGTAAATCAAAGAATAAAAAGTAACAGCCGATTTTATTAACTTTCTAATTAAAATGAAGTTAAGCATAAATAAAATCAATAAATATGATACAGGTAAAAATTTCATAATTTTATAATTTTATTATTTTTTATGTTTTAGGTATGTTGCAGAATCCATTTTAATACGATAAATCTTCGTTAGCATGTAAGTTTAAAAAGTAAATTATTGAGTTAACTTAAATATCTAAAAAATAGTAATTATTTATTTTAAAATAATAAATTATATTTCTATGAATTAAGTCAAACATTTTATTTATTTTTCTACCTATAGTTATTCATATATAATTGACCGTTAAAACAGAGAGAACAAAATTTGTGTTAGAAATGTTTATAACATATACTTAATTGTTTGGAGAATATTTAAAATATTTATAAAAACACAAGTTATAATTGATTTTTTTATCATTATTCATTTAAATAATATAAATATAAATAATTAGCTGATACGAGCATTGAATATTAATTTTAATGAATAAATTATGAAATAAAAATATTTATATAAAATAATAAAAATAACACAGTAGTACCATTTTTATCCATCAAAAGCTTTATTATCAAAATAAATAAATGTTTAATTCTTAAATATTATAAATTTAATGTTGGATTTAATATGGGTATAGTTTAAAAATATGAAAAAATCTCTACTAGCCTTAATCAATAAAATTTAGAATAAATATATATAATATAAAATCATGATTATTTCATATTTAATACATTTATTACATTAATTACGGTAATTCTTTTTTTATTTTTAATTAATTTCACTGATTTAAGTGTACAATATATAATTATAACGTACATGACTCAGTATTTATATTTAATTACCGAATTCTGACTCGTAGAAATAGAGATGTCAGGTAACTCTTGTAAAAGATGAGGATACGAAAAGTAGCTTATTTCTTTTTTACGTTTGTTAGTTGAGTATTAATTATGAGGATATACGTACGTATAAAAATGTGTAACGCTTGCAATTATATCCAAGTACTTCGATTTCCTATTCTTCTATAATTACCGGACTCGACTCCTTACAACCACTATTTTTAGATAGAATGACCATTACGAATCCCATAATCCCATAATCCGTGACCACAGAAAAAATAGAAACGGAACCAAACCGTACAGCAAATAGAATTGTTAAATCAAAACCGATCACGGGAATAACCAAAACAAAAACTCGGAATAACCATAACTTCGTGCTCGATGTGTTTTTCTCTTCGGCTCGCTTGTACTTGAAAATTCTTTACTCCTAATTTTTCAACTTTCTTGAATGCTTCTCTGCCGATTCTGTTCTGTACTTGTCCTCCTAACCTGTTAATTATGCTGACTCAGGCTCAGTCCCCTTGCAGGTTCGCGTTTTTCAAATTCGCCCTTGTGTTACCTACTCCATTGTATATGCCGCGTTCGCGTTCTACTTTTACATGGTTCGATACACGTATTTAAATCCCTTAAGCTCGGTACATCTTATTCCTAACTATGAAATCAGGATTACTTGAAATTTTGCTTTTAGCCATCTATTATAAATTTTAAATTGTGGATTTTTCAAAATTTAATCATAATTGTTTACATATCCACGAAAATATTGATTGTCGAACCCAACACAAAGATGTGTATTTATGTGAAATTGGTAAATATTTTCTTTTTTTATTTAATTATCGAAACATGTTTTTCTTCGATATTATCAATACATATTTTTATAATAGTTATTTTATAAAACGAAAGCATTTAATTTCAATTTTACTACTCATAAATATGTATAAAATGTTCTTTATATATTTAGAATAATTTCAGTTTATTATTAAAGGCATAATTTTATATTATATTAACAATTTATTCATATGTTTTATTAAAAGTTTAATTGTTCTCAATATTTCTATGATTTACGATAATAAAATTAACTAAGTCATACAGTTGTCACGTGTTACATGCAAGAGTACGTGCAGAAGTGGGTTATGTGTAAATGATTCTCTACCACAAAAGCTCTATTACATATTTTAAGAACTCTGGTTTGTTACAAAGAAAAATTATCTTAGTATTTTATTCTTGATTAAATATTCGATATCATTTCTTGTTCTAATCCACTGTATGCAAATGCTGAATACAAAATATACTTTCTAAAGCTTTATTTCATATAAATTCCAAATGAATGCATTCGTTCGTTTTTGCTAACTACTTCTCTACATTATTTTTGAATGAGCGAATGCAAAAAAATAAAATCCATGCAAGAGATATAATGTAAAACATATGGATTTTTAATGAAATAAAATATTATTTATTTTAATTGCATTTTAAATTTTATAAATACTGCGCTTTTATATTGTTTCGTCCGCTCAAAACTATTTAATACGAAATTTTATCTTTATTATATATATTTTGGTTTCGCAATGTTCCATTTATTTTATATGATTAATTTAGTAAATTAAGAATAATTGTTAAATGCATTAATATTTATTACTAGTCAAAAAGTAAATATATATCATTATATTATATAAAACAAAATTTTATAATAAACAAAAATTTTAACTTAAAGAACTTACGTAAGATAGTTATAAATAACTTTATTTAATATAAACTATATCTCTAATTTATATAGTAATAAATTTTAAAGCTATTAAAGTAAATAAAAAGCCATTTCATATTATATTCGAATAGAATTTGAAACAACGTAATCAACGCTATTCGCAATTACTCAAAACTAAAGTAATAAAGTTGTAATATTAGTTTTATTAAGATTTTTATAGTTTGTTGGCATTCATAAAAAATTAATGATACTCGATTCGCAGCTTCCAATTAAATTTTTAGAATACAGTATACGGAAAAAAGCAATAATTTACTCGTCCTTGTTAAATTTTCGAGCTTGATTCGCATTTCTCAGATTGGTTTACTTGAAGAATGTAAGTGGATTCATCACCTAAAATTTCACACCTCTTTTATTGAAACAGAATACTTTTTTTTGAATTGATTGTATACAATTTTCTAATATTATAGCATATTATAGCATATATTACATATCATATTCCAACCCTTATATTTTTTACTTCATGTTTGTTTGCGTGACACTTCTTATAGTTTGGTTTCCATACGAAATACTTCTTTTTCTCTGTTCATTCATCTTGCTTATCAACAGGACTATACAAGTGCGTTTTATAACATTTATATACTTATCGACGTTAGATCAAGAATATTGATTATTTCTCGTCTATACGCACGAACTACATCTGTACCGTTTTAGACTCCTATAGTTATGTTTACAATTCATAACCTTGTTTTTCCCTTTTTCATCAATATTATTGTCTTCTTCATTTACTTCTTCTTATCCTCTTTCTTCTTTTTTTTCATCTTCTTCTCCTTTAAACTTATTTACAAGAATGCTTTATGTACAGAACTATTAGGCAGAAATTGTTTGTATAATGGGGGAGTAGAAAAGAGGGAACACAAAAGTTATAAAAATAAGAAAAGAAGTGATCACTCTTGAGAACACAAAGATAATTGATAGTTGTGGATATATCGTTAGTGATTTTTCAGATCACTGTTATTCATCTATCATCTCTTTATATTTTTTTCTCTTTTTTGGGGAAAATTGGGCTTTTATTTGCAGAAAACTTGATAAATTTATTCTTTTGCCAATTTTAACATAATTCTATGTTTTTAAATCTATTAACTTAAAATTATTATTTTTTAGCATTAAAAAAAGACTAAAATGTTTGTTCATAACAAAAAATGTTAAAAAACTAAATCAATTTATAGTATCAATAAATTTGTATTTTGATATACTATGTGATATTGATTATCTTTTATTTTTCGATGGAAATACACTTAATTGAGTTTTCAATCAGATGAAATGATAAATATTAATTTATTTTTCGCAAATAATTTATTATTGTATAAAGATCTGTATCATACTATGAAATAAATGATTACTTGTAAATCTTTTATTTACTATTCAAATCGAAAAGTATTAAAAAATTTATTTAATTAATAATTATTTTTTAAATATTTATCATTTAAATTTTGTTACAACAATCAGTAAATATAATTTATGTATCATTGAATTATGAGACGTACTGAGAAAATATGACGTTAGTGAAGTTTAGAAATCAAATGTCACATAAGATTGAAACATCGTAATTGACAATAAAAGTATAAACTGTATTTGCTTTCACCAGAATAATTTCCATGTATATTATCATTTTTCTTATTTTCATGGATAAGATAAAATTTCATATTTAAATACTAGTTAAATAAATTTATATCTATAAAATAAATTTTATAAAATTATGTATATTTAAACTAAACCATCAAAACTAGCGAATTTATCTTGCGTATCTTTGTCTAATTAAAACTATAAATGAATTTATTTTATAAATATTAAGGAAAAAGAAGCTGCATTAACGTATTTTTCATTATGTTTCTTAAAATTTAGAGTAAAGAAAAATTTATGTTTAAATATACTAATTATGCTAACATTACGAAAAATTAAATAATTTTTATTTGAAAAATTTTAATGCTCAATTGTGGTTGAAGAATTTAACGCCAAATAATATACAATATGTAAGATGCAAAAAGAAAATATATATGAAACCACGGCTTTTTTAAACTTATAATGCTTATACTTAAGATACTTTGTGCATTTAACTTAAGGCTAGTACATATGCATAAGTATGTGTTTCCGTACTTGGATTTACCCACTCTCTTGATTTATCACCGTCTTAAAGATTTCCTTCACTTTTACTTTTATGAGCAGGATTGAAAGATTATTAGGAATAGTCAATTTCCAAAGCAAAATTTTTCACTGCTGGCTTATACTAACTTGCGTGGATTTGTATGATTTTTTTTGCATTTTTTTGTACTAGAATAACTTACGAATGATCGTTTCATGCTATAAAAGTACAACCAATATTAAAAAAATTTTATATATGGGAATGACCTTATTTTTCATAGTTTGTCAAGTATAGTTAATCTTATGTTTAATTTAAAAAAATTGTGTTATATGTTGGTTGTAGTTGATATTGAAAAAAGCATTTGAAATATTGATTATGTTTATTCCGATATTTTTATACATCTTAAAAAATTTTTGCTACATTAGTTTTGTACATTTTAGTACATTCTTTAATACATTATATTTATATCTTTACCTAGCTGTAAGCTTACAAAAAAAATTTTGAAAAAATAATACTTTGTATAGAAACAAGTATTTTTCTGTAATATTACTAGTTACAAGCTTTACATGAAAATCAAATAAAATATTTTACACTTTATGAAAACAAAAAGTGATAGTCTGAAGTGTGTTATAAGTATAATTTAGCTTTTGCTTTATTTAAATTAAATTTAACAGTTATATATGATTTTTAATAGAATAAAAAAATATTATTAATATTTACTGTTTTAATTTTAAATCTTAAATGCATGTTACTCAACTTTATACATAATTTTTATTTAATTTCTTAAAAAGTTATAGGATTTTAGAAGAGCAGTATAATATTTTATTTGTTAAAGATATAGTAAATTACTACTTTATATGCGGATTGAATACTTAAAAGAAACGTTTAAAATCCGTAAAAATTATTTAAAGTTAAAAAACTATATCGGATATAATAATTTTTATCGTTATTATTATTAATTTTTACTTTTATCATATAAAATGATGGATAACAAATAAAAATTATAATTTAATTAAGTTATAATAATTTTTTTGCAATTATAGATTCATTCACATTTGATATAAGATTTTAATTGTTTTATATTTATATTATATTTTTATAAATATATAAATTTATAAATTATAATATTTATTCTGTTAAAAAATTTACATTTGTAAATTAGTTTTTATGTTTTATATAGGTATGATAATGAAAATACGGGTATCCGAATTATTTTATAAGGGTATCCTGATATTCCAAAACTAGAAAGGTCGTGCTTTCATCACTATTACACAATAATAGCATCTCCCGAGTTAATTCTTTGAGAGAAATTTGATAATTTTTAATATTTATAATTAAATTGAAATTTTAATTCATAGCTTAAACATTATGGTAATTTTTTTAATAAAGTCACTGGTTTTTAATAATCAAATTTCAGAATAAAAAAAAGTAGTTCGCTTTTAAATAATATAATTGATAAATAAACTTGTCTTTCAAAACACGGAAAAGATTGAGAATATTTTCATTTTACTTAAATTTCAATTAAACTGATTTTAAGTATAGGATATTTACATAATGATAAAATATCCTTTATTGACTGCAGGTAAAATCACAATGCTGAGAATAGATCCGATTATTACCCACATTGAAAATGACGATTTTATAAGCTGCTAAGCAATTTACTGAACGCGCAGAAAGTAACTTCACGGTGAATTAAACTTCTATTATTCTCAGAAGCTTAGAATGAATTTTTAATTTTAATATTGCTAGGTAATATTCATTCCAATCTATTTAGTTTACAATGTTTAATGTAAGAAGTACACAATGATATAGATGAATTTGATATTCTTTTTTTACTCCGCTTACATTAAAGCAATTGATATTTTTGATAATGGATAAAATGTATTTATAATATTGATGGTATTATTGTATTTGCATCTGTTTAAGCAAACAAGAAAAACTATACCCTATTGTTTTAATGTCGAACGTCAAGGTATTCAGTGAAGCCATTACAAGCATTGTACGGGTACAATATATTATGATGAAAGAATCCAGTAGAATAGAACAGAATTTTTAATCAGAATATCGTTGACATTTCTAAGAGAACTACAATATAATTAACAGGCGTATCCAACGAGGAGATAACTGGTTGCTTTTAAACGAGTTCGGAAAGGGAACAAAGTTAACTAACGCGACGCTGATTTGAAGAATATCGACGTTTCGCTTTCGGTATTAGCCATGCAATATGTGTATGTGTCCAACTTTCTTATTATTGAGCGCTTTTTCAAGATGCTGCAAAAAAAAAAATAATTTTTTTTTAATAGCTAAATCAATTTGGCTGATTTTTTTTCTTTTTAAAGTATCATCCTATATTTATTTATCAATCTCATAATCTTGTATGATTTGCGATAAATAAAGTCATTTATTAAAAGATTGATGGACTAATGTTTTAAAGATGGATAATAATTATGAGTATACGTAGAAATTTGTATAAGTACAACAATATTTAAATCAGTTAAAATAATATTATCTAAATAAAACATATTTATATATGTATTTAAGGATGTAAGTTGACGTAATTCTTTATCAGAAATTTGGATAGTGCTATGATTAAAATATTAAATATTTGTTTTATAACATTTAAATAAAAATAAAGCTTTGAGTATTGATATAGTCAATTATTAATAGTCACTAAAAATCATAAACATTTTTAAACAAAGTTTTAGATTCATAATATAAATTATTATTTGTACAGATAACAGCTTATTTTGTCAAGATTAAAACTTAGCTTTTCACAAATCCAAGAAAGTCTGGTTTATAATATAATTAAAACGTTTCAAATCCATTCTAATTCATTATCTTATCTGGGAAACACTTTGTTCGTTATAAAATTGGTTATAAAACTAGAATAGAACTTCAAATCGTACTTTTTATCGAGTGATAAACAAGAATATTTGCCCGATTTAAAATACAGAATATTCCTTGTTTCATTGTTATTACATTTCATTCAAATCATTTGATTTATTTTAATATTATAATATAATATATCTTATTATATTATTTACATAAACTAAATAATCAAATTGATTCGCAATATTATCTCCCAATTCAAGGAACTAATTTAAGTAACAATATGATACCAATTATCTATATCTAAAACATATATTTTTTACTAATTGATTTAACTTTTTCAAATTATTTTAAGCTTCAAAACTAGAGCAATAAAATATTGATAGTAATAACGATCAAAGAAAAAATTTGATGTGATAATTAATAAATTTAATTGTATCATGACGATGCACTTCAAGAATCCCAATAAGGCTGTATAATGTAGAACTATATCTTATTCATACAGTGTTGCTTTATTAATAAATTTTGCTAACGTTAATTAAAACAGGGAAAAATAGATAACTGCATTTATTTGACAAACTTAAAATTGGAATTTTTATGTCTCTTTTAACGTTATTTGCTGATAATTTGTAAGTAAATCAAAGTTAGAATTATATTAGATGAGTTTTACATGTGCTTTCAAAATTTATACATACATATCGAACAAATTACATATAATTTAATTTTAAATAACTAGCGAATTCAAAATTTCGTAGCAGGAAAATTAAGATAAAAATTTGATATTTTTAGCTAGTTTTCATTAATTTTATTCTTTATTTATTAATTTAATACTCTATATTATAAAATCTTATTTTATAAATATAAATAATACTTATAGTTATAACAAAATAGTTTTAGTAAACCTTATATAAATTGAACATAAAATTTTTTATTTTAGATCTTAAATAGATAGATCTTAAATAACATAATATATAATTAATATTTTCATTTAAGAGTGGTTTTATATCATGACCTTTTAAAAGTACGTGTATGATATATACGATTTAATTAACAAATTTTATCAAAATATTTAAAAAAATTTAATATTTAATACTAGTAAATTTTTCAAATACTACAATGTAAATATTGTAATAAAAAATGCATTCCGCCCTCGTTATTTTAATAAAATATAAATAAATTTTATACGGTCAAAGATTTTGTGAAATATCAACTTTAAATACTTTATTTATAATAGAATTAAAACTTTAACCTATAATGTTAGAATTATTAAATTTAATATTCATAACAATTCTACTTTATTTTCGACATATAAATCTTCTTATACTTAGATTAAAAAATTTCCTTTCATTAAAATTAATCATAAATACGATTGCATTTATATTTCTAAAAATCCTTTCATATCTACTCTTAAAATAAACGATAATAGAAAGATACTCATACTTTTCGCTAACTTTTAATTATACATTATATATAATATATACAAGAGAATACCAGAGATTAAGTTTTATTTAAACGACTCAGTATTTTGTATATAAAAAAAAAAGAATTTAAAAGAATGCTTTTAATTATGTGCATTAAATCTGAAAAATAAATTTTTTAAATTTAAATTTGTTCAGATAAAATGAAATGTCTATCATTAACAATAAAACTAAGTATAAAACTTTATTTTAATATTTTATGAGATATAAAAAAGTTTTTATTATTTTAATTTTCAAGTTTTGTATTAAAAATTTTAGTTTAGAAAATTTTAAGATTTTTCTTAAACTTAGATGAATAAAATAAAAATTGATATAAGAAATTCAAATAGATAATATTTATCGGGATAAAAAATATTTATAAACTAATTTCTTTACTTTATTTTATAGTATTAGCGGTACACAATAATGAAAAGAATTAATAACCGCAATGAATAATTTTCAGTATTAAAATTACTCTAAAAAATATATATTTAATTAAAATTAATCTCATGTTTAATTATTACATGTAATAAAATTATTGAAAAATATGGTAAATGTACTATGTTAAAAAAGAAACATTAAATAATTTTCAACTTAATAATGAAATTAACGAAATATTAATGACATATAAGTTACAACGTGAACACTTTTTATACATGTAAAAAACAAACAGCACTAGATCATTCATGAATATATTTCTAAAACTCAAAACTGGGGGGTTAAATGTATATCAATACAACCTATGCAATGCGAACTTTTTATCGCCCTTTCAAAAGTGTAACTGAGGAAACAAACTTGCCTCGTGATAGCCTACTGAAAAATATTTCAAAGAAAAAAATTCGCATACTATTTTGGAGACATCGTAAAGAAATGAATTTTTATTTCTCCATTTTATGAATTAATGATTTAATAGTACTTAAAAAATGTAATATTATTAAATTTATTCCAGATAAAAGTTAATAAAAAAAATTAATAAAAAAATTAATAAAAAAATTAATAAAAAAAATTATTTATTGAATAAATAGAAGATTAAGGAATAAAATCGTAGATTAATTTTAACGATATATTATAAATATATGTATATGATACATATGTTTTCTAGAACAATAAAAACGTATAAAACTGAAATTTTTAAATTTTTCATACGTTTCTCGTCAAGATAAACTTACATACTCTCATTACAAGCTTGATTTAGGGAAAGGCTATGAAGTGTTCATCATTTTTAATATGTTCTGTCGATACTAATTGCGCACTAACTTCTAGTTTAGAAAACTAAAAGATATTTATAAAGTTTATAGCATAGCTTTTAATTATATATATAAACATTTTCCTTTTATATAAAACAAATTGCTCATTTACATTTCATTTATAGAAAATATTTGTTATACTTTTAAATATCGATTTTTAAATAGTTAAAAGCTAATAGTACTTTTTATTTAAAAACTAATAAGCTTATATTTATATTTTTCCTGTTTTCTAATTTTTAAGTTATATATTTATTATTATTTTATAACTATTCTTTAATAATATTTAGAATTTTTACAAAAAAACCTATTCAATATAACCCTAAATTAGCATTTATTATACATATATATTAAATAAAATTCGAATTTTATTGCTATGCATTGATAATATTAATTATTAATTATATATATATATATGAATATTTATATTTTAATAATAAAATTTGTCATTACATTTATCTATATTATTTTTCATTTATAAATAAAATATAAATTAAAAATTGAAAAAAATAACATGAAATAGTCAAGTCTTTTAGCCATTACTAATCTATCAATGTATCAAGATTTACGTAGATTCTCCTGTACTCATAATCTCTGAATCGTGCTTTATATTATATATTGATATTTATATTTATATTGTTGATTAACCAACGTCTTGATTGAATATATTTAAGTTTCTTTATAATTGAATACAACATATATATACAAAGTCTATAAGTGCCAATAGATACTAATGAATTATACAAAAAAACTTGGTGTTAAATTGTGGATATTCGTAATAGCAATTTATGAATGCATGCAGGTGGGAGTTTACAATCTGAAAATAAATTATAAGTATAAGTAATTTAATATTGGATTAATGTATACACTACTATATAATAGTAGTATATATTATATACTACTATATAATGAACGAATGATATTCGTTGATAAAAAATTTATATATTACTTACAAACTTTAGGATATTGTGATAATATTTAAGATTTTCAAGATTTATAATTCGATAGATCGTATTTTTTGTTTATTTTTTATTTAATGAATTTCAAAGCTAATGTCATACAAGAGTATTAAATTAAATATTAATGTTTATTTATTTTAACCCTATAAATAAAATATTTATATAATATATTGTTTTTTTCAATCATAATAAACAATGATTTTACATATAATAATTACTTATGACTAATATTCTGTTATATATAATGATTGCCGCCTTACAGCTTATTTGTTTTGTTTTTTTTTGTTTTAATTAAGATTTTTTGTATGTATGAGAATTTGTTACGGGATAACAAATTTATTTATAATATTTTTTGCATTTTTATTTATATATAGAAAATGGATAATATAAAAACTCTCTACATTGGATTTCTTTAATGAGATGCAAATGTTATAATATACTGATGATTAGAATTGCTAAGAAAATTAGGAGTTGATTTCAACTCATTATTATTATTAATGATAATATGGTTAAACAATGTAAAGCACAATGTATCACAGTAATAGGCCTTGAACCAAAAGTAATTAGGACATTTAGTCTTTAATCTATTATTTGTTATTTCATTCTGTTAGAATTTTCTTAAGTACTCGTCACTTTCAAATAAAATCCGTTTACGACTGCATGAAAGAAATCTATGTTCGCGTATCCCAAATTACGCGTATCTATGCACGTAAGGACGGAATCACATAGAGTAAGAGCACGAAAAGAGACGTATCACCTTGATCTCTAAATATATCCATGTTCATTTCGCAGCATAGTACGATATCATCGTCATCATCGTCTTTGGCCAGTCATTTCCATATAATTGAATGATCCATCTACGAAACATAGACATGCTAA
This sequence comes from Dolichoris vasculosae, assembly GCA_018907195.1. NCBI lineage: Eukaryota > Metazoa > Arthropoda > Insecta > Hymenoptera > Agaonidae > Dolichoris > Dolichoris vasculosae. The sequence goes on from JACCHY010000003.1 coordinate 5,735,963, forward strand.
TGTTACTTGCATATGTTAGCGTTCAATTTACAGCGTGGATTTTATAAATCACTCCATTGATGGAACATCTATAGCATTTTATTTAGTGTTATCTAGCATTTATTTAGTGGATATTAACTTAAAATCGTGAAATCCACGTGATTGCGTAACTTGTTTAAGATGTTATTTTTTCTAAATTTTAATTGCCTCGATAAATAAATTGGTATAAATTCTAAGAAATATAAGTAATTCAAAAACTCAAAAATTATTATTTATCTGTAGAAAATTAAAAATAACTATTAAATCTTAATGCAACAAAAGTAGTCTAAATAATTTATAATATTATAAAAAATTTTAATCTGACATTAGTATTTAATGTATTGAATCAAAAAATTATACATATTATCTGTTCTAAACTTCATATTAAATAAACATAATAGTATATTTGTTTATTTACTAATAATCTTATTGTTCATCTAATATTATATAATTATATTGCAAATATATTTAATTATTTGGTATAAATACTAATAAAATAATCTTTATAGATATTATTTTATTAAATAAAAGATTTGTAAACATTTTTTTTACATATTGACATAGAAATTAAAATTTTTTTTATCCTAATTTTCATTTAAATTATGGATAACAGTTTCTATATTGATTTGAATTTAGCGATTATTATCAGAAATAGAATTTATTTAGTTTTAAGAAATTTTTTATTCATTTAATTAGAGTATATTATATTAGAAGATTGAATATTAAAATTTACCATTTTAAATTTATTTAAAACTGATTATAGAAAATTATCGATATCATTTTTTATAATTTTTATTTGTTTACAAAATATTATTTATATAACTGTTACTTCGTTTATTATAGGTGATTTAATATCGTAATTAATTATTTGAAATTGACAATGCTAAAGAAATACATCTTAACATTATTTTTATGAAACGTATTTATGAGTCTTATTGCTTGCGTCTGAAATCGGAATTATTAATAAAATTGTTGACAAAGATTAATTCTATTTTAAATCAAATTTGAATTAATTTTATGAAAAAAATTTTTTTCAAAATTCTTACTGAATTATTTTAATTTTTTAGCAATATTATTTTTTCATATTATAGTATTATTAAAATTTAATATTTGTACTATGTAAGACAATATTTTTAGTATTATCTATCTTAATAATTAATATCTTATGAGAAGAAAAAATTTTAATTAAATTACGAAATATAATTTTTAATAAAAATACGATGGCTGTTTTCATGAATGTATTTATTTAAACAAATCCTTCATGCTTTATCAAGAAAAGTAATTTAATAAAAAATTGTAATATAAAGTGCAATTCTTTTTCTAATAATAGATAATATTAAGAAAAAAACAAAAAATGTCGGTCACTTATGACAAGTCTCTATACTATGATAAAATGACTAAAACATAGTGTCTAGTAATGATCTATTAATAAATGATATTTTTTTTCCTTCCAAAGAAAAGATATTGATTTTATATATGTTTCATTGTTTTGTGTATAAGGGAAAATTTCATTATTATTCGGATTAAATTTGATTTCATTTTTTAAATTGAAGAAAATTGTTTTATAAGAGTTTTTAATACAAAATGAAATATTATAAAACGCAATATATAAATATATTACAATTGATTACTAAATATTGGTAAATTAAAAAATATATCTTGAATTTTTTTAAATTTTAATTAAATGTAATCGTACACTTACTATTTTGTACGTCTACTAATTACTATGTAACTTGTTTCAAATACATATTTTGTCGAAACAATTGAATATAATATTAATAGAAAAATAATTGCGCTAAATCATATTACTTGTCTTTTTGTTAATATTTGCATACTGTGCATATATTTTAACTATTTATAAAATAAATTTACTATATGCAATCAAATTTTAATCTTGATTATAAAAAAAGTAAGTAATAATGTTTTTATAAGAGGACAAGCATAATTGAATAATTTCGATAATCCATAAATACTCGTACAATGTCTCATTGATGTAGCATTATCTTGCTTAGGAACTCTACTTACTTCGACAGAGGTTAAATAATTTAGCTTAGGAGTATGTGCAATAACAATGACACGATAATGTTTTAATACAGTTCGCAAGTTTATAGAGTTGCCAAAAAATATTTCACTAATCTCGCTAACATACATTTTCATTGATTCCTTAAATTTTGATGAAATATTTAATTTATATCTTGTTATAATTTTTCTTGCAAATTAAAAAAAAATGAAAGTTAGTAACGAAGGTAAAAAATAATGTGTGGGACAGAATTTAAGCAAGAAAATAATTATAGGCGTTTGTGAAAACCAAATATATTTTATTCATCATTCATGATTTTTCATTGATTTTTCAAAATTTTTTCACATTATTCACTAAAATATTATATAATAATGTAAAATAGATAAACTATAATTTAATAGATTTTAATATTTAATTCAAATTCTTTATAAAAATTTCTAATGGAAGCACACAAATTTACTTTATAGTAATAGTTCAAGAATTTATAATTCTTCTGGGAAAAGTTTCAAACATATATGATCATTTCCATAAGAAAATATTATTAATTTAAAATAAATTACTAATAGCATTATAATTATATTCCACGGTATTAAAAAGATGAATTATGTCATCTTTAATGCATCTAATAGATGATTTCATTTTGATTAAATTAAACCGTTAATTTTATAAATTCAGTTAAATAGAGTTCGAAATCTGATTCCTTGATTTATAAATTAAAATTATTATTATATTTTTTTATTACTAATTATATTATATTGTGAAAATTTTTTTAAAAAATTCAGGTGTTCTAGAAAATTTTTGCGGTGCAGCAGAAAATTCTTCACACATGGTTAATTCGGAAGATAATTGTAATTCATTAAATGAAAAAATAATGTTCATCATTGCCGTCTGCTATATAATCGAACTTCCTTTATCTTTTATCTATCGTCATGGAGAGTTAAGTTTCCGCCGGTTTCGGGAATACCATTAAAGAAAAATTACCTACGTGCACTTTGAACTTTACAATAACCGAAGCTTCTAGAAATGTTTTCCAACTGTAATGCGTTCGTTACTTACATGAACTTTCTGGTCTTTCAAAAGAGGCAGATATTAAAACTCGTGTAAATAAGTTTATCAAGGAATGAAAAACGGCACGAATAATTATTCTCTATAAGGTAATGGAAAATAAGACTTATCTGTAGATTAAATAAAATTCATCATGGGACTTTTACCGCTTTAGCGACTATCAGAAGAAGATGTAACATAAATAGAATGGATATACTACCACTTAAATGTTAAATTAATTTTAAATTAAATCTAGCATATGGTCATTTAAAATAATATTTCATACATAAAGAACGAATATTTTACCTTATTGCGTCAAGATTTGTTTTTGATTTAACTAGAAAATATATATTTTATTTAAAACTGATTGAAAAAAAATTGATTTATGAAAACTTCATAAAACTTTAATTTTATGAAATTTTAATCACTCGAATAAAAAATATTAACATAGAAACATGATAAATAAAAAGGGCATTTAAATTATAATAGATTTGTACAATAAATTTTTTCTAAATTTTTAAATTTTAATATTAAAAATAAATTGAAAGATTATGTATAAAATGAAGGTATTGTATGACGTGATTTTTATTTAAAATGTTTTATAAAAGTACGGTTTTCATATAAAAAATCATAAAATTATTTCCCTTATCTATAATTTTAATATAGTACATTCTTTTTATTAATAAATATATTTTTATCATAAAAAATTAATTTCAATTTTCATAAGATTTTAATTCGGAATTATTTTATATTAACGATAAAAAATAAAAATGTAATGTCCATGTGTATTTCATAATAGAAAATTTTAAATTTTAAATAAAAATTTTCCTCTGATATTAACATTGTAAATAATATAGAATACTAATTAATATTATATATATATATGATAGCTTAAATTTCTTATTTATTATAATATTATTAGTTAGTAAAATTTATTACTTATTTAAAAGAACTTTGAATTTCAAGATTTTGTTAATTCCTATAGCTTCTTGGTTAAATATTGAAAAGCATTTATAAATGGTAAAACTATCATAAAATTTAAAAATCATAAAGAAATAATTTAAAAAATTGTTCATAGATCATTGATGCATTCATAATTCTTTTCATTAAGATGATAACTGTTCTTTGTTATTTATAACTTTAAAAAAAATTTTTTTTTATATTTTAAGTAAGATATTTTAAGTATGAAAACCTAAATATTATTTGTTACACATTGATTATAATAAAATTTTTTTAACATTTCTATTATTAATTTTATTGGTTATTAATATTTTTAAAATTGAATATTGTTTGTAAATGTGAAAAAAAATAAATAATGCTTGAAAAAAAATATCATTATATCATACATAGTTTAATTGTTATTATAACTTAATAGCTACTTTTACAAAAAAAAAATAGGATAGAAGTCGCAGGTTTCTAAGCTTCGATCTTTAAAATCATTCTGCAGATTTTTAAATTCAATTTTTCTTAAAAAGAAACATTTATTTCATTTTTTTGCTATTATTTACGTAATATTTTTTTTGAAAAATCATTTTTTAATTTTATACGCATTTTGAAATATAGAATAATATTTTTAAAAAATCACTACGTGTTATGAAAATTATTTGACATAAACAAAAATAAATTTTTTTTACTATTAAATAACTGAAAAAAGTAAATATTATTAATAATATAAGTGCCCATCACTGGTTAGTATAGAATTGTATATAGTATCCAACTATTCAACTATTTATGTATCTCAAAATATACAAGTTATTCACATCTAATCTTTTTACCATATATTTTTTTTAAATTAAATATATTTATAATACAATAATGTAAATTAATCATTATAAATATGATGTTTTAATTTCTCTTAAGTGAAAACAGTAATAAAATTAAGGTAAACACTCGAATCACTCGTTTATTGGAATAAATTTATAAAATACTGAGAACAATGATTAAGTTTGCTGCAGTTCAGAATGCAGGTTAACAGCTATTCGCTGTAGAATTAAAATCAATTTAAAAACAAGAAACATATCTAATTAATTTTATTAGCTTTATGAAACATTTGACAATAAAAAATATTAATATTAGTTAAATAGTTTAAAAACTGTAACGCTCCGAAGTAAATAATTGAAGTAATATTAAATGATATACTTAAAATGTATCTGATAATTGCTGGAAGAAAAATACATATTACACTCGCGTCGATCAACGTATTATTTTAGCGCCTATAAAAAAATCGATAAAATAATACAAACATCCAAATACTCAAATATATTCATGTATGGTACTTCTATCAGAAATTAATTACCTTTCATAATGTTCGTTATCAAATACATTGATAAACTGTCGACAAATTTGCCGCTCATAGGAAAATATAATATAAATATAAAACAATTTTATGGACAGAAAAAAAGTCAAGGTATCGACCGATAAATGATACAAAACCCGAAGATTGAAATTTGATTATACAATACCAGTTGGAGTAATGGGAGTATGTGAAGCGATAGGTAGAATGAAAGATAAAATGATAAGCAGGGCATGAAAGGGCACAGCCAATATTTGCAAGCGAGTGACAATTGGAGCGATGATCGGATATACAATGAGATTTGAGAGGACGGTAGAAGTGCAAGCAACGGCAAATTTGCATGCAATAACGTGCAAATGTGCATGGAAGTCGAGGGCACGCGTGCGCACGTGTTTATGTATGTACGAAAACTGTAGGTGGGAGCGACGCGTCCGTGACGGCGTCACTGCTGCAGTTGGTCATAGATCACGTTTCACTCTTCGCCTTTTCTCTTTCTATTAATAATACTTAGTCCGTACCTTCTATTACCTATTCTTTGTTTCAACCCGATATAACTGACAGCAAATACAACGACAATATTGGGCAAATTTATCTAATGTGGTACTATCTTTTTACAGTATAAGTGAAAAAAAGGGTCGTTAATATATAAATAATTATTAATCTGATGTTTTAAGTATTATATAGATGAAAACTCACTTTTAAATAATTTTTATTTACAGTAAAAATTTTTGTAAACAAGCTCAAAATAAACGATTTAGATTTAGCGATTTTACCAGCGAAGAAATTGTACAATTAAAATACATTAATATAAAGCAACTTATTAAATTAAAAATATTCAAGATATTAATTTATAAAGTTATTAATAATATTAATATTTTAATAAACTTTTTAATTTTTGATAAAATTAATTTCTATTCTACTTCTGGTAGTTCAAAATCTTGTTTTACCTTTCCGTTTCATCTTTCACTTATAAAATTAACGTTGTAATTCGAAAGCAACTTACATAAAAATCCTAAAATATTTTAGGTTGTGAATTTAAATATTTAAGAATGATTAATTTATACCCATTTAAGAATAAATTTTATTTTAAGTATAATTCTAATTTCTGATTGAAAATTATTTTTTTAATTTTAATTATAAAATGTAAATCTATTAAATATTCGCCCTACTTCACACCGTTCTAATATTCTATTTTCATTTCAGAAATTTTATTAAAATATTTAACCTTATTTAAATTAATTTATTTTTATTTAATAAAAAATAATTATATATATGTAGCTATACATGTATACTTTAAATCAGATTCTAAAGTTTTAATTTCAAAATAGTATTAAATTACTATCCCTTAATTAAAATATGAGTTTTCTTATAAGCATTTTAAAAATTATAAAATTATTTAAATATTAATATTAAATAATATCTAATCTAATATTTTAATTAAATGTGAAGTTTATATCATATTTAAATTAGGTATTAAATATTTCTGTAGTAATATTACTTAAATTTTAATAGAATGAGAGTTTAATTTATGAATTAAATAGTTTGACAATTTATGATTTAATTTAAATAATATTAATAAAAAAATATATACTCATACAGTTTTTTGTATTATTTAGCAATATTTCTTTACTGCTAAATTAAAATATTCTTTAGAAAATTATATTACATTTACCTTAGTTTCATTATATTTTCAATTAAAATCATATTAATTATGGTTTGTAGCGTTCAATATTCAAGAGATGTAACTAATTAATTAAACATTTTCTAAACAGTATTTATTTATTTATTAATATAATAATGGGATTAAGTTCAAAAGGACTATAATATTATATGCATTGAAGTGAACTAATTTTTATGAATTTTCATTAAACAATAATCATTTTATAATATATTTACTGCTTAGAATAAATAAATAGAAATAATATATCAAAGCATGATTTTTTATGAATTTCTTTTACATAAATATATCATCTATATTTTTTACTTATAAAAAGGATAACATCAAATACTAATACCTACGTAAAATATAAAATATAAAAAAATTATGAAACTTCAAGCATGGAAACTTTTTTCGTAAATAATGTAAAAGAGTAATATAAAAATTAGTCAAATTTCCTTAAAATCAGTAATGTTGATTTGAAAATTCGATAATAAAACATCATAAAGAAACATGAAAATAAAATAAAAATTATAAATTAATTATTTTTTTTTAAATTAACCATTATATTAGTAGAAATCAAAAGATGCTGATTTGAAAAACTCGTATATGTATGTATGTGTATTCACATATATATAGGAAGAGATATTAATATTAAATGATTAGTAGTTTAAAATAAAGTAAAAGCTGAGAAAAATGATATAATATATGGAATTTCAATTAACTGATATCAAAGTAAGGAAAAAAGTTATATTTATTTTATCCTAATATGAAAATTGTCTATATACAAAGATTTTTATACTAAAGCATAATTATTTGACTGTCTGAGGATTGAAATTATATATAAATTTATAAAAAAAAACACAAAACTTATGATTAAGCTATTTACATAAACAATATTTTTATAGTTACTAGCCTCGAAACTCTGATAAAGTCATTAATTTCTTATTTCATAAGACTGGTATTGAAGGCATTTAGATAAAATTAGTTCTGTTTATCTTCTAAAATTAAACGTATTGTCTTTCTTATGATTTTACGTGTTTTCAATATTTTTATCAAGTGTAGATGATTTTTATTCCTTTTATTAATACATGCTTGCTTTAGTAATAGCTTTGATTTTCGACTTTTTAACGATTCATTTTTAATTACATGTGGATTTGTTCAAGTTACCGAACGTAATATTTTAATTAAAAATAAAAGATAATTATGGATTGTATTCAATTGTATGATGATTTTATTATTTATATTCAATGGAATATATTGATTTATACATATTTATAAATATTTTAAGTAAATTGGCACTCTAAATTTACTTTATATGATTTGATGTTTTATTATTTTATCATTTATTATTAAATACTTATTATACTATTTAAATTTTTTAAATTATAAATGATCACCATTAATTATTTTTTAAACAAAAAATAACTACAATATACATGCTATGTATTCTTCAATTTTTTAAACTGTTATATTTATGATTTTTTTTAATAGTATTAAATTTAATAATGAAAACAATTATTTAAGAATATTTCGTAAAATTCTAATATTTTATTCGAAAATATAATATTTAGAGATATTTATCACATATTATTATAAAATTCACTAAAAATTTAAAGTATTTTGTTTTTATTTTATTCAACAAAAAATTTATGTATGTATTCTGCATTGATAAAAATTGAAGCTTAATTAACATTAATTATCATTGAATACATTATTAGAAGAAATTAGAATCATAATATTGATTTCTTAATTTTTAGACGAGACTGTATGAGTTTATAAATAAAATATTAAAATATATTGAGTTACAGAAAATATATTTTGTTTTATAATTAATATTTACAGAACATATAACATGGAAACCATTGCGATTTATAAAATTTAAAAGAATAAATAAAAATATGATAAATATTTGAGCTATTTTAAATAAAAACTTAAATTAATATTAAGTTTAAATGCTTGGATTTTACTTTTCTTTTAGCTTTCACATCATAGGTTACATACTTTAAATGTTCTGGTAATACGGACGACAATTTATATTCAGGTAGACTAAAAATAGCTTTTTTATGGAAATGGTCCATAAAGTATTTAAAATTATATTAATATAAAAATTAATTATAAATATAAGTTTGTTGAAATATACATATCATAAAAGCGAGTGGTTTACCTATTAATCATTTTTTTATAAAAATAAAATTATTCATGCGAAGGGTATACACCATAACTATTTTTCATATCAGAGTACACTTAATCGGGCGAACCACCTCTAGCTAGAGCTTTGCGCCTTTTAAACGTAATTTAGCAAACATTTTGGAGAAATTTACTACAGCTTTACTGTTACATATCGGGAACCAAATAATAAAATACTGAACAGCGTAGGTAACTAACTTCGAAAGATAAAAGCAATTCCGTTGTTGAGAAAAATTACGGCGATGGTATTTTCGACCATAAATGTATGTTCTTCCTTTTATACGTTTTTCTGACTGAATTGAAAAGGTATTTGGAAAGTTGTACAAAATTCTGTAAAATTCATTGCGTCAGTAAATTTGTAAGAATTATTTTATATTACTTTAAATGATATCAAGCTTTATCGATAACATAGCCTTTTATTTATTATTCTATCACTCGATTTTGACACTAGTATACCTCAAATGATTTCTATCGACATTTTAAATCGATGTTTCAATTTGGTATAAAATATATATTTAATTTATCGTTATATACATAATAAACTTTTCTTAACTATTTAATTTTTATTTATTATTATATCCTTCTGTTAGAGTAAACATCGATTTTGAAAAGTGGAAAAAAGTAGATTATAAAAATAACATATAGGTTTTAGAATATCTTTTGAATAAATGTATCCAGCTTAAATAAATTAATGTTATGAAAATTACTATTTATTAAATATTTTATTGATTTCTTATTTTTATTTACGAATAAAATTATATACATTATATTTATATTTATATTCATAAATCTAAAACATTATATATATTTACAAATTAATTTTTTTTATACTTATACAATACAATTACTCCAGTCAAATTTTCAATTTAAATTTTTAATTTATTTCAATAAAATTAGATTATCGAAAACTAATGTATAACATCCAAAACCCTAATAAGGCAATATTGGACATTATGAACTTATCGAATATCATTTACGAAAAAAATTTATTTAGCCTTTCGATTTCTCTCTCATTCTCTCTCATTCTCTCTCTCTCTCTCTCTCTCTCTCTCTATATATATATATATATATATATATATATATATATATGCGCGTGCGCCTGTGTGTATCTACATCTCTATCTCTGAATAATAATAATTAATAATTAAAATATGTATTGATTCAAAAAATGATTGAGGAATGAAGTAGTTAAATTATGAAATCGCAGCTTTGAAATAAAGTATTGGCGGTAATCTATAGGCATTTAAAATAGTCGCTTTAAAGTATGTAAAGAGAATTGGATGAACTTCCATTGAATTTCATAAACCCAATGCTGTATTCATTTTCTTGTAATATCTGATTGCAGAAAATATTAAATTTTTCAATGAAATACGATATAAGTCAACATTTTGTGATTGCTAGTTCTAAAACTTACCTATATATTATGTATAAAGTTTTAAAGCATCTTTAATTGCAATTGTATGAGTATTATAGAAAAATGTAGAATGTTTTAATTCTAGAAATATTTTTCCAACTTTTAACCAGTCTATGGAAAAGTCCTATTGCGATATCACAATATCTTTATATACAAAACGTAATGAATTACAAAAATCTAAATCAAAACCATAAATTTTTTGTCCTTGTTATAATATTTTTATTATGCAATATATTTGTTTACTTTAGACAGGATTTTAATTGGGTTACATATACTTAATTAACAGTTAACCTATAGACTTTCGTTATAATTAAAAATAACATTTTATTCATCTTTATTTTTATATTTATTTAAATTTTATTTATGTACTAAATATCAAATTATTTTTTTATAAAACCTTTAATTATTTATCAATTAATTATTATTTATTTATTTATGAATATGAATTGTCTATTATAGATTTATGACTGATTTATAAATATTGGTAAACAGATAAATTATATATTTTTCTTATAATTAAATATGAAAAAAATTAGTATGTTAAATGAATAATTCTTTAAAATGAGCATATATTATCCATATCTACGGTTTAAGTTCTTTTTCATTAATTATTTTAATTGGCTTAATTGAATCATTTAAATACATATTAGAATATTGTCAATTTATGAAGAAAAGTTACACGATATTAGTGTCATGTTTTAAATGAGAATTTATTCTTATAATATATATTATTAATTATTATTAGTACTTAATTAATTTGTGAACTAATTGCCTAGTTTTTATTTTACATAATAAGAAATTTATAGTTAGCAATTTATTTCAATTTTATTGTTATCATAGTGTAATTTGAACATACTAAAAAGTGAATTATAATAATAATAACAGTATGTATTTATTACGTATTTTTACCGATTAATTATTTTAATCAAGAAACTCAATAAATTTTCATCGTTAAAAGTTTACATAAAATTTCTTTTCAAAATTTATAATTTAAAAATTTAAACCTTTATTCTGATTTCAACACATATTATAATAATTTTGAATATTAACTTATAAATATTTACTGCATAATATTTATTATGAACGTTAATACTTAAAAATTTGCGTAAATTTCGTTAATAATATCTTAACCGTTAGATTCCCTTTTTTAGAAAATTATTTTTATTTAGTAATTATGCATGAATAAAATTAGTCTATGTTCATAAGAATTTTCAATACTTATTTTTTAATATATTTTATAAAATAATATTTTTAACAATAACTTATTAAAACATTTATATCGAATTATGTTTTAAGAATATGAATATGAATATTCGATTTTTTCATATGAAGTATTAAAAAACAATAATGTATGAATAGAAGAGTAGGATCATTTTATCTTTGTCTTTCATTACTTTTTGAAATTAATAGACAAGATTTAATTTTTAAACTTGAAAATATTTATTGAATAATTAATATAAATTATATTATATTATATTATATTATATTATACACAGTTTGAAAGATTTGTATACTATTTAAATGAATATAAACTAAATGAATATTTTATTTATAGATTAAAACAATTATCGTAGTACCTTTTATTATTATTGTTTGTATAAAAGGAATATAAATTTTTGTTTGTAATTAGTAATTTTTCAAATACACAAAAAATAAAATTTTTTTCTTAATGTTAGATATAAAATACTAAAATTATTATTTTAATAAAAGTAACTCGATAAATTAACAATAGAAAATATATTTATCTAAAGCTACTTAAAGGGTTTGAGTACATGTATAATAATCTGCTTTATGGTCAACACACGTGCACAATCGATGACATTTGAAATGATAATGAACTTCCTTCACTTTTAATATATAATTTTTTAAACTCTAACAAAGATTCTTACTTAATTGAAGAATACAAATAAATAAATAAATAAATATATATATATATATATATATATGTATGCACACGCGTGTGTTTGTGTATATTTTAATTAATTTTAATATATTTTAATTTATGAACATAATTTATTTATCTACAGAAAATTATCAATGTGAGTATTTTTTCACTAATATGTACCACTATGCAGTCTTTTACGTTTAGTTTAAATGAGTTTGAACATATAACTTTTATATTTCCTTTTAAATATTATTTAATTATAGTTAACTTATAAAAACGCTGAAAATTTCTTACATCATATTGAATACAAGTTAGAACCTTTTTTATATTATAATTCTATTGTTAATAAATTATATTATGTATTGTTTCAGGTAAGCTAGTATTAACACATAAGAATAGATGCTGTGCGTAAGTATAGTATTTGTGTAATCCTAAACTAATTTAATATAATAAAAACCAAGTTAAAAAAAAAGAATAAAAATAATACTTCAAATTGCACTAGTGTTATCTAAATAATTATTTTTTATAGTACGTTATATCGTTTTATGTTTTAATAAATAGTTATAATGTGAGAAAATACATTTTCTTATAAATGAATATTTACAAAAATTTAGTAGATTATGAAAAATCTAGAAAAAGGTATAAAATTAGAAGAGCTTTATAAAGTAGTGTCGAGACATGATAAAAGCCAAGTAAAGAACAACGAAAAGGCACTATATAAACAAGGTATGCGGAGGGATCCAAGTCGTAAGTTTTTGCTCGTGCGTTGTAGGATCAGATTAAATTGCTGCTTTAAACGTCGGCTTTGGAATACTGTACTATTTAGTTTTAGATATATCTTAAGTCCACGCGATCTTTATCTACTTAGGACTACCGCTTACTCTTTCATTCTTTCTGCATTTATCTGCGTGTCTTCGTCGATGTTTTGTAAAGTATTTGGCGATGCCGTACATCTATTAACTTCGCCTAGATGGATTCATCATTTTATCGCTCGATTTCGACATTGCTTTAGCGATATTACGCGAGTTTAAAGCTCTTTGGGCCACGAAATTGCTTGTCTTAAGATTTTTGTAAGAATACTTTTTTTTAGGTCGGTTTGTAAGCTTAGGGTTACGTTAATGCTTTAATGTGGTTATCTATAAAATCTTCAAATCTTATACTCTCAAATAATTTTTATACACCTACTTATTTAAAAAACTTAATAATAAAAATTGTTTAAATAAATTATGTAAATATTTTTGAACGTGACAATTTTTATTTATCTTTAAAAGTTGTCTATTTGGATTTTGCGTGCAAATTTTATAAAGTATAATATTGACTGTTTTTTGTAGTTTGTATTAAATTTATTACATGAAAGAACCTAAAAAACAAATTTATGAATATTTTAGTTTGATCCTATTGTGTACAATTTTTAAAGTAGGCTTGATTTTAATTTAAAATTCGCAGTTAAAATACTTGTGGATAACTTTTATGTTCGAACCATTGTCACGCTTATGATTCATAAAAAAGATTGTGATTATTTCAAATAATATCTATTATTGTATTCCAAAAATTGCAATAAATTATATTGAAGGTCACGGAGAGAAAAATGTAGAAAATAAAACACCTTTATGTTATTTCTTATTAACTAGTGTTTTTTTAATCATATTCGAACCAATATGGAAACAAAAGCAGAGCACTAACTGTTCTCTCTTCGAAAAATGAAGATATTGTCTGAACAAAGATTACAAATATTCTATCTGATCATTTGAAAAGAAATAAGTTTTTAATAACATCGACTATTGAACTTATTTTTTATTTAAAAAATGATTATAAAATACAAGATATTAATTTAAAAAATCGATATCTTACAAGACATTCATGTCTATTTTTATTTATGAACATAAGTACTAGATGCTAACGAAATAAACTTAATTCAAAATAAAAACAGCCTTATAAATTATAAGTACAGAAATTTAAAAAAAAGAAAACCTATAACTTAACCTTAATTCAAAATTTATATTTCATTTATAACAATCTATAAATTTAATATATAAATTTAATAAATTAATAATTCTGATTATTTTATTTACAGTGTCATGAAATTTAAAAAATTTCTTCTTTCATACATTAGTGTATTACTTTATAAGAATGTTTGTGCGATAGTTAGAAAATTATTAATTATTTGTGAAAAGTAAATAATAGCATATAATGTAATAGCATACTTTTAATACTACATTAAAAACCTCAAATACACATAACTATCAAGAATTTTAGCTATAATACTGACAAGGTCATGAATATTTTACAGCGTTGAAATATCTTTGATCACTCGCATCATCAATTGAATGATAACAATAGGCGATAAAAATAGTAGCTTCCGTAATATCCATTATGTTTTCATAAGTGGATTTCATTATCAATTTATTAAAGATAAAATAATTTTTATATAACAAGAATATTAAATTATATAAATAACAATTAGAAAATTTTTAAAATTGTTATAAAATATTAGATTATATACAATGTAATCACGAAAATAAAGTAAAATAATTTTATTAATAAAAAAAAAAGAAATATTTGAATTTCATTAAGAGATTTTTTCTAATAATGCGATTAAATGCTTTAATATTTTGAAAAATAATACACGATATATATTCATATATAATTATATTGTTTTAATTAATGCTTTTTATTTCAAATTTCCAAATTTTTTCATATTATTTCACCAAAATGCAAACTTTTAATTGTATATAACTGTTTCCTCTAAAATCCAGCATAGCGAATGAAAGATATAATAATTTAATTACATAATAAAGAACATTATTTTTCATAAACAATTAATTCTAAATTTTTTTCTATAAAAATAAATGTATTAGTTACGTATGACTAAGTATAAAGTTAGTTATTTTTATGAAGAAAGTAATAAAATTTCGTTTCAATACGTGACAATAGAAAATGTAATTTTGAATGTATTTGTAAATGAAATATTTATTACATTACAAAAATATTAGAATTGAATATAATACTAATTTAAATTTAAATATTATATTTAATAAAAAGTTTAATAAAAACAAAATATTGTATAATTCCACATATTTCATTGTTCCAACTATTTTTTACTCTATTCTTTATAAAAGTCTCAAATTTTAAATTATATCTTGATTTCAAATCTTTTCTTTCAAAATAAATAAATTAAATATTTATATATCTAAAATAGTGAATATTTTTAATAAATGTAGTGACTTAAAAAAGAATTCAGATCAAATAGTTAAATTAAAGTTTTTTTAAATTTATTATACCCATGGTACAGTATTCTTGATGATTATAGTAATACTTGAAATTTTATAGTCAACTTCTGCTACCATGTTGATGTTGTAGCTTTGCATTATCTTAATATTTGCAAATCTCGGCTTTCGGAGCTTCCGGCAAGAACAGGATTACCATACGAAATTTTCTATAACTTTCTAAACTTTGCAACTAATTTTTTTTATTATATTTCACACTTTCTTAGAATCCTCGTATATTATTGTTCTTTGATCAAATCCCCTACTATGCTATAAATAAAATATTCTGTATTTCTTAGGAATTAGTCGATATATTCGTGATGCCGTAGATCTTTACGGTGTTTGATAAAAAAAATAACGAATAATATTTTTTGTTCAGATGATCATAAAACTAATCTATTAATATTGATATTTTTAATAAGGAATTTAATATCATTTCATCAGTTATAATTTGAAGTTCATAAAATTTCATTTATTTAAAAATTAAGAAACTTAATCGATATCAGAAATGATATTTTTTTTAATTAATTTTATAAAGTATATTAAATTGTATATTCCACATTAAATAAATTTCTTTGGTAAAGAAAAAGATTCTACAAAATTTGAATATATATTTAAATTTAAAAATCAGATATGAAATGAAAATAATACAAAAAATATCATGCCTTTATGAGAAATTAAATATTTTGTAATAAAATATAGAAATTGATAATTGATATTATGCCAGGAATATTATATTAATATCTCTAAAGAAATGTATATCTTAAATTAAGTTAAGGAAAACAAATATATATTTAGTTCTTCACGAGAAAAAGATCGACATTTGAACATTCGTTGAGTTATTTTTAAACTCTATAGATTCATGAAATGTATATATCGAAGAAATCATTCATTCATAAATTGGTCCGTGATGCATGATGTAAAATGCAATATTAAATTAGCCACGCACAGATTCTTGCGTGGAGGTAAATGTAAACACGAATTGCTTATCTTATTTTGGGAAGTTTTCCGAAGTGTTCTGTACGCACATATGCGCACGCAAAGGCGATGTATAAGAAGTACTTATACGTGATACGGATGATACGGATGATGGGATAGATTATGAGCCGTGTGACACATTTGACGTCTTTACGGACTTTTTCTGGCTTTGTACATTCTTCATTAAACGGCATTCAGTTATTATTTTGCCTCATCTTTTTTGAAGAACAATTGACTTTTTGAGATGACAGTAGCGTTCTTTATGATTGTTGATAAAGAGAAAATCGATGATCCGCTTAGTACGATGAATAATTATTTTGTTCATTCTTAATCATCATCAAAATTTATTTTTTATAAGTATATTCATCAATTAAAAAAGAAATGAAAAATTAAATTCTATCGTAAAAATCAAACTTCATATCTGACAGCAAATATTAAATAAAAAATTATTTTAATTAGCTTCTCATTATTTTTAAAAATAATAATATTTTATAAAACTTTTATGATTAAAAGTAATTAAAATATAATTAATAACTAATAATAATATTACAATCAAATTACTTCCAAATTTTTCACTCTAAATTATAAATATTAAATGTTTATTATTTATATTTTGTTTTAGATACATGTATTAATTTCATTTGAAAAATTAAATATTCTTTTTGTGCAATAAGAAACTTTTGAATCGAAATTTTAATCGAAAGAAATTGTAAATTTTAAAATGAATTAGTAATTATATTTTAGAAAAAGAAAAAATTGGTAACAATATTAATGATCGTAAGAAATTTTACTTTTCATGTTCTTTTATTTTACTTTGTTGTCATAGACATTTCTTTTATTATTTCTTACAAACTTTTCTCTATACTATCGACATAAAATGAACTAAAAGCTTTTACGAGGTCGTATTTTTTACCTGTCCCATTAAGTATACGTAAATTTTTTTAATGAAGAAACAAGCTTATATCGATCGTTTTTTGCAGTCCTTAAAAAACATAGTTTCCTGATGAGATGCAACTGATTTATAATTATTTTATTATGAAATTTTAAACTAAAGGTAACGCTAAAATTGATTATATTAAGCTTATCATAAAAATCATAATATTAATAGTAACTTACCTCGTCAATTACCCGTTCAAAGGTTACGTTAATTTTTATACGAATATATTTTTATTCGAAGTTTAGAATAACGAAAAATGGATTGTATTTAAAAAATAAGTAATTTTAAAATTCCAATTCTATTGATTTAAGGCAAGCAATAACATAATGTACATTATTAATATTTAAATTTTTATGTAGTCTACTAAAAAATATTTGCCCTCCCAGCTATGCTTCGTTATTCGATTAAAATATGATTTTTTTAAATAAAAAATAATTTTATAATGTAGCATTATAGTAATAGCATTGGCCAGTCCTCCTACGTAAAAAACACTTTGATACTTCGAAAATACAATTTGTCTTTCATTAGCCACATTACTTTTGTCCCTGAATTAGCATAGTGCAAAATTTACTGTCCAAGTAATATTCATGATGAGCAACATAAGAAAATGAAGCAATAAAATAAGAAAAGAAAAAGAAGAGGAAGATAGAGAGAAATTCGCAATTAACAGTCTAGTTTTATTTCGTTATCTACGAGCCTGTGTACGAAACACACTTGTAGGCGTGACCTCTTTAATGTTCCTCTGGTTACAGAGGGCGCCAGGTGTATGTATGGATTCATGCCTGCATACAGAAACGCGCGCGAAATATATTCGCTGGCACTTCGGTATTTCGCATAGTCGTAAAAGAAGATCTCGGCGACTGTAATAATACGATGGATGCGTGGGTGGAACGTGACAAGACCAAGCGTATGCGTGCGCATGTGTGTGTGCGTCCAAAAGTGTGTGTTTCAGTTCATCCTTATGCAAATGCACGCTTTAATTTTACATGAGAATGTATTGTATCTGTAAACGAGAGAGAGAAAAAGAGAATGAGAGAGTAAAACCAAGTATAGGAAAAATACTCTTTCGGTCTATTACATTCTAATGAAAACATAATACTCTTTTTCACTCTCTCCTTCCACTTTTGTTCTTTTTTTCTTATTCGCTAGAATCATAGATCGATAATATTGTTTTAATATTATTTTCTCTGAAATAAAAGAAAATTGCGAATACTAAAAAATTATGAGAATTATGTACTTTGTAATTCGTAATATAACACCCAAATTAGTTAAATAAACGAGAAATTTCTTGGTTTCTGTAAAAAAATTTCAAGACTACAAATGTATTGCATATCGATACATTAAATAATCCATTTTTTTTTTAATATAACAGGACTAATAGTTATATTTAAATTCATTATATAAGTTAATTGATAATATCTTCAAATTTCTACAAATAGCTACATGATTTAATTACTATAAGAACAAAATTCTCTTAATTTAATTGATTGAATTCATTATTAATCAGAGAAATACATGATTTGCAGAAATAGGATCTATTTAATTTTTTAATCGTTTTTAAATAAAAAAATTTATTTACATTCATACATTTAAAACTTTTTTAATAATATTTGATTGATTGTTATCTGAAAAATCTCTTATTTTTATAAATATTTTAAATATTTTATTTTGATGAAGTTAAGTATCGATAATTTAATTAATCAATTTCTTATCTGAAAATTAATTCAGTTTTCCTAGAAAAATATATTCTATGAAGAGTGACAAATTGTGCCTGGAGACAACTATTCGGATTCAAAATATTTAAAAGACATAGATACCGAAACTGATTGGATATTTATATGTAAATAATTTTTTTACATAATTTTTTTATATAATTTACACATAAATAATTTTTTTAATTAGTTTAAAACTATTAATTTTAAAAATGATTTAACTTATATTGAATTTAAAATAGCTGTCAAAAGAATGTATATAGTGTCTATGCATATATATAGTATCTTATTTACGAATAAACTCTGTTTTTGCTTACTGTTATGCTGTATTGCATAATTTGACTTATAAATTAAATGTAATACAAAATAGTAGACAAGTTTGTCAAAATAAATCATGTTAAAATGAATGAGATCATACTACTGTTACAAATTTGACTCTAGATCGTAATTGAAGTTTATATATCAAGGCTTTAATATGGGTTAATTTGAAAAGTTTTAGATTGGATGTATAATACAGCTTAATATATCAATATTTAATAAATTCTTGTTTTTAAGGAATGTATATATTTTTGTACATTTATCAATAAACTGAAGTTAGCAGCTACAGCTTATTTGGCAATTAACGGGAATTAAAAAATATGTACATTGAATAATTAATAACAATGTTTTTAATGACTCATGTTTTACATAATATGTACTATATTTATAACACGATATACATTAAATGTGTCTTGTTTGATATCATGCTATTCTAGATTATATATATGATAAGCATAATATTAATACATGACTTTAATATTAAATAATTTATATTAATATATAATTAATTAAATTTTAAAAACAAAGATTGTTATCATATATCATAAAAATACTATTAAAGTTGACTATTTTTGATAAAAATTTATATTCATTATTAGTAATTACGTACAATAAATATTTAATGTTTGTAAGTAATTATTATTCTTAGATCATTTATGAGTATTATTATAATTTTATTGTAAATTGGGGTTTCCGAATATATAAGTAACTATTACATCTTTTACGTAATGTTCTAAGAGCCAATTATTTAAAATATAGAATATTTATTTGTTTTTTAATTATATTAATTTTAAAATCGCAACTTCTCATAATTTTTCAATTATTACATTTTAAAGAGTAAAAGTTCGGAAAACTTATTATTAGTATGTGAGGTTAGTTTATAACTATATGTATTATTTCTTTCAAAGATATAAAAATTTATATATACAAGAAATATTATTTTCAAGAAGTAATTGGTACCAGCTTAAGTAGTGAATTTAAGTAGATTATCATTTTAAAAATTCGCTGATACTATAGATTAATTTTTACATAATATTTTAGTAAGCGATGTCAGCCATATGAAACATCCACATTATAATTCACTGAATCAATTATTTCTTAAATGGTTTATGATATTAGCGATAATATTTTATGTACATAAACAGTATCATCTTAACTTTCTTCAATTTTTCAAAATATTTCAAACTTTTATTTATTCTGAAATCAGCATTTTTCTTTTTTCATTAATTTATCATCGATATGAGCATTATTTGTAGCTTTCACATGATACAAAAGACATATTTTTATTATTAGATTTGATAATACTTATATTCGATAATATAATCTAATATAATATTATAATATTAATTTCAAATATTGATGTAATTTAAAGCATTACATTAGTTTTCTAAATTTAGTTAGAATATTAGTATCTTTATAGATAGTTTAAAAAATATTAAATTTTTCAAAAGCTTTTTTCATAAACTAAAACTAAAAATTCATGACAAAATTTTAAATGTTTTTTAAAATGGTTAGTTCGAAAAATTGATCGTGTAGAAAAATTAACTTATATTAAAAACTAAACAATCTGTTATATTTAATACTTCATTTTTTAATAATATGAAATTCAAATTTGAATATTAGATCATTAATGTTATTAGTAAATACTATATTTTTTCTTCATGAAATACTTTATTTGTTTATATTTACTAGCAATTTGTATATATTATTTTAGAACTAATTTACCCTTCGGACATCGTAATTTTTCGAATGGTACCATAGTTTTAAGACAAAAGATTTAAATGGCACAGTGGTGAAACGCAATTTACATAAAATATTATGTGTTGTTTCGTAGACGAGTTTTTTTTTTTATTCTTTTTAGTATTCGGAAGATTTCTTGTTTTCTTTTTTTTTCTTGATTTTATTTTACAATTTTTTTCTTGACTTTTACTACCTTCACTTATCTGAAACGGTGGATATAATTATCTTCAAATAAATTATAAAGTTAATTATTTAAGTCATGAAGTTTATGCTTTTTTATTTACATCATTATATTTTGAAAATTATAAATTTATATTTTCTAGTTTTAGGAAAAAAAATTCAAATTTTTTTAATATAATATTT
This sequence comes from Dolichoris vasculosae, assembly GCA_018907195.1. Classification (NCBI taxonomy): domain Eukaryota; kingdom Metazoa; phylum Arthropoda; class Insecta; order Hymenoptera; family Agaonidae; genus Dolichoris; species Dolichoris vasculosae. The sequence goes on from JACCHY010000003.1 coordinate 5,757,798, forward strand.
AATTATCAAGAAATTAATGAGTTAAAATATTATATGTCGATAAAAAATATATTTTGCACATCGTATAGTATTTATATATATGTACAATTTTACATAAATACAAATTTACATACGAAATCTTTCTATTACTTATATCGACTGTAATATTGATAATAATGAAAAACAGTGTCTTGAGTTTACTAATTTCTTTTAATTTTGACATTAAAACGTAATTATATTATATATTAGTTATATTTAAATAGTAAGTTACATATAAAATTATTATAATTCAAAAACTTATTATATGACATAAAAATTATTTTCTAATTTATTATGAAATAAAAATTTTAAATAATAAAAAGATACAGTTTTAAAAATTTTCTAAAATACATTATCTGTAAAAATATCAATTACATGAATATTATAAAAAAACTCCTAAATGTAAAATTTATAGATAAAGATAAAGGGTACAGACTTTTATAATAAATATATATATAATAAAAATTTATGTGACACGTCAGATCTGAATATTTAATAAAAATCATGAATTTGAAACTTTTTCTACTTTTATATTTTTTATACATTTAATAAAATTATGATTTCTTTTAATTTAGATAACTTAAATAATTTTATGTACATGTTGAATTATTGAGTATATTATAAAATTTAAGTTATATAAAATATTGTAGTTTTAAAAATTCTTAAAAAGTTATTTAAAATTTATAGTTATTTATATATTTAATTTATCTGTAACCATATATTACATAACAGAAATTGAAGTATGTATTTAAACAATAAAATTAAATCATATCATTTTATACCAATATAGTTAAATAAAATTGTAAGTACTACTTCATAAACCACTATCCAAGTAATATTAAATCGACGAATTCGCTAGAATATTTTTTAAAATATATAATATATAAATTTTGCAATAAAAGAAAAATTAAAATTTATTATAATATTGTATTTAAAATTAAATAGATTATTTCAAATTATAAAAGATATATAACAATGGAAATCGGATTGTTCTTAAAGAAATATATAAAAATGAAAGTCTTATATTTTTAATACCCTTTATAATGTTTACTAACAATATTATATTAAGTGAATAAATTTATAAATTTTCAAAGTACTTGTATTGTTATTTTAATTAATCATTTGAAATATTAGACTAAAAAATCTTTCAAATTTTTATTTTTGTAGGTATATATTTCGTAGTAATAAGTGTGCTTGGAAATATAAATTTTAAATTTACATTTTTAATTAATTTTTTTAGGTAAATTAATACTTTTTCATGATGGAAACTATCGAAAAACTTTTTTACTTATGAGAATTCTCTTTATTATGTTACATTTAATATTACTAAAATTTTATTATGTACAGTATATGACAGTATCGAATAAATATATATAGCATTTGTTAACGAAAATAAACTATTATCATACATAACATTTATAGAATAATATTAGTTATTATCCTTTTGTACTTTTCAGCGTTCTTATATATTTACATATATATTTTATAATTTTATATATATACATTTTATAATTTCCAAAACGATGGTATTTTAACCCTAAAAGATTCAAGGCTCTAATCTTTCGTACAAAACGGTGTTGCTTCATTTTCTACTATTTCACTTCTGTGAACAAGAACAATCTGGAGCGTAAGTAATGAATACTCAGAATTGTTCTCGCAAAATTGCACAAGGCTTCTCTGCAAGCTTTTCGAAAACACTCATACGTGTTCTTTTTATATTTTTATCTTCAACCACTACCTCAAGTTAATGAGTATATAATTCTAATTTAATTATTAACAATAATCCTTTGGAGAATTCTAATAAATGTCAAAACTTTTTATTTTTATAATTTAATTTATTTTCAAAGTTATAGTATTTAAATCATTCTTGCTACAACGTATTACAATTGTTTTTATAAATCTGTCAAATAAAAAAATTATTTTTAAACACATATTTTTGAACACAAATGTATTGAACTGTGTTTTTGAACTGATATATTTATTATAAAATAAATAGAATTACCTTTTATATATCTGACACTATTTATAATAAACATAAATCCATAATAAAGGCGATAATTTAAACATTCAATATTTGTATCTCAAAATTTTAGTCTTATCAAATCAGTTGGTTACCGTTATGTATATTTTTTATATTTTCTGTTTACGAATCATTGTCCGACGGAATACAGATAAATCGTTGTAAAATTATATATATATATATATTTTTTTTTTATAGTTATATATAATATATATATAATGTTATATATATATATATATAACTTATAAAGGTATTTATATTATCTTTTAAAGTTCATTTTTAAATTTGTAGTTTAACAATTGCAGGAAAGGCAAATTATAGTTACATAAAAATATCACGATAAAAAACAAGAATGATTTGATATACTATACAACGTATAGATGAAACTCTGTGGAATATTTTTATTTATGATTTTAGTATCTGCACGTATGTACTAAAATAGTAAATTTAGATTCAAAACATTTATTTATCGTTTCACAGAATTTATCTCTTGAACGAAATAAAATTATTATATAAAATTATTATATTATTCAAAAGCTATATTGTTCTTATACTTTTGTCATAATGAGTTATTTTTTATACAATACCTAATTTTAATTATTAAACGTATAGAAGTGAAGATGTAAAACCTTACATCTTATGGGATTGAATTAAAAGTAAAAAAATTACCGGATTCAAGCACGTTAACCTTTTGAATGTAGGAGTAAATAAACTTGCTTTGATTAAAAAATCGAAGATCTCAAATTAATAATCTGAGCATGTTCGTTTTTCGACTGACCTGAAAAATGAATATCGCTTTTAAGAATTTAATGAATTCATTGGTATAGGAGACCATGCCTTCAACGCCACCTAGTGACTTACTCAGAGGTTGATCAACGTACGGTGTAGATAGAGTAAGGCAATAAAGTATACAAAGACGATGTTGGCGAAGAAACGAAGGGCGGTATCCATTTCTCTTATCTTTTTACGTTTTTTATTATTTTTTAAGAAAAAAGTACTGATATTGAGAATTCATGCTAGTAAACGTAGAAGCACAATGATATCAACACCTACTTTCCGTGGCTCACATTCTAAAAAGCTATGTTTATTCAAGTAGATAAACGGTATACAAGGCTTTTTCTTCTGAAATGTATCAGAAGTTCTTTCAAACTCTTGATGGTACATTAGCTAGAAACAAATTTTTTTTTTAAAAAGAAAAATAAATATTTTCACTAAAACCAAAATTTTCAATTCTGTAACGATACTTTACTTTTGAAATTTAATTTTTCATAAATAAATCCATAATATTGATGAGTGATGCGAGTTTATATTGAAAAAAATTTTATTATAATGTAATTTATTTCATAATAGCTAAAATATGAATGATAGATTTCTAATTTTTTTTTTTAACTGGTGAATAAAGTTATAAAAAAATAAGTTTTTAATTTATGCGAATTGTTAAAATCAACATTTTAAATCACTTGACGACAACAAAATTTATTTTTTAACAAAAGCAAAGATTTTAACTTTGTAAATTTGTTTTAACTTATAAGTTTATTTTAACTTATAAGTTCAAGATTAAAACGCTAAAATATATTTTATCTACATTGTAATTTTACGTTAATTTATTTTAAGTTAATCTATGCAATTTATACTAATGTTTGTTATGTTTACTATAAGCTAAATAGAAAATTTATATACATAATGGTTTAAATAATCCTTTTAATGATATCTAGATTCTTTAAATTCTTTTAAATTCTTCTTTTAATTATATTTTTATGAAAAAAAAAGAATTTAATCTATTTAAGAATAATTATAACCTTTTTCATAATTTCTTAAGTTGCGTAATATTAAATTTAAGCCCAATGCAATTAAGATGTAAGATACTTACCGAAAACTTTTTTAATAGTAGCATAAAATTTTTCGAATTACAATTTTTTTAAATAATTAATAAACTAAATTAAACATAAATATTCATAAAAAGGTTTATAGAGTATGTAATTTTATTGCAAAATGTATCATAATGCTTTATAATAAATTATCCTGCTTAATAAATTAAAAAGATATTCATAACGATTTCATCATATTAAACTGCAATAAAATGTTATAAAATTTAATATGTAATTTTAACAATCATTTATCAAATAAAATAATTTAAAATAAAAACTCTAAATTAATTTTTTTTAAATTAATTGAAAAATTATGATTTTTATAAAAATTTTGCCTACGGTTAAGCAATATACCAGAACAGTTATTTAATCTTAATAACACAAAATTAAAAAAAATCAAATATAGCTTAAATTTGAATTTCTAGATACCATTATATAGATATTATTCATTTTATACTGTAATCTTAATAAATATTTATTATAGAAAATTAGAATTATATTATTCAAAAAATAACTTTTTAAAATGTTACATATATATTCTTTTAGTAAATATATTTATAAATGTCAAAAAAAAAACTAAACTCGTCCTCATAAAATTTGAGAGATTATGTTATTGCTATGTATTTCATTTCCTTGGAAAAAGCGTCGTTATAATTAATACCATTTCTTCAAATTATAACTTTGAAAAATCCATATAAACTATGAGTACTATTAAGATCAACCTTGAAAAGTTCGCTGTCAGACTCGCTCTGGAAAAGTAGCTGTTCCAATTCTTACGGCTCATCCATTTTTCAATTAAACTTGGCACTTTGCCCTCGAGAGTATTTGCACTTCAAACTGTAATCTAGTATAGCGTTGGGGAGAATCGGTCGAAGCTGAAGTAATGCCGAGGAAATGAAGTTGCAATCATAATTTCATCGAAAATATAATCTGACAAATACCGTATCCAGATATGATATTTTTCCCTTTTCTTCTACAATTCAACGATAATCTTCCTACTTAAAAAAAATTACCAATAAGCTACTTTTCTTCTCTCATTCGCTTTTTGCGTTTACGGCTAATTTTCTCCGTCTTTCTTATTTAATCTCTTCAATCGATTCTTTAATCATTCCTTCAGCTTTGATGAAGGGCTCCATAATTTTATATTTCGATAATTTTAATTCGATAATATTTAGCTATCAGCTACTATCAAAATATTTTTCACGTGTATATTTTTTATTTGACATTTTGATGTTTAATAAAAGAATTTTAATCAATAATTAGTGATCCAAAAGTATCCAATGATATAAATAATTTTTATATTTTATCTTTGATTAATTGCAGTATTGTAAAAAATACTATATAATAAAATCAGAAACAATTCATGACGTTAGAATTATGAACCAGTTACTTAAAAATTAATTAAATAAGAAATTTTCGATACATATAAACTTCTTAATACCACTCCGAAATGTTCTCATAATATTGGTTGAAATGAATAAAGGCAATCCTGAAATACTCTCAATATCAAAACTTAGACAGACATTTACCTTTCGATCGAACATAACATAAAGTAAAAAAACACTCAAAGTGAAACAAGAACAAAAAAAAATGTTTGCTTCTTCGCTACTAAATCATTTTCAGTTTTAATCGTTCTATCACTTAAATTGTTGAAAGTTGAATTAAAAAATAAGCAGAAAGTTGTAAAGAATTTTCGTACAGTTTCTTTCTAAGTCAATATCAATCATAGTTATCAATTCTATTCCTAAAATAATTGCATAAATCTCTAAAAAAAATTTTAAATGGCCTATTTACGGACAAAAAACAAAGTATTATGAATTATTTATAGGTTATTTATACAACTTTGATAGGAATTTCATTTTATATAAATAAGATAACGAGGTTGAAATTTATTTCCATTACATTTAATCGACTTAAAAAATTATTTACTTCAAAAGATAATGATAAATACAAATTAGTAAAATATTTAATGATTTTTCTGTCTATTGTTTAAATAATTAAAGTTTATTGAGTTTATAGAATGCTTTCAATCTTAGGAAGTTTTTTTATTCTTTATAAATTTTAAATGTTAAATCTAAATAACATAAAAGTTTATATTTTTGTAATTAATAGAAGTATTATTTTTACAAAATAATAAATTATGTAATTTTTATTATAATGGATAAATGCTTGGATAAAAAATTCATAATCTTTTTTAGGCAGTAAGTTAAAATGAATCTAATATATTATATTATATTTTCATATTTTGCTCGATATTTATTTAATACAAATTTATGTAATCACCAGTGTATTAATATTCTTACTAATTGCATGCTACAATAGACTAAATAAATGGATGCAAGTTCATATTAAAGACTTGATAGGAAAATAATTTATTATGACGTCGGATTTCTAGGTTGATTTTCGGTCGAAATCTCGATATTCCGGATTCTTACATATAACAGGAAAACGGCTGAAGCGGGAAATGGTAAATACAGAAAGAGTAATCGTGTAGGATGGACTTTACAAATACGTCGAGCTCGTGCCCTGGTCATGCTTGACCTAGTAATGTAGTGGTATAGGCTTGCGTCCATAGCGAAATATCGTTTTATCTGGAATCTAACATCATAAACTAATCTTCTAGTCGAATGTCTCTTAAATTCATGATGTCATGCAGACAGGTCAATTCGAACTTGAATTTTGATATTTCGAGATCTCTGGTACTAAGTCTCTAAATCGTAGATGAATTTTCTTTAATATTCTCCATTCAATTTGATTGAATAATTTTTCATGTTTTTTCTCACAATAAAATTCTATTAGGTCAATTTTCTACCATAATTTTAATAGTACAAAAATGAAAAAAATGAATTAATAGGGTCGAAGAAATTTTATCATCGGTGTAAACGAAAGATAGACTTAGAGCTTTTAGACATTTTTTATTCTCTATGAATGTGAATAAACCGCTGAAAATGATTATTTAAATATTTAATAAATTGTGTATTTTAACATTGTAGAATGCATGTATTGTCATTTATAACTCGAATATTAGTATAAACTATTCTTTATTTTTGCATTATGTAATGAGAATTTCAGTATTGCATAGATTCATCAATTTGTTCATGTAGAAAAAGTCATTAAATGTAATGCTATTAGTAATATTTTTACTTTACTGTTCTCGTTGCCGTTACGTTATTGCAAATTTTACAACGATCACCAATTTTTATCTTTTCGTACGATTTATTCAAAAGTTCGAGAAAGAGAGACGATGATACGATCGATCGCATTTAACAATGTTCGAACTAGATGAGTTTTTCATCTCTGATTTGTTTACATAAACACTTAAATACTCTATTGCACGAATAACTTAAACATTAATTTAGCACAGGTTATTACGTTTAATCAGACATATCTAGTATCTGGAGATGGACAATGAAGCTCACCAGTTCATTAAAGTAGCGACTTTCATTTGTATATTGACAAAGTAACATTTAATTATATCATGCGTGTACAATAGACGTAACAGTGCTAATATTTTAAATATACCCTTGATCTTGATGAAGTTTGAGAAGTTTAGAAGTACTTAAAAAACCTGATTACCCTTAACGTAGTCTTATTGTCTATGAAAATTTCTATAAATTTTAATATGTAGATTTTTATTATGTTAATAGTGTAATATAGCAGTTAGATTCATATATTACAGATGAATTTTAGATGAAATAGTGTCCATGTCTCAAAGTAATATTTCGAGAAAGAAATTGCTTTTCCCCGAGATTGCTTTACTTGCGCCTCAAGGTGCAGAGGCCTCGACTGAGTATCGACGTGACCTTGAAAAATATTTGATCACTAGTAGTTTCGTCGTACATATCGACCTGTTCCGTACACTCTGTAGTCAACCTTCTGACATGCGATTACCATTTGTATTTATATTATTAATAGTAATTTTTATTTTTTATGTTAACTCTGCCTATTGCTTATTTTATCTATTGCAATCGCACAATCCTTAAACTGTTATAATTTCTTAATTAATGAATACAAACACGTTATAGATTGTATTGTGTTAAAAGATAATTTATAATTTGGTCAAAGCTTTTTACTCAATGACAGCATTGTTTAATTAGTTCACAACCTGAACAGTCGCTTGAGCCTAGTGTATATTTCTATGAACTAATTATATAATACTCATATTTCATAATTTAATGAAATTATTAATATATAATTAACTAAAAGGCATCGTATAAAAAACTTTAAAAAATTAGGAAGCGCGTACTTTGCGTGATATCAAATAACTAGCTAAAGAAAAACTTTAAAAGTTTTATGATTATTAAAAGTAAATTAATTTAAAATTAAAAAAATTAGTAATATTAAAATTCAATTTCATGTTTCCAATTTAAATTAAAAAAAAATATTAATGAGAGAAATATTAACTGAACTTGCGATCTTAATAAAACAATTATTGATTAATATAAAAAATTAAATAACTTCAATTTTTCAAGTAGGATCTGCATTATATGTATACACATATATATTGGTGTTAATTGTTTCAATTCAAATTTTAAAATATTACTTGATAGTATCGAAAATATTATGTAAATACTTAGTTTTTCTTAAATATATATTGAAATATATCTTCAAAATTAATTTAAAGTAGTGGTAAATAAAAAAAGATTTCATTAATTGCTTTTTTTTACTTATTAATATTACCTAAATACTGTGCTTTAGTTTTTATACCATACAATTTGTTTTATGTATATATGACTTTTAGTGCTTCTTGCTTGGACTGATAATCAATACATTTATTTTCTTAAATAAAAATACTGGAATAATTCAGGAAAAATAAAAACAAGTAGCTAAAATAAATAAATATTATTGTAAAGAATAAATAGTGATAGAATCAACGTTAAATTATACGTGAACATAAATGTATTATGTATATATAAAAATGTCTATATTAAACAGAAGGAGAAAAAGAGAATCGACGTATTTATTAAACCGTTATATATTGTTGAGTACTTCTAATGACCCTATCTGATTATCGATTCGACTACAATTCGATTAGTCTGTTGCTGATTGAATAGCTAATGAACGATATGTAATTACTTATTTGGAAACTTTTTTCTTGCTTCCTCTGTTTTTTTTATTTTTTCTAATATATTTTTAATACCACGTAGCTTATCCATATTTTCAACTCATATTTTTCATGTTACGATGACAAACAAAAGATTTATTGCACTATTCGAAAGATAAATTATTCATTGATTTTTTTATCAAAATTATTTGCTTTCAAGCAACTATGTATATTATTGAAAAAAAACAAAATTATTATATTTTTTAAATGATTACAAAATATATCGTAATCAAAACAAGAATAAATTTTTCTTTTACTTTTATTCAAAATATTTCATAAATTTGGTTAAAAATTAAATTATATAAGAAAAACAATATTTAAGTTCTCTAATTTAATCTTATTAATATAACAATCATTTCTCTAACTTTATTTAATCAAAAATTTTGATTGTTTTATAACAAATTTCGCTTCATTAAAAAGTAATCTTCGTCGCATTTAAACTCAATAATAGTGAATATATATTTTCTATTATTTTTATTACTTAACTTGTTACATTAGTATTTTAAATTATATCTAATCAAAAATATACTTGTTATACTAGATTAACTTTTTTAATTTACAACGATCATCGAAATTTTTCAACTCAGATAATCAGTAAACGAAAAATACTTTGATAGAGTTGATGGTTACGTAATTATATAATGTACTACTATTTTAAGTCTATTTAATCAGTTTTATACAGCATTTTATGATTATTTATTATCTATTATATTATATTTCAGTATTAATTAAGCTAATTTAATTATTTTTAATATACGGTAATAACATTTTTCTTTGATTTCGGTAAAAAAGCGTAAATTTGTATTCAGTGGTGCTATTGAATAATAATGATATAATAAGAGAGTCAGAAAATAGATAAAAAAGATTGAAAATGATTTCAGAGAAATAGAAAATTTTACGTAAGAAATATTCACGCAACAAAACGAAAAAAAATTTAAACGCTTCGCGTTTCAAAGAAACTAAATTCCTTTTGCTTGGGTCGTATCTATACTGCCACTCGACCCCTTTACTAGTGAAATATTGCCTGCTATTCAGGAAGGAGGTAAGATCCTAAGAGAGACAGCATATCGGAGGGGTTCACGGAAAACGCGATTCGTATATTGTTATATATATCACATGAAGATTTCTCGCTTCTCTTTTATTTACTTTCTGCTTTTACATTTGCCTTTTCTTTTCGCCTTCAATAGCCACGTCTTCATCTGTTTCGCTTTTATTTTTGTTACCTTTCACGTCTTATTTTATGACCTCATCCTTTTACCTCTGTACTGTACTTTTTATTGGTACTCTTCTAATCTCACCTGGCTTTCGTGTTGTTTGTATAAGTTGTTCATTTTCTTCTCGTCTCAGTTTGCATCTTAATCCTTTTCTATGCTAATAATACGTTCGTGTTGACTTGGACTGTAATAGACTTCCTACCGTTTGTCGCTAAATGAAGAATATTTTAGATTTACAGGTACATGGTAAAGAGACTTAAATTCAATATCTAATATGGAGAAATCTAATACACTAAAATATGTCGCTTTTAATAAGAAAATTCAAATTTAATTTTTAATACTTTTTTCTTTAAGAATATATCTAATAGCAAAGAAAAATTTTTCATGTTTAATTTATAAATTTATTAAATAATTGAATATAGTTTTGACACATAATTAACAATTTTCAAAAAAAATTAAAATTTTTAGGTAAAAGTTACAAACAATTGTATATATATATGAAGGTTTTTTTATATTATATCTATATTTAAAATTTTTAATTCATTAAAATTTCATTTGAATATTATCTAGTAAAATAATAATAATTTTCTATTGTATATAAATATTATTCTTTAGTATTAAATAAAATTTTCTAAGGAGTTTATAATTTTTCCTACAAGTTTAACCTTATATACTAGTTTTATGACTCATAATAAAATAGTAAATATATTCATTAGCTATGTAAAAAATCCTTTTAAAAATTTTGTTTTGTTTTCAAATAAATTTAGTACATAATAATTACATAGATTTAAATTTATTCTGATATTTCTTTTAACTTTTATTAAAATAAACTATAATATTGCATTTAAAATATGCCTTGTTAAACATATTTTAACTTCGTGCTTATTTAAAATCTAAAATTTAAAATGAAAAAATCTATTAAAAAAGAAATTAAATGGAACTTTTGTATCTGCCCTGTTTGTGTACTGTTTGTGTATGTGTGTGTGCGGGCGCATATATATATTAAAATAGGTAAAGAAATAGTACAGATTTATTATAGTTCTATTTATCAAATTTTTCTCACAAACTTAATGTATTCCTTGCTTTATTTAGTTTTTTTCGGAAAACTTATTCGTAGAAACTTTCAGAATTTGTATTCTGTAGGTTTCTCTATATTCTTTACTATTTTCTATCCACTTTACCCTTTTTATCTCGTTCAATCTCTTTTGATATATTTTTTCTCACTTTACTCCGTTTATTCTGCTCTTTCTCTCTCTCTCTCTCTCTTGCACGATCTTGATTTCTGTTTGATAACCACGAAAGAAAAGTGAATATGACCAAAGAAGTAGAACATTAGCACAAGCTTGTGAGGTAAGCTGCTTTCCAATTTTTTTAGAATTCTAAATATAACTTATTACCTTATTCTTTAGTTATTATATTATTTCACTCTTTCGAACGTACATTTAATTATTTAAATATTGTAAGATGTTAGTAAATTAATGATAATTCTAAGAGGATAATTATAAGGCTTTAAAAATAACTAATGTACGATTGAGACCAATCTAAGCTTTTTATAATATTGTATGTAGGCACTAATATATTTAAATTTTTCGATATAAGTTTATATACCGTATCTATATACAAAGTAAAAAAATTTAATGGCCTTTATGCCATGAACGTTCTCTTTTTTATGGGTTAGAAGGGGTGTGTAAAGTTATTCCATGATTGTTTGCTTCTTTCCTTTCTTATTGGTTTCCTTCCAAACCGTCCTCTCGCTTTACGCTAGATGTGAAAATAAATGAGACTTGAGGGAACGAGGAAAACAGATTTTAAGTATGGATATCTGAAAAGATTCTTCTTTAATCAAATGGAAAAATGGATGAGTCAGACCTTGAAAAAACTAATGGATACAGAAAGTAGAAAAAGTTCACGAGTTCCATTTTGGATTAATGCTTATGATAAATATTTTCTTTTATGCTCTTTTACATTTAATATTAAGGTTTCGTCTTATAACGATAAGATGAATGGTCAAATATTTTTAAAAACTTTTATAAAATTCTATATAACTTACATTTATTTAACTGTATTAGTTTTTTTAATATAAATAATAGATACATTTGTATAAGCATCAATCTCTTTTGAATAAATAATCTATTTATATTCTATGCCTACGTATTAAAAAAACGATCGTTTGTAATATAATTTCTTGTGTGCATATTTCTTATTATTGGGGTTATAACTTAAGTTTATGCTTTTGCATTTTTAATATATATTTGCAATATTTTTTATAGAAAAAAAATAAAATATGCCATTGTCATAGGAAATAATCTCTATTCATTTTAAATATTCATACTACTTTAGAACAGCCTATTAATTTCCTGAATCGATAAACCATTTTTTCTCGACCTTTGTAAAATTTAGAATTGAAAATCAACTAGATCGTTCTACAGCAACTGAAACAGTGTTTAATAAATAGATAACAGTCCTACCAGGTTTAATTTTTCAATTCAGATGAGAGAAGACTTCGAAGCTTACGACGTACATAACTGTATTTTATTATGTAATGAAATCAATTATCTCAATTTACAAATAAAAATATTTTATTTTATTTCATTACAATATATAAATAAAATATTTGTTTTAATTATTAAAAATTAACAATAATTTAAATCACTAGGCGCAAATATTAATACATAAAATATGTATTGCATAAACATTTTAGGTATCATTTTATTGTGTAAATATTAATTTAGCGATAGTCTTGCAAGTTGATGGATGATTTAAGTGTATTCAATTTATACCTTTCGATTGTTACGAAATTTCTATTCTTCATTGACTATTACAGTTTCATTATGAAATTTTTTGTTAAGCATTACAAATAAAAAAATTTTGTTCATAGAATAAAACTAATCAACTATTAATTTAATTGATATCGTTGAGTTTTATCATAATCCTTAATAAATAGATTCTGACTTTTCAAACTTCTTGATATTTCATTACATGATTCTAAATCAATAATATACAAATGAATCAATATAATATTATGGTTAATAAAATTACATAACTTCATCTTAATATAAAAGCAGGATAAAACTAATTTTTATGGAACTATTATTCTACTTACCAGAATCAAATATTCACTTTACAATATAAAATTAATTCTTAAGTAAAAAATTAAGTAAAATATTATGACAATTTTTTAAAATATGGTCTAGTTAAATTAATTTTAAACTCTGTTAATAATTATATGTATATCGTACTTTATTAATAATTGAATAATTAATTTTGATCTTATTCTTGAATATAGTATTATGAAATTAAAGGTGATTTTTAAAATTAAAATAAAAAATTGAATATATATTGCTTGTTTAGAATACAAAAAATAGAGGATAGAGAAGAAGAAAAAAAGGAAGAAAAGATTCGCATACGTACATATTTATTATACATGAACGTATGGTTACACCAGGGAAACGATTCGTTTTTCAACCATAAAGAGAGATAGATAGATTTTTGTAACATAAACAATATTTACTGTAATATTAAATATTGATAATATTAAATAAATAATATTTATTAATTACGTTTTTATTGTAGGTAACATTAATTTGTTAAATAGAAAACAAATATTTGTGTTAATTTCAGAAACTAGTTTAATTTTATTATTTTTAAAAAGTTTGTTTTATTAAAGATATTTTCTAATAAAAATTCCTTTTTTATATATGTGCAATATATGATATATACTAGATTTTACATAATAAAATTAATCCAATATAAAATGATTAATGGCAATTTCTATTAACAAATTAAAATTGTAATTTATAAAAATATTAAATATTAAATATAAAATTCTATAGGTGAATGTAAAAATATTTCATTGTAGGTCTGTAGCAAGCTTACATATAATATTTGGTTTATTCTAAAATTATATTTTAAACTTTCTTCTATTATATTTTTTTTGTATTTTAAAAAAATTCTCTAAATTTATAAATTAATATAATTTGAACTAATAAGAACTACGATTTGTAAGACTCGAATGGAACTAAAAAAAAGAGGAAGGTGCATTTATGAAAGAAAGAATGAAAAAAGATAGAAATAAATAGGAAGGAACAATGCGTAGGTGGTGTTGCACGATATTTGGCAGTCTGTCGACTAATCATCGACAATCTGTTCGTGTCAAGGTTTATTTTCATTGAACAATATTTAGGCTATTACTTAATGCTCTCTTTCCACGCCAGGCCGTATAACGGCTAGAATACCCTTCGAATGATGCAATACATCGAGAATGATTATAGCTCCTAGTAGAATGATGTTGTATCGTAACATATGTACGTTTATTGCCCTTTTTCTCTCGCAAACTTTATGTCATGTTTTCTTAACTATTTCATTACTTGAAACTTAGATTTTTTATTAGGTATCCTTTTACATTTCGTGGACAACTTATTAACTTGATTAATTTTTGGTATCACTTTTGATCGCAAAACATATTTAAATCTTAAGAAATTATTCTTATTTTTAATATCACTACTCTTTATTTTATTTAAATAATATGTACTATCAAGTTTACTCGGTGCAAATACCTTCGATCATCTCAAAGCAGTAATTTATATAATATTTACTCAATGCATTAGCAGCAAACATATAAGGATTGTATAAAATTTGTTTGAAAATTTTAAGTAAATTTACAAAATAAAAACTAACGGACAAAAATAATTTTGATTCTTTTATATTTAATTAATTGAAATTGTATTTAAAATTTATATTTTTACTTCATTCTCGATAACTAAAGTTTTGTTATACTTTCGAAAAAGTTTGTACGCTACGATTTTAATAAGATAATAAAGAATTCAATTTTTTTGTTATTATATTATTTTAATTAAATCCAAAATATATTAAGTAATATATTAAGTAATGTAATATGATTGTAAAATTATTTATTATTAAATATCAAATAATTTAAAAAAAGCACTCATGTTGAGTGCATCATACTTAACGCTAATTTGATAATTGATTTTGTTATAAATTAGTATTATTGTTCTACTTTAATTTTCAAATAATATAATTATTTCTAAAAAAAATTCTTTAAAATAAATTACTAGGTGAATCCATTGCAATTTGAAATTATGAATGTAAATGTAAAGTACATAAATATGAAGTTAAAGAAATTTATAAACTTATTAAATTTATTCCAATTTTAACAGAAAAATAATTCTTAAATATTTTCGATAATTGAGTAAATAAAATTTATATTTATCTAAAAAATTAATTGATTAAATCTTTGAATAAGTTTAAAACAAGTAAAGCATGGTAGTAATTACTATTTATGTTGTAGGTGTACAATAAAAATCAATAAAAAAAAATTAAAATTGAATTGAAAACGAAAAAGGTTTATATTTAGTAATAATTTCATTTATTATAATTCGTATTAATATACGATAAGTAATAATTAAATTTTAAACTAACCATGTAATATTAAAGTTGTATCAAATAAATACTTCAAAGATGAACAACGTTTACTTTAAAATACCTTATGGGATTCAAAATTTATTTGAATAAGCATAAACAAGTTTAAAGCGATGACAAATATATATAAATGAAATGTATTGAAATGTATGGATCTTCAAAGAAATAAAACTATCAAACAAGAATATGACTTTGATGTTAGCAAGGTACTTTTCCGCTTAAAATTTATTATGAATGTAGACCAGTAAGACTTGTATTTCACACATTCTAAGGACGTATAGTATGCGGGTGCCTTACAAACAATAATATCTACAATGTTGTACAGTTTAGTCTATTAAAAAATGGGCTACTGATGGAAGTATCCGTGAAGGCGGTCGTATTTATTGAAAGAGAAAAAGCTAGAACAAAATAGAAGTAATCAGGAGAGTACTGTAATTTACATGAGACTCGAAATCTTTTCACTATTTTTATCCCTGTCACATCTATTAATACTTATGTTCTACAACAAAAGTACCTCCATCCGTGTGTCAGATATTGCATTCATTTTTGCAAATAAGATTTGCACTATTGTATTTTATCCGTGCTTTTCCTGGTTAGTAAAATTAATAATTTACTTTTAATAAGTACATATTTATAAAATTCAAAAGTAATAGCAGGAATTTAATGCTTTTTTATATTAACAATTTTTTAAATATTTCATTATTAAGTAAAAACAAATAATATGCAGATATAGAGCAAGCATTATAATTAAAGAATTCTACCAATCTTTATTTATAGTCTATTGGAGCTCTAAAATTTTTTATATAATATATCCCATTCCAAAATTTAGTTCTTAACTTAAATTTAGTATATTGAACAAAAGAAAGAACTTTTAGAAAATGCTTACAGAGTTATCCAAAAATCTTCAAAATCTCATGTAAAGTAAGCAATGGAAATATAAAATACTAGATATAATTGCCTCTTTATATAGAATAGGATTAATTTACACAAGGAGAATATTCATCGAATGATACTATATATAGAATATAATCAATGAAAATATATAATATCCTCTGGAATAAGAAATTTCAAAAATGCAAACGAATTGACTTATAAATTTGACAGTAAATTTGAAAAAAGAATAATGTATATTCCCTATATAATGCAGATACTTTACTGAATATAATTACCTTTTTAATTTTTTCTCAGTTATTTAACACTATTTATCAAATTACTCGTTTAATAAGATGTATACTAATGAATATTAATATTATAAGATATTTAAATATTTATATTTGTATGGAATAGTCTTTGAATTTAAGACGCATTTTTTACATCTTTTGGGATATTATAAGTAATCTGTATTTATGAATTTTTATATTATATTATTTATTTTGAAGTAAATATGGACAAGTAATTATTAGAATAAATTAAAATTGAGAGTAGAAAACAGATACTAGAATATGTTTATTTTTTTTTATGTCCGAATTCCTATCGTAATGTAGAATTAATACTAAAATTAGCATCCTTGGATATTTTTCACGTATTATATCGAAGACCAAGTTTTATTAAAAAATTAAAAAATTTTATATATTTAATTATTTTACTTAATTTAAAAGTGTTAAAAATTTTTTGTGTAGATTATGAAAAATATATTTTTATTTTTTGTAAAATTTTGAATACAGGAATTCATTCATGTCATTAAAAATTAAAGAAAATTGTCTATAAAAAATACTATAACACTATTTTAAATAAATATTTCATGTGACTATTAAACAATAACATTTTAACATTTTCATTACACTGCTTCAGGCAATTTGACATAGGTAATTTTTTTTAATGAATTATTTTTATTAGTTAATTTCATACTTTCTTTTATTCTAACCGTTTTAATATTTTTATATATACTGTTTTAATGTATTTATTTACTATTTCTCATTTATTACTCTATGAATCATATCTCACAATTCTTATAAAATTATTTGGATTTTACGTTTTAGTCATACTATGATATCTTCGTAGAAACTTTTTTTAAGTATAGTAAAACTCAACAGTCACTTAAGTCAGTCATTGCATAATTTTTTTTATCTGTGATTCTTGGCCAATCTTATTACAATATACGCTTCTTTATCAGATTTATTTTATACTCTCTTCTCTTTTTTTATGTAATACAAAAGTAAAAATGTATATATTTATTCCAGTCGATAACATCGACAGTTTCAAAAAATTTAATAAATACGGCAGTATTTATTAAAATTAATATATGTAAATATTTAAAAAATCTAAGAAATTAAAAATATTTATCAATTAATTATATAAATAAGAATAAACAGTTAATATTAATATTTTATAACCTATAATCTACTATCGCTTTATATTTTCATATAAAATGTAAAACTTTTTATAAATTACAAATTAAAAGAAGAATTAAATTAATCTGTTGCTGAATGCTACAAATATATAAACCATGATTTGTTTTATTTTTTAAATTGGATCAATGATAATAAATAAAATTTTAAAAGATTCTAAAAGTATCTAGTATTTATACGAATACTGGTAAAAATATATATATATATTATCAAAACTACAAATTTGACTGAAAATATTTAAACTTTAATAAATCTTTTACATATATTAAATTTCTGGGATTAAATATTATTGTCCATAATTTAAGTAATTATAATTGATTCAATTCATGAGTCGATTCTCTTAATAAAAAAAATTGATTTAAGATAAGATAAAATATCGATTGATAAAAATGTAAAAGCATTTCCTATATTTTTACCATTTTTTTCAACTTCTGAAAGCTAATTTAATAAAATTAAATAACTACCTAAATAAATTACTTATTTTCTAGCAACTTAAAAATAAATTAAAAATTTTTTTTTATAAAAATTGTTTTTTTAAAAATGAAAAAAGATTTGATCAAATATAAAGATAAAAATATAAATTGTTTATAAAAAAAATGAGCGCTTAAACATGAAATTTAAATATTTCTTAAAATTTTTTTTTGTAAAATTATTCTTTCTGGATAAAAAATAATTAAAATTTATCATGGTATATATTATACATATTCATAAAAAGCTACATATAAAATGAAATTTGCTTTTATAAAATCTAAAAATATAAGTATTTCGTTTTAAGAAATACAGGCAGTATGATCCTTTATAATCAAAGTGAAAATAAGAAAGAGAATTACCAAGCTAATTTGAATAGTAATGAAAATAAATTAATGTATAATTAAAGCTTATATATAGATAAAAGAACAAATAAGTATGAATGATATATATAATATATTTCAGCACGCAACGTTACATGATATTTTACTGAGACAAATCTGGTGTTACTTAAAAGCAATAGTAAAAATAGAAGTTTATAACCGCATATACCTAATATCGCGTATTGCTGATTTAGATGAAAAGCATTCGATACTTGGCCATTATTTCAGTTAATGCATAAATAATGACTCGATGTATAATATGTGCACTTAATATGTTGTTAATCGCTCGGGTGTAGCTATTTTTTACGCACTATCGTTAACTCGTGCGTATGCATTACATAGAACGAGGCTACCCCGAGCAAAGAAAATGAAAGTCTCGCTTGTATAACGAAGTGAGCTATATATATATATATATATATATATATATATATATCTTCGGTGAAAAGAAAATGAATGAAGTGCTTCTCTCCAACGGGGATGTAACCGAAGGGTGATCGTAAATCTAGACGACTTAATATCCGCAAAGTCGCTCGACAGTCTGTCGGTTTGCTTCAACAGAAAAGGGGTTCCCTCTCTGTTCAACTTCTTGTATTATCCCTTTTCTCTTTGTTTCTCTAGTTGATATACCACAAACTAGGTGCGAGTGAAATCGGAATCGAGTCTTTTAAAAGGTTGCTTTTACTTCTTTGTTTTTTTCGTTTACACCGGTTCTTTTAAAGTTGATGAGAGTACCGTCAGTTCAACGAAATACATATATACGAAGCGAGACGCTCAAGTGACTCGCGGAAAATAACTACCTTGTTTTTCCTTTTTTCTTGATAAACTCGTTTTATTCTAGTGATCATTTCTACAGACTCCTCTGTTTAGATATTTAACTCGGTTAAAAATGAATCCTGCTGAGATCGCCATCTGTAAAATTCATTGATTTGCTAAGGATTCAATTTTCATGTTATTTATTTAAGCGGAATATTTCTTATAATTAGTACGAGTCAAGCTGATTTTCAAGCATTCTATAAAATTATTCTCTGTGATCGATTTTTACACTTGTTTTAGTAAATTCGAATACGTTACAAAAGAATTTTGTAATTAAAAATAATAAATATATGTTGATGCTGCGGTTACTGCGTGAATGCAGCTGTAAAGTAACATAGGATCCATTGTAATCGTTTCGAGCAAAAAGACCAAAAATTTAACTTTTGATATAAGATTATAATATTTATGTACCATAAATGCGAATGTACCAACTTAAAATTAAAGAGACAGTTTTATCTATTACAATTTTTAAAAAATACTAATAGAAACACAAATAAATATATACAAGTAGATATTATTAATGTGTGTATTTATCTACTTTTTATTAAATTAAATCTTATAAAGATAATAAAAACTAGAATAATAATAAATTATACAAAACTTTTTCCATTCAACATTTTAATATATAATTTTTATGTATTTGAATTTCATACGAAGTATGTATTAGTAATTTTGTTAAAGAATTATATTTTTTTTAAATTTTGCATTGATTCAAAATTAATATAAAATAAAGAATAAGTTTTACCAATAAATATTTTTGTTCTATTGTTTTCTCTTTAAAATGTATTTATATAAAAATAGATCAAAAGCAATTTTATAACTTAATAATATATTTAAAAAATGTTGTTAATGTTATAATATTTATAACATTTTTTTAATGGTAAATATATTCTTTTCTTTTATATTCTTTTTATATATTTTATAAATTATCTGTTAAGTGTTTAAATTCGTTTTATAACTGAAAATTGTATAATTAGTAAATCCTTTGATTTGGTTGAACGATCAACAAATTATTTAAAAAAATATTGATTTTGGTAAATAGACTATAAAATTTTAATGAATATTAAAATCAAAATTAGTTATAAATAAGGAAAAATAACTTTTCATATTGTGAATTTTATTTTTTTAGTGTTCTAAAGGTTATGTACAGATTCATACAAAAAGATTCAGTATTTCCAAATTATATGAATAATAGCTTCAATTACAGTTATACATACGATTGATTATTTTCAAGTGAAAATTCCATAATATCTTATTTTATTTTAAAATTCACACCCGCATAAAAATAGACAATAAAATACTTTATTATCGTAACGTATAAATATTTAGCGCAAATTTTTAAGACGTATATATTTCTTAGACTTAAGATATTGAAAATATACTTTTTTGTAGAATTGGTTACCGTTAAAACATTTTTAATAATATCCAAGAATTCGTATAGAATACAGTTCTTTAAATAAAATCTTTTATTTTTACTATAAAAGGCTATATATAATGTTATTTAAAAATTCAAATGTTTTATAATAATTTTCATATATTGTTTATAAAATATTTACATTCATTATTAAGAATCGCTATTAATAGAAATATGTATGTGTGTTCTTATATAAATTTTCTGTAGTTGATAAAAAAATATACTTAAAAATGTATTCATAATTTATATTTTAATACATTTGAACTATTACTAACAGTATTCTGAAGAAATATTCAGAAAGTAGAAAGTTTTATTTTGAAAAACGTTAAATCTAAATCTAAAATTTAAATCTTTAAGATAAATCTAGTCAGGATCAAGTAATAATAAAATTAAAAAATTGAAGGTGTGAAAATATACTAACTTGTATAGTAGTTACATATAATAAACTATATAATCATCTTGTTTATTAGAATTATATATAACTTATATAAACTATATTTTTATAAATAAGTTTTATATAAATGTTTATAGATAAATTTTATATAAAAATTAATGATTTCAATTTTCGTGTTCTTCGCAGTGATACTATTTTCGAAGTGCGTCGAAGAAAACAACGGATTGTGAATGATTATTGTTTTTAGATATCTGGAGTATTTTATTCTTCATTGTGTAATAAAAACGTGCATGAGTATTTTCGTATAATACCACTTTTGAATACTCGATCATGAGTTTGTTTTTGGAAGAAATGTAACGAAAATATACAAGATATTAACTGTAAAGAGAAAAAGTAATAGAAAGAAATGGAATTTAATATAAAATTGTTTTCAAAAATTGATTTTGTAACTAAGTGTATTATTGTGGTTGTTCTTATATATTTTGAATAGCTACTAATGTCAATTATTTTGATAGTATAAAGAAATATATTATTTTTATACCAGGTAAAGGAGTAAAATAAAATATCCTAAATTCTATTAAACAGTGTACGTAAGTTGTATAATAATTGTCGCTTTAAATAAATTTATTAATGAAATCGCCTTCAAAACTTAAAAAAAGTTTTAGAAGTTTTAAAGGTATGTTACAGATATTGAATATATTAGGATTTTTAAGTTTCAATATTTAATAACAGAATACACTGGGATACTTAATGATTTACTTAATAGTTCGTTGCCTTAAATATTATATTATTTTGTTCGTTTTACAGTTAAAAAATAAATATGCATTAGAATTGTTAAATATATATTGTTAATGCTTTATTAATATTTTTAATACATACTACGCATGTCGAAGAAGTGAAGCAATAATATTTTAAAAATAATGTAATTTATTCATATCATTTGAATAACTGTTAACTTGTAGTAGAATTTAGATAATATTACATAGGTTTTTAAAATCTAGAAAAAATTAAACTTGTTTACATCAAATTAAAGTATTTTTATGTATAAAAATAGAATTTCGAAAAATAAAGTAGGTAATATTTAACATCTATACAACGATAATAATCAATTTTCAGCGAAAAATACCGTAGACCAGCTTTTTTAAAGTATAAGAAGAACGCAAAGCAAATATCATAAGTGTATAAAATCTCTTGTTTTAATTTTTATTTCCAACTAAAATTTTTTTATATATAAAATACTGGAAAAAATTACGTTCAAATTCCTTATACTTTTAACAATTTATTAAAATATTTTTCTTGTATTGCAAAAGATGTTATTTTTATATAATTTTGCATAATTTTACACGAATATAAAGAAAATATTTAAACATTTTAGAGTAGTGTTAAATTAATTTATAGTAGTGTATAAAAAACTTCTTGTGTTCATTTAAATTTAAATATTTTTTATTACTATTTTTAATAAATATAAAATTTTTAATTTTATATTATATTATTATAATCCTATCTCAATGATATTCAAAAGCCATATTAAACTTTAATAAAAACTATTATCGATATTCTGCCCATAGAAATCATACTTAACATTAATTATATTTCTATTTATTTCTATTTATTTTTATTGACATTAATTTATCTTAAAGATAACAATATAAGTTAAAAGTCTAAAAACAAGGAAGTTTTTATTTTAAATTCATATATATTAGTTTAGTAGTAACGTATACAATAATAAACAATAAATTTTTATTGTTTTTGTAACTCACATATTTTCATATATTAAGCTAATTTTTTAATTTTTTAATTTTTTGTTTTGAAAATATAACTGCAGTAATTTAAGATTTTTAATTTAAAATCAAAATTGTATCTTAGAATAATAGATATTTAAAAATATTTTTAATCATCTTTAGTTAATGTAATGTAACGAATAATAAATTATAAAAGATATATGAAAGGTACTATAAAAAATAAATTTTCTGAAAAAGATTTATGCAATTTTTTTTAAATTACAAAAAGCATATGAAAAATATTTTGATTATAATGTTTCTTTATGCAATGCAATGTATTTGATTATTGATGCATCTTAATAAAAAAGTACATTATCGAAACGACTCAGTATAAGTTTTTTGGTACTGGTAGACTTAGTTAGAAATAAAGTAAACTTGTTGGGTCAAAGGTCATGGTGAAATAATATAAATTTCGACCGGTGAAACATCCATTTTAGCTTAAGCACAGCGAACCAAATCGCTATATTTTCATCAAAACGATGAAATAAACCGTGAGATGTTTTTTTAAAAGGCGTCGGTTCATCCAATAATCGCCTCATCGATCGTTTTACGTTTTCGCAAAGTAAACCCATATTTAGAGTATTTTATTTATTATTACTATTGTTTATCAATACAATTGTAAATTACATCCACATACTTTATTTACTCTTGCGTACCCGTTTCAAAATTTAAGAAAACTAGTTGTGAGCTACGATACGTTATGAAAAACGAAATTAAAGTTGATGAGCGAGCGCGATCTCTTGATTTTGCTAATAGTTTACTTTTTTACAACTTTATTTTAAATTATCTCTTGATTCTTTTTTGATATTTATTTATAAATTTGTATTTATATTCACATTCTGGTACGTAGATTTGCTATAAATAGTTTTATCTTATCATTACGATAATTAAAAATAATTAAAAAGGATCTTAATATTATATTTACTATTGGCTTTTTTTTAACCTGTATAAACAATATTTATCATTAAAGAAAAGATCTGATATAGATAATTATCGTAATAAAAAAAATCGGTAAAATTTAGTCAAAATACACAACTAGATTAATTTCGTGAAGAAAAAATATTTTAGGAATAATGTGATTATCCGTCTTACTTCTATATACATACATTTTCGTTGTAACTGGTTTATGTGTTATTCGTATTTATAATTATTCTGAAATTATTTTTATCGTCAACTTCAGAATTATTGTATAAAGTTCTATTAAATATAAATCTTGAATTTACTTTATTAAGAAAGATTAATATAAATATTAAATGCAAGTAATTTGCTTTAAATTAATATGAATGAATAAAAGCCATTATCTCATCGTATAAGCTCTAATGTATACGGAATTAATTCCTTCGTTATTCATTTTTTTATTAAAAATACAATAATTTTATTTGAAACTGATTAATTAAATATAATGTAATATTTCGTTATAATATGCAAAGTTAAATTTTTTTCTATTACTAAAAAATTTTATTTTCATAAACACATTTATTCTATGTTGAATACATTGCATAATTATATCGAATGTAACGAATTAAAGTAAAAATTTTCAAATAAAGAAAAAAAAGGATCTACTATGTAAAATTAAAATAAAAATAAAAGTGATAAACGAACGATAGAAGCTTTTAATCATGGTGGAAAGAGAGAGAAAGAGATCATGAGAGTGAGTGAAAGAAACACTGACGAAGTTTATAATTCAAGCTATTAATAGAAACGTGAACATTATACTTTAGAATCATACTCACTAAGTAATATATATATGCATATGAACTTACATAAAAGTTAACTCTACTTAGATTTTAGTTTAATTGTATTTATTTTTACAACTTGAGTGTTTTATTGATTATTCAATGTACATTCCTTTTTATTCAATGCTAATTTTTGTCATAAATTAAAAATATGAAAAAATATAATTGTCATTGAATTTAATTTTTTATAATTATAGTAATATTTATTCGTTTATAAATTATGTACTAATATTTCTCCGTTTCCTTAAGTAAATGTTGCTCAATATTCAAAATATTGATGGATTTATATATATATATATATATATATATATATATATGTATTACCATTTACAACTTTTGATGCAAATAAATATTGTAAGAAAATTACGTAAAAGATAATTTAGTTCTCATCAATATATATTATACATTACATATTATTTACTATTAAATCATTAAAAATAGAATATACAAAAATTATAAAAACAGTATTACTCAATATAAAATTTTAAAAAATTTCTTATTTTATATGTCTTTTATATTAAAAATGGATTCAAAATTGATTGTATATATAATGTACAAATAAAAATAGATTTTAAACTAAACATTGTTTAAAGTATCTACAAAATCTATTATAAAAATATGGAATCAAATATTATATAATTTTCTTTATACGTATTTTATAGATTAAAAATATATCAAACTGTTTGTTTATATATTATGAAGATTATAAAGCCTTTGAAAGGCTTTTTTATTAAAATAATCAATATTTCGAAAATTTCAACTTTTACAAATTTTAAATGATGAAAAATTTATCTATTGTAATGATTCACAAATTTTTAATTTCAAAGCTCTTGTACCATTTTGATGCGCATATTGAATATTTAGTATATTTTCTTCGAATAAAGTATATTTGTATGAATGTACTTATGAATTATAGATCGTGTATTTTAGTTGTCTTTTCTTTGAAATAATTTTTAGCTTCTTAAGCATAATTTAATCGTTTTTATTAATAAATAAAAAAAATGTATTAATTTTATTTTATTTTAAATATATTTAATATATTTATTAAAAAATTATATTAATTTTTTTAATCTTATTTTATGTTTTTAGCAGAGTACAAATAAATTTTAATTACATTTTACATAAGAAATATATAAAAGATTAACCAACTTAACTATATACTTTATAATAAGTTTTTTTATAACTCATAGCAATAAATAGAACCAGTTGATATGATAAATATAAAATAAATTATAACTATACATCTATGTTAATTAGAAGTTTTCTTGTGCACATATAATAATGTTCATTTTATTTATACTTTAAAGTTAATGAAATTATTTTATACAAACAGCATATCTAATATATGATAAAATTTTAAAAGTACTTACTATTATTAGAAAATATTTTTTTTACTTGAATTGATTAAATATAAAATTACTATGAATTTTTCTTATAATTATAAATTATTTAGATGAACATATATTTAAAAATAAATAAATTCATAAAAATCGAAAAACTTGTTAAACAGATTACATTAATTTAAAATATTAATAGTAGAACGGATGATGTAATAAAAAATTCTATATGGGAAACTGAAATGATAAGATAGATTGGCATTTAATTTATTATTTGTTACCTTATGAATATTTTATTATTTTTCTACATATATATATCCGCAAATACAAATACATGAAAAAATATATAAACTATAACCTATAAATATATTTTACATAAATTTTAAATATCATTAATTTATTTTATTTGTTACAGGTAAGAATCAAATTGTAATCTAACAGTTGTTTTTGACATACGTAAGTTATTATTTATTTATCATTTTTAAAAAACTTTATGTTACTTTTTTATTCTAATACAATGAGCATTATATTATTTTTATAATATTTATTATTTTCTATTAAATTAAAACATTTAAAATGCAATAAAAATAATTTATCGATCACCTTAACTACGTAAAAATTTTCATATATATATATCTTTTACATTTTTAATTATAAACTTGATAAGTAAATTATATCTATGAAACTCTTTTATTTTTTATTTTTTATATTTTATGTAATTAATGATTATATAAATGTAATAAATATCGTTATCGACAAATTATGAAATACATAAATTCTAAAATTCATTTAACTTAAAAAATCTTTATAATATAAATTTAAAATGAATTCATATAGCTTTTTAAACTTTAAGAAATATAAACAATAGATATATTTTTTAAAAGTTTACATGTGAACGAATATAAGTCTAAAATAATAATAATTTTATGATAATATTATTAATAAAAAGACTTTAAAATATTATCACTTTTATACAAAAATTTCTTGTAACCAAAAGATACAGAAATATGCGATTCAGCAAGTTTTCACTCAATACAAATATCTAATATTACTTAATAATAAATAAAGCTACTAATTTATTTTTATGTAAACCTAATATTTTGAAAAAAATTCATATGTATCTTTTTAACTTAATTTTATACTATTTTATTAATTAATTTTAAAATCATTATTTAAATAAAATTTTTTTAAAATTTCAAATTAAATTGAAAATGAAATCTTTGACTTTTTTCCATTTTCTTCTTTCCCTTACTATGATTTTCATTTAAATACATAATTCAAAAATCTATATCACTATTAAATTTTATTTTATTTCAAAGTAATTTCTATCATATTTTAGTTTTGTTTTTAAATTTTAAGAATATATCTAAAATTAAACAGTTTCTTGCAAACTGATATAATATTGATAATATTGTTATAAATTTACTACTTTAGTTAAATTTAATTGTACTGTCAAGATTAAAAACATAAAGAAGGTTTTTACAAATTTCTAAGTTTTATCTTTTAAAATAAATATAATGTAAACAATTTTCAATAAAAAAAAATTTTGGAGATTGAAATCGACAAAAGTTGAATTACATGCAGAGTTTAAAAATCTTCATGAAAATTAGATGAATAATATATCTTATTCTGTAAATTAAAAAAATCAAAATTATTGTTTTTTAAATCAAAGTTGAAATTATCGAAAAATAAATATTAATAAATAAAAATTTACTTACATAATTATTTATTGTAAACAAACGTTAATATTTCAAAATAAATTTAATATTTAGAATTTAATTACTTAAAAAATAATGTTTTATGAAGAATTCAATAGGCAATATTTTTATCTCAAAATGTACTAATCGTTAAAATTGATTAAAAATACCTCCGCATATTAATTATTCCTGAACTTTTAAATAAATATATATCAAAATAGATTAATTTTAACATTGAAGAACAGGTTTTTATATATTTTTAGATTGGAATTTATTTGAATATAAATGTTTAAACTAAACATAATATTCAATTAGTCATAAACATATATACTTGTTTTGATAAATTTAATATTGTCATACGATATTACTATTATTTATATTTTTCCATTTACAAGATTTGTCACTTACGTTTTACTTTATTATTTATTCCATAAGTGAATAACGCTGTAGTTCAGATATTTTACAATGCATTCTACTAAAATAATTCATTTAAAGAAGATTACTCGTTCCGTGCTAAGTATTTAAATAATTAGAATTAAAATATATTATAATTGTCGTTTAAGATATTAGCTAGTAATATTTATATAAATATCATATACATTTTTAAACTAATATTTTATACTTATATTTAAAATCTAATGTGTATTGACTAATTCACAAATTTTTAATATCTTTTAATAATTTTTTCGTCGATGCATATTATTTCTTAGTTTATTTATTTAAAAACGAATTTTATATTATACATATATTAATATACGTCTAAAAATGTACAAATATTAAATTTTATTCAAGGTATCAGTCTTTTTATTATACACAATTATTTCAAAAATATCGAAATAAATTCTTATATTAAAAAATTAATGTTTACGATATTGTTAAAAGATACATAATTACAATAAATTTATTTAGACTATTTTATTTTTAATACATAATACTTTCTAATTAGTACAGATTGAAATTATTATTTACTTAATACATATAATACTCGTAAATCATAAAATTAAATTTGTATCTTTCTTTGTTTCAAAGCAGTACATTAAACTATCTAACCGTGTGATTTTAATACTTAAAGATAAAATGAAAGATTTTTAAACTTGGAAGTTTTCACTTATCAAAATTTTTAGTTAAAAAAAAAATTATTTACGTTAATATATGTTTATTGAAATTTCTAGACATCTTGACTACCTTTTTAATTTTGTTTTATGATTAGAATTTATTATTAAATTTACATGATTATTACATTACAATATACTATGTCGTAAATAAATAAAAGCTTCTATCTTAAAATAACAGCCAATTTAGTCATCCAATCAGCTTGACCTTATGACCTTAATAGACACGAATACAATACAACAGGGTTAATTTTTTATTCTTGTTGTATAACGATTGTAAAAATTTAATTATAAATTACTTTAAAAAATAAATATTTAACGGATTATTATGAGAAATTTGATTCGTTTAATATTATAACGTAAATAACAGTAAGAAAACTAATGTAAATTAGAAGAGCTACTTTGGAAAACAAGTTTTCATTATCTTGGTAATTGATTTCTTAAAGTTAATATTGCTTTTGATTTCAATCGAAATAAAAATGAATGTTATTTATAAATCATATACTCTTGTAAATATTACAATGTAAAGAAATATTATTTTTGTGAATATAACTTAACTAGCCAAAATATCTCTTCATCAAAATTTAACTGAAATAAGAATGCCAAAAATCATTGAAATTCGTAAGCTGCCAGCCTTTGCATTTATTGTATTTTGGGGATGAATTTTTTAAATTTGAACAACGCATTTGACGTCAATGGTTGCTGCTTAAAATTATAGTCAATATCTTGGTTGAATGCGTTAAAATCAGTTACAAAAATGTAAATGGAATATTCGCTTTCGATTCGAATGTTTATAAAATGTATAAAAAGCAGATAAAACTAATACAATGTGCAAAGATATATAAATCGCTGTTGACTCCTAGAATAAAGATTATGATTTGAAAGATTAAGGTTCAAGTGTGTGCATAGCCTGGCATTTATATACGTCCGTCTATTCTTTCAGATTCAAACCCCTTATCGGGTCAATTGGAAAATGCTCGAGTCCCACCCATGTACTCGTCTTTCCGCGCTTCTTTGTTATCAAAAAATTGTCTCCCGAAATGTCGTACCAGCACCAATACTGATATATACCATTGTTAGGGTTGAAATGATTCGTATTCTATTTGATGTTGTCACCACTTATTTATTTATTACAAGTATTTTAACAAAGTTATTTTCGGCGTATATGATAATGATGTCTGATTATATATATATATATAACTATCGCGTATAATAGTTCGTTAACAAATTATAAATCTGACTTTTCGTTCGTTAAATAATTGCGTTTTTGACGATGTTTCTGTCTATTTACAAATTATAAGTCTGACTGTCCGTATGTCCTATTCACTTATATATATTCTCTTTCCCTACTCCGTTGTTAAGTGCATTCCGCTTTCGTTTGTTTACCGTATTTTAGCCATCGAACTTTGACAAGGTCCCTTTTTATTTCTATATGACACTTATTTTCCCGGACCCGTCTGTGCGCCATACCGTTTTTTTTTTTCACGTCCGTCGTACATTTGGTGCTAGCCATTTTATGGCCCTTCGGTATCCCGGGCTGCTGCTCGCATGCCTGGAAGGGTCCGCGTCTCAATCCCTTCTCGTCTTTCCTCTTCGTGGCCCCTGTAAGCCACACGCCTTCGTCTTCGGGGTCCCGCCTCCTCCTTCCAGTGCAATGGCAGGCCCGTCTATAGACCGATAATCCCTCGTTGTCCTCCACGCGTGTTGATTTTTTGCTTTGCTGTAAGTAACTCCGAGTTGCTCGCGATTTCCCCTAAATAATTCCTCGCGTGATCATTTTTTCCATTGCCGCGTTCATCTAGCGGCGCGTACCTTCCGTGAAAGATACTTCACGGTGGCGCGTGTATTCTTTGAAAGACTTTTCGCGGCGACGTGCACTAAGCTAACATTGCCCCTCACCCCGGGCGGGGCTCTGCAAGGGTATCTCATTACTCCTCGCCTCTCTGAGCTCCGAGAGGCGAGTACGTGCTGCAGGCGTCTCCGCGACACGCAACTTGAGGAGTGGAGGCGAGCGACCCGTTGTCCGTCTCCTGACCGGGTCCGGAAAATTTAATCCATTTGTTTATAATTGTTTTTAGCTTACCTTGCCAAAGTTCGATTTTTTTTCGCTCTACGTTTTCCGTTGACGCTTTCCATTTTCAACAACCATTCAGTGCCAAGGGACAATAATCTAGGGAACACTCGCGAATTCTGGTCGAAGTGCGTAAGGCAACAAAGTGCTTAAGCCTAGTTTCGGTGTCGGATGCCAAATTTATGAATTATGAGATGAATATTTGGCGAACTTTGTATTGTTCCAAAATTTTTACAACTACACGCCTATTTCAATTCCTCCTGGGAATTTTGGAAGCTTGTCTTGTCACTACACTTCGACACTCTTTTTCTTAAATCTTCGTATTTTCTTTATAATCGATTTCGATATAATCGACTAGTGAACGCAAATTAGTCAAACTTCTCTTTTCTTTTGGAATCGTACATATATCCATTTTTTGCAATAAAGCTTGACCTTCTTTCGACTTTTTTCTCTCCTTTCCAAAAATCATATTGTCGAGATGATTCCGACTCATTCGTGTATTTACTTGAACGATGATTTTAACTGTCAAAAGTGGCTGCACTCCTTCTTATCAACGACTGAGATTCTAATTTTACTTCTTGCTTTCAATTCATCACTGAAGAATCAATTTTTCAACTTATTCAATTCTAATTTATTCAATATCTACGAGTATTAACGGCTTTCTCTGTAGCATCGTATCCATTCACCAAATAAAAGATATTAATGTACATAGCTAATAAATAGTTTGAAAAATTTATTATCGATACTTCGTACGCATTCAGTGATTAATTCTATATTTAAGCATAAATGGAACAAATTTTTAAAGTTATACCAAAAAGTAGATTCCCTTATTATAGATCTTAAGTAAATTTTTATTTGATTAATTTTTCATTTTTCGAAATTGTTGTCTTTGCATAAAATTAAAATTTTAAGATACAAATGTAAACAGTAATATTTTCTTATTATTATATATTTACTTTACGTCTAACTAGTTTATGAATTATTAATATGCTTTTTTATTGATAAATCTATATTATTTTAGTTTATAAAAATAAGTTTTACAATAATGAACTTTGAATTTTTTTTATTTGTTTTTACAGATGCTTAATCATTCAGTTTTTACATCTATTTACATTTGATTAATTACTACCTTCTATGATTTTGGTAAAATATATTTCCTACGATACAATTTCTGATATTTACTTTGAAATTAGTTATCTTTATTTGCAATGTGAAATAATAAAACAAACAATGTAGTTTCTAAGATTTTTTAAAAATTTTTAATGAAATCTATCTTTTTCTTCTAATTTTTACATGGATTATCATTTAAAATCTATTTAATAGGTCATGAAGAAATTTATCAATTTATTTAAACTAACTAAAAATATTCCTTTATTTTTAATTAAAATGTAGATAAAAATAATTCCATTAAATTATTTAGAAAATTTTAAATACTTTTTTGTAAAGATTATTAAAGCCATAGTGTTTGATATAAACATGTATATTATATTATAAAAAAACTCAATTATCAATTATCCTAATTAGAAAGTAGACTATGTATAGATATATAGATATATAGATATAGAGATATAGAGATATAATATTATATTATTAAATAATATAAAATTAAATATATTAATATATTCTGATCATTTGGTATTTTTAACAAATGAAATAAATTGTTTTTAAAATATCGATAGCTTTTTTATTCTTCGTATTGAAATATTTATAAATGAAGTCCTAATGATTATAATTATTAAAAATTTCCGATGTAACTGTAAAATTATTATCAGTTTAAGAATTAAATTGGCCTATTTTCTTTAATCATTATTATAAACTACATTATTATTTAAATTTTATTTGAATTTGATAAAACTAATATAATTTTGGTTATCATTTATGATAGGCAAACTATCATTAATTAAATATAATACGATAAACTTCGTTTATCGACGATTTATAAAACTATAGATTTAATAACCATAAAAAAATATTTTTAATTCTATCTACATTGGTGAAGAAATTTTTTTATATAAATTAACTATTATAGAACTTAATAATCATGGAAAACTATTTTGCTTAATGATATTATGCTCGAGTCTTCGTTATGTTTTAATAATTCTATATATTTTGATGATGTGCGGTATTACGCAATCGAGCACTAATATTACAAAGCAAATCTCTCGAGAAAACGGTATGTTAGCGGTGTTGAGGATCAGCTTCCTTCGAACAAAATATCTCGCGTCAGATATAACAGCATGGATAGCATAGAACATTATGAAAAAACAATTTGATTTGTAATTTTCCTATGTATATCCAAATATTCCAGATACTTGCAGATCCATTATATTTATATTTGGCAGTAAATATTAAATATTTTTTTAAAAGTAAAAAGATCGACGTATACGAAAGACATTTATTTTTATAATATTATCAAGATGTAATAAAAAAAAAATATGTCTCATAAATATTTACTCTACTTATACAGTCTTTATGTTTACAGCCTTTTATATCTCTTTCATATTTGTTAAAAGATTAGTAAATAAAAAATTTAATATAATATTTATTTTAATCTACACATAGACAATTGTTTTATTTTAAATACGCATATCAAGAAAACATTATTTCATTTAATGCATTATATGTACAAATGAATTATAAAAATTATAATACGATATTCTAAATTCATCGAAATGCCAAGACATCAGTCATTACTATTAGCAGTTTCTATTTTTTTTAGTTTAAAAATAAACATTACTTCTTTGAAAATGGAAATCAAATTTCTTTAATTTATTTTAATATTATTTTATTTTTATAACTCAGATTTCAACTGTCTCAATATTGTTTTATTTTACCGATTGTTTTATTCTATGCGCAATAAAAATTATTGTATAGATTTAATAATATTCTATCTTATATATACATTGTTCGCTGTATTTAAAATTTTTTTAACCTTCTATCAACGCATAATCGTGACAATACATTAAAATATTCTTGGCTTTAAAAATATATTTATACCGTAACTAATTACTTCAATAAGAGCTACAAGTAAATATTCGTCAATAAAATATATCACATAATTCAACCTCGAACATTCATTAGAAGTAGAAAAAAATAATTTTCTTAAATAATCCTTATTGTCCACTTGTTTCTATTTAACATAATCCAATTTATCGTCATTTCATAAGTAATATACCGATAGTGATTTTGCCCTTATATCGATACAAAAATCGTTTGAGTTTATAAACTTAAAAACCCCATATTTTATACATCATTTTTATATACACTATTAACAGTATTCAAATAATACATTATGTTTTTAAAAGATACCTATTTTTTTCTTTTTATTTATCCTAAAATAAAAACTATATTCTCTTATTTATCTCAAATGTTTAATTATACTATGAATAGAGTATTTTAATATATAAAATAGGATTAAACATATTATGATATTTATAATTTTAAATATAAATTTTAGCAATTTTATGTTTAATAGCTTTTTCTTTGTAATGGTAATCTATTAAATATAATTATTAAATATATATTTTAATAATGTACTTATAATATTTATTATCTATTATACGATATAGTATAAGGTTAAATTCAAGAATCAATGAAAATTGTAGTAAAATAAATTTGTTTAATTTTTCATAAGACTATAAAATTATATTTATATAATGAAATAATCCAATAAATTATATTTTAATTAATGCTGATATTACTAATATTAAATTTTGATTCAATTAGAGTAGTTTATTATTATAAGAGACTCAATGATGTTACATTTCATGATTTATTAAAATAATATATAGTAGCTGATTTTTATTTTATTCTTTAATTATCTGTGCCAGTCGTAATGTGATTAGTTATAGTTATTGTGAGTATATTAGCATGGTTAGATACTTCCACTCAAAGGAAGTTAAATTGATTCATTTAAATTTTGAATACTGTACTTCTTCCAAAGTTTTATTATGTTTAGAAGGTAGGGATATTACTAAATATTGGAACTGGGTTAATTTCTGTAACTATACTAATTTTATAATATAACTTTAATATTAAATATAATTAATATTAAATATAATATTATGTTTAAATAAAAAATTCTAATGATTAGGAATGAGATAAAAGTTTAAAAGTAATTCATATTTATTCTTTTGGTTTAAGTTCTAAGCTATTACATCATTATTTTGCTTGCATATTTTTCAAATTACAAATCTTTTTTTCTGTCGAATAATTTTTAACTATGAAAATTAAAACACTTAATCGTTTATTCTATCTTTTGATATAATTTTCATATATTATTCTTCAATACTTTCAATTTTATATTTTCATTTAATTTTTACTACAATATTTAATAAAATAATAATAATAATATTTATTAATTAATAATAATTTTTTGAGTTTAAAAAACATCAGCCAAATACATTCTGGAAGTTTATTAACGTAATAATAGTTATCATCTTGTTACACAGAAAATATTGTGATATTTTTATAAAAATTATTGTAGTGCAATGTTGTATACAAAATAATATATTTATATCAATAATACATAATATATTAAATTTCTTTGAAATTTACCAATTTATATGTTATTTTCTTTGTTACAAATTCTCATTTATCATTCACATATTTACTTAAAATAAATATTATACGTGAAGAAAAAATAATATAACAAATTCAATATATATTACTTATCTATGCATCTTTTAGCGATATAAAATGATGATGTTCATTTTGTTACAGAAATATTTATAATTATTATCTAATAATACAATGATAAAAATATTTATAATGTTTTTGATTATTACTTCTGATTACAAAATTTTATACGGAAACTTTTTTAAAATTTAGATACAAAACAATTAGAATTCATTATTAAAAAAGAACAATTAAATTACTTTTACTACACAGTATATTTATTATATATAAAAATAATACTTTCAATTTTTATCAATTGCTATTGTTATTTCCTTAAATTCACATTTTGCATTCTTAGAAATTACATTGATTAAAATATGAAAAATATTTATATTTTGATTATTAAAATTAATAAAAATTATAAATGAAGACAGCTTTACGTGATTTTTTTCTTTAAATTTTTGGTTAAGAAGAATATATTCCTTTGTATATTGTCAAATTAGTGATATAAATTTTTATTATAATAACAATACTAGAAAGTTTAATTGTTATAAAGCAGATTATATATATTATATTTATAATATTGTAACTTTATCGTAATATAGAAAATCCTTACCTTAAATACAAAATATTTCTTTTGATTTAAACTTCAATCTGTTTATTCTTTCAAATAAATTTTATTATATGTCTATTAATACTTTATAATTTAATAAAATAATCTTATTAGTGAAAATTTTGCACACAAAGTAAAATTTTACTTCACTCATTACAAATGTTTTAAATTTTTATTAACAGTATCTTAAATTGATACTATAAAACTTATAGCTAAAGTATAGTAAAAATTTACTATGCATTTCCAAATTTTATACCATATTTTGGTTTATTTTGAAGTATCGGAAAATTATCTTATGTCATGATAAGATTGATCGACTTGTGTAATAAATGTTTTATTAAAACAAGTGTTCTATGTTATGTGTTATTTTATAAAAGTATCTATGCAAATATAGATGATCTATTCCAATTTTCAAATCTTTATTACAATAACTCAAATGAAGAAAAATTTATACAAACTTTATAGATGTCTTTTGAAAATCTGATTTGCGGGACTTATTTCTAGATTAGTTTTTACTAACAAAACTCACTTAAATGCTACCATAATGTGAGAATTGATCCTTTAAAGATACATTTATGAGATAATGAACTATATTTTTAAAATTTTATAACACGTATAGATATTATTACATTTTGATAATTGCATTTTATAAAAAGCTTTACTGATCCAAATATTTTTACAGATAAAATACAATATATTCTGACATGGTTTAGTACTCATTTATAGGTTATTGTAATATAATAACTTATTATATTATGTAATTTTTTTACATCTCATTCGAGTTCAAAATTTTAATAAAGAAAATTTTATTATTTAATACCCAAGAATAATTTATAAAATTAATTATATTTAAATTGTAACAAAATCATTTATAAAAGCAAGATATTTAGTGAAATTTTTATTTTTTTATTATATAAACAAATATTTAAGTATAATTTTAACAGTTTTTTTATTATGTTATAGAAAATACTTTTTTGAATTAATTTTTAAACGTATTTTATTTAAAGATACAAGTCAATTTTATAAAATACTGACTTCTGTGTGTTAAAAGTAAAATTTAATAAAAAAAAATTATTTTTATTTATATATGTTGAAATTACTTTGAAACTATTAACATTATACAAAAGATTATGTTTTTTTTTGCATACTTGATATCAATATTTTCTATATTTCTACTATTGTAAATAAGAAAAAGATAAGTAACAAATAATTCAACTTTTTTTAATTTTATATAATAATGGAATTACGAAATTCATTTGATTAATTGAAAACACAAAAACCTAAAATAATTTTTTTTTAAATTTACTTAAATTATTCTAACATTATTATTTTAATTGTATATCTTTAAACAAATAATATTATAACAATCAATTAAGATCTTTCAAATCTTCTCCTAACTTTCGAATAATAAGAATGTCATAAAATTGAGAAACTATATAAAATTATGTTAATCTTTTACTTAATATTATAAAGTTAATAAAATAAATAATAAAATAAATATAAGACAAATAATGAAACGAAAATTCATCGTAAGAATATATTGTAATGAAAATTAAAATACATTTGTACTCGACCTCTAAGCTAGTAATAATTTTTCGTATTACCAGAGAAAAAATTCGGTCGACTGAAGCGCGTAGTTCTGATTAATATAGAGTAACTGCAGGAGAAAACAAATAGGTACACAAACACGATGACCTACATACGATTGTACGAGAATCAGTCACAACATCCACTGATCAATGGAAGAAATGGGTAGATGAGGATTATATAGAAAGAGAAATTGTATACACGCAGGAAGATATTCAACAATCCTAAAGGTTCGATCTACGTACACATACAGCGAGGCATAAATCGAGTTTTCGTTTCTTTTAAAAAGATTTAACACAAAAAGATATAAAATGATCGAACGCGTCTATATACCACGATGCTCGTTCCCCTCTTCATTATTCGTTTCTCTCATTTCGTTTTACTTCATCGCCGTCGTTCCAAATTGGCGACTCCAACGGCGTCGAGCGCCGCTTCAAAAATAACATCACATTTGCGACATATATGCCAGTATTCGATCGGTATGTACCATCCGAGAGAAAGAGAGAGAGAAGGAGAACTCTTCCGTGCGCGCGCGCGCGGGCGGACGTGTGTAAATACAAGCTGTCGTACGGAAAAAACTGGTCGATCGATCTTCTCGCGTCTGTCTCTGTTCGTATAAAATGCAAGCTCTACCTTTCCAATATACTTTCAAACAGTTGCAACTGGACCCGAACGAGCGCACACATTTACGCGTTAAGGGCACGAGTACTCAATTGGGCTCGTACAAATAGCAATTTACGTATACATGCGTTTAGAAATATGCGTGTATGTACCCTCGCATACAAGCAGTCCATAGACGCGATTACGTTACTAAATGTAGCACGAGTACGGGAGTATCGAAGCCGAGAGCAAGCCAACTCTATTCGTGCCTTCCGAGTGCCCCGTCTATTTACTCGTCTACTTGCGCGCGAAGGGCGCACTTATGCGCGTTATAAACGAGGCGGGTACGACGCTTACTACAGGGATGGGGGCGGCCCGAGCGGTTACATGGAACGCTGTCGGCGATGGACGAAGTAAGTCGAGTGCTGGAAGAAGCTGGTGCAAGAACACGCCTGCACAATTAGAGCGTATCATGCAACGGTTAAAAGTAAAAGGTTAAGTTAAGGTAAAAGTAAAAGACTCTAAATGTGTATCGTCATATAAATAGTTGTCTAGTGAAAATGGCGCACGTACGAGTACCTATGACTATAACGTGTCATCGTTTTCAGTTTCGCCAATAGCGATGCATCACTTCTCTTTTTCAATATTTAATTTCGAATTTCATCGATCTCTTAGATTTGACTCTCCACGTCTTGCCCGCGAAAATTATATTTCACTTTTAAATTCGTAAACATGAACGCTTCGAAGATTCACAATGTTTCGATTTACAATGTTAATTCAATCTCGGAAGTATTATAAATAATTAAAATGTTAAGATATATCTTTGAAATTATGGGTAACTGAAACAATAAACGGGATGACAACGATACGAAGGATGATTTTTATCTATTTTTACTTTCCGCCTAATTACTTCGTTTTGCAAGTCTTGAAATTAATTTAGCATACGACCTTTCTCTCAGTTTAATCAGCATTATGAATAAATTGTTCATATTTTTCTATAACTTTATAAATATTAGTTTGGTTTCTTGTTTAAATTAATTTTTTATAAGATCGACATATATTTTTTTAAAGATCGTCTCGATCATTAATTTTGCAAAATAGGTAAATGTATAAATCTGCAAAGGTAGAATATATTCATCAAAATACTATTTATTAAATTTGTGTTTAGATTAGAATGGGTGGCTATTCTTTCTAAGAAATGTAATAATGCCGTTCGCGTACAAACAGAAATATTTTTTATGCATTTTTTATAGAATATATTTTTCTTCTTTTGTCATTCGATTTAGACTGTAATCTATTTTACATTTATATTTTATTATTATATAGGTATATTTCTCGTGTTGCAGGAAGTTCTACACTTTTGTTCTATTTATCATTGTTTGTTGCCAGACGCGACACATCTAAGAATTTATGTCACATGCATATTCCAAGTATATATATTATTATCTATAAAGGAACATTACTTTACTATATCACGTCTTGTGAAAGTTATTTCTATCTTGCATTCGGAATTTAGTGGAATAAATTAAAATAAATAATAAAAATTCAAGTAGCATAATTATAATATAAAATTAAAGCTTTACTTATTCTAGTAAAATGAATATTCAAGAAAATTTCTATAGTCGGTTTATTTGATTTTCATAAAATCGTGATTGGATGCAAATTTGTTATTTTTTACAAAATAATGCAATTTTTCATCTTTTAAATCATAATAAAATTAAAAATATTATCATTATTCGAATTGATCGATTTATCATTCTTAGTTATCGTTGTTTCTTTTCTTCTCCGAATTACCAACTATTTATGTATTATTCTAGATTGATCTTGATTTCCAATTATAAAAACTCATAAATTTCACGTAAGAAATTACTTTTAAAAAATCTAAATTATCTAAAAATATGTAACGATCGTCTTAGAAATATGACACCCGAATTAACGTTGAAATTCTCGTTTTTTCTTTAACAAAGAAACTTTAGTCTTATTATTTTCAACTATTATTTGCAAATGAAATTTTTATTTAAATTCTATTTCATAGTCTAAACTCTAATATTTTCCACTAGGACGTTAATACTTGTCTATCAAGTTGATTCGCCTAACGATAAATAAATTAACGCGAAATCGTAATTTACCTCCGTTTTCCTTTATGCCAACATATACTTACTTTGAAACGAGTCAATGCCTTCAGCTATATGGATATGCTGTCTAAATGCTTTCACCCCCTTACAAAATCATACGTATTTATTTAAATTTTTTATCCATAGTTCAATTTATAAAAATTATTGAAATCGATAATTAAAAATAAAATTTATTGAAAATTTTGAATAGACGCGATACATAATAATCTATCACAAATAGATGTGTCATA
Organism: Dolichoris vasculosae; assembly: GCA_018907195.1. Classification (NCBI taxonomy): domain Eukaryota; kingdom Metazoa; phylum Arthropoda; class Insecta; order Hymenoptera; family Agaonidae; genus Dolichoris; species Dolichoris vasculosae. The sequence continues at coordinate 5,798,797 of JACCHY010000003.1, forward strand.
CTTTTTTTACAATTCAAAGAAGAAACACATTAAAAAGGATAATGTACAATTCTTGAAATACCACAATGAAGGGTATAATGCATCACTCAATACCTGTTATAATAATATAATTTGAGCCGACATATATGTAAAATAAGGCGAATTAGATTCTCGGGAGATTCAAAGCTTTGGTTTGGTTATCTCTTATCCCGTTCGTTCGAATACATTCATTTTTATCACTAGACCGATATGAAACATTGTGAATCTCAATCTCTCCTATATAGATACTTATAAAACATTCTGTGAATCAAGTAGATGCTCAATATCGTCGACGAATATATCAAGATTCTAAGTTTACCGGGCCACTTGTAAGTAGCTTATCTGCGCTAAGCTACTCCAATCTCACGTACAATATGCTTTTCTATTCTGATCAGTATTCATTGTTTATAATTCTATTTCATTCTTCAAAAAACAACATTAACTAGAACAAGTTGGCTGATAACTTTTCCAAGCTTAATATCTGATCGTTCAATTGTTTAAGGCTGTAAGTAAATGTATAGAACACAATGGCAAATGGACTAGAATGTACTAAAATATTGGAAAATGTCTATAATAATAACGAAATAATGAAACCAGATATTTGATATTCGATAACATGCTTAGATAAAGGCAAAATTGAAGTTAGTCTTTTATCTTTTATACTTTTCGAATTTATTGAATTAAAAAATAAGTATGTAAATTGACATTCGATTGGGGTTCTAAATTAGAGGAAATTACTCTTCTTCATAAACGTTTATTTCTCATTGAAGAATCAAGAAAGTTTTTACTATTGTACATTCGACACGATATGTTTCGTATTATTACAGTTTTATTTTATATTTAAATCTTTGTTCATATTTTGTAATTCTTAACTTTCAATTTACAATATAAATTATTTAATATTTTAATTACTTTTAGTCTTTATTGAGATATAAAATAAATATTTAATAAATATAATAATTAAATAATAAATGAGTTGATTTGATATTTTACAAAATATTTATAGAAGTTTTTAATAATATTATAAAGAATAAATCTTAGTACATAATTACGAATTCCGTATCCGTAAGTAAATTAATTTAAATCTCTGATCATAATAAAATTTACTGTGAATTTTAAGAGTGGAAATTCGTTATATCAAAAAACTACTTCAGAAAGTTTAAAAATATAATATAATCAACTATTTTGTACAAAAAATCTATCTCTTTAAAAATTTGTTATTAAAACATCTTTTCCTACATAAAATGGACAAATGGAATTTTATATTTCTTTTATGGACACGAATTATTAATGAAATTATTAAACAAAAATTGACAAAGAAATACTCTACTTAAAATTATAAATATTATTACCTTTATATTCATTCATTAAATACATTCGAGAGTTTTAATTATTTTCTTATTGAAATAAAATATAAATAAAAAATAAAAGTTTACTTTTCTAAAACTATCGATAATGTGAATCGATACAAACTCATTTTTATGAAATTTTTCATGTAATAGAATTTCGGTCAATTTCTATTTAGCAAACTTCTCAAGCCACAATGTAATCGTATTTCAGAAAAGGAAAAAATGAAGTACAAAACGAAATACAAGCTCAAAGAAAAGTAAATAAAAAAACCTTGAGAATAAAAGAAATCTCTAATAAAAATAAACTCTTAGAATCCCTAAAAAAATTTCCTCCACAGGAATCTTAGAAGACGTATCAAGGCTGACATTATAATAAGTGAGATCTGAGACCACTAAAAATAGATTTTTCATTCGCGTAAATGGAAAGAATTGTAAAGCGATAAAGATAAGGCGAGAGAGAATAAGAAAGATATAATAGACTGACAGGTAGCTTTTCCAGCTATGAAGAGGCATGCTGGACAAGCTTACACTGACTGTTCAATCTTCTCGATAAACTTTTGTGAAGATGCAAACAATTGAATCTCCCTTTCTTTATTTTTTCTTTACTTCCTGCAAGAGTCAATTGTGTGATACATGTTTGCATCTTGACAGCTACCATTTTACCTACCCATAAGAACTTTTCTCTTTTATTTTTAAATTATATTTTAGAAATTAGTAATAATTATATAAAGATAATCTTTAACTCTACAGATTTTCAGAAAATATAATACATGAAAATTATAAAGAAGTGTAGGAAATTTGGGTTACATCAAAAGTTTGTTGTACCCTACCTCAATTCATAAAATTATCCTTTTGATTTAAACTCATATTGTTGTAAATAATTATGCATTGTTAGTGTTAGAATAAATATTTATGAAATAGAAATCATTCCGTTTTTAGTATTCCTGAGAAAGAATTAAATATTTAAGTAGAAGCACTTGTGTAAATTAATTTTCAATCTGTCTTTCAATTTACTTAACTTATTAATCAAATGAATTTTATAACTTTTATAAAACTTAATAAATAATTATTTAAGAATGGATCTAATCTCAGAACATTTAAAGTTGAAAGACGAAATCAGTTATAGAGAATAGTAGAGGTTTGATGAAAATCTGATTATTTACTAATATTGAATAAGCAAAATTATCTCAGAAAGGAAAAATTTGCAGTTGATCAATACTGATTCATTTAGTATAGTAATCCATAAAATATAGCAGCAGTAGATATTTATACAAAATCAGCACGATTTTACGTAATATTTTTACTAATCTTGGATCTACAATATACATTACTAGTAGAAAAATTAAGCCACAAATACATGAATGTGTATTTAGGACCGGCATTGAATGTATTTAAGTATTATATATTGTTGATATAGAACACATGAATCTGAGGGAAATTCTAATTTTGAAAACTAACAGAAGAACTAGATATTCATTTGTATATATATATATAAATAAAAGCTTTATATAATACATAATTATATTATGTATTAAAATAAAACTTATTAAATTTTAATTGATGTGAAAAATGAAAATAAGATTGGATTTTATATGCTAAGCAGCGTTTGAGTTTTATACTTTTTACGTGAACGTTAGCACGAAAGTTTAACTACTTTAACAAATAATTGTAGAAGTGCCATTCACTGGTAAAGTAGTATAAAAAGCTTACTACTTTTAAATTTTTCAAATAGTTTTTTTACTGTGTTAAAGTAGTACCGGAAATTTACTAATGTAGTTGAAGTTCTAGTATCTTAAAGAAGTACTATATCCAAGTAAAATAAACTTTTTTAGTAATAAAAGTTTTACTTTTATGTAATTATTTAAATATTTATTTTAGGCTTATTACTGCATTAAGTTTTTTATATTAATTAACTTAAAATTATATTATAATGTACTTCATACTATAATTTAATAGTATAATAATTATAATTTTAAACAGATCATAGTGTAAATCATAAAATATGCTACCCGAAGTATTATATACTAGTGTATCATTTTATTTATCTTATATCATTTTGTATCATCTTTGCAATTAAATTTTTAATGTAATAAATTATTATATCCTATCATTATTATCAGAATTATTCTATTTATATTTTCATTGAAAAAATTACTCAATACAAATTAAATTATTTATTATTCGAGAATTATAAATGGCCTTTAAGAATGTTATTTAAAGGAAAGAAAAATCCTAGCTCACAGTTCCTAAAAAATGACAAATTATCTACTTCTCAAAAAGTTTTAATTGATATAACTTATATTTCATTTATGCTTACTGTAATAAATTTAAACGTAATTAAATATAATAAACTATCATAGTTTCAAGGTATTACATTTTTCTACATTCTTTTTTCACATAATATTTCGAAAGTCGAGAACAACAAATCTTTACTTTGAAAACAACTATAATTAATGATTATATTACAGCAAAATAATATTTAATAATACTTAAGAAATTATAAAATTTAAATATTATAGTAAGTAACATTAATAATATGAAGTAATATTAAGACTGAATAAAAGTTTCCTTGTTCTGAATTATAGAATAATATAATATACAATAATTAGCAGTAAATACATAATAAATAATAAATAATAATATTGAACTTCCATGAATTCTAAGTAACTTTATTCTAAGGGTAAAAATATAAGAAGGTTTAATTCATTACAATGTTTATTATAAAATAAATATAATGAAATATGTGTATATCATATACATTGTTATAAAAGTGAATTGTATTTTAAAATCTATATTTCATCGCCGAATAAAACATTTGAAAAAGAATATATATATATATATATTCATAAAAATAATTTAAATATTAAATTATATATAAATATTATCGTCAAAATTTAAGAATGTTATTTCAAATTAATATTTTTATCACGTCCTTTAATTTACACTTTAACAATTTAAAGAAAAAATTAGACATGTAAATAAAACTTCATTTCATATTCGATATGCCATAAATCTGAGTACATTATAAATACGATTCTGACTGAATTAAATGTGTTCTATATAATGTATATTATATAACTTGGAAAACATCAACTTAAAAAAATATTCATTTTGAGCATCAAAACTGCTTACATATAAATTATAACAATTTAAATAAAATAATAACATTTATTTTCATGTTTTAAAACTATTCAATATTGTAATAATTGTCTTTCTAAATTTACTTTTTTTTTCATTATAAAAAATTCAATGATTTTTATTAAATATAATCGATAAAATTTAATGTTTCTAGGTAATAATCGCTTAGTTTTAAAAAGATTGAACTAATAAGTGATTTTGATGGGTCTCAGTCTGTGTATTTATCTATTGTTTGCATCATTTTTTATTCCTATGAATAAAAACTATTGTCTATGTCAAATTTAAATTATTTGACATTCTATTTTATAATATTGATTGCAATTTAGTTATTTTTTTAAGTTAAAATATAATTAAACAATTTGGAAAAGTATTAAAGATCCTTTGGTAACTTAAATTGTTTTTAAAAAGAATATTCAACAAAATCATATTTTATCGATTACTGTAAAACCTTTCATTTTTCTCTTAACATTATACTACGTGAATTCAAGGGAGGAACATATACAGTATTAAATAAATTGGATCCATTGGATTTTTTCTTGTTCCAGGAAAGAAAGGAGTTTGATTTTTTTAAGATTAACATTTTCTCGATAGGAGAATATGAATACCCTTGTTTTTTTTACTCTAACATTCCATAACGGAAATGAATGGCTGAAAAAAGAATCTATATATATATATTTTTTTTTCTATTTCTGTTCATTCTTTGACGCGTACGGGCGTGTGCGTAAAATAATGAACACAAATGGAAAAATCACGAAATAAGAGAGAGTTTATATATAAATGAAATTAAAAGAAGATATTAATATTATGAAGAGTAGTGAAGGGTGAAAAAAAATAATGTTTGAAACTACGAGAAAGCTTTCTAGAAAAAATGGTAATAAGATAATGTGAAGGCAACGATTTTTAAATAAAATTTTAGGAAATGTTTTGATTCAGAAACTCTATATATAGAAATACTAACTACTATCAGTTGTAGTAAAAAAATATTTATGTAATATAGTTTCTTAATTTTATATATTGTTATCCTTTTTTGTATCGATATTAATTCATAATACTATATATTACAATTCAGTACAATAGGTAATTGAGTCATATATATATATATATATATATATAGATTAATTATATTATATTGTACTAATTTTATTAAGATTTATATAAGTTTTTAATTAATACGAAAAAAGTATATACTTAGTTTTATAGCGTTAAAAATTTAGAATTATTACAGTACTGGATCGATTTCATCTATTTTAACTTTTTCATTCTTAATGATACATAGTACAAGAATAGATAAGGAATTCTTATAAAATCAAATAAAGTAGTATTTAAATGTGAATTACTATTGTAATATGCTATATTTATTATATAAGTATAAAAATAAAAAATTATCATTTTCCGATGTAGGCCAAGTTCTTCGGGAATTTATACTTCAGTAGAAGACATATGTATCTTTAAGTGACACTTTTCCATTGTAAACCTCTTATTATCAGCGGTGCTTCAATAGGAAAATGACTGAGGGCAACTAAAGGCTTGCTTTAGTGTTATTTAGAGCTTGAAATTGTATATATATACATGGATGCTTTCATATTAGCAATGCGCAACAATGATTAAAAGCATCTAAACAAAGACGAGATGTTGAATGCACGATGCTATTACTGTAACGATTCTCATAAAAAGGCGATTTCAACAATTCTCCCTCGACTAAAAGTTAAGTTAGAAATTGCATTGTTTTAACTCAAAAATATGAGTAAAACGAAACGATTTTTCAAAATATGTTACTACTTTTGTTATGTAATAAGCATAAAACTTAATCCAATTCGATATTTATCGTAGAAGGTTTTTTCTAAGTATTGCAAAATTTTATTGCGTACAGTTATTACTGTATCTCATAAAATGCCTTTTACTTCTTTATTTATTTCATAAAAGTATATTTTGTACTTATCGCATTATTCTACAAATTAATAATAATAATAATAATAATAATAATAATAATAATAAAATTATTAATAATAATAAATTGATACTCAACGATTAAAATTCTTAAATTTGATTACACATTCTTTTGGAGATATTATAAAAATATATTTTGTTGTATAGAAATATTCATGAGACTAATTTTAAATTATTATAATATAAGATAAGCTAAATTATATTAATTTTATTCTTATAATTTTAAGATTGATAAAATAATAATAAAAGTTTATTATAAAAGTTTTATCACGATAAAAAAAATTGATAATAAAATTTTAATAAATATAAACTCTATATTAACATTCATAAATTTATTTAATTGAAACAAGTTTTTTTAATAAATTTTTATGTATTTTTATATTCTTCATTTTCAAGAATTCAATAAATAAAAGGTCTTCTATTAACTGAAAAAAAATTTTCATATATTTTTAGAAATTATGTATATTTATGTTTTTTAGATTGTAAAAACGATTATTTTCAATCAAAAAAATGTACACTAATTGGTATGTTTTTATGATTAAACGAATTAGAATAATTAAATGATATAAAGTAAGTTGTGTAGTCCAAAAAAAGTAAAAGCGTCAATTTTTCATTGTATTTATGCAAACTTGGTTTAAAAAATTTCTATATTACTGTACTAGCAAACAACCGCAAACAAATGAAAAAGTAGATAAGTATTAAAAAAAACGAAGAAAAAAATAATGTAAAAAATATGAATAAGTAGATAAACAATACAAGAGAAAATAGATACACTTTAAAGAAGCGCAAAAAAAGTCTATCTATTTTTAATTCTTGTCTAAATGAGACAAGACAACAATTGTATTCTAGCACCATTGAACCTGTAACTGCCCTCCGGAAGCTCCACGACACCGCCTAGAATCATTGATACAGCCTTACAGCCTTTTTTTGCTTCTCTTTTTGCTTTTGTGAATACTTATCTTTCTCTCTCTCTCTCTCTCTCTCTCTCTCTCTATATATATATATATATATATATATATATATATATATATATATATCCCTCAATATTCCACTCAATTTTAAGAGGTCAGCTACTGATTGCTTTTAAAAATCGTACATCATTATCAATAGTTGATTAGTAAACTTTATTTGGATTATTTTAGGTATAATTTATTTCAAGATCTTCGTTCTTTATTACATTAAAACTTTTAACCTTACATTTAAATTATATAAGAAACTGAATTCTATATATTTAATAATATAACAAGAGATTTGTTATATTAAAAATGTTCTTTTATAATATTTTATTTGAGAAGAATAATTATGAAACGTAACTGAAAGTTTTTTATCATTAACTTTTATGTATAATTAACTATAATGTAAAAATTTTGTTTATATTCTTCTTTTTTTCTCGTTAAAACTTTAAATTTCTGAATATAATCATATATCACAATAATTACTTGATCTATAATATTTAATTATATATTACTTCCATTTATTTGATTTAATAAAGTAAAGACAGCAAAATAAAAAATATTAATAAAAATGATAATAACCAGTTTCTATACGTTGTCAATATTTGCAAGTTTTTATAAAAAGTAACCAATCTTCTCATGAGAAATCTATTATTTTTTTAAATAAAGTTTATAATTTCACTTAATACTTACTTTATATGTGAAAGACTATTATAAATACTTTTTATAAACATTTTCTTATGTATATTACAAAATAGTAAAAAAATTTCGAATAAAATATTTTTTTAAATTCGTAGTTCATAATATAAAATATAAAATAACTTAGATAGTTAGACTATAACCAATTTAATACTACTATTCTATTATGTTATATTATGTTAAATTATATTATATTAGAAAACATGTATCATCAACTACTCATTGAATTAAAAATATATGCTTGATAAAGCTCAAATAAAGTTTTTCTTTAAATTTATTATAATATGGAAGTTAGTGGCAAATGAAATACTGCTAAAATAAATTCATTAATATGTGATGAAAATTAGAAAGATTACAACATTTTAATGCAATAAAGTACTTAATGTGTTACATATGAGAATATGAAATTATATAATAATTTAAATCTTATATTATCTAAACAATTTCTAATAGTTTATTGTAATCATAATAATTTTAAAAAATAATATTATATTTTGAATACATTCAATATTATATGTAATTAATACAATTCATTGCATAATATTTTTGTGTTTGTGATGTAAAAATCGAAATGTATTGGATTAAAATTGTGTCAATTTTACAGGATAAAACATCTATCTTAATAATGAAAATAGTAATTTATATTTTTTAGATAATAAAAATTAATTTCAATTTTTTTATTATTTAATTATGTTATGTTTTAAATATTATCAAATATATATTTAATAATATTTTTATCATATTCAAATACGATTCTACTAAACTTATTTTAATATAAATATTAAATAAAATCTTCTAATTGGAATAAAATAAAGTTAAGAAGTCAGAGTATTTAATTTATTTTCGGTTTACTTTTCTTTTAATTAAAAATTGATTGTTCTGATTCTTAACTGTAAGAAATAAATAAGCTTTTACATTGAATTATCTAAAATGTTTAATGCTTCATTATCATTTTTCTGTCAACTTTTCTCTTTGTTTTCCTCTCTTTCTTTTTAGATAGCTCATTTGCCATTTTTTATGTAATCTAAAAATAATATATATTTCAAAAAATTAGTAAATTAATTTAAAATGAACTTTATTTTTTTAATTTAAATAGAATTCCATGTAAGAAATTCATAATAATACTTTTCCATATTAAATGTAGGATATATATATATTTTGATAAATGATTTCTTGCTTGCTAAAAATTCTTTTTTATAATTTTTGAAATTGTTATAGTATATACTAAAATTAAAAGTATTACTGTAGTCGATTAATAATATAATTTATATTTTTATAAAACTTATTAAGGAAGTTGAAAAATGAAAAATTTTTTTCGAAAATATAAAAAACTTATTGAATGTAATACAATTTTCAAAATATAATTCATTCCAATAATATTTTGAAAACCAGATAATAGATTAATACGAAAATATCATCTATAATATAATATATTTTAAAGAAAACAATATAATTTGAATTAAATAATGTTTTGATTTTCTATGTATAAACAAACTGTAAGAACTTTTAATCTTATTTCATAAACTTTAATATCATTGTCTGTTGCAAATTAGTATAACTGATAGATATTTTAAATAAATTATTTAACATAAGTAAAATGTATAGAAAACTAGATAAAAAAAATGAAAAAAAAATATTTAATCTTCTTATACTATTTTATATAAAAATATAGTGAAAAAAGTATAGTAAAATAAAAATCAATTACAGCTAGATAAAGATATCATATCTCGATAATGATAAATTTATAATATATTTAAATTGTTTTATTATTTATCATATCTTATTATTAAAATAAAATTTGTTATAAAATATATAGTACTAAAAAATATTAATATTAACGTTACATATTATATACAATAATTTCTCATGATTACTCAGAAAATTACTTTTGATTTTCAAAGTTTTATATTTAAATATTTAGATCGTTTTGTTGAATTTTATGAAAATTTTTAAGATTAAATACTTGAAAACTGATTCTATATTAATGAAAATGGATAGAATGAATGTTTGAAGATAAAAATGTTCTTCCTTCTTATGAAATCTAAAACGTTCTTAATTAAATTGGCATCCAGGGAATTTGCGATACGATCTCTGGTTATGATATTATTTCCAAATTTCAAAGTGCTCTATAAGCGGCATTTGAGATTATTATTATTTTTCCATTCATTAATATTCTTTTCAAAATCTCTTATGAAAAATTAATTAGAAATATGATATATTTTCTTCAATGACCGATATTTAAATTTTTTGTGAAAAAATAAATATAAAAAATTTACGCTTTCAAAACCATATTCTTAAAAAATATATTTAGTTATTTTATCATACCAAAAGTATTATATATCATATCAAAATTACAATCACAATATAGATTTTTTATATTTAAGTTAATAAGTTATTCGTAAAAAAAACATTTTTCAAATCCAAATGCATCATCGTTGAAATCCAACTTCAATTAATGGTACTCAACCGGAATCAGTTAAATATTTACATTTATTTTCATTAAATTTTTCTACTTTATTTCAAAGTTTATTCAAAATTTTATACTTAAAATAAATGATAAATTTATCCTTGAGTAATATTGTAGCTTTCAGTTTTCTAATCTTAGCGTTAAGTCATTGACATTAAAAAATTTATATTTTATTTTATTATAATCCTTTTTTATATTCCGAACGGTGCGAACAATCAGTACCAGATACAAAATAATTATGTGTAACTTATGTAATTAAATCTAGTCCATTAGTAATAAAACAGTATTCTAGTTTTTCGGCTGACCTAATTATCGAAACTATAATATATCAGAGTTTGAAAATTCCCTTTCTGTACCATAAATAATTATAAAACCTGCAAACGATTTTGCAAAATTTGATTAATTAAGATTTGCAAGATTACGCACACAGTTCATCGTATACAGCCGTTGTCTAAACTTGAAGTCCCATCACACTCGAGAAATTTTAACGTAGGTAATGAAAGCGAAGAAATAGAGTCTGTCGAATATTTGGATCATCATACTTCAATTTTATTTCCTTGAAATCCCCAATGAGATATTGATGGTACGATCGAATGAACTCGTGTGTTTAGTACACGCTCAATAATAATAACTATAACACATCGGAATAGAAGATTTTAGCATTACAATCACTAATATTATTTTGCAAATAACTACAAAAACATTATCAATAAAATTTTAATTTAGAGCCTAAGTTTATATATTGAATTTTGATAGCTTAGTTCAAACAAGTTTTAAAACATGATAATAGTTTCTATTCGAATAATAATGATGAATTAATATATTTCTAAGTCTCTTTTTCTATCTCCCCCTATTTATTTTTTCTCTCTCTCTCTCTCTCTCTCTCTCTCTCTATATATATATATATATATATATATATATATATATTACGCACACTTGATTAAATATGACTTTTATGACTAAATATTTCCAATACAAAGAAGTTTTTCCGTATTTTATTCTTTATATAACCAACAATAAACATTACTATTAAATCTGTTATATTACGAAATAGAAAAATATCCTATTTATTATTTCTTCGTTTTACTACGCGATACTACATTATGACGTATACCTATATACAGATATTGACTTATTTTTTTCAAATGTATTTATAACATTCATATTTTTATAATAAAATAATGCTTTTTATTATCATTATATGTTATTATTATTAGATTTACATATCTTGACTTTAGAAAAGCTTTTTAAATTCTGTCAGTAAACAGTCAGTAAGGAATTTGAGAAATTTGCATTGACTGAAAGATAGTCGAGCAAAGATTTCCGTATATTTCTTTTCCAAACAATTGAAAATGTATTTTTATTTCAATAGAGTATCATCTTCATAATTCATACAACATTTCTTATACGAAGATCTCTTTAGCATTTCTGTTTCTAAGTTAAATTGATTACAATAAACATATAATTTCTTTGCGAGTAAAAAATTAAATTTTTATATAATATATCTATATAAAAAAATAATACCAACAAATACACTTGAAACAAATTCATTAAAATATAATATAATTTATTAAAATATATATTTCACAAGTATTACCATTTAAAAAATTATGTATTTTACTTCGATATTTTTATACGGTGATTTTTAATATTTCAACAGACTTTATTTTAATAATATTAATTAATTAATGAAGTTTACCTACTATATAAAGATGCCAAACACCATAAATTTCAAATGCAAATTAAATAATAATTTGTGGATTGTACCATCAAAACTTAATAATAATTAGAATTTAAATCAGATTTAATAAAGTGATTTAGATTTTAAATTTGAATTTTAATGAAAATGGTAGTTTTTAGAATTAAATGTAGTTAAATAACCGTGAAGCGTTTGAATGATCAAGTCAACGATAACGTCTGGCACAAAATAGCATATAATCATCCATGTAGAGAATAAAACAGTCCATACGAGGATCGGTACATACTGTTTGGAAAGCCGTTAACTCATTAGGTGTCCTGTTGACGTCGTACACTCATACCGCCTTTTAACAAGCAAATTTGATCGATCGCTACTGTACCCGTCTTTATCCTGGCTTACATTTTATGGAAAGTAAAACGATATTTGTGTTTCAAATGACAGTTCACCGTAACACCCTCATCCTTTTCTACCCCGAACAACGTTACTCTACCTACTCTGGGCATCAATAATGAAACTTTTCTCTTCTGCTTTTTGTTTACAGTGTTCGGAGCGTCATGCATAAATATCTCGAAAAGAACAACGAGGTGAACTTCGACAAAATATTTAATCAAATGTTGGGTAAGTCAGAGCTTTTTGTAGACCAATTGATCTAGCTTTAGTTTTAGTTTATTCTGACCATTTATCGCGACAATTTAAAGCGATTTGTGAAAGATTCAAACGTTATTCTCCATAGCGGTTGTTAAATCCAAATTCATTGGTGTTATAATTTATAGCTTATATACATAATTTGTCTCAAAAATATATGCTTTTCTTAATAAATACGCTTATTTATTTAACTCCACGGAATTCTCACTTTTAATACTTTTTCTTGTGCTTTAATCGTGACGGTACTCAATTTGAACTTAATATATTTTTCTTTATTTAAATTAATAAAATTTATGAATTTTAAAACAATATTTTTCATTTTTCATTTTTAAATACGTATATCATAAAATTGTAGTTATTATTCAAAAAATCTTTTGTATTACAAGTTATTGAATCATTTACAAGTGCTTTTTTATAAAAGATAAAGTTCTGATTATTTAAATTGATTTTTAATTTTAACATTCTTGTAATTTAAATAAATATTTGCTTATTTAATTCAATTTTTCAAGCATCTTTTATTTTTTTCAATTTAAAAAAAGAATGTTCATCGAAGGTAAGCGTTTTAATTGTTTAAACGTTTCAATCAAAATTAACTTGAATATTATATTATAATTATTTTATTCTATCTTTTCAACTTAATACATTTATTTATTAGATGTAACGCTTAATAAATATCATTTATAGTACTTTACACGTTTTATAACAATACATTTGTAAAATAAGACTATCTAGTTCTTAATTTAGTAATCTCTCGTAAATAGTTAACGAATTAAATTATAAATTGAATCTAGTAAAGGATACAATAGTCTTTCGATTTTAATGAATCGTAATTTTTTAAAATAACAAAATTAAAAATATAATTGTTAAATGAATTAAGTAACAAAATGTTACAGATACATGAATAGTAGCAGTAATTGCATATGTCAAATTAAAAAAAAATTAATTTTACTGGATGTATACGGAACTACCACAGTATATTGAAAATGTAATTATACAAATAAAATATATAAATTAAAAATGTATGATTATACTAAATTCTTTATATTATTATAAGAAATAGATTATAAGTATTAAAGTAAAGTATGTTTAAAGTTTCTCAATAATTTTGTAATAATTTTATAATGATCTTAATTTGTATATCATCATAGTTTTTCATTTATAAAATTGGTATGGTATTTTTCTCTCGATTATTTATTTATTTAGTTAATATATTACAAAATTTTTGCGATGCTCTGACCATGAATTAAAATAAAAGGAAATATCGGAGAGTGCATCTATATTTCCATCTGAGATCAATAAATTTACAGTTGTAACCTCTTACTTAAGACTTATTTCCATCTTTCTTTTATAATAACGATAACTCAACAGTAAACCCTCGACCGATGCTGGAGCCAAACTTTGGCAAGGAAAATGATCGATCCCATCATTTACACTTTAAAATATCCTCTCGTTGCAGGTTACCTCCTTTTCAAAGATTTCTGCGAGAACGCGTCGGAAGAACCAATCCCGCAACTGAGGTTTTACGAGCAGGTGAGTAGAGCGAAAGCGCGAGGTTCGCGGCAAAGAAAACGACTTCCGAAATTCCGAGGAGCCTCAGCCTCATAAAGCAAAGGCCGGGCAACGCAACGCCTTTATTTTCGAGGGTCTCACAATTTACGGGCTCGTCTTCGCGATAAAACACGGGAGCGCCCCTTTGTTATTTATATTAGAGTCGGAGGTCGTTGATTTATTATTTGCCTTGTGCGTCGCGATATACAATGACGGATTCGGCTGTCACCTACGACCGTTCCTTTGATTTTTCGAGACGGTAATTGAAACAAATCGGCTTGTTGTTCCGTGGTTAAGTAATGCGAAAACTAGTCTAATTGTCCTTATCCTTCGCGTCTTTTCTGCTTTATCTGATTTTATCGCGCAATCGCTCGAGCCGTTTACTCGAGCACGTTTTGTCATTTCGTTATCTTGATAAAAGAAACGAGCGCTCTATTATATTTTCGAGCAACGACTTCCTCGATCTAGTCTTCGATTCCCAATTAAACAATACGTTGGCCAGTGTCGACTGGAGCTATAAATTATTAATTATAATTTCAATTAATTAACCGTAATTTCCGAACAACTCAGAGTAATTATAGAAATATCGATGTCGAATAATCATCCCTTTAACTCGGTACTCCATCCGCCTTTTGGTATAATTTCCGTGCCTTGGATATCTTCCATGCGGATATAGAATTTGTTCTTCTGTACTATTAAATTAATTGTAAAATAAAGGCTACTCACTATATAATATCGATGTTTTCCTTATCTTTTACTTTCGGTTTACTGAAATCCAACGGCTGTAAATGCAAGAATAAAAATAAATCATCTAAGCCACTTATCATATATCTTCGTGCGATAATCCGAACGAGCCCGGAATTGATCAAATGCCATAAATCATTGCAGATAAAAACGTACGAGAAGCTCGAATGTCCAGAGGAGAGAAGGAAGCTAGCTCGTGAAATCTACGACAATTACATTATGAAAGAACTGCTGGCTCACACGCATGTGAGTTTTCTCCCTCCCGTACTATACTTCTTTAGCTTCAATCCACTTTTACATTCTTTTATCCTATTTCTGACTATCTCTCTCTGCCTTTGTATTTTTTTATTGAAGTGTCTGATTCGTTACGTCAACGAAGCATTCTTTTATTTTCTACCTCGTGTTTTTTGTACGTTCTCATTTTTATTTTATTAAACAATATTTCCCTTTCTCTTTCAACATTTTCTTAAGTTTTTTGATCGAAGCACGTGTATGCACAATACATACATTGATAAATATATCCTATCATTTATTTATCTTATTTTAATACATTTTTAGGAATATTCTACTGATGCCGTGTCTCATGTACAGGAATATCTGATAAAAAATGAGGTTCCTGTTAATTTGTACGAGGTAAGTAACAAACAACTTTGATTTTGAATTCACATTTTTTTATATACTTGTGTTCACATATTTCATTTTTCTAGTTTTCTCTATAATATATTTTGATTCAATTTGAGTTAAAATGTTGATTATTTTTACAATCTATATAATTATTATATTTACTATATATACAGTTTTTCTTATACAAATTAAATTCTTGTTATAAGTTTTGACGTAATCTTAACATATTTATAATTTACTTTCATTGATTATAAGATATTACTGACTAAATTAAAAGAAAAAATATTACTCTCAAAAGTTGTATCGATGTTAATTTTTTTTAGTAATAATAACACTTTTTTTTATTATATATCTGATAAAAAGATTTAATATAAAAAGAAGATATGATCAAAAGATTGTAATATTGTAAATTTTTTGAAAGTAACAACAAATAATTTATTAGTTCCTTTAAAGACTAAAATATTATTTATTAAAATTAGAAAAATTATTTGTATAATCCTTTTTATTTTCTTAAACTTCTTATTAACAATTCGTTCTCGCGTCGAAACTTTTAATAATGATTTAATTTCTCTTTGATACTTTGCATAAATTTTTATGGTTATTTCTTGGCAAAATATTTAATTGTAAATAAAAACTTTTATATTATTAAAATGCCTTTATACTTACAAGTCCATTTCTCTATAATGCCTCTTTATGATTCATAGTAATCATAATATTAACTATGAATTACAAACAAATATATTTTATTTTCCCTCCTTTCATAAATTCTCTTTGTACCTCTCTTTTCTGATTCTGCCAACGTAATTTATATACGAAAAAAGTTAATTTGAGCTCAATAGAGATTCGTATTTAAGATCTCGATTTCATTTTTAAATTTATGATTTACCTCCTTCTCTAAAAATTTTATTTCTTATTTTTGTACTCTATATTTTTACTATCTTTCAACTTTCTAATTGATTAAATCAAATTTATTTCTGTATAATTTGAAAACCTATTAAATAAATAATCTATCTATATCATATATAATTCTGTTATTTTATTTCTAATATATTATTTAATTAACTGTTTAAAATATATATTTAATGTTAAAGTTTTTTTTAATTTCAATTTCAAACTATTTTTTTTGTTTTTCTTTGTATTCAATTATATTAATCATTATTATTATTATTTTTGTTTTAACTAGTTTTAATAGTTAATTAATTAATTATTTATCTGCATTTCTGCATTTAACACATATCAATAGTTCTTATATATTTTTTATTTTTCACTTCATGTTTATATTTGTATTTAATATTTTAATAAAATATTTTTTTATACTTATTATTCTAAAATAATACTTAGAATTTATTTTTTTTATATTCTATGAAGAAAATAACAAATAAAATTTTGAAACGATACTTATAATTTTATTTGACGATCATTCGAAACTATTAGTTTTAGTTTTTCAGTATTCATTAATCCGTCAAATCCGAAAAAGAGATTTAAGTTTATATTTTATGCTTGAATAGTAAAGCGGTGCTTATTATAAAAGTCACAATTATTATTTGCCAATTCAACTCGTTATTCATTCTAGTTTCTCTTTAATCAAATTGTTATTCTTCTGAGTGTCTATTCATTATCTCTACTTACGAGCTTTTTCTTTCATTATTTTTGTTAAAATATTATTCTTGGACCTTAAATTTGAGTATATTATTTATATTTAAGTTCCTTGTTCCTATTCTATTTCCGGTATTCATTCTATTTAACTTTGTAGATCTTCAATAAAAAGTAAGGAACGATACGTAATTTATATTCCTATTAAAATTTAAATATGACTTTTTTATTTTACTTTCTAATAATAGTTTTTATTACTTTTAGATTACAATTATTTTCAAATCATAAATTTTTTTGGACCAATTTAACAACTTTTACTTTTACTCATTTCAATCTATTTATCTCTTTTTTAGGCTCTAGCTGTACTATTTAATATTCCATGCATTCTTTATTATTGTAAAATTGTCACCCCTTTTATAGAAATGTTTAGATTACTTTTAATTTTCTCTTTATCGGTATATCATAGGCATATCATCGTGTTTAATCACGAAATCCCTTGATATTTCACTGACGTTATTTTACTTCCATCTTTATTTCTTATAATACATTTTAAAGCATGGCTGTGAATCTCCACATTATTTCTTATACTATCCATTTTCCCATAACTAATTTTATTATTCATATTTTTAATGTGTGTATAGTAAATATAATAAATACCATACTTATTCTTTAAATGTTATTAAATTTAAATTCTTTAAATTTATTCTTTTTTTTTACAAATAATCTAAATTACAATATATTTCGTTAGATTTTTATGGTAAAAGTATCAGATCCACTTATGAATTTTATTTATATTTTCTAGAACAAAAATTTTTTCAAACTTTTAAATTTTATTTTTATATTTGTTGCATTTTTTTTATAGTAAGATATCCCTTCTCTTTGTTGCTTATGACCTATTTTTTTGTTTTGATCATCCTTTATTTCTTTCTTCATTATCTTTCTTGCAACTAATTTAACTTTTTACGAGTAAGCTCTCACTTCCCGAACGACTTTTCAATATATCGTCTTCACACATTTACTTATTTTTAAAACACTAGTTATTTAATAATTTTTTAATATTTATTTAAAAATAAAACGAAGTTATACAATTCTATAAGTATATATTTATAATTAACGAAATTAATTTTAATGATTCAAATGCTTAATAATATAAATTAATATTTTTAAATTCATCAAAAGAAAATTTTTTTTCAGCCGTATATAGAAGAAATCTTTAATCATTTAAGAGGGGAGCCGTTTACAAAGTTCCTTGAAAGGTAAATTATTGGTAACTTTATAAACAAAGTTTAATTTGTAATATTTATTACTATATTTTCTGAATAAAATCTGTTTTATTGTATGTGGATATATCTAGAATTTGGTATCAATATTCATAAATTTCAATTTATAAAATGAAATGAATTATTTTTTTAACTATAACTCAAGTTTCTGTTGTAAATAAATACATAACGTTGACCTAATTTATACAGAAGTTCATGCAGTATTTTTAATTTGTGATGAAATGATTAATTTTCTCGCTATATTCTGGTATACTATAATTAAATATAAATATATTTTGAAAAAGTAGAGAATATAACAAAGTTCTTTATAAAAATTAATTTATTTTTATTTCACTATTTTTTACAATAAAAAATTAAAAACAAGTTAATTAATAAACTGTTATTTTACAAATATTGAATGAAAATACGGTATATTTTTAATAGAATTGTGGTAAAGTGGAAGGAGTAAAAAAAATATTTAATAAAAAACTACGTCTTATTAACAATACTAATAAAATATAAAATTCCTAATGATTTAATGCCTAATAAATGTAGGCATTCATTTTTAATGATATCGAATATTATATTATGATCATTTATAATAATATTTTGAATAAGTAATGTTTTAAAATTCAATATTCATAGTATCGTTTATATTATATATGATTTTTAATATTTTAATACATGATTTTCGATATAACAATAAACAAAAGTTCTAGAGTTGTCCCCACACAACAAAGTAATCTATTTCCAGAAAAGAAATATTTTATATGGATAATCTTTTAATCAAAATATAAACTATATTTCAGTGAAAAATACACACGCTTCTGTCAATGGAAAAACCTCGAACTTAATATTCAAGTAAGACTAGAGCATAATATTATTATTATTTGATTAAAAATTGTAAAAGTTAATGCAAAAGTTAATAAAAAAATACTAATAAATTATTTAAATATTTATTAAATTTATTTTTAATTTATTTATAATTCAGATATCCTCTTATTTTTAAGAAATATTAATAAAAATTAATCTACATTGAATTTATTTATTTATTAGAATTTTATATTTATTAATAATATAAATTTTGTATCATAAACTTTAATATATAAAAGTTAATAAGATTTTTTCAACTTAATTAATTAACTTACTATTTAAATAGATATACTATGAATTAGAAACATTTATTAAATTTGTTTTACAACTTAATTACTGAAAAGTCAATGTACTTAATGGTAGATTCAGATATAAAATTTTTAAAAAAAAGTACTGTACAACTTCATTATAATATATTAAAAATTTTTTGTGTAAAAATTGAATTTAGCAAATCTAATTTTAATTTAAATCGCTACGCTTTTCATAATACCCAGATGAAACATAAAATATTTTCTAAATACTAAAATTATATTAGATATTGAACATTTATTAGAATTTTGTACTTATGAATTAGTTAGGTTTTTTATCTTAAGAATTTTCGCGTAATTTGTATTTAATTAAAAGTGTAAATATACGCTAGTTGATCATTTGAATATCTATTATTATTGTTATAAAGTATTTTGTGTTTAAAATAAAGATTACAATTGCATGATCATTAAAAATACGAATTTGAAAGAAAAATAGTTAAAACGTCATAGATATATACGCAAAATATAAATATATATGCAAAGCTATATCAGAAATCAAAATTTGTATAAAATTATGTAAATTTAATATTTTAGACATTTTTAGAATCATTTGACTTTGTAAATAAATAAATTTAATGTAAAATTTTGATAGTAAAAGAAATATATGTTCTTACGTTTTACGAAATAGTGCAAGTTTTGGATGATTTTTACAGATAAAATTCTCATTTCTGCTCTATATATTTTAAGATTTTTAAAGATCAAATGTTGGTTAATTGATAGTTAAATACTTTTTTTTCGTAAATTTTTCAAACATCAATTATTATTATTTTTATAAGCTTTGAATTTAAAAACAGTCAAATCGTACATTAATTTAGTTATATTTTAAAGATATAGTAATTTTTATTTTCATTTTTCAAAGAAACGAAGCGAAATAAATATAATGAACAGTGAATAATTCTCGTACCATTTTTTTACCTTTGCTACAGTTAACAATGAATGACTTCAGCGTTCATCGAATAATCGGCAGAGGTGGGTTCGGCGAAGTCTATGGATGCCGGAAAGCCGATACGGGAAAGATGTATGCGATGAAATGCCTTGACAAGAAGCGCATCAAGATGAAACAGGGCGAAACTTTGGCTCTCAACGAGAGGATAATACTCTCCCTAGTCAGTACGGGGGTAAGTATTGAGGCCATACTGAAATTCCTCATCGTTTTCAACTTTGCAACAACGGGAATAATACATGGCTATAATCTATAGATTAATTTAAAATGGATCTCATAACAGCTTGACCAAATATTATTTCGGTAGAATCGATATTAAATGATAGCAGTCTCGATATTTTCCAAAAAATATACTTGTTAGTATATTAAAAGCAATTGAAGGCTAGAAACAAAATTTCTTATATTTCGTTACATATATAACAAATTTCAATGCAAAAATAGCTATCGCAGCTTAGGAGTACAAAATTACTACATATATATTCAAAATATTTTTCGACAGAAAACAAAAAATATTTCTATTTTCTGCAAAACCCTTAATTTTATCGAAAATACTATTAAAAATTTATCTTTAAAAAAATTATTAATATTATCAACAATCTAATATATAATTTACAATATAAAAAATAGATATCCTTTTTGTCTTATCATTTTTTTCATGTTTTTTACATAAATATGTGTAGTTTATAATAAAGAAAATTATAACTAATAATGTTGCAACTTAAAAACTCAAGTATCATAAACAATACTGTAAATAAATTTACAGTAAATGTTTTGCAATTTTTTAATAATTAAAATTTGTACTATCATTTGTGTTATATTATATTATAATTTTAAATATTAGCAATACAAGAATTAACATTTAAAATTTTAGAATACATTTAACAATTTTTTAAACATATAAAACTTAGGTAGAATATTTTTTATTTTATGCAGTTATGTTTCTCTTGTTATTAATACATATTTTTAATGAATTATAAAACTTTATTATATCGAATTGATGTTGAATAAGTTAGAAAAAAATTCTAAAATATTATGTTTATATTTTAGTATTTATTCATTTTCGAATGAAACATTTACATTTACTTTAATTATAAATTAATATTGTTTGAGGTAGTTTGAGTAGTAATAATAATCTATTTTATGAAACTGAATAAGAACTTGTAAAATAATCATCTGATAAGGTTTTTAATAAAAGTTAGAGTATTCGATGATTAAATATTGCTTAGGATACGGTCGTGAAGAATTAATAATAACTATAATATTATTGTAATAATCGATAACCGACTAATAAATAATTTTATATTGTGGTTTAAGTTTTTTTCAACTTTTAACCAATAAATTTTATTATAAAAAAATTTCTATTATTTTTTCGTATTTTATTAATAATTTAATATAATATTAAGTTATCGTAAATTATAAATGTAATCTTATTATTTAATAAATTAACGTTCTGATACGATACTCTACACATCAATGTATTAACTTACGTTCAAACCACAACTCGGAAATTGGTAAGGTTTTATGATATAGTTTGTACTAGATTCGAATATTCTAGGAAAGGGTTACGTGTAAGAGACTAATTACATTATTATATAAATATGCCAAAGTGAGTTTTCATCCGCGAAATTTTCTTACAAGCATTATATGAACCAGGTTGATCTAGGGGTAAATACTAATTCCATAAACATATTTCATCACGATCATCAATCTCATTTTATATTCAAAATTAATGTTCTTAACTCTAGTTATCCAGAAAATTAAGTTACTAAAAAACGTATTATAAATATTTGATAGCATAACTACATGTAATGCTGCTTTAAAAAATTTTTACAGTTATATATATATATATATATATATATATATATATATATATAATTCGTGATATCTATTGATTTATCATAACGACATAAATTATATTCAAAAAAATTTTAAATAATTATAAGTATGATGAATCGATAATAAAAAATCATTAATAGTAATCAAACTTTAAATTTTATTTTATTGATTCTTTCATAATAGAATACATCTAATACTGTATTTAATATGAAATATTACAATGAAATAATTCAAATAAAATAAAAATTAAACAATTAAATATTAATAGATGAAAATAATAAAAAAAATACTTAACAAGTGAATTTTTTAAATATGAATCTTTTTTAATAATTTCAAACATTTATATAAATAATACAATTATATAACATTATATATTATAATATGAATATTAAAAGAATTATTCGTTTGATATATAATATAAAAATATATGAAATACAACAAAGAAATTATTTCTAAATTCTGTTAAATCTCATAAATAAACTTATTGAAAAACCAATAGATTTTTATTTAATAGTATCTTGATCATGTTTATTATCAGATTGTGAATCTCGTGAATGCAAGAGTAAAATCTGTACATAAAAACTGTGATTAAAAAGAAAATAAGCAGAATGTAATTAAAATTTAATGTTCCGTAATTTCATAATAAAATTGTAGCTTGTAGATGTAATCATTAGCATAAAAATTAGCGTTCGAATGCTTTTTTCTTAATATATACTATCATTCATTCATTTTCAGAATTATTACCAATAGTAGAGTAATTTTTATTATGAAGTATTTTAATATCATCATCAATTGAAACACAATATTAACATTTTACATCGTAAAAGTATTTAGTAACGACGAATTTTTACGTAATAAATATAAATCATTATATTTTAATACATCTAAAGAAATTTTTTTGTGGTTTTTTTCTTCTTTGAAATAACGATTTGGGAATAAAAATATATTTCATTTGTTTCAATTAATTTTCATAAAGCAGTTATTTTGAGCAAAATTCCAAATTAATTGAAAAGGAATTAAACGTACGCGGATAGTGGAGAATAATAAATATTTGATATACGAATTCAATTAATCGCAACGATGTAAATAAAACATTTATAAAGCAGTCCTGATTTACTTTCTTCAAAGAAATAATAAAAATGTCGATTGATTCAATCTCGAATTCTAAGAACATAATCAACGATAATAGCCTTGAACCTTAAAGGAAGACTGCCTTCGAGTCAACGACATTTAATTATTTCCTTATTCGTGCGATAATTCGTAGGTCGACTGTCCTTTCATCGTTAATATGACCTACGCATTTCACACGCCCGACAAACTTTGCTTCATCCTCGATCTGATGAACGGTGGTGATCTTCATTACCACCTCAGTCAGCACGGAGTTTTCAACGAACCTGAAACGAAGTTCTACGCCGCCGAGATAATTCTCGGTCTAGAGCACATGCACCAACGTTACATCGTCTACAGGGACCTCAAACCCGCCAATATCCTCCTCGACGAGCACGGACACGTACGGATATCAGATCTGGGGCTTGCTTGTGATTTCTCCATGAAAAAGCCCCACGCTAGTGTGTAAGTGCTTTGCGTTACTTTAATTAAAATTTTCTAGACCGATATCGTTGCACCGACGAAAGTCAATATTTATCACAAATTAACGATTTACGGATATTTAGTTTATTTGGAAGTAATCGTTCCACAATTTTTTTTGCAAATTAGTATTTGTGAATAAAGTTAATATATTCAGAAATTTTCTCAATGAGAACTTTTAAAGAATTTGAGTTCTATGAATGAGTACTATTTATAATTTAGCAAAATTATTTATGAATTGTTTATGGATTTTTTTTATAGTATAGTATAATATATTATTCTAAGCTATCTAAATACTTAGCGATTCGCTTTAGACTTTTCAAATAAAATTATTTATACTTCAGATGTTCAAAAGGAAATTTACTGTTTGTGCATTATGTTTATAAATATATGGTTATCGGTCAATTTAATAAATTAAATATATTGTGTTAGATTTTTATAATTTTCTTTTATTTTACTTTAAATTTAAATGCTTTTATAAAAATTAATTTTTTCATTTATGTTATGTGTAAAAGTTATTTTGCGACAAGTGCAAAATTATAACTCGACATCGATTCAATTAACGAAAACGTTACATTTCTATAAAGCAGATACATTTTAAATTTATTTGTAATATGATAATAATTCAAAGTAAATTTTATGGTAACAAATACAAGGCAATATAATAACTAGGGTGAATAATATAGATTCATATTTTTTTCAGTGGTACACACGGTTACATGGCTCCGGAAGTTGTTTCGAAAGGTACAATGTACGACTCGAGCGCAGATTGGTTCTCGCTTGGCTGCATGATTTTCAAGCTGCTTGTGGGTCACAGTCCATTCCGACAGCTGAAAACCAGGGACAAGAACGAGATTGATCATATGACGCTAACAACGGTTAGTCCATTGGATTCTCTGCAGTTATTGATACATCTGTTCTAAGCTCGGTTTATAACGGAAGTCTTGCCCGAAGGTTAATCATTCGAACAAAATATTACTATTGGCATTATTTCAAATTAACAAAATTAATGCGATTGATGTGTAATATT
The DNA here is from genome assembly GCA_018907195.1 of Dolichoris vasculosae. Classification (NCBI taxonomy): domain Eukaryota; kingdom Metazoa; phylum Arthropoda; class Insecta; order Hymenoptera; family Agaonidae; genus Dolichoris; species Dolichoris vasculosae. The sequence continues at coordinate 5,824,057 of JACCHY010000003.1, forward strand.
AGACACGAGTTAGAAGTAAATTAAATGCTGTCTTTTAATTTTGCAATAACTTTCACGCGTAACTCTGTGACAAGATCTCTACCATTTACACATCTGTTACATAAAAATTTGCGTAAAATAAAAATAAACTCTTACCAAATACTGACTAACTTACGTTTCGATAGTGAAATTATTTCTAGGCAGTGAAAATTTTGCTCGATTAACTTCATAATGAATTTTCGTTATTAAATTAATTGATATAATAAAAAATAAATATGCCTAATAGAATTTAATAATTTATGAAACAATCATTATATAGATAAAATAATCTTGCATTATTAATTATGATAATTAATTTTCATATCAGTAGTAATATCGAATATTCAAAATTCTCAATATTTCAAATTTTTCAAAGTTTCTTTTCAAAAATATTAATAAAGATATGCATATCCGTTTAGAAAATATAATTTCCATCCCATTTCTAATTAGAATAATTTTCAATATTTTCAGAAGTCAAATATACCTTCCTATACATAAAAATTCTCTGAAATAAATATGAAAAATACTAATGTTGTTAAATATTCGATAAAGATAAGTTTCTGATGTTTCCTACAAATACTAATATTGATTAAGCGATGAAAATTTTTTGGATTTTTATCGAATAAGCATTGAAAATATATTCCATAATAATTTATTAATCTTTTAAATCTATTATCGCTTTAGCAATATCGGCATTAAGTTATGGTAACCGTAAAATTTAGAATCATTGCATCTATTTCATTATATTTTCATATTTATTCAATAACCTTATAATATTTTCTATTTAATTTATTAATTTACTATATATTTTTAAATAATAAGAGGAATAATAAAATTATAAATTTCTGATAAGAACATCTTTATATATTTCGATTATGCTCTATAAAACGGAAAGGCTTTCAAATTGACTTAACACCTTTAAGTGCATAATATATATATATATGTATAAAATTATAAAATGAATTCCAAGATAAGATTTCCTGTTACTTTTTTTCACAAATAATCTTTGGTAAAACAAGGTTAATGTGTAAAATGGTTTTAGAGGCTCACTAACTTTTGATTTAGTATATAATACATAAAAGTCTGATTCAAAGTACACATACATATAAAAACATGTAAAAATTATTGATTATACCATACATAACTTCCCATCTATTATTAATTTATGAAAAATTACTAGTGTTATTGATATTATAATATTTTTATATCATAAAATTTTTATTTCTATATCGATACATTAATCTTATAATATAAATATTGATGTACCGATTAATTTTTCTTAAATTAATTAATTAAAAACTTTTAAATAATATTTTTTTCGTAAAAAATTCTCCTATTTTTAATGATGAACCTAATAAAAGGAATTTTTATTCTTACAAATAAAATGTATTATAATTTCACAAAATTATAACGATATTTCGTAAAATTAAAAATTGTATTTTTTAAATAATAGCGAGTGTTGAAGAGTAAATAGTATTTTTAATATAAATTAAAAAAAAATAATTCTTAACTTAAGGAATTATAAATTTTTTTACAAATCATTATGCGAAGATTTAAAAATGTTGGTATAATTTCAAGTAAATTCATGACTTATTCTGAAACATTTTTAATAAATTTTTTATTTAAGAAAAAAAATTTTTAATTTTAAATGGTAATTTTTTAGATTTTTTCATCCGTATTATATATTTATCCTTTTTTCGGTATTTTGATCCTCCTTATTTCCTCAAGATGTTCTAGCAAATAAATACGACAGTTGATAATGATAAATAAACCAATATTAAAAATGAAAACTATAATATTGATAGCTTTTTATCACTCGTGTCTTTCTACCACTCAAGTAACACTTGTGTACTAGATTCTAGAATGTTACATTAGTAGATTCATTATTTTCTTTTATAAGCAACCATTAAGTAGATGGTTGTTTGTTAAAATCTAAAAAAAAATGAATATTTCGTATTATGGATATTTATCGATTATCTTAAGGCATAATTCATGTAGCTAAATATGGTTTTTCATTTTTTCATATTAAACATTCTTATACATTTTTTTGCACCCATTCACTTTCTGAATACGTTTTTGATATTTTCTTTTAAATTTTCTAAACAAATTTTTACAAATTTTTGCATGTGTCTCAATATACTTTTCATATATAAAGATTAGTATGAACCAGCGAATTCTTTTCAATTTTTAAAGTAATATAATTCTTAAAGTTTATTAAAATAATGTACGTATGCATACATGAAACTTTTAAAACGTTGAAACCTTTTAATTACTTTGTTAACTTTCATTGTTCCTGTAAATCTTTTATGATTTCCTTTAAATTCTATTTCGCGCAACTGAAACCTTTATCTGCACACTTTTTGTACGTTGGGTCACATTTTGAATAATGTCAAGTGAAACTAGAGTTACGTAGAACGTAAATAAACTTTATTTATATCAATCACATTAGAAACACAACAGTACTAAAGCGCAAGTTGAAATCGTAACCTACGAAATCTGCCACGGCCTCCGAGAGTCGGTACATCGTCGATATCGCCACATCTACGGATGTAAATTTAACTATTTTCGGTGCGAAGTTTTTTAATTTTTCTTTGTTCAAATCTTTGCGAATCTATCGTTCCATTTGCGGTGTTAATGTACATATCATAATTATTACCTAATGTTAACATTCATCTAACACTGATGGTATAAACGAAAGATAGTTTTAATTTATCGATCAAGATCGCGACGTTTTTATTGTTTATTTGTGTAATAAAAGTTTTTTCTTTATTTGCTATTAAAGATTCATCGTATGAAAGCCATAAGAATCTATATTTATTATTTAAATTGATTGAGAAAATTGGAATTATGATTATTTTCTTCATTACTTGAGAAAAGGTTACTTGACAAGCAAATACCCAAATCGAAAATAAATTCAACGATAGTCACTGTATATCCTTCTTTAGAGCTCCGTTAATAACGAAAAAATTATTTATAATATTTCTATCCAGTTTTCTGACTCTTGGTATTTAATTGCTGCTTTTAATTTATGATACAATTTTTACCATCCAATTTTCTTGATGATGGTAAAAGGTCTATATACAAAAAAAAAATTGTCGCTCGTAGTCCATGGTTATACGTACACCATATTAAAAGTCTACGTGAGACGAGCGCTTTTACGACAATGACTCAATGATTATAACAAGCATGATTTCTGTCTAATAACTGTAATAACTTTCAGTATATGGTCGCAGATAATTGTGGCTCTTCGATGATGATAAAAATACGAACAATACCAAAATTTTTCGATGGACTTTATAACGTATCCAGTGATTTTTTTTTTTGACATGGGATACGATATCGCACTTGTTTTCAACCGTATTTATTTTTCGTTAGCTAGACATTTTGTCCTCTGTTTAATTTCTATTAGCACAAATTTCCGTATCGAGGAAAAGTTTGATTGATTTTAGAACCAAAGTTAATCGTATCGTTTACCTTTTCGTAGTATGTTAGCCTTATATTTAGAATTTTTTATCTTCCCGAATTTTAAAGAGATTGAATTTACGAAGCTGACAAGGTATTCATTCTATTTCCTTGATCTCGAATGTGTACGAAGAAATACATTTCATTGATTTACATAAACAGAATTCATATTCATAGATTCGACCGTTGCTGGAACTTCAAAAATAGTTCCTTCATAGTTGAAATTCGCAATTTCATAAAAGATCCAATCTTTCGATGAGTACATAGATTTGTGACTGCATTTTATTTAACTCTTCGAAGATCAGTGCAGGAATTTATGAGTATCGTATCTATAGTCACGTTCGTGAATGTGGATGCAACATGTTTTCCATAATTCGTAATCCGATAGAGTTAGTTAATAATTTTAGTGATTTTAGGAATCTCGTGAATGGATTTGTTGGTCATGATTTGATACCTTTATTAAAGTAATCAGTTTTACTTAATTTCAACTAACGATATTTTTATCAAAAAGTTCGAAATGAATTTTAAATAACGTAGAACTTGCGAAAGTGTTCGATCGGCAAACTCTTCTAGTTCTGGTATCTTACGTATTCGAATAAAATAGAGTCGAACATTAGCTCGATAAGATCGTTCTGAATAATTTTGTATTTTTCCGGTATCGATGGATAAAAGACAATATCGTATACTTTTTTCATATATTTCGTGTCTAGATTTACGATAATATAGATGATTTTTGGTTACCGTTTAAGGTCTTGCTAATCAAGAATTGAGCTTAAATTTGAAAGGTAGAATTATTCCCTAATTGAAGTCCGAGCGATGACAATTTCTTTACATAACCAGCTCTATGAATAAAAAGATAAATTCTCAATTTCAGTCAAAAAATATCATTCTAAAAATGGTTATATAATCAGTAAATGTTTTATCGCTAAATATAACTTGTTTACACTGCTTTACACTACTTACGTCGCATTAAAAATTGCTTTGTAAACAACCTTATACAATCATTAGTATATCCATTGCGAGAACTCCATCAATGTAAAAAACTTTCGAGTTGACGTCTAAATAATACCTAATGATATTATAACATAAACAAGTATAAATTTAAATTCTGGCATATTTTCACAAAAAATAATTTAAAATGTTCGATTTCAACTTCCTTTGTAACATTACAGTCTCCGATGCCAAGATTTTTTCTTTTATGATGAAATTCTATATTTTAAAATTCTTTGTACCCAAATATGTATTTTAGCATTATATGTATATTTAGAACTGATGCTATAATAAAAAGTAAATATTATTAATTTTTTTTAATAACGAAAATAAACTAAAGATTTTTTTAAACATAAAAATAAAACAAAATTTTCTGATAATATTGCTATTTTAATATTATTTTAAGATAGAGTAGCAATATCAAAATTACTACTGATACCATCTATAATTTGTTTGAAAATAATTCTATTATTGAAAGATAAGTTTTTAGTGCAGTCAATGATGCATGATAACGTTACCTTCAGCCCTTGAATATTATAAAAGAATTTTTAAACTTTAAGAATAATTTAGTCCTAGAGCATCAACACATGATTCGAGCGAAAAAAATCAATGCTCTATAAATACTAAAGATGCGTTAAGTTTTTAATATTTAATTAAATTTGATTGAAATTAAGTAAAGGATTATATTTCGGTTAAATAATTTTATAAAAAATTCTTAGAAAAATTTCATTATTATTTAAGAAAATTTTTAAGTAAATATTTTAAATTTAAATAAGTAAATTTAATATTTTTAATAATAATAATAGGATAATGACTGAATCATAAAATTATCACATTCTAAAAGATACAGTAAAAAAATTTATATCGGATACATTTTCTTGACGATAAGAGCTTTAATTTGCCATTGCTTGTACATACGTGGAAGCGACACCCGATTGTTATTTATGAAATCGTAATCTAGGAATATTATTACAGAACCGTGATATCGCCGTGAGATTAAACTGAACCAGTTAGAAAGAAAAAGTATTTTCTAAAATTAATAAAATATTAAAGTCTCAAATAAAAATTCAAACGATATTGTAAAATAAAATTTACTACGGAATTATTTCGTTTTGTTATTATGTTTTGTTATATATTTTATTACTGTCTTTTTTATTATCTAATTACATCCTTTAATTTGTCTAAAACAGTACTCGTTTTATAATTTCTTAATATTCTCTACGGTATTTATTACTGTATTTGAAATATATAAACATTTTCTGAATTTATTTTCTGGAATCATTTGAATAAAGCATTAAAAAAAATTTTTTTAAATTAATTTAATTTTTAACGTATAGTTTAATTAAAAAGAAAACTATTTATGAATAAAATGAAAATTAGAAATTTGAATTAATCGCTATAATTATAAAGCTACACATTCAACGCGTAACGTTTAATTTATAATTAATCTTTTTTATTTGAATGGCTTATAAAAGTTAGGATAATAATGCTGTTATATAAAGAAGTAAAATAAAATGTCGATATTTCGACCGAAGACTACCAAGACAAAAGTGCTCACCTCTTGATAAAATTTAAATGCTCTCGTATAAATCGCGAACTCGTCGAGGTCGATCTTACATCCCGGTAATAAGCCAAGAAACATAAGCGTCAACGTAGCGTTACATTATTTGAGTTTAGTCGAAAGCAAAATAAATATGAGTTACGAAAGACGCGAATTGACGGAGTCGACCGTCAATTTCGTATTCTTAATGCGATAATAGCGGCAACGCATTGAAAATACCAACGGTTCGCTATTCCAACAGAACGTGGAAATGCCGAAAACCTTCTCTTGGGAGCTGAGTTCGTTGCTGGAGGGGCTCTTCCAGCGCGACATCAACAACAGGTTGGGCTGTCGCGGCGGTGGGGCCGACGAGCTCAAGGAGCACGTCTTCTTCAGCGGCATCGATTGGCAGCAGGTCTACCTTCAAAAGTACACACCGCCTCTGATACCTCCTCGAGGCGAGGTTAACGCCGCCGACGCCTTCGATATCGGCTCCTTCGACGAGGAGGACACCAAAGGAATCAAGCTCACCGATGCTGATCAGGACTTGTACAAGAACTTCTCTCTTGTCGTCTCCGAGAGATGGCAGGCTGAAGTATCGGAGACGGTTTTCGAGACGGTGAATAACGAGACCGACAAGGTGAGACATTTAATTATCGTTAGAGGTTTGTTTAGAGGTTTGTTTAGAGGTTTGTTTAGAGGTTTATCGGCGTGCAGAAAACAAACGTAGCGCGACAAAATAGACGCAAGGATATCCTACTTTAATTTAAATTATAATCAATAACTAAATAAACGAGGAAATCCCTCACACGTATTTCTTTTTTTGTGAAAATAAACCGTGGTGTAATAAACACTTGAGTTAATCCTGAGTAAACGAGTAAATGACAAAATTAATTCTTCTTTTTAGAAGAAATAGTTATCGAAATGTTGTTCACAAATTATTTTATTTGCTTATCCTACCAAAACTCGAGAACTCGAACCTCGTTGATTAAGTAGGAAGAAAAACAAATAATAATTTTGCGAAATTAAAATTTTTCTTATTGTTATTGTATATTAGTAAAAAGTATTTATATTATTTTTATTTTACGGCGTAATCGATTGTTAAAGTTAAAAATTTTTAAATTAAAAATAGGAGCTACTATATATCACGATAAAGGATTAAAATTGAGTATTGGTAGTCAATACATGCTATTTCATGAATGTATGAAAATTAGCGCTTACCTTTATTTTGAATTTAAAAGCACAATTTATATCTTTCACTCACTTAAACGAATATTTTATTTAATGTTTTATTAGAAATTTAAGTCTAAATATTTTTTTATAATTTACATTAACAAATTTTGAATTTTTGTCATTATTTACTGAAAAAAACAGTTTTTATTAATCGATCGACTCAGTTTTGGTTTTACAACTTTGGCACGATTATTATACCAGGATTTCTGTACTAGACTTTTATGTACACGTTCTTTATAGTCTTTAGTACGAAGCTTATATTAAAAGCAATTTATACCGACTATCTGCGGAAAATAAAAAATATTGCTTATGATTTACGTAACAATATTGATTTTTTTCAACTACAGTCTGTACAAAATTTTAATTCAAATAAAAATCGAAAGAAGTTTTTGTAGTAAACAAGTTTGCTTTAAATACAATATTAATAAGTCGCGAAAATTTAATTAAAAAAAATATTATTATTCAATGGCATATTGACGCTTCTATTTTATTCAATTTTAAGTTTTTTTTTCAGTATAAACATAGCTTTTTAATTTAATTTTAATCAAATATTTAATATTCCCAAATTTATGCAAGATTATGCAAATATTCAAAAAACTCTACGTAATATTTATATGTTTATAAAAATACAAATTTAATTTTAAACTTTGATTAAACAAAGTTTGTTAAATAATTATTATTGTTGATGAATAATTTACTATTTTAAATTTTGTGAAAAATTATTTTTTGTGTTTAACAATAAAAAATAAATTAATTAATTTAAAATACTTCATAGTATAAAATACAATTTTTATTAACATATAAAGCAATATTATAAGATTTAAAGATATTTATGTTTTATAAATACAAATTAATCTTAATAGCAAATCTATTTTGTTGTTACAAATTAATCGTAGTAGTGTAAAAATCATTTATTACGCTATATTAAAATATAACGCTTTAAATTTGTTTGTCATTTACATTATAGATATAGGAATAATATAGTAATAAATGGGATATTTTTGATATCTTTTGAATGAAAAACAAAATTTTATTTTAATTTTTTGTTGTAGTATTATTTATGTAATATTAATGGAACGACATTTTTCTTTTTGTTAGAACTATTTTAATTGTTTCATTACTAAACTCAGAATGACAAAATGTACCGTATAATGTATTTTTTAATATAAATTAATATGTAAAATTTGTAATATTTGTGGAATAATTAATAATACATTTATTTAAATAATTGATAATTTATTTATTTTTATATCATTAATATTAATAACCTACAGTTATATATTACTTTAAATATATGAAGTAAAAAAAATATTTTTTCTTCGGCATAAATTTCATGTTTTTGAAAAAGTTGATAAAGTTTATAGTTTATTCATTTGTAATAGTAACCAAAAATTTAATATTACAACATATTAAAGAAAATATACAGTAAATATACAGTAAAATAGTTAGTAAATATATAGTTAGTTTCATTAAATTATTTTAAATATTTAGTTGGAGAATAAGCGGAAGGCGAAAAAAGTAAGATTCGAGGCAGACGAAAAAGGTAAATTTATACATAATCAATTTTAAAATAATTTCAAATTAATTTTTAAGTAACTGATGTTTCAAAATTATCTATAAAGGTTCAGATTGCATATTACATGGATATATTAAGAAACTTGGTGGACCGTTCGCAAGTGCATGGCAAACACGATATGCCAAACTCTATCCAAATCGATTAGAACTTCACCTCGAATCAGCCACAAAAACTGAACTTGTTTTCTTAGATCAGGTAAAATGATTTAATTACACATATTTATATATAACTTAATATTGTAATCGTTTTTTGAAATAGTTAAAATATGTAATCAATTACATAAATAATTTTGCTAGGAAATTAATGCTTTTGTTTTTAAATCATATAAATATAACATTAGAGAGTAATAAATATTAATAAATTAAAATATTATCATAACATAACGATTAATTAAAATTTTGTTCTAATGTAAAATATTCTATTTAGGTGGAGGAAGTTAGTAGCGATTTGCAACACGTTAAAGGCGAACAATGCATCATCGTTCGAACGAAAGATGCTAAGATTGTGTTAACAAATCCTGTAAGTATATTATGGAATAAATATTGAATATATAATTATATAAATAAATATATAATTTTTAAAGTAAATAATTGTAATTTTGATCGATTTTATTTCTCTTATGTTTATCATGCTATTAATTATATTTGTTAATTTTTAAAAATTTTTAAAAATGAATGCACTGTTATCGATACATATATATTTTTCAAATATATACTTTTATATGAAATTTGTACTTTTAACTATAATCAACTATAAATAATTAGTCAAAATAATGTTATATAATAATAAAATATAGAATTAATTAACAATTTAGATAATTAGTAAAACATGCTAAATGAAGTATTTATTTATTTCATGTATGACAATTTTATTTATGAAAATATTAAAATATATATTTCCTGCAAAGCTATTTTCAAACTTATAATTATTATCATCAACTTTATCGGAGATAATAAATGTTTTTAAACAAATACATAAATTTTTCTATTAAATTTTTATCATATATGATTTTCTAATTAAATTTTATATAATAATTTTTAGCAGATAAAGTTGTACTCTAAATTTAATTATAAAAGATTTATTATACTTGTCTTCTTAGGTTAGATACTATATATAAGTATTAACGCAATAAATATACGATAAAAAAATATGAACAGTAATAATTAATTTATTACTTTAACTTTTGACAATTTAAAATTTACGATATAACTAAAATTTCACAATAAAATTTCTTCCTCTACTATATTATTTTCCTTTAACGTATATTGTTATTTTATATCTGTTTCGTAATATATAGAGGTTTGAAAGTTATTAAATTTTTTCAGTTTTTTTTTTATAGCTTATAATGATAAAAATAGTGAATTCAGATTAAACAATTTAGATATTTGGTGAAAGTACTAAAAATAAAATGTTTAGAAAATCTGTTTTTTTTTTTAATATTTTTATAATGTAAGCCAGTCTTTTATAAAAATTCAAACTAATTTTTAAACGACATCTTTAAAAATTAAATTAAAGATCTTTTATAAAATTTATTCAATTTATATATATATGAAACTTTTTAAAAATATATATATATATATATTGATCCATAAATTAAAATACTGCTAAAATTATTGATTAAAGTATCGATAAGACAGTCCAGTCATACAAATGTCATTTTACTTTAATTCAAATATAGTTATAAAGATATATATATATATATATAATAAGAAAAATATGATAAAGTAATGAATATTAATTCCTTTTAAATACTATAAATATGAAATGTAAATGAAACGTCATACATTATTCATTCTTACTGTATACTTCAATTGAGTTAATTGAACTTTAGATTTCTGATTGAATTCTTTTTCAAATATATTTCGTTAAAATGAATATTGATATCACTATAAAATTTACATTAGTTTTTTCGAGTTGGACGTTATATTTAATCGAAATTTCTATGTCAATAATGAATAATGATTTCGATAACTAGAATTATATTTTACGAGTAAATAGGTTAAAAAAAGAAATTAGCAACTTGATTATGAATATCGAAGCTTCGCGAAGAAATAACTTTTCAAATAACTTTATAAATGACATACAGCATCTTGACAAAATAAAACGTTCGAATAAATCGGTTTACGAACGACTTTATAGAATATTAAATTATCGTAAATTAAAAGTAAATTAGATTCTTCTATATTTAAAAGAAAATCGATTATATCTCAACGAACGGTAAGCAGAGATTTTTATTTTTCACCACGAGTCATATCGAGGGTTCCATTTTAAATTTTAAAATCGCAGCAACGTAAATCAGACTTTTATATTTTTAATCGAAGCTATCGTAAGATTCAAAGATTCTCGTAGATCAACCGTTTCAACTTCGGAATTATCCGAGATTAACATCCAAGCAATAATAACATCCAAAAAATTCCGTAGTCACCCTCGCGGAAAGCAATAAATTTTTCGAGAGAAAGGCTGATTTCCGGTAATCCTCCGAGTCCTCCGATATCCCTTCCCCTACCCAACCGACTCGACATAACAGCCCGACTATTTTCTTTCCGCAGGACGAGATAAGCTTGAAGGAGTGGGCAATTTCGTTGCTCTCGGCGCACAAGGCTTCGGTGGAAATGCTGGGGAGTATGGCGCGCAAAGCCGGCAAGATCTATGGCACGGACGTCGACAGCGTGATACCGGCGACACAGCGGTCGACAAACGGCAATTAACCCCGATGAAGTGGTTAATAAAATTACCCACGTACGCGAATGCACGTGGTTCGAGCGCCCCGTAACCCGGCCGCAGCGGCGCCGGCAAACCTGAGTTTTTTTATACTACCGACGGCGAGGATCTACGGGCGCAAGACGTTACGACGTGCGAGTCGAGGACGACGACAGGGAGTCCATGAATAAATCAAGCGTAAAGACGGATGATTGGATGATTGCCGGGAGCGATCTTGTGCACTCGGCGCATCTTTCGTTTCCTCCGAGCGCGCGGCTTTGGATAAACACTCGGTACGTCGTTCCCTCGATACTCAGATGTTTTACATCGACATTTTTCGCCACGCGATTTCCTGCATCTCGAGTCTCGTGAGAATCGTCTCGTGAAATTCAGCTTGCATAGAAAGTTTGAGCGACGCGCGAACGGTGACGAGCTCGAAGCTCAATGGCATCGATCGAGTCTCCCTACCAAAACCTAACGCTTTTATTCACTTCCTTTTCAAGAATTTTATTTTTTTTAAACTTTGCCGTCGATGTCACCCGATATTTAGACTAATGGTCTACGCCTGCGTCTTATCTTTTGTACAGAAAGAAGGCAAGGAAATCATACCAAAATCGTCGTTTCCGTGCGTAGCCTTCCTAATCTTGCGGCACGCCTTGCCCGATCCATCGAAAGACGATGAACATTATCGATTAAATACGACCAACGTTATTCAGAATGTTCTACAAAATTAAAATCATTGTCAATTCTGTTGAGGTTCTGGTATATGGATGTAAGCTCGTACGTTGCTGAAAGCAAAAAAAAATTTCATGTTAATGCGAATGGGTACTTTTTAAAATATTTGTGCTTGATTTCGAGTACTCTGTTTTGAAAACCATAGAAGTTCAGTATTAAAAAGTATCGAAAAAAATAAACTATTATTCATAAATAAAAATTTATATATTTAGCTCCATTTACCATGAATCTATCGAGAATGTGTCTTCGTGATAAATTGATAAATCTTCGTCTCGCCTTTGAAATATGTTGACGTTTCGAATTTATCGATAAAAGTCGGATTATAAAGTACTTATTAGTTACATAGATTAATTAATTCGTGAATTTGTAAATTTATCTGGACTCGAGATACATTCTTCGTATATTTTAGTCAATTATTTTTAAATTAACACCGATAAGAACATTTAACGCGTTAAAAATATAACGTATACAAATATCTGATTGACGAATAAAAATAATATAAGAATAATAAAATCTATATTATATTTTTATTTTATATTATCCTATTTATTTATTATAAAAATAAAAATATGTGAAATCTTGTGATTTTTTCAGCTTTTAAGTTATATTTTGCACAGAAACTTACAAGATAAATGCGTAATTTTATTTAAAATTTATAATTAATTTTAAAGCGAAGAGATAAATCCGATTTTAAATACATTAAACTTTATAGATTATTTAATACGTAATTTAGATTTTTAATACTTTCTATATAAATATTACGTAATATAGTTACTGTATAACTTAAAATTTTATGAATGATTGCATGTTACTGATATTAAGTTAAATAAGAGCCGCATAATCACAATTTTATTAAATATTATATAGAATTGTGATTTTACAGTGTATTAAAAAATATTTAGTGGATTTGGAAAATTACAAAACTTACAAGAATTATTACATCTAAATTAAAATGTTATTCGTAAATTTTAATCGATGTAAATTTTTTTAATTATTTATTCAAACCACTGTAGAAAGAAGGGTCCACAATACTAACACTAAGATTTCTCGATGTTGATGTTTTACGAAATTTAATGCTACGTGTGTGGGGGGGGTGAAACATTAAAATAGTCTGAAATAATTTTTATTTTAAAAAAGAATTCATATTAATGCATCGACCATTTATACGTCTTTAATTTCTAAATGTAAACTATAAAAAAAGCATAATTATATAATTATGTTTATTTGTACACACATTTTTTTCTTCGAATTAAATAATTGTAAATTATATACTAACTCAGAAAAATCTTCCATATTTACTTAAATAATAAAATGGAAAATTAGCAAACAATAACTTACCTAATAAAATATAACATTTTAGTTTTCAAAACTAAGTACTCGAATGAAAAATTTGATAAAAGAAAGAATTTCATAAAATTACTCTGCTTTTATCTTAATTCTTCACTCATCTATTTCTCTTCAACTTCCATATAATTGTCCTTTTTACTAATAAATCCAAAATGAGATGCAATCTGATATAGAAGGAAAATAAAAAATCATCGAAGTTACAATGTATAAAAGCCAATTACCTCTCTATATCAGTTTGTTCATAACATGTTTCATGTGACGATGAAAAAAGTTTTTCGAATAAAAAGAAAATATAAAAACTTTCAAAAACTTTTGTAAGGCAACGTTTTTTAAGTCTATCGTTATTATATCATTATCTTTTGTGTAAAACTTTCTTTGGCTCAAATATATGTTATATATATATATATATATATATATATATATATATACGTATACAGTTACGCATGCGGATTTATGTGAAATGCGCGCGCGCACGTGTCTACATGGGTGGGTGTGAAGGTATGGATGTTCGGTATGCAATGGATGCATATGCCTATATGTACTTATGCATATGCATGCACACATAGGTATATACATATAGCTTGTACGTAATACGCACTAATAATAATAAATACGACCGTGACAATGCGAACAAGGCAAAAAATGATCTGACGGGTGAGTGTAACAAAGAATAAAACATTATTTAGAAAGAAAATCTTATTCAAAACGAGAGATATATCGTGTGAAAAATAAAATAAAATATACGCAGATATTAGCGAGTCCAATTATTCGAACTCATAAATATGTAACATTATCATTATTACAATTTTCACTATTATTATTACTATTATTACTGCTATTATATTATTATTATTGGTATTATTATTATCATTATCATTGTTATTTTTATTTTCAAATAATCGCGATTGACCGGATATAAAATGATCTAGTTTAGGTGCATCCAAAATTGCGACGAAGCTCTATATGTGCAATCAAAATGTTCAAACATCTAATATTCGTCTTTCAAATTCTAATCGGTGAATGAAATCATATTTTTGCAATAATTTACGACAATTGTGAATGTATATATAGTATCGCTTTTTTGTCTTTTCTTTGACATCATATTTAAGAAAAATTATTAATTTTTCATATTTATAGCGCATCAAAAGTTCAAAATTGTAGGGTATAGAATGTGTAAGCATTTGTTGCATTCACTTACATCAGAATATAATAAATATTTCAATTTTCTAAAAACAAATTAATATACCCTACATAATATGAATATAAAAAAAATTTTTTAATGTTATTGTCATTATTATATACTTATTAAATCAATATAAAATCATGAATGCTAAAATAATACTTAAAATGCACTTTAGAATTTAATTTCAAGGATTGTAATATTAATATTATTTTTAATTTACTGACTTGTACTTTTGAGATTTATCTTTTAAAAAATCAAATATAATGTTGAAAAGTTTAAATATTAATTTGAATGTAAAAAATGAAATATTTCTATTAATTTAATTAATGATAAATGCTCTTTAATATATATTGAAAATAAAAGTCTTATTTATGATGAATAAATACTCTGAATTAATATTTTTATATAAACTTATAGTTAAGAAGCAATCAATTTTATAATTTTTTTACATGTTTTATTTTTTTGGAAAACATTAATTTTATCAACGTAATACTTACAACAAATATATTTCTAATGTAACTTTCATAAAAAATACATAATTTTAATTTTTTCTTTAAGTACTTATATTAATTTGAATACATATATACATATTTTTGAATAATTATAATATATAAAGTAATATTGTTTTAAATTAAATATTTATTGACTGTAAAACATACTTCAAATAGTAGAATATGACCGGTAAATCTATGTTTACTTAATTAATTTATAATTCGTATTTTTTTTTTAATTTATATTTCATAAATTTAAACACTAAAAATAAAAAATAAATTTATATAACATAACGTATTAAATGTAATTTTAAATGGGATATCGAAAATACATATTTATAGATAGCACGTATTTTTAGTAGGCAAAAATTGGTTAAAATTATGTGAAATTATTTTTATTCTAAACATTTATTCTTAAATTATTTATAAATAAAAAAATTGTGCTTTAATTACTTATATCTTTCTACAATTACATAAATTTATTAAGATTTATTGATTGGGAAACACAAGAAAATATGATTACGATTATATTATTATTTTATTTATCCTTTTATAGGTTCTAATATTTTCTCAAATTCATACTATGTGATATATCATTTATGTATCACATTTGTTTATGAAGTTTTTTAAATATTTGAAAAGTTCAATAGAAAAATAATAATTTCGTTTTACTTATTTAATGATTAGAATAATTAATAAATTATTCGCGTTTAATAATTTTATATTTTTTTAAAAATGATAATTAATTTTAAAATATTTTTTATTTTTAATATTTATAAACATTTAAATCTTAGAAATATTTTATAAACTATTAAAATATAAAAAATAAATAATTTTAATAAAATATATATTTCTTTATATTATTCTTTATTTATATAAAATAGAATTCTGAAATTTATTTGTAACCCATATAAAAATAATTTATAAAATTCCAAAGTTCATAATAAAAATATCAGCATATTATGTAAAAATACTTGAAGTAAAATAAACAAGAATTAAGTTATTATTTCTTTGAATGTAACGATTGCGTGATATAATAGATTATTATTGGATATTAATTTATTAATAAAATATTATAAAACCTGAAAAATTTTTACAACCAATAGCATATTCATAAAAATTGAATTTATTTCTATTCACATTTTTTTGTTATTTATTTTTTAAAATACTTTAAAAATTATCATATTATTAAAAGCTTTAGTAGAATTAAACTTTATTAAAATTTAAGCCAAGTATAATTTTAATTAAACTTTTAATAATATACTCATCAATTATATAATGGAATACTTTCGACAATAATCTCATTTGATACTTATCATACATTCACAACTAGCTCTGAATTATATAAATCTTTGGTACAAATTGTAAAAAAATGTTAGTATATGTAGCACAAGGTGAAACTCTATGTAATTTATAACATTAAATAGCTTAAAAATAAGGAAAACTAGGAAATTTTCTACTAATATTAAAAAAAATGATAAGATCAATTTTACTGATATAACTGCTACAATAATATAATATACAATGATTACATTTATTTTTATTTATAGCTTCGATACTTGAGTTTAAAAACTAATATAAAAAATATACATAATTATACATTTAATTTTATATCTGTACACCAGTGAATTATATTAAATATACTATGAAATTTATAACCAAGTTAAAGTAACATCAGTAAACATTGATATTGATATATCATAGAAATAACGGAATTCAGTTTTTTCTAATCATAAATATCATGATCTTTATTAATCTTACAAAAATTGGCTAAAATTAAAGTTTTTACAAAAACTGAAGAATTAAAACGAATTGCACTTTCTACACTATAAATTTATAGTATCAAAAAATAGTAAAACATAAATCTGAATATTCTACGAAGTAAATGAAAAGATTGTCTCTTTCCTTTTCTCCTAAAAATTATAAGCCTCGTTCTTACCTTTCAACTTTAAATCTCTTACATGGCAAATAGCGCCGAGCGCTGTCTAGATACACTTTTACGATACGTCATCGCGCCACGGGTACCAATGAACATTATTTTTATTAAAATTTCAAGTGAAGAAATTAATCACAATACACTTATAATCCAAAGCAAGAGCATGTTGAAGGAGCTTTTCCATTATTTTATATTTTAAAGAAGAAACGAAAATATTGTTAACATATTTGATTGATTTGAAATAAACAGCGGAAATGCGATGGACGCCTTAAATATTAATAAAAATTACATTAAAACAGGAATTCACTACTTCGTTGGTACTTTTTCAAGTTTATTTAATACTTATTATTTTATTTATAAATATTTATTGAAGAACTTATTCAAAATGCACTGATCCATAACATTTATCAAACAGTGAAGAAATATAAATTAAAACAATTCAAATTCTTAAACTATAATTTTGTATACAATTCAATGAAAGATATAACTTTATTATAATAAGTTAATAATATTTATAACCTTGATATCATTTTATTTTTTCCAAAAGTAAAACATACGAAACATTTATTAACTATTTACCTTAACATTTCAAGTAAGGAAAAGTGAACCAAATAATCTGACTCTCCCGCGGTGCGATGCGTCATTATATTTATAAGTTTAGATGTATGTTCAATTAGGAAATGAAAACAGATATGAAAAATCATGGCGTAGTGACTTGATATTACATTTGCCATGACGTAATTACAATGCGTATATATAATTAAAATACTGTGACGTTTGTTCAACGGTGTTGGAGAAGTATTCGTATATTTTATAAATATTGAATCAATAAAAAATTTTTTTCAATGGCAAGTTTTCCAGAACCTTCTTATATATCGAATACATTTTTTATTTAAATGATTTTTAAAACAGTAAAGTAATCTAAAATATTTTTAAACTTTCGAGTAATTTTTTAAAAACTTCTACAAGCTTCTATAATCTCATAGAATTTTTAAAACCTTTAAATATAGTAAAAAATTTTGAAAAAATGGCAAATGTATAGAAAGCTCAGAAAATTAAAAAAATATACAATATTATTCAATTAATTAAAGGATACCTCAATCATTTTTTTATTCTCTTATTGATACTAACAAGAAATAATTATAATATAAAAATACATAAATAGTTGGTTAAGGACATGAGAAAGTGTTGTGAAAATCCGTAAATTAACAACTTTTTCATTTTATGAATATATTAAAATTTGAACAATTGTTGAAATATAAACTCTTTTATATATATCATTCAAAAACATTAAAATCAATTATATATAATTTAAATATTATTTAAGTATCTTGAAAATTATAATGTTTTCAACCATTTCTCTTTTCAAGCTAATGAAAAATTTTAACTTTCTTCTTGAATCACATACATACTAAAATTAGGCCTTTTAAAAAATTTATAAAAATGTTTCTTAAACATAAACGATTTCTACGTTTAAAAATCTTTATTGAAGTAATAATCTAAAATAGATTTTTTTTCGATGCTTTTTATGAATCGAATAAAGAATTTGTGTAGAAATATTTATAACAAAATTTTATATGCGTTATATAATAAATTGTTAATAATTTTATAAAAATTATTTATAAACATATTTAACTAATAAAAATAAATTTAATTTATCAAAACGAGTTGTAAATCAATGTTATTTAAAAATGAATTGCTTTCAAAATTTGTTAAATTGATGTATTCAAATACTTTGGCATCGTTGTACAAATAACAAGCAAATGCCGAATCTATAATGTAGTAGATGAGAAAGAAATGAGTAAAGAAATAGCACTGTTTTAATTATATGTATAAGAGAAAATAAAAAATCTATTTCAATTACATATTAAAGAATTAATTGATGTATTCTAGTTCTTCGATAAGCTTCTTGCGTAATTGATATATATTTTATTAATTTATCTTTTTAAAGCGTAATATCTTTTAATAGAGATCAAAAAAGAGAGGAAATCAAACTAAAAAATAAAAATTTACACAATGCTAGAAGAATAGAAGGTAACAAGATAAAATAATTATGTAAAAGATGACAGCGTATTATGCATTCATAATAATTCCTGCAGAGATTATAACGTCTTAAACAAAGTTAAAAAGTGAGAAATATAAAAAGAATTATTACATAAAAAAACGACAAGAACCAAAAAAGATGAACTAAAATGATAAAACTGTATTCTATAACTCTTATACATTTTACCTTTATTTTATTTTATTTATTACATGCATTATAAATGTAAATTAATTTCGGATTGATTAATGAGTGATAAAATAAAAAAGATAAATAATGAATATTATAAAATCAGAAGATGGAAGAATCCATTATTTATTACGTTATTTACTATAATGTAGATCCAATAATATAAAAAAAATAAAAAAAAACAAAAACTGAAGGTCGTTTGTATATTGATAGAAAAATTGAATATTGTTATAATCGTGTAAGGCTCGGGAGGAGCGTACGTGACTCCTTCTGGAAATAAAAGTGCGATAAGCGTAACGAGTAATTTTCCTTCTTCATTTATGCAATCTAATGATATTTCCTACCTTATTATAATGCTTCTTTTCAGAACTCCACGGCTGACTATTTGTCAGCTTTAGCTACTTTGTATATTCAAATATGGATTTTAATTAATTGTAAACAAATCAGTTCATATCGTTAAAATTCTTATAATTTCGTCTTATGTACATAAACAAATTAAATTTTTTATGTAGAAAAATTTTTTAATTTAAAAGTTTCATCGTTTCCTCATATTTCATCATTTTATTCATCGTTCCATCATTTTTTTAATAACATTAGTATTCTTCATCTTTCTTTTTTTAAAAATTTAAAAATCTCAATCTAGACAATAATAACAATTTTTTTCAATTTAAAATTTAAGAGGAATATATACGATTAAAATTAAAAATTAATAAATAACAATTAATTTTGATAAATTTAATAATATAATGGTATATATTATTTATAACTTACAATAAAAAAAATTTAATAATATTTGTAAGTAGTATCAAAAAAACTTTAAATAAATTCATCATGAGATTTGGAATTTTATCATATTTAAAAAAATTTGTTTAATTAATTAACTAATCTATAGCACTTTATGTAATTAAATAAATATAATTAATCAAATATAAATATGACTAAATATATAATAATTTATAAACGTATATCAAGATATATTTATTACATAATATAGACGATTCAATAATTTAAATATCTATTTATTTATATGTATATTATTGTTCATAACATAAATAGTGAGTGATAATACGCTAGCTCATTCAAATACTATTGGAAAGTTTTGCTTTGCTATTAATATTTATATAACATTAATATAATATATTATTACTATAATATAATTACAATTATAATATATTCTTTAATACTATAAAAAGATCGATGCAACAAATTTCCATCAAGTTAGCATAAATGTTCTAAATTAACTACATCCTATTTTCTACTGATATGATTTATTTCATTCAAAAGAAACATTAGTCAAAATAATTTATACTTATATATATATATAAAATAATTAATTATATATACTATTTGACATATCCATAATTTTACTTTATAAATATTAAAATATCTTATTACATCTTGCACTTGTATTATCGATAGTTAATAATTAGCCGATTGCAATTATTAAATATTTATTCATAATTTTTTATTTAGATTTAGTAACAATACGAAATGAAATATTATTAACTTTTTATTATATATTTCTTATTTTTATAATAATATTCACTGATTTAAGTCAAATTATATGATATAAATAAGCTTTATATTACTTATTTTGATCTATATTCTTGAAAATTGATATCAAAATTTTCTTTTAAGTTTATAAATAATTTTAAGCAACTGTAGCTAGTTTAACAAAGATTGTCATTATAATGACATTTGTTATACTATAAATAAAACAAAGAAATTTTCTTTACATATTTAGTAAAATATAAATATCAAGTTTCAAACATCATTGAAAAGGATAAATAAAGTTATAAATATATGAAGCATTTGCCTTTTAGCGAATCACAAATTCAAACTCAGGTTTAATATTTTAATTTTTTTTATAATCTATTGTTATTTTTCAAATAATAGCATAATTTAAATTTATATAGGTAATATGTTCAAATAAAAAAATTAATATTCTAAATTTGATATAAAATAAATATTTTTTATAATAAAAGCAACAATAATATAATTTTTGTATATTCGAAGCAAAAAAAATGTTATCATTTATGTGTATATAACAAATTATATAATATTGCATTTATATAAGTTAATATAAAAATTAACGATCGTATCGATTAGGATATCATATTTTAATTATTAACTCAAATTAAGTTCTAATTCAAAATATTAAAATTTTTACAATAATAATTTGAATTCAAGTATATTTTATTTCGACTTTGAACAGACAAAAATTTAGTGCTATAAAGTATTAGCATCCTCTAAAAAATTATATCAAGTTTGTTCGATCTCGGATAATCTTTAATCTATAAAATGGTCTACGTTAAATAGAAAAAATTAATTTTATGAATGTCGTATACAACATATATGAGATAATACTAATTTCACGAAAAGGAATGAATTTTTCGTTACCCTTATTTTTTAAATGCTCGCTATCTTGAAAGATCGTTAAATAATACCAAGCTTTTGTACAATATAGAAATTTTGAAAACCGACGACTTAGAGTTCGACGAAAGAAGTCGCCAAGGAAAAATGTTGTTGTTTCAACGGTCACGAATGAGTCTAAGCATCGATGCGAGACCCGCGTGGATCCGAACTCTATCCAGTCTTCGATCCAGCATCTCGAAGTCCGCCTTCTCAATCCACGAGGGTGGATCCTCCTCCCTTGGGAGAAGTTCCGGTAGGCTGCGTTCGGTGAAAGCGCAAATACCGCACCACGTTCTGAAGTCCAACCTCTCATGCATCTCACCCAGGCTCTGCTCCAGGAAGGCGATCTCGCGAAGGGCCAGATCTCGGCCCATTACGTCGTGCAGAGCCTCGAATACGTACTTACGGAGGAGGTAACGAGGACCGCTGGTTGACTCCTCCCGGTACTTGTTGAAAGTCCGACCAAACATCATCTTGCGCGTGTCGTTGACGTACACGTACCGGCTCAGATAATCCAAGGGAGTCAAACCTATTAACATTTCGCTTTTATCCTTTTAATCAATTTTCATTTATCAATTTTCACTTTCGAGGATAAATTTAGAAAATAAATTTAGCAGTACCGAGAAAAAACAAGCACCGATACTAGAATTTTATTTTCATATTTTATAGCAAATTTTATAAGTTGATTTACCATAATTTTTTGACATCTGGTGAATATAAATTTAATACTGTATATAATACGATTTATGAAAAAGATTCTACCATTATTTAACTCGTATAAACTATTTCGCTTTCATTTTATATAACAATTTTAAAACATTTCAACAAATTTCAATATCAAATTATTGATATTTTCATTCTCCGATAATTGCTTCCTTATCCAATTTGTATTTTTAGAGCTATTTTATAAGAACATTATGATTATAAAATTTTAGGTTTTAAATACTATCTAAAATATCTTTTAAACCTTATTCATATAAATAGAAAGTGTTTCATGAAATATAAAGTTGAAAACGTATAAACTTTGAATAAGTTCAACCTATCGATTGCTTACGGCTTTTTAATTTATGCCTATACGAATATTTTTTGTACGTTTTTCCATCATAAATTTTTATTCTGTAATATTTCTACAGTTACTTTTTTCTTCAAATTTTTCAGTTTTCGCTTTTCATTCTAATTATACCGCAAGTATACATGGCTGATAAAATTTTAATTATACGATAAGAATAGAAAAACATTTCTCGATAATTATAAATTAGAAATGTTTTTCATTTTTTATGTTTCGGATAAGTTTTAATTTAATTTTTTAATTGTTTTAATAATTCCAATATTATAAATAATCAAATACCAAATAATATAAATACCAAATTAAATAAATAATCTCTTGTACTTTTTAGATATACGTATCAATTTTCTAAAATATCAAAAAGCATCGTATAGTTTTTCCTTTCCAAATAAAAATGCAGAAAAATACTTTTTGTTGTTTAAACTAACCAACCGGTTTAATAAAAAATAATTTCAACTCATCCAGAAATTTCCATAATATTCCTGCATAAAAATTATTGAAGCATATATTACAAAGAATTAGCTAATAACCATGTATCTATTTACAAATGGGAGAATTCACGTCAAGTATACCCACTTAAAAAAAAGGTTTTAGAAAATATTTTTATGTATTTTATTAATGTTTTTTCTTTTAAATAAACACTTACGGGAAAATTTAATTTATAAGAAAATATATCTCATAATTATACATCTATATTATTTTTATTATCTTTTCATTCCGGCAAAGAGAAAATTTACTCTTTCATTGAACTTACCGAAAAGAGATTGACTATCTAGAAGTTCAAATCTGGCACTCTGCCGATAAAAGAGACGCGGAACGTCCTCGTTAATAGCCTGGAAGGCGTTCTGACGTGGGCCCTTAATAGTCGGATGAAAATCCCCCATAAGTCGCAAAACTTCTTCCAAAGCAAACCTTCGCTGTTATAAAATGTTCATAAAGCATTTATTTGAAACTAAATGATCATTGTTATATGTTATTGGATACATATAATTTCTCAACATAATATAATTATATACATGACTGTTTGGATAGTTACGGACACCAGGAAAATAACATTATATAGTAGAAGTAAATATATTTGAATGAAAATTATTTGAAATTTGAGATTTTGTAAAAATGACACTTTGAAAAAATAAAAAGTAATTGTTTTCAATCATAAGCATTTATGACAATTATTGATTCAAAAGAAATCTTCAGCTTTAAAAAATGTATCACTTTATGTATGCATTTTTCATTTACATTTGAATTAAATTCCCACTCCACCATTTCTTGATCTAAATTTCTACTTAGTTGATTGAAAACATCGGGAGGGAGAAAACTTGACGATATGTTTTGTTTCATCACTGGCAATATAACCTTATCCATCGGCGTTTCATTGTTTTCTTCTAAATTTAAACACGTTCTAAAAAATAAAAATAATTACATAAGTAATTATTAATTATATTTTTTATGCCAAATTTTGTTACTCGAAATAATTTCATTTTAACATTATTTTACTTTTATTTATTATACTGCTAATTTATATAACTATGATAATAATTACAAACTTATTTTATAAATATTTTACTTAAATTTGTAATTACAAAAAACAACAGAATGGTTGAAAAAAATAATATAGAAATAAACAACAGTTTTTCGTAAAACATTAATTTTGATTATGTTTATAAAGTTATACGTTATACTAAATATTTTTCATGAACAATTCATATTTATAAATTGTAAGATTAAAATAAATATAAAGAACAAAAACACTATTTTAATTTTTTAAAGAATGTCTAATAAATTATCGATACACCAAAAAGTTGCTCGAATAAAACAATAATATATAATAATTTAAAGAATTTAAGAAGAGTACAATTTACAATATTTTTTTAATCGTAAGACAATGAAAAATTTTTTTAAATATGTATAGCAAATCATAGCTATGAATTTATATTACTTGCTTATATTTACAGCAAACTATTTTAAAAATATAAAAATTGTAAAATATGAAATTTATAAACTTTTATTAAAAATGATAAATATAGTACAATAATCATTATTTATATATATATATGTAATTATATGTGATGTACATAATTATGTAATTTCATTGAAAAATATAACTTGTATATTAATTTCTACATGTTTTATTTTTTTTTATTTGATTGGCAATATATAAAAATTCCACGAGACGATGATATATTATTTCTACTTGTTTTTATATTCTGAAATACGAAATAAAATATCGGTGACTTTTTTTTCAAAGAAATAATATGTTAAAGTGATACCTTTTAAACATATCTTTTGATATCAAAGTTGAAAATATATTTATTGTATGATGTAAGTAATGATAAATTTATTCATAATCTTTATATTTATTTATTTAGCTTTCTCAAAATATAACGAATACTTATATTATAATAAAATGTTTAACTGCAAACTATTGAAATAATCGTTATTTAAAAAGCATCGTATATATGGAAGGAAACGAATCGGTTTCTGTTTGAAGGAAGCAAAAAAAAAATTAATCGGCATTGGAGCGAGAATAACTCAATAAATATATCATTGTTAGAGAGATAAAATTTTAGGGCAGTTATAGTTTCAATAGCGAACAAACTTATCGAAAGCTCAACTATTGATTCTTGTAAATTTTGGTCGCCGACGCATCGTCTACTGGCACCGATTCCTAACTTGATAGCAGGAGCCCAAGTAGCTCGACCCGTACTCCGTTAAAAGTAGCTATCGAACTTCGTCGAATTAGCAAATGCTCATGATTTAAAAAAATAAAAAGGCTCTAACGATCCGCGTCTGGATCCTTCGCAGATCTGCGAAACTTGCGTCTCGAGTGGTTCCGGTGGCTCGCGCACCTCCGTCTGCTGTCCATAAATCGACCCTCGTCTGCATTTTCGTTTCTTTCGACGTAGTTTGCCTCTGCGACGTATCGGTGGCTCCTCCGGGGAGCTGTTCTCGTCCTCGTCCTCGTCTTCGTCCTCGTCATCGTCGACTCCGATGCCACGCGCCAAACTCGTCGGAACGCTAGACCTTGACGCAGCATCGCTCACCTGTTCGTTTATCCTGAATCAATACTTCTAATCGATACAATTCCGTTTGCAACGATGGCAGCTCAAAGTTGCGCTTCATCCCTCAAATTTACGTGCAACGATAATCCGAAATAATAATTTAAGACTTTTGGAATTTTATATTGACCGCGAACGTTGATATTGCGCGAAAAAAATAGAAAAGCAGCGTTGATCCGAACTGACAAAATTATATATTAAATAAATTAATAAGATTATAGCATCGGAGTAATCGTTTTATTCTCTCTTTGGGTTTTAATCTTTATTATTTGATATTATCAAATCTAGTTATTAGATTTTAGAATCAAATTATTGTTCAAAAACTTGTGATAAGATGAGATTAGTCTCATAAAAAATTAACAAGTGTTCTCTTTTCACGAACTCTCACGGATTAAATCAATTGAAATTAAAAGCATTCTATTTAAAAAGATATCCATTTAAAATGTATATAGTAATTAAACACTATTCGTAAATGAATAATTATGATTTAATAAGTATTCGTATAGGATTAAAAATTCTTTTTTCAAAACATTCGTGAATTTTTAATAAAGTTTGTATATTTTTATCTCATGCACGAATCTCGTTATTTTTGTGCAAGTAATTCTTTAAGTATTTAAAGGTTTTATTCTAATTTTTATAAATACAACATATTTAAACTATATTTTTTAGAAAAAATTCTCTATTTTTTTAATTTATATTTTTTAAAATATAATAATGTAAAGTATAAATCTAAAAATATTAAATTATATATTAATGATTGAATTTTTGTAATGTATGCAATTTTAAGACCTTATAAACTAAGAACAAAATTTAATATACATGTTAAATTTGAATTTGAATTTTTGATAATATATAAACTTATATATAATATTTTTGTATTATGATAAATGCTGTGTCATTAACAGGTCACTATTTCGACAAACCTTTACATTGATTTTACAATCTCAAAACACGAATGCATTTATAAAATTATTTCCATGTACCTTACGTATAAAAATAGTAACTATATAACTATTATAGTATTATTATAATATATCATAGCTAAAAATTATAAAAATCTTTAATAACTCTTACCATTTTATTTAAAAAAAAAATTTTATGACAATAAGCTCTTAAAATACTCAAATAATTCAGACTTACTTTTGAAAATTACTTTTATATATTTTAAAGAATCTTAAAAAATATAAATATAAATTATAAAAATAAAACAAAAATAGTGCCTTTTCTATTTAATAATATGATTATTTTAATTCATAAATAAAAATTCTACTGAAAAATCCAATCCAACATCAAATATTGATATAAAAACAATTTGAAGAAAATAATAGATCAGGGAAAAAATCGAATGAAAGAAGATTACATACAAAATGATCATTAATTCTAATTTAAAAATTAAGAATCACATTTTTCTTTGTATTATTAAAATTTATTATTTATTTTTAGATGAAAATCCTCGATTTAGATATTTTTAATGTTATTGTTATTTTATTAATTTTTATGTTGATTAAATTAGATTAAATTTAAAAGTTTTATTATTTTAACTTTTTATTACTTAATAATAAAATAATTTATCTGAATATAGAAATATATAAATTAAGTTAAAAATGTATAATATAAAAAAATATATTTATGTTAATATATCTGTCAAACGTTAAATTATACAAACATGATGTTGATAAA
Source organism: Dolichoris vasculosae (assembly GCA_018907195.1). Lineage (NCBI taxonomy): Eukaryota > Metazoa > Arthropoda > Insecta > Hymenoptera > Agaonidae > Dolichoris > Dolichoris vasculosae. Next base: position 5,851,718 of record JACCHY010000003.1, read on the forward strand.
ATCAATGTATAATGAATTAATTTCAATATTCTAGACTTAAATATTTACCATCTCATTTTATTTCTTATACACTATCTTATTATTAGGTTAGCAATTGTTAATAATGAATGAGTAAATTCCAGTAAATTTTGTAGTCTAAATTTAACCGCAACATCAATAAAACTAGTAAAGACATAATCAATAAAACAATAATGTATGACTTATAGCCAAATCTGAATTCGATATTGATATATGTAAATATTAATTATTAATCCGTGTTTATCGCGATAGAATAATAATATGTAGTTTATAAAATTTTAATTACACAAGATTACAAAATATATTTTATATATTAATCGATACGAGTTTGTATATAAAGTAAACATTAATCTTCTCTAAGTGAAATCGATAATTTAAATAAAAATAACTTGTTTGATACGAAACTTACAAAAAATAATGAAATATAATTTATAATTTTTAATTTGGAAAGTTTTTTTAATTTTCAATATTCTACTTATTACCGTCATAATAAATGTTTTCACCTTTAAAGCGGGAATTGATCGAACTGGTGATGAAAATGTAGTTGTTGGTACAAGATGACGAGAAGACATCGGAGGCTTACGGCGACTACTCATCGACGATCCCGACAAATCATTTCTTCGTAAACTGGAAATCGGCTCGAGTGTCAAAGCATGCCAGCTCAGAGTTTCGCTTTCCTATGAAAAAGTCTTCATGTTTTTAAAAACAATTTTTCCTAAAAATTGATCTTTAGAAAACAAAGTGTCGGGAGTGGAATAATTTTATTCTTAAAGATAGAATAAAAAAACGAAGAACAAAATTCATCTTCATTGAATATATGCTATTATATCTTACTTAGTTTTCGTGAAATAAAATTTTTCGAGTAATTTTTTATATATATATTTAATTACTGTCTATGCAAGAATACGAAAACATTCACAGTTAATTACATAGCAAATATTTTATGAGCATCGACAAATTTTGTAAAGAAATAAAAAAAAGAAATTATCGTAATGCATACATTATATTTAAAAAATATATTAATCACGATCAATGCACGTTATATATTATAAATCTTGAACGTATAAATATTTTTGAAATATACATAAACAACGTCGATGTCTGTGATTTTCACGTTTTATAAGTGCTAAATTTCATGTGTCCAGATTCAAGACCCTGAAGTTTATACAGTAAGATTTCGATTTATTGCTTTTTATAATCAGTTGGCAGTAAATAACAAACTTACACATAAACTTCACATATGTGCTTGGAAAGGCAAACCGTCTGTAGAAAAAATATCGATCAGAGGGGAAATACCCTTTTGGAAGAGGAAGAAATACACGTCGAACAAAGAGTCTCGATAATTTACTCTTATCTCAAAGTCTCCGGTAGTAACGATAAACATCATTGGTATTAAAGACAAAATTTTTAGGTGAATGCGTTAATTCCCTTAAGCTTAAGTATCTGTACTCGATTACTTCGCGAGAAGTAAAATATAAAGGAGGGAGGAGGTTTCCTCCTTGTGTAAACGAAAAAACACCCCGTACCTGAACGTCATGCGAGTTGGCCCTGAGGTCGAGAACGAGGCTGGCGCGATTCTTCTCATCTTTCTGAGACTGCGCCTCCTGGTGGATCAGAGACGGTGGCTCGGGACTCGGCGACCGTGAGTCCGTTTCCGTGTAACGACGGAACAGCTCCTCCGGAACCGTGGCTGTATCCAAAACATCTTGCTCGCAGGATTTTCCAACCCGAATTTCCGATGGTAGAAGCAGAGCTTTTCCTTCGGTAGTCTAGATTCGGTTATCTTTGGTTACTGTTTTAAAGAACTCGCGAGGGGAAATTCACGAATGGTACTAGGGACTGAAATGAAAATTCATAGTTCATTCGCTAATATACTAAGTAATATAATAAGTCCGAACTCTGTATTCTTATTTTACACCCGCTGCTTACTTGGTAAACATTTAATTTCGAAATGCTTAAGATAAAACCATAAACTCGATAAATTTGTGACTCGTCTTTAACAACGCCTTTAAAGTAAAAGTATTGTTTATAGGACGTGAACAATTATGCTAGTACGAGACTCGATTATTAATTTTCAAGCTGTAAATATAAAACACGGTCAGTTTGAATTTTAAATAAAAGTTATATTTCATTATAGATATTTCATCTTTGTTAATCATCAAATTTATGAAAATTAAACAAGAATAATTTATCGCATATACTTGCACAAATAGGTTTTGTCCAATTCCTAAGTTATCCAATCCAATTATATTTCAAAATATTCTTAAATCTTAAGTTGAATTCTATAATTGATTTCAGTCCTCGTGGCTGGTTTATATCTTCAATATAACATTTAAACTCATTCGACAATATTTAATATTATTTATTAAGATTATAATTAAAATTTATTTAATATCAAAATTAATTTTGAATATTTAAAATTCTTTTCTAGTCATTTTGTAATTTTGCAATTCTTAAAAATTTCTTTAAAAACTGTGTACTATCTAAGATAGTTAAAAAAAGATTAAGAAATCAGTACGAAGCGTTTTATTTAATTTATATATGTTTTATTTTTAAGTAAAGTTTAAAAAAATGTGTCTTATTATTCATTGAAGTTTTTATATATTTAAATTAATAATAATATATTTAATTTCAAAATTGCTTTTTAAAATTCCATCTTTCGAGTTTACATAAATGTGATTAAAATTAAGAAAATAAAACAATGAACTCCTTGAAAATGTATTGAAAGAATCTGAGTTCGAATTCTTCGAACGATGAAATAAAATAAGATAAAAAAGTTGAAACAACGCGATCGAAAAGTTCCAAAATCTCAATATTTTCTTTTCTGAATCACGGAAAAAATGTGCACATAGCATCGACGATATTTAGCACTTTAAGGGTTGCGTCGAGCCCTCTTTCGATTTCGATTCCCTCTTGAAAAGCGAAATCCTTTGAAAAGCCGCGAACGGCGTACGTAACAAAGAGGCACGAAATTTCCTCTCGGAAAAATCGGAAAAATAGCATCTCCGGTTGGTGGAGGCGCATCTAAAGGCATTTAGCGAACGTGCGATCAATTTCAATTCGACCCAACCCTTAATTTTGGCGCGGCGATTGAACCGCAGAAGCGCAAACTCGTGGCCAATGAGGATTTACGAACATCCGCTCGTACGTGTGTACTAGGCTACCGGTGTTCGTCAAGCGGCAAAGCCCGTGTAGATTCTCAGTGCTGTTAGTGTATACATGTTCATTGCTCGTTGGTGGAGAGTTTGAAAAATGAGAAGAGAGGCGAGTTTTTTGTTTCGCCCACGAAATAACAAAAGTTAATGGCTCGAGGCCTCGCGATTTCGCAGATTATTTATTTTTGAAAGTAAATTCAAAGATTACTCTAAGCTTTTCGTTCAAGTATATTCGATGAGGTATAACGTTTCTATGGAAGAGATGGAGATCGGACGTGGAGAGGCAAGTTCTTTTATAAATTCTCGAATGTAAACGATCTTAAGACGCACGAGATTATTAACCTCAATTTAGTCAATGTAAGTGGTAAGAAGGTTTTATGTGTAGACGACTCTAGAGAAAGGAAAATAATGATATTTTATGTTTGAGAAGATTTGTTAAATTATGTTACATTTTCAATTATAAAAGCTATCGAATGTAATGTATTCGATTAATCAAACGAGTATGAGTATTTTTGATTAATCTAGAAGCTGTCATTAGTGAAAAATTTTAAAGATCTTTTAATTAATATAAACAAATATGTATAATACTAAAATTGCAAGTATATTTGGATAATTACTTATTATTTAATTACAAAAAAATTTCACTGGAATTACTTTTATTTTATTTCATTATTTGAATATTGAACATTTATATTTTTGGTAAAATGAAATCTGTGTAAAAAATATAATTTTTAATATTCGTTAAAAATGAAATTTTGTTATGGTAAAATTAATTGAATGACAATTATTGCATCTAAAGTTTAAATTTTTAAAATAAGTCTATTTAATAAAATTGAATGATTATTTAAAATATGATTTATATTACACAATGGAAATAAAAAAATTTGAATATTATAAATAAATCTTTGAAATGAAAAAAAAATAAAAAATTATTTAAAATATAATTTTAAATCTTTTGACAATACTTAAATATTTCGTTAAGGATTTGTCTAGTGTCATCGACATTCGTACAATTTTATTTACATAATAAATTATATTATTTAAAATATTTTTAAATTTCACAAAAATAATTTAAAATATTATTTTATTATACACGAGATATTATTCATCTTAAATCTATTTTTGAGTCGCGAAAAATATTTCTAATTTTCAGAATAGTGTAAAATATAATTTTTTTTATCTATATGAATAAAATATAGTACTTAAGACTTAATTGATAAAAATTCAAATATTATTCTAATATTTTTAAATATACGTTTTTTCAATGAGAAATAAATTATAATTAATCATTTGAATAATCTATATTGTATATAATATGTAAGTCATATTTATTTTACAAATAAATAAAAGTTGAACTTTTATGTATACACGTTATTAATAAACATAAAATACATAAAGATTTAAAAAATTTAAAATCAAACAAGTTTTTTAAATTCAATATTTTTAACAATTTTATTGTTTAAAAACATTTTTTTTTAATCGAATGAATACCTTAAAGTGAAATAAGAACTCATTCTTTAAAGTATTTGAGATTATTTAAGCTATAATCGGTTAATCAAACGCTAATTAAAAAAACTAGCATTTTACTTACCGCGATATATAATATTCCTAAGTGAGGTGAATAAAATGTGACTCACCCACGTATCCTTGGCTCGACGAACGATTTCCTTGGCTTCGCCATCTGCTGGGTGGTTACACAATACGGAACAGCCATAAGGATACGGATTGTAAAGACCAGCGAATGGTCGTAAAATAAATGGTGCCGGCATGGATGATCCCTGAAGCTCTAATTTCTGTTTTAAAATTCATTAGTTCTTCTTTAAAAAAAAAGTATTTCTTTCAAAAAATTCAGATATTTATGAAAGTTAACAATATTTTCGTTAATTATACGAGCAAATAATAAAATTATTTGTTTTTTATTTTATTTACTATTGCAGTATTTATATTATTTTATCATTTACCATAGTAACAATCAAATAAAATTAATTGATATCATTTGAATAAATTAGAAATATAATAACAATATCTAAATAAAATTCGTTTAAACTAAATTTGTTTCTTACAAGTAGAAAATGACAAATGCTTTGCTTGATCACTGCTATTATAGATTAAAATTTTGTAATAAATTTGAATATTTCATGTAAAGAACTATTTTTTATCTAGGTTAAAATCTCATAAATTAATCTGATCATTTAATTTTTAAAGAAAATATTAATTATAGTATTTAATATTAAATTTATTAAAAATCTACTACATTAATAATTATAATGCTATTGGTTAAAAATCAAAATTATCGTTTAAATTTTTGAAAATATATTTTTTTTCAATTTTTTATTCACCTTTTGATAAGAACTAATTATAAAATGTCTTTAAAAATGTTAACAATTATTTAAAGCATATTTATTTCTATTTATAAAATAAAAATCTTAACAGAATGCAAAAAATTTCAATTTTTAAGAAATAATCTAATTCAAATATTTAAAATTTTGTTTATTTAAAATTAAAACATGCTTTTTTTATGAATCAGTTATAGAAATTATACAATATCATAAAATTTATTAATTAACCAAAATATTAACGTAACACTCAATGTTTAATTACTTAATCGCTTGTTTAACATTTAATGGGTGATTAAATAATAAAATGAAATATTCTATAATAACCATAATCCGTTGAAAGAAAAAAGTGAAAAATTTTCATGAATAATTTTTCAAACCTATGTATTCGTATTGATATTATTGATAAAATTACATAATTACATCTGTTAGCTCTTCAATAGACAGTATTCGCGTGAAAAATTTTAATATTACGAACATGTAAAAGATCATCGTTGATGTTGTAGCAAGTATCCGTTAAAGACAAGAATAATGCCAAGTTCGCTGCATAACTTATATTTATTACCTAAATGTACTCAACATTACAAAAGCGTTTCAGTAAATTTATATATGGTATCGTTGAAAGTTGTTGATGTAACAATTACTTTCCGAATTTTTGAACTTAGTAACTCAAAACTGTAAAAATCCTCCTAGCGTATAGTTTAATTTTTGTTATACTGTACATTAATATAGTTCGAGAGAATAGTAAATATTTATATTATATTCATAGGAAAGTATGAATTAGAAATCTAACCAAATGTAAAACCGGTATAGCGGATCATGTTCTTATAGCCAACATTGCAAATTCCCTTAAGTGGATACAGATCAAGGATAAATTTGTTACGCTTGTAGTCGTGGGAGATGTGACGAGAATACTAGGTACGGAAAGGTAGAAAATTGCAGAATTTAAGGTTGAAAGAACGTGCGAAGGAGGATAGAGATTTACTTTTTAGAATACATGAGACATAAAAGGGAAAATTCGTGAAAATTAGGAGCTGAACGAAAAAGGCGACTGATAAGTTATAAAAATTATGGAATATATTGAGGCTAGTAAAATCTTCGTAAAGATTTACTTCGGTGCTCAATTTACGATTGTCTTCCTAGAATTATCGACTCATTAATATACGGTTAATACTAATTTTGAATATATTTTTCTGTCAAAGTATTAATTTTCTGATTATTTATGACATAACTATGCTAAAATATTTTTTAAAAACGCTTTTAATTTTTTAATATAAAAAATAATATAATAAAAAAACATTTTTATATTTATTGGTATCAATTGAATATTATTCTAAAAATTACACCAGTAATTATATAAATTGTAAAACATTGTAGAAGATGAATAAGATTTTCTTTTAGATTATTAAAAAGAAATTAGTGCCACAACATTGTAAAGATCAATGCTAATTATCGATTGCAATTATCTTACAATAAGTACAATTTATATCTGATTATAGTAGCGTCTCGATTATATGATCAACGAAGATAAGTACCGTTAATTTTATGTTACTCTATTTATGGAAGCATTAATTCTAATGAAACATTTATTGTTATCTATTGGATAGAGAAGTACTTTATTTTTTTACTTTAATTTGAATTTTCCCATATTTTATCTTAATTTGGTTAATGATTTCAATTTTTAAATTTTATAGTTATTTAAATTAAAAAATTTAATGAATGCTATTAATAATCCGTAATTCAACGTAAAATATAATATTTTAACAATCGATAGTGCTACTTCTAATTTTTACAATATTACATGTTTTTTTTATAATATTTACACTTGTAAATTTATTTTGAATGCCTAGTCTTGAAATTATAGGATATTATGTATGATTCTACAAATGATTATTCAATATATTTGTAATATATTATCCAGTAATATTACAAACAAGATAGAAATTAAGTAAATAATTATCGTTTAAAGTTTTATATAATATATCAATAATTAGACTCACTACAATGATCCTGATAAATTTATTATTTTCCTAATAATTAATCCAAGATTGTATAAAATTATTTCCTTAAAAGAAGTTGATTTATTATAAACATTTTTATAAGTGAATTATCGCAGAACCTATTTAAAAATTGACTATAGTACCTGTACTTAATTAAACAAGAAATATTTAGAGTTTTTTAAGAGCGAGATTTCCACAATAGTTTCCCCAAACATCTAGCCACATACAGAAAAGACATTTAGAATCCAATGGACTGCCTCCATACAAGGGAATCAAAATAACAGCATATACGTGGGGTTAAAACAAGGTAAAAGTCTATAACTTAGATTAAGAGTAACCAACCAGAAAACGTTAATATTTCGATTTCTTTACTTGTATGCTTTATTTAAAAATTATTGGCTAAGCATATGAAATTATAATTAAAAATTATTTATAAAATCTAAAATTAAGTTCTTTAATGCATTGAATATCTCAAGCTATATTGTCTTCTGTTTTGATATTTTGATTAAATTCAATTATAATTTATCTTCTTAAGTAATCTTTTAATTATTATAACAATCGTGTAGGAATATTAATGCTCCATTTTTAAAACCTTAGTATCCCCTTAATATAAAATAAAACCAAATAGCTCTATCAAAAAAAATACGGATGAAAATTCCTTTGCTAAAAAAACGCTATTTAATAAAAAAATACTTTATACATATTTAATAAATAGAATATTTAGATTTAAATATTAATTTAATATTTTTAATTTAAAAAATTTAACATCATTTTTGTATATTGAAAAATATGTTCTGATTTAAATATTTTGTAAAAAATCGAAGTAAAAGCAATTCAATAAAATTATTTTATTATTTTATTTTTTAAATTACGTTTAGTAAACATCAAGAAAATACATATATAAGTTAAAGTAGAATTCAAGAAGTTTCTAATTTTTTTTATTAAATAAGATTGTAAATAACAAACACTTAAATTAAAAGTTTTATCATTATTCTTAATGTTACATACGCGCGCGGACGTTGTATTCGTCCACGCAGATAAAACAAATGAAATATAAAATATTAACATACAAATTTATATTATTAAATAAATTGTCAATGACCTTTTCTTTCTACTATTATTACTTGAAACGTTTATTACAATATTACGTTGATGTTAAATATATAAATACCTAAATAGGGTACACGAAAAAATCTGAAATTAAATATACGTATAACCTTTAAATTTATTATGATAAAAAAATTTTTTTCAGTTCTTTTTGTAGGAGATTTTATTATAAAAATTATTTCTATTATATTTTAAAATATTTAAGAATTTTTTATTATATTTAATTATGTAGAAAATTCAATCATAGATTCAATAAATAAAAAATTTTTAACATTATTTTTAATTACAAAATATATAATAAAAATCGATAGATTAATTGAGAAATTAAATTATAACTATTAAGTTATTTATATATAATGATATATTAACGATATATACTTTATATAAGTATACATTGAAATATTTTGTTAATAGATCTGTTAAATAAATCAAATAATTACAATAACAAAATTATAAATTATACTCTAGCAACTCTACTATAATCAATTTATTACAACACGGAAACGATTTAGTATTACAATAATATACATACAATAATTATATATCATAACGAAAAAGTGTAAAAGTCTATGATTCTAATGTTATTTATTGAAATTCCTGAATTTTTTTTCGATTTACTAACAGTTAAATAACATTCGCTATATCAATTTTAATTCTTTGCACATTGAATTAACATTCATAATTTTAAACTAGAAAATTATTTTAAACTTGAAAAAATTATTAAAAAATATACGTTTTATGAAATGTATTATCATAAAAATTATGCGAAGCTTAAGAATCAGAAAAATGACAATGAAATAAAAGAAAATATTGGAATGAAAAATATGTTTAAATCGAGGTTAACTTCTTTTTGATATTTATGTTCGATAAATGTATTAAACGTCGACACAGAAAATGTTTAATCAACTTAAAAATAAAGAAGTTTTTAAGAAATTGTATATTTGAATATTATATATTGTAAGAAATGTTGAACATCGCAATACATTTCTTTTTTGTTTACTTTTTAGTCGTTTTTGTACTTTTTACAAACTATTAAAAAATATAAATTCTATTAAATCTAATGATTATTAAAGTAAGCTCATTGTCGTCTGCTTAAATATGAGAGATAGAACGAAAAGTGGAGAGTTCGCTCGGTCGTTTGAATTTCTCTGTGGTATTTGAGAAAATACAAAAGGGTTGAAATTTTTCACAGACAAGCCGTTAGTCTCGGTCATGCTCATAAGATGTATAGAGAGGGAAGTGTGAGGATGAGAGTAAGCGGAGAGGTGGTTGTGATGGTGGTGGTGTTTTTTGGTGGGGAGGTGAGTGAGAGAGTCGCTTTAAAAGATGACGAGAAGAGAAAATACCTTGGGCTTTGGTCGGCGTATGGGGCGAATCCGTGCTGCTATAAGTCCCGTGTTGCTAGCCATCCGTGGCATAGTTGCGCCGACGACGACGACGGCGACGACGACGGCGACGATGACGGCGACGATGAGAGCGACGATCCGTTGGTGAATGGAACACATAACGATGCGTGCCTCTGTTTAAGGGCAGGCGTCGCGGCGTCTCAGGCGCATTCCGGTTGCCAGGGACGCCGATGGTTCGATCCCTCGAAGCCACATGCTTTCGAGGAGACATTGCGTTGCTCGGAAAGCGATCAACGCGAAATTTATGCTCACGTAGGAATGCGTCCACCGATGATGAGAAGTGGCTCGAAGGAAGAAAAAGCGCGCTTCTACTCCCGGACGCACGACTAACTCTTGCTCTTCTATTCCAATCGTTACCCTAAACGTGATTATATTAAGTACCAAACGTTATTGTCATGTTATTGTAATATTATTGTAACCTTTTACTCTTTCCACCTGAAATTGAACAATTAAACTTGGTAGTTACTTTTATTTAAATGTGATATAAAAAATACATTTTACGCTTTCTAGTGTAAGATTTCGTTTCAAACCTCGTTTTTTCCTCGTAAAAACTCATGGGTTTATCGATTATGCTCAAATGAGTTTATTTACCATGTATACTTAAATTTAGAAGCTATCTTGTACAAATTAAATCACATTTTCATATTTAAGTTTCATTTTTCATAATTTTCTTAATAATATTTCTTAATGCTTTCAAACGTTAATATTTAGGACTGATAACTTAATAACTATCCATATATGTAATACTGCTATGTTAAGAAAAACAATTCCTTTGTAAATCTTTGCATTCTCCTACAAACTTGTAAAAACTATATTTGAGTTAGAAAATACCATGTTTATTTTAGCAAATAATTTTTTTATTGTTATTATATCATGTATTATTTTTTCTTTTGTATAAAAGTTCTTGAATTATATCGCTTAGAAAAATATATCGTAACTTATAATTAGTAGAAAATTTAATCAACTGATTCTTATATATATACATATATAACTTTTTTCTACTTTGATATTTTTTACTAGCCAAAATCTAAAAAATGAGGTAATACATTGATTCAAATAAAAGAATTAATTTCATTATTATAAAATAAAGTTAATTATTGTTTTACTAATGAATCTTAAATGTTTAAAAGATACTGCAAATCTTATATAATAATAACGTATTTATGATTTTTTAATACTGTTTCAATTTTCATATTTAAATTTTAATTATTTACTCAGGTCATTCTTTACAAATAGTTAAGTATTACAAAATTCTGTTATCATAAATATAAGATAGAAGTATCTTTTTTGTATTAAAAATGACGGATTTATTTTAAAATTAAAATGTAGTATCTTTCGCTAATTTAACATATTTAACATACAACAATTTCTTCCTGATTAGTAAATATTTGTATGAATTTATTTATTTCTTAAAACTATCAGTTTTTTGATTATTCGCAAAATTACATTTAGTAAAATGACGTGTAAGCTTACATAAAATTTTCAAAAATGACATAAAAATGTACCTAAAAACGTTTAAAAATTGATTATGTATTTTGTCACCTAAATTTCTATTTTGTTATATATTTGAAATGGTCAGTTGCTTATTATATTTAAATTTTTTTTCATCTACTAAAACTTCAATAATCATATTTGTTTTGTAAAATCTAATATTTCTTCAATAATTATGCAATAACCTTCTTTTTTTAAAGATATATTTTGATTTTAAAAATACCCTTTAGAAACATCTATTTAATCTCTATTTCGTTCTTAGTCTTAGAAAAATATAAGTGCGGTACAATGGTAAATAAGTAATAGATTATTTTATTTGCTGGAACATTTGTAAAATCCAAAAGGTGTACTTTGAACGTATTATTATTCCAATAAAACTCTTTAAAAGTGTCGTGGAAAAAGACGCCATAGTACCAAGAAGAATCGTATAAATACTAATACATAAATAAGTGCGACTTAATGAACGACTATTAAATTACGCGAGTAAAATTACCCGGACTACATCGACCATAAAGCGCTGAGTTACTCACCATAAGTCCTCAAAATACACGGCGCGGGGACGTCCGTAATACCTGTAAGATCATACAAACAAAATCGCTGCTCGGAGCTCGGAGAAGCGAGAAGAAACGAAAAATCCTTGCGGAGTTCCTCTCGCGAAGGTGCACAATGCTAGCCTCGTGCGCATCGCCGGGGAAGCGCTTCTCGTGGAGTTCGTGTGAAACTTCGGAGGGTGGTAATAACGAAAAACATCGTAAGATAGTGAAATTATAAAGGGGTCGCGAGTGACTTGGCTTTATAACGGTGCGGGTTCGACTACATGAAGTACCCCAGACAGACATAGATGGCTATCACGAGATCTCAAAGAAAAAGAGCAGGGGAAAAATCACCGATGAACTGACGGACGGCCTTTCAGTTATCGGAATAAGGGAGATCGCTAACCCAAAGTAGACGTCTGGCAGGGCGACCTCTTCAGGAGAGGGGCAAGAGGTCGCATGCCCATGAAGACGCATGGGGCCAGGCGGTGATCTCCTACGTTGGGAGAAACGAGGGCCGCGAGAACATCAAGAACCCGGGAAACCATCACGCGACAACCACGCGAGAATCGTAAAGACTCAGGGGGTCTCGTATTAAGGTCAATAATTGCCTTGTTGCGGCTCGAATTTCCGAACAAAATAAAAGAAATCGAACCAAAAAATAATCGACAACTAAACCGTCAATATACAAGTAGATATCGGAGAACAGCAGATTTTTCGGACTCGAGCAGCGACTCCGAGCTGACGAATGACAGACAAAATTGTATATATATATATTATGAAAGAAATAAATTATGTTAAAAATCCGAAGTGCTAGTTTTTATCCTTAACAAGTTACATGATTACAAATAATTATAGGAACCATAGAATTACCATTTCAAGCTATTTCAAGCTGTCATTCAAAACAATATGCTAAGGACGATGCAAAAATCGAGCACTTGGAAACCGACAATGGTGTTATCTTGAATGTTTCACTTTACGTTATATACCGCAACTTAATATTTTAATTGCAATAATATAAAAAAAAAGATACTATTGATGTAAAGTAATAATGATTACACGATTTTTTTATCAAAATAACAGCAATATATCTTTTGAACAAGTCCATATATTATCAATAATCAAAGTTGAACTATCAAAAAGATAATAATAGATACACGAGTAAATTATATTATACGTAATTTTTACCATAAATTTAAATCAATTATGAGTTATAACCAGTTATAATAAAACGAGCATTCTTAGTTAAATATAGATACGAGTACTTTAAACATAAATTTCTTTTAAATATGATACGTATTTATTATACTTTTCTTTTATAATTTCAAAGCTCATCACCAAGTGTACTGAGTTTTAAGTTAAATTCAACAGTTATGTTCGAATAAATTTGAAATCATACTTCGCTTAAAAACCAACTTATAGTTTGACAGAAGTAAATCAACGACGAACAAGCGTTAATAATTCTCATATGATTACTTGTTTGAGATGAGAATTAATAGTTTCATAATTGTATTGTTCCATGCAAACTTTTAGTAGATTACTTAAATTGCATTGTTCAAATTTTTGACGCGATTTCATTCCAGAGTTTCTCTAGAAGAAAGTTTGTGAAATTTTGCTGACTTTTTGTCAGAAATATTCGTACCAAATTTTTGAGAAAACGAAGTTGAACGAAGTTTTAGGGTTGTTCGATAATTTTGAGACTGGTACAAGTTATTAAAAATTCAATGAAACTTACGAAGTAAAACACATTGTCTATAATTACTTTACTATCATATTCCGTATAGTTATTATTCATGCCTGTAAAATGATTGTAAATGATGGAATAGTAGCAACATTTACACTAGTACAATTTAAATTTTACAATAGTAGCAATTTAAATGTATACCGGTTTCATCGGCAAACATTTCCTTATGCGCAGTAGCCATAATATGTACGATAGTAGTTGCTTCAAAATATTTACATACGTATAATTTTAATACTATGTAATAAAAAATTTTTTTCTATTTACGATCAATAGTTTTAACAGTTTTTAGTAATATAAATTTTATTAGTATTATTAATTTAAAATTTTTATTTTCTCTAATTTTCTGCAATCAATTTTGCAATTAATTTTTTTTTATCTATATTGTAGACATGTATTTAAATAATATTATTTTACCGATAATAATAATATTGTTTCTAAAATATACAAAAGTTTTATTTATTCAAAAAATTGGTGCTATGAAATTATTTATATTTTTCTTTTAAAATTAAAAAAAAATAAAAGTACAAATTACTTATTAAGATAAAAGCACTGATTTAATATAAATAATACCAATGTCATAATGACAAAAACAGTCTATTTACGTGAAAAATAAAAATAAAATATAAGTTTATGTTTAAAACAGTTAATAATATTAAACAAAACAAGAATGAATTAAACATGGAAAAAAATTTAAAACAATCATAGAAAAATGAAGTATAAAATAACTTAAAATGAACAAAAAATACGTTTTTGTTATGTTAAAAATAAATTAATAAAAACAATCGAAATTAAATTTCATAAATATTTTAAAAAAGATCAGGAATATTTTTTGATGCTGCTATATATCATAATTATTAGCTCTTAGGTATATTATCTATAAAAGTTTAATCAACCGCTAATCGGTAATAAAAAGAACTACTACAAAATCTCAAATTATAAATGTGGAGTATAATTTTATCCTGAAAAATATTAAATTACCAAAAGAATACTCTATATGAGATGAAAATTGAAAACTAATCATTACTTTTACATTGTGACTTACAAAATATTATTTTAATATATTATTTATGCATTAATAATAATAAATAATCAAATACTACCGACAAAAATTGAAAAATCAAATAAAATCAATGTTCAGATATATTATCTCTACAAAATTATTATTTATTTATAAAATTTTTTTCATTTATAAAACTAGTGAATATTATTCTGAATACTATAAATTTGAAATATACAACTAAAATTACGAAATAAAATAAATTTTTATAATCTGCAGAATAGTCATTCGGTCATTGGTGTGGTTAAATATTTTTTATCATTAATTTTTATTGAGTAATAGAAGTTTTTACTATATTAAAAAGTTTAAATTACGTTTACGAGCTTTTTTTTACTGAATACGCAGAATTTTATGGATTATTATATTTTTTGTCTAAAATGATATGATTAACTATTTATAAAGAACTGCAATTATATTTTTATATTTAAAAATGCAATCAAAAAGTTTTTTTCAATTTTATAAAAAATTTTATTAATTGTGATGATATTTAATTATGAAGCTATGATTATTTTTTATTTCAATTTACTATTACAATTTCAAAATAATCTGAACAAATACAATATTACAATATAAATAGCAGATTTTAGCCACTTTATGATCAGAAAATATACCTTGATATATAAGTACAGCAACTTTTGATTTTACCTTCATCTTATGACTAATAAATGACATTGTTCAGTAAAACATAATGTATATTTTATATATATATATACGTAAAGGAATTTTAAAAAACTGGTTGATGTTTTCATATTTAAAATCACTTAATTAAATAGTATAATTACTTAACAAGATTTTATAATTATGAAAACTAGAACTCAAACTTTATAGACTCCCTAAAGTTTATATGGTATAATGAACCAATGATCATTTTTATTAGTGATATATTAAATTTATTTATTATGTAATAATACCTAACCATCGATAACCATCCCTCCGCAACTATATTTTTTAATTTTGGCATAAACTCAAATTTATACTCAAAAATAGAGTTTACATCTCTAACATTGTTTATTGTAACTTGTAAATAAAAATTAAAATAAATTTTAAGTAAATATGTATAAAAACAAATTGTTTGATTTATTTGAGTAAATTAAAAATTACAATCTTCTGATTAATATTTAAATATCATATATGAATACTAATTTTATTTTTGAAGTATTGACAATAATGATTTAAAATTCTATAAATTAGTTTTTACAACGAATAATTAATTACGAATTTATAAAATTACTTGTAATATTTTATAGGACTGTATGTAAAATTTGATGATCTTCGTCATAACGAATAAAAATCTGTTTGATAATAAAGAATATGTAATTACATAATAGTAAATTAATTAGATACTGCATTTTTTATACATTTTTATATATCTAAAAATTCTTATAAATTAAAATAAAAAATACCAAAATATTTTGAATTCAAATTTCATTCAATATTTTAAACATTATAAATGAAAAATTTAATATAATTTTATTGAATAAAATAAAAGTAAAAATTTTCAGATACGTACAAAATTTATTTACTAAATATTCGTTCTGAATTATATATATTAGAATTAATAAAGTATTAATAAAATATTTACACGAAAAAAAATATTTAAGTATTTTTAACTATTCTATTTCTAAATTAATCCTTGTAGTATAAAATTTACAAATAGAAACAAAATAATCTATCCTATTGATGCATATATATTAATGCAAAGTAACGATAAGTTTTTATAACAAGAAAATTAAGTTGAAATAATAAAATATCTAAGTAGTATAATTACATGAGTGTGTATTTATTTTTTCAAATAATTCTTTGAAATCACCCAACAGAAGGAAAACGCTCCATAATCAGAAAAGTCGAAAATTCGTAACAGCTTCTCCAAATTATATGTGGTTTTGGTACAGTGGCTTGTACTCTCCACAACAGGTACGCGGATGCAAAGGTTGCTGGTGATATTACAAGATATTTACATAAAAAGTTTTTCATTTATTGTATAATCGAATATCTACTTATTCTTACATTTATGAAGAGAAAAGCAAAAAGCGAAAAGAATAAAAATAACAAACTCAATTAAATCATAGAAAAATATAATCGTTTATTTTAAAAACTTGTAAATACAATTAGATTACGAGGCACTTAATCTAATAATTAAAAATTTACGCACTACTGATTTATTATTCTTAACTTACAAAATATGAATAAAAATGATTTGATGGAAAAATAGAAAGCTGTTAAAATTATAAGAAACATTTAACATATTTTAAGCGTATAGTAAATATATACTTATATACTTATATAGTAAATATAATATTTCAAATTGATATGTATTCATCATAAACTAAGTATAGAAAGTATCTTATCAATAATATAAAAATATGTTATGGATATTTTTAAAGGCACTATTATAAATATCTAACAACTATTGATATAATAAATTGAATAATTTTAATATTATAAAAAGTTATTAGTTATTTATTTTTTATCAGTAAGTTTTAATTTTCAATTCAGTAGTTGTCGTTGTAATTCTATTTTTAAAAAAATTTATTATATATTTTAAATATTTAAAATCTAATTATTGTATTCTATGAGATAAAATTGAAATTGAAATATGAAATCTATAAAAAAATAAAAATAATATATCGACGGAAAATAATGCGTATATATTTGATTTCGTTAATTACTTATAAATGGAAAAAATTTTATATTACAATATAAACAAAATACATAATATTCTAATTTTACTATATATATATATGTCTATTAAATTAGGTATAAGTAAATATTTTATTTAAACAAAACAACAAATCTATTCCTAAACAATTTATTAATTATTTCTAAATATTTTACAAGAATAGAATTCTATATGATTTATTAGTTATTCAATCGATATGTCTAAATTTACCTAAAAATTTACATTACAAATATTAAAAATTCTCATTTACATATTGAAAATATTTTAAAAATACATTCAATACTATCATTGAGTTTTACTTGTAATTAAAATAAAATTTTGAATATAATATTTATAAAAAAATACTTAAATTATTTTCATAAAATTTACAAAATTATTATGAATTGATATAATCAATAATTCTTTATAAAAATAAGAAAATAATTAAATCTATTATTTTTCTAGTATAATATTTATTTAATGCTTTATAAATTTAATACAGATTTTTTTATACTATTTTGTTTTTAGAGAAAACTACCATATGAGTTTCTTCGATGAAATACGGATTGGCCATGGTTTTTCTGGTTTATATCCAGGATATTTATTTTTATATTTCAAGCCTGTGACTAACGTTTCACTTTGTGGAAAAGCTGTTTTATTGAATAATTTGTCGGTATCTGTAAATAAATAAAAGAAGTAATATTAGATAAATGCCAAAAAATAGTAAATAAACTTCCTGCACACTTTAAATTTGTTTACAAGCAAAATAGTTTATGATTAGTTTTCAAGAATCATAAAATTTTATTTTATCAATGTATTTATATAATTTAAAAATTAAATCTATTTATTATAAAATCTCGTATAATGATATACATAAATGATACACCATAAAAATTTTGATTAATTAGTAAATTCTATCCATTAAAAAATTAAATCACTAATTTTTCGCTAATATTCGAGGAGAATACAAAAATTCTGTTAAAAATAATTTATTAAATTATTTATAAAGACTCTATTGATGAGATATCTATTTTCATTACTTACTTTTTTATAACTATTGATATTTATAATATCAAATTATTAATTTTAATTATTACGTCAAAAATAAAAATTTTTACCTGGATGAAATCGATGATATTCGTGTTGAATATGTAAATTGGGCGGCAATTCCATTGTTTTTAAAGCATCAAAAGGTGTACTGGTCACAATAGGCGTTTGATAAAATTTTCGTAAATTACCTACAAATCAAATTGTTGAATATGCAAAAATTATGTTTTAAAAATATTCATATATATATATATATATATATATATAAATGAAATTACCAAATGATTTTGGACAATAAATAAACATAATTAGGAATATTTAAATTAATATTAAATTTGATTGAGATCATTTATAATGATAAAGCATAAAATTTTAATAAATAGAATATAATAGACTCGAATTGATATCTTGATGCAATTTATGAATAATGTATCGATCATACTTAACTACGTTGAAATGTACTACCCTCTCATAAAAATTTTAAGTAATTTATCCAATAAATAACACATCGGAATGAAAAACATGATATCACCTATAGTCTGTATGGTAACCAACATCGAATTTGGGATGCTGTACTTGAATTCATCCATGCATTTGACGAACAATTTGAACCTTAAATCCATGTCCTCGATACGTGTCTTATCATCTATGCTAATACCTTCAGCCTGGCAAATTTTATCAATGCGTTCGGAAACATCTGAATCTGGTTGATATGGTTTATGTGGTCGTAGAAATCTGAAAATATGATTCAATTATTTTCTTGTCTCTTTTATTATAATCAAATTCATACTTAAGTAATTAAATTACTACTAATTTATTGTAAATAATAAATCTAATTAATTCTTAAGAATGTAACTCTTAAATTTAATCAAGTTATCATTTCAAACCAATGTATGAAAGGATTTTAGGTTCTACTTTTAGTGGATTTCATCCTCCTTGTAAATTTCTAAATAAAAGTTTATTTTATGTGATTGAATTCAATTTCTATATTTGGTAATTTTTAACTGTACCAAATGTAATTAAATAATTTTAATTGCGCAAAATTATCTGATTGAAGATTCAATAAAAATTTAAAAGGAATAATAAACTTATAATACTAATATGATGTCATTACATTAAATTTATGAAAAGCACATTTGAACCAATCTGAAGCACATTCTTTTTATTTTATATTTTTCCATTGAAAAATACATTATATATTTAGAATTTTAACTAAAATAATATGTTTCACAACGAATACATTTATTCTACAACTTAATCGCTATATTACGCCTGAATTATAATTTCTTTTAATATATGTATTATTACTATTATTATTATCTGCAACAAAATTTTAAAAGAATATCTTCACTGGCAACAATAAAAATAATTTAAATTTCTGTTTTTATTTGGATTTGACTAGTAATATATCATCTTCATTTATGTAGATAAAAATTATACCTCATATTGCTATAAAAATCGAATGCAAAATTAATATTTTACAAAATAAAAAATTTTTTGATTTTTGTTAGTACTATTGCAATTTTAAATAAACGACCTTAAAAAACATATGAGATTTCAAAATTCATGATAATCGTTATTAACGACCTAAAAAAACAGCAAATTATCTCACTTAATTAAGTTTAAAGTAATTACGTAAAGCTTATTGTCCGATGAATAGATTAAAAGTTTTAAGCTTTGTCAATTTGTATATTTATAAAATATATTTTAGTTAAACGAAAATCTTTAGATAGAAATAATTATATAATTCACTATGTAGTTTGACATAAAGATACGATCTACCAATTAAAATTAATCATAATAATAATGGTAATAATTTATTTTGGTTCAGCGTCTATATTATTTTATTGTATTTCAGTGTATTACATTGTACATACATATTAATTATATAGATTATCAAAAAAAGTTAAATAATTCTTTATTTAACTTTATACAACCAATTGAAAAATTTGAACACTGCTTCTACTACTCTCTTGGACATTATTTTTAAAATTTGATTAAAATAGTTCGTTCCGTATAAATAAGTATAGCGATATATATATTTTCGAATAAAAATTAAAAAAAATATAAGTATACAGTTTATAGAAATAATTGTAATAAATATTTTTAGAAATCATGGATTTAATTAAATGTGAATGTTTGATATATAAATTTTCGGAAGATTTTTGTAAGGCGAGTTCTTTCAATCTAAATGTACACAACTGAAATATAAAATTATAAAGTAGTAAAGGTAATCGATTGGCCCTTTTGCCAATAATAACCTGCAACGGCGCTTAAACCCTAAGTTCGAGGAGGTAATACAAATACTATTCTCTATCTCTAGACTCGCGTTTTCTCGTCTTATTTTTACTTTAGCGCTGTTTTTCCATCAATTTAACTGCTCTTTCTTCTCTCTCTCTCTCTCTCTCTCTCTCTCTCTCTCTCTCTCTCTCTCTATCTCTCTCTCTCTCTGATTAATTATTTCCTAACACATTATTGGAATTCTATTCGTTAACGTTATAAAAAAAACTATGTTTTAATAACAAAATTAGAGATTATAAATTGCAACGATTTTGTAAAAATTTCCGTAATCATCAATCTATTATAAAATATACGGAAATATGTTAATTATTATTAGAGTGAGAGAAAATGAAAGCTCTAAAGAACTGAGAAAAAAATTGAATGTTAACCACTATTACTCGGTTTAATCGTGCACAGGAATTAGCGCATTTAGCGTCACGACGCACCAATCAAACACGTTCTGCAAGTGCTTCTCATGCTAATCGATGATCAACTTTTCCTCCCACCCTTTCTCACCCTCCACTCCCTTCCTCATTTGCTCTCTTGCTCTCTTGTTCGCTGCATTTATCTTTATTGCACCACTTGGTATACCAATCGTTCGAAACGCTTTTCTCGTTTGTTCTTTTTGAATTTTTCTTTCTAAAGCCGATTTTACGAAGTTTGTCTTCTAGAGATCAATTATATTTTCAAATAATTCGAAACCAATGAATGACAGCTAATAAAATCAAATAATTTCTTTATTATTCTTATGAATTCAACGAAAAATGCTCGATATTTTATTTTATTAGAATAATCGAATATTCTATAAAATGGTAATAATATCCAGAACTTCGGTTATTTTTACTTATTATTTTAACTGTTTTAATTATGATAATGTATTGATTTTTATCCACTATTTGCAAATTTACAAATACAAATAAAAAAATCCATTATACAAACCTATTATAACATTTTTATATAAGCGATATAATAAAAAAATGGTAAAAA
Organism: Dolichoris vasculosae; assembly: GCA_018907195.1. Taxonomy (NCBI): domain Eukaryota; kingdom Metazoa; phylum Arthropoda; class Insecta; order Hymenoptera; family Agaonidae; genus Dolichoris; species Dolichoris vasculosae. The sequence goes on from JACCHY010000003.1 coordinate 5,873,538, forward strand.
ATGATACAAATAATTCACTGTTATAATTGATTATTTTTATTCTATCAAATATACCTCATAATTCATTTCTATTCCAAAAAAAATTTCTTAGAAAATAAATCACTCTTCTTTTTTATTATAAAATTGCCTTTCAAATTAAAAGAGATAGCTTGATTGAATAAAGATATAAATAAGGAATGACTAAAGAAACAAATATAACAAAAAGCTATTATTTAAAAAAAAATGTTATAAAAAATATATAAGCTGGTATTATTTATTTATTTAATGATTTACAACTTTATATCTTAATAACTGTACATAACAAAAGAACTAACCTATTTCAAATATTTCTTACTACAGCAAATTTAAAAAATACAATGAATATTTTAGGGTAATCTTGATATATTTTGGTCACTGGATACATTTAATTTTATTTTTAAGAATATCTTATACGTATGTTTGTATAGATTTCCGAAATTATTAAATAAAAACAGCAATATTTAGAACTGAATAAACTGAATACCAAAATCTTACAGTATATGAATTCATAATCTATAATCTTAAAATGTTATTGTAAGGCTCAAGATCTGTATTTCAAAAATGTAAGAAACATAAATCTATTCATCGATTACACGTACTAAAGACAATGTAATGTAAATCATTAAATGTACTATATTTGAGCAGTAACTAATAAAAATTAAATCACAATTTTTTAATTTAAAATTATGGAATTAAATTTCACGAACAAAAAGGAATTTGCGATAATTTTGTATTGGTCTAAAATGCTTCTCGTACACATACATGGTGTAAATTCACTTCTACATATTTTGTACGGGTTTAAAATTACGTTACACTCCCCGGATTTTTAATATTTAAAATAGTATATAAAAATGAAAGCTATATTTTTATTGCGTCTACTAATAATTATGTTAATATAATTATTTTTTCAAATTTTTTTACAAAAATTACATCACAATAATACTTTTTAAATTTCTATGAGAAAAACATTATATAAGCGATAGATTCCTTAAATTTACGACAAATTTAATCTACAATAAAACATGTTTATAGTATCTTATTATATCGATGGGTATTCGTAATATCATTATAAAATCAAAATAGCTTTGATAGTAACAGATACGAACAAAAGTTAATCTGCAGCTAATTACACCTTACGGGTGAAGAAGTTTCGATTAGAATGTGTAAATGCATTGAAATGAATATTATAGATTATACTTATTCTTAATTTTCTTATCCGGTCAAGTATATCAATATATCATTCCGATATATATATTATATCGTTACTAGTAAATATATTTTCCATTTGAAACTTCTAAAAATTATGAATAATTTGTAACTATCTAATGTAATATCAACATTTTCTTTTCCATAGTAAGATCTTCACTGTAGAAATGTAACGAATGGATTTCGTAGAATATTATACATTCATATTATTATTATATTATATTACAATCTTTAAAATAATATAATATAATATAATACAATATTATAATATATATATTAACAATATTCTATAATTTAAATATATTTTCTCAAAAATAGCCTAAAAGAAAATTGAAATCGTACACCAACACAAAATTAGAGTAAGATTCTTTTAATTAACTGTACATAATATACGAAAAATTAAAAAATTAACAATATTTCGGATCTCAAACCAATAAATTTGATTTTGTAAAATTAGTTGTTACATTTTTAAACCTTATAGAATGAAGAAAACAGAAATCAGTTTAATGGCATGAAAATATTTTAATACAAGATTATATCAATCGTTTAGTTACGTAACATTTTAAAAGTCATATTTACACACTGGAGATAAAATGATGTTTAAAAATTGATAAGTAATTAGAAGTATTGGTTTTAACTAAACGAATATGAGTTCAATGTTAATTCAGAAAAGATCTTTTTTTAAATATTGAGCGTGAATTCGCTGGACTTTGCTTAATTTAAAGTTAATTTATAAACATCTCGCAAGTTACAATTATTACAATGCGAGATTTAACGTGCCTTTTTAATAAAAATTACGTTGTTATTGAAAACAATCTAAATTACAAAAGAGATGTTTCATAATTCCAAAACTGAAAAGTTGCTTGTACGAGTTTACCGATTTCGTTTTAAAAGAAACGTAAGATATGCAAAATAAAAATCATTACCTCGAAGTGAAAATACGCAATTTTTCATTTTTGGTGAGAATTGATAAAAAAAAAGAGCGTAAGCCAACGGGTGGTGCAAATTTAACGAAACCAAACAACCAAGCAAGAAGCGAGAATGCAATAAAGATGGGACTATTGGTATTTACTCGCGTCTGGAAGAAAAGCTGAAAGATGGAAGGGAAATATCTAGGATGAAATATTGCGATCGCGTGCAACTCTTGGTCCATTTGGACAAAAGAATCGAATAGAGGAGAGGATAAGGAACGAGCGAGATTGGCGAGAGTGAGTCAGTGTGGCTCTCGAAAGTCTTCCCCTAGCACCACTCCAAGGAGTCGCGGCTGGTCGCGGTATCTCGTCAAGGACCTGCGTGGGCGCGTTCGCGGAGGCCGTGGACACCGACCCGCGCACGCACAGTTCCGCCCATTGATTTTGCGCGCTCGAAATCAATAGAATCGCCGTTGCCTCTCTCGCGCGCCCGTAGATGCCAATTCGCCAACGCGCTACGAGCCAAACTTTTCGCATTTACATCCTCTCCGTCTCGCTCGTGCAAGCCGCGAGGTAAAATGGCGCGCCGGGGCCGCTGCCTCCACGAGGACCGGTGGTGGGAGCGAAGGGGTCGGGATCGATGTGTCGGCGCCCCGGGTACCGTACTCGACCACCCATCCCCCCCTCCCTATCTGCGTCCACCGCGTCCTTCTGCTCCTCCTACCCGGCTCACGGGTACTTACGACGCGGAGTCGCTTCGAGGTTCGTTCTCATCCCGGAGGGACTTTGCGCGATTTCGGGATTTACTCGCCCCCGATCACCGGACGACTTCGCGATCCTCGATCCTGGGCTGAATGCACTAATGATTCTCGAGCACGGATGCTCTTGGTAGCCCCATCCCGTCCCTGCTTTAACCCTAATTCGAGAGTACCTCCCAACTCGTCTTTAATTCTACAGTAACAAACATTTTTGAAGAGCCCGTAACAATCAAACGGCGATTCGCTATGTTCCTCAACAAAGATTTTACATTTTTCTGGAGTTAGTGTACGAATAATGAATATTTGGTAAATGTTTCTATCCTTGTTAAATATCAGTGCTTAATTCAATTTACTGTTATTTTTAGCTTTCAAAGTATATGCTTCGGTATAATATCTTTCGTTAAAGTCCGCGCTCTAAGTTTTTTCCAACTTTCCAACCACTTACAATATTACTTTGATAATGAAAGAATACAGCAATGTGAATACGAAAAATTGTAAATATAACAGATCTATCGATAAAGTTGAAATATTAATAAAATACATATATATTGATATATTTATTTTATTTTCTATTTTTGCTCAACTAAAAATTAATTTATAGGTTTCATTAGTAGAAAAAAAAATTAAAAATTTGTAAAAATTCAGTTGTGTACTCATCCAGTACCTTCGTCTTCCATAATTTTTTCAATATACTATAAAACCTAATTCAAGACGTAAATGCTTACATAATAATATACTTATTATTCATTCGCTTGGAAAATTTAATTCACGTTAAATATATTTCCGCGAAAGAGATAAATATTACACAACTAAAAAAAATAAAAACTTTTTGATTCAATTTTATCATGAGCGTAACCCGAGAGTTAAAAAAATTACGAATTGCACGTCTATATATTAACATTGAATTTGAAATAAAATAAATAAATATATGAATTGCTTTGTACTAGTTATCAGTCGATAATTATGTGCTGTTAGAAAATCGTATTATGTAGTATCCTATAAATGTTGTTTGAAAATCAAAACATTCGAACCGCGTTACAACGAGATTTGAAAAATACGATAATTAACTCGAACGAGATATAAAATTTTTTAATTTTGTACTTTAAAATAAATAATTTAAATTCTTTCGTCACACGAATGCAAAAGTTACAAATTTTCCTTTAAATTTAATTTAACCATTGACGAGACTTTTAAACGAAGAATATATTGTTTACATCGTTTAAACAATGGATAAACATTGCTCGTTTCAATAATCTTGGAGATGCTGGGGATAATTTTTAATAAAAATCAATAACGATAATATTTCGCAACCGGTAAAATTCTGGTGGATACGAATGCAATGATGCATTATCCCGTTATCAGTCTAACCCCGTCCATGTGCTCGGCATTCTAGCGATATATCGGGTAAAGTTTCGCAAGCACGCGGACGATTTACCTTTATTTTTTATCAATGTACGCAGACCCTTCTTTTTCGTCTTTTCCTGCTTTAGCTTCGAACGATAGGAGCAAGACGGATGGCCCCATCGAAGTACGGTTTTCGTTGATTTTTATCCTTTTCCGTGGACTTCGTTTGGGGTCATCGTGGCTTCGGATCCGAGTCCCAAGCTCCGATCGAACCTCAAAGAACCGATGGCTACCGTATCATTCTCTGAATTACCAAATTTGCTTTCCTTATATTTATCTCTCTTCATTTCTCCATTTCTTTCTATACTATACCTTTCTTAGGAGAAATTTTTGTTTTAAAGTACTTTTCTTGAAAGTAATTTTACATTCTTTAATTCGAGTACGTTTTATTGAAAAACAGAAAAAATGAGATTGTTTTACAATAAAGATTTAGTTTTGAAAATTCCTGTGCAATCGAGTACTAATGAAATAAAAATTCACCTTCTACCGGTTTTAATATATTTTACTCTTAAATAAATATCACATGAATTTAAAATATGTTATATCAAGGAGACATTTATCGATTCTTTATTATTTATGTATGGAACGTATGATATAAAATATTTGTTTACACTACCTTAAAATATTTTTAATATTAATGTATCAAGGAAGTCGATATACTTTATATCAAAGTTACATTTTTTAAAATTGTCTTATCGATAAGTCAGTTCTTGTCCGGAATAAACCTTTCATCACACTTCTTTTAGCGTATTTGAAATTGTATACGAGAAGAAAACGAATAACGATCACTATTTACTATTTTGATTTACGACATAATCGCTCTTCCATAATTATTCCAAAGTCGATAACAAAATCAATGCTACGTAGAATAATACGAATGTCCACGCAAACGAATAAATCATACGAGCAAAAATCGCAAGCTTAAGTTTTAAGAAAAGTATCAAATTTACTACTCAACACGGTTATAATTTCAATACGAGTAAAAGACAAGAAAACAGGAAATTTCCGACGCTTCGGCGCTGCAACATCCGGTCCCCTCCTGTATTTCAAACTCAATCCAGTAAAAGCTGCTTTAAATACTATTAAATAACACATATAAATACGAGGTGAGGTAAGATCTCGCTGTTTGCGAGAAAGCGAGGCGCTCGAGCAAATCATTGAATATTTTTATCGCAATTGTCAAATTTGCCATTAAATAAGGAGAAAAAGTCTTGCATAGCCTTGGTTTTGATACACGAAACTTTACCGTTAGAAAAAGAAAAATCCGTGTTCTATCGCATGTTCGTAATATTCGTATACCCAATTATCGATTTTATTTGCTTTCATCGTTTTTGCAATGTATGAGAAGAGCAATTTAGAAAAGAGAATTGGAGAATCGACGAAACACCAATAAGTAATATTCGTACATTAAAGTCTTATTTGTTTGTTATATATAAACCTCTTTAGTTATAATTAAAATTTAGTACTTATAATTAATAATAACTTTAATATTTTCAATGAGATGGATATATTTTTTAAAAGTAATTTCAATCTCTACTCTTGGTTTGAAGGAAAATTAAATACGAGTAAAAAGACATCTTCGCATCTGAATTATAGAGACGAATTCCACGCTATTCCAGCGAAAGGCCGAGCTGCAGCAACCAAGTGTAGGTCGAACCAAATACCAATTATAAAAATGAGCTTTTGCTGTTCCTTAAGAGCGTGGTAATAATAAAGAAAAAAGTGCGTCGATGCGTGACGAAAGGAAACGCGGAAACACAAAAAATTGCTAGACGAACTGATACGGCGGACACCCGAGCTATCGGTCCCATAAGGACATCCTCTTGGAGTGCGTTCGCGAGAGAGAGAGAGGGGAGATTGGGGGGGGGAGAGAAAAAGAGAGAGAAGAAGAGAGAAAAGTTGCTCGAAGCTGCGACAGCGGCATTCGTCGAAGCGCGGAATAGCAAGCACTGCTTAAGAAGGAGCGTAACACGGAGTTGGCCTCGTCGTTACAAGAACCGCGGCGGCGTGCAAGGACAGCAAAACCGTGTCCAACTAACTGTAGGAATGAGATAGTTTGCGCGTGCGTCGCCCGAGGCCAGAGGGTACGAGCCGCGGACTTTTCGAAAAAAATTCACCACGCAAAAATTCTATTACGCCTCGAGGAGCGACGGATCGAGCACTCTATAAGAGATTATCGCGGGTTACTGAAGAGCGCCGGATACTTACTTATCGTTCTTGCGCGACGAGCGATAAGCCGCGATCGTTGCACTTGGTTTAAATAACAACGGTATTTGCGCATTGCGCTCGAAACTCGCTACTTCAATCATTCGAGGATGGCGGTTCCCTTTGACGAGCATTGAATTAGGTTTAACCATCGAAAAGCGCGCTATAATCGATTGAAATTGGTTTTTGCTTCGTACCAATTATTTATCCTTTTAAAAAGCTATTTTCCTTTTTCATGGAATTTCAATAAATTTTTTTTTCATTAATTCGGATAAAAACAATTTATTCCTTGCTTTTTCGCTGGTTTGAATTATTTTATTTTGTTATACATAATGAATTTTTTTAATTAACTAATTACCAAGATTTATAACGGCTGTATACATTATGTATTACAAAGTAGATTTACTTTTTCCAAATTACAGCTTATCAATCGCTTTGTATTTTTAAATTAATCGTTAATTTATAAAGCTTATTTCTACTTGCGTAAAAAATGATGTCTTACGACATTAAATAAACACGCTTATTTTTTTGTAAACAATTGTCGAAAACGTTTTATTTTAATAAAAAATAAACTTATCGATCACATTTAATTAATCACAATATATTTGATAATTTAAGACTAAGCAGTGAAAATATAAATAATTCCTATATTTGTAACTTAACTTTTATATTTTTACCAAAATTCGATCGCTCGATTTTTACGAATAGAAAATATATTAGGAATAGAATGAATCACATTTAAATTTTTACTATATTACATTGATTAAAATTGGTATTCAAGTAGCCATATTCTTCGAAAAACTCGACGAATCATCAAAGATTTGTTTGAAAATTTTGTAATTATTTCTATTTTTAAATTTATACGAAATAAATAAATTGTTATTTATAATCCATAAAAAATTAAGAGTAAAATTAAAAAGTAAAATTAATAATAAATACAAATTTATAAGTTGTACAAAAAACGTGTAAAATATGTAGTTATTATATATTATAAAAATTATCTGAATTTAAATGGAGTAGGTATTCGAAAAAATAGTTTATTATTTATTACTTATGAAATTATTAGTATTACGTATTTTAAAAAACTATTTATAAAATTAGACTTAATAACTAAAAATGAAAACGTATTGTTTCGATTAAATAATTGTTTTGATTATCTTAATTCGGATAAAAAAATAAAAATTAATAATTTAAAGAATCGAGTAAAACTTAAAAAATGTCTTTTTCGGGCTTAGAATCCCATCGGTGTAAACCCTAAAATATAGATTTTTTCGAGAGGGGGCTGAACGAGAATGTACCCTCGGATATCGCTTACGCGAAAATTCATGGTCGGCGCTCGGTAGCACCGAAGCCAACAGATACAGCTCCTCTCGCTTTATATTACGTCAGCTAGCCACGGTGCGCTAGCGATGACGAAAGAGAGAAAGAGAGGCAAAAAGGAGGAAAAGGAGGAGGAATCGCGTAGAGCGCGCAGACAATGGGAAAAGGCGAGCCCCATGGCTATTTGTGTCGTGCGATCTCGACCCATTCTCACACTCTCCCTCTTTCTCTCTCCTGACGGAAACAAAAATTTCCGTTAAAACGTCGCTTGTACGTTTCAACTCATTTGGAATATTTGTTAAATCCTCTATCTTTGCAGAGAGATAAATAGACAAGGAATTTTCATACTATTTACATTCATGAAAATTATTGCAAGAGCACAAAAATGTGTAACATGCTCTACAATGGGATTCGTTACTTGCCTAATTGTATAATTTGATATACTTGAAATTATGTAATTAGAAAAAATGTTTTAGCGCATCGACGTCTCGTCGTTTACTTATTGTACAAGAAACTTATCGCTTTACACGTGAAAAATACGATAAAAGCTTTGCAAACGTGTAATAATTTTGTCGAGTTAAATATTTGAATACAAATTCAAATTCGGAGCAACAACGAATAGAAAATTATATGTAAATAACTGGTGTGAGATCTGCAACTTTTTACTTATTAAATAACGTACAATTTGAATATAATAAGAAATAAAAGTTAAAATAATAAAACCGTATAAAAGAGTAAAATATATTCGGCTGAAAGTAGAAAGGAGAAACATTCCGTAAGTCTAAGAGTCGAGAAGAAGCAAGACGTCGTTACTAGTCCCAACATCACGTCCGCTCTCTTTCTTCCCCGATACACGCGTGCACACGCACACGCGCACGTACGCTAGTAAAACGGGCCTTCGCGAGCTCGCAAACAAACGAAAACTCGATCTCTCCGTAAGAGTAGGCACAGTTAGAATGAAATATCTATTAGATATTCAATAAGATTAAGCTTACCTTTTCAAGATGTACAAATTGCATTTTAAAGATGTTACGATGTCTTTCTTTGTGTCAACTCTCGCTTATTATATGAAATCTCTTATACGCTTATTTTTTCTTCGATTTGCACATGTTTCAAAAAATCGTTTCAATTTAACTCGTTCTAATGTTATATGCTTGATTAATATTACAGAGAGCTTTGATTTTCGAAATTTATTTATCAAAACACTTTAACCCACAATAAAACAATATTTGTTTATATCCAAAAATCGTATGTTACGTTCATTCAATAAAAATTAAAAAATACTTAAAAATTGCATAATTTTATCTTTATTTTTGTATGGTTATTTCCATATTAATTAAATAACGCAACTTATAACTATTTACTTAAACGCAATATTTTATATATATTTTTTTAAATTATTATGGATCTTTATTATAAGCGTTTAATACAAAAGAATTTATATAGATCGCTATAAATTTAAATATACAAAGAATAAATTAAAGTAAATAACAAGAGATTTTGCGAGATGTTAATTTTATAATTATCTAAAAATCGTAAAAAACATAATTTATTAAAAATTATAATTTTTAAAAGAAAAAATTATATTACGATATGGATTCAAATTTATCATTGTTATGAATACATAGAATATATTTACTTCAATTTTAAAAATAATCCTTAAAGAGATCGAGATTTTTAAGAGTTTCGTAAAAAATCAAGTAACATTTTATACCAGTATTCCCTATCATTCAAAATTTAATCCATTAATAATAATTTGCACGATTACGAATTTTCAAAATACCGATTCAACTTATTAAGCAGATAATTATTTTTCAAGTTAATACATGTCGAATTATTATATTTAGTTACCTCTAATAACTTTATTTGTAAACTTTGGTAGAATACTGAATACTCGTTACGGCTTATTTTACGGAATTACAGCTGACTTTATAAAAATGCAGTTGTTTTCATTAAAGTTATAAACAAATTTTTTACGAAGAATATCACGTAGATTAACATCCGTTGCGTATTTTTTAAGCTCACTATATCTAAAATAATAAAGGAACACGAGAAAAAAATCAATAAAAAATGATATAATTTGAAGAAAAAATTTAACACATAAAAAGATGTACGCGCTTTCGGTAACCTTAGATCGTTTTCTTTTAAGCGGCCATGAACTATCGAAAGTAAATATTTCGAATATTTTAAAGAGAAATTTGTTGCTTATCAGTGAAAACAGCTGTGGAAACAACCTTAGATCGTGACCAATGTCAAACGTACCTATCTGCACATATCGTTCAAAATATACTAGTGTCATTCAAAAAACGACTTATCAATTAAAATTAAAAAAAAATTAATACAAAACACAACCACTCGGTTTCTTAAATATCTATTTTAAAAGAATCGAAAAGATCGCTCGAACCAAAAGATGTTGAATAATTGTTTTTGCCTATATATCAATTGGTAATTATAAAGTATCTCCGCATATAAACGTCATATATTAAGATTAGATAATACGCAAATTTAGCGATTTAACAGATAATAAAAGTACATCTATTGGATAAATAAACGCTCTTAAGTTGAGAGCAATACGTGCCAAGTTTTTACGTTCATGAACGTTAGGGATTTTTAACGTTTATATTTCTCTGTATGCAAATAATATACGCGAATACGTACGTTTATACATATAAGAAACGTTTCGCAAGCTGGTGCATCGTACGTGCATAAGTGATATCGCGACTAGATTAGTTCGACTTAGACCAAAGGGAAAGCACGCGTTGGGTACGCGTACGTATTTTTTATTCGCACCGCGAGCCAAAGAAGAAAATCACTCGGCTTGGTTACGCGTAGGCGGATGTACATTGGTACAATCCGTACACATCACCGGGTTCTTGGGAAAACGAGCATTCGATCGTAGGATACACATAGGATACACGTAGGATATACGTAGGATATACGTAGGATATACGTAGGATATACGTAGGATATACGTAGGATATACGTAGGAATATGTAGAGATGCAATCATAGCGGTAAAAGAATGGACGAACCAAGTGTCACTTTTCGGTGACTCGAGGATGCAAACGAACGTTGTCGAAAGCGTGGAAGGAAAAAAGAATAATCCGCTGTCGGAGAGACGTAAGAGCGCATCCTCGAATAAGATGCCTCGATAAAGCCAAGTCGAAGACATCCGAGAGTTATCGGTGCTAACTGGGTACGAAGGCAGCCGAGGAAGGAAGGGGCAGCCGTCCAACGGTGGGAGGAGAAAGACGCAATATGGCCGGTGCGAATCGAGCGGCGCGCAGTTGTGGTATTGCACATCCAACGGTTGCGCGCTGCAATCCGGTGCGCTCGTTTCGCGCGTACGCACAAGCTTACGAGGTGCCGCGCGCCGGTCCGAGCATACGCTGTTGAGGTTATGGACGCGTAAATACTCACCCTTTGCTCTCGATGGACGCCATCACCGACTCGACGCTCGGCTTCTTCTTCGGTTTCTGCGGCGGTTTTTTTATCTTCGAGCCGCGCGACGGGATCATCACCATCTGAAAATAAAAAATGCGCGCTGCATCGTGTACATAGATTTCTTTTCGAGTGTGTGCGTGCGCGAGTGGATACGCGGGTATGGGTGCGTGCGCGCAATTCGTAGATAACTAGGAAGAGTGGAGCGAGAGGTTATGGTCGTGAAGGATAGCGTCGGAGCACCGGGGACAACGGTGCTTCGGGAATAGAGAGCGCTCGGTATCGGTAAACCTTTGAAAAGACTAACCGTTGTCGTGGAAAGTATCGGCTGGCACCTCGACAGTACACCGCTCGAGAAAGCATGTCTCGTGAGCGCCGCCATGTTGACTCTGCCGCCGACTACTTCGGAGAACGGTCCGCTGGAGTGTCGTAGATGTGGACCGCGACGTTGCCGCTGCGCAGCCTTTTTAAATCTCCGAGTGTGTGCGTTGCGTGCGTGTGCACTACTCCCTCGGTCCCTCCATTTGGCTTCTATCCCTCTTTTGACGATCGAGGCGAGAGATGCGAGTTCCGATAACCGTTGGCGGGAGATTTGAATCGTTTTGGGTTTTGTGGTCGCCGAGAGAAGATCGACCATTGACTCGAGACTCTCGACGTCTTTCCCCGCTTGAATCATAAAACTGACAGTTTTATTTCAAGGTGCGTGACATTCGATTGATTCCTAAGGCACATTTTACATTGAGATTATTCAAATTTGATAGAAGCTGCTGCTGATGGATTAATTTTTTATCCAAGAGACTCGTTTTGCGACACGAAATTGATAGACGAAAGGCTCGTGGAGCTGCAAGGATAACTGTGATGTTTCGTCAGCTCGATGCATAATTAAGCGAAAGGTTGGAAGAGAAATTCCCATCGACTCGTCCAAGATCCTGTTCCATTCTCAATCTTTAAACGTTTGATCATTCGGTGCTTTAGAAAGACAAAACCATGGAAAACGAATAATTTTCTTAAAGAAAAATGCATCTAAACGTTAAAAGCGACGTTCCGCTAAAGCAATCGACGTCAAAGGAATCGTCTATTGCCAATTTATAAAGGAATCGACCTTGAAGCCAATGATTCAAAAGTTTGTTTACTTTCGAAAGCAAGTACCAGTAATAATTTGTAGAATCCATCCGTGGAAGGTGCAATTAATTTATTGCGATAATTCTGGTATAAATAACTTGATAAAAGCATCGCTTGTAAAGCCAAAGACTTGGATACGATTTAAAATGATTCGATGGATGAAGAAAGAGATTCTAAACAGTTTGAAATATATGTGCATAAAGTGAGTCACACGTATACTCGAATAAACCAAATCGATAGTACTCTAAAATAGCTTCTCCATAAAAAACGATAGTGCAAATAAAATATTTGTGAAAAAATGGTGGTATTCCAAGGTGGAAGATCCAAAAGAGCAAAGTGCATACGCTAAAAACGGATAAGAATCAATCGCGAATAACGATAGAAGATAACGAACGGTGAATTTTTTGTATTGTAAATAAATAAGGTATCGATAAACAAAATAGTGGAAGTAATAAACGAGCGAACAAACAACAACAATGTTCTAAGTGTAAAAAATAATCGACTAGGTTCGTCCGAAATCCCGCAGATGTCACCATCCGAGTGAAAAATCCGGCAACGTCGACCAACCTTTTAGAAAACAAGGACGCCCTATCGGTGCAACAGTCACAAGCGCATTCCGAGCGTGTGTGCGCCGTGGTTGCGCGAGCGGAGTGGGAGGAGAGAGAAAAAGAGAGAGAGAGTCGCGGTAGCTCATTGCTGGCTCGGCGCTGTGGTGGCGCGGCCGCCATTTTGCAGTCGCCATTGAGTGTCGAAGAGCGCAGAGCGAGCGAGCGCGCGAGCGAGAGAGCGAGAGATAGGAGGAAAGAGAGAGAAAGAGAACTCGAAGAGCCTCCGTGCGGATCACGTAGAGGAGTCGCGAGCAGAGAGAGAGAAAAAAAGACCGCGAGAAATACGCGAGAAGGAAGAAAATGCACCACGGGGCAGTGGTGCGACCGGGCGGCGCGTCACCTGGATAACGCGCCCCGGTCCCGCCATCGCCAGGAAGAGGACTCCTCGACGTTCGTCCGAGCAGAGCTGAGCTGTTTGGTCAGGCTCCGGGGACCGCGAAACATAACCTTAATTTCGCGGCGCGCGCGTCGGCCTCTCGGCGGCACCTTCGACACCTCCGACGAGGACGTCGAGGACGAGGAGGAGGCGGAGGAGGAGGAGGATTACGACAACGACGAAGACGACGGAAACGGCAACGGCAACGGTGACGGTGACGGTGAGGGTGACGACGACGACGACGACGACGACGACGACGGCAATAACGACAACATCGTCGACAATAGCGACAACAATAGTGACGAGGACGAGGACGAAGAGCGAACTTCGTCATGTAGCGGTGCCTGGGCTCGACCACGGACTAAGTGTCCTTGTTGTCGCAACTCAAAGACACGGACAGCGGAACTTGAGCCGCGTAGACGAGTTAGTTGAATGGTTGGTTGGTTGGTTGGTCAGTTGGTCGGTTGGTCGGTGGGTTGGTTGGTTGGTTTCGCAAAAGTGCAGTGAAGGTGCGTTTGTACTCGGTACGTTTGCTGTTTCCTGCCCGCTTTCTTTTTATATTCTTTCGCGAGGAGAGCCGAAGAGAGCTAGTGCCGCGAGAGGATGGAGGAGAAGCCATGACGCACCCCTCGCATCAGACTAACGGCGCCAGCTTGGAGGACTGCCACACCAACTTCTTCGCCCTGGTGAGTCGTAGTCGTAGTCGCGGGGCCACCGTTTGGCCAGTCCCGGGAGGTGCGGCCCGCGTTCGCTCCGGAAAATCCCGAGCGGGCCGCCATGTTCCTTTTTTTCTTGGCTCTTATTTTCCTCCGTTTCTCGGCCGTCGGTTCACCGCTGCTCTCTGTTTTGGAGCCACGGTGACCTCAAGCGCGGGGGGACGGCCGACCGACGCAGGTTTCCCAAGATAGGGAAAACAAAATCACGAACTCCGCCATGTTTGCGTGGCTCGACCGAGCGGGACTTTTATTTACCGTGTGTTGTTGACGATGTGTGGCCGTGTAGGCTACGCATCGAGGATCGTTCGCGTACATACGAGTGTACACAGTGCCGTAAGCGTCGCGCGCGCCGCGACGCTCGAGTGCCGCCGACATCTGGGGCCTTTTCCTTGGCTCCTCCGTTGCTTATCGCGAACGTTATCGGCCGATCTTCTCCGTGGAAAAGAGTCAGAATCTCGTCGCCATTCGCACCTTTTGCAACGTGCGCATTAAAACCCGCTCGACGGGGCTCGTTCGATCCTTAGCGTCGTTGCTGTCACCTTCGTATTCCGACGACGAATTCGAACGATGAAACGGCGCTAGATAGCGAGGATCGGCGCCGGTGACTCGAAGCACGCACGTACGCACGCACGCACGCACGCACGCACGCATTTAACCTTGCGAACGGCCGCGAAATTTCAAATGCAGTGTTTAGTGTTTATTAATAAAGTCCTCGATAACGGCGAACGCGCAGAGAAAGAGTCGCCTTTAAATCGGCGATGTCAGCGTAAGAGGGGCTCCGTCGTGCCTACGTAGGTTTTGGCGTTCGCACCGACGGCCGACGCATTTACGTGGTCGTATGCTTGTACGTGTGCGCTCGTATGTGTACGTACCTGGTGCGACGGCTTCGCGGAAAGATAGGCTATATAATAAGGCTAGCGACTAAGTGAAGGCGCTCGGGGAATGTGAAAAGAGCGAGAGAGAGAGAAAGCAAGTTTTTCGCATCCTAAGGAGAGGATAGCGCAGCGTATGTAATACGAGAGAGTGAAAGAGAGAAAGAGAGAATCAGTATACTCCGGTAAGCACAGTTCGTTGCCGGTCTTCCTCTCTCCCCCTACACCCTTCTCACACACTCTCTCTCTCTCTCTCTCTCTCTCTCTCTCTCTGTTTCTCTCGATTCTGCCTCCGCGGTACACTGCGACTTTGAGTGCTTCTACATATAACCGCCTTGTCCTGTATCGTGTACCTTGTCGATTCCACTGGAGCGAAATTTTTGATTCGTCACAAATGATCAACTATTTCGTTTGCACTGCTACTTTTAAACATTGTGTTTTTCTTTCTTGTTTTTCAAATTCTTTATTTACGTACTTTATTTGTTTTAAAAATTTCGGTTTATTTTCTTTAAAAAATTTGTTAGGATTTTCTATCTAGTCATAAAATTTGTAATTTCTGATAACTTTTACATTTCAATATCGAGTAATAAAATAATTAGCTACTTTATAATAAATATTCTAGCTAAAATTATAAATGATCAAATTCGGAGGTCTATCGTTTAAAAACAATGTACACAGGATATAACTTTATTTGTAAAAAATTACACAATTATAGTTCGTATCGACAGTTGCAACGGTTAAAATTATTTTTACTCTTTTAAAATAATAGAAAATAAACGAAAATCTATTTATGTGAATATACATAGGAACGTAATTATTTGAAAACTACGAAGATTTGAAAATGTTTAAACTAGCTTTCTTGGTATCTAACTTGCTTTACGCATCATGTGATAAAAAAATCAATTTTCAAACTATTTAAAGCGAGAGTGTAAACGGGGCTTAAGGAAGGGAGAGAGAGAGAAACAGAAGAGAGAAAAAATGTGTGACGATTTTGCCTTCGTGTGTGTTTTTCGTGCTGCTTAACCTTGTGAAATCCATCGCGAGCACTTTTTCCATCCTTTTCTTTCGCGCAAGAGCGCATCGCTATGCTGTTAGAGAATGGTTTTCTTCTCATTGTTTTCCCCCTTTTTCGTTTCTTCCGTTTTTTTTCGTTTCTTTTTGCACTGCGAGGTTGTCGGTTGTAAATTTAATTGATGTCGAGGATGTATATCGTGACGCGGTATATTTAACGTATCAACACGCACCTGTATTGAATACCAGAAATTTTATGGTGGATTTTTACGCGTTTGAAGAAAAAATAGTATCTTTTAATGATTGCGTCAGTGTCTCTTTAAAATAAAACACAAAAATGAAAATGAAGAGATAGTTTTTAATGATACGTAATTTCTAATGTTCTCGAACGATATTGTTCTTGTATCGCGAAGTAAAAATTCGGTCGCAGAGCATCGAAGCAAACATGAAATAAACACTATTGTAGATGAACCGATCAATTTAGATTTGGTTGTAATAATTTGATTACGTTATAAATTCTCGTGCTTGAATTGTATATATACTTTTTTATTCAACTACTATACATTGCCAATAATATTGAGGCGCTCTTTGCATAATATCGAGTTGATTCCAAGATCGCGAGTTTATGATTAAATAAATAATATAATTATACAAAAATTCACAAATATACAAATAAATTTTAACGTACGTATGAATCCTTCTTGAGCAACATAAAAATAAATATTAAACTAGTTTTTTAGATTCATTTCGAATTATAAATAAATAATAATTTTTATTTATATTCGTCCTTAAGTCTTTATTTACGCTGAAACAAAAACATGACAAGTGCGTATTTGTATACAAAAGTTATCGATCAATTTTCCTTAAATATGGTTACGCTAAGTCGATAACGAGCATCGCAGTAATTCTTTCCACGTTTTCCGGTTTTGATCGTCACGATCGTATCATCTGCCTTTTCATTTTTCTTTTCTCTCTTATTTCAAAACAATTTATATCTGATAAAATATTAATAATAATAATAATAATAATAATAATAATAATAATAATAATAATCGAGACATAATAATGTCTCGTTGATGCACTTTGAAAAATTGGTATTTTAATCGTATATCACAGCTTTGACTACTCGTTTCTTCATCGCGGAAACATACAACTTTGTAGTACGACACATAATAAAATGTTCTGTAAAATCTTAACCTTCGTACGCAATCATAAAATTCTTTGTAGAATAACACGCAAAAAAAAGCATACTTTTTTGAATAACAAATAAAACACTTTTTTCTCAAAGAGATTACAAAGCAGACCCACGTATTTTGTTAACTGAGTGACGTTGGTCAAGTAAGCAAGCAAAATATATCGCCCTCGTAAAATTTGCGAGGTGTATTAAAAAATCAAGTTTAACGGGTACCTCTTTTCGCTCCCTTGCAGAAGTTCGTCCCTGTCTGCGAATACGAGCGAACGCTACCTTAAACAGAAAAATAGCCGGACGAGATCGCGCGTTTGGCACAACGTACTGTTTTGCATATTCTTACACTCCATCTATACGAGAGGAATGCGCTACTCTAAAGATGATTTAAAACGAATAATTTCTCGTCTCGTTCCAACGATGCAAACTGCAACCTTCTCGAAACTGCAATTTTCATAGCAAAGCCTGTATATCGTTGTAAAGTCACACAAAAAAACTACGATTTTGCAGTTATAAACGTGCATGTTTACTTTATGATAAGAAATTTTTAATCTATTTTATAATACATTTGAAAACATTGGGTTGGTTAAATCGAGATCATTTAGTAAGTAGTAAAATATGTATTTGCAAAGAACGAAAATCAACCGGTATGCCCGATTATTAAATAGAAATCCAATCTCATTTTACCGAATGCTTTACGCGCAAATCGAAATATTAATCGATCCTCTTGAAATTGATCCGACCAACTAGTTTTCATACATTAAAATAAGTCTTTTAATCTAGTTCCAAGTGGATTAATTTAGTACGAGCAGAAGACCTTCGGGCCAAAATTGCGAGCTTCGATGAAATCATCCATCTAAGAGCGGATTGTTGCACTTCCACTGATTAAATGAAAATACAGAAAATTTAAGTTATTAAATATATAAGTGCACGAGAATTTTGTTTTCGAGAATTATTTATTTTCTTCAAATACACCGTATAAATAACGAATTTTATTCAGATACGCAATTCTTTATTACATTATGTAAAACAAGAAAAGTCGGTATTTTATAAAACTTTATTTTATTTATACTATGAAGTCTAAGAAATAAAAAATTTACGTTGTTATACTTTCTTTTTTATTGTATAAAAATACTTGTTTGCGAAATAGCATTGATAAAATATGAGATAATATTTACAGTTGAACAGTTTGAAAAATTAAATATACTTGTACAATTGTTTAATATATTGCAAACATGATGATATATCGCAAAGAAATCGCGTGTACTTGTATTGTGCTGTTCTTTCGTTGATGCACTTCTACGCACGTGCAAAATTATTTATGCATGCAAACGATGACGCGTTAAAACACCTACATCGTATACGGTAACGGAGAAGTATAATATAGGGCGCGAGAATTTCTTAAAGATAAAACGTTTTGTATATATGGTTATACTTTCAAAAATTTCTAATGTACTTAAACCAAGAGGTAGATTTCATTGAAAAAAAAGAAAGATAGAACGGAAAAACCAGAAAAAACTATATTTCTTCAGAAATCACTAACGACAACATTTATGTTAATTTATGGTGAACCGATATTGCGAACGAATTACTTTGAAGATCTCTATTACCGATACAAATTTCAATTAAAGCAATTAAAATTTACCGATTAAATACAATCATTTACTCATTATATATACATATATATTACTCATGAATTATAATAGTAAAACTATAGAGAAAATAATAGAATGTAACAAGTGCTATTTTATACTGAAATTAAACATATGTTTTACGAGAGGAAACAGCTTTAAATTGTTGGCAATTGCTTTTGTTATCGGTAAGTATATTGTTGCAATCCTATCGTGATGATGACTAGTTTACGTAACGATAAAGATTTGAGCAAAATTAGAAATTTTATCTTCTACCCTTATTTAAAATAACGTTCATTTTAAACAAGCCAATTCTTTTTTTTTTATAATACGCGATTGCTAAGCCTTGAACTAAATGAAAAATTATAGGTATTTAGTGTGATCGTTTAAACATTAATCTATATAAACTTCAAGTCAATAAAGTAAAACATTTAAATAATTTATAATAAAGATTCATTGAAAATCCGAAATGAAACATTTATCTTTTATTCTAAGTTTAGTGCTTATTAAATAAAATAAAGTTTTCATTTCGTGACATACATTAAATTTAGCTTAGAAAAAACTGTTAAAAATATGAAATTAAAATTTTGATCAAGTTACATAATAACAATTTTTCTTGAAAACAGTTCGGAAAAATTCAATACATTAAAAAAAATGTTAAAAATAACAAACTATATAACCATAGTCGTAAAAATGATATTCCTATAGCACAATAAGCAAAAAACGGATATTTTACGTATTAATACTATTGAAAATAAGAATAAAACATGTCTAAGATTGACTTTTTTGCGTTTTAGTCGTTGAAACATCTTATAAAATCAAGAAAATACTTATCAAATTCGATCGATCGAAGATCCAAAAACTGGAAACAGCTAGATAATGCAACGCAAAAATTTCCCTTTGCAAATAGCCGAGATAGTGGAGCTCTCCAGATCCGCGAATTAGTATTTTAGAGAGCTGAACGCAACAAAGAATCATCCTTCCTTCGAGCATTTGTAATCGTGGAGTTTTTACGTAGTATACGACTACGAACGATGTGAGTTAGGCGAGGAGCCAAAATCAAAGACCAAAATGTTTACCCTAACAATTTTTCGTTGCACTCGCATAAATTTGAAGATTGTTTCGTCTTTCGATCTTCCGAAAAGATAACGGTAGCAGGATAGAAAAGAACAAAGCACGGCGATTGTGTTTTCTACGCCTACGTATATGCACGCCTTCACTCTCTCTCTCTCCCTCTCTCTCTCCCTCTCTCTCTCTCTCTCTCTCTCTCTCTCTCTCTACCTTCTACGCATCGCACGGTTATATCGACTCGATTTCCCTTTTTCTTTCTCCGTACTCTCTCATACTTCGCAGCGACTCTCAAGGCACTAGGAGGCTACTCCCACCATCCTCGTCGCCAGGAGCGCTACCACAACTCTTTTCTAGGGTTCCCCCTTAAAGGATAACGCGCCTCTTCACAAAACGAGTTTTTATTTCATCAGCAATCGTTGCAAGTCTTTTCCATCAGCGTCGATTAATTCACTCTATGCACGCATGGCACTTTTGAATCATTATATTACAATTCCAATTTAGATTATCCTTCCTATTGTCTAAACTTGCAAAAGGAACAATTTCAAGAAAAGGCTTGCATCTCTCTTTTACACGATATTTTTTAAATCACGTTGAGAGAATAAAAATATCTTCGTATTTCGTGCATAATTTACGAGATGTGATGTACGAAACGTTAGGGTTGCAAGGGTCTGCTACCCCTACAATCTCGTGTGCAAAGGAATTTTTAAAATATTTTTCATTAATTGAACTCGTGAGTTTCAACTGAATTCTACAAATATTCTGTAAGCGTTACGTTTATAAAAGAGAAAATGAGAAACCGAGACACGATGAGGATTAATAATTTTCTTTTTTAATATTTCTTATAGTGAATGGATATTTTAAACATTGTTGTAACTACATTTTTTAAAGCGCTCAAGCTTATACAGAGATCTAGATTTTAATTTAGCGATAAACTGAACAAATGCGATTTACAAATATAATTTGTCGACTAGCTTAACCAATTCGTTACTAATATACAAATAATTTAAGTAACAGCACGAACAACGAATGAATTGTTTTAAAGATATTTTAAACGTCGAAGGAAGTAATTTTGAAACATAACTTTACATTTGCCAAAATCGATCGCGTAATTCATATGTTAATAATTATCTTTTTTTATGCACAAGCTATAAAAAAGAATTTTATTCCGGGTCGACTACGGATGAACGCATACAGAAGAGCGATCGTTGATCCATCCGTTTATCAAGGCGTTAAAGGGTTTTGCTTGCGTCGATACTTCACAATGGACAGAATTAAGCAAATTCTTCTGACTGGTTGTACGAACAAAATATCGAGCGACTCGAGTTGCGCCTGCAAGCGTTTTATAAAAATTGTAGCTATACAGAGCGCAACTGATTTTGCCCGGTTAAAATATACGGGAACGTAGAAGAAAGGTTTGTGCCTTTCCTTCGGCAAATGGTGAGCATGAAAAAACGCTTGGACTCGAAACCAATGTTTATAATATACGGAAAGTTACGTTGGAGAAACCGAAAGAAATATTTCATCGTTGGACGAAAGTTGGTCGAAAATACGGTCGCAAATAACGAGGCTTCGAGCGTAATAAATCCCAAGCGAAAAAACGTTACAGAAAACCAAACTACTTAGCTCGTAAGAGGGTAAGTTTTCGTGGCGCGGAATTTCGAGAGCCAGAGTCAAGTGCGCGCGTGAATATGTTGTCGAGCCCCGGCACTCCATATCGAGAAAATTGAGATCGTCTGGTCGCGCCACTCGGAGCGTGGAAGGCGCAAGGACGCCGCGGCATTCTAGAATGCGTGCGCGCGCGCAAAAGAGGGAGAGAGAGAGAGAGAGAGAGAGAGAGAGAGAGACAGGGAAAAGGCTAGAGACCATATATGCCGGCGTGATGTGGATACACACAGCGTCCGGAGATCCCTCGTTCTATTTCTCACGCGCCTGATGCTTCCTCTCCACGCAGCCGATCTTCCGTCGGAACGCTGCTTACCTATAACCGCTCCCCCACCTCCTTCGATCCTCTTACCGAATCGACGGAAACGAATTTTCGTTTAGAATTTTCGTTTAGAATTTTCGTTAGCCATGGCTCGGGCTTCGTCGCCACGGCTTTTGGTCGATGCGACGAGGTGGAATGTCGGCCGGTGGCTCGTGATTCGATCGCTAATACGAGCATCGTAACTCTATACAATGTGTACAGAGGCGCACGCACGTGCGGAATTCGTCGGCTCTCTCGCCGAGCCGTCGAGGAGTCGAATACGGTTCCGCGGATCGTTCCGCTCGACTTTTGTCAAACGCGCGAAAAAAGCCTCGCTCGGAGCGAAAAGGGGAGCACGAGCTGACGAATTCTAAAAATAAGCCCGGATGAAAAAAGGCGAGCGCCAGGCTCTTGAACCGTCTCGAAGGATGACCCAAGTGCACTCGCCGCGTTGCATCCGACGGAGGTGAGCCTCCCCACGCCGGGTTCGGGGTGGGGGAGGCAGAAGAGCAGCGACTCGGGCGCGCGGACCGCAAGTTTGTTCCCTTTTCGCGAGATCGGCGGGAGCGGTTGTTGACCTAAGGGTCTGCCACAATGCTCGAGAAGAAGGAGGAAGTCGAGGCTTGGATTGCCGCTTGTCGTTCCTACTTCCTGCCTCGCTCTTTTCCGTCCTTTCTTTTTTTTTCCTTTGGGTTCTTTTGTTCCGTTTCCCATCGCATTCCACGTAGCGCGCGCGCGTAACCTGTTTACACGACACGGCGTTCGACTTGCGACGACATCGCCTAGTCGTCGACTTGTTGCTGGCGCGCGACTCACTCGTTAGGCTTTGTACACACGAGCGCTCGCTCGGATACTCCACGGCTTCCCGGCTTCCGACGATTTATCGCTTTTGCGAAACACGAGTCGAACTTCCGCTTCGTTTCCCTTCGGATGCCTACCTTCGCCCTCCTCCGCTCGGTCGATACCGACGTACGCGACGATCTAATAAATCCGTCTCGTTGAGGGAATAGACACTTTTTCCCCGAGGACGCGATGCGTCGTTGTCACCTTGCTCTCGCTTATGCTTTCCTTCCCAATTTTTGAAGTCATCTCTGTAGCTTGACATTTACGGTTCTTTACCGTCGATCGCCAGTAAGATCAGAAATGCCTTTCGATAGTTTCAAAACTTGGAATCATCGGTAAAAGATAATTGGCATCATTGGAGCAACGAATATCATCTCTATCAATTCTATCAACGCTTTCCATCTTTTTCGTTCGAATTACTAGCGCAAGAGTGTCAATACAAAAATCTCTCGCGTTGATCGTACTTTTACTGACGAATAGTCGTCAAATTATCCGTTTATAGTTTTGGTAAATTTTCTTTATTTACTCGTTAATTTTAATTGGCATTCATTTTTATTTCTTTTTTAAACAACCTACATAATTTGTCGTAATAGTTATCCTTAAATTTTTATTTGCATAAAATCAAACGCGTATCATCGTGTTTCTGTTAATAAATTCAATTATAAATATGATCGTTATAAAGAGATACGAATATTTATAATGTTAAATTCTTAATAAATAGAAACAATATTGGAGGCTTTTAAATTACGCAGTAATAAAACTAAAGATATTTTTGTAAATTACAATATGCATGCGTAAGTTAAAATTGTTAATAGTTTCGTAATATTCAGTATAATAACATTTCAAATTGTAAAATGAAATCGCGTCTTTACCGAAGGATCCTAAAAAAATCGAAGGCTAGGAGTCATAATCGGTGAAATACATATAGAAACACATAGCTAATTGATATATGAAACAACGGTATGGCTCTATTTCTCTTTATTTTTAAATTCTACTCTATTATTCGCGATGAATGGAATTTATTATCGACTAGTAAAGTACTCGTTAATTTACAGTTGCAACGATCGGTTATTTTTTTCTTTGTTACTTTCATTAAATCAAATCGGGAAAGTAAGCTTTAAATAAAATTTTAACGAAACTCGGAAATTAGTTGAAGGTACGTTGGTACTAAATAATAATACCTTGTACATAACGACGAACGCAACGGTGTAGCGATTTTCCAGAAAATTCAGTTTTAATAATTTAAAGCTAGGATAAAAGTCAGTGGGCTAAATCATCGTTCTCCACGTACGAACGTCGGATACGTCGAATACGTCAATCCTAGTCCATCGTACGAAACGTCGGTAGACTCCCTAATTCCCTAATTTTAACAACGACAGTCGTTAAATTTTCTTTTCGACTCGACCCCGGGTTTCGACGATCGAGCTACAGACCCTCGCGAGTGCACGGCCGTCCTTCCCGCAACGGAAGCAATGAAACGAAACGTGACAGGGTGTGGAACTCATCGATGCTCAAAAACATGGCCTCGTTTGATCGCGCGTCTCTTGAAAAGCAATGAAACAAAGAGCGCGCAAGGTTATTATAATCTCTGAACGGGGGTGGCGCTCAGCGACGATGGAGCAACACCGCTAACGTGTCATCATCACCGGGGACGTACAACGCCTTTGTTTGCGTCTTTGCTCATTGATTCATTCATAAAACGGGCAAGTGCGAGTCTGTAGCTATCCGGCGCCGCGGGTTGCGGCTCGGAAAATCTCGAAAAAAAATATTATTCAGAAGGTTTTCCGATGCAGTTGATTCGAGAGCCAGAAATTGGGTACGCGGATTATATCGCGAAACCTTTTACTATCATTTTCCGGTCTTCGTGAAATATCGTATGTCGCAATAAATAAAATCTACTTGTGCGCGTCGAATCGACAAACGAGCTTGAGTCAACAACGTTTAAGTTAACGATATGCTTAGGCTCGTATAAATATTCATTTAAGTTGCGCGCATTTACTTATCTTCCGGTGACATTTTAGTTTTAACGTAACAAATTGTTAAGAAAAATAAAGGCAGTACGAAAGTCAAGGATTCGAATTTTTAAAGCCACGTAATGTGTAATAAAGTGAAAGATATCGGAGGTCTGTTAACGGGACATGAAAAATTATCATTTGGTTTCGCGCGCCTGCACTTGACGTACCTCGCGAGTTTTCCCATGAATGCGGCGAGCGATCGATCGAGCGTAAAATGCCCAGCTAACGGCGCGTCAACCTTTAGTCGATCGGAGACTACTGTTGTATCCTTGCGATGCGTTCACCTTTCCTATCAATCTTATTCGAGCTCCCGAGGTGCCACCAGATCCTTGCGATCGCAAAGAAAGCTAGTGAAATCGTGCGGATCGCCATTTTAAAGTCGAGTCGAGCGATTAACCGCGATATCACCGCGTAAAAATCCATCGTCTCGGAAAATTTCCGGTTAAAAGACGTAGCAGTATCGTGCACCTTCTTCTTCTTCTTCTTCTTCTTCTTCTTCTTCTTCTTTTTCTTCCTCTTGACCGGTCTATCGGATCAATCTCCATCTTGTCGGTTTCCTCCTCCACCCCCTCGCGACGCGTTGGTCTAAGAGAACTGCATTCCTTTCGCCCGGCAAGGGAGTCGGAGCGGGGGGAGGGCGAAACTGTGTCACGGGCCGTTTGCGCTGCCGTAAGCCCCCCGTGCAATTTTTCCGAGGCTCCTTTCTCTCGCCGAATATCGCCTGCGCCGACGGAAAACACGTAAAGCACATTTTCTTCGTTCGATCGATACCGCGATCCCATAATCGACGCCTCTCCTTACTTCTTTGGCTCAATAGTTTTGCGCATTTGTAATAAGTCGATTCGAGGATTGTTCATTAATATTCCTTGATTGATTTTGATTCGCTTTAGGAGAAGTCTCTGTTGAAAATCATCATAGAGGATCCGAAGGAAGTGGAAACAGGCGCTACTACATGGATGAGTAGTAATCGCTGCTCTTTTTTGTCACATCATCTTTTAATTTTAGTTAGTTTTTAGGCTGAATTTATGTGCTCTATAAATCATTATTTTTCTAATGATTAGATGAAAATAAAAGTTCAGAAGTTTCAGCTTTGATGAAATCTTACTTGAAATTAAAGCAAATGGTTACTTTTAATCCGTGTAATTATCGTTTACGTACGATTTAGTACCGAAGGTGGCTTAGTTTGATTTACGAATATAAAAGAAAATTTCGGATATGGAAGTACTTTTTTATTTGAATAAGAAATACAAGTATAACGCCACGTTAGCAAATGCGATCAAAATAAAAAGATATTTATTCCTACGCTCGTTGTGTAAGCGAAGAAAGGTTCTCGAATCTTTTCATGCTTTGTTTTCAATCAACAGTCTTTCTCCTCTTCTTGCTTACTATTTCATCTCCTTCGAGCGTCTCGACCACTTCCTTAAATGTCGGACGCTCATCCCACGCTTCTAAGTTCTTTCGATCATTCCAGTCATTCTTTGCCTTCTTCTTCTTGGTTTTCGTGAGTCTAGATTATGAGTCAACTTTATTTATTTGACCTCTTTGTTCAAGTTAAGGTTTAGATTTTTAGTTCAAGTTTTTCGATTTACGCATACATTCATACTAAAATAAAATTCTCTTTATTATGAAGATTATCAGTGATAAATATAACTTTGATTCCCTATTGAGATTGACTAATCTCAATACTTATTTATTTTTAAATTTACACCAGTAACATAAAATTATATTCGGTACACAAATTTACTCGAATTACTTTCATTGAATCTTAAGACATAAATCCAGTACTTATATTTTCAAACAAGATTGAACAAATGAACAAATTTAGAAAGGAAAACAACGTGAAATTAATATAAATGTTTAAAACGTATCTGTAATAACTATATTATTGTATGTTATTAAACGTGAAAGCGGCTAAATCAGAATGTCATCGATGCTTTGCTACTCCATTTTTCTCATTAATTTATAACTTAATTATTCTTTCGATACAACATTTCAAACGTCGATAAAACAAGGATTTAAAGATCTCATTTGTGCTTTTGAGATATTATTGAGGAGATCGTTTCCAGTCTGCTCATAGATTAAGCGCAAAGGTGAGATCTTAAAAAAAGTGAAAGATAGACATATTTGTGGTCGGAAAAGTGTAAGTTAATTTAATGGTAATCTGATACTATAGTTTGATTTTCGCAGGTCATTTTATTGATATTTCGAACTGTGAATAATTATAATGCATACAAATCAGATTCACTAGCCCAAACATGTAAGTTATGTTATAATTATACCATGAAGTTAGTATCTGAAATTTAAGGCATTAAACTTTTTTGATCATAGGTAGAATTAACTAAATTATCTGAAAACCTGAAAATTATAATTTTCGTAAATCCAATTTTTTGTTAAAATAATAACTGATTCATATTCCTCAACGTGTCGATAAAAAATCTTGTTTTAAAATAAGTCTTTTGAATATAATAACTGGAATATAATTTCAAAATTAAACTACTTTATATTAATATGAGTTTTTTTTAGAAATGGCGATACTTCTCACTCGAGAGTTGGAATTTAAAGAATTTCTACGTCAACGACTATCCACAAATCGTTTAATCGTCTGTCGAAACAAGAGGGTCAAATCAAAGGACCAGAGAACAAACGAGATTCTGTATTTTGCCTGTTGATTCTTCGCTGCTCCTTGAAGCATATTATTCTTCTATTGTATCTGTGTTTCACCCTATATAAAAGATTCAACGATTTGTCGCTTCATTAAAGTCTGCCCTAATGTCTTCAATTTATATTTCTTTACTCGTGCTTACTTATGTACTGTACCAATTTTTTATAAGCAATAATCATAATATAATTGATGTTTTTCGATAAATGAATTTATTTTAAAATGCGTTTTCTTGAACGTAAAAACTAAATTCGAAACATTTTTACTGGAAATTTATGTAATTAAATAGGTATACAAATTTATTTTTAAATAAATAATTTCAATTAAAATATTTTAAAGCAAGGAATTATTATAAATAAATTATGAAACTATTGCATTCCATATTTTATTCTAAGAAAATATGATGGTGATTATTTCAAGGTCAAATTTTGTAATTAAAAACTCGAAAATAAAAATAAATTGTAAAGTAGAAAAAAGTATTTCTAAAAATCTTTAATTTCTTCTTCAAGCAACGTTTAATGTATCTTAAATGTATAACGGTATAAAGTGTTATCATATATCACTGTTTAAATAAAAATACTATATTTTAGGTACAATACAGAAAGAGTTTTTTCGTTATATATAATTTAAAAAAATGTCGTTAATATCTTCTATTTATTTATTTTCTTTTGATTTAAGTTATATTAAATTTAATAACTTACTTTCTTAGATTATCGCCACATAAAGTCTGTATCGCTATTTTACCCTACTTGGAATTATTAAAAAGTATATACAACTAAATTTAAACGTTTAAGTTTAAGTTTTTAAACGTTTAAAATTACAAAAAAAATATCCTGTGATAAGTTAAAATAAAAGTATAGGGAAACAAAGATAATTGTAGATCATACTGTAGATTGTAGATCACATCAAATTGTATCAAATTACGATTCGAATTAATTATCAATTTTTTTTATAAAATGCAGAAAAACGAAATAGTGCAATAGACAGCAAATAAGGAAACAGTATATTCAAGGCCGTAAACGGAAGCAATCCGGCTTTCTCCGTCCTAGATTACGTTCAAGTTTCCGCGAGGATATCTTGGCAGAAGGAACACTTTTTTCCCTTCCAATTTCCCTCTCTTCTCATTTCCCCTTCTACATTAGAAAGAGCCTCGGCATGAAGTTCTTGGTAAAGAGATGTATGATAAAATTTCTTCTTTGAATCATCAACTTTTTCTTTTTCACTTTTTGAAAAATTTCCATGATCAATTTTTCGAATATTCTGTGAGATATTTTTGTGTGTACATTTTGTTTAATTTTATGTACACAATAGAGTATTTCAAGGTATTTTTATTATCGATGCCACATGCTGTAAAAATGTTACTTTTTAAATATATTATTCAAAAATTATCTGTGAACTTTACATTAAAAAAATTTATATCGCTAAAAAATAAATGTTAAACAAAATTATTCTTACTTTATTTTAAATTTTAAAACATTAATAAGTTTGAAGATTACAAAAATAATATCGAGAATTTAAGTTGTTTACAAAAAAATGTGCATTGGTTTTCATGGTATCTATGTAAAACTGCTTCCAAACTGAATCGAGTAAAGTATTATGTTTAAATAAGGGAATGATATGATTTATAAAAAGAAGATAAAAATTATATATAATGCGAAAGCGCGCGTGCATTTCAATATCTAGTTAGCATGTAATTAAATGTTCTCGGGTGAAGTTACTTTTCTTTTTAATGCAAACACAATAACGAGTAAACGGATAGATTTAATTGAGTATACAATAAAGTAAATATACGTTGTATACCTCCATCGTCGTACATTATGACTACATAAACTTTACTAAAGTAATCTACTTCAAGAAAAACAAATAATATGCGGTGAATATTGTTAATAATCCCGGAGATGAAAAAATTATTATTATTTTTTCAAGCGCAACAATGAAAAATGTAATTTTTTTTCAAAATAAATAATAACAAATTGTATTAAATAGACGAACAACAATTTATAGTACAATAATCAAACTATCATTATAACTCAAAGTATTTGAAAACGAATTAAAATTAATAATATATCGCGTCACAGTGTATCTATATTTGAAGTAAATAATTACGCCAATTTTAAATTAATTTTAAAAGGCTTATGAGTGCTTAACATTTTCGAAATTGACATGGATTACTATAATTAAATTAAATTAATTTATTAATTTAATTGTTACTTTGCTAAAGCTCTGTGACGTAAAGATGTTTGAAAATGAAAAAAAAGTGACTTTAATAATAAAATGAATCGTGTATCAAAGTAATAATTTACTCAAATTAAAGTAAAGTTATAATATTGCTATTTAAAGGTCTACTACTTTATTTTTCTTTGAATTAATTAAAATACCAAGATTGATATCTTATGACTTATCTCACCATCCGAGCGTGAAAACTTACTCATTGTACGAAGTGTTAATTTGATATTTAAACACAGAAAACATTTACCGCGAAGAGGCAATATATTCAAATACTTTGTAGCGAACATGAAGCGAAGAAGTTTCAGGAGCGGATTTATATTGATTTTCTTCGCTAACACATTTTTGGATTCAAAACGCTCAAGCATAGATGCTCAAAAGTAATACAACAATTTTCTAATACGCGTCTTTCAAAACAATCCCGAATTAGTTCGTACATTCGTTACATTCTTACCAGGATAGAAAAATACGCTTAAGTAGAAAGCATTCGATCGCTTATACTCCAAACATGTACAACGCGATTGGACGTAGATACATACATATACCTTCAATCATTGTATATTATTAAAAATAAATCGCTCAAAATAAAATCGCTAAAAATATCGATGTATAACTTCGGTATATAATTAAAAAATATCCAACAATCCGTTTATGCTAGTCGTATTCGAATATAAAAATTTAAGTAAAAAATACGTTATACCGGTACGGAATGGAAGTTATAAGGAAACAAACAAAAAAGTGAAAAATGGAATGGATCGAAGGGATGAAACATTTCCTCAAAGTCCAAAACGAGAGGTACGGAACTTGAAATTAAAAATGGAATGATTCACCGTTGCGTTGACTGTACTGTGTGCACACGACGCAGGGACGACGCAACTCTTACTTTCTAAATCCGAGCAACTGGAAAATGATTTTCTCTAACGGCGAAAAAGTAGACGAGTCATTACACGCGGTAAATTGCGCTCGTGGAGAATGGCAAAACCGACGGTCGAGAGTATCTTCCAAGATACTCCGTGATATGGAAGGAAATTGTCGCCAGTGTCGGTACGGCAAAGAGAATTTCTCGCCTCACCGATGCACTCGCCGCGGGGGCGAGGGACCGTGGAGAAGGTGGTGGTGGAGGAGGAGATGGAGGCCGGATCTCGTCGAGGTGCATGCATGTAATCTAGACTCTTCGCGAGAGCGACTTTGACTGGTTGGAAACGCAGTCAGGTACGTGCGCCGAAGATACACGCGCCCTGCACTCATTCTCTCCCCCCCCCCCTCCCTCTCTCTCTGACTATCCG
The DNA here is from genome assembly GCA_018907195.1 of Dolichoris vasculosae. Lineage (NCBI taxonomy): Eukaryota > Metazoa > Arthropoda > Insecta > Hymenoptera > Agaonidae > Dolichoris > Dolichoris vasculosae. Next base: position 5,904,385 of record JACCHY010000003.1, read on the forward strand.
TCCATCCGTCCGTCCATCCATCCGTCCATCTGCCTTCTCTCGCCTTCCTTCATTGTCGCACTCGGTCGTGCAGGATAATATAGCTTTGCATTCGAAATGAACGCGTGACAGAATTCCCAAGCCCTCGTCGACGTCGACTACCGCAGAAAACCGAGCGAGTCGCTCGGTTTATTTCGATGTCGAGCCCAAGTCCCTTGCTTCAAGGAACGACTAACCACTGCTTAACGTTTACTTTTTTTTACTTTTGCGGGTTTAGGGAAACCTATGCCGTCCTCTCAGACTTCTTCTATCGCCATCAAGAATACGGTTCTTGTAAATTGTGAAGGATTTCACCCACTTAACAGAATAATGTTTCAGTGTATTTTTCTTTTCTCGTTTCTAATTAAAATTCATTATATTTAGTACAATAGTTGGTTAAATCGAAGTCTCGCAGAAGATGTAGATTATAATATGACGCGATTCCTTCGTATTCGATTACATGCGAAATAGAGTGGAATCGATGCACCATAAAAGGCAAATATTTATGTGAAATAGGTGTATTAGGTCCTGATCGAACGCAAATAGCAGTACAACATTGAATGTATTCACGTTAAATATAAATATTATTCCGTCGATGAATCTGCACTCGCTTGTAATAACGATCATCTCTTCCCCACTCGACTTTTGGAATACTTTCTCGGGGAAGATATCCCGAGATTTTCGTAGAAAAGCGGTATAAACGGGGTCTTCCGGTTTTGATCGAGTAGCCGGTACTTTGTAAAATCATCGCAGTACCTTAATTCTCGTTCTCGATAAATCGACGGTCTCCTTTGAAAAAAACTAAATCCGCGTGAAAGGGTCGTCGTAATAGTCACCTGAAGCAAAGAGTAGGCGCGAGTTACGTTCATCCAGTCCCTCGAGGGTTCTCGAACGGCGGCGCGTTTACCGAGATCCAAGCTTTCGTTTGTTTGCTCTGACTCAAATACCAAGTTCGTTTTGTGTGCGCTCCAGCTTACGACCTCGATTGAGCCTCAATGCATTACGCTACATCCGAAATCGTGCATAACGCGACGACGACGACGACGACGACGGCGATGACGGTGATGACGAAGGCGGCCAAAAAGAAAGGTAGACTCGTGTGGATGAAAGCCTTGTACCAGAGGCCGCTGTCTATCCTCGTACGAACGCGCAAGCGTAACCGCGGAATGGAGAAAGGACGATCGTCCAGGGCGGCTATGCCATGAGGAGGGGGAGGCGAGAAGCGCAGCTGCCGCTGAGCGAAAGATCGAGATACCGGCTTCTCCTTTATTAAGGACTAATCGGACCGCTGTTTCGGCGACCCGTATTACGTGGGGTGGGGCCGAGACTCATGGCTCGTGGGCCGTAGTTACACCCGGAGCGATTTTTTGCCCAAGCGAAGACATCCGCTTACGATTGCTCGAACGCACTCGAGTGGTGGCGTATCGACCAACTACCGAATAATATTGTCCGGATGTCAGCGGACTGCTCTTCTTAATCTGTTTCATCCAGGTCTCTTCAAAGTTCACTTCACCTGGATAATTACTTTTACACTTTTACAAGATAGTGCTAGTAAATGTAGTTTTGTTTTGAATAGGGTCGTCGTTCTTTTATTATTGCGTCGATCACAATTACTTTTAAGCCGGTATTGAATCGAAATCAAGTTTCGTGTACTTGGAATGGATTTTATCTTTTTTTCAACCTATCTTTCGATTCAAAATTTGAATTTGGTAAATAAGTTCACTGAAAATACTTTTGGATTTAGTTTCATAAAAAAAATAAAAAAATTCAGTCTCTATTCCGTGTTGAGTGAATATTAAATTCCTCAGAACGTTTATATTCTCTAAATATCGAGCAAAATTTTTTTATCAAGCGAATTGTTTTTAAATAGTTTCGAAATATTTATGTATTTATAATAGTATTCGATGTTACAACGATGTATAAACGTTACGGAATCGTCAATTTAAATATTAAAAAAAAGCTCGATATCTGTTTGACGCTGGCTTTGTCATCTATACAGATACAATCGAACTGTCTCTTCAAATATCGATTTAAAAGCTGAATCAGAGTTTTGCAGTTTAAAATGTATTAAGTTACTCGGTTATTTAAAGATTTTTTTTAATACATTTAAAAAATACGACTTTGTAACTACAGTAATGCGATAGTTCGTACAAGTTTAATAACAATAAATTGATAAAAAACCTCAATGATTTAAAAAAAAAAAAAGTATCGCTAATTTCGAGTGATCAATTTAATCGATAAATATCTAAGCTGACGAACAGCGTTGTCGAGAATCCGTCAACGTTATCAACGAGTCGCTTCTAACGCAGTGGAAATATCAAATTTGATTGAGCCATTTACTTTTATTATCCGAGTCCTCGCAAAAGCGCACGAATAAGCCATACCTTTTTTAGTTTCGTTGTTTTTCAATGTCGAAGTCACGCACGCACAGCGGTAGCGAGAGAAAGTTGAGCTAAAAACGCGAGACGTTAATACCGCGCGCGTGACCATGTATTATAAAGTGGATGTTACCTGTGAGATTCCTTGACCAGATTTTTTTCTCGTAAACGCCTAAACTCGAACAACGCGTATCAAGCGATCGCATGTATTTTCCAGTCTCGCGCTGTTATCTCGAATCAAATCACGATTCTGTTCGGATGAGTGCTTAGAAAATATCGAGTCGCTGATACTCGTTTTGAAGGAAAATGTTTGAAAACAATTGTCGGAATCGTAATTATTTTCTCGTGAAGGTCTTCCTTTTTATTCATAGGTACGTTAATTATAATTGTCGAGAATTCGCGAAGATTCGCGTGGATTCGCAACATTTATCTTTTGAAGAAAAAAAGAAAAGAAAAGAAGGTTCGATCTACTTTCGAAATTAATTTTCTTTACGTAACAAAATAAAGCAAAAGTTTAAATTGACCAGTATGTTGGCAGCGCGTGCACAAAGACGTCGCTTAAAACGAACCCGTATGCACGAAAAGCCTCCGCCGGATAAAGATAAAATAGTAGAATTCGAAACGGGATAATAAATTTGTATGTCAATCTCGTGAGAGCGAGGAGAGAAAACGGAAGGAAGCAAGCGCGAACGAGTCTCGTGAAAGATGCAGAAGGAGACGCTCGAGGGGAGAACCGAAGAGAAACGCGGTAATCGACTGCGAAACCCGTGGCGCATCTCCCCATCGGCATTGCCGTCTCAGCCTCTCGCAACACTGGCGAAAGAAACTGCCGTCGCCAGGGGAACGCGCTCGCGAAGGGATGAGAAAGGTGGAAAGGTGTAGTACGTCTATGTATTTACGGGAACGCGCTCACGAACTCCGTCGGCAGGCTGGAGTTGGAGCGAAAATGAGCGGTTAAGGCTCGTTCACACTCGTGCTCGAACGCTCGCTTGCCATTCAATTTTTAACCTTTTATTATCGTGCGATCTCAAGTTGCTCGAGCGTCGTCGCCGAGTCGATGTACTACGACTCGACGCGTGTACCCTTTATCGTCTCTTTATTACGCCGCCTAGTCGCTGCTTTTTAAATTCAGATTTGAATTTGGATTCGAATTCAGGCAGAAGTCGACCGCCTCTCGGATGACACCTTTTTTATAATTAGCTGCGCTTTTCTCGCGCCGACGCAAAAATCGAAAGATCGAATTTTTTAGAGTTCGAAGCGAACCTGCTCTCGAGTCTGACGTCTAGTGTGGCCTATCCCTTAGGGGCAAGGGACGCGTCGGAGATGCCCTCGACGCTCCTCCCGCGCTCCTCTCTCCCTTGATCGGGATCACCCGCTGGGAATCCTCCGAAGCCGAAGGCGCGCGGGGAGCTGCGGACACGGGAGACTCGATATCTTGCTCCCGCTTTGCCCTGCCTCTGTCTTCTCTTGTACTTCGGTTACGTGCCTTTCGTGGAATGCCACCTTTCGTTCGTTCCACCCGTTCCCATCTTCCTTTTTTCTCTTCCCTCTGCCTCTCCCTTCCCTTTCTTCTCCATCTCCTTCTCCATCTCCTTCTCCTACTCCTTCTCCTACTCCTTCGGCCACTAGCCTCTTGTCTCTTCTCCGAGCTTTCGTGTCTACCTCTTCTTACTGCCGCTTCCTTTGCTGCGCACTGGTAACAAGTTCTCAACGAGAGCGAAAATTTACAAAATTAAGTCTATACGCGTTTTATTTCTTTTACCGTGGGAGTGATGATATTCGAAACGCTCGACGAAAGTAACTGAATTTCAGTCTGCTGGGATTTTTTCTCAATCTTCCACATCGACGACAATTTTATTTACCTTTTATTTCCGTTTGTTTTGCTCGACCGATCTAATGAATATTTTTAACTACTTTTTCTTTCTATCTTGACCGCTATAAATTATACCCATTTTCTATTTCGTATTCAGCAATTATGTTAATCGAAAGATAGAAAAAGAAATTAAGACCCATTTTCATTGCGATATAGCCTTCTATAAAAACCTGGTCAACGATAAAAGCATATAATTTTTTTACTAACCTAGTTAAATAAAAATTATTTCGTCGAAACTTATTCATCTAAATTGTCGACTTTACTTAAAAACAGGATACAAAAAGTCGTGTAATACATGAATACGGTCGTAACGTGTGTTATTTAAATAAATGCGCACATGATGATTTTTAACGTTATTTAAATAATATTTGGATTCTGATAATATTTAACATGATAAAATTAATAATTTAACGTATTACAAATAATTTCTAACTTTATATTTTTTGAAGTATATATTTTTATTATGAGTTGAAGTTGTTAAAAATTCAATAATGAACAAATCCAGCTTGGAATGGTATTATATTTACCTTCGGTACTATAAGATTATAATAATAAAAATAAAGCTTTGAGCAAAGTAGTCGACCTTTTTTAATGTATTTCTTATAAAAATATTGCACTTCCACTGTGTTTGACAATACATTGATATCATTTCGCAGTAGAAATAGTGTAATGAACTTATAAATCATCATTACTTATTGTTGACGGATATCGATTTATGGTGGAGCAAAGTCAGTTGATAGTTTCCGAACGAACACTGACCGATCACCTTTAAATATTTATGCAAATATAAGTAGCTGCTATTGTGTCAATAACAAGTGTCATAAAATGTCGGTATTATTGACAACGAGCTTAGTTTTATTATACTGTTTTATTAACTGTTAATTATTCTACTGTTCATTTTTCATATACTGTGGTTATATATTACGATAAGAAATTATTTTTTACCACCGATTGAAGAAAATTTCGATATTAATCAAGAGATAAATCTATATCTAAAAACGCGATTTCCTATTTATTGGAATCTATCCTGTTGCATTTAATTTGCTTATAGAAAAACTATTCTCATATTGCAGAATTATAATAAATTGTCTTTCATTTCTTAAATTCGATTCGAATACAAAGATTTAACTTATACTCTAAGCCCGTTATCGGAAAAGAGCCATTGATCTCTCATATTTTTTATTTGAAGCATCCTCGAATACGTGTCATTCTGATACAAATATGATTTTCGATGATCGATTTTTCAACCGATCCAAACATTAAGAATCGTTATAAAAAAAATTATAAAAAGAGCAATATATAATCGCACTTTTTTATCTTATCGACACGAAAGGTTCCGTTCACCCCGGAGACGGAGACAACGAACTCTTAATCGCGTTTATGTACGTATATGCGCCGAGTGCTTGTATTTTAACCTTTCTTTGTTGTTTACCTTTTTCAATCTTTCTTTCTATTTCTCCCATTGTTTTTCACTTCGAATGACTCACGCCATTATTTGTTTCATTTTCTAAGGAGTACAACACTACTTATCCAAAGATACAGAAAATAAATCATACTAATTCCCAAATTTAAATTTTTTTCATAATGTCTTTTTACGAATACATTAGTTTTTTTAAAACTCCCTGATTCTACTAATGTTTAAACACACGTTGAAAACCTATTTTAAATAATCAAGGTATAAATAGTAATCTATATTTAGTCTTGTTTCGTCTTGGGCTTAAGATATTTTAAATATTTGATTTTTATTGTTGAAATTAGCACAAATTTTTCCGACATATTTTTATGAAAACAACAATGTTATTATACAATCGATAAAGCATAAAATTATTTTCAAATAATTAAAAAAAAAAATAATCATGCCATGTAAATATATTTATTAATCGTAATATTTTCTTTTTGTTACAGGTGAGTTTTAAAAAATTTTGCGTTTCTAAATCATTCTGCACGTAAGTTTTACAATACCGTCTCCAAAATTATTAATTTGTGTGTATGGGTGTGTACGTTTGTCGATAATATAAACTTTAAAAACATTTGAAATGTAAACAAAATTTAAAACATGATTATTACTTGAAAAAAATTATAGTGCACTTATACGCTTGTAATTAAGTGTTCAATATACATTTTTAATGAAAGAATAAATCTATTCGAGTATAAATTGATAACTAAATTCAAAATAAATTGGTAACTAAAATCAATGTAGTTTAAAGGAAAAATCAATTATATAAAAATGAAATAAAAACGAATATATAATTATATATGGCATAAGATGAGGAATTTGAAAAATAAAAAAATTGGAAATTATAAAATAGATTTTTATGAATGTTATAGAATTCTCATGATTTTTTTATGTAACATTTTTTCAAAACCATTTCTATTTTTACACTGCTGCTGATTACTTTACCAACACCAAGTCTAACGGGCGCTTTGGTTTTCCTTCATTCATTTTAAATTTACAAATTGCATGATGTTTCGTTGTTCGGGAACTTAGGGCAACTTTTCTCTGCACGCTCCTGCTCGTATACTGCCTTCTTCTATGCTTCCTCCTTTGCGATATAAATAATGCAGTAAACTTGTATGCAAGCCTTTCGACTTGACCACTATTCGTTTGTCTCTAGTCTCCTGAGACTACCAATGAACCAGTCTACGTTTTTTTCTCCCTGCAATATATTATAAAGTAAGAGGGAATAAGAAATTTTATGCCGGTCGTATCGAAGAAGTTTGCACTTGTGTAAATCTTGTTTGATCGTCACGTGTTGGAAAAGTGAGAGAAGCTGAAGGGATAGCAGCTGACGTTGTAAATTTGCCTGCTGCTTCAATTACCGTCTAAAAAGTTAAGGGAGCTGTTCAATTGGAACACTATATCAGATTACGTAACTTTGTAATTACAATTTTTATACAAAACAAACTGTCGCGTATAAGATTGATATTTTATTTTAACTTCTACTCTTTATTCAAATTCGATACGTTATAAGATAATTTTACATTAATTAAAAAATTAAAATTTTAAAAATCAAAATTAAAAAGTTTTTAACTGTTTGATACTTTTACTTTATTAAGGCAGATTGTAATAAAGCAAACTAAATACGCGTTAAAATTATAAAATATGATTTTTATTAAATTTTATGATGGAACGGTGTAAATATTAATTACTGTTAATTGAAATTTTTTAATTGAAAAGATAAATAGTGCATAGTTATAAATATAATAAAATTCTATGCAACTTTGTTATTTATCAAATTTTCAATGATATTTGATTGTGTTTATAAAATAATATTCAACTAATAAGATGACAAGTCTCAAAACATTTCATGAATATGTAGTACCTTATGTTTGATATTTTATTAACGTACATCTCAATATTTTTTTACGCGTATTTTATATTATGTTTTATACATCGATATACCATCAATTAATTTGTTATTTTCTTACATATTTAGCCTATGTTTAAAAAGAACTATTTGAAATGTCGAAAAACTTCAGTAAAAAAATATTTGTAATATTACTATTCGCCTTTCAAATTCAATGAATTTTTAAAAATTATTATTTCGAATTATTATCATAACTTTACGCGCGAAAATTAGAAATTATACTATAGTTGCAAAATTAAATTTATCATATTATTTCTTATTGTTACTTGTATAAATAATTTTAAACATATGCTTTGATTTCATTTATAGTATATAATGTATTAATATTAATAAATCATAAAATATCATCTATATAATGATGTGACCTATTTATTTATGTCATTTATATTTACAATTTATCCTGCAATCTTTTTTGAAGCAAGTAATTATGTACGTTTTAAGTTTCAAGTTGAATATAATGCACTTCATTCTTCAAATATTGATAATTCAAAGAGTTAAAATAATTTTTCATTATTATTATTCTTGTTGTTGTTATTGTTGCTATTGTTGTTGTTATCGCTGTTGCTATTATTATTATTATTATTAACGATGATAAGGAACATTTTAAGGTTAGTTTTAATTTTAAAATTTTTATTTAATTTTCTATTGCATGTATTAATAATAAATCGGAGAAACTGTTCAAAACATTTTAAATATGATAAAAAGATATTGCAATCTAATCCTATTGTAATTAAAACTTACGTTTTTAAATCAATCATCGCGGTGACGTATGAATATTTGACAATTAAAAATTTTCACGGAATTGTAGCATGAAATTAAAAAAAATAAGTTATCGTTATATTTGTAGAAATATTGAAATCGCTTTTAAAAATTGATTTAATTTTATTTAAGCTGGATATAATTTAACATTATTATTATTTTACAATAACTTATAAAGCTTTATAATAACATAATTTAGACGGTAAAATCCGAGCGATCGAAGTTCATATCGATACAAACTAATCGAAATAAATAGTAACCGTTTCAGTTTTGAACTAAAAATAATTTCGAATGCCTAACTAAAGCAGTTTATGATAAAATAAAATTGTTTAACTAAATATTAATAATTAGATAATATAACTTGCAAATCTTGAATTTGTTAATTACAAATTAAAACGAATTATTTATTTTACAATATCATTCTTTTTAATATATATTTCTTAAATATATTTTTTAAAATACAAAGTTCAAAGTTATCTAAGAAGTGATCAATTAATAGTTTGAGCGACGGCGATCTACGAAAGCGTCACTAACACTAATACTGCTATCAAACGACTACTGACCTACAGCGATGATGCCAAGTTATGACAAGAACCCAATTAGAGCATGCAAGCTTTCAGAATACAGTTAATAAAACAAACGTCTGTCGAAAGTGCTTTTTCGAATGAGAGTTAGACTTTTAGAGCGTACCAGTATTTCAATCTGAAAATGAAAAACCCGGAGTTATTATTGCTGGTTTAAGTAGTCGCAAAGTATATTGCACGAGGATCTTTCTCACGACGTCTCGAATCTCCACTCCGTAATCTTCAAAGGAAAATTACGAAATCCCATTAGGTCGGGGTGGAGGCGATCGCGCACGCATCTCGTCGCAAATGCGCCGCGACTCGGGGGAGAACTACTTAACTGACAAGAAGCTAAGAGCCGCGACGCAACCGAGCGGACTCGGTCTTTTCACACCTCCACCAAGTCCGAATGGAGGGAAGTGGTGGGAAGTGGTGGGAAGTGGTGGGAAGTGGTGGAAGTGGTGGGAAGCAACGGTCGGACGAGTCTGCAGAATCGCGTGCAAGGCACGCGTGTCACCCCACGAGGCACGCAAGGGGTTGGTTGCATCGTATTTGAGAGCGTAACGCCCGAGCGCCCAACTACTCCCCATGTCCGCGGGGATGCTGGACAACCGAACAAATATGTTGTCTTCGTTTCCCATTGAGCCAGCATTTATTTTCACTTCCATCGGACCAATAGAAAAACGAAGGATTATTCGTTAGATACATTCAACTTTCTTTCAGCTCCGCGACTAAAAGTTCAAACTCACTTATTTTTTTTTTGCCTATCCGGTTCGTTAAGTTATCAACGCGCTCAATCACACTAGAGTCTCATTTTTTAAATCCAATCGAGCTTTATTTTCAATCTGTACAAGTAAAGGTGATGGTGCATCGATTTTAACGTCTGTATCTAATTTATATCCCATTGGAGTTTACTCTTATTTAATCTAATTAAATTTTACACATAAACCGTAGGAGTGCAGTATTCGATGCACGTCGTGTTTTTCTACTCAAACTCTTGCTCGATGACACTTTGTTTCGAGGACCACTTACTTTCTCGTCTCCCGACACACTACGCGTGTACAGACAGGAAATCGTTGAACAAATTGCATTATGTGCGCATTCCGACTCTTCCGTTTATACTAGAATTGTTTATTCGTCTTTCAAATTTTCCCAAACTATTGACGCATTTTTTATAAAGTTTTTCATTATTAATTACACATGTGTTTTTCATTATTTTCTTTAAAAATTATAATCTTGAAAAGCACCGTTAAAACGTAAAAATTGACTTTGTACGATATTACCTGAGCTTTTCTTCAAATTATCCATTCGAATAAATTATTCTTTTTTTTTTGAAAACGATGCGATGCGTATCTTTTACGTTTCACGATAAAGATTGCGATAAAAATTTCTGAAACTCGATATTTTATACTTGTAACTAAAAGAATTTAGCATAAATAAAAAATTGCAATTAATATTATGAACGGCATCATAAACTATATATATAAATTGATTTTTTCAAGATTTATACCGCTTATATACCAGAAAGTATCATTTTGTAATATTATTTTTTCAGAATTATCTCATACAGAAGATTTACTGTCTAAGAACGTAAATGCTTTATTTTAACAAACCCTTAAGAAAACATAAAATATACTCTGAACTAAATACCGATAAACTATTTAAATTCTATAACTCACATTTTATGATTATTTAAAAAAAAATTTATGTACCAATATTAATAACGAGTCATGAAAATAAAAGTGATTTAATTTACAAATATTAATAACGAGTCATAAAAGTACGCGTTTCTCGCAGAATATTGGATTAATTTATATACATACGACCCACCGTTAAAAGAATATATTTTAGAAAAAGATTTTTTCTTCAACTGTTTCATTTCTTACATTACATAAAAATTATTAAATGCAATAGAAATTTCATTGATTTCAAATTAACTTTTAATATTTTTATTATTAAAGAAAAAAATAGGTATTATTTAATTTTATAAAGAAATAACAAGTGTGATTTAATCCGATAAAAAAATTTTATAATTATTTAGAATCAAGTTTCTGAGTTACGCGCGAATTTGTAAAGCGAGGATAAATGAATGCCTGCATCCATTCGGTAAAATATTTGATTAAAAATTCATAACGATTAAAGGTTATTTTGTAAATACGGTTTTATTTTCAATAATTTTGAACATGTTCTAATAATACGTCATTAGATATTCATTTTTATATTCGTATACCTATTAGTTTTTTATTTATATCGTTAACTAAATCAATTCTCGAATAAACAATTTCATATATTGTCATATATTAATGTATAATAAAAATAAAATGTTTGGTCAAAAAAAACTCATTTTTATTAATCAATTTTTATTGTTTTTGTATATTATTTCTTATGAAAAAAGGAAAAAATTTATAAATAATATATTAAAAAAATATTATAAAAATAGTTGATCAAGTAGTTCTATTTAATTTATATAAATTGTTAAGTGATTTTCAACTTTTATAGAAATGTAAAAAAGTATTATTTTTAAAAAAGTACAGGTTCTAGGAAAATAGCTCTACAAATATTAGGTCGGAAGTATGATTATTTTCATGTTATTTTCTTTTATTTCACCAGAATTGTAACGTACACTTCTAAATTGTTTTATATTGTAATGTATATAGTTGTTGAAAATATATTTAAGAATATGTGCAAATTGAGTAATTTTTCTGTATAATAAACGTAGATTGCATTATATTATTCCATTTAATTCATGATCATTTCAAAATTTACGTAATCTATTATTAATTTGTTTTTAAAATTAGTTTTCAGCACAAGCAATGTTTAACCCAAACAAATAAAAGATACTTACCTATGTACCCATTGGTTTATATATAATTATTGTATTTAGGAAATATAGTTAAATATAATAATATTCACATAGTTTTTAAATCAAATGTATACATTAGAGAAATTTATCAGAAGATAAGTGATTGAAAGAGCGAAAAAATGCTGGCCGTCGATAAAAGTCGTTAGCTTGGCCTTAAAACACTAAAGACTAAGTTAAGTAGAGCTTCCCTTTACCGATAATAGACGAGCCACAGACGACAGTCACTGACAACAGTCACAGATGATAGTCACAGATAATAGTCACAGATGATCGTCACAGATGATAGTCACAGATGATGGTCACAGATGATAGTCACAGATGATATTCACAGATGACAGCCACAGATGACAGCCACAGTCGACAACCAGAGTCGACAACCAGAGTCGACAACCAGAGTCGACAACCGACGTCCCCGTAAAAGACCAATAAAAATAAACAATCGCCTCGAGGTCAAGTGTTTCTCCCGCACTCGCTCGCTCTAAAACTCTAAAAAAAATCCAGAGAAGGCGCTACTCTTGACGTATTCCATAATATGATCCGTCGACCCGATTACGACGTCACGGGCTATATACGAGGTCGAGGCGCACGCGCGAACGATAACCCCGACGCGTGCCGGCTTCAACATCCCAAGTACAAAGGACATACGCCCTTGGCTCCAGGGCTTTGGACGCGTTGAATGTCGAACTCACGTGGCGCTTCTCCTTCCGTGTGGCGACGCGTGTCCGAATTAACGGACGTTGTACCCGAGACGCTCCACGGATAGCCCACGTCTTCTCTTTCGCGGTTCACCTCCTCCACTCCCGAAACAATGAAGCTGCAATTTTCTGGCCAATTTACGCGAGTCAGCCCGAAATTCACCTTAATGCTTCTTGAGCGCTTTTAAGGAATCCACTGTACGACTGGTAGGGAGTAAAAGCGAGGCCCACTCGACTTCAAGTGAATTGTCATTTATTTTAAGTGAATTATCGGTTAATGTTGAACAGTCGATGATACTTGTTAGAACTTTACATCTTTCGTAATGTACTCCAAGATTTTCACTGGACCGAGCTGCAATAATGAAAAGGGATCCTTTCAACTTCTACAGCTTAAAGCTACAAAATTCGTTAATTTTTCTAGTATTGAAGTTTCAACTTGGTAACCAATTCTAAGGTTTTCTGCTCCTAGATTCTCAATGTCAAATATCGTGTCTCAAATTAAGTTTAGATCCTGGACTATAGCTTTCTTAATTTTTAAGAATTTAAAAATCAACGTGCTTCCATATATTATTGTCGCTATTTCAATTACAGGCGAGTAATCTGACAGGTGTCACGGGACTAATTACCCTTTTATATATATATATATATATATATATATATATTAAAATATGTCTAGGATAGATTGCCCGATTAGATTAACCTTTTCAACGTCAGTTATTTTGAATAGGTATATTTTCATGCGTTTGGAGTATCTAATTTTAAATCTGAATTGAGAAGTCAGAGGTTTATAATGACAAATCCATTATAGTAAACGTGTAAAGATAAATTAATACATGTCTGAATATATAACATATTATGTATGGGATGTAAATTGATTTATTAATTTGTCAATTACTCTTGTACAAATTTGATATTTATACGAGAAATACGAAACATATTATTTAATACAAACTTGGTATGATGTTTATGAACATATATTGGTAGTCAAATAAAAAATTTGAAATTTACATTTAAATTCTGCGTTAAAAAAAATATTAAAAAATCGTATAGGATTAAAATATCTATTTTCAAAACATTTCTAATATTTTCTCTATTTAATTATAAAAAAAATTTATATTTAATGTATGGATCATTTCGTAATGTCTATTCCGAACAACGATCCATATAAAGTTTAAACAAAAAGTTTTTTAAACAAAAAATCGTTCCAGAGAGCTTTTCCTTAATAAATCGAATATATTCAGAACTATCCTCAATATAAATATAGTTGTTGTTTAATGGTAACTAATGAGCCTATTTCATTTCACATTTACCTTATCCTTACTTTATTTTATAAATGCTAAATCACATTTCATATAATACAGTAATCATTTTTTGATTAAATATTTTCTTAAAAATTTTAATTACATAATATAAAAGACATGCTTTCATCTAAAACTCTTTATGTGTAAAAAATATATTATTTACATTAATTAATTTTATCAAATTACATATAAATATGCATTTAAATACTTTGCAAAAAATCTCGTGAAGCTTTTCAATGTATTAGAGTATTAGCTTTAATTTATCGATAAAATCTTTAATTTAATAAGTAAGAAAGATTAAAAATAGTATAAAATTTTAATTTAAATTTCGTTTATAAAAAGAAACTTGTAAGCCAATATGAAAATCTCAACTGTGATTTAAAAGAGTAATTTTTTGCCTTTGATATTGAAAATTACTATAAAGTTATTAAACATATCATTTATTCCATTCCAGTGATTTTCTTACAAATTTCGCAGTAAAAATTAAAAATGATCATCAAATGTGTGTCACCGTCATTAAACTAGTTCATTGTCAGCAGTTTTAGCACGTAAGTAGAAGTATAAATTTAACGATCTTTCGGTAAGAAAATTGCCAGTTCCAATATAAGCACATTCAACGAGGTTTCTTTGACTCTCCCGATCCGCGTATTTCCTTTGATGAATATTCGTCCGATGAAAAATTCATCGGATCAACGGCACTCGCCACCCGTCACTAACTTTGCTCGCTAAAAGCAAGATTGTTGCAATTGCGCGACGAATGTGCCTCGGTTTTTACGTTGAAAAAGAAAAAGAGAAACGTTGCAAAGCAGCGGCTTTTTAAGCGTTATATGCGCATGTGTAAGTGTTTATGTTGATGTATGTTCTCGAGTATAAGCGAAACGAGCAGCAATAAAAGGCTTTTCATAATCAGTCGCGTCAATCGCGAGCCACGCACAGTGACAAAAACCGAATAATAAAGTCTACTAGCGAACAAGTGCCTAAATATCTCTTATCGCAGCTCGCGTTCCAATGTGCAAGAAGGTAGAAAATGAGATTGCAAGCGGCGCCAATGACGACGCCTCCGACGAGTATAACGACGAGTACAACGACGGGTATTTACGTACATACATCGATCGCTCGGTATCTTAGGGGTTGCCATGGGAGGGAAAGGGGCTACCAAGGAATCACCGCGTGAGACTGGTTGCTTACTTTCCTGGTGTACGTTTTTACAAATTCTTATATTTTCATAACGTTTTACGGGCTCTTATTAACAATAATATCGCGCCAATGATGCAATCATTCCTATTGTTATTTATTATATTTCGAACTACATTGCGGATTTGTCAATTATATTATTAACGCTTTCAATTGAAAAGTTAATCCAACCGCAAGTTCGCTTTTCTCTTTCGCATCGGTGATTCGCTTGAACCAACGCAAATCGTTGCTCAAAGAATTTGTGGGATTTAATGTTATATTTTAATTTTTTCGAATAATGTTCACTCTGAAGAAAATTATTGCCACTTCTGCTATAATTAAATTTATACTGGTTTCGAATGAATCCTTCCTCCCGGGTAATTTTGAATTAAAATTTAAGTACATTAGAGTAAATCGTTATTCGTTTGCTTTTAGTTGTTATTATTTTACCAGAATATGAAAATCTCTATTAAATGTAAAAAATATGAATAGCATAATAATTTATGTACTTAAAATATAATTTCATAAATGTAATTTAGGATTTTGTGATTCAAAATTAATAGTTCCTTTACCTACATAATTTTTTAAATTCTAATAATTATTTTTTTCGTTCAAATTAATAAATATTTGAAATTGTTCAGTACTATGTTTATTTTATTTAATATAATAACGTTTTTATAATATAAAAGACTATATAAAACAAACTCAATAAAATAATTTATTTCTTTTGCAATGTATAATAATTGCAGTTATATATTACTTTGTATAAATTATTATATCACAGGATAAATTTATAAAACTAATTCTTTTATGGTTGTCTGTTTTTTTCATGTATTGATTAATAATAATTAACAATAATTTTGATAAAAATAAATAAAACTAATTAATTATAATTTTTAACAATTACTTTTTAAACGAAATAATATATTTTGTCATTATCTCTCTATTAAAGGGTAATATTGTATTAAAACCTCAATGTAAAATTAATTTGTACATGTGAATATTCATCCAATAAGAAATAATAAAATGTACGATAATATTATAAATATCATTCGATTAACATTATACATGTGCATATCTTCATAAAAGGTTATTATATAAGTTTGCAAAATTCATGTTATTAGTATTATATATAGAAGAGGTTATTGAGGGTTGTTCAATAGATAAATAAGTATCTTTACAATATTTTTCTATATACTTTATAATATTATCTTAATTTAAACAGTGATAATAGTGAATAGAATGAAAAATGTAATAAGGTGTATTTTTAAAAAGTCTCTATTATAGAAAATTTAGCTTGTGACAGCGAACCGAATACAATGATGTCAATCTCAATATCGTTTACTTAGTATTATTTATACCTCAATTGGTCGATTATTAATTTAATGAAGTAGTTTGAACATGTTATAAATTAATTAGAGATAATTTTTATTTACTTTACATTTCACCAAATATAATTAAACACACCAACACAATAAAAAAGGTATAATGAAATTACATTTATAATTTCAATTGCGTGATCAAAAAATTCTGAACGATAGATTAGTTTTGTATAATTTTACACGAAACGAAAGTGTAATACTAAAACCATCCAGTCGTTTACAAATCGAATAGCGGTTTTCGACCTCGAAGTTACGACTTACGTTTGGAGTGGAGCAACATTAGTACAAAAACATTGACTGTAACCATGTATCGCTTCCGCTATAACTCAATTAAACTAGTTGTCCATTGGACCCTTTTTCTTTCTTTCCTTCTATAACTCGATGCACCGTCAAACAAATAAAATCACCCAACCCTCGGATTTACTTCACTGGAATACAGCGCTATTTTGTATCCGGATAAGAAACAATCGGGGCGTCATCAACTGCACGCGTAATATGGTCAAAAAAGACATTTTCGTTTCCTTGCTATCGTTAGGTCTTCGTAATTTCTAAGGGGTGATGCATTCGGATGAACGAATACTGGATTAAATGTAATTTGTACATATAAATATCGGAGGTCAAGAGACAACTCGTGCGACAGAAAGAAAATGTTTTTTCGACTACGTTTTTTAAAATCAATACTGTGATTTTATTAAAGAACGGATTAAAAAAGTATCGCAATGCCATTATTACGTTTCAATAAGGTTTCGCGTAAACAGTCACGCGCGGTCGAACCGAGTAAGCGAGATGGAAATTCATAAAACTCGATCGTAAATCAATCACGAGCTATTTGTGCTTGATTCGTGGAAAGCTTGCTTCTATTGCCTATTAATCATTTCCAAAATAACATTTAGCGGGAGAAACGTCGAGATAAAGGACGCGCGTGATCAACGAAGAAACAGCATAAACGAAAAAAAGCAAAAAAGCAAAAGGGGAATAAGTCAAAAAGGATCGAGCAGCTAAATAGATTTAATGCACAAAACAACAAGGGGGACGAGGACATAAAGGAGAGACATAGGAGAGCAGTGCTCCGAATCTATGAATCTAATATAGGAAAAATAGGAATTGTCAGTGGAGACTTTTTTGTCGAGAGTAAGAAGGAGTATACATAAACCGTTCCGGGGTGCTCGTCACTCTCGACACACTGGCTTTCGAAAGGAGCTTACGCGCGAGCCTCTGTTGCGCCGGCATCCCGAGTCGTTAACCTCGCAACGACGTTTCAATGTGTTACCACTCTACCTCCTTCTCTTTCTTGGTTGTAACAGCTGATGCTCTTCTCGCGTACCTTGCTATCAGGCTTCGGGATGCTGTGTCATTGGAGAGCTCGTTGATCTAGAAAATCTACCGAATAGTCGGCTCGAACGATATTTCAATAATATTTTCAAAAACTGCTTTGTGCTTCGTATAAGAAATCTTTATCTATAAAATACGATTCGTTCACATTTCATGAATTTAATAATTGTATCTCTCTATTTATAGATTCAATCGTTCTTATCCTGTAAATTCTATCGATTACCGCAATTATTTTATAACATATTACAATATACGATACATTTAGAATAACGTATGCTTTTTCGATAAGTGACCAATAACGAATATTCGACATATTGTTCGGTGTTTAAAGTAAACTGTTAATAATAAGTATGTTAACGTCAATAATTAAATTATACGGTTTACTTTTTATTTCATTCTCAATAGGCAAGGGTTACATAACGTTACATTACATTACATTACATTACACTACATAATGAAATCTATATAAGTATCAATCTGATAATATTTCGCGGTATCATTTTTCATTCTCTATTTAATTTCTTTTGATTCACGAGTCAATCAGTGCCGTAATAATGATTGTGATCCCTATATAAACGATAATCAACGATATTATTGGTATGTTTTACTTTACATTTATTTCGTCTTAAATTATTTAGCACTTTAAAAACTTGTATTTCATTCAACTATATTTATTTTTGCTCCACGCCGAATTTTTAAAAATTTTGGAAAGAATTAAATTACTTGCATTTAAATTAAAACTAATATAAAATATTTGCAAATATATGCAAAATCGATTAAAACCTTACAATGTATTTTTTAATAAAAACAAATATTCTAACGATATTAATTTCGTTGTCACACTTCGGTAATTGTCATTTCACGAGACGTCGTCTTTATCACCCATCACTCACGAACAGATACCGTTTGTACATTTGCATTTCTTCTCGTTTTCCTTTTCTCTCGACGCCGATTTGTGCAGATGTCATACTTATTGTTTGATAATCAGTTCGAATAAATTGGCAAAGTCTCGCGCTAAACTACCGTCACGTCGCGTATCCCCGTTGACAACCCAAGAATTAGCAATTATAGGGTTCCGTAGTATTCTTTGTGTTCTGCCTTGCAGTCGAAGTTGTATATCGTGCATTGTTTAAGAGTCCGATAAGTTTTAGTAGTTACGATATCTTAATTAAAAGTAAAAAAATTTGCTCAAACGTTGGCATCAGATATAGCAGACTTTATTATTTATTCTTAAATTCCTGATGATAAATATTTGGATCTTTAAATTTAAAGGCTCGAATGATTAAATCCTCATTTAATCGTTAAATCGTTTTAAAAATATTTTCATGATTATCGCAGCGAATAAATTAAATAAATAAGAGCAATTGTTTAAGGATTAAGTATGCGACGATCGGAAGATCGAGTGCTGGTAAATCCTGTAGAAACTAAGAGAAATCGATAGATCGTAAAAAAGAAAAAGCGATATTATTATTTATATTTAGAATACACGGGGTAAAAAAGATGCCCCATAGCTAATTAATGAATATCCTATCGACGAGGGTATAACGACATAAATAAACCAACTCTTTAACTGAATTTCGTCTTTCACGGTTCCTCTCGTTTCTCCCCTTCGTAAGCGTATGTCGACGTCGGGCGCGACGACCCGCATGCTTCTTGAATTTCGGACAGTCTGCTGCCGATTCGCACAATCGCCGCTCACCCGAATATTCGAATGCTACGTGCCAGGGTCGGAAAGAAGGGGGAGACCTTTCAACGTAACGAGAGAGAAAGGCGTAGGTAGTTTTAAAGATAGAAAAAAAGAAACTGGCATGTTCTAAGCCATTTCTTTCGAACGGAGACCAGAGAAACTCGATTTAAATAATTTTTACTTCAATTTACGATTCGTCGATACTTTTATTATTTTATCGAAGTTTCGATACTGTTCGATCTATCCTCTTTACATTTACATATGTATACAGTGGGAGAGAGAGGAAGAGAGAGAGAGAGAGAGAGAGAGAGAGAGAGAGAGAGACGATTTAATTATATTCTCAAAGGGTGTTATTTATAAGAGCATCGTGAAAGGCTGGATTATTAATCAATATAAAATATTCATCAGTCAGTCGCAAGCAATCGGTCAGAAAGTTTGTTGAGCGACGAACGCATTCTCGGGCTTGGCGCCGCCTTCGTTCTACGCCTACAAAAGCACGGCGTCAATTTAGTTAGGGTTTTGCAAAATCCTGTTACGCAAGCTCGGTCGGGCACGGTGAAAACGCATTTACAAAAACATCGGGTCGTCGGTGGCGGTGCATCGGTAGCATTATCACGAGAACAAAAAGCGCGAAATCACCGACAAGAAGGGAGAGGAAATAGAAGTCGAGTGGCAGGGGCAGGAGTAGCGCTGCTGCGAGCTTGAACTCGTTCCAGACGAGAGCCATGTAAGATAGAGAGGAGCCGAGAGTGAGAGTGAGATGGATAACGAGTTTGTCGGTGGCGGCTACGCGCCAGTGTAAGAGAGGCGAAATATAATGAAACGACGAGAAGGGAGGGGAGGAAAGATGGGTCGGCTCGGGGAAGGTGGAGAAGAGAAACGGTGAACCATGGAGCGAGAGTTTAGCCCACACGGATGGACGGAGAGGCGGTAACGACGACGTCGGCGGCGGCAGTGGCGGCGTCGGTGGCGGCGGCCTTGCACGTCTCCTTGCTTGTATTGATCAGCAGCTGATAGGCCCGTAGCACGCACCCTGTCCCTATTCTCTCTTTCTCCCTCTCTTTCTCCCTCTCTTTCTCCCTCTCTTTCTCTCGTCCTTTTCGACTCTTCGTTTGCTCTTCTTTACACCGGAGCTCTGTCTGTCCACCTCCTTTCCTTCCTTTCTAACTCTCACTCTACATCTCTCTCTCTCTCTCTCTCTCGCTCTCTGTCGAGCTGATCAATAATTTTGACTGGCGCCTTAATTATTCACGATGCGTTAATTTGTGCTCGCGCCGTTTTACCTAAGCTGTAAGGAACGCGAGCCAAGATATGCCGCGTTAAACGCTGCCACCGGATTATCTTTACGATTACTCTGCGTATATTGATTATTTCACTGATCTAACGATGTAGTTTCGGTGTAAACATACTATACACTACACGATTCTTTGAGAGAGGTGCAACTTCACGACCTTAGGATTCATTCCCAACGATATATTAGATTGGTTTACCTTACTTTCCTCCTCCGCCCTTTTAACAAAATTAGCCAGAATGCAAATCGTGTTCCATTTCATTTGAATTCTTCAATGGCAAGTTTACCGTAAAACTACTGTAAATATTTAAACTCTTGACCTGTTACAAAATTATCTTTAATTTATTGTACTTTTATTATAAGAGTATTCGATCGCCTATTGTTATCGTTTACTTTTTGATTTATTGACATTTTACTCTTATAACTTTATACATTAACGATATTTTTTAAATTAAATCTAAATATTTATTTATATGGTTAAAATTAATTCAGATAAACTATTTTATATTATAAAAAAAAAACTGATTTCTACTTATTAAATTTATTATATAAATTCAAATCTATTAAAAAAAACGCATTTCCCGTATTGATGATCGATGTTGGCATGTGTGCATTCTTCATTTGCGTATACGACGCATTTTACTTTAATATTGAATTAGGATTTATTTTCTTGTTAATATTACTCGTTTAGTTTATCAATATACTATAATTATAATACCATCTTATTTCAAAATAAATGTTTTTACTTTCTTAAGGTGAAAATGTATTTCTTATCTTTTTCCTGTCGAATAAAATTAAAAAAATCAATTACGCATTATTTTTGAGAATGCTTTTTAATTACTTAAAAATCTTTTACATGAGATTCACAATAAATATTATCTTAAATTTTGTATCCTTATTTTGAAATCTCAGCGACTTTTCTTCGCGAAACAAAGCTCTCTTATATCTCTAAACCTTAAAAACCTACGTAAGCTCACTCAATTGAACGTGTTATATGTGATCTGTGCTTGAGTATCCTATGCTTGTATTTTTGTAAAGCAATATTGTCTTGCATATTTAATATGTTGCGAAATCAATATTTTAAAATAAAAATTAACTTTTTAATTTTTCAAAAAGCAGTTGATATTTTTTATTTATTGGAATAAAAACGAATTATATTAAAGAATTTTAAATAAATTATAAAAATATAGTTATATATTTAAATACTTTATAAATTTTTGTTGTTTTTGTTGTTATTGTTGTTGTTCACTAAAAATAAAATTGCAATTTTATTTTTAATAAAGAATTTGGAACATTTGTGGTTATAATTACAAAATTGATCAAATGATTGATTACCGTTTCAAGGAATTCTATTTTATTAAAATTAATTATTTAAAATAAAACTAATTCGAAAAAAATGTTTAAAATCTGAATCATAATACCGTAATAAAATCCGTTTATGTATGATTATTACAAATCTCATTTTTTAATATGCATCAGTTAAAACGTATAAAATATAAAGATTGTAACAAAAAGAATTTGTTTAATTCTAATACGAATAATTTTTAATAAATTAAAAATGAATTATGTACATCTTTTAATTTTTTTTATTCCTGAATAGCTTATGAAAACTCGGATCGATTATCGATATCCTTTTAGCTCTTTTCTTACCATGATCTTTTCGCTACTTGCTTTCTTTTCAGTAGAATAAACCATAATTCTGTGAATATATTTTCTTGTGCTTTCTGTGAATGATAAATACCCATTTATACAAAGCTGCCACCAGTTTAAATTATATTTTCTTTTTGTAGAATTTATTAATTTGTTGTGTATATTAAAAGAATTTTTTCAAAAATTTTATAAAATAATAATTTGAATAAAAATTATTACTAGAACAAAATAATTTATGTTTAATATAGCAGAGGTTAAGTTTTATCGTCTTTATTTAGGTATTTAAAAAAAATTTTTTTAAACATTTTTACGATACTTTCATTGTTATTAAAAATGAGTCTTTCGACTACTGTAGGATGTTTAAATGAATGAATATTTAGAAGTCGGGATGCAGGAAAGTTGAATAGATTACGTATGTTTCATTTCGTGTTGGCCTATTGGACTTGTAGGATCCTTGCGGGAGTATCTCTATAATAAATCTCGAGAGGGTATAACCACCTGGAGGCTTAATCTTCTAATTCTCTCTTTTGACGGTTACACTATTTAACTTCTATCCACAAATCTAATTTTACGCTATCGTAAAAATTTGTAAATTAAACACTGCTTGAACCTTAATTTATTCGCACAAATTTTTTACATTTCTTTAGGATTAATGTTTACAAGGCAAAAACGAAATAAAAAAATCTTTACTGTTAAGGATAAAAGATAAATATATTATATTCGTGACTTTCTGTATAACCGATCCGTTGCAGACACTTTCTTTACCAACTCATTTCCTTACGCTTTTCCCTGCATCCACAAGGCTAATAGCTTTTGCAAATATGTGATCTCTCTCCCTCGTTCTTTTTATTTCTGGTAAGTACATATACAAATTTAACATATAAAATTTAAATACCCACATTACAATCCATTATGGTTTTGCTATATAAATATTATTTAATAATTCGTTTATATACGTTATGTTATTTACAAATATTCAAATTATAACCTCTTGAAAATTATTATAACCTTTTTGACAAGTTTATTTGAAATTTAATATCCTTCGAATACTTTTCTATGAAAATTAAGTTTATACTTTTTATAATTCGATCTTGTAATCTTTATTTTCTGAAATTTTATACATACAACCTTTTCTTTAATTTATATTATTTGTAAAAAAAAATAAGAAATAAGAGTAATATAATGAAAACTTAAGAATTAAGCAGTTAATTTATAATATAAAGTCATAAGTTTTATTAAGAAGCATTTATAGAAATCAAAAAATTATTAGAACATTTAGATTCTCGTAATCTATATATTTACATCTATTATTAGAATAATTTTTCAAATTTGTTATTAAAGTGAAAAATATCTATTGCAAAAATTAAAAGTTGAATAAAAGAAGATGGTTACATATAGATTCATTGTTTTTAATATTAAATATATAAAGTTTAGTAAATCATAATATTATTTAAGTAATTGAATTAAACTATAAGAAGTTTTTATTTCATGTGTATTGTAGTCAGAAAATTATAATAAAAAATTATATCAATATGGATTAATTATTACTAAATTGATTTAAAAATTCTCAAAATTTTTATACATGAAAAAGGTTTAAGAAATTTTTGCTTTTAAATATATATAAGTAGCTTATAAATTTCATAAATTGTCTGCAGTTTCATTAAAACCACACATAGTGTAAGGGTATACTTTATTTTCAGAATTGTTAATAGTAGTACGGAAGTAGGTTTTCTTTGTTATATATATATATATATATGGTAAAAAGCGATAACAATTAATTTCACTTTTTGTAGAAACGAGTTTGCATCTCTCAATAACATACATAATAAGACACGATTTAGAATATTTAGATTAGATAAATAATATGATGTTTTTATTTTTATTATACATATATGTAAGTATACAGTATAAAATGATATAATAAAATATTATTGAAATATACTTTTAATTAAACTTAAGAATATATACAGTATTTATGTATCTAATAGTAAATGCATTAAATGATTTTTTAATAACAGTAACCTTGGAATCTATATTCTATTTAAAAATAATTTAATAAGAATACTTAGACTCATTTTTTTGAAAATAATTATTATGCGGTACTTTAGTAATGAATGATCAACACGTATAATATAAAGTTAAAGAAAATGTTCAAAATTTTATAACAGGTAATACTTAAAATATATATTAAATTTATTTATAATTAAATTTTTATTAATTATTATAATATACATGTTCAGATATAATGATTATTTACTTTTATTATGTACTAATTATTTAATAATTATTTTTTATTAAAATACAGATAAGAATATTTTAAATTATTTAAATTTTATTAATACGAGCAATAAATTGTTTAACCTCAAAAAATCTTAGTAGCAATTAGTCAAAATAATCGTGATATTACTTCTAAAATATTTTATCTATATAAAATATCATTTACTTACTATAAGTTGGAAGTGTTTTCACATAAACCTGTTTAACGATTTCTATCTGAATACCCATGTACATACTTAAATATAAATTAATTATAGAGTCTAATTAAAGAGTATCTAAATGTATTTACGAGAAATGTTATTAAAACATATTTATTTTCGTTCGCGAATTAACTGCCACTTTAATTTAAAAGGAATTTTAAGTTCGTTTAATTAAATTCTTCCCATATTTACATGCAGTTTTAAAGAAAGATAATGGTTTTATTTAGTATGAAAAATAAATAAATAATTTGATTGTTTATTAACTTTAAGAAATAACTAATTCTTTTGTAAATTATTTATTCTGCGATATTTAAAAATTATTTACTAAAATGAATGTATACTTGTTGATGAATGAAACGTTCTATTATGAAAATTTTTAATAAATATTTTATTATAAATGAGCAATGATATCAGTTTAACCATAATCAAAATATTTTTTGGTGTAGTCAAACTTCGTTATTATACTTACACAACAATATTATGTACAAATAAATATAATTACGGAAAGCTATTTTTAACCTCGAATTCTATTACATTCCCTTATAAATTATCCGAAGAGAGTGAGAATTTAATATTAAACAGTTCTATTTAAACCATTATAAAAGAATAAATGTCAAATTTTGTTTCATACTATTATCTGAATTGTTTCTTGTAAAATATTAAAATTAGTAATCACGATTGTTTTATAACTTATTTATCAATGTTCTAATAAGTTTACGAACAAATGAATCATGGAGTTTTTTAAATTTATGGTTTAAATAAACTATTCAATCCGTTTATTAGAAGGCCTGTATTGGATTGTACAAATATTTATTGAATAAAGAAGACTGTTATAAAAATTGATGACAAAATTAGTTTTTTGTGTCAAATTTTTTTTATCTTTTAATATATTTTATATGTATATTTAATATACACGTTTTATATTCAATTTTACTTATTAAAAGCTATTCAATAAAAAAAATGCTACCATTTAACAAAGATTGTTTCTTGAAAAAATTTAATTTTAAGTTAAAAGTTAATTTTATTAAAAGTGCTATTTTAATAAATTATATTTAATAAATATTTCTATAAGAAATCATAGATAGCAACTTTTTTTTATAACTTTTAATATCTCAGCATGAAATTAATAACCTGTCAATTGAAAACATATAATACTTCATAAATAATAAATATTTACTATTTAATTTAAATTGCGATACCCTATATTGAATAAAAATTGAAAAATTCATTGGTGAATACATTTCTTTAAGTAGGTACATTTGATAATATACTTAATAATTATCTTATAATCAACTATATTTTGCCCTTATATCACTATATCTATGCTATATTATTTTATATAAAGAAATAAATTTTACTTGAAAAATTGTATTCCAACTTTATTAATTTGTAACGCTGTCTGCACTCGTTTTTAAAAATAAATTTTTCATCTTTTTCGCATTAAATTTACAGGGGCATTACAAATTGCATCATCTTACCTTGGTGTAACAGGTGCTTTTGCACTTAACGTCCTTTCATAAATTCTATCTTGTTAAAAAAAATCGAAGATAACTTTTTTGACATACACGATAACACGTGTCTTCGGCATTTATATTTATCGTACTCAGATATTTTTCTTTATGCAATGTTTGCATTTATTTTTTTTCGCCATACGACATACTTTCAGTATTTTAAATATCAAATGCAGGTATTAATTTTTGTATATTGTAAGTTTTTTAACTTTCTTTATAATATTATTAAAATATTATAATTTTTATGTTGTAATTATTTTTTATATTAAAATTACCTATAAAAAGTTAAAGTAATAAGTTTAATTATCAAAAATGTATAAATTTTTTAATTAATTTTTTAATTTTTAATTACTGTATTTTTCATTTATAAACTATTAAAGTTATAATATAAATAATGTAAAGGAATGAAATACAAGAATTAATAACAATATAGGTATTTTCGTAAAACGTTTATGAACATTTGATTTCATTATCTCAGTTTTGTTACGTCATTATTTTAATATAATAGTTGTAGATTTTTTTAAATAATAAGAAATATTAGCTTTCTATTATTAATATTATTAATCATTTTTATTATTAATTATTTAAATGTCGGATATTTTGTATAATAAATAAATTCGAGTTTTTATTTACAATATTTTAACTTAGGGAAATAGATTAAATTTAACAGTAAAATAGTAATCATTGATATGTACATTTAAGGATAGTATTATATTAATATTTATAATTTTATATTATAAAATAAAAAGTTTAGATTATTTTTTGTGTGCACTAGTTAGAAATCATAAAAATTATTTTTTAAAAATACAAAAAATGTTATAAAAAATAATTAATTAAAAATAATATTTCAAACTATATATATATCAACTATTTTTCTCTGAAGAGTTCAATTATTTTTTCTGTACATATGACAACTTTATTATCATGAATTTTTAGTAAAATCTCTAAGGCAAGCTTTCAAAGTATATTCCTTTACATAAAAGCAACAGAAAAAAATATATAGGTTTTCTCAAATTTAGGCATAAATGTAAATAAAATAATTTCTTTGTTCTTGTCTGCATATTAAAAATTAAAATTATATTAGATACAAGCAGAAAGTTTTTGAATACATTTCCTGCTTGTCAACATCTTTTACAATCATTATTCATATGTAATTAGTATGTAGTATTATCAACGTAAAAAGTGATCGTCGATAAAATTTTTATAAGAAAAAATAAGTTCTAACGTATAACTGACTATTTTGGGAAACTGTGTATACACGATTCGATGGAAAAACGTGAGTATGCAATTCAAATAAAAAAAAGCGTATACAAATGTAATTACCTATATTGCTATTCGTGTATAAAACAGATTCGTGACTATTCGTTACAATTAAAAAATTTTCGAAACGAAAACTCTTAAATAAAAAAATATTAACGAATAAACTCACATGTTTACGATTAATTAAAAAAAAAGGTAATTTGGATTCATCTTTTTCAATGTCAGAATTGAAAGAATTTGAACATAATCTGTGTTAAGAATTGAAAATTAATAATACTTTTAGTATGCGTATAATCGAATACCAAATAAAAGATGCTTAGTTCTTTGTTAGTTTTGATTTGATTCTAACCCAACGATTGCGCCAATGAACCAATTCTTCATTACGCAAACCTCACGACTTTTCATTTTACAGCTAGCAAAAGATTATTCGAGTTATTCGGAAGTTGATATCGTCATTTCACTTGGCCTTGTATTTATTTCGAAGTACTACCGCACATGTATTTTTTCATTATTATTAAAAAGTTGTTTTGTTATTGTTGCTGTTGTTATTATCATAGTTATTGTTTTTATTGTTGTTGCTATTATTATTATCATTATCAAGACTCGGCGGAGTTGATATCGACCTTCTCATACGATGTTGTTTACGTTCCACGATTTCAAGCTTCCGTCGCTCTGCCTACTTCATATATTGCTGAGCTATCTGATTGCCGTGATCGTGACGAAAATAGTCGAAAGACGCGAAAAAGTTCCGTTGTTGCGTTTACACCCTGGCACTCGATTACTGCCTGCACGTGTACGTCTTTAATGCATGTGCGATACGAATAATGTTCGCAATTAAATCGAATAATTTTTTCGATCCAGAAAACAGGATCATCGTTGATCGATAAAAACGTTTAAAGAAAATCAAACTTGCTAATTCATATCAAAAGCATTTTATGTTCTATTTATTTATTCATGCATTTTAACAACGAGCGCTATGGAATTCGCTATAACACTTTCACTTTCTTGCACGAAAAACGATGATTACGTTTATGCAAAATAAAGTTAAGTTATGTCCACAAAATTATGTTCGCTATGTGAATAATAATATAATAATATTTAACGTATTTAACATGTCTTTCAAATGTTATATAAAATTTATTTTTTAAATTTATTTGTAAAATAACTCTATAAAAACTATTTAGTTTACTATGTCTATTTGGATTAAACTTGTAATAATTTAAACTCGTGTAATAAGAAATCCGTATTTCTTGTACCCTTTACGTAGAGCTTCAATAGCACCCAGAAGTTGATTTAACGCATTAAGCCAGTTCGTAATCAGTTGCGAATAATCATCCACATAATAAGCACTACGTTTACTACATGTATCGTTTTTTTTATAATTAGCATTAAAAATCTAATATTAATTAATCTATAGTTAATTAGTAAATTAATCTTAATATTTATTTTATATGTACTATATCTTTGTGTTTTCTATTCGATAAGATGTTTTTTAGGTAATTTGAATGTTTAGATCCTGAAAAACATTTTTTAGCTTATTCATTAATATCTTTGTTCTTTAAGCTTAATATAAAAATAGGTGTTACGTTCGAGAAAGAAATACCATTTATCGAGGATGTTTCGTTTCTAGTCTAATTCCTTCGCATCATTAGTAGTTGTCGTTATCAATTGACTTTTGAATCGTTTCGATACCGAAATCGCTTATGTATCATTGTAAGACACGTGTTTTTATTCGCCAATTGATAAGGCTTTTAATATTTTTTATAAAATTTTTAAAACTAATTTTTAAAAAATCGAAACAAAATTAAGATTAGATTTAAAAAGATACATAAATTTTGAGTTAATATATAAACTAACTACTAAATATACGAAATAAAATTTTGTAAAAAAAAGTATTTATCAATAGATAAAGCTTAAAAGAACAAAATTAAATGGGAAAATTTTTATATTTTTTGACGCTATGAAGATATAGTTAAAAGTTTGATGGATCATACCAGTGTAAAAATAAATCAAATTCGATTTCGTTTGTAAATATTTGAGTGATTTTTGTTTTTACGATATTTGAAAGATGAATGCGGAGCTTCGCTTTTATTGAAAATTGACTTGATTTCCATTAAATATAGTCCAAGCGAAATTAAAGGAAATTTCCGGTATAAAATATACAATATAAAATATGCTCTAATTTGATAACGAACGAACAATTTCGAATAGTTTTGCTCTTATCGAGACGATCGATAAAAGCAAAGTCGTTGGAACATTGGAGTGAAACCGAGGGCTGATGGGAGCGAGAAGTGATTCTCTCGGTGAATCGCAGCGGTGGTCGCTAAGCGAATTGCTTCTCGCCATTCGCGATATCCTCGGAGAGCGCCACTACAAGAAAGAAAATGCTTTGTCATTCTAGACGGATCTCTGCGGCATAAAATGGAGAAAGCTGGTGTGGGGCGAGGTCGCGGGTGGCTTTGGTGGCACCCTCCTCGAGGACCCGGTGCTGTCGAGCTTCTCGCGTTGCCTCGCCGGCGACATCCTCTGCGTCTGGCGACGCGTCTCCGCTTCTCAGGTGAATGCCCATGGCCACGCCGCCGCCTCGGCCAATCTCTTCGACCTGAACTCAATAGCGCCCTCGCCGGCGCCCCCGCCGCTCTCCCTCCAAGCGGCCAAGGAGCTCTGGATATTTTGGTACGGCGAAGAGCCCGACCTTTCGGGGCTCGTCTCCCCCGAGCTCATCGCTTGCGGTAAGTCCTCGGCCTTTTATTTTTCAACCTTTTTATTTCGTCGGCGTTGATCGCTATCTCCGTTATTGTCGTCTTACCATAGTCGTCGAACCTTCGTCGCGTGAACGGCAACGATTAGTAAAATAAATATTTCGGTATTTTTCTCAACCTACGGAACTGTTACCGCGAGAACTGTGACATTTTTCCTTTCGTTTTGCTTTGCAAGCAAAATGCCTTACCTTTGCGCTACAAATCGAGTACAAACGCTTGAAAATTATCCATACATTAGTATGGATACCATATATTAATGCATACAAAATATTAATAGTCGTGCACAATTCTATCGCTGTAGAAGATTGCGTAGTAAAACTACGAGTGAAAAGATAAATCTCAGAGCCATTTTTTACGTTGAGCGAGAATATTGAAAAAAGACTGAAATGATTTTTCAAAGATCAAAAGAATTTGATTTTCACAACTAATACAATACAATTCGACTATCCAACGGAGACGTATTCGAACTATAAACCTTTCGTTTATTCTTACATTAATTTTTATTGCATTCAATTATAGGTGCTTATTAAAAAGTATTGTGTACGATAAAAACGTATGTTTTTGGAATAGGTTAATTATATAATTACCTTTTTTCGATCCATATCCAATCGATATTGAAAATGTGTAAAATGAGAAAGTAACACTTGAACGTGTAAATTAATTATTTATATAAGTAAGGATATGTTTTAAATAATTTCGTAACCTAAATATATTGGAAATATTTTCAAATGTTTTTACTTTATTAATTATCTGCTACTTTTGCACGTATGTGTGTCAGAATAGTTATAATATTCATAATTATGAAATATTACTGTTTACTAAAGTATCATCATGGATTAAAGGCATCGATAACGTATCAAATTTATTAAACACTATGCAGGTTACTAATTTTATAGTGGTCTGTAAAAATATTTACAGTAATGTTTTTTAACTTTTAACATTTGTGCCGTTTTCAAAGTAGCAATATATTTAAAAAATTAAAAAAAGATGTTATAGTGCCTCGTAAATGCTCTTTGCTGTTGGGATAATACTAAGAACCGTAAGCACTCTACCTACACGTGACTATATTACCCGAATTCAACGCATATTCTACGACATTGCTGAGTCAGTAGCACGTACGAATTTGATTAAGATATACATTTGCAGTATAAACGAGTAAGCAGAAAATATTAGCTTCGAAAAGAGCAAGTATTTCTTTAACAACTACTATTTTATGCTATTATTTACAAATTTTATCATTTTTTTTTTATTAAAAAGCATATAATATTCCATATAAGTAATTAATAAAATATTAGAATAGGGAAAGCTTCGTATACATGTTCATTGTTTGCAAAATTAAAAAAATATTAACGCGTTATCGGTACAAAATTATTGTGAACGGTGTTATCGAATATCTAATATCGATATGGTTATTTACGTTACGTTAAAAAATATTGCAAATTTTGTAGGACGAAGAAAAAAATTCAATCTAAATAAAAGAAAAATGAAAACTTCGAATGCTTTAATGCTTTAATACTCGAGAAATGGTTTGTCGATTAAATATAAATTATAATCTTTTATTTCCACAAAGAAAGAAATACTAAACAGCGTTTACAAGATCCGTGTCGATGAAATTTTATACAAATAATGATTGAACAAAGATTTTTATCGTACCGATAATTTTGTATGGGTATGAATATTTTACACCGTTTATAAATATTTTATACAACATTCGTTGTACGTAAGACTTTAAAAGATTACCATATATAAAAACTCGACGCGGAAATTCGATAATTCAGACCCACCAAAGTTGTTGAAGCCAAACTTGTCCTTCCGCTGGTGCTCCTGTCGAAAGTCAACGCAAAAACGTCGCGGTTGCAACTGAAAAAATCCTAGCCTCGCTAAATTCATTCTCCCTGTAACGGATGCAGCCTACGTGTCCTCGTCGCGACATCGCACAGGAAACAGAAGGAGAAATAATCGGAGGTCTCGACGTTGGGGTGCATCGGCTCTCCCGAGGAGGTCGCTGAACCGTTTGCGCTCGAGCTTCTGCCTGACTTCTCCTCCTCCTGGCCACCGCGCCTTTTTCGCGAGCCGAGCGAGAACCGATTGCGGAACCGACGAGTAACCGTTAAGTCTAAAAAGAGAGTCGCTCGCGATGCACGCTTCGCTCCCTCCCAGTCAAATGCCACGCCATCGTTTTTCTTTCTTTTGCAGTTAGTTGCCTTTTATCTTCGGAAAATTTCGGCCGCTCTGTCCGAGGATCGGGACCTGCTTGCTTCTGCTGAAAAATTCCAGTCTCGCTTGTTTACGTAATATTCGCTTGATTATTCCGCCCAGTTTGAGTGGTTCGCATGAATTTTTATAAGAAACTAATATTTTCGCTCGGTTACGTAGATTGTTGCTTTTGAAACTCGTGGGATATTTAGTCAGAGAAATTAAAAAGAAACAAACGGTAGACTCGAGAACCATAATAAAGGAAAATGTAGAAATCAGCAAAGCATCTACCTATTATCCGTGGCTTTCACTTTGAATCAACAAGACGTATAAAAAAGATGCACAGCGATGTATAGAATTAAAATAGTCGCGACAAGCTCAAAAGTTATGAAAAATTTATTTTCAATTTTTGAATGATATTTTTTTTTGATGTCGGAAAATAAATATATTCGTACGTAATATATAAATAAATAGATAATGAGTTTGATGGTTGTGTAGTAAGAGAAATATTAAAATGTTCAAATAGAGAATATCTCTTTAAAAGATTTGGATAACAACATTTGGATATGTTGTTTTATACATTCAATTATAAATAAATACGAGTACTATGACCTAGTAACATAATTATTATAAACTGTTAAATTGTGATCTGCGTACATTAAATAAATTAGTAGGATATCTGCATAAATTATAAACTTACAAAGCCTTTAGATGTTATTTACCTTTGCTTTACCTCATTACCAATAGCTCGTTACTTTCTTCTAAGTCTAAGTTACCGAGGGATGATGAACATTTATTATTTACCATTCTTTTGTATAAGCAAAAAGTAACATTCTTTAAATAAAATAAAATTATTATAATTTTTTTAAGGTATAACCAATATAAATAAGTTTTATAAAAAAAATTACAATGTAAAATTTTTAACATTTCACGTTATTCCTTCTACTGTCGAGGATATTACATAATTTTTTAAGGTCCTCTTAACTTTTTATGGTACTTTCTACTCCTCGCACTGTATAAGCAGTCAAAACAGAGGTGTATAATATTTTGCGTTGGTAATTTATTGAAATTATAAGTATCATTTAAAGAAAAAATTTGCAAACTAATTTATAAACTAAAAAATTATTACAGTTGAGAAATTTTTTTTTTTTTTTTTTTTCATAATAATACTTTACTTATATATGTGTATATTTTGTCAATGTAAAACTTTCTCGAATTAAAATATTTTTCTTTAAAAAGGTTTTCAAGATATAAGTGATGAAGCGAAAGTAATACTCGGTTGTTGCAAATAATTCAAGTTGTCATAAATTAAATCTTATTTTTAATAACAAATACTAGTGAAAATTAGAATGTTAATATTTGTGAATTTTTTATTTTATAAATAACGCGTAGTAATAAATAAATTAATAACAAATGTTTTTAACTTGGTTTAAAAATGCCAACTGAATCATTAAAATAGTTGAGAATCAATATAACGAATATACTATAAAAAGTTTAGAAAAAACATTAATTTCCTATGTATGAATTATAAGACTTTCCAACCATTATATTTTATCTGTTAAATTGACATAAACTTATCAATGTTCTATAATTTTTCCTGGTGTAGGAATATACGTTAAATAGAATTACAAGTATCTTTTTACTATTCGAAACTAATGATTTATCTTTTGATTATTTAAGTTTAAAAGTTTACATAAAGTAGTGACATACGAGTTTTAATTTAAAACTTATAAAAAAAAATTTCAAAATGAAATTTACGAAAATACTTGTGAAACCTTCAAAATAAAATGTCGGCGCAATTTATAAAATTTATAACGAATGTTTAAATGGTAGTTTTCTACAATGATCGAGTAAAAAATCGAAAGTAAATGCTCGAATATTCAACACAGCAGTCCGCGAAATAATCATTGCGGATTCTTCGGAGCTCGTCTAGGTGGCCAATTAGCCACCGAGGGAAAACGACGCGAGCGTTGTTTTCGCGCAACCGGAGCCGCGTAGTGAGACTCGCACCCAATCCTTACGCAAGAACGCAAGCGCACCGCAATCCTCGATCCAAACGAAGGAAACGACCGAGAGTTGCAGGAGCGTCTACTCTTCGCTCGTCGCCCTACAGTTCTCCAAAGCCCTTGTGCGATCTTGGTTTAAATCGCTGCTAAACGAATGCAACGGTGGTACTAAGCGCGAGATACAACGAAAACAATTTGAGTACCGATCGAAACTCGAGCTCATTTCAACCGCACTGGCCTAATTTTCGTTTTATTTCTTATTGTACTCTTAACAGACGCGGCTATGAATATTCATTCTCGTGTAACGTCGACTTTGTCGGTTCGACTTGTAAGTTCCAATCGTTCCAATCCTTCCAATCCTTCCAATCCTTCCAATCGTAACAGTGTTTTTAACAAAATTAATACTGCTTGCTTTGCCGTTGTTATATTAATCAAGTAATATTTAATTTCAAGGAAAAACTAGTATCGAATGGAAAGTACCATAGAATTTAAAAACGAAATGTTCGTCATGCGCTCTCGTAAAAACTTTATTTCGGATAAAACGGTAGATAACGTTGAAATCTCAATTTTTTGTGCGTCGAAGTTCAAATCTTTATATTCTATAAATTTATATTTTATATTTTAATAACTTTTTACATTCATAAAATGAAAAACTACGTACACGCGGATAACGAATTATTAGTTTAAAATATAATTTTATATTTACCAAAGCTGATATCTTTATTACTTCATGAATTTATTATTTGGTAAAGGTGATAATGCTATAAACATTTATGTTCGCAATATTGTTAGAAGGAATAAAGATTTTATTATCTACGATATTTGGTAGGTTAAAAGTAAAGACTGATCGTGTGATCGGTTAAAGGAGTATATTAAATGCTTACCCTAGGTTCAAAAATAAATAATAATAAAAAAATAAATAAAACTTGAAGAGAGAAAAAGAACACCGAGATATTATTAATCATCCTTCATGAGTTCTCTCGTCATACATCGTATAGTAAAGAAGCACATGAAACGCGACGAGTGTAGTTTTTTTTTCTATCAAAAATTTTACATTTAAGAGAAATATGTGACTACGCGCATTTAAATTTTAAGATATTAGCTTACATTTTATTAATACGTGAATCTCAAGAAGAAATTTTATCATGTATAAAAAATGTATTAAAATATTATTTGTTTTTAATTTTTTTAATTTTATAAAATTAAAAATAATTCTTTGAAAAGAAGTTAGAAATAAAATTATTAATCAAATTTAATGGAAATAATAAAGCCGATTAGAATGATGGCGGTATAACAATTTTATTAAGATTCATGAAATTAGTTGGCTTAAAATAATTCTTTTTATAAAGCTTCGTTCCAAAAAAATATATAACTCATCTTATTGTCGTAGTATAAGGTATCAAAATCTAAAAGGTTGATGGTAAACGTTCCATAATTATTACCCCGTACAAAGCACTCGAAGACGTATTAATTCCAATATTGCATAATAATCGCGTATAATCTAAACGATTAATTTATGAAGTTAAATGTACTGGAAACACGCGGTTATGAATTATTTTACATAAAATGAATATCTTACTCGAAAAATTAATATAAGAATCAATATATTTGTGATTTAATTTATTTAGGCGAGCTTACAATAATACAGGGGAACACAGAATACACATTGTACACTATGTGACAGTGATTAAAATTTTTTGAAAGGAAATTCCCTTTACATTGGCATACCGTTTGTTTTAATTGAAAGAAAATATTTATTCCGCGAAAGGGTATTAATTTACAGGAGCTGAAAGAACTAGCCTTCTTCCTTAAATACTATAAATAAACAGTAAAGGAGATGCGTACGAATTGGGAAAAGAAGATCGCGATAGGAAAATCAAGATTTCTAATTATAGTCGCGGGCGTGGCGGAGCGTAAAAAAAGAAAAAAGACCACGGCAAATCAACGGAAGACGTTTCGCGTATTTAGACCGACCGTAAAAGGCTTATAGTACGCGCAAGAAGTGAGACTGAAGAGAGACGTTTCGCTCGGTCGTCGCCGACCCTTGACACGATCCTCGATCCCTCTATTTTCCTCTTCTACTCGCCCCCTTCCGGCTACTCGTTTACGATAACGTTCACGGAGCGTTACACTACTCACCCAGCGCATGTTTTCCATCCTCTTTCTTCTGCAGGCCTTTCTTCGCAGGCCAGTCGGGCAATTAGTACTATTTTCTATAAGACGGATTACCGCCTTT
Source organism: Dolichoris vasculosae (assembly GCA_018907195.1). Lineage (NCBI taxonomy): Eukaryota > Metazoa > Arthropoda > Insecta > Hymenoptera > Agaonidae > Dolichoris > Dolichoris vasculosae. The sequence goes on from JACCHY010000003.1 coordinate 5,941,166, forward strand.
TTACAGGCTCGGTTACACTTACGTTCTTTCGCGTTTCGCTTTAGTCCGAAGAGCTGAAATCGTACGATTCTCTCGGTAAATATATCCGAGTATTCATGGAGAATTTCGCAAAAGTGAAACTAACGATTTTAGCCGGATCTAGGATTGTTTTATCTTCGTTTCTATCGCAATTTTCACTATAAATATTTACCGACTAGCAATGCATTTAATTTCATTCGGAAAAGATAATTCTTTCTTTACGTAGGAGACGACCAGCGTAAGAGATCTTATTTTCATGGAAAATAAAAGTCTATTCGCAACGAATTGACTTTCTGACGTGACGTTATCCTCCGCATTAAGAAGAATTCCTTTGAACCATTTTATCGATAAAAACATTTTCTGCAGTGGTGCGTCATTTATCTAAATGTAACGTAATTTCACTTTGAAAAAACATTCGTTCCAATCAAAATAAAATTCAGTTCCATGAAAACGATGTTGTTGCGGCGTTGTTTGGCCGGCAATCTCACTGAAAACTCGTACACTCGGAGAAGCGAGTTATGTTTCGAAAAAGAAAATATACCAATGCCAATACCAAGTAACGATATTCGTTATCAAATATTAAATCGACATTATTAATCTGGCAGGGAGGAAAGATATGAACGGACGCAGGTTAAGATTCGTCGTCCATCAGAGGATAACTAATACGATGTGGATGGTTTGGTTTGTTTATTTTCTTCTTTGTGTTCTTCTTATTCTTTTTCATGTTTTTCTTTGCTATATTATTTGGCTGGATCTTATCGAAAAGCGAGAAACGAGAAACGAGAAGCGCGAATCGCTTCCCTCCGTCGAGAATCGTGGAAGCAGCTGTCGACTTTGTCGCTGGCTCGGAAACGCATGGCACGCGTCGTCGTCACCCTCCTCGAGAACGCATGCGCGAGGTTCTCGCCGGCTCTCGGTGCTGCGATAACAAGTCAGACTTTTTTGCGTTCTCTCTCTCTCTCTCTCTCTCTCTCTCTCTCTCTCTCTATCCATTTCTCCCGGTGTCCAGATAAGGCGGCGACGACGTTGTCGTCGCGCCGGTGCACGAGCTTCATCCGGCTTGGCATTCATCCTCCTCCTGCCCCATCCGCGGAACCCCTTTTACGGCTGCTCTTTCGCCGCGTGCGTAGCTTGCTGCTTATTATTGACGTCAAGCAGCGAGGGCTCGTCGTTTCTGCATTGCCGTGTCTCGGAGAATCGCCGGGAGCTTCGGCAATTGCTCTCGGTCAGACCGAGGCTTCATCCCCGTCGGATTCTTCCGTCGCTCCAGCGTCTTTAAATCCGAAACTGATTCATCGCGGTGGTTTTCAATCTTAGATCGAGAAGCCTCTCCGCGGCTACGAGGATTTTGCCGTAAACGGGGTCAACGATTCTCCCCTTCCGTCTACAATACCGTTCCGCGCCTTTCGAAAGAATTGTCTCGGGGATGAAACGCGAGCAATGGTCGTCGCTTAATTTGGTTGTTTGGACGTCGAATGCGAATTCGAACGTTAATGATCATTATGCGACATATTGATCGGATTATATGCGCGACGTTCGACCAGCGTCTGCGGATAATTCGTATCCATCGAATTTTCTATAAATAATTCAAGGCAAATTTTGATCTTCATCGATTTTTCGCTTGATTTTAGGCTATCCGACACTATTTTATTGACGCGATGTTAAGCGCAAATTCATTCTATTCGCGAAAAAACATAATCGCTAGTGCTATTTGCACAAAAATTTTAGAAAACCGTAAATGCAGAATTCTTTTGATGTTGAGCGAAATGTTACGTTATTTTAGAACTCCGTTCTTTCGAATAATCATCTAGGTTTCTCTTAAAATGTATTATACAATTACCGCATCGATGTTTCTCTTTACATAAATTATTTGATTTTTCAATATGCAGGAGCCATGACGTATAATGACGTCAAATAGGGATATTTTTTCAGTAAAAAAGATTAATCGATGTACATATCGGAAATTTATATATCACAATATAAGAACTTTTTTTTTCATTTAATTCATCATTCGCGATCGATGTAAGCCTTCGTTCGCATTTAAATATTTTAATGGTAACGCTTGGTAAGACTAGTGGTGATTTTTCGCACGCGTTCATTATGAATTTGCGTAATCTTCTACTTTACTGGAACATTTATTACGCAATCTGTATATACTGCAAGAGAATTAATTCAAATCCGTGAATAGGAAGGACTGCGACTAATTTTATAATGTTTATAACGTATAAGCAACGTTAAAATATCTCGAAAGTACAAAGACCGATAGCGGATACGAATAAAATTTCTCTGTCTTGATATCGGTGAGATAATTAGTTAACGAGAATATCAGCTTTGGAATCGATGGTTCGCTTTGGAGTATTGGTTCTGACTTGAAGTGCGCGGCGTCGCGACGGACCCGCAGTAACAGACGGGGTGATCGAACGAAAGAAAGAGAAAAGAGACGGTGAAAATAAAAATGCGTTCGTTCCGAGGAACACCGTTTCGAAATTTTCTCGGTGATTAAACGGACGCGCAACGACGGAGGTCCAAAGCACGTCCGACGCACGCGATTCCGCTCATCTCCGGCGACCGAATCAGCGAGCGAGTCAATGGGCCCGATAACGCGCTAAGTCCGTTCAAAGATACGACCTCCTCGACCGCGGGTGGGGAGAGCGGCAAGTGGGTCATTGCCACTAGATCGAAGCGCCGTGACTCGGAATTTTTGCGTCGGCTCTCGCCTCGTGTGCGCCTACGTGTTCGCGAACGTCGCACAGGCCGGAACCCACGGCCCACGCGAACTCCAGAGCGAGGGGCTCTTATCGGACCGCGATCGAGCGCCTCGAGCTTTCGGTGCTCCGTGCCGCGCGCATCTTTGAGGGATCGAGAGATTCGTTCGATAGATAGAAAAGTAAACAGGAGTAGGACTTTGTCTGCTCTGGAGCTGCGACGCGAGTTACATAATCTTATAAGCGACTATAATAATATAAAAATAACCCGCCGAGGTTTTTTTATCCCGTGACGATGCTTTTTTTATCGCTAGTCACTGGGCTCCTCAAACGTTTGCACGTCTTTATTCCCAACCGGGGTTTATTTTAAATCAACGGATTCGCGCTACACGTAATGCTAATTCGTAACGCAACGTTCAATCACAGTGTAAAAATAAAGGGGGGGGGGAATAATAAATTTTTCTTTCGAATCGATAAGATTGCTCGTCAACTCGGTAATCTAGGGAAATTTTTTATCGAATCGGAATAATAAAATCCTTGAAATTCCGAGTAGTAACTACATATATACATATGTCCGTGTCTCGTATTTTTTAAAGCATTAAACATAAACGATATTTTCTCATCGAGCTTACGAGCCGCGAACATTCGCGTATCGAATTTAGCTCCAGAAATCAGACCGCTTCGATAAGAAAACGGTTAGAACGACCGCAGTCTCGGTTTTTCGTATCTATGTAACGAAGCGTAAAGTATTAAATCCATGTATCTTGAAAAAAGAAAATTATCGATCCACGGATCGCGTGCCCTTCTTCCCTGGATCTTTCCTGGATCGTACGCTAACACCTCTTGACGCATCGCGCGGAAACGACGCGTAGGCATCGTCGTAGGCATCGTCGTAGGCATCGTCGTAGGCATTGTCGTAAGCATCGACGTAGACGAGGAGTAGGTGCATCACTGAAAAGAGGCCGCGCTTGGGAGAAAGCCGGAAAGTGTGAAAGGTCGGGAAAACGATTCGGAAAACGATTCGGAAAACGATTCGGAAAACGATTCGGAAAACGATCCGGAAAACGATCCGGAAACGATCCGGAAAACGACTCGGACGCTTAGCTTAGTTGCAGCGTTTCGGCCATTGACAGCGCATTCGAGGTCGCGAAGTCGGCGCCCGATGTCGCACATTGTTTTCGCCGCACGCACGCATCTAGACGAGTGCGTAGCAGCTTCGCGATGGTGGCGCTGACGCTCTAGAGGGCCGCTATCGATCGAGTCGCGCACGTGCCACGGCGTCGGCGGTCCGCCCAGGGCTGTTGCCTCTGCTCCGGCTCTCTCGACTTCCTTGCCGAATCCGCAGCCCCTACCGGAGCGCCTGCGCAGGCCCGCCTGCCTTTCCTTCTTTATCTAGCTCACTTCGTCGATATTCCGATGGCCGAGAGCGTCGACGCCGGCCTAAGTTACGTGCTTGCGCGCTCTTACGCGGCTAATCGAGTTCGCCGGTTCGGGACCAATCGCCCGAGACGACCAGCGCAACGCTAACGAACCTCGAGGATTCGAGTTCAGTCGCTGGAAAGACTCACCGATAAAAAGCCGAGCCACTCTCGCTCTCCCGGTCAAAACATAACCTACCTACTACATCGAACGCGTCCTTGTTCGCGTGGACGCTTTGGTCCTAGCTCGATGTCGATGTCGACGTCGATGCGCGTTGTTACATTGGAAATCGAGTCGAATCCTCGCGCCCTCGCTTTACCTTGTTTTCCGGCTGTTAATTTTATTCGTTAATCCTGATACGAGTAACTTCCTCTCTCAAAGGAATCGACCGTAACTATTCATTTATTCAATGGATATCCAGCAATTATTCCGACAGATGTTTTCCTACCTTCTCCTCCTTCACCTCGTTCTTCCCCCGATAACGAAATCTGCGAACCGTTCGTCACGTTTTAGTATGACTCGTTCATCCTTTTGTTATTTAAAGGGGTAAAACTTACTCGCGCGACGCCAGCGATCTTTTCCCTTTACAAACGATATAGCGTTTTATTTATTCTTTAATCAAATTATTTTAAGTATTAAATATATTATTAAGTACATTTGTAGAAAAATAAAGTAAAGATTTTTGGATATTTAAATTGTACAATAACGTAAAATACGCTGAAAAATTCAATCCCTTATACGTAAAACTGTTAAATCTATTCGATACCCTTTTTCGGATGCAGCGAAAGAAGAAGAAAACAGTTTCTCTGTCGTATGTTATGCAAACAGAATACTTTATCGCGTTTTCGTTGATTTAAAATCTACTTTTCTTCGATCCCGAATAAATTCGATCCTCGTTTACTGTATTACATTATTGCGCGAAGGTAAACGTTCGAATCCTATACCTATATCCTATACCGACGTAATTTTCGAAACCGTTCTTAATTAAAATTGTAACCATGCGAACCTACGAAAAATGTTCTCAAAAGTTTGCACCCACTACTTACGATCCAACTCTTGAGTAAAAAAATCTACAAAATTAACCTCGATTCCGTTGACAATCGCAGCCATTGCACCGTAACTGCAACGTGTACGGAATATAGAAATAAAAAGATCCACGCAGCTTGGGTCCCCCATTCGTTTTTCCAGTGTACAAAAAGGCAGCCCCTAGACGAAAAAAGTAAAGGATAGTACGAACGACGGAGCGATAGCGAGAGCGTGAGCGAGATGAAGAAGGGGGGAAAAGTAGAAAAGGGATCGGGAGGTCTCTTGTAACCCTTGCCGACCGAAGAGAGAACGCGAGACGCGACGTACGGGTGCATCGATTTCTAAATTTGTTTTGCACCCAGTACTGGCAACGGCGACTTGGACTGCTTCGCGTATGTTTGTTCACCAATTCGCTGATACGGAAAATTGAAGAGCCTATGAGTCGACGAGCGTTTTTCACGCTTTTATTACGTCGCGATGAATTTTTATGTCCGTGTTCGATCGAAATGGAATTCATCCTCTCGTTTACTTTTTCTTGTAATATTTTCATTTTTTTAGTCTATTATGTGATTTTGTGTGTGCGCGCGCGCGTGTATTACTATTTCGCGGTTACGACTTTTGTATTTTATATAATTATCGTTAGGTTGACCACCGAGACAAATTAAACTAGTCCTCGTAGCGATTTCATCAACTACTGGTTAGCGTATGTTCAGTATGTTAATGTCATTTTGCTAAGAAATTGTTATAGAAAAAAAGTATCAATTTCATTGGAAATTAAATATAATTGTAACCCGTAAAGTTGTCATTGAAATTTAAATCGAGGACCTTTATCATTACTATTGATCTCGTGTAAGTTACTATTGGATACCGGCTGTATTTGAACGTAAAATATATTTATCGGTTAATCCAAATTTACGAGGGTATGAAAGTTGGTAGTTCTCAAAGTCAAAAAGCTTTTACTCAACTTGATTTCGAATTCAACTGAAATTCGAATTCTGAATTAAAAAGTTTTTTACGATAAATTGTGGTAAAATTTAGAATTCTTGATATGAACTTTCGAAAGAACAAACTCCAGATTCATCTCCTAAATTTTTGCTTACTTTTCAATTATATCGTACGATATAGTACGTTTTTAAACAAATATTACAAACATTTGTCAAATAATAAATGTTATTTAAAAAATATCTAATTATATACTATAAGTAAAAAGTTAACTTTGAAATGTTTGCAAGCTATTCCGTGGATAGAAAGTTACACGAAACCGTTTATTATATTGTTAACTTTATCAAGGTCCCTTTCAAATATTCTAATATACACCATAAGAAGATATTTAATTTATTCCGAAGTGGTTACCTTCTATCATAACAAGTACGAGGTCTCAATAGTTATTTTAAGTTCAATGAAATTTGTATAGTAATTAAAGAACATTTCTCTATAAATTAAAAAATTGTATTGTTGATGTAATAATATCGTAAATAAATGATACGCAAAAAAACAAGAGAAAGGCTAAAATATTTATAAAAATTCAATAAGCGGTGTAACCATATTGCAAAATAAAGTGACGCAATTTTCACATTCTTGCGTTTATTTTCATTATTTTTTTTTTGTGAAGTCACACTTGTTCAGAAATAGCAAAGAGTGAACAATTCATGAAAAGGAAGAAAAAGCCGCCCAGGCGCGATTGATACAAACGTATGCATACACGCTTGATATATTATCCAAGGATAGCTTAGGATCTTCTGGAAGAGGATGATTCTAAAAACAAGTTATATGTAAAAAAATACGAATACAAAAATAAATGCTGCATTTCTGTAAATTCATCACGAATAATAGCGAAAAATCCATATTTTTATGAAGTTCAATAAAATACATAACGAAAATGTAAACATGTGAAAATTGAAATTAAAAATGTTCGAAACTATTGCTTGTCCTGATATTTTAAATTAAGTTAAATTAAAATTAATAAATAGTCAAGAAATATTTCGATTAAATATAAACATATTTGTTTGTTTTTTAATCGGAAAATAACTTTTCACACACATTAATACTCACGCTTATAAATAATAAAAATTTTATGTTAAAATAATCGACCTTCCATATACTTTTTATCAGAAAAATGATTCTTTATTTTTAATTTTGTATAGGTACAGTTTAGTTACCATTTGTAATTTATAAAAACGATTATTTATTTTTAGCTTTGCATAGGTAATGTTTTAAGCGTGAAACATTTTTAAAATCAGATATATTCGATTGTTTTGTTCAATAAAGTAACAGTTAATCATGTATTTAATATCGTTGGATAAAAAACACGATTGCATAAATATTGTTTTATATTTTATAAAGCAAATTTATCAAACTATACGAAGAAATTTAAATATAAAATGTATATTGATTTGAAAATGGCTCGGTGTCCCTTTTTATTATTTAAAAAGGCACTACAGAAGGAAAAAAAGAAGAGAACTTTTAATGACTTGGCCAACAGTTCATGCAAAACCCAAGGTTGAAAAATAATTGAAGAAAGTAGATAAAACTTACAATAGCCGCTTAGGAAAAAAAATTTGTTTTTCTTGGTAAAGGAAAAAGACGTAGTGGTAAGGGAATCGTTATAGAGAAAGGAGTTTGAAGACAGAAAATAATAAAAATAGTAGATATATTGAGATAGGATGGCGCACGGGAACAAGACCGAACAAGATCGAGGAAAAGCTATGGTACAGCTCCTTTACTCTTTTCCCGCGTGCACACTGAGAACTTTTCTATTTTTCTCGGTCATTCTTGAGCGCCTGCCTTCTTTCTTTCCTCTCCTCCCTTTCGCCCTCCTCATCTTCCTTTCGTAACAAAGTTTTCCAACCTCTTCTATTCCATCAATAGCGACCCTTGCGGTATCGAAATTACTTTTTCCGTTTTCACGTTGGTTAGATTTTCAGCAACAGTTTTATAATTCGTCAGAAAATAGAAACTCGGTAAATTTTTAATCTTCCCTTTCGTAATAATTTACATCTGAATAACGAAAGTTTTACGATAGTACTAAACACGGCTATCAGGATAATCTTGCCATATTCGAAGTTTACATTAACGAAATACAAGGAAAATAAAAATTTTTTTTAAAAATTTTTTTGGGGATCATGCGTTTTTTCTTATATTTGAATTTTAAATTATTATGCTAAAGACAATGTTTCCGTATATGAGTACAAAAATGCGAAAATATGCGTAATAAAATATTTGTTTAACTTGTTCTTCGTCGTGTTTTAATGATACAAATTTCAAACATAGTAATGCAATTTATAGTATTAAACGTATTTCAAAATGTCAAAAATCAAATTATATTTTTTATGAAACGGATTTTTCTTTTTCGATGCTTTTTTGAATTTAATTATATATCTTTCAAGTTCGTTTATAATGTTTATAATTATTAGAATATGCATGATTTTTCAGATTGTTTTCCACCCTTTAAAATTAAATTAAAATTAATTTACGAAAACCCCAATAGATGTTTTCATATTTGACTTCTAAAACTCTTTTAATTATTAGTAAATCGACAATTACTTCACAGCACTGATTAAGCATAGTAAACTCAATTTTGTAGCCACATTTACATTGACCTTTACTTTTATTATTTTATTATTCTTATTTTTTTAGTGAATTATACCGTTCGATGCGTGAATTTAATTTACGTAAAATTTACAATCTAAGCTCAAATTCTACGTTTATAATCTCCACCTTTGTGTCGTTAGCATTGCAAGTTTCCAAATCAACTACAAAATTTGAACAAGATTAACTTTAATGGGTTTATAACTCAGTGAAATTTTTTTAGATCTATAATTTTGATTAATTTCAAAAGTTAGATTATCTTTTTCACAATATAAATTTATCAGTGTTACACTTAATAAAATGAGTGGTAAGAAATTTGGAATAGGTAAAAGTACAATTTATTTAGCCGTTAAAATGATTTTGAAGATCCTAAGTACTCTGTGTTAAAAGTGAAGAAGAAAGTCAGTCTGATTCTTTTGAAAAAAAGTCCTCGATATTAAGCACGCGATACTAAGTTGCAAAGCTAATCGTTTATTTTAAAGTACTTACGCGAAAACATTTAATTATAAAGCAATTGTAGAAGATTGCTGCAGGAGAACAAACGATAAAAAATGTTTCTCGATTCTCATTTCAGAAAGTGAGCAAGGCTCGTGGGAGAGCGGCTTGTCGTACGAGTGCAGGTCGCTGTTATTCAAGGCCTTGCACAACCTCATCGAACGATGTCTGCTGTCCCGAGACTTTGTACGACTCGGAAAATGGTTCGTTCAACCCTACGATGGTTTCGAAAAGCATCGCTGCTCCAGGTGAGTCAATGCTACCGCATTTACGTAACTCGAACGCCTCGTCGAAAATAGTGCGAATCCTTAAGAAATCATTCATTTCTAACTCGAGGATCCCGTACAGAAATTCATTAGACTCGAGTAGTCTTTCGTTTCAGCAAGTAATCGTTACTCCGATACTTAACGCGATTATCCTTATAAAAACTGTAAATTGACAGATTTATTAATCGAATTCTATTTCGCGATTACTTTGCAAAAAAATTTAAAACAAGTAAAACTGCGTTGCACCAAAATTTTAATTACCTACTTATTTCCGTCCGTGAATGCATACGTTGATTACAATAAATTAAATCTGAACAAAAATCTAATATAATATCATTGTCTGCTCGTAGTTAATATTTCAATCGTACATATACCACTATCTTTAATGATCGCTCGCTATTTTCATCTTATTATACATTATACGTTAAATCTATATACCAAAGTAAGTCGAGACTACAAAATCGATTGAATTGCAAATGGGTTTTTATGGTATTAAAAAAAAAAGGCGCGTAATAGAATAATTTACACGACTAAAATGGAAATCAGCGCGTGGCCATGTACGAAACTATTAATATTCTTAAAAAATATATAGATTTATTTATAGCTTACGCACACTCATAATTATTATATGAAAATTATGACACACTGAAAAATAAAAATTTGGATAAACATTCGTACAACGGTTTTGAGTTGGCATAAAGTTTTACAAAAGTTAGTTGCACGAGTTTGAAAAATTATCCAGTCTATCCAATTGATATTAATTAACGGTTATCCATTAATTTTAATAATTGAGTCATTTTCACTCGAGTAAATGAAAGTAAAACAAGAGATATTTATCGTGCGATAATCAGTAATCTTGAATCAGTATCTTTGAAACAGGGTCGCGACTCTTGGTGTATAGCCGGAAAGGCGCACTCTCAGATAAGAAATAGTCGCTCGGGTTTTCGCGCTGTAGAATCTCTGGCTCGAAAGTCTCCCGATAAAGGCGAATCTCTCCCGCACAGAAGAACGAGGAAAGATTAACGCGTCTTTGCTTCGAACTTTGCAGCAGCCACCTGTCGTTTTCGTTCGCGTTCTTCGTCCACGGCGAGAGTACGGTGTGCGCGAGCGTGGACGTGAGGCAACATCCGGCGGTGAGGCATCTGACGAGGGCCTGCCTTCAACGCACCCAGACGTCCCAGTCGCCGGTGAAAGGTAAGCTTAACCCGTTCGCGGCTTGCACCCTCGGAGCCGAGAATCAAAGCATTCGGCGTCATTAGAGAATTGTCGATTCGACCGGAAGTAGAATTCTCTCATTGACGAATCGTTCAAGCTCGGGTGTGCGATGCTCGATGTGCGAATGAAAAAATCCTGTTTTACTATGCGATAAAACAGGTATTAGCTTACGCCAAGACCAACGGGAATACGCGATTACGGCTCTCCCGGAACACTGGAGAACTTCTCGTGCGGATAATTGAAATATAAGATCGGAAGCGAGCGTTCGCTTTAGCCTTAAATAATCTAAACTTTCTACTCGCGTGCGAGCGTCTGTTCGTTCTAATTATCAAAATTGAACTTTTCCGTCGTGGAATTGCTTGAAATTAACTCCTTTGCTCTCGCAGTCCCGTTCGATCACAAAAATGTCTACAAATTAATTTTCTTACAAATAATTTGAATTGGAGACTCGCGTGCGAAGAGCTAAATCAAAGGTTCTCGTTCGATTATTATTATCGTTCGATAGATTTATTAGTTTTTTTTTTCTCTTCTAATTTAATTCAATTTCTCAACGGGGCAGTCAGTCGTAAAAGCTTTTGTAAACTCTCAGTGATCCTCGCGCCTTACGGTCTCGCCGGCACCCTGACCGGCCAAGTCGGCCGTCTGGACTCGCAACTGTTGGACGAGTGGAGGCACTTCTATCCGATAAATAGCGCGGGCCTCGAGCCCGGATTGCCTGCCCTCGTGGAGGTCCTCGTCGGTGGGGTGCGTATGCGCTATCCCTCCTGCTACGTCCTCGTGACGGACATGGACGAGAGCCCGGTGATGATGACAGTGGCCAGCGGCGGCCCGGGGCTCCCGAACGTCGGCCCAGTCGGCGTGGGCATCGAGGTGGCGATGCCTCTCTCCCCGCCGACGAGTCCCGCGAGCTACGAACACCCGCTTTCGACGCAGCGGGACCTCGGACCCGCGACAGAGCTTCCCGAGAGGGTCTGGGCCGAGTGCATCGTCGGCGCTAGGGCAGCCAGTCCCACTGTCAAAATTTCCAACGGCGAGAGCCTGGAGCTCGGCAGCTGGAACTTCGCCGACCCTACGATCAAGTCTTCTTGCAGCTGCTCCAAGTAAGTCCGCTCATCTTTAGCCGTGCACGAGCTCGCGAGGACCGTGAGCTTCTCTCGCGTCGAGATGCGACCCCTTCTTGCGGCTGACTTCTCTCTCCTCGCGAAGGACAAAAGAATTTATTACTTTTTCGTATTCAAGGATGGGTCCTCTCGACGCTTATTTTCGTTCTTTCGTTTTTCTTCTTGGTATTCTTCTATTTTTCGTATCCAAAATAGACTTTATGACATAAATTTTTTAGAATTTTAAATTTAAAACGCTCCGCGGAAATTCGATCGGTCTCGCGGATTTTGACGGATCAGTGCCGATGCGACTATCTATATTTTTCTCAACTATTTCTTATTGCGTTGGTTTTTTATGAAACTACATAAAGAAATATTATAAAGGCTTTAAACACGAATTCTTTAAATGTAGTTTAATTTTCATTATATTACCGTAGCTGTAAATCGTTACGGAACTGCCGATTCTATACGGATTAAACGAAGTTTTCAATTTGTACACGTTTTTCACGCATTGGTAGGGAAACGTTTATACTTTCTTATAATCGGTAAATTCGTCTTTCGTGCAATTTCGATTATAATTTAGAGAAAAATTAAAAGAGTTATATAAATGAATCACTGATTAACATTGTATAATTACTATGTAAATTTTTTCCCCATTTTATACGAATGCATTGTATTTATATTTAAACGTGTATCTCGTACGAAGTAATGCTGAATAAAAATTAACATACCTTTTCGATAATCAAACGATAACTTCAACTTATTGCAAATAAAAATTTTATCTATGAATGTTCCGAATAATTTATTTTCATCTTTAAAACGATTTATTGTTATCCGTCAAATTAATAATAAATGATTCTTACAAATTTCAATTCACAAAACTCGATGCTAAGAACGTGTCAATAAAAAAAATAATACTTTGCTATTTTGGACAAGGCGCTTAATTAGATGAAATTATTAGTAGCATGTTAAATACGTCAAACAACAAAATATTAGATCTTTAACTCTTGACTCTTATTATTTTATTTTCATTTTTATAATGCATACTTTCATATATATTATAAAAATACATATCTATATAAAATTTGTCCGTTTGTCTTAAAAGTAGAAATCTAGATTATATAACATGCAAGTGCCTAATTATTATTATTATTATTATTATTCTATCGTTAAAAAATATTTCACTCAATATAAGGGTGAAATACTTATTACCTTCTTCTCTTACTTTTCTTTTTTTTCGTTTATTATTCTATTATATATATATTTATTTATTTATTTATTTATTTATTTATTTATTTATATATTTATATATATAATGAATAGCAATATAAACATATTCATATAAACTGTTAAATGACAAATGCCTATGTATCAATGCGTGTTTGCATGTGTATTACCAAGTTTTTTAGTATTGTCAATTATTCAAAAAAAGCATCGTATTATGTACAGTATAAATATATATTACAGGGGAGAAATTAATAGAATATGTATCGTTTTTTTTACGTTGAATTTATACTATGGCACAAATAACTTGCACGTAATTGTGCAGATATTTTAGCGTTGACAATGAACGGTATTTTTTATAATAATGTATGTATAAGTTACATATAGAATTGCAAATGAAAAGAGTGACTTCAAGAATTTGTCTGTTTCTAAAGAGTTAATAATATGTAGTATCAAATAAATTTAAATATCATACGGACTTTTTATACTTAAACTTCTTAAAAAAGTAAAACGTTAAATTTATATTTTTTTTATCCTATTTACCTAATTAATACAAAAATATAAATTTACTTTAAATCGTTTTATTTTTTCACGATTGTACAAATTTATATTTTTAACTAAACATATAAAAACAAAAAGAATTAAAATTTATATAATTTGATAGTATTACTTGACATACATTTTTATTAGACGTAACTTTTTAATGATATGGTATAATATTTTAATTTCGAAAAATAAGCCGACTCTGATAAATTAATTGATTTTTTATTCAAACTTATATAACTAATGATATCGTTACTAAATTATAATTATTATATTAGTTTATATTTAAAAACTACTATTTTCCGTTTAATTAAATGAAAGATTCGATCTTTATTTAAATATTTTTTAAAAGATTTTATGAAATGTTTATATTTAACATATATGCTTGTAAGATTATACTGGTATAAGACTATTCGTTAAAAGAATAAAGTTACAAATAATTCTAGAGTATGATAAAAAAAGAAGTACAGAAGAATCGAAAAATGAAGGAATACGCAAAAGTTTTAACTCTTTGAAGCATAACGATGAAGTGCATTACGTTATTTTACATTATATTTATTTATTAAGGTTGGTTTTTCTACGCCTACAAATTCATTCGCCTGGTATTTTTCGTATAAAAGTAATTTAAGCAAATATTTATCAAATATTTATTCCTATTACTAAATTAAACGAACAAATTTAAAATATTTCGTTTTTTAATGAAAACAAGTGCTTCAAAGAATCATTGAAACGTGGAAAACATACGTTTATCGTTGGATTTTTCAAGCAATGTATCAAGTATTATAATTAATAGTTTATCTTTATATCAAATTTGATCAAAATAATGAAGTAAATTTTTATCTTATTCGAATAAAAGATTTTTTATATATAAATTAAAATATAATTTTTACATAAAAGTTATTATTCCATGAGTATCGGATGAAAATTTTATATCGGAAAAAGCTTTTTCTCATAAAGATCTTAAGTGTAAACTCGATAAGTACTGTGAACGTAATTGGATGTTGCTTGTATCGGAATCGAGCTAAATTTTGTCTTTGAAAAATTTTACAATCGCAATTAAACTTTAGCTCGATAATTTGTATACATAACTCCTGATAGCATCGCATCTATTCGTATTTACAATATAACTTTGAAAGTTTCAAACGATAAAAGTTGAATTTTCGCTTATGTTTAAAGCAGTGCAGGAGATCCATATTTAACTTCTCATTATACGTTGAAAATTCGCAAATCGAAAGCGTATGACGAGAATAATCCATCTCATAATCGAATACGGACCTCCGTCCTTTCAACCCTTTCGCTCCCGCGATTTGTCGCTTTAAGGTTTTACATTAAGAAAAGGGAGTGGGGGAAACAAACGCAGTTGAAAGGAAAAAACGGACGCGCTACAGGTCGAGTTAGAAGGGGATGATCGAGGCGCGCGAAAGGGTTAAGGACGTGTGCGAGCAATGGCACAAAGGCACACACTTACACACTTACACACTTACATACTTACACAAGTACACAAGTACACAAGAGACACACAGATCGAGAGGCAGACAAAAGGCTGAGAAATGCAGAAAGATGCAGGAAACGATAAATTTTAAAGGGCTCGAGGAAGGAAGCGAAAGTTCGAGGAGGTTAAGCAGATCGGTTACAGGTGCACGGCCCCCGGCGGCTGGAAGGGCGGCGGCGGTAGTGGCGGCAACACGGCCACCAGTAACAGCGGCGGCAACAGCAACAGCACCAGCTCCTTCTCTACCAGCGCCAGCGGCACGGGTTCCTCCGGCCCGGGTCATCGGGAGAAATCGGAGCGGAGCGGAGGCCACCGGAGGGCACCTTTGGTGCCGTTCCACCGGCGCCCGACGCTTCAGTGGGACGTCGCCACCGCCGCCGTCGCTGCTGCCGCCGCCGCCGCCGCCGCCGCCGCCGCCGCCGCTGCTGCTGCTGCCGCTGCCGCTGCCGCTTCCACTTCTTATTCTTCCTCCGCTTGTCCCTCTTCTGTCCCCCCCAGTAGTGCCCCAAGGTGGGTAGTGCCGTGACGGCGCCACCGTCGAAACCCCCGTCAGCCCTCCACTTCGCACGCCGTTCATCCTCATCTATTTTTCACTTTAAAGCCCCTGGCGCACAGTCAACAGCCATTTCACCGTTTCTCCGTTTCGCCGTTTCTCCGTTTCTCCGTTTCGCCGTTTCGCCGTTTCGCCGTTTCGCCGTTTCGCCGTTTCGCCGTTTCGCCATTTCGCAATTTCGCTATTTCATCATTTTTCATCCTACTTCTTACTTCTTACCTCTTATCTTCTACTACCTGTATTTTAAAACTATGTGTACCCTCTCACTTCTTTTTTCCTTCTGACCTCGGATCCCAGTCCTCAGGTTCTTCTCTATTACCTCTAACTCATTATCCTCTAACAACGTTGTGCGATTACACTTTTTCCATGATAATCTCGAAAGGCCTGAATACTTGGTTCGAACCGTCTTTTCTTACTTGCGGTCGATCTTTTAATCTTGGAGTAACCACGCGATTCGTAAAATTAATTCGTTCGCTTACCTACGTTTACTTAAACTGTCAAAAGATTAATGGTATCGGGTTTTTATTGCCTTTTTCCATCTCGTGTATTTAAAAATAATCGTCGTCTTTAATAGCTACTGTATTTTTAATTGAGATTTCAAATTAACTGATAAATTTTATTTTCCGTGATTAATGCTTTAATGACTTACAGAAAAATAATTTTCCACAACGGAATCATACGATGGAAATTGTAAATGCTCACCGGACGCTTGCGCAAAACGGCACAGCTTAAATACAAATTACTCTCTCTGTTCGTGAAATGGCTTTTTACTGTGTTTCTATCTTTTTTACATTATGCTAGTGGATTCTAACAGCGACAGCTCATTAACACCAGAAATAAAAATACTTTAAAAAAGAAGCGAATGCATATGATAAAAAATTTTTCATCGCAATGAAAATACTCGATACAATCTATATTATTTGTACTATTTGTAGCTTTCGTTATACGCGATAAAAATTATATGCCAGTGTTCGATTGATTCGTGACTTATAGAAAAAAGATCACCTTTTACTCGTCCAGTTTAATTACACTTGGCATTAAATTAAGCATTTCGTATCAATTTAGATTTTTTACTAAGGACGAGAAATTTTTTATCATCTAGGAATCTTGCTTAAAAACAATGAAATTCCTACATCGATTATCATCCCATTGCTTGCTCCATTAAGGAAACCCTTGGCGCCGCGCACACGAATTATTTCATAAATGCCATAATAAATGTATAAATATGTACATACATATGTAAAGTATCAGCACCTGGCAAAATACCATTATGTCTAACCATCTGCAGATTGCGGGGGATCAGTCGACGCTAATAAACTCTCACGTGTGATTTTTTTAACACTTATGTGGGTCATTTAATTATTTATTGATTTTTTAATCATTGACAAAAATGAAGTGTACATAATCGAGCTTGATGTTTCATTCTTTTATAAGATTGCATGTGTCTATTTTTTTGATGCTTCAGTACTATATTTTTTATAATTTTGACATTTGGTTCTTAGTTCATCCTTGAATATGTTACAATCTTCAAAATGTAACGTTCAAGTAGTAACTACAGTAGAATTATTAGTTTTTTACCTTAGGGTGTATTTAACTCGTTTTTGCATGCGTTTGAACTCTATTAAAAATACGCTACACTGTAAAATTCATGTTTTTAAACGATAAAAAATGATTATAAATCTATTTGTAGTGTTTTATTAAAATTTTTTACTGTACGTTAATCGTCGTAAGTATAATTAATATGGTTGATAAAGTAATCTACTTTTTCTACATTTTAAATTGTGCAGATATTTTTAAACGCAATACAGTAATTTATTTGTTTAATTTGGTTCGTATAAAAAGTCGAAAAAATAATGTAAGTGAAAATTTTTTGAATTAACGATAAAATGTAATACTATACAATTGAACGAGTAATAAACAGTTACTAAGCCTATGACTAATTGGAACATAAAAAAATTTGTACTTTTTAATTTTGTAACAAGAGCAGCGGTAATCGAGCTTAAATTTTACACTGTAGTCAACAAACTAGTCAATTAAAAAGGGAAAGTAACAATCATACATGCTTCTAAACTATAATATATCATAGCTAATCATAAAGTAAACTTGGATCAGCTTATTCGTGCACTCTCATACTAGGATTAAGGCCAAGTACTAATCGAGTGATTGTGTACGTAAACGATTGCTGCGAGAAATAAGAATAGAAAATTATAACATCAAATCATAAAAATGCTGCAGAAACATTCCTTGAAAACAAATAAAATTTCACTTATTTATATATGTATAATAAGAGTGAAAGCACTATTATTCTCCAGTAGACTTTCATAAACCTTTAAAATGGATTTTACCATTAGCTTATTTAGCTTTTTAGCTTATTTAAACTTTGCACTAAAATCAAATATTAACTCTTAACTTTTATGAAAATTAGAGAATTATCTCGAATGAAAATTTTGTTAGAATTTTATTAATAACGTTCTCACTTCATTTTAATTGAAATCTGATGATACCTATAAAAATTTTTTACAAAAACGATGTATATAATATGAATATTCAATTTTAAACTAATGATAAACCTTTATCAAAATGTAGTCATCATTTCATCAAATGTTTCAAGATAAAAATTTTAAAAAAGAAAATGTAGAATAAAAATAACTGGAAATAATATTTAAAATATTGATATATATTCAAACCTTAATGCAGTTATAAAGGACTCGAACAAGTTAAGTGAATACTTAACTTAAATAAATTTTAACAATCGAATCAAGTAATTAAATAAATTAACTCAATAATTATTTTCATCGTTTAATTTTTTGGCTGTTTGCAATTTGAATTTTGATTCCATTATTATAATATTTACGATATATTTTGTATTAATTTTTCAAGATTAATTATACTTTTTAGAATTCTTAACGGATCAAAAGGCAAGTATCGGTTGTACTTATATCTATGTAGAATAAAATTTTCGTTTCAAAGTGTCGCTTATCAAAATAAAATACGGAAAAATTTAGACGAATTTTATCGAGACCCTTAACCTCATTTCTTACTTGATTTTAATAATATAGTTATTTCTATACATTTATTTACTTTTATTATCGCAATAGCTTGAAAAAAAAAATTCTAAGCAAGTATTAAAAAGAAAAAGTATTCTCTTGGAATAGCTAGAGAATTAAATCTTAGTATGTTTTTAGCAAAGTTTAAAAATGGTAACACGCGATAAGCAAAAACTCGCTTTTTTGATTCTTGAAAAAGGAATATTGTAAAGAAGAGCACATTTTATCTCGGATATAATTTCTTTGGGTGACAATTGGTCAACAAGGTTGGTCTTGCTCGAAAACATTAATTTAGAACAAATGACGTTGCAATCGTTTACAACCGTAATCACTCGTCGCGCAGAGAGAAAGAGAGAGAGCGAGTGGGCAGTGAGTACATGGTTGCATGTATAAGCTGGAAAATGAGAGAGAGAGAGAGAGAGAGAGAGAGAGAGAGAGAGAGAGAGAGAGAGTGAGTGAGTGAGTGAGTGAGATTGCAAGAAAGAGAAGGTAGTAAACGAAAGTACTTCCGGCAGGGTTTCGGTGAGCCGTCCTAACGCACCGAAGACGCCCTCCGAGGGCGGGCCACCCTCGTACCCGCGGGGTCCACCGACCGGCGGCGACTGTCTACCGGTGCCGTCGGTCGGTTCGCCCGCGTCTCCGGCACCGTCACCCCTGCCGACGCCGCACTCGGAGCCCCCAACCAGCATCCCACCGGCGGACGCCCAGCAGTCGACGACGAGCCTCAGTCCCCAGCCACAGCAGTCGACGAGCCAACCGGCGAGTACCGCCGCCCAACCGCCCCTCACCCCCTCCCAGGTAAGTTTACCCCGACCCCCAATCACTTCCATCCCGTCTCGTGCTTAGATCGTGGCCATCATTCTTCCAAATAATTTTTCATCAACGCCTAATATCACTCGTGTCCTTTCATCTTAAATTATATCATAAGCAAATCTACCAACTAACGATCTTTGCAACCTTATTTTTTACTAGATTTTTTAAACAAATTAGTCCGTCGTCGAGTCTTCTTGTATATCCGATTATACTTTTCGAAGGAAACGCGCGTTTCGAGTTTATTTCACGGGTCTCGACAAAGAATAAATCGATTCAAATAAGTCAATTCGTCTTTCGTATTATTCGTATCATTCTACTCATTCGGTAACTTGAAAAGAGATATTGCATTTATTTTTACGTCGTCGTATACGATAGTATAAATTTCGAAAAAATAAACTTCCTTATGTCGAAATTTGGAGAGAAAAAAATTTGACCGATCCATTTGACAATTCCGCGCAAAGCCGCTTAAAATAACAATTGCTTGTAACGTTGCAATTATTTTTTGAAATTCATCAAACATAAAGGTGCTTTTTAAATATCGATACCATTGAGATTGCGAAATTCATTTCAAACTAAATTCTACAATTGTTAATAAGTTTGCAAATAATTACAAATTTTTTAAATCTAAAAATGTGAAAACATAAAGCAATTTTATATTATTAATTTACACAATAGTTATAAATAATCGATCGAAAGATTAAAATTAGTTAATGTAAATAAATGTTACAAATGAGAAAGTAGTTTTGAAAAAGAGATTCGAGAGAACTTAATTTGAGTTTAAATAATAAGCGAATGATTGAAACTGAATCGCTTAAATACAAGTCGCGATGAAAGTTTAATAGTGTAAGTTTTGAAATTCATAATTATTTTTATAACGCTACTCGTAAAATTATTGAGAAAAAGGCTTATACCTATTCTAATATGAATGAAAGCCCCGGGTAACGCGCGCACAAGAAAATGGACTAACGCTATCGCCGTTCTCACGCGAAAGCTGTAAACGTTGCGGTAAGTAAAGCTCCATCGATGTCTAAAATTTATCATAAGTGATGAGCTTGGAGGGGTGTCGAGAGCAACGAACAGCTCCTCGGAAAACGGTTGATTCGGGCTCGAGATTCTCGGGAATAATTGCATTGCATCGGGCACGAGATTGCTCAAAGAGCCAATCGAAATCGATGGACTGGATGCATCGATTAACCTCGGTCTCTTGTTCACAGGGACCCAAGTCTATATCGTCGAGCGGGTGCGGCAATGCCCAAGCCTCGAGTCCCGGGCCGCAGGTGACCCAACCGGTCCAGCCGATCCAGACGCTCAAGCGGCCGATCCTCACCTCGAAGGAGTACGAGGGCGCCCTCCTCGAGGAGGAGCAGTCCCTGCCGTGGCTCTACGACTACTCGACGCAGGAGGCCTGGTTGAACCATCCGGTCAAGCGACTCAAGACCACGGTCTGCCTAGGGCACACGCCCTTGGGGCTGCGCAACGGCAACCTCTACCCGCCGATGGGTTGCGGAGCTGCGAACGCGGAAACGGGCTCCGGGTCGACCGGAACGCCGCAGCTCGTGCAGACCCACGGCCAGCAGACCAAGATCGAGATCAAGCAAGAGCCCGGCACGACGCCCGTGAGTATCTCACCTACCGTCCGCTCTCCGTCCGCTCTCCGTCCGCTCTCCAACCACTCTCCCCCTACACCTAAACAATACTAGGAAACTCTTTTCTATATATTCCTACCCTACCTGTATCCGAATTTTCAACGTTTCGGTTGATGCTCGCGTTAACCAATATTATTTGTTTCGCTTAAAATTAATGCTTTCCGATTTGGCGATTTACAGTTAACTACAGTTAACCGACTACTACTACGCTTTTGACCTTATAATAATACATTTTTAATCCGAGTTCTTAAATTAAATCAATTTCCAGAATAAAACATATGTTTGACCTCCTATTATATAATGTAAAATATCGGTTCAACGCAATTCTACTACCTATTAAATTTTGTATACAGCGATCGACTATTCTTGTACTTAAAATAAATTACACGTGTAACGGTAAGACTGGGTTTACCATTTTCTAATTTCTGGCATCGTTTATACCTTGAAACTTTCGTTTGATTATTCTTCGACGATTTTGTTCGTTACTATTCGTACGATAGAATTTATCGGAAACATAGTCTACGCGATCGTTATTTCTTGCGCGAATGTGAAAAATATTGATTGATAAATAGTTAAATTTTGATGGTTTAAATCAAGGTCTGTTTAGATTTCTTCAATACTTATAAAACCTTACGTATGCGAACGTTTTATAATTTTCTTTTTATGTAAAAAACAAAATAAAATATCGATATTTTGAAAAATATTTTGAATTTACATTATATGGTATTTAGTCGCTTTTGAAATGATTAAAATATTCGAATATGTATTTCAAAATATACGGAGCGGTTAATGTAGAAAATACTAACAATTTTTATGAGCGCATAAATTTTATAGCTCATACATATATGCATGAGTACATACATATTTTTTTCTTTTTTGACTTCAACGAGCTAAATTTTATTTTTTTTATTTTTAATTTAATTTTATTTGAAAATTATTTTACATCGAAAACAATTTTTTTAGGCTAAGTCAGTAATATATAATAATTATATTTTTATATATAGTCTTTAGAATAAGATCCTAAGTAGCGAATAACGGTAAACGATACGAATCTTTTATCGGTATAATTTATATTAAAAAAAACATCAGAATAAATTTAGATCAAAACATCATTTGTAATAAATACTTAAAAAATTGATAAAATAGGACTATAAATCAATCGAGTTTATGTTAAAGTTAAATAACGATATTTAAACTTTCTTACTTTTATGTAATTTAAATGTTTGAAAAAAAATTTTAAAAAGTTAGGTTTTAAGTTTTTAAATATATTTTAAAATAAATTTGACTTGCAAAGTATTTGTTTTTTTTTATTGAACTTTGTAAAAAAAAAAGTTATTCACTTGTTATAAATGGTTCGAAGAAGTTTATGTAAAAGCGTCCTTGTAGCTTAAGGATTCGTAATAACTAATTTTTTAAATGTATTTGGACGTATAATATGAATTTATATTCTATCCAAAATTTTCATCCAAGGATTACAAATATAATTCCTGCGATTTCAATACAATAATAATGTTCCACGGGCATAATGTAACGTGTAACAATGAAATTTTATATAATTTTGTAATAACATTTATTATTGTATATTTCAGGGCGAATGCATAGGTGGAAGACCAGACCCTTACGAATTTGATGCGACCGGTGAAGAAAATGGTACTGGGGTCGACGGACTAAAAAGGCAAAGAGACGAACCTAAGCCAAGCTCTCTATTTACTAGTGAAGGACTTCAAGCATCGTACAAAGATTTAGATCAAATTTTTGACAATTCCGATCCGGATACTTCTAGCGACGAAACTGTAAGTCATTCGCGAACACGAACTTTGTTACTTTCAGTTTTTCCTTTCAAGTAAGACGATTGAATTCAATAAGTAAAATGCAAATAGGCTGTCAATTTTTGAACAAATAAGTAATAAACTGTTTTGAAACGTTTTTTTAAAGAATTAAAATTACGAGTATAGATACAAAGAGTGAAGATAATTGAGAATATAGATTACCGTTATCTAAGAAAACAAATTATTAAATTCGTTTAATAATCGAGATGTTCTAAATTGATTTGATTCGTAAAGGAGGCTATATATTGGATCAAGGAAAACGCTCAAATTAAAAAATAAGCGTAGACGCGGTTCACGTTTTTAAGGAATTTACGAAATCCGTCTATTTCAGAATTTGAATCAATTACAAGTCCAAACGCCTCCGGGCTCGAACAAGTCTGGTGGAGGCGGAGGTCACGACGGGACGGATTTACGACTCGACTGCGCGAGTTCGAGCTCCGGTGCTCCTGGTTCCGGAACCTCCGGTGCCTCGGGCTCCGGCAAACACGGCTGTTCCTCGTCTTCGTCTTCGTCCGGCTGCGGCCGAAGCGTCGGCGTTCTACGACCCGAGGAGCTCTCCAAGATGTTCCCGACACCGCCTTCCCTCGAGCACAACCCCGTGGCCTCGCCCTGCCAGCTCAGCGAACCGAGCCTCGAGCAGACGGACCTCGGCACCGGTACTCAGCTCGCTCAACGGCAACTCCAGCGCCAGCTGCCCGACATCTACCCGAACATGGGCTCGCCCCCCGAGGAGGTCGTCGACGACTGGTCTTACGTGTTCAAGTTGCCCGCCATGTGCAAGCTCGTTGGCTCGTCCAAGTACGCGCCTCTGACGAATCTGCCCAGCCAGAGCTTCCCGCCTGTCACCCTACCGACGCACTGCATCTACAGAACGTCGTGGCAGTGCAGCAACGCTAACGCCAATCAGAGGTGAGCTTCTTCCGCGATTCTAGATCCGCCAATTATTCCAAATGAAAATTGCAGGCCCGTTCCAGAGTCATTAATTTCGTATGCGTTGAATATTAATTTATAATTCATTTGAAAAATGATTTATAATACCGTATTTACCATAATTTCTTTAATTAGTAGCATTCAAGAAAAGCCTTCGCAGCCCGCTCGATCCAACTCTGTTCAGCAGCAACAACAGCAACAACAGCAACAACAGCAACAACAGCAGCAACAGCAACAACAGCAACAACAGCAGCAACAGCAGCAACAGCAGCAGCAGCAGCAGCAAGCTCTTCAGCAGCAACAACAGCAGCAGCAGCAGCAGCAACAACAACAACAACATCAACAACAACATCAACAACAGCAACAACAGCTGCATCCAGCGAGCCCCGTACAATTGAGCGCTGCTTTTCGATCGTCCCAGATACCAACGGTCGTAGGGGTGCGACCACCGCCCCCGCCCTATGATCAGCCATCGCCCGCAACTTCGACGACTTCGTCCTACCTCAACAAAAATCTCAATAGTATCGAGGCCGACACGCCTGGACCGATTCGTGCACCCGAGTCTAATTCTCTCGTCGTTAACATACTACTTGGAGACACCGCGTTGAACATTTTCCGCGATCACAATTTTGACAGTTGCAGCCTTTGTGTGTGTAATGCAGGACCGAAAGTCGTAGGAAATATCAAGGGAGCCGATGCCGGGACCTACTTGGCTGGCTCCTGGGCTGCGAGTAGCAACGTCTTCCAGGTGAGTTGATATTCTTAAGGAGATTACCATATATATTTAAAAAGTACTTCATTTATATAAAAATTAAAGTATTCGATTGAAACGATGTAAAATTGTCAAATATAAAAAGGTTTATATTTTTTACACGTTATCTTTTTGTATACCGAAATTTAGGAAAATTTATATTGAATAGTGTAATCGTTAATTTATATTTATTTCATTAAAGATTTGATAAATGCATTAAAACCTTTATAAACAATGCGAATTAGTTTATTCAAAAATATAGATTTTTTCCAATGAATGCAATTTAAATTAATTATAATAAAAAAATTGAAACATATTTTGAACTAATTGATAAAAATGTTTAACAAATGAACGTAAATTATTGAATTTTTAACATACCATATTTTAACTTTGATTCGTATATGCATAATTATAGTATGAGGCATTTTAAATCTAAAAGAATAGTATATCATTCTTAAACGAATGGTTAATATCGAAGAAATGGATTCGTTAAAGAAACGCGAATCAAAGAACTAAAGTTTACACTTGTCTCCGTAGGATGAGGATCAGATAAGGTGTAGTTGCGGCTTCAGCGCAGTAGTTAATCGACGTCTTGCTCACAAAGCCGGTCTCTTCTACGAGGACGAGATGGAAATTACTGGTATCGCGGAAGACCCTGCCGATAAGAAAAAAGCCTCACTCGCCGCGATCGCCTGTTGCGACTCCAAGAGCATACCAGAAGGGATCGACCTCGTACCACCTTCGGTACTCGAGCTTCTCAGAGAGCAGTGCCTCATCGTCCAGAGCTCGGCGAGCAGTTTATATCGCGCGGCGCGTTTCTACGCGGCGAATCGAACGAAGCCAAATTCACTGAGCGTCAACGCCCTGGAGTTCAGCGATGGGAACGAATTGTCTCTCGCTGCTATCGATCAAGGCAAACTCGATGGTTTGTTGATGAATTTTCGCTTAGAGGACAACATTATACAAACGGTTCTCCGTTTCCTTTATTTCGCATCCAGGAAAATGCATTCATTCCCTTATTGCTTTTTTGGTAAACTTCGCGCTCACATGGAAGATCACATTGATCATCACATGGATCTTGAAAACAATCAGAATTTGATTATAATTAAAAATAATATTCCAAAATATTAATAAGGACTTACCGAGTCAACATTATACGATTTTTATAGGATGTTAAATAAGATCGTTACGATTAATTGTTAATTGTTAATTTTAATGAATTCGATGAAGGTCCTCCCGTGGATCGCAGTCAGCGCCTCAACGGCGTTCACCGCTGGGCATTCCTTCGAGCCCAGGGACCGCAGTGCAACGGCGACATCGTGCGCGTGATGAAGAGCGTGCAGCCCTTGCTGCAGGAAGCCATTCAACAGAAGGCAACGAGGATGTGGGACGCACCGTATACGGTGAGGATACTCACCTGGCGGGGCTTCCACAGGCTCGCCGGTCGTGACACCAAGGACCGCTGCGAGCCCCAACCTGTGCCCGCCCTCGTCGTCGGCTACGACAGAGACTGGCTCTCGCTCTCCCCCTATGCACTCAGCTACTGGGAGAAGCTCTTGCTCGAGCCCTACGCAGGCCCGAGAGACGTGGCATACGTCGTTCTAGCACCCGACAACGACTGCGTTGTCGGCAAAGTCAAGTCCTTCTTTAGGGAACTCTCGACCACGTACGAGGTGAGCTTATAAGAGCGTTCGCGCGCTCTTTATCAGGGTGAATCGTGTGATCGGAAATATTTAAGCGGATATCAGAAGCGAAGAAAAACATATGCTTATCATTCCTGTCTTCATTAATTAGAAATTTATCACTTCGTTGTATAACGTCTTTGATTATTTTCAAAATATATGTTTGAATATTTTAATTATTACTTTGTAAAAGATTGTTTTTTAACTCGTTTATTACTATGTTAAAAAAATAATTAGAATTAGAATATTATTATCGATAGCTAATTTTAAAAAAGAGCGATTAGTTTTCTTTGGTAAGCTTCGATATTTTTATACATTTTAACGGTATATATATGTAAGAAATCACGAAAGAAAAATTTTAATCCGAATATTGTAATTTATCACGATTATTAAAGTATAATTAATCTATGAAAAATATAAAGCAATATTAAGATATATAATATAGATAATAATAACGAAAATATAATGATATCAATTTTTTAGACAAGAATTACTAATAATTACCTCGATAAATCATTAAATTTTTAAAGAAAGCAAGAGCCGGTTTTTCATTAATTTATTATAATAATATATAGTAAACTTTGTAATTTTGTAAAGCCAATGTTATAATATGATGTTTAAGTATACAAATTTTAAAAAATATTTAAGAAAGTTTATTCCAAAGAAAAATTATAAATGAATCAAAATTATATATTAATATGAAGGTATTATTTTTAAAAAATGGTTACTTGATCTGTAAACCTACGTATTTATTTATTATGAAATTTGGATTTTTTAGATTTAATTAAGAAAAAATTTATTGTAATCCTTAAATATTTGTATTGCAGTTTAATGTTTTCTTACTTAATAAGATAGAAATTTTCAAAATGTAATATAATCTCTGGAGTCAGTTTTTAATATCGATACTTTTTATCTTTATAAATTGTCTAGAAATTATTGATTCGAAAAAGCTTTATGGTACAATTAAAATGTCACTGTCGAAATTATAAATTATAAAATATAAATATAAGAAAATATTTTTCTTTAAAATTATAGAAAGAGTCGAAGAGATTTATATTTTATTAAAAATATACAGGTTGTTTTAAAAAAATGTTACTTATTAAAAAACAAAGACTATGTCCATTGGAGTAACGTATCTCGATTTCGCATACAGATATGTCGACTTGGAAAACACACGCCCATCGCAAAGACAGTTCGCGACGGGATTTTGCGCGTTGGCAAATCTACCGTTCAGAAGCTGGCTAATACGGTTAACGTGAGCAATAAGCAGCAACAACAGCAGCAGCAGCTGTTGCAGCAACAACAGCAACAACAGCAACAACAACAACAACAACAACAACAACAACCACCCATCGACGAATGGTTCAAGCTGCTCGGAGACAACCAAATCGGCGAGTGTCTCAGGCTGTACGCACAAGCCTGCAACCATCGACTCGCGCCTTACCTCACCCAAGTCATTCAGGACAGGAGCTTATTCGATAATGGAGAGATAATGAGCACCAGCGGAAAACAAAATCAGACGAGTAGCAACGTCTCGGAGACGATGCCCTCGACGCCGGATGGTACTACGAACAAGCCCGAGTCCATCGGTGAGTATCTCTCTCGCCATTCGCCTTAAATTTACCGCGTTTTTTCAAATTTACTTCGTAACTTCCAACGGATGATCGTACAATATTCATCGCAGGATGTATTCCCTATTCCTACTAATTAATCCTACAAAATTCATTTCGATAAACTCCAAGTAATTTCTTAAAATTGACTTGTTTATTGGGTCTATCGAACAAATTTGATTTGAAAATCGTCCTAATCGTTAAACAAAGCCTTACCTTTACATTGACGGTTCAACAGAGGGTGAGAACGCGCGCAGCGAAACGCCATCGGGAGTCACACCCAACGCCAACTCAACGGCGGATAGGACGACACCGACGACGCAGACCTCGACCAATTCCCAGACGACGATGTCGACCAACTCGCAACAGCAGTCGCAGACCACGGCGCTAGGACCCGACGAGGAGGAGCTCGAGCTGCCCTCGGTCGTCGTCTACCTGGTCGAACCGTTCTCGTTCGGAGGCGCCGATTGTCCGGATCGCCGGCGACTCGCCATACTCGCCCTGCTGCGCGCCTTTGCCGCGGCCGTTAACAGCATGCCCGAAAGTATCAGGGCGAACGTCAACGTGCAGGTGAGACGTGACCCTACGCTGAAGCGCGTTTACCGCTCCCTCTGTACCGATCCCCTGTCTTCAACGAGTCTTCCACGCATTTCGTTCCTTGCGAAGAAAGTAAGATTCAGTCCAACGGTTGAAGCGCGAATGTTTGCTCAGAAACGGTAACCATTTTTTGCTTTAAAATTTTCTTTAAAATTTTCTTTAAAATTTTCTTTAAAATTTTTTACGTAGCATCGTAATACAATTTTACGATTCGCGAGCTCGCCATATTCTTAAGCGAGTATTTGGAAAATGAAACTTTTATCGATCGATAAATTGGCAACGTCGATTGAAACGGAGCTCGAATGATTTTTAGAAAATTGTTACCGTATCTCCCATAAAACTGGTAGTACTTTTATTATAAAGGTTAAATATTTTTTTTCGACAGCTCATATCGTTAGAGACTATAATGGAGTTAGGGAGAGTTCGCGAAAGGCGAAAGATCCAAGATGAAATGAGGGCCTTGGCTTTGAACGTATTTTTGCAAGGTCGACGACTTCTCTCGCACAACACAACCGTCAGGAGTTTGACTGGATTTGGAACCGCTGCCGCCGCCGATCTCTTTCTCAAAAACAAAGATGTAAAATCAACTTGCTTTCATGTACTTTGATATTCAAGCGTTAGATTGTAATATTTATGATTTTATATCTATTTTATCGGTTTAAATCGACTCGTGTTTATCGAGAATTTTTCGTAGTCGTTTAGGCAGATTTCGCTTATTACTTTAAATTTTTATGCATTGTATACATACGCGATGCGACATACACAAAATTTCTGTATGATTATAAAAACGATAGTATGAAAGAAAATTTTTTAAATTTTTAATTTCGATTCTCCGTATCGGAAAAATAAAAGGTTTTGTAATAGTTTGCGTTACGCTCTCGTACATCCGTTTCGCGGTGTATGCGCATTAAATAAAAAATGCAGACAAGTCATTCGATAAAGCAAATAAAGTTAATTTAACGCGCGAAATCAAGCGAAAAATACGGAATATCGAATAACGCTACTCGAATCTTGCGAATTTTGTTTTGATCTTTATTTATAAAAATACGACATAAGATATGCATGCGAACGGATTTAATATACGAATAATCCCTTATCGCTGGTAATTTTGCAGTCTCATAGTAACATTCTTGCACCTGCACATCAGGAACGCAACAAGTCATCGCTGCGTTTATACGCGCCGGCCTACGTGCTCGCACCTCTGCGCTGCAAGAGCGAAGCGCCCGATTCATTCGGCACGAGCGGCCCCGAGGAGTGCGCCGTCCTCTACCTGAGCTACTGCCTCAGCGAGGATCAGTCCTGGCTGTTGGCCGTCGCGACGGACGACCGGGGCGAGATTTTTGAGACCGCGACGATCAACATCGACATACCGAACAGGAAGAGGAGGAAACGCGCCTCCGCCAGGAGAGCTGGACTCCAGAAGCTCATGGACTTTATTTTAGGAGTAATGTCTCAGGGGGTGAGTCACCCTTTTTTCGTTACGCTCTCAACCTGCTCTGGAAAAAATCGATAAAGGATAAAGTAAAGGTTACGAAGAACCGATTAAGAACGAACCGAGAACACATTTTCTAAGATCGCCGCTCGATCGTTGATTCGTGTCGGTCCCATAGTTTACGTTCGAACGAACGCAAATTACCAACGATAACGATGTTGTTATCGTCGTCGGCAGCTCACAATTTGATAAACGTTAAATTCGACGCAGGTGCAGCCATGGAGATTGGTCGTGGGTCGCGTGGGCCGCATCGGCCACGGCGAGCTCAAGGGCTGGAGTTGGTTGCTCTCGCGGAAGGCCCTCGTGAAGGCGTCGAAGCACCTGAAGGAGATCTGCGGCCAGTGCAGTCTACTGTATCCCTCGGCTGCGCCCTGCGTCCTCAGCGCCTGCCTCGTCTCCCTCGAGCCCGACAGTACGCTCAGGCTCATGGCGGACCAATTCACGCCCGACGAGAGGTTCAGTCAGGCCTCGGTCAATTGTCAGCTCTCCACGCCCCAGGACGTCACCTGCACTCACATACTCGTTTTCCCCACCTCGGCGACCACGCAGGTGCGCATAATCCTTGTATCCGTAGAAGCCGTTTTGGGTTGTCGATTGTCTTTAAATTAATTTTTTGGCAGTTCAGGGTACCGATATTTTATTTTAGAATGCTTTTCAACGGAGAGAAAAGTCCCAAACTCGAGCTAGATCGAAAGTACTCAAATAATGCGTTTTAATTTAAGTCTTAATTTTTCATTTTACGCTCACAGTCTTCGCAGACAACGTTCCACGAGCAGCAAATAAACGACCCGGAGCTGGGCGACGACGAGCTCTTTTCCGCGTTACACGAAGACCTACCCGAAGGAATGGAGGGCATGACCGACTTCAACGACATTTTCAACGTATGGCCGGAGCCCGGGGCTGGCGGCGGTCAAAGCCCCAGCGGCAGTCCCCGCAGGCAGGAGGGCTCACCCCTCGGCGGCGACGGTCCAGGTTCCGGTCTTGGAAATC
The DNA here is from genome assembly GCA_018907195.1 of Dolichoris vasculosae. Classification (NCBI taxonomy): domain Eukaryota; kingdom Metazoa; phylum Arthropoda; class Insecta; order Hymenoptera; family Agaonidae; genus Dolichoris; species Dolichoris vasculosae. The sequence goes on from JACCHY010000003.1 coordinate 5,972,197, forward strand.
ACGATGGACCCGGTAGCCCCTTCCCCTGCAGCAACACTCCGAGGGTTAGTTCGCCACTAGTTAAAAACGTTATAAACTTGGCAATTCTTTCCAACGACTTTGTAAGTTTCGGGTTCCCGTATTGATTTTACGGGTACGGGGGTGGTGAACTCCCGTACGGAGGTACGGGAATGCCTAGTCGCGATATCCGTTTTCAGCGGATGAGCGAAGCGCTCGCTAAAATAATGCGCTGCCAGGAAAGAGCGAGGACCCGTGGGTTACTAAACACCAGCGAAAGGCAGCTGCGAAATGGTAGATCTCGGTGAGGTAACGTTGTCGTTTTCCTGGATTCGCAGGCGGCTGTAACGGAGCAGACGGAGGAGGTTGGGACGCTGCTACAGCAACCGCTGGCCCTCGGCTACCTGGTCTCGACGGCACCCACGGGGCGCATGCCCTCCTGGTTCTGGGCGGCCTGTCCGCACCTGGAAGGCGTTTGCCCGGTCTTCCTGAAAAATGCCCTCCACCTCCATAGCCCGGCCATCCAGCAGAACAGCGATGAGCTGCTGCACCAGCAGAGCGCCGTCACCGTCCACGGCCTCGACTCGCAATTCACCACGGACGTGCTCAGGTGGGTAGCCACGCGCTTTAGTTTAGTACCAACGCGCCTCCGCGGCGCTCTCTCGCAAAAAAAGCGAGGGGGAAGATTTCGGAGACTGACCTCGGTGCTTGTCTCGCTTTTCAGATACGTCCTCGAAGGCTACAACGCGTTGTCTTGGTTGTCGGTCGACGCCAACACCAAGGACCGACTCTCCTGCCTGCCGGTCCACATTCAGGCGCTCATGCAGCTCTATCACTCGACGGCTGCCCTTGTCTGACCCACACCCTACCGCCAATCGTCTTCTGCTCCCTCTCCAAGCGCGGAGCGGCTCTCTCATGCACTCATTGTCGCATCCTCACTCGGGGCTTTACGAGAACGAACGCGAACGAACTTTTCGCGTGCCCCGATCCTTACTTTCGTAACTTTTCAAACAATTTTAGAGATTATTGTGTGAGCGAGGAGGTTTGAGGCGAAAGTCCGCGGCATCTTACGTTACCGGCATCTTGCAACGTTCCTGCCCATGTTTTTGTCCCATTAACATTCGGTCTCTCCTTCTCAACGGAAGAAAAAACTCAGCCTTTTCTTTACTTTTCTCCTTTCCTGTTCTTTTACTTTTTCTTCTCCCTTTTCTTCTCCCTTTTCTTCTCCCTTTTCTTCTCCCTTTTCTTTTCCCTTTTCTTTTCCCTTTTCTTCTCCCTTTTCTTTTCCCTTTTCTTTTCCCTTTTCTTTTCCCTTTTCTTCTCCCTTTTCTTCTCCCTTTTCTTCTCCCTTTTCTTCTCCCTTTTCTTCTCCCTTTTCTTCTTCTTTTATATCGCCCAATACCTTTGTGATAGTTCATTATTTTTTATTCGAGATTCCAATGTAAATACGAAAGAACCTGATTAGAAAATTAGGAAAGAGGAATTTCGATTAAAAATGTTGTGAGCACTCGTGTGAATGTGCTGATTTTTATATTTTTTAATCCATATAGAAAATTGTAAAGATTTATCAAGTATTTTCTTTCACAATTTTTATTAAAACACAAGCTATTATTGCGTATAAATTAGACTTTTTATGATTTTTATATTCTTGAATTTTGTCGCATTTAGTGACGTATTATCATAAAAATTAACTACTATTTTGATGGACTTAATTAGCTAATCTGTATTGAGAAGCATCGACTTAATCCTTTTAAATATACTTATTTTAGTTATCGAAAACAAACGTGAATTCTGCTTTATGGTATTGTGATATAATCTCATTGAGATATAAGCATTTTTTAAATAAATTTTAAATATGCTGTTGATGTTTCGAACAATGTCATCAACGATAAAAATATGGGCACGAGCAAGTAAATATTATCTTTCTAGAAAGTGACGGAAAGGAATGGATGACGCCTGTGTTGCAAAAAACATACAACGCATTGCACGATACATACTCTGAATAAAAGGGAATCGTGTTGTTTCGATTATATATGAAAATAGATAAATTGAATATATTATACATGTGTTTATACATATGCGCATGCATCGACACACACACATTTATATATATATATATATATATATATATATATATATATATATTTGCACATGTGTACTGTGTGTAAGTATGTATGTGTACGCGTACGAATATATACCTATGAGTAAATATAAATGACGATGAAATAGATGATCAAAGCACAAGTTCCCTTTATACTTTTTCTAACGGATGCAAACATCGTAGAAAAAAACTACAATTTGTGTTCTTAGGCAATATTACGCATAAATAATGACCACTATCGAGTGTCGAAATGTAATAAGGAAGAAAAAATTATTATTAATTATTATTATTATTAATTATTATTAATTATATTAATTATATTAATTATATTAATTAATAGCGATTAACGAGGGGTGAATGGATTACAGAAAAATAAAAAAACCTAGTTAAAAACGAAAATAATGATTGACAGAGGAATATATGCTCGATTATTATTGTAGAATGTGCGTGTACATGCGGATCATGCGATTAAAGAATAAAAAAGCGCGAATGAACAAAGCAAGTAAGTTAATTAAGGTGAAAAAGAAACATAAAGGAGCAAATAAATCAATTTTATTTGCAATCTTTCTGTCGTTAGATAGTTCAATTTTAAAGATAATAATTAAAAAAAGATAATTAAGAAAAAAAATCAGAATCTAGACGGTTATGTATCCAAATGTTTTAATTGTAAATCAAGTTTTTGTACAAAGCTTTTATTATTAATAGCGATGAAGTAATATAATAATATTACGTTGTTTTTTAATTTTATAGAAGATATTGTAAGAGGTGGCATCTTCCTCATTCTCTCCTGCCCATTCTTATATATGTATATATATGTATGTATTTTGTGTATGTATGCATATATACGTAGACATAAAATCAAAAACAGTATCACCGAGATTTTTTCATTTATTAATTTTTCCAATTTATTTTCTTTATTTGTGCATATGCCTGCTCGCGTGTGTGTATATGCATATGTAAGTATATATATATATACATGTTCATACACGTATAGGTGCATCCATATGTATACATATATTCACATGCATATGTGTGTATCTACGTTTATGTACACACATATAATGCGCCTCGTACAAGCCCCTGGTGCGCGAATATTTTAGCAAAACTGACTAATTGAATTATCGATTAATTATTATTGTGTAATAATCGCGCGGTATACTGGGTCATTGTTATCATGTTTCCTAGACCCAACAAGGCGCATAGTAAACTTTTTCAATGCTGTTTTTTAATCGAAGCAAAAAAAAATTCTGTTCTGATTTAACGAAAAAAAGGTGAACCTCTAAGTGTATAATTATACACGAATTATATAGTGTAAAATATTGTTTTCCAAAAAAGAAAATAATTTATAATAAAGTGAGAGAAACATCACCGAGATTAGGTAATTATTAAAGAAAAGTATATAAGTGAGAGAGCGAGCGACAAAAAAGAAACGCGAAAGGAGAGGATAAAGCGAAAGGTTTTCTCCTTCCACTCCTGAAAAACATCCTTCCCCCCCTCCTGGATTTAAGGAAAATAATAAAAAAGATAAGGAGAGAAATGGGGCGCGACTGGCGGTCCAGAATCGTCGGTCGCATAGTACAAATAATGTCTTGTACATAGGTACCCTAATACCCTTACCCCTCTTAATTGGTTAATTTTACTCACAAACAACGCCCACTCACTCTGTATCTATAGTATTTATTACTTGGGTAGTACGTCATTATTGGGATTATTATTATTACTATTATTATATTAATATTACGAAATACAGTTTTATGTGTATATATAATTATATACCCCATTCTGCATTGAAATTGTGTTTTTTATTATTTTACGTATGAATATTGAAATTTCAGATTTACATATTTTGTACGAAATATTTCGACGTAACAGCGAAATCGTAACATAATTTCTTTTTACCACATACTTTTCACATTCCTTCGTCTTTCTCCTCTCATTTTTTTTTTACTTTTTCTTTTTTTATCATTTTAAACAATGTTTGTATAAATGAACGCATTTTTTTTGCATTTTGTATCAAGAATATGTACACCAGTATTTAAAAATTACAATTTCTCGTTACATTTTTGTCGATAAATAATAATTGCATTCTAATTATAAATATTCACGCGTTCCTAAGCATAATGAAATCATACAATACTCCATTGAAGAAAAATAATACTTATCAAAAAATAATTTTAAATCGTAGATTCAACGTTTTAAAGTAAATAATTGTTATAAGAAATTTCGAAATACCTATATTAATATTATTATTTCGTCGTGCCTTTACTTAAAAATAGTTATGTTAATCTTTATTTTTTTTTCTTTACTTAAAAATACGTATTTTACATCGTTGCAATGATTAGATTCATTCAAATGACGATCGTTTAGCAAGAAAATGAAGGCCAGCGAAGAAGAAATAACAAATGCTGCGTCAACTATAAAAAAACCATTCATCGTATCGGTATGCATACATGGAAATCAAAGTAATACTGCTTTATCTGATTTGTTTCATTCTTATATATATGTATAATTTTCTTTTTTCGATTAGTCCTTTACAGATGTTTTACACATTTGACTAGTATCCCTTGTAACGGACCCAACGTATAAATCCTCATTATTCTAATTTTTTTAAATAACATACAAAAACATAATTTACACAACGATGGATAATATTTTTTAATATGATATTATATTAATATCCTTATGTAAACTTTTATCGATTCTTGAGTCAAACATTCATAAAATTTTATTAACATTTTATAATTAATTGAAGCATTATGATCGTACCATTATTATATCATGGAAATTTATGCAAATAACATTTTTTCGCTTTTTGACTAAATACGGTAAAAAGTAATTGAAACGATGGAAAAAAATATTTATAAAAAATATCCATTAAAAAATTTTAAACATGAAATATCTTAGACATACATAATTAAAAAAAAATTTAAATTACATATTTTAATTATACACATTTATTTACAGAATATAAAATATTGAACTTCAACGTTAAAAAAATAAAGTTAGACGATTGAAAATTAAGCTTCATTTATTACATAAAAAAAATATTTTAGTTTTTTTTTTTTTATAATAAAATGAGATGTTTTAAGTATTTCTAAAATTAACATGTAATTAAAAAGAAAAAAATCTACGATATATTTATATAATTTAAATCGTATTTAGAAATTTTATTGATAATTTATTGACTCAACAATCGTTATTCGTTTTCTATAAGTCGTTCGATAAAAATTTGAGTCTAAATACACCCAAAATTCGATAAAAAAAAAACATTTTACCTAATTTTTGTTAATAAATAAAGAATCGATAAATTTATCACAGTATCGAATTTTAGGAGTGTTTCACAAATGTTTGTATTTTGCTTCATTATGGGTTATAATACTATTATATTTTTTTACGTAATATTTTAAAATATGCAGCTTAATACTTATAAATTCATTTTTAAAATAGTAATAAAATAAGATTTTTAATATTCTTTAAATTTTTGGTTTATAAATCTTATTCGCGATTTGTTACTTACGTTATGTTTAACGTCTACATTTTTACTATTTTATATAATGACTTTAAAAAATCTAAGTTTAAGTTAAAAAATGTAAATAAAAATTAATTTCCACGTCTGTTTAACCATCGGAAAAATACATTTATAAGTACACAGAATTTTCAAGTTTCATAGAAATATTATTTTAACGCTCGTAATTTATAATAATGATAATAATGATAAATCACTTAGAATATAAAATAAAATGAAAAATATGGATAGATTTAATAATTAGCGTGTATTCAGACTCGTAAATTGTAGCATGCACTAGTATTTAAACACCATCGCTGAATCACGAATCACGAGACACTTTCTACTCTATTACATATAATCGTGAAAATCTGGAAATTCCTTAATCTTTAAAACAGCACAAAATCTAATTTACACTAGTAGCTAATGGCAGAGACTAGATGTAGTCACCTAGAAGATTATAATCGTATCGAACGTTGCAGTAGGAATTCGTTACCCTACAACGAATTTCTTAAAATTTCTTAAAATTTCATAAAAAAAAATAAAGTAACGTATAAAATTGGATACACGATTCTCATCGATACGCCGACATCCGAATTCAAATATTTTTATAAATTTAAAGAATCTTCCAAGATAACGAAATAATGGCCAGTTAATGGCTTTTCAAAAATTCTCTTTATAATTTCTTTTACCGTTTGGACGATCGAATATTTTATACAATCCATTGAAAATTCGCGAGCGAACTTTGTTTAAACTTTGTTCGAGCGTAACCCTAATGTAAGCGAAAGAAAAAATTCAATACGTCGTTCGATATTTTAAACAGTAAAAGGAATAATATTAATCGAATCCGATTTGTTACGAAACTCGCCTCGTCGTTGACGACGCGGCTGGGAAAGGAAGCGAGAATTTTCGAAAGAGCGGAGGTTTAAATCGAATTTGTTTTCCTTCGAAGGAGTAAAAAAAAATAAGGTCGAATCGAGGAAAGCAAAGGCGTCAGAGGCGATCGCGACGTTGCCGCGCCTTTCGGTCGGGTCATCGCTTCCCCGTCCCTCCGCGAGCGGTCGAGCCGGCCGACTCCTCGACCGCGTGGCTGATCCCGTATGGCCTCAGGTGGTAGATGAGGTACTCGAGGACGTACATCATGTTCGGGCTGACGTAGTGGAAGGATACGGCGCTGTCGGAGCAGCAGTCGAACCCGTCCTTGGTCTCGTAGTAGATGTACTTCCAGTACCAGAAGTCCTTGTCCACGTGGTTGGGTATGAGGTGGTGCTCGGGGACGAAGGGGAAGAAGCGCCCTCGGCCGTGGGGATCCCTGGTGTCCATCGCTCGGACGCCCAGCCTCTCGAGGCACTTGCCCATCTCGACGTCCTCGGAGCCGCCCGCGTCCTGCCGGCAGATCGTCCGGTTCGGCAGCCCGACCTCGACCAACTGTCGGAGGCTGGTCTTGCTAAGTACGTATCCGGCGCCGCCGCTCATGTACCCCTGCTTCACGAAGGGCTTGAAGCGACACCCGAAGTAGAGGGGCGCCGATGAGGAGTGCGCCGAGAGCATGTAGCGCAGGTTCTCCACGATGACGTACCTGAGGACGACGAGGTACCACGACGCGGAGATGAAAGACCGAGTGGCGATTTATTTATTTATCTATCAAAAACGGAATGCTTTAACTTACGTGTCGTCGTCGGCTTTGAGGAACCAATCCGCTTCGTCTTTGTATTTCTCGTACGTATATTTGAACGCTTCTTTGGTTTTCGCCCAGAGATTGTCCCTGCCTTCCTTCACCGGCAGGACTACGGTCGGCAAACTGGAATCTGTGAGGCGAAACAACGTTAAATGCGTTATAATTAAGATAACGAACTCTTCTAAACTTCGATAAACGAGAGGGTGGAAAGCGAATCTTCGTCGATCGAAACAAATGATTAGCGCCCATTTAGAAAAAACGACTGCTTTTGCGTGATAATTGATAATTTATGAAACTTTTTCCTTTACAAATTTTTGACGTTCTTATTGAAAATTTTGCACGGAACTCTTATTCGATCGACATATTATTACGTAAAAAAATTCAAATTGTTCGATCTTCGTTTAAATAACACAGGAACAGTTTTTTATCATTTTATATTTGCAGTTATTTGTTATAAAACGAAGAATGGATACAGTTGTTTAAATCGATCGTATTATATTTTATTTATTATTTGCGATAAAGCACTTTATACATCGATAGCTCTGGGCGATCAAAAATTTTGACAAACCATCGCTAAGAATATCGTTATTACTTACCTACGATTTAATTGGCAATTGCAAAAGAAAAATTGTAAAAAAAATTTGTTTTTCTTAGGCAATGAAGCGATCACGATTCGCGAAGTATACATACTTTTTAAAAATAGAATCGTACGTGATTACGATTACCTGGCTCCGAACTCATAAATAACAAAATGTTACAGCGCTTTCCCCAAGTCGCCTTCACGTGTTTGGCTTTCGTCTGATGGTTTTTAGGACCGGTCATGATCCAGCAGAGAACTCGTACTTTTTGGGCCAGTTCCTGGGCAACCTTATCCTCGCCTTTGTGAAAATCCTCATCGGCTCCGTGAAACGAAACCTCGACGCTCGGTCCAACCTACAATTTCGATCGATGTTCAACTTTAATATCCGACTCGTTTTATTTAACTTATTTACTCAATGACGAGCGAAAAGCCAAATTAAAGAATTTGCACAAGCATCGAACGGTTTATTTAAGAATACAGCAAATTTTTATTATATTCAATCGTACGAGATAATTATTTAATTGTGTATTGCTATTAAAATAACCAAAATCGTTTGTAAACGGACGATAAAAAATATCGAATCGAGAAATCGAATTTAAGAATGAACTCACTATTAATTTAAAACATCGTTTACAAACATTTTTATTACATTATGTACGACTATTGTTCGTTTGTTTACGATTTCGAAGTTAAGTTCAATGTGCAACCGATAAGTTTTACTCTAAAATATAATCGCTCGCTTCCACCGTTAGGCTATATTTTGTAATTTTAAAAAATGATTGCGTGCACATTGTAAAATATCGTGTAAAATATCGTGTAAAATATTTTGTAAAATATCTTGTAAAATGTCTTGTAAGCAATGGTAAATTGTTAAATATAAAATTTAGCTAGGCCAAAATTATCTTTTCATTTACCTCTCGCTCCAGTTGCGAATAGTGATGAGGATCTCGATGGGAGCCACTCGGAAACCAATAAATCATGCGAGGCATGTCTCTCGTAACGTTTATCAGGAAACATGCCGATAAGAATCCGCATATCAGACCAGCTGCTAACGTTAAGACCAATCGACTGTTGACTCGCGAACCCTTTGCCGCTGACAGCATCTCTCAATCGTTGAATGAACAGATCGATGACTTCGGCAATCCTGACAATATACGTACATATTTTATTTTACTTTGAATTCTAAATATACGTTACTATACTCTAAATATAAATTACTATTTTCATACCTAATATTTTATTCGAACAAACCGATCGTTTATACGAAAATATCCTCTTATATCCGATCGAAATCTAAACAAAATTTTGATTGTTTACGTACACACGCGTATAATTATAAATTTCTTACGACAAATCGTAATATTCTCAAAGTTAAAAATATTTAGCATTTTCAAGCTTAAACGATAAAAATTAGTACTCGTTTCGAGCTGTTCCTACTTCTGTGAAAAAATCGAGTAATCAATTTTTGAAAACAATTTTTTATCGGTTTCACTTTTACATAAGTTTGTACGGTAACTGTTCGATTTATGTATGATACCAATTACGCTTTTCTAAAATATCGTTAAAATTTTATTTTTTATGTTATACGATATAAACACGCAGTCGTCAAAATTAAATAATTTCAAAATCAATATATTTAACGAAAACTTGATAATTATTTATTACTTAACAAAAACATATTTTTCTTAAAAAACGTGTTTTAAACTTGTAAAAACATTTTAAAACAACTCGCGCTTCATTTAACTAATTTTGTTTTGTTAATGTTTCGATTGCAATTAGTCTATGCAACAGGACATAATTCCTTTTTAAAATCAATCTATGTTACAACTATTTTTATATCACATATACAACGTTAACATTATATAAACATATAATAAAATATAAGCATTACAATTTTTTTTGCGATATCGCGTACATACTAATGATAATGGAAAAATTGTAATAGAATAAATAAAAAAAAAATTTATTTGAAATATCAATGAAATATTTTTAATTGAGTAAAAATTAAAACCGAATTATATCGACTTTACAATGTCCAAAAAAACGATACAAATATAAAACTAAATTGATAAAATAAATTTACGATACAGTAATTGAAAATTTTAATTTTTTATAATATTTTTGTTTATACCAAATGAATATTTTTACTAAAAATCTTGCGAGCCTATTTAATTGCACATAATGAAACGAAGACCGATGCAACGATAAAAAACTATTTGAAATTTAATTCAAATTAATTTTGGATTAATCTCTGAAATGAAAATATTAACGACTGGTCTATTTTGATTACCTTGCAAAAATAACTTTACAACGCATGTGACATTGTATGATATTCATCAGGATAGAGTTTGGTAATTTCACTCAAGTTACGTCTCGATGCGGAACTATTCACATAAAAATACCGAGAACTATAAAATAATGAATGAAAAAGAATTTAATTTTAAATTTTAATGTACAAAAGAGTAAAAAATTTATAGATTCACTAGACTAATGTAATTTTATTATGTACTTTTTATTACTTTTATTAATGTACTTTTTAAAGTGAAGAATCCGAGAATAGCCGTCAGCTTATTTTGTTGGAATCTCTAATCGTTTATCGTTACTAGGTTTTAAATACGGTTCTCTTACTCGATATCTTTACTTTGAATATCGATATTTCTTTTCAAAACACTTCAAATAATATTACCTTTAAATTTTATCAAAAATCACTAAAGTTGATAGCGTTAGAGTCTTTCTTATATTTCGATGATTAAATTATTATTAGATGTAGAAACTGTGTTTTATTCTCGTATCTATGCACAGCTTGGAATATTTTTAAAATAAATATCAACTCAATGTCCTCAAATATTACAATAATATATGATGAATCGAAAATGTGCTGGCGTCATGTTTTCAATGGAACAGATGTGGAAGTACAGTAAGTCATTACTATCCAATTCTAAATTTTAAATTTTAACGCGAGCAAAACTTGGATTAAGCGAATCAGCGAAAAACGATAAAAGATGTAGAGCTCAGACCTCAAAGCTCTGGTATTCCACATACCTTCTTCGAAAGTTATACGAGACGTTTTCCTATTCTTCTACATAAATCTTTTTTTTCTAATTTTTAACGCTGTGCCAATCTTGAACAAGAGTAAGAAGATAAACTTTGATGCACCGAATTTTTTTGGCATTCGACGCGAACACATTTACGCATTGCACTGTACCTTTATCATTCATTTATGCACTCATTTATACCTTATCATTTTAATATGATTATTATTTTTTGTTAAATAAAAGCTTATCGCTTAACTTGCGCCTGAATTTTTTTTTGATAAATGGTTAGGAATTAGACTTCAAAATAAACGTGTGCGTAATTTGTCTTTTATTTCATATTTTTATTAAATATTGATTAGGTAAAATTTATAAAAATTCGAGGAAGAAATTGGAACACATTTTATTATAAGTATTTCATAACATGAATATATATCAATTTATAAAATCTATGGTTCTCTTAATTATATTAAATACTCATTTATCATGATTGTTTTTCATGGATCAGAGAATAAATTTATTTAAACCGAATGACTTTTAACGTATTTATCTAATATGAAAAAATTTCAATATAAGGTTGCAATACTTCGAAACGTATAATCAATGTTAAAGAACGATCGAGTAAATTCAAGTTATTCATAAAGCGACATTTTTTGTAATTTTATTAACCGTGATCTTATACTACTTTTAAATTACCTTTTGGAATTAATAACATTGATTCCGAAGTTTATTCATTTATTTATTTTTAATGTAATGTCATGAAAATAAATTATTTAAGTTATATATTACTATCAATATCGAATATCTATTATTCATAATATTTCAATATTTTTCTTGCCTTTATTTTCAAACAAATTATTATCTTAAATTTAATTTGAAAAAATTGTCAAAATTACAATCGTACATTGTAATTTTTTATATTTTATGTATTTATTTTATATAAAAAAATAGCTTTAAAGTATTTTAATTATACATTGACAATTCTTTTGTAAATATAGTACATTCATAATTTTCTGTAAATTTGATACCATTTTATTATAACTTTATTTCGTTAAATGTTTGGGTTCTATTTAAAAAATAATAATAATATATGATATTGATAATACTGTATAAATTTATATATACATCATTAAAATTTAGAAACACTTTAAAAAACTCATAAAATTCTTTCTGAAAAATAACTGTAAAAATCATGCTTTATTTTCCAAGTACATATTTTTATTATTTATCGAGAATATGTTGAAATAATGCAATTTATGAAAACATAAAAAAATTTATTACTCGAATGCTTTCGTTATTTTGATTATCTATCAATTTACGCATTTATTTAACACGCATTACTTATATCGATAAAGATAATATTCATGAAATACTATTTAAGTTGTATTATTAATCAAAATATACAATACTGAATCCACGATGGTTAAGCATAATATCAATATTAGAGCTGGAATTTATTTACATAAAAAATAAAGTACATATAAATACTTAGAAATATAAATTAGAGATATCGAAAGTTAATGTAAATAATAAATTAAATAATCAATGAAAATAAAATGATTTATAAATAATTTTGTATTTTATAATAAAAGCACGTAGTATCAATACAAACTAGATTATAGTGAAAATTTGGTTTAGTTATAACTTTTTTCCTTTGTAATTATATAAAATAAAGAGAATTGAAATTTTTTAATTTTTAGTAACATGAAATATGTGATTTATCCTGTAAATCATAAAAATAATAAAACGGAAAAATATAAAAGAAGATACATATTTAACAAATAACTTAAATTTAGAAAGTATCACTACTATTAGAAACCCAATTATATTATTCTTTTTATTTGTTCATATGTGATAATAAGCTTACATTAAAAAAACAAAAAGTCATAAAATGACATTTTCCAAAAATGAATGTCCTTTAATCTTGCAGTCTATTTTAGAGGACCAATTATAAGAAAATAACGTATTATTTGTCATTCATCGTGATTTTTATATTTTATCTTTTTTAAGGAATAAAAATAAAGCCTTCTGATTAAATGTTTACAAATTTTATTCGTAATTAATACTACCTAATCTTCGACAAATAGTTTATAAATCATCAAACAAAATATACAATAACAGAAACTCTTTCGTATTTCATATACATTTTCTAAATTTTAGAACAAATGTTTACCACATAATTTTTGTGCAAATCTTATTGCCATGCATCAGTTAAATATTTTATGTCAATCCATGTAGAATTTATTAACTTAATCTTAATTAACTTATAATTATAAAGAAAACAATTATTGAATATAAAATAAAATTAAAATAATCTGTTGAATTGTGAAAATTAAAATTTTTTTTAAATATGAAACATAAAGAAAATATTCTACTGCATTCGATTACATTTATTTCAGGTATAATTATAAAATATCGATGTAAGTAATGATTCAACTTTTAAAAAATCTTTTATTTTCTACTACAACTTTTCTTTTAAATAAACTGTAGTAACAGCAATACTTAACATTTAATACAATTAATGAAAATTTTCTGATACGTACGAGGAAGAATTTTACTCTAATCCGTAAAAAATTATATTGAATCGTCCATACGCGTATTGTTTATAAAAAAAAATAATTAAAAAACAACTATTGAAAATTGTTGATTTCTATTACCAAAAGCACAGGAAAACTCATGAATTAGATCTTTGATCGTTTTTCCGACATTCTTCTCAACCGATTTTCTCGTGTATTTTCTTAGCTGGTGTCTGTCGTGATGTAGTGTAATTAATACACGAACTGTTGTTTATAAAATTACATATATTATTTTTTATATAAATAATACTATGATAATTCCTGTATTTTATTATTTTACAAACTGAATCATTTATACGTATGCGGTATATTTTCATTAAAAAACAGAGAATATTTTTTATTTTACGTTGACGTTAATAGAGTATTTCGAATTTCTATGAAAAATTAAATAACTATATTTTTAATTATTTTGATTTTCAAAAATTTTGACAAATTTATATTTTTCTTATTATTAAAAAAAGATATTCAATATGAAATATTTAAAAAAGTAAATTAAAATGAAATAAAAAATATATACTTTTTTTGTTACTTTTGGTTTAATAAATAGTCTTTTAATAAAAAAATCTATTAAATTATTTAATACAAAACAGATATAGATATTTAAAACTTTAATCTTTTTATAAATTTCACACTATTTAGTTATATTAAGCTTTAAAAGTTTTAATTAATTAAATTTATTCACTAGTTCGTTTAAAATCAGGATGTATTTATTCAATTAATATTGAGGAACAACGAAAAGGCATTGAAACATTGTGTATATTTATCGATAAAAATAATTTTCTACAAATGCAAATTCCTGTTTATTATTTAATTATCATGCCTGTAATAATTGACTATGCTTGTACGAAGTTAAGGGTTCAATAATATTTTGTTTCTATTATTGATTATTTGATAATATCTATTTTCCGAACTGATAATCAAAATGCATTTCACGGCGAGATTTTTTTCCCTTGTCTTTTTAAACGAAGAAACAATAAATAATTGAAAATAAAAGTTATTCAAAATGCTAAATTGAAAATTCGATACTTGATCTCGATTATTTGCTAAAACGAAAATACACGTATAGAAGAAATGAAAATAATTTACATTTTTAACCGGAACGAAATTTGAATTAAAAATGTGACTTACTGGCACGTAAATTAATTTCCATAAGAAATTTTATATTCTCTATTCAATGACGGACCTCGCGATATTTTTACAATAAAATATTTGAATGTTTTTGATACGGAACACTCACTGATGTTTGCTACTGATGGATACACGCGAATACTCACACGTGGATATATGGACACATAAAGATTAACTTTAGACAATGAATTTAATTAAGAATAAATACTTCGTGCATAATACTAGGATTAAGTACTAGTAGGGGAAATTACAAATCAAGTTAGCGTAAATTCAGCTCAACCTTTATTTCGGAAAATTTAAAAGCAAACTAAAAATAATTATTACGGAGTTGAATTAAAAAACATTATTCTATCATTTTTTCCATTTATGAATGATTATTTTTGTTGATTATTGTTTTAAATTAAAAAATATATTTATGCGATTGTTTTGCTTTAGATTTTCATTAACCTTAAGTAATTGTATACGATGATTAAATTTAATCTTAGTAAAAATTTTTTTTTAAGATGTATTCATACATCCATTTGTATATATATACATTTCCGTGCAAGCGCATCATACATAAAATGAATTGAACAACGTGTATTGAATAGTATTATATTATTGTTGTTGATGATGCTGCACTAATCTAATGAATATTAGACCTGTTTCTTATATGTACTATCAAGTACGTGTATTAGACATTTTTGATTATTTATTTGCATTTGTGCGCAAACTTCTGTAATTCTTGTAGATTAAATGTATAAAATTGAAAATCAAAAACAAACATTTTTAATAAAATTCGAATAAATCAGTGAATATATATAAAATTCGTTAAAAGATTTAGCTGAACATAAACCGTACTAAAAATTTTATCAATGCGATACTTGTTACATCATTATAAAAATGAATAATAAAAAGAAAACCAAAAAATTAAACTGTATAGAATGTTTGCGCTATTAATTTAATTTTTTTGGCCGAGTATAAATATTTTTAAAGTCTTTACTAAACTCTTAAAATTAATTTTATCGAGCATTAAAATTTAGGAACGATAACCGTTTTATCAATATTTTATAAAATAATATATAAATTAGTAAAACAAATTTTTTTATTTAATATAGAGATTTATTTTAAATAAAACATTATATTTCATTAGAAAATAACTTTTACAATAAAAAAATATCACAAATAATATTATTTAAATTACTTATTAAAATTATATTATGAGATTATTTTTATATTTTAATTTTAATTTAATTAGAATGTAATACAAAAATTAGTAATTATTGTACATTTTTAATAGTATCAAAATGATACATAATTTTATAATATCATGTGAGCAAATCTCTAACTTTGTAATTATTTTAGCGTAATTAGATTTAATTACTAAACTAATTTGTTTAGGTTTAATGTTTATTTAATTGTATTATGTAAAAAATTTCATCGATAACTTTTATCTTATACAGAAAATATCTCACTAATAATAATAATAATAATAATAATAATAATAATAATAATAATAATAATAAAATAACAAATACTAAAAATAATTGAAAGATAATAACCAAATCTTAAATGTTTGAAAAAGATTTACAAGTATTGATTTTTTATCATGAAATAATTGAAAAATAAACATTATATTCAATCAAATATTATAAAAAATTAAAAAATATGAATTTAATTATTAATTTCAATTTCAATAAAACATCTTCAAAGTAATTTTCTTATTTACTTACATGATAGTCTATAAGCGATCGTGCATATCGTGAACCCGTAACCTACATCTTTATTCGCTTACTCTAGAATTGCAAAAATATACAAGGCTAACTTTAGATCATTTAAGTCAAAGTTTATATTTATTTTATTTTTATATAGAATATCTATATAATATCTATATCTATTCTATGTCATCGATTTATAAGTTTTTGGTATACTTCGTATTTCTAAAAAAATAATTTTACACTTGTAAAAATATTCGTTACTTTTTTATTAGAAAAAATTTATCCGTTACTTTTTTTCGATACTTTTACTTTTTATAATAATAAATTAAAATGAAATGCTTCATTTATTAAATCCCGTATAAACTAATAATAAATACAACTTATAAGAATAATAACTGAAAATTATAATTTACTTTGAATTTATTTATTCAATATTAGCAATAATTTTACTTATTTTTAAATAAATACATTATCTCATATATATTTAAATTTTCTTTTATATTTTTCTTTTAAATTATACGTTTTTTAATTTTTATAATCTTTGCATTATCACCTTAAAATTTAATTTTTAATTTTTCAATTAAATTTTTATGTTTTAATATTTTATAAATAAAATAAGTTTCATTTTTTATAAAAAATATTTACATTTATTCGTGTAAAATAGTTGCATTTTACTTAATATTTTATAACCAATTATTGAAATTAGTATAAATTGATTTTTTTTTAAACTTATTTTTAATTTATTTAATCTTCACGATATTATTAGAAAACTATTAACTGTTTAAATAGTAATTACTCATATATATATAATTATATTAATTTATTTATTCGATTAAAATACCTTTATAATTTTTTAAATTTTGTTTATTTAACTAATTCTAAATACATATTACTAAAATCAGGACAATAATACTTTAAATCAAGTTCTTTATAATACAAAAGCAATATACATTATTGTGATAAAAAATAAATTAAAATTAATGTCATTATTAATTAATAAATCATCTGTAATACAAGTCTACGCTAATAATCTATAACTTTTTAATATTATAATTTTTATCATAACTACATTGTAATTAGTAATAAAACTATACAAATTTATTTTGTTAAAATAATAACACTTTAAAATTTTCCTAAATATAGGTATACAACTACAATTGAAAATGTCTACTTTTAGTTAAGGTATCTTTAGCAATTAAAAATTTATCAAGGTAATATATATATAATATTATTAACAATTACCGAAGCTTTAACTTATTTTATATCGTTATTTCTATTAAAGTACTTGTTAATTCTTGTATTAGTTTTAAGTTTGTATACAATAATTTATTACAATACGATAAATTTGAAGAGCAGAATTATTTTAAACCGGTAAAAAATATTACCCGTATCCTGACTTAGAAATAAATATCACACTAAAAGAATTAATGGATAATCTATTTTGGCTTCTACTTTTTAGTACATCTGCACTCCTACACATTTATAAATTTGATATTAATATATTATAAGATGATTAATTATGTGGTATACACATTAATAGAAATTTTGAAAATCTTATATCTAATAAATAGATTTAATAAAACTCTGTTTTTATTAAGTTAAAACTATATTGATTTCGTAATAAGTGGAAAGTATTTTATTTTAATATAAAAATTACTTACCCAAAAATCTTCGATTATTGTGATTCATAATGATATTTATATAATAAAGATAAGAATTTATTCTTCTGCAGCTTGTATTTATAGTAATACATTATTAGAATAAAATAAAAACTGAGAATATTTCAACTTTCATTTATTTACTGTAAAAATCCGTTGATTTATTATAATTATATATTTTACGAATTGCTGAAATGAAATATAAAGAATTTTTATTCTCTTGGATTTTATTTTTTAAAACTAGCTAAGCTGATGTGTCTTTACTACTGAATGCTGAGCATGCAACAGAAATTTTCATTCTTACTGAGTCTATTTAATATCAGTGGAAATGGTTGATTGTATTGTCATACAGATAAAGTAGACACATTTATCAAGAACGTTTTCAAACAACATTAATTTCATTTGACTAAAAGCAAATTCATATTTTACAAAATTTACGAAAATTATATGTCAAAATATAATAATAATATTAATCATAAACAAATCTTCTATGTTGAAACATTATTATTAAAAGAATAGTATTGTTTAAATTATCTCGTTTTCAATTTAATATTTATAAATCATTGTAAGATTAATAGAAAGTAATATACAGAAATAATATTGTTAAATAAATATCGTAAATATCAAGTTATAATTGTGAAAAAGCTTGATTTAAAATTTTTTTTATATCAATTAAAATAAAATATTGCTACAAAAAAAATTCTTTATTTATTAATAAGATATGTATAATTTTAATTATCCATATTAAATATAATAAATAACTATAATATTTTATGATATTAATATTTAGCATTAATAATAATACGAATAAAATTGATAAGAATTTAAATGTAATAAATTTCAACGGTATATTAATATTTATGTAATCTCTTAAATTATAACATTTTTTGTATGATTTTTTATTCGTTAAAAAAATAATAAACAATTTTTATTTTATCATAAAATTTACCTTGAATCAACATATTTTTTTAAGTCTCCACACCAGATCATTATCGATATTTCTAAAATTTATAATTATATTATGAAAAAATAATAGTCTTCTATCCATATGTTTAATATTATTTAATTTTCTTTTATATTTAAGTAATAATTTAGATTATCGAAAACTAATATATAAATCTTTGTAATTATACAATTCTTGGTCAAATAGAAAATTATAATTCAAAATTTTATTTTATAGACCTAAAATAAATTAAAAAAATGATTAATAGAATATTATAAATTACATTTATGGGTTTAACATAAAATCTGGACTGTTGAAAATATTTTAAGACTCAAACTTAGCTGATTTTCTCTTATATTTAACAAAAATTTAATGTAAAGTTATGTAAAATGGAATTATTAGTAACATCAGATTTAATTTTGAAATCATATAAGCTATACAAAAGTTTAATTTCACATATTTCTAGTACACAAACCCAATTATTAAATCGCAAGGCATCGAAAACAAAAACCAAACAAAAGACCCTTATAATTTACCTACGGTTATTATTTAGTTATTAGTTTTTTATATGTTTATTTACACTTTAATGCATATTTTATTATTCTGATTAATTTCTAATTGCAATTTAAATAATTTATATTTAATTATATTTGATAAAATTTTATTTTTATTTTTAATCATCATACTGAAACACTGATTACTTTATTTTCATCCATGTTTATAATTTGAATTTACCTTGATTTCTCACTGTAATCTCAAATAAATCTATAAAAATTTCAAGATATGGTCATAATAAATTTATTAAAGAAATAATATCAACTTTAAAATGAGATATATATACATAGATAGTTGTATTATAATAACATACAAAGTTTAAGCATGCAAATAATATAAAATAGTTTAATAATGAATATTTTAAATCTTTACAAAATATACAAAATTTTTAGTTATAAGCAAGACAATAAAAATCATTTTAATATTCGATTAGTATTTACTAAACAAATTATATTAATAATAAAACAATTTACTCGTGCAATTAAAGAAGTGCATAAAGAAATCAAGACTATTTTGATCACGCTTATATTTATCCATTATCTATAAAAATATAACAACAAAATATAAAAACAGTAGAAAGATGTTACTCTGTATTTGACTTCTTATGCTCAGTTTATTTGTTAGCAAGATGAAAACATGGTGTAAAGAAATTGCCTACATCCATCGTATGCATAGCTGTTCTCCTTTGGAACAATAACTAAGGAAACAATACAAAGATAACAATTGTTTTCATTAATCAGATGAACAAATATAAATAACAAACAAGACTAAGTTATGAAAAATTTAAATATTTAAATACTAATCGGTAGTTTTGTGTAATTCTGTATACGTACCACTAATAAAATTTCTTTATGCAAAAATTTAATGACGAAAGCCTAAATTTCTTCATCGTATCTTTATTAGTATCGATAATAAATAAATTATGAATCATTTTGAAGTTTAATACATTTTTCAACTACATGACGACGCTTATTATGTTCGTTTACTAGGTTAGAAATTTACCGATGACAGAACGAGAAAATTGACGTCATAACGCATCAGCTGCTTCAAAAACTCGTTATTGATTGGCCGCAATGAATTTCTCATAAATGCTTAACATATTCAAATGATAACAACATTTTTCTGTAAATAAAAAACATTAAATGTAGAAGTTGTATCCCTTTATTAATAATAATAAAATTAATAATCTTTTAAAAATATTTTTCATTATTAAAATTAAAATTAAAATTAAAAACAAATTTTCATATTTTTTCTTTAAAAAATGTAGATTTTTTAAAATATTCCTAAAGCACACAAAAGCAATAATAAAATTAACATGGCTAGGAAACTTAATTTAAAAGTAAAATAACGCATATTGTTCTATTTTGAAAATATTTTTTTTTTCGTATCTACTTTGACATAAATACAAGATATTACATAAATTTATTTTAATATAATTTTTACTCGTTGGGTTAAGGATTTCAAAAAATAATTAAATTTGTTTTATTCAGAAGTCATTGAGTTCAAAGTGTAGCGTATATTATATTAACATAAGAAACAATTTTGCAAATAAAACTGTATGAAAAATGATAAACTCCTCAGAATTATTAATTTAATTTATGGCATACCTATAGCCAATAGTAATACATCCATCGATACACCCATACTTATATATATACTTAAATGATTTTTATAAAAACTACGTCGGAGCTGATCACCACGACATTGTAGTTACGCGATCGTTACGATACTGCCTAAAACTAATAACACTAGGTATTAGTAGCAAACGAAGCTCATAAACTCACTGCAACTTTGCAGTACTCCGACAATAAGGTCATATATACATCACACATTTAAGTGTATAACTGTGAGTAATCCGCTAATTTCGAGTTCCATTGTGTGTTTGAAAAATGCGTTTCATCGTCAGTTATGCATACAATAGCTTGCATTTTTCTTGTGTTCAAACTTATTAAATTTGATAAACAATGATGTTAATTTTAAACGCAACATTTATACTGAGATATTGATTATCGTTTACAAAAATTTTAAATAAATTCATGTATGTTTTTATAAACTCAAAATTTATTAACCGCAAGAATATAAAAATATTAAATATGTAATTTTATTAACAAAATCTCGATTTAAAACTCAAAATTAGTTTTAACATTTATAATTAGACAAACTGTTCATTTTAGTTTTCAATAATTATTATTATTAATACTTATCTTAATTAATCACATTATTTAAGACTATTAAACTGAAATATTTTATAAATCTATATTTATCGTGTTATTGAATTTTTTATTTATTTCGCAATTTTAAATTATAATTTAATTATATAAAATAATTATTTCTATTAAATAATTTTGTAAATTAAAAATACAGTAAATCGATGTTTAATACTTATAATTATTAAACAAAAAATATACTATAAATGAGATTTTACAAATAGTATTTACTTTTTTGTAAAAAAAAGTAGTTATTTCTATGAATTTAGAAAATAAAAGTTATTATTATAAATGAATTTTTTACACAATGTTTTGAAACTATTTGTTTAAATCATCTTTTTATTGATAAATTTACGATCAATGTTTTATCTTTGTGCCAATTATAATAATCTTTTACATATTTTCTAATCAATGTTATGTAGATAAATTTTTTGTATTTGTTTTCTTTTTTTCTTAATTATATTAACAATTTTATAGAAGAAAAAGTTTCTTACTATTTATTACGTATTTTATTATATCACATTTAAACGTCACTATAAAACTCGTTTCAAGCACATATTTGTATAAATTATTTATAATTGATTCTTTTTTTAGTATTTTAAGAAATAAAATTTTAATTTATTGATAGTTTCAATTTTTTAGAAATTAATGTACAAATTTATCATATAATACAAAAGATTAATATTTTTTGTTTGTATATATTATTTCTGAAATTACCATATCTCAAATTTATTTTGAAGTTTTATCAAAAACCAATTAAGAATAATCAAGTGGTTATCATTTACAACTAAATAAGTAAATAATTAAAATACTTCAATAAATGATTTCATTAGTGATTATTATTATTTGAATTGTAAAATTTATTGTAGATTTACTCATTAAAAATTTATGCATTAAAAATTTTTATTATTAATTATATTAATTTATCTTCGGCTTCAAAATATGAAATCACGGTGAGTAATTTTTATGTATTCATTTCTAGTAAATACAATAAGTAACTACAGATTAAAAAAAATCAATAAAAATTAATAATTTATATTTCTATTTTATCTTAATAAGTTAAAATTTATATTTTAAATAAAATATCAACTTTTTATAAATTACAAGTATTTATTTAATATGAAAACTTATTAATGCTTAAAATAATTTACATTTACAGAAAAGGTATATTTTTTATAATTTCATGTATATAATTAATACATAGCTTATAAATGTGAAAAATGAAAGCAAGTGATAAGAATTTGAAATTGAACATAAATTCTATTTTTTTATTTTCATAATAAAAATAGTCTATGCCATATAGAAAGTGAAACTTTATTATACTTTACTTAATCGTATAAAACAATCTATAACTATTATATCATTACTATTATTAAATCAATAAGTAAACATATAAAAACAACATACAATATTAGGTTTTAATCAAGATAAAGATAAGCAATAATGTAACTAAAAAACCTTTGTGTAATAATAATATTGATAAAATAAAATTAGAAGGTAGGAATTAATATCATTCATTCCTTCTAATTAAATCAATACAAAATTAAAGATATTGTACATCTTAAAAATTGTTAATTTTTTTGTTTTTCATTTCGTTAAAATGAAAAATGTGTTTTTTTTTAAATTTTAGAATAAATAAGTTGATTGTAATTAAAAATATAATTAATTAAAAAAATTATTAAAAATTTCTAAATTAATTACATTAAAAGGATAAAATTTTATTAAATTTAGTACTCGTTATTTTCATTGTTTGTTTATGTAGCAAGTATAAATTCTCTGTTATATCTCATATTTGATTCTGATAATATAAAAACTGCACCTTTTTGGATTCAATAGAAATAATTTAGTACAAATACAAATGTAAAGAAAAAGTACTCGTCCGATAGTAATTTGATATCCAAGACTTAAAAAATTAGAGTAGTGATAATTTACTTATGTAATTTAAAAATTGTGGATCCTTACTTGAGAAAAAAAAAGTTGAATAATAAATGATCTGAAATATATTAATGAACAAAGTATTCTCTTATATTAGTATTTTTTGGATAAAAAAAAGAAGTAAAACTCGATTGATATAAAATTAAATAACTTACATGTTTTTCTTGTTTTTTTAGCAACTTCAAAAAATCAAATAAGATTGTTAATATTTTACAATGTGTTTATTGTCAAAGATATATTTTTTAGAAAAATTATTCGTTTTCTAGGCAGTTTTATCTTTTTTACAGTTTAATGGATTCTTAATAGTAAGTATGCATAAAGATATCAGAACAGATAAATCAAATCAATTAATAAGGATTATATAAAATTTATTTATTTTAATATGAGTTTTTAAATATTATAAATAAATATTAAAAGTATTATCGCAAGGATATGTGTATTTATGCATATATTTATACATGTATTTAATCGTATTACTAGATTTTATATATACATAATTTATGTATTTCTATTTTTCTTTTGGTTATAAGTTAATAACTTGTAATTGCAAATTTTAATCAATTATTTAATATATAATCACATAAGACGATGATTATAAATCTATTTTTAGTACTATTATTGTTTGTATTGTTGTTATAAGTATGTGCATACGCTTCGATAGGCATGTGTATATTACAAAAAATTATTTTTATGTACAATTTTTTGTACATATATACACAAATATGACTAAAAAATAGACAACGAGATATATATTATGTTAATTATAATAATACATAAGTGCTTAAAATTCTGTTTAATAGATTAATCGGTATTATTTTAACTTTGTAATTTTTTTGATGTTTTATTTATTCAATTTTGGATTGAATTAGCATAATTAAAAATAATAAATTGGTTCCTTTTTAAAAAAAATTTTAAAAAGTACCAAAATTTTTTTAAATTTTATAAATTATTATAATTTTATTTTATAATAGTACATTAGCTAGATTAACAATATTGAATTTACAGATATATTGTATGAAAAAAACAATAAGAAAATAAAATGTTATTAGCCTACACTTTTCTATTTCTTATTGTTCCTATTTTATATGTTGAAAAACTTTAATATAATAGTTACAACATTAATACTAGTATATATAAATAAAAAATATATTTAAAATAAACCAAAAAAAAATTAATTAATTATAGAAAAGGATCTAATAAATGTATTATAAATTTGTTTAAATCGTGTATGTTTCAGTATTTATAATAACGTTTATGTTGATTAAGAGTTAAAAGTTATGAAATCAAATATAAAATTCGAGCTTGTATACTTTATTTTACTTCTAGATAAAAATTGTATGAAAATATGCATTAATGACTATTAAGGGGTGACTAAGGGATCCCAAACCCCTTATGCAATACTACAAAATTAAAGAGGTAAAATTAACACTATTATTATATTGTTACATTAAATCAATATTGATTAAATCAAAATAATATTATGATTGACTAATTTTTTTTCTAATTCCTGCATTAGACTTACATTAGATTTGCCGCAAAATCGGATAACATCACGAAAGAGAACATTTTTTAATATCATAATTTTATATATATTCTTAATACATATTCTTACGTATATTTATTGATGCTATCTAACAAATATAAGAGAAATGATCGATGAACGTCAAGAGCAAGTCCTATTGATTTAATGTAGGAATGTTCGTATTTCAATAGTAAAAAAAATTTCAACAATATCGATAACAACAAAATTATTTCAAAAGTATATGCATTGCTAATTAATTCTGGAATAAATAAATATCTTTATCAAGCGAATATAATTTTTTTGAACCGGATACAAACTATTTACAAACTATTAATTTTTATATATAAAATATAATTTTTCATTTAATTAAGCAAAAGTCTGGTAGTATTTGCCACGCGGTTTAACATAATCAAAACTATAATCCAATTTTAAAATAATTTTTTCATTTAAAATAAATAACGTAAAAAAATTGCGATGTAGTAGGAAAAAACTAAAATAGAGCATTCAAAATTACGTTGAATGAAATAATTTTCATTACAATTTATTGACTACACAACTATAATATGATATACATTAAATTTATAAAAATAAAAAAATATTTTACGTGTATAAAGCATTTTCTCGTTTATTAATATATTAAAATAATTAAATTAAAATGAAAATAAATACGGTAGGATTTTAAAAATCAGTCTAAACAGCAATGAATTTGCAGTTTTTTAAGACTAGAATTTTTTAAATATATTTTTATAACTGTTTTTAATAGAAAAGAATTTACTTTTATTGATTCTGAATTGTTATTCGTATATAGTTATATAAAGTTGTAAATTATAAATCAAATTTACCGTGAAATAAGAAAATAATTATAGCGTTTATAGTGGTAAATTCTAAAAAAAAAGCTTAATACTTAACGATTACTGGTAATAAATTAATGCAGATTAGTACATATATAGATTAAATTAAAATATAATAGTTATCGATAGGTCGAGTAACAATAATAAAAATAACAAACAATTCATTGTTTAACAAGAAAAATTTTTATAAGAAAAAATAAAGAAATATTATGCACTGTCTTATTTATATAATTTTATATTATTATTAAATAAACAAGAGGTTACACTAATAAAACACTTAATTTATACTTAACATTTAATTAAAATAAAATCTTTTCAAAAATATTCAAGCGTAAGGTGATTTAATTCAGAATATTAAAAATTTTAAAAATATTCAAATAATCTAAGAGTTTGTAATATTTTTTCAGGAATTCCGCAGAAATGTTCAATACCATTATTGAATAAAGGCAAAATTTTCCAACATACGATAAAAAATCACAACATATATATGTATTGGCAAAAACAACATAATTAAAATATTAATTACATGGAAAAAATTGCTAATATTCATTAAAATTTATGAAAAATGATGAAATTACGAATTTTTATGGATAAGGTTATTTATCTAGCTGATAAAGCTTATTATTATAGAACTCAGATAATTGTATGATTATAGTAAAATAATAATAACTAATTCAGCATGAAATAATATCTTCAATATTAATTTTTTAAATTATAAGTATATTGATCTTACTTAAATAATCGTGTAGAGTATTTTACGAACAAAAGAGGATGGCCTACATTAACACACAAAGACGATCTATATCTGCAAAAAATCTGACTTGTAAACTACGGTACTTAATACCTAAAGCGACTTTAAATTTCAATGTAATATATAATTTCTTTATCTATTATGTAAATTAGAAATTTAAATTAAAAATATTCAAAATTGAAACTAAAATTTTTTTCTTTTTTATAAGCGATAAATATTTTAAGCGCTTTTTTTCGTAGTAAATATAGTGATTTTACATAAAAAAAAAACAGCGCGTGGTATAAAAATAATTTCTATTATTTTATATTTTATAAAATTTTTTATCTCGTACAGCGGATGTACTTCGTTATATAAATTCTCAGTTACAGCAAACGAGATTAATACATTAGAACAAAGAAACAAACATAAAATGAATTATTTCACAATTAAGATAAGAAATTGCTTGATTAAACAAGGTATAAGTAGCCATAATATTGATTAAAAGGAAATAAAATACGTGGGTTAATCATCTTTAAATCTTTTAATAGAGCTAATAAAAAATATATTAGAGATATTATGTACCTTAACGAACTATATTATATCGTTACATTATATAAATTACAAAAGTTGAAATATTTTTTACATGTTTTTTGTTTCACGAAAAACTAGAAGTCGATTAATATTAAAATTAAAACACCGAAGAACAAAAATTAAATTTATTACATCATTCAAAGTAAAAGTAGAATAATTTCTTTTTAAGAAAATGAATAGCTTAATTTAATTATTAATAATTTTAATTTAACAATTAAATTCTCGATATAAATTTTTTACGTTCTTTTGTAATAAAATGAAATGCAAATATTTGTAATATTTAAATTAAAATGTTCGTTATATCGTTCATTTTATATTCATATCTTCATTTAGTAAAACATGATTATATTCAATTGAGCTACCAAATTTCCTCTCCTCCTTTTATTATCCTCAAGGCAGATTTACAAGTTTTGACATACGCCAAATTAAAGATGGTGCGAATCGTTCCAACTCAACCTCCTATTTCGTTAAATTTTGCCTAGGTTAAGTAAAGTTATTAAAAACTGGTCATTGTATATAAAAACTCGAACTTGAACAATAATTACGAGCTCGATTATCGGTGTTTGTAACGAGTATGTAATAAGTCTATAAGAATATATATAAATATGTTTACCCCCGCTTCGATAAAATGCTATATTTCGTTGTTATTTTTTGCGTACCCTACGTTTAATATTCAGACAACAAAATACTGCCACGGTATAAAATATTACAAAATTAGAATGAAAAATTATTTAAATTACGAGCAATACAATAATAATTTCTTTTTGAAAGAAAATCTTTCACAAATAATAGATAATACTTTTGATATCGATACGTACAATATATTTTGACCTATATATATGGAACATATTTGTTCGTTACAAGTTATAAAGCAAAAATTAAAAAGAATTCAACCGTACAATTTAAAAAAATATTTACAATGGCTTATTAAGATAAATTATATTCGCGATTTTGTGAGCGAATGAAAAAAAAAATGTTTAAATTATCTCACGATAATGTAATTGGTTTAATATTTTTTAATTTATTCGGTATCCATTATCAACGACGACGCAAAAAATTTGTAAAAGTGTTTCTAATTTGGACGCGTCTGGCAGTCAATGATTTGCGGTTCGCAGATAAACGAAATCAGCTGTTAATTGTCATATTGACAGCGTCAGCGTCTGCGAGAGATGAACGACGAACGCTCGCAATGCATAAACACTCGCTTGATTATACCCGAATGCACAGCGAATCGCAAACGTATAGAATTGTCTTTCGTAGATTTATCCTCGTGTACGCATCCTATTATCGTATAAATACAAGCATCCGATGAGTAATCGATTTCACTTCGGCGTGCGCATTCCAAACATGGACTGAAATTTCACTTGTACAACAGTGTCGACGAGTTGATGCCAACTGCCGACGCAAAAAAAGAACGCAGCCCCCGCTAAATTGTGAAAGTAGGTTTTATCGTAATTTCTTTGTTCGCTGTTTGAAGTACAATCAGAGACGCGGCAAACAGGTAAAAGTATTTGTTTTATTTTTATCTTCTGTACACATTGATTGTTAAGCGTTCATTCTTGCATATATTAGTCAAACGTCAACAACATATTCGCCAAACGAATCGCAGAAAAATTTAAATCGATATTGCTTACGAACGAATTTTCTTTTTTTCTTTCTAAACAACTCGACGAATAGTTTTCTCCTCGGTCCTCGGTTTCGTACGATTTATCGAATACTTAAAGTTATACTCGCTGCCGCTCGAGCAACCATTTAAAATATTGGTAAAATATTGGTAAAATATTGGTAAAACATTGGTAAAACATTGGTAAAACATTGGTAAAACATTGGTAAAACATTGTGAAAGAGCACGAAAATTCGTGAAAAAAATTTGTTGGTTTCGAGCTGACGTATACAAGTGCATAAGTTGGATGTTACCGCAGATGTAATATAAATATTTTTAAACGCTTTTACGAACTTGGAGCGTCGAGCATTGTCATATTCTTATAAACGTTTAAAGTCGAAAATATTGGTATTAATTGATAAAATAAGACACCTCCCAAACGAGTTTTAAGCAATAGCGTGATGCGTCGAAAACACGAGATTTGTCTGCTGCTAGTACCGCTGACTAGATCGTATTCAAAATTTGTGAGTGTAAACGAGTAAAGCTACTCCGAAGAAACGTCGCTTGAAAAATGTGCCGTAACTATTCGTTGTGATATCCTTGTCGATATTTTTCAAATTTCCCCGAGAATTAAAACGTCGATTAAAATTGATTTATTAAAACGTCTACTCGCGACTAGTTTTGAATTAAGGTTCGATCGGGTAACCTTCAATACTTCCGAACCTAAATATAATATCTTCACATTTTATTTAAACATAAATAAAGTTTATCCACGCTTTATATTGCACTTAAGCAGGCATGCTAGTGTAAGTTCCAGTGAAAATTGACATAAATTACAAAATTTATCTTATTTAACCATCCACTTATATTTAGTCATGTAGATCGTTGATTCCGTTCGAAGGCAAAAGACAGAGAGAAAGAGGACACTGGTGTATTTAAAGAATATTAAAGGTCAAGGTATTTTATTTATCGATTCAGCCCTCAAATGTCACTAAAAAATGGCTGTGATAAATCCTATCGAGAGGTGGAGCCTTCCGGATGGGCTATTCTGCGTCATCTTTGCAAAACAAACATGGAACACTTTGATTTATACCAAGATGAAGGTGGGATGAGAATCAAAGGTGCATCTTTGGTAGTGCTAGACACATTGGACAATCTTGGATGTCCTTACGGAGAAATATCTAATATTGCACCGCTATTTGATTTCGATGAAAATACACCGGGCAACGGATACAGAAGTTTCTTAATTTTGGTGGATAGGTGCATTATGCATACTACGCTAGTCTGTCGAGAAATTCACAACCAAAAGGATTCGATGCTTTTTCGAAAAACATACTACATGAGGTTCGTTTATTTTAGAATATTTTTAAGATCGTACAAATTTATTAACAAAAAGTAGACACGAATATAATTTGCTTTATTTTATTACATTGATAAACATGGTAATTTTTATAATATCCGATAATAAAATTTATTCAATAAAAATACTTGGTTTGACGTATTAGTTAACATAATTCAAATGTAAACAGAAATTTATAACTTTTTATTAAGTCAAATGTTTTAATAACATATATTTATGCGTTATTCTTATCCTTTAAAGATTAAATAAATAGTAAATAATTCTCTTTACTGTAGACATTAGAAATATAAGAGAAAAATATTAACTATTTTTTTTAAATTAACTTTTTGATAATTTTATTTAAATAATTTTACCGTTAAATATTTTAGTGTACTTATTGTATTTGTATTTTATTTTTTTATTAGGGAGATAGAAGCTTATTCTCAATTGTTGGCTTCGCTTTGTACCTGTCTACAACACATAAAATTGCTCTATTCTTGGCAAAAATTAAAGGAAAACGAAGAACATTCCTTGTTTCTATTAGACGAACAAAATGCCCAAGAAATTTTAAACCAAGCTGAAAATATTAATCAGTATTGTTTTTATGGTAGATGTCTAGGCTTTCAGGTAATCGATCGTATCCCTTTCTTTATCTTTGACATTTGATAAATAAATTTTTACTTGTATTGTTTGGTTAAAAATAAATATTAAATTACGAACATTTTCTTCTAAAAGTTAATTTTTTTTAAATTAATTTTAATAATGTTTAATAAATAACTTTAAAAATATTGTTTTAATTAAAATTAAATTTTATAAAGTACTAAAATTCTTTAAGTATTTATATTTTTTTATTTTGCACATTTATTGGGTTATATAAAATAAAATTAAAACAATTGTTTTTAAAAATTTAATTAGTAGATATTTAATATCATGTAAGATCTTAGTAATCTCCTTGTAATATTAAATAATTATTTATAAAATAGAAAGGATTTATAATTAATTGTATATTATTTGAGAACTTTAAATATAAATTATTAAAAAAATATCTTTTTAGTTCTGCGATAGTATGAAAATTGTTTTAAAAGTTGTCTCGGTTGGTATGGCATCGTTTAGCGAACTTTTTTATACAAACGGTTCTTTATTCGGGAGATGTTCAAACTCCCTGCAATACTTGATGGATCCCGAAGCAAGAGCTCGCAGGATAGTAACCATATCCCAACACGCAGACATTTCTTTTTGCCAAGCATTTTGGCACTTAAACGAAAGCGGTGAGTCCTATTCATTTAATTAAATACTTTATTTCAATCTAGAAAGGATAAAAAATTTTGAATATTAAAAAGCTACATTTTCAGTAATACAAATTTACTTTACCGTTATGTCTTAAAAGACAACAATAATTTAAAAAGATTTATTTATAACTTATAATTGCAATAATTTTTCAGACTTAATACTCAGCTTGCCACAGATAGTGATGCCGACCTTAGCTATAAATCAATTAATATCGATACCACCAGAAGAAATGGAATTTCCAACATTAAATGGTTCAAACGTTAAAATTCCTATCCCTAGTAGTCATATTGGCAAAAAATCGATCGATGTTCGATTACTGAGTACTAAACGTAGAATAGGAATGGTAAGCATAAATTTTGTAATATTTAATTGATAGTTTATAAACAAATCTCAAGATTTTTCAAGTAAACATTTACTAGATAAAAATAAAAATTAGAATGCACATAATTATAAAATTTAAAAAATACATTCGTGGAAAGTAACATCTTTAAAATTACTTCCATAAATGCATTTAATTAATAAACATTTAATTTGTTATAATTATTTTATAATTACATTAACAATTTTTATTATATTTAATTTTATTATATTTTACTTACCCTCATAATTTTTTTATCGTTTTAAATAGCACTGAAAACTTTTTTAATCATTTTGAACGCTAGAAAATTATCTACGGCTATCTATAGGTTACTATTTGTGATAAAAAATATTATAACTTAAACATGAATCTGTATGTGATTATTTATAAATAAAAAGATAATGTAAAGTAATAAATAGCAAGTGTAATACAAACAAATAAATATAAAAGTCGTATCTATAAATTTTTACAACAAACTGTTTTTAAGCTCATGATAATTTGAAATATATATATAATCAACAGATATGCATGATTTATAACTGATGAAGTAGAAAGAACAACGGCGGTAGGGATAACTAGAGGAGAGTGTCCGGGTAGAAGGGGAAACGATAGAAAGGGGGGAGAAAAAACGGAAAAGAGAAATATTCATAATGTAGATATGCATAGGAAAATGACACAAAACCGGAATCGTACTAATATTTATCGATATGTATAAAAAATTTTAATTGGAACAAAATTATAAGTTCAATTTCAATCACAACGACTAACTGTATTCAATTCGAACGATTAATAAACTGCTAGGAAATACATTGTTATTTTATTCAACGGTAATATATTTGAATTCATTGCTGAAAATGTTAAAAAATATATAAATTCATAATAAACAATATCAATCTGTTATTGGTTCCATAAATTTCAGAAATATTATTTACATTATTTTAAAAACAATAAATCGTTGTCATTCAAAAGTCACGTTGCATACTACAACTACGCTAATAACTATTCGGTTTACCGTCGAAAACAAATTAAACTATAAAATTAATTTAAAAAAAATTATAATACCTTATTTTCTGATAAAAAACAAAAAGTATGCGTAAACAAAATTGTATAAATTAAAAAAAAGAAACAGCGCTTTGCTTAACAAAATAATATTTGCAGCATCGATAATATTACGTAGAAAAACGTACAAAAAATTATTGTTGTATACTTTGAAAACTTAAGCATAAAAATTAAATACTTTAGGCGTCATGAAAAACATAGCAATAATATTTATAAATAAAAGAAAAATAATCAATAGCATCGGTTTAAAAATAATATTTTGAAATAAATTATAATTTTAAATTATATGACAATGTACCAAAAAAATTAAATTTTACGACTATTTACCATTTACACAGGCTAAAGTGAAATACCGATGTTAAGACGTTTCATAAAACATTAAACATATTTTTTAATTTAAATTTTTAATAAAAAATTTTCATTTTTCTGTGTTACATAACATATCCACGTACAAATTTATATTATCATAAGATCAAATAAATTTTTACTGCGCAAATCGATTTATACGACTCATCTGAGTTGTATCCGAGTTGTCCATACTTTGCTAATATTACAATTTAGTTTATTCTTCCTGTAATAAATTATTTTCCTTGTAATTTCATATTAAATTATTATTATTATTATTATCTAACTATCGATTATTTTTTATTTCAGAAAATAATCTACAGATTTATATAATCTATTGACGATATTAATAAGAAACAAAATTATTTAATTGCATTAATAAGAATCAATTTATAATCATTGTTTTTACGATGTTTATAATTCCGAAGCGTAAGATTATTATATTTTTAATATAAAGATATTTGAAATCGTTCGATTGGTATAGATAATTTATAAAAATAAATAATTGTTAATAATAATCGGTAATATTAAAAAAAAATTAAAAGAAAATTTAACGAATAATATCGTACTTTTATTTAATTTCCAATTATACAAAAAATATTTTACAAAAATACAAATAATCTATGAATTATCGAAAGCACATTTTAGGCTAACAAGGTTATTTCTCTTAATAACGTATATAAAGAATTATTTCGGAAATGCGATCCGTTGTAAAGTTTTAAAGTATAAGAAAAGCATTCGATTAACAAATGTATACGCTGAAATAAAATAGATGAAAAACCTAAAAAAATAAATATTTACTTTAATATAAGGACGCGTTACCGAGTTTGAATAACCTACTTATCTACCAAAGATCGACCAATAATTTTTATATTATGAATTGTGTTTAACAATTTTTATATCGCTGGATCAAATTTATTACAACTGTACAATATGTATCACCGCGTTCTCTACGTAAACGTAAGATTTGATCGAATTAAACGCAATATTATATTATATTGCAAGAGACTCGATTTACTTTATTTAAGATAATTGCTTACGGTGCATTACTCGACGAAGATGGTTGAATCGGTATCGGTATACGAGGGGCGCATCAACCACCGATCGTACTTTAGTCCGGACACGTTTCACGTTGCAGGTAGGCTCGGGGAGTGTGAAAGGTCTACTGTCGGACCAATCGGAAGCTCTGCTGATTCACTGTCACGGGGGTGGCTTCGTCGCCCAAAGCTCGCGTTCCCACGAGGCTTACATGCGCACCTGGAGCCACGAGCTAGAGATACCGATACTCAGCATCGACTACAGCCTAGCCCCCGAGGCGCCCTACCCCCGCGCCCTCGAGGAGGTCCTCTACGCCTACGTCTGGGCGCTCAAGCACGCCGATTCGCTGCTGGGGAGCACCGCCAAGAAGGTCATCCTCGTCGGTGCGTTGTTTCATTTCGTTTTCATTTCGACCTTTCGTTTCGACCTTTCGTTTCAACCTTTCGTTTCAACCTTTCGTTTCAACTTTTCGTTTCAACCTTTCCTTTCAACTCTTCATTTAAAATCTCATCTTCTTTTATTTTTATATATTTCGTCCCTCTTAATTTATAATCGTTTCGATAAACGCGTCACACGGGACGAACGCAATTTTTTTTCTTTATTTTGTTATTCCGTCGCGTCGGTGCCCGGTGAAATATCTCTTTCACAAATACTTTTACAGTGTAATAACCGACTACAGCGTGATAAGCGACTGATTAAAAATAACTGTAACGCTACGTAAAAGTGCATCGATGGATACGGTAATGCGCGATAAACGACAACTTTTTTTCAAGTTAGAATATTATGCTTCTTTGTCATCGAATACGCGAAATCAATCTTTTTATAAATGTTCTTGGAATTTGTTACCTTCGTTTATAAATTATTGTCTACACCGCCACGATGGATGGGTAAATTGTTGAAGAAAATGTTGAAAAAACTGTTGAAAAAAATGTTGAAAAAAAATGTTGAAAAAAATTGTTGAAAAAAAAATTGTTGAAAAAAATTGTTGAAAAAAATTGTTGAAAAAAAATTCTTTAAAATATCCTAAAAATAGCTTATCTTGTAAAATTATTATTTATTCGAGTCATCGACATCGATACTGCCTCGCTTATTTGTTTCAACGGTTGCGTTACTATAAAATTATGTACGCACTCTCTTTATAACAAGTTTTAAGATTCGAGTGTAAAATTAAAGATGTTTTACATTGATTTACTTTTATTGTTTTCTTAGTGTAAAAAACAAGGAAGGGTGTAAAAAAAATACATAAACAATAAAACCTCGAACTAAAGTATCCGCGCATTTTAAAAGTTTTCGATTATACCACTCGGTTGGCACAGCAAACTGTCAGCCTCGTACCGACGGTCGTTGGTTTTTCGTCGTCAGTTTTTCGTCGTCGGGTTTTCATCGTCGATCACTTGTTTCACTTGTTTTCCGGCGCGCTCCGATTTTCCTTTCTTTCTTTCTGACTGCATTTGTTTTTAATAAAACAATATCGAAGACGAGCACTCCGCGTCGTCGATGCTAACTGTTTCGATCAACCTGTTAATATTAATAATTACACATATATTTTAAAGCTATCGATAACAATTGGGTAAATTATATTTTATATATAATATATAAAAGTGGGTTTTCAACGATATATTTAGATGGTTAAAAAAAAAGAAAATTCTTTCATCAATGGTATATAAGTTTAATGTATTCAAAATTTATAATTTATAGACTGGTAAATAAAACTATATGATCGATACAAAATAAGCGCTGAATAGGTTATGCGAACGACGGTAAATATAATTATCAGTAGCGAGTATAAATATTTTTCATTTCTCTTCTCCGATTCGATCAACAAGTTTTTAAATTATAAATTATTCTATTTGTTTGAAAAATTAATAAAAACTCTTTTTATCTATGCATCCGTACAGGAATATTCTAGCGAAATTGTGGCTTTTATAATGCAACGATGACCAATAATTTGTTAGTTATATTCCATTACGTGTGGTTAATTACTCGTATTATCATTACTGCGTATCTTTATTTATTATTGAAAACGTATTTTAATGTATTTTCGAAACTATTAAAAGAAAACAACAATTTTCTTCGGAATAAATCTAGAATATTTGATGCAACTTAAATATAATAAAAAGTTTCTCCACTAATTATTGCATTTTTAATTTTTAAGCCTATTCTAAATTTTGAATTATTTTTCAAATTATTATTTTAATAAACTATTTAGAATATACGTATCTTAAAACTCATTAAAGCACTTATAAAATTTTAAAGGGCGAAAGATATTTTTATAATTCGTATTAAATATAGTGTATACTATTTTTTAATTAATTACAAAATCTTATATTTTATATTATAAACAAAGGTAGGTTAAAATAGATAGTATATTAATTATCTTACTCGATGATATAATGTAGGAATGTAATTATATAAGAATGTAAAAAGTTATTTTTTTTTTAAGTTGCTAGTATATTACAAGTCGGAGATTAAATTTACTAAGATCAATTAAATATATATTTTTATACGTAATTACAAAAATCATCTTGTTAAAAAAAATAAATAATGTTATTTTATGCCAAATGAAATTTTAAAATTTGAAAAAATATTTAGTATATACTTACATGTGTAAAATAATTAAAAAGTTATTAAATATATAGAGTTTAATAATGTAACCAAAAAATTTTTAATAGAAAATCTTTAATAGCATCTATGTTATAATTAAATTACCTTAACCAATTTTAAGTACTTAATAATATAATTATAATCATAATTCAGACAAAATATAATTAAATTTAGAAAATTGATAAATGCAAATTTATGACTTTTCTATATCAATGATGGATAAATTATGTCAAAAAAAAGAATTTCTTTATATCAAATATATATTAATAAATACTGTTTATATACATATATATATATATATATATATGTATATTTATTTATTTAAATGGACGAATCTTTTATGTATAATACTTTTATTATTTTATTCAACAGGTGATTCAGCTGGGGCTAATTTAATTTTGGTAACAACCATTAAATGTTTAGAATTAAACATCAGAATACCAGATGGAATATTCATGGCTTACACGCCAGTTTTAGTCGACGTTGTTCCATCTCCAGCTCGTTTACTATGTCTTAGCGATCCTATTCTACCTTTTGGTTTTATGATGCGTTGTTTAAAGGCTTACGCAGCTACGGACCCCAAAGAAGAGCAATGGTAAATTATCGTTAAAAATTTCTTGGATATAATTTTTGCCTACGTTAAAATGACGAGTGTAATCGAATAACACATACTATTTTAGGGAAAAAGAATCCGTGGACGAATTGATCGAACTTGATAAGTTGGATACCGAATCATTTGCAGAAGTGAGCGAAAGTGATTTGATAGCCTTGGCTCTAAGCCCGACTGGTAACGACGATCAAAATGCTCTAAAGTTAGCATCACTACCTTCGGATTCAACTTTAAATTCCGTTAGTTTAACAGACGTCGATATAATCGAAGGTCAGCATGTATTTTAAGAAACTACTTTTGACATTAAGAAATAATAATAAGATACTTTATCGATAAGAACTAATAGAAACCTAATAATTAATTTCATTATAAACACTTTCCAAGAAGGTACTAAAAATTCATTAGAAGAAGCAAAGTCTCAAGAGTACATAAAACGATTTTTGGATATGTATAAGAATTCACGATTTGGGTCAGCGGTACCAATTTTAAACAAGGCAAAAAGTGTGGAGAGTAACGGAGTAAACGATACCAAGTCTTGGTCTTTCTTTAGTTGGAACTCCAACAAAGATAATAAGATTAAGATCCCTAGGTACTTAGAAATGAAAGGCGGTAAGAATATGTCGGAAGAATTTAAATTCACAGTGCCCAAAGACATCTACCTAAGTCCCTATCGTGCTTCTGACGAAATATTAAAAAGACTTCCACCGATTAAAATTTTAGTAAGTTATGAATTCATTTAATAACTCGTGTGATATTTTACACGCATAACGATTGCTTTAATTTTTGTTAACATTTTGATTTATACCAACAACAAATATTCAAAAAATATTATAAAATTAGTCGTAAACAAAAATTCATTCGTTAAAAATTTATATAAATAATTCATATAAATAATAATAAAAAATTGTTATAAATAATTTTTATAATTATACATTAATTATATTTTGGAAGTTAAGTTCATTAAAAAATTAAAGCTTTTAATGTTGGTATTAATCTTTTATTACTGATATTAACATCGATAAAAAACATTCTTGTTATTATCTTTTTTAAAATATTAATAAGTTTGATCGATAAAACTTTTTATATTTTTAGAGTTTGGAATTGGATCCATGCTTGGATGATTGTGTAATGTTTGCAAAAAAACTCAAATCTATAGGAAATTCGGTTACCTTGGACGTACTACCCGGTTTACCTCACGGTTTCCTTAATTTTTCAGTAGTACGTATACAACATTAATATAATTATTAAATTTATATATCTAAATTTTAATTTATTCTGTTAAGGTATCAAAGGAAGCACACGAAGGTTCATTGGTGTGTGTGAAAAGAATACGTGAACTAATAGAAACGTAACGATAGGTGTCCTAAAAGAAAGTATATACGTGAAAGAGTCGTAAATATTAATTTTTAATAAAGCAAAATGAAGAAGCTCTGTACACAGGATAAAAATTACCGATATACATAGTCGATTTTGTAGTAACGTGAATTTTGTCCAATATTCACAGATTTGCTAATATTTGCTGAAGATTTTTTGTTATAATTTTGAAATTTTACTAAATACAATTATCGCTTTTTACAATTTATAATAGAGATGAGAACGGTTTTTACAAAAAATAAGAGTTAAAGTATCGAGTCAAAAATGATCTATATATTTACGAACAGGGTCCAATCAAACTCTTTTATGCAGTTTTTACTATAATGTCGCTTTTTAAAAAATCAGAGAATATTTTTATTCTTATTATATTACTTTGTTATAATGAAATAAGTTGTGATGTTTAAAATACATGTATTTATTTATAATATTATATTATAATAAAGAATGAACTAATTTTTTTACTAAAAATAATTCTTTAAATTAAAATGGTGCAATAATATAGTATTTATCTATTTAAATAACATATGTAAAGAGATTAATCACATTAGTTTAAATTTTTTAATTATAATCACGATATGGCTTAGTATTTAAAATTATGTTTAAACAAACAACTACTTTTTATTTATTTATCTATCCTTAGAATTCGTAATTTTATTTTATATATATATATATATATATATAAATTTTTTAATAAAGTTGCGTTAAAAAACAAAAGTTTTTGTATGTATCAGCACTAAATATGTTGAAAAAAGAGTAAGGATTATAACGATCGTAAAGACCTCTTGTTTTTACTAACTATTGTTCGATAATGCGATAAAAAGCAGAAATTCATGCTTCTGTGAATATACTATTACATAACTATATGGACTAGTCTTTGATGTTTAATGTAATTATATTATCTTTAAATATAAGATGTACTGATTTTTTATATAAAAGAAAAGAAAACGCATATAATATTTCAAGAAAAATGTATTTACATGCAATCCCAGAACAACATTTGATAAAGAGATATGCATTTATTATTTAATTTGTACAATAGACGGTTTAATATAAAAGTAGGGTGGAGACCGAATGCGGAGGACAGGATACTTGTAATATGAATTTATATTTACTGGGCAATCGATGAATTATGAGGTCGCAACGTTTTCTGCAATACATGAGCATCTGCAGGCTCGATCCTTTTGTAGTAATGCTTTTTTGTTTCTACAATCTGGAAGCCAAACATCTTATAGAAGTCAATAGCTCCCTCGTTGTTTACTTGAACATGTCTATTAACAAAATAAAATTTTAATCAAGCACAATAAAACAAACTTTGATAAAATGCAATAATGAATTTTAACTATTATTTCTATTGATTAAGAAAATTATATGTTTATTATCAATTTTCTTAAAATTATTCGTTTAATTAAACAAACATTTACATAATTTTTTATTTTTAGTTACTTTATATACATCAAAAAAAAATATAGTAAATATAAATATTTAAAATATATTGTATAAATAATATCAGATTGATGAATAAATATTTTTATAAAATATCTATACATATTATAATATATAAGTAACGATAAAATATAAATTATAAAATTATTGATTTTTGCAAAATTTTAATAAATTGATAATTAATGATAAAATTTGTAAATATATATAAAATTTCACTATATCTTGTTTTTATTCTTTACAATTATATAATTAAATACTAATTAATCTTAATTTATGATTAAAATATTGTACACACTGTTACTTTCAAATTTATTCTATTAAAATAATTATTATGAATCTTTAAAAAATATTATAGTATTTTTGTGTTTTATAAACTTACAAAAAAATTGAATCAAAGTTGCCATCTCTATCAACGTAATTCAAAACATGTTGTACCATAACTGTTCCGATTCCAAGTCTTCGATATGGATACAAACAGCCTAACGTCATTATATACAATCGTCGAGAATTTTCAGATGTGTCTACCCTACAGCAAACTGCTCCAACCTATATTATAAGCACAAAAAATTTAAAAGAATAAATTTAAATATAACGTTGATTATAAGAGATTTTACTGTACGATATTGAAATAATAAAGCATACATACGACTATGTCATTATAATAAGCTAATTTTGCTAATTCTCCTGCCTCTAAAACATCTTTATAAAATTTTTCGTTATAAGATACTGGGAATACTACTTGGTTTAATAATTTTAGTTGTTTAATATTGTGCGGCGTTACATCACCCAATTCAATTTTTGGTCTGAAAAAATTAAAAGGAGTAAGTAAGTTAGTTAAAGAATCAAAATTAATATTAATTAAATATACAAAACAAATAATTAAAATACAATATATAAAAATTATTTTATAGCTTGAATAATAGTTTTTTTGCTTAAAATTTTTAAATAATCAATCAAAAATTTTTTACTTAGATAAATAAAATAAATTATATTAATTTCCATAAAATATAATAATTTAAAAATTTTTTTAAAATTACTTATTACAATTGGTATTTGTAAATGATTTTAAAAAATAAATACAAATGGTGGTTATTCTTAAATTTATTAACCAATTTTGCAAAATCTTTTAAAATTACAAAAGTAAATTATGAATTTTAAATGATTTTACAAAATTACTTTTTTATAAAAGACTTTATAAATAACTTTATTAAGAATTAAGAAAAAATTTTTAATGTTTGATGAATCATTAAACGAAGACCGATTTAAAGTTTATTTATTCATGAATGTAAAACAGTAACTTAAACATCAGTGTAATCGTGGGACGTTTGTTACAAATTTACGAAAAAAGAATTTAATCTTAATAATAAGAAAAGAATAGGATTTATTGAAATAAATAATACGAAATAAAAACGTGTTATCAATTATTCTTATAACTGAAAGAAAAATGAAACGAAAAACTCTGATAAAATTAAATTATTTTGAGGTTATATGAATATATTTTAAGGTTATTATTAACTTTTTAAGATATTTAAAGTGAACATATTCATAAATTACATTCGAATAAAATAAAATGTATATATAATTAAAACTACTCTTCGGGCAAGAGTAGAAAAGTTGTTGGCAAATATAACCTCTATCGACCACGATTTAAAGAAATGGAAAAAGTTGAAATACAACTGACCGAGTCATGTTTTTCAATTGAGCTTCCACGTGAACACTTTAGTGGTTAATCGCGCGGGCTCGAAAATGTTGTGAACACTATATTTCTTAACTTTGGATGCGCGCGAAAATAAAAACTATCGAGAAAAATATAACAAAATTTCTGCTCCTCGAGTAAAGTTATCGGTACGATTGAAACCCGAACAAGTGGCGAGTCGCGAGACACAAACTGCGCTACCTTTTTTTACTCTGGTTCTTGGCGCGCTCTACGGATGAGACCCCGAAGGAAAGACTTTCATCTTTGAATTTATTCAACCAACTTTCAGCTTTTCATTCAATTGTTATCGCTAGTGCAAGAAGCACAGTGGCACTCGGATTTTAATGATAATTTTAATAATAATTTATTCGTGTTTCAAAAAAATAACTATATCTTTTAAAACAAATTTTTAACAGCATTGATTACATGTTCAATAAATTTGCTTAAAGTATCGATACAAACTCATATAAAAATTTAATATACTCTTTATTAAGTCTTTAAATAAAATCTAGTTCAACTTTTTATTCTTGATAAAAAATCAGATTTGGTGGCTAATTGTTATATTAGATGTATCGAACTTTATTTCAATGCCCGAATAAAAGGCAATCCACTTATTCGCGTTGTATCGTAAATAAAACTCACACGATGGAGAACTTATCCTTTAAATTCGTTCGATTTGTTCCAATAAAATTTACCTACGTTAATTACAAAAACATACAAAAATAAGATAAATTTATTTAGCAGTTTTAATTATTACATGTTTATTTTGTTAATTATAGTTACAATGTTTTATAACGCTTTCGTATTTTTATAATTAAATTTCTTTATAACGTTTTTTTTCACTTACGTAGTAGCGATTAGTTGTCGGTTGACCTTTCAACGACAAATTTATACATTGTATAAATGTATATTCTAAATAAATATTTTTGCTAATAAATTTTTTTGTTAATTGGCTTATTTTTCGAAACATTTTTATTTGTTACCCAAAAATATTTGTAAGAAATTAAGTTTATCGTTATAATTGCAAGAAACAATGGTTAATATGGATAACAATATTTAAAATATTCATTACGTAAAAAACAGTCTTTTTAAAATCCAAAAACTAAGTTTTAAGACAAATAAATATAATTTTTCTTTTAATATGAGAATAATGTACAAAATTTTAAAACGTTTTATGAATAATGACGTATGATCTTATCATAAAAAATACATTATTATTTAAAAATACATTATTACTAAATAGTTTCTTGGTTAAAATATTGTTTTATCTTATGGTAGGTATCTTTTATCTGGTGGTAGGTAAATTCAATGAATTGACAATAAGCAAATACTATTTATTAATTAAAATTATTGATTAGAACGTCTGTTTCAACTTCGATATATGTAAAAATTTATAGAAAAATTTGAGATAAATTTATTTGCAGTCGGAAAATATAATTACAATTCTATTTATTATTTATTTTAAAATTTTATGAATATGTATAATATACATAAACATAAACGTTCATATATATTGTGTATTTAGGAATGTTTGTATTTGTATACTTGTAAAATTACATTTAAATTATACTTTAGTTATATGTACGTGGAAATGTAACTGAGATATATAAAGTATGTCTCAAATTATCTTTACGAATAA
This sequence comes from Dolichoris vasculosae, assembly GCA_018907195.1. NCBI lineage: Eukaryota > Metazoa > Arthropoda > Insecta > Hymenoptera > Agaonidae > Dolichoris > Dolichoris vasculosae. The sequence continues at coordinate 6,015,881 of JACCHY010000003.1, forward strand.
ACCTATGTATCCACATGCGTAATCAAAATGTATGTAATTTATAAGAATATTTTTTGCTAAATATAGTATGAAATAATATTTCTTGCATAGTAATGATAAGTTAATTATTTTAATTAGAAGTAAAAATAGAGATGAAAAAATTATAAATAATGAAAATATCTTTGAAAAATACCGTCCTTGTTTCTTGTTTAATCTATCGTAAATGTATTAACACTATTTTTCGTCAAAAGATGGTGACGATCGAGGAAAAATTGGCTCGATCATAGTAATAATAAACCATAATCGATCCCATCCTTCTTTTTATCTTCTTTTTATGTAACAAAAACAGCATTTACGACGTGTGCTGAATAAATTTATTTCACGATTAATTTATTTTTAATATATTATTATAATCGATCGATTTTAAGATAATGAAACTAGAATTTAAAATCTAATATACAAAAAGATATATTACTATAAGATTATTATTATAATAAATATTATTATAAAGATATATTAAGATAAATCTTGCGAATAACGCGATTTTATAAATGCTCAAATTTTTCTAACAGATCTTGAAAGAGTTATACAAAATAACTAAGAGAAAATATTAAAAATATACAAGAATTATTTTTAAATATTTTAAAATATTTACTTTATTAGAACTTATAAAATAAAAAACATATATACACAAACGTGTGAGTTACTTCCATATTTTCACAGTTAAGAACTAATTATTGAATAATTTCAAATTATCATTCCTTTTCAGTTTTATATACATTTATATTTTTGAAATCTTATAATTTATAAACATGATATAAATATATATACTATTAAAAATATAATCAGTTTTTAACTGTAAATAAATAATCACATTAAAATTTTCGAAAAGTTTTAACTTCCAATTTAATGAATATTTTCATATTTTTTATTATTTCGTATTTAATTAAAACACTTTTCTAAATATTTTCATACATTAATATAATTTATACAAAGTTGATTTTAATACCTAATTTTTTTATTTAATTCACCATTTAGCATTGAAAATTTTAACAGTAAATTGTAAATATTAAAAACATCGTATTAATTAATTTAATTATTTACTAGAAAATTAAATCCATAAATAAATTATAAAATATAAATATATCAGTTATGAAATTATTATTGAAATACTACGAAATGATATTGGTTTGCTAAATAAATTATTAAAAATTTTTTTCTAATAATATTAAACACATCTTGAATAATATTCTTAATTTTTATTTATATAACTTTATTTTATTTTTAAATATTGAAAATATTGGTACATTATTTTATCTTGTTTAATATTTTCTGAAGAATTGATTCAATATCTTCGCCACTGTTATTTACTATTAGATCCCAATCATTTACGTCATCTAAATTGCATTCTGTTTCGCAATCATCAATACCTAAAATTTAAAATAAATTACGTACATATTAATTTTCTTTTAAATGTGAATTATAAGATATTTACCTTTTGAGAATATCCAACCTCGACTTTTTCTAATTTCCTTATTGCTCAATATTCTAATTGTTATACATTTATCACCATACGTTTCCTTAAACCATCTTAAGTCGGTTTTTCTTCTAGCATCGCTTATAATCCATATTGATTTATTTACTAAAAAATTATATTTATTGCGTATAATAAACAGTTATTTTTCCACGTTTAAACATTTAAAAATTTTTAAATTACTTAAGATAATATAAATTTTGATGAATTCGTAAAATTTAATAAAAAAAAATTTCGAAATGATGAATTAAAAATATTTAAATTTAATATATACAATATCTTTAATCTCGTTTGACAATAATAGAAATAAATGAAAAATATATTACCGTTATACATTAAAATTGCAGCTCTACAGAAATAACCGTAATCTTCATTTCTTATATTTTCACCCCATTTTGCCATTTCTAATCGATATTTTTCTTTATATTCTCCATCACTAAATAACTGACTAATATCAAGATTTTTACTTTTTGCCCAATGAGATTTTATGGGGCCAGACAATTTTATTATAACACTGTTTTCTTCACCTAATCTATATAAGTTCAATAAAAATGTTAATTAAATCATTAATAAAAATATTCGTTTTATGTATAGATTAAAAGATTTTTTTGATTTATATTAACTATAATTTTATTAATACTTTTTCGATTTTTAATATTATATTTTATATTTCGTTTTATTATAAATCAAATAACAATATTAATGTATTGTTTTTTTAATTTTAGTGAATGAACTTAAAAATATTATTCCTAAAATATTTTTACAATCGATAGATCCTAAAAAATATAATTTCGATTTCTTTATTTTAGAAATCTAATACTTTTTTATAATTTATTAATTAATATAATATAATATTTTATAAAAGTATATATTAAATATATTGTATAAATAATTGTATCAACTATTTTTAGATACAGATACTAAACCTACCTTTTAATTTTAATCGAAAAAATATTTCGAAAATTCAAGAATACAATTTTTCTATTTATTTATTTATTTATTATTTATTTATATTTTATTAAGGCTTGTATGAAATCATAAATTACAAAAGAATTAAAAACTAAACATTTTCATTTATGAATATCTATTGTTTAATTATAACGGTATTCGGAACTGTACTTAAAATTTCTCACATATATATACGATATGCATATTACTAAATAATTAAAAGACGCAAATTAAAAATTAATAAGAAATTACCTTTTGTATAACTCATCAGTAATAAAATCTTTGCCAGATTTTCGTTTGCCACTAAAAATTAGAATTTTTTCAGGTTTCTCTGAAAATTCCAAGTTTTCTTTTTTACTTGGTTGATCCGACGGGTGCACATCCGCCATCTTGATTCTCACTATTTTCATTCAAATAAATATAAATATGAATAGAACTTAAAAGGTATCAATGATAAAGTTTTTCTGTTGTTAATATTTGCTATAAAACATTTTTTAATTCATGAACTTTTTAAATTTTTAATATATTAAACTCTTATATTAAAAAAATTGTTTCATCTGAAAAATTTATTATATCATGAATTTTTTTTATTTTATATTAATGTTATTAAATTAATATATAGATACATCCTTTTAAATTATTTTTAAAACTTAATTTTAATAATAATGCTTCTAAGGATTTTGTAATGAAGTGCTAGAAAAACAAATAAATCATCAATTTTTTTTATTATAATAAAAACACTTTATTACAATTAATCTATTTCTTAGATTCTTTAGCAGCTTTTCGTTCTGCTGCCTTCTTCAATTGTGCCTTGGGCTTAAGATTGTGTTTCTTTGCAAACCGCTGATTGCGCAAAAATTTAAGGTCCATCTGCAACATATCGTGTTTTATAAATATGTAAAATTTAATAATTTACATTTAAAATTTGAAATAGACTTAACTAATATTCATAATTAAATAATACTTTATATAAATATTTAATTAATAGATAATCAAGATTACAAAACTACATAGGTATATTTATTTATTATTACTATTTTAAAAATATTTAAGCCTGTATTAAATTTACATAATGTAAAAAACAAATTGATTTATAATTCTCAAATCTATATATATTTTTTATTTTTCTTTAATATATCAAATAATTATATTTAAAAGCTTACTTATATAAACTTTGAAAAAAAATTTAAGACTGTACATAATTTTCTAATTAGACAATTCTATAGAATTAAAAATTTATTTAATTCATACAATCGTAAATAAAATTACTTACACCTAGCGTAGATTCATGCCTATATCTTTTTGGTTTTTGAATACCATTACGATGAGCTTTCCTACCTAAGCAAATGAAGTTATTAATCATTAACTAACAACTATATAAATGAATAATTTTCTTTTTTTATGTTGCAATTATTTACATTGAAAAGAATTATAAAAATTTTATGAAAAAAGAAATTATATATTATGAAAATTTATGTGTAAAAACTTACTTTGATTGTGATTGGTATGATTTTTCGATTTGGCCATTTTTTAACCTTGTTGTTTCTGAAAAAATTTAAATTAATAATTAAAATTATTTACATGTACTTTAAATGATTACGATTAGTGACTGTTAACGCAGAGGTTAGAACATCTTGTACAAATAATAAATTAATTAATTTTTGCTTGTAAAACGATTATCGTAGAAGCCTATTTCAAGAAATTCTTATCACATTATAATATACACTAAAGTAATAAATAATAACAGTCATTGAGATTATTTGGATTAAAAAATAGAAATTATTTTAACTGTACCAGTCGTAAACAACACTTGCCCGAATCAAAAAAAGTAACTAACTGCATACCTGAATTTTACTAGATATTACCAGTAAAATTCGAGGTTTATAACGTAAATCAAATAATAATTTTATATAAATCTTTAAAATCAATTTTTACATTTTTATAATCAATTTTTAGATATTTAATGTTCAATCGATAGAATTTATTTGAAAATGAAAATAATAAATAGAAAACAAGTATGAAGTAGTAAAATCAAAAAGATTGATGTTTATACGTTATGTATATATAAATATATACGTGCATATGTTTATGCATATTAAATGTATGAATCAATAATTTATGGTAATTTATTATTTATGTAATTCATAAACTCTCGTAAAAGATTGATTTAAAACGTTTGATAAGTATTCATTGTATATATCGTTTACAATATTTATTTTAGTACCGAAGGTACTGCCTGAAATGCACTAAAAACCCTATGTGGTGTAATATGACGTCACAGCACGAACATCAGCGATCAGCTATAAAATAAGAACTTAAAGTATTTGTTTGTGTTGGTGTACAAAGCAGCTTATATTTGACACATTCGATTGCATTTTATTTAGCTTTACACATGTATATAAATTATATTTAATAATTTTAAGAAATAAATATCTTCTTGCTTTGTTGGTTAAGCGAGGATTAAAACTAATAGTTAAAACTTAACAAATCATTGTCATTTTTCTATTTTGTACGATATATATATCGAAGGAATAAATTCTTTATATTTATTTAAGTAAACAAGACAATTCGTTCGGAAGAACAGGTGATGAAAACTTGCTCTTCGTTTACCGATTGTTTATATATCAATGTTGCAAGATGGAGTTGGGTTTGAGTAATTCTCTTTTAACTGGCGATCCGCGACTGATTGATCATATTGTTGGTGAGGTCAAATCTCAAGGAATTTTTGATAAATTCAGAAAAGAATGCATTGCTGATGTCGACACAAAGGTAAATTCCAAAATATAAACAAAAAATTACAATTTGTATGTAAAATATCAAACTAACTTATTCTCTTTCTTTTTCTTATTACTGCATTATTTAAAAATTAAAGATTTATGAATTATATTGAAGTATATATTCATTTACTTTCGTTATTTAATACAAAATAGTTTTACGAATATGGCAATAATAAATGTTTTATATAAAATTTTTTTATTTCAAATATAAAAGGTTACAATTTAAAAATATGTATTCAACATTTTAAACAGAACAAAATTAATGATACTTTTAGAATATAAATATTGATTTTTGTATTTTCAAAAGTTAAATACTAACTATCTGTATTGATTCCTAATTTAAAATTAGTACACAGTTTATGTTTGTCTTAATTTTTTAATGATGGTTTTTTTCTTTTGGTAACTTTGTCTATTATTAGATTCCATGTTATGTAGCTATATTTTAAACTTATTTTATTTTAATGAATAAAATGTAATATACCCTAAATAAGTATGTATTGAGATGAATCAATTAATTTTATTTAAATGCAATAATATATTATATTATATTCTAGACTTTACAAACAAAAAGATTGAGAAATAAACCTGTCAATCTAAAAATTTCTTTTGTTATTTGGTTAGGACTAATTAATAGCTTCTTATATGATATTTAATTGAATTAAATAGAAAGAGAATTGCCTTTAATTTTCTTAAAGATTTATATTTTTTTTTAATAATTTATCTTTTGATTTATCCTGTATAAAAAATAGACTATAGATAAAAGTGAGTATATAGATAAAATAAATTATGATTAAAAACATTAAAGTAAAAGAAAATCGTAATATTTTTTTTTTAATTATTAAATTTATTTTTGTAAATAACTCCCAATAATATAAAACTATTCATTTTATACAATCCCAAAATAACATTTGTGTAATATAAATAAAAATTTTATTGCACTGACAGCTTAAAATATTTTTATTTCAGCCTGCTTATCAAAATTTAAGGACAAGAGTGGAAAGCTCTGTAAACTCCTTCTTAAACAAACAAACATGGAGAACAGATTTAAATAAAAATCAACTTCGTGAAACCTTACGTAAGCATATACACGACGCTCCTTATTTGGAAGTTGGCGTTGAAAGAATAGTAGATCAGGTAGTGAATCCAAAGATTTATTCAGTTTTCATGCCACAAATAGAAGATGTTGTTTATAAGTTCTTGGGAATTGAAAGACCAAAGGCTCAAAGAAATGGAGCTTGTGATTTGAAGGATTTACTTCCTAAAGATTTAGATCCTGTTTCACCAGAATCTGATAGAAATAGTTTAAAAGACATTTCTTTAGAGTCTGTAGATGAAAACATAGATGAAGTAGTAAATGGAAACGAACAAAAATTAAATAATAGTAAAACTGATGAAAAGATGCAAGATTCAAAATGCAATTTTGTTAAGAAGGAAGTAATTAGTACAGAAAATGGAGAAAACTCTCATGTTGTAGTAAATTCACCTGTAAAAACAGTCTTGAATAATTCATTTAAATCCGATGAAACTAATAAAACGGAAGAAGAAGAGGAAGACAGTCCAGTTTTTGAGCCAATTGATATTATGAATTTAAATGAATCTAATATCTCAAATGATTCACATTTGTCTGGTATTTCTGAATTAACAAGTCATAGATCTCAAAGTCCTGATTTTATGACTGAATTTTCACGAGATAATTTTGACTGTAGCAATCAAGATTCTCAATTGAGTAAAGTATCTTCCAACTCTCGATTATCCATTGTTACAGATTTTGGATCCTCTAATCATGCTTCAACCCCATTACCGGAATCTAAAGATGATTCCAAATATATTAAAGATAATTTTAAAATTGTCAGAGATTTTGACAAAGACAATAAATTTAATTTTGAGGTTATAAAGAGTAAAGATAATTGCAAAATAAATAATTCTTCTAAAGAAAATTCTCGTGATGCTCATGAATATAAGGACAGTAAAATTAAAGAGGAATCTAAATCAAAATATGCAAAAGATAAGTATGATTCTAGAAGTAATAGGGATAAGGACCGTGATTCTAGAAGACGTCATAATAAATCAAATAAGTATTCAAGAAGTAAAAGCAAAGACAAAAATGAATCCGAATCTCAAGACAGTAAAGAGAATTCAAATAAATACAAAGAAAGCAAAATGAAAGAAGTTGAGAAGAAAGATGAAGTGAAAGACTTGAAAGATTTGTATAAAGAAAAAATAAGGGAATTACGTGAAAAAAAAGAATTAACTGAAAAGGAAAAATTAGGAAAAGACAACAAAGAATCTCTAAAAATAAAAGATTTTAAAGACAAAAAAGAAAATTCTTTAATAAGAGAAAAAGATGATTATAAAAAAAGTTACAAATCATCTTCGTCATCTCGAACCTCTAGTTACAACAGTAAGATTTCTCGTACTGTAGAATCAAAAGATTCTAGAGACAAAAGTAGCGGTAAGCGCGATGACCGCCGACATTCAAATGGAAAGAGCGAATCTAAATCAAGTACTAAAAGTAAAAAAGATTCTAAAACCATTGTAAAGTCTGAGAGTAGAAACAATGATAGATTGTTAAAAGATAAGAAACGTAGAGATGAGAAAAAGTCAAAATCAATAGACGATCATTCGAGTCTCAGAAAAAATTCTAACGACCGTCGTTCTACCGATAGAGATGGTTCCAATGGTTCTAGCAGTAAATATTCACATAAAAGCTCTTATAGTGCCACTAATTCCTCTAGTAAATTTGGTCCCTCAACTAATTTAACCAAGGAAACGAATAAAGATCATTCTAGCAGTGAAGCATCCGATAGTGTTCAAGATAACTTACGGATATCATTTGGAGGTAGCGAACATGTTAAAAATTCAAACAACTACAAGAACTTGGAAAATTTACCCAAAAAAATAGATCCAGGATCTACAGAGATATGTCTACCATTAAAAAAGAGACCACTACATAACGATGAATCTCTAAGTGAAAATCAACTAAAGAAATCCAAATTAGAAGATAAAAAGTCATCTAAAAGAAAAATTGAGAAGGACATATTTAGAATCGATACCGATGTTACGTGTGTGCCAGATGAAGAGAGAGTACAAATTATTGAAATTCCAGATGAAGAATACGAACAACCGTATCCAGATAAGGAACCAATTTTGTCTCTCGAAGAAACTAAGAAAATCATTCTCGATGCTGAGCCTATGCATCCTATACAATCCAAATTGTCAGAAATGGAACAATCTATACGTCAATCTTTAAGTGAAATGATGTCAGATCATAAATTAAATGAAACCGAAGATGCACTTACTTCTACCAAATTAGTTCCTGTTATGGATTCCAGTACGCTTCTAGAAACCTTAACCGATGAATCTAATAACGATTCAGAATCTTTGATGTCGGTAGTTAGCAATACTGCAATTTTAAAAAATGAATATTTAAATTTAGAAAAAATTGAAGAAACTATAGGGGTAGGTATTCAAGAAAATATAAAAGAAAAAAATATACAAAATCAGAAAATATCAGAGAATATCAAGGAAAGTGAAGTAAAAGTAAAGGAAGGTGTTACAGGAATAAGAAAAACAGAATACAAAATAACGGAAGGAAAAAGTCATGAAAATATTCAAATAAATGTAAAAATGCAAGAAAGAAGCATTCAAGAAGATGAAAAATCTTCAGAAGTTATTACAAACAAAAATAAAGAAAAATTGTATTGTAAAAATAAGATAGAAAAATTGAAGAATTTAAAATTTAATGATAAAGAAACAACGAGTATGGAAATCAGTATAAATATAAAAGAAATTGAAAAAGACATTAAAAAAAATATGGAAGTTTATAAGAATGTTGAAAAAAATGAAGAAAACGTAGGAGAAAATGTTAAAGAATATTTACAAAAAATTGAAAAAGAGGCAGAAAAGATGGAGACCGGTGTAACGAAATTTTCAGATGAAATGCAAATTGGTAGAGACAACATAGAAAAAATAGAGATGGATAATAAATTAATAATTGACAAAGAATTTATTGAAAAGCTAAACGACGAAGATAATAAAATATATATTAAAGTAAAAGTAAACGATGATAAAAAATTATTTAAACTCGACAAAAATAAGATTGATGATAAACGAAAAGAATTCAATGAATTTGAACAAAATTACAGAAAATATATTGAATCAAAATATAGCGACAAAACACACGATGAGAAATCTAATAAAAAATTATATGAAAATGACAACAAAGACAGAAAATCAACCGATTTTCTGCAAGGAAAAATACAGAAACATGTTAAGAGTCGAATCATCGATGAACTAAATAAGTGCAAGGAAGAAAATAGTAGCGTTGAAAAGCAAATCAAAAGAGATAAAATAATTGAAAAATCTATTAAAATTGGAACGTTTATTGAAATATCGGCTAAAGAAAAAGAAAAATTATCGAAAAAGGACGAAACTTTTATTAAAATTCTTAAAAAGTCTGATATCGAACATCCAATTAAACAAGTTACAGACATTAGAAAGAAAGAACTAATTCAATCAAAGGAAAATGATGATAAAACGAGAAAATTTTATAGCATTTGCGAAGAAAAAGAAAGAGCATCCAACCAAGAATTAAGAACTATATTTAATAAAGATTTAAGCGACATAAGTGAAATCAATATATTATCAAAATTAGAAGAAAATCAATTCGATGCAAATCTTTCCACCTCTCAAAAAGAAAAACAAGTAAAAAAAGAGGAGGAGGAAAAACAGGATGATGAGGAAGATGAGGAAGAGGAGGAGGAAGAGGAGGAAGAGAACGAGGAAGAGAACGAAGAGGAGGAGGACGAGGAGGAGGAGGAGGAGGAGGAGGAAGAAAACGATGATGATTCGGTACAAGATGAGATATTCAAAGGTCCGACCACTTCTAAAGATACAACCAGCGATGTTTTCAAATTCAGTCGAATTAATATACTTACCTCGCCCTTCGAGGAAGACTGTCGCTACTTGGAAAGCGATAACCAGAGGTATCTAATTTTCAAAAAATATCTTGAAAAATTAGAAGCTGATCCGAGTAGAAGCTTAGAAGACATGATCGAGAGCTTCGGTGGAGTGGTTATACCTGCCATACCCATGGCAGCTCCAGCCCTACCGCTTCAACCAATGAAACGAAAATGTTCGACGAGTCCTCTAACCGACGTTTTAATAACAAATTCCAACAATAACAACGATGGATCGGAAAAGGAGACCACTTCGGAGGAAACTAGTGAAAATTTCTTTAATCCAAACAAGAAAAGGAAGATTGGAAGAATTAAGAAGGCTGGTAGTATCGGTGTGATTGGATCAAATTCGCAGCAAGAGCAACAACAATTACAACAACAATCTCAGCAGCAACATCAGCAACAGCAACAGCAACAGCAACAGCAACAACAACAGCAACAACAACAGCAACAGCAGCAGCAACAGCCACAACAGCCGCAACAACCGCAACAACCGCAACAACCACAACAACCGCAACAGCCACAACAGCCACATCCACAACCTCAACAGGTTGCCATTATCAATGGAGAAAATTTTGTAATGCCTTTGAGTCCTGAGAGCGATGTTTCTGCTACTAGCGAAAAGAATCCTGGAAATGCATTAAAAGACGAAAGAAGGTAACTAAATTTATTTTACATTTATTATTATTAAAAAGGTATTAAAATTTCTCTGTATAAAATATCAAAACGCAATTTAAAGATACTAAATGTACTTAATTATTTAAAAAATTCTTTTATTAATAAATTCTATTAATGAATCTATTATTAATAAATTCTGATATATATATAAAATATTTGTATTTAATATTGTTATAAAAGTAATTTTTATTTTGTTTATTTACGATATTTTATTTATAATATTATAATTCCGTCCTATCGTTCCTACTTCGTTTTCTCGTTATTAACCAGTAGTAACTAAGTGGATGAATTATACATTGCAGCCGTCATCGAAGTAACCAGCGCTACTCGAGCGACGATCTTTACAAGCCCCGGCCGCTTTTCTCCAGTTCCTCGCGACGCAACAGACGATTTAATCAGGCATAGCCACTGGCTGAAAGTCAGTTACATCCCGTACGTATGAAGCAAGCCATTGTCGTGCTACGCGACGTCCTCCTCGACGTGTCCACGAATCGTTCCTTCAACCTCAGCGAAACCTGACACAGAACTGCTGAATACGTCTAATTGGCTCTCCGATCTCTTTCATTCATAGCTTCGATCATTTTACTCTAATACATACTTTTTTTTTTTAGATACTAAAAGAACTTCAATTTCTTATGTTTATTTTTTTCTGTTTTTTTTCATTATTTCCCGATTGGATTCCGGAGAAATATTAATTAATTAAAATTGTGTTTCACTGTATGTAAACACAAGAGTAAGTTCTGTGAATCTTAAACATATTTTCAACGTTATCTATTGACATTTAAGTATTATAAACGTGTTCTTATTTACAATTAGAAGTTATTTTAAGATATAAATTTTTCTTAGACGTACTAATTAATTATCAAGTTAATCTAATGAAAATTCCTTTAAATAGTTTATTCGGAAAAATTTTTGTAATTAAAATGAATTCATCTATAAATATTTATTATTATTATTATTATTATGTGTGCAAATAATTAAAGATTATTTTTAATTTTTAGATAATAATTTACAAACACCAAATGTAGGAAAGGGAAAAGATTTTGTAATTATTCTTCTATTATATAAGAGAAAAAGTAAAATAAGTTTCATTTATAAGAATGAAAATTATTAAAGTTAGTGGAAAAAGAAATTTTATTAAAAACCAGTAGATATCATTTAATCTTGATCAGAATTAGTCTGATTTAAAAAATTGTAAGAAGAGTTAATTCATACATTGGTAAATTATACATCTGTATTTCTATTAAGCTTCGCGCGTAATTGTAGCAATTAATAACTAATTCGTTGTATGTATATATAGATAAATGGTATTTCATAACTACATTTTTCCACTAATATTTTAAAAGTTATATTTTAATACCGTTATAAATTTGATTCTTCATTTTCATTATTACTTTATTCTACAATCTGCGTCTATTAATACCTTGAATTTTATTTTGAAACTACAGTCTAATTTGAAAATTTTTTTACGATAAATAATACAATAAACAATATTAGTTTGGAGACTTATTTGCTTTTATTAGAAAACTAATATATTTATAGTAACAATTAAGTAATTCAAAATTTCAGTGTGAAAGATCCATTTAATATATAGAATATACAAAAACAAAATCAAATATTTTGTAAAAGTAGTTAATAGCCAAAAGAAATTGAAAACTAAAACTTACATGATTTTTATTAATATCATACGGTAATAAATTCCTAAAAATTGATTCAGTCAATTATTTAGTGCAAATTATGACAGTTGGTCTCCCTATTTTATTTATAAAGCTTATATCATTGCTCATCATTTCATTGTAGCTTAAGGTAGACGAATAACCAATATTTAACAATGAATAGAAAAATATTACCTTTTCTATATGAAAACACTCACAGATTTAATGATATAAAAATTTCAGAATATTTTTAACACTTTAGAAATAATAAAATTTGTGTTAAAAATTGAATAATATTTTGTTTAACAATATTAGAATTGATTTTACATTTATCTCTGATTAATTAAAAATAGACTATTTATTTATTATCCATATAATATTATCGATAAAGTTGCTTTATTTGATTTTTGTATTTCAACATAAATATAAAGTAAATTAAATAAAAATAATAAAAAGGCAAAAGAAAAAGAGTGTTATTTATAAAAAATACAGAAAATATTTTAAAGTGATAAAAAGATTAAAATTCTTGGTTTGTTAATGCAAGAAGTCAAATCGAGAGTTAGTCAGAGATTGTGTCATTGATGGCAACATGTAAAGTTAATTTAAAAAATTTTTTTATATTAAAAACTTGTAAAGTATTTAATAAACAAAATTTTTTTATTTAAATTTAATAATTCCTTAAACATATTAATAATAATAAAATTTAAATATTTTTTTTTATTGAAAATTCAATGTAGTAAATAAAGTGATAATTATTAAACGATATATTCTAAATAAATAAATCGATAAAAATACATGTAAAATTATTTGAACAAAATCATCTAAAAGCATTATAATTTTTTTCATACAAAACAAAAATTAAATATATTCGATAAAAAAAATTAATTTATTAAGAAAAAGAAACCACGCTAAATTTTTGTAAAATAATTTTTACAAATATAGAAAAATAAATTTAATAATGTAAATAAAAATCTTACGTTAATTAAAAACTGATATATAATAATCCGCGGTTTTTTTTATAAAAACAAGCGTCTTTCGTGTATTTTAAGAAATTTTTTCTTATAAATAAACAAAATTTCAATTAATTATAATTAATGAATGCCTCGATAATTAAACAAATACATAGTATAGAAAAAATATATTTTTCAAAATAATATCAGGCCTTAAATTTTTTTGTAAAAACAAATTTTGTACACGTATATTGTGCACGCGTATGTACATTAAATAATAAACAGTGTACGAGCCATAAATCTTTGAAGTGAACATTTTTACGTTGAAATAAATATGGACTTATAATTGTGCACTAATTAAAAATAAAAATTTTAAGTATTTAATCTCCTGCACAAAGATTCTAAAAATACACGAGCACAAATCAAATGATTATGGACTAACTACATAATTATAAATAAAAGATAAATAAACAAATTGTATTAGATGATCTTTTAGCAATTTTCAAACATTTTCATATATAAATTATAATTGGATTATAAATAAGTAAATAAATACCATTTGTATATAAAGTAAATATTTTATATACTTAAAGCGTGTTTAAACTATAAATATACCATGTATAAATATATGTGTAATGTATGCGTATTTTTAATTTATAATAAAATAATTTTAGCATAAAATTTGTTACATAGCAGTGCCTATGAAATAAAAGAATTTTTAAGCTTTTATTTTGTTAACAATTTGTCGTTACGAGTCTTTCACTCGATGAGTAAGTTTCATTACATTTCTTTTTAAGCCAAATCTTTTAACGAATACTTAATAATGTAATACATGTACATGTTTCATAATACTTGTAAAAAGTAACAATATAATTATTAAAGAGATTTCCATAAAAATTTTTTAATTTTTTATTTTTCATCCTACAATTTTAAAATTTCTAAAAGTTTAAAAAGCATAATAACGTTGAAATTTTATCGATAAATGTATATACACGTTAGTTGGATTAAGCAGAAGTTAAAGGTTTTGCAACCAAAACTTGTAAAAAAATTTTAAATATTTAACATATTCGATTGCAATGACAAACTCGTAAAAGAAAGAGAAGTACACGCGTTTACCAAAGGTGCATATTATTAAAAGTAATGTCATTTAAAAATTTGCTTGATAATACAGTATCGAAATAAAAAAAAATATTATCGATAGTTTTCGTCGGAAATCTAATGGGTATAGGAAAGTTAACTCTCACAACTGCAATGGAATTACCGAAAATAACCAAAAAGTGAAAAATTACATCGTTAAGATTAACCGTCAATAGTTTATTATTAAATTTGTCTTTGATGAAAATATAACTAGGAAACGTGAATAATTCAAATTTCGATACCTCGACATTGGATAAATAGACGGGATTTGAACTACTTTAAAAGAAAAAGCAAGAATTTTTAGTAAGTTTGAGTAAATTAAAGAGTTAAATTAAACAATTGGTAAAAAATTATTAAAAGTTTTAAAATAAAACGGTTTGTCTTAAAAAACTCATTTTTATAATTGTAAAAATACCGAGCTCGAGAATAAAGGACACAGCACGGAAACAGCAAAAGTTTCGAACGATACGAATCACAACAATCTTCACCGCATCAATTAGGAATATGCGGATTCGATCCGCTCGTACCGTATTCGTAAACGATCAACGTAAAACAGATTTTCAAAATCTTTAAATCCATTAGATGCCGAATTGAAAGATAAAAGTTACCATACCCACGAATAAACGTCGAACTAACAAACGGAACTTTATCCAACTCAAAGGATAGTAATGCAGCGTAGCATAATTAAAAAACTTAATATTTTTTAGCGTCTCAGTCTTGCGCTTAGTTCCTTAATTGCAATAAAATAAAATAAAATAAATTATCGGTAAATGTTATGTAGATCTGAATATATAAACTATAAAAAAAGATTTGTTTACGAATTCAATGAACGTTGTGTTAAAATTAATGTTTTAAAATCCAGCAACTGCCATAACTGCATCGATTAAATGCAATTGCATCAAAGATTGGACATAGCATCGGACACAGCAGTGCCGAGCACAAACAAGGATCGTTTTATATAAGTTTGATGAAATATTTAGAATCTGTCTGTCTCTACGTCTTGTCGCGTGGGTGTCCTTTATCCTTTAGTAAGAAAAGCGTTTGTAATCAACGTAAATTAGAGTTGTTTAAATTGCTTTAAATTTACTTTAGATTTATAAAAGAAAAAGATGCCGGATTAGAAGCGCCAGAAGCGACGGAGTTCGTTAAACCGCGTTAACACTTAACACGGTTCGTTCGTTCCCGTAATGTATGTTCGTGTGGTCCAGTTATATCGATACAATCGATGATAAAAAATGAAGGAGATCCGCGCGGCTTAACCGCGGCTTAACCGCGGCTTAACCGCGGCTTAACTTAATCGGAAATCTTGATCGGTGATTTTTCCTTTATTCAAAATATGAAAAAGTTTGATGAAACGAACGTAAGCGTAACATTCCCGCGTCATAAAGGCTGTTCGTCTGAAACGCAGACGCGTAGTATACGCGAAACAACTTTAACGAGGTCGGCCTTGGTACTTAAAACTCAAGAAACGGAAAGCGTTATCCCAACGGACGTTTTGCTCTCGAGAACACTTCGGCGATGACTTCGTATCTACTTTTACAGTAGGTTTTTTTATTTTTACGACTCTATGCACAAACTCGCTGCTCGAATAAAATAAATAAAGCTTCTTCGTTTAGATATTATGTAATGTATTACATTTATGTTTTCAATGAGCGGTTGAAACGAAGACTATCTTGTTTCTTTCGTTCGGCTATGGAACAACGAAAACACGAATTCGACGAAAATCGATTCCAAATTTCAAGCTATCGAAGGTATCGGCCGACTTTTTATCGTTCAATTTTTGTACGCTATTTTTATATTCTACGGTTAATCGAAAGAAATTTTTTATTTTTTACGTACTAGAATCTATCGAACCTTATTAATATTCGAATTGATAAATCAACCTTGAAATATTATCTGCAATATAATTTTTATTCCGTGTAATGAAAATGTCTATTATAAAAAAAATTGACTCGTCGATATTGCGTACGTAACTTTATATCGTCTACTCTGAAAGTGTATGGATTTACATTCTAAGTAAATTAAAATGATAAATACTATTATAAATGATATTAACGGAACAACTTTGTAGCTTTAAAATTTACAGCGTAAATTTTTCTACAAAAGCTATTTTATTCTCGAAGAATATGTAACGATTGTAACGATATCGATACATCAATTTCTTCGAACTTCAGAATATTTTATTTGCAAAACCAAATAGCATTAATCTATTAAAGAAACGAATACATTTGCACGTTTTATCGTATTGTGCTCAAAATACGCGTTAAATAAATTTAGCCTTTTATTTTTTCTACATTTTCTTTGTAACTAATTATCTTATAACGCATAATTATTTAGCGTTGTAGTAAAAAAAAATTATCGCAAGATGAACCATCAAGTTTTTAAAGATCCCAAAATAATGTCTTAAATTAATAAATTAAAATAAAATCAAAAGAACAATTTTGATAAACAAATTTTTGAGATGTAAAAAGTATATTTAAAAAATATATAAATTCAATTTTCGTGTGATAATATATAGTTAAAAAAATTTCATTCGATTGATTATAATAGTTATAAAAAATTTAATTTATTAAATAATTTGTTTGCATTTTATAATAAAAATTGATATAAAATATAAGATAATTATAAGTCTAGTAAAGTAAGTATGCTAGCATTTTTTATGAATTTTTTATTTCTAATACCACGAAAAACGCTCTAAGAATTATATAGCACAATTTTACACTATTCATTTTGAACGTAAAGGTAATATTGTTAATATATTTAAATAAAGATATCAAACAAAGATAAAAATAATTTTTACCTCGAAACAAATTTAATTTTGTATATATAAATTTATTTTACAACAATAAAAATTATTCCAATAATCGATACGTATGTATCAATATTTAATTTATAATTATGAATACAAATTTAAGTCAATTCTTATTTTTAAAATCATGTTTCCAATGTTTATGTCCAAAATTTTTATGGAAACAACAGTACTATACTCTTTACATGAATGTATTTATAAATAACTTTATCGTTAAAAAATATATTTATAGCATTATCCAGAACAAATTCACACATAAATATTTTAAGTTATTAGCTTTGTAAATACTTGTTCAAAATGAAGTATATTTCATTGACCTTTTGAATAGTAGCTATATCACGTTGGTTTAAGAAAATTACACATTGCTGTAAAAAAATTTTTACAACTGATAGTTAATTTTACTTTTTTAATCGATCCAAATTTTTAAATTTGAAAACGAACTATTAATAAAAATAATGAAAATTACATAGCCATTTAAAAAATCGGTATAAAAACATAAAGCAAATATCAAAGATGATAGTGAAGATTTTTATAAATATCCTACCAGTAATTTATTACTTTTTAAATCTCTTATCAGTTTTCACGTGACTAAATAAAATCATCACAATTTAAGATTATTTATAATCAATTTCTAACTATGCTTTTTTTATTATTATACGCTGCATTCTGTATTCATTGAATAGAAAAATAATATTATAATATAAAATAAAATATTTTCACTTGAGTTCTGTAATTTAAAAATATCGTTTAAAAAATATGATTTAACAAAATCGTTAATTATTATTTCTTTTGCAATTTTTTACATAGAAATTAGTAGAAATTTTTTATTCGGATGATTCGGAATGTTTTTTTTAAATATAAATTAACAAAAGTTTATTTTTTATATATTTGCGTTGATTATTCCGCAAGATCGTAATTTCAAAACTTTTGCAATGCCTAAATACGTGTCTTCAATGCACAAAAACGCAACGATCATCTCATTTAGGTATTGAGCAATTTGTTAAATTTTTTTAAGCGACGAATTACAGTTTACAGCTTTTTGAAATAAATGCTAAATAATTTGATACGTTGCTATTTAAATACGTATTTAAAGTAAGAATTATTTTTGCGAAGAAGAAAATCTGAGAAAACTGCATAGTCATTGTCATTGCTAAGCAATGCAATTGAATAAAATTTATATTAATTGCCACTATTTAAATTTACATTGCTTAAAAATGTACGTTATATTTTAAAATAAATTTTATACATAATAATTCGCTTTACAGATTATATATTGAATTAAGTTTTTAATTATTTTACTAAAATAATTAAATTGAAACCAAATGTATTAAAAAAATTTATTTACGTGCATAAAATTATTATTATTATTATTTAAAAAATATATTCTACATTACCATAAAAAGAACTTAAAAAGTTCTCAATAAACTTTTGCAACTATTATAATATTATGTTTATTTTTAAAAATACAGAAAAATTTTGTTTTTCACATACACAAATAATTTATGTACTGAATTGTGGTGCATAGAGAACATGAGCTAACACTTTCTCTAAAGTATGTTATTGCCATTTCAATGCGTCGCCTCCGACGAATCATGAGGGTGGGGGTATCAAATAAAAAATATAAGCAAACTGCCGTAATTGTTTTTATGAAATAGCTCTATCACTATTTAGAATCATTATACTCGTATCTATTAATAGATGATAGTTGCATGATATATAGTAAAACATAAATATCGTAAGCGTGTTTATCGGAGGAGGTATCGATAACAAAAGAACAATATCTTACGATCTTTTGAAACATTTAAATCGACGAAAGCGAACAACGGTCGGCTATTTTCTTACCTAAATACAAATTGCAATATCTTTATTCTTACTTGTAAAATATTAAATAAATCAATACATTCGTCCAAAATATGGCATATATTGTTTTAGCATTATTTTACAATAATTTATGATCCGTTTTCGAAGAAGTGAGACGGTAACCTTATAGTACTAGATTAATGATTATATTGGAATCAATACATTTTAATGAGGTTTTTCAAAATATATGGCAAAAAGTTTTAATTGTTCGTAATGGCATCTATGCATATAATTACTTGTTTTGATACATAAATTAATAACCGATTCTTCTTGAGAAAATTTACCTTCTTAAATTTCATAAAATTGTAATTTAATTGCAAAATTCGTAATAATAAACGTTTATAATTTTACATAATAACTGAGCCATGATTCCAACTAAATAATGATAAGAACTACATTATATAAAATTGCTTATAATAATACTTATATTGAAACATAGAAAAATACACGTAATACAAGTTTTAATTATATAATTTGCAAAATATATTAAACACTTAATTATTTTACAACTTTGAAAAACGAATAATTTTTTCAATGACATATATAATTTTATTTTTAATATTTTTATGTTAATTTAAATCAAAAACTTCTTATCGTATTATATTTAATTAGATAATTTTTCTATAAAATTGTATTTAAGAATAAAGTTTTGAGTTACAATCATTTATACCATATTTATATAATATAATATTATTTGAATAAAATGCATAAATAAATATAAATTTAAAATTTAACAATTTAAGTAATGTATTGAAAAAATAAAAAAATTGCTATTATAACGCGATATCTCAATGCTTCAGATTTAATATACTATTTTTTCGATATAAAAAATGATTACTCATCGTTTTTAATTCCAAGTTAAAATATATTCTATTATTTCATTTTTTAACTTATTGTATTTATACTAAATTATTGTTAGTTGCTCGATGTTTTATAAAAATAGCTATATTTAACTAAGTATTAAAATAAAATGTTTTAAATATTAAATACAAACTATTACGCTTGTGATATAAACCGAGGAGTATTCGTTAAATATAATTTTTTATAAAAACTTTTTTTAAATAAGAGTAGAAATTTTTTAAAAAAACTTAGATTCGGTTAAAATTAACAAATTTTAGTATACTATATTGAATAATAACAACAAACTTTTATTTTTTTATTTATATTTTTGTTTACAAATAAATAATAATTAAATAAAAAAGGTGTAAAAAAATATTTTTTAAAAAACATAATTTTATATTCCACATGCTTAATATGAATTTTCTTTGTAAATGCTGATAAAGTTAATTAAAATTAAAAATAAAATGTCGATTTTACTCGTCAAAAATTACAATAATTCTCGTCAATATGTATATATGTATAATTTCATTGATTTCAATACATATAAGTCAAGTTGTGAACTTTTCTTAAAATTTCAAGTATTAACAAAATCTAATAAGAAAATACAAATAATTTAAATATTGCGTCGAGTACAGAATTTTATATTATCATTTACATTGTCATAACATGTGTATTATAAACAGAAGTATATTTATGTTTATTCATATTGTCCATTGTAACAAAATTCTAATGTATTACAAACATTTCTACATTAAAACTAAAAAAATGATTATCGAAGGTTTGTATTTGATGATGCATTTCATTGTTGAAAATAGTCAATAAAATATTGCTTCGGGAAACTGTACGTTGCTTACATCACACAATGAAAATATTTTTATACAAACACGAGATAGTAAGGATAGCATAAAATACTGTTGTACAGATAAGTGGTTATTGTCGGTAGTCTGTCTTTTTTTAATTTGATCGTTAATTTCGTTATCTTGCTAAGCGGTTTAATATATTTAGTACGTTCATAAATGCAGTGCGAATAAATTTGGCAAGGACGTACAAATTTTTGATAAAGAACGATTACTTTACGCGTTGCTTCAATGTTCGAGTTACTCGGATTTATATTTATAACTCGCACTATAAAAACTGTCTAAATAAATTGCATTTACTTTTTTAATACATTAAATAACACAATACTTAATTTCAAGGATTCCTAAAGTTCAATCTTTGCGCATGCAAATAACAGCAACGTAAAACATGAATATTATAATATCATTAAGAAACAAAAAAAAGATTCAATTAATTCCCGAAATAGATATTATTCGTTAAAACTATTTAATTTTAAATCATTACAGTTTTATAATGTATTACGCGCGTTGCGAATTGAACTGTCTTTTTAACGAAGCGTTTAAATTATCGATTATTAAAAAATTTACATTTTGTAATATAAATTGACAAGTATAAACATAGATGAAAATTTTAAATATAAGGTTGTGGGACAATTTTCCGCGGTACTTATAATTTTGCCGCGCATTATTATAATGAACGCGATATATATATTTATAAAATAACAAATAAAGTAAAGGAAATTTCTTATAAAATTAACGAGTCGTTGCATTTTAACCTATACAAAAAAATTTAGCGATTCAAAAGCAATCTATAATTTTGAAGAAGAAAAAAGTGTAAAGATTCGTAAAAATTACGCACAAAAATGCTCTCAAAAACGAAAAATGATCAATGCGCATTTACGTTCGTTGTTACAATATCGTAAATATCAATTTGCTCTCGATGTTTCGTTAAACCAAAGGAATAAGATATTTGAAGGTCCGAAGAGAAATCTTAGTAGCTCGAACAAAACAAGCGATATAAAAACTGTGTAAAGAGTATCGGACACGAACACGGTAATAGGGTGGAAATAAGATACCGAACCAAGGTGTTCACCATAGACAAGTAATTGAAGGTTTAATCTTGAGTTCAGTTCCGGTTGCGGTCTAAAAATCCGGAGAGCGAATACCGACTTATCGAGAGTATCGAGAGAGAAAAGGTGGAAGATAGAAAAGGTGGTTAAGCTAACGTTGGTTGGCCATAAGTTAACACGTAAACGGTAGGACATAGACGAAGGCTACGAGGGCTGGGATCGCACAACACATGGATCGTGTGTGCAGGTTACGAATAAAACCACGTGGTCGAGGTTCCCGTCATCTCGAAGCGTCTGCGCAGCTCACCCGCGAGATCCTAACCTCCTCTTGGAGCTGAGCGATTTTCTCTCACTCTCGCTCACACTCTCGCTCTCACTCTCGCTCTCACTCTCGCTCTCACTCTTACTCTCACTCTTACTCTCACTCTTACTCTCACTCTCGCTCTCACTCTTACTCTCACTCTCAGTCTCGAACACGCGCTTAAAATCTCTCTCTCTCTCTCTATCTCCTCTCGCCCGTCACCCGGCTCCCGTCTCCCGGCTCCCGGCCCGGACCCCACCATCCCCCTATATACCCTCTCTCCCTCCCGCCCTCATCGCTACCTATCTATCTATCCGTGCACACGGGACTCGTGGAGCACCGACCGTCTCGAACGTATTACCAGGCCGCGCGTTTACTCGCGCGCATGTCGTCCAGTGTTGATGAAACGATTCCCGGTCCCGGTCGACTCGCTGCCGGACAAAGATCGCGCGAAAGCCTGACTCGAAGGGGAGAGCGGTGAAAGCCAGTTCCCGAGGATCGGGAGCATCGACGTAACCTCGCGCATTCGCTCGCTGGAGAGGTAAAGACGAATTCGGAACACGGCCAGAAGTGCGAGCCGGGAAAACACAGGCTCAGAGAACGAGCTAGAAGGAAGGAGAGGATCGAACGTACGCGGTTCTCGAGCGATCACATGTTCCCGTTGTAGCTGCTCCACGTTTGCGACGAGTTGCCGAAGTACGAGGGTAGACCGAAGCCAGTGCCGGCTGGATTCTCGCTCTCGGAAGAGGAAGGATTTTCTTCGCTCTCGCGGTACGTTGCTTCTCGCCTTAGGAGTCTGCTCTTCTTGACCGATCCTGATCGTTACCTCCGAGCGAATGGGATCGAGAACCGTAAACGCGCGCGATCATCCATTCAACGATGCCTTGTTCTCGACCGCGTGTCCCTCAAACTAATGAACTTACGTTATTCGTTGCAGGTGCTAACGAAAAGCACTACGAAGCTCCTTGGAGAGGTGAGAGAAGCACCGTAAATTTGGAGAAACTACAAGCGGAGTCTGTAGGATGATTGGGGATGACTACGAAAGTCTACCGACTCAATCGGTCGCTGTGCACATGATGGCAGGTGCCTGTGCTGGAATCATGGAGCATTGCGTTATGTATTCCGTTGACAGCGTTAAGGTAAACTTGCCATTCGTCGTAGCTTTTAAATAGAAAATTCTTTCGTTTCCTACTCCACGATAGTCGAAATGAGATACGTTTTAAAAATAAATGTTATCTAATAACAGAATCCTTTAACAGCTTATTTTCTTTTTATTTTGACGTTTAATAAAGAACAAACTTGTAAAAAAATGGATACGAATCTTTGTAATTGTTTTTATTCTAATGGTTTTAATTCAATTTTAAGATATCTGGATAAATTTTGCTACAAAAATAATTTATTAAACGATTTATTATTTAATAAATTATATTATGACTATTTAACTGCAAAAAGAATCACATTTTATATTTAAATTCATCGTAAGTTTTATTCTCTTAACGTTGTAAAAAATTCATTTAGAAAATTCAATTTTCGTTCCAACGTTTCATCTTTACTTTAGACAATTATTTTGTTAATGTGAAATCTATTATACGTAATCGTTACTACGAGAGTAACGCGATAAAGTTAATCGACTTAATCTATAAAACTATTAAGATTAAAAGAAATTTCTTTTACCGTTCAGTTTTTAAATTAAAGCATATTATTCTCGATCCCTTATAAAAATACTAATAAAAAGATTTTAATTTTTCTTAAGTTTACGAATAAAAATTGAATTTTTATAATAATTAAGTATTATCAATTTTTCTTTTAGATTTATTTGAATTGTGATTTAAAGTCTAATTGTATAGTAATTTATAATCGAATCGTAATTTAAGGTTAGGTTTGCGAAATTACTACATGCATACTCTTAATTAAATAAAAAAAGCTATTTTAACATTTAAATAAATTTAATTCAATTTTCAAATATTTAAAGGTGCTTTGATTTATATTGGTAATTGATAATTATTGTAAATATTTGTTATCCGGTCAAAATTAATTTTAACCAGCATCTATGTATTATGCAAGCGTAATTATTAAGTATACGTACAAAAGTACTATTAGTTTTATAAAATTTAAAGCTTCTTAATCATCGATGAATAGGGCAGAATAATATATCCATTCATATGTATTATTTACAAAATTTTATTTTCAAATTACTATATATTTGTTATCCATTTTTTAATTATATGTAATTGGGAGTTGTTATAAATATATTTATTATTTATCAAAAATTCAATGAAATATTCTAATGTTTTTTTTAATAAAGCTAAAAATCGTATGCACGTTTAAATATCTGTGTTGTCAAAGCTTCTCCTACAAGTAAGATTATATAATACTTTGATCTTGGTTCAGCAGGTTCTATTTTTATAACTTTACTGACCACAACCTAAACTATTAGTAGCTTAAGAATTGCATTGGGTTAAAAATATCTAAATTGATTAATTATAAAAGTAAACTAAATACATTAAATAGAAAAATTTCATTTGTCTTATAAGTTAATTTATATTTTTTATATTAATTATATTTTATTTATATCAATATTAATTTTCGTATTTTATAAATTGTTCATTTAATTAAATTTGGAGATTATATATCCAAGTATGCTGAAATAAACGTATTAAACATTTTGTAACATATTTTATGTTTATTATTTGTATTTATTAGTAAGATTACACAAATTTTATTTTATTACTCAAAGATACGGTATTTTTAAACTCGACAATTTTAATATTTAAATAATTTTAGATATTCTTTGATATATCGATTCAATATACATGTCAATGTTGAAAATATAGTAATACATCAATTGACGATTGCAAAGTTACACCTAATTAAAGGAATTTTTAATACTTAAAAATAAAATTGAAATAATATCTTTACCTAAAATATATAAACATAAGATTAATATTGCAGTATTTTATCTAAATTATTGATAATATTTTAAAGACAATTAATGTTTAATTATCAAATTTTTTTAGTTCAATTTGATAAGATATCATTTATATATTTATAGTTAAATTTATAAATATTTTATAAAAAAAACATTTTACAATGTAATTCAATAATTTTTAGATCTTTGAAATTATTGTTTATCATAAAAAGCAGATAAATATAAATTGTAGTTAATCTTTAATAATTAATCTAATTTGAAAGAAGCACGTTGATTATTCAACAAAATACTATACTTCTCAATTAAATATTAAAATTTAATTAATATTTCGTCTATAATTAAAAGCATTATTATGGATATTTAAAAGAAAATTGAAGAATTGTTAATGAGCGGCGATAGATAAAAATATCTAAAATATATTTATACCACTTATTGAGTTTTTATAATTTTGTCTTGTAAATATATATTTAAATATATATTAGTTGTATTAAAAAAGACCTTCCTAATATTTTGTAATTTTAATCAATCATTTATTGTTAAGTAATACACCTTTACTATTAAATGTAATTATTGTTTTGTAAGTCGCCGAAGGACAAAAATATTTCCCAGTCTTTCTAAGAATTCCAATGGTACCAATTATCAGAAATTGTGCAATATGGATTAATTTTTCCATTCTACTATATCGACTGTTGATTAATAGTTTGGTCAAAAGTTTCCTTGCAATAGCATTTATAAAAACTTTAAAATAATTATTTAATTGTTAATTAAATTTAATTAAATAATAAATTATAACAATTTTGAAAGTAATTGTAATTGTATCTTTTATAATCCAAAATATTTTTTTAATTAAACGTTAATGTGTTTGCGTGTTTTTTTGTTTTTGAGTGTTTGTGTGTGTGTGTGTGTGTGTGTGTATCTTATGGCAATCATAAAAATTAAAAAATAAAAACAATTCGTATATACCTTTCTATTGGTTTTTAATATTATTTTCTTATTAATAATTATACGTGTGTTTATATAACTTTACACATCAAATTGTAATTTAAAATAAAAAATTTGAAATATTTACGTTACGTATTTAATAATTTCCAGTTTTAGTATCACCGCAATTGTTACTTTTTGTATTAAACAGTTGTAATTCATTTAAATAAGAACAGAATTATATACGAAATATAATCAAATGCTTTATTTTGAGCAATCATCTAAATATAAAGAAAAACTTAAAACTTTTTGAAATCAAATATTTTTGTAATTTCAATCGTTTTTTAGAGCTTAATAATTTTTCCGTCAAAGTTTTGGAAATCCAATATTCTTATCGCTTTGAATAAAATTAACAGTTTATATTTTATTATTCGTTTTAAAAATATATTTTGAAAATTTTTTATTATTATAAAAAAATAATTTAGATGAAAATATAAATGAAAATAAAATAGTATTTTAAGGTGTAAAAAAATTATTATAAAATTGGCTATTGTATTGTTTATCCGGTGAACAGACGAGGAGACAAATTCTGACTCCAGGACCAGGCGGAGGTGGGGGAATATTCACGGAGATTGGTAACATGATGAAACAAGAAGGTGTTTTCAGGCCTTTCCGAGGTATGAGTGCCATGGTTATAGGAGCTGGTCCAGCTCATGCACTATATTTTTCCTGTTACGAGTATCTCAAGGAAAAAATGAAGAGTAAAAAGTCCGAATCGCAGAGCGATCACCTCGTTTACGCGTACGCGGGAGTTGCATCTACTCTTCTGCACGATGGTGTAATGAATCCAGCCGAAGGTACTAAAATTTTTTTTAATTACATTCCATGGGGTAATTTCGTTATGTAAACCAATGGAAGTATTATTTTATTCGATTAGTAATGATAAAGCCGAACCTTTTACTTAAATTTACAAATTTCGCATTTGCGTTTATTTTATTATTCAAATAGAATTATTATTTTACATCAAAAATTATTTATAAAATATTCGAAAAGTCGTTGGTTTAATTCGATCGTTCGCTAAATTATTATACCTGTTGGTATTGAATTCCAATTATTTATTTATAGTCTTGTTAAAATCTTTAGTTAAATTTTGCATATTATTTTGTAATAAATTATGTTTTTCTTATTTTTTTTATTTTCTCAACGGGCAATCATTTCAATAATAAAATTGAATGTTTGCAGACAATTACAATTACTTACGTTGAGTATCGAAAGAACGATAATAATAGTATCTCACCGTACGTTGTTAACAACTGATCCATACATTTTCCAAATGCATTTTCACGTTTCATTGCTATTTAATAAAAGTTATCGATCTTAAATTTAAACTGCATTACGTACTAATTTTGTATAATCATCGCAGTTCGACGAATGTCCACGATAAACAACAAAACGCATCTGTAAATATATCATTTTTTCAAAGCGATTTTCAATTTCGATGTAAATATACAAAAGCCATATTTTTCAGTTGTCAAACAACGCTTGCAAATGCCTAATTCACCATACAAAAGCGTAATGGAATGCATTAGACACGTGTACGCAACAGAAGGTGCAACTGCGTTTTATAGGAGTTACCGGACGACGCTGCTAATGAACGTGCCTTTTCAAAGTATTCACTTTGTCACTTACGAATTCTCGCAATCAATTTCAAATCCTCAACGCATTTATAATCCAATAGCACACGTAGTTTCCGGTGAGTACTACGTTCTTACCTATTTTTTTATACATTACACGACTTAGCTTACGACTTAGCTTACGACAATAATTTTAAATATAATTGCTTTTAAAATTTTTGATAAAAACACGACAAAAAAACGGATGTTACAAAAATTAATAAACACACATCTATTTTATAGATTAAAAAATTATGGTTAAATATTACTTAGTTTTCTATATTCGAATATATTTATGTATGTTTTTATAACGCGATTTCTCTCGTTATTACAATTACCTTAAAACAGTGTATTAAAACGTTTGTATCTTCTCAACGAAATTATACCGATACAATTCAGTTAAAAGAATTTAGCTGTTTATGAAACTTGGAAACTGCAAAACTAAAAATAACGCGTTATCTTAACAGTGAACTATGATTCTTTTGTCATTTATTTTTAACTTTATTATATCAAGCATTTAAATATTTACTACGATTTAAATACTCGAAAAGTTTTTATATTTTTTATTTTATCACGATATATTTAACTTGTTCATTGATCGTTTACCTTGATCGAAAATAGCTATAATTCTAAATTCAAAATAGTTTTAATTCTACCGTACATATAATTTTGTAAATCTGAAATCTGAAATCTTGATGGAACAGTATGTTGTAATGATTTTTTTAATAAGTTTTACTACTCTCTTTCCGTTTAACTATGTTTATCTCGAAACTATACATGCTAAAACAATTAAACGAATTAAAACTTTTTTTGGTAAAGGTAAAGATGGGAAAGAAAAAAATGAAAGGAGCAATTGAAGTTAAAGATTGTTTGTTATCAGGTGCAATGGCGGGCGCCGTGGCAGCAACAGTTTCAATGCCGCTTGATGTTTGTAAAACACTATTGAACACGCAAACTGTTGAAATGCGCGCCACGGGTATGATGGATGCTCTCACATTGGTGTACAAAAATTGGGGATTGCCCGGGTACTTTCGTGGTCTAAGTGCTCGAATTGTTTACCAAATGCCAGCGACTGCTATTTGTTGGTCAACGTAAGTATATTTTTCGTTGAGACTTTATCTTCTTATCGATTATGATTCTCGATTATTGAAACAATTGTTAATTCATTCTTTACTGACTTGCTAAATATTAAATTTTGATTAAAACTATGTCATCGACTATTATGTTTATGTCTTAATAAGATATTTTAAGTGAACGCAGTTATTATTCTTATTGTTATTAATTATTAACATTTTCATATAAGAAAATATAAGAAAACTTATTGAAAGATAAAATATTAAAATTTATAACCAGATTGATAATAAAGTGCTTATGAATAAAATTGAAATAATTTTTATTTTATTATAGCTTCAATTAAATATTACTTTTTTTTTGTTTCACGCAAATAATAAAATAACTAAAATATAAGCGATGATACGTTTGAAAACTATATATTTGATGCAAATGCAAAATTATTAAATAACTGCAAACGTATTTGAAATATAAAAATATTAAAACGAATAAATTAAATTGAATAAAAAGTATATAATAATACGAGTGTACTACTATAACTTAAAATATTAAACGTTATTTATCATAATTATAAGAATAGTCTTAAAATATCATATTTGTTTTGATATTTTGTAGATATTTATAAAAAAAATTGATAATATATTACTTACTAATGATACGTGTGGAAATAGTTGAGAAGTTAGGGCTTAGTTGTGATTAATAATAAGAAGAAAATTATAAAACCTCAGACTTTTAATAAATTTCGCAAATCTATTTAAGAAATCAACGATTTTTTAAATAAAATCTAAAATTGATAAAAAATAAATTATAAATAAATATTTCTCGATAGAGATTATGGAAAGAAAGAATGTTACAAAATTTTACAGATTCCGATTAGTTTTTGCATTTCTTTAGTCATGTTCTATAGTCATGTTCACGAAATCTTATTTTAGTATATGAATACTGATTTTACTATATAGAATAGTGATTTTGAGACATAATTTTTAATATTTGTTAAGATTAAACAAAAACTACCGATTATAGTTGAGTTTACTGCAATTAAATACATATTATTTATTTCTAGAATGGTATGGGTAAATTATACCTGGATTTTAATGAAAACAATAATTAAATTGAAACATATTAAATAATTTATTTGTTAAAAATAGTAGAATAGTAAAAAACTATTATTACTATTTTAGCGATTGAGACGAATAAACGAAAATTAATTCAAACTTTAACTTCTTTCATCGGTTATGTGATAAAATTTTGAAAATATCGCTTAAATTGCATATTTCTAGTGAACAAAAACGATCAATTGTCATTATTACACTCATAAAATTCTTTAAAATCTTTGAGCAACAAAAAAAACTTTTTGTTACAGATTCTTTTAAACATAAAATTGCATTACGATATATAATAATAAAATTAATATTCATCCGGACTAATCTAAAAAGTAATTTATCTCGAAGCTAAAGTAGCAGATCTGGCTTATAAGTTACAAATTTTTATTAATCAACCCATGATTTCATAATTTACGCATTAAAATATCGACCATTTGAAACAATAAAAAAAAATTGTATCGATCGCGAGCATTTGAACGAGGGACAAGCATAAAAACGATGAATAAAATTAGCAAGATAAACACAAAATTATCTGGATTAACTGGTTGTTCTTGTTCTTGTTCTTCTCCTTCCTCGCATCAGGTATGAATTCTTCAAATACCTGCTATACAACGTTCACGAAGATTCGAATGCGTCTCTGGATTTCTTGGATGATGGATCGAGCGGGATTGTGTCGAATCAACGAAGCATTAACAGCAGTAACTCAATTACAAACAACTCTAGCAACAGTAGCTTTCAAGGAGCAGGTCTCTACTTTAATAAAAAGCCTTCGACAGCCGTCCTGTTCGAGGTAACAAGGAGTTAAGCCGTAGACGAATGCGCGCAACAATGTGTATATACATAATGATCGACTCGTGAATGCTGCTATTATATTGATTTAAAAAATTAGCGAGAAAATTTTAGAAAAACAAATACAGTTTTTGCGACCAATTTTTAAGAAAGGGAAGAGAGAAAAATGCAAAAGATGCGAAAGATCAAAAGAAAGAAATAAATGTGTGAAGTATAGAAGTAGAGTTCTTTTTTAATACGTAAGATTTTTACGCTTGATCTTTCAACATTTACAATTGTTTTTCGTTATAACTGTTTTCTTTTTCTTTTTGAGAAAAAGTTTTTTATTCTGTTACTGCATAAAGAAATTTTTTATATAATTTCAAAAATTGTATGACGAATTTGCAAGAAAAATTTCTTATAAGATGTAAGTAAACCTGCTAATACAGGTAAAAAACACAAAATTATTTCAAATCTGTTGAGTAAGTAACAATTATAAACGCTTTTTTAAAGATTAAACAAGCAATTTAAAGTAAAAACTATTTATCGAGTGTCATTTTGAAATTATTGACATTATTTTCATTTTTGGTCAGTTTTTAAATATTTCAAAACACTATGAAATAAAAAACTTTATTTTTCATTACTGTACAAAATTATTGTTAGAAAATGTTTTAATCGAAACGAAATGTAAGAATCTTTCTAATATAATTGATAAGAAAAACATTTGTTAGAAAACTTTTTAATATTGTAAGTATCGTAATATTAAATGCAAAACAATGATTGTTATCAAATTTTACCTGATGTAAATTGCTTTGTAAATGCAAAGTTTTGTAAAGTCGTTACTAACTCGTACGATGTAGGAGAAAGAAGACAAAAATACTAAATTGTACAAATGTAACGGTAACAATAATTAGAAATGTAGATCGCATCACTTGTCACTTATGCACAGTTTAAAAAAATTTTTGTTAGTTCAGTACTAAATAAAAATCCTTATTTTAAGTAGTTAGAAGAACTCAAATTTATATCAATACAATTTAATTAACGAATAGTACGAATACTAACTAAATTTTTACAAAATTTTATAAAATACTTAATAAGTTGCGTAAAAAAAACTGTTAAAATTGTTCGGTAGAAAAAAAGTAAAAATTATATTCTTAAAGTAACTCTATGGAAGAGTATTTTAATAAAATCTAGCGAATTATTTTTTGAGATTATAAACTTACGAATTTTTTTAATAAGCTTGAAGTATTTGCGTGATAATTGATTACCAAATTCTTACATTTCGATATAAATATTTTTCTCGACTTTCTTCTTCGAATAGTAAAAATCGAAGACTCGTTTAAACAATGTTCTTTTACTGTCAAAAACCAGAAATAATAATATTTTCTGCTAAATATGCTGTATTAAATATAATATCATGCAACTACAGAATTACTAAAGACACGTATACTGCTAATAAAAAAAGTATTGTAATTTTTTAAATATAAATTTAAATACAGACAATATAAACAAAGAATTATGTAAAATCAGACTTAGTTAATGTTTATAAAAAGTTTATAATATCCCTTTTGTCGTTTAATTTTAATTCATGAATTTCTACGTTAAATTGCAAAAAGACAAGAAATACATAAAATAAGAGAAAATATTAAAGTCACTATTGAAAGGTGATTGATACAAGCCTTAAGTTTAGCCACTTTGGAATTAATAGCGGGATGTATTACGTGAATGTCATTATTCATTTGAAAAACTATAAACGTATTTCATAGAATTTTTGTTATAAAAAAATTTATATAGTGCGTTAATATCCTTTTAAAGTAAATTTGTTAAATTTGACTCGATTTTGTACATATTTGATTATTTTGAAGTGAAACTTATTTTTTCTAATTTTGAATTAAGTTTCAAAAAAAAATTTCCATTATAAATTGTTTTGTTTCCTGCATGCATATCATGTTTATTTTATTTTATACAATAACATAAAATAGTTTATTTTTTTAATAATAATAATAATAATAATTGCATAGAATATATACAAAATTGAAAAAATAGTCTTATTTTCAAAATAATCGAAATTATTCGATATTGAAGTTACTTACTGTTCTACATCGACATATTTTTAATACGATAATATATATTTCACTGTATTCCACAGTATTGCTTCCTATGGCTGTGATTACTGAGTCAAACACATATGATGTTGACTTTAAGAGGGAGTAATATCATGTGACAACTCTTACGTTCACGCCATAAACATAAACATTTAAAATATTCTTAGTTATCATTACCATTTGATCATATAAAAATTGATGAAAATGTCTTTTTGAATGATTCATCGATAACACCCATGTATTTGTAACACTCGTGCATTCTGCAAAGAAAATTTCATATATGTTCATACATACATATATATTTATATATATATATTTTTTTCTGTCAAACTCTTGCGTCAGGTCAGTATTGGCTTATTGGATAGAATTTATAAACGTTCTTTACGAGATGCATTGACCAAAATTTTGTTTAATTTATAGTATATCGTACATCATTTTCATCTCTATAACTTTACATAACTGTACCTGAGCCAAGAACAGATACTAATGTTTATAACAAGATTGTGAATAATTATATATTCTAAATAATTCTGTTTACTTTTTATAAATTCTAAAATAAGTAATCAAACGAATAACTTTATAGAGAATTGTTTTGTTAATAAAATAATAAACAAGTATACCATATACGTAAAAGATTTTAAAAAAATGAATGATTAGAAATATGTAATAAAACAATACTTTTGGAAAATACGAATAATTGTTTTAATGTTTTAAAGTTTTGTTATATTTTTCATGGATTCCCATGGATATAAGTACATATAAACATGTATTTGAAAATGCAAAATGAATACGATTACATTTTTAACAAGCAATGCATCGCATACGACTATATATAATTTATTTTATTTTGAGAAGTTTATTAATTTTAATCACGTTGATGCATGTTTTCAACATGGGTGAATCATTAGACGAGTATATTGCTAATAAATTAGAATAAAAGAAAATAAAATAATTAAGCCATTAAAATTTAATATGTATGTATATATATAAAGGTCGCACTCCTTTACTGTCTTATTATTACGATATGTACTAAAGTCATGCTGAGCAGATGAGTAACAATGCAACGTATGAAATGTAATAATAATGTAAATAAAATAATCATACGAAGTGCAACAAATTATAATTAATGTATGTATTATTATTTGTAATTCCATTCAAAATTTTTACTCTAATAAATTGTCTTTTTTTAAATAATTAAATGAAATTTTTCTTCCTAATTATATATACAAAATTATTTTTTAAAATATCTCAAGTATAGAAGTATTTTATATAAGTGAATATTTTTTTAATAAATGTTAAAAATTTAATATTCTAAACAAATTATTAATCTATATTATAAAAAGATTGAGTAAATTTTTAAATATAAAAATCAGTTCCGATCATCACTGTCCTAAGTATTTTGTAATTACTATTTTATGAATTTTAAAAACATCGGTAAGTTTTATTCAAAGCTACATATCCAATAAAACTAACTTTGTGTAAATATAAAAAACAAATATTTACATTATATTCAAGTTTATAATTTATATCTTCTTATAGCAATGTTCAAAATTATATAGATTAATTTATTATTTTAATCAATCTGTGTAATTATTATAGATATATTTATATAAAAAATGTCTTAGAAATATTATATAAATTTCATTTACACTATACTTTTTGTTATTTAGTAATATCGTATGTTTTGCTTAGTGATTTTAGCCAAGAAATGTAAAATTCAATTTTTTTTAAAAATAATAAAATATTTTTTTTTGATATTTTTGTTGATCCTAAATTAATATTTGATTGAAATTTATTTTTGAATTCAAGATTGATCGATTCCAATTTTTTAATAGAAATATCTTTCTTGATTTTGCAGAGTAATTCGTGAAGATCCGATAATGCAGCAAGTAAATAAAAAGATTTATTCTCTTCTTCTGGCCCATTTAATATTGCATCGCCTGCTTTTTTGGTTTCCAAAATAGTTTCTTGATCTCCGGAAAGAGTTTCACACTAAAAATAAGTTGATATAATTATTCTATTATTTTAATCGTTGCAATTTAAATAAAATATACAAATTAAACTATTGGTGCCTTACATTTGTAATATTTAGAAGAACATTTTCAATAGCGGCAGAAGTATCTTTAAACACTCTGTTTATTCGTATCGTATCACAGATTCGTAGAAAAACTAAAATAGCATCCAGAGAAGTAGAATGATGTTCGCCGTTAAAATATAAAACGCTATATGCATAAGCGTATATAGTATTAATAATATTACACCTTATAAGTGGAGAAACATTCTAAAAGAAGGAAATAAAAATTAGTATTTTTAAAATTCATACAATAAAAAGTAAGTAAACAAATGAAAAGTCTCTAACAGATGCAGATTCTAACGATGGAATATTTAAAATTTTGGGACAGTTATTTTTATATGTTTTAACTAAATCCGTTTCAGTTACATCTTCTATGGGTTTTTTCAGTTTCGAGTAAGTCCACCATGGTTTCCACAAAGGTAACAATTTTGAAGCTTCTCCACTTTGAATCAGAGCTTCGAATTCTTGCTTTTCACTCTGAGTTAAAGCGGACCATAATTCATCGGCATTATCCAAATCTATATTTTCTAAGCGTTTTTCTAACAACGGTACCTTTAAAAAGAAAGTATATTTTACATTTTGTAAAGTCAAAGGATTTATTTCTTATAATAAAATATACATTTTCATCATCGGAGTCGAGTTCGATGTCATCTCCATAATTTTCATTATCTTCTTGTAAAATATCATTTAATATATCATCTTCTACTTCTTCGTTATAAATTCTTTGAAGCATGTCCAGTGTTTTTTTTCTCATTTCAGGATGGCACTGTTGTACTTGTAATTCTTCTTCTATGCATTGTTTATAAAATATTTCAGAGCATTCTGAATGGGCTGTAGATTTGTAACAGTCTATCGAACAATATCCAATATTGCATTTTGGACAAACGTAACGGCGTTCGTTTTCATTACATCTATAATCAAACATCATTACCGAGTAAATATTATAAATTTATTTTTCGGTTTTTTGAAAAATTAAAGGCACAAACGAGGTTATAATTCTTTATTTATAAATCTTTTTACAACAATGTGACAATAAAAAAAAAATTTCTTACAATGTACAAAGTTGATCATCCGCTGAAGATGAAGCTGCAAATTCCATATCATCGGCTTTCATTTATTAACGAAAAAATTTGTTTACTTATTTTTGATAGAAGCCGGTCCGACATCAACTTCAACGCGTTGACTAGATGATTATCAACCAACCGATGAACTTGGACAATTGTCGCGTGTCCAATAGAAACGAGGTTCCGAGTTTATTGGCTCTCGCAAAAGCGCTCATCAGAAGCTGCGAGCTATACAAAATTAAATTTTAACAATAGAAATTAACACTAGGATTAACATTTCACGGCGATAAAATTACTTTTATAAAAAGAACTTTGATTAACTTCGATAAAAAGTATGAAAATGCAGAATCACTTTTATTACTTTCAAAATCACATAGCTCTGTGATTTTTAATTTTGAAAGTTATAAACCAAGAAAATCATATAATAAAATATATAAGATAATTCAGGAAAACGGCACTAAAATTGGATTAAAAAAATTATGAATTTTTTGGTATCGAGTGCAAAACTGCAAGCGACGTATAATAATTACTTTTTGTACGTTTAGGTTTACTCATTGCTATGCGAATTAACGGTCCCTTTATGAATACAGATTGTTATAATTACGCGATGTTGTTAACGTTAAGTTCAATCGTCATAGGTTTGAGAATAAAGATTAAATCAAAGAATGTAACGCTTTTGCAAAATGTTGCAACCCAAAAATAAAAGAAATTATTTATAAGAACCTTTTATACAGAAAAGCAAGCTTTGTGAGAAAAATCATGGATTAAAAATATGTTAGAGTACGTTGTAAACAATCTAAAATGACTTAACTAATATTGCTTGCATCTGAATTAAAAAATTATCAATCTCGTTATTCTTCTTTGTTACTATTAAATGTTTACTTAAAAGCTTTACGTAAATAAAAAAATGAATGAATAATAAAATAGTTTAATAATGTAACGATACTTATATTTTGCTCTACAAGATATGAAACAAACATTTGACTAACGAAATTATATACTCGATAAATTAATTTATATTTTTTTATAAGATATATATAATATATTGCTTGAGTGAACCAAATTTAAAGTTTAATAATGCAAAAAAGAAAAGCTCGTGTTTGCGACACTCGTTGTCAACAATTTCAAAAAGAAGCTGTAAGAAAAGAAGAAAGATTAAAATCCTTGTGGTTTATAAAAAATCGCCAGCGTCTTTATGATAATTTAGAGAAAGACAAATTTAATAAAAAGGCCCAACAATTTTTACAAAAGAAAAAAATTTATAGTAAAACTCCGATAGAAATTGTAGAAGACGCAGAAACCGTATGAAAATAATAAATATAATTCGTGTACCGTTTAAAAGTAAAAAAGTATTTATTAAAAGTAATCTTTTACCGATGTAGGTTAAAAAACCAATTTTTCCACAATGGAGACCTTCGAAAGAAGATGTAAAATTTGATTTAATGAGACCGATTGAACCAGCGATAGAAAATATTCTTTACGCCCCTAAAGACGCAAGTTTTATTTCTAAAAAGAAATATTTACACGAACGGTTGGTAATTGTATATATTATATTTTATAAGGAATAGCAACGTTAAATATTACTTAAAAAATAATATAAGTGTTTTTATCGATTATTGTTTTCAACAAATATTTTTAACATTGCAAATAATTGCAAATAAAAATCTGAAAAATTTTATATAAAAAGATGCGAACTTGCACAAAGTATTATGTTATAGGAGAAAATATTTTAAGATGTCGGAATATTAAACATTTAAATGAAAATCTCTTTTATAATTTAATCTAATTAATATTCTTCATTGATTCATTTACAATGACGATAACGGTGATACAGTTATAAGGAAAAACCGGAAGATAGATTTTATTATCCTTACTGTTCAAGTTGGGTCTGCGGATGGCGGCTAAAAGATTATGAACCAAGTACTATTTCTAAATACGGCGTCAGATCCGTGATACAATCATCGTTTTATAGGCGAAATGCTTCTAGTGTACAAAGAGATCCCGACTGGTATCGCATGTGCCTGTCCAACGATCCAAATAATTTCAACGATTTATTAACTTACTAAAAAAATTTAATTAAAAACAAATGTTTCATGATACGTTGTTGATAAAGTTTTTTACAATCCTATTATATTTTGTTATTATTTTTAAATTATTACCGTTTACGGTGATCGACATTTTACAAGTGTTCGAATGTGTATATAATTAACTGATGATTTTAGCGGTTGGTGTTATTTAAATATACCAATGTTGGTGCTATTTGTTATTTAAAAAGTAAAGAAAAATTGAAAATAAATTCTTTTGCTTATTTAAGCATATAATTTTAAGAGTAGAGGCAAAGAATTTCTGATTACAATAAAAAATAAGTATTCTTAATTTTTTATTTTATCGTTAAAATAAGAAATGTTCTTTTGCAATCACTTAACAATCTTGTAAATATTAAAAATTTATTTTTAATATTTTTCGACAAAAAACGTAAAGCAATTAAAAAGAAATATTAATTTATTACAAATGTTCATGTTTAAATATATAAAAACTTTTAAGTTGGAGTAAAAATTTGTTATCTATGCCTGAATTGCATTTTTTCTCTAATTATAATCGAGCTATTACTTGATTATTTAGATTAATTAAAATAAAAAAAATAAGAATTTTTCTGATCAATTTTCAGAAAATAGATAATATATTTTTAAAAAACTTATTCTACATTATGTAATGTTGTACGTAAATTAAATATGTAAATAAAAAAATAGTGTAGGGTCACATTAATAAAATTAATATTGTATAATTATTGCTAAATAGAAATGTAACGATATCCCAATTGTAAATATATGTATATTAATATTGCTCTATGCTTAAACTTAAATACACGCTATACCCGATATCGGTGTATGAATTTTATTGAAGTTAATTGTATTAATCTTAATATTAAGTTACATATTCGCGATCGTACCGTAATATGAAAAAAAATTGTTTTGAATTCCTTTATATCGATATAACTCTTTCTAATATCGATTTATTAATATTTTTAATTCGTTAAAGGTATATTAAACACGTGTAATATTAAATAATGTGTATTAAGTTATAAACTCTAATATACATAAAATTAATAAATACATTTGTAATTTTTATATTTTTATAACAAATATATATTTTTAATGTAATTCAATCGTACAACTATTATTTATTTCGGTAACTAAATATAAGTACAAATAATAATTAGTAAAATATTTCCGTTTCATTTATCCTGTTAAATTATTTTTTGCATAATCGTGTCCTTATTAACACTTTTTCAACTATTTTAATTTCACGAATTTTGATCATCTTCTTTTGTTTTTCCTGTCGCAGCTTTCATTAATTCATATAATTGATAAATTTGTTCCTCTCTCATATGTTCCAAATATTCTACGTTAAGTGGTTTTCCTAATGGTTTTGTGGTATTCTCGCCTCGTAGACCAAGTTGCTTCGACAAATTTATTGCATAATCCTGTTATTAATATATTTAAATTAATGTAAATTTAATAGAAAAAATTTAAATTAAAATGTCGATCAACTTATTATCTAGGGAATGGTATAAACATGATACAAATGTATGTACTAAATGATACGTTTACTCATAAATCAAAATATAATAAATATTTATAAATTTCAATAATGATATGAATATTTCAATTAAATATTCTAATTCATAACTAACTGTCCAAAACTTATCAATCTTTAACTTATAATCTAATGTACAACATATATGTAAATAATGTATAACCTAGAAAATAAGATGATCAAATAGATAAAATAAGTTTTACCGCCCATTCATTGAGAAATACGTTAGCTTCTGTCGAATTACACTTTTTATGTCTTCGAAATTCGTCTTTAACGTAAACATCACCCAATTTTTTAATTTCGTTCGGCAAACTGCGGTGTAACCTCAAAATCATTTTATATAATCTGCTAACTCGCTGTAAGTGTGTCCATTGCGTTGTCATAATTTTTATTTAATATGCTTATCGAAATTTTTCAATCTAAATTTATAATTTAATTTCAAGTGTTTAATAGACAAACCATTTCTACAAAAATATATTTTTCATTTCTTCTTACTTTATAAAAGTATATCTAACTTATAAGTCAACCGGTTCAGTTTCGTCTGCTACTGAAACAAAAAGGAAACTCCGATAAAAATTTGTAATAATAGAATTTTTAAAATATAGATACTGGACCCAATAGTTTTTTAATTAATATAAATA
Organism: Dolichoris vasculosae; assembly: GCA_018907195.1. Taxonomy (NCBI): domain Eukaryota; kingdom Metazoa; phylum Arthropoda; class Insecta; order Hymenoptera; family Agaonidae; genus Dolichoris; species Dolichoris vasculosae. Next base: position 6,056,159 of record JACCHY010000003.1, read on the forward strand.
ATAAAAATGTAAACTTTTATCCACGTATATTCAATATAATTTAACGAATCTCTCAAATATAACATTATAATTAGTGATTATATTAGAAACAAATAATTGTAACGTAATTATATAAATATAATGTTTATGTAATATTTACAATGCATTAAAAAATTCAGATCAATTATATCTGTTTAATTTTTGTAGATAATTTTAATATTTCAAGAGAAAAATAATAAGAGATAATTTTACATAAGACACAGGAGCAACGAAAGCTAAATTATCAAATATTCAATTTGTAAAATGAATAAATCATACATTTTTAATTTAATAACTGACAAAGTAAAAGATTAAAATATTTTTTTCTCTTTATAATTTACTGTAGAAGATTGTAGTATAGGTTAAAAAGATTTAAGTTTATATTTTAGTATAATTCGATTAGTATTTTTATTTAATATAATATATATATATAAATATAATGATTTTTTACTGTTCGCTTTATGAAAGTTTCAGTTATAACTTAGATTTTTATTCATTATCATATTTATAAGAATTGTAAATGTATATTTCTTGTAAACTTCTAAAGTATTTCATTAATTTTTTTTAATTACGCTTTGTTATTCCTAAAATAGAATTTCTTTTTTAATAATAAAATTTTTCGAATATTCTTTAATAGCGCTACAGTATTACTTTACGAGCAAAAAAATATTAAATTTAAACTAATTAGATTGAAAAAGACAGACTTGAACACCAGTGATTCAAACACCGTTGGTTTATAGATAAAGATAATTTCCAGAAGATTAGAATTTCACGTTTGACAAATGATTTAATGGCTTGACGAATTAGATTCTTTTCAAGAATGTTATTGTTTAAATTTTTTAAATACTATTAGAAATTTTGCATTAAGTTCGATTATAGTAGTTCTGTGATCGTGTACTTATAAGAAAGTACGAAGGAGAGAAGGATTAAGAAATTCATGCAAAGATTAATGATCATTTAATATAATATGATGAACGAGAGTCAACGTGTTTTATATTTTTATTATAAATTTGAATATACTTCGTTACTACGATAAACGGAACAAGTACAAAAAATAATATTTTACAGATATCAGATTACTCTTTAGAATCTTATATTTAATGGATTACTTTTTAGGCGGATATGAAAGTAATTATGGAATCTTTAAAAATGACTCTACGTTTATGCTTACTATGCTATAACGATAAACGTACACCTGCTTTATTTCCAAGGAAAAGTGAAAATCGCATAGCTACAAATATAGACATTGTGGTTTATAATGTATTGTCTGTCATACAAACATGTCGGTGGTTAATTGTACCAATTGAAACAAAGCGTTCTTAACACGAATACAGGGGAGGATAAAAGGTAATAGTTTACCACAGGGGGTAAAGCTAACTTTTCTAAGAAAATTGTACATTTCTAATTTTCCTGTCTTTTTTTCGTCTAAGTAGTTGCAGTCTTGCTTTCGTAAGAAGATTCCATTATATTATTGTGCCATTTGAAAAACGAACAGCGATCGAATAAAAAATTCGTCCTCGAAATTTAGTTCTATAATTTATCAATGATATTATACTTTTATAATTTTCATTTATACATAGACGAATTTATTTTAATTTTTTAGTTTGTTATAATGTAAAATCATCAGTATCTTATAACTGAAAGATCGATGTTTGGTTTGAATGATAATAAGTAGTATCAATATTTTACATTTTGCATAATTTTATTAAAGTTTTTTTTGTATAATACCTTCACTATATTTTAGTACCAGAAAAAATTTTGATACTAATTATATGTTTATTCGAAATTTTGAAATATTTTGAAAACAGAATTTTCGTTTTGAAAGAAAACTAGTAAAACTGATTTATCGTATACGAATATATTTTATTTAATACTGATTAACCGATCAAAAAAATGATACAATATTTAAAATATACAAAATTGTAAATTTTAATATTTTAATTGTAGTTTTGCTAAATTTTTCTTTTTCTTTTTTTTCCAATTACGAAAATATTTTAATCTTCGATATAATTTTGATAAATACGATGATGATAACGTTATTTATACCGGGTAATAATTTTATTATGTTTTTTTTACAAAATTGATTATAATTTTTATTAATAATATGAATTAATCGATTAAAAATATCACGACGTTTAATGGCTATTATAATGATTTTATTTTATCATTTTTAAAATTAAACTTTTGTAAAGATATTTGATTAATTTTTATCCAATTTTATTTAAATTTATTTGCTTAAAATCCAACTCGACGCAATCAGCATTGAATAAATTAAAAAAAAATTCCGTTTTGTACATACGACGTATATTTTATGAAAATGTATCTGTATACATTTTCAAAGCAAGAACCCAGTGTAAAGAAATATATTTTTTCCTCATTTTCAAGCTGATCTCGAGAAATAAGGGATGAAGCCATTAAAACATTGGAAATGAATTATAACCGAATAAGAAGAAATCGGATACATCTTTTCAAACCGTTGAAACAATCTTGGCACTTCCACCTGTCGTCTTAGGTAAAATGCGTCCGATTTGACACCCTTTGTAACAGGTACAAGTGATCACCTGTTTATTATCGGTTGGACCTTTACAGGACATCCCCCCGGTTTTTCGATCCTCCCCCACTTTTTGGACAGACAAGTGTACCTAACGGTTTCACGTGATATAATATACCGTTCGACAATCTAAAGTAAACAAATTACCTCTTTGAATGTACGACTCAGTCTCGGAAAGCCTTTGCTCCAAGTCTCTTATTGAAGCCGAAGTTCCTTTTATCGTACTATCTATACCACGTGTATTTACCTACGCGAAATTAATTTTTACGTATACACCTCTGTAATAATTAAAACTAGTCTACATTGTAAACACGCGTGTTTAATTATGTATTCTATATAGTACTACAATTCAAAAGCAACAATTTTAAAATGTGAAAGTATAATCGAAAATACAGTGTTTCGTTAGCAATGCTGTAAAAATGCATCCCTGGCTGATATTAGTTGCTTTGACAGGAATGTTCATGAATGTGTGCAATAGTTGCTTGACGCAAACAGGAGCTTACGGACAATGTGTGAATATAAGAAAGTGTCGACCGATAATGAAGCTTTTGAAAAGCCGGCCACCGCTAAACGTCTATAATCAATTACGGAATGTACATTGTGGTTTCGAAGGTAAATTGACTTAATACCTTTCGCGTTCTTCATTTTATTCCGAATAATAATATAGATTGATGTTATTGTTGCATTAAAAATTTGTATAGGTCATATTATATATAGATTTTTTTAATTTTTTCTATTTGCTCAAGGTTTTAACGTTTTTGATAAAGGTAAATATTTTTTATAAATAAGAGTCGTTATCTTAATTTAAATAATTAATTAATTTTTATCTACCAGCAATCAAATTTCGTATGTTGTTATGTTACCTAGCGTATAACTACTTATAAATTTCTTTATATGTAGGATTTTTAGCATTTTGTGGAACATTGACAATGTACATTGTGTAAAAGTCAATCTTCCAAATAAACATTATCGTAAGAAAATTATAAAGCAGAATACATTAAACAAATGCCTTCCAACCTAATCGTATTTTTAAATAAGTGGTTTTAAGTGAATTTTATATTCATAATTTGTGAAACACAAATTCTCAAATTTCTATAGATAATGCAATGATACATCGCGTGACATGACTATTAAATTTGAAACATTTGAAGCGCTGTACTTCCGTATCTGTAAAATTCGTATCCTAACGTTACACGAAAATCAGAGTTTAATACGGTTTGCTTTTACGTCTATCCGATCAATTTATTTAGTGATTTCGTAGGAAAAGCATGTTTAAACCATGCAAAAATTAAAAAAAATTATTGAATCATCGCGATTAAAATTATCCTTTATTTTTATCAGGCAATGATCCAAAGATCTGTTGCGATGTGCAATCGGGTCCGAAACCCCCCGTAAGGAAAATCACGGAACCACCAAATGAGTTACCAGCTGTGGATCTAGATTCGATCGATGATCATCCAAAACTCAAACTCCTGGATCATAAGTCATGCGGTCCCGTAGCAGCTGGTCCCAAGATCTACGGTGGTTCGGCCACTAGAATATTCGAGTTTCCGTGGATGGCTCTTATGGCTTATGAGGAAAGCGGAAACAACTTTGAGTCGGACTTTCGTTGTGGAGGAACGATCGTCAATAAGAATTACATTATGACAGCGGCTCATTGCGTTAAGAATCTACCCGAGAGTAAGTAAAATATAATTTGCATTTATCGTTAGGAATTATTATTGTATTTTATTAGTCTAAGAAATTTTAAAATCCGTTAATCATAAAATATAAAAAGTTGTCTATTGCTTATAATGTAAGAATTTTTTTTTTAAATAGAAACTAAATTTAAATATAAAAATTTAATGCGTGTAAAAATACTTATCACATTAAGATGATTCAATTATAAACTAAAATTCATGATAAAATGTAGCGATAAAGTTATCTTGGATCTTTTTTATCAAGGCTTTTTGATATAGACATTGATTTACGAGCTTTTGTCAATTATTATTCGTTTACTATTAATTCCATTTATTTTTAATATATTACCTTAACGTACGTTAAAAATATGTTTGATCGTACGCTCAATATTATTAAATTCTAACGCGAAAAAGAAATAAACATAAGTTGCACGTTCAATTGCGTTAAACATAATGTAAAGAGATTTTACTTATTTAATCGTTAATTCAGGGTATACATTTATACTATTTACATTTATATTATTATACCAATCAACTATATTGTTATAATTATTAAAATATTCGAGTAAATCAGTACGCTAAATTTTGAATACTTTTTAGTAGATTTTTTCAAATATATTACGATATTTTAACAAAAAAATTTTATTGTTTTCCCTTTATTTCCATTTTGTATCATGTATAACTTTTATAGGTTTAAAGTTGGTCGGTGTTAGGGTCGGAGAACACGATCTTGCAAAGGAAAGAGATTGCGAAATTTATCACGATGGTGCTGCGTACATCTGTGCCGAAAAGTATCAAGACTTCGAAGTAGAAAATATTCACCCACATCCAGAATATTCGGCAACGACGCTAAAAAATGATATTGCTATCGTAAGGTGAATAAAAATATTTAAAAAGCTATAATTACAGTATTTACCTATTCTACAAACATTTATTTAAGAAAAAATTATCTTTCCTTGGTATTAATATTTATATCGAATGTAAGATTATTAACCGTTACATAATAATTTATAAAATCGCTTGAATAAATACGCAAATAAAGAATAAAGGAAAAAACAAGTATCCAAAACATTGATTTTAATCAAATATTTATACGTAACGAGTCTATAAAATAGTATAATATATACAACGATAGCACGAAGCGCGTGCTTAAAAATTAATAGAGTACGATATACGAGTGCGCAGAACCATGATCCAATGATCTTGGAATTTTCGGAGAAAAAAAATACTTACCTTCGAAGCACTCGAGGTGTAGATACGCGTACAGAAACGCTACAAAACACTAACAAACGCATTTCTACAGAATAAAAGGGAGGATAAACTTCAGGCCGGCGAGCGTTCGCCCGGTTTGTCTTCCCTTGGACGAGCCCTCGAGGACGATGGGGAAAACGGCGCTGATCACCGGCTGGGGCTCGACCGAGGACGGCTACAGCATCAACGACGTCCTGCTGAAGGTCCGATTGCCGATCCTTCGGAACGAGGTGTGTGAACGCGCCTACCGCGATCAACCCTTCGTCAGGATCTGGCAAAAGCAGATCTGCGCGGGTGGCGTCAGGGCCAAGGACTCCTGCACCGGGGACAGCGGCGGACCTCTGCAGTCGGTCTCGATGTACCGGGGCGAGCCCAGGGTCGTCCAACACGGCATCGTTAGCTTTGGCCGGAGGAACTGCGCCGTCCTGGGATCGCCGGGGGTTTATACCAAGGTCGCGCACTATGTCGACTGGATATTGGATACGATGGAGGAGTAACGAGCGACGACTGTTTCAGCAGCCAAAGGTGCCAATTACATCAAAAGACAAATATTTCTAGGATTTTCGTGATTTGCCCCCTCGTCCTTTCCTTCCTACATACACGCAAATCGTATACAATAGCGCATTTTTTTTTATTGCATTCATAAAACGATGTCTCGTCGACTAATAATAATGTTAATAATAATAGTAATAATAATATTAATAATAATATTAATAATAATATTAATAATAATATTAATAACAAACAACAACGAAAACGACTACAACGACAACAATAACAGCAACAACAATCGCAACAACAAAAACAACTACAATAGGCTTACGAAAAAACTTATCTGATTTCCCAAAAAACTTATTTGATTTCGTAAAATTTCAAATATTGATTATCAGTAAAAAGCTTTGATAACAAACTCGTAATAATTATTATGTGTTCGTATCTTATAACGTAAAATTAAATGTAAGTGTTAAAAGATAATAATAGTCGACGACAAATATTTTGCATTGTGTAAATATTATATTTTTTGAATATTTAATTTAGGCAGTGTCATTTTTATTATATTATCAATAAAAATATTTATATTAATTTTAATGTAATGATATTGATATAGAAGAAAATCAAAATAATAATAATCTTTAAAAAATCACAAAAGTCGATTGTATAAAAAGAAACAAAAATTTATTTCCCTAGTCAATTTGATTAATATTTCTAATTTGATGTATATATATATATAATATTTTCACAGTATTTAATTAAAAATTAATATTATACTCAATTGAAAATTAAATTAAAATCGGTTCGCAGTAAAATGTAGTAAATGTTATGATGTGACGTTATAAATTGAACTATGATACATTGAAATCAAAATTTATATTTAATATAAGAAAAAAACGTATAATTTCTCGTCAAAGAGAAAAGTTTACATTTTGCGTTAGAAAGTATAATGTAAATATATAAATAGCAATGTATGTAAACAGGTTTTGAACTTTGAATCCGATTCGACGCATTCACTTGGTCTTTAACAGATGCAATATCAGTACTGTTAAATAAATGACTTACTTCAAACGATTAATTTACGCTGGTACATACAGATTTTGCAAAAATTAACCCAAACTAAAACATTTTTAATAACTTGAGACGAGGGTGTTCGAAATAGAGAATTGGCTAAATACGTGGAGCATAATATAAGAAATTCATTTTCATCTCTGTTATTTTGAATCCATTTCATTAGTATAGGTTATGAAAATAACCTAAATCAGTGTGTGGTTTTTATCTCATTGATATCTATACGTAAATACGGTTCAATACTAGTCGAAAATTACTTCTTTTATCGTTGTGTTTGCTATTAAAATAATTTTATTTTTAAGGTACTTATTTTCTTCTTGTTTCAAATATTTATATTTATTTATCGAAGCAATCGATAAATTTGTTATTAGAATTATAAATATATTATTTTTATAAATCTACAGCCAAACAATGATTATTTATATTTATATCGCATTATTTATATATTGTATAATTATTTGCTCAAATAGACTTGTCAATATATAATAATCGATTAAAAGCATGTATAAGATATTGTATTATTTTCGATGTATCGCATAAATACACGTTTGCTGTTTTTGACCAATGTCTTATTATTCCACAAGCAATGTTTTGTATATTTGTATTCTTTTAAATTAAAAATATTCTATGGTTACAAATGTAAAATGATGTTTAGGTCTACAGAAACATGAATACATTGCTTGGATTTTAAAATTTGTATGCTACAACTTTCAATTCGGTAGAATTTTGATTTATCGGCGACATTATATTTATCATTTTTTGTCTCACATTTATATTTTATAAAGTGTCATTTTCATCATTTGTCATCTTTGTATTCATTTTCAGAATACGTATTTGTGCAAATATTCATTATTATTATAGGTTTCTAGTTACAAATGTTAATATTTTTTAAATTATCGAAAACGGTTTGTTCTATTTCATATCTGTATCTAAATCGTGATAATGCTTTGTAAGAATCTTATCTTCTTGAAGAACGTTATTATTAAAAAATTGTTTTATTTCTTTAAAATGTTTTGATCTTACCACTGTTGCAATTTTATAAAAATCATTAAAGAAATCTTGAATGATATTGCTATTATATAGTTGAAAAGTTTGCTCGTGAACCTTTTGAAAATTTTCCAATAATAGAAGATTTTCCACCTAAGTTTTAAAAATCTAGAATATTGCATTTCTCTGTATTTTTGAAAATATTTTCATTTATATTGAAAGTTTGGTTTATAAACAAGTTGTTTCGTTACTTTTGTGTATTCGATATCATTAAACTTACCGTACGGAATGATTGAAATATTTTTTGTAACATTTCAATTTATTAATTTTTTACATTACATCTAATACATTTTTATAAATTAGTTTTACTTGAAATTCCTTTGATAAAAACATGGCCATTTTGATAATATACGTTAATGTAATATATCGGTGCGTACTCTTATTTCTGGTTTTCATTTTCATTTATTCATCTTCTTTAATTAAAATTGCAAGATAAATCATTGTACGTGTTAATAGTTATTGCATTAAAGATTAAGCAAACAGTATTACTCAATCTCTGTTTATATTCCTGTAAATTATGTAATTATCATTCCTATTGGTTCTTTTGTTTTCATTGTTATAGATATATTGCAGTAACATCCTAGACACATTGCATTTTTTAATATATTAAAAAAAATTTGCAAAAACTAGTACATCATAAAAAAATTTGAAAATTAATTGTGTTTAATAATTTATCAAATTTAAAATTGCTTTTAATTTTAGATATCATTAAATATTTTTTTATCCGACATTTTCCTAATTCTTTATTTCTTGTATTTTACCTAACATTTCGTAGTTGATCAAGATTATATAAATGAGGTGATTGGTGATTTTGGTATCTGATTCCAAATATAATTTTAACTCTTGCTCCATATGTTGCTCGATTGCTTAGAAAATATATACATAAGTTCTCTTTTAAATCAAATTTTTTCAGTGCGAGTGATTATATTCTATAATCTATCGTCTTGATTATAAATTATAAAAATTCTCTTCATAAACCTATATTTTCGTACATCTTTCAAATTTCAATGTTACAAATAGTACAGTGATCTATTTCAGGGACAAGTATTATTTTATGTATAATATAGTTTAAAATTATGATCACTTACTTTGATATCATATTAATTTTCAAATTTTATGTACGACCAAGCTTTTTTTTAATGTTTCGATACATCCACGAGAAAATGCTTTTTTAATTGGAAGTATTGGAGATCAGTAAACAAAAGATAATATAATATAAAAAACTAATTTTTTAATTTATGTTCTTACGATATCTGATTTTAACAACTTCGGGTATTTTATAAATATTATCAGTTTGAACTACAATGGTGTAAATGCAGCTATTCATCTTTGAAATAGCAGAATATATCGAAGCTTTAAGTTATTTAACTAACGGTACAATAATCTCATAATATTACATAATATTATAATATTTTTACCGTACTTTATCACTAATTATTTATTAAAAAACGCTTCATTTTTCCTTTTACTTGCTTAAATTCACAGGTAATTAGCATCATTAAATTATATATGTTTCATTATTTATGGGTTTGGCAGGATAGCAGATAGGATAATATACAGCATTCGAGGTAATCGAATCGTGATGCGTCGAGGGTGAAGAGTTCTCCGCATAGTGTGATATTTTTTGAAGTAAATAATGTCAAGGTATTTTGAGAAAATGGTGGATCGTTGAAGAAAACGGAGTTTTCCATAAGAATAATGACTTCTGACGGACTTGTCTGAATGCTTCTTGATTCGAAGAGAATTTCAAGTTGTTGGCGGAGGACGTTGGCGTTCCAGTTAAGGAAGTAAAGACAGTTACTTTGCGATTACGTATCCGTTTTGAAGATTTTGAGTGTGGAGGTTAACATCGAAGTAGACTATTATAGGGTTCTAGGGATGACAGTAAGAAATGGACCGAAGAGCTCTATAGAGTTGATAAGTAGGAGAAGTAGTTTCGCTTAAGAGACATTCATTTTCATTAAAAGTACGGTTAGAGATGCGATTCGAGGAGAAACTGAAAAGGGAGTAGAGAAGGAGGGATTCAGGGAAACGGAAAAGTTTTATAGAAATACAAGAGATATTTTGAAAAGTTATAACGTAGAGTTCGAGGATTCGAGGATTCGAGGATTCGAGGATTCGAGGATTCGAGGATTCGAAGTGGCCTTTATACACGGTGGAGTCTTCCGTGTGATTGGAACAAAGAGGTTCGGAGATACGGGTACATTTTTTGAGAGGAGATAGGCTAACATCATTGTGAAGATAAAAGACAAAAAAGTAGAGCTCACTAAATAAAGAGGTTCTGGAATAAATGACAATGCACATCGTTTACATTGGAAACGAGATTGTTTTCGGTTTTGACGAATTTCATTAATTTTTGGGAAATTTAGGGAGGGTCGGTCAGGCTAAATTTATTATTATTTACACGTGTCCAAATTTTGACTTTATTTTTTATAAGATAGGTTTTTTTTGCTTTGGAGTTGGAAAGCGAAAAGCGATATTAACAACGCGTTCAAGAAGTCGGAAGCGTAAGAAGTTGTAACTAACGGGAGAACGCAACTCTGCGAATCCGATGGCAATACGAGTCAGGTTTATCGAACTTTGGATCATATTTCGTAATTACAAAAATACTCATTTTTTTTACTCATAGATTTCTTTTATAATTTGGCTAAAGGCATCATTTATTCCGTTAATAAGTTATATTTATCCTTGTAACTTTGTACTATTCAATGTTATTGTTTTTTTGTGCGATGATTTTTCCCATTTTGTATTTTGATTGCGATTTATTGGAAGTTTGTCTTGCACTAAACGATTCGTCATCTACGCCACTTTGATTACGTGTCATTAGCTGTTTTTGCGCGAGTTTCTCTCTAGACTATTCTAAAGGGATACCATCAATATGAATTTCTCTTCCGCCCTTGGATTTTAATGTTTTTTTTTGGAATATTCCAATTAAAGTTTAATTCGTTGTTATAGGTATATGTCGTATCACGAAGAATATGCAATAAATATATTAGAGTCCAAGGTGAAGTTTCGTAAAGACTTATTTTATAAAAATGAATAAATAGACTTTATGTCTATGATTATGTCTACTCGCTCGTGAACTGAAAGATATGTCTCAAGCATTTTATATGTAAAATAGTATTATTATATTTTAAATGATGATATAAAATAATTTTTTTTTAACAAAAGAGAACAAATATATAAGAATAGTAAGTTTTTAAGATCTAGAGAATATCGTTTAATATTAAAGGTACATTTGTTTTTTAAGAACTTTTTGCCGTTAATACCTTGGAAACGGGCAGAACGTCTTTGAGTAATTCTTTTTTAGTTCTTTTAATTTTAAATCACTTTATTTTTTATTTTACGTTAGCTCTCGACTTATCGTTATAATTCTTGAATTTGTTTTTATTAATAGATTCCACAAAATTGTAAACTTTTTCATTTACGCGATTAATAATTATTATTTTTATAAATAATCCCATGTTCGTGAATTCATCGCTGTCATCGGTATGTTTATGTTTCCTTAGACCTCTCATTTTGAAAGATGCAGTATCACATTCGTTGTTCCAGCTTTTGTGATTCATACGTGCAACTAACCGGTGTTGAGTATCCGTGAATCGAGGAACTAAGTTCCTATTTTATCAAAGACTATTTATTGTATTTAAATATGCTTACGTTTATGTGTGCGAAACATATTTCTAATGACTATCTTTATCACATCGACTAGAATTATATTTACAATTTTCTATTATCGACTAGAAGCAGGAAATACTTCTTTTTAATATTATAATAATCATAAGCGTTTTATTATATATCATGGTTAAATTTAGAATAATTTGGAATATTACAAAAATGTAATTTATATTTAAATATGCTTTTGATGGCAGAATTTTTCAATTCTTTAAAAAATCACTATTGATATTCAATACTAATATTGGTTCAATTTTATTAAATTTGATAAAATATCGCTATCGATCTATTAATTTGCTTATTAAAGATTATTGAGTATAATCGTTAATTTATATTCATATTCAAAAATACAAAATATAATTGTAATTGTTAAATTATATATTATCAAAAGTCATAAACAATGATTATTGTGCCAATTTTTTATAGTACTGTTGCTCTAATATTGTTTAAAAATTAAAAAACTAAATTTATATTCAAAAGATTTTAAAATAATTTTATAGTTAGAGATTTGAATAATTTTTTTTATTTTACTGTTGTATTTTATTAGTAAGTATTCGTAACATTATTGAAAACTTTTTGATTTTGTAAATTATTACTTTTTTATAAAATATTTTTATTTATTTAAAATTTATATTTATTAGTAATAATTCAAATTTGATATTTAGTTTATTTTATTGCAAATATAATTTCTGCATATTATATGAAATAAAATAGAAAAATTTATTTAAAAAAAATATATGAATATTTTATAATGAAATTTAATGTAGTTTTACAAAATATATTTTAAATCAAAGTTTTTAAAAGAATCTTAATTAATAGACATTATTGACAAATCTATTATGTCGGTAAATATTTATTCATCTAAAATTAATTTTCACTTTAAACAATCAAGTAATAATCATTAATGTTAAATTTATAATGATTAATGTGCGCAGTCATTGTTAATTTAAAATATGAGTACATTTTACGATTCGCTATTAAAAAGGTGTAATTATTGCAAAATGATCATTTATATTATTGCTACAAAAAAGATTTTGAAATAATTAATATAACAGCGTAATTTATTATCATGCTATATTGGAATTAGTAAAAAATTATATTTTTTTAAATGAAAATGTGAGATAAAAAAGTACTTTAAATTTTAATTAAACATTGGAAAGATTATCTTATGGATCATATATAAATAATTAAATAATATTATTTTTAATTATTTTATGTATGTCGAATTTAAAATAGTGATTATGCAATGAAATTAATCAAAATTGATAAGATTTCATTTACGTTCTTATGATTTAATAATAAATATTAAAAGCAAACAGATATTACAAAAATATTAATTACATTATTATAAACTTTAAAAGTTACAAAATGGAAAAAGAAATAGTTAACCTCTAATTTCATTAAAGTACTTTGTTAATATTTATTTAATAAAAACTATAACAGATTGTTTTTTAATAGAAAATTACTTCTATCGATGAATTTTGATCGCTCGTAAGAATTTTTATTTCTATAAATTAATCGTTGTAGTGGTGATAAAACAGAAGTTATTATGCCACAAAAAATTTTGAAATTAAAGAAAGCAGCTGTGTTAATTGACAAAGATCAATGGTAAATATTGAAAACACAACGTTCGTTGAATAAAATATAACAATAAAATTTCTGGTGTAAAGACAAATAATTTTATTTGCTTAGTAAATGACTTTGTACTTGAAGATTCGATGTTTTCTTGTCGTCGAGTCGATAAAATTTTCTTCAGAACAACAAGATGAACTTTTGTTTACTGCATAGCATTTAAACTACATGAATTATTGTGTGTTTATACGCTACAAAAAAATTTAAGTAATTATCTTGTTTATTACATTTATTGTGTATTACAGTTTTTATTCTGTAATGAATATAAAACAGTGATTGTATTAACATACATAATATTTTTATTTTTTAACACGATGCGACTATTAATTTTTCAAATAAGTTTTAACATTTATATATAATAAATTTATATATTATATTTCTCGATATAATGTATTATATTTTATTTTCAATTACTGTTTCAACTAATAATATATTACATTATACTACATTGTATTAAATAAGACCATTGATTAAATAGACAATAATTATATCTTGTGTTTCATTTAATTTTATAAAGATTTCAGTGCGTAATATAAGAAGTCTATTATTATTTCAAACCATGCCAAATGTTTTCGTATGAATTTGGAATATTTACATTTTTTTATTATATGATTGTATTACTTTATTATATTCCGAACTCAAATAAGATTGCGTATCGTTTAAACATTATTTATTTTTTAATAAATCGCAATTTTTATTTTAATTTTAAAAGTTTAACTTATTAATAAAAGTTTAATTTATAAAATATAAATTAATAAAGTAAAGTTTTTCCTAGTACAGAGTAATATTCTATTATATAAAATTCTAAGTAAAGGTTTACATACCACTTGTATAAAATTTGTCTACATAGCAATCGCAAAGTAAATATAAGTGTCCTATAAATCGAGCTTCTTTTAGTTTAAATTTTGTATTTATTAACAGTCGGTAAAGAACAGCCTTAAATATATTTATGGGTTATTATTTAACATATATGTACATATTAGATCGCTTATTATTATTAACATACTAATATTAACAGTATTCTTTTCATGTTCTTTATTTAGAAAATAATACTAATCATCATTAAATTCTGAAAATATTAATTCTTACACATAATTATTTTTAAAAAATATATCTTTGATACTTATAAATTAATTCAGAATATACAAAAACAACATAAAAAATAAATATACTTTTAGATTATGAGATTTTAATATGTATTTATTAGGGGCATTATTTTAAACGTTATCTATCTGGATGTTAATAATATTTTTATAGATACTAATTTATAAAATCTTTTCTTAAAACTCTCCTCGTAAGTAAATTTTATATGTATAGTCTCATATAAAATATTCACGTCACCGAATTATGTCTTAAATGCGCGAATAAAATCTATGTACAATGGACATCTCTAAAATATCCACGATAGTTATAACTGTTTACACGAAATTTTTTTATTTAAAACAAATTTTTAAATGTCTGCAATAACATAAAATACACTTTTAATAATGAAAGTGTCGTCGGAAAAATTAAAAAATGATAGTAAGTCTTCTATACTTAATTGTCCTCTGGAGTTCTAGCATTTTGAATTTCCTGTAAATAAAACAAAATTATTAATAAATTTACTTATATTTTAAGTTTGGAAATTATTCATATTATATAAACATATAAATTTTCATCCAATGGCTATTTGATTTTATTTTTTTAGACTAAAATATTCGTACATATTGACAATTGCAGTATTTATAACATCAACAACAATAACAACAACAACAACAACAACAACAATAATAATAATATAAATTTTTTACGTTGAGAATTTTTCTTTTTTGCAATGTTTGAAATTGTACATTTTATTAATAAGTATAAAAATAATCATACCCTGTTACGTCGCTCTCCAAATTTCGACCAAAAAGTAACTTTAGATGTGGATTTTTGACCAGTTTGTTTGTTAAACACTGAACATGTCGAAAATGGTGGTGAATACAAATGTAAAGAAACCGCTGGATTAACAGTACTCAAATTTTCTACTCGATGTAAACCAATTGTATCTGATTAAATAAAAACTGAAATTATTATATTATCTAATAAATTTATCGAATATTTATTTTTAAATAAAAAAATAGGCAATAATTAAAGAAAATAATTAAAATGTTAATTGAAAATTTATTTGTTCTAAGTTTAATAAAAATATCGGTAGGCTTGAAATAATATAAATACTATTCATCTTTTTAATAAAGAAAATTTTTAAATTTATTTGGAACAAAGTGTAAGAATAAGTTGCAATAAAAACAAGTTCTATAAACAAAACATAAAAACATTAATTTATGGATTACTTTTAATTTTGCTTAAATCTATTTTATTGTATAATTAAAAGGAAAAAACTTTTATTGAATAATTACAAATGAAAACTTTATTATTAAATGAAAATTTTTCATTATATTGCTTTAAAACAATTGAATATTGCTCATTTAACTTTTTGATAATATACCATTAAAAAATTTTAAATTATAAATTAAAACTATATTATTTTTAATTTTTTGTAAATAAAATGGTTTAAACTATTTTCTACATAAAAAATACAAGTAAAGAAATTTTTCAAACAAAATTTTAGCCATTAAAGTAAAATTAAATGTAAAATTGAATATATATATGAAGTGTTTTTGTATTTTTTAATTTTATCTATTTCGATATCAATAGAGTTTATATTATAGGATAAAACACTCATTTTTAATTAATAAAATATAAATAATAAAATTTAATTAATTACTGTACACATATTAAATTATTACCATTTATATATGTAACGTCATTGTTTTTATAAATACTTCTGTTGATTTCTTCCAATTCTTCTTCGCATTCATTTCCTTCGCCATCCAAATACTTTTTTGGCCATTTATACTTTGTCTACAAATATTAAAAAATACATAACAAAAATAATTTATTTACTTATTATAAAAATGTAGATTATTTATTAAAAGCGATTTTATGATTGTATTCGCGTATGATATTTTGTATAATTAAAATAAAAATAAAATTTTTTTTGCATTAATAACAAACGGATCGCTTAATATTACATTTATATCAAAAAGTTATTAATATTAATTCTCGTAAACTTCTTTTTATTTATTTTGTAGTTCCACGCATTGCTCATGAGAACTTATTTGGTAACAAAGTAGTATATTAAAACACAATCGCAGGATATTAAAGAAGAAGTTAAATTATTAAATGGATATAAATTTAATATTATTAAAGATTACAGTTGTGATGATGTAATTTGTTATTTCTTATTAAACGTGAAAACAACTCATTCGTGTTTTTAATATTTATTTATAAGATACTCGGTTCTTTTCTGTATATTCGAATATAAATACTGTTGATTACACTGTAAGAATACCATACATTGTTTTCTGTGTTACAAAACTAAAAAAGTAAACTTAATAAAGTAGATACCGTCAAGTAAATAACCGAGATATTGCTAATTCGTTTAAAAAATCGTCCAATTCTCATAATAACAATGTTCCTTCAACGATAATTTAGTTTTTATATTCCGTTTATGCCTCTATCGAAAAAATTATTCCAGTAGTTCGTGCAATAAAATGGGTGTTTTATTCATATAAAACATTACTCATAAGGATGACGAATAATTCTCTATATCGTGTTAAACTTAAATCTTGTTTTTACTCTCGCTATATGATAATTAAGTAACCGTCGCACGAAATTATAAACCTGAATTTATCGATTAAGAATATTAAAGCGAGATATTAGAATATTAGAGCCTTGATCCTCCCGAGAGGCTCAAGAGTGGTGAGCAGCGACGATAGAACGAACGTGTATCTCGAGTCTCGCTCGACATTCCTAATAAACGAGGCAAGTATCGTGGAATTTGGCGTCGTAACCGAGGTAGCTCAGACTCTCTAATCGGAGATTCGATCGGGCGCACTTGTACACCGAGACATTATCCGTCATCTGTCGTAAAAAGGGGCTTCGCGTCTCGGACTGACGGACGGACTGAAAGGAAACATCTTCCGTCGAGAAGCTATAAGAAAGCTGCGCTTGTTATTAGGATGGATCACCTCGCACAATTCGCCCTGGAGGATCTTCATGACGCAGTGGGCGTCCGCGTGGTCGTGGATGGCCGAGCCGTGTCCCTCGCCCCAGCACAATACGATCAGGTTGAACTTGCCGTTGCCCTCGTCCACCAGGTTTCGCGTGTACCTGCAACACAACTACAACAGTCGAAAGCACCACCGATCGTCCTTTACTCTCGCGCCGAGTATCGGAGCGGAGTATCGGAGCAGAGTATCGGAAGAATCTAATAAGGGAGGGGAAGCGATGGGAGCGACGCTTTCTTTTCCGACGAATGCAGCCATGCGATCTTATCACTCGGTTAAATACTTAGGGAAGGTCCCACAAAATTTCTCCAATGTCTCGTGCGTCCCTTTCGACCTTAATACATTTCCTTCCTGGAGCAACGTTCTCGCTTCCTCCTCGGTTGCATTTTAATAACGCAATAGGCAATTCAACTCTTACGCGGGCAATCCATACATTATCCATCAATCCGAATCACTTTAACCTTCCCTCGATGCGATTGTAAAAGTCGATCGCGACTCTGCGTTTTCGATTCATTCTAACACATTGGTTAAAAAATATTCGCTTAATTAGGTTTTTGGAAAGATTTTTACCAAAAATAATTGACTAAAATGTGTCGCGAATACATTTGCGCTCTTCTGAGAACAGATAACGTTTCATTAACAGAACGTTCACCTCGATTGTTAATGGGTAATTAAATTCGATGGAAATACTATAATTGAAGCAAACGCAGTAACGATATCTACAATGATATCTACAATTTATTAGATTTTTGTAAAATTAATTTTTCATTCACATTATCAATGAAATTAATGAACGTAACGGCTATTCGATTACGAATGATTAGAAGATTATTATCGTTCTCAATTATAGTAAACTTAGCATTCCAATAGAAAATGTAAATGTGTGTTTTACCGGGTATACGTTATTAAATATTTTCCCTATTGAATAACAAATTGACTGTATATATTGACACACATAAAGGGAACCATTATAAATATGTTATTGCGATTAACGTTTAAGAGTAAAGTTTAGTTACTACAATATTATTTGAATGAAAACAAGCATGAATTTTCTAATGTTATCGTATTCGGGTGAAAAAATTATTAATTGTACGGACGCAGTTTATCGAAACGTGGAAAAGAAAGGAATCGTAAGAAAAAGACGTAAATCGTCGTATATTTCAGTGATAATAAGTTTATCTCGGTTCTTTTCATATACAAAAACAATTGCGAACGAGTTTGGACCCTCGTGTCGATCTTTTCACCAGTATTATTAAACTTATCGGTATTTTCTCCAAGATGTGTAAATGTATGTTGTGAAATATGTCTAAACGAAATCTTTGAAGAAGAGTGGGGAATAAATTATATCAATGAATTCTCTTTAATTTTGATTACGACATCTATTCGACTTACGTATTTTTTAAATAAATTCGTTTAAGAATTATAAAGAAAAGCTATTGATATAAAAAACGATATTTTTTTCTAGAATTTAATTAACATATTAGAATTTGATTATTCTGAATTATTATAGCTGATACTTGTTTCCATTTATAAGCTTACGTGAAAAAAGGATTCATTTTATGTGTAACATCTATTTCAGTCAAAATTATATTATTTTAATATAAAGTATTTTTACTAAAAAATTATTATGGCAACAGAGCCAATTATAAAATAGATTAAAACTTAGAAAATTTAATTTTTTTTTAACTACAGGTGGCAATATTATATTTTTAATATAACTACAATGTAGTGATTGATTGGTAAATATTTAACATTGACAGTAAATTCATTAAAACTTTGTAACATTATTATATTGTAAAATATGTAATAATCTTTATAATATTATTCGTAAAATTAACGATAGTATAAACGATAGTATAAAGTATTAATAAAATACTTAAAATCTGATAGTTGAATTTAATATATATAATTTATAATAACGTAAAATTATTAAACTTTTGTAAAATTTATTAAATATGAAAGGTATTAGCTTATAAGGAAATTAAAATCTTAAAAAGAACTTATTATAAAAAGAGATATCCGTGTTAAAATAATTCTAAAATCTATCAATAGAATTAATTCTTCATATCGATTATTATTGTCTAAAATAAACAATTTTATAAATATATTTGTACAAAATTTACTTTTGAGCAATGTTTAAATTTTTTGAAAATTATCTTTACATTTTTATGTTTTTTAAATTGCAATTATTTGTTAATACAATTATATCTGTAGGATAAAAATTTGTTTCTATCGATTTAAAAGAAAAAATTACACGTATGAAAAAGATTAAACGTTTTTCGATACATATAATTAAAATTAATTTAGTCTAATAATATTATACTTATAAGAGTTATGTAATTATTAATTAAACTGATACGAAGTGTAAATTTATAACTTTATTTAAAAAAAAAATTAAATTAAATACAATAATTTCATTAAATATTATTACTAAACCATTATTGTAAAATTTATAAATAATTCACATTCTCTTTCATAATTTAAATTTTTTGTAATATTGGGACAAACCATTCTATTTTTATTGTTCAGCCATTATTTATTTTAGTTTTTAACGTCCAGATGTCAAAATACAAAATTTCAGATTATAACGTTAGTAAAATTTATTGGATTATGCTTATAATCAATATTTTGTATTTTCTAATTTAAAGACTGGTATGACAGTCAAGTAACAAATTTCAAAACATTAGCTCATTATTTGACGTTAAAGAACGATTAACGGCCAGATAACCCGCGTGAACTTGATCAGTCCCGTTTTCAATTTTCAAAGAATGCACGTTCACATTCGAATGAATTAATAATAAAAAATACATCCTAAATTTATTATCTTTATAAAGGATTTTAAAACTATAAAAAAATATGTATTATTATATTTCGGAAGTTTTACCTTTCTTGTATAATTTTCATAATTTTCAAGGTTATTAAATTATTTACCCCAATCGTAAAGAGATTACGACTGGGGAAAATGTTTAATTGCTCCATTTCTAGATTTATATGCGTAATTATTGACTGCGATCATTAAGGTATGTAGCAGGTGATAAAATGCGTTGAGTTCACTAAATTTACCTGAAGTCCGTTGGTTATATAAAAGAATGGTCAAAATATCCGTAGACACCGTTTTTCTTTAAAATATGTACCCAAGTAGAAAACAGAAATTAAAGTTCTTGTTTCTTCATTCGTAAATTGAATTTAGAATTATTACATATCTTTATTAATTAAAATCCAATAATCTTGTAAAAAATTACATAAAAAATACAATTAGTCGAAAAATTTTATAATCAACAAATAGTATTTTTATATTTTTTAAATTATTCTATAGCAAATATATTTTTATCGTTCAATGTAGGAAAAAAAATTGGAAAATTTAAAAACGAACGCATATTTTTTATCATTCTTATATATTTATAAATATTTAATATTATTCGTTAGTCCCAATTATATGCAATGTGAATTATTAAGGATTTCTGAAATCTTAAACAGGCAAAAGCAATAAGAGTCCGAGATAGTTTCATAATGTATACAACAGGGATTATACGTCTATAAAGAAGCGCAAATAAAATAAAAACTATAGATATTCTTTTGACTAAATCAATAATTTATATCAAAATTTAAGAATAGCGGAACAACCCATACAAGAAGAGATATTTAAATCGTTTAAAATCATTTTAATTGATTTAAATTAATTTACTAGACAGATTTTGATAATTTTTAATCGTAAATTTTTGGTCGATGATAATCGTTGTATCGCTGAAATATATAATCGTAATAATATAGCAAAAGCATCTATCCAAGGAACATCCTAGCTTTCGACGTTATTTCTTACAAATTGTTCTTATAATCGTAAATAAATGGCCATCGAAAGCTCTAAGCGAGAGATTTAGATAGATTTGAATAACGACCGTAAGCGCGAGGAAAATAACATTAAAGCTTTCGAAGTATCGAAGCGTCGAAGCGTTCCGAATTTTAGCCAACGAAGCTGAAGGATTCGGACGAGGAGTCAAGCTCGAGAGATCGCCGTTACCCAGGGGAAGTTGGAAGGCTCGAGACAGACTCGGAGACCTTGCACGGACACCTTGCACGGACACCTTGCACGGACACCTTCCACGGACACCTTCCACGGACACCTTCCACGGACTCACGCTCGGTAATAAAAAAATAAAAAAGGGACCGCCTCGGGCTCACCTGTAGCGATCGAATTTGGCGAACTTGCGCCACTCTTGGGGGTTGCTCCTGTAGGCCGACATGAGATCCTGCACGTGGTCGATGTCCACGTCGTTCGTAACGAAGGCCTCGTGGAGCTTGGAGATGAGATCTTTGAGTCCAAAGGACTTGCGTCCGGCGCCGTTCGCCAGGACGAGTCGTCGTTCGCCCGGCACCGATCGGACCGGCTCCATCGTTCCTCCTGCTCCTGTCGCTCCTCACGGGCCAAGGACGAGGAGCGGAACGCGTTCCCGGTGCTACAGATATCGACCAGGTATCGACGAGCCTCCTTGAGTCCTGCCGCGCTCGCATGAACTCTAACCGAGAGCCGAGAGTCGCGGAGCCGTTGACCGATACGACGAGGAGGATCGAACGACCGCGAGGTGTTGCCTCTACTCGCGTCCACGCCGATCTCGAGTCGCGCGTGCAATGAGCCACGATAGTCCCTACTCCGCGTTGATGCCCCGACTTGCGGGTTTTCTACCGCATCTCCCCCCCACCCCCACCCCCTCAAGTCGGGATCGGCGAGCGCTGCACGTGGAGCCGTGGAAATTCACGTTTCCCGAGCCGAAAATCGATTCCGCGCCAAGAGTGTCCGAGCGCTTTCACGATCGCTCTTATGCCTAAATCGCGACGAGCTTGACTCTTCCGCTCTCTCGAACGCTCGGCTTCGGGTCTCTCTCGTCTCGCCGCTCCGAACGCTTCTTTCAACTCTGTGGCGTCACCCGAAATTTAAGCGATCGTTCCTTTTCCGGGTTTCCCTAGTTGGTTGTTCGAACCTTGGTATTCCCCTTTTCAACCTACTAAACTACTTTTTCGCAAACCGACTTGCAACCATCTTTCGATTTTAAGGTAATAACCTTTTTCTTCTTTAATTTGTCCGATGCGCGATTGCACGCTCATCCCTAACAACCGATTTGTCTACTCTTGGTCAACATTTTTTCTACACCTAACAAACATTCGCTAATTTTGAATCGAAAGAATGTATTTACTTTTATTGCATCGATATTTTCATTCGCTTCGGAACTTTGGCTGAATTTCTGATAAAAAGATTTTTTATCGTATTGTACAAAAGATAACAAAATAACCTAACTACTTATAACTTTCATTACCAATTATTATTTACTTTACTTTTACTTTATTGCTATCAATTTATCCATCTAATTTGGAAACGTTTAAGATCCTTGCCTATGTTAGACAAAATTATATTTTACGTCTTAACCTCGTTTCGTATTATCTATA
This sequence comes from Dolichoris vasculosae, assembly GCA_018907195.1. Taxonomy (NCBI): domain Eukaryota; kingdom Metazoa; phylum Arthropoda; class Insecta; order Hymenoptera; family Agaonidae; genus Dolichoris; species Dolichoris vasculosae. The sequence continues at coordinate 6,079,105 of JACCHY010000003.1, forward strand.
TTTTTCTACGTTATTTTTCTACAATGTATTATATAAAACCATAGTCCATCGCTAAGTATTATTTTACCTTGTATTTTATTACAATTGTATTCAGTTTGTAAATTACATTTTATGAAAAAAAAAAATTTTAAATTACGTACAGTGATTAAAAGACCATTCAAAAAAGATATTTTATTTTACCGTCAAAATATATCGTACTTTTATTTGAACATTAATTTAATAAAATTTAAGTAAAATCTAAAGATCCAAATTTAATACTCGTAACGTATAATAAAAATTTATATAGTATGCAATTAAGTAACATATGTATAAATATTATCGCCGAAGCAACGTCGATGAAATTCTCGAGTACTCGATTCTATTAAAATTTTAATCTTTATCAACGTTTGACGGTAAATTCGTATGAAAACTTAAGCTTCTAAAATGTTATTGTATTTTTAGACTTAATTAAACTTTTCAAATATTCTCGGAACAATTTTTCCTATATTGCCGTATAATCTAAATAAAATTTACGAAGAGTTTCCGATTATACTTCTTAATTATTATTATATTGTAAACGTAATTGCAAAAAATATATTGAAAAAAGTTAAAATTGTAAAAAAAAAATTTTACTTTCGATCGATAATTTTATCCTAAAATGGCAATTTGACGAAGACAAAAATATTTGAAAAAAATATCAACGCTTACAAAGAACGTAATTATGTACAACCTTTACATTACGTTCACCAAAAATGCACATTGTATTAATCATGATTCAATAGTCACAACAGTAGTTTAATTATCGCACTTTGTTTCATTAGTTCCTTGTTTTCACTAGGAAAACCTAGAGGAGATTTTCGAACAACGATTAACGATGTCAAGGGTACATTAAAAAAACATTTATTTTTATGATTGAATGGAGGAAATCAAATTAGGTCAGACATTCCATAAGCATATAGATATAAGATATTTTTTGGACTGATTAAAAAAATTATTCATTAGCTATATACATGCGGACAAAACAAAAATAAAAACTTGTGAAATTTAAATAATCTCCTAGATAAAATGGCTAACTATTCTTAAAACGTTATAAATGGTATTTAAAAGATTTTGCCCATCGTCGTTGTATATCATTGTAAAAAATATATACAACCGCGTATATGTAAATTTATATACGTGAGTGGGCTGAAGTTTATAAATATCAAAATCTTGAGAATCGTAGAATTAATATTTTTAAATCGTAACAAACATATAAGGCAAAAATTTTTTTCAAAAATAGATAAATTATAATACAAAAAATATTATATTTGAATATTATATTATATCTTGAATTTTAAAAAGCTAAAAAGTATAAAATTGTGGGTCAGCCAATTTGGGCAATTTAACCTAGGAAACTATTTACATACAATTTTTCCGGCATTCTAGAAAAAAGAAGAAACATCGCGGTAGATACAAAAATTATTGGAGCAATTAAAAATCAAACGCGTTTATATAGAACTTGGAACAAAGACAATAATTAATGAAAATTTGAAATTTGTCGTAATAAATTGTTGGGAACGTTATTATTATGATTAAAGTTTATAGAAAGTCATTATAAACATGTTCTGTGAATTTAAATATGTAAACCTCTTTTAGGAGAATGTTTATAGAATAAATATGAATATTACCGATGCTCGATGAAGCCAAGATATCTGTACGAATATCAAATTACCGTAATTCAATCTGCATTTAAGCGCATTCTCGACAAAAATCAATAACTGCGTACGATTATAAGTTTCATTTTCTTATTAGCATTGAACGAGCTTTTAGTAATTTTTGTATTAGTATACGGTCAGCCTCGTAATTAGATGAATTATAGGATGGCGATGAGTGCGCTAAGCTAGCGATAGTAATTGGAACTAAGGTTGAAAGCTCTAAACGAACAAACATCGGTTCACCGACGTCACTCGTAAACGCAACGAAACCTTACCAACGAGTTCGAATCGGTTTCCGAACCAAACAACCCTTTGCACTTTATAATAATTCACGAATCGTAATTAGTATCGTTGACTCGTATCTTTTTATAACGAAACGCCGTTTTTCATTCTTCGCAACTTATAAAAAAATCACCTTTTAACTCACGATACGCAAATCTCTTTTATTGCTAGATTCGAATAGTAATAAATACTAATAATAACAAAACTAATCCAAAACTAAGTTGAATTTAAATATGTTTTTAAAAGTTTTTTAAATTATTAATTTATTTATTCATATAAAACAATTTCCAAATATTCGCAATTTCATCTGAAATTAAATAAATTTCTTACGATGATTTATATTAATATATGCATACTTCAAATCTTGTAGCTACAAACCTTTTTAGCGACGGTAAATACTTTATTAAATAAATATCAAATTTTTATTTAAAAGATTATTGTCTATAATATTGAATCGAACATATTCAGATGTTTTGTCACAACTTGGATTTTTATAAATACTTTTAATGCGACGTTTTATCCTTTATCTTCAAAATATCTGAAAATCTTAATTACACATGATATACTCGCTTCTTTAATTAATAGTCAAACATTCTAAAATATGTCATAAATAATTCTGATCGAATATTTTGTTTTATTTACAATTTCATAATTAATACGAGCATTGTATACGAATTTGATTATTTTCTGTCATAGTTTAATGTTAAGGCCAGCATAACTTAAATGATGATACATAATTTTTACGAAAATATTCACAACATACATCAAGAATTTTATAAAAAATTTAAAGACTTTTGAGAAAACATTTTCATTTTGTCAATATTTATGAAATTTCAGGTTTCAGTAATATTTTTGGTTACGATATAAAATTTTGTATGATTAGCTTTCCAATCCATGGATATTATAAGAGAGCAGATTGTACTATCAAAAATATTGTGTAATAGATATTAAAAATTTTTTTTATCAAAATATCATTGTTTTGTTTACAGTACACTGTATTTCAATGTAAAGTTGTAAATAGTTGCTTTCATAAATAATTTAAATTGATAAAAATGTTTAGGAGGCATTTATATTTTTTAATGATTAATAATTTCCAAAATTTTATTCATCAATTTTGCTGTAAATATATTATGGTCTATATTTGTTCTATTATAAATATTATTATAAATATTATTATAAATTTTATTGAGAAAGAATATAACAATAAACAAATATAAATTTTATAATAACACGTTAGAAAAAATATGTATATATTTATTAAATTTTAATCAACTAAACAAACCTAATAAATTTAAACCGTTTTCTCTTTGTAATTATCACTTCATGTATGCTTTATCCAATTTTTTATGGTTTTAATGAAATTCTAAAAATATTATTTTTAACATAGTATTTAATATATCAATATTTTTTGAAATTTTTAGTTAAATTTCATTTATATTAATCTTATCTAATACAACTACGCAAATCTTATTTATCTGAATATATTATTTTTAGAAAGATAAAATTTAGTGTAAAAATGTTAATCATTTAAATTCATAGTAAAATTAAAAATATTGTTTTAAAAATATATGTTTTATTTCATATTGATTTTTTGATATTAAATTTTATAATATTATATTTATATATCGATATATTTTTTCTTTTTTTGCATAATTCCTTAAGAGTATATTAAATATAATCAAATAAATTTATTAAAGAATTTTTGAAAATATCATTTATCTATTTGAATTTTATTTAAAAATTTTTAATTTTAGAATACAGAAGAATGATACAGAAGTTTATAACAAGAATTTATTTCGTATTTTTTAAATAATACTTAGAAAATACTTTAATTAATGTATAAATATTAATAAATTATTTAAATTTAATTTATTGCAACTAAATGATATATTATGAAATATATTAAATAATTATTTTAAATACTATTGAGTATTTCATAGTTTTATTATGAATTGTAATAGCAAAGTAAAAAAGTATGTTTTTATTATAAGTTTCATATAATGAAGCTGACTATTACTTATTTAATTTTAGAGTTTATATAAATCTCATAATAACTTATTAAAAAATGAATTACTAATCTAAATATAATATTATAAAGACGAATTAAAAATATATATAAAACTGTACATACTCTCTTACATATTTAAGAATTATTTATTTCTTTGAACAGTTTGTTTTATCATATTTAAGAAAGTCAGTAATTATATTTGTAATTGAAAAATGTTTCATTAAGTTATATTTGAAATAAAAAGTTATTGTTATTAGGTTTGTTAATATTAGATATATTAAAAATAAATTAAATTCATAAAATATATTTATATTCATTAATCTCGCATATAGAAATTTTATGAATAATTTTTGTGTACTCATTTGGAAAGCTAACCTTAAACTAAGATTATAATAAAATTAATTTTTATTACAAAAATAATTGAGAGAAATAAAAAACGAATTTTTTCTATAAAAAATTATAATTATTTTAACTTGCAATATATAATTTGATATTTCAGAATAATTCAAATAATAAAGAAATATCAATACACAAAAAACTTTTAAAAATACAAAATTTCATTTATTAATCGATAGTATTATTAAGAAAATAATATTAAAATAATAATAAATGAGTTTAGAAATACTCAAATAATTTAATAGTATAAAGTCAAATATAAAAAACGGTTAAAGTATTGTAAGAATATATTTTTTATATTTGACAATTTTAATAGTTGTTAGTCTATGTAAGATTAGCAAGTTAAGGTTTTAGAAAAATATTATCATAGAAAGAAAATTTTGCTCTTTAACAAATGTAGACAGATTGGTTTGAATGTATATAAAATAATTAGGAATTTAAAAATAAACTATTATTAATAGTAATATTTATTACCCAATATTATGGAATACACTATTAAGCGTTATTTTATTTTTGTAAAAAAACTATTTTTTAATGCATATTTTTATGGTAATATAAACTAAGATTTGAAATGTAAATATTACATTAAAACATTTAATGTCTATAATTTGCTTCATTCCGGCACTTTGAACAAATTTCGAAGAGACTAAGATTAAAATCATCGATCCTCAAGTGGTTGATAGGTTTATATGTGAAGAGAATTATAAAAAATGTTGAAAAGCTATATGATTAATAATATCGGTTAAATAATTAGATTATTTAACCGATCAAATTAGTTATAACATACAAATAACTTGACATCAACACGAACGACAATATCATTACTAATAAAATAATGTATTATTCGTTCTTATTTAAACAAATAAACATTGTAAAAAATACGAAAAATATAAAAATTTATTTATCCTATTAAAACAATTGATTGTGTAACAATTATGTAAAGATCTTAATAAAATAATTAAATTAATGTTGACAAAATTTTTTTTTGGTTATGTTGTTAAAAGGTAAGTAGTTGAGATATTTGTATTATGTATATTAAATAAAAAATTATATAAGTGATAAATTAAATTTTAAATAAAATTTTTAAAATTAAATATATTTTTTTATACGTTTCACAAGCTTTGGTAAGGTGAAAAATGTTATATCCATATCGACTAATTAAATTAAAATCTTACAAATCAATAATTAAAATATTTGGAGTGTTGTTTACCAGTATATCACTGGTATCTGTAAAATATTTTTCGAGATACTGTATGTAATATCCGTAAAACAACATAAACAATACTAAATTGTATTTCTTCGAGATAGTTTAATTTTAATTCTTGCTAGTACTATTATTTACGTTTTAGGAATCGTTATGATACGTTTTATAATGTATTTCTTAATAACTATTGAAATTAATAATTTTTGTTTCTGTCTTCTTATAATTATATTATAAAGATAAAAAATGAATAAAAAAATAAAAAATTGTGTACATTTCTCGAGTACTTAGTTTTTGCAAAATAGTTTTGTCCTTATTAATTAATTGCATCAAATTGTAGTTACCTTTCCAGTACTTAAGTATTTTATATCAATTATATTAGAGATATTGCTAAAAATCATTCCAATATAAAATTTTTCGTTTTAAATTTAGTTGACTAAAATATTAAGCAAACATTTAAAATTATTTATATTAAAAATAAATTTTTTCTTTCATAATTTCGTTTAAATTTTTGATAGATATTTAATAATAATTTTTTCTTCCTTTTATCTATTAGATTTTTTCAACTATTTTTACATCCCAAGATTTTCATTAATTTCGAGAAAAAAGAACATTTTTTTTTATCTTTTGAAATACACTTGCAACTCGATATACATCGATCATTGTTTTTCTTTTTAGATTTGCAGTTATTTTTTGATTTAATTTTTTTGCATTTTTTAAATTTTCCTTTACGTTTGCATCCTGAATATATAAGCAAAATTTAATGTACTTTTACATGATATTATTAATAACTTTTATACCTAATAATGACATGAATTAAAAATTTACCATTTTTTATTTCACTATTTATACATTTATTTTTAGAAGTTGAAACTCCAATATCAACTTTATTTTTTAAGCAATTTTTGTGTTTAGCTTTATATGAAAATACTGACAAAGATTTATCGCATTGACTTTGATTTTTCATCTTTAGCGGACCCTTCCTTTCTCTAAAATTTAATTAAAAGTTTGTGTGGCATTATATATAAAATATTAGAAGTAAAAAAATAATAAATTAAAAATGATAAATGTTTTATGTATTTACTATTAAATAGAAATCAAGTAGTGTTCAATTAATATTAATAAAATAATGAATTTAAAAAAATCAATAAAAAATTATAACACACATATATAAAATTATAAAATACAAATATTACAAAATATATATTAAAATACTAAATTTATTTTAAGATACTTAATAAAGAAACATCTCTAATCATGTTAAAAAATTATCTTACATGTGGCACGTACATTTTTTTTTCTTATTTATTTCTTTTGGAAAACATAAATTGCATTGTTTGCGACGAGGACAACAACATTTAATATTGTTAATTTGTGTTTTTCTTGATTTTAAATTAGATGTCGACGTAGAAGAAATATTTCTAGTAAGTTTTAAATTTTCAACTTCTTGATTTACAAGAGTAGTACATGAAGATTCTAAAAAAAGAACAAAAAAGAATGTATATAACAAAATTATTGATAAATTTTTAGTGATAATATAAAATTTAATTTGTGCGATTTAATTCCCTTTTAATAGTTCTATAGTTTTCAATTAAATCTATTCTTAGCAAATATTTTCCTTATTATTTTCAATTATATCCAATACAAGTAATGAAAAATAAATAATTTATAGACTCGCTATTAATTTAATTTATTTAATTGATTCATAGCATATAATTTGAATTTTTTATCTTATTATTTAATTTTTATGTGTTTAAAATTAAAGAAATAATATTATATAAATTAATAATATAATTAAACATAATTAATATAATTCTTTAAAATTAAAAATTTTGTATTTCATTTTCTTAATTTTCCAAGAAAATTAGAATTTTATATTTTCATTAAATATTTCATTATAATTCAGCATAAAATTGTATTATATATTTTATGTATAATAGTAACCTTGAATTACAACTTACAAAATAAAATCTATCTAAAGAAAAAAATTCAATTTCTTTTATCATTCATTTAATAAAATTATGGCAAACATAAATAATCATAAATTTTAATATAAACGAGTACAAAAAGACTTTAAAAGTAATATACAACAATAAATAATGAAAAAAACAAAATTTAATAAAGTTTTAGTGGTTTGGGTCTTTTTTTATAATAAGTTGTAAGTGAATAAAATATAGTTTATCGTTATGTGCTTGTGAAATTTCAATTTTTTTACACATACCTAATATACCATTATCTATACTATGACCCTCTTTAATGTCTTTCTTTTTCAGTTTTTCTAAATAAATATAAATATTGACGTTTGCGGTCATACATTTGTCTCTACAAAACTTGCATTTACAACTTCCGATTGATTCCATATTAATTATTTTGATAATTTATTATACATTATATTTCTTTAGAATTTTGCGTTGAGAATTTTCATAATTTCCTGCATCGAAGAATTTTGTTGTGACCATTTCAATTTCATTGGTTAAATGAAGAAAATTTTGAAATTCGATCTATAATTTTATAAACATTTAATAAAAAACCCTACGTGATTGGTAATACTTAATATATATAATAATTATTATTTTAACTAATTATTATTTATACGAATGCTTAAATGCATCTTAATTACATAATTTAGTATTAAATAATAGTTAGATATAGGTTATTCAAATAATAGTTATTGACTTATAATTTTACTGAAGGTTATAGTTGAAGTTTTAATATATTTATGCGTAGGTTAAGACAGAACGTTATGTATTTATAAACAAGTGTTTGATAACAAAGGAAAGTTAAAAAATTAGTTTCTTTACTGACTACTCTTGAAATTGATCATTAAGAATACAAATTATATTTATTTGAAAACTCAACGTAATTAACGACAATTTTAAGGTTAAGGAAAACAAATATTAAATAAAGATTTAAATGACAAATAATTAACGTATTAATGTAAGAATATTTATGAAATGCCTAAAATAAAATTGCCAACCTTCATTTTATAATTCCAAATATTTATCAAATCTAAATAAAATTGTCAACCTACATTTTATAATTTTAAATATTTATCAAATCTAAATAAAATTATGTATGTATTTTACGGAGTTAGAGATATACGTAAATTATGGAGGAAGTCTTAAACGTAACTTTAACGTAAAATTCCCATTACGAAGTAACTCGGAACGAGATATTCATGACAATAAAATGAAGATAAAATATAAGACCGGATCTGGCCAAATATGTAGTATATTAGACCAACGTTCCGATTGTTTTATGTTTTACTCTACTACTATTATATATCATAAGAATAGAACATTAATTCACTCTTTATTATGTTATTTATAAGAAAAATCTGTTATAGATAAAAAATAAGATATAATGAGTGGAAGAATCGACGTAAGTTAGATACTTATTTTACAGCCACGGATATATGATTCCGAATTATGTATTAATGTTTAAAACCGTATGTGGCAGTTAATTTTAAACTTAAATAAAAAATTTAAAGTTAATTTTAATTTATATTGTATACAGTAAAATCTGTTTTTAAATTTAGAAAGAAAATCGCAGTGTTCTTGACCTTTTCACTCTCTTTCCGATCCTTATCTTTAGCTTCTATTACATTTCTGCTTGGAATACGAATGAACTTGAGTTAACAACCAACATGTTTAATTATTGTGTTCAGAAATGTTACAAATTTTACAAAATTCTTTTTAAGATTTGATATGAAAATAAATAAATTGAATCAAAAATTTTGAAAAAACAGGTTAGAAAAATTTCAATAGTAATATAAATAATAGTAAAAAATATAAAATATTACGTATAGTTCATAAGTATAGTATTGATAAAAAGCAAAGAGAATTCGTAAAATATTTATAGTTTTTAACATTTGCATTTTTTTAAATTTGTAAAGCTCTATATGAATAAAGCTAGACTAAAGATTTTTTAAATATTTTTTAAGCTCAAAGCATAAAAAAACATATTTTTAATGCATAAAATAATTTATCTTTCATAATTTGAGAGTAAAGAATTATATAATATAAAAAATTATTTTAGAATAAACCACCAATATACAATACAATTAAATAAAATATTAGTTAATAGAATTTATATATGATTAAAATTAAATTAATATCATTAAAACCTTTCGAGTGGAAAGTAATTTATCTTTTTACTGAAAAATGAAATAAATTTATTTTTCATACTATTTTTCTGAATAATTTTTAGAGAACTGTAAGATATTATATTAAATCTTAATAAGATTTAAAAATTATTAGGAAAGTTTTTTATTTAAATTCCTTTAACTTTATAAGATAAAACTTGTTACTTAATAAATGATTATGATAACCTACAACCTTTTCTAAAAGGCACTTTTTATCGTTTATAGAAGTATTATTAATTATTTAATGAATGTAAACACATTGAAATTTGACTGACTTTGAATTTTTATTTACAATTTTAAAAGTATTCATAATTATATATTTTCATATATATTCAAGTTTTTTAGTTTATATTTGTTTAAACACGATTATATATAATCATTGAAGTTTTTATTTTTATTATATTCTCGTATTATTATAGACGGTAATATCTTTCTTAGAAATAAAAATATGCTAATTAATATATAATATGTATATATAAACTTAATTAATATAAGGTTGTTATCATAAAAATCAAAGAATACTTTTAAATTAGGATAATAGCAAAATTTATCATTTTAGGTGGTGCAGTTAAAAATCATATCTTATTTCAAAGATTAAATAAAAATAAATTTAATATTTATATTATGTAAAAAGAAAGTCAAGAGTGTTTAAAAAAATCTTTGAATATACATGATATGTCTTCATCAGGTAATAGTTTATAGTCTTACCATTAAGATAATTAAAGTAGTAAAAAAACATAATATCGTAAAAAATGTTATAGTGAAAGTAAGCGATCTACTTAATTTTTATTAGATTATTTAAAAATTTATTAATATGAAGATGAGAATTACTATTAAATGCAAACAGTATAAATTATAAGTTTAGAAGAAGATATGCATACATAAATGATTATTCGATAATACTGATTAGTATCGACCTTGAAGATTATTATTTGGATATGTATTGAATTATAGGCTACTTAGATTAGTCAATTATAAATTGCATTTACAGAAAATCAAATCAACTATATGAACGTAATTAATAATCATAAAAGAGCAATTTACATATTTTTGTTAAGAGTATTTATCAGTTGATATAATTTTTAATTTAACTTGAAATATTTTTTTATATTATATTTTAACAAGTTCAATGAGTCTATTTGTATTTAAGTCGATTTTCTTAGGTAGTAATAAAGAAAAAAATTTGTTGAAAATTTTAATATAGTCTATTATAAAATAATACAAAATATAAAAGTTAATATTATACCATAACTATTAAAAATATTACTTTGGTAAATAATATATTTTAGAGAATTATAAGAACATTTTACATCTATAAAATTAAAGATAATAACAAATTTTACTAATTGTAATTGATCATTTGAAATAATTAATTGGGAGATTTTAAGATATTTTAATTATTGATTCTTTTGTAACTTTAAAACTTTTATTTAAAATTTTTAAATATTAAACCATGTCAAATATATATTGATTCAACTTAAGTTTTATAAACGTATTAGCTTAATTTACTTGTAATTAATTAATCATATTATTACAATGATACTAATATTATTTAAAAAAATTATATTTATTAAAAATTTTATGATATTTATTAGAGATTCGAATTGGAATTTTATTCGGAAAATTTATTTTATATGCCAAATATAAATCTAATTTGGCGGTTATGGTATTTCATTCTAATAATATATATGTATCTTGAACATAAGTATTAATTAGTATATAAGATAATATAACTAGTTTACTTAATAATTTCAATAAATTATATACTCGAATAATATTGTATAATGTATTTCATAAGAATGAAAACGTTTTTCATAAAAAATCAATTAATCGACTTTTCTTTATTAAAAAAAAATATAATTATTCTTTGCTTTATAAATAATTATAGTATTAAAATCATTAGTTTCAGAATAATCAAAATTAAATATTAAAGCATTTGACTCAAATAAAAATTTACCTAATATCGAATTTTTTTTTTTTTTTAATAAATTTTTAATACAACTGATTCAATATTTTAGTTTGTCTGAGATTTTAGTTTAGATGTGTAATGAATAATTTTTATTCATTTTAAGTACATATTTTTTATATTTTTAATATAATTAAATATTTTTATATGTAAAATTATGTGTTACATTGATAGAAAGATAATTTTAACGTTAACAAACAATTTTATGTTTTTTATTTCACATAACTTAATCTATCAAAGCTAGAAAATTTGAAAATGAACAGTGACATTTATATCGACGTATATTTCTATCCCAATTATTTTAATATAAATGTATATATTCTAATTTAATATTCAGAAAATTTAAAGTAAATAAATTCACTAATTTCTGTATAATATAAAATTATTTTATATCAAATAATTTCCTATGGTTATAATAATTTATTCGATGTTACAACGTTCTGGTTAATAATTACTAAAAATTGGTTATTATAAATATAGAAAAAATTCAATTATTTAACTGAATAAGAATATTTTATTTGTAATATTTTATTTATTTCGAATACATTTTTTTATATTTTTTTTAATACACTTTTCAAACAACTAATTATCAACAATATATGTTTAATGTTAGTACAATTGTATTATAAAACATACATGTAAGTATTATTAGTTGATTAATTAGATAACTTTCAATTTTTTTGAATTAGTAGTTGATTAATTAGATAACTTTCAATTTTTTTAATTCTAAAAGGTTAAAATTTCTATTAATAAATTAATAATTAACAAATATTATTTTAAAAAAAAAAAATTAAACCAGTATACTTTTTTCTGATGTGTATTTGAAATAACTATCCGTATCATAATCAAAACCTTAAATTTAAAATTCAATGTTGGTAAACAACTTTATATTAATTAAACAGTAAATGATAATTCTATTTTAATTTAGTATTTATAAATTGAATAATTTCTATATTTTCTTAAAAACATAAGTCAAAATAACAATAATTATTCGAGTTTCAAAAAAATATAATTTAAAAATTATTGATTATCATTTTCTTCTAGTAACTTAGTTGTATTAATAAATAAAAATATATATATGTTATTTTTATTAAGTAAAATGAATTGCTAGTGTAACATAATCGAAACTTTCCTAAACACTTTGTTATAAATGAATCATGGTAGAAAATATCCATTCCACAAGAAATTAAAGAAAAAAGAATTTGCGTTGATACGACAATGAGAAATGCATTATGCTATTATATTTCTTATTACTAATCCAAATTAAATATATCTAAATAAAAAGCACATTTGTCGAGTTCGAACAGTTGCAAAGCAAAACAAAGATTAGTTTTTTATATAATTAATTGATCGAGTATTTCAATCAATTTAAGATGATGACTTAAAAACTACAATGGAATCGATATCTATTCAAATTCTACATGTAAACGTTATTTTTGTTTATAAGTATATCCATAAAATGCTTTTATTATTGATTCTACATGCTATTATATACTAAGGTTAATAATAAATTTTTAACTTAATAATATGAACTTATTTTGTTAGTTACAATAATTTTGTTTTTAATTTATTGTATGAATTTTATTAAAACGTACTACATTATTTATAAAATAAATAATAAATTATATGAAAATACGTCATTCAAATATTTTTTAAAATCTGAATAAAGTATAAACATAAATAATAAAGTATAATTTATGTTTATTCAGGATAAGTTATTCAGTGTAATACATAGCAAATTTTGCCAATCATTTATTTTATATTTTAAGTTTTCTGTTTACAATTGAATAAGTTATATTTGAAATACTCTCGTTAATATAAAGCTTTACAGTTTGTTATAATAATTGCAAATTAATACAATAGTGAAGATAGATAAAAATAAAAGATAATAAAAATAAAAATTGTTAAATATAACGAAAGATATATAGACAAAAGATTAAAATTTAGATAACTATTATGCAAATTAAATGTAATCGATATTGTTTTAATTATAACAATAAAAGCTAAAGTAAATTCTTTAAGGAACTTGAAAATATTAAAATAACACTTTATATAATTTTTTACCTGTTTACATTAATAACAAAATTTATTTATTATTTTTTTATTTTACATTCAAATACTTATGGAAAAAATTATCGATTTACAAATTAAAAATATTAATTTATTGTACATTGTACTTCGTTAAATTTAATTACAATTAATTCTTTTCTCATATTAATATAATATTAACTTATAAATAGCCTTAAATATTATAATAGTACGTTATCGTAGTTAAAAAATTTAATTTCTATTAAATGTATCGATCACTCGTTCTTTTCTCTTCTCGATATCATCGAAAATAGACATATTTGTTGATTCAGCGCTACTCTGATTCGTTTGTATGCTCGTAAACCGTGCCAATGTCGACTTTCCGTTTTGAAGTGCTCTAAAACTCCGAATACGTATATTAAGTTTATCGAGCGTTACTTATCATACCAATTTCCCATTAATTTCACATTAAACTTTTTTAATGAAATATAAAAATTGTATAAAGTCGGCTTTCTTAAATTTAATTGTACCTTTTTAGATTTCAGCCTTACATAAGTTCCTTGATCTCTAGTATTATAATGTGTGCGAGGTTTTTCCAAATATTCACGCGGACATGTAACTTCATTACTGTCTTTAAAATCCGCTAAAGTTGACATCATTTGACCATTAGAGTATTCGATCGATCTCGGTTGTTGGAAGCTTTAAATTATGAACGATCAACGAATGTCTACATTTCAAATAGATTTATTTATACTACGCAAATATTTGTCTATACTCCGATAACGAATCAGTCATTGAATATGTTTGCATTTTAATAAATATACATTACATAAAATTTTTATTAAGTATGCTACATAATTATATAAAAAATATCAATTAAAATTCAAACCGTTGTTCCATAAAGTAGTCTGTATTAGAAGTGATCGACTGAAAACCATGAACAAATCTCTGCCGATCTCTTACTTCTTCTCGATTATTGTATAACGAACATTTATATTCTGCGCCTCCTGAATTTCTTTTATTCGATGTTGCTCCCTCATTTTGATTTAACCGTCGACTAATATGTATACGTAATTAGAAAAAAATTTCCTTTTATTTTTAACGTAAAATAATTTTATAAAAGTAAAGTTAAATAATTTATTTCTTTTAAGTTACCTTTGATGTGTTTTTTTCTTAACTTGTTCTGCTTGTTTTTTTATATCCGATTCTTGTACACCTACCGATTTATCAATTTTTATAATAACTTTATCATTTTCTGGTTTTTGTTTAAAAGAACTTTTCTTTTTTGCATTTGAATTTTCTTTCTCAATCTTGTATTTCATTAAGGTATCAGACTTGTCATTTATTGGTTGATTTTGTCTTAATGATTTTTCTGTTTCCTTCGAAATAATTTTTTTATCTTTTATTTTAAATTGGTTTGATTTATCGTCGGTATTATACAAATCTGAGTCAGCACATAGTCGATAAATTTGGGTGTTGTCAGATTTTATTTGCACTTTACGATTCGAGCCTTTTTCATCGCTGTCCTCATTAATTTTATCTTTTTCGGTTATTTTCTCTTCGTTATTATTGGTGGCGTAACTTGGTATCTTTTTCTTATCTGTTAAATTTAATTTTAATTAGTATTAAATGTTCAAAATATAAGATATTATATTATAATCTACATTACTAATTTCAAGACAAACGATGAACGTTATATTTTGTACGTGGGAATTATGCACGTGTGCATATTATTATTTAAAAGTTAATTCTTACTCTGAAAATCAGTTGAAGTGTCTGAGAAATTAAAATTTGAAAAAGAGTCTTCGGAAGTCTGACTACGAGTATCGTAATGCTTTTCATTATTATTTTCAGACGTGTAAATATAAGAATCCTAAAAATAAAATATATAGTTTTTTTTATAAAACATTCTATAAAAAATACTTAATTAAAATTGAACCATCGTTTAATTTTAGATCAAGTTTTGAGGTATGCACGATATCGTGAAACGTTCCTTACAATTAAAGTACCAATATATCTTTGAGTGATATTTTCTAACGATTCAATTACAAAAATTTATTTCAAGTTTAAAAAATTTTTTGACAACTATTGTTTGTTTAACTAAGCTTTAGTTAAATTTTAATGATGTTTTCAATTATCGTACATTATCACCAACTTCATTAGTAGAACTCCATCTATCGCGAAATGAATCACTATCGACTGAAGATCGTGTGTCGGATAAGGTACTAAAATTAGCCCTAAATTTAATTTTCTCTATTGGAGAATTGTAAGAACTACTTTCATTAATTTCATAATATTTCGTATTACTGCATATTTTTTTCAAATGCCTGTAATGTTATAAAATATTCTTTAAAAAGTAAATTAGTAATATAGCAAAAAAAAAATTAGTATCAAAATTTGATAAATTAAAAATTACTTTAAGCTAAATCAGAGAATATACCTAAAGTTAAAAAAATTCGTTTTAAATTAAAATATCCTTTTTTATAGATTTAATCTTTAATATAATAAAGTTTTCTTGCAAATACCTTGGCATCTCTTTTGTCTCGAATTTCGTTAAGTAAAGGTAAGGATTCTTGATAGTATCGAAATCTTTGGACAGTTTTGATGAAATTTTCTTGCGTTCTTCAGAGCATTTGTAACAATAACAAGGAAAGTTTTCAGATATATTATGCCTTTGTTTTAGTTTGTAGTTTTCAACATTAGAATAATCTTTAGGTCTATTTAAATTTAGTAATTTATGGTGTGCATCTGATTTAGAAGATATCGAAGACGAAGATTGTTCGCTCTCATCGCCTGTTTGAATCGAATCTTTACTATTTTTTCTTTGAAATGTCTTCGCGTGCTTTTTTTTCTTCTGTATAAAATTTTATGATAATTTCTTTTAACCTTTCTTTAAAAAAATACTTGAAAAATTATTTGAATGATTCCGAATTATGATTCTCTATATTATGATTAAAATGTAGTGAATTTAACGAACAACTATTAGAGTCGATACTTCTTAAAAAAATTAAAATTTAACGTGCAACTATATTTAATTAATAACGAGGTAGAATATATTTTAATTTTTTTTTATTTTTTTTATATTTACTTCATAATGAATAAATTATTTAGTTAAAATCTTTGAAAAAGATTAAAATTTTTAAACATATTTCTTATTATATAGTCTCAAAATATGAACATTTTAAACAAATGGAATATTTAGAATAATAGAATAAATAAATAATAAGATAAAAAATAATAAAATTACTTCGATAATATAAATTTTATTTAAATTACAGAATATCATTTAAGAAAAAAAACTTTTAATATGAATTATGATAGTAATATTACTTTAAGTCAAATGAATTTTTATAACGTTCACCCATTACTCATTAAACTGTAAGAAAATAATATTTCAAGATCACACATACTTGATGTAGATATTTTAAAAAGAATTATTGAAAAGTTAATTTTTTATTGTCAAAACATGATAATACTTTTAAAACTTATACTAAATATTTCATTTTTGTAAAAAGTTTAGAAATGCTATTTTTTTATGTAACATAAATAAAATTCAAATTTTTTTATTTTATAAAAATCTATTTTTAAATTCAGTGCAAATTTTCTGACAATATAAGATAAAAAACAAAATAAATTGTGGTTACCTTCTGAAGTAGAAACATATCACCAAAGGTTTTGAAGAAATTTTTTATTTTATTTCGCTTATAAAACTTTTTGTTTTTGTATTTTTCTTCAAGAAGTTCATCTTTAGAAAGTTTTATATCGTCAAATGTTTTCGTGTCAATTTCTAATACTTCATTAGTTTTGCCAGACATTTCTTCGGTTGTCGACGATTCAGTATCAGCAATTGATGCAGAATCAGATTTAATATCATCTTGAAAATCACATATTTTATTATCACCTTTTTCACTCAAAATTGAATATTTTTGTGACTTTGCCGATTTTTTTTTTCGAATCAAACCAAAACAGGAAATTTGTCTATCACTACTCGATGATAAGCATTCCTTTAAGGGTTCACTGAAAATCTTTAAATGTATCCATTATATACGAAAAGATCTTTGATATGGCTTTTTCAAATAATGACAAATAACGAAAAACGTATGTATTACAATAAAAAAATAAGCGTTTAAATTAATAAAAAAAATTCTACAGCTTCTTTTCAAATAACGCTGAAATAATTTATTGTATATTTTTTTATTATTTACCTGTATTGTCACATCATCCCTATGTTTTTGAGCCTCGACATCTTTGAATTTAATTTTTGGTTTCGGCGATGTAACGCAGTCTTCCATTAACTTGTCTTTATAATTTATTTAATTTTCAATTAGTTATTAAATTTAATTTTAGATTAATTAAAAATTATAACATATTACATTGACTGTCATTGAACGTCGAAGATGTATCACTGTCCAAACCATCTTCTTGCACTTTCAACTTAGATTTGTTATTTATTACTTCATCATTTATAATATTGGATTTTTTTTTTTTCATTGATATTTTTTTAGTTTTTTCTGTTATATCTTTCTTCTCGATATTTTTTGAAGGTATCTTATTTAAATGAGACTTCTCTATTTGATCATCCGAAGAATCACTAAAAATTTTAAATGGATTTTTATCAAAAGTATACGAACAGTAAAAGCGAATTATTTATAATGCTATAAATTGTTCCAACGAAGCTATGAGAATTTATAGTAAGGTATTGTAATTTAGCTTATTCTACTATTTTGGTACGCTTTGTAAATTTTTTAATCACAACTATATTATATGAAATAGAAAATTGAAATTTATAACTTATATCGAATACACGCTTTTTATTTTATTATAATAAACGTTATAAAAATATACGATTACTTTTTAGTTTAAATCGCGTAAAGGTGTTAAATGTAAAAAAGAAAACTTATCGATATTAATAGCAATGTCTCGAAAGAAGAAAATGTAAAAATATATTTTTAAAAGTTAGAAAAGACCCGCTTCTAGAACCGTACAACTTTACCGATCGATCGACAAACGCTAAGTCGCAAAAGAAGAAATCTGATTCGTGCAAAATTTAGCGTAAAAAAAAAAGTTGCAGTTTTAAATTTTAAATTCGTTTAAACGGACTTATTATCAGCGATACGAATTTAAAGGTCGTCGTCGAACGAAAAGAATGCTTCGATGCTTGGAACCGTTGTTAAGCGTTGGATGCGCACCAATTCGAAACACGAAATGCGGCGAGACTTTTGAAATGCTCGAGGAAAACGACATTCGGTAGCTTAAGCAGGAATTCATCTTGAAATGCGAACCTCGTTCGACAGAGTTCGAAAGCAGAAAAAAAAGAGGAAAGAAAAAACGAAAAGCCATCTCTCACGATGGATCGAAACGAGGGATCCGATCGTTGCGCCCGGGAACGAGGAATCTCGAGGCTTCTCGAGAGATCGCGAGGCATCGTTACCGACGGCCAAGTCGGCAAAGCGCGCGACTCACATCTCCTCGCTGACGTCGGTCAGGTCGCCGTAATCCAGGGGCGACATGCAGATGGTGCAGAGTTTGTGTAGCTCGAAGAAGCAGTTGGCGCAGTAGACGCCGACGCAACCGGGCGTCGGGCACTTGATGTGGGGCTGGGACCGGTCCCCACCCGGAGTGCCGCAGACCAAGCACGCCTCCTCCAGCTTCAAGGGCACGAGTTTGTTGAGCAGTGGAAAGACCGCCCAGAGCCGCTCCCGCAGCGTCACCCTCTCGATCCCGTCGCCCTGGGCAGTGCCGAACTTCCGCCGAAGCTGCCTCCGGGCGTATTTGAGGAACGAGCCTCGGGATCTGAACCGAACGGCGTAAATTAAAAATTATTGAAAAAAGGCACCGTAGCCTTATTCTTTCATTTTTTGTGAAAGCGACCGCGAGGCTCGTACCTGAGAATACGATTGTAAAGCCAAACGGCCCTTTGCTTCGCTCTGTCCGGGTAGTAATTGTTCAAGACGACGTGACGAAGTCGGAGACCGTACGGCTCGAAGAAAGCTATGATCCAGCAGAAAAAAGTCAACGTCGCTATCCGCAGGTACGAATCGTAATTTGGGGGCTTGGGATCGGGGAGGCAAGGGATGCTCTCGATTTCCTCCTGACGGGTGTTCGGCCAAAATGCTTTGACGATCCCGCGGTACATTTCTGCTAGGTACCCCTCACCCTCCACTTTCACCGATTCCATTATATTCGGACGTTTTATTTTACTGACCATTCGTCCGTGATACCTGTAAAATTTATCATTTATCGAAAACTTATTCAACTTGTTTACGCGAAACTTTTACAACTCCAATTTTTACACTTTTCTTTATTTTATCGTATCCTTGGTTATTGTTTCGTGTCGAAACCAACATTTTCGTTATTCGATCGTTAAGATAACGTAAATTACTTTGCGGATCGATCGTTTCGCGTTATTCAAAAAATAGCGATTCGGTTTATACCTCGAGCTTATATTTAAAAGAGTAAACTGAACATTTTTATGAATAAACAACCGAGTGACCTTCGACCGCTATAGATTATAAATTATACATCGTTATAATTTTTTTGAATAGACAAATATAATATGTATGCAATTATGATATGTATTGTCGATATAGTAAAAAATCGTAAAAATATATTAAATATAACGTAAAATTATAATTGTATCGAATTCTTTTAAAGATCTGTATTTAACAATATCAATTTAACTCGAATTAAGTTGATTTTAAAATAATATTTTAGTTTTTTTCCCACACCCTTTTCACGTACTAAAATATAATTTTAATTTTTTTTTATACCAAAAATATACCCTTTTTTGAGAATCTGCATACCTCGTGAATTTTTCTTTTCATTGTTTTTGCAAGAACAAACTATGAAAAAATTAAAATAATTTTTTTACAAAGTGAAAAAAATATCGCTAAACTATTGTCATAATTTCTTAAGTTTGTGAAGTAAAAATTCTTAATTAATCGCGATCGAAATCAAAGAAACATTACCGAATTTTTGACTAAATAATTAGCCGTAACAAAGTAACAAACATCGAAAACATTCGCGAACAACCAATAATCGTATTTCAAGTACCTGATTGTATTCAAAATCCAGAATATGCAGTAGTCGATGCCTATGTAAACAGCAATCTTAATGGACGTCATTGCCAGAAATACCGCCGACTTGCCCAGTCTGATTTTTTCCGATCTGACGAGCAATACCGACGACAGAGCCGCGTATTTTCTGCGTTCCCGATAATTTAGCGGAAAAATCGTCTCCTTGTCTTGACGTGCGCGTTTTATATCGATCTCTCGTAAATAACGAGATAAATAGTGATTATCAAACCGATCGCTCGATAGCCACTTGTATCGGTAATAATATACCCTTAGAATCAAAAGCATTTATTAAAATAATTCATTTCTAACTGTAATAATTATAATTAAATATAGTTTTCTTAGCGATCAACACCATTACATTTTTATATGTTTTCCATTCGTGAATATTTTAAGTTTTCATTTATTATATATTTGATTTTTTAATTTCTTTCCTATTTATATTATTAATTCTTATTATCTAATTCTAGATATCATAAATTCCATCGCCTAACTTAGCTGTTATTACTTCCAAAGTTTTGTCTAGTTTTTATTTAATTTTATTTTTTAGAATAAGAAAATCTGTACAACTCACTATTATACGTTTTTAATTACAAATTATTTGCATAAATTTTAATGTTATTTCTATGAATTAATATAATATTTCTTCATTTCATTGTGATCGCTTTTTTATTCCACGTTAAATATTTTTTTTTATACGTTTGATTTTTATGTTTCAATATATCATTATCAGTACCAGAATTTTATAATCAATATAATTTTATAATTTTATAATGATTTTAGGGAATGATTTATTCTTTTAATTTTTAAAATTTTTGTCTATTACATCATTTAGTACACTTATCGATAAAGAATTTCTTGTAATTCGTAGGAATATTCTTTAATACTTATTTTATATCATTGATAAAGTTAAGAATATGAGTAATATATATTTCAATCATTAATATTTAATATTATTTATCATGATATATTTTTACTTTAATCAAATAATTTTTATCAAATTATATTTATTCAAATTTTATGTTATTGAATTTATCTCGATTAGATGTATTTTTATTTATATTATATCTTTATATTTATTTTATTTATATTATAGCTTTAGCTATATTTAGACATATACTGTAATTATAAAATTGATCACATTAAATTATATGGATTTGTAATTACCATTTTTTTTATCATAGATATTTTTTCTACAAACAATATTAATTATCAGATATATCTATGTTTTGATATATTGATAAATTTTATTATTTTCTTCAGGGTGTTATTTTACTATTTTTTGTTTTAGTGAATAAATGTCGTATCATAGATTTTTGGTCTACTGCCAATTGATTACTTTGTTATAGTTTATTTATTATTTACAACTGTTTCCTTGTTAACAAAATACGATTGCTTCTTATATTTTGTTAGTTAAATCTTTAATATTATTAATATTAACAGGTTATATTTTGTACGTTTTTATATTTTATATATACAACATTTTTCACTATTTTAATTTATTATTTTCATTTTTGTTCTAGTTTTACTTTCACTTTCAATATCTTATTTAAGAAAAATAAATATAAATTAAGCAACTATAGAACTATATTATATATTATATCGACAAATTTCATAAATTATTTGTTTAAACATAAAATAGCATTGTCTCCTTTAATTCACACTATTTCGCAAATTTTTTATGTAAACCTTGGCTTGCATTCATTTTATTATATTTTTATGAATTTTTTCGCGTATTAATAGTATTGTAAATTACAAATTATAAATTATATTTAAAATTGTAACAAGCCTGTTCTAGGAAATTTCTCCTGTTCTCCCTCTTTCTTTCTTTCTTTATCTTATTCTATGTTTCACTATATATATAATATAATATACTTGTTTGTGATACAATTTTTATACTTCAAACATATAATTACCTATTCAATCATGACAAATATGTACTTCTGTAGTAAACTTCTATTGGAATATCCAAAAAAAATAAAAAATAAAATAATTTATTAAAACAATAAAGTGAGCGATTTTAACACAATAAACACGGATTATAATAAAATTAATAACTCAAAGTGTACGTCAAAATATGTAAGTCAAAATTTACAAATAATTAATAAATAATACCTCCGGTGAATTGAATTGGGAAAATATTTATAAATTATTCTGAAAATTTAAATGTAAATAGTATCATTGATAAAGAAAGATGAGTTTATGATGAAAAGTTAACGCTAAATATGTTTGAGGAATAAAATATTTCATATCAAAATTAATAAAATAAAATTTTAGGCCATGGAATTTTAAAATGTGCAAAAAAAATTAATTTTAAATAAATTTCTTTTAATTAATATTTTTTAATACTAAAAGAAAATGTTAGTTGGTAATTTTTACGTCATAGATTATGACAGTTTAAAAGGATTGTTGGAAACATTAGTTAAGTTTTTCTAATAGTATATTAGAACAATATTAGAATCACAATTTATTTATCTATATATTTAATACTTTATAACAATAACATAGAATAAATTTAATATTTCCATTAATTATGCCTAATTTTTAATATTCAATTAACTGATTTCTTAATTCTGATAACTTTTTTATTTTAAATAAATTATATAGAATTTCTAGAGGCAACCATGAAAATGCGTAAATAAATATGTTGTCAATGTTAAGACGCTTAAAAAATAAAAGTACTTTTATCGATAATAATGGACAGAACAGTTTAATTAGATGTACAGGTACTCGAAATGACATAAAAAAAAATTTTTTTAATTTTTTAACACACATTGTTGATTAATACTTACTTTGTAATGAACTTATCTCAATTCATATTATATATTATTTAAATATATAAATGGTAAATCGCCATATTAATATTTTTATAAAAAATTAATAAATTATTAATGAAATTTTATATTTTGTACAAGTTATTTTTTTATTTTGTAAATAGGAACCACCAAAATAAGAAACCAAATCATTTCGTAGAATTATGTGCTATGACTCTACTAAAAAAAATTTTATAACATGAATAAATAATAACATCATAGAAAATTTTGTATTTTGTATTGAAATATACGGAAGTAACTTATTTTATGCGTTGATTCAACAGTTATAAACATATGTTTTCAAACCTACTTTTTAATCTTGTCAGAAAGATAAAATAATAAATATTCATTAATTATCTTAAAATTTCAATTTTAATTTTATAAATTGGATATCTATAAAAAGCTAATATCTTATCTATAGATAATACTTTTTTATGTAACATATAATCATTCAACGATGAAAAATGATTATTTTGAAAAGTCAATAAACGATAAAATAAATAACGAATATGAATATAAAAAACTATTATAAAATAAAAGAAAAGACGTCGATACACACAACTTTTAAGAGTCGTTGATATGCTTAGAATTATAAATTTTTAATATGTTAGACTTACCTAGAGTATTATTACTTTTTAAATAAAATAAATTATAATTACCGTAAAATTAGGATTAAGAAGAAAAATACTGTGATGAAGCTGATAAAGTCGAAAAAACCGAAAATTCGATTCGATCTCCTTTTAATATCATTAGAAATTGCAGAAGACATCTCTCCAAATGTTCGACTTTTATTGGTTTTCAGTTGAAAACTATGTGAAAACGAAATCTTCACATAGAATATGGCTTTTATTTGTTGCGTAAATATTTTTATTTCTAAACAAATAAAAATTATTTAAAATTTTATTTATAATATTAGTCACATCTTTTATTTAATTATATTTATGTAGAAGTATTTTATAAATTATACTTCAATCTGGTTCATAAAATAAATGTAGTTTTTTTTTATAATAAATATTCATTTTTTTGTGCTACACATTAATTGTGACTTAATTGAAAATTTATTATAATAATATTTTTGATGAATTATTAAATTACAAATTTAATTTTTGATTATTTATTTAATAAAAATATTGAGTAATTTAGAATCGAGTAGATCGAAGTAGGGCATAAAGAAAATGGATCTTTTGGTGGTTTCGCGTATAATTAATATTAAAATACATGTGAGTGACAAGATTTTAAAAGAGGAAACGTATTTTTAAATACACGAGCTTGATTATAAAATATTTATGAAATGTTTTAATAAGAAGAATAAAATTGTTATTATTGAAGACGAGAGTTATTCGAGAGGTATAAAAAATAATATATCTAATTCTAAAAGCAGCTAATGGACGTTGATTCAATCAAATGAAAGATGAATATTCTTTAAGTAATTGAAAAATTCTATAAAATTTGAACGAGACAAAGCACGAAAAGAAAAAAATGAATAATTTAGTTTGATTTAATCGAAGAAAAATCTATTCCAATTTATATGTTTTAGTTCATAAGCAAATATTTTTTTATGAAATTAAATAATTTAATCGTTTAATAACATCGTATTACAATTTAAAGTAAAATAGCGTTTAATTTAAAAATACTAAAAAATATTGATAAAGTTATTTTTGTAAAATAAATAACAGTTAAGAACATCCTGTTAATTTTAACATAAATTCTTGGAACATATTAATTATGAAGAAGTAAAAGTCGAGCTTACTTCTTTGAATTTCCTCGACAATGACGTCGGATACGTAATTCACGAGGATGCACACAAAGTCCATGGGCTTGAGAGCGGTGCAAACGGCGCCAACGACGTACGTCAAGTTACAGACGCTATCGAGCACAGGTCCAAGTTTGGCCTTGCAGTCGATCACCGCGTTCTCGAAGACGTTTTTACAACGGTTGTAGGGGGTACCCAGTTTCTTATTGCACACGCTTACAATGCTCCCCAGCCAGTCCATCACCGACTTTATAATTTTCACTAAAACGAAACTGTTTTCTTTTATCCTGCATTCACCTATCGAATATTTATATATATATATATATTATAGAAATTTCGTCTAAGAATTAATTATGGAAATTGCAGAATTTTTGTAAACGCTGAAAACTTTAAACGCTTTTTTAATAACGTTCTTTTTTATCGTCGATAGTTTCAAATTTATAAATAAGATACGCGTTAATTTATATAAATTCGTAAGAAAAAAATGCGTCGATACGTACAAATACCCATTACGAGCCTCTTCAGAGCCATTAATGTACGTTTGATCCGTTTAACTACAACCTTCACGGCGTTTACAATTCTAGAAAGAGAATCTTTCAAAGCGTAAAACGGTTGCTTCATCAGATCAACGACTGCTTTAACAGCCTCCTTCAAGTGTTCCTTGTAATGTGGAATTATAGAATTGTATATTGGAAATTTATTCGGTTGATCGTAAAATAAATAAAAATTTATAAAATCGACGACCAAAACGCAAAGGATTCACGCTTAAAATCTAGACTTGGTTGAGTCGATCGCTCGGTTTAATCACACTAACCAACGTTCGCTCCTTTGCTCGCAGAATTTACGCACAGAATCGCGTATAAAAAATCGGCTACTGTTTATTTTGATTAAAAAACTTTTTATCTCTTTTTTTCCTCTTTACCGCTCGATAAAATAAAAAAGGTTAATACTCAATTCGGAAAAATGTATTTAAAAGCCGGTTGGCAAAAGCTTATCAACGTCCCTCTTCAAAAAATGTCTGCTCGCTAAGTTGGCGAGCTCCGACGGGTCGCCGATTCGAAGCGTGGAAAAAAGGGTTGCGCGTACTTGGCTGCACTCCAGAGACTCGGCGAGAACCGCTAGATTGTGCATCGTGTTCTTGGCCGGACCGGTAAGTACCAGAATAAAGGCGTAGGCCATTAACGCCTGGCGTCCACGTTTCGAGAAGAACTGTGGCAAGAACAAAAACACCGTGCACCTGTTTCAAAAGTTCGACCGTCATGTTGTTTTATTTCTCTACTCTTCGAGTTTTTCGCGGCTGTTGCAAAATTATCCTTGTGATAACTGCCGTTTTTTTATTTTACAGATTCGAGGTTGTCGATCAAAGTTCGCGAGATTCCAAAAAAGTAATCGAATGATTCGGTAGTTATAGATCGACATAAAAATTAAATTTTTATGATTGAAAACGAAGATATAATTTTTTTTCTAAATCGTACGATTACCGTAATGCGAGTTCTGAACAAAGAATATGATTTAAGACTGCAATGCACGTTACATTGAGCATTCCTAATTTTTATATGAAACAGCTATATTGAATTTAATCTCTTACGGATATTGTTAAAATTTTTAATTAAATCTTTAATTGAAATGGTTTCTCTATTTTAAGAAAATTGTAATCGAATATTGTGCAAGATTTTAGTAACCTAACGCGAGAGAAACGTTGATTACAAATATCTTGTTAAATAATGCATCATTGAAATATAATGCTTCATTCTGTAAGTTTTGTTTGAGAATAATATTATTCTTCATTGTAAATTAATTTGGAATTCGAGATGTCTATTCTCAACTCAGTTTTAATGTCCGAAGTTCACTGACTTATCAAAATTATTTCACAAGTGTTTTACGTATAGACCTTTTTTATATAGAAATTATAACTTTTATACTGTATTTATTAAGAAAAATAAATAGAAATATATTGACTTCTAGTTTTTAAAACAAATGTACACAATTTAAGCAATACAAAAAAATCCATTACATTTAGTATATTATAAATATTTTTAAAGAATTTAATTTTTATTAAGATTAAAAGTAATATCAAATTTTATATTTATATTTATAGGTGTTTTACTATCTAACAAGTATTTCTACTTGAGTAATATAATGTTCAATTGACCGTAGATCTCAGTTGCGCTTAAGATTTCGGTTATACACTTGAAATTATATAAAAAGTAATATAATAAAATTACCATTTAATGTAAAGAACCAAGATTGAATAATTTTTTATACGTTGAAAAAACAGAAATATAACGATATACAAAGCAGAAAATGATGCTATAAAATGAATTTAAAAAATGAATGTAACTAGTTATTATAACATTGGTAATATAATTATAGACAAATAAAATTTGTTCGCTTTTACGACTGACTATAAATACGTAATATTTATATCTTACACTATAAAATATATTGACAAATGAATACCTGACTCTAGGAGAAAAGGCCAATCCAAGGCAGAGAATAACTCCGATTATAGAACATATAATTGTGGAAAATGCCAAAGAAAAATTCAATTGGAACGCAAAGAAAATGAAAAATAGATATGTCAGTAGAATTCCACTTAAAAACCCGAATATGCTTTTCAGAATGTAATTTTCCAGAGTTCCATCAGTCCTCAATAAAACTGCTTTTTTGTGACACCAAGTATGTTCTGGACAAGACGTGTATTTCTTGAATATTTTTTGTAGTTTTTGCTTAAATCTAGGTTTAAATTTAATTTGTTTAGTGTTACTTGTAAAATATATATTTACTAATGTCTAAATAAAACTATTGCAAAAAAATCACTTGCAACGTATATTAATCGATATAACCTAATTACTAACCAGTTATTAAATATTTTATATATAAATATTTATATAATAAGTTATGTAAAAATAAACGTACAATGTCTGCTTATAACGAATACGTTGACCGAACGTAAGGTGAAGTTCATTATTTTTCGACAATTCGATAGAACGCAATTTTTCAAAGTGGTATATTTGTCTTCTTTTTCTAAGATTCTTAGCTTTTAAAAATATTTGAAAAAAAGCCATAGTTCGATACTTATTTAATATTTACACTAACTTTATAAAATTTTACAACGGTCTATCTTATATAATATCATTATTGTACTATTAATTGTAGATTATTTTATTAACTATGTAAGGTTATGTATTACTTATGTATTAATTATTTAATATGTGAATATAGAAAGAACAAAATATTTAATTTTTTTGTTTTTACTTTTGAAATTGATCGTGATTAGAATGGTTTTATGTACTATTTATTGTGTAATAATAATGAATAATAATTAATAATAATCATCATAATAATATTACTAATAATATTAATAATAAATAATACTATGGTTTATATTTTGACACGAAAGTATGTAATTAAATTATTTTTATTGAATTTTATGTATAAGTATTTGTATAATAAATTGATTTAACGTTATGCTAGATACTAAAATAATTAAAGTTTACCTAATGACATTTGATTTATAAAAAAATTCCTCTGATCTTTATCAAAAGAATTTATTAAAATTAATTTTGGTTTTAAAAAATTTAAAATAATATATAAATTTATGGTTGTAGATCAAGAAATAAAAATTAACTACTTTTAAATTAGTTATTTAATTTTAAATCTGTTATTAGCTTATACGTTGAGTAATAACTTTTTTATTATAACGTAAATGAGACAAAATATTTATGAATATTTGTAGCATATGGAAAATATTTTCGTCTTTAATATTTATTTTCAAAAAATATTGTTAATTTTTATATTTTATTCGCACCTCATCTCTCAAAGAAACAAAAATTCAGCTAAAATAAAAAAATTATATATTAATTTTTATTTATCATTTTAGACATCAAGAATAGCGTACATATGATTCAAAATCTGTCCAGCAATTGGTATAATTCCTCCTAAAATTCTTCAAAATGAAGCTATTTAAAAAAGGTAGTTAATAAATAATAGATGATTTTTTAAATACGTGTATTATAAATGATAAAGAATAATTAATCGAAGACGTTTTTAAAATACACGTTTATAATATTTTTCTATTTGAAAATTTCTTAATTATTTAGTGTAGTTAAAATATTCGTTCTATTGATTTATAGTGAACCAAATATTATATACCATTTGGTAATCGCCAATGGCATCAATAAAGTAATAAATTATTGCAAGGACATTCTTATAGTACAGATAAACGAGAATAATTATTTTCAAATATTTAGTTTTATTACATAATATTAAGCTGCATAGATAATAATCGATGTTTATACGATCCGCGTATCCAAACGATTTAAAAACGAGTAGACAACTC
Organism: Dolichoris vasculosae; assembly: GCA_018907195.1. Lineage (NCBI taxonomy): Eukaryota > Metazoa > Arthropoda > Insecta > Hymenoptera > Agaonidae > Dolichoris > Dolichoris vasculosae. The sequence goes on from JACCHY010000003.1 coordinate 6,108,784, forward strand.
AATACACTTTGTCAAGAAAATTGTGTAGGAATATAGAATAATGGTTAATTACAATTTTGTAAAAATTTAAATTAAATATTAGGATTATTATAAAAACTTTGAAAGATTTTTATAAACATAATTTTTATTCCTAAAATTTCGATAACCTAAAAATGTAGAAAATCTACAAAAACATTGCAATCTTATAATAATTTCAATCACATTTATCATAATCAATCTATTACGTATTTAAAAACTATTGCACGTATTCAATAGGAAATTACTTTGGAAAAAGAAATATACAGAATTCACAAATTGAAAAATTGAAAATTTAACAAAAATAAGTTGCACAAAAGAACTAGAAAAGTTCATCGTCAAGGCATATAACGACAAAAGTAGCGAATATTTATTCAACGCATAGAATTTATTCCATTTATTTCAAACCAACATTTGTCAAGATTTAACATAGATCAACTTACGTATACTACACAGGAGCACTGCCCTAATGTCATTTTTTTTACTTTCTCCAGCCCCGGTATTTATTTATATTTATCTTCTCTCGACTTTCGGATGTTAGATTTTTTTAATTGAAACGTTTTACGATACTATATATGTCGCATTATTATTTTTTAGAGAAAAAAATTGTAAAGTCAAAGCACTTTTGTTAAAAAAGTTACTTACGTAACAGTTGAATCGCATTTTTACGAAATTTTACAACAACCCAAGTTTTTATTTTACATTTAAAATTGATATCTGTCTACGATATCTGATTATGTGATTGTTACTTTCTACAGTCCTACATTCATTATTATTGGACGAATGTTACAAGAATATAGAATATAGAAACATGGCTATTAGACTATATTATCTTCTTACGACAATCATTTGAATAAAAGAAACAAATTTCGCATCAACCGAATATTACACAAAGGTTATCATCATCGCGCACAAATTTAAGGCTTTCTTTCGAGGAGTTTATAAAAAATTGAATATCGCGTATCACTAGATATACAGACGCGATTTGTGAATTTGATTCACGAATATTTATGAATTTGTAAGGGTGATTCAAGAAGCGAAAGGTAATTACATCGAAAAATATATTTTCAGGAACGTGCGATTAATTTTTACGCGTTACGCATACTCGACAGAGCAACGACGATAAGAAAGGAGACTCGTTGGTCGAGAGGCTCGGTAAGGCTGCATAGTTTCGGGGGTCCTTCGGCATCGACAGGAGACGAATAGCCGGACACCCGGGAAAGAAAAAGTAAAAGATAGAAGGAGGAAAGGAGGAAAGCCGCGGTGATAAGACGCGGATCGGAGCTCGGATCGGAGCTCGGATCGGAGCTCGGTTCGGACCCGAGAGCGGTTCCAGGCGGTTCCGAGTCTCTCCGCGGGCCTTCGCCGATAAGGAGCGAGAAGGAAGGAGATCCCGAGGAGGTGGGGGTAGAGCGCGCAGGCGCCGCGACGCGCAGGTGGGAGGACGCCTCGGGTCGGCGACGTCGGCGACGCAGTGTACGCGACGACGCGGAAGCGGCGCCACGGCTCGACCTCGATATCGCGTGTGTCCGCGTCTGGGTGTGTGTACGCGAGGGCCGAGGACATGCGCCCCTCGACCTCGGCGACGTGATCGCCGCGGGGCCCGACGACCCCCAGCTAAGATATGACGACCAGGGAGCTCTACGTCAAGGTAACGGATCGATCCCCTCCCCCGAGTTCAGCGTTCCAGTTTCCCGAACCCGCCGAGCCGCTGTCCTTGAAATTCGTGATTTGCACTTGTCCCCGCTTATCCCCGATCCAACGGCTCGCGAATATTCGATACTCCGCCGATAATAACGAGCCAACGACGCTTCCGTTCCTTCCCTCTTCCACCTTCGGTCCTCGAACTTCTCTTCCCAGCTTTACTCTCCTATATTATTCGTTCAAAACGTTATTCGCCGCCGACCGATAACCAACTTGGGTCGTTCCAATTTTATTTCCCGATCGTCGCTCGTTCCAAGCTTATCGCGCCGTATTTTTAACGAAACGAATCCACTCGCGCTTTTATCAACGCTGCTAAATATTTCGCGCGATTCGAACTATTCCTAAAACATTCCGACAGTCATCCATCGAATCAACGCTGCGCTCGTCTCTCCGTTTTCTTTTCTTCCGCCGCGATGATAAAATCTTGGCTGTAATTTCAACCGTGATAAAGAAGCTTCGCGGATTTCGATATTAAAACAATCAACTCTGATATTACTAACGCAAATAAATTTCTACGCTCTAGTGAAAATGTCGGAGCGTATTTTTTTAATTCCTTCAAACGGAAAAAATAAAAAATCTCTACGTTAGATGAAAAAGTCGAGATATCCACTCGTAGGCATAGTTGTTTCGTTTCATTTAAAAATTACCAAAAAAAAAAACAACCATCATCGCATCGTCGAACGCGGAAAAGAAAAACTTTTCGTATCTGTGCATTGGATGCGATACGATCTCCGACTGCTTCCGAGAAGCCTGGAACATTGCGCTTTCTTCCTAAAACGTAGAATCCTCGAGAAGGTAGTTAAGCTCGTGGCTGCCAAAGATTTACTCGTCCGAAAAAAACAAAGGTTGTTCGAAAGAAAGAGAAGGGACTCGCGATCGGATCTCGTTTGCAGTGGCTTACGTGTTATCGTTCGTCGCTTGTCGATCTATCAGCCCTCCAGCTTCAGCCTCCTTTCTGCGTATGAGAGTAGAAACTTAACCCATTTTTTCGCGCCTTTTTGAACTACATCGACCCGTACATCGAGAGAGCTGCGCCGAGTTGCGTCGAGTTGCGTCGAGTTGCGTCGAGTTGCGTCAAGCCGATGAATTATCCGACAGCTGGAGGCTGTCCATCGAAACGCAATTATGATACCGAAGCGATCGTCGAGGATGCTCGCGAGTGGCATTGGGTTTCGAGGTCGAACATCGATCCGGTAAAGTCTGGTCTAAGTGGTCTAAATGGTCTAAATGGTCTAAATGGTCTAAATGGTCTAAATGGTCTAAATGGGACAGGACTCGTATTGGGAGTCGAACGAGTTAAAATTTTTCGTGCGTCGCGGTGGAAGGCGCTAAAGTTAGCATTCCCGTGTTCTGGACACTTTTCTTCTCGTTCGGAAATGCGCTACGTAAAAATTCATCGAATCGCGTGTTGGGAGAACGAAAAGACTCTTGAGAAAACGGTTGTTGTGTTATTAGTCGGTATTAGCAAAGGTACAATGATTCCCAGAAATTTTTCATTTGCCCTTGAATTATCAATTCTATTTGGACGGTCGCGATCAATGAATTTATGTTTGTTTTTAGTTTTTCTTGATTTATAGACAAATAATTATTACGTTAAAAAGTTAATGTTTCTTTGTAGACTCGAATTAAATTCTATAAAACCAAGAGTGAAACAAGAGTGAAAGTATTTTATGGAATATATTCTAGTATTCATCGATGATAATATTATAGAGAAAGTTACCCTAAAAAAATTATGATTGTGCGTATTCAGTAACGATAATAAAAACATCTGGAAATCCACCAAAAGATCTCTCCACTGCTTTCGTCCGATTATCTTTACTCGACCGAATATTCTCCCTTTCGTCGCTTGTAGACGAAATTTTATTTCCTCTGGATGACGTATTATAAAAATATTGAAAATAATTATTGATTACACATTATTACTACTACATATATATGATACTACTATGTATATATGATAATATATTATTTTGCCTTATTTAATACGTTGATTTTTTTAATTTAATATTAACTATGTATTAATTTTGAACGTAACTGTTTGCTAATAGAAATTTTCTTTATAATTTAATCAATTAATATATATTTGAATATAATATTAATTTATCTTTGGTGCTTTTTATCTTGTTTTCCTTAATTTCTTTATCGTCGATAATTCATTGTTGTGATTATTTAACATTTTATCACGGCATCGTTTTATGTTTCACATTCAGATTAAATAAACATATAATTAAATAAATAAATTTTAAAAGGTTTATATTTAACTTTTCAATCATTAATTATTTATTATTACTCGTCGTTCATTTCTTTTGAAATTTTAAATATTTATAACGATTAAATAAACGATACATTTTCAAAATATATTTTTTCGTATTGATTTTTTAAATTTTCTTTTATAAATAATTATGCTACTGTTACAATATTATAAGTATCATAATATTGTTAATTTTTAGAAAGATTATATTCCAAAAAGAATATTTATGTAATTATATATTCGGAATTTTATTCGGAAATAATTCGAAAGGTATTTTCGTATAATTATTACTTCCTTGAAACCTTGAAAAAACTAATTTAACATGGTATGATCGAACCATGCAGAAAATTTATTCTCGGAAACTTTAAATCAATATTTACAAAATCTTAATTTGTCATTATATTTATTTCTATTGGAATATTAATCATCCTTAACTTTTTTATAATTATGTAATTTCTGTATTGGAAAACCATCGTGAGAAATTTTACGAAATCAAAATTTATCGGGATTAAGATAAATTATTATTATTATAAAATAGTAGCCGAATTTAAATATTATTTACGTCGAATGTAAATATTATTTACGTATCAACGTGGTATAACATAATCGAAAAGTGAAAGGAAATCATTGATAAAAGCATTGAAAATAGAAATGAAAATAAACAATGCACGTTTAATTATATAATCTTTTAAATAACTTACTATAGCGTGAGATACTCGTTTGCAATCAATAATATATACTTTGTCTAATAAAGTTCGAAATTATTTTAAAGTTTCTTAATATTTTCTACGCATGAGTTAATTTTTTTAATATATAACTTAATGAAATTTTAGTAAAAGATTCTCTAAGATGATAACATAATTTCGATCAACAAATACTAAATTATTTCTACATGTGCATACAGAGTAAATAATATATTGTACGAAGTATAAAACTTGAAGAAACAATACCAAAAATATGAAGAAATATTTATAAATCGGAAATTCTATAATATATATACACGATACCAAGGCGGTATTTACCAAGAATTTTTAAAAAATTATCATGCTTATTAATAAATAAAAATACACGACATATAAAAAATAAAAATCACAATAAATAATATTAGCCTTTATCGTTTTAAAAACACGAGAGTATAATTTTTAAATAATTATGGTTGCAAAGGTTTTCTTTATTTAGTCTAATCAAATATTTACTTTTATTATCATATTTAATCAGACAACTTCTGTGAGTATTAAAAAAATACGTTCTCAAATAAGCAGTAACAATCGTATACTTCTTTTTACAAAAAAAGAGATATATCGACGCACAATATATCGAAATTGAATAATTTCTACTCAATTACAATATAAAAAGTGGTTGATCAACGAAATTATAACTGTTGGAGTAGAAGATTAAAATAAATTTACCGCTCGTTTAGTGCTCAAAAGCCGTGTTGGTTACACGTCATCTTTTTTGCTCTCAAAAAAGTTAATACACGCGGGAGACTCGATTTTCGCATGGAATTTATACGCTCGATGTACGGCGGCAGAAAAAACGGAATGCAAATTATTACGTTATTTACCGCTTGGTACGAATGTCTTTTCAAACCTACTTTGCTCCGTACATTTAACAATAATAAATCTTAGAATCAGCCGACGTTTTACAAGTCGCAAACGCTCCAACAATCTTTTACATTTCGCATTGAATTTAATAATAGACAATTACGATCTTTAATCTTTATCAACATATTGCGGCCTTGTGACATTAGATTTTAAGTAAGATTGGAAGATTAAAAATTTCAATTAACATAAACGAATTCAGGAGCTTTTTCAAATACGTTTTACAATCCTTCCGCTTTGCACGTTCGTTCGATTCAATTTAGTTTTATTCTACCGACGCGTTTAAATTTATGTTAACACAGAAAAACTATCATCGTAAATACATTTAATTTTATTTTTTATCCAAGAGCATATTTGGATCATGTATCTATTTGGTCTTTCATCGAGTATGCTATTAACTTTTCTGTCGGTCAACTCAACGGACTCTTATAATCGAACTATTTAAAAATTGTCAACGTTACTTACTCTACATTTTCTTTTATCGATTAAAAGTTTTAAAAACAAATATAAATTTAATATACATTGGAAAAATATTTCACGAATACTCGTATCGTGTTATATTATAATGAATATTTTCCAACCTTTCTCCAAAATCCGAAATTTTATTCATTTTATTTATACAAAATCACTATCAATTATATTAAAATGACATTAGTCGTTATTTACCACTGATATTTTGCCCTATATAACGTTCAATACTGGGAAAACGAAAACAAAAAATGGAAATGGACACGATGACCTTGGAATTTTTGAAAATCAATCCCTTGCCCGATCGAAAGTCCACGGCACAGTCGTTCCTCGTAGCGTACAAACTACGAGGATTCCTCCAACTGCGCAGCAAGAGATTCGAGCTCGAGCTCCCGGTAAATGCGCGCGTTTCGAACAACCGTCCGATACCGCGATCTTGATTCGAACGAGCTTTTTCGAGGGATACAAATTTAAACAACGCAACGCGGAAGCGTTCGTTTCAAGTTCATACGGTTAGAGATTATATATTATTTCGTGATCGCGCGTAAAAAAACGCCACAGATTTTCGCTACTTTTTCAATCACCATTGTACAACGCGATTCTCGTATTACCAACGATTAACAGAATCCTCCAAACCAATAAGCTCAAACTTCAACTGTGCATGCGAGGAATCGGACGATGCATCGACGTCGATTTCTCATTTGTTTGGGATTAATTTTATTTCGTTGGTTGATTAACCTTATTAATTATTATCTTTGTTTTGCATCTAACTTGTGACCAGCTCGATGTCGGATATGTTTCGTAACTTTTTTCGTTAGCATTAACTTAAGTTCTTCCAATGCGATAACGCAAGCTTCGGAAATCCTAAACGTACGTCGTAGAAATGTTAAACGTTCTCGTTGCGAATAAACCGATAATTCGATAACGTCGGTTGGCTGAAGATTCACAGAGAAAGAGTAGAAAATTCGACTTTCATCTCCGGAAACTCGAGTTCGTGAAATACCGTTGGCGTCTCTTGTGTCTCTCCTCTGTTATTTCTGTTTAAAATCCCGGGACGAGCCACCGAGATCGAACGATCGAACCGCGTTGCGATCCTTCCCGTGACTTTCCCATCGACGATCCGGCGATCCTTTCACCTTCTCCGAGCACGTGGTTTTCGCCTCCCGCTCCGCATCCGCGGTAAAAGAGAAAACGCGGGAGTTCGTTCGGACGATCCGTGCGAATTCAGCGATACGTTATTTCGCCGATAGTCTACCCTCCGACTTTTATGCGATCCTCGCGTATCACCTCTCTTCTTTTTTACTTTCGAGAAGTCGTGCGCAGTGCATTTCCGAGGCGGTCGAAGCTTCCGGTTCGTCTTCTGTTCAAGGACCAAAGATCGAATCTTTGACATTTTTTATCCAATATTGGGGTAAGATTAGAGAGAATCAAATTTATTTTCAATTTATAACGCTATTTTTTACTTTTTTTATTACATTTCTTACTCAATTATCGCGATGTTTAAACTATTTCGTATGACCTTCACCTCGAATCAACGGCTTGTAAAATCTCGTAAATAAGAATCATTTTATTCCACGAAACGTAAACGGAAGAATCGAACGAGTTTGCGATAGATCTCGATAAAAAATATATCGATTTTAATGGTGTAAATTGTAAGTAATGTTCCATTGCGTTTCGGCACTTATCACCGATGATAAAGCGAGTGTAATCGATTCTGGTTATGAAATTACACGATTATGAGGAAGAGAACGAAGGTGCTATCATTTTCACGGAAATTAGTCGCGGTGACTGATAAACATCCGATTAAATTTGCTGATAAATAAATGACTTCTTGATATCCATTACTCATAGTTTAATTATCGAAGTCAACTCGCACACGCGACCGAACGTGAGACGTCTCATCGTCTCCAGTCCGAGATTCCCTCGAACAACGACGACGACGACGTTTCAATTTCAATAATATTTCAAGCTCAAACTCTTCGAGTTGCACCGAACGGCAATTTCTTAATTTCCACGCGTGGAGAAGGCGAGGCTGAGAATAATTAGGGTCGTATCACCTGGGGAGTTCGCTCGAGAAAAGGGCCGACCGCTGCTGTTAAAAACACCTCGGTCGAGTCTGTTTCACAACTCCCGGCGCGTTTTTTCTTGTCTCTTCTTTTTTGCAACGTCCTTTCCTCCCCGTCTATATCACTGACTATACTCGGCGTTTCTTTCCTTTTTATGCGTCCCTGAACCTCCGTGGTATTTAAACTCATCGCTGTTCCTACGGCGGAAAATTGCAGGCATAAAAATAATAATCAAATTAATGAATAGGCTCCGTTTTGATTCCATGAATGTAAATTAAACTATTCGAAAGGGTTTCAAAATATATATTCTAGAAAATAACTTTTACTAGGTAAAAATTTTATTTTATAATTATACGAATATCGAACGTCGTGATTTACGACCGAACACATAATTTTTTGTATTTTAGAAATTCGTTAAATAATTTTTTCCATGTTTTTTTTGTATGCTTTGTTGCGTCGGTTCATCAGAATTTAACAAAATTCTTAGTTATCTCGCATCGCACCGAATTTTTATCTCGGTGTTTCTATATTTACATTTCTTTACCGTTACATTTGTATGTCGATTTACTCATCGATCGATCCACATTTCAAAGTTTTTTAAGAACGATGCATCACAGTCATCCATATTTTTTGAAAATTCTATACTCTCGTAAATCATTACGAATAGTTCAAAATGCATTATTTTGAAAGCATTACTCGAATTCGCGTTATTATTTTGGGTGTATTTAAAACTTTCATAATAAACAAAGAAAATTTAACTCTACGATGTTACAGCGAATGAATGTGTAAGGCGATAATTGTTTTGAAAATACCGTTATTACTTAACGCGATAGGAGAATAGATCGTCCGTATTTTTATCCTATCGTTTCCCTGCTGGGTATTACACTTTAAGAGTTCGATAAGATACAATAACCAAACTCGAGTACATCGAGTTAAAAAAGAAAATATCGCTGTTCTCGCGGAAGTCACCGATAAAGCTCTTGGCAGCACCAAAAAGTACCACGACGCGTTTTCTCCGGATACGCGTCTACGAGATCTCCGCTTCCTCCGGTTCTTTCAAAATCAACGACCTTCCTCCGACGCGAATCTCGGGCGTTCGATTCTCTACGAGAGGGAAAAAAGACGGCGATACGCGAGTCGAGTTCTCGGCGCGTGAACGACCCAATTTTTTTTGGCGACCCGTCCGCCGTCGCTGAATCACAAACCGAGGCCGATAAGATTACGAATACTGAAAAACGTCATCCGACCCGAGATCGCGACTCTACTGCATCGAAGAACAAAACTCCGTATCTTCGCGGATTTTTCGCCGATTTTTCGCCGATTTTTCGCCGATTTTCCGCCGATTTTCCGCCGTTCGACGAGAAATTTGCTTAATAAACGAGCCTCCCGTCTTGTTTATCAAGAGATTATTTATCGAGAGATTTCTAGGAGTCGGTGCTGACTCGGCTTTTCTTAACACGATATTTGCTCCCTTGACTTTCTGAACCAAAAGGAAGTAGAATATAAAATTGTAACGCGCGCATTAAAACATTTTTACACAAGCTAAAGCCGCTAGTATGTATTTAAGAATCATTCCGTATTAAAAACAGCGTTTACTCATCTTTATTATTTAACCGATTTTAACGATTAAAAAGATGTTAAAACTAGAGCAAGAAGTTCGATATTAAAATGTGCTCAAGAATATTTTAATTTTCAAAACATAATTCAACGTTTATATCGCTTACAGTGTATAATTTTCGAACGCAATCGAACGAAAAAAAAATAATTTTCCTCGTGGCGTTCGGTTAGCTCGTCGAAATCCTAACGTGTTTATAGAATAGTATATTTTAGAAATATTGGCGACGGAAGCCTTGAGAGTACAAAGGCGAAGGAGCGACGAAAAGTCCATTGGCGATTTCGCCGAGTTATCAAACATCTGTTCGCGTAGACGCGTCGAACAATTCCACCCGTTTTTCCGAACTGCCAAAATTCGTTCGATCTTTCCTCCTCTCCGATTTCTCTCTTGCGCGGAGACGCAATTACATTTTTTTCCTTCGAAAGTCAGAACTTGTATGCGCGTCGACACGAGCTCGGCGCGTGTCGAATAACGATTACAGATATCGCGTTAGATTTACCGCTTCTTTGCCGCTCGGTTAATAGTCTTGGTTGCGCGATTCGATAAACGGATTTTCGTACGTGGATCGAGGCCAATTTTCCAAGTTTTTCCTTTATCGCAGGCTTTCTTTACTCTCGATTACATCGTGCGAATAGGGAAAAGTTCTTTATCCAACTAAATCTAACGCGATGTTATCCGAAAGTGTTAAGTCTTGGGATTGTTTTTCTGGTTGATGACGATTCGCTCCCGGCGGAAAATACCTATTTAAATTCGTAATGCTATGCCGACGACGTCGAGATAACAAGCCTCGATAGAATTTACGCAAAACGTGCGTTTCCTTTTTACGCGTTGTAATTTACATGTTTGAAAATACCTTTTGAATTAAGTGCGATGCTTCTTTTAAAAGTATTCCTACGCGAACAAGAAGAAATACGCGTAAGATTTATTTAGGTTCAAAATATCCTCGAGCGATGTAATTTTTATATAATTTTACTATTGATGTTCGATCCGTTGTATCAAGAGAGATCATTAAGGAGTAGATGAAATAAATTTACATTTTTATAAATTTTAGTATCTTGTATATAAACTATTAACAAAATTTCATAGCTTCTAAGTGAACGAATTAAAGAGTATTAAATATGTGTATTTCAATTTACTAATTCATTGTGCGTGTCGTTTCCATGGGTCGTTAACTTTCATACTTAGAAAATTTATATGTGTGTTTAGTAAAACGGTAAAACTTTCGCTGTATATACAAGTAAAAAAAATTAATTATAAATTCGTCGCTGTTTTTGGAATCAATATGTACGCAAACGTAGAGAAAACTATTTTTGAAATTGCCACCATTTTTGGAAATAATGAACGTCTAAATTAAATTTAAGGAAAAAGTGGAATGATACAATTTACGTTGAACATTAGCGATTATCGATAGCTTACAAATTATTACACTTTTACTTTAATCTTAACTGATGCGATAACAATTATATTTTAAAATAGTATTTAAAGCGATATGGTAGAAATTTCCTTGAAATGCACGAATTTTTAATTATTAAAATATGCTTATTATTTATTATACAATAAAAAATACCATCTTTGATATACATAAACGTATAATATAAAATAATTTAAAATATCGCTCGTGTCGCGATTTCTAATTTATCGTGCTTAGAAAAATTAAAATAATGTATTTCAGCAAATTTAGAGAAATCAGAGTAACTTTTTAAATAAAATAAGTGTTTGCCTACAATTTCAAACATTTACAAAATATTGGAAATATCGAAAATATTTATAACGATTTTAATGCTAAAACAAAGTTGGCGAGCGTGTAAAAAAATTATCTACGTTACTTATAAAAGTGGTTCTTTTTGTAACCGGAACAAAGTAACAAACTACTCGAGTCGAAAGTCAGCGTAAGCCTTTCCATTCGCTACTTTATAATCACGACTTTACGACAAAAATCCAATTCACTAACGGATATGTGAAAAAAATACGTAATTTATTGCGTTAAGAACACTGCTTTAAAATTATAGGATAAATAAGTGTAATGCATATCATATTTCCAAAGAGTATTAGTATTAAAAATAATTAAAAACATATTTATCGAACATTTGGAAGGCTGGAACGAATAAGTAAGGAAATTTATTCGGTGTTTACGTGGACTATGGATTGCTATGATATTGATACTCCCGTGTCAATTACGTAGGGTAAAACACCAAAGCATCGGACGAATATTCGAAACGTAGAGTTCACGGAAATCAGAGCAGCTGTAATAAAAGATCGGAGCGAAGCGAGCGTTGAACGCGAGTCGAAGCGCAATAAAAGCCTTATCTCGAGGAAAGGGTATTAAAATAAAAAAAGAACGGTGTCGAAAGCGCGCACGAGAAGACGAGAAGTTGCGAGAAGTTCGCAGCTTTAATTTAAGAACCCCCCGACGGGGTTCTCGACGCGTCACGGATGGAAGAAAAATCGAAGCTCCGGAAGCCGTAGATCGTTCGCGGTTCGAACGCCTCCCGATTCTAACGAGATTTCCTTCCTGCTTTCGCGCATTCGTCGGGATTAGACGCGCATTAGCCAGAAGCAGCCGACGAACACTTCGATCGTGGACGGCGCAAAATGGAAGCCACTTGGAGAGGCTCTCGAGATACTTACGCAAAAGCTCCGAAGGCATAATAAGGCGAGATTTACGACCGAGTTCGAACTGCGCCCGTGCGAAACTTTTATCGGTCGCGCTTTCTTGATGCACTCGAGCGATGTTTGGTCGACTTCGGTCTACTCCGAGAGATTCCAGAAGTACAACATCCTTTCCGACCATCTTTTTTTTTCAAAAAAAAACCTTGGACGAGACTGCGATACTACTTTCTTTGAATCATCTTTCGTGCTTTGTGCATTCGCATACGCGATCGGTGTATGCGTACATTTTGATTATCGCCGAGTATTCCTTTCGTTTCGCTTTCAAACAAGATTTGGGAATGCGAGCGAACGCTTTGCGGACATTAAAAATAAGAAAAATTATCCGTCGAGCGTAACGTTTCGGTCGATGCGAGGAAGAGAACCGCGTAGGAAAGGTCGCGGAACAATTCGAATAATTTTATAAAATAAATTATAAAATAAATGCGTCTGGCGCGGGCAAAGATGAACTCGAGGTTTTTTGTTCGCGCGAGCCAGACTAACCAAAAAACAACCGCCTCTCGTTCGCCGTTCGCTTTCCGTCGACGCCTTTTTACCGTTGCTCTCGCCACCGGATAAAAACGAGAGTCCCGCGGAAACTTTCGCACCGTCCTCGATCTTCGGAAGCTGGATCGAGCGGACCGTGGGATTACCCATAAAAGTGCGTCGCGTTCAACCGAACGAGCTTCGGGATAGTTTATTAAATGTTTTACGTGCACGCATTAGATGTAACGCCTTTCTCTCTTATCTCGCGACGCGAGATATCGCACACAGTTTTTTCAACTTCGATATCTTCATCCGGAGAATAAACAATCTGGCGTCAAAATATAAAATTAGTTTCGCGATGCGATTTATTCGTAAAATTATTGGTAAAACGTCATTCTTGAATATGTTACTTCCAATTCGTATTCGCCTCGTTTATAAAAATAAGTCGAATCTTTCGTAATATCGATGTAATCGCAAGTGTAACATTATCGAGCGAAATCATTCGATAGCGCTCGATAGCGTAATCTTTCTCTCAAATTCCCTCGCAGCGAATTTTGTTGAATTCTATTTAATGTAATATGTATGGAGTCGAAACGTTCGATGGTAAACGCTTATAATGCTTCGATCCAGCGATAAAAACTAAACGTTGAAACGACGTCTTATAACCGATGTCCGTTGCATAAGAAAACATCCGAGATACAAATCGCTAAAATAAAAAAATACAACGCACGCATAAAACATTTAATTCACGAATCTAAATTCGATATAATTTGTAAATTATTTTCAGTTTCAAAGGCACACTTTCAGGGAAAGCTACGCTTTTAAATATTAAAACAATAATTCCAAATGTCTAGCGACCGTTCCTTATTTTCATACATTTTCGTACAGGCGTAACCGATTTCAGGAACATTTCGTGAAATGTTCTCCCGTGAGAAGCTTTCTTTTACCATAGTTCGGAATTCGGTTTTAGCGCGATCTCGGTACATGGATCGTACCGCGAGTGATTCTGCATCGTTTAAAAAAATCGATAGTCATTCGGTATACTCGGTGAACAAACTTCAACTATTTACGAAATCATGCGTAGTCGGATATTGACTCGGATGTTACTCCTAACGTACGCAATCGTAAAATAGCTTTGCAAACGCGTTTAACCGTGCAACGGTCAACGTTAAAATTGTCGCGATGCATCCGTTACGCGTACTAAAACGCGATAAAATTAAAATTAAAATTCGAGCGACCAATAAATCTCACCGCGCGTTACGTACTTCACCCGTAATTTCGCATTACAAAGTTTCTATATTTTTATCTAACATCTTCTTTTTTAAGGATCGAAATGCTTAACATCGCGTTGCTTCGACCTTCGCCCTGCGTTGATGAATATGAACGAAACGTCGTATAAAACTGAACGTACGTGTCGCAGTATGCGTTAGTTTTAAACGATCTCATAAATCAAATTAAACTTTGATCGATCTCGACTAATTTTACTCGGCTAATTTTACTCGGCTAATTTTACCCTAAATTACGTACCCGTGTAATTTTTTATCGGAATATTTTACATTTACCGGAACTTGCGAATAACGCGACAAAATTACTAAAGATTCGCAAAGGAGTGCAAACTTCGTTACGAATAAGCGTTTATTCGAACTCGAAGGAAGCCCATTAAAAAATGTCCCTCCGCAGCCGTTGGTTGCATCGTTCGAAGCGAGAACCGCGATTCGACAAAGAGAAGATCGCGTTACGGGTTTCGAGATCCGAGGAGTCGGAGTCCTTTGGAGTCGCACGCACAATCGAGCAAAGGCCGAGTCTCGTGGGAACGTGGGAACGCGAGTTCGATGCGCGCCGTTCTATTTTCGCTTCGTCGTGGTTAGTTACGCGTCTGCTATTGTCTACCCGCGCTCTTTCCTCTTCTGCAACTCGTTGCGTGCACTGCCTCGCGGTTACGCTATCGCTGCGAATATCCGAATATCTGGTGAATCGGTCTGGATAATCTCGAATCGCCTTACGAATGCGCGAGGAAGGTTCCCTTTCGGTGGCTGGCTTCTCCGATTCGCGAGAATTCGGTCATGCAAATTAACCTGGAAATCGGGAAATATTTTCCTTATTCGAGATAATTCGATCGTGTATTTTTCGTAAGGTTCATCGATTCCATAGCCATGATTTTATAGTAAAATTTAATTTTAAATTTAAATAGTATTTTGGTATAAAAAGAAATAAATTTGCACGAAGGGACGGAATTACGTGTCTCGAGATTATCGTTGATTTACGAGAAAGAGAATAACACCGAGAAATAAATAAGATGCAAAGTAAAAGGTAAAGTAAAAGAATTATATTCGATAACTTTGCTGATAATACGAGATAATTCGATCGCGTATTCGCGTAATCGAATTAAATGTTATATGCTTTGTCGCAACTGTAACGCCTTGAAATCGAACGATGGGTTATTTTATACGTCGTGGTCTACCGTCAAAAGTCGGGTAGAGCTTGGAATCGTAAAAGTAGTCGCGTAGACGTAGATGACTTTCTCGTGGTCACCTATAAAATAAACTTTCGGTAGCAGCTGCGGTCCCATGAACCCTCGAACGATTTATGTAACGCTTCGAATCTCGTACGTTGACTTTCACTTTTTTCCGTGACTGTATCTTCTCTGCTCGACCTCGACGATCTCGAGCAGCGCGTCGTTTAGATTTTCTTGAGTTTTAATTTCATTGTTCAAAGTGCAAATGCGCTCGTGGTTTACCTGGAATCGAGGTTGAACGGAATTTTCGCGAAAAGCGCGGAAACAAAGCAAATACTTTGATCTAACGGATACGAATGCTTGTATACGTATAGATGAAGCGAGATAATCTATATGATTAAACTTTTCTTGATATATTTAAGTAGAAGAATATTTTCGTTATTCGAAGAGAAGCGAAAGAAGTTAAAATAGAAGATAATGGTAAATTGCGGTGGAAGATCAATTATACTTGACAACTGGTTGGCTTTTAATTTTTTTCTATAACTTATTTTTCTTATAATTTATAACGTCTTTTATTCTGCTTTAAAAAATTAAAACTCGATAACAAATTTTTATAAAATATCTTAATTGTAATTAATATCAGCTTAATAATAATACATTTATTACATGTTTAATTCCTGATAATTTCTCGCTATATTATCATAGTTTTAAATTATTTACCTGCGATTATGTTAAAAAATCTCCGTCTATTATTTCTTTCGATATTAATTTTAAAGTTTTAATTGTTATTAAAATTTATCTACTGAAAATTAAAGAATGAAAATTTTATTCATTAATTCGCAGTGTACAATATAACAAAGAATTCAAATTCATTTTGAAATGACAAATGTACCAAGTATTTTATAGTATACATCGAACAGTAGAATTCGAGTAAATTAAAATCTTCAACGAATTAATGGAAAAATTATTTCTATACGCTGCTAATAAACTTTGAAAAATGTCAACGTTAAAATCGTTATCGATGCTGATCTATACACGAGTATTACGTTGAATCGGAATTTAACGGTAAAACGCTTTTTGAGTGGTCATGGACATCTAATTACATTGAGAAATTTCCTTCGCAAGCTCCACGTGTCCACCGAATGAGACAAGTTTTTCTTACAAATAATTCCACCGTTGTAACTAAAAACTTGTACACGCTTTTTTTTTACTAATTTACCATTTTTTTATTTTTTGAAAAATATTTATGATTTTAGTCGGTTTTCAATTAATTATTTTGGGTAAAAATAATATTTTACGTTATTTATTTGATAATAAATTATAGTATTTCGTTTATCCAGTTTATACATATTGCTTATAAATATTTTTAGTTAGTGCTTATTTATATCGATACAGCGATCCAAATATTTGAAGAAGAAACTTAATATCTCAAAATTAAAAATTTGTATATTATAGTAAATAGTCTAATAAAAAATGTCAAGTTATAATTTTTTTGATTTATATTTTTAATTACATATTAATAAAATTTTGTAAATTATAGCATAAAATTTTTAAGAAAATAGAATAAAAAATTATTAATCGTTGCGCTTTAATCATTTTATATTGTAAATAATTGCATTAAATGAACATTACAAAATAACTATTGTAAAAAATCTTGAAAGAAAAATAATTGTTTCATCGATAAACTTTTAAAATATAATTATTACATACGTAATGTTATTTATAATTTCATACGGATATAAAACATAAATTTTTGGTACAAAAAAAAGAAAAGCAACTCGCTTAAATACATAATGCTTAACCAAATGCATAGAATACGGAGATAAACGAGAAAAATATATAACGATTCAGTTACGAAGTAAAAGATCTTTATATTTCGGTCAATATTCGTAATTTAATCGAATGACGTAAATCAAGGTAAGTAAATTAGTCGATAAAATTTGAAATGACAAAGTTTTTATGCGATTCAAAATTAAAACGGAAAAATAATAAATATACTAGATTTAAGAGAACGTAAAATGAAACGTAGCGAACAAAGGTTTGGTAAAAAATGTAAAAAAGTATCTTTTTTTTTTTTATTCTTCCGTTGGAGAGGTAATCGTTGTTTCTACGGGAAAAGGATGATATAAAGGGCTTATATTATTAATGTACGTAAATGAAAAAGCAATAATAGCGGTAAAATTTGCACGAAGAACTTAATAATTAAAAAATAAAAATTGGGCTTCTCTTCGAGTTTATTAGGAATGGTTTAGAAAGTCTTGTACGGCCGAATTGATTTAATCGTTCGCGAAACAAAAAGCACCCCGCGATAAAAATGGCGAGGCGCAAAAAGCGAGCATAGATAGACCCATAATTACAAAGTAAGATTTTTAAAAATAGAAGAAAAAAGCGAGTATTTGAAGTGCTCGTGGCTCTATATTTCTCTTTCTCTATATTCACCTTTCTCTTTCGCACAATTACGCAACTGGTTCGGCTTCCTCGAACGCGCGGAAAACGAGTCGAAAAGAAGCAGCGCCGATTTCTCCCTCTCGGTCGATGCTCCATACGAATCTATACGAATCTATACGATCTATACGAATCTATACGAATCTATACGAATCGACGAAGATGCCCCGGACCTATTCTTAATTCTAATTTTTCCCTTTTTCTCGAAGATCTTGCCGACCGAAGCGAAAGTTCCCGCTCTTGTTTTATTTTACAACCACGGGCGAATTCTCGGGGCTAACGTACCTATGATATAAGCAATTGCGCGCGTTCTTGCAACTCGGTCATGCGTAGCCGGTTTCGATTCAAATTCAAAAACGAGACTTACACAAATTTGCGCTTTTTATTTCTTTGACGCAGAACCGAACTGCAGGTCCTTTCGATCGTAACATCTTTACAAATTCTTATACCTTTGTAATATTATAAATATTTCTACTTATCTTTCGGTTTTTTAGTTGAAAAAAGTAGTTCCTACAATGATACGATTGTTACCCTCAAATTTTCTAAGATTACTAAGATGACTTCTCGCCGAACGCTAAGATATTCCTTGCACTTTTTCTAATTATAAATATGCTAAAGGGATTACCTCGTTTTCGAGTTCACGTTATTCAAGTGTAATTTACTTAATTTGAAGATTATTAGTATCGATAAAACTATCAAGAAATTTTTATTTTAAATAAAGCGTAACATTTTTATATAAATCTTTGATTTATATATTTTAAAGAACTTAATAATATTTCGAGACTATAACTTTGTTGTTACGTATATTTTCTAATATTTCGTTAGTTTCTCGCGTTCTCCGATAAATTACCAAGCGCAACATTATCCAAGTAATGCGCGATTTTAAATGAATTTTTTGTTAGTTTTTACAGTGATATTTTAGTAGAGCGCGAGTGGTTTAACCTTTAATTTGAAAAGAATATACATTTAGTTTAAATGGTAGCTGTATTGCTAAAATATAAGTATCGCGCATCAAGAAAAAGTTATTTTTTTTATTTATCGAGTGTAAGCGTTGCAAAAAAAATAAAAGTCTATTTTAACATTAACGCGATAAATTAGAAATTATATCTCTAACGTACAATATTTTATTTTCTATTTTCTGTTTATAAAAAATTTGTTATAAAATCACGAGCGTGTGTACAATTATTTTCTTTTACCACGGTAAAATGACAAAGGTAACCCGGCAAATGATAAAATTAATACTTTCTATTAATACTAATGCGAGTAAAAATTAACATTATATATACATTATATAATATTAAAAAATTATTGCGATAATATTATAAAATTGAGACATTAAATTAGCCAACTTTGTTATAAAAACATTAAAAATTTGTAAATTACTTAAAATACTAATATTTTTCGTAATTCTTACAAAAGTAACAAAAGCATCTTAAACGAAGAATCGCGTTCTTACCTTGTTTTACCATATTTCACACAGTAACGTTTGTCTTCTTTGAATCACAGCCGACATCGTTTTTCCTTTAATTATTATTACTGGTTTAATGAAAACAATAGATAAATAAAGAAATATAGAATTTTCATTTTCTTACGTTACATAAAAAAAAGTAAAACTGTAAAATGAAATTTTTAGAATAAAGATATATTGGTAGAAATATTCCTAAATTATAATACTAAAGAAAAAATATTATAAATTCAGTGTTTTCCTTCGCTATTCGCACGAGTGCACGAACGTCGAGAAGAATTGAAATATCATAATGGAATTAGGCGCGTGTTTATGGATGCCTCTGATGTTGCATAAGACCTTTGATATTTCCATAACCAGTAGAGTTGCAATATATTAGCTTTCGTATAAATTACATTTTTTTTATGCATTTTGTATTTCGTTGAACGAAATAAAAAAAACTGCCTTTAATATTTGTCGCTTTTTCTCTTCTCTCGGTGTGTCGCGATGCTTTCTCTAATATTTTTTTCGATCGGTTTGAAAATTGCTGGACCAATTTCCACAAAAACTTAGTAATTCTTTAATCATTCCAACTTTTTAAATTTATGGTCTTACTTAGAGCTCGGAAAAATTTTAAAAATTGCAGGAAATATCCATTTATATTTTATCTTTCGTTTATTATTGTCACTTCGTTACAATAATTCGATAATTATTTTTGAAAGTTGCGATGCTTTAAAACTTAAAAGCAAGAATCGAGATTGGACGAATCTTGTATTGGAACGAAAACATTACAAAATATTTAAACGTTACGCAGTTGGTCTATCGAAGAAGCTGAGTTTGAAAGAAGTCCCGAGGAATTCGGTAGCGTCGGGAAAAATTTGACTTTTCCATCGCCCTTACAAGAACCAGTAGTCCGTTTTTTCTTTCCCCAATGTTCTTCATTCAAAAACTTCATTCACGGTTTGGATCATTTCTAGCCGAGAGTTTATTTTTCCTAAAATTTTTCCTAGAATTTTTCCTCCGAAACAAATATTCCTAGATTTCTTTTGTAATTTTAGCCAACGTTTAAGAACCTGAAATTGTTATTTGTACTATCTATTTCGTGATTCATAATCAAACGTCCAACAAACAAAAAAAGCTAATTATTTTTGTTTTTATGACAATGGTAGGTATATTTCATACATATTTGACAAGTAAAACAAATTTAAAATCAGCTAACGGCTTATTCGTAGCTACTCAAAAGCACAGGTAAACGTTGAAAACGATGGAAAGACACGAGGTGAAGGGAAAAGTACGGTAATAAGATAAGCGATGCGGTTCCGTTAGATTACGCAATAAGTTTAAATCTTATTTTTATTTTTATGGAATGACGGTGAATGTACGTTAGTTCAAAATTTATTCTGCTGTAGTTCGTTATTTAGTTTATCGAACTTGAACTTTCTGCTAAAAAATTTTTTATTCAAATGATTTTTTTAATTTGTAAAGTTATTTCTATTTAATTAAAATAAAAATTATAATTTAAAACATAGTTTATAATACATTTTATTTCGTCGTTATTATAATTATTTTCATTTTTCAGAATCATATAAATCCTAAACCCTTTTTTATACAAAGTGGTAATAATATTTATTAGAGAATAATAAATCCATTGTACCTTTAAACATTTTAATTTAATTTTACAAAATTTTCTTTCGACCAATAAAACGTTTTATTGAGATGTGTTTTCTAAAAACACGTTATTTTTGGGTTTGGTTCGTTGCAAAATCGATCCTTCAAACGGTTAAAAAATCTACGATTTACTACATTTTCATAAAATCATATTTATGTATACGATAACGTAACATTATGAAAACTACACCACACAAGAAGGCATAATTTATTATTCCGGGCTAATTATAAATTTCTCATAACGTTTTTCAATGTACAGGAATTCGCGTAACCCATTCATTTTTATCAGTTGATTGTTTTAATGTAAAAAATAGAATTAACAATTTATGCATCTTATGAAATAAACGGATATTATTTAATTAGATAATGCGATTTTTATAATAATCGGAACAATTTCTTTATACTTTAAAGTAACTTAAATATATCTAAATTTTAATTTTATATCCGATATTGAAATACAATCCCTCTTACTTCCATAATAATTAAAAAAAAGTTGGTAAGTGAATGATCAAAGGATAAATAAGAGCTTAACGGTAAAATATTAAAATGATTTAACGATTAACAGGAAAGAATGTTTTAGTTGACAAGGAAAGGAATCGTGAAAAGTGCGAAGTACAAGTTTATCGAACATCTTAAACTTCATCGTGTTCGATCTGCTTCAGCTGTGCAATAAACGCCTGTAATCGTTACACTATCGCTCCCTGTGATATATTAAAAATGTCACGATGATACACGACACAACTTCACGACTCCTCGCCACTTTCTCGGAAATCGACTCCTCCTCACGTAATCACGATCGAGTGCCTCGTCTCGCAAGTACTCGCTTCATCGATTTTACCAATTAGTTTTTAATAAAGACTATTCTCGCCGCCGACTCCATTTACCTTCGGCCCAAGGAGGAGATCGGGCCGAGATGATTATAGAAAAGAGGCAGCGGGAAAATCTCGACGTCCGCTACGGGATATTCGCTTGTTAACTGCGCACGCGAGTATTTTTTTTAATCGGAAAAGCCCTTTTCTTAAGAATCAACCCTGGCATTTTCTCTCTCCATCGAACCTCGGACATACTCATAATGAATAAAATGTGCTTATCACTGATTACTCATACATATTATTTTATGGGTTAGAATTTCCTAAATATAAAAAAATGATCAAATTTATTATTCTTACATAATCACTTTTATCATTTTCATAATCTATTTAGAATTTACAAAATGGTATATTTTAAGATTTAAAGGTATTAAATTTATTTGTAAAATGAATATCGTAATTACTAAATAAAATACATAATAGAAGAATATTTGATCTAACCTAAATTCTTAAAGTATTTTAATCTTTATTTATTACTTATCCGTTTAAGGTACTTATTACGTTCTTTACTTATATCTATTTATATTATAATATAGATCTTGTTACAATTTTCTGGGAAGTGAGAATATATTTAAATAAGATGATATTAAATTTAGCAAATTTTTAAAAAACTATATATTTGAACTATAATTACATATAGGTGTGTACATTGGAATTCAGTTACGCGTTCGTTAACTTACTCATTAATCTTGCCAGTTACAATGTAATTAAAATTTATTGTAACGTTACATCATAAATTTTAAAGTGGTTTTAACCTTGTTTTCATTGTTAAAATTACGATGATGTAAATTTGATTTTTTTAAATAATTAAGTGTTACGATTTTGAGTTATAAAACAAAAAATAGTCATTTATATACGATCGATCATAGGCGACTAGACCAACAAATTTAATGTCAACTCGTGTTTATTTTAATAAATACGAAAGAAACAATTGTATGTTTGAAGAATCGTGTCCTATAGCTTCTTTAAAATAAATGAAAAGAAAAATAATTGAATCGCTAAAAAATTGATATGCATTTTTTTCACAATTATCTGATCTCCTTGTAAACATGCATATTGAATAAGTGCATTTGTTCAATAGAGATATTATTACGTGATACGATTGAATATTAAATTCGAGTCTTTTTTATGATATGTATTTACCTATAAAAATCATTACTAAATATAATATGTTGTATTTTAACAGAAAAATACATCGAATATAAATTCTCATTACGAGGAAATTTTTCAAGCACATTGTAAAATATCTTTGTTCAAAGTAAATATTTAAAAAACAAAATTGATGAAACGCGATAAAAATAATTCATACACCACACGATATGAAATGTGTATTATATAAAATTACTTTCGCTTAAAGAAAGTCATATTTTTATACGTATACGTATACGATTTTTACACGAATATGCGTACGTTTAAAAAGGGATTAAAGATAAAATGTTGGATCATTCACGAATATTTGCTACTTTTTAAATCCAACCGCGTAGAGTAGATCATATTTGCCATACATATCGTAAATGCCCCGTACGATACGAAAGCGAAGCAATGCATTTTTGAAAATTTGCCCTTCAAGTTGTTCACGCGGATTAATTAATTTACTAATTTATAATTATAGATAATACTCGACGCGGCTAAATAGCAAATATAAAATATAAATATAGAGCGTCCCTGGTATCGGTATATGTATCGGTAAATTTAAAATTGCACCCATGCAATGTTCGGTACGCGATAGAACGCGAAGATCGACAAAGTACCGACAAATCGCGGGAAGCGTAAAGTCCACCTACACTCGGTCGATCCACTGGAATGCAGTCAAAGTCGTTAACGTCCCGCTGGAGCTCTTCCTTCTTCTCTCAATCTTCAACGATCTTCGCGCTCTCTTCGCGCTCTCTTCGTGATCCTTTGGTTTTCCTTTTTTCTTTCCTTACCTTTTCTTCTAGTACATTTTTAGCTCGTTTCTTACTCGTCGCGCTCCGTTATTTCGTTTAATCTTCGAGTATCCGTAGTTTTTAATTTAATTTTATAGTTATTCGTTATTTTATTTTAATTTTTATTTATTCGATAATTATCCGTAGTTCATTATTTCGTAAAAAGGTGAGAATTAGATGTAAAAAATTTACGCAATTTCTTTTTCGTCGTAAAATATTGTATTGGTTAATAAAGAACTATTTTTAAACATTCTTGTTCGTTCGATGTAAAATTTTTAGTACAATTATTTACACCTGATCAAACATTTTTTTAAATAAAAGAAAAAAGATTGTTTATTGTTTTTGTTAAAACTTAGAGGAAATGGAGGTCTTTCCGATAAAATTATATTTCTATTGCAAAATCTAAATTTCCCTATCGCTAGATTTTGAAAATATTTGAAAATATTAATTCTGAAAAAGGAAAACGCGAATACATAGATCGGCATAAATACACTTAAGTATGAAATATATATAAATACTAAACTAATTAAATTTCTTCACGAATAATAAAAGTACATAACAAAGCGTCATTTAATTTCAGGCTGTTCGGTCGTGACAATTATTGAATTATTGAATTATTAAATATTATTGAATGATCAAAAACCTTTAAAATTTCCGTTATTTTATTTTCACGTTTCATTCGATAATCGATATTTCAATCCTCAGACTATTATTATTATCGTTCATCGGTCTATTCAATACAATTGCCAACAGGGTAAAATAAAAAGATTCTTCCCGATCACGAATGACCGATGAAAGTAAAAGATTTTGTTTATTAATTTACAGTATTAAAGAACCGTATTAATAATAATCTAATTAAATTTTCTAATTAATTTATAATTAATAACGTTCATTATTTATTATTTATCATTAATTATCGAGCGATAACAAAAAATTTTAAATTAATGATATTTTTAAATCAAATACATACGCGTTGAATTGTATATTGGTTGGTTGTTTTATTATTGTATTATGCGATGGTACCGATACACAAAAAAAACCATTAAATTATCTGGATTCCTTGGCGCAACATATTTCCGTTGTTATTCGTTAACGAAAAATCAGACGAAATTTATTATACGATCAATTTTGAATAATTTTAACGATTTTACCGACTCGCGTGAATTACTCGTACGTATGATGTCATAAAAAATTCGGGGAATGTATTCGCGGGACGTTTTTCATACATTCGAACGATGCGTAAAAATGTCGTCTGTCGTCGGTCGTTACTTACCGGCTACTAATTATCGGCACTTAATAATTCCAGTAGCATAAACATCGAGGGATCTGCTCTGGACATCCGCACGTAGCTTAAAAGTGCGAGTATATACTATTATCGCCTCGGGTCAGAGCATTTTCGCGAAAGTCGACCTCCGCAGTTTTTCGCACGTTCGCGAACGTAGGACAACGAACAAGGCATACGTGGAGGGATCGACGGGTTTTCGCAGCGGCTCCCGAGATACCGTTAACTCGGTATCGCGCAACGGTGGCATTGTCCTGTTTGAAATTCCATCTTGGGGTCAGCGGATGATATCCCAGCGGTTTTTGCGCGAACGCTTCCGCCGGTATCGACCTGATTTCAAATGACGAATGTACCTTCGCATTTTTGCGTTTCGCATTGTATGTCGAGTCGTCGGTTTACGAATCTACTAATCGAGCCGTCTTTAGTGTCCTTTACCGATAAATATTTATCAAGGACTTGGGAGAAAACTGAGAAGATGATCGATTAAAAAAATGTATTTTATTCGATACATAATTCTCTTTTTTTTCGATAGTTCATTTTTATTATTCTGTGATCTTTGTTCGTTTGAAATGTCTACAAAATTAAACTGAATCGGAAACTTTATTAAATTTTTAATTTATCGTATAAATATCGCGTGATACGATACGCTAATTTATTTATGACTATTAAACATGAAATATTTGATTTAACGTTCGATTCTCGTGAATATTGAAAATACGATTCGATTAATTGAATCGAAACGCTGAATTACTAGTAGGCGTAATAAGATAACAAGGATAAAAACGTGCTTGACAAAAAAATGTTAGTAGTCGAGCGCACAGACACTAACGAGTGATTTTACATCGCTACGCTATTTTTCTTCCTCTCGAAATTTACGAGACGCAAGAAAAACTTGATTCAGCGTATTCTTTACCGATTTCTCGACGCTTTTCCGGTCTGTATCGAAATAATAAGTAACAAAATACCCTCCACGTTATATTATTCATTTTTCTAAGTAAGTTATTGGTTCAATCGACACGACAATTAATGTTACCTAAAGAAATATAAAGAAGAAGGTACGCAAGTATATAGAAAATACTAAATAATTCAATTTAATTAACGTACATTTATTTTAAAATACAAAAGGATCTACATAATTGATTAATTATATTTCAATGTAACAATCTCAAAATGGATTCGTTACGAATAATGAATAGTAAGTACGTATTTTAACGTTTCGTATCTAATATAAAATTATAAAAATACAATTAATATTATTTAAATAACGTATAATATTGCAAATACTCGAAGCTTACAAAAGTTTGAATATTAAAATATGGACGTATACCTCAGCTTTGTACGTATAAGTCTAGTTTCTTCAAAAAGTATACGATTTAAAACAACCAGTTTCAGCATCATTAGAAACTAAAAGTTATTTTCAAAGTTACTTTCATCATTTATATGAAATATAATGCATAAAATCTAGCGAATAAGCTTTAGGTATTTTTTATTAAATTTGTTTTGTTATTTTGTTTTTAATAAGAAAAATCATTCGTATAAAAAGTATAATGTCAAAGTATAATGTAAGAGAAGTGGACAAGAAAGATGGATAAAACAAGGACGAACGAATGAACCTAATCCCAGCGATTAGAACAAGAGTAATGGCTTTACTACACAGTATCGATCACTGTACTAAAATACCGAATCGCTATCTCCCGTGGTCCAGAATCTGTCCAGCGTTGTCTTCCTTGACATTCCGTCTCTCGTTTGTAATTGAGCAACCCCGCAATTGCCGAATGAGCTAAAAAAAACCTTGTTCCTTAATGCTTGGTGCCAGAAGCGCGTTCGGGCTCGTATCGGGCTCGTATCGGGCTCGTATCGGGCTCGTATAATTTTCTATAAACTCGCGATCATTTTGCAATAGTTATGTTAAATACGCGTACGTTTCAGGGCGCGCGAGTATGGGTCCCACACGCAGAGAAAGTGTGGGAGAGCGCAGCCCTGCTCGAGGACTACAAGCCCCTCGCGAAGAGCCTGCGCCTCGAAACCGAGGAGTCGCTACAGGCCAAGTGCCTAGAGGTCGCATCCGACGAGGAGCTGCCGCCCCTCCGCAACCCCGACATCCTCATCGGCGAGAACAACCTCACCTCGCTGTCGTTTCTGCACGAGCCCGCGGTCCTCTACAACCTCCAGGTGCGGTTCCAGCGGCACAGTATCTACACCTACTGCGGTATCGTCCTCGTCGCCTTCAACCCTTACAACGAGTTGCCCATCTACGGCAACGACACGATATGGGCGTACCGAGGCCAAGCCATGGGCGACCTAGAGCCCCACATCTTCGCCGTCGCCGAGGAGGCCTACACCAAGCTCGAGAGGTAACTCGCCTCCGCTTTCTTAACATCTTTTTTTATCTTTATACAGAACTACGTTCTACGTTGTAAAATGTTATTGTTTCCTATTTCTTCCTTTCGAAACGATGCGTCTTTAATGGTCGAAGCAAAACTCTAATCCAAGCTAATAATGTGCGGGAAAATAGTGTATTTAACCCATTCTAGTAACCGTTCTAGTAACCGTTCTAGTAACCATTCTAGTAACCGTTCTAGTAACCGTTCTAGTAACCGTTCTAGTAACCATTCTAGTAACCATTCTAGTAACCATTCCTTATGCTCGACGATTACTTGTAAAGCCGTGTTTTTCAAATTTTGTTGCTGCAATTACCAACTTTCTCTACGAATAATAAAATTAGAAACTTTTAAAACACAAACAGCTTTAATTTTTATCGTGAATAATTCTTTGTTTAACTATAATTTCCTAAATAAAAATATCACAAGTAAGATATATTAATAAAAATGTATTTTAAAAAGTAGTCTACATCCAGCATCGAACATTATTGCAACATAAATATAATTAGTTATGATATATACATATTTAGCTATTAGCGTCTCGAAAACGATAACTAAAAATTGCGCTTTCTACCTTTTTTGTTTTACGTCTCATATTTTTTATTCTTGGAAAATCACATTTCATTTTCTTTTACTGTCGTTTATTTTTCTAACTCTTATCTTATTTTAAAAAATAATCAATAGTTTAAGTTATTTTTTACGGTAACGTTATTGTAAATAATTGTCTTCTCTCTAATCTTACGAATCTGAAATAAAATTTTTCGAAGCCGTATAAAAAATGAAACTCGGTAAATTCACGCTCGTAAAAATCGTAACAAGTTAAAAACAATCTAATAAATCTTGCATTTCAGTTTTATCGTTTCATTTTAACTGTAACTGATATATTAGGTATAAATGTATCATATTTTTTAATTTCAATACTCATATGTTAAAATCTGTATAAAATATATTGAACTAAACTCTAGGATTTTTTAAATATTTTGGAGAAAAATTATTTAAAACTCATTTATAAAATTTTAAAATAAGTTATTCACTCTCATTTTTGTCTTTATGGCTCTATTTTATAAAACGAAAATTTGAACATAATACAAAATAACGTTAAATTAAGGTAATAATTATCTGTAAAATAATTAAACAACGATGTAATAATAATCAATGCAATAAATACATTATAATAAGCAATTTATAACTTTATAATATTATATAATATAAGTAAACAGCTCATTCGATACCGATCCAATTTCTATTATATTTATTTTTATATCACGCTTCAAAATTTATTAAACTAAATTTTAAACTTTTATACACGTGTAAAAATTTCAAAAATATTTAAGGATAAAATAAAATCTCATCGTTTTCATCTTTGGATACGCTTAAAAATAGTATTTATAATTTGTTTTTAATAACTTTACGACGTAAATATTTACTTACAATGTTACGATTATTAACGCGTTAACAAATACGAATAGATTGTAAAAACATTTTTTATTTTCCCACGAAAAAATAATATTAATTGCGTTGATGAAAGCGATCGTTACTTTTAATCCGAATACAAATATTTTAATCGATTTTAAATATTTATGATTAAAAAAACCTGTATTAATTAAGGTTTAATAAGCTAACTTTAATAATACCTTAAATAAATTAAGGTTTTAAAAAACCAAAATAATTGCATATTAAATTATAATACTTAATACAAACGATTCAGAAATAAGTACCGTTAGACTTTGCACTGTTATATTTACGTAGAATAAATCGGTAGCAAACGCGTACGAAATGTTATCAAATTTATATCTTAAGAAAATTTTGAACACGTAATTTCATTATTATTATAGTTTTGAGTAACGTAAATATAAAATACCATCTGATTTGCACTCGGGGCAAATTGTCAACGCTTTAAACCCGCGCTATATGAAAACGCAAGGACAAAAGCGTCGAAAGACACGGAACCATAATCGCATTCTCTGCGTCCAAGAGTATCGTCTTTTGGAAGATTAAATCCGGCGATCGAAGGAGCTAAGATTGCGCGAACTGAACCGAGGCAAATGCAATTCCAGAGAGAACCACGATCAGTCCATCATCGTCTCGGGCGAGTCAGGCGCTGGCAAAACCGTCTCCGCGAAATACGCGATGCGTTACTTCGCAACGGTCGGCGGCTCCTTGAAGGAGACGCAGGTCGAGAAGAAGGTGCTCGCGTCGTCACCCATAATGGAGGCCATAGGTAACGCCAAAACAACGAGGAACGATAATTCGTCGCGCTTTGGTAAATTCATTCAGATACAGTTCAACAAGAACTACAATATCATTGGTGCCAGTATGAGGACTTACCTGCTCGAGAAGTCAAGAGTTGTCTTCCAGGTGAGTCGAGCTTAGCAGTCTCCATTCGTTATTCGTTATTTTCGAATCTTCGCGACCCCTCGAGAACCGAAATTCGAAATTTTTTAAAATTTTAATAAACGAGTGAATTAAAATTGCAATTCGACAGGCGAACGAAGAGCGAAACTACCACATATTCTACCAGATGTGCTCGGCAGCGAGTCGACTACCCCATCTGCATTTGGAAAACCAACGGAGCTTCCATTATCTGAATCAGGGCGACAGTCCGAACATCGAGGGTATCAGCGACTTGGATTGCTTCGACGAGACGATCACCGCTCTGACTATGCTTGGCTTTTCCTCGAAGCATCAGGACGACATGCTGCGCATCCTCGCAGCCATACTGCATCTAGGAAACGTTAAAGTGAAAAGCTCCGAAGGTCCAGGATCCAATGACACGGATAGTTGCTTTATCGCTGTAAGTTCTTCTTACAGTTCCTCCGGTTATCCTCCGGTTATCCTCCGGTTATCCTCCGGTTATCCTCCGGACCGGTGGATTATTCTCGTAAATGCTGTGTCGACTGATCGAAGATTCAACGAAGAACAAATAAGACCGATGACTTGTGTAGAATAAACGAAAAATCGAAAATTAACCAATATCCATTTTTAAATTGAAATTTAATTTATCCCGCGATATTATTTTATGACTTTTCCATAAATAATTTGTTCAAAGTATATTTTAATAATTGGAAACAATGTAGAAAATAATAAATCGGTCGTTTCTTTATACAACTATTAATATTTAAATATAATAAACGCATAAAATGACGAAAAAAAAAGGAAGCTCGCTCTAAATGACTTTGTAAATATACGAGGATACGTATATTTTTCCAAGTAATTTGCTTAGAATAGGATTCGACGTAAAAGAGAATTTAAAATAAAAATTTCATGCGTAATATTGAAAGAGTCGAATTTGGATAGACATCTTGATAAGAATTTGATTTTTCGAGAACAGCCAGCGGATAAGCACCTGCTGACGATGTCGGAGCTTCTCGGACTGGACCTGCAAGCGATGCGCAAGTGGTTGTGCCACCGGAAGATCGTATCGATGCGCGAAGTCATTCTAAAACCAATGAACGTCGAACAGGCTTCGGGCGCGAGAGATGCCCTGGCGAAACACATTTACGCCGAGCTTTTCAACTGGATCGTCACTCACATCAACGCCTCGCTGCAGTCTCAGGCGAAGGCGCTCTGTTTCATCGGCGTCTTGGATATTTACGGGTTCGAAACATTCGAGATCAATTCCTTCGAGCAATTCTGCATCAACTACGCCAACGAGAAGCTTCAGCAGCAGTTCAACCAGCACGTCTTCAAGCTCGAGCAAGAAGAGTATCTGAAGGAGGAGATCGAGTGGACGTTCATCGACTTCTACGATAATCAGCCCTGCATTGACCTCATAGAGACGAAACTTGGGATTCTCGATCTCTTGGACGAAGAGTGCCGCGTACGTTCAAACTTGTGCCATTTCCAATCTTATTCGATACTCTTTTATTCGATAGTTGAATGCGAAGTCTCGTGTCGGTTCCACAAGTTTCAACCACTCGTTTAACTAAGTCAAAAGATGCTGCTTTTTTCCCCGTTTAGTGTTAAATGTTGATTCAAAATAAATCTATATATTCACTATCTAAGCTAGCGCTAACTATTATTAATTTATCGACAACTCTTATAATAAAATATAATAAAATATTAAACCAGATAATTCTAAAACTGAAACAATCGTCATATGAATGCAATAATATTCGTATTCTTTTTTTTCTTCTATTAGAAGCTTATAATTTACAATGTACAAGAAGATAGTTTATCCGACCGATCACTCTCGAGTTGGAAAAGAAACGTTTAAAAAAGAACGTGAAATATATAATTGTTATTTATATTTTTCAAACGATTTCGTAGATGCCTAAAGGATCGGACAGCTCGTGGTCGGAAAAACTATACTCGAAGTGCGGAAAATCAAAGCATTTTGAGAAACCAAGATTCGGTACAACAGCTTTCCTCGTTCATCATTTTGCTGATCTCGTTCAATACGAAGCAACTGGATTTTTGGAGAAAAATAGAGATACGGTTGTAGAGGAGCAAATCGACGTTTTGAGAAATAGCGAAGTAAATTTCGATAAATAATTTTGATGTCTTTGTTTTTATTAATTATAACTGACGTACGCTTCATTTTTCAACAGAATGTATTGCTAAAAAAATTATTCTCTGACGAAGATCCTAAATTATCCGTTCCAAATACCAGAATAAAGGTTTCTACGCAAAAACAAATACCAACGACACCAGCAAAAAATAAAAAAACGGTTTGTACAAATATTAATTGTTATTCGTTAACCTGCCGCTCTTAACAAAATCCGAATCTATAATTACATCGATCGAATACTTACGATAAAAATCGATGAAACGTAATGCAGATAAATATAAAAGCACGATTCAACTTCAATTGGGTCGAAATACGAATCTCGAAGCAAAAAAGAAATTCGTTTCGGTGAAAACTAACGCTCGAATTATCGGGCAACGCGATACAGCCTTTAAATCGATTTTTAAAACTACAAATAGGTCGGCTCGCAGTTTCGTGACTCGCTGAATATGCTAATGGCGACTCTGAACGCGACAACACCGCATTACGTGCGCTGCATCAAACCCAACGACACCAAGGAGTCGTTCGAGTACAATCCGGTGCGGGCGGTCCAACAATTACGGGCCTGCGGTGTCCTGGAGACCATACGCATATCGGCCGCTGGTTTCCCGAGTCAGAGGACCTACTCCGACTTCTTCCAACGTTACAGGTGCCTTTGTCGATTCAAGGAGATCCGAAGGGACGACCTGAGGGAAACGTGCCGCAGGATTCTCGCCGTTTATATCAAGGTACCTTGATGCGTACTTTGGTACGTACCTTCTATACTTTATCGTAAGTCTAACCATAAGTACTTAATCGAAAGTCTAACCATCGATGCTCTCGACCCACCGCAGGACAATGACAAGTTCAAGTTCGGCAAAACGAAGGTTCTGTTTCGCGCCGGGCAAGTTGCCTACCTGGAGAAGCTTCGGGCGGACAAGCAACGCGACGCCTGCCTCGTAATCCAGAAGACGGTGCGCGGTTTCATCGCCTCCTCGCGGTATCGCAGGGTGAAACGCTCCGTCCTGGGGCTTCAGCGATACGCTCGCGGTTACCTGGCGCGCAAGCGAGCCTCCGACATCCGGGAGCAGAGAGCCGCCACCAAGATACAGACCTGGGCGAGAGGCTGGATAGCCAGGAGGCGCTATCGACGGATCCGACGTGCGGTACTCGGGTTGCAGACCCGAGCGAGGGGCCTTCTAGCCAGGCAGAGGTTCAGAGAGATGCAGGACATCGCCGCGGCCACGAGGATACAAAGGCGAGGAACCCAGTTTTTATTTTTCGATTCGACCCGAGTAATACGCGTGAATCAAGGACGAAACGAAAAAATCGAATCGGAGCGTCTAGGAATCAAATAAGCTCCTATTTTTTAAATAAGTTAGTTCGGTCGTTTGCCCGGTCGTTTGCCCGGTCGTTCGCTTGATTTTAAAAGTTTTAATTCGATATCCCGTTCCGCGTTAAGCTCGTGAGAAACGACGCGATCATTTTCTCAGTTTGCCTAAAATTTGCCTCTTAATAAATATACATTTTTACAAGGTCGATTAGAAACTCGGATTGCTAATCGTTCGATCGTTAACCGAGACCTTGATTTCGATGCTTTGTTGCAGGTATGTGAGGGGTTACCTGGTTCGCCGTGCCTGCAAGCGCAAGCTGCGAAATATCGTGATAGTGCAATCGTGCGTACGTAAATACCTGGCCAAACGAATCTTCAAACGGTTGAAGGCCGAGGCCCGTAGCGTCGAGCACGTAAAATCGCTTAACAAAGGCCTGGAAATGAAGATCATCAGTCTGCAGAATAAGATCGATGATTTAGTAAGATCGTTTTTATCCTACGCTTGGGTGCCTTATCTTCGAATTGTCGTTGGCTATTTTTAGTTTACCTTTGTTTTCTTTTGTTTTATTCGCGTTTAGTTGCTACTTGAGTACATTGCAAATATTAATGCTTTATATTGTTTCGTTTATAAAGTAAATATGTAATTCGATTTAATAATGCTTTTACGTAGAGGTTTAATCGTATTTAAACCCGTTTCATGCTTCGTAACAATTATATTTAACTAACACAGCTTCTAGATCATAAATTATAGAAAATAACTTTATTTATTTTTATGATATAAAAATACACTAATCGTTGTTTAAGATTAAAATAACGTATAAAAACACAAATATAAATATTATTTTGCATTTAGCATACTGTTTCTTCTAGTCTCTATTGATTAAATATATAAAAATATAAAAATTATTTTTATATTTTTTTGAAACTTTTTAAAAAGATAATTAGTTTTTCTGTACAGCTTTATATATTTTTTAATAACGAAGCGTTTGGTGAGATATCGTAAAGAAATACATTGAAATATTAAATAAAATTATTCTACTGCATAAAATATTAAATTTCTTTGTAAATGTAAAGAGAAAAAATATTTAATAATCAATAGTAAATTAATATTGTGTGGAGTACAATATACAGTATTGGTGAAACTTAATTAATATTTAGAATTCTATACCATTGTACATACGAACACGGATTATAATTTTAATGAAATTTTATAAAATACGTATATAAGTTGAATATGAGTAGTTCCTCGGTCGATCTTCGGTCGATCTTCGGTCGATCTTCGGTCGATTCTCAACCCTCTGCTCTCTTTTCGCAACTAACTCGATTTTACTCCGCGTTCTTCCTTTATTTTTGTTTTTTCCTAGGGCAATTCGAATCGCCCCCGTCGGTCTTGCGCCTACTCAAATTTTCCGGAGGTACGATCAGTTTTGACTTTGAGCTTTCCACTTGAATCCTTTCTTTCGTCGGGGATCGAACCACGGACACCGAATCGCGTATCGAATTTCACGATATTTTTCTTTCGCGAATTAATATTTTCTTTTTCGACTAATCATCCGTTCGGCTCTTGATTTTCCATCGGGATACAGAACGGGCCAAAAACCGAAGCTGTTGAAACGAATTATCTCATTCTTTTACGAAAGTAATGATTCGTTGTCGATGGTAAATATTAAGTACGCAATAATATATGTACGCGAATTAGAAAAAATTTCAAAAACTGATCGATGGTATTTGTAAATATTGAAAATCTAATAATTGAAAAATATATTTAAATCGTGTTTTAAATTATAATTTTCATAAATTAAATAAAATAATTTCGTCTATCCAATTTATACCTTAACGTAAAAAGATTTTTGTATAAAAACGTTTATTCAACAAATTTATCAATTTAAAGATACCGTAATTAATATATTCGCTTTAAAAGAATCTTTTTTCTCGAGGATTCTTAAATGAATGACAATAAACAGCAATTAACCGTGCATAAATCTCTAAAAAATTCGCATGTATGAATTTCCAAATTTTAACGTTTGAATACGTGAAATTCGCTTGATATTATTGACGGAGAGTCGGTCGAAGATAAGGCATGTGCACGTTGACCTTCGCTCTCGAACCGCGGATACCTAACCGTTTCCGTAAAGCGAAAGCCCACCTGTCTGTTCCACAGGCGAAAGAAAATCAGCATTATAAAACGGTACACTTGGAGCTGGGAGAGATGAAGGCTAAACTCGAGGGCTACAAAGCCACCGAAGTCGAGAACAAGAAACTGAATGCATTACTTCTCGGTAAAGAGAAGGAATTAAAGGAACTACGGAAGACCATAGAGGATGAACAAACCGAAAAATTCGAATTGCTTCAAGTAAGTCAATATACTGTAAAGTATAAGCATATTTTTCAACAGTTTCGGATTATATTTTACACGATTTATTATTTTTCTTTCGTGAATAGTTATCGATTTAACGTATTTAAGAAAGTACTCGTACGATTTCACCATGAATCTATTTTGATAATATAACTGCGAGTTTGAAAAAAGTTATTACGATTGCGTAATTCAACGCAATTATTAAATTTTTGTGCAAACTATTATTATTTTGTTTATTTTTTGTTTTTTAAAACTCGAGAGTCTTTGAAAATAACTTGTAAATGGTGATCGCGTGGATAGATTTGTAAAGAAAGAATCGCATTCGCAGGCAAAAGACCGAAACGCGAGTCAAAAGGAGGAGGAGAACCGTCGACTCGCGATGGAGAACGAAAAGCTGCGAGGAGAACTCACCGTATCCCAGGAAAAGATGCGCAGCAACGAACGAGGAGCCGAGGAAAACCTCAAGTCGCGTCTCGAACGCGAAAAGGATTTGCTGCTCATGGACCAAGACCAGGATCGAGGAGCTTATCAGCGTCTTCTCAAGGAATACCACGAACTCGAACAGCGCTCGGAACTCCTCGAGCAGAGGCTCGCCCTCCACGAACCTGGACATTCGCGGTCGCTCAGCAACGCCTCCAGCGGTAGCGGACACATCGCCTCCACGGATCTCGCTCACGATGATCAGAATATCGTACGTATATGATAGTCGGCCGAGGCTCCAGCAAAGAAAAACCTTTTGTTTTTGAGACTAAAAATAAGTTCATCCGCGTCTAATCACTTGAACTACCTTAATCCCATGCGTATTTCCAATACCTATCGATTTCACAAGTAACCAACATCTATTTCGTTCAACTCGAACAACTATACGATTTTTCAACGAAGGTTTCTTTGTATTAATTTTCTACCTTGCCCTTGGGATTTTATCGATCCAGGACTTTGGCTACGGTTCGGTGAGGTCGACAGCTTCTTCGAGCACTCCTTACTCGCGAGTGGAGACGATAGATTGGAACCAGCAGCAACATTACCATCAACACCGCTCGGACAGTCCCGCGGATGGTGCCAAGTCGCCGCGCGAGTCCAACGGTCCAAGCCAGACGTCCGTCGACGTCGGCCTCGTCCTCAAGCTTCAGCAGAAACTCAAGGACGTCGAGAAGGAGAACGGCAGACTCGTCAGAATGGTCGAAGGACTCGAGCGCGACAGCCCCGAGGATCCGAACAGAACTCAAGATGCTTTCAGAGTGAGAAAGAAGCCTTTTTT
This sequence comes from Dolichoris vasculosae, assembly GCA_018907195.1. NCBI lineage: Eukaryota > Metazoa > Arthropoda > Insecta > Hymenoptera > Agaonidae > Dolichoris > Dolichoris vasculosae. The sequence continues at coordinate 6,145,538 of JACCHY010000003.1, forward strand.
TTTTTCGTCTTTTTCTTTCCTATTTCATTTTAAGGCCCGTCTACTTGCTATAATGTCCACTTTTTTATAATGCGATTATATAATATAATCAGCATTGCAACGATAAATTTTATTTAACTCCTTCCAATTTCACTGTTTTAAATTCTACGAATTGTCGTTAAAAGAGATATCAATATGCTTTAAAATCGATAATTACTTTTTATGCGATTCGACATATTCAAAGAAAGTTTGGAGTTTTTTAACGAAAATCTACGCGTAAATGTAATCTAAAAGTAAAATGAAAAAAGTAGAATTCGAGTTTTCTAGTTTGCATGTTTGCATAAAATTTTAATATATAGTAATATATATGTAAGTATATTTATAATGTTTGATAAAGGCAAAATTTAGAGCGGGCGATTACATCGTTCAAGTTAAAATAATAAGTAACTTTTATTATAAGCAATTTTTATTAATAGAAATTTAAATATATTATATTTACCAATGTTTAATATTATTGTAAATATTTTTATTTTTCTATTTTTGTTTTTTAGATCGAATCCTTCGATTCTTATTGATTTTTATGAAATATTTTTTTTAACATCGCTTTCAACGACGATAATTTGGGTATTAAAAATCTTTAGTTTTTATTTACATTATTCTGAACTTTATTCTTTATTCTTTCTGCATTCTTCTTCGATAATTGTTAAAATACTTAAAACTTAACCCTTTAATTCGAAAATTGTCCAGTAAATTAATTTATTTAGTATTTACATTACTCGTAATTTTATACTTTATTAATATATATCCGTGCCTTCTACAATTTATATAATTTATTAATAGTTTAGCAAAAATATACTTCATATTTTTCTTACGTGCACACGATGTAAAATATATAATTATATTGTAAAATATCTAAGCTAATCGCTTACGTTATACGAGTACGATTAAAAAACAGTTGCAGGAGTTAGAAATGGAGAATTCTCAACTGAAAAGAGATTTGGGATCATTGAGGAAAAAAGTATCGGAAGCAGACACGACAACGGCTTCGAAAACTCTGTGCGGTAAGTTTGCTTTCTTAAAACGACAACTCCAGAAACGCTTTGAACTCTATTAAAATGGTGTACGCTTTTTTTTGCAACAGATCAATTCGAGGCACTGCAGGAAGAACTCGAGCGCAGGCGCGAAGAATGCATCCAACTGCACAGCGTCCTGGCCGATCACACCTGTCGTATGAAGAGCATCGGCTCGAGCTACGGTCGCGACGTTGACATCGTCAACGAGGATGGAGAATTGGTACTCGCTTTCGAGGCCCAGAAGAAAATCAACAGGTAACCCATTTTCCGTTACCGGTCAACCATCGAGGAACCATCGATAGCCCTTCGAAAATAATTTAGTTTATGGATTCCATTCGTTTGTATTTTTTAAAAAATAGGTGATATCCATACTAAGAAAAATTGATGATACATTATTTTAAAGTGAGTGCGATATTCTTCAAATCATGAATATTTTCGTAGCTTTTAACTTCAAATACTAATTCTGTCACTGAGTTGGTAAACGTATATTTTGCTGCTAACATTTAATACGGATAAAAGTAAATTTAAACTCAAATCTAACGTACAAATATAGACACAATTTTAATTCCACTGCAATGAAAAATATTACAAAAACCAATTTTTTTAAGCATCGTTTATTTAATAATTCTGTTTTACTTACCATTTTAAGATGACGCTAAAATTTATTTATACAATCAAAACAACAACCTCATTTAATTTTCCGAATAGCTAATTCCATCGTTGAACCAATGACTTCTAGAAAAAAACTATTTCTCATCGATTAACATTGATTTTTGTTGAAAAAATTCAATATATTTGTTCTAAATAAATGTTTTTAATAAAATGGTTATGTTTTCGTTTAGTAACAGATTACATTCGGAATAAGTAAACAGAATTATAAGCAAATTCGTTCGTTGATTTCCTCAAAATATATTATTTAGAGTAATTTAGAGTAATTGTAGAGATAAACCCTTTCGTTCTCATAGATATAAAAACGTTTTAAATTGAAAAATCGAATTTTTGATTCCGTAGATTAGTTATAATTTCTTTGGGTCTAGAATAAAAACTTCATTATCGCGCTAAATTTTTTTTGTTAATATTTCTAAGTTATTACACGATAATTTAATCTAAGAAATTTTTATTTAAACGTTTTTCTTATCTTCAGGCAATTAGAAGATGAACTTCAAGCCAAGGAGAGCGACTGGAAGGGACAGAGGAAAGAGTGGCGAGCGGAAATCGATCGATTGCAAGATGAAATTCAGAGACAACAAAAATTACTCTCCGTCAATCTAAGTAAATCGCCACAGACGCAAACGGAAGCATACATGCAATACGAAATCACCAGATTGACCTCTGAAAACTTGGTAAATATTTTATTCGATTCCAAAGCCTTAAGATATTAATTAGAACATTTTTTTAAATATTTCCATTCAAAATTACAATTAAATTTTAATCGACTCTTCATCGCTATCATTACTTACGTGATTCTGCAGTTTATGTCTAATGATTAATCTTATTGAATTCAATAATGATTAATTAATTTATAATAAACGTTTAATAAAATTATTTTTAATTCAATAAAATAAAAATACAATTACATAAATGAAATGTATGGAGAAAATATCGACGGCAATTTATCCACAAAATACACATACTTTACATCGAACTGATGATATACCAACACGGAGTTCGATTCTTTTTCGCGATATAAATCATTTTAAGTATAATTAAAGACAATTAATTGTAAGAACATCGAAGTAGACAGGACAAAGTAGAATATAAAAAATTTTGCTTATCCTTTTTTTTATTTTTATTGCTTTCTCTATTTGTTTCTAGTTATATCATTCTTTTCCGATACTATAGTCCAGTTTCTTCATCTCACTCATATTGAAAGTAATGTTCGAATATCCCATTATTATAAATTATATTACATTGAGTCGATAGATTCAAAAAAAAAATTAAATATCTAACAAGGATGAAATTAGTGTAAAAAATAAAAAAGATACTACGATCATTTTTATTAGTGATATATTAATTTTATCTGCAGAAATTATTATGCACGTCAAAGTTTACAATTTACCAAATTACATTGAGTTCGAGTTACTAATTAATATAAAATAATTATTTTAAAAAAACAATGCTATAAAGTGATGCTTAAAAATAAATTATCGAACGTAGTATTAAAATTTATTTTGAATATAGTATTAATTGTTTTTATTCGTTAACCGATACAGTAAACTATACAAGCCTTATATTAAATTTGATTACCAATAATAAAATTTTTCCATTTGGTTTCAGGATCTTCAGGAAAAATATGATAAAATAGCGGAAGAATGTAGAAAACTGAAAAAGCAAATTAAAGTGCTTCAAAAACGCCTCAAGGACGCAGGTTGTAAGTTTCTAACTTATATTTATAATACTATTAAATTTAAATATACAATGCTTTCGTACAAGCAATAAAAATAAACGTTAATCCCAAAATTCTTAAAAATAATTTACTTACTCAAATTTCAATTCAACTTTATTTTATAATGCGAACAAAGATGAAGAAGTTAAAGGACCAGATTTTAAACCAGAATCGTGTGCGAGTAAAGGTAATGGTAAAAGTTTGATTCCTGAAATCAAACTTTTTATCGCATGAAATCGACTGTTTTTCTATCATTCGAATTTTTACGTCGTTATTTCAATATTTAAATTAAAAAATATTCGTTAGAGAATGTAAATTATATATTAATTTTTGATAATTTTTCGCGAAATAATTTCGCGTTTCATTTTTTTTTTATTTGTATAAGTACTATATAAATGTTATCGCTCAAAAGAACGTAATTTGATTGTAAATTGACGATGTTGAAATATTGTCGACCAAAATAATCTATACGAAATTAGAGAATCGCATCGTGAAATCGACGCGAGCATCGTTTTTACTCTAAGTACCAAATTATCGTATCACCGTATTTTTTACCTTTTGCGCAGAAAACAAAAATCGTAGCACGTAATATTATTTAGCAATGTATCTACGTAAAATTGTAAAAATTAATTTGCAGTGCCGGAAAGCGCGGACTCGAGCAACGACTGCGGCGCAAATTCAACGACCAATTCCGCCGGCGAAAACGGCAGCAATATGCCGGCTATTCGAAAGAAGGAGCGAGATTTCGAGGGAATGTTCGAATTTAGAAAGGAAGACATTGGAATAATTATGCGTAAACTAGTTTTAGGTAAGTATTTATCAAATTCAATAAATTGAAGTTACTTCCTCCAAATTGAATAGGCCAAAGTAATTTTTGTTGTACAAGATTAACGCAACAGGATTATTTATCTCCATTACGATTATTAGAACACCGAGGATATTTCTATATCGACATTTTTATATCGACAAATCGTGATCTTGAAACGTTTCATCGATTCGAACGCTAGGTTTTACAAAAATTATTTAAAAATTTAAAGGTAAGGACGGTAAAAAGCAAAGATAGATTAGTTTTACCAACTAATATTTGGATATAAAAAAAAAAAAAAAAAAAAAAAAAGAAACACGAAACTCGAATAATCTTTTTTTAAGTGTAAATATAATGTTCAGGCGAGGGGGAAGCAACAGCAACGAGCACGACGAACGAATCGACCGATTTCGCATCCGATTTTCGCATCCGATTTCGCGTCCGATGAAATACAAAGATACAAAGACACCGATTTCGTTTTCAGAGCTGAATCCCCGAGTGGCGATAACGTTGCTTCCTGGACTACCGGCGTACATCTTGTTCATGTGCATCCGACACACGGACTGCATAAACGACGACGACAAAGTTCGCTCTCTCCTCACGAGTTTCCTCAACATGGTTAAGCGCGTGATCAAGCGACGCGAAGATTTCGAGAGCAGCGTCTTGTGGCTGAGCAACACCTTGCGGTTGTTGCACAGCATGAAGCAGTACTCGGGCGACAAGCCGTTTCAACTGGGTAGGTTACCCCGATCGAAACAAAATTAGAATCATTAGAATCGCGTTAAATTGATAGTAGGTAAAATTTGGAAAAAATTAATTGGTCCGAATTCGTAGAGAACACACCGAGGCAGAACGAGCAGTGCCTGCGGAACTTCGACCTGAGCGAGTACCGCGTGGTTCTGAGCAACGTTGCCCTCTGGATCTTCGGCAACATCGTGACGCAGCTCAAGGAACGGATCCAAGCTCTGACGGTGCCCGCCCTCCTGGAGCACGAGGCGATCACGGGCCTCGATGGCCGACACACCCAGAGACCGCGGTCGAGCTCGGTCGGCCAGGAGCCCGACTACACCCAGCAGAAGCTTAACAAGCTCCTGGACGAGCTCATGATCGTCTACAAGCAGCTGCTCTACCACGGCGTCGATCCGGAGATCGTCGAGCAGATCTTCAAGCAGCTCTTCTACTTCATGTGCGCGAGCGCGCTCAACAACCTGCTTCTCAGGAACGAGCTATGCCACTGGAGCAAGGGGATGCAGATCAGGTACCGAACGGACGAAAGGGAGAGGCCGAACTAACGACTGACGCTCTCTCTCTCTCTCTCTCTCTCTTCCACAGGTACAATCTAAGCCACCTGGAGCAGTGGGCGAGAGACGAGAAACTCGCCTCCGCTACCGACGCCCTGCAACCGATAATTCAAGCCGCGCAACTCCTGCAAGCTCGGAAGCTCGACGAGGACGTGTCCTCGGTCTGCGAGATGTGCAACAAGCTCACCGCCAACCAGATCGTCAAGATTCTCAATTTGTACACCCCGGCGGACGAATTCGAGACCCGCGTGCCCGTCTCCTTCATCAGGAAGGTCCAGGCCAAGCTGCAGGAACGCGGAGAAAGTCACGAACAGGTACGAACCCCCTGGATCTTCTCCGGGAGCGCTTTACCCGCGAACAACGCCAATTTATCTCCGTTACTCCGGTTCCTCCTAACCTATTCTCCTCTCACTCCCGAAATGCGTTTTACCTTGAAATCCTTCCTGTTTTTAACTTACGAGTTTAATCGTAAAAGAATATTTAATAAGATTTAACAAATTTACGATTCTCGTTGCAGCTCCTCATGGATCTAAAATTCTCGTACCCGATAAGATTCCCGTTTCATCCGTCAAACATCCAGTTGGAAGATATCGAAGTGCCGGAAGTACTTAACATGTCGATGCTCAAGAAAATTTAAGAGTCGAATTCGTACATTTTTTTTGGAATCGAAGCATCTCGTGCGATATTTGTTTTTGCCAAGTGATATTTAAAATGTGAAGAAAAGAGAGGGAAAAAATATTTAAATTTGCGCAGTATTTATAATTTATACATTATAACGTTCGTTTAACAACCGTAATACATGTATTACCGATTATCGCATTATCCAACCGAAGCTGCATCGTTGTAGTTCGTATGTTATATAGATAGATAAATAGATAGATAGATAGACGCAAAAATTAGAAAACATTTAGGTAAAATAGAATACGTTCGTTTCATTCAAGATTACGTTTTATATGTTTTTTTACACGATTAATTCATATTTTAAGATGTAAAATGATTCTTAAAAAATTCTTAGTTAAAAGCGCATTTAGTGCAAAAAAAAGTCACTCGATGTCATACATATGTATAGCGGAAATTATTCTCATCGTAAAGAGTACAAATTTAGTTTTGCTGTTTTGCTTCGAATCAGAAACATCGCGGTAAAAGAAAATGATAATATAATTTAATTATTAAAAGTTAATCTTTTTTTTTGAGATTTTTGTTTGAGAAGAAAAGACAAAACGATTCGTGCTTAGATTTATTTGCGTACATAAACGAATAATTGAAATATTGGCAAAAGTTTTAAATTCACAAACATTTTCTTTAATTAATTATACATAATTTAAAACTTATTATTTGAATTTTATTTTATTTTGTTTTGTAATGTTTTATTCGAGAAGATAGAATTATATACAAAAATTTTAATTATATATAGAGTTAAAAGAATTACGATAGTTTTAGATTGTTCCGAGCTAAATTAAATATATATAAATACATGTATATATATATATATATATATATATATACATATATTCGTACATAAATATAAATTTAAAAAGAAGTATTTTATTGTCTTCGGTATTCTGAATTTTTGTTAACTTAATTATGCAAATATTTTGAATGAGATTTTTTGATTGTTTAACCATTTAAATATTATAAAAATATATATATATAGTAACAATAAAAGAAAATTATAGCGTTGTTATAAATTGCAAAGAAATTTTATATTTTACTTGAGTAAAATTGTTGAAAATCACCAAGTGTCCCTAAAGCAATTAAAATTATTTTATTAAAATTAAATAATAAAATTTAGATAGAAGAATTCGAATACTTATATTGTTTTAAGTGCAAATTAATATAAGAGTAAACAATTATAAGTTAATTACGATAATTATTGATCTAAATTATGAACTTCTTTTAACGATTAACTACTTTTTCGCAACATAAATCAAATTTGTAACACTTTTAATCACTCTCAAATGCATTAGCAAATATATTTCTTCGTCCCAAATTAGATTTTCATATACGTAAATAATGAAAATAAAACACTTAAAAATTATTTTTTTCTGTATTAAGAAGTAATAAATCAATTGAAAATAATTATGTAATTAAAAAAATTAAACTAACGATAATAATTACTCAAATGACAAATAAAATAGTTAGTACGATAGAATTGTATACCATTGCAAAAAAACGGATAATGATAAAATATAAAATCATAGATATTATTTTATTCCCATGTTTGAAATTTTTAATCGATTCTCAGATAAACTATAGATTAAATAATAGTATGTTTTAAAAACGGAAAAAAATTGTACTTTTGTTTGCATCAAAAAAAATATATTTTTTGATAAAATAAGTAAATGAATTTTATTTTTTTGGCGCATTCAAAAAGTTCGAAGAATTGTAATTAATATGTACAAAGGAAATATCAAAAAAAAAATATAAATATATAATTATGTTGGCGTAGATTGTATATTTTGTGATATCGGAAAGTGAAACAGAAATGTGAACGATATTTATATATATATAAATTAATAATTGTTTTCATTATATTGAAAAAATGCGTGATCGCTTGGACATGTCATGTTTTTTCAGTGCCATTTTATCATTCTATATGCATATATAAAATTTTTTATGCCCATTTGAATATTTTTCTTTTTTTTACATTACCGTCTCGTCCGCATAATATGTAGATCTATATTAAATCGACTACAATAAAAACGTGCCCATCATAGGTATAAAAATACATAAAAATTGCGATTAACGCGATCTTCGAAGACTACGAAGGAAAAATTGTTTCGCTTGTATCATGTATTTTTTTCAACGAAGCTATCTTTCAATGACGTCATCGATTTTTAGCAATCGATGTGACTAATTGGTTTTGTTCCTAAATATAATATACATTACCATAACTGTTTTTTTATCATTAATATTTTTTCATTGGCTTTCACACTTTCCTTTTCAAAGTACCTTTTACGAATCAGTTTATATATATACAAATAGTAATATATAATACCGACATTGGTATTATACAATCCAATATATATCAAATTATAAACTTTGAAAAAGCTTTTTTTTAATTTAATCTAGGAAGAAATAAAATACAATAACATTGGAAAAAAGAAATTTTTTGTAACTATTCAAAGAAAATTTAATACACTTTATAATCTTATTAAAATTACATAATTTAATGAAAAATTTTGCTTACAAAATTAGAAAATAATCGATACATTTATTTTCATTAAACAGCTATTTTGTTTTTATAAACACTTCGTAAAAAGGCATATAATAAAACAATACACCTTTTCCGACTTGATATTTTTATTTTTATATAAATTATTTTTTCGCATGTTACGAAACAATGAAAACACCTATTTTGCATTTCATTGTGTGTGTATACGTATTTTTGTGTTTGTATGCAATAAAAATTGAGAGTACAAATGAAGCGTAATAATGATAGTTACGAAAAATATTTAATTTCATTTTGCAACAATTTTATGACCTTATATTCATAATTAAAAAATAAAAACGAAAAATGATCAATATCCAGTGGCATCGGTTGGCGAACGAATATCATCGATCTTTAAGATCATCTTGACCAATTGCGTCGCTAATATGATTTGTTGTATTTTACTTTTAAGTGATTCGATAACGTTTTGTACCCTCATATCTGAAAAAGAAGATTAATACCGATTTAAAATATATCATTATCCGTGCATCATACATCACTCAACGAGATTTTTATTCGGTAATTTTTAAAATGTAAAGTGCTTATAAATTGTAAAATATTTTGTACGCAATGAAATTTGCTGGATACTGAAGTAGATACGTAGTTGTATAATTTAATATTTTCATAACGTATAAAATTATTACTTCAAAGATAGAAAGAAAGGAAACTTCTTTGCAGTTTTTATTTTTTAAAGTAAAGTGTGTAAAGAAAGTACCGGTACGTATCGGTAACAATATTATGTTAAAAATAAAATTTTTAAGCGCTACAATAAATAATAAAATAAATACAAGACAATGAAAGTTCGTTAATTTAACAAATCCTACTGTACAAATTAAAGGGGTCTCGGTTTTAGGTGCGTACTTTCGTATTTCGTACGCAATACGAAATTAAGTATTGGAATGTTCACCGAAACGACGAGCATAAAATATATATCAATCTTAAAATCGCTTACCACAAGTTCCACGATTCATGCAGTCGATACCCAAAGCTGGATTATTCTCCGCGATCTGCCGGGACTTGATATCCGAGAGCGCGTTCACAGGAGAGAGTCCGCTGTTTTCTGCCAGCGCTATGGGGATGGCCTCTAGCGCGTCGGCAAACGCCCGGAACGCGTATTGCTCAAGGGAGCTGATCTCCGCTGCGCTCGCGGAACAGGCGAGGGAGCACGAGATCTCCGCGGCACCGCCTCCGTAGACGATCTTCTCGTTTGTTACGAGGTTGCGTACCGTGCAGAGCGCGTCGTGGATCGAGCGCTTCGCCTCCTCAACGATCTGAAATGCAAACGCAACGATTATCAGTGAGCCGTGAGCCATTAGATGGGCAACCTACAAACGAACCAAATCTCACTTTTCCGATGCTTTCTTTTTCAAACGTCAACATCGGCAACTTTTTAAATCAAGCCTTTTACACACGCGCGCGTAATACCAACGAACGAGATGAAAATTTGTTGAATTTTCTTCTTACTTTAAATCTGTTGAATCTACCCCAAGTTAAATAACAAAGTTGTTATCCAACTAATAAGATAATGTAAATTCTTTCGTATCGCAAGGTGTCTGAACAGTTGGACATATTTTTAACGTCACTGTAATTCTCCTTGCGTCTTTCGCGATAATTCATCCATTTAATTTCTTACCATTTTGTTACCTCCGCGAATGAAGATCGTAACGGCTCGAGAATTCTTACCCTCCTCGATCAATAACATTCTGTCTTTGGTAGTACCAAAGGTTAGTTCCCGAACTATGCCTGCGTAACCCAATTTTTCAGGTGACAATTCTTCGAAACGAGGTACGATTCGACCACCGGTAGCAATGGCGATCAACTGTTAAAAAGAAAAAAAGGAAATAGATTGATTATCAAAAATGTACAAAAGTTTACAATTAATAAATTTACCGACCTCGTGAGTAATCGTTTTCACAATTTTTTTTTAAATAAAAACAATCCCGTAAAACTTTATCGAACGACCGAACTTTAAAAAATATTTTGGAATTAGTCGTGTATAATTAAGTTAGCCAAAACAAAAAAATATAACGAAAAAGTATCGTGATTAAATAAAATAAACCATACGTGATATTAAAAATTATTACTTCAATTTCTGGGCCTCCGACCCATCTAACAGCTGGTAAGTCATTTTGCAAAAGAAGATGATTAGCTTCGTCGTCGAAACCCCACTGGCAGATAGCCAAAGTTGCTCCAGCCTCTTTTACTTTCTTTACCATATCGATGAACTTTTCTCGTTCGTAGGCTCTCAAAGCCTTGTAATCTTCGACGGAAGTAACATCGAGCTTATGTTTTGTTTTTGGTTTCGGTGGTTCGAACGGACATGTCAAGATAGCTAATTTAACTTTTGTTAAGCACTGAAAGATAATACAAATAAAATTTATTCTAAATAAATATGTTTTAAAAGAAACCGTTTATTAAGATTGTTAATCAATCGTCGACGATCATTAATTACCTTAGGCATCTGTGGATGACTAAAATCTTTATCGACGACAACACCACGGACCAGCATAGTATCTTCCAAACGTCCACCAACTTTTTCTTCGACTTTAATCAGTTCAAAGTTAACATCTCGAGTTTTCAAGTCTGCTACTATCATAACAGCGTTAACGGCAATTTCTGCCATTTGTCTGTGACATTTGTTGACGCTGCAAATCAATTAAATCGTTACACTGTTTTATAACTTTTGAAATATAAATAATCTAAAACAATTAACGAATAAATAAATAAATGCCCTCAGCTCTCATAATCTTTGATCATTGGAGCAACGGAAAAAACCTTGTTCTCGATACGAAAAATTTTTCATAGGTTTTTAATTTTAAAAAATCTAGATGATAAGATTCAAATAGGTTTTTGATATAAAAACAAAGAAAATTTTTTCATTACGATACTTCAAATTCTTTCTTCTCCTCTGATACGCTTTGTCATCATTGGGCATAAATACTATATTATTCGAACAATTTAGTTTACATTAATACTTTCGTTACATTATTATGAATATTTCTATGAAAAATATTTTATACAAATATGTATTTTATCCACGTTACGGCATTTACATAAATCGTATATTATAACGAAAAACAAATATAAAATAAATTCGATACGAAAATAATATTTACATTTTTGAACCAAGACTCGTCATGGCAACTTTGATCAATGGCTCAAGATTATCAGGGCTTACTGGAAAGGATTGTGCAATTTTATTCAAATGCTCGGTAGCGCATTGGGCAGCCAATTCAAAGCCATCTGCTATCCTAATCGGATGGATTCCCTTGTCTAGCAGCAATTCTGCTTGTTCTAAAAGAGCTCCAGCTAACACTACGACACCAGTCGTACCATCGCCTATTTCATCATCCTGCGACTGGGATAGTTGAACCATAAGTTTAGCGATCTCGTGATCGACATCCATATTTTTCAGTATTGTAGCACCATCATTGGTTACAGTGACATCGCCGTCGCTACTGACCATTAATTTATCCAAACCCTTCGGGCCCAATGAAGTTTTGAGTGTACTGGCAATGGCTCTAGCAGCGGTAATATGCGACTATACAGGTAATTAAAATAGAAATAACTAATATAATCCATATACTATAGTGTCTGAATAATTTATTTAAAATTATAATTACTCGAGATAAAATAAACATTAACCATCAAGTCATATAAAAATTAAATACGTAATCAAAAAAATGTTTTAAATAAAATTTAAAATTTTACTTAACATTCTATAATCACAAAAAAGTTATCTTTAACAAACTTTGAATAATTTTTTAAACAAGTTTTAAATTTAAATGATAGTTATAAAATATTTTCTCTTATTAGAAAAAATCTGGAATTCAAAAATTGAAAAATCCAATCTTTATAACTGAATATTTTACTATATATATCTGTAAATACTAAAGTATAAAATTGTATAATATCCAGTACAATATTCGATCTTTAAAATATTATTAGCTAAATTTTATTAGCTAAATGTAATTGATTTGGTAGAAGTTGATATATCGATAATAAACAATTTGTTGGAAATTCATAAAATAAAAAAAAAATTTTTGTATATAATTTTAAAAATTTCTAGTTTGTTGCCGAAAATTTATTTTATAAAACTGTTATAATTAATACAAATGCATACAGCCTATCTTTTTTTATCAAAAAAGGAACTGCCCTAAAAACTGTATTCTTAAAATAAATCTTCCGCTACATCCTAAATTCAAATAACACCTACATGTGTTAACAAACAAAAAACGTTACTAAAGAAATAAATTAATTCTTATAAATTATATATCATCTCTATATAGCCAAATCATTATTGGGAATAATAGCATCTAATATTAATCTTAATTCGAATGAAATTTATATTAAATTCAATTGAATCTTATAAATATTAGTTGCAATTTAATTTATCAAAATATTCTTTCTTTTGTGAAAACAACAAACGAGGTTTATAAAGATAATAAGACTATCAAATTAATTGTTTAATTAAATTAATTGTCAAAATAGTCATTGCTTATAAAAAATACTTCCATCTAATTTTAACGATACGTATTTTTTATAAAATTAAAATGGTTAATATAATGTACAAAATTTATTGTTTAAATAATTTATCAAAATTTTTAAATAATTAAATAAACAAATTTAAAAAGACAAATTTTTGTAATATAGATTTAAGTTTTATAATAAACAATGCGTTTAATTGGAATATTTTGTTTCCACGTATAAAGTATACATTCGTATATATACCCTAATATATCCATTTATGGCGATAGTACAAAATCCATAAAAAAAAAGCATACAATGAAAATAATCTGCACACTACTATCTATGAACCTAATATAAGCATCATATGCTTTTCTTAAACGTAATTTTTGGTTATTCTTATTTTAATAAAGGAATAAAACATAAAACATTTTCGTCAAATAAAATACTTTAATATCGAGTATTTTTTAAGTTAAATTGGTAAAGCCGCCATTTTTATACACTCACGTGTTTTAACGTAAAGTTAAATACTTAAAAAGTACTTAAAAAGCTTTAATCAAAGAAAAAAGAAGCAAAGGTAAATGAAATAAATATTTATTGAAATAAAATGCATACTATTTACATGACAAAGTAATGTTTAAAAAATTAAAAGGCTAACGAGTTGGGTGAGAGGTTAAAAACGTACCTTGATGGCATCGTTGCCGGTAAGTCGCTTTTGCTTGTCCTGGTTACGAAGTATCAGAAACGGATTACCAAACTCGTCAAAGAGAATGGATCCAGGAATCGACGTCATACTTGTTGTATTCTTTACACGAATCGAGCAATTTTATTAAAAGTTATTTTCAACCTACCACGCAGTCTTACCGTACGTTTTTTTTTTACAAAATCCTGACGCTACGGACTTCTTTGCGGTGAGATCGTATCCATTAGATGGACGATCGTAATGGAAAGACGAACGCGAAAAGCGGAAGTGAGAACACCATTTTACTAACTCTAACCTTTTCTCGCAATTCCTTGTGCGCGTGCGCAAACAAAATGCACCTACTCAAAAATGTTACAATAGTTTTTTATTGACTCTAAAAACAATTACACATATTGCAAATACAACTTCTTATATTAAAATAATACAAATATAAAAATTACAAATAATAATTACTCTTTAAAATTTTAAAACCTTACAAAATATGCACCTTAATATCCTTCAACTTTTAATTTTTCGAATATAGATTTTTTGTTATTTAATTTGAAAGTTATTATTATATTGTTTGTACTTTAAATATATATAATTTTTAATTTATAATTTAGAGTTTAAGATTTAAGAAATTGAAAAGTTGTGTATTTAAATTTTTATTTATTTTTTAAATGTCACGGTAAATTTCCATATTTTTTATATTTATTGAATATATATTATCTAAAATTTCTTTAATTCTTTAAATTAAAATAAATATCTGTATTTCTTTAATGTATTTCGTTTAAGTTAATGTTTGTAAATTTTGACTATTATTTTGTTGACTAATATATTTTAGATATGAAGTAAATATAAAAAACCAATAGTGCTATTTTTATTAATTTCAAGTTATCACTAATTCAAAATGTTTGTTGCAAATATTGTATAGATACGTGAGTATGCATTCTTCGAACAAGTTTTTTTTTTTTACCCAACTAATTACTTCGAATTTATATAAATAAAATATACCGCTATATATAAAATATAGCGGTAACGTATGATATGGATTTAAATTATATCTGTCAATTTTTAAGTATAAGAACATTTAATTATATTCTTGTGTATTAATTATAAATAATTATTGTGTAAAGATTAAGTAATACAACAACTATTTGAATAATAATAAAAATATTTATTATAAATATGTTAATTATAAAACACTTTGATTTTTCTTGAAAGCTTATAATTATAAACGGTTCTTGTATTTATCTATGTAATACCAAAAGAATTATTAAATATACATTGTGCTAGATAGTCAGATTTATAAAACTTTGTTAAAAACTGTATATCAACTAGGAATATTCCATAGAAAACTCTGGATAAATTTTTACATAGATCAACACAAATATTTAATATACATAAACGTTAAAGTAAACAAAACTATTAAAGATTTAATTGTCAAATATAAATTGAACTTTATTTGATTGAAATAATTGTGAACAAAGCTTTTTATTCTATCCAGAGAAACAAAAAATTGTGCTTTGTGAAAGAGCTTATAGAATTACCTTAACACCATATTTTGCTAACAGAAGAATTAAGTGACAATAATTATTTTAAACAATATTAATTACGATACAGTTAGTACTATCGCTATAAATATGTATACATACATCCATTGTTACAAATAAAACACGTAGAATAATACGTGGCACATATTTTTATTACCTCTTTTCTTTAAAAATTAAACAGTACTATTACATAAATTTTAAAATAAATGTAAAAGCCTTATTGAAATCATTGAACTAAAAAAACTATTAATTGAAAAATAATATTAAAATCTATCGATTTATAGAAAAAAAAAATATTGAATTTCTTCTTCACTTGCTTGAGATCGACTAGTTTTAAACAATTTTATTTTTAATTAAATAATTATTGAAATTTTGCTTTTATGAATAGTTTTGTATTTACATTGTTTTTGAGCTCTATACGTTTTATTGTTATAAAAAAAACTGATTTGGACAGGTACAATGGACATTAACTCTAACAAGGACGATAAATTGTCTATCGAAGGATTTCAATTTTTAAAAATGTTGTTCCCTTAATTTGGATAATGTAAAAGGAAAATTTTTGCAAATAATACCGCATATTCTATTTTAAAAATATGCATACATTTCTTATATTTAAAGAAATTGGTCTAATATAATATTAAATTTTTATGGATTATTGATTAATTTTAAGAACCCTGTTATTTTAAACCAGTTTTTTTATCGCTATTTCTCTAAGAAACTCCTTCAACTTTACAAAAGGAATAAAAAATTAATTGCTATCTTCGCATAATATTCAAATGATCATTTTTACTCCTCCGTTCTCGATGTTTATTTTTTCATTGATATCTTCAATTTATAAAAAAAAAAAATTGAAAATTACTATTAAACTGTCATTTAGTAATATTTTTTTGAAACTATTAAAAGTAGTTTGCAAAATAATAAGAAAAAATTAATAAATATACTAAGTTATATATAAATCGAAGAGTGCATATTGAATTTTTAATTGAATTCGTCGATGAAAAAAGTTTAAGATAAATTTTTGAAAAAAATGAAATTTTTAAAATTATTTTGCAAAATGCTAAGAAAAAATTAATATATATACTAAATTATATATAAATCGAAGAGTGCGAATTTTAATTGAATTCGTCGATGAAAAAAAGTTAAGATAAATTTTTGAAAAAAATGAAATTTTTAAAAATTATTCCATTTACGATGTTAAAAAAATTTACCAATACTTTTCTAGATGGCAACATTCAATATTTTTTTTCGTGTAGGCTTTTCTATAGAGTCGGCTCATTTACTCCTCTCACTTCATAGATCATATAGAGATAAATACTATGCAAGCTATGTTATAAGAACTATCGCAGATAGAAACATATTAGAAATAGTATAAAATGGACAAGTGTTTTTAAAGGATTTTTTTTACTTTTTTTTACAGACCTTGACGGTTGTTCAAAAACTCCTGTCTATTATTTTCTGGTCTTTCATAAAAATCTGTCTTAGCTCTCTTTCACTCTCTACCTCTCTTTCTCTAAATTACCTTTTCACGCACGTCTTTTTTTGTTTATTTATTTATACATTTTTTTTCTCACTAAACATGAACTTACACGAATGTTTAAGTCATTAGCGCTTAAGAAAATGACATTAAAAATATGACCATACAGAAAGATAGAAATAACAAAATAAAGAGTTGTATATAAACTTTTTTCTTTCATCTCTTATAGTATTAATATATCAAGTAGAATTCACAGATGCTTATATGCTTTTATTATTGATTATCATTAATATTTATGCTTATTTAATGGTTTTTAATTTCGTGCGCATCTTTTAAATAATCAGTGCTTTAAATTGCAGCTTTTCCGATTTTGTATCGTACAGTCTTCGGTACCAATATATAAATATGATGTGGTCGGTATCTTGGTTTCGTTTCTCAAATTCTACTTCGTTCGATCCTTTCCTCTGCCTCGTTCAAGCGCTGGTGCGCGTTCCTTCGAGAGTAGGCTCTTGATTTCATTCGATAGTCACGCGCGACACCATCAGTCCTCGCCTGGTCAACCAAACTCTGCAACAAGTTCTCGTTTAGAAAATTATAATAAACATTTCATTTTTAAAATTAATTATCAGAGCAGAATAAAAGAGGTTACAAAGTCTCAAAGCTGGAGAGTATCAAAAAATCGAAAACCGTTCAGCGGACAACCGAAATCAAAAACGGATCAACGGACGATCCGATTCAATTTAAGGGGGCGACTCTTCGTATCTGTAAAATTTTTGCAAAATTAATACACCCTCGGTACTCGATACCTTTTACATAATTCGTCGTGTATCGAGATACATCGATTGCATTGATCTTACTCGATCCGAAATTTTTTGATATTTTTTAACACCAACGGAACTCGAGAGTTTTAATCAAAATGCAGTGAAATAAAACCGAAATACGCGTTTTTTCTTTGCCCCTGAAATTATATACAATATAATTTTATGTATAATATGCATACGAAATTAAAACAAAAAGCTAAATCGATTCGAGAAGAAACGAATAAGATTTATAACATTCGTCGAACTAAAAATCAAATTTCAAAGCGATAAAATCATTTTAAAATAAAATATAAAATCCGGTATTTAAAGTACATCGTGTAAAATTTAAAATTTCGTCGAATATTTACCGTATCGATTTTAAAAGCACAAGGATAAACTTAAATATTGATTCGTTTAAATAAATTGTAAATTTTCAGTGCGTGAGATGATTTCGCAAAAAATTATTCGGGTATCGATTTACGTATAAACGCAAACGAGTAAAATAAACGCGACGTAAATACGTTATTCGTTACTTTAAAATGAATTTCACGATAGCGTTTAAAAATCAAAGATCCGTCATCTGGCTTAACCGTTCGAACATCGAGTTAAACTTTAACGTTGCTACTCATAAAAATACTTATAAAAATCGGTCGAGCGGTTCTCCGTCTCTGTCTCTCTCTCTCTCTCTCTCTCTCTTTGCTCTTCGCCTTCCTTTTTACATCTACGCGTCTGTTTAAACTCACCCTATGCCAGTTCCAATGAGCAGGGAGAGTATATTCGTCAAGAAAAGCGTGTAGAGCACCTCTTTGGAAAAGAGGCCGTTCTTGCCGACCTTCGCCGTCCTTATGCTGTACGTTTTCCGTCTGCCCATTCCCAGCTGGTGCTTTAACTTCCAGTCTCTGCGTACGAGAAAAAGATAATTAAAACATCGATAAATATGCAGGGGTAAAGAGTTTTACCAGGCGCGCGAAAAGTTTTAATAAAGCTATTCGAGGCTCCGTTTCGCTACCAAGTTCTTTACCATGAAAATCGAACGGTATCGCAGTTTTATTCTTTTTGCAATAGTACAAACAATAGGTATCGGTTTTGTCGGTCACCGATTCCAAACAAAATACGTTGCGTTCGCGAGCAAATTTTACGCGAGTTACTTGTTTAGTATTTATTTTTTTAATTCAAACGATAATTACGATCGAAAAATCTGAAAAATCTGAAAAATCTGAAAAATCTGTTCGTTTTCTTGCTTTCGATTTCTCGCGTTTTCATCAAAATATCAAATTTTCCTACGCGATAGAAAGGAGTCATTTTGAAAATTATTCGAATCGTTCGACAATTTTATAGCCACGGTCGCGATGTCAACTTTATATTTATATTTTCCTTAAATATAATTGAAAACAGCCAATACGAGCGCGCAATCGTATCAAGAAAAATTATATTCTATATTTATAGTACTTGTAACGTACGTTTTCACGATTCTTTTTTACGTTCTTTTCCCCCGATGCGTAAGAAAGTCGATGATAAATTTTCCGTATTTTTATTATTTTTATTATTTTTATTATTAACCAGAGTAGTATGCACGTAAATAAAATAAAACATTTGGAGCGTAATAAACTTCGCTATCAAACTCGAATGATCCAATCGTTGAAAAAAAAACCCAATTGTCGCACGCGGAAACAGCAAAAGTAACTATATAAAAAATTTTTTTAATTTTTATGGACAAGTTACTCGTAAAAATAAAAAAGGGATGCCAGTTTTTCTCGGAAAGCGCGTGGAAATTATGGTTGTTGTTATTATGCAAGAACGCATTCGTCTTTAGCGTATTTAGCGTTCGTGGTGGTTTTACGACGAAAGTGTCTTGAAAGTTTTCATCATTATGAAATGTGTAGACGTCGAATATCAATTTACCAATTAACTTTTCTAATTACTTCATTCCGGGGGCTTCTTTCGTCGTATCGAGGAACACTTCCAGTTTTTATTTCCATCGATCGCGCACTCGACGAGTCCAGTCTATCGATTTAGAAGTTTCGACTCGATAGCGAGGAAAAAAATTAAGCGGAGTAATGGAGTAATGGAGTAACGGAGCAACGAAGCAACGAAGCAACGAAGCAACGAAGCAACGAAGCAACGACGCAACGGAAGATAATCGTCTCTGGCTCTGAATCAAGGTCCAGCCGAGTCGCTCTTATCGACTCCGCGAACCTCTTTCACGAATCTCGGAGAAGGGTGTGACGAAGGCATCATCGTCGATGGCATCCCGCGATCCCAGGGCAAGTTCGTCGCGAACGAATTCGAGGAGTCTCGCGATCTTCTTACGCAGCTCTGTATCCACGTGTATCTCTGTCCGCATAGATATACTTGCACCGGTAGGTCCGTCTCTCTTTCGCGATAGACACTCGACCGGAGCCGCGTGCGACCGCGACTCGCAAACAGGCGATGCTCCGAGCGGACTCGATTCCACTTTGAAACTCGAGGAAATTCGCAGGGACGCGAAAAACGCGCACGGCCGAGTCGAGGAAACTTAAAAGGCACGGTAAAGTAAAGGGTAGCCATCGCTGCGGCAACTTCTTGCCACGGTACCTACATCCTTGACACGATACGTACATACGACTCTGGCAGAAATAAAGCGGCACTTTAACACAAGTGGTGCACGCATTTTATAAAACGCGCAAAAACTCGCGCTGCAGCTTCGACGAAGCCCGTCCGACCTTTTTTTTTCTCGCGCTTCGTTTAACAATGGCCGCGCTCCGCCTTAATTCTTACTTCTTCTTTTCGGGTGTAATCTCGCTATTGCGAAGTTCAACACCGGCACAAGAGATAAATTCCTTTAGTGCTCGAGACTCGACGTCGAGACGAATCTCCGCCGCGAAAATCCAAGATCGAGGTGTCGTTTTATACGAATTTTACGCGAATCTTCACTCCATTCTCTAAAAAAATTTCTGCATCGATCTTATTAAAAATCTTATTATATCGAAAGGATTCGATGTTTCTTTGATAAGAAAGACAAAAGGAAGACAAAAGGAAGACAAAAGGAAGATAAAAAAAGTTATTTCGTACTTTGGTCCAACTTGTTCCGGTTTGCTGTTCCACTCGTATATCCAGTCTGAATTTTTGTCTTGATCGGCATCCTGAAACGTAAAAGACAACGTTGAGCGTTGGTTTGATGCAAGAGAACGTTTTCAAATAAGGAAATTAACTTTTACTCTCGCGAATCGCACAGACGGATAGAAAGCTTCCCGAGAAATGTACGCAGATACGATTTCGACTGGTTCCCCTCCCTTTCTAGTTGGATGGCGAATATGCATCGTGTTTCTACGTATTTCGATATGACCGTTGAAACTTTAAATATTCGTAAGACGCAATATATTCGAAATAATATTCGATTCGAGGCGGTGCGATAGACGTAAGATTCCCACTCGATAAATCTCTATAAATTTATGAATATATTATCGAAGATAGACGTTAATTTGGGACGTAAAATGAACGTGTACGAATCCCGTTCACGAATCTCATTCCAACTTCATCTCGGAACGATCGTTCCGTTATTAAGTCACTCCCAGTATTTGTATTCATCTGACTCATTGGACTTTTACGAAGCTATCTTTGTCACGGTGTAGTGATAAAAATTCTCTAACAGAACTCACGCGTAGGAAGAAATATGCAACCTGCCTACACTACGCATTAAGAATAAAATTTTAAATTAGCATGGCTATTATTCTCAAAAATGCAACGGATATATTCAAGATTATTCGTCAAAATTTATGAGCTTGTAGTTTTAGTTTTTCCTTTTACAAACAAAACTGTTTTCTACAATATATGATATTAACTCGAAATTTCGTAACGTTTTATTGATTATTAGCCATTTTTTCCTCCTTTCTAAAGAATGATATAGTGTTTTATCACTTGTCGTCGTTATCCCGATTGCTAACAAAGCTTTATAATATATTTTAAGTGTTTTTGGAAATATTTGGATTAACGATGCAAACGAGAAAAGATGAATGACGCAAAATTTAATGAAAGGATGATCAAGTTTGTAATTTGAAGAACCAAATGCGACAATGTTGACGTACTAAAAAATAGTTTAATTTACAGAAAATTTAAACTAACATAACAATATAATTAATTCATTGGTTTATTAACAATTGGTATTTATCGATTGAAAACTCTAAAATTAATCGCATGGGAAACATACTTTAGATACATGAAACATAATTTTAAATATTGGATTACATTATAAATAATAATAAGTTTTTGATATTTTGATCAATTTTAAATATTTATGTTAATTTTATATTCGATAAAATTTCTTAAAAAATTATAAGTTAAATAGCAACTGATTAATTTCAGTTACTCGATTAAATTGTATAAATAGGCTAAAACTATCAATAATCATAACGATTTAATTTAATTCGATAAATATTGTTATTTCGTATTAATTTTCCTAACTAGTTTAACAAATTTTTTACCTGGTAATATTTCCTAAATAATTTTTTTATAATTCTAATTTATGACAGTATTATTCAAAATTTGATTCCTCTGGAACAAAGAAATATATTTACGAGTCCTTATAAAACCATCGTTAAAAAGTGATATACTTTTACAGTAGTGGAATTTGATTTTCTAATTATGTCATAATTATTTTATTACAATGATAATAATTATAAAATGCTCGAATAATTTATTTAATTATTTGTTAATCAGTTAAATTTTTATTATACCATCCTATAACTATTAGAAATAAAAAAAAATTCCAAGTAAATAATATATGATAAAAAAAAACAAAGATTTAAAAGTAAATACATGTTTTACAAGTATTTTGTATTAAATTTTTTATACTATAATGAAGATTAAAATTATAATACATAATTATTATTTATTGTTTTATTCGTTATAAAAATAGTTTCTTATTTTTAAGAATGTAATTTTTTTTACATCTTAAATCCATTTAATTATTTATTAAATATTAATATTGATATTAAGTGTAAGTGAAACCAATAGTTTGTTTATAAATTGATCATTTTTCTAACTACAGTTATTTTATCTTCTTTATAATATTTTTATAATAATCTATATAAATAAAACTTCAAACATATCATTATAATTTAAAACGGTGATTATATTTTCCAAAATATCGCTTTTATAACCTTTAATCAACTTACAGATATTTCTTTTAAAATGAATTTTATGAATAATTTCATAACTAAAGAAATGGAAAGCAAAAAACCATTAAGTATGAATACTTTTTTCTTTATTAGTAAATGTAACTGCTCATTTTTATTTTATATAAAAAAGGCATAATTATAAAATCAAGAATGATCTAAATTTATATCTATCAAGGAGAAAATTATATATTTCTTAATCGACTATAAATTACCATCATTAACTGTTATCTGTATATTTATAAAATGAAAAGACTTTAAAAGGTAACTAATCTTATATCGTTATTCTTTAAAGTAATCTAAAAATATTCTTTAAAAATTAATCTATCAAAATAAAATCTAAATTTATTGTAAAAATCTCAATTTTTAAATAAAAAAAACTTATATTAAATTCGTTTGACTATTATTTTTTATAATTAATATTAATTAAATTTAATATTATTTAATATATGTAATTAAAATAATAATAATTAATAAAACTAATCTCATAGCAAAATTAATATTCTATTTCCATAAATCAAGCAAATGATTATAACTTCGGTAATATCACAGAAAAAGATAAACATGAACAGAAACAAAAACTTTTATCTGAAAGTCCGAGTATATACATAATAAAATTACTTCGATTAGAAAAATCGGAAAAGAACTACATATCACTCTTTTGACGTCTTCAATGTATTAATCATTCGATTAATGTAATCAAATCAAGTGACAATTATAATGTACGACTTAATTAATGACGAAGTATTTTTTAGTAACTAAATTGTGCAACTTCTCTCCCGGATCTTTACTCGCAAAGTTTCAAACAAAGAAAGTCTCGAAAGTAGCTTTTTAAATAAAATTAGAGAAATAAAACAAAAACATACACATACGATACAAAAATTCTAGTAAGCCTACAACACTTGTTCGTACAAGAGAAAAGTTTATTATACCACATTGCACAAATTATAACCCCGTGTTTAATTATACTAACGCAATACGTATTTGCGGATTTGGTGTTTTTATTTAAATTCCGTGAGAATGATTCGTACTTGTTAAAACCACGTATTAACACAAAAACAAGATTATTTTAAAGGATTCCATCGTTCACTGTTTTATCAAAATTAGATTATGCTTCATAACTTTTCAAAAAATATGTGTAATATATTGAAATTCACCAAGTTATTAATATATATTAATATATACGTATTTGATAGTACCAAAAACTGAACATAATAAGAAAGACAATTTTTTTTCAAAATTAACAACCCCAAATAAAATAATGAGAAGAACCTTTGAATCAAAATTATTTTTACTTTTTAAATATATCAATGTTTTTTTATTATAAAATATAGTAATTCTAATTTATAAAAACTCTTTTCATCAAAAAATAACAATAATAAATCTTAGAAGTTTCTGTTATTATAATGTAATTTATTATTAAAATTATTGTTGTGAAATTTCTTAATAATTTTAATAAATAAAAATTAAATACATAATAAAATTAGTGTTCGTAATTACAAATTAAAATTTTTAGTAAAATTAACATAATTACTGATTTTTGTATTAATGTCAAAAAAAACAAATAGTAAAAAACATATAAATAAAATTATCATCGTACAAATATCCTTCTTATCATAATACAAGTCATTAATAATCTACATAAATATACACTAGAAAAATGATAAAACATAGGTTCCCTCGTATTGGCAATTATTCTTATATTATAGAAACTACAATATTATTTATTAATCTTATGAATATCATTAAATGCAAAAGAATCGTTAAAAAATTAATTGAAACAGATTCTTATAAAAATGATGTCGAATTTTTGTGATAAAAAAAATTAAAAAAAGAATTTGTGAGTAAATTTAAATATGTTTATATCAATTATTCAGAGTATCTTTGTGACACTCTAATTAAAAAAGGTATTTATAAAACATTATACATAACTGTAATAAATAAAAAATTATCACAATAAATATTTATGTAAAGGTTATATCTTTTTTGAATACCAAAACTTACTAACTTTTATTAAAAATCTATGAACGTAATAAACGCCACTTTTTTCTTTATTTTATTTCTTTTCATCGTTGCAGCGATTAAATTAGTCGAGTAATGATAAAAACTTTAAGTGTATCGTCAATGAAAGGCACATATGTTTAAAAACCACAGGCTATAATTAAAAAAAAAAATGTTCGCTTGCGCTTCAATTTTAACGGAAAATCTCGCATGCTTGAGCTCGACAAAGAAGAAACGATTATCTAGAAGGTGAATAAACTCGTTAAAAGCAATATACATGAATTGCACCTTTTATAATGTGTATAAATTATTCGGTTCGATGATTACGATTGAAAAAAAAAAAGAAAAAGGTAAATATAACTATTATATGACGATTCGTACAAATTAATAAAGCGTTTATAATTGTAGAAAATAGTAAGATATTCGATAAATGCGAGAGTGATTACTGCGGATAAGGAAAAAACACAAAATTATAATTAAAAAGTAACGGAATTGTTAGATAATTAAACTTTCTTTAGTGAGATTTTTTTTTCTTATTAAGCATTAAGTCGATCGTACGTTATTAATGTAGTAGCGAGTTTCAACTTAAATCACTTTACCACATTATCCAATAAAATTGTATACAACGTTTTAAAATCACTTTCACTCTCGGCCGCTTAATATAATAAATATAGTTTTATTTTTTATTCAATATTATTCAATCTGTCATAATAATTCTTTTACAATAATTTTATTTAAGAAAGAACAATCGCATTAAAAGTTAATCAGTGTTATTTACATTTTCAAAGTTTCAACTTGTAGTTATTTACATTTCGTATTTAAAATAAACGTTGATTTTTTGATGTGCACAGATTCATTTATCAAATCCACGACTTCCCGTTGTTAATAGGACAAGCGTATATCTGGCTACAAGTGAAATACTTGCAGGATGACCAACTGAAAATTCTCATGTGTACGCATGAGTATGTCAGTGGAACTATCCGTTTAAAAATATACATTAGCGAATGTATTTTCTGCAAGCTAGTTTAATACTCGCCATCTCGCTTTATACATCGTTAATTAAGATTAATTCTAAGAAATTTAAAAGCCATAAACCCAATTAATTAATTGAGAGAAACTAAAATGGGTAAGAAAACGCATATATTAATGTTTATATTTTTAACTGGATGTGTAATAAATAGCGAAGCTTCGTTTTAAAATTTTCAACGAAAAAACTTTGTACAAAATTGAAGTTTCGCTCGTCGATCATCAACGTAAATTGAAAAGATTCTTTGTTATCGATAAACGTAAATGCATCGGTAGTTTTATTAAAAAACGCAGTTGGCTATTTTTTTTTACTTCGCGCAGAGTTCATCGAACGTCACTTGATGAATGACCTCTATTCTGGGTTAACGAACTCTGAGAACAATGACAAAAATGCGCGAACCTCGACACTCGGACTTGGAGATTTTCGCACGACAAAATTAGACGTTTTTAATTCATTTTCACGAAGCGTAAAAATAATATGCGCGTATCTTTTTGCTTCTTCGTTTAATAGAGCCAATAAACTCGAAATAGATGAAATACCGAGTTGTAACTTGAAATAATTATCCGTAGTGCAGCGAGATACGGTATAAAAAAAATTGAAGTTTTACAATTGAACGGTCGCAAGTTCATACGTAAAAAAGTCTTGAAATGGTTGCATCGCAATCGTTGACGCGATAAAACCTTTCCTTTTCCGCTTGCCACAGTCTTATCCATTTCTCTTCAATTATTCAGATAAACAGCGATCCAGTGTAAACGAAAAAAAGGATCTCTCGTCGAAAGAAAAGTTGAGAATACAATGGATCGAGAATACAAAATCGTAACAGGGTAGAACTTTTATCGTATAAAAATATATCGACCGAAATATCGAGCAAAAAAGATTGTTATATCGTAGCCTGTAAAGCACGTAAAAAAATTGAATTGGAAGTATGTACGCGTACGTATGGATTCGAGCACGGAGAAACGCACGGGAATTAGTCTTCGACGTTACCGCGTTAAACGCTATCGCGATACGATTATATTTGATATAGAATTCAAAGCTTTGGTCGAAAAGCAACGAAGCCGATAAGCGCGAGAGATAAAAAGTCAACGATCATCGATTTCCCGAGCAATGATGCAAACAAAATCCGGCAAAAAGCGCTCGATCAGATGCAACGAGGCACGTCGTGGATAAAAAATTCGCGTCACGCGATATCAATCGACGACTCTGCAGGAGACGGATGCACTGTCAAGGCCACGGATCCATACCGCAAGTGCATTAACATCTGCTTTCCCCTCCGACACACGAACGCGCGCACACACGTGTTCCCGTGTTTACCCGCTCGTAGTAAATATCGCGGCTCCGACGATACGTTTTCATTCGATACGATTTCAGCCTCGCGCTCGAGGTCGCGGTTCCTTATTCGACTTGGAGTCTTCGGCTCGCTGGTTTAGCCCAACTAGAGTTCTCCGCCCGCGTAATAACAATCTACTTGTGACTCCGGCGTAAGGGAACGTTATTTCACAAGTTTCGTAACCAGAAGGAGGAAATCGAAAGGAAATAGAATGAAAATAGAATGAAAATAGAATGAAAATAGAATGAAAGAAACAACTTCAAGGAAAAGCTTCGTCTTTTCGTGAGAGCCCGGCGAAAGTTCGATCGCGTTTCAGTTTCAGCTTCGCTCAATCATCTTAATTCTTCTTAAATTATATTATAGTAACGCGCGTAAGCCTATGACGACGTATCTACGCATATGCAAAAATGTGCGTCACCGTCGTGCAAATTAAATTATGATTTGAAACGGTGAGTCGTGTAGGTAAGTCCACTTTTTTCTGCACCGCAATTACAACCCAACTATCTGAGAATACTACGCTGTAGCAATTACGATATAACCAACAATTACGCGCTCTGTAATAAGACTTTCGTGTCCTTTCTTATTTTTAAGTTGCACAAGTTTTTAGGTTTTTCAATTTTAAAACTAATTTTTTACTATTTCTTATCATTTGCATTGCAGATTAGATCATGCAACCTGCATGATGCGTTAAATTCATATGTACGAATCTGCACTGTGATATTTCAAACAATCTTATTACAATATATCTCGCGATCGATTTTTAAAGTATTTTTATTTTAAATAAAAAAAATATGAATTTTCTTTTATTGTAGTTCATTTGGTTTTAGTTCACGTAAGTTATAAGTAAGAATGTCACGTCCATTTATAATTTTACTAATCTAGCTTTCAATAATCAACAAATTCTCTTTACGTTTACGTAAAAATAATTGTAATTATTTTCTTCGTAAAAAATAACCTATTGTAAGCTATATCGATTGTTCTATTTTTCTTCTCAATTATAATCGCATGGATGCGAACTGAATATACTAATGTAAATTATTTAAAATGTAATGAAATTAAACTTGAATTTTTGCATCTTTGAAGAAAAAATTTTGCTTTTAATGGCTATTTATTTTCTCATTTTTTGAAGACAAAGTCTATTAATTTTCATTCGATTCTCGTGTACCGATTACGACTGCCAGCTTCACCGATACATTTTTACACCTGCATAACCATACGTAAGTAATATAACATAAGATGATGTGTCACTGTGTATTGAAATTTAATATACTTGTAATGTTCATCATAACATCATTCATTATTCTTATCGCAATTTCAACTTTATGATCGAATCATGACTTTTCTCACGTGTTTTTAAACGATATTATCAATTTTTTCGTTAAATGCATGCAAATTATTCAAGTTCATAAAATAAAAAATAAATATTTTATTCATTTATTTTCATTTTTTTACGTACATAGTAAAAAGAAGTATTTTATTATAATAAACTTACTCTAAAAAATTTTTACTCGAGTGGAAATTCGAAATCATATATTGCAAAATATTCCATTAAATTTAATAATGTAATTTAATAATTTATAAATGAATTACACCAATATCATATATATCTAAATACGTAATTTATATTTAAAAATTCAAGTTTAGCCGGAAAAATTATTATAATAATAAATTCTTTTTTAATCTCGTTAGAAATTTATTAAAATGTTAATTTTAATAATAATTTTAAAATTAAAAAAGTTTAGTCTTCTCTCTCTCACTCTCTCACGCACACTTTCCTTTCTGTGTAAATATAATTAGATTAAGTTCGTGTATTGTTAAATTATTTTTAGAAAAACAATAAAGTTGATACGAATAATTGAGAACTATTTCGAGAACTGTTTACGACTGAATAAAAATTATCAACATTATTCGATTAAAGTGCACGAACCAATTTATTTTTAAAGAAGATAAATAACTAATACTCCGTTAAGCTTATTAGTAGTTTTTATGAAATAATAATGTGAAATAGGAAAAATATTAAAACATGATAGTATAATAAACAGATTGGATATTGCAGCGACGTAGATTGTAAAACGTTAGCTTGATCAACGACGTTATTCATCGTTCTTTAAATTTCTTTCTATAACTATACGATCCATTATTATAAAAGATAGCCTTCGTAATAATATCGCTCGAACAATAAAAAAATAAACGATTTAAGAAAATTTAGGTAACATTAAAACAAGCATCGGTGTCGATTCGCTCAAAGCTTTATATCAATAAACTTTTGTATGAACGATACGAGTTTTATAAAAATTACGGCTCACGCAATAAAACGCAATAAAACGCAATAAAACGCAATAAAACATTAGAATCGAGTGAAATAAATTTTGATTTACCATTCTCGATTAGAGCAGCTTAAGAAATCGTTGTCAATCGAAATTGGCGGAGTGGAGTCTAAAAAGGAATCGTCCGAGGGTCGCAAACGAAGTCGCAACGCGTCAGCGAAATCGATTCCAAGTCGCAGGGAAAGCATCGGTTTCGCTACTATCCGACGTTTCCGGGCTACCGGAAAGTTAGGACTCGATCCCTCTCGATTCGGTCGAGGCTCGAATCAAGAGCGGGTGGCGAAAGAGCGTCTCGACGTCTAATTTTTAGGCGTTGATGCGCGTCGTCTTCTCGTTGCACCGGAGACATCGGTCGCGACGTGGGCGCCATCCACTCGCCTCCTCGCTCGTAGCATTGTGCAACGGTAAATAAACTCTGCGGCTCGTGGGCGATCGCGCGGGCTTTTTAGATTTTAATTATTGCGCTCCCATTCGCCATTGCGCAACGTTGTAATCACCGGATATTCTCAGAGCAGGATATTATTTGCCAGCCGCGTTGAAAACTGCCCTGGATTTCGTTTGCTCCGCGTTTCGTTGCTTCGCGTTCGCGATCGCTAATTTCTCGCGTCTTTGCTATTTTCGAGCCCTGAGCCCTACCTTGCTAAATCAAGCGCCCGTTGGATCTGACCCATCCTCGCTCCGCTCCCACTTACATTTTTTAACGTTTCTTTAACGATAAGTGCACCTCACCCGTTCACTCGTTCCAAAATTATCTCATTTTATCGATAATCCCCGCTTAGATCTCTTCTTTTATTTACATTTTTTTTTTATTATTTTTTAATATTGTTCGATTTTGAGCCAATGAAACATTTTATCTTTTACATAGTTATCGAACTAAGCTATGATAAATACGTTCTACCGATCAAAACTCGAAAAATAACGACGCATTGCGATCGATTCTCGACCAGCCGACCGAGTTAATTTTAAGTTTTTTCAAAATTTTAACGATACGACTGGTAAATCTTAACTAAATGTATCCGGATTAACGATAAATATCGTACATACCGAAATTGATATCAACGTTTTATCCTTTAACTTGACAGTCTACCATCGTAAATTTTTGCAATTAATGTACCGGCAAAAAGACCGAAACTGATTTATATAAAAAAAGTGTCCCTGATCGAGTCATTGCGTGAAATACGTTTATACGGATACGTAATTCTGTTTTAATAACAGAATTCAAAGTAACTAAGAGCTGCGCGTCTGTGGAAGGTAATACAATACGATAAAAAAATATCGGTTTTCGGTTGGTAACCTTCTTCGAGATGACGCTTCCGTATCGTCGTCGAGTCCTAGACGTTTCTACGTTTGAAATTGAAAAACACGATACGATGCCTTGATTCATCCATGGTTTAAGTTTGCCACGACTCAAACTTTGTAAAGTTATAAACGACGTTACGTCACGCAAGAGGAACTTTTGAAAATTATAAATTTTTAGAAATCCATGACTCGGCTGCGTTTCTTTTATGAGTAATCGATAAAAATAGAATTTTGCATTTTCCTTTACTAAGTAGCGTTTTTATGACAGATGAATAAGTTAATTTAAAATGTAAACATTTAAATTTAATTTAAAAATTTGCAATAATGTGGAAATTATGCAACGATTAATGCTAAAAATGCCAATCGCGCATAGAAGTAACGGTGTTTCAACCGAGATCGAATATTAGACAAAAAAAGAAGGATGCGTTGAAGCGATCGACGAAACATCGATCACCGATGGATGGAGATGCCAAGCGACAGTTCTAGCGAGCCGAAAAATGAGCCAAGAACCGAAAAAAGTACAAAGGTACAACGCATCGTAATATAAACAAAAACACCGACTAGAAATCGATACCGAGTGCGCTCGTAATCTTTAAACACGCGGAGCATTCGCGAATCGAGAAGCTCGTCGACCTTGGCGGGTAACGGAGTTGCGGTGTGGGTGTAAGACACGACTCGGGGACTCCTCCTCGCGAGGCGCTGGGGAAGATCGGATTAGATCGGATTAGATCGGATTAGATCGGGTTAGATCGGATTTCCCAGGACTCGCGAATGCTCGACGCGATCGCGCAGTCATTTTCAGAACGATGAATCGGTCGAATAAATCGGCTTGGCCTTCGAGCTAAAGCCTGCTCAGAGCCAGAGACCCGCGAGTAAACTTACGATGATTCGGGAAGGCGAACCGATCCAAAAATCGGCGAGCGCTCTTTTCTCGAGCATTCGGTCCTTGGCTCGTAGCTACGCTCGAGGGTCGTGTTTTGACCTTTGCTCTTTCGCGAGTAGCTTTCGCTCGAGCAGGAAGGACGAAAACTACCGATCTCAGAGTTCAGAGTATCGAGTAGAAGCGATTATTCATCGCGTGCACGACCGACGCGATCCGAGAATTCTAAGAATAGCCGATGAGCCTCGTCCGCCGGATAATGTCCAGGTCTCGCGGTTTTTTCCGTGAAAAGCCGGGAAAAAAGCCATGAAAAAAGCCAGGAAAAAAGCCAGGAAAAAACATCCGATGTCGGCGTTTCCCAAAACCTTGCTCGGTAAAAATAAACAGCGGCACCGGTAACCCAATGATATCGCGCGACCTCGGCCCAATGTAATAGTACATTACGTGATCCAGTCGAATCTTGATCTATGATAGAGTTCGAACCTTCGTCCAGATCTCGCGCCTTAGAATCGTGCGATGATAAAAGAGCCGTAAAAGTCGGTCGCCTGCGACGCGAAAGGGACGCCGATCCGCTACCTTGTATGGGAAGAACGGCCCTGAGAATGTAAGTCCGATCGAGGAGTCGAGCGTCACTTGATACATGTGCGCAGCGCGAAAAGAAATTTTCTCGACTTTTTGTCTACGAGTGTACGTCGGACCGGTTCTCGACCCGAGATACTCTCGTGTTTCTTCGCTTTTCTCTTTTATCTCTTTTATCACTTTTGCACGATAGAAAATTACAGTTGTCTGGGTAATTTGATCTAACAACTCGTTCGATCGATTTTATATCGATCGTCAAATATTGTATTTTCTAAGTCTTGTTGCGTTAACTTTTTTGCGGCCTTCTCGAATACGATTTTACTTTCTTGAAAACGTATTACCTCACTCGTATAAACGCTGATACGAAAATTATTTACGTCGGTGATATATACAATAGATCTACATATTGAGTCACTTGTATAAATATACGTTTAACTCGTTTAATCGATAATCGGCTTTGTACATTTCATAATTTATGATAGTGATTTTACCGATTTTTTTTTCAACAACTTTCTTAATGCAAAATAGTTATATAAAAATATTTATTTTCCATTTACGAACGTGTCGATAGTTAAAAGTTCTTAGACGTTAGAATTCAGCCTTCGATAGAGCTGGTTTAAAGGCAAAAATACTCGATAAAATGTATAAAATCACTGGAACGATTTAATTCTAAACGCTCTTTTTTTAGTGTAAAAATAATTTTAAACGTCATTTCCAATTTTTTATATTTTTTGATTAAATTAACTTTAAAATAAAACGATATCAGTTTTTCTTCTAATTTTAAAATTTTTTAAATCTTGATACATAAATAACGTATAACACATCATATTTTTTTTTAAGGTATAATCCATGTAATTTTAAATATAATTTTGTTATAAACTTAATATACCATATGTTAAAATAAATATTGTAATAAATGAAATATATAAATAATCAATCGATCAACCGATAAAACCACTTTTGTTTTAATATATAAATATAAAAAGTAAACGATGATCAATTTATTTATTAATAAATTAAGATAAGTAACGAACGATATTAATATCTACCGATTACACGAAGTTTTATATAAATTTTACCAAATATTGTAATAAGTTATAAATTTTCAAATCAAATCTACA
Source organism: Dolichoris vasculosae (assembly GCA_018907195.1). NCBI lineage: Eukaryota > Metazoa > Arthropoda > Insecta > Hymenoptera > Agaonidae > Dolichoris > Dolichoris vasculosae. The sequence continues at coordinate 6,178,986 of JACCHY010000003.1, forward strand.
TTTTTTATTTATCTTATATATTTTGTATAGAAGCACATTTTTAGTCATTTTCGTATTAAGAAAAATTCTTTTAATATTACAATATTTAATATACATTAGCTGTATATACGTAAAATGGAAAATCAATGATTCGGAATGAAATAAAAAAGTATAATTTTCTTGGTGATTTGATTTTAAGTATGACGATTTTCTCTGCATCACGTTTGCGAAAAATTTGAAAATATCAAATGTTTAAGACTTGTATGCTTATTATTTTTATTTACTTTATGCTCAATCCACCTTTCATCACAAGAAAATAGTTTATTCTGAAGATTGGTGTATTTAATACAACCAACATCGACCTACGCCCGTTTCTAATGACTGTAAACTGTTAAAATACGTCTCAACATTGAAATTGAAAGTTAAATTAAAAGTGTTTTATTATTTTATATTCGCAAAATGTTTTATGAAATTCAAGATAGACTTTTAGCTTAGAATTATATATTCATCACATTAGACATATAATTTAATTATGTCATCGAGTGTTTGTATTTAATTAAACTTATGACACAAACCAGTCGGTTAGAATCCAATGGCAGTAGTTTATTGGCTTGTTCTAATGAAATATCGATTCATAGAAAAACATGGCAAAATCTGAAAGTACAACGCAATTAAATACTTTATGATTCATCGTGTCGTCGTATAAATCGCATAATCTTTCAAGTCGGGTGAAGTTTCTTTGTAAAAGGCATATCAAAGAAAATGTTTTGTTTCAAAAGTGGTTTTCTACCACTTAAATAAAACACATTAAATATTAAAATGACGAATATACTGATCAACCGCACCCATTGTTTCTTCTTTAAAACTTTAACGCATAAAAGATTGTGTGCAAACGATCTTTTAGGCTAAATATCGACATAAAGGTGCTTCCATCCATTGATATCATTAAAAATAAGGTTTTTACAGTTAATATCTATTTAAAAAAATATACCCAACCATGAATAGATTCGAAGAAATTTTAATATGTAGTATTCAAATAAAAATGCATAATTTTTCTGCATTTTTACGAGAACGGATAAGATATTAAATTAATTAAAGGGAAAGAATCTTAATTATTGTACAAGAATTTTATTTTAACTAGACTTCTAATGAACTTATTTCAAACTCAATCAACTCAAAAATAATAAGAGAATATTATTTTATTTTATCATAAAATTATAAAAAATATTTATATTATAATAAAAAATCATTATATTATAATAAAAATAATAACAATTTTAAATCATTTTAATAAGATTTTACAAGTATTAAGTAAAAATTTCTTTTACTTGTTAATAAATGATCTAGCATAATAAATATGTAAATCAGCAGCGAATATACACATTTAATTTAAAAGCAATAAATTCAAAAACATAAACATGGATTGTTTTCTTTAATTAATACATCTTTGAAAATTAATTTTTTAATCTATCGATGATTCGATATAATAATTAAGAACCGAATTTCAATAATAAAAATCTTAATTCTAGCTTGTAAGAATTGATATTACGTATAATCGTAAAGCGATATGATTTAATAATTAAAAAGTCATTTATTTTGTCGCAATATCGTTTCTCGTAATTTCATATGCTTTTGATAATAAATTTTATCTCAACTCTATGAATTAGTTTAAATTTTATAAACTTCGATTTTTACTAAGTAGCCTATTAACCTCTTTCGTCGTTTATTATCAATAAAACTGTTTTTATCAAATAATCAATAAAATGTAAATTTCTTGACGCAATCGAATTAACGAAAGGTTAACAAATTTAGCTTTCGTACGTAATTCCCTTCTTTTCGCTTCCTTTGTTTACACTCGTGTACTACATATACATAAATAAACACATACGCATGCGCGCATCCGCGTGGGTATGTATATATACAAACGAGTTTCATACAGGAAAGTTAATTATGCTATCGATTCACATTTAAGGCCAAGCTTTGCTCTATTTACCATTGTTTATATTATAAGCAGCGCAATCACCTCAGACGAGCGCGTATGTACAATGTTTACGAACACACGCGTGTAATCTTACGTCTGATCTATCTATACCCATGTATTGAAACTCATACGTTGAAACCCATCTGACAAGCGAAAGTTCGCTTGATGCTTTGTTAAGGCGATGATCTGTTCGAGAGATATTACAATTATTGCAACATGATAAATAAATTTATTGAATGATGTGTCTTGTATTTTTTTACTTTTGGTCAGCTACACTCATTTTCTGCCATTCATGCAATTAAATATTTCTTCTATGCGACGTTTGTTGCGATTTTAGCCGTTCTGACGCAAATATTTCTACGCATGATTCTTCGTTTACTTAGCGAACGTAATTCAATTTAAATATCCAATGCTTGTATATAAAATCGAAAAAAAGTTTTTATATTTATGGAATCGACTAAAAAATTATAAAGCTTATAATTTTTATTAAATTACAATTATCGAAGGTAATCGAATGTATTTTCATTTGACCCGGATACCCGATAAAGACATCTGCTATGCTTTAAATACATTATATGTCATATCGTTGAACTATTTTCAATATTAAATCAGAAGAATTTAATTACATTGGGATGTTGCTATGAGAGATAATTGCTCGTCAATAATATTTTAAAGAATTTATTTTATTGATGTTTTAATCCTTGCTTATTTTACTTTTACAAATATAAATAAACAAATGCTTTGCTTCAACTTTTTTAAAAAATGCGAAGAGAAGAGTTAAAATAAAAATTAATTCTTTATTAATTGTCTATATAAATATATAATATTTATATTTTTTAAAACTTTAAATATATTTGTGTACTAAAAAAACTTTTTAAAGCCTTTGAATAAAAATAATGAACAATTACAAGTTTATTTAAAATTGACTCGATAAGGTCTGATTAGATAAAATTTTTTAAAAATGAACTTTGTTCTATATATATGCACTAGTAAAATTGTAAGCACACAAATAACTTTGGAACAATTTTAAATTCAATTTATCTTATTTTTCTGGATCTACTTCAACGTACCAAATATACTTTTCTACTCATAAATCGCTAAAAATAACTATCGAGAAAGACTGTTTTGTTTTAATTATCTCTAGTTACTTAGACAAAAGTCATTTCAACCTCGATTAAATATTATATTAATGAGCGAGCAATGTTGAACAAACCTTTTGGGTAGTATGATTAATGTAAACTCCTTTTAGCTCATCTTCAGTCGATAATTCCGTATTTGGACTGTTGGGAGGGCTTTTGGGACTGAAATACAAACAAACGTTAAAATTATTGGTCGGTTTATTTTTTACTTTTGAAGATAAGCATGCGAATAAGTACGAATTTTGTGATAAATAAATGTGATAATAGAATGGAATTTCGTGCGATAAATAGAAATATCGATACTTAAAAATATTAAAATACCATATGATCGTTTAATTTAATAGTTATGTTACATTGATTTTATACGGTACAAAAAACTAAAACAGCATGAATTCACTCGACTGTTTCAAAAATTTTCTAATCGATAGCTATTTTAATTTATATTAATTTAATTTACATTACATTTATGCTTTAGTGATATTACGAGTGTACGCGTAACGATCCTATAGAATTATGAAAATATAGCATAATATGCTTATATTATAAAATGATTACCTCTTATTTGCGAATGATTTGTATTAAGCTACTCACGCGTTACCACAATCATTTCCTTGTTGTGCATCCACGCGTAATGACACAATTCCCTTATTAGTTATGGTTTTGTCATCACCGTAATTATATACGAAACAAATCAAAAATGATTCTAGAACCTAATAAAATGGATCTAAAATTGGATTTAACGCGAAGTAAATAAAGTTTTTAATTATTATGGTAAATAAAACTTGAATTTATTCCACTAAAGTTCTTAACGATAAAATATAATTTCATTGCCGATATATCGCAAGAAATTAAAGCTTAAATTATCCGAGTCTTTAGAATAGCACTTAAAAAACTATAAAATTTTTCGGTAGATTTTAATAGAAACAAATATATTTATTATCTATTGTCGGTGATAGTCCTTTAAAAAAAAAGATTTTCTTCTGAAAGCATATTTATCGTATTGTAAAAAATTAAGACAAACAAATTATTAAAAAAATATGGCGAAAAAGATGTACACGCTTTACAAACGAACTAGGAAATTATTTGATTTTAAGCTGTAACTCCTTTTTCAAAAAAATCGACGTCTCTTCGACGCTCGTTTTCTACACCCCCTCGTCGCATTGATAGTCACGAGTTTTTAAAGCAGGGTAAGGATTCGCCTTCCGGAAGAAAAATTGACCTCTTGGCGTGCATTAAAAATTATGAACCGCGATCGACGCACCCGGAATACATTTTTGCCGTTCGCGGGATACAAACAACGGGTACACGCGAGATCAATCGCTGCCCGATCTAATTACGGATCGGAGATCTTCTCGGTGTTCGTGTCGTACTGGAGATCTCGATCGCAAACTGGAGAAATCGAGGGAAAGAACGCGGGAGTCGGAAAATGAACGCGTTCGCGAGAAGAAAAGCCAATGTTCTTTTCCGTTGAATTCTGCTATTGTGCTTTGATAAAGGGGAGACTTCGTCTATGGTGTATCTTCTGTCGTGTAAAAACACAGAAGCTCGGTGCGACTGATTAATTCGAGAACGAATGAACCAGGCGGAGCTTTAAAAATACAAGATTTTATTTCGATATTCTTTTCTTAGTGAATGCGTTTGTCCAAGTCTATTGCGCAACGAATAATTACTCCAAGTGAGCTTTTTTGTATTAATTCAGCGTTAAACTTCTCAGTATCTGAATATTTTACTCTTATAAATATATTAACATTCGATGACACTGAACGTTAAAAATATGTTTAAATACATTATAAATGTAAATTATAAATTTAATATATTTATATAAAAATTTGAAATAAATGACTATTATAATTTTCGTAAAATATTGATAAAATTGTTGACATTCAAGAGTCGTAACTTCCAGATGAAAGTAACTTTTTTAAAATCTTCAAAATACTATAAGAATAAGACTTTATATACACTTCTATCGTGTAACATGTTAATTAAATAATTTTAATGTTAAATACAATTAAAATATTCTTACATTTATATCGTAAGCGGATAGATACGAAATACATTTACGTTTTATTAAAAGAACTATGCGTTTCTCGTTAAAATACTTTCATTCGAAACGTAAGCACATATCTTGGATATTGAGATATTTAACGCGTAAAAATACCGACCTCGAATATACCATAAAAATGAAAAATTTGGAAGGATTCTATATCATTTTTTATGTAATTACAAAATTAAAATTTTTTAAAAAGATTGTTTCTTTTTTAGAATTCACTTTTAATATTTCCTATTTAACTTAATTTAAATAATATTTATACTTGTGAAATTTCTAGTTACACTTTATATACTTATGATCTATTATTATATAAGGTTTCAAATATATATGTTAATTTTTCATAAAGTACAATTGAGAAAAATTTAACTAGAGACTTTACTCTTTTGATATTTGTCCAAACGTAAAAAGAAACTCCGTGTAATAGTACAATTCGTTGGAAATTTTTTCGATAAAAGAAATCATTCAAATTTTATTTTGATACGGAAAATTTATGATACGAAAATAAAAAAAAAAATTATAATTATATTTTCACAAAATTAAATTATTTTTAAGCATAAATAACAAATTAAAAAACAATATTAAAATAAAAATAATACCAAAATAAATTTTGATACAAAACGATGAATCTATGCGAATATATTAAAAAATTATTTCGATCATTTTCTTTTCAAATTAAGATTAAAAATAATAAAAATTAATTTAAAAAATGAAATCGGTCACATTTAAATAAAAAAAAAAATAAGCGAGAATCGTTGGGAATAGACATTTTACTTTTAATGATTGGTCACTAAATAACAACTTATGTCAGCGAATAACGAACGCTTTTATTAAAATAAATGAAAGAAAGATGACTAAATTTCGTACGCGCGTACAAAATAGGCGGCATCGACGAGTTTTTGGAACGGACTATTGTTTCTGGATAAGTTCTCCGAACCCGTTTAACCGCGGAATTTTAGCAACCATTGTTCAGGGGCTCAAAAGCGCATCGAGGATCGCGAGGACGCATAAGTAACAGAAGAAAGTAGCAGCGTAGATCAGCGTAGATCAGCGTAGATCAGCGTAGATCAGCTTAGAGCAGCTTAAAGGTAAGAGAAAGGGATCGGATACACGGACGGCAAATATTAGCCTCGAGAAGCAGTTATACCGCGCAAGTTCTCACCTGTCACGTGGCGTGTCCCGCCGAGAGGATGCCAAGGAATGCCTGGCCGAGGAATGTGCCGAATCCCTCTGAGCGTCCCTTAGGAGCCGTAGAAACTCCTCGCCACCGCTGCCGAAAGGCAGTGGCGTTACTCGATCGACCGGCGTTGGGCACAGTACCCACGACTCTGGAAAAACAAAGGCAAACGTTCAATCCTATGACCTTGCATCCTCGTGTACTTTCGGCTTTGTCCTTTCCGCTCCTTCCAGCTGCCTCGTATTGGCTCAGGCTTTTACTTAGAAGACACGAAGACGTTCACGAACAGTAACCGTCACTGCGTCGATTAGCCAGTGTCAGTGGCTTGTAAAAACAAGACTCCTTGCAATATTCTAATAAACTTTTAGTTTTCTGCAAATTTTTAAAATGTAAACGGCTCGTAAAAATTTCAGTTATTTCGCTCGTCATTGAATCGTGAAAGAACTTGTACGAATTAAGGACATTGAAGAAAAGAAAAAGAAGAAAAATTACTTTGATAATTATGGTACATGGTGCATAATATAATCAACGACATTTTTTCCGATACTTTTCTGAATCATAGGATTTATTATTAATGAAATATAATTTGAAAATTTTATAAAAACCCGCTATCAGGTTAATACAATTAAATTTGTTCATATTTAATATTTTGCTTCTTTTAAAAGCAAATACATTTCGATGAAAAATATTTCGGAAATATACTGAAAATAAACTCATCTTCTATCGTAATTTCCAAACAAGATCCGCATTCGGTTTTAATACACCGAATAAATTGACGATTATTGCAGTTTAAGAATAACTATTTTAGAAAGATGTTAAAATGGAAAGTTTTCGATATTTCTCAAACTGCTTAATATCGGAGGGTTAACAAATTTTTAAAGAGCGAATTTTTCACTTTCGTAGAGCTCTTATACAAAGGAATCGATTTATCGAGTGACTCCTTCGAAATATATATATAAGCGCCTTCGAAATGCAAACGAAAAAAAAACATTCCGTGTTAGAAAAAATTCTTTGTACCTACACGAGGTTTATCAATTATAATTTATAAATATTACTTTTCAAATATGATATTATCATATCATTCTTCGCTTGAAACTTGGTTTTCAAAATTTATTATTTTTAATGTCTAATTATGTAAATAAATAAAATTTTTACGATTTGGCAAATATATGGCAATTAAACATAATATTCGATTAAATTTATAACGATTGAAATACTGGTAATTTAACGAAAAATATTCTTATGCATTATTAATTATACTTAATATAAACTAAACGATCGACACCCAAATTTTTCATAAGATTAATTTTCAATTTCAATATAAAAATAAAATCATTCGTTGGATAAATAAAAAATTGATTGGACGAATCGTAGATAAATACCAGATTATCCGAAAATTGAAACTTCGTAATACTTTTTCTTACTTTCGATCGTAACATTCTGATATTTTTCATAAAAAGAACATTTATATTTTTTGCTTGTATTCGTCTCATCAATGAATTTGTTCTAAAGCATTGTTAATTTCATAGTTTATTTTCCGTACATTTATCATATTAAGAAATTACTATAAAATATTGTAACGCTATTAAAGCATGTCTTTAATATGCTTCGTTACAATATTTTATTAAACGATGCTACTATTCATACTACACATATAAGTTTTTTTCGAAATGTTAAAAGTTAAAATTCATTATTGAATAAATGCTATCGCATATCATAATGGTATATTTTTCGAGCGACTGAATATCTACAGAAATAATTGAGCTAATATTTAAAAACTTTAAACCGTATCGCATAAAAAAATAAAAGGAGTCATCTTTAACAACCATTGTAATAATCATGAATGTACGCGCCGTACGTGACGAGTTTCACGTGTAAAAGTATCACTTTCATTTTTCCCCCTTCGCCCTCGGTTGTAGACGAATCAAATAAACTCGTCTGTCTTTTTTCGAGAGACAAAGTCAACTGCAGTATCGCGGTACTTGTGCAATACGCATGGAAATACATTTAAAAAGAAATACCAACACGAATGTTAAACTAAACGACAGAAAAAAATATTAAAAAGGTGTTTGGTGTCGTAAGCTACCCGCATGTACATAAATACAAATAAAATATATTTTAATACGTTGAAATATATCATCGCATACAAATATTTCATTCGAATAATCGTTAATTTGTAATATATTACAAATATTAATAAACAGTTCGTGTGCGAAAGAATTACACACTTGCAAAGAATATCGCATTCGATGCATTATAAATAATTAAAAAATAACAAATTTTTTTTCCTCACAGACTCTTGGAATAAAAATAATAACAATTGGTTTTGAACAATTTTTGAAGCCCCTGCCCTAAAAGCGAAACCATTGGCGATAAAACGAAGTAATATGCGCGTTACGAGAAAACATCTATACCCGAACATTAAATACGCGGTTCGATAAACATTTTTAAAAACAATCATGGGAATTTTTTGTAATTTATAATTTCCCCAGAGTGGAATCCTACGCCATGAATAATATATTCGTGACGCTGTGGTTTTTTCAATGACGCAGGATAAACTAATATTAAATTAATATCTTTTAATGTATAGATTAATTATATAAATTAATTAATTAAATCTTCATACGTTGCTTTGTATGTTATTATTAATAAAATAGATTACTTTGGAACTGATCTAAGTTTTTGCAAAAAGAAAATAGTAAGCAATTAATTTACGAATTAAAATTTAACGCAAAGATATTACTAAAATCTAGCAAAGTACCTTATTTATTTTATTTCTTTACACGCTTAGAATAAAATATGTACAATAAACTATTTTAATGTATAATAATAAAGTATCGAGAATGTACGTTAAATTACATATTAGTGTGAAAATAATTTTAGGAATGTGTATTATTAAAGGAACAGTAACGTCGACATCGCTAAGATGAAAAAAAATAAAGAAAGCCCGCTTATATAAAAAAGTAGCGTTTAGAAACGTTCCTTTCGAACTATCGTGCATCACTAACCGGCGAATCGTTGTCAAAGTCGAGGACGTTTTGCCACGCGTATCAATCATGAGCTCGATAAATCAACTATAACCCCAATTAATTAAATCATTCAATAGACTTTCACGTACGAAAATAGCCGAGCACTCGAATAAAACGAAACAAACGAGGATCTTTCTCCTCTCTTCTTTGTACGCAACTCTGCTGTTTAGTTTTTAATTTTTTTTTTGCTTTGTTGAACTCTTCGATGCTTCAATTGAGCGTCTGAACAGGAAGTGACCATTGCGTGACTGACAAAACGTAATAATATAATGGTGTTAATCTTTTCTGTTTTTCCGCAATTTACATACGACGAATGATCTTTATTAGATATTACTTAATTAAATTGTATAAATAGCTTGTTAATTTATAATAAATGAGGCTTCAATTACGACGGAAGAAGTAAGTGTAAAGTTTGTATCGTCTTAAAAAAATGAAAAATCTATCCAAGATATTTAGAAAAACAATTTTTTTATTTTTTACTACGTTCAATAACTTATAATTCATCATCTGTCTTTTATCGAATAACCCAGTTACATAAACAATTAATAATTCAAATAACCAATTCGATCGAATGAGAAGGCAAAAGATATATCATTGTTCTTAAGGTATTTCAAATTTATTCATTAGAAAGTAAGTTTGCATCGAAAGATTAGAAGCGATAAATACTTCATAACTTTAAACTTTGGAGCTTTCTTTTTAGTTTATATTCAATGCATTATCTTTACAAATAACGAATGTAAAAAAATAATTTTAAATAAATCGAAACACACGATCGATTTAAAACAAAATTATATCAAATATTAGATTTAATTATTTAATTACTGTACTTTAATAATATAAATTTTAAGTCCTTTTATACGAAGGTTTATTCGTGCATAATTTAAGCATGGTCTAAAATAAAAAATAAATAATCGATCTTTTAATTTAGAGCTCATCTCGTTGCCTCAACGGTCTCTTTCAATATCGATGCTTCTCTTAATTCACGCTTAAACGTTAGTTTAACAACACTGCAAAAAATAAAATTTACGATTGCGATTAAGAAATTAATCTCCGAATGACGTCGCTTATCAAATACATAAACTGATACAAAATACGCGTGCAACGATACATCGTTTCAAAAATCTTAAATAAGAAATATTCGAAAAAATAATTTACGTTTCTTTGTTTCTTTCGAGGTAAACATTATTCAGCGCACATTTGTTTATTCCAGTTTCAATTTGGTAGACATCGTAGAAAGAAAGAGGAGAGGCGGACGATCAACGACTCCGATAAACGAATCGGAAACAGGGACAACGAACGACATCGCCCAAGCTGCGAAAATTGCGAGAGAATATCGAGTTACAACCAACGAGGCGAAGAGGCAAAAGAAATATCGTCGGTTTGTTGAGAGTGCGGAACTTAGAAAAGAGGAAGAAGCGTAAGCACGACGTAGAATCGAAAACGTAATCCTGACGAACGTCACGTAAGCGGTCGGCAGTACCTTATAGACTCCGCGGGAGACGGCTAAAGCTAAAGGCCGTCCAGATAAGGATAGTACGCATTTACCGGGCGAAACTTGTCTTACGAGCGCGACAGCTTCTTTGCCTCTTTGCCTCTTTGTTTTAACGCGAGGAAAATCCGAGGAGTCTTACAATGTCGCGAGAATTACGATGCTAATGCATTCGCGATAAATCACTTTCCGAGTCGCTTGCGTTATCGCCTGGCATATGTATATAATATGTATGCTTCGCGATGAGCCCATGACGCTCGGCACGTAAACGGATGAAATCCAAACTTCGGTATCCGTTCGTCGCGTGCGTACGATTAGGCGAGGCTAATACGCGAATTCCAACGCCGATCGCTCGATACGACCTGTTTTCGATTTATATTTATAAAAATTTAATATCCCGAGTTAAAATGTGATCCGCCCCTGTCGCGATAAAATTGTTCCACTTTTCGGATGTTTGTTACTTCGATCTTTCAAACTTTTATCGCATACGCATCACGTAATCATTGCAGATAATGGTACGTTAAAGAAACTCGAATATTTTTTAATCTTATTCAAAATAAACATAACCGTCGACTCTTACTGCAAACTCGATTGATATCGAGACTCGTGCCATTGAATACAAAACACCGTTAGACTTTTTTAATCTCCAGAATATTCATACTTGTTTCGTCGATAACGAAACCTTCTTTTTAACGCAAATTCTTTAGGTACAAAGTCGTATTTGTAAAACTATGACTGTAAAATAAAAGACCGATACACCTCGATACCTCGTGTATTTTTAACGCTTTACAATCACGACAAATAATGCAATAAAGTTTATCTGTAAACATACAAAACACCGGGGTGGCTAATCAATAAAGATAAAGTGCGAACTTTATCCGACAAACTTTCTGTTAACTTCAAAACAAAAGTCGAAAAGAGTTTTTTTGTTTTATTCGACGAGACGCAATATTCCAAATATGCTAAATAAGGCGGAAATAGCAAAGATCTTTTCATATCTACACATATTTCACGTATACTTGTTAAAGTACTATAGAAACGCGGCCTTGGATCGAGTTTATCTTTTGTTCACGTGAACGCAACGAAAAATCTTTAATTTCGATAATCAATTAATGATTATCCATTGAACGAATCACATTTATCGATAGATTTATTTTAAATGTAATTAATATTGGCTTTATTTGTAAAATTTTTTTTATAAATTTAAATAAGTCGCAATATTATTCTTATCGTGTGAGATATACGTTTTTAATTTGTCATTTTAAAGAAAATGATCGATCGATATCTTACGTCATTAGTAATTTTATATTTAATTATAAATTTTTTTTTACTAAACTTTTAAAATTCAAAATTACCCTTTTAAGATCAATTATTCATGAATAATTATCGTTACTCGACTAATTATTATGAAAATACCTCTGCGATCGATCAATACTTAGAAGATTCATGTAACGAAAAATTAAAAAAATTTGTAGATTGGAATGAATAGACTTAATAACGCTTAACAGTTAATGAATATAAACCGTTTAAACGTTAATTTTAAACGCGACAACAGATATTAGTGTAATACGGGCATATTTCTTTCTAGTTTTACTCGATTAATATTTTGCAGTCATGAACAAATTTTACTTGGATTTTTTATCGCGCTCTTTACAAAAAAAATTATATTGCTTCAAAAAATATTTCAAAAACAAGAAAATATTTATGATTTGAATTAAAAAGAAACACTTAGTTTATTCTTTGTGAATATTTACAAATTAATGGTGACGTATATCGAAAATATTAGATGTTGCAATAGAAATCCGTTTCCTATTTGTATTATTTCTTAAAAGATTATATATTTTGAATTAATAAAATTATCGAAGTTATTAAATTTTAACGAGTTTTACATAATTGTATGCGCAAAAAGAATTAATTTTAACATTCAGTCGTAAAAATAAGTTACATTTATCTTAGTCGTATGACTACGAATAAGTATTTTGCATATTTTTCAGAATTTAATTAATTGTAAAACAAATATTACTTATAAAATAATTATGTAAATCTAAAAATTCATCGAGCGTAAAAAGTTTATTGTTACATGTTTTTAGAATACATCGATATGTATAAACAAATCAAATTATTGAGTTCATAGTGAATTTTATAATGCAATATTACAGTGCAAAATCGTCATTTTTAAGCATCGCAGTAGTCGGGTGAAGGTACATTCAAAATTTTATATAATTGTTCGATGATTTGTATACGATATATATATATATATATAATATGACTGTTACAGTTGCTACAATTTGTACCAAGTTTCGTCAATTGAAAAAATTTGTAAAAAGTTTGCATTTCAATCGATATTTTGCTTTAAAATCTTGAATTTTGATCGTAGTTTTACGAGTAAAAAGATACAATTTGTCGATCAAACGATGTTGTAAAAGAAGAGCTCGTTAAAGTAACAGAAAAATCCGTAGGACCGAGAGAATCAACGACGATTCGTTCCGTTGTTTTGAAGGAAGTTACAACTGAACGGAACTCAGGTGATGCGACTTTCGTAAAAATTGGAGTACGGTGTAAACGCAGACGCCAAATTGCGCTCGCTTGTATACACGGACAGGGTCGTTACCGAGTCCGGTAATAAACAAGCCGCGAAGGAAATCGACAGGTGCTACGATCCTTCAAACCGCGGCGAGTGTAAAACTTCCGTGACGAACTCGACTAGTAACGTCGGAAGCGCTCGACCAACCTTTCTTCAACTTTCGGCGGAAAAAATCCGAGGCTCGAACGTGGGGAAGAGGAGCAAAGCAGGGTGGAGAGGAGAGGAGAGGAGAGGAGAGGAGAGGAGAGGAGAGGAGAGCCGGCAACGGCGATAACAACAGCTTAGGTGCGATTCGTATCGCCACCGTTGCTCCTCGCTTTAAGAATCCCCAACCTTTAAAGAGCGTAAGAATAGCGGTCGAGGTGAAGGTCGTCGAAGGACTGCTTCCTTTCAACTGCATTTAAGCAACATTACCCGACGTTCTCTTCTTTGTTCGCGAGCGCAATGGTGAAAAGGCGGATGACCGAGGGAGTGCATCGTTTCGCCGTTGCAATTTTCCGACTGCCTGCATTTTCCTTACGATTTTCAAGATCGCTTCGTAGACCAATGCTCGAGGCAATTACTTTCTTTCGTTCCTCCTCGAGTTATTTTTTAAAAACCTAATATCCAAACCGTTCCATCGTATCACCGTATCGTATTTCAAATTATTCCAATTTTCAATGTCTTTCTGATTTTTACAACTTTTCGAATCAACGTTAATTACCGGACAACAGTCTCGAAATTATTTACACGCATAAATGCATTTCGAGCTTCATCGGAACGCAGTCGCGTTTGCGACTACCTGACTTACCCGCTGCTCGAGAATCGCACTATTCAGCCTTATCATCGTTCGAAAATAAAAGTAGGAGTCCGACCCTGCGAGACAGATCGTGGCATTGAGATGTTTTACCGGTATTATTGGTCTTACTCTCGAGGACATTATACGTTACGCGCTTACGGAACGACGATAATTTACAAAAAGCGAAACTTGGAGATGCGAGGTCGAGGTAATAGCGATGATGATACGCGACTAGTGAAAAATAACGGTCTCGACGATTACTCGGAAAGCAAGATGAACGCCTCTCCGAGTTTGGGCGGAGATGGATAAACCGAAGATGATTTTCCTTCGAAAATAATAACACGCGGTCGATCCGGAGGAAAAAATTCTCGGCGGTTGGTCTTGTTCTTGAGGGAAAGGAACGAGAACGGGCTGTTCGAGCGGTACGTGTCGAACCTTCCGTTTCTTTCTCTGCTCCCCTCGGCGCTCCTCCTTTTTTCCCTTGAGCGCGCACCGCACGTCCGTAACGAGACGTAATCTCCTTCCAGCCACGGCTCGTTTCTCGTCGGACAAGGAAATCGCGATACGAATTTCGCAGGGAGCGAGAACAGCTGTACCCGGGGCTTGTCCGGTTGCCTCTTCCAACCCTTTCGTTCCTTCCGAGCACCCCGTAGTCTACCAGTTATTAACAAGCATCTGATTTACGTCGTTTCGGACTATTTTTAAAAGTGTGTGCATTTCAAAATAGACGATTCTTTATTTTCGCGTCGAAAAGAATACCGCCTATCTTTCTTTTTTTTTTTTTAATTTACCACTCTCTCGTTTGTATTGTTATTCGACTTTACGCGTTTCAAAATGACGAATTATTTTTTTAAGAAAATGTAAACTTCTTTGAACGTATTTTACAAATATGTAACGAATAGTATTGTAAATGGTGTTAAATTTGAACGCACCTTTGAATATTTTTAACTCAATTTTTTAGCATTATTTTAAAAATTTGTTTAATCTTTATTTAAATGTTTTATTATAATTTTGAATATTTCGCTAATACAAGACTTTTTACGAGCTCTTTTTTTTTTTATAGTAACTTAGAGATGAAACATTTATGTATGTGCACGCGTTAAAAATACGTACTGAACTATTCATCGGTCACACGGACGCGCTCACGCACATACACACGTGCACACTAAACGATTAAACACAAAGAAAAAAAGGACGCGTAACGTTCATTGAAATTTCTTCTTACAGCCGTTAAGCATCGGAGCGAAACATTTTAACCACATGGTAGCTATTTTAATATTACTTCTTTCTAATTTCTGCAAACAATAAAATAAAATTACATCTTTCATTCTTCTTCAAATTATAAATGAAATGTTGTTCTTGTAAACTATAAAGTTACGATAAAAATAACTTAACTCGATAATAAAAATATTTTCTTTGTATACATCGTTAGAACATTTATTGGATCGATAAAAATCGGATAATCTTTTAAAATAAAATTTATAAACAATGCTAAATTTTACCAAATCGATAATGGTTATCTGAAATTGAATACAGATAATTGATACTATATGTAATGAAATAAAAAAGGTTTCGCTTGATAATTCAAATAACAGCAGATTACGATAATTAAATAAAACTAGAGTCGGTATATTATTCCAATTAATTGCATAGATGTATTGAGATTTCACACGAAAACGAACGTTGTTTTTTTATTTTTAAGTTTGTAATTGAAATATCGTACTTGTTTATACGCTGACAATTGGAATGAGCTACATTTGACAAATAATCGCAAAGTTTAAAAAAAAATATCCATCCTTATTAGGCTTATCCAACTAAATCAAAAATAGTTGATGAACATTACGTCATTAATTCATGCAATCGTTAAACTTTGCATAAAAATATTTTATTGATTTTAGGCAAGTCATTACGATAATTGAATTAATTTCTTGGAAAAATGTTTCATCTGTGTTCTAATTATTAATTTAGTAAAAGTGACAGATAAATCAACTATTTGTAAAATTTATGAAAATTACACGTTAAATAAAATAAAATATTTAATTCTTTTTAAGTATATTCTTTCTATTGTTGATTCATATTTAATATTAATAAAATATAAACGTATCGATCTAAACAAAAAAATTAAGGCATAAGTTTATTAGTCGTGGAAACTTGTATATCATAAATAATAAATAAAAATGAAAATATTTAATATGTTTAAATTTATTTTTCAATGAAATCTAGTCATATTTTAAATGCAATAACCACAGATATTTATTTATATTTCATAATCTATACGATAAATATTATAATTATTTAAAAATTTCCATTCTGTGAATTTTTAATATTACTTATTTAATTTTCTTTTTATTATCATAAATACATTTTCATCGCCATATAAAGTATGTTTCGTAAACTTTTTTCATAATTTTCATTTAATTTTATAGTTAGAAATTACGAGTTAGAATTTATTATTTTTATAATTAATTTACAATTATTTTAAATAAAAAAGGCAAACGATTAAGAATTGTAATAACAACGTTAAATAATTAAAAAATGTATTCATTATAATTAATTGATCCATACGTTTTTAACTAAATTTATAGTTTGAATTAAAAAATTGTTCAATAATAATTAATTTGGTAAAAACGTTTCTTCTAATATATAAATTTTATAATGTTTATCTATACAGTAGTTTCCTAACCTATAACAAATTTACATTTACAATCTTACAGCTGTACCGTTACAAAATATTTTTAAAATAACTAAAAAGAGAAGACTTTAAATCTTAAGTAGAAAAATAATATTGACACAATATTTCCATTTGTAGACCTATCCTTTTTCTATATTCCGTGATTCGAGTGTTTTTTGTATCCATACATCTACAATGTATATGAAATAGTGGTAGAACTTTTGTAAATTAAACTGAATACCTAAAGTAGTTTAGTTCGGTTTCTTTTTGTTTCAGCATTGTACATTTGATTTTTCGTTTACGATTCAATAATTTTCGAATTTTATATATTAAAATTATTCGGTGCAAAAAAATCGTTGATTAATTAAAAACAAAAAATATTTGCTAATTAAAAATTATTTAATCGAAGAAACATTCTTCTTTCCAAACTACCTTTTTCTATAATATTGCCACTAATTATTTTTGTCTTATCGAATGTTCAATATATACTTAACAAATAATTGAAGCAACAATAAAAATAAAACAATCGATTATCTTCGAAAGACGCGTAATATTTTTTTAAGGAATAAATGAATTAGCAGTTATTTTAATGAATTTATTTAAAAATTAATTATCAAGGAAAAATAATAAAAAAAAATTTTTCATTTTTTTATTAGAAAAGTTAAGGAAAAAATCGAGAGAAATAAATTTTTTGGCACACGTTCGTGCGTTTAAGAAACAGCGGAACGGGTCGATTCGACATTGCAATAATAAAGTTTAAAATGATAAAAGTTCTATCAAGGATGGATATCGAGTACAGTTTCTTTAAGGAGTAAGAAGCGACAAAATAAGCGACAAAATAGGTTGACTGCTCGACAGTATACGTCCTAAAAATAAAAGGCCATTCCACTGAATCACGCTCTCTTTTATATCTCTTTCTTCGTTTAACGCGCTTTCTTTTCTCTTTCGTTCTATCCGACCGACTCTTAGGTAATGTTTACGTCGTCGACTACTCATCCCTCTTTGGTATTTAAATCTTCGAATCGTTCCTTTTGTTCTTTTCGTTCTTTTTCTTCGTACGACACTGTTTCTTTTCAAGGCTGACTGCTTTTAATAAAAAATTATATCAACGGATAACAGGTTTATAAATAAATGCATCGTAAGAGAATTATCGTTATCTAATTAATACGTGATATAAAAGCAAATAAAAATTGTCTTATGGCATAGGAAGAAAGGACAAGCGCATAATACAATATTTTTATAAATTCCGCAAATCTTTATATTTAAAAAGTAAATTCGCTATTTTTAAGCAAAGCCAACTTATTATTTAACGTCGATTAACGAAAGCGATATTTTATAGTAGAATAAAAACTATACGAATTTCAAAATAATAAAATTATTCTTTATCAACAGCGAAGATTCGTCATCGTTAAAATATTTAATTTTCCTTTAAAAATTATCGGTGTTGCGACACTATTGACAAAATATCCAACGAGCGAAAGCGTACGAATCGATTAGAATAACTAACTCCGTTGGGATCCACTTTAATTTAGGATGGAGAAGGTTCTTCGGACGAGGGAAAAAATATAGAAAACAAGCAACGCGATATGCGTCGTAAGAATGCGAAGCAGAAACAAAACAAACGCTGTTCCGCATCGGACGCTCGCACATCTGGAAAAAAAAAATGGGGCCGAAGAAGTCGACGCGCAGTCATTTGTTTAATCGCGGTGTTCGCGGTTCAAAAAATTAGGATAACGAATAATTTACAAATTATTGAGCCGCGAATGCAAAGAACGTCTTTAAAACACACGCTCCACTGTTCTTTGTTTTTTTTTTTAAGGCACAGATAATGGTCTTATCAAAATGTAAATAGAAACTGTATCAATCGTTCGATTCTCGCGCAGAAAGCAATTATTCATCGTATTTTATCATCTCGAAAGAATACGCGAAAGTATTTAAAGACGAAAATATAAGTAAGTAATTTATCGTTGGAACCTCTCGAGCGTATTCCAAGATGTTTACATCCAAAATGTTGACATCCAAAAAAACGCGTACGTCCCGCTGTTCGCTCGGGTTTTATCGAAATTCATCGAATTTTCTCGTTTCGGAAGAGAATGGTTCGGCGTCCGCCAATATCGAAAAGTTTTTCGAGCGTATCGAACGAGCGTTCGGTTACGCTGGTTAATTGGATTTTCGTTGGTAACGCACACTCGCGATTTCAATCTTCGTTCGAGAGGGTTTTCGACAAAGATGTCGAAGGTTCTTAGTCGACCGCGACGTCGCCGATGGACGTCGGCGTTGTAAACAAACGCGGATTTTACGGGCCAGAGGTGAAAAAATAGTCGAAACATCGGCGAGACGAGAGTCCCGGGAGATTCGGGGAGATTCCGAGCGGTCCCGAGAGATCCCGAGAGTCAGCGGGAATGCGAAGAGGAAAAGACATTCCCGGTGAGATTGGACGAATCGGCCGAATCAGCGACGAAGGAACTCGGAGACGAGCTCTGCTGGACATCGATGGAAAAACGAGAGAAAAAAACCTACGGGACGTCGGGCGACGATCGCCTCCGACGCCTCCGACGCCTCCGACGCCCCCGACGCCCCGGAAGCCCTCGAGCACCGAAACAAGAGAGCGAGAAGCAACGCGGATCGAACGCAACTGCGTCGTCGTTCGGGTACTTTCACGAGCGCCAGCCACGGAGCGGAGGCGAAGAGCGTAGAGCGTAGAAAGGAAGGCGTCCTTCCTCCTCGCGCGAACAACAAAAGACAGCTGTTCTTCGCAGCCGATCATCTGGACGCGCAATGGCCGATGAGCGGCGGACGCACTCGAAAAGACGTGGAGACGTCGCGTCGTCGAACCACCGATCCTCCGACCCTCCGACCCACAGATCCTCGAACCCTCGAACCCTCGAATCCTCGAATCCTCGAATCCTCGAATCCTCGAACCCTCGATCCCTCGAACCCCCTCACCCGCGCACTCACTCACCTCCGAGCGACTCCTCGGCCGTCGTCTTCCCCGTGGACGTCATCCTCCAACTTCCTCGACGACCTCGCTTGCGAATCCTTCAGCGCTCGGAGTCGGAGACAAAGGGGTGGACTGGTGCACGGTTCGATGCTGCCTCGAGCGAACGCTGCGAGCGAGTGGCGCTCGGCTCCGGAGTGCGGCGGCTGCGCTTTGTTTTGGCCCCGACGTCAACACTGGGGCCGACCGGTGCGCGTACGGCGCGAGTCAACGTCGCGCAACGGAGCGGGAGGGAGCGGGAGGGAGCGGGAAGGAGCGGGAAGGTGCGGGAAGGCGCGGTCGACCCGAGTTTTCGAAAGACGAGCGTTCGGAAAACATCGGCCGAGGACGTCCTGGCTGGCTGGTCGATGAGCTCAGGGCAGGCTCTTGGTTGCCGCGCTTTTCGCTTGTTACCGCTCCGCTGCCGTGTTGCCAAGCCGTCCGAGTCCCTCCGATCTCCCCGCGACGTCCCCTCGACGTCCCCGCGACGTCCCCGCGTCCGCCTCGGCCACCTCCTCCGCCACCTCCAACCACCTCCTCCTCCGACCCCCCTACACCCTTCCCCCGCCACCGCCAAAACAAAAGAAACGCTCGTCGCGGCCTCTCTTTACTTTATTTCCATTACGACCGATATTTTCACGGCTGTTCGTTCGTCAACCTTACGCTAGCGTTGATCGAAGCCCCGAACTTATAAATAAATACAACGCGAGAGGAATCCCCGCTCGGTTGCGACGTTCAAATTCCCATTTCCGTTTGTTTACCCGCTGCTTTTTGCGAGCGCTCCCGGATTCTCCTGCACTTTCCTCTCGTCGGAACCGCGTTCTTCGATTCGCGGACTATTTTTCTCGATGCCAAACGAGTACGCGTATAACCTTCAAACTTCCTTCGATCGTTCGGTCGTTCGCGGCCGCCGCTTTTTTATTTATTATTTTATGATAAGACATCGACGTGTCTTTAGCCTCGCCTACCTCTTGCGCGAATTTCAAATTTTCGGCGTAATTTTTATCGCTTATCTTCGAGTTATTAATTTTGTTTATCTTCTATACGCTTTTGATAATCGACGATCCTGATTCGTCAGCGTTTCCGATTTCATATTGATTTTGAACGAAACGCGTTCCAATAATTGCGAGATTATTTACTTGTAGCTTTTATTTTCTCCGCATCGTTCAGTTTTGTCAGAAATGTACGCAGGCGCGTATATCTGGAAATTTTCCTCGCGTATTTTTAAAATATATTTACGTACTTCGCGATCATCGTTCAAACGTTTGGTTTCGCTTCGTCGATCAACGGATACGTAAATTAACGTAAAATATTAACATCGAACGAATGACCAATGTTTACTGTTCGCAACCAAATCGTAAGCAACTTTTGAATATCGTTGGATTGCGTTTTACCGTGAAAAAAAATCTAGATTAAGATTCGTTGACTCATTCTTATCTTCTTAGAAGTTTAGAGACGGAATGCACAAAATTATTCGATCGCTTCATCGAATTTATAGGTCGTACAAACTTCAATATTACCGCTAATCTATTGTTTGTTTTAATTTAATATCTCTCGAGTAAGTCCAATGACATTTTGCGAGATGCTTACTTTTATTTTGCGCTACCTTTGTAACGCTTCCGATAATTTTGAGAAATTTTTGAAATTTCTAAAAGAAATAATATGTACTTAATTACGAATATTCAATTTTTAACAACTTTACATCATTTTTTAGATTGTGTATTTAAATCTTGTGTATGGAATTTGCATTAATCGTTTTTAAACATTTAGTTTTGAAACTAATAGGAAAGCGATCAAATTGGAAATTTCTTATAAAAAATTTGAGAAATTATTGGTTGCGCATAAAATATATTTTGTTCTTTACAATAAAAATTTTATACAAATTTTAAAAATAATTATCTTTTTAATTATCTCCATAATGTGATAGGCGTTAAATTTTAAAAATTATTTTTTAAAAAATCTTTTATTTTTTAATATTGAAAATGTACGATATCTTTTTTTCGAGTACCGAACTAACTAATCGTTCTTTGTCGACAAAAGACAAAAATAAGCATAAAATAACAAAAAAAAAAAGAAGCAAAAATCCCTTCGAAGATGTCATCTTTTTCTTTATTTACAAGAAGACTGAAATATTTTGAAAAAAATCGTCGATCGGACGTGTAACGAACTAAAAGAAAAATGTTAAACGAAGCGCAGCTGCAATCCATCAACGAATTAAGAAAAAAGGACGAAAATGTCAGGAAACTCGCGGAACGAAAAGAGTAAGTGCCGAAATAAATTTAAAAACTCTTCTCGAGTTTCTAGAGAAACGAGAAATGAAACAACGAGGTTTTTTAATGAATTTTGTTTATATTTCATAGTTTTTTGCAATTCTGATTTCTAATTTTATGAAATGATAAAATGATAAAAACAAAATATCTCGAGAGAATTATTTACATTTTTAAACATTTTATGAAAATGAATTAAGTTTAATATAACGCTATGATGTATACTTTCGTGATAAAATATTCATTAAAACTAGGTTTAAAGTTATAATCGGGAATAATTGAATGTTTATCAAATTTTAAATAATGTATAATATTACTTAATAGTATTCTGGAAACATTTCAATTTATTATTTCGATATAAGTACAAATAAAAATACAAACTTGGATCGGATCGACAACGGATAACCTCTCGCGATGAAATAATTTTTGAAAGAAAAACACGATATGTTAACGTATCTGTAAAATACCGATAATATAAGAAATAAGTAAATCAATAGATTAAAAACATTTCTTCAAAACGAACATAATAAAATTAGGAATGAAATCATTACGCGTATGCGATAAAAATATTATATTTTTCGTAAAATTCCGATTAATTCAATATAAACGGATATAATTGAATAATGTAAAAATTCAAAAGTAACGTATTAAGAAAATAACGAAATACAAATTACAAATTAAACGACCGAGTTGCAATAACTGTCGTCAGATGGCAGCACTCGTTGGAGGAATACCTCGCGTGATGTCGATCAAAGTTGCAGCAGTTTATAGGGAGTTTAGGAATGGCTAGGGAAATGAGCGAGAGACCGAGACCCATCAAAGTTCGCAAGTTCTTTATTATCTCTTTATTACAAGTAAAGATAGGCATGTGCGTAAGTCGCGAGTGCCTGAAAGACCAACGATACGGAAAATAAACGAATAAGAGAATTTTAACGGTAACCCGAGCTTTTAAGGCTACAGCCTGAACATCCGACTCCGCGCGCTAATCCCGCAATTATTCGCGGTTAAAGTACGAAATGGTATCGATCGCGAATATACTTGAACCGATCTTAGGTTACACTCGCAAATTTTAAATACTTGTAATTTATTTGCGGTGAAAAGCGATTGAAAAGCGTCCGCGCATCGTTTTGTAGCTCTGGTGAAAATATCGCTGGTGAAAATATCGCTGGTGAAAATATCGCTGGTGAAAATATCGCTGGTGAAAATATCGCTGGTGAAAATAGCGCACGCAACGCCCAACGAATAAAGCTGATTCGGTTATAAACGACGTTAACATTGACCTTTTTATCGAAGGTCGCCGGTGGCTTCTCGCTCCTGCACTTTTCAAAAACTATTCTATCCGCGTGTACCGATTTTACTCTGGTGTGCCAGCACTTTTTCTGTGTCCGTTCATTTTACGTTTTCTGCGTTCGATCGCGTGCGTCACTTCGCTCGTAACAGCCTTCCGATAGTTTTCGAATCGATTTTGTGCAAAAATCTGAAGGATTTTTGAAGACGCAACAATAGTCCAGTACGGATAAAAGCCGGGCTGTCAAATTTATCATCTCGCGTAGACAAAGGGAAATCTTTCGTCGATTTTTAACCTGATGATAATTCGAGATGTTCGGTGGATACATCGATCGAACGCATCGTTCATTATTTAAATGATAAAAGTTCCTTTCATTGAGTCGCGCATCAGCCGATATCTATTATTCAAAGATGTAAAAATTATCGATAGGTCTCACCGACAAATAAGTTACCGAACATAGATCGACGATTCCATCGCCAACGTTATTTCGACCGCATACCCGATTAGTAAATTTTCGAGGTAAGCGTTTCCTCGACCGTCAACGTAATATATTCGTTGCAAGTTCGTTGCAAGTTCGTTGCAAATAACACTAGATAATTATTTATAAAATCCAACGATAACCATATTTTACTTTTTAACGCTCTATCAAAACGCGAAATAGTAAAGTTTCAAAGTTGAACCTAATGTAAGTTTGGAGCGGTGGACACCGCATTTCGGGAAAGAGTTAGAACTATTTTACGCTCTTAAAAATGCCGTACGTTTTGTATTCCCTTACTTAATAGGAATTGAAACAGTACCTAAGAACGTCCCCTGGAGCCAATCTCGACCACAGGGTAATTCAACTCCGAGAATCTCGAACGTACTCCTTTTCAGCGGGTCATCACCTGGCTTATTCGAAATCGCTCCGTTTTTTAAGAAAATGTAACGAGTAATGGTATTTTTGTTAAACTATTTTCGCTGTAACGATGAATGAATTGCTAAAGTTGAATCGAGACTAGTGCAGGCGTAGAGTCGAAAAAAAGGATACGAGGCAGCAGAAAGTAAGAGAGTTGGTCGGGTATCGGCGATCGAGCGTCTAACCTTCAGGATCTAGTTAAAAGAACAACATATATAAAAAATTGTAGAAAGAATAGGTTCGTTCCTAAGCGAACATTCGTCCCGAGTAGGTGACTCGGTCTACTAGGCGACGGTAAAACGACTATCGACTTTGCATCGATCCTACCTTCCGCGCTAACAGGAAAATTAAAGAACCGATACGCGTATCAACGATAGCCATTTCTAGTCGTTTTACTTGCTTTTAAAAGATAGCGGAAAATGACCGACGAATTATTACACGGAATCCTGTCGCTACAGTGGCTGGAAACGAATCAGTGAAACTCGACGAAATTTTTTCACGTTATTCATTAACAAATGCAACGATGGAAGAATCGTTTTAAACCTCTGATAAATAATTTTTAGATATGACTACGTGATTTATTTATCGTTAAATATAAGCTTTTTTTCAAAATTACGTTAAAAAATATAAAGAAATAACATGACGGTCGATACGAAATCATCGTTGAAAAAAACATAAAATATAAATTATCAAAGTTAATAGCGAGTCAACGACAACGATCGTGAGATAATTATTAATCGGCAAATAACGAGACTATAAAACAAAGAGAAGTACGACGATCGAAAAAAAATTTTAATATTTTACGAGATCTCGAGTATAAAAATAACGATACGCGAAAACACGGTAAAAGTTACACGGTAAAAGAATAAAAATTGGGAAAGTACGTATTCCGCTCGAAATCGCGTACACGGCTGTTAAAAATCGAGATCGTTCAGGTTTATTCATCGATTTAAGAATTTACGAATTTACACAGAAATAAGTATATTGGAACGCGTAAACGAACGTAACGCGTTATTTTTACGAAATCGTGATATAAATTTGGTAATTTTGGTAGTAATGTAACGTAACGTAACGTAACGTAACGTAATGCAACGTAACGCAACGTAACGTAACGCAACGCAACGACGATTACGAATCGAGACGAACAAAGATTCGATGTTCGTGAGGATTTAGAAATATTTCGAACGACGGAAGAGTACCGATCGAAATAAGGTAAGAAACGTCAAGAGAATCACAATCTCGACGCCGCGAACTTTCGCAATTGAAGTATCGTTGTTGCTAGAGATCGAACTCGGTAAAATGACGTATTATTACCGTCAGTTTACTCGTCCCTAAAATCCCAGCTTGAACGAAACGGAAAATAGAGTGAGAGAGAGAGCGAGCGAGGTAGAACGATCAGCGAGGGAAAGGGGACCATACGAGAAGAAAGAAAGAGAGGAGTAAGCGCGCAGCAGAAAGAGAGCAAACTCGGCGAGCAACGCAGCGCAGTTAAGTGCGGCAGTAAAGGCGAAGTAAGTTTGAGCTCGCGGTCGGAAAAACTCTTTGCACGCACACATCGCACATCGGTGACTCCCACATCGCGAGAACACTCGAGACCGAGATCCTCCGGAGTGCTAAAAATCCGTGACAACGCATCGGGGCTTTTGTAGAAGCAGCTACGTTGTGCGACGTAGTCCCGAAGAGTTTTTGTTCCTTTTTGCGCAACTTGGGTGAGTGAGCTGCGACATCGAAGATCTTTGTAGCGTAACTCACGCACACACGTACGATCGCAAGGCGCACGTAAAACAAGATAGAGGCAAGTTTTCTCGTTCATCGTGGAATTATTATTTATAAATATTCTTATCTCAAGCTTCTGGCTCCCACCCTTTCCCTCTCGCTCGCACTCTTGCTCTTTCGCTCTCTCTCTCTCTCTCTCTCTCTCTCTCGCTCTCTCTCGCTCTCTCGCTCTCTCCCTCGAACAATCAACTATGGAAGAAGTCGCGAGGCGTTGATGAGAAAAGAAAAGGAAAAAACGGGTTTCGTCATCGCGCCGCTCGTCCACTATCGCGTTTACTCCTCTTTTCCTCCTCTTTTCCTCCTTTTATCCCTTTTCGCCTTTCTGCGCTCGTTCCTCGCTCGACGAGCAAGAACTTCCATCTCTGCGGCTAGAAAATGGATACGTCGAGTACCGGACGCGTTTTCTCTCCACCGATTCCGCGGCTGCTCCTCTTCCTTTTCCCTCGAGCCCTACACCGACACGAGGCGAAGACGCGATTCGACGCGATTCGACGCGAGAATACGAGATAATCCGAGAGAGTATCTCCGCGTGTCGAGGAGACGAGAGACGCCAGCTGCTCTCGGCGGAGATAAATACGAGGTGTGAACGCAGCGAAATGTAATAGGATGGATTCGTGGAGAAACCGGAACCGACCGGAGATATCTCGCGTTCGAGGATTTCGAGGATTTCGAGGATGCATTTTCCTGTCCGTGGCATTCGGTGCGTGCGTTGGATCGAACGTAGGAGTATCGGAAAGCCGAGAAATGGTTGGAGTTCGGAGAGGGAGCGAGACGCTCGCCGACATTTTCACGTTTGCGGTCAGCGCCAACGTTCGGCTCTGGCCTCCGCAGAGCGGATGTGAAAACGTCGCGACGAATACGTTGCTCTACGTATGCGCGTTCGGAGCACGTAGTATCGTCTACCGCTCGAATAGGCGCCGTTTCCCTACGACTCCGTCGTTGCATCCGCGTTGCATCCGCGTTGCGTCCGACCCTCCGACCTCCGGACTTTCGGAGCGATTCGTCGGTTGATTTCGATACCCTAACGCGTACTTACGTACCTTCGACGAACCGCAACGTAGATTACATTTGTGAAATCGACGATTTACCTCGCCTCGCCTTTAATTATCCATCGAACGCGATACTAGACGTTTGGGGATTTTGCCAGAGGTCGCGCACCCCGACACCCGAGGAACGAAAATCTCGTTCGAGTCGCTCAACAGTCGTTTAACGCTCCTCCGTCCTCCGTCCTCGACCTTGCGATATCGCGCGAAAAATAAATAAACCTCTCGCTCGTTTTCGTTTCCCTCTTTAAAAAACGCTCTTACCCGCGATTCACGCAAAATTTCGAGTTGGAACGAGCGTTCGAATGAACCGAGAGAAACGCGCATCGTTGCGTTCGCCGGCTTATCTTCTTTCGACGTCTAGAATTTTCTGTACCCATACGTTGGAAAGCATAACTCGGGTAAGCTATACTTTATAAGCTCACCGAAGCGTAAATTTAATAATATCGATGCACGCGAGAGCCAATAATTATATTATTTTACGTTACATTTTAATTCGGTCATCGCGTAATTTATCTCCGATACATAAATATTTGTTCTTCTTACCTCCCGTAAACAAAAATAATCGAACCGCTTATCCGACGCTCGTATAAAAGTAGATAAAGACGACGCTCGTTACGGTGATAAATACACGAAAAAACAAAACGTATCTAGGGAGGAAAAATACGCGCAAAATGGTCGAGGCGATGAAAAAAAAAAATGACTCGCAGCGGGTTGATGTCAGCCATGGCTTTTCTAGACTAGACTTACAAATTTTCCTCTCTTCCAAATTCCAAGTGTTTTTCGCCAAGATTTTTTTCTCTTTTCGATGAAAATGATAAATTAAAGAGTGATCTAGATGCATGCGCAACGACAGAAATACGATCGAAATTTATACAACTGCAACACATAATTACCCATGGTGTACAAGTGAGGCTAATTTACACGTTATTTATCTAAAATATGTTACCATTGTTCCACATCATTTAGATTCGCGAAGCTTTTATCGAACGTTTGACCTATTTAACGTTGATAAAGTTCCAAAAAGTGGGAATTTTTTGAATTTTTTGAATTTTTTTAATCAAAAATATTTATTCAACGAATAATCCGAAACGATGAATCGAAAGATGGTAAATATTTTATCTTTATTTTACGCGCATAGACGTGTTTTTATGATCGCGCGTAATGTAAACACTTGTTTAACAATCCATAATCGTTTCTTACCGTTGGATTCAATATTTTTCTAAAAATAATTTACGCGTCTTCGTTCAAACGTACGTATCCGTCAAATTTCGTGTATCGATCAAATTTACATATCTATCTTTAAATACGTGCATTGGAATACGATAAATCAAGCTATTTATTTAACGTTACCATAGTTAACGTTAAAACGGAAATCGTGTAAAAGGAGATTCGATAAAATTAAATTTTACAAATTGAACGATTTATTATTTTTTAACGCGAGATATTTATTTACTCGCTGTTTCAAACGTTCAAATAAAGATGCGTAACACTGTCACAAGTAAAAAACAATATTTGTAATTTTAACGACACCGACATAATTTCAGAAAGTTGGTTATTTTTCTACCACGAAAAGTAATCGAATATATCGAACGAATAAATATTATATTTAATTTAACGCTGCTCGCGGTTTTTTTACGGACGGTAAAGGAAAAGAAAAGTTCTTGGTAATTAATTTGTAAATAACGTTGGGTCTGGTTACATAAGAAAACGTTGAAATTATTTGAATTTAAAAGATCGTCGTTAGAGGCGTTAAACATCGACGAGGTTAACTACTTTGGGTTAAAGTTTAGAAAAATAAAAACTTGGAATATACGTTACATATTTCGCGATTTAAGTTCGACCGATTACAGTAATGTTTTACATTGTACTTGGAACGAAAAACAAAGATAACAATGAGAAAATGGCAATGACGTATTTAAACGGTATCGTAACGAAATTGCGAAGAAAATGGGCGTTCGGAGGAGGAAAAGTATCGTCAACGTAAATATAGTTAAAACCTTATGCGCTGTATTAGTTGCTTCTTTGCCATGATATTTTGACGAATTTGCAATGACTGTCGAGACTCTTCGGTCGGTGTCACCTTCCTCGCTGTTTTGAAAAAACCAAGCGGTACACACCTAGAAAAATATCTGTTTAGTATTTCGAAGCGCCGCGAAGGGTTGCGTGTGTATGCGTCTGTGAATGCGTCTGTGAATGCGTCTGTGAATGCGTCTGTGAACGCGTCTGCGCGCGTGCATGTGTGTTCGTGCGCTCGTATGCTCCCGTCTCGTCTGTCGTTGTCGAGGCGCGGCTCGCGTTTACACGCATATATACGCTCGCATACGCTTTCAAGGAGAGAGAACTAGAGATTATCCGTTGCTGGCGCGCCAAGCCGAAAAGAGAGAGGACACCAAGGTTGAGTCTGGTCAGCAACCTTCGACGCTTCTCTCTGTCTACGATCTTCCCTGCACAATTGCACATTCGTCGTCCCTTTTGACCCTTTTGAGTTTATCCCAACGCGAGTCTTCGCTCGGCAACGTACTTATAATATTGTTATGGTATGGTATGGCTTGGCTTACGAAACAAATTTCCCCATCGACTTTCACGGTAGGTTTTATAAGCTGGATACGTTATTTCCGCTCGTTCCAAGGTACTCGTTCCAAGGTACTCGTTAAAAGGTACTCGTTAAAAGGTACTCGTTCTTTAAACGCCGTTCGAAATTGTAGAATTTTACTTTATAGCTTAGCCAGTCGTTTTCGACAATATTCTGTTTGCTGATTTCCTTATCTCTTATCGTGTTCTCGATTCGCTTAATTAAAAAACTTTCTTTCCACTTGTCCTGTCGTGCTCTACCGTCTGCTCTCGCGAAATAACCTTAATAATATTTTTATTTGCGATGAGTTCATTTTCAGTGCACAAGTTTTCATAAACATTTATTTTATTTATAAAATAAACCGTCGAGTATACTCCTTTTGAACAATGGTTATTAGTTCTTCCTTAAATTACTTTTTCTTTGTTTTTCTAAATTTTCAACCCGTATTATCTAACTAGATACTTATTAACTGTGCTATGCGTAACTAACGAAGCGTATAATATTTCTTATATTTTAATCGAGTAACGACTTTATAACGTTCTTTGAATATATTTTTAAAAATTTTAGTAAGAACTTAGGATATCGATACCTCTTCGATTATTATTTTTGACAGCGCTTTTAAACGAGATATATTTTTCTATTTGTAATTTGGTAACCGTTACTTATTTCAGTACTGAATATAAATCTGGTATGAAAATGAAGATCCCGACCGGTGGTTCTGGTAATGGGTATTATGGACACGAAAGCAACGTTATCTCGTACTTGGACAACGTCGAGTCGGATGCGGATGTTCCAGCGACGAGCGAGGCTGATTTCTCTGAATATATGTGGATGGAAAACGAAGAGGAGTTCGATAAGCAGGTAAATTTACGTTGAAACAATGATTTGGAGGTTGTAAAATTCTATTCGTCGCTTCTTACGTGTATAAAAGTTGATATTTTATAGATATATTTTTATGCGATGCCCTTGAAGGGTCTCGATTCTTTATACTAAAATGATATTTCTTTCGTTTAAAGGTACTCCAACAGTTGGAAGAAGAAGAATTAATGGAAGAATGTTTGGAAGCGATGTTGGAAGAGGAGAGGCAGCACGAAAGAAATCAGACCTCCAGTGCTTGGTGTACAGCTACGAGTACGGAAAACAATGGTGCCGAACTGTGCCAACAACTGAACAGCTTACGAGTCCATGATGACATTGCTAAACAAGTATGGTTTATGTAAAATTACTTTTATTTAAGTTTGATAATATATAATTTTATCCGCTTTGTTTATTATACAGTTTCTTTTGATAAGAAAAAATCTAGATGCTATTGTAAATATTTATTTCACAAAAATGAAATTTTAACTTTTTTTAATTTTATAGTAGTAATTATATAGTAATCTCGTTAACTCTTATTCTCTTATCTCGTTAACTTGCTATACAAATGTAAATATTACAAAAATAATACTATTTGTGCATATATTTTTCATTTATTTTTTTTTAAATAAAATTGTTGTATATATATATATATATGTATATATATCTATGTTAAAGCTAACGATTTTAACAATTTTAATAACAATTTTAACTTTTTTTATAGAGTACATTAAACCCGAATGCAGCGGAATTCGTGCCCACCTTCAAACTGAGTACACCACCAGAAATTAGTGCAAAATCGTCGTAGAGGTTCCTCGATCCAATTCTTACTTTTGTAGAATAACAGATCTTTAAACTACTGCAATGTCCAGAATCCTTTTCCCCTTTTACCCAAGGTCGAATGATTGTCTTCAGAGAATCCTGTTAGGTGTTGCGAGTCAACAATGTAAGATTATAAACGTAAAATTAGATAAAAAAAAAAAGATGCGCAGAGTAGTTATACTTAAAAACGTAAATCGAAAATCAGGTTTAATGCTGTCCAATTTTTAGAGATGTTAATTGTCAAAAAAAAGTGAGTACGAAAGCACGTGTTTGTTTATATATTCACAAAATTTAATATACAACAATTTTATCATCATAGTTTGTACGATCGATAATAAGTTTCTATAATTAATGTTTTAATGAACGGAATCTCCTGCCAGAAACAGATTGTTTTATATAACTTCAGTTTAAGCTGTTCTATCTATTTATCGATAAATAATTATACACTGTTATAATGGTAAAGCATTCAAACAGGTACTTAAATAAAAATCATAGGAGAAGTTATTGTTTTTATAACATAAACGAAAAATATTGTTATATCATTTTTGCTGAACTTGTGAGCCTCGCTTAAAACTAGTCCAGTCATTGAGCTTTTTCTCAAAGACATCCCGGTTTAGTTGATTACATCACAATTCCATTGCAATTTCTTTTATCTTTACTTTCTCTCTCAAGCTCAAAGTAAGGCATAATAAAACACGTGCAACAAAAATAGACAAATATAGTCAAATAATAATCGTATTAAAAATTAATCAAATTGTTATACGTTTTAAGTATTTACATATTTAGATATTTGCAAATGTGTTAAATATTTAAATATTTAAATATCAAGATAATCTAATAAAATTTGTGTCCGTCAAATAAAATTATCTCGAGTGGACTGTCAATACGTGGATTCTGGGCCTTCCATCGGCTCTCTTTCTCTTTTTTCTGTTTCTTTTCTTTTTTTAAATGGACTTTAAAAGATCTCAAATGAAAGTCTAAATCGGGCTGTGAGAGACTCTTTGTTTCGTTCTGACAGTGAGAGTCTGCACATGCTTACTTTCTAAAAGTTTTTTCTATTAAAAAAAAAACAAAAAAAACAAAAAAAAGACATCTTACTTTGGAAATTTTGATAGATTTTAGATGACAAATATAAATCTGCTATGTTCTAATCATAATATATAAATAGTCGAATAAATGGTGAGTGTACTTTGAGCATTTTTTGTTGTGAATTGCAGTAGTGCGCAGGAAAAAAAAAGAAATATATGCATCGTAGATTAAATACTCAAATTTTTGTGTTATTCTTGATTAAATAATATCTTTTATTTAAATTAACGTACTTTTATTTTTAATATAATAAATACTCCAAATAATATACATAATAGTATTATTTCTTACTCTTTACGATGTTATTTTGAATAACTGTTTCGTTCAAAACTAACAAATTTTTAACTTATTCTACCGTCTTTAAGTTAATTTTGGTATTCGATGTAATATTTAGGTTATTTTTATCTGTAATTTGGATATACAAAAATTTGAGAAAAGCAACTCAAGTATTTCTTTTTTTTTATCTGATTAGCGGTAAAGATCAGGTCCTTGATGCTAATATCCTTTTATTATATATTAGAACGCTTGGAGTTAAGGATTATAAACTTTTCTACTAAAACCTTAAATGGATACCAACTTGGAATGGCTTTTAAAATTTGAAAACCCAAGTATTAATAAGTGCTTATAATTTTTGACTAAGTCGATGATTTATTTGTACTCGTTCAATTTTAATACTGATTTAAGTAGTTGAACCACAGAATTAAACGATGGATTTTTTCTTATCATTTTGGCCACGACAAAATTATCACGGAACAGCTTTGCTCGACGAAAGCTACTGTTTAGAAACTTCTCATTGCGCAATAAAATTTTTTTAATCATAGGAGTCGAATACCTCGATGGTTAATTATTTAACGATGAAAATATTGTATTAGCGTTTACAACAGTCACGAGTGTAATTGTATAAAAAAATGAAGTTTCCTTTGAGAATACACAGGGTGTACAAATGTATTCTACGAGAACCTGGTTTTATCAATTTTTATTTCATGCTGGTTCACTAGATTCTAAGAGTTGGATAATTAAATCAAATAAACAATATCCTGCCAAAAACAAGTCTGAGCTAAATAGCCACAATTTCATTATTATTTGCTTTCCGAGCTTCGATTAGTATGTAATGGATTAAGACAGTTTTAAATTTCTGTTGTAAGAACAGTTTTATGCTAGTTTGAATGACTAGATTGTTTTTGTTAGTTTTTTGCATGTAATCGTGAAGTATTTTTATTCAAATCTGCATCTAATTTGCGAAATCCTATTTACATGAGCTAAGAGGTTGATCTTATGACAACATTAAACAAAGCTTTCAAAGAGATTTCGTTATCTGTACTTCTAAGAACTGTTTGGAAGGATCACGCGTTTATTTTCATTACCGAATGGAATAAATATTTATATATTTCATCCTGAAGAATTCTTTTAAGTTTTTTTTCAAGTCTTACGAAGCGAAGAAACGGCGAAGCTCGCTTTTCTTGTTTGCACATTTTTAATAATAGCCGATGGCTTTTTAAAAAATTTGTATTTCAGTGTAGACAATGGACCCTTACAAAGTGATGGTCAGATTCTTGACTCGGTAATTCAAAGAAAATGGCGGAGATTATCGCGATACATCTCAATATCTGACTAAACAGGGCTTTGTTGTACTAGAAGTGCTCAGCTTGTACAAAAGCTTGAATAATGTGTCGTAATTCTTGGACCTGAATCTGTGGCTTAATTAACTGCGTAGATACTTATTTATATCTTTGAAAATTATTACAAACGGTCGATGCATGCGTTACGATTAGAAAATACTAATTATTACAGTTTGTATGCTTGCATTTGTGTGCACGACTCTTTTACATTGCGTTAGGCTGAGAGTTCGAATAATCACAAATTTTTATTTGAGAGATGTGCATTTCCCGTTTCGAGGCAGTCTTCCAGTCATTGTTCAAGTGTTTCTGAAAAAAGACCCGACGGTAATCGAAGACTCTCGGCATCACGCACACAAGCACATAAAATATTACGGGGAAAAAATTCGTAATTTTTAATTTTTTTAATCTTACACGTAATCGTAGACGAACACATAAAAATCATTTTACATAAGCGCATTGTTTATGTACATGATCAAAATAAATATTATTATCAAATTATCGTACAATAACAAAATTTTTTTCCCGTTATATAAAAAATAATTCGTAACTGTATAAAAAGAAAAAAAAAAGGTCATAATTACGTATATCGCTTTTGGCTAAAGAAAACTGGCTTGTGATTTTTTAGGAGGAACATTTTTATTGTGGCAATTTGCGTAAAAAATAATAATAGAGCGTCAAGATAAAAGTAATGTAAAACTTGCCTTACAACAATATTACATAGATTTTTGTTTATCCATTTTTTATATGTTTTTATGATTAATTCACAAAAGAAGGTATTTCTCGAGTGGATCAAAATTATATTTATAAAGTGAAAAATTATGTAATTTTTGAATAAATTTCGTCTATGTATTCAATTATTTATGCCCATGTATACGATACATATAACAAAATGTACAATTGCATACATCTGAGGTTATATGTGTTTATATATTGTTGTGTGAAGACGAAATTGTTTCCTTAAATCATAATTTATGTGTAATGTCCGTTTCCCTGTGTGAAATTTCTTTCACGGATCTTTCACAGTCTACAATGTATGTAGTGCAGTGATTGAAAAATCAAGAGGATAAAGGATTTATTTGTACAAAAAATAAAACTGATTACCTTTCATCTTGAGAGAAAATGAGAGAGCGAGAAAGTGAAAGAAAGAGAGAGAGAAAGAGAAAGAGAGGAAGAAATGTAAATTTATCATTCGACGTAATCGTCAACTTATTTTTCGACTACTCTTATTCTTTATTAATTCTTAATAATTTGGCAACCGGATATGGTTGATTCGCTTCGAATTTGTAATATAATATTATTTTTCTCAACGATTGGGAGTCAAATGTAAATGCGTGATATTATTCTATTTTTTTAGCGAAGCGGATTTTACTAGAATGCGAGCAAAGTGTTTCAATGGCATTTCGCTCGACGGTTAGTTTTAAGAATCGAAATATTATCGCGTGACACCTTTAGTTGTATAATGCGAGAAATGTATTTTTGATTGTATTTTTTTCAACGGGATAAACGTAAAAAAAAACTCAGCAATATAAATGTTTGCTCATAAAGGATCACATATACTTTATTATGTAATTACACAATGTTTCATATTATTTAAAGTCTCAATACAAACAAATCTTAGCATTTGCGATTTTCATTTTATCTTCATTATTGTTTATAGCATTTAACAAGTAGCATTAAAAAAAAAAAAAAATATTATGTATGTAAAACACCAAAAACAAAAGTCTTATCAATTATTTAAAAAATCCTTCACCCTCAAGTTGTTTTTCTTTTGTCATTTGCTTAATGATTACATCACATTTTACTTTTTTACGGAAGACACAAATTAACCGCACAATCTGAATAAATTTTGACGATTATTATTAATTCTCATGTCGTTTAAGTTTTAAAATAAGTTACTTTTAACATGATTTATGGTTATATAAGTTATTAGTTTTTACATTATTAAAAAAAATCTGTGTACATTTTTATTAATTCTGTTTTCATACAAGTGTAGACAACGAAGTCGAAGCCTCGAATCGTACAAAGAGAATAAATTCAGAATCATTAGAGCGAACGATAAGTAGAAGAGAGAAAAAACTACCTTTCAAATGTTTATAACAAGCATAATCACGATATACAGTTACAGTAAGAATATGTGACTATCAATATATTGTATTCGATACATAATTCATAAGTATTAAGAAATAAACACTGATTTTTCCATTAGAAAGGTTTGCCATTTTTTAAAAAGAATCTCGATATTAATAATCATACGCAAACTAATAATTGTTTTGACATTTTTACGAGTTGATAAAAATCATACGAATGTTCTAAAA
Organism: Dolichoris vasculosae; assembly: GCA_018907195.1. Classification (NCBI taxonomy): domain Eukaryota; kingdom Metazoa; phylum Arthropoda; class Insecta; order Hymenoptera; family Agaonidae; genus Dolichoris; species Dolichoris vasculosae. The sequence goes on from JACCHY010000003.1 coordinate 6,215,378, forward strand.
TTTATAATTAAACAGGGAATTCGATTTAGATAACTGGATTGCCTTTAAATTTACGTTTGATCTTTCAAAAAACAATTGAAATTGGTCTATGATTAATTTGGCGTTTATCATATATTTTAAATGTAATTAAGATAGTTCTTAGCCTTAAAAATAAGCAAAAAATAGGATATTCTTTTTCTATGCGTCTTAGCTTAATATTACCTTACATGTAGTTACTTCTAATTAAGAGTCTTTTTAATTAACCCTGTTATAATTTTGTAAATAAAGAATAAATTTAAATTAATTTCAGAAGAATTTACAAACTATTTTCTTTTATTCGTCTACTTTTATATTTATTAAATTTTATATATGTTTTTTTACAAATAAACGTTTGATATTTAATTAGATATATAAAAATAAGAAGACTATTAAAATTTCGAAAATTTTAAATAAATAGACGTCATTCAAATTTCTTTATAAAATTTTATTTTTTGTTTTCAATATAAATGTATGCGGTAAATTATAAATTTTACATCTTCGGAACTTAAAAATTTGACGCAATTTCAATACAGACGTACTTTTGTTTTCTGCGCTTATACATAAATCATAATTTATATAACGGATAATTAACAGAATACAAGTATATAAAGTACAATTTTTAGAAAGTAGTATTTATCGCAATCGTAACACTTTCGTTAGTTCAGTAAAATAATTCTTTGTGTTTTTTCGATAATTTAATAAAAGTTATTTTATCTTAGTTATTTCGTAAGAAAAAAGAATCCCATCGTATAATTTTTAGGAATTAATTTTTTTATTTTATATTGCTTCGGTGTAGCACGTATACACGATTTTATCTTTTATTACCAAAGTAGCTAACATTATAATAATTCAACGTCGCTAAAATTTTAAAAATTATTCTACATATTTTTATAATATGTATTTATAATAACGAAAGAACGAAAGAAATTAATTAAAAAAAAAGAAAAAAAAAACTATACGATTAAATATTAATTTTTTTCACCGACCGAGAATAACCATCGTAAAAAAGCCTTTATCAATGTTGCGTCGAACGCCGATGAAAACTTACTTTAAAAAACCGACGATTATACTTCGCGTTTGGCTACAAATAGCCGTAAGAGATAAGTCATAAAAAGGAGTCAGTCGAGTTTCAACGTTAGTCCTGGTCTAATTTTTTCTCACTCTCTTAGGCGATAAATAATATAGTTATTCGATTATTAGCTAATGGATAAACGACTCGCAGATTATATTTACGCGTAGAGATCTTTAATCCCTGGCATTGCGCTACGTTAACTTTGTTGCAACTACGTATTTAGGGGTTGTCGGGAGAAAAAAAAGCGTTCATCGGTGTCGTCGTTCGAATTCGATGTACCGATAAAAAGTACGTATATCCGTATTGTTCTTCTTGCATCCGCCGAGACGGCAAGACACGATCTCAAGGACAACGCGCAAAACCGATCCGCTGGACGTACAAACGCAGGTACGACGAGCTACGACGAGCTCCGAGTTTTTTCTCGAATTTCCCAGTCGGAAGGAGGTACATTCTTCCCCCGTAGATGCATTCTAAGTACGATACTTGAGTAAGCGCGAGCGATAGATAAGAAATAATTTTTTAAACTAGAGTAGGGAGTCGATTGAATTACCGCACAGTTAAGTTCCTTACAATCATCCTTACAAATTCATTATAAAAAGTCTTTATTTTAATGGACTAACGAATACGTTAGAACTACTTTAGACGCTTTCGGTGGGGCTTTGGAACTCGGAAAGCGCATGAATAGGGTTCTGGACCTTTTTCTGCGAGCCCTTGCGCACCTTTGCGCGGACCTCTTCGGGTCGCTCGGGACGTACGAGTGGCTTCTTTTCCGGGGCCTTCATCTTCCATACGACGATTGGGGACTGCAACGAAAAAGGCAAAGTCTTATTTCGGGCGAGCAACAAATATTATTTATTCGCTACAGATTTGTACGATTGAAAAACAAAAGTAGGCGATCGATTCTTTTCAGCGTTACTGGTTTTTTTGTTTTTCTGTTTTTTCGTAAATACAAATTTTTAAATTGCCTTGTATTTCGATTCCATTTCAATGTTTTATGTACAATATACAATATTGATTTACGATCCGTGATCGCACATAGCTCGCATTTAATTTTCAAGTTTTTCTCTGTGTAACTATAATTATTAATTCGTATATCGTATAAATAAAGTTGCCTTTAAAATACAATCCATAAAAAATTTAATTTTTTCATATTTTAAAATATAACGCGCTTCAAAATGTTTACTCGTTAGTTGCTTAAAAAAAAGAATTAAACGTCCGTGGACGAATACGCGTTGAAATATTTGTATCGGTGATTCTTTAACTAGTATAACACAATCAGATTGTTTAAATACTTTAAATAATATTTACACAGATCGATGCATCTAATTTGCTACCAAAGTAGTAAAAAGTTAGTTCATCTTCGATTTTTATATTTTTAAATGTTTTAGAAAGAATATTTTTTGCAAAAAAAACTTTAATAAACTTTTGAACTTTTTGCAAAAAAACTTTGATAAACTTTTCGATCGATCGTTGAAAAAAAAAAATTATGATTAAGCGATACAATTTTTGATAATACATTTAATATATTTATTATTGTATCACCTTTCACCTTCTTTCACAAATACAAGAATAAATTCTGTGATAATAAAATTTAATTAAATTTAACGATTTGACACAGATACTGGTAGTGACTAAAAAAAATTGTTATATACAATAGTTATTAAAGTAAATTAAAAATAAATAACTTTAATGACTACAATTAAAAAAAAAATTTACAATTTCAAAAGTAAAAATTTTATTTTTCAAAAATGAAATTTCTTTTTCTAATTAGTTTCCTTAAAATTATATAAAAAAAAATATATTGTAAAAATATTTTGTGATGTTATACTTACATACTATATTGTCCAAAGGTAAGTTAGCAAGCAATAAATATAGCTTTTATTAGCCAAAATTTATATATGTACATACACATACATTATAAAAACTATAAGAATTATTTGTAGAGTGAAGCATATAAGGAAATACGTTAAATTATAAAAATTTATTAAACGTTCTATGAAATTTTAAAATATTGTGCGTGAATTTTGTTTGATTTATTCGGTAAAAAATATTTAGCTTACAATTGCTTTTCTAGTAAGTGCTATAAATAATAGGTATTTACAAAGACGGTACACAACATTTGTCTAGTCAAAGGGGTTTCGGATGCTAAGAAAGTTTTAATTTTCATTTATATTAATTTTTTTGATGAAATGCATATATTCAAAATTTAAAGCAGCGATATAAATTACAAGAAACTATAATCACCGTCGAATAAATAAAATGCTAAATCGGTATAATCGTTGAATTATTTAAAAATTGGCAGGATTATTGGTTTTATTTGAAAATTTATTGAAAATCGTATCTTTAAAGAGTATTTTTCTTAACGAGAATTACGGTTGTAATTCTTGGCACACAAGTAGAAAAATTATAGAAAAAGTTTTGTCAGCATCGGAAGACCCTTTCGATCATTATACATAGGTGAAAAGCGTCAGCGAAGCAAATGTTAAGTAAAGCGTTAAGTAAACGTCGACTGTGATTCCGAGGTTAACGTTCGGTCACTTCGACATGACAAAACAAACGAATATATTATCATAACGAGTGTGCGAACGTTATAAATATATTTTACGCCAGTCCTAAATAAATATATCATTTTTGTGCAGGCTTATTTATACTAGTGAAACTGAGTAAGTAATAGATAAATTGTATGATACGGGTAAGTAGAGCAGGAGCGGCTCTCGCGGCCATTGTTTCTCACTTCCATTGTCTTCAATGGTCTATAAACATTGTAAGCCCAAATCTTATTTTTTCAGCTAAAGCTTATCTATCGTATACTGTAAGAGTATTTTCTCTGTCGAATTTATTTTATGTATTATTATTTCCATGAATATTATTGAACACTACCGACAAATAAATTATTTTATCATTTATATGATTTATAAAGATTTATTAAAATTAATATTAAAATTTATCGATACGACGCGTAAAATTGCAAAAGAAATTCGACGCGTTTGCATAAAGTAAGATGGTGTCCATAATACGTCCATAAAATTTGACGTTTCAACATTATTTGCGAGTAGTGTCAACTCGATTTGGATCGTTTTAATCCTTTGTAAAAAAAAAGAAAAAGAATTTGTTCGTTCGTAAATTCCAATTCGGTGTATAAATTAACTCCATTTATTTATTTTATTAATTGTTTTACAGCTCGTATTTATAATAATTTATAATAATCGAAAAAAAGCGAGTTCGGATATTAGAAAACCAAACTTTCGTTAGAAAACCAACTTTCGTGTCGTTACGCGTAGGTATCGCGTAATTATCGCGTAATTATCGCGTAATTATCGCGTAATTATCGAATTATCATCGCGCGAAGTTTCGAACTATTTAAAAGAAAATGTTCGATAACGCGAGAAAAAAAATGTATAACTCAAGTTTCAATTTGTAGGAGGTTGTTGAATCGAGGCTTTGATCCGTAATATTTTTCCGTTCGCATCGACCGTTTAATAAATGAACTGAATTTATCGCTGCAAGTTTGTTTTCGAGGTTCGATAAAATGATTTGAAAGGAATCGACGAGTCAAAAATGAAATTGGATACAATCTCGAGATTTTACTTTTGAAACGCAGCACCGAGAGTTAAAGAATCGTTGAAGAGGTTTATACCGAAACTTCTCATTTTTACAAAAGACCAAAACTTCTCATTTCGTGAAATCCGTTGGAAATATCGAGGAAATAAATGATTAGGCGGGAAAGGAAAACCGAGACTCACCGTGACGGTAGACTGCCTGGGATACTTGGTGCTCGCGACGTAGGAGGCTTTGACCGTTAAGACGACCGCGTTCATGAGGTTCTTCGCAGCCTGGATGAGCGAAGTGGCGCTGTCGAGGCCGGAGACGATGAGTTCCCCGCTGATGTTTTGCACGTCGGCCTTGACCTTGCTGGTGATGTTCATCTGATGGCAGTAGAGGGCGATTCTTTGCAAGTACGCGAGCAGGTCCTTCTTGGTCGAGCTCTCGGGGCATTGGTCGGCAATCTGTCTCGTCAGTTTATCGAGTTTGGTGCCGTACTCGGAGATCTTTTTCGCGGCGTTGATTACGTCCATGGTGGTCTTGAGGGGTCCGCGGCCGCGGGTGAAGTCGGTCATCTCCATCATAATCATGCACATGTGCTTGGCGAGGACGATTATGTCGTTGCCGGCGTCGTCCCATTTGGCCACTTCTCGGTCGAACTTGAGCTTCTCGCTTTTGAAGTGTTCGACTTGCTGCAGGATTTTCTGTTTGTCCTCCTCGGTCATTTTGCGCATGGCCTCGCGGGCAGTGGTTATTCCGCTGATCTCCGGGTACTCGTCGACTCCGTGTTCGCCGGTCTGCGCGCTCGACTTGCTGCGTGTCTCCAAGGTGTAGTGCTCGTCCAGCTCCACATCTTCCGGATCCAAGTCCTCGTCGGCCTGAAAAATTTTCGTCCGATCACAGGGTTTTTTTAGTTTAGTTTCCTCGAGAATCCTCGACATCGTATTCGTTACTTTTTTCTTTTTTCAAAAATTTTTAATCCACCGCGTCGATGTCCGATCGGTATATCGAAACTTTTTTTGTCTTTTTTTTTAAATAAAGATAAGAACATTTATTTACTCAAAATTATTGTATCTCGAAAAGAGAAATTTTCTATAAATTCTTCCTTCGATATGGGAGTTAACTCCCCTAAATTTAAATATTTCTGTATTTTTATGTTTGAGAATTTACAGTCACTGTAAAGTACCTAAAAAAGATAATTTCAAACATTTACCATTTTATCGATTTTTTTTAAATTGCGTATTAAAAAAACTCCTAGTTTTTTATCATCATCCGTAAAGATCATTGTTTTTCAAGCTTCGAACCAGATACAATCCCGCAATGAGTATGTATATATATACTTTTTTTCTATGAATCTGGCTACATCTAGGTAAATACAACCAAGAAATCGTAACCAAATTGTTTTGTACTTAAAATAATGCATTCTTGGTTTTTTCCCTGTCAGCGTTTTACTTTTTAGTTGTAATTAAAAATATATTAAACTATGCAGGAGCAATAAAAGGAGAATTTGACAAATGTCGACGACCGAATAAATACCTTAAAAAAAGGTTCTCAAAACGAAATCACGACAGCAGCGATAGGATTTACGAAATGATCGTTAAATAACGCATAAATAACCCGATAAAGAATTTTTGTACAATTTTTGTAATCGATTCTTCCATCGTTCCGTCGACTTATAAAAATTAATACAATTCCCATTGAATCCTCTCGTGAAAAGGACAAAGAAAACACGTACTCTATTCATAAGCACGGCCCGTCTTATCTCCCTGACCCCGTCGTACACCAGCCTGGACGCGTCGATGAAGTCGTTCTCGTCTACGTCCTTGGGGGGTGTACTGCCGAGCGCGTCCACGGCGACCTCGACCCTTTGCGCGAACTTTGGCATGACCTGTTCCCGCAGTACTTTGACCGCTTCGAGCACTCTCTTTGTGTAAATGCAGGGCTCGTAGTTGTCCATCTCGGCTTGCACGACGTTGCAAACGCGGGCCGACCTGCCCCTGATAGCCCCAGCCGTCCTGTCGAGGGTGTCCGCGTCGCCCTCCTGCAGCGCGAGCACGCACTTGTTCACGTCCTCGAGGATGTGGTTCTCCGAGACGGCGAGGAAGTCGTCGATCGTCGTTATGTCGTCCACGGCCTCGGTCAGCACGCGCACTTGGTTCTCCCAGGCTTGGCGGAACACCTCCATGTTGTCCTGGGCGACCTTGGATCTGGATCGCGCGGCGAGAACTCGCGCCGCGTTTATCACCTGGGGGCAGAGGTTCTCGATCTGGGCCGCCGCGTACCGGACCATCTTCACGCCGTCCTCGTTGCCTGACATGCTGCACACCAAGTTGGCCACCTGAAAAAATCCGGCTCTTTTCAAACTAATCCTCGAGAGGCTTCGAACGAAGACCTTTCGTTGGTTCAATTTGGACGTTGAAACTGATCGACGCGAAACGAGTATCAAGTATGGCCTGATAATATAAGCGAGCCGCTTACGATTATCGACAAAGATATCGCTCGTTTTATTCTCAGCCTTTTATTCTCTTTATACATTTTTATTTTTATAATAAAAATTGTATAAGTACCAAATAAGAACTTTTAAACGGAGCATCGATAACCAACGACGATACGTACAAAATTTTCAAATTAATTAGTCGCGTCCAAAATTTGCTACGAACGTTTCAAATTATTTTTTATGTATCATTTATCATCGGTGAACGAGACCGGTCAAACTTTTCTATGAAAAAAAAAATCGTTATCGAACTCGGTTCGTATAAGTATGGTTTGTAAGAGTACGATTTTATTTTTCTCATTGTAAATGCGTTAATGTTAAAAGTTCGGTGATTGGTAAAAACCGCTCAAAAAATTTGTTTTTCCGGAAGTTGGTTTCTATTATTTTACGGTTATTTCTCGATGTTTTTTGTTGAAAAAACATAAAAGTCAGACTCGACAGTTACATCGCACGTTAAAAAAATATATATAAAAACTTTTTAAATTCCGGCTCAGGTACAATTCCTTAATACATAAAAACATCTGTTGATCACGAAAAATTTACGCCCGTTGAGTTACGCGATATTCGCACGAACGTGGTATGGCAATGTGAGTCGGATGAAGATCATCTCCTTATTCAACGATATGTAATTAAATAAAGGACGTTTGCGAGACGCACCTCGACCAACTTGTTCGCGTGCTCCGTGAAGACGAGGGCGTATTCTTCAACCTCCTTGTCTCTGCCGTTACGAGCAGCTTCGATGAGGACCAGAAGTGGTACACTGGTCTCCAGGAAACTGTCGGAAACATGATCAACCACAGCTTTGCGTAATTGCCTTCTCAGATCTCGTGTTTTTCTACACATGTGATCGATGGCTCGTTCCAGACCTTCCGATTGCTCCTTTACTCCAATCTGCATCCAAATTTATAAATATTAAAATTACGTTTCCTACGATACGATATTATTGCAACACTTTGGGATTAAATTTTCTTTGAGGTCAACCGTATCTACTACATAATGTATGTACTACAAATGTCGGTACATGTCTTTATAATTTATAAGAATTGTAACAAAGATGCAAAGTTCTAGATATAATTTTAAAAATTCTATTGATTAACGAAAAATTAAAGTGCTAGCTTTACGTATGAGTTATGAAATACGATAATTGAAGCAATAGGGCAAATTACAAAAATTTGATTTAATAATTTAATTAAATGGCAATCGATATCTATACGAATTAATATAGATACCAATTATTGAAAATTACCAAAGAAAATTTTTCGCGCGTTTATGCATTGTTTTAATAATAGCATTATTGTAATTTACAAAATCAAAACACACATGTTCACTCGCAAGCAACGGTAAATATATTTGATTAGTAGAATTTTTTAATTTAAAACGAACACCGTTAAATTAGTAAAATAAAATGATTCAATCAATTACGTGGGACAATACATAATTAAATAATCAAACATGGGCATTATCTTTACACGTAGTAATGTTCTTTTAATTCATAAAAGATATAAATTATATGTTTATACGTATCACCTATGAAGTTTGTAAATTTTTTACCATGCATATATTATAAATTACAAAACGTGTATTTTTATTTTATCTTTAAACGAAGAAACTTAAACGAAGAAAAGAATATTTGTTTCTGGTGCCTGAGATAATTGAAACATCTGTATATGCACTTATAAAGAAATACACGTGTACGTGTTTTGCCCATGACTGATAAAAATATGTATTCATCGACAACTACAGTTTAGTAAATACAATAAAATTTTATTACGCGTGAATTGGCAATGTAAGGAATTTACAGGGTTGTTTTGAATATTTACCCTTTTACTAGCTCGAGCGAGTTGCAACTGCCCTCGTTAAACAAAAATAAATTATAATAATGTCAATAATAGATTATGCGAATTAAATAAATATAAAAAAGAAAGAAAATACAATTTATATTTCTATATATTTGTGTATTATTGTGCATCGTTGTATTCGTGTGCTTGAGCTAAATTTATACAAATAAAATAAGATATGCAATAATTTTTATTCACTACAAAATACTATTTTTAATATAAATTTATAAACAAATTTTTAAAAATATACACTTTATTTTTTAACACGAACAATTTAAAAATTAACATAACTTTATTAAATATTTGAAACAATGTAAGAATAATATAGAATTATATATTTACTTTGAGAATAGAGTTAACTAACACAAGTGCTTTCACAAAAATTGATTATTTATGTAGTCTATAAACAATTAATTTAAGTACATTTACTTATTTACATTTATCGAACATAAATAGAGTATATAAAAAAGAAAAGAAAGAGGAAAAATCGTTAGTAAAATTTTGTAATCCATGAAATATTATTTTTTAAAAATATAAACGATTAAAGCTCTTATCGATAGTCAAAGAGAATTTTATTTGTATTTTATATAATATATTTTTACGTAAAACTATATTTGATCTATTGATTTTTATTTATTTTATTTGTTTAAATTTAATCTCAGACCTAAAACTATTTATAATATTTTCGATAAAACGATAAATTGGTCAATATAATTATATTAATAAGAAAAAGAATGAACATTAACGAAAATATGAATTTTCGTAATCGGTAAACGAATGAATATGTCGATAATTCTAAATTTAATATATAAAAAGGACGTATCGCATTTTCTGACACGGAATAATATTTTTTGAGAGTTGTTCCGTTTTTCACTGTGGTCTTCACAAATGAATTAAAAAATTTAAAATGTATTCCAGTATAAAATAAAATACATTTTGAATTTTCATAATAAATAATTATATTTAAATATTTAATAATTTGAATTTTAAATTAAAAATTTATTAAAAAGTACTATTTGAAAATATAAAGTTGTTTGAATAATAAACGATCGTTCGAGATCAAATTTTTCCCAACGCTTCGAATCTTAGAAAAATCGCAACTGCGAATAAAATAATAAAGTTTTAAAAAGTTGCAACGTGTTAAAGATATTTTCCTTCGAATCTTGTTTTTCCTTTCTTACGTGGATATAAAATGAATATAATGTAAGAAAAGTTTTGGAAACGAATCGTTGGTCATTACGAATCAGTAACATTTGTTCCTGCTGTTATTTCGGTTACATCGAACGATAAATTAATATTATTTAAGATTCATTTGATTCCATTACACAATCTATTAAATGGATTAAATTATCCAGTGGCTGACCTATAGCGTCGTGAGTTTCATAATCTCTTTAATACATCTAAATAGATACAATGAAAAAATGACGATACAGAGTTGCTCGTTGCAATTGGAGGATAGAGGATCAATTGGATGGTACAAAGCAATGACCGCGTAATGGAATAAAGGCGTTGGTCGGCGAGGAAGAGTAATTACGGAGCTAAGAGTAAGTCCGTCCGTATCTTATGTAAAAAATACATTCTGAAAAATATTTTGAAGGAGGAACCGATGCTTAACGACCAACGATCCGCGAGCGTAAGGAGCTCGAGACCGAGGAAACCAAGTCTTAAGTTGAACTTACGTTGTTCATGTACTCGCTGAGCAGATCCTGGAGCGCCTGTCTGACGGCGTTGCACTCGGCGACGATGCGCTCGCGGCGCTCGTCGCGCGTGCACGAGGAGTCGGCCATTAGGGCGGCCCCGCTGATGATGCTCTCGAGGCGCTCCTCGAGACTCGGCCGGGTGCGCACCTCGTTGTAGGCCAAGGGCGACATGACCATGCGCTCGTCGAAGTCATCGAGGGCGGCCGCGAGTTCGCCGGGTCCGTCGTACGGGTGCTGATTTTCCCCGGGTGTCTTACCCTGAGCCACGTCGTTTATCGTGTTCACGGCTTCGCAGACCTGGTAAAAATGTCAATCCCGCGTCAATCCAACGTCAATCCAACGTCAATCCCACGCGATTCCGTTACTATCCAGGGCAAACTTTACCAAGTTATCTTTATCCTTGATCCTACGTCGCACGATACGGCATAAGATACGAGATAAATATTCTTTCGATTTTACCGAATACGCAACGGCGTTGTTAAAATAAACAAATTTTAAAAAACGTGAGTCACCGGTTAATCGTCGGATAAGTTCGCATTCTTTTCCGATCGATCATTGTACAATTATTTAGAGCACGTGACTGGTAACAAAGTTTTTTTAAAAAATAAAGTTGTACAAATTTCCGTGACCAAATGCGGCTCTTATACTCTTTAAACGACTGCCTATTTAAGAATTTTATTTTATCTTGTTTTACCAAGTTTATAGAATTTCGGTTAAAGGTGTTCGTACAACAATGTTCAGATTCAAAAGATTAATTTTGCAAATTGTAAATTAATCTTGGATGTAAGTCTTAATATTATTTAAATAAAGCATTTTTTAAATATTCGTACGTATTAAATTATACTTTTTGTTTAACGTAAGTATAGATACCGTTGAAAATGTCGTGACTAGACGTAAAAATAAACACACCTGTTTTAACACGTAATCTCGATTAGCTTTGGCAGCAGCCAGTTCGGGATGTCGTACGTAAACTTTTGAAGCTGTCAATAACATGGTTGAGTGTTTTTTCAGAACAGCGCGTGCAGCAGCTAAATCATCGCGCAATTGAGGGTCTTTTAATTCTTGTTGACGCTTGGCCGCCTGATTCATTAATTCCGATGCATTTCTACCAAATTGTTTTATGTTGTCTAAAAGTTCTCCCTGAGACGAAGCGTTTTTCAATTTCTTCAGGTCGTCCTCAACGACGTGAAGAGATTTTAATAATAAATGAACATCAACCATATCTGCCAGGATGAGTAAACGAGTTACAGCCGAAAGTAAATTTCTAGCTGCACGAACCATATTTCCTCTTTTTAAAGATGAGCACGGGTCTTCGGAGAATTCTCTGTAATAGAATTAGATTACAAAGTGATTCGTTGACAAAGATTAGAAATTTATTGCTATTTTACGTTTATTATTTTTAAACATTCGACGGAATCATCCTAATATTCTGAATTTAATAATTAAATAACGTAAAATATAGTTGCAGACGATTACATTTATACTCTAATAATTACCTAGCTGCGATGCTCATGGCTGAACCGGTCTTTCTCACTTCTTCGACGGCGCTTAGCATTTCAGCGGTGATGTCTGGATTCTCGTATGCAATTTGTTCTCCCTTTTCGATAAAATTTGTAGTTGCTTTTTCGACAGCTGCGACGAGAGCACTGGCTCTTTTCGACTTTCCCTTCTTTTTCTTACTAGGGCCCTTTGTGCTGACTAGCGTAGTCACTTGAAGAACGAGCGGCTCTAAAGTTTTCTCCACCGACATGGTTCTTATTTCTAAATTCTTGGGATCCCATTTCAGGGTGATTGGACCAAAGTGATCCGACATTTTTAGTTGCATCACTTCTCAATTATCTAAAATAATTATAGCGCAATTAATAAATACTCTTAGGAATATTTTTTTCTATAAGTTAAGTAAGTCTAGAATTAAGTATTCGTCGTTAAGAACGATATTTTATAAATATACTTTATCGAGTTCTTTAGATTTTCCCCTTATTAACTTATCGTAAGAATAAATTATTCGATGGAAATTTACAATTTGCGTAATAAAATAAGATTAAACGAGCATCTTTCGGTATAAAAGAACAAAAACTAAATCCATAGCTAACTTTTATCTGTATAAGGAAAATTTATACATAATTAAAGAAGTTAAGCAAGTATAAAATCAATCGACGCTCGACAGAATGGCAGATTTTGTTCGTTTGAGTAATCTACTTATTAACGACTCGATCGAAATATCTTTTGTTTAAAAAAGTCAATCGTTTGTACTGGTCGAGAGATTTAGAATCGTCGTTGGTAACGTTTGAAGTAATTTATTATTTTCGTCACATTATTCAAACGAATATCTCGTTAAAGAAAAAATTATTATACTTTAAATATTTTAAATACTTAACTATTTATATTTATCCAATTCGAGAAGTAGAGTTGAGGAAGCGTCAAATTGTATTCAACAGATAACAAAAATAGTAACGCCTTCTATTGTGATTCATACAAAAAACGATTCGAGCATTCGTAAAAATTAAATATTCTCCATTTCAACAATATTAAAAATATATCGCCGAGCTGACTTTAACCGAAGGATGCTTGGAATAAATATATTTTCTACGGTAAAAGGGGCGTTCGAACGATCGCTTATCCGAATTTCGAGTGAATCATAGAGAAGATAGAAGGAAATCTTGACAGCTAAATGCCCCAGGAATGTCTGCCATTCTCTCTCTCTTTCTCGCTCGCTCTCTCGCTCTCTCTGTTCAAGGATCGAAAAAACGCGCAAGGCTTACTCGCAACTCAAACTCGTACGTACCTTCATATAACGATTGTAACGATGAAAAAACGAAGCCAGCTTTTCGCAAACGGTAATATTATGTATAAAGGAGACCTTTGAGTTCTACTTTAGCGCACGGAACTCGAGGTTTCGTCGGCCGTGGTCGCCTCTTCTTTGCGCTATCATGGAGTGCCACTCAGACTCGGGCACACACCTTTCGAGTTTTCATTCATGACGTCACGACGCCTCCACTGCGTCAGCCAGCCTGGGCATATTACTTTCGAATTGGTGGGAGAAAAGGTGTATTCGAGTGCACCGTAGCATTGTTGCCAAATGTACCGCGTCGTGAACTGGGTTTGGCTCTTATTTAAATCCCTATTTTCTTGAACGTGCGACTGCATAATTCGCTGTTCGTTTGCCGGACCTTGTTTTTCCATAAAATTTTTCCATAAAATTTTTCCATAAAATTTCACCCTGTTCATACCGGCTAAATATTTTTAATTATTTATGGTTTACGAGTAAGTCGCGTCGCAATCTTAATATCCGCGTTTTATGTTAATTTCGCAGATAAACAAGGTATATACAATTTGTGTCGTTTCAAATTGTGCTCGTCAATAAAATCATGAATATTTCGTTTAAAAAAATTGCTTTTATATGCGTATACAATCTTTCTTAAATGTACTTTGTAATTTTACTTCCAATATTTTATATAATTAAATTACTAGAAAGACGTCTGTATTTTTTAAATAACATCGAAATGATTTTTAATTTACAGAAATATTTTATTTTTATAATAATTTAATTCTGCGATGCTGTCTTTTATATCTCCGAGAGCTCTATGATTTCCTGTTTTCTTCTTCTTTTTTCTATCAACTTGTTTGTTCCACCGTCTAAAAATTGTTAAATTGAGTTAAATAAGGTTTACCTACTTAAATTAAGCGATCAAAAAATTTATTTCTTACTTAACCAATTCGTTAATAGACGATACATCGATGACATCTTCGCTTACAAAGTCAAAGATACGCGGCATGTATTTTTTAAGAAATACCTTATCCATGTACAGACAATTACCTGCTATGGGACAAGTATTGTATACGCTGTACTTTTGTAAAAACTTTATTAATTCCTCTTCTGCCATTTTTTCATCGAATATAGAATTTCTCGATGCATCGATCAGCCCTGTCTAATGAAAATAATAAATATGACCGAATAAATTTGTACGTATCTTACAACGGAGTATACTTCTAATAAACAATATTAATGCATTTTTAATAAAATAACGTTCGTAAAGAATCCAAAGCTTAACTTTAGTTTTTTGTACAGCGACGATTAACGATGCGAATGTTTTTATACTAAAACTACTTAATATCGTTAATAATTTAAAACCTTATTGTGTTGTTCCGTACACCAATTATCCATAGAAAGTAAAATAGATTCTGGTTGATTTATAACTATTTCGAATTCATGACTAATGATGTTTAAATTACTATCGGTAATTAAACTAGCTACTTCCAAAATTTTATCTTGTTTAATATTAAGACCAGTCATCTAAAATAAATATACGATAATATAAAGTACGAGTAAAAGCGTTAAATTAAAATAAATAAATAATATAGAATCTTACAAACCTCTAGGTCGATCCAAATTATTCTATCGGACGAAGGTACTACTGAACCAGCTACGTAAAAAATTTATCTATTTCATTTTAATCTCTTTTTTTAATTATATAATAAGCACAATAAAATTATACAAACCCATTTTGAATTCATAAAATACTTTACATTTATAAATATTGTATTTGATAATTCGTTTCAATATCAACTTGGTAAACGAAAAGAATTTGAGCATAATATATAAAATTACATTCGTTATATTAAACCAATTAGTTTAAAATTTTGAACTTACAATTATTTCATTTTTAACTGTAGTTTTTAAACTATATTAATAATGTAAAGTCGTTATTTTTTACAATAATATAATACTTGATCCCATACAACTGGAAATAACCAAGAAACGCAATCTCAAACACTGTAGAGAGGGCGTTGTTTCTACAGAGTTGCACGCGGACATTTGTTTTTTTGATGATAATAAAATCGAAGGAAAATTATCGAATCGAGTTGATAATTTTTCTCAATTTGTACGAATAAGTTATTCCAGTCTTCGGGATTCGATTTTTCCAACTTTAAAGTCAAAAAAACTATTTGCAAACATTCGACCGAAGAAATCGTAAAGGAAGAACAGAATCTGCATTCGTATTTTCGTTTCGCGAAATCATAGACTGATTATTAATAAAAATTTAAAAATCTAAAAATTATAGCATCGAAAGCTAAAGTATCATTTTTTACCCTCTCACTTTAAATCATTTTAAATAATTTAAAAACTTTTACGCAGACAAAAATAACAGCAAAATCTAAATCTAATATCAGATATGGAAAAATTTTTTCAAAAATTGTAAAATTCAAAAAATCAGTTTAATTTCGTATAAAATTCATCGATGTGTACCGTAATCTTTAATCGATTCAATATAAATGATTAACCACCGCTACGAGAGTCTCAATTTTATATATTATGCAATTGGCCTTAAATTTAAGTCGCTTTACGTCATTTATGTGCAAGAAATTATCAACGTTACGAGTATAAACACGCCTGCAAAAATATCAAGTAAGTCAAAGCTACAACTTCGACTCACGATTCGTTCGACCATCGTGGTTCAAAAATTACCATCGATACATTTACGTATTTAAAATGAACACGAACGTTACAAATTCAAATATAACGATTTGTAAACGTTACATTATTTACAAACGTTTTGTAAAATATAATATTTTATATTATAGCACCGTTAAAACGTTATTATGTTACGTTTTAAAAGCGTATAGCGGAGAATTTTAATTTCAATTTTTCATTCCCTACAAATTGCGTAAGATAATTCGAATAGGACGAAATTCGGAAATTCGGAAATCGGGGGTTCGTTTCTCGACGGAGGAACACGACTCGACCGACCAACGGAAGTCGGTACGTAAAATACTTTGCCTACCGAAGTAAATTTAAGCTCGCCTCTCCAGTGTAGTTCAGGGGATCACCGAAGGGTGGCGCCAGCCGCTCCCGACCGGGACATTCTTCGCGACTCGATCACGAATCTTCGATAGAGGAAGAGAAATCGCGATAAGCGTAAAAACGTCGCGGGGGGTAAGACCGAGGTAACGCTCACCGAGCCTCCACAGATGGCGCTCACGGTGCAATGTCAAGGCCAGTCGGAGGTTCCGACATTTTCCGAGAGGTTCCTCCGAGGTTGGATGAGAGCCCAGGTTGGACGAGAGTCCACCGTAGAAAGCAGGCAAAAGCCGACTATCCCCGACCTCGGGAACAGGCGCGCGAGCATTTTCCAGTCCCGTTCACCGAGTCCGAGTCCATTGGTCGGGAGCGAGCGAGCGAGCGCGCGCGATTCGAACTCGACTCCGAGGGAGAAGGCGCGGAGTTGTCCGCGAGGAAGAGGACGAGAGCGAGTGCCGGCTCCTGGACTAACGAGAGAGTGCGAGAGAGAGAGAGAGAGAGAGAGAGAGTCAGGTAGCGGGTTCGCGGTTAGGTCGGGCAACGGAGGAAGGAAGAAAGGGGAGGCGGAGCCGTCGGCGAACGAAGGGAAACGCAGCGAATGGCCGCGGCTCCGAGCTGCGCAGACTCGGGGGGATTCGACTCAGTTCGTCGCGGTCGGCGACACGAGCACGTTCGGTCGTTGACGGATGCGGTGGTCGAGTCGGTGTTGTTCCGGGTGATGCCCAACTCCACTCGACGGGGATGTCGTCGCAGCTAGTGACATGAGCGCGAGCGCAACGCTTACGAGGATTGGCGAAACTCGGTTCTCGGTCGTAACGAGAAGTGCCTCGATCGCGTCCGGAGGTTTTTCGGAGCGTCTTCGGAGCGAGGGACGCGGTTAGCGGCTCGAGAGGTGGAAAAGGCCGACGGAAGACGTCGCATCCTCGCGGCGGTGCGACGAGGAGGAGGGAGATCGAGAGAAAGGGTCGGCGACTCGGTAGTTGTCCGTAGCTGTCCGGAGCTGTCCGGAGCTGTCCGTGGACGGTCTCACTCGTTCTCTCGTTCTCTCGTTCTCTCGTTCTCTCGTTCTCTCGTTCTCTCGCTCTCTCGCACTCTCGCTCTCTCGCTCTCTCGCTCTCTCGCTCTCTCCAGGCAGTATGGTCAATAAGAGTGCGGAAGCTACGATCGTCCTCGGGTGTCCTCGAGGACGCGATCACCCCTGCGAGTTCCGAGTCTTATCCTCGGGCTCCTCGAGCTCCTGAGTCGACTTCCTGGCCGTCTGCGAGGTTCGTGCGAAGGACCTTTGCCGGGGACGTTGGACCGACGGAGAAATCCGAGGTGAGTCGGTGCGCGCGGGAGAAAGGAGGACGTTGGCAGGATCAAACGGTTTCTCCTATTTTCCTCTTATGGAGCTCCGTGCGCGCGCGCGATACCCTTAACACACGCGCTAACGCACGCACTCACGCACACACGCACACCCCGCCAAAGGAGTTTTCCCCTCGCGGGAATTGTCGGCTCGGCGCCTCCGATATCCCACAGCCGAGTTTTCATTTTGTTCGGTGCGAGACGGCGACCGATAAAATTCCTTCCCGATAAAATGCTCTTCCTTCGGCGTTTCTTTGGCGCGCGCTCAAAGAACGATCCGGTAAATACGGTTCGATGAGCGATCCGAGATATCGCTCGATGTCATATTCGTCAAATCACGTCCGCGACGTCGTTGCGATTCCCGAGCAGCGTCGTCGGGGTACGGGATACCCAGAGGAAAAGGATATCGGTTCGTTAAAAATCTCGTTGAAAATCTCGTTAAAAATCTCGTTGAAAATTTCGTTGAAAATCTCGCACGGGGTATCGACGAATAAGCCTCGCGACTTTCGAGATAGTCGAGAGTCCGGTAAGCCTCGATCGCGTTCCGCTTCCAGCCGAGTTTTCTAATCCACCTTTTTTTTTATCTATCGCGGTTACGCGTTTGCATTTGTGCGCTTTTTTACGCTTTCGTAGGCTGCTTTAAGCTGTTGCTTGCTTCGTACGCTTTTATTCGCAATGCTCTCGGGAAACAACGAATCCAGACGCGTATCTCGATCTCGGCTCCCGACAGTCGAACGCGGACGGTCAGGTCTGTAAGACTCGTCGAATAAGCCTTTTCTTCGGATTACGCGTACGAATCGCGCACGAATGTCATTGTACGCTTACGTCTTTCGTGCACGGATAATCGTGGGCAAAGTAGTCGACGAACGTTACGCGTATCGATCCCTCGTCGAGGAATCGCGTTCGTTGGTAAGACTCGAATATTGTTGTTCGATTGGAAAGCAAAGAAATTAGGTTTGATCCTCGACGCGCGCACGGGATCGTAAGATCGCGAAGGAGATCGCGAAGGAAATCGCGATGCAGCGAGGAAACAATTTTACAATTTTTGGCTTCGTCGCCAACGTCGGTGCAAGGACGTTAATAATAATAATAGTAATGATAATAATAAACCTGTGTTAACGCTATAAATTGCGGGCATTGCGAATGAATGAGTCGCTACGAAATTGGATAACGCAAGGAAAAGTTCTCTTGCGTCTGGGAGGCAAAGTCGGAGCGAACGAGACGGACGGAGAGAAAGACAGGATCGATCGACTCGGACTCTTCGAATCGAAGAAAGCTCGTTTTTCAGGGAGTGCGGATATCGGTGTCGCGTGCTCAATTTTTTATTCTACTTTTGGAGTTTCGATCATCCGTTGATTAGCGTTCGTCGACTGGACGAAGCCTGTTGCTCGTTTCGGTTCATGGCCTTTATTCTATCACGGAAAATACGGTACCGGATTATTCTCGAAGCGCGATAAACGTTATCCGTACATTTGCGTGGATTCGAGTCAGCGATTCCTTTCGTTAATCGTATCGATATATATATATATATATATATATATATATATATATATAATTTTCAACGTTTGTTCTTTCGTCGCGTACAATCAAAAGTCGCGGAGAGTCGAAGGAACGAAAATCCCCGCGAAGCGAAATTTTTTTGGCGACCTTCAAATTTCTTGGACTCGATGTAACTTCTATCCTTGTTATCGCTAACTCGATATTCGCATTATTCGTTTTAATCGATAGAGAAGAGACCGGTTAAATAGGTTTCGTATTTTGAAATTATAAAAGAATATAAAGAAATTGGATTGCGAGCGAATCGATCTATCGAGTTACAGACGTTCGAATTTTAAAAGTTCTCGACGGCGTTCCTCGAGAAAAATAATTCAATGAGCCCAACCAGACAATGCGATTACGAGCCGAGATCGAATCGTTAATTATAATATCGTTAAATACGAGCTTCTGCTTCGCGTTCCCGTACAATCGTGCGTCACGATGGTTAAACGATCGCAAGCGATTCGAGATCCGAGATTTAAATTTAAGACGAGAGAAACGTTTGGCATCGGAGGAAGGCGAATTCTCGTATCGCGCGAGTGCAAACGAGACGCGCGACTCTTACGCGACTCGTCGCCGTTCCTCGATCGCGTACTCGTTTTAAAATCATGACAGAGAGTGGCGGTAATTTTTATACGAAATTTATACCACCAGGCTCGGAACGAACAATAAAATATCGTTAATAACTCGATTGCGTTATCGTCCGTTCGCGTTGGTCGATGTCCGTTGAAAGGTTGCGTATCGCGAAGCTCGAGAGGAAGAGTCGGCAAAAAAAAAAGAAACGATGGCGAAAATTAATTATAGCTTGAAAAATCTTCGAAGCTTTAGGATCGTGCTTACGATAGGATACGCTTTTTATCGCCGATAAATATCGCTCGGCCTAGAAAAAGCGATACGTGACGGAGTACGAGGCGGAAGAAACGAGAATTTTAGATTCAGAGGCGCGTTATTCGCGTATCACTATTTAAAAGTAAATTAATATTTCGTCTTAATTCGCTCGGATAGCGCGCGCCGAATAAAAAAGATATTTTTGAATATAAGTAAAAGCGAAGCAACGCGATCGAAAATATTTCTTCAATCCGAACGAAACGAAACTCGCAAAGGAAAAAATCGAAGGTTGACGAGCGATGAAAATCAATATGGATAATGGTCGAAAAAAAGCAAGATAGGAAGGAAGGAAGGAAGGAAGGAAGGAGGGAAGGAGGGAAGGAGGGAAGAAAGGAAGGAAGGTAGGAAGGAAGGAAGGATGGAAGGATGGAAGGAAGGAAGGAAGGAAGGAAGGAAGGAAGGTAGAAAAGAAACTGTGGAAGGTCGAAGGCACTGTTTTTAAAAAAGCGAAGTCAGGGGTGTGGGCGTATCGTTTAGCTGTTTTAGTGGGTGCGCGAACCGGATAGATCGCGGAATATATCTGAACACGCGACGTTGGTTTCAATTAATATTTATTTGCCGGGTATCGTCGCTCGCCTCTTGACGACCGGGAAAACGAACGCGACCTCTTGGCATAGTCCATCGCGTCCCGCTCCTCTCGAAACAGCCTCGAACAAATACGCCGGTCCGGGTGTGCCCCTGGAGGGAAAGCGCGATCCTATCCAGCTCGGGGACCCACGCACGCGAGATAACCGCCGCGACCTACAATAAAATCCCTTATTAAAGTTTAAAGCTCTCGAGATAAACTTATCATCGTCTCGGGCCTCCGAACGTATCTTTGCGCAACTTTAATGGTCCCATTATTCTGAACTTTTGTACGCGGTCACTCGCGCACCGACGACCGCGACGACTTTTCTCTCCGATCGCATTTAAACCGACAACTCGATAAAATTCTATTAAGGTACTCGTTCGTCGGTTCAGCTGCCGATATAAATTCCATTCGCTATTACTACGACTGTTACTATTAATTTTGATTCGTTGAGCCGAGGCCAGGGGGGACAGTTTACGAGGGAATAATAAATTTGGATCGATGAAAATTTATATATTAGCAAATTTATTTATTAGCCGTTACGTAAGGCCTCTGACTATCGAGGCGCATTCGCATATCGCTCGAGCGAACGCTTTCGAACGAAATAACCGAATGCGTATCGACGATTTGACGAATGGCGCTTTCCTGCGCTTCGACCTGTTGCTGCTCGTCGAAGCGGTCCCTCTCCGATCGCATCTAGGTGCAGACTCTAAACCGCGTAAAGTTGCTATAAATATTTAAGAACGGAATTTCTTAGATAGATAGACAGATAGATAGAGCAAATTTGATTTACGCTTCATTTACAACGTTGTTCTCCGGTCATGTTCCAGTCGCTGTTTTCACTGTAAATTAAGACCGAGAGCCGAAAGCCACGTACGCTCTGAATTTCCGGTTTTGAACGATCAAAATCTACCTCGAACAAAACGATTGTTCCGTTATCGATTTTGAACTTTGTTTATTGTCGCGCGATACAAAGCCCAACGTCGGAAAATATAAGATGTTTATATTTTTGTTGCAGCTGCTTATTGATATACAAGTGCATTTTCAAAACATTTAAATTTTGCATTTAAAACAAATTAACCTTTATTTCACGAGTAAGCGCGGATCGTTTGAATTATCAGAGAATGAGTTTTTCTTTCGTTAGTTTCTTTCTTATTTTTTACATTTTTTACATATATATCTTCGATAAAACTAAATTGTTTCGACGGACCATTTTTCCCATCTTACCATCTGTGCCTCGTTAACGTTATACTATTTAATAAGTATTTTAGTTTCGAATATCTTAAATTTCACTCGAAATAAAATCCAGAAATGATATGCGTAACGAGTGACGTTGCTTTGAATGATTGCTCGATCGTACGGAAATTTAAATATGCGAGTATGGAAAGTCCAGAATAATATTTATAATTTATTCTTGATTATATAAGTGAACTTATTTTTGAGCTTTTTAAACGAACACTCGTCTTAAGTATTATTCGTAAATAATTACGTTCACGGAACCTGCTTAAAAAAAAAAAGCAATTGCCGATCGAGCGTTTTGTCTAAGCGATTCAAGACTATTTGACACGTTTAAAATACTTTTAAAAAATATTCGAAGTAAGTTCCGCATATTAAACGAATTTAATAAGTTCGGTAATATGTTTAAATAATTTAAATTCACAAACAAATTTCTCCCGGTCGGTGATAAAGGTTTTCAAAAATTTATTTTTTAAAAATTTCCAAAAGAAAGATCAATGAGTTTTTCCGACACCAAGATGATTTATTTTTAATCTTTGTTAAGCAAACAAATGGTAAATAATAAATTTCAAAGCGATTCAGCAATACCATAAAATGTCGATCAACCGAATCGATAACTAGTCGTCGATTGCTTTCCTCTTCTCTTCAATTTGCTTTAATATTTGTTTTTATTTATTGTATTGTATCTATGATGGCAGTGAAATAAGATTCACTGTGGAGTAAGCAAACGAGGAATGTAATACATTAATTATATTCACTACCATTTTCTTTTTTAAATTGCAATTTAAATGAATATTCACCTTTACATAATTGATTGGGTGATAAGTCGTAAATTTTATTTATTATTTCTTATATGAAATAATCACTATTAGAGATTGAAACGTGCGAATTTTTTATGGAGAATTCTATATATGATTCGACTACAAAGTTGTATTCTTCAGAAAACAAAATCGATATTTTTAGCTAGTAATATACGTTTAAATATATACGCATGTATATTTTTGTTAAATAAATTTGAAATAAGAACTTTATTCTTTCGATATACTATTAAGAATCATCCACATTATTTTAAATTAATATATAAATAAATATTTTTTATTAGTTATATATATACATATTATAATTATTATATATTATAATTATAAAAATATTTCAAGTTTAATGATAAGATAAATTTGTTAAGAAATTAACATAATTTTATTTATAAAGTTTTCCATTCAAGTTTAGTTTTTTATTTAAATAAATTTACATTGGAAAACATTTAAATGGAACTGTGAGAAAATTTGAAAATGTAATTTAAAACTCGATAAAAAAAGTTTGTAAGTATTTTTCCGGAAAAAATTTTTGAAAAATATGAAACCTCTTCGAATTTATTTTCTTTGAACTCGTTCTTACAATTGCTTCGATCTCCGTCAATATTTTGATAATTGAAGAAATGCTATACAAAGAAAGCTCAAAATAGTATTTAAATGTATAAATCGGTTCTGTCGACTATAATGCATTCCAAAATATCATTGAAATTAAATCATCAATTGGATATAATCGTTTGCTTAAGTTTTTATCCTTTTTAAAAGTTTCCACTCGTTTACTCCACTATTGTTAAAAAGTTTCACTGAATTTTCTTAACCCGGTCATCGGTCGATAAAACTCCGAGAATATCAAAAGGCATTCGATTATCGTAGCCTTACTCGACAAAAAAAAGCGTCTTTGTATATCACGGGTTGTTTTCATTTAGAAAAATCCATCATCCCTCGTCAACAGATGGAAATACGTTACAAAAGAATTTATCATCGTGCAGTAAAAATAGCGATGGAGTATTCTCGAATGCTTTTTACAGTCGATAACGAAAAGGAGATATTTTTGTTTTGTCGGAAAGTTTATAGTCGAGGAGTGAATGGTAGAACGGTAAAGAGTGAAACATCGATAAAAACCGACGCATTAATACATAAATATTAATGCAAAGCAAAGCATTTTATCCGTGAAGTAATTGATTAATCGTAAGAGGAGCGGTATACAAAACGTTTGCGTAAGTACACGCTCCCTACGTAAAAGAGAAATCACAGCAAGAGTCGTTCCCCGTCTACTCCGGTCCCCAAAATCCAGTATTTCCCAGCGTCGGGGTCGGGGACGGCTTACGCCCGCAGCGAACGCGATAAGGAAGTGCGTGGGACGCGCGTAACGCACGCACACCCTCTTAACGCGCATAATTAGGCGCTTGTGTGCCTCGACCGAATACTTTAAAAATCCACTCGAGCAGACTCGCACGGCTTTCGTCCTGTGCGAGCTCATTTTTCTTGGCCTCCTCGCCGCCTGGAATTGGAGGCGCCTTTCTTCGAAAGATAGCGCTCACACCCTCGCCGTCGCCGTCGCCGTCGCCGTCGCCTTCGCCTTCGCCTTCGCCTTCGCCTTCGCCTTCGCCTTCGCCTCGCCTTCGCCTCGCCTTCGCCCCGTCACTGATCCCATAGAAACGAAAAAATTAAAGACGTAAGCGCTCTCGTATCGCGCTTCCAAGCCTTTGAATTTTGAGAACTCGCTTGGTTCCTTTTCTCCTTCCCGGTAAACGTTGGAAATAACTTTTATTCCTTGCCGTTTGGAAGACTCTTTCTCTGCAACGATTCGATCGCGTTCCATTCTGCCGAGGGTTTGTTTCTTTCGAACTAACCGAACGATGTGGATTTTTTCAAAGGGAATTTCGTTGAAAAGTTAAATACTGTTATCGCTGGTGAATCGTTCGCTCGAGATAAATTCGGGAAACGCTCTAAGTCGTATTAATAAACTCAAATTTTTACAGCGCCCTTTAATTATCTCGACCAATCGTTCGGAAAATAAAACGCTGACGAGATTATACTATCATCTTTTTATAATAGATAAGAAAATTTATCGTGACTTGCGTTGATATAGATAACGAAGAAAATACGGTACTTTTTTCTGTACACGAAATTGAAATCTTTTGACGAGACGCGTGAACGAGTCGAATTTTACTTTCGTTTCGGTAACGATCGAATATTCTTTATTTAGATTTGCTTCGGTGTCATCAACAACGAGACAATTATTACGCTAGTTCAGCCATAGCGGGTAGTTTTTAAAGAACGTTCGCGCGAAACTTTGGCGCCAAATCTTCAAAGTTACGCAGCGATCGTCGACTTTTTGCCATTATTGACTTTTTGGAAAACTTCTTCGACGAGATGTACGCGAATTTTATATTCTAAAGTTTTCAATCTTGAATTAGGAAGGTTAAATATTCTACGCGATGCGATACTTTCATCCTTATAGTTTTAAAAGTATGGAATATTGCCGTTGATCCGGTATTTCATCATTTGATTAATCAATCGCGTTAATTCAAAAGTTCTTTTGCTCGTTCTCAAGTTTCTTTTTTTTTTTTATAAATCGCCTCGAGAAAATTAATAGCGGATAGTGCAGTCTTAAGGCAACGCTTCATTGTTCGTTTAAAAATATAGTATTTCAGTTTCTACATCGTAACCATTTTCTTAAATAGATTTTCTTGGAAACGCAATGAATATACATTTTCCCGTAACGCGCTGTGTATTCTTTCATGGGACCTTAAACTTCGTACCAGCGGAGGATCGCTTTACGGACAATTAATGTCATCGCATTTCATTAATTTTCGTAATAAAAATAAATTTATCGCCAAAATTGTATTTATCTAAAGATTCGTTGCGCGTATATATTTTATTAAACTGTAAGTAGACGAGAAATCGAGAAATAGCATCCCGTAGTAGCGATGTACTAAAACGAGCCACTTAAATATTCTCGTTTAAAAGTAAAATATAACGATAACCGTGTTAATTTTTATCTCGCGATATCAATGTTTTTATCTCTGGTGTAAAGAAAATCTACGAAAGAGAAGAAGTAGTAAAATAAGCTCAAAAATGGTTGCGCACGCGGTTGAATAAACTCGGTAGATTTCATTCGCATAACAAATAAGGCGCTCGCTTCTCTTATCGTGTCGGAAAAAACAATTTTTTTTTATAGGATGTTTGAATTTACATACGCGTATGTCAGCATTAGAAAATGTTAATATATGCCTCGTCGTGACAGATCTACGCGTCTTAAAGTTTATTTTACGATATTCACGGCACTGGTTACGAACATTATTTTCATTTACTTACATTTTTTCAAATATTTTATTTTCGCGAGTTTCGTCGATATTATTTTCAGGTGACGTTTCTTTAAAATCAATAATCAATCTAATCTTCTATTAAAAATATTTAATAGTTTTAATAACTTCATCGCAGCCGAAAATCGTAACTCGATTATTAATCTCGATTAGTCTAGAACATCCGTAATTAAAAATTGTAAATTTTACAAGCGCGATATCGATATAAAAATCGTATACAAAATACGATTATAAAATAATAAGCTGCGCTTCGTCGGAGCGTACACGGCTCGAAGAATGACAAAAAAATGATGACATTTTTTTCCGTACAGACGCATCTACGATGCTATTCGAACATTGATATTTTATAAAAGCGAGAAGATAAGGGTCTCTTTTTCCGTCGGAGGATCCTTCGCGTGTATGTAATGCAAGTGCAGATTTTAAAAATTAAAGCAGTGTTATAGGTATTGAAAAAATGAATTAACATCGCACACTCTCGGATCGTGTACATAATACATATTCGCCCGTGTCCCGTTTTTTTTTCACAATAGCGGGTGTGCGAATAACTGCGATTTCGTGCTCCAAATATTCAATGAATTGATGCAAGCGCACATATGTAAAAGATATTCATTGTATCGCTACACTTGCGAATCTCGCGTTATTTTCTTTCTATAATTAAAAAAAAAATGCATAATTGATACGAATTTAACTGTTAACTGTTTGGAGCAACCGTAGTTAGCTTAGCAGCTTAGCCAACTGGGTTGATTACTATGATTTCGCTAGATAAGTATAGAACAATAACGTTGGTGGAAAAAATTGTAGAGATAAATTGTAATAACGTTAAATCGAGTAGTCTTTGCAAATTCTTTTATTTACGGATATTAAACTTAATTTGAATCAGCTGACTTATACTTAAATAGCAATTACATTTTGAAATACATTCGTATAAAAATAAATCAATCCAACGGAAAACTAAAAGTGTTGGAAAACGTAATTAACGATAAAATACGTTCCACGCTCGTTCAAATATTCTCGATATTCTTATGGCATTCCAATCAGTTTACGATTCAAGGTCGAATCAGCAACGTTTTATCACGATCGGTTTATGATTTTCTCGAACGTTTCGCTTAATTATACTCGAGAATATGAATTCACATGGTAGAAGGTCACCGGTATTTATAGAATTCTATAAAACTACTAATAAAACTGCCAACTTACTCGAGCATTTACCATCGTAATAAAATATTTAACTTTGGACGTAAAAAATAAAAAGAAAAATTGATCTGCTGGATTCGTAGACGAGCCGATGACTTAACAAAAATATTCGTTTGATCGATTCGTTATTGCGACTTAATATGCATACCATATTCGAAGCTCCGTTTAATAAGCCGTGAAATAAATAAATGTAAACGAACGGTCGTTGTTTAAGTATAAGTTTCATCGGAGAAAACAGTTTCGGTCAAGGGATACACAAATAAGGTAAACCAATGTTTACGTTACCTCGAAATCGCCTAATATATGCAAATTAATAATTTATTGTAATTCCCTTTAGGCTAACGAGTAGGTCGGTACTCGATTGACTCCGCGATCGGGACGCGATATCATTATTCATGAAATAGTCACAATTATTCGTTATAACGTCGGTCGCGACAATCGAATGGAAAGCATCGTTGTAAATCATCGTTATTTAACGATTGCTCCGTAACGATTTTATACTCGTTACTGCTGCATTTTAAATCGTTCTCGAACTATCGCTCTCGGTGACTTCGAAGTAAAAGTCTAGCGACCGGTGATTCGGTGATTCGGTGATTCGTGCCAAATTAATCAGGACCGCGATCGCGAACGCAAATGCGTTAAACATCTAAGAAACAGTTTACGATGAAAAAAACGCAAAGATAAGAGGAGAACGATACTTGAATTTAAAGAGAGGAAGGATAATCGAGCGTTGTTAGCGACTAATTCCGCAGCGCTCGAGATTTCGTATCCGATCGAGCGCGACGGCCGGAGATGGAGATCGAACGAGAGAACAACGTTGAAAATGGGCGCGGAGTCGCGAGTCGGCGCCTTTTGCGATCTTTCGCAATTTCCCTCGACGCGGATCCGGCGATCGACACTCGGTCAAAAGCGCCACGTGCCCGACACAGTTTCGCAGCTCGAGAGATATCCCCGGGAGAGAGAGAGAGAGAGAGAGAGAGAGAGAGAGAGAGAGAGAGTGAGTGAGTGAGTGAGTGAGAGCGGGAAGGTTTGGGGGGGGGGTGGAGGAGTTAGGCGGGGAGGGAGAAACTCGCCGGCCCAAGAGCGGAAACTCCGAGAGCGCGACGCGTTCCCTCGTTCATTAAGCAGTTGGTTCGCGTGCACAGGGGGAAGGTAACGACGCGCGTCGGGGTGGCCGGACTATTGATTTTTTGCCCCGCGCAGTCGAATTATCGAGAGCCTGTATCTTAGGTGGGCGACGCCGCCACCGCCACTGTCATTGCCACCGCCACCACCACCAACACCACCACCAACACCACCACCGCCAACGACGACGACGACGACGACGACGACGACGACGACGACGACGACGACTTTACTTACTCCTCTTCCCGACTCGACTCGTGATTCTTCCGCTCCTCTGCCTTACCGACCCCGACGCTTTCGTGCGCCTCCTTTCCCCAGGACACGCGTCGCCATTGATTGCTCGCCGTTTTTTCCGGCTTCCCGAACCCTCGGGAAGAGGAAGCGCGGAGGGAGGAAGCCCGAATCTCTCGGGTTATCGCTGGACGCAGGCCACGAAAACTAGACGCTTCGCTAAAAAGTCGCGCCTTTCCGGCGGTGCCAATCTTCTTTCAGCTTTTTCCATTTTTCCATTTCAGCCTTGCAGGAGTATTTTGGAATTTTCTTCCACGTTTATTTCCGATGACTCTGCACCGCGGCTCGACAAAGATCCGAAGCCTGTGCATTTTATCTTGTATTTATCATCTTTTATAGCAAAAATCTTACACAAATGTTGCAATAAATTATAACTTCGACTCAAACTCGTTCGATATCTCGTCTGTTTCCGGTTAAAATTGTATATTACTGTCGAAGTTGTATCTTTTTTTAATACATCGATGGAGTTTATCTAATTATTAAAGAGTAAGCGCAGAACGAAACTTTTTCTACTCGAGCTAACGACGATACGTATCCGGATTACTTGAATAATCTCACAAGTTACTTTTAGAATTATTTTATGTACCGCTATAAAGAAATTCTATTCGAATTATGAATTAAGAAAATAAAAAAAATTTTTTATTCACTTTATTGACGAACGTTTTCAAGTTATTAGTATCTTATTTTATGCTGCAAGGTCTGGAAAGAAAATCATGATTATTTAAATAACCTAGTTGTTGAGTAAAGTATCGTTGTATAATAATATCTTGAACTCCTTAATAACTCGCTTACGTATTTGAAATTTCTTTTACGCCGAAATGCAATCGTTATGGTATAAGTCTTACTAATGTTATTTTTTTAAAAAATGTAATTTCAAATTTATACTATCAGACCTCGAAAAATTTATCACGTGACTAACGCGAGAACTCGAAACGTACGTAATTATATCTGACCTATTTTTTGCTATTGACGATTCGAGTTTGCATTTGTAAAAGATCATGTCAAGAAATTAAAATTCTTAAATTAATAAATAAAATTTGTTTCTTTAAAGAAAAAAAATTCATGAAATAAAAATCATCTATAGAAAATAGTAACTTTGTTCAAATGTAATAAATGATTTATTTAGTTCTATATATGCTTCTTTTCAACAAAACATATAATTATTTTAAACGAGTAAACTTTTATATCATTTTTAAAAATTGGTATTCGTTATTCTTATTTTTGAAATCTATTTCTAAAATTAAAATAAATTTTATTTGCCTATGGAATAACGATAAAACTAAATTGCTTTTTTCTTGTATTTTAGGATAATTAAATTTATCATTGCATAGTTTAAAAAATAAAAATACACTTTCATTTTTAAATTTTTAAATATTACATTTTGTTGTGCATATATTAAAAAATTTTTAATTTAAATTCAAAATAAATTGAAACAAAAAATATATTTATATTCAATTCTTATTAATAATGCATAAATTATGAAATTTCTTCCTTGAAATAGTTTATATTTATTATTTCGTTTATTCATTTTGTTGAAGCTGATGAGTTTGTTTCGCTTTTTTTGTTTGTAAAATGGTTTTATTATTTTGCAAACTCTATTTTTTACGGACAGGCCATCAAACGTAAAGTTGCGTTACCACTTTAACTTACCGATTCATCTTGCAGTTTTTCAATGTAAAACTTAAAAAATATCGATAGAATATTCAAAAATCATGATTCATTTGTTGCTTAAAAAGCATTTTATTTATTCAAAAATCACTTTTTCTAATAATGCTTAACACGTAAACGACTTACCAGTTTAAGATACAATAAAACTAATGTTTTTTTACAACAAATTACTTTTCATAACAATCTATGATTAAATCGTTAGAGGCTAGCATTTCATAAATTAAAAATTTTAATATATACCAAAAAATTTTTTTATTTCTAATACATATCGCAATTTAAAATAAAAA
Source organism: Dolichoris vasculosae (assembly GCA_018907195.1). Taxonomy (NCBI): domain Eukaryota; kingdom Metazoa; phylum Arthropoda; class Insecta; order Hymenoptera; family Agaonidae; genus Dolichoris; species Dolichoris vasculosae. The sequence continues at coordinate 6,246,118 of JACCHY010000003.1, forward strand.
TTTGACCCAGAAAAAAGTAGAAAAAGGTAATTATAATTTATCGTAGTAAGATTGTACGTTTTTTAATATCTGTATATTTAAAAAAATTCATGCACCGATCGATGTTATTAATAATCTTTTTATTATTAGTCATGATTATTAGTTGAACTGTAAAAAGTCATTATATATAATAATTATAGTTATAACGCGTTATAACTCCAAAGTTAGTTATTATGTACATTGAAAGGTTTCAATAAACGAAAGTTTGTTACATAAATATTATTTTATTAAATTTTATTAATTTTATTAAATTATTTTGTTTAAATAATAAAATTAACGACTAATCGAATAAAATGCAATTCGTGCATAAATTAAACGTGTGCCCTTTTTTTTATATACGGTATAGTTAAGATTAACGCAAAAAATATTATATCGTTACAAATGGTTTGTATGTAATTCAATTGTGATAAAAATCTATCAACTTGCGACAGCAATTTATTATATTCGATATAATTAGAAAAAAAAATGTTTAACTTACAGGATCGAAAGCTCCAGGTTCGATTAGAAACCGTAGATAAGATTGTGTACATTTTGATTTTGTAATCTTATATTATAAATAACAATATTATAAAAAACAAAAAAAAATTAAAAAAGAGCGTAAATATAATCGTCTATTGAAACGCTACGTTTTTTGTTTTTTTTTTATGTGGCTGGTGTAGTACACGAGGAAAGTTATATAGGAAAGTATAAATTGTTTTTAGGAAAGTAAATCATAATCTGGTTGTCGCAGAGTCCGTATCGATTATTTCGAATCCTCGATGGAAAATTCAAAAACATCGTGTCCCGAACACACGAAAATGATAACGACGGACAAACGGAGTAAAAAAAAATTGCTCGTTATTATAAATCCCGAAATGGAAGAACGTGGCCTAGATCCACGCGAAAGTCGTCGGATTTTGCAATTATCCTGAAAACGCAGGAAGGCGCGGACGTACGAGAATAACGCGATCGAGATTTCACGGCAAGAGAAGGCGCCGAGGAAGACGAAGGTGAGAGAAGAGGTGGCGAAACTCGAATTCAAACTCAGCTTGGATACTTTCGCGAGTCGCGTCCGCTCGGAAAAACCAGATCGATCGGTGTTTTCGAGCACCGGCTTTCGCTCCTTTTCCGCGACACGCGAGGGGAACACCCGAGCAAACCCGCATTCCGGGCCGAGCACATCCTCCGGGGAACTAGTCCACGTCCGCGCGTTTCCCCGAACCCGTTCGGACGCGCGTGCACCGGAAGACGCCGGTGCCGAGGAGGAGAAGAACCACGCCGTGAATATTGAGAGGCGCGCGACAATGGAGACAATGGCTCGAGGTGCGGGCGTCGCGATGCATACCGTAGGGAACGTCGACGGGGATCGGGGAGTCCATTCAGCGGCTACTTTGCCTGTTTGCCACCGCCACGCCACCGCCACACCACCGCCACGCCACCGCCACGCCACCGCCACACCACCGCCACCGCCACGTCGCCGTCACGCCGCCGTCACGCCGCTGCCAGCCCGACGATCCTCTCGAGGGTGGGTGTCAAGGCCCCTCGCCCCTCGAATACCGAGTAGTAGGCTCTGATTGAAATTTATGCGCGCATCTCGACTTTTTTGTCCGTTCGGTTTTACGCGCGCGAATTGCTTTTTAGGATGCGGTGGATGGTGCGCTTGTTCGAAATGTACCATAAATTTTAATCTTACCTCCTGGCGTCAAGCTCGCTTTACAAAAATCACGTTTCAAAAACTTGCAATTTCTTTACAATGGATGTTCTTGGTCGCGGTGCTATTTTATTTTCTTTCCTCGGAAACTTTTTTCGCTCTTTTTTCTCTTATTGTGCGTCTTATTGTACGATGAAGTATCGGTGAATTTTAAAGTATCCATCGAAACGGTTGTATTTCAGTTTGACTTTCGGCTCGCGCTTCCTATCCTATTTATTCTTGGCATGATCTTCTACTCGTTCGTACGTAACTTAAGCGACATCTTCTCGACCGTCGTTTAGGTAATGATATTTTTTACAAATATATTATAAATCACTTCGCAACGGTCTTTGCGAATTATTATGCAAATTACGATCCAGCGCTTTCGTATCGAGTATTCGTCGTTAGAATAAGTCTCCTACCTAAGTAATGGTAAGATCGACTTAGCGCCTTTTTAGGATTAATATACGGAGCAGCATCGATTTGCCCCTGTGCCGGAACCGAGAGATATAGCGATAAATAATCCAATTAATATTAAGCAGTTGGATACGCGTAGAATAATTATATCGTTTAATTATTTATTTCGCGTTATGCGAGCGTAAATTACATTTATAGTTTATTTATTGATTTTTTTTAATTAGAAAATGACAAAATTATTCGAAATAATTTGAATTTGATAATAAAGATAGAGAACAGTGTTTCAAACGATAAAGCTGTTGATTACTTTTCGAGTTAACGAAAAAAACACTACGATTAAAAGCAGAAAGGACTCGCGATTTTATAAAATTAAACGTGTGATCATAAATTTATATTATTCAAATAATTTTTCAATATACAATAATGTTCAATTTATGAAAATTCAAAAATTTTTAAAACCGAAAAGATAATCTAAAATTCATAAATTTTTCAACCTTTGCATCGTTTATTCATTAACGTTTTAACGACGTGAAAAATTTTATTTTCAATACTTGTGCACCTTTTGATATTACATTGATAAATTTAACATTTTTGCTCGTATTTTTGTTTGTAGTGGTAATAAAACGTTATACTTAATACACATTTATGAATATTTAATCGAACGAGCGCAAGCAATACCCAAGCAATACCTACAATTTCGTGATTTTTTTTCGTTTCTACGGATACACCGATCGTCAAAATTTGACTAATAAAAATAGCTCTATACCCTTTTCACTTAATAATATAATAGAATATTATAAACTTTCATTTGCAAATTTAAATTCAGATTAAACGAAGTATGTTTTATCAAGTAAGCTTTTTCTTTATCATTGCGTATATCTGCTAAATACAATGCGTTTCAACGAAAGACAAATTAATTTTACAGGTGACAATTCTTTCAAAGTAAACTGTAAATTTAGAAATAAATATCTATACATTGTTTTAAAAATATAATGTAACAATGACATACCGTTACATTTCACCTTTTATAAATGTAATTATATTTTTTTGTGGACTTAAATTTACTTCTTTTCGATAAATTAAATAATTAAATTTCTTATCGGTTTCGATAATTTTATATTCGGTTATTTTAAATAGATTTTAAATACACGTTCGTTAACATCGTTGATCATCGTATTCACAATTTAAAAAATGTATCGTTTATATTTGCTTCGGATATAAATCTTATCGGAGGGGGTCGATGAGTATTTCTAGCTCGAGTTGTCACCAGCTAGAAAGACGTATTTTCGCGAATGGAGCGCGAAGTCTGGTGATCCTCAAATTTTTCGGTTACATTATGCGCCTCGAACGAAAAAAAGCAATAGTCGGAGGAACGTCTCGCAAATCGTTATTAGGGTTCAGAGTTGTTTTTTCAAAAGACTACGTGGATGTACTCGAGCGAAAACAATTGTCGAACACGTACACAACAAATCTCGGTTTACGTAAATTACTACATTTGTAAAATAATAACACATACATAAGTACATTTATAAACGGTAAAAACAAAAAACTGGATATTTCTCGTATCAAGATCAGCGGTGAAAGATGCAAAAGAGAAAAGCGAGATGATTTATAAACTGGCGCAATTATCCGGCATTATTTTTAATGGAAAATTTTAATCAAAACGTAAATGCACTCGACGAAATTAGAAGGTGCGGTCGCGAATGCGCAAAGGGAGATTCATAGAAGCGTTGAATTAGTTAGATTAGTAGCGGGGAGTTCGATCGGCGACGCTCGCGATCGTTCCTAACTCGACTCTTTTTCTCCTCACGCGCGTTTTCACTATATATAGCGAGCCGACGCAGGGAAGGAAAAAAAGGAGGCAGGAGACTCCCGCGTGGCTCGTCTCCGTGGCACTCGGCTCCTCACGGACGCTCGCACACTCGCAGGAACGCACGCACGCACGCACGCACGCACGCACGCACGCACGCGCGCGCGAATAGTCCATCGATCGCGATGCGCGGGATCGGACCTTTTTCCACGACGGAGGTTCGCGACGAGGCTCACCACGAATATCAACGCGAGTGTCAACGCGAGTGTCAACGCGAGGGTCAACGCAACTCGACGACGCTCCTAATTGTGCCGAGCAAAATGTTTACGCGGTCGTCGTCTCTCGGGCACGCGGAATAAAATCCCGGGTGAAACGATCGCTCGGGAGATGTTACCGTTGCCTTCTCAACGCGCGAGGATCGATCGAGTCGAGGGTGATTTTTTAACCGCCGACTCAATTGGGTAAGTTGTCGGGTTTTCGAACGGCCGTGCGTTCCTTTGAATCGCAAATTGAAACGAGAGTATTTCGCCTACGCGTCGAGTAACAACTCATTGTATCCCCGATGACACGTTTTACAATTCGAATCTCGATAGGAAACGAGTTAGCGTCGATTCCCCGGTTGTTACTTCAATGGATTAATTTCCTGGAATGCAATTTTGCCAAGAATCGTAAGAAAATTAAAATTCTGCTCATCGGTTACGAGTATCTCGCAGCTCGTAAGAATCGACTGGAAACGGTTTCAAGCTTCGTCTTCGCTTATAAAAATACTATCAACGTTACTAATTTATGATAGCGGAAATTGCGCTTCGCACAGCTAACGAAAGTCTCGATTAAAAAAAAAAAACGTCGATAACGAAAGTAAATATTTTTTATTTTCCTTCCACCGATATTTTGCCAGTATTTCTACCCAATTAAGTAATTATTATACACGCGTGCATACATATTTCGATACATTGTCGTTTCGCTCGTACCGCAATCTCTCGCACGCGATTCGCCGGTACGTCGTTTCTTCCATCGCTCGACCATTCGACAATTTCTCTTTTATGGATTTCGTACGACTCTTGCCTGTAGCCGTAGAATTTAAGTAAAAACTGCATTAGATACGCTACGCGTTTTTACTAATGCAGCGCCAGAAGAAATTTCTCAACGGTCGAGGTACTTACAAAAATTTCTTCGCGATCGGTTAAACGTTTTTTAAAATTCGACACCTCTCTCGGAGACATTCTACGATGTTGAATTAGTTCTAACGATTAAAAATGTAGCTTTGTTCTATTCTCGCACGGGTGTAAAAATATCTCGGTCGCTTTGCGATCAAGAGGACGATATTTGAGCAAAACTCGCGAAAATACAAACGCGATAAAATTCGAGTATACTCGGAGGGAACGGGGCAGGGGAGCGAGAACCGAGGAGCGAGAACCGAGGAGCGAGAACCGAGGAGCGAAAACCGAGACCCACACATCCGAGGAGGACGCGTGCGTACAATCGGGGAAGCCACACGTACGATGCGATGATGCACACGATCATCACACGCGCGCGTATTCTTCCGAGGTTATAAATAATACGAAACTTCCGTACATCGATTTCCTTGTTCCTCGGTGCATCTGCTCGACAATGTAGTTTCCTGCCGACGCGTTTTTCATCGAGAAATAAGTCGATGCGCGCGTTTTTTTTCCTTTTATCTCCAGGACCGGCTTTTATTTTCGCTACGAATGTATAATTATAAACGAGTGTACGTGTGTATACGAGTGTCGCGAATCCCCCGTTCGCGATATTTTGCAACGGACCCACGCATGTTTTACTCGTTCGACCGGGGACGCACGGTCGATCTTTCGCCGACTCGCTCGGTAAATATCCAGGATTTCATTATATTTTCAGAGGTTGCTAGATTTCCCCGACGACTCGTAATTCTAATACAGCTAATAAATTTCGATCGGCTTCTTTTTCTTTTTCTTACTTTCTCAATTTGTATTTTCTTAATTTATATTATTAAGACTTTGAATGAAGTTGTTTACGTAATAATGATTCTACAAGCTGCTTCGATTATATTATTTCTTAACCGTCTCTTCGGTATATCGCTACAACGCCAACTCGACGAAGTGCTAGCTCATAATATTTAAGGGGAACGCGATATTCTTGGAAACGCGATCGTAAGTTTTCTCGTATTCGTTAGGGTTATCTATCGATTGACTTCCACTTTCAATTTCTCGAATAATGAGTAGACGATAGCGTATTATAAATTATAAATTATAAATTTTACATTTTAAATTTTATTCGATATTTTAGACCGGCGTGCATAAAATCGGACATCTGTATATCGATTTGTGGTTTATTCGAAATGTCGCGTTCGTCTTTACTACGATCCCTAAAACGATATCCGTGTATTTGTACGGGCAGTGGCCGCTCATCGCTACCGAGGCGATTTTTACAAATTTAAATTTAGAAAGTATGAAATAGTCGTTCACGTGGAAGTAAACTAAGGCCCTTCGAAAGCGGAGAAAAACGTTACTCTGGTAAATTGTGTACGCTTTTACCCGCAACGGAACTTCCGACATTTTTGAGAGAGCGTGACATTCCCTCGTTAAAACGTTTTTCGAGCGCGAAACATTGGATGGTCCTTTGGGAGAGAGGGAGAAAGAGAAAAGATGTATTTTTGGAGAATATTCTCCGTTGATGGGTATTTCGATTTCTAACTTCCAACTGGGAGAGGGGGTTAAAATGTGTACATCGAGCGAGTCAGGCAAGATTTATATTCTCGATGGGTATTTAAAATCCATTTAACTTTGGAGTGATTTGGTTATGTTTTTGGCTGCTGCTTTTGTCGTAAAAGTTCATTGGTTCGGGGAGCCCAGACTTTGGAGGGTCTAGGCTCGTGGCTTTGTCCTGCATCAAGGGCTTTGATTTTCTCTTTGTTGGGTTGAGTAAATAGTGGAATCATGGACACTTTATTAAGTGCATTATTTATAGTTATTAGCCTGACTTTATAGCTGGATTTCAAACAGAAAATTTCAGTTCGTAAAACTTTTCTCTTTGTTCGCGCAAAAAAAATCATCCAAGATATTATTTCATTTCGTCTATCGCTTCTCGTCAGTTTACCGCATTTTTAATTTCGTGTACATTTTTGCAATATTTCGATAAAGGTTGGAGATTATATTTTCAAAATATAAGAGGTGTATGTAGCGCGTATAGATAAATATCTCGTTAAAGATCGACAACTGTTTAAAGTATTCGTTGATTTTTCGAAATTAAATGTATTATTCGGTAATATCTTATTTGCTAATTTTCTATAGCGCATACGACGAATGTATATTAAAGTTTAAGATAATTATTTTAATAACAACGAACATAAAGAAATATTATGGAAAGGAAAGAAAATGTATTTCGTTGTTATTCCGAGCCGTTGGAAAGGAATTATTTTTGACGATTACAAACCGATAATTATTTTTTTTAAATACTTGCGTCATATTTATCGTTACATTACGAAAGTACGTTGTATCGTTTCGAGTACTCGTCGGTCGAAACCTCTTATAATGCAGTTGAACGTAATGGTCGATTCACGGTTCTCGCGTTATAATGTTTTTAGAAATATCTAAATCTACGGACACATTTGTAAGGAGAGAGCGAGACGTTATATGAAAAGAAAAGATTAAAGGTGGATCGATCGGCATCGCGAATCGCAAAAGAGTTTGCGCGGCTAAAGATTTGCATTTTAATGGAATGAGAACATCTCGGTTTATTAAAATAAAGTTTATTAAAATATTCCGTAATGCGCGTTACTCCGTGGTAAATAAGTAAGCGAGTTGCTTAATTAAGCAAGGAAATACACTAAGTACGTAAGGAGTAGCTAATTCGAATATTTAATTGCCCGGGATAAATCGAGAATGCAAAGCGATGGAATTGCATCTTAATAGTTGGAACTTAAACGTAAGTGGCTTACAGATTATAAATACGGTTTTCACGAGTACGCGAGGAGAAGAGCCTTTGCATAAGTTCTTTGCACAAGTTCTTTGCACAAGTTCTTTGCACAAGTTCTTTGCACAAGCAGATACAGCCTGTCATTAAATTATCGTATAAGAAATAATAGTTTCCCAATGGTCGGTGCAGTTCAAGGATCGAGATCTTGGAGCGACGAGCGAACCGAGAAGAGGAGGACGAACTTCGGATCGGAATCTTTATTTACTCAGCACTCGGTATATTTTTCCTCTCGTTCGGTTTCTTCTTTTCACGCCGTTTGAAATTTCTCGAGTGCCGGGGCCGAAGCCTCGGTTTGGCCGCTCGCCCTAACGCTCTCAAAATAAAATCCTTAGCTCGGACTATTCTTCTCTCCTCCGTCGCCGCCGGTTCTCCACGATACATACTGTCGCGGAAGTCTCGACCCGTCGTAAGTGCACCTTTCTACCTCGCTCGCGACTTATTTAAATTTTTATATCACGCTCAAAAAGCCTCTGTCTTCCGCCTCCTTTGTTTTCGGAGTGCATTCGCTCCTCTTGTTCGCGGCCTACGATCCCGAGCCCGTGGAAAAAGACGCGGTCACCCAAAGTACAAGGGCCGTACTCGTCCACCGTCTTCTGGAGCTGCCTCTTTAAATTCCCGTTCAAGAAGCGATGTTTACCATCTCCGAAAACGTCTCTTTCTCTTTTTTTCTTACACAAAATTAGTAATGAATCTCCCGTTTAAGAGAGAAAAAATCAATGTTTTTCGAGCCCTTTACGGACTTAGCGAAGATTCAACGAATTTGCGTTGAAGATGCCCTCGAATTATTCGTCGATCGTCCCATTTACGTCTTCGATCCCCGATAAATTACCTCGAGTACGATTACCCTCGACATTTGACTTTCATAAAGAAATGGATCTTCGATTTAATTTCGCTTCGGCGGTGTCTTTCAATCTTCGATCCGTTCTCCAATATATACAATTAGCTTATAACAAAATTTACTTAAAAAAAAAGGATCGAGCGCTTAATTAAACGACGACCAAGTTTTATCACTGACGCGATAAATTTTATAAAGTAGAATAAAAATGTTCGAAATAAATGGTAAAATTTTTTTTTCCTTTCAAAAATATCGCAACCGTCAATCTCGAAACTCAAATGTTCCGAGTTTTCTTCCAAGTTCCACGGATACCTCGGAGGGACATTGACCGAGAGTCGTATCAACGAACTTAATCTTTTTAGGATGTCTTCTTTCTCTTTTCCGAAGGTGGAGAAAGGTCGTAATTTATCTCTTTTATTTTCCTTGGGAAAAGTTCGTGTAAATAACGGGAGTGTACAAGTAACGCAATCAAATACATCTCGAATTTCATGTATTATGTTACGAGCAGCATTCGATGATACTAAGTAAGAAAAATGCGTTATTTCCATGGTACGATATTATCCACGGCAGCGATAAAAACAAATGATTATTATTCTCGTGGTTTGAGAATTCGACGTAAAATCGCGTTTACCGCTTTCCGGGTAAACCGTGAGCTCGAATCGTTGATCCTTAAAATCGAAACTCGTCAACCAGTCGACCTTGAGTATAACTCACAAGGAGCAGCGTATAAATAGAAAGTATCCGGAATCGAAAGCTTCCGGGTGTTTAATTTTTCATTAACCGTATAATATATAACAATAAAGATGACCGCCGTTGTCGGTATCAAAGAACCGTGTTGTTATTGCGTCGCTCGCTCCCGGGTGCGAAAGAAAAACGACCGTCGTCGTCGTCGTCGTCGTCGTCGTCGTCGTCAGCGTCAGCGTCAGCGACGACTCCTCTTTCTTCGCTCGTTCCAACTCCTCGGGGAAATCGGTGACAGGCTTTTCCTTTCGACGTCCTTTCGACGTCCTTTCGACGTCCTTTCGACGTTCTTTCGACGATCCGCGCCCAGCAACGAAACAATGGCGCGGGAGGACGAGTGGAAAAAAAGCCACGCAAAGGGTCGCGGGAACGCGAGAATTTCCAAGGGAGGGTACGACGAGAGAAAGAGGGAGAGTTGCACCATTGCGCCTAGTGAGAAGAAGGGGAGAGTCTGGCCACCAGATGCTTTATTGCGGCCCTCCGGGTACGGCGTCACGGTTCCGTTAAATTCGACGCTCGCGCTAATGTAAAGCGTTGGGGGGAGAGGTAGGGTGAAGTCTCCCTCTCACCCTCGTTTCGAGTGTTCGTTGCCAGGTAAAAACTCTTCCTCGGACGCGCGCGATACGCAGATGTTGACGCATGTTGACGTATGTTGACGCTCGCTGGGAAAACACGTGTGACTTGGATTTGCACGGATGCGTCTTTGTTTCCTTTGCGATGGATTACGTCGATGCGCTCTCGAAACGCCAAATTTCGGACTTGTCCCGACTACCGGTTCGAGGACTCGACGAATGGTGTGAAGAATGTCGTCGATTGTTCCCAAAAGATCGCCGTGGAGTGTCGGAGTGTTTACGTTCGAACGATGTACTCTGGAAAGAATTGGAATAATGATATTTGCAGACGCGCGTCGATGGGTGTGAGAACAGAATTTAACGCGATAAATGAGAAACGAAGCAACGTTGATCGAGTCGGAGCGATGATTCACCGTCGAACCATGCTCCGAATTTTCTTTGAACCATCGGTTACGTTATGCCGTTGCTATCGAAACGTATTTTTTATTAAGGCGTATTAATCAAAAGCGTACAATATAAATTTATTCGAAATGCCCTTGTATATATTGTAAATTTTTTTTAGACGATAACCGTTGAAAGCGAACGATAATATACTGCAAAATTTTAATATAATAATTTAATTTAATTTTAGATTAGAGATTCGTTTATTTACTCGATCGATATTATACGTTTACGATATTTTACGTACTCTTCAAAAAAATGCCTTCTTTTTATAAAAGATTTGATATGCGTTTTACAAATTTTGTCTTATGTTATTTTTTATTATTTATTTTTTATTTATTTATTATTTTAATATTTAATACTTTCATATTTTAATGTAATTAATTTAACGTAATTATTCTTAACGATAATAAGTGTGATGGATTTATATATAAATTAAACATTCGATATCCGCATACAAATTATCGAAACTCGCGTACTTTTCGGAGCTCGATAAGAAAACTATTTATTTATAAAATAATTAATTATAAAAAACTATTTTAAAATGAATAAAAATTTCTTATTTTCAGAATCTCAATAATTTCAAATTTTAAGGAATGAGAAGGATAAGGATTAAAATACGATCACTGGGTGATCTAAAAACAAACTTGTCGAGGATTAAAAAATTCAACTCGTAATCTCGAATCAAATGGATCCATAAGTAATATTATTAATATTGATTTAAAATTTATTTGTATTATATTTTAATCAAATGTAATTAAAACCAACGTCATTTTTAAGAAATTTAATTATTATTGTATAATTATTAACGTACTAATGTTGATATTTGATTTTCTCCGTATTTGACGTAATTTTCGTTGTGTGCATTATTATTCGTGTTATTTGCGTTACGTGATTCCAATACGGTATAATAACCATTTTATTTTACTCAAGTAGATTAATATTATATGTACTTGAATTTACTCACCCGTGAATTCACCGGAGAATTTTCTAGGCTTTGTCGCGAATCGCTTGCTTTATAAAAAAGCGTTTTTTCCTGCATTTTAGCACGAGGCGTATTCAATGACGTAATCCAGTGCACATTTTGATCGAATCGATATAAATTTTGCTCTGCAACTATTTTACCGAAGCATATCGACCATTGTATTCGGCCATTTATAATATTTGTATTTAAGCGACTATATAAATATACATTCAATATGCATAGCTCATCGATCGAATTCTAAATATAACAGAGCCCATCAAAGTTTCCTCTGCTATTCCAGATGCGTTAAGTTTAAAAAATATTTTTCGTCTCTTTAGAAAATTTATACTAATCGATAAATATTCATTTTTTGAAAATTATTTTTTTACTGATTTTTATATTTCTTTCTTAAGTGTTTCGTAATTTTTCGTAAAAAAATTAACATTTTACAGTATTTATTATTCGGATAAAATTTATTATTTTCAAAAATTAGTTTAGTTAACAAATACATAAGAATTTCATAATCAAGGCGCAATTTAAAAGTACGAAACACGCGACAGGAAAAGCTAAGCATTACAATAATTTTTGATGTAAAGAATTATTAATTTAGTACGCGAGAAGAAATGTTATTTTTTATAAAACTAAGAATTTTATGTAAAGCTTTAAGCCAATATAGTTGAACCAATTAGGTTATACGTATTTCTCAATATTTTCGCAACACCAACGAATAATTTTAATTTTATATAATATAAAATATTATATATTTTTTATTTATTATATAATATCTTTTATCTGAAATCAATAATTATGAATATTCTGTTTTTTTGGATCATAAATTGTACCATTGCAGATAATGTATCAAGTTTATATTAAAGAGGTCATATGCTAAATTTATTTATTAAAAAAAATCACAAGAGTTTGAAAATAAATATTTATATACAGTGCAGGTTAAAATTCTTTAAAAAAAAATAATGCAATATTTACGATTTTATTTACCAAATTTTGCTATGTCACTATGTCGTGTTTAATATACATTCAATAGTTTTACTTACAGTAAAATTTTATTGCAACATCGCTTCGAATCCTAAAGATATAACAACAAATGTAGAGTTTTATTTCGTTTAAGAGAATATAAAGACCGAGTATTTTCATTATAAAAACGTTGATTTTTTTTACTTATTCGAAAATAATTACTTAAAAAATTTGTTCATCTACATTTTTTTGGAAAAATTTAGCGTAACCAAAATATTGTAGAAATTTTGTAAGCGAGCTGTGCATTTAAATGTTTTTTTTATATAAACATTCAAAAAGATAATAATCATTTCAATAGATAAATATATTTTTCTCTAAAAAATTATTTCAAATTATGATTATTATTCAAGAAATTTACATAATAATTCGATAATAAATGTGAATACTAAAACGAGTAATTTTTATAAAATTATGTGAACTGTAAACGCCGCTGTTAGTGCATATCGATTTCATTGAAAAACATTTTAAGTAGATTCGGTAATCGTATCTGTTTGTTATTTTAGAAGTTTATTTCCGAGAATCGTTTGCTATTATTAATCGAATTTCTATACTTACACAAAGCGAGTACATATTATAAATCTTTGGATTAAGGAAACGTAATTTTGCTCAAGATATCAAATATTTAGGTGAGAATGAACGTTTCGAATTACACGAATATATTGGTTATATGAAATAATAAAAACGATCTATAATAAAGTTTTTAAGTTAAATTCATATAACCAGGATTAAAGGTTTTTAAATCTTGATAAAAAAAGCATACAAAAAATGATGGAAAACGAATATGATTGTTTATCGAAGTGTATAACTCTTTCAAAATGTTTATAAGGTTTCGAATGTTGTATTTCGTTCATGAAATACAGAAAATTCACGGTTAAAAATTGTAAAATAGTTGAAAAATTAAAACGCTAATAGAGAATTAAGTTTTCATATCGGCGCAACCTTTTCAACGTTAAACCATAATTTATTAAAAATAGTCGATGGATCGAGTGCACTCGTGGTAAATAATTCAACCGTCTAATAAAATATTTGTTGATAATATGAATTATTAGGTAAGAGCGCAGAAACTGGAAAAAGGTAAAAGCCCGATAAGTCGGTAATGCCGACAAATACATTTCGCGCAAATAAATGTAATAACAGTAGGCTACACGAATAACATACAGGAAGTAAAAGTAAGCGAATCCAAGAAAGAAATGCACTTCAGCGAATGCATATAAAAATCTATTTCACGCCGAAGGTGGTGTTTGCTTTCCTCGGGTTCGATCGTTCGCGTTCAATTTTGTCTTCCCAGAGCTAATCCGAGCAGAGCGATGAATGTCAATTCCAGAGCGCGAGGCTCACGACTGCGAGAGCAGTTTTGAAAAGCTAAGCACTCCGAGCGGATACCGGAAAAGTCGTTAAGCGTCGGGAAATAAGGTGTGGAGAATCTCGGCGATATCCATCGAGATTCTGAGATTCTCGAGCGAGTTCGGAGTTTGCGAGGGGCGGAAGCAGAAGCTTCTTCCACGGCAGTCGGACAAAAATTTCCGCTTTGTTTTTCAGGTTGAGATTCCGAGGCCAGACAGGCACGCGATCGTAGAGTGAAGCTGAAGGCCACCGACCCGCGAGGGGGATGAGCCCCGGGAGTCCCAGAGGCGATTAGGAGGTTGCCGCCGAGGCCTCAGGATGGGCAAGTGTTGCAGCAAGCGGCAGGAGCCGCAGCCGATCGGTAAGCCGACAGAGACGATGGTCCGGACGACGATCCGGACGACGATCCGGACGACGATCCGGACGACGATCCGGACGACGATCCGGACGATGCCCTTCCACCCGCGGGAGGCCTCCTCGCTTCTTTGTTCTTGACCGAGCCGACCTCCTCCCTCGCCCCTGATCGGATCATCACTCGATCATCACTCGATCGTGACTCGATCGTGACTCGATCGCGATGAACACGCGTCTTCCTGGCCTCGCGTTCGTTATTCGTTGGAGCCCCGAGCTCCAACTCGTTATCGTAATCGCACCGCGAGCGCTGACCCCTTGCCGTCGGTCGCTCGATCTTTGCTCCGGGCGCATCCTTTTGTAACGATCGAGGCATCGTAATCGCTTCTACGGAAACTCCTCGTTTCACCGTTATACCGCGGCATCGCTTCAGCCTTTTCGCTCGTTCGTACGCGAAATCGCGAATTTTCTCAAGCCTTTTTTTCGTTGAAATAATATACCGTTTTCTTCGACGCATCGACGCAGTCGAGGGATGCCGCGGATTTTTCTTTCATCGATATCATTTCTTTGGAATTCTCTCGAGCCGTCCGATGCGCGCAGGGGAAAACTATTTCTAACCAATAGAATAACCCAAGCCAGAGTTTCTAGTAAATCCATTTAGCGATAAAGACGCGAAACGAACAAAGCAAAGTAAAAATAAAATCCTCCTGCCTCGAATAATGTCACTTTTCACTTTTGTTATTCGCCTTATCCTTATCGACGAGATTATTTATGGTCTCGAAGAACGAGAGTAAATTCAATTTATGTATTATATATTATCTATGCATCCATTTTACTAATTTTAAATTCCCGTTCCGTTTTTTTTTTTAGAACGAACGGCCTCCCTTTAAGTTTGCATTCTCGATTCAAAAGCTTATCGTAAATTTTGTAGTACATCTTATAGTACAATTTAGAAAGTTGTTAGCATCGACGGTTCGCTTTATTTTCTTTCCACAAAATAGTTGCTTTTTATCGCTACAGACTCTGTAATTTACAGTTAAATACCTTACGAATATAATTTGCTTCTGTTCGTTTACTCGCACAGCACCTTATAAATCTTAATTCGTAACACACGTACGAGTCGACCGCGTTCATTTTTTTCCGGTTTCTTCGTCGAAAAAAACGTTCTTTGATAAAGTATTAAATGCATGCATTGTTCTCGAACACACCTCTTACATTTTCAACTTAATATTCTTAACGATTGTCCAAACGAGTCAAAAACAAAAAGATGTATTCAAGTGTGATTGCTGCTTACATTTTATACCGTGTATTGTATTAAAGTGCTATCGGAACAATTTATTGATGCTTGTCATTATTTAAATTATCTTATTCGTGCTTTTAATTTATTGCTACATTCTGTTTTTAAATTCGAGAAAGAAAAGTAGGCATAAGATAATTTAAATAATGACATGCATCGATAAATCGTTGCGATAATTCTTAATACAATTTACAATATAACATCGGAAGAGTCCCGCGAACGAGTCTCAGGAACATCATAATTACATCGGCATTTTGTTATTTTTTACTCGTTAATGCAATCTTTGAGAATATTTTATATTTTACCAACGACCGAATCAAACATAAATAATAATTCTTTTCTACTTCTTCCACTCCATTTCTTTACGTATCAAATTATCTTGGTTGTTTTATTTACTTTAACTATTCCAGTCCGAAGCAATTTATTTTGAAAAATAAGTTTTTATAAAAATATCTTGTATCTCGAGCACGTTCAAATTTTTAAACATATTTAAAAACGTAACGCAATGATTTTAATTATCGAATATTTTTTAAATATTTTATCATTGTTTATCCAGTAAATTTAATAACTGTTTAAAGTATTCGTGAATTTATAGAATCGGTATCTAACAGTATTTCCATTACTTTTATGCTTTTCACGAAGCAAGTATTTAATTTAAAGTTCAACTTTAATTAGTTTTGTATATAATACAGATTTATACGAGTAATAACTTGGAGTATATCAATTCGTTATTCCGTATTTACTTATCGAACTGCTGTATTAATCGCGATATAATGAATTTTACGCCTACTATATTTATTGTATTTGAAAATAAATTTTTATTTCTTAAAGAAATAACTTAATTTAAATTAGCTATAAAGTTAGCTTAAACAAGTAATTGTAGCTAATTGGTAATATTATTTTGCTCTCGCCTCAATTTATTACTTTTTTTTAACCTAAGAGGTAATAATTATCGATGTTCGGTACAAATAATTTTTTGGTCCGAAGCATTCAGAAACGCGTTTTAAAATTTTTTTATTACGGTATATTAGTTTTTATAGATATCGTAAACCTTATCGCTAAATTAACTACTTTCTATTTTACAATTGAATTGTAATTTAATAAAAATCGAGAATAAACTACTTAGAATTTCTCGAAAACAGTATAATGTCCTTAACAGTTATTAAATTTATTGTTATTGAATTAATTTACGTAATAACTAGAAAAGTTATTTATCTCAAGCTTTCTCTTTACTTTACCGTCATTCATTTTTGTCTCGCACTTTCATTATAGTCCAAATGAGAAGGTGCGGAACGAGTTGCGACTTTTTTCACCGAATGATCGATAAAGTTATTTTTTCCTCCATAATAGAGAAATGTTATTAAAGTTCATTTTCTTTGTATTTAACCGAGTGTTTTTTGTCCTTCTATTTGAAATGATGAAGTTCGGTGGACGAATTTCTCGTTTAATAAATGCTTTTATTTAACGGTTGTTAAAAGCATATATTTTAATTTTTTAATTCGCGAATGCAAATATGCGGAATAATCAAATTCGGTACATTAATTCTCGAGAAATCATTGATCCGTGCTTATAATGTTTTTTCGTAGTTTCGCGTTGTACAAAAATATAATTATCTTTTATAACAATGCTTACGCTGAAAGGTTGAAAAAATAATTAATCGAAGAATTAAAATAAATTAAGTGGTTTTACGTTACTTAATTTTTTTTTAAAAAACTCGCGTTCGCGTAAGTTTGTTGTATATCAGCGACTGGAAATAACAAGTTCGCTGTATAAAAATAAAACAATCTAGCATCGATTTAAAAACACATTTTTTCAAACACATAGAATTCAATAATCACATTACTTGCATGATGCTTTACAATTTGCGAAAATAAAGAGTACTTTATTACCTACAAAGTATTATAACGCAAAATCACGATGAATACGAGCTTTTGAAACGCTAAATGCATCGATATTTTTATACTCTCTTTAGAAGCTTTAACGTAAAAATTGAACGGATTTTATAGAAAGCCCTGATAACAAAAATATTTGTTACGTATTGGATAAAGCAATCGATCGAAGAGTTCGCGAACTCGTAGGAGAGGCCGCGAACGATTCGCTCGACGCGTCCTCGAGTAAAGACCGGAAAAGATGGACGAGCGCAGCTTTGGGAAACGTCGTCGACGAGGTTTCGCGGCGAAGTCGAGGTTCGAGGTTCCGGATGAACGGGAAGTCGAGGGGAAGGGGGAATGGGGGAGGGGGGGGGGTGAATCGATCGAAGCACAAGGCGACGAACGAACTTGGAACGAAAGCGAACGTCGAAGCGGGTCGCGCGAAATCGGCGAGCTCGAACGGATTCGCGAGGGTACGCGAGGCATCGGACTCGGTCGACGGAGACTCGAGGTAGGGGAAAATTGGTGAGCGTCCCCATCGGGCGATTGATGAACGGGAAATTCGAGCCGCCCCCCGAAACGCTCCCGGACACTAAAGGGCGGCCGTCCCCGTCTCGTTCTGCTCGCAGGCTACAAGAAGGCCGAGGCCGTGTTGAACTCGAAGCACAGCAACGGCGGCTCTCTGGACCGCTACACGGCCGATCCGAACCAGAGGGGCGCCCAGGCCCGCGCCGACATTATACGGCCCAGGCCGACGCCTTGTAAGCAGCTACAGATCATGCCCCAGACGCAGCCTCGTAAAGCCAGCTCACCCGTCGTTGTCTCTGCATGTGTGTATTAACCCGGCGCTCGCCCTTGCGTCTCGCCTCCGATACCACGACACTCTTTCGGAGTTCCGGAGCGCGGATCCCCGACTTGGTGGCCTTGCCGAGTGACCTTACCCAGTGGACTTGCCCAGTGGCCTTGCCGTGGACCACCAAGTCAGGGATCCGTGCTCCGGAACCCTCGAGGTGCGATTTTGGCAACTCATCTTCCCACCTTGCGTAAATCGGTTGGGTCCGCTCCGCGCATCATCCGCCCATGATCCGCGCAAACTCCCGTTTCCTTAAATTGTAATTTATCGCGCGATGATTACCGCGCTTGGCTCGAGCTCCGAGTCCATCTATTTTATAGTCCATTATGATCCGAGCAGTTCGAACGTTATTTGTTTTTGCCTCGGAACGAAATGTTTATGAAACTTTTAATGGATGGTTGGTTCGCGCGATGCACGCGAGTCTCGTTTCGATCGAAAGTCTTTGAAATTCGATGAAAGCCTTCGTCCGAGACTCGCTGATATCTACTCTGCGTTATCTTTTATCGTTATTTGTATATAAACGAACCAAAGGAACCGTGGAAACTCGTGCGTTGTATCTTAATACTTGAAACAAAGTGCCAAAATCGTACCGCGACACACACACCCACGCGAGCTCCAATACAACACACCACACCACACTATGACACAACCACGCGACAACCACGCCACAACCACGCCACAACCACGCCACAACCACACCACAACCACACCACAACCACACCACAACCACACAACAACCACACCACAACCACACAACAACCACACAACAACCACACCACAACCACGCCACAACCACACCACAACCACACCACACACATTTTATCATCGGTTTAACGTAATATTTGATATCGCAAGCGAATATTTGACGAAATCGATCGTTCGATGCGTAATTCTTAGTCAATTCTTGGAAATTTGATACACGAGCCATTTAAAATTATGCGCGTTAAATTCTAAAGAGTAAATCTTAAATTTGATAGTCGAGAGTACATTATTTTTCGTACGTTTCACGTTTCGCGTTCAAAATTAAACGACATTTCGAAAGTAAATTTAATTTCATCGAAGCTATTAAAAGTAAAATAATGATCGAGTAAATTGAAATTTTTTGTCCAGAAACGAGAATGTTTTGTATGTAAAATTATGCTATCGCAATATTGTTAAAAAAAAGTAAATGGTCATCACCGTATGCTCGTACTAATAAAACAATGATTGAAAATGTTTAGATTTTTGAAGAAAAAGAAAAGTTTTGTTAAGCGTTTCGAAAAAACTTGGCGAAAAACAGGTTTGATAATATGTCACCATATATTTTAAAATTTTAATCAGTTTTTTTTAAATCGTTTCATTTTATGTCTTAGCTTCTATGAACGTATCGTCCTAAAGTAATATTTTAGAAGCCACGTAATAATATCCTGCATAAATCATAATTATTTGCTTTTATCATCAGACTATTTTTTACGTCATATTTATTTTTAATATTACGTAGTTTGACTTGCGAATGCTCGGTTTAGCAATATTATTTATTTTTTTATTCCTTTTGTAAAACCATAGCGCAGTAAATACATTTTTAATTATTTCTGCATCGCTGTTACTTACAGGAATCAAGCACGGTAATGTATATTATTTAGTAGCCAATGGAGCCGCGTACGCACATATATGCATATATATGCATGCGTAAATGTATGCATGTGTGTGCGTGCGTGCGCGATGCCTTTTACATTTATTTAGAGATACGTAGTTCGCATCGTCTCGCGAGCAAGCGTTTAAAGTCTAGGCTAACGTCGAGAGCGTAAACTAATCCACGAGAAGCGCTTACTCGGAGTTTAGCCTGAATATTATTTAGAGTGAAATATTATTCTCGGTGAAATAAATCTTTGGTATCGTATCCTATCGTATCGAGACGTACCTCTTAATTTTAACGAGTTGATCCGTTAAAATTAAAGTTAAAGTTAAAGTTGTTTCGTCGGGCATACTTTTAATGTTTATATTCGATGATTCGAGACTGATATTTTTTTTCGAAAAAAAAGATTACGTTTGGTTGCGATTCGGCTAATGGGACTTTGATCGTATCACCGACAGACTCGCGATACTACTTTCGATCGATTCTATTTCACGCTAAAATTGACTCGAGCAAAGAGCGCAGCTTCGTTACGGTCGCCTCTCTTCGTTATCCGGATGAGGGTCCAGCAACGAAACTGCGCTCGCGTCGTTTGTTTATCTCGCGAAAGTTTGCAAGCGAACGAAGAAAAGAAAAACGCGAATCTCGCCGTCGAAGGTCGCTGATCCGGAAAAGCGTCCGGTTCATCGACTCCTCGATAGCGCGTCCAGTTGTTTCTCTCCGTAATCGATGTTCCTTTTGCTTGGATTCGCGGACCCTCAGCGCATTCTCAACGGGCCAACAAAATCGTGGTCGCCCTGTACAACTACACGGCCCGCGAGAGTACGGACGTGAGCTTCGTGAAGGGCGACCGTATGGAGGTGCTGGATGACTCCGAGCACGACTGGTGGAAGGTCCTGCATCTCACGACACTCCAGGAGGGCCTCATCCCTTGGAACTTCGTCGCCGTCGAACGCTCCGTCGAGAGCGAAGAGTGAGTAGACGATCCGTTTTAATCCCTCGTTTATTACGCGTTTTACTCTCTCCGGAGACTCTCCTCTCCCCCCTCCTTCGATCCAGTTTCGTGGAAATGAAGGAGCGGAGGAGTCGAACGAGCCCAATGAGCCCAACGAGCCCAACGAGCCCAACGAGCCCAACCAACTTCGCCGCGAGCTCTCGATTATCTTTGATCGACACCGGGAAATGAAAATTTTGACATCGTCGAGTGCGCGAGAAGCGATCGATGCACCTAATAAAATTTGTCAAACTGTATCAATTCCCGGTATTCCGTATCGACAGTTTTCAAATACGTATAAAGTACGATAGACCGAATAAATAAATAACCGATACGCGAAATTAAATATAAAATGGAATCCTTAATTAGAGTTATAAAATCCGCGAGTTACCATTGATTTGTTTCTTGATATAGTAAATAATTTATTTAACGTTCGATCGTATCTTTCTATAACAAGCTTACCAAAACCTAATTTAAAAATTCGTGATTTTTTCTCGACTCCAAACTTGAAATATACTCAAAGTTGCCGAGTTTAATTTAATTCAACGCGAAAATAATCTTAAAAATTTATTATCTTGATCTAAAATATCTTTTTCAACGTTGATATCGCATCTTTAAATCGTAAAGCGTTTTTTTTTGTCGCGAAACGCCGTATTCCTCTTCGCTAAAATAACGATTCTTAATCACGGAGATGTTTTATCGCAATTTTTTTCACCCGACGCAGAGAGAGAGAGAGAGAGAGAGAAAGAGTGGGTACTTTTCAAACGAATTCGAGCGGTCGAAATGGCAACGCGATTAGACAACGTCCGTTAAAAAGAGCAAAGCATTTCGATAACGGTATTGTTATTTTTAAAATATCCATAAAAATCGAATCGCGACGTACGGTATTCGTTGATTAATAATATTTCAAGATTCGTTGATGGAGCGATCGCGTCGAAACGGCTGTCGAACGATTAAAGGGCACGAAGTCGGAAGTCGAGCGTCGGACGTCGAGAGTCGGACGTCGAAACGAGAGACAGTCGAGGCTCGGAGGGATCGATCCTAGTAATAAATTGCTCGCCCCCCGTCGAGAGATTTAACGCCTCGTCATTGCAGTTGGTTCTTCGAGAACGTTTCGCGCAAGGAAGCCGGTAAACTTCTGCTGGTGGACGAGAATCCGCGAGGCACGTTCCTGGTGAGGCCCAGCGAACACAATCCCCGAGGGTACAGTTTGTCGGTGAAGGATTGGGAGGAAGGCAGAGGTCACCACGTGAAGCATTACAAGATCAAACCGCTGGACAATGGGGGATTCTTCATCGCCACCAACCAGACCTTCCCCACGTTGCCCGCCCTCGTTATGGCCTACAGCAGTGAGTATCTTTGTCGGAAGCGACTCGACGGACCCGAGACGTCGAGGTTCGGAAGAACGCGTAAGATTTCGCTCCTTACGACTCGACGAGGATCGGCGATCGCTCTACCCGAGAGTCGAGCCGAGAGTCGAGCCGAGAGTCGAGCCGAGAGTCGAGCCGAGAGTCGAGCCGAGATTTTGCGAGATTCGCGATGCCGTACCGGATAACTATAACGAACAATCGCTAACGCGAAAATACGGTTACGGTTCGAGCGTTCGCGCCATTTTTAAAATCGAAGCAGTTCCGTTCGTCCGTCTTGGAGGCGATCCGTCTCGAAGAAGAATTCTTCCGCGAGAATTCTTCCAGCCTCCTCCGACGAACGTTCGCGGGGAGTCTTCTTTCAAAATAGGAATGCACGATGAGACATGGGACGATGGGATAACCGTCTTTCGACGAATCCTTCCTTTCAGAAAATGCACTGGGACTCTGCCACGTGCTGTCGAAGCCGTGTCCCAAGCCACAACCGGATATGTGGGATTTGGGACCGGAACTGCGCGACAAGTGGGAAATCAACCGTAACGAGATACAGCTTATACGAAAACTCGGACACGGGAACTTCGGCGAAGTCTACTACGGCAAGTGGCGCAACAAGATCGAGGTGGCGGTGAAGACGCTTAGACCCGGCACGATGTCGACCGAGGCCTTTCTGCAGGTACAGTAATCGCCGGTCTCGTCGGTGCACGATCCGAGAGTTTCGTCCTCGCTCATCGCGCTTCTCCCCTTCCTTGACCCTTTCGCTCGGTCGAGTCACCTTTCATTCCTCCACCGAGATATTTATTTCATCGGCGAGTTTTTTCAGAATCGAAACCTCGATACAAATTAGAAATAAAACGGAGAAATAAAACGGAGAAATAAAACGGAGAAATAAAACGGAGAAATAAAACGGAGAAATAAAACGGGGAAATAAAACTCTCCGTATCGCGAGACCCTCGTTGACCGCTGATGCCTCTAACGGGAAAATGAAAGAATATTGTTTACGCGCTCTGCTCCCGGTGCTCGGATCCGTTTATATAAATAAAAAAGTTTCCTCGATATCGGTGAAAATTATTTATAGAACGCGTTTGCTCGGTCTTGTACGAGGAAGCTCGAATAGGTTCTCGCGATGGAAAACGTTTCCCCCCGTTTTCCCCCGTTTTCCCCCGTCCCTCGGTTCGGGCACTCGGAGCACTTTGGATTCGCGAGGGCGGTCGTTGTTTTTTCTAACGGCGCACGCGCGTCATCCGGTCTCACGCAGGAGGCGGCGATAATGAAGCAGTTCCGGCATCGGCACCTCGTCGCCCTCTACGCGGTCTGCTCGAAGGAGGAGCCCATCTACATCGTCCAGGAGTACATGTGCAACGGCAGTCTCCTCGACTTCCTCCGCACCGGTGACGGCAAGTACATGCAATTCGAGGACCTGATCTACATCGCGGCCCAAGTGGCCTCGGGCATGGAGCACCTCGAGAGCAAGCAGCTCATACACAGGGACCTCGCCGCGAGGAACGTCCTCATCGGCGAGAAGAACAAGGCCAAGATCTGCGACTTTGGCCTCGCGAGGGTCATCGAGGACGACGAGTACTGTCCAAAGCAGGGCAGTAGATTCCCCGTCAAGTGGACGGCACCCGAGGCCATCGTCTACGGCCGTTTCAGCATCAAGAGCGACGTCTGGTCCTACGGTATCTTGCTAATGGAACTCTTCACCTACGGCCAAGTTCCTTACCCAGGTACGTCCGAGTTCTCGCGCTTCGTTTGAATCGTCCTTGCTATCGTACTTACCTACCCGTACGCGTCGGAGTGCTAATTAATCGAACGAATAAATCGAACGAATAAATCGAACGAATAAATTGAACAAATAAATCGAACAAATAATTAAACGTAATTAAACCGTCGAATTTAACATTTTCTTTGTTCGTTCTGTCTTTATTCGTTTTCGAGGCTCGGTGTTTAATAGGAATAACGGCCCTCGCGATAAAATAATTTACGAGCGATTCGTTTCGATCGGAGCCTCGATGGAGCCTCGATGGAGCCTCGATCGGAGCCCGAGCAACGAAGTCGGTTCCGCTCGAAATAATTTGAAACGACGACGAACGATTTTCAGGTTGTGTTTGCGGTACGGGAACGTCGGCTCGTAACATTTCCGTCAATGAAATTTCGGGAGCGGAAACAAAAATCTATAAATCTATAACGCGATTATCTCGTCGATGTCGAGAATTTTAGTTTCGGAAAAATGTTGTAATTTCGGTGTTAAAATTACCGACGTACGAGTGCGAAACGTAAATAATTGGTTGCTTGGTGGGGCGTTTGCAACGACAGGTATGCATGGACGGGACGTGATCCTGCAAGTGAACAGCGGCTACAGGATGCCGAAGCCGGTGAACCATCCGCTTCCCGACAGTATCTACCGACTGATGCTGCAATGCTGGGACGCAACGCCGGAGAAGCGGCCGACCTTCGAGTTTCTAAACCACTACTTCGAGTCGTTCAACGTAACCAGCGAGATACCTTACCTCGAGCCACCGACGGACTGATACATGGCCCACCAGGCCACGGCGGCTCACCCAGTGCCACATCACGTCCACTACCACCCGCTGAACGTTAACTGTGCCATGGAGTTCTATGGCATTTACTGCTGAATAGTCGTCGTCGTCGTCGTCGTCGTCGTCGTCGTCGTCGTCGTCGTCGTCGTCGTCGTCGCCACTTTTTCCTTCTCTACCTCCACCTCCCACCACCTCATTCCTCCTCCCACCACCTCCCTCCACCTTCCTCCACCTTCCTCCACCTTCCTCCACCTTCCTCCACCTCCCTCCACCTCCCTCTTACATCTTTGCACAAGGATTCCATTGGTTCGGCAAAGCACCTCCGTCAAACGTACCATTTTATTCCCACGAACATTGCGTGAAAGAGCGATCTATTTTTACCGCGGTCGTCGGCTCGTGTTTACGCACTTGTAAACATCCCGCTGAATTTACCGAACGACTCTAAGAGCATCCTCTGAAAATATTCGCTTCTTCTTCTTCTTTCCTTTTACAATATTAAGACTCATCATCCGAGAAGAAACAATGAGAAACAAGAAAACGTTTTGCAATTTATATGTACGATTATTTTATTGGATTGTCTTCGTTATTCTTTGTTCAGTTGTAACCCTCGCACGATAATGCTGCGTATCATCGGTGGTCATGTTTTAATCGTAAGCGTCGATTTTTCCCGTCTTATTTTATTCGAATTTAAAGCATGCTCCTGATGAAATCGTGCAAGGTGAATCGATCGCCTTCGAGTCGGGCGAACGACGATGAGACCTGTTTTATACGCGGTATAAAATTTACTTTCCCTTACGAATTATCGCCGCTTGTTTAATTGAAAGTGGGATCGGAGGAATAAAAGTAATCAATGTTCGCCATACCAAATATTTGAAATTTCTTTCTGCGTAATAATCGGTACTCGATGTACCACGAGAAATGAACGACAGTGGAAATAACGAACGATTAAAGATACCTTGTGCCATAGGTGTCGCGTGTAACCTATGCTCGTACGTGTTCGTCTGCGTATATGCCTAATACATATGTATATATAATTATATTCGCTATCCGTTTGAGTTTCGTAATGAAAATTTTAAATTAAAAATGCGGTTATGTACGAGCTGTAACGAAAGGAGAAATAAACGGGGAGGACTATGTTTACGCGGGTGAGAGGGTGAAAACGGATTCGGGAATAATTCGCAATCTGTATAAAATGGAAAACGAACTGGAAGCGAAGAAGAAAGGAATACAAGATTTTAGTAATAATTCTAATAAGGTACTCGTAAGAAGTAGCTCTGTTTTCGATCGACGATTACATTAAACGTAAATGCATTAAACTGTTAGGATACGATTAGTTACCGTGTAACTGCAAATTAGTCTGTTAGAAGCAGTTACAATTTATATGAAAGAAACAAGAAAATAACAGTCGATATAAAAATGTGGACGATACGAGATATAAAAAGTTAGACTAAAAGATTTTTCCTAAATATTTAAAACCTGCGACCTAGAGATTCTTCGAGAGGCGGATTATATTTATAAAAATTTTAAAAAGTGGGAAATTTGATTATAAAAGATGAATGAATACATTCTAAGAATGGATGAATAATAGTATAATAAAGCACTGTAGAAATCTGTTGATCAAGTTTGAATGGGGAATAACTAGTGATAATCTAATGCATTTATTTAATTGATATGAAAATACGTAATTAATTGATTCAGTATTCGTGCAGAGAACATTTTTATTTTATTTTGCTGTGATTTTTAACTGTCCAAAACTTATCCATGTAATGTTCAGAAAAAACGATTGTACAGCACGAACAAAATACTGAAAAAATATTCTACTAATATTTTTAATTCTATAGCTTATTTTACTCGTATATGTCGAATCATTTGTCGTTATTTAAAAACCTGTTATGGATAAATAATATTTAACAAAGTAAAATCAAGTTTGATTCTTTCACATCGGTAGGATCGTAAAAAGTCTTTATTATACATGCATATATATTTATACATAATTTGATAAGTTATCGAATAATTACATTTTATTCAATGACTAATCATCACTATACAAAATGACAAAATTAAGTTTGTAAAGTAGGAGACAGATAATACTGTAAAATATTTTTAAGTAAATCGTATTTTCCTTTGTATATTGTAGAAGATAAGGTACGTTTTTAACTGGTTGTCGCTATTAATTATTACCATGACATTGCCATGAAAATATTGTCGAGAAAAATTTTTAAAAAATTTTGTAGTACAAGACAATGATGAATCGGTTATAAAAAGTTACTAATAAAACGTATAGAAAGTGTGCGTATGGAAAGAAAATAATTGAAACCTCGAAACAAATTCATGTTAACTAAGCCAAGTTAAATTTTAAGCAATGGATGTTACTCGTACAAAGTATCCATAAAATACTAAATTTTTATAAAAAAAAATATATAACGAATATCAGAATGTGTCCTACAGTAAAACTTATTAACACGAAAATATTATTTTTAAAATTTTATATGACCCTCCTTATATTACCAAAAAAAGTCAAGCTGAAATTTAACGCTGATGTTTTAAAATATTTGACTTGAGAAATATTACACAGCTAAAAATCACTGCTAGGCATTAATAACCGAAGAGAAGAAATTATATTTTATTACATAAACAAGCGTCTGTAATCGCTTATAATTGTATACAACTAAACAAAATTATATCTAATTATACTCGATTTGCTCCAAGGAATAGTTGACAAAGCGTTTTTAAAAAAAAATAAATAAATTTTTAAAATATTTTTTGTTTCATGGTTCAACAAACTTATCGCTTTTATTTGAAAATAATTATTCATTTGACCAATTTTTTTACAAATATTTCTACATATCTATTAAAGTAGAAATTAAATAATTTTAAAAAGTAAGTTTTCTGAATTAATTAAATAATTTACCGTTTAAACATTTATCAATCGTTTGGTAATACATTTTTTATAATAATCGCCGTTATTTAGCAGTGATTACTTTAATAAAGTTTAAAAGTTTTTTGGGCAATGTTTTGTACTATCCGAGTAAAATTGACCACTCGATTGCACATTAAAAGTAATTATATATTTTTTACTTTGTAGAGTAACAAATATAAGATTGAACAAATTTTACGTACGAGAACACACCGAATTATTTAAAACATACAGACGAGAAAAATGAAATTACTTTATTTGAGAAACGATTTAATTAATTTTTTAAAGTGAAATTGAAGACTATTCGGAAAGAATATATATAAACAATGTTTTTAATTCGAATAGTTGGTAAGGAGGATTATTCAAATATATTATATAATAAGAAAAAAGCAGGTGACAAAATATTAAATCGTATTATTTTTAATAGAGTAATTTGACTCTCCGATTAGAACGTAAAAGAAAGAGCGTATTATGCATGGAGTAAGAGTTTTCTACGCTCGAACTTTTATAAACAGAACTTTATCAAGTTTTTATTTTAATTTTAAGTCGTTTACAGAATGAATTTTATATCTTTTAGCTAACTTTTAACTAGACATTTAAAAAATATACTCTATGTGTAATATTAGAATCTCAAAACAATAATTAAGAATTAATTATAAAATGAAATTTATTAATTTTAACTCTGTATTGAAAAAACAGAATATAATTCAAGGCGATCAATAATTAAGAAAGAAAATTAGATTTATAATATTTAAACGAATTTTACAGAATTCAGAAATTTTTTGATACATGATTGTATGTAAAAACATGCATAGATTTACTAGAATTTCTATATTGTATTTATTTTTCACTCGGGGCCAATTAGATGTTTTATTTCACGGCTATATCAACTACATACATCATTTTTTGAATTTTATGTATTTATCATTTTTATCGTTTGCAAAAAATAAATAGGAAAAATTTTGTTTAATTCGATACAACGGTATATACAAAAACGACTGCCACTTTTAAATGAATGTAACGAGCGAGTGAAATAATAACAACAAAAACAACAACGCAAAAACGCAACAACACAACAACACAAGACAACAACCATAACAACAATAACAACAACAACAACAACAACAATAATAATAATAATAGTAAACGTAGATGAAAGATTTTTAAACCAAAAAAATTGTAGACGCTAGAATTTGATACGAGGAAAATGAAAACTGAAGAAATCGAATGAAGAAATATAAATTAAAAGCAAACAATGAATATGAATTCACTTTTTAAGTGTCTTTATTTTAATTATACTAAGCGTTTAATAGTTTTAATTATTTTGCGCAATTTTTTTAATTGATGCCGAAGAAAACGTAAATACTCTTTTGAATTACATTATATTAAAAAAATTGTATTGTTCATCTACGGGAAATGCTACAGTAAAAATCAGATAAATATTTTATCTTATTTTTTCTTAGTACTTTTATCTTTTAAATAAATTGTTAAAATCCTTCGATTCTTTTAAAAATTTATAAATTTTTATCCATTGTATTAAGAAAACGAAGAATATTTGTTCAAATAATCAATTTATTACGACAAATGTATTTAAACTATTAATCTTAATTTTTATTGAAAAGAATTCAGTGTAATGTATTTTACTCGGTGCGAAACATAAATATTGTAACAGTTGAGCGAATTTGATACGATTATTCGATGTGTAAAAAGTAAATATTAGCTTATAGGCTAAACTATGATTAGCGTGCTTTATAAGAATAATTAGGTTAAAAAATATCGTTTGATCCGTCAAATTAGCATATTCAATTACTTGCTAAAGGAATTAAATGATTTGCTTTGGCTATTTTTTTACATCGAAGTATTAAAATGATTTAATTTATTAATTATATCGAGCATCCAAATATACGAGAGTATTTAATTATTAAAAACTAATTTCAATAATGTGCATTATTTGTTTGTCATCGCGATAATTTATAAAACGTTAAAATATATCGTGAAAAAGTATTTTTTAAAACGCAATGCTTAAGTAAAATCTGTTGAATAATCTTTTTATACGATGGACAAAATAGCAACGATCGCAATAATATATCGTTTAGTTGGCGATTTGAAAGCGTTTCGTAATTAAAAAAATAATATTTTTTTAATTAAAATAATCGAGTACGCTGAATTACACACGGATCAGGAACGATAACGATAACGATAACTCACCGTATTTCTGTCCTAGAGCCATATACAACTGTATAATAACGTACGTTTGCTCTCGAAACTCGTGCGCAAATCAAAGGAGTCGAATTTATTTTATGAAAATATCAACCTTATACCTTATTACTTAGGTACATGCGTTTACAATTGTATCGAATTCTTTCAAGAAGTAACTTTTCCGCTTTTTTCCGAACTAAACGAAACAAGTAGTCGAGGACACGAAAAGAAAAAATTTAATAAAAAGAGATAACGACTATTTTTGCTCGAGCCAAATAAGCATAGGGAATTACGTGGATTATTAGTGATATTTTTATCGAAAGCAATGAAGCCAATGTTTAAGGATTAAAAAATGTTTAAAATAAGAGCCCTAAACTTTCCGAGGTTGTATCGTCCGCAGCGATACTTTTTTCCTCTCCGGAGCATCGGAAAATTAAAACTATCGTTGAACAGGATTACTCGATCTATTTCCTCCTCGGACTTTTCAAGTACCAACCGAAAATACGATTAATTGAAAGATTAATTGTACATCGCGATTTTTAACGCATAACGGATAGAGAATACCGAGTTGAAATTAAGCGATATTTTTGAACTCACAAAAGTCTTTTGTAATTAAAACGATATTTTTGAACAGCCGTACGCAATCGTTGTTTTATTTTCTATTTCCGTATCGCGCTTGCTACGAACAAATTTACGCGAGAGCATATGTAAAAAAATATTTAATTTCTAAGCGAGACTTTGTAAGCATTGCATACACGATTATCCCACGGTTATTAGCTTATCAACGACACGAGTTGACGATATCGTTGACGATAGGAATCTTTGGTTAGAAGATCGCGCGCGAGGCATCGGAGATTACTTTGTTTCAGCTTCATTTTTCTACGATCGAACCCAAGAAATATATCCATATTTATCCATCTTGGTGGTAGATTTTTTCACGCAGAGAAAAAGACGTGCGTTTTTCACCGGTGTCTATTTTAACCAACTTACCTTTCGCGTAAGCTGTACTTTAAAAATAGACGAGTACGCGATGCTGTCAAATGTTTACTTTACGTTAGCTTTACGTTAGCTTCGCGTTACCTTCGCGTTAGCTTCGCGTTAGCTTCGCGTTACCTTCGTGTTAGCTTCGCGTTAGCTTTTCTCTTCTTCGACGTAAGGATAAGATACAAATATTCGTACAAAATATAATTCATCGCGTCGTAGTCGAGACGAAAAATGTAGATCGTTGCAGACTTCCGTTAACGCGTTCGAAAAAGAGATCGTTTCTTAGTTAGTTCGGTTTTCGCAGTGATTCCGAAGGCATCGGTAAAGTAGGAAAAAGTTGGAAAAAGTTGGAAAAAGTTGGAACGAATCCATCGTCGATTGATGGTGCATTTACTTTTAAATAATGCAATCGAAATAATTGTAGACTCGCTCGAGTAGGTAACGCGAAATTCGATATTCGATTCGCGTATTAGTATTAGTATCCGAAAAAAGAATCTATCCGGGGTTAAGAATAATGTTCGACGCGTGAAAGGTGAAGTTAGTTTTTGAGTCAGTCGAAAGTAAGTAATAAAAAATTTAACGGTTAGATTTTTTCGGACGCATTGCTTAATACGCTTCGTACATTTTAACGCGTTACACTTAAGATTTACGATGCGTCGATGGTAACGCGCGACAAATAACGCGTAAAAATTTCCTTCGTAAACTTACTTCTCTCTTTATTTAGAATAGCGTTTTGAATGAACCAAGTATTAAATTAAACGAGCATGAATTTTTATCTCGATTTAATTTATCTGAAAAAAGTAGGTTTTGCGCCGTAAATATGATTTGTAAAAAAAACGTTTCGATGTTTTTCCTTCTTTGGATTTCCTTTGGATCGAGAGAAGCAACGTATCGATGCAAAATAACGTTTAAAACTCGCTTTTGTTTATGGAACGTCGAGCGTTGGTTCGAATGTTGCAATACCGACGGAACGAACGATCGTCTCTTTAATTCATTAATTGGTTATTATTTATAACCGATTCCTCGGCTCGCCGAGGAAGAAGGTAGAAAGTTGGCGGTGTATCGCCCGAGCGATACCCGAGGAGAAATTTCACGGCGCATCTGTGATATAAAAGCAGACCTCGAATTGTGAATTACGAATTTACGGATGAGGTGAACGGACGATGAGTCATTGAAGGCAGCGCCGATCTACATTTTGCTTTAGCTCGAGCGAGAAGAAAACGGTTTCGACGACGAAACAAGTCCGTCGACGATTTTGTATTATTTTAACGCGTTCGAATTATTTTCGCCTCGTAACCGCGCTTGGAGGAATCACCGTCACCGTTATTCTATTTATTATTATATTTCGCGCAATCGCTTCAATGTACGTACGAGTCTGAGAAAAATTTTCCTTATCGGAGATCGATTCGATGGTAATTTTAGAATCGTTCCGTCATCGGTTCTACGTACGTTTACGTATTTTTTGTTCCAAATAAGCGGCGACGAAGAAGAAAAAAACTTATAAAAATATTTAACGCAAATCCAACGATTTTCGAGCGCTTTTACATTTTTTCCTTTTTTCCGTTTTTCCCGATAACGTCCACGATACCGTTTATTGTCATTTTTTCGTTGGATTTTTTCGTTGGATTTTTTCGTTGGATTTTTTCTCGGATCCGATACGCGACTCTTGCTCTTGACTTTTGTACATGTTTGTGAATAAGCTAATGCGCGAAAAATCGAGTTCCGCCGTATCGTTAATGAGAAGTCGCGTTTTTTCTCTTTACTTTTAATTATAATTTTTTTTTTTTTTTTTTAATCGAGAAATGGCAAAAATATACATATAAGTTGGTTAAGGGTTCAATTAATAAGATTAATATACTGTCGTCATTGTTTATGTACCAAAGTTTTTTTAATAGATTAAGTAATTTAACTATTATTTTATAATATTAATATAATTATTATACGCATATGGAGATAAATATATTATGTATCATAAGTACAGAAAATACTCGTTGATTTAAAAACCCTCCCATTTATTTTAATTTCCGTTACAACTTGTACTTTCAACTGAAAATTTTAAATATATATTAAAAATTTTAATGACGTATTTACAATTTTAAATACTTTATCAATGATTAAATATATATATATATATATATATATATATATATCATATGTAATAATCATACTTATTTATGGAAGATTTTGTAAATGGTGCGTATTCGATACGACTTTTTTTATGTTTTTAACAATAATTGGAATAAAAACGTCGGTATGTTCAATGATTGAATTTATAAAGTTTATTCTTTACTGCTTTTCATAATATCGGATATATACATGACTGTAAGAAAAACATTTTTTATAATATAATAATATAATGAAGTCGAATAAAAATTGTAAAAAGAACCAAAAGCTATATGAATTCTTCGATATAATTATGCTATCAATGCATATTGGACTCGAAATATGTAATTGTTTACACGAAAAGTAATTTTTCCGTTTGTTCGATTCGTCTTTTAACATATATTTACATTTTTTTGTTTTTGTAGTCCAGCTAACGAATACGACTGCAAAATTATAATCGTTATAAAAAGAAGTCGAAAGATTTCTGCACCGATATAAATATGTGTGCAGTCTTCGTTAAACTATTTAGTAGTTTTTAACTAACATTGTTAAAAAATAAACGAACAATACAATATAATATTTAGAACACAAGTAATAGTTAATAAAAACCAAAACCTGCTTGCTAGATTTGTATTTTAATCTACATTAGATATAATTTAGGTACCACATAAAAAAGAACTTATAGAAAATATGTAGTTTATGAACGAGACAGATCTTTTCGGTATAAGACTAACACGTGTGGCCTTTTGTTGCGATGTATTGGTACGATTGCATCTTCAAAGCTTAGCCTTTAAAATTGTTTACATTTGGCTTAAACACCAAATTTGTATTTCTTTTTTAATTTTAGCTTATATTAAATTAAATAAATTTGAAAATGAAAACTTGATATTATTTAAAACTAGTTTAGTAATTTAATCAACTAAATAGTGTTAAGCAAATCTATTGTTTTTGTGATTTTCATCGACATTCTACTTTTAATTCAATGATAAACTGTGAAGAAAACGTAACGAGTTTCTACAATTAAATTGTAGCAACTTATCGTTATCGAACTTTGATTTTTTTATTTTACTATAACAATTATATCAATTTTTTTTCTATTTTTTCAGTGCTTCGCATTAGTGGAAAGATATTTTCTCCGTGAGAACAATTGTTTCCTATTTTTATTTTAAAGATCGTTGAAATTTAGACAATAAATTTAATCGTATTCTCAACGTACAATTTCAAATTTTATTTATAGAAAATGTACATTTTAGAAATTGTTAGGCAATTGTAGACCGATAATATTAATAATAATAATTGACCATTCGAAGGATAATACTTATTGTGACGGTAAACTTTGAAAACAGCCTAACAATGTACTAAAATTAAAAAAGAACTTGTCGGGGGTTAATTTCCAATAGGAAAGAACTCGATAGAGAACATTATTAAATGTACATCATCTCAGCCATGTGCGACATTTTTTTCGGAATATGAACGAATTCTTCAAAATAACTGGCAAGTTCGTCGATGGTTACGTCGCAAGGTGGCGGTGATATTCGTGCCTGTACCGAACAAGTGTTCGAACTCGACGGCTGCTGTTGTCCATTGCTAAGTGGACTCTGCGCGTTATCCGTCTGACCGGTGGTTGTTCTTTTCAGGCTTGGCATAGTGTTACTCCGAGCCCGCTGAAAGCTGTTGGCTTGGTAGTTCTCGGAGATGCTGGTGTCGTCCTTGGCCTGTCTGCTGTTTTGGCTAATGTTGAGAGATTTAAAGTCTTTAGTAACCGAGCCGTGGCCGAAGGTCTTGATTTTACTGAAATTGCGGATGTTACAAATATTACAAATGTTATAAAGGAACAGAATTTCGATATTCATGAATGTCGATCGATGGATCGTTGTCGTGCATTCGGAGAAGCGTGAATCGAATTCGAGTCAAAGGTTTTCTTAGGTTTTCTTAGTTTTTCACGAGTTCAATTCCACAGAGCAAATCTCATTCCGCTCGATTACATCTACAATAGAATGTGTTTCCTTCGTACCAAACTTTTTCTTTTATAGTATGTCCTTCTATGTTACGGTAGGCTCTAATAAATTATTCGATCGATACCCCGAAGGCATCGAAGATCCATATTCGGAGAAGAGAATATAAACCATGTGAAATACACCAAAACATAAACGAATGCTATTGCTGAGAACTGTTACACCGACGTATTGCAAGTATCGTACGTATATTAGAAAATGTTTGAATGATAAATTTTTACTTACTGAGAAATACTGAGCTTACAAGCCTCTTCCAGGAGCGTACTAGCTAGGTTATCGCTCAGACACGTGGGATCGGAACTGCGAAGCTTGAGGACGGCTTCTCGGATGATAGAGTTTTTTTTAGGTTTGTTCAATGCCAGAAAACCTCTCCTTTCGTCTTTCTTGGATGGTTTAAAATTCGTTGTAGTTTTGATTCCTCTGGGGCTCTCGATAGGCTGCATCGATGTATTAGGCATGGACCGTCGCCGAAGCTTACTCATACCTATCCTGTATAAACGATGTAAAAGCTTTAGTTAATTATCGATCGACCGATATTTTAAATAGAAATAAACTACTCCGAAACTATCAAAACTGTAGAACCAATCGCTTTACGACGACAGCTTCGAATATCGTTCCGCTTAAATATTATCGCCGTAAAGGAAAAACTTATCTCCGATAAATAACGAGAACTTGGCGAAAAAGAAGTTCAGTTTTAAAAAATAATAACCAATTCTTACAGAGTTCTTGATTTATGCTTGGCACTTTGATAAATTCTTCCACCCGACTCACGAGTATTTATTTACACCTTACCGTACATCACAGAATTTATTTTACAAGTTAAAACAGGATACTTTTAACAGAAATATTTTCTATTTATTCCAACGCTTACTTAAAATGTATAGCGAAGGTATCGATACTCAAGGTATCAGACAGAATAGGTAAAGGAAATAAGAAGTTACATTACTTACGAGCGTCAAAATTAAGAAGATACAAGTCACGAACCAATGGAAAATAAAAAATAATAATAAATAAGGAAATAAGAAAAAATTTTCTCGCTACGACGGTTATAATCAACAAGTTCGAAGAGATAATAAAATTACCATCGACGAGTTTAAACATTTAATGTCAGATTACAAAGCAAAATTTTTCGTCGACAAATGAAATTCAAAAGAAATCTTTGAAACAAAAGAAAAGTTATAAGGTGAATTTTGTATTATCGGTTACGGGAAAAAAAGTTCTTTGAAAAGAGCAGATAATAAAGAACGGTACATCGGTGGAGGAGCAACTAACGGTCTAAGAGCATCGAAGCCGATAGTTTATTTAAAACCGTGGACCACCCGTTGAACGTATTCGACGAAACAAAATTAACGACGACGACCGTAAATCAAGGCAAAAGAAAAGAAATAAAAGGAAATTTTATAAATTAGAAAGCTTGTAAAAAATAAGAAAAAAAAAAGTAAAGCCGAGGTCGGAAGCGACTCGCAAAGGAGTGCAAAGGAGTAAATACCTGTAAAAATAGCGAAGGAGGCGTAAAAGTAAAGGCGTAAGAGTAAAGGCGTAAAAGTAAAGGCGGAAAAGTAAAGGGATACTGGCGGAGCGGGTTAAGGGGGGAAAAATGCCCTGGAAGAAAAAAGTGGGCGTCGTCTGGAGGTGGTAAGGAGGTTACGAGGCTCGGGTAAGGATCCTCGGGAGCCCGGGTCCACGAGCGGTTCACTCAACTCGCGCACCTCGGAGGGATGTTGGCCTATCCTCCTACCGCCCGGAGTTGGAGCCTCCGGACGACGCGGCACGGGGTACGGGGTGCGGGGTGCGAAGGGCGGTGCTCGGGTCCGTCGAGTCGCCTCGACGGTCGAAAGACGCTCGGGACAAGTTATTTATAATCCGAAAGGGCAGCGGGCGGAGTAGAGTCGCGATGATCGCGATGATCGCGGTGGTCGCGGTGGTCGCGGTGATCGCGGTCGTCGCGGACCCGCAGCGCCGCGACCGACAGGAGCGACAACGACGGAATTGGCCGGAGCGGAAACTCGGCGAAAAAAACCCAAACAATCTCAGCTGTGCGTCGTTGTAGCACCAAAACAAAGGCCGTGGAGCTCCGAGAGCGTCTGCTAGTCGTTGGTCCGAGCTCGTCGATCCGAGGTCGTCGATCCGAGGTCGACGATACGAGGTCGACGATCCGAGGTCGACGATCCGAGGTCGACGGGACGAACCTAGAACCTCCGCGGACGAAGCCAGCGACCTCGGATCGGCGACGAGGACACGGACGAGCTCCGTGTTGGACATCCCCCACTCACGAGTGACAACAGCCCGTCGAGAGCCAACAGTCTATCTCGAGCTTCTCCAGACTGGCTGGCAGCAGCTCCTCCGCCATCCTCGTCGTCGTAACTGCGACCTCGTCCGGACTCAGAGTCTGCGGCCGCAGCATTGCATCGTCGTCCCGCTGGGGAGGCGCTCGCCGAGCCTCCGCATAACCGAAGATTCCAGAAGGCTCCTCCTCGTCCTTTCTCTCGGCTCGCGAGCGCGGAGGTTTCCCTGGGCGTCGAGGGCTCGGTGCGCGGCCGAGGCCCGGGGACTCGGGGGAGGCCGTCCTTCCCTTTCAGGTTAGGTCTTCGAGGACGCGAGGCAAGGGTTCGCTGCGCTCGATCGCGGAGGATCTTCCCTCCCTCGGTCCTCGGGATCGCTCCTCGGATCGCTCCGTGTCTCCTCCGTTTCGCGAGTCTCGGAGGCGCGTCGCTGCTCCCCGTCGTTCCTCCCCGTCGATCCTCCCCGTTGTTCCTCGCCCTTCCTCGCCCTTCCTCGCCCTTCCTCGCCGCTCTTCCCCCTCGAGGAAGCTTCCTGGCTCGAGGGCTCGAGTCCGCGCGCTCGGTCTCCCCGCACCGTCGACTTCTACGCTGCACCAGATAACGCGTAGTAAATAAACAGACAACTGCGCGCAACTGCCATCTTGAGCTGCGGATGGCGCGACGAATTTTCCGGAAACGATCGAACGGCGAGAGTGCCAGCGATCTCGCTCTCGCTCCTTCTCTTTGTCCCTCCATCTCTCTCCATCTCTCTCCCTCTCTCTCCCTCTCGCTCCCTCTCTCCCTCTCTCTCTCTCTCTCTCTCTCTCTCTCGGTAGGGGGGAGCCCTGGTACGGGAAACCGACGGCGATCGTCGAAGCGTCGTTGTCGCGGGGATCTCGGGATGCGCATGCGCGCGCACCTCTTCCCACACCCACGCCGCACCGCCAACATTCGAATCTCTCGTTTATCGACGCTCGGATCGTTCGAACGGGCCTTTCGTTGCGTCGTTCCCTTCGATCGTTTGAGCGGTCCTTCGATTCGACCCTGGATACACCACCACCTGGATCTACTCTTTCAAAATTGGAAGGTCGATTTTTCCGAGTGCTCCGAGTGGAATTTTTTTCCGACTTATTTTTTTTTCAAAATATTCTAAAGTACCCATTTAATTTTAACTTCTACGTTGATCATTTTCTTTTCCATTCCTTTCGATTTTACCCCTATTTTACCGCTACCTATTTCCCTATTTCGAGTCGTTTTTTTCTTTACAAAAAAATTATAGGCTTTTCAGCGATAACGGCCTCGCGTCAACTTTCCAAGCCGAGAGATGCGTTTCGCAAATTATTGCAAATTATTATTGACCCGAAACAACGAGAAATTGCGCGTAGTTTTTAAAAAGCGCAAACCCTCGACGCAATCCTGCGTAAGCGAAAACATAACCGCACTCTTCGAACGAAGAAGACGAATAATATATGCGAGAGAAACGATTGATTTGTTTGGTTTGTTTGGTTTGTTCGCGTTCGATCAGTGACGAAACTTTGCGAAGGTGATAAAAATGTTCGTTCTTCGTAAAAGTTAATTATTGCGATAGATTCGTTAAGTAAAATCAAATAAAATTAACGTTGCGCGAGTCGATATTTTAGCGGCTCGTGTTGATTTTACGATTAATTGCGCTAACGTTCAATTTATGCTTATATTTTTCACATATATAAAAATACAAACGTATAAATTGAACTTCCATTTTTTTACCTGGATTCGATTGTGTTCTTGTACGTTCGATGATAAAGCTTAAAGATAAAAAATACCGTATCGAATCGCGCGGTTAAAATTGAAACGGAGGTTTTGTTTTTTAAGAAAAAAACAGCGGTGTATTACCGTACGCGTATTTTAAGTAATAAATAAAAAAAAATTTCATAAATTAAAAATAAAATACGATAACTGACGTCGTTTGATTAAGCAAGGAAAAGAAGTCTCTATTCCAATAAACTAACGCTTGCATCGTATTTCGTATATTACAAGAATCGATGCAATATTCGTAAATTTACGATTCGAAAGCAATCAACAAATTTACCAACGTACATCTATTCGCGCCCCCAAATATTCTCGAATTAGCGTTGCGAGATCATTTTATTTATAGAAATTTATCATAATAAGAAAAATAATGTGAAAATATTGGGAAATACAAGCGATAAAAATACGAGTCTGTAATCAATATAAATAAATGAATAATTATCGTAAATTACTTCTAATTATATTACAGAAAATAATACTAAATTATAAAATAGTTTTTTATATAATTTTAAAAGCAAATAATTGTATATTCGATATTCTCTCGCTCTCTTTCTCTCTCTCTCTCCCCATCTTACTCTTCTTTGTGCAAGCATCAACTGGAGAAAAATAATCGGTTCGTATTACCGCGAGTAAAGTTTTCCATTCGATAATTTATTATTTGCGGATAAATGTTTTCCATATTTTAGGAAAACAAAAAGTTATATAAGTCTATTCCGTTATCGTTCGATTTTAAATCGGTAATTTTAATAAAAGTCGTTCAAAACTTTCCGTTTATTTTTCTAAAGTCGATACAAATACGCAAAATTAATGCAATATTATGAAATGATTAAAGTTGACATTAAAATATTATCGGAAAGAATAAGAAAAAGTTTCTTGTAAAAATAAAACTCGCACAATGGATGTTTTAAATAGAATTAATTGAAAGCAATTATTGGACGATAAGATTTATGCTTTAAACAAATTTTACTTCGTTACTATCCAAGTCGATTCGAACAAATGTACGAGATAATACGAATAGTGTTATTTTACAAAGATACAGTAACGTTTATTTTTAAAGAAAAAAAAAAGAATAATTATTTTTAAGCGTAGCATTAAATAAAGACGTTCGTTCGATTCATCGAGAAATCTTATAATGCGAGACAAACAACGTAAATTTAACGCGTTCTATCGAGTATATCAAAGAATTTAATTGTTCGTAGTAAGCGTAACGCGTTTTTCTTGAAAAATTGATGTGCTTCGTTAACTTATCGTAGATGTAAAAATAAGGATATTCGATGACTCGAGCGAACATACTTAATCTTTTAAACTTAAAAATTCCATTTCTCCGGCTCTTGGTTCGTTTTTAAGCATTACCGTAGCAAAAACTCATCGATCGTCTGCTCGAATAATCGATATTTTTAGAATATTATCGATTAGATGGCTAATGGGTCAAACTGTGTTATAACGCAAAAGAAGATTGTACAATAAAAAATTGGTACAGGTCTAGACGCGCATTATACTAATCGATCTTAATATAATTTACGTTAAGCATACGATAACTTACGTTCAAATTTTCATCATCCTACTCTCCTTTTTTTTACCAACAGTTACATAATACAATCTCGTTGAGTCACGACATATTTTAACGAACGATTTCAATTCTTATTTATTATTATCTCAATTAGCGCGATAAATATCACGAAAGTTTATTCTTTTATCGATCGTTCCACGCGAATACGAAAAGTTCCCGATCATACTACAAAATTTTACAGAAAAATTTTATCAATCGAGTCGTAACGTTCAATTAAAAATGAACTTAAAAAGTTTAAACTTCGTATTTATAGTTTAACGTAGACGCAAAAGTAAAACGAAACGGTTAATTTTTTTCCAGCTTTTAAGTAAATTTTTTTACCTTTGAACATTTTGATCGTGGCTACGGATCATAGGAAAAGACGATATTCATTTTTATTAGGATCGAGAAATTGGTGGAAATCCGAGGCAATGGTACCAACCCTCGCGATAAAAAATTCACGCTAGGAATCTTAGTCGAAAATTCACTGGCGACTTTATTCGCTGACGAGAATAGACGAAGACGAACTGGTAAATTTACCAGCGGTGTGGTGCGACCTCTGGCGGATCCCGTCGGAACCGGAACTCCGAGCGAGGGCAATCAGGAAAATGGAAAGGGGGAGTTGGGGAGTTTGGGAGGTGGTAGAAGGTGGACAAGAAGGTGGACAAGAAGGTGGACAAGAAGGTGGACAAGAAGGTGGACAAGAAGGTGGGGGGGGGAGAGGCACGCAAGCATCAACGCCTCGGTGAATTCGACTACACGGAAAGTCAGGACGGGAAAATCGAGTCCAGCAACTAATAACTAACAACGGAGAAACGCATCGCCGACCAGACGAATTTCGAAGACTACGCTTACGCGTATTTACGACTATTATTTTAACGGATTTATAGTAATATTCCAGCGTTAACCTCGAAAATAACGTTGCAATGGTTTTTTTTGTCGATTAAAATAAATTTGTATCTTCGAATCATTTCAATTATCGAATCGCATAAATCAATGCATTCCACATTTTTTTCTTATTAACGTTGAAAAATATATTCTTTTTGTAACGATAAATTCTTTATCATGTGCACGCGAACGTTGAAAAAGCGATAAATGATAACGTGAAAATCAATTCGCTCTCCGTTAATGAAATTTAACGAGGTTTTTTTCAAACGGAATACTCAACGTAGTCTGAAAGGTGGGAGGATGCTAAAAGAAGTTTGTTCAGACCGAATAAAGTAACGTTCGTAATTTTGATCGAAATAAATTTTTTAATTTTGAAGAGTAAATCGATTGATATTTGGATGCGTCTATCGTTTGTGAAACCTTGGGATCGACGAGCACTGATTTACCAAATAAGGATATTTATTTTCGTCCGAGTCACAAATTTCCGCCGCAAAACATTTTTCGATTATTGTCTTTCGTAATTTATTTATAATTACAGCATATTTATAATACGGCAATGTTAAACAAATTAATTTATGAATAATTATTTTAATACGAGTTATATTATTTGATATAAAAGGTTTACCCTAAATTTATTATTGATATAAGATTAATGTCCGTGTAATTATTAAACATTTTTAATCAATTGCGCGTATTAAAATTCAATGTCTTGTTAAAATTTGTCTAAACAATTATATATTCCATGTTTGTATTAAAATATTTAAAAATCAAATAAATTAATACAATTTTAAAGATTATTGTCTTTATTTTGTATAAATTTTGTACTCATAAGAAAACAATGATATTAAATCATTTATTAGTCAGTTAAATTTAATATAATCAATATAAATTAATACAAATACTTGAATTATATTCTATTACCATTATATTAATGTCGATTAATTTTATATCGATAAAGAAAATTATATTGTTATATTAATTACTTTTAAAAATATATATGTAAATTAATTTATGAATTATAATATTAATTTTTTACGCTATTATATTTATAAATATAATTTGAAGATTACGGTAACGGCTATTTAGAATATAATCTGATATCGCGGGGGTTTATTATTTATTTACTATAAACCATTTTATCATAATACTAATTTATAAGTAAATTATAACGTTAAATTAATGTAAACGAAGATTATTATCGTACGATTATTACTTTGTTGCAAAAAATAATATGGATTTACACTATACAAAATTTGCGAAAATATTAAATTAAAATTATTATGTTTTATTAATATCGAGGAATATTAAATCTATAAATATCAAAATCAATATTTTTATAATGTATATATAATATACATTATATAATAAATAAAAAATTTGTACATAAAGGCTTAAATAATGAATTATAATAAACTTGATTATCAGGATTCTCATTCGTAGTAAATGATTTTTGATAAACATTAATTTTTTACATAAAATTTTTACTTCTTAATCGAAAATCCTTCTCTACATCTAACGTAAAATACGCGGTGAGCATTTTAAAATTATTTTCACAACATTAGGAAGATACAAAAATAATAATAAACGGTCAACATCGAACAACATTGAATCATCAGAAACATCGAATCGACATCAGCCACGAGAAATATTACGAAAGTAGCAGCGGAAACGAAAACTTTGAGAACTTTTCGAGTGCGAATTTAAAAGAGATTCGGTCGCGAATACATTTGGATGCTAATGAATCACAATATTTAGTTTTAAACATCCTCCTAGAAAGGATCGAAACAATCATTTTAAAAACGAAGCACAAATTCAAATCGTTTAAAATATCACGTTTTATACGAAACGATTTGCATAAAATCATTATATTCTAATTCGGTTATAATAAATACGCGATATCGTTTAATATCATCTCAATAAATATATCAATATCCAACGAAATAAATTAAAATGTACCTAATAATACCTAATATAAGAATATAAATATAATATTCATCGAATTTTTCTAAGAGTATGGAATCGATCGTTTCTACAACGAATACTTCAATTTTTTATACATTTTAAATTAATTTTACCGTAATTACATAAAGAACGAAAACTAATTAAACCAGTTTTATACTAGTTCGTGCAATAAATACATACGATATAAATCAGTAATTATACTTATACGGAACCGATCTTCCTTTTCAAATTATATTTTTAACCGAAACACTTTTCAACCGCAACATAAAACATATTCGAGAATACGACGATTTCGATGTGTATCGAAAGGTACAACATCAACGGCGACGCGATCTTTTTTCGTTTTTACGCAAATTTTCGTACCGGAAACGGAAAGCGCTTCGTACGGGGTAAAATTGTTAAAATACGAAGGAAGAGTATCGAATCCGAAGCAAAGGAGTTTCGCGATCGCGGGAAGGCATTTCGAGTCGAGCAGTTGGAGGTGGAACGAACCTCTTCAACGGCACCGGAACTACCGGAACTCCTTGAACGCATTCGGCGTTGCAAAGGTTCGCGAGCGACGCGGACTTTGCTCAAGGTAAAGGCGAGTTTCGTTTCTCGCGGACGCACCTGTAAATCTAAATGACAGACGGGGGGTGGAGAGGAGATCGCGTCCAGCTTCGGGGGAAGTCCGACGGGTTCGCGGTGGTCGAGTCGTTGCCACTTTTTTAACGTCGTATCGGCGCTGACGTTGGCACGACTGGGAATATGGATATGACACACGCACACACGCGCGCGCTTTCGTCGGTGCATCCCACTCGACCCAACCAACACACTCTCCCGTTCCAAACAAATAAAAGCACGACCGGATTCTCCGTGAATCGCGGTCCGTTTTTATACAGAATTAAAGAGAAAAATGTTCAAAACCAAACTTTAATCTCGACTACCTAGGA
Organism: Dolichoris vasculosae; assembly: GCA_018907195.1. Classification (NCBI taxonomy): domain Eukaryota; kingdom Metazoa; phylum Arthropoda; class Insecta; order Hymenoptera; family Agaonidae; genus Dolichoris; species Dolichoris vasculosae. The sequence goes on from JACCHY010000003.1 coordinate 6,290,434, forward strand.
ATAAAACACTTCAACGAATCGCGCCTTGCGTCGTTTTCACAATAAATTCGCTCGATAATTAATAGTTTATTTATCTAATATATTTAACCAAAAACACAAGGATATAACGATACTACGCGAGTCTAATGTGTATCTTTTGGCTCTGTTGGACCGCGATATTATTTTGTAAATAAAAAATTTTTGTTCCAAATGAAAAACGATGATTAAAAGAAAACCTTTCTTGTACGAAGTCCGAAAGTATATAAATATATGCACACCCATATATATATATGTATATGTTTGCATGCGTGAATGCATGCGTAACATAGCGTGTGTAGATTATGCATATATAGTGCGTTTTAGTCTGTATTGACATTTGTCGAGTGGTTGACAGGTTTGACTTTTTCAATTTACGAAAATACGTGGAAAATGCAGATCGATTCGGTGATTTCGTTGAGAAATAATGATCGCGATCGCTTTAGAATTAAGATAAAGTAACGTAAAATTTACAAAATAAATATTTCGAGCGACAAAAACATGATCAGTGGTCTGCAGATTGCTTTGAAAAATGCCATTGATGTGGTGAGTTGCGATTCCATTCCACATTATGGATTTGGCAATTGCATGATCAAATTTTTGTAATTTTGACTATAATTTTACAAATACCACACGTTTTCAAAGTGTCTTTATCATTTTTCTCTTTGTTCGTAATCTCGGAAATAGTATCGTTTTATTATGGTTGTTCGTCTTGTTTAAATTTAATTTTTTTAATAACGTCATTTTACTCGATAATTATTACTTTTTTCTTTTAGCTTTGTATATTTATTATTATTTGAATCATAACATTTTTATTTCAAGCAAATGCATTCCATCCATGTTTGTGTTTTTGTTCGTGCCCATTTATATTTTATATTTATACTTATACTTATATTTACATTTATGTTTATGTTTTCATGATATATTTTTTCCTTCTTGTACTTTGTCCAGTGCTTGAATATCGTTAATTTATTTCGGATATAACGCTTTTTAACGACGGCTTTCGATATAAATTTATTTCAATGTTAAAACCTAACTTGAATCAACGGTTAAGTAATTAAATATTGGTCGTACGTCTTAACGTACCGTACATTGTATTAGAATATAATAACGTTGAATAAAAGGAAGCGCATAAACGAGCTTATGGATCATAAATTACTTAAAACTCTTTTAATTTAAATTTGTTTTTCCAATTTTACAATTTTTCGTCGATACGTCGACCGTTGTTAAATTAATAGTTTTTGGTTGATAACAGATAGCTCCTCCAGCTACGCCGTTACAAGACTTCACCTATCATTGGAAGCAGCTTATGAATTTTTACGTTAACCATCTAAATGACTCCAAAGTATCCGTAGAAAGAACGAGTATACCACGACATTTGGATCATTTGTCGAGACTTCTACTAGAGGAAGAAAAAAATGGAGACGAGCCCGGTCCGTGTTTGGAATATATGCTACAGCATAGATTATTGGATTTATTGGCGACTCTGGCCAGTGCTGAAACACCTCCTGGGATGAGATTAGTTTGCCTATCCTTTTTGAGAAAATTATTGACGAGATCTAAGCATCCTCTTTTGCATCACGCTGCAATTTACGGATCTGTCCAAAGACTTATAGCTATGTGCAATGGAAATCTTGCCTCTCCTATAGAAGGCGAAGAAATACAGTTTCTTTTATGTCTTTGTTTTTTAGTTTGCAAGTATCCGCACGTTACGAATATTGTCAATGACTCTAGTAACGTACCTCGGGAAAGCAGAAGTATACACTGTGATTTTGAAAAATCAGAGATCGATAAAATCACTTACATTCCAGCTAAGAAGATGAAAAATGCGAATTCTTTATTTAAACCTTTGAATACACAATCGATTACTTTTGTGAATCCTGATCTGTTTAAAATTGGGTAAATAAGATAAAAATTTGTTTAATTATAGCGATTTCTTTATTTTAGATAAATTATATAGTAATTTATTTGTAGAATATTTGACGTTAAATTTATAAAACAAACGTAAAGTACATATATATTAAAGAATATATTCGAATATTACTTTTTTAATACTTTAAAACGTAAATTTACTTTAATTGTGGTTTATAACTTTTAAGGAATAAAATATTACAGAATGAATTTTTTGATAATTTTATTAGTGTTTTTAAACGATGTATTAATTACAACAGTAAACATAAAATATTTCGCAGTGATTCCGTCAATAAATCAAGTTCTCAGTCGGAAGAATCTCAAGAAAATAAACAAACCAAACATCTGCGTAATACCTGCGTAACATCTAATTCTTCTTCGCAATCCAGTAGATCCTCGAGAGATGTAGAAGCTGCATCTGAATCGTCGAGTCCTTTTACACAAAAACCCAACGAAACCATTCCAAATTTAGCATCTGAAACTGGAGAGGGAGAACTGGATACTCAAGAAAACGAGAATTTATGTAAAGTACCTAAAGAAATAGAATCTACAATGTACGATCCAATAGTTGTTGCCCTTCATAATTTTAAAGATTTAAAAATAGATGAGGAATACGCATCTAGTAACGGTGGTATAACATCGAGAAATACTAAGCACGATATTACATTTAGTAGTACGAGAAGTCCTGAACATTCCAAAAGTCTTCTTTTAGATTCGTTAAAAAGCTACGTGAACAGTGCGGTAAGCGTTTAAAATAAAATTATATTATTTAATAAATAATATAAGTTAAAAAGTTAGCATTATTTTTATTTTCAAGTTGCATTTTAAATTAAAATTTTTGTTCTACTTTAAGTTTCACATTATTTTCAGCATATGAAATTAGAATAATAGAAATTAATAAACCAAAAATTCCTTTAGTTGATATCCTTTTAAATATATCACAATTTTATAAATGTTAACGATAATTATTATTTTTAGGATAATACAATAAGGATACGTGCGTGTGAAGGAATACTGGTTTTAGCTTCCTTGGACGATCCTTTTTTTGCCGAAATCGTTGCCAAAAGTGATTTATCAATAATTTTAGCAAAGCGATTAGAAGTTCTTTTTAATTTAATTCCAGCGCAAGTCGAACCAAGCGATATCGAAGATATAGAAGTTACATGGGGCCTCGATTCGCCTGTTCTTTTAAATGAAAAAAAATTTCCTGGTTGCAGAAGAGTCGCTGCTTTTTTTATGTGGATGGATTTTTGTGCCCAGCTTTCAAGAGAAGCTCATCCAGATGTCTCTGAGATATTAGCACAAACTATTAAAGTTTCCTTTTTTGAGAAAGTATTGACTCCGGCACTATCAGCCCATCATGCTGTTTTAATTACAGCATTGATTACGAAGTGTTTGAAAAATATTCCTTCTTCTCCGTTAAGTGTCGGTAAGTTTAAATTCACGTTGATTCATTGCTTAATTGTTTTAATTTGAATAAAAACCTCAAAATTATTTTATCATCGCACAAGTTTTAGATATATTATTTTTTTATACTTACCGTTTTGTACATAATTGAAACTAAAATATTAAAAAATTAAATATTATTATTTATTGTATATCCACATTCCTGAAATATTTACAATGATAATTATACAAAACATTTTTAGAAATGGGTCGTTGGTTAGTGGGTCAGCAAAGGGATCCAGATATTCCAGACGTTTGGTGTTGCCCCGTTGTACATAGGCTTATCGAGAATTGTTTTGCGGAAAGCGATGAATTAATTGTAGAAACATTAAAATTATTCGAAGCAATGATTGAAAAAAGAGATGAACATATATTACATTGTCTAGTCTTAACGTACTTAAATACCCGCGGTTACTACGATAATAGTGCAACGGATAGTGCAATTGCTTCTTGGAGCGACGAGGAAGATGAAAGAGAACGAGATAAAAAAAGTTCTGATATTAAACAACGAATGAGCTATAGCAGAACTTTGGCTCCTAGTAATATACATAGAATTTTAAATTGGTAAGATGTATAAAGAAATTGAAAATAAACACAGATATAAGTTGGAACGATTAAAGTTTTTGGAGCTTTTTATATTAAAAAAATGTTTTTGAATTGCAGTTTTTTGTCATTGGTACCTCGACAATTGCAAACCGATTCTGACAGTAATTATGGACGGTATATGGTAGATTGGGAAAAACAGTATTCGACGGTTTTAAAAAGTTGTTCTCTTCTTGCTTGGCCTTTGGAAGCCGTCACCCTAGATGATTCTGCCAGCTCCGATTCAAGACCAGAAGCCGATAATAGCTCGAATAGATTTTATCCTGGATCTTTTCTATCGATGATACTAGAAAAAGTCAGTATTATTCCTAAACAAAAGTACGAAATTAATTTACAGTTGACAATTCTGATAACCAAATTGGCATTATTGCCTCACCCGTATCTTCACGAATTTCTACTAAATCCGTTAATTCCTTTAACACCTGGAAAGAAGAATCTGTTTATTTGTTTACAACGAGTTATTAAACAACTTGTAAACGAAGTTCCTAAAATACCGAATTATAAACAGCTTCTAAAAGAAACGAGATTGGAAATATTTAACGATTGCTGTCGGACTGTGCCAGTCGATAAAACACTAACTAAGTATGATTATTTTTGAATTATTTTAAAAAATAGATTGCACGAAAATAACTTTTAAAAAAAATTAACTTTTCATATATTTTATTATTATTATATTTCAAGTTGTATAAAATATTTATACGAATAATGTTCTTTTTGGTATTATATTAATATATTTAGCGTAATACTTTAAGATATTTTCATTAGCAATGCAAGTTTATTTATAAGCAAGCAAATTTTTTATTGTAATTAAATTTTTGAATATTATTAAATAATAATTATATCAATATTATAAAAAGAATATTTATTAAATTTTTTGCGTATTTTAATATTACATCACAAAATATTGATATATCCAATACTAGCGACTTGCGTTAAGTTAATTTTTGTTTTCTATGTAGAAAAAATTTATAAAATGTAATTCAAATTATTTAATGTAAAATAATTAATTTTATCTTTAGGTCAAAGGAACAAAAAATGTTGCTCGAAAGTGCAATAATCGTAGAAGAATTTTGCAAAGAATTAGCAGCAATTGCGTATGTTAAATATCATCGCTCGACATAGCAATCACAACTAATTCTAAGAAGTTTGTAAATTTAACTGTATATACAATAATTTCAATTTTATAGAAAGTCGATTATAAAAATTGAAAAAAATATTCGCTGTACTACAAAATAGATGTCTTATAAACACGAGTCTTAGTTCACTAAAGATTCTTATTAAATAAGATATTACTGTGACATATATATTTAAAATTATATATGTACAATTTTTTTGTTAACAGTTTATTTACGAATTAAGAATTTTGAAATTAAATTTTTTTACATAAAAAATCTGTATATAAAAACAACAGCCACTTTCTTATAAAAAAATCATCTACGAATTCTACAGTGACTTTCATGCACAATTATTTTACTCGTTGTTAATAAATATTTTTAAAAACTTATATATTGTTTACTTATTTTCATTTTTAAATATGTATGTTATCCCTGAAATTTAAAAATGCAATAAGAAGTTTATAAATATAATTTTTTTATAAGTTTACAAAATAATGTCACTTATGTTAAAGTTAGTTAACGATAATATTTTTTATTTTTTTTTATTTTAATTTTGTCAATAAGCGCAGGTAAATATATTTTTCGATTTCTCTTTCAAAGATTCCTATTTTCATATTTCTTTTACTTTCAATAGCTGTCGATCATTCGATCAATCCGTCAGTTACCTTTCTACATTTTTTTTTTCATTCTAGTATACAATGGCGAAGTCTATTTTTAAAAGTCTACGACGATCGAGCTATTGAAATAATATGAGACGATATTTTAAAAGAGTTAATTACAAAATGTATTCTATAATTTAAATACGATTATTTTTTATATATTATAACATAATGTTTACAATGTTGTATATATAGATTAATAGAAATGTACCACTTGTACCGCGTATGTAAATATTCTACTTGTTGGATATATGATTAAATAAAATATCGCAATGATTACGCCCAGTTTATTGGCAGAAGTTACAATTAATACTATTTTGGGCCATAAAGTTTTTAATTCAAAAATTGTTAATATTAACAGTAAACTTTTATCTGCAAGAGGAGATTTATCATTCAGATTAGAGCTTGATTATTGGAGAGGTTATATTGATACTAAATTGGATTGGTTCATCAATTCAAAAAATATTTTACATTATTTTAAATACAGATGTTGCAGTGATCGATATTTGACTTTGAACGATGATAAAAATAATTATACTCCAATAGAATTATTAAAGAAACGCGTGAGTAAAATTGATTATATTTTATTTTTTGACAATTTGTTAGTTTCATTTTACTCTAGAGTTCGAACTGGTAGCAACTAATTAAACTATTAATACAGGGAATTTCATAAAATTTTTCTAAATATTAAAACTTTTTATTATTAAAAATAAATATATTAAATTTAAATTTTTCTTTGTAAATTATAGAATTCATATTAGTAGAATTAATATATTTAATAAACAACGAAATATATCGATGCTCTAGTTAATTTTAATTAAAATATAAATACAACTTAGAATTATGAATTATGTATACTAATTATAATGATATATTAATAAATTACAGATAGTAGAGGAACTCGAACAGATTTACAATTCAAATAATTTGAATACGCAGTTAGCGTTTAGTATTTCAAATAATTATGTTTTAATAAAGTTCAACAGATCGATAGTATCGTGTGCTATCGTTAAAGCTGTTATTGCAAATGATTTTCATTTTGAAAATATTAAAAACTGTAAAAAAAATTTTAATTTAAAAGTTGAATCGGATGCTGAATCAGAAATCACAAATATGAGATTAAATTTACTTAGAAAAGTGTCTTTGAATCTATTAAAATGTCAAAATTATAATATTCGGAGTGAAAAATGCAATTTTAATTATGTTTTAACTATAAAATCAGAAGGCAGAATCGATGAAAATTATGATCGATGTTTATGCGGAGCTGTTTTAAATAATAATAGAAAAAAAGAAATTATTTGGACGGAAGAAATATATTTACAAAGGAAACTTGAAAAAATTAAAGAATTAAATGCACAAAAACACTCTAATACATATATCGACGAAAACAGTGTTGAAAAAGATGCAAACAAGATTGCAAATGCTGCAATTACTTATGAACTACTGTCCGTTAAACACTCTAGTCCTGTAATTATTGAGAATTCTAATAGTTTAGACAATTCGATTAAAGGTAATTAAATTTTTTTTAGAATTTAAAATTACTATAAAATTCAATTTTGTTACAATTTGTTTTATATAGAAGCAGCATTTATTTTGTACAATAATGTTAGAATGACTACAATATTAAGCAAATATATCAAATCAGTTGAAAAGAAGGACTTTCCAGAAATTATTCCCATTGAAAAAATGGAATCGTTTCATAATATTACGGATGAAGTATGTTTTAAGGTTTATTCCATTATTTATTCACAACAAACATAATTTATTAAAATATCTTCTAGGATTCATGGTCCCTTGTCTATAACTACATAATAAAATATGCAGATGTTATAAGAGCTTCCGTTAAAGTTGAACCAAAATTTGACATAAATATTCATCTACTATGGTCATTCATATGTAATTTATGTCATGATTTTAGCAAGTATTACCGAAAAAATAAAATTTTAATGGTAGGTATTTAAAGAAAGAATTTTTAGAAGATTTTAATTTATCGTTACTCTAATTGCAGCGAGGAGTTAATATTAATAATCAAATCATAAATTTAATATCGGAGCGATTACATTTACTGAAAGCTCTGCAAATTATTTTACAAAATTCATTATCTTTATTAGAGATCGATGAATTAAAATATATGTAATAATTGGTATATTTATGTTTATTATTTGGTAAACCAAATGTATGCATAAAATGCTTATTGGATTTCAAAATGTGGAGAATTAAATATCAGATACATAAACCAAATAAATATTGAAATTTGAAATCAATGGAAATTTTGTCTATTTGCAAGATGTAGCGGAGTTGAAAATAAATAAAATAAAATAATATTTAAACGAATAAACGTTTATGAATCTAAACTAGCAGCAGCTATTATTAACATTATTGAATTCTAAAGGTTAGTTTTAAAATTGCAGTTACAAGAAAAAATAAAATTTCTTTACTAAAAAAAATCTTAAGCCATTCTCTAAAATTGTTTTTAGTTTTTTTTATTAATTGTAGATACATCATGGAAAACAAAAGTGTAAAAAGCGCATAAATTTATAAATAAATATTGTTAATAAATCTAAAACGATTCTACTATATTTTATAAAACTATAAGCTTTGTATATTGAGATATCAAATAAAATATATTTGTAATTTATAACCATCATCAGACATTCTATAAAACAAAATTGAATTAATTTTTATTTAAATCAAGAATATAATTTAAAAAATTTACAATCGTAAGTATCGTAACTTATTTCGAAAATAACCTTTATGACGGAAAGAAATCGTTAAACGATAATCTTATTTCAAAATTAGGATAGAATAGAGATTTGATTTGTCATATCGAATACTATATCGTTGACAGATAAGAAAATGTACGATTTTTCATGGACTACCTCTTGGAAATTTTTATAAACCATCCTCTATATAGAAGTTGTTCTTGAAGCCGTTTGTATAAAACCGGATTGTAGGCGGAATCAACGCTCATATGAACACTTTTCGCGGGAAATTTTGTCGCTTTCCCTCACACGTATAGTTTGAGTTACGTGTATTAACAATATGACAGTTACAGGGTTTTAAATAGTGGAATGCCCAAAAATTTAGGCAGAAATCATCAGCTGTTTCTTGTGTCACGGACATAATTAATTTACTATGAATGATAATAGATTAAGCGTTAAGATTGCTTTTTATTTTTTTTTCTTAAAAAGTTTAAATTTGAAACTATTTTTAAAACGTTAATTTACACTAGGAATTGTAATGTAAATTAATGACGCGTTAATAGCAGTTTTATTTTATAAAAAATAGATTTAATTATCCGTTTCATATTATATATTTTTATCAAATTTTTCATAATAATTAAAATAATTGAAAACTACTTTATTGGCTGCTTTAAATTGTTAATTTAATAAAGCACTTTAACATTTTATTTCTGTAAATAATAAATGTTTTTTATATTATAATATTCGCATCTAATATTTCACATTAATATTTGTATGATGTTTATAAAAATAATATATTTGAGAAAGTATTGATTTAATTTTTTTTATAGTTTTAGTAGAACATTATTATTGTAATTCAATTTTAAATATTAAGAATAAAAGTCGTTATAAATTAAAAATGTTAATTTTTTAGTATTAATGAAATAATATTAACAACTTTTGTTGAATCACTCGATTGTTTGTTTAGAAAAATCAGTAAATAATATTGAATTAAAACAAATATATAATATTAAAACAATCATTGTACATTATATGAATTAAAAAGAACAGAAAGTATAAAAGGGATATTAAAAAATTATTAGAAGTTGAAGCTTGAAATGTGATCAAATGTTTTTTAAACTCGTTACTGTAATTTGAATTGATATTTGAATAATTTTTTAAAAACTATATACTAAAATATATATTTTTTATACTGAGAATTGACACATTTATTTAAAATAAATTATTTATTTGATAACAGTTAAAATCTTAAAAATATAAATTTATATATAAAATATAAGCATATATTTTAAATTAAAAAACGATGTATTTTATTTATTCTAAAAATTAAGAGTGTTCAAATCACATGATAAGAATTTAGTTAAATTAATAATATATCAAACTTATCAAACTACTATTATAGTAAATTTTTGTAGAAAATATTCTAGTTCTTTATTCTATTATCAATAATTATTTAAATAAAAAGATGTTTGAAATCCATTTTATTAATTTTATTATATAATAGATAACGAAATTTTTCGTTTCTTCTCTCATAATAGATTATAATCATTTTTAAATGTAATCGCGATTACAAGAATATAATGCATTAAAATTAATTCTAATTATTTTTTACCGAATACTCTGAAAAATTATATTATAATAATTGTTAACAATAAACGGTAATCATGATTGCTTATAAAAAATAATCAATATCGAAAATAAGAAGCGTATCAACTTTTTATTTAAGTAATTATGTATAGATAAGAAGAAAAATATAAAATTATATTTAAAAATTCTAACTAAATACGTTTTCATTGGCAACAATAAAAGAGTTTACGAGATAATATCGTGTATGTTTTAAGACTCTATAATTCATAAACTATTTTTAGCAAAGCTCGAGTGACTGGTTCGCACGTGTTTACGGGTTTCAATCATGACATATTACGAATGGTTTATTCAATTTTGATATATCGAGATTCTCATTTATTTTTGCTTTAAATTTCTTCTTGTATATTTTCGATAAAAATCAATTTCACAGATTGCGTCGATGAATTTTGATAATAAAATTACAATCCGCGTTTACCCTGATAAAACATTACCGATTGTTTTATTAATTTTAACCAGACTCGACTGCTAAAAATAAAGTAGAAACTCGGTAAAATCTACATAAAATAAACACCGCGATTTGTAATCCCAAACAGTTTTTGTTATAACCAACGTAACGGAGCCTCGAGTTTAATAGAATATCAATTTTTTTGAGAATCAAATTTTTTGCTCAGATATATTAACTTTGTTAATATATTATGCACCGCTAATAATCAATTTAAAATGCATTTCACCGTTGGTGATTGGTGAAATCGTACGTTTTGAATAAGCTCTCGGTCTTTATGGGCAATTCGAAGAATGCAGATGCTTTATTCGGTTGCGATTTACGCGGACGAGTGCGAGGAAATCGACGGCAGGTCGAGGAAAATTATCCGTTAGTTTATCGTTGTAAATAGTTATAACGAGCAGATACCACACCTAAACTCGTAAAACTGCGAAACTCCGTAGTCGGAGCTCATTGTCGACAATATCTCAAGCGAATACGCCGAGTTCGATTCCATAAAATGTTCTGGAGTTTTAATCGATTACATGGCTTCTTTTATTCGTCGAATAAGTCTGGTCCCGGAAATAAGAGACGTGGTTTCACGTTACATACGTGTTCAGATTCTATTTTCGCAGCCTATAATCGAATTAGAATTTATTGTACACGTTATCATAATTTGATTTACAATCAAATTTTTATTTTTTTATGTTTAGTGGCATTCGTCGCTAAAATCCTATCGTGTTTAAGTTTTTGGTGTGGAATCGAGGAAAGACTCAACGGGTTTTCGATTCTCGGTGAATTAACCAGAAATCGAATCGTCGTTAGGATATAATTATTTTTGTCGTTTATTAATCGTCGAATAGAAAAGCATACGCGTTTTATTTTATCTTCTGCTTGTAAATCGATTTGTTCCATCAGTTTGAAAATGTTTTTAATTTTCATTTTTAATCGTACAACACCGAACGTAAATTTGTCGACTCATCTAATAGATACAGGATTGAAATGAAATATAATATATTCGAACAGAAATTTGTACAAAATTGTAAAAACAATTGCCTTTTAGTTCATTTTCAAAGTTTGATTTTTATTTATAAATGTTTAGAAAATTATATTAAAATATAAAATATCGATAGCGTTGAAACACGACTAACGAATTCTACCATTTAAGAAAAAATGTTCACGAATATCGCATCGATATCGTTGTTTGGTTCCATAACTTTTATCACAAATTTAAGAGTTCACTGGTTCAACGTTGAACATCTTTAGATCCAATTTTTAATTCCAAGATTTTCATTACAAAATATTTTCGTTTTTACGTATACATCGTAAAGTCAATTAGAATCGAATTATTTCCATCGTTAAAGTAAAAAATGATTCTTCGTTATAATATCGATATACTTTTTTCTACATCCAAATACGGGTTATTTAATGATTAAAAATGTACAATGTTCGGTATATTAAATGTAACATTACGTTACGAAAATAATTAGAAAATATTATGAAAGTATTACTTACGAAAGAATAATAAGTTATCGATTAAAAAAATGGTTTCGAAACATTATATCGATGACAGTTAAAAATGTGAACGAACGATCATAAAATATCAAGTATAAAATCTTATTAATATTTAAGATAAGTCGTTTATATTTGATTACATAATTTCAGGATACGCGGAGGAGAGAAGAGAGCGTAACGTTTCGCCAAAGAAACCCTTAGTAAAAGAAGCGGTTAAAATGGAAATAATTTGAAACCACCGACCGAACGAATTCGCGGTTCTCTCTCTCTTTCTCTCTCTTTCTCTCTCTTTCTCTCTCTTTCTCTCCCTCTTTCCTCTTCGGAACCGCCGCTTCATTCGTCCGCATCCCCGTTCGCGAGGATCCAAGCATCGGAAACCCATGATTTGCGAACAGCTGATAAATGCAGGTATCCACCTGACCGATTTACCGTCCAGCTGTTCCTTTTTGTCAAACGTCCCTCGCGCGTCAAGTTCGCGCGACATCGCGAAAATAAGTCGAGTTTCAATTGGCGGAGCTTTCACGAGACTCGGAGCTCCAGACCAACGAGATCTCGCGTCTCGAGTCACCGCTCGTCGCGCGAGGGACATTCGACATCGATAAGGCCGATTTTGCCTCTGCGTGGAAAAAAGTTCGCGGTGAACTCGCTGGTCTCTCTCTTTCGCTCTCTCTCTCTCTCTCTCCCGCTCCTTTGCCGTTTTCGCCTCGTTCGGTGTGCGAGTCCCGTTCGAGCGCCCACGATCCGAGCGATCGCGAATACGTACGCGTGGATCCTTCGATACGATCGACGCTTTCTTTCGGTAAGCTCGCGATTACCGACCACGTAAATCTCTTCGTCTCTTCGGGCTTTTTTCCGCTGTAGTCTTTTTCTTGTTCGCGTCGCGCGACTATCGCGTATCGCGTCGTCGTTTCGCGCCGACCGATGGAATTTCTCGTCGCGAGTCGAAGATCGTCGCACCGCCTTTTTGCGGTTGTAGGCGATCGACGGTTCGCTGCCATTTTCCAAGCGAGACTAAATTAAACCGGAACCGTTGTTCTCCGTGTCTGGCTTATCTCTTCTCTCCAGTATTTCGTCAACGACGATCGATCTACGATATTCGAAGGTTCTACCGAGTTTTTATTCGTCGAGGTATTACTCGAGAGCGTTATCGAATGCGCAAAATGAAGTACGTGCCTCGACAAAATGACGCGATTATTTCCTCGAACGTTTTTCTCGCGTATCCGAAAATACGTTACATCCCTGTTTTCTTCGCGCTGATGCAACGACTTCGCGCGATGATGCATCACGAACGATGGGATATCCGACGTGAAACGCTAATTTAATTTTGTTGGATTTTCGTGTTTAAAGTTCGTTGTCGTCGGCGAGTCGCGTTGCAATTTTAATACGTTTCTTACCGCGTTTTCCGATACTCGATCCAACGTTTCTCGATCGATTACTTTTAACCACTTATAATCTTCGAACGGAACAAATGTCTTCGGCATTTGGGTATTTTTAACTTAGGAGCTACCGGGTAGAATAAAAGATACTCGAAAGAAATGACGATAAATAGTTGAAGCAAAGTTAACAAAGTTAACAAAGTTAAGGTTTTTGGATCTTGATGCCGTGGAATTTACTTAATGTTAACGCTGATAAAAATGTTACCGAGGTTGCCATAGCAACGCGAAATACCGAATGCAAACAAACTTATAAAAATATTTAGAAAATATCTAAGCAGGTAATTCTACTTAAAATGTGCCAAGCGTTTCGCGTTTAGTTGCGACGATTACCGCGTTGTAAAAGTTCTTGTTTCTCTTGGGTATAGAAATTATTTTTTAGCGCACGAATACATGAAATTTTTAACGGAATCCAACTAAAGTACGTATGTTTCTTTAATATATGCGCGAGTGAAATAAAGTAATTCAAGATTAAAACTTTTAATATAAAAATCAACGTATACGTAACGATTCTTGAGTTAGAAAGAAATCGATGCAAATATAATTATGAATGAAACGATTGATTATTATTCGTAAAATAGACGCGATTTAAATTACCATTGGTAATTGCATTTTTAAAAAATTCCATGGATATCAATCGTTAAACTGCGCTCGACCGATACATCTTGAAATATCTCGAATATCCAAGAAAAATAGCATTTGCAAATTGCAAAGAAGATTAATTGGTAATTCGAGATATCTTCACGGAATTCAAAATATTTGTCGTACGTCTGGACTAGTATAACTTTATGTAGAATAGGAAGCCACGCGATAATTTCGAGCTAAATTAGCGATATGCATGAGAAACGCTTGGCTGATTTCGCGTTGAAATTGCTCGGCTATCAAAACTTGTATACTCGCGCATAGAAATAAAAAATATAAAATACCGATCAATTATTTCGAGAAAGAATATCGGAAATGTGAAAGCCAAGAAAGCAGTTGTGTAAAAAAAAATAAGACGTTGAAAAATAAGGCGTTCGATTGTTATGTCGGAATCCTTGTTGTAAGACAAGATCACATTAGTTAAATATAGATCTAAATTTAGGTTGCTAGCTAATTAGAGATAGAAGGTATAGAAAACAAAACGAGAAAGAAAGCGATGTAAAAGTACGTTATAAGAGAATTATTAAAATTCAATCGATATTCGCGTGGAGGGTAGGGATCGATCGAACAAATGTTTTTTAGTCGTGGAAAATATCGTCGTTTAACTTTAAGCAACGTTTTCTTGAAGAAACACCGAGCGATCGACCAAATAAATTTCAGCCAAGCAAAAATGCGTTCGAGTAAAAAATGCGATTTAATAAAATCGAAATAAATATTTACCGGAATCTCGCGGTATAAAAGGGTTTTTATTTCAGCAGAGGTCGGTTATTACGGGGTTCTTCGGTTCAAAAAAATAAAAAAATATAGTTATTAAATACGAGAGCGTGCGTATAAGCCAACTCGAAAAGTAAAAGGATAAAAGATAAACAAACCTCTTTTGAGGCTACTCGGAAACTTGGGTATGATTATTGTAACGCGCGTATCCAAGTGAATCCTCCTCTAATTTTTGATGAAAATACTTTTCCCGTCGCTCTCTTCGAGTTTTTCACCGCTTCTCGGCTTCGCTTGCGAACTCCTTTCTCTCTCTCTCTCTCTCTCTCTCTCTCTCTCTCTCTCTCTTCGGCTCCACCTCTTTTTTCGTTCGCGGCCTCGGGAAATATATAAAAGTGAGCGAACAAAGAGGCCGAGCGGATGTTTTTTGTCGGGAAACTCGCGCACAACGAGTGTCGATCGCGCATCGAAATTTGAAGTTAACGCGAACCAAGTTTTTTCTCGTCTCGCTGACTTTCACGTCGTTATTTTGTAATAAACTACGGGTTCCCTTTACTTTCGCAATTTGTGTGATACATCGCGCAGATGTAGTCCCGAACTTTATCCCGCTACGGCATCATTTTCGATGGGAAAAACCGCGTTATTATTTGCTTTTCTTTCCTCCTGTGCGATATAATGTCCTTTTCTTCGTTTTCCCATGTGTTTTAACTTGTAAACTTTTAACTTTGCGAGCGGCACTGCATCGCGATAACGTCTTTAAAATAAAATAAAGATTATTTTCTCTGATGCTGTGTATTCGTTACTCGTTACTCGTTACTCGTTACTCGTTACTCGTTACTTGTTACTCGTTACTCGTTACTCGTTACTCGTTTTCAGGCGTAGTTGCCTTAGTAACTAAATTTGAATAATTAACGTTAATATTGGGGAAAAAATGAAAAAGAAAACGATAGCTGGAAGTAGCGATCGTTAACGGCGATATTACGGATAAGATGAAAAACTGTATAATAATCATTTCGTGGAATGTATTTATTAAGAACAATGAGAAAAATAAAAAATAGTATTATATACGCTGTATGCGTCATATCTAAATTAATTTCAAGGTTTACAGTCAATTTTTTTTTCTTCTTTTCTATTATAGCATAAACTTTAATCATAAATACACTTTTCTTTCTATTAAAATAAAAAACTTATTAATAATACCGTGTTCTGCATTGATTGTTCTGCACTTAAAATATATTCCATTAGTTTTCTATTATGTAACAAATTAAATTGGTTATTTACTCCGAGTGTAAATTTACAAAAGTAAAGAATATTATAAAACAAAGTGTATAGATAAATTATAATATATACAATTGTAAGTTAAAAACTTGTATCTGTCATTTTCACAAATGCGCATTTTAATGATCATTTTTCTAAAAATAATTAAATAATTATAGGTGACCTAGGGATAATAATTATAGACATTAACATAAATTATATAATCTTTATTAAATATCATCGCTTCGCTTCGGCTACAGAATTCACATTGTTTCCCTTCCTTGTTACTTTGCTTAACTTTTAACATATGCACATCGTATTCTCTCTATACCTTTTTGTACAAGCACAACGAATTAATGCATAACTTATTATTTTATACATAATATAATATTATTCTTTTAAAAGTCGATATTTCTCGATTATAAATGTAAATTATAGTAGCAAATATAAAAAAACATTTGCAAAAATATCCAAATGAATTAAAAACACGACAGTTTTTCTTCCAAACATTAACAACTAGTTTGCAAAATTCATTAATGGAGTCATTTTTATTTATTAATTATACGAAAAATGAACACAAACATTTTTTGTTTAGAAAAATCATAACTTTAGTTGCATATTGAATGAGAAGTAAAAGTATTTATATATTTCAAATCAAAATTATTTTTGATAACATTTCATTACAATATTTTCTTTTATTTAAATAGTAAAAGTATAAATAAAATTACAAATTTCAAAATTTAATCTGACTTATAAGTACATTATTTTCACTATGAAATAGAAATTTTTTAAAGATTAACAATTATTTATCTTTCTTTAATTGTTATCTTGAAATATTTTTTTCTATATACCTTTGGTGAAGTAACGTTAAATCGATACGTAATTTAATATTCTATCTTTCAAATAATATACTGTAAATAAGAATAATTGGTCGTCGAGATCGATAAGCACGTAGAAAATTAGTTAGAGCAGAAGTGGTACAATTAGAAAACAATCATATTAAAACATCATTTACCTTTACACTTAGTTTAAATCTAATTTAACTAAAGTAATAAGTGATTATGATTTGCAAAAATAATATTATTTTTTAATTTTTGGCATTGGTAGAAAATTTTAATTTTATAAGAAATAGTACTGCGCGATAATCGGAAACTCTATAAACTATCGAATATTCAGAAGTTGAAAATAATCATCGTTTGTCCGAACGCCTGAAAATAAATATCATTTCATTTTTATAATTAAATCGGATGGATAGGGAAAATAAAACTGTAACAGTAACAAATTTTATAATATATGGATACTTTTGTCAGTGCATTAATACATATAAATTTACATAAAAATTATGAATTACGCATAATTAGGCATCGTCTAATATTATTTTTGTTAGTTTCGATGAATTTGTATTCGCTATGCAATATACAGATAATATACCACTTTTCTGATTATAAAATACATGTTTGTGAAATCGAAACGTCGATAAAAGCGAACATCCGATCGTTTTCCTCGTAAAAACTAAGATAAATCAGTAGTTTATTTTATAAACGAAACAACGAGGAAGGAATACTAACGATCGAGCGCGAAGATAGTTTATGGTACACGACATCTTTCCAATGATGAACGCTGTCGTTATTTGCGCGAAAGAGTAAAAGAACGCAAAATACGGGCAGCAGGGAAGCAACGTTGGAAAAGGTAAATTTCCGAGGTCAGCAACGAAGATTCTCCCGAGCGAAAATTTATAATCGACGCTTTTTACTCGCTGACATCTCGGAAGTACGAGTAATGCGAGGCTCGCCGTTCTTTCCTCCCCCCGTACCCGCGGCTATTGTCATGGCTGAGTTGCGAGACACTCGGGCGCGTGGCAACAGCGAAAATCCGCGAGTCGCATATATACGTGCGCTTGCCGAGTGTTTCGCGAAAATTTCGCGCCAGGGTTACTGACCCAGTTTCTGCGCAAGCGCCTATTGTCGCGAAGGGCGTCTTTCCTTCCTCCTCGTCACGGGTTTTCCGGAGCCAGCTCCGACCGCGCGTCAATTTTTCCGAGGCTTTGTTATCGCGTCGAGGTGAAGAATCTCGTCCAAGAATCGTTCGGTTAACGTAATTAATCAAGCTTATTATCATAATCTGGAGAATTGAAAACTTTGCATTTGATGTTTGTCGTAAGGGAATGCGCGTTCCTGCGGTGATCGTCACCAGCCAAACGGGAAAAGAGGAGCGTCTCGCGGATTTTTTTCTAATTACGGCACGAATCGTTGAGAAATGAGTGTCCGTCGTTCGGTAATCGATACTCGCTACACTACCTACGTGACCGCATACCCACTCGAATAGCGACGAATTACGCATGCACGCTTTTTTACATAATTGAGCTTTACGAAAAGAGCGATGGAGATGGAAAGAGAGACAGAGGAACGGAGCGAGAGAGCGAGAGAGAGAGAGAGAGAGAGAGAGAGAGAGAAAAAATTAAAGCGTTGCACCAAATCGCGAGAATTTGCAGAGAAACTATCCGAGATCAACGAGCTCGTGTTGATCGTTCTCAAAACTATAAATGCAGTGAGGCGTATTTCTCTTCCCGAAAATTACATAGATTTACTACAACATGAATTTTCAAAATATACTTAGCCGTGATACCAGCATCTGCTCTCCTACTGACACTTTTATCTTATATCAGTGTGTCGAGCGCAAAGATTACAAATCATTTACTCGACGTTTTTACGATCCTTTTGTCGTATTTTAGAATTACTATTTAGTTATATGAAATATACTGGTAATAATTACTGACAAAAGGAAATTACCAATTTAAATTTATTCTACCAGCATGACACTTGATTTATCTAAATAAATTTAGTTATTTTCCTTTATGCGTAGAAAATTTAATTTTTACGGATTCCTCGACAAAGATGAAATAAAAAGGCTGACTAAATTTTGTATTATAAAAATTAATACGAACATTTGTATACCATTTACATTCGGACACGTTTGTATTATACATATGGAACGAAAAAGAAAAAATTCTGTATTAAGTATTTTTCTTTGTACGAGAATGTTCACTTTGATTATATTAAAAAATGAAAATGAAAATTTGCCAGATAAGGATCTATCCTTCATTGTTGGAAGTAAATTTTTGTTATTATAACGTTAGTTTGCAAAATTCTCCGGGATAAAAGATCTCGTATTTATTATTATTTACCAGAAAAAAATAGCGAGGTTAAAGGGATACCTCGTAATATCCGGTATAAAATTAATTAAAAAACTACGTTAAGTGCTATAAATGAATTAAAACCTCTTTTTTAATCCAAACGTCGTACCGATAATCTATGTATGCGACACTACGAGTGTACACCGAAATACGGTTTACGTATGGCTTGTTATTTCCTTACGCTAAATTATAATTTTCAAAAGATTTTTCTTTTAAAAAAATCATAAATTAAAAATTTTTTAATTTAAATTACTTACAATTTAAAATAAATTTATATTTTAAGGTTTGTTTCTACGTTATCTTATTTTCATTTTTATTTTTATTTTTATTATACACTAATTTATGTAAAAAAAGAAACGAATGTAGAATTAAATATATTTTAAATACAGGTAATACAAAACAAAGATAATATCAAATACATGTAACGCTCGTGTTACGAATACCATCGGTGATATTAAAAAACTGTAAAATGTACGAATGAAATTAGAGAAACAACGTTATAAACTTTCAATTATCGAAGATAAGAATCGTGGCAAGTGAAAAATTATGAATAGTCGCGAAAGTTCACCTGTACATGCGGGTCGTGAAAAACAGCGACCGAATTGGAAACATTCGTCTCTTTCTATATTCGCTTGTACACGTCTATCTTCCTTCTCTTCTCGCGATGTCATTTAAGTACCTGTTAGGCTCGATTTGCCTGCTTGACAGCCATTGGCTCGTACGTACAATCGACGGATTCAGTTGCCAGCGTCAATTGAATTAACACCTGACAAGACTAATTCGTAAACACGAATATAAATCAGTCCGAATAAATATTTCTGAGGTTAGAACACACGCCAACCTCGAGCGAAAATTTCGTTTCGATATTCCGGTTTAGGTGTTCTTTCAAAATTCACGATCGCAACTAAAATACTTGGACTGGTTGCACAAAATTAAAGGTAAAGTACAGTTTCTCTTGCACGAGAAAGATTAAGAGTTCGTCAACGAACTCCTAGCGTACCTATTACATTACGAACCATTATGTTAACATGCTTCACCTGTACTCGCAAGTGCCAAGCTTAATTAAAGTTAAGCAAACGAATGGAAGAAGAGGTTTTTTATCGTTTCTATACACATATCGATGGATTAATTAGCGAAAATTGCCACACGATCAACTCGGTTCAATTATTGAAAATGCTCCGATTTTGAATATTTTTTCTTTTAACTTTAATGACTACATTATATACAATTATCGTTACAGTAAGTTGGAGTTTTTCTATATTACGCCACGAATCTTCAGTAATTTAGAACCAAATAATTATTTCCTTTTTATTTGTTCGAACTTGAACTTTTCTTTCATTATATATAATGTACGCACATTTTCTACAGATTTGGATACAAATTTTCGAACGCAAAACTAAATAAATCAATTATTCTTACGTTGATACAATATTTAGAAGATTTTTTTATATCTTTTATTTACCCTCTCTGTGCGGAATCAGCGATTTAGCATTATAACGATAAAATTGATCGTGATAAAACGGCGTTACGAATTTATTTTAACGATATCCGACAATTCAGGATCGATTCGAAACTATTACCGAGGATTAAAAATGAGAATTGGTCGAATACTTGAACCTTCGTTAAATTTTTCTATATTTCTACGCTTATATTTATATTATTTATATTCACATTGTACATTATTTATTATGCTTGTTTTTCTCGTTATCGTGTATTTTTCAATAGGCTTACGTACGCGATACTGTAAGTTACTATGTATCAAAACGAGATTAAAATGCACGCCGAATAAAATCGAAGCGAACTCGTATTTTCTTTGTTCTTTCGCCCTCTCTATTTTTAACAATCACCTTGTTTTAAAGAAAACTTAAGTAGAATAAGAATTCAAAATTTAGGGCGATACGACGTCAAATATTAAGCTTCCTCGATTATAAAATATAAATCAACGTCTTTGTCCCGATACATACAATCGAATCTTCCATTTGTTTTTTCACTTTTAAAAAACCAAGATGTGAGAGAAAGACCAAGAGACTTTTTGATAAGTCTAACAATGTAAGTCTAGTAACGTAAGTCTAGTAACGTAAGTCTAGTAACGTAAGTCTAGTAACGTAAAAAAGTAAAAAAACGAAAAGATAGAAAAACGTGCCGCGTTCCTTCTCATTTTTCGTCATTCCAATTAAAAAGTTTGAAAACTAATTCGGAAATCGAAGGTTGGATGATCAATGGGAAAAAAGGCTCGTAGAAGCAGAGATCGAGAAAGTCCTCTGGGTCGGGAGGCGGGGCGCATGCGCAAGCGCTATTCGCCCGTTCGCGCGCTTTTCCGGGCACATCTGCAGGATCCAGGTGAACTTCGTGGCACTTATGCGCGCTTTCTTCGACTTTTCAGAGCATTCGAGGCGCAAGTCTGGCCTTCGACGTTGGCCCCCGCTCGATAATTTATGAGTTATATTTTCGGGCTCGCTTTTGATCTGCGAGCGTGTGTTTGAAATTTAGAAGCCTGTACGCATTTTCGTTAATATCGAAGCTCGAGTAATCTTTCACCTTGTAATGCGGTGGAAGGAACTGGGGTAGTTCATTGAATGCTTTGTTCTTTTATAAAGCGGACGCTCTCTTTAATAATATTTAAACTTTATGAACTTTACGGTATTTGGATAGAAAAAGAGTTTTTGTTTTAATATTGTAATTGTACGAACCGTAAAAACGGATATAACGTTATTTTAATAATAATTTTTCAATGATAAATGAAGGAAAAGGGATTTCTTTTATAAAATTTTACGTGTTTAATCTCGTGAAACAGTGAAAAAATTTAATTTTTTTTAAAATAAATAATGAATTTTAACCGTATCGGATATTTTCATCTTCATTTTTACGCGATTCAAAAGAAATTTTTTATAAAATAACTTTACATAACCTTTCATTAAAATAATAAATTTAAGCCATCATATTTTCAGATTATTCAACGTAGAGATGAAAGCGGATTAAACAAATTTGACTTTATAACCGACACAGTTGTAACGAATATTTTTCGAACCGATACTTAATATTATAAAATACCATTACGATAAATAAAAAAATTAACGATAAAATATATAATAAACGGAAATCGTTGATAGCCTTATATTTTTCACAATTAATCAATGTAGGTAAAAAAACGCGTATAAAGGGTTGAAGGTCACAAAAATAAAATTAAGCAAATAAAGAAATTTACAACGATGAAAGTAAAAAATTATATTAAAGACGATATGATATCGTACGTGAAAACGAGATAAATTTTTATTTTGGAAAGAAATTTTTTCGATCTAATTTGGCCTCATGT
The DNA here is from genome assembly GCA_018907195.1 of Dolichoris vasculosae. Taxonomy (NCBI): domain Eukaryota; kingdom Metazoa; phylum Arthropoda; class Insecta; order Hymenoptera; family Agaonidae; genus Dolichoris; species Dolichoris vasculosae. Next base: position 6,313,017 of record JACCHY010000003.1, read on the forward strand.
TTTACAAGTTAATATTCGTATCATTTGGTCGCCGAAGTACTCGAAAAATATTTTTAATAAAAGTAAAATGAAAGGTAAGGATACGATAAATTATATCTCTATCAAACGAATAATTTATACATCAGTCGTAAAAAATTTAAAAGTCATTCAAACAGCGTCAATTGGACGAATAAAAAATACGGTTCGAATAGATAATACGGGAGTAGCAAAGAGATCGATGAAAAAATCGAAAGAAAAAATATTTAGGTAACTCAAGATAAAGGTGAAGGAAAAATATGAAATTGGAAGAAGTAAGACGTAGGCACGTTTCTCGAACCAATTTGAATATTGGAATTGCTAATGTCTCTTAAATAATAATAATCAATACCATGATCAGCTTCGAATTATCCCTTTTTGTGCAAAGTCACGAAAATGAATTTCAATGTCTATTTACGAACGGGTTCGAAGTTTAAATTAAATAATCAGATTAAATGCATAAACGCGAAAAGACACGGCGAATACTATTATAATTACAATATTTTAATTATCGATCATCGAGTGCATCGAGTCACCCGATTTAACTTTAATTATTTAGTCGCGTTCATCGAAGCTTGTATAAAAAGTAAAAACAAAAAACCAGCAGAAACAAAAAATGCGCGAGCAATCGAATCGAAATAAAACGCGTATCGAACAACTCGCGAACTCGAGCAAAATAACCAGAGGCCAGGTTCTTAGGTTCTTACGCACTCGCGACAATATTTCAACGTTCTCGGTTCATTCTCGCGTGTTCCGGCGTCGCGTAAAATTGCGACTATTTTACGGTTCTACCAAAACGAAGCGAGTTCCGTTGGTCATAGATTTATGTGAAATGATTTAAAAGTGCGCGTATACCGGTGGAATATTTTTAGTTGGCACGATCGGATAATAGTCTGTACTCGTACGACACACGCGTCGACCGAACGAAATGCACGAGCGAAACGCGAACGTGGTGGACATGTACGCTATAAAAAGTCTAAATTTATCATTACGTCTCTGAATAAGGTAGATCGAAAAGCTGCGTTACGTTTTCAAGAATACGCGTATACAGATTTAATCGACAGTTGCGAATACGCGCGCGTATAAAACGATCGCGTCGATTCGTCGCAAAAAGTAGGATTCAACGATGAGACGATGAAACGATGAAACGATGAAACGATGAAACGATGAAACGATGAAACGATGAAACGATGAAACGATGAAACGATAAAGCGATAAAACGATAAGATCTCTTGCTATCTTATCGGATGGACGGGGAACGTAAAAACTGGTTGAAAGAGAGAGTCGAGTCCTCGAGGAGTCGTAGGTTCGAACGATCGATCGGTCCGTGTCTTGGAAGAGGCGTCGACTCGGTTCGAGATCGGGCCAAAGTTCGTCGCGGAAAAGAGGGAAAAATTGGATGGAAAAATTGATGGGAAAATTGATGGAAAAATTGATGGAAAAATTGATGGAAAAATTGATGGAAAAAATGATGGAAAAATTGGAGGAAAAATGGGTGGAAAAATTGGGCAGAGGAGGAACACGAAAGCGAAGAATCGAGGCTCGCGCCCTTCGAAAAGATAAAAAGCCAACCAAGAGGTTGCGGAGGATGAGTGCAGTTCCCTCCATTACCTACGCTCAGTGCATCGGCATCGGCACGAGCTCGTGATTTTTTCCTCGTCGACTTACCGACGCGATATCTCCGTTCCTCGGGTCGCCCTCGTGCGCCCCGCCATCCCCACCCCCGGGGATACAACCGGGCGCGCGCGCGCGACTCTCCCGTCGGCCTCGCCGTCGTCGCCGCCGCCGCTGCCGCTGTTACACACGAGCTACGAGCAAAGTTTGTTGTGGCTTGTGTGATTCCTCAGTCGCTTCTCGTCCCCCGTCGCGTGCACGCGTGCGTTTTTTGTCCCTCGCGTGCAGAGAGTATCGTCGGCTCCGCGTACGGCACACAAGACAAACACGACACAGACGAGAGACACGAGAGACACGGGAGACACGGGAGACAAGGGAGACAAGGGAGACAAGGGAGACAAGGGAGACAAGGGAGACAAGGGAGACACGGGAGACACGGGAGACACGGGAGACACGGGAGGAAAGGGAGAAACGGGAGGAACGGGTGAGACGGGAGACGTGGGAGACGTGGGTGACGCGGGAGACGCGGGAGACGCGGGAGACGCGGGAGACACGAGAGACACGAGAGACACGAGAGACACGAGAGACACGAGAGACACGAGAGACACGAGAGACACGAGAGACACGAGAGACACGAGAGACACGCACCCACGAGGACACACCTATTCGACAAACGCATAACACGTATAACACGTAACACGCGCACGCCGACCGTATCTCGTATCTCGCAAGGCGCACGTACGAATACGCACGCATCTCGCATACAGGTACGTACGTGCATTTACTCGCGCGCCTACGTGTGTTTGTAGACGTGCCTTTCCATATACATCGGCACGCGCCGATCGAGGTTTTTTAACGAACGTTGTGTGTGTGTGCCAGTGCATCATCATCGTTAATGTAGTTTCTTGTCTCTCGCTCTCTTTCGCTCTCTCTCTCTCCCTCTCTCTCTCTCGCGTCCTCTCGCGTCCTCTCGCTCTCTCGCTCTCTCGCTCTCCCGGCTTCGTCGAACTCGCACTCGTACTCGTATCCGAGGCGCTCGTTCGTTGTGTGCAGCGACACCGAAACAACGTGTCCGTTTTTTTCCGTCCTCCTTGCACACTTTTGTTTAAGCCGTGTCGGTGGTGGGGGTGTTTATTTGTGTTCACGAGTAAGATTTCGCGTCGCTGTGGTTGAAAAGCTCGCCGCTTTTCGATAAAGTCTCGTTGCACTCGCGTGTCTTTGGCGCATCCGAGCGATAAGAGAGAGAGAGAGAGAGAGAGAGAGAGTGAGAGAGAGAGAGGGAGAGAGAGCGCGAGGGGAGACACGGACACGCGCACGCGAGAGAGGGAGAGAGAGTGAGTGAGTGGGTAGCAAAGAAAGGGGGAAGGGGGCAATTTTCGCCTTCAGCTGCTCCAGATTTCACGGGCAGCGCATCGGCGGGCGGGAGGGTGGAGAGTCGAAGCTGCGAATGGGTGCGCGAGTTCCTTTAAAAAAATGAACGAGGAGCGAACGTCGTCGATACGCGGATGTTCAAAAAAATAATGCTGTATTGTACCCGGTGAACGAGCTAGTAACAACGAGACAGTTAAAAAAAAAAGGGGTTCGAAGGAAGAGCGGCCGCGAAATTTTCAACCTCCGCATCTCGCTTACGCTTTTTCGCTTCTCCGCCTCGGCAACGCGGTCGTCGTTGCGTTGCACACGTGTGCGACGTCGTAGTCCCTCGCGTTGTTATTTTTTTCTCTCCTTTTTCCCTCCGCTCTTTCTTCGCGATCTCCTTTCCATTCCTTTCCTTTCCTTTCCTTTCCACTCCTATCCACTCCTTTCCTCTCCTTTCCTCTCCTTTCCTCTCCTTTCCTCTTCTTTCCGCTCCTTTCCTCTCCTATCCTCTCCGCGTTCAAGGAGCAAGCTGCCGCTGTATTCCTTCTCCGCCGCGAGTGCGATAACCAATCGTCGGGCGTTGTTGTTTTTCACGAACATGTCCCGCGGTATGCGTGTGTGTGTGTGAGCGCGCTCGCCCTGTTCCTTGTGCTCGCGATTATCGTTCTCTCTTTTTTTATCATCCATCGTGATTCGCCTCGTGCGCGCTCGCGCGACTCGCTTTCGCCTCGCGAATAATAACGCGCGCGTGTTTTACCGCTCTCGTTCTTCCTCTCTCGTTCGCAGGATATTTATATAATAACGATAATCGCGAATAAAGGGGCTGCGAGCTGCAGGGATTCGAGAAGAGAAAGCAGACAAACGCGGACGACAGCAGCGGCAACAGCAACAGCAGCAGCGGCAACAGCAGCAGCAGCAGCAGCACCAGCACCAACGGGAACGACAACGGCGACGTGTCTTATTTTCGAGCGAGCGAGATAATCGGAGCAAACAATAATAAAGCGAGCGAACCCGCGACTCTCCGACGGTCTCGCTCGACTGCATAACCGCGCATCGTCGAGTGCTTTGTGTTTGATCGTCGTAAGACAAAAGTGTTTGTATCTGGTGATTCGCGCACTCGGCGGAGACAGAGTGTACGGACGACAGCGTCGAGGAAGAGCCGCCGGTGGGAACAGCGGGGGAACACGCCAAACTGGGGAAATATGAGCATTGCTGCCCTTCTGCAGGCCGCTGAGTATATCGAACGAAGGGATAGAGGTAAGCCGACCGAGGACCTTTCGACCCTTTTCGCTTCATCGGTATCCTTGGGTGTCTGGGCATTTTCGTTCGCGGATCGGGGACGTGAATTCGAGCCAACGTTGGTACGAGTGCGCACATAACCTTTTTAGGCGTGCGTAGACATGTGCCGTGCGAACTCCCGGTGATGTTTCCTTAACCGATTGCCTAATCCTCCCCCGCCTCGTCCCCCGCCTCGTCCACCGCCTCGTCCACCGCCTCGTCCACCGCCTCGTCCACCGCCTCGTCCACCGCCTCGTCCACCGCCTCGTGCACCTCCTCGTCCACCTCCTCGTCCACCTCCTCGTCCACCTCCTGGCCCCCCGTTACTTCGAACTCCTCGTCCTCCTCCACGTCCTCCTCCACGTCCTCCTCCACTGCCTCCTCCACTGCCTCCTCCACTGCCTCCTCACTGCCTCCTCCTCCCTCTCCTCTCCCTCCTCATCCGCATGCTCTTCCTCCTCGTGGTAACGATGCCCAGCTGATCGGCGGTGAAGGAGGAGTAGGAGGAGGACGAGGAGTAGGACGAGGAGGAGGACGAGGAGGAGGACGAGGAGGAGGACGTGGAAGACGACGTGGAGGAGGACGAGGAGGAGGACGAGGAGTTCGACGAGCGCCGCGATATAATGTCGAGGAACCAAGGACCGTTCGCGAAAAATTTCTCAAGATGCGTCGTGGCGGTTACTCGGATCACGTTCATCATCGACGAAACGTCTTCCAAATTTATATTGCCGACGCTGGTGTTGGCATTGTCGAATCATGCCGTGTTTATTAATGTTGTTTTCGACGATAAGATATTGTTTTCCCCGCCTAAGAACTCAACCGATATCGCATGCCACCGTTGATGCGTCTTCCTTTTAAATCGATTGTTCAAAAGTTAAATAACGATCGCTTTCCTCTTGTATTTAAAATAAAAGTCACGTCGATATTAATGCTTGAATATGATTTTTTTCAAACATCGACTTTTAAATTTGAAGGTAAACACCTAACCTCTCCTCTTCTTTTCCCTCTCGCACTTTGTATAGAAACACCGTTAGCTGTATTTACCGGATTTTTTCCTTCTCTACCTACGGATGCGAGTTTTAAGGTTTCAAGAGTAAAACACCCAACAGTTTCGTAAACTAGTGCGAATGCCCAAGTATTTTGTTGCATTTTAAACGATGTCGTATATTTTTGCAATAATATTGTTCTCGCCGTATTGTCAGAAGAAAAGTACGCGAATTTTATTAGTCAGTTCGTTTACATAGTTTATTAAAAACCGTTATAACGCAATCTTAATTTTACAATACTCAATTTAAAAATTTTGTTTACGTTCTCGTTGAGATTGTTATAAAAACGACGAAGTTAGATATATTCTTTATTGTACGTTGCGAACAATCGTTGAATATTCGGTCGGTCAAAGCTGATTATATAAACTCTCGATACAAAATAATTTTTTGTCAAAGCCTCGAAGACTCTCGTTTCATTAAATTTATTTGCTTTTTCACTGTTTTCGTTTTTTGTAATACCTTATGAATTTTAATTCTATAAATAAGGCTAATTATTAAAAGTTTTCCTTCCACTTCTTGAACATTTATCGCAAACGTAGTATCGTATGTGGAATTAAAATTTGCGATGGTTACAAATTTATATGCACATTACACGTACTCGTTATTTCTTTTTTCTTAATTATAACCTTTTAATTATCGCATCGATCGAAAGGTTGAATAAAAATACAGTGTTTAATAATGAATATATTTTGAAATATATAATTTTGAATTTCGAGTCAATCTTATATTATTGCACGATCCTTTATATTTCAAGTGGTAATTTCGTATGTGTATGTAAGTAAAACTTGACATCAAAAGATCAATCGGTCAAAAATATTGCGATAAAAAAGGTTGTTGTTTCCATGATACATCTTTTCACATTTAAACATTTTGCTTAAAATTTAAGATTCTTTATTTTTCAAATTCATATTATAAAAATTCTTCTTAAAATCTTTCAGATTAAAAATAGAATTTAATAGTCATTGCACGATGGATTCATCGTTTATCCCTACTTTTAAATTGTTTCTCTATAAATTGACTTTATTTTACGTTGGCTTAGAGGAAAAATTTTCGACGAAAAATCTAAAAGAAATTTTTTATATTGTACTTATCGAATATTAAATTTAATAAATGTTAAAGCATCGAAATTAAAAATAAATAAAAATAAGGCACGCGACGTATCATCGATAGAGTCAAAACCGTACAACGATAACGATTTGAAAAAAAATTCATAATCTAAATCGATGAAACAATGTATTGTACGAACGCAAATCGATAAAAAAAATTACATCGGGAGTAAAATTTTTTTAAATTTTCGAGTAGAAAAAACAAAACTTATTAAACAATAAAATTTACTTTTGTTTTTTTATTTATGATTTTTAATGGTAAGACCAATGAGGTGATTCCTTTTGTTTCTCGTGTTTCCGTTGGACTCGTTTCTTTTTTCTTCGTTAATCGTTCTTTCGTTCGCTCTCGTTCTCTTTCTCTCTCCTACACTCTCGCTTTTTCTTTCTCTCTTTCTCTTTGTCTCTGTCGGTACTTTCTCTTTTTTTACTCCCCATTCTCGTACGTTTAGATTTATTGCTTTATACAGTAGTTAATTTTTTTATTTCTCTTAGTCACGTGGAATGCGTGGAATTTCAGTTGTTTAAGGTAACTTTTGATTTGCGTACGAGATGTCAGAATTTTTAAGTACTCTTGCGTCTTTTAAATACTTGAAGCGATACGCTTAGATTTAAATAAAATTAGTTGATTTCAATATTTTTTATTCGAAAGAATCGTAAGCTAGTTACCGTCGTACATTTCTTCTTTATTTTAATACCGAATAAAAAGATAGTCCAATATTTAATTTACAATGCAACCGGATGACTTTTAATATTAATAAATATAATTTTGCGATGGTTCAAAGCATAAAACGTATATTCGCTCTTTTTTACGAACACGGATCGAACAATAAACTAGAAGTACGAATCAAATAAAACCTAATCGTATACAGTTATTTGAAAAGACAGTGAATAAATGGATAATAAAATGCCCGTAATCAACCGTATAAGATTACTTTGCCTTGCAATGCAACGAACATTGTTACGCGTTGTTTTAAAATCTCAACGTTTTTATATAAGTTTTACATAGGAGAGCTAAAAATGTTGTAACTTATTTTAATTGCGTTTCATCGATAAAAACCTTAAAATTCAATAAAATATCAGAGCGTTAACAAACGTAATTAATTCGTCAGATTAGCGACGATAAGATAAGATTTAAAAAAATAGCTTTAAACACTTTGGGATAACAGTGTGTACGCGTTCGCAGTATTTTATAAACGAGTAATTACCGTTTCACGGAGCAACCATTTCTATTATATTATGGAGATACTATTTTCCGAAACATATTTACTATATATACAAATTTATAAACTATATTTACAACGCTAGCAAACTTTATCGACTTTTTTCTCCCGCGAAAAAAGATTGAAAATTCGTTGGTATTTAAAAAAAATTTCGAATTTATAACGAAGATTATCGATCACGAACTGCAACGTTCGTTGGACGATCATCGATCTTTCATTTTTATTACGGTCCATGCGGTTCATACGGTCTATACGGTAAAGAAACGTCCATCGAATTCGAAATAGCAGAAAAATGTAATTCGTTCGCATCGCGCAAATGTAAACCACGTATATTCAAATCCTTTTTTTTTTTTTTAATCAACCGAGACCGAATAAAAAACGTCCAAGGACTCGAAGGTAAAAGGCAACGTATTTATAAGTGAACGTCGAGAGTCATTACTCTCCATTCGTCCGACTATCATCGCAATACCGCAGGTTCGAGTATAAGCAAAGATAGACTAGACCCGTCGGACGTGTTTCGCCAAACGTCAAACACCTTTTTTTCGGCCGCGCGCACAACCTTCCATCCACGCGTGCGCGCACGAGTGCGTGCGCGAATGCGTGCGAGAAAGTGCGCGCGTCCCCGGAAAGCGATGATCTCATTTTATCACTCCACTTGCTGCGCCATGGGCACGAATCTCGTGGCTCGTGTTTATACGCGAGCTATTTTTCGCCCCCTCTTTTTTTTCTTTTTTCTCCCGGTTGCTTTCGCCTAGAACCGCCCGACGGACATTTTCAATTAGCTCGAAAACTGGGCTGCCGAGGTTCGCCTTCCCTCTCGACCCTTTTCGTTTCTTCTTTTCCTTTTGCAAAAACGGTGCAGAGCTTAGTTCGGGCGCGATCGCGAGCTTCGGAGATGATTTCGGGGAATTTTAAAAGATCGGCGGTCTTGTCGCGCTCGCGAAAAGAAAGCAGACCGGAGTGTCAAATTCGCGAAGGGCTTCCTTCGCGTACGGTTAAAATTGCTTTCTCCGAACTTTCCTGCCGCTTATTTAAATTCCAGTGCTCCCCTCGTCCTCGAAACGCGATTTTTCTGTTTTTCTGTTTTTCTGTTTTTGCGTTTTTGCGTTTTTCTCACCGAGGACACGTCGGTGCGCTACGCTTTTTTCGGGGCACGGTATTTTTTTACGCTATCGTCGTAATCGCGAACATCTTGCGAGCACTCGTGACGATACGGACGAAAATAGCGAGGCCACCGGAATAAGTAGCGTAAGGAGAGCGCTTCGATTTGGCGTATCGGCTGCAAAAGCCCATCGAATAACGCGCAAACCCGAAACTAAAATAACGGGAGTCGAGGGCGCTAAGTTCGTATCGCGCGGCTCGTTACACCGACTATTCGCGACTCCCGTGATTACGGCTATCTAAAAATATCGCTCTCCAACCAGAAAAATGCGTATTACCGAAGCAATGCTTCTTCGCGCGAGTTGCATGCGCCGCTCGGCTTTCCGTTACGTAAATGAAAGTTTGAGGAAAGCGTGCATCATTCGTAGCGGGATCCAAGCTGGGACGAGAAAAAAAAATATTAAGGACGATCCATCGGTTGCGCCTCGATGTTTTCGATTCAACGCGAAATAATACCGCTTCCTCCTCCCCCACCGACACCGCCACGGCCGCCGCCACCTTCCGCCTCTTGCTCCCCCTCCTCCCTCCATCCACCCACTACCCCCACCTACTCCCCACATTCACCACCTCCACCCCTCGCCCACCTCCTCGACCACCTCCCCGACCACCTCCTCCTCAACCTCCTCCTCCTCCTCCTCCTCCATCTTCTCCTCAACCTCCCCCTCCGCGGCTACACCCCCCACCCACCCACCGACCACTGACGCAAGCGAGAAACCGACGACGTATTTGCATGTGAGAACAGAACTTTCTTTGTCTCGGGAAGATTCCATCGAGAAATCTGGATTTTTATCCGTCGCTTACCAATATTCGCCGTTACTGATAAAGTCGTGTATTATTTTGAAGAATTGCTTTTCGGAAAAATAACGGGACAGTGTTTTTTGCGCTACTTATTTTTAAACTATTATTAAAATTATTATTATTTTTGTTTTGCCAACGGATTTTTCACTTGGCGTATTTAAATGTCAATGACCAACCTAGATCGACGATATTTACAAATATATTCGAAAACTATTTTATGTATTTTTTCTTATTTTTATAAAAAGAATCTCCGCGCAGTGACTCTAAGTAATTTTTTTTAGTCGTATTTCCAAACTTCGTGGTTTTGCTTTGAAATTCTTCAATATTCTGTAAAGTTTGCAAAATAATATGAATTCCCTACGTTAAAATAATGATATATTTTTAAGAAAAATTTAAACGAATCTCGTAGATACGTATCTCGGCTCGATATCGAATGATATTTGTTTATATTGTACGTAAAAAATTCGTTTCTGTTTACGTTGTTGCGGACTTATGAATAATTATGTGATAATGTTGTGCTATACCAGTAAAATACTATTAAATTTTTTATTCGAATTAGCTATTAGGTTTGTTTTACTTGTCAGCAATGACATAAACATTATTTTTAAACAGTCAGCAGCACTCGAAGCTTGATAAGAAATACACGACGATACAACTCCTATGGGAATACTGAAATAAATGCCGAGTCCAAAACATATTCGTATAATTGAAAATCCGCTGTTTAATCTTATATTACGGTTGATTTTTAATTTAGAGTACAAACATTGGATTCGAGACAAAAAACGAAATACATAATAATAAAAAGAATAATAATAATAATAATAATAATAATAATAATAATTTTCCATTACGAATTTTCGAAAGAACGTTTTAAATCGACAACATTGATTTATAAGCGGTGTAGAATTTTTTAATATAAACTACCAGCAATAGAAAAATGTTCTATCGTTTTTAAATGCTTAATACGCATTTTTTCAATTACCATCACTGTTGAAACAAAATTTATTAGAATACCATGGTAACATTTATCATACCGCATAAGGAATTTTACGATAATAAAATTTTACTAAGAAGAATCATAAAAAAGGCGCTGATGCACGAACGAAAATGTACGGTGCAGTTATTATAAATATTACCTCGAAATTGAGATCGGTTGAGGTCTAGTAAAAAAAAGAGAAAGAAAACTTTTGGAACGGTCGGTAAGAAAGAATTCTCGTTATTTCGAATGCCGAAGACGGAGTGTACATTATTTTGAAACTCGTACCCTAACAATGTATTATACTTCTGTATTCATACTTGCGATTAATAACGTTTGCGATAATCAATAAATAATTCGCTTTTTGAATGAATTTAATTTTTTTTTCTTGCGCAATAAACTTTTTATCGATAACTGGATCGAAAGCGCGGCTTGTGCACACGGATACAGGTTATATTTGCAGATTAGATTATCAATATTATAAATACAAATGTAAATTAATTAAGAACTTTATCTGGATAAGTCGTATTGGATTTTAAACGGGACACAATGAAGGGACTACATTTTTTTTCGTAAGGTTTTTTCGTAGGGTTTTTTCGTAGGGTTTTTTCATATAAAATGTTTACAAAACGAACGATTACAAATATTATAGGGTTGTTATAATTATAAAATCAAAAGTATCATTGGATTTTTCATTTATATTTTATGTTTATAAAAGCGCGTATCGATACTGGTTTTTTTTTACCGTTGTTACTCTTATTTCGTTGAAGAAACTACGGAAAAATATTGGAAAAGGTTACGTAGTCTGGAAGGAAGCGACGTATAATTCAATTACGAAGTACACTCGAAGATAGACTCGATATTTCATTCAAGCAATACGTATAATTTTATAAGCGAAACACTCGACCAGATTTACAATATTAACGTAATTGCTTTGAGAAAGCAGCGCTAAGAATCTCTCGCGGAGCACGAATAAAATCGTGGCGCAATTAAATCCAAATCTACAGTGCAAAGAGTATACAAAGAGAGTAACGTTGTACAAAGAGCAACGATGGACATCGTCGATAATTAAACGATAATTAAATCCGTGCTAATCTTCCTTCGCGATAATTCTTGTCGGATATTTACAGGGATTGTGAAAGGTGAAAGGAAAGAAAAAGAAAAAGCGACGACGGTCTCAAGGTCGAGGCACTTTGCTCGCGCCATTACAACTTGGATACAAGACGTCCCCGGAAACCGAACTTTGTTTTGGAAGCACAAACTGGAGCTTACGATTTCGCTCCCGAACGGTTGATACGCGCGTCACGAACGTCGAGCTTTTCAGGCCGAGTTTCTCTTTCTTTGCCCCTCGATGACTGGCCGACGACGCGTAAGGCATCGGACGAGGCTACGAATAAAAAGCGGCGACGACAATTACGGATACTTTTTCAGCGGATGGAGGCTTTAGCTTCTTGCGCTCGACACTATCCTCGCTCTCCGTTAATTCAGAGGAATGCAAGAAGCATCCGCGAAACCTTTGCTTCGTCTTAAGCTATTTCGCATTCTTGAATCTCGCTCGAGTCAAAGGTCTACGGGGAAGGCTTGGATTCCTTTATTTGTTCTCTTTGTAACCGCGATAAACGTTGCATCGTATATCGAGATTTTTCTCGTATCCATCGAATTTTTTTCCCTCGTTTCTAACCTGGTGTTAACCTGCGCTCGTTTTTCTACGCTTAGCGATTGGAATTTAATCGGCGAGTAAGGGAATTCGATTCGATGCCATATTTATATGGTTACATCTCAAATTTTGTCAATATCGGTATTTTCAAACGTTTCTACAATTTTCTTTTTTAATTTTTAGTTTTGCTAATAAAATACATTTAATTCCGAGAGTTATAAAACGGACACGAACGAGGATTACCGATCGATACATCTCGCGATTGTTGTCCTTATAAATATTTATTATATAGTTAAGAAGTTTCATCGTAGCTTTGTAATATTCTTTCACCCTCGGATGAATTTTAATTCAATTATTATTCGATAACATATTTGATTTTAAAATTATTTTCTCGACGAGAAAAATCTTAATTTAATCGGAACACAACTTGGTAAATTGTTTCTTCTCGGTTTACTGTTTCCTTTTGGAATTCTTAAAAGAGAAAATACCTATTTTAGATTTTTATTCGTATATGTGAATCTTGTATATCCAAAATAAGATAATATTTATTTAATCTACGTCTATATTTGTACATCGAAAATAAATATCTTTATTATCACTTAATCCATTCCATTAATCGAACTGTTTAAATTTCTACACGTTCCTCTTGTATAAATTGTCTTTTATTTAAGTTTCAACATTTTAAATTCGATTAAATATATTCCAAAAAGTCGTTGCTCTAACCGACTCATGATTCCCAACAACGTAAACAAATGTAAAAGAAAAAAAATTCGCCGAAAGTAAGGAACCTAAAAATACAAAGAACCGGTCTAACTGACCCGTGACAAAGTTGTTGTCCCATTGGAACTTCACCACATTTCGCTAAGCTGACAAATAAAGAAGTTTCTCTAACTGGTCTTTTTCTCTCTCTCTCTCTCTCTCTCTCTCTCTCCGTATTTTTCTTCCATTTTTTTTCTCCTGCACATACCCATACGAGCATGCACACGCGCGTAAATAGACAGAATAGACAGACTCGACGCGAAATCAGAATTAATAAATAGCAAGGCCCACTCGGGAAAGTCTCTAGATTACTTCAATGAACTCTCGTACAACGATAACAACTGTGAAGACGAGTTGCCTAGCGCTTACTTCGCAATAGCATACACACATATACGCTTAGTATGCACGCACGCATGCACGCACGTATGCACACACATAAACACGCGCGCACGCAATTAACGTACAATTAATTGATACAAGCGAACACGAGTGTATGCATGTGCAACAGCGATAATGCGCTCCCTTCTTTCTCTTCTTGTTTCATTGCTCTGGAATCGAGTCACCATATTCTCATTTGTTTTCAACTGCTGCGTATATAGATTGTATGCGTGTGTGTTTCTGAAGCGAGGAATACGGTACTTTGTACCATTTTACATTACAATACTGCCTTGCTAAGTCTACTATTTCAAGACGTAGTAACTATAATTGAGATGAGACAAAATTGCTACTACCATTAGCGGCGGTTCCCTTTAGTGTTTTACTTTTTTACTCGATTAGCATAAACATTGTATTTAATATTATTGTCAAAGATAAAGTACTCATTGGTTGAAAAGATGAAAGTATTTATGATTTACTTTGCGATTCAATTTTTTTTTTAAGCATTATCGATTGGAACGAATCGCTTCGTACACTGTCCAAGAACTTTGAATTAGTGCCAAAATAACGGTAGACTATGTTTATACACTTGACCTTTAATGACAATTTAAGTGTTATATGACACACTCTTCAACGAGAATTCTAAAAGCGAGCTGAAAGCTAAAATCTTTTTAAGTCGCTATAGAAATAATTTTTTATGCTTAAAGTCAAATTTTCTTATGAAAATTTCCATTAGACGGAATAAAAGTCTTCTTGCATAATATGAATCACTAGTTTACGGTTCATTTCGTATCTCGTTCTGTCCTTTATGTTTCATAATGAATAATGTACTATCGAGAATGATAAGAATGTTTCGCTTTGTATTTGAAGGCCAAGGATAAACTTCCGTTCTCTTCGTATAAATCTAATTCCCCTTCTTTATTGATCTACATGATTTAAATTTACAATAAGTATGAAAACTATCTCATTATCGGCCGATACTATTCATAAATTAATGTCTATTTAAAATCATGAAATTTATACGGATCATTAAAATAGTTTTAAATAAAAAAATTCTTAAAAATAATATTGAATATTAGATAAATTTATTGTTTTTTAATTTTTATTTCATTTTCACAGATAAAAGAGAATTTGCATATTTAAATTGAATGTCTTAATTTGGTAGCTAATTTTTTAACTTTTTCTATACCTTCCTTTGTAATGCTCCTAATACAACAAGATAAAATAATCGTTTATTTTTATCGAATAAAGTTGCTTACTTTTTCAAAATATATATTATTTCCAGTTTGTTTGATTATTGGTTAATCGTAATTTCAAGAAAGGATTATAAAAGGATTATAAAAAATTAGTATTAAACAGTATTAAATCAATTAATAATTTTAATACAATACAATTGAATTACTAAATAAATTTATAATATTCTTATAAATTAACAACATTCGTATTTGTATGATTAGTATATTTTTACTGTAAAAAGATTCGAGATTCTTTAAAATAAATAATCGTTGTAATAATGTTGTCACGGGCATTTCATTCTTTATAGTTGGTATTTTTTAATATTAAAAACACGAAAGAATAGTTTTCAATTGTTGTACATATGTCATATGGAACATAAGTAAAAATGTAAAGCAGTTTCTTTAGTTATGAATCATGTTAATTCAAAATTTTATCTATTTTTGGATTCGAATTTATAAGCTAATTACTTTTTAATTAATAACTTCAAAATACGCATTGCTTTTAGGCCTTTCCAATTCAAAAATTGAGTGTTAAAGATAGGTTTCAAATAGTTTAAAAAATAATTAAATCTCTTGAAGTAAAGAAAAACTGATGATTAATTTTGTAAAAATTTTATGTATATTAATACTTCTATTTAAATGATAGTATTGTATTTTATTTCAACAATATATATCGTTTTATTGTTAAGGTATATTTTTTAAAAATATTTTTATAAACGTACGTTACTTATATACAATTAGTTCATAAAAGTTAGCAGACTTTATTAATATTTTTTTAATATATATACTTTATGGAACTTACACGTAAATTTTCATTAATTTTTAAATATTCAAGATTTTAAGTTAAGTTACCAACAATTATTTTTCTTTTATCAATTTAAATTTATTAAAAAATTTTTTATTAAATACTTTTAACATTAAATTTTATATTTTCCGTTGAAAAGAAGATATAATTTATTCATTCACAAAAACTTAATTTTTAGTTAATTTTTATTTATTTTTTTTGCATAATCGTAAGGCTAATCGAGTCGATGATATCCTTTGTAATATTTTAATGTGTTATATATTTCCTTCACGTATATAAAAGAATAAAATAAGCCTTATTTTTTAAATTTCCAAAAATTTTATCGTTAAATCTTATTATAAAAGTAATTAATAAAAGCGATATGTACATTTCCATGAAAATTTTTAACGTAAAATTCTTGCATTATATAAATTACTTATAAACAGCTTTTAACTAAAATAGGAAATTTATTTTGAATTTTGAATAGAACACAGTTTTCATAAATGAAATATATCATATTTGAAAAAGAACACTATGCTATGCATTAAAATTTTTATATCATTTTACTGACATTGATTGAATTAAATTGGTTCATGGAGAGTAATAATTAACGAGTGTCTCAAAATTTCTTAATTCTGTGTTTTAGTGTGATTATAAACATGATACTTAATTTCGAAAATATAAATGTTTTAGTTTTTATTTTATCGACGTTTCATATTTTTATAAATGAATATTCAATAACATCGATATTTTATACAAAATAACTCATTTCTAATATATAATTTATTAAATACATTTTTAAAGAAAGTAGTGTAAAAAAATTCAAGGCATTTAAATAAGATTTTGATGATGTGATTTATTTTTATGCATTTAAAATAAAATTTGTTTGTGATGTCTTCCTTTAATCATTGCTTGTAAAACATAAGACTCATCCTTCAAAACTCAGAAGGAAATTAATTTAGCAACATTTCAATTTAATTTTATTCTTCTTTCGTAAGCTGATACATGTCTTTGACTATTATTATTATTCTTATTATTACCTTATTAAGTATTTCTTTTTACTTTTTGGAGTTTGTATTTCTTTATCTCTTCGTTTTAAATTTTGTTGGAAGCTAAGGGAACGAAAATATTCTTTCTTGTCGACACTGTTAAATTCGATTTTTTTTTTGACCTATTTAAGTTGCAATTATTTTTAGCTTAATATTTTGTTTCATCTTCTGTTTATACTTAGTAGTTAACGTTGCTCTCCAAATTTATGAGATCATTTTCAGAGTTACTATTTTTCACCTTTTTTGCAAGAATTATGTCTAATAATAAAACTAAAATAAAGATTTTGTTTCATATTTATTTATAAAGTTTTGCTCTTCATTTTCCTAAAGACAAAAGCTATCGATTGTATCATGAAAAAAAATTGAATTTTTTTTAAGGTATATTTTGCAAAGAATGTATTTAAAACCATTAATTTAGTTGATTAAATTAACGCACTGCACACGCTAGCATAATTTAAGAATACCACGTAAACGTGAATAATTTTCATAATATGCATTCTACTTATTGCTATGTTCTCCTAAGCAAAGCTCACCGTGCCTCATAAAACTTTTCTTTACGGCATACGCTGTTATAAATTAACAGCTTAAGTAAATTACGAAGTCCAAGGACTGCTTTTTTTTAAAAAAAAGTATACTGGTATTTAACCTTATAATACAGAAAGTACGTTTAATAATTTATAAGGATATTTTTAAATATTTAAGCAAATATTTTTCTAAACAAATGGTTTAAAAATCTTATCATTACTTATTCCAATAAGATATCACGTCGTTATAATTTATCTTCGAGAGGAAGTTGAATATTATTAAAATTATATATATACGCTTATTCTTTTCCGAGCATAAATTAAAAAAATTGTAGAATAGAAATAGCAATGATTACTTTATCAAAATGGTTGTTCTCTTTTTTTTGTTTAATTACTTATGGATTTCTCTTAATGGTTTTTTGATAAAAATTCTTAATTATTTGAATTAATATTAAATTATTTAAAAACTTTTTGTACGTAATATTACACAATAATCACTATACAAATTTTTTAAGTGGTACATGTGACGTAAAATATGGAATTACCACTTTTATAAATTTTACTACTTTTCAATAATAATTAGACACATTGAAGCGATTTTATTAAGACTCGTTAAAACTTAAATTTTCATTAAAGTTTACCTTTTTCTTACGTTACAGAAGCCGAACATGGATATGCTTCAACAATGCCGATACCGGACGACATACGGACGGTCATCAAAAGGCCAAAGACAAAAAAATCCCAAGGAAGCAGGTTTGTTCTTTTTTTAATATTTATTGAAAATTATTCGTGTAAAAAGTATTAGATTTATCACGAAATAATTTGATTACCCAGAAAAATAAATGTTAATTCTGATCAAAGAAACAGTTCGATACTAGTAACTAATACCGCTAAATATAAATATGTAATATTTATCTTATATGTACTATTATCTTACAAAATTCGATTTTAATTATCGAAATATTAAAAATTAAATTGTAAATTTTAACTTTTATTATAACTTTTATTATTCTGTTCGATGAACTATGCTAAACTAGAGTCACAATTGTTCATTATATGCATTCTTAATATATATTCTTGTTTTATTATCCTAGTTCTTTATTGCAGACACAAAAAGTGAAAAAATGTAAATTTTGTAAGTCTTTTTAAAATATAGATATTTACGCCACAAAATTTTATAAGTTAGTAATGGAATGCGAGAAATGGAGTAATATATAAAACTATACGAGCGATGTTTTTATGTAATTCGATCATGTAATTTACATCGACTTTGCTGCGCTTTAAATATCAAATAACCCGAGTAAATTGTTCGCAAGATTCCTTAATTCTATTTCCAATATAATATTTATCTTCATGCTATGTTTCCAATGTAATTACATCGGTGTGAAGGAAAGGTGAATAAGAATAAGCTATGGATTTCATTGTTTTTATGCAACGGGGACTCGCGCAACTAGTTACAATCAATACGTACAATTAATAAGTAGTAGCGAAGATTAAAAATAAAAGTAACGCAATAAATTTTATTCCATCGCTGCTCATTCGATATTTTATTTCAACTTTAATTTGATTGTGTAAAATATATTTTTATCAATTTAAGAGTTAATCAATATAAAGTTGCTTGTTAAGAGAGTTTTGTAATAATTAAAAATATTCATTATGCAATTCAAATAAATATCATTGTTTTTAAATATATATATATATATATCAAGTCTACTGTTATCGATAAGCTCAATACGCTAAATAAAGAATTCTACTTTAAGAATAAGACTTAAAAATTATGCGTACTAAATATTCGAGAACGTTTGTGTAAGCATTTAAAACTCGTCTAATTGTTTACGTATCTTAGATTAAAGATACAACAACTATACACGAATAAACCAGAGATAAATACTTGCCGAGTTACCGAAATATATTTAGAGCTACTTCTTAAATTTTAGTGCGTAATTTATGGATTCTTAAAGAGTGTAAACACGTTATATATAAGTAATATATTAAGAAGAGGGCTTGAAAATACAGTTACGTCTCAATTCGATTAAGTAATGTAGCGTAGGAAACACTCGAAAAAGGATTCATTTTCGTAGACAGATCGATCGAAGGAGAAGGACCTGTTTTACGGTAAAGAAAATCGAATACTTTCTACAATTATTTTTATCCACACGATGATATTATATATGTACGTTTGAAATAAGTTTATTTTAAATAAAAAAAATCTAAATTTCCAACGAGCCGATATTTCAGAATATAGTACAATTGCTCGAAAGTGTAAATTATTATACTCTCTGGAAAAACAGGTCTTTCGATATTCCTCTTAAGCTCCCGATAGATTTTCGACCAGCTCAATAGAATTTTTATAGCGACAGATATAGCGTTCTCTTCGATATAATTTCCTTGGAATCTTTTCACGAAACCGTAATGTAACTCCGTGGTTTTGAATAGCTCGGCCACACGTTCAGATTAATGAACCTCTGTGCCTCCGCGATGAAAGGGTCTCTCCTTTTCGCATTTGAATGAAATGGAAAGAAATAAAACTGCGTAACTCCGTGTGCACGCGGCACTAGCTCGGCTGCTACTCTCAAATGTTAACGTTAGAATGCGTTAATTTATGGCTTGCCTTGAGGAGATGGAGAGGGCGTAGATCCCCCTCTCGTTCCTCTCGTCGTCCCTCTCGTCGTCCCTCTCGTCGTCCCTCTCGTCGTCCCTCTCGTCGTCCCTCTAGTCCCTCGTCGCTGTACTCCCACGGACGCGGAAGCTCCGCCGATGTGTACGTGTGTATAAAGTGCGTCGCGTGCGTTAGCTCTTGTCGTCGGGAAATCGCATTCTCGCATCATCATCAAGGGTAACGGCGGCAACGATGGCGGCAGCTGCTCACGCGAACGCGTTATACCTGAAATCGAAGGCGTTAGAAATGGAACGTTTTCAAAATAAATTACATTCTCTGGAACATTTGAATAATTGTGACCTACGCTCCTCTTCCGAATATCGATTATTACCTACTACATATGCATGTCGAAAAAATTACAGCTCCGAGAAACGTGCAATTTTGATTCGTTGTTTGCTATTGCCCGACGCTGCTCAAAGTCCTAAACTGTATAGGAAGCTCTTTTTCTATCTATCTATCTATCCATCTACCTATTTGACTGTCTATTTATACCTCGTAATGTACGGTCTACTCAACTTATACCTCTCGCTAGGTTCGTTATTGCATCGACAACTTCTTGCTCCATATTAAAATTGTATCGATAAATACAAAACTAAGTTTCGTACGGTAAAGTTTGCACCATAAATATTTATAAAGAATCGAATATATTTTTAATGTATCGAAACATTTGTCTTTTTATTAGTTTTAAAATATTGATAATATTAGTCTTCGTTGGATCGGATCGATCGTTTTTTATTCGGTAAGTTCAAGATGTTCGATGATCTTGCTTTATCGAGTCATCTTTGCCAGTATAAAGTCGAAAAATAAAAATATAAACATGGAAGATCGGGTAATTTTACATAAATTTATTCTTTCGATATCGAAATTTATAAATCATCCGAACATTTTGCGTACCTTTGCTTTTAAACTTTTTTTATATATCGTAATGTGCGTTAAAAAGAGTTTTGCGTTTTATTTACAATGTAAATATAAAATAGATTAAAATCGTTTATTTTTATCGATTTAAAAAAAAAAGTAATTTTCATTCCTCAACGATATAAAATTAAATACCAGATAGGATAAACGAATTAGAAATGACCACTACTACCTATTCGTATTACTAATCTTATTACCATTGCATAACCTCAAGAGTCTATTCTTCGAACGTGTATCGTACTTCCAATAGAATTTCGCAATCGAAAGATCACTAACTGTAGTATTTTTTTTGACCGAAGGAAATTCATTTTGATGCGTTAAGCTAAATTAAATTTACTAGTAAAATAATTGGGATAATTGTTCGCGTTCAACCACGTACCATCTGCTTATAAAAATTTCGAATAAATCGATTTCACTTTTCTCTTCCTCTTTCTCTTTGTAAAGAATATGTAACGGGTTTTCTATTCTTAATCAGATTCTTCTCAACATGTTATCGTGGAGGTATTTCCGAAGGTAAAAAATGCACGCGAAACCAGAAGTGCATGGCACAAAGATCGGGAGCGAGACAACGGTTCGAAGAGTGAAGATCGTAATCCATACGGGAGACAGAGAGACGGAGAGAGAGCGAGAGAGAGAGAGGGAGAGAGGCGCTCCCTACCCGACTCGTCCGAGATTGTATAGCATTTCTGTATCCAATTTCTCTTTGTCATCGGTTGACCGACGAGCGATTACTGTCACCCGTTGACAGTCGCGTGCAGCTGGTCAGCAGTGGCCCTGAGAATGCGCTCCTCGGTCAAACGAACGTTGCGTCCATGGCGATTACGGGGCAAGCATAAGAGAGGGGTAATTATAATCGATTCCGCTTTTGAAATCGCTGGACTCGCTACCGAATTGGAAATCCTTTGAGGCGGAAATTTTCGATTTCGTACCGTGTCGATCGGTCCTTGTACTACGGGGATACGAATACGGACCGTTTCTCGGGTTATGGGAACGGGGTGAAACGATACTTGCGATCGAAACAATTGTTGTTAAGCTCGTTTAATTCTTCGAATAAAATCTGCTCCGATCGCTGGACTGGTTGTGCTTTTGATACGAGTGAGATTTACCCAAAGATTCTGTCTACAGACTGAGTAAAGTGAGTGGTGTATCGATTTTGGTTATAGTAGATTGAGTTAATTATTAAAATTGCTTAAGTTGACGATATTAAGAGAATGCGTAATCAAAAGTAGTGCAATCCGTTTACAATTTTAAATAGACGCATCATTTTCCATCTTATAAAATTTGAGACACAATCTGACGTTCATTTTTATTTATCAAATTAAAATTTTTTTCATTTTTAATATGAAAATTATTCCTTGAAATTGATAAAATTTTACGATTTGGAGTAGAAATTGAATCATAATTTAAAATGTCATCGAATCCTGTTACCATTTTTAAGAAATTTCCTTCGAATATAATTTTCAGAGTAGCGAATGTTTAATATTTAACGATATTTTATTGATATAAAATAAGTTTATAGGCGAAATAAATGAAAATTCTTTAATTTTCAATTAAATTATTAAGGACAAAAAATTAAATATATAAAATATTTATTACAAGATTCTTTTACTAAACTTTATATAAACGGTTCGTTATTAAAAAAACACGCACGAATATATTTATTATTTATCAATTTAACCAATTAATTATGTACATATAAATTAAAGTTATCAATAACTATACAATATTTATTTCATAAATTTACAAATTATACATTTTGTAAATAATAAAAGATGTACTGTATCAAATGCATATTTACGATTAACGAAAATAATTTACTAATAAAAGGTGTATATAATACTTTAGTATAAAGAGTTATTAATAACAGCTTTTAGGATTAAACCTTTAAAAATAAATTAGTTTTAATATTATATCGTATTACAGGATGTGAAAAACATTGACTACGAAAAAATTTTGGCTTACAATTAATATAACATTTAATTCGTACTTCTAATAATCATTGATACATTTAAAAATAGTACTTCAGCGAAATAATTGTAAGCAATTAATTCATTTTTTATATGTATGTATTATACTACCATTTTCAATATCTAATTTTCTCGAATAAGTTAAATGTATCGAATACTGAACTGTAAATTAAAAGAATAAAAGTATAATTTAAAGAATCAAACATTGTACCGTATTTTCAATTCCAATTTAAAATCTTAATATATTGTTCTTTAATTGTTCACAGGACGACGCATAACGAGCTGGAAAAAAATAGGTAAGTGTTGTATTTGTAGTTTCATTTTCAAACATTATAAAAATTACCACAAAATGCTATTTCCAATTTAATTACTTAATTTTAATAGGAATACATATAATTTTGTTTTATACTTAATTCTCAAAAATGATAAAAGAACAATATTCTTCATTCACAGTTATCGAAATTTTAATTAGATGAGTTATAATTTATTTGTGCAGGCACAACATAGAATTAGTAACATGTAAGATCAAGTGCCTGTTGTTTATGTAGATTTATTTTCAATGAATGATTAATTTCACGATTAGATAAACGTACCAACAGTATTTATATATTTTTACTATTTTAAAGATATAAATTCGTAATTCTAAATTGCGAGTGGTTTTGTATGCAAAATCTCAATAGACTATTGGATGCAGGGGAGGCGATGGAAAAGAAAACGAGTATCGTGAGTATTATCGTGTTTGTCGTTAGCATCGAGCAATCGAGCATCGAGCAATCGAGCATCGAGCAATCGAACATCGACCCCCGGAGTCATTTACGCAAATAAAAACTTGTATCACATTTTACCTTCTCTCTTTCGGCGTTGATGATCGTTTTACGCGACTTTCGTTAACACGTGGCCATCGATCATGGTTTTTGAAAAAGGAGAAAACGAGCGAGGAAGAATACGAAAGTTAATACCGAGGGTGAAACGACGACTCGAAAGTTAATACGTACGGCAATTTCTTAATGCATTTCCGGCCAGCCGATAGTACCATTATATGTTCCTTTTCATTCTCTTCGCTTATATTGCGGTTGTTAGATGAGAGCGTATCTTTATGTATTTTTTATAAACGAGGATTTATTCGGAGAGAGGCATTTTTGGCCTTGTCTGTAAGTTTGGATATTCAATGGTTACCGTGAATCAACCTTACGTTTACAAAGAGACTAACTTAAATTCTAGTTTTGATGGAGAATTACTTAGAGAAAGTTAGAAATCAATATTTTACACGTTGATAATTTTTATTTCAATCGGTATGGCAAAGTTGATAATAAAATTGTGCTTGTTAAATTTATCGCGAATAAGTATTCGCATAAATTTGACTAGAATTACATTTTGTATATATTCATTATTAGAATGTAAAAACAAAGAAAAATAATAAAGGGTAGAATTTTTTGTAGTACTGTTATAGGTATATTTAAATCATCGATAATAAAGTGCAGTAATAATATAAAATGCAACGTTGACGCATTTAGAGCAAGACATAAAATTTACGTCACGTAATATTAATAATACTCGTACTTATTGCAATGCAATTTATGAAATCTTATTTTGCCAATATAAATGTTTGTTTACATAAACATAAAATACACTATAATTTTAGTTCCGGTATATTTTATATTGTAATTTAAAATGTATACAATTTTAGATATTTATATTTCGCGTATAGAGACTATTATTAAGAATTGTGCAACATATCGATACAAAATTTTTATACCACGAACTTTTTATTCTCGTTACCATGGAATAAGGTTTATTGTCAATGTTATACTTAAATTCATAATATTTATCGTATGTTTTATTGTAGTGTATAATAGCTACTCATGTTATTTGTCTAATCCAATAGGATGCCATTAAAATGTGTGTACCGAAATTGCTTTTTTCGTGCTAAAACATTGCCTGTGTTCAAAACTAAAACTTCTGAAAAAGGTAGAAACTTTTTCATGATACGATTGTAACTGTCGACTTAAAAGGCAGATTCTGTTTCTTTCGAGCACGAGCCAAACCTAATCTATCTAATAAAAGAAGTTTCTCTGTTTTTCTCACGGACGAAATAACATTTTAATCTGGAATCTAAAATAGCCTTTCTGTTTTAGTTATAAATAACGTGTAGGTAGATAGAAAGGCTTAGTTATTTTTGTATCAACGAGAATAATACGAGCGGAAAATGTTCGACTGTGCAAAATAAAATAAGTATTACAGAAGTATACCGAGTATGTCCTATTTTTTGTGATTTTTCATAAATTTGTACGATGATATTGTGTCGAAAGCAAATATCGGGAAATGGTTCGTGACTGTATCAATAAGTTAAAAAAGTTTTGTCATTAGATTTTTAGAATCTTTTTCTCGTTTAAATTTCGAAATGCATTGCAGACAATTATTGGGAAGTTTAAAACAAATCGAGAATAATTTACTTATTACGAAGAATCTAATTTCGTATATTATTATCATCGATATTATTGTAATCGATATTATTATTGAATTATCGTTGTAAATGATAAGTTACTTAAGGAAATGAGAATTCGGCTGAAACGACCGCGCCGATATTTCTACCATTTATGGAGGGAAATTTTTACTGTTCTGGCGTCTGCAGAGTATGAATCATATCTAGACATAACAAAAAAAGAATGACGGAACAAACGCACTGAAAATCACACTCCTTACCAGGTATGTCCATAGAAATACCAACTCTCTAGCCTTCTTTAGCAAGGTGTGCTCAGTTTTTCCTCCTCCTCCTCCTCCTCCTCCTCCTCCTTCCTTTCTTTTTTGCACCAACGGTCACTGCACTTTCCGTAACTTCCTTTTCCTAGAATTCTAACTGACTGACTTTATTTAAATTAAAGAGTCAAAAAGAGTCAGTAAAGAGAGTCAGGAAGAGGGGGAAGAGTGAGAGAGGGAGAGAGACAGAGAGAGAAAACTTCGTTTATTACTTCCTCGAGTTCGAGTGTCTCGGGTTACTTTTGCCTTTCTTTTGCTCCACGCTCGCTTTTTACGAAACTTTTAATTGACTCTGAAACGGCAAAAATGCTGTAAATTAAGCCTTTATTGTTCAAGACGCTTAAGCTAATCCAACCGGAGCTCAGGCCGCATTTACGTGTCGCGTTTATTCTTCGATAGCTGTAGAAGGCAAGATCGATGCTTTTTTGTATATTCGAATAGTTTGATGGGTCGATTCAATTGATTAGCGTGATTTAATTTTTCTCATTAACAGCTCGTATTTCAACGATTTATTAATTAATTTCCCAGTCAATTATTTACATTTCATTTATCTTTGATCAAAGAGTTATTTATTTTTCCAATGTGTCCATAATGATTTTTGCAATTCATTTTAAAATAATTATTTTTGACAAATAATTAATACATAAATAGGACCACCTTGATAAGAATAATCAAGACTATTTTTTTTATATTTGGTTTATAGCATAAAAATTAGTTTCAACTTCATTGATTCAACAAAAAACTCAAAGTTTATGGTTGTAAATTTTATTATAAAAGAAAACTGTGTTCGCGAAGTTGTTCATTATGATATAAACGTATTAATACTTAAAAGTTAAAAAAATGTTTATTTATAAATTTTTCATTATATTTCTATTTCATGGTTTTGAAATTATTTTATAAATTGTATTACATTCTTAAGATAGATTTTTATTACTCAAATTAGTAAATAGAAATTAAAATAATAATAAATTAATTATAGGTTTAGCATATTGGTAATTAGATGGAATAAAAATTATTATCATTCTGGTTTGTTTTCGTACTTCTGGAACTTGAAATAATAATTGTATTAAAACATTAAGAGCTTCTTCATTACCATTTTAAATGGTAAAGATAATTTAACGATATTTAATAAAAAAATTATTTGTGGTTTTTAGAAAAACCTAATTAAAAAACTTTTTAATATATTCACGATAAATTATTCATTTGCAAGATTTTAAAACTCGAAGAATAAAAAAGAATTTGCTTCTTTCTTAATTTACAATGTAATAAATTACGAAGTAGAATACAATCAAAAAGTTTTAAAATATTTTATTAATAGATATTAATTTAATTTAATTTAATTTAATTTTAGTATAATTTATTAATACAAATTTAGAATATGCATATTTTTACTTAAAGAAATCATACTTCTACTTCCACCTTAAAATCATGAAATTTATATTTCAGGCTGTATAAAAGAAAACTTATTTTTAAATCATTTTTAAATCATTTTTTATACATATAAAATAAATAAAACGAATAGTAAAAGATTAATAAAAAGTAATACTAATGCTTAGTTCATTAATAATACATGCAGTATAAATATTTAACTATAGATCTAAATCGATTAATAATAATATTATAATTCTTGTAAGACGAATTTTCGTGTCTTTATTAAGTAATTAAATGTTTTTGTGTAGAAATCTAAATAATGAATACGTGTATTTTCATATAAGTAGGTACAAACCAAAGTGTACTCATTTGAAGCTATGGCAAATTATTTTAGCTTTCAGAAACCATACAGTTTTTACACAAAACTTAGGTGTATAAACAAGTACTTAAAAACTTTTTTAAAAATCTCTCATTATTTTTTAGATAGTAAGTTATGGAAGGCATTTCAAATAGACGTTTACCTGAAATTCGCAAGTAAATAATTTACTTTTAACCTAAAAACAAGACTAATAAATTATTTTTTAATGCTTTAATTATTATTATTTTATAATTTCAACTGTCTTTTTTTAAAGAAGGATAATATTTATTTCGGTATCTAGAGCGTTGGACATGCTTCGTCATCGATATTTTTATCTGATAATATTTATTATCGTTAACGGAATCAAACATAATTGAAATGTTTATGGAATAATTGTCTTACAAATTGGATAATAGTAGTTTCGAGTGGAAGTCGATGAATGGCGCCGTAACAAAGGTTTCGTAAGTTCCACTTGCATAAGAGAAGCAAACTATTATAATTAACAGGATATGTAACTTTTTAAGTCCAACAGTAAAAAATTG
The DNA here is from genome assembly GCA_018907195.1 of Dolichoris vasculosae. Classification (NCBI taxonomy): domain Eukaryota; kingdom Metazoa; phylum Arthropoda; class Insecta; order Hymenoptera; family Agaonidae; genus Dolichoris; species Dolichoris vasculosae. Next base: position 6,340,539 of record JACCHY010000003.1, read on the forward strand.
GTAATTGGAATAATACGAATTTTGAAAGGGTAGTAAAATTTAGATTAGTGGATAATTAAGATAGTTGGGTTAATTAATTTCACTTTTTTTATTTCATTTTTTTATATATTTAGTATTAAAGTAAGTATTATATATAATTTTTTTATTTGTAAGTAATCATATATTTTGTAAAATTAATTCTTAAAGTTATAAGTTACAAACGATGTTTATATAACTATTTATTTTGAAATTAGATGAATTTATAACATTAAAAGCACAAAAATTTTATCTGTAAATAAATTCTTATTTTTTAATAGATTATATTCAGAACTATTTTCTTATAATTAAAGCTTGCACAAAACGTTACAATTCATAATTATTCTTATTATAGCGATTCAATTCTTTAATATTTGAAAAAATTTTAACATGAAATTTGTAATCTGTGATCAAAATTTGTTTTGAAAAACATCTGTCTAACGTGTATAAAGTTTTCTTTTTGACGTATATTTTTACTATTTTTTTAATTTTTCACATAAATATATCACAATTGGATTAAATAAGAATATAAAATAAGGATATTTCAAAGTACACTATAAAAGTTAGTGCAAGTTTTATTTTAATAAAATAAAGAAGACAAAATAAAAGAATAATAAAACTTTTCATGTAGATTATTCCTTAGAATTTACATTTAAACCGAGTACAAACTTCTACTCAAAGGGTTCAAACGTGCGTAAAAAACATACCCTTTAACAGCTTAATGCTTTATAGAGTCAAAGTAAGCACATATGCCGAGGTAAAAGACTTTTAGACAAGGAAAAATGTTTTTCTCTTGTGCCATCATTTTCCCCATTATCACTTTCGCAGACCTGAGACAAAAATTAGGTGACTTAAAAAAAACGAGAAAAATATATTGGAATGAAACTGAGAATTGAGAAAAAGCGAAATTTATTCCTCGTTAAAAGTAGTCAATCGAGAACAATTTTCTTTGCTTTAGAAAGAGGATTGAACATTTTTACTTCATTTTCGAGAACTGTCGATTTTTAGGCATATATAAAATTCCCAAGATTGAAAAAACGTGGTTGATAATAGTTTTTTTATACAAAGTCATGTAAAATTTAAGATTTTTCCCAAGGTATTAAAAATAATATATCTTATTAAAATAGTTATTTAAATACTTTATCAACTACTGTGTAATTAATATAATATTTTTTTATTTTCAAAAAGTTAAAATTATTTTAGTAACCTTTATAATATATATTTGAAGTTCTATGATTCTATCATTTGATTCTATCATTCGATCAATTATCATTTTGTGATAATTTTGTCGTGATAATTTTTTGTTTTTTTATAAATATTTTTAAAATAAATGTTGCAATTATACAAAAGTTATACAAAATTTTATTCTTTAATGTAATTAAAATAATAGTAATTTATAGATTTTTCCAGTTAAAATAAAATTGTGTAAGTTTTAATAATTTTAATTAATTTGAGAATATGTATCAATATATTAAGCAAATATATAATTAGTATATTATTTCTTTTAATAATTTATTTTTATGGAAATTCTAAATTTTATTATATTATAATAATATTTTAAATATTAATATTTCAACGGATATTTTTTATTTGATAATAAACGTTCCGGTAGTTTTAGCTACTAAGTTTTTCATTGCACTTGTAATTTGTTACGTTATGATAGGATTCACTTCATCAGACATAATATTAGAATTTTTTATTATTACAAAAATTAATCATTACTATAATAATATTAAAATTATGGTGAAATTTATGGTGAAAATTTGAGTCAATAGATGTGCATATACAATAATTTTAAGTATTACTTATTTTTAATTTCTACACAAAGTAGATTTCTACCAGCAATTTAAAAATTGTGCTAATAATTATAGTAGCATCGGTATATATTACATAATGCATTTTTGCTTAACTTGCCACGAAAGTTAGATTCTCCAGTTACATAACTCGTACGGGCGAATAGTCATAGGACAAGAGGTCAGAAAACTTCGGGAGAAAACTCGGACAATAGTGGTTAGTCAGAGCGGTAAACCTGATATGTTCCAAGGACACTCGCGAGCTCGATGACGCCGACGCCGACTTCGACTTCGACTCCGACGCCGACGCCGACGCCCTTTTCATGACCCCGATTTGTCGACGTGATTTGTATGTACAAGCTCTGATAATAGGCCAACATTCTTCGATATTTATAATGGTTTTATAGTTCGTTTAAAGAATTGTTACTCGATGTGCAGTATAGGACACTCGAAATTGTTACAATAATATCTACCTTACCGGCTTTTCAATTTCGTTGCTATTTTCCGAAGGCGAAAAGTTTTTTTTAGCAATACGGAAACGGAGCAATACGGAATGTTTAACGAAATCGTTTAATCAGATTCGATAAATTTGACTTTCTGCAACGATTCCATTGAAATTTTCAATCAAATAGAGATTATTTAGAACCAATCCGCTCAACGACTTCTTAATCCGACTCCTTAATTATAAAAAACTAACAATTAATAAACATTTGTCTTTCATATAAATTATAAATGTATTTTGATCGGTAATTCAATTAGTGGACAGAATAAGAAATTTTGTCTAAACTATCATTGCCTCTAAATTTTCATTGCCTTGAAAATTTACATCATTAAAACAAGAAATAATCAATGAAAAAATTCATTAGTTAGAAAAAAATCTGTTTTTCTGTTTTCTACTCGTTTAAAACATTCCAATTTATTTGGCTAAAAAGAAAAAGATTTACTTTTAATGTACTTGGCTCCCTCTCCGCCAACCGAAAGTAACATTCTTAAGCCCCAACCCCGGAAAATGTAATACAAGCCCTGGAAGATACATCCTACACAACTGCAACTTCAAAAGTCAGCCGCAAAACTCGCTAACTACCCCCTCCCTCCATGCCACCTCCACGAAACGAAGTTGGGTCAAATCGATCGACCGGGGTAACCACATTCGCTCTTCCTCGCTGTGTACGTTGTGTAACCTGTACACCTCACCTTTCCGTCTGCTTACATCTTTCGTTGCGCCTTCTGCCCTCGATCTCCTTCCCCTGCCGCTGCTAATTGCGATCGATGTCGACAACGAGGAAAAGGACGACGCGCCCCTCGGATTTCCTCTTTTCTTGGAGAAGTGCCGACGCTTTCGGTTCTCGCGAGGCCCCGGATGTGCGTTCGGTGTTTGTCAGGAACTTTGTCAGGAACGTGTCTATCTTTGCAGCCGAGAGATTGCAACGTTTGAACGCGGAGCGTTTCAAAAATCTCGCTCGGGAGTAGTTTGCTCGACGCTTGCTAAGGAGAAAGAGTCTTGTACTTTCAGCTCGCTCGTTTTAGACAGTTGAATGTATGGAGAGTCGGCCGATAGCGGAGGTTGCTATTTTCATTGTGTACTCTTCCCGATGCCCAATATTTACCGATGTAAATGAAGATGAAGGTATTGTGCCTGGGTTATTGTGATTTTCCTATTACGGAAGGGTAGAAATCTTACTTTAAACGACGCGGGGACGTGCTCCGTCATTTATGCATAAAGAGGATTACCAGGAAAGTTAATAGCAAAAGATAAGGTGCACATCCTTCAAGCTTATGGAACGTTACGACTATGGAATTATAGAATAAATATTACCGAACTGCAGCAGTTTTCGCTAATGCTTTCCCATTTGATCCGAATAGTAATAGCTTTCGAGTGAAATTTTGCCGGGATAACTAGATTATAAAACGGTCGATTCCTGTAAATATTTGCATACGAGTAATGAGTTAATTGTCCAGAAAAGAGATATTTAATTTTTAAGCAAAATTTAACGACAAGAAATATCGCGCGATAAAAAGGTACCGAAACTTTTAAAAGCTGCGCATTTTTTAAGAAGGATGAAATCCATTATCGTAAATACGTGGAAACGTATATTTTCTTTAAAATAAGTAATTTTATAATTAGTAATAGCGCTTGATCATCGATGACTCATATTATTATAGATTTATGATAATAACACATTTAATGAAAAAATATAACGTATTCGTACGTTATCCGGGAAAATTATAGCTTCGTGCTTCGGTTAGTAGGTAAGTAAACTAGCCATTTTGTAGCCAAGACATTAGCGATCGCGATTTCGTAAGTCACACATTTTAATAAAGGAAAATTACAATTATTATGAAAACTTCAATTATTTTAAGACTCACTTTAAATTCTATACTCACTAATCGTAGTAATTTTAAGAATTTTCTTAGAGTAAAATTTCTAATGTGAATTTTCAAATTTTCAATATTTCCTTTTGATCGGACTTGAAATTTTATCCGGCTTTCAAATTAATCCAATTAATTCCAATATTAGTTATTATTTTTGATGGTAAAACGATGCGTGGAAGTTACTTTCATCCACGTACGGGCATTACGATGGCATCGTTATAAAATTCAACCGTTCTCTTAAGGATAAAAGTCTCCCGAAAATTATTTTGCGTTCGTGTAATTTTCAGCGTTCGTCGCTCAAGTGGGCAAACCTGCGAACTATAAAAAGAATAATAATTTCGCAAGCATTAATGCAACTCAATGGAGTTGGAATTTTTCATACGGTTGTTCCTCTCTACTTGACTTTCAAGAATTTATGCGGGTGAAAGCCAGATGCTGGTGCGCGCAGGTTTTTGTTTTTCAGAGAAGTGTATTATGTAGAACTAACGGCCATTTAGGGTCTATAACTCTCGGAGAAGCCAGGAAATGACCTCGTTAAAAATTACGCTATCATAAACGATGGAGCTTCGCTGAACTGACATTGTATGTATTCGCGTCGTTGGCAGACCGAGTCTCTGAAAAATAGAGACTGCGAGCATTATCAAATTCATCTGGAGGTAACGAGGTTCAGAAGTTTATATCGGATTGATATTGAAATATTCGACCTTTTAATCTTTATTTTTACCTTTATTTATGAAATCTCTCGCTCCTATAATAACGTACAAATTTTTTTTTATTATTATTCAAAGTTCGGTCGAATCGAAAAAACTTATAATTTTAACGACTCGAACCAAATAATTCAAATAGTATATTTGCAAACGTTATGATTTTTTTATACGATTATACAATAATTTCAATAAATATTAGTTTACATAGTAAGTTTGAAAATTACATGAATGTTTGAAACAAACGTACGACTTTTTGATATAAATACTTCATTTAGGTTTCATAAATAGATAAAAAAATTAAAAATGCAATTTAATTTATAAATATAGGCGAACGCGAAGCATTTGTATAAATTTATGACGTTAATAATTTTGTATCATCGATCCATCTATTTTATTTCAAATCAGAGTTAAAAAGTATCACGAGTAATCGTTTCCAGGTGTAGCATTGAACAGCAAGATTTCAACGAAGCCTACGGTTTATAATAGAAGTAGGGGAACCAAAGAACTGAAAACTGCGGGTATGAACCATAGGTTATACATTCATTAAATAGAGCGTGATTTATAGTTATTTGAAAGATAGATCGTTTTAAAAAATGCGATTAATCATTGACAAAAATTTGGTATTAGTACGTTCTCTGCGACTTTGTCTCTGCGGGTTCTATTTAAAATAAACAATTATGAATTTAATGATTAGAGTTTATTAAACAAACGTTGATTAAGGATGCGTTAAAATAAAAGGTTACCACGATTAATGAGAAATAAAAACGATAAACTCAAGAAATATCTTTGATTTAATTTTCATTATTTATTTAAATGGTAATTTTTTTATTGATACAGTTAAAGTATTATCCTTTCATTTAGAAGTATTTGCGATGCAAACAAAAGTGGAAACAAAACTGTATAGCTTTCACGAAGAGTTTGAACGCGAAAAAAGATTTGTAAGCAGATCAGCTACTTTCTATATTATATCCTATGTCTTAAAATTTGCGATAAAAAATTTATAATACTAGAATTATTAAGAAATTTTTTTATTTGATTTTTTTTATTTACCAAACATGTATTCGTACGCATACTCTACCAATGAGCGATAAATCTTGTTTTCGGTAGGATCTTATTTTAAAAAAAGTTACGACAGAAAAATAAAACAATAGCGATGATAAGCGTATTTTTAACTATAATTTTTTGAGAGTTTGCATCAAAATATTTCTTTAAAATGCAATTAATCTCTACGTCAAGGCTATTTTTTATATTATCATTATACTTGGTAAAGGTTGGAAAAATACGCCTTAAAAATTATTGATCGATATTTCATCATTTCAAATCATTTGCTCCGTCCACGATGATCACGTCGGAGCTTTAGCTGAAACTCGAACATTTCGATCGATCGCCCGTAACGTTTTTTCATAAAACTTAATTTTCCTCTATACGTATCTACAGGAAACCGTAAAGACCACATGGGAAATGAAAATACAAGAAAAACCGATCGATAAAAACCTTCGCTTTATATCTTATCTCTACTGCCTAATAAACGAGTAGAAAAAGAGAGAGATAAAGAGAAGGAAAGAGATCGTGAAAACGTGAGCGAAAAAGTAAGTGCAATCTACGATTACGTACGCTGCGTGCATTATAATATATGCTCAAAGCATTAAAAGAGATGTATTATGAGCGGTGCAAGTGGCGAAAAAATAGGCGCGGGGGACGACGAGAGAAGCAGAAATGCAGTGCGCACGGTTTTCCTGCACTTGGAGGAACTTGGTCGCGCGGACTATTGATTTTTTCCGTGTCGAAGAGGGGTTGCGTGCCCTACTCTCCGCTGTCCTTTACTCTCTCTCTCTCTCTCTCTCTCTCTCTCTCTCTCTCTCTCGACTTGACTCTAACTCGTGGGATAAAACGGAACGGATAATCGTCGTTCGGAATTTGAGAGTTTTTCCCTTTCTAGGTGCGCGAGGCAGTTGGAAACGTAATTTTTTTTTTCGGGAAAATCGTCGATCCAACCAAAAGTGGCACATAAGAGGAGATAGCGATAGAAATAAGTTTACTAATAATGGATCGATGAATCCTACGGTACAAGTTTTATCCGCGTAGCTAAATTTCTCGTTGTAAAGCAAATTCGAAGGAGCGACGATGATTTTCATTACTGGTTTGAAGAAGTTATTTACTACTTTGTGCTTCGGTTATTGTGTAAGTTTTAGATAACTAATGCGCAACAAAGATCTTTTAAACCGTGCTACTACGTTACCCGACACGTGCGAATGCACACTTAGACTCTACGATACGAACACAACTGTACCGTGGCGTCGACGTCGTCGTCGTCGTCGTCGTCGTCGTCGTCGTCGTTGTCGTCGTCGTCGTCGTCGTCGTTGTCGTCGTCGTCGTCGTCCACGACATCGTCTTCGTCGACGTCGACGCGGGCACATTATGTAAGCCAACGAGAACCTAAGCCTGGAATATTACGGATGCGTGTTGAGTGCGCCTTATGTTGACGTCTTCTCTCTCTCTCTCTCTCTCTCTCTCCCTCTCCCTCCCTCCCTCTCGCGCGGAGTATTCTTTCCGTGTCGGTCCGTTGGCATTCTTCGGGGAACGCGAGTTTCCTCGACGCCTCCCTCCGTTCCCAACCGGCGTCTATAAGGCGCGAATAATTTTTCGTTTTATTACATAATTTGCGGCGTTCGCGCAACGATCCGAGCATTCGTGGCCTCTACTCGGCGACTATTTACTTTCCCTTACACGCCTTCTCTTTCAGCCGATTTTTTCACGCACGCTGACGCGCCTGTGATCTCGGATGCGACGCGCGCCTTCTCTTTACGAAAAAGAGGAAAAGCGAGAAGGATGACGACGTCTTTAGCGGAGAGCGTTCGCACAAGTTGAGCTCTAATTCCAGTCGACGGTGGAGAAAGAGTCTCCGGAAATATGAAGGCGCTCGTTTTATCTGCGATTGTAAATTTTAGAGCGTGTCGGAGAATCGAATTCATCGCGTACGTCCGGCGAGGTCACCGATGACGAGGTCCAGGTACGGCATTTCGCTGTTTTATGAGTCAAGGTGCGGTATCTGTTCGTACTCCGTATGTACGTGTCCGAGGTTGACGATTACGAGCTCCAGGTAGAGAGGCACTTCCCCGTTTTACGAGTCTAGGTTTGCTATCCGATTTGTATTTGATGCTTAGGTCGTAAAGCGGGCAGCGATCTACCTGGACCTCGTCGGCGGAGACCCTGCGCACGTAGAGGTTGGGCTTTTGCGTAGGGTTGTCATATACCGTAGCCTAACTCGTAAAATTACAGAGGATGGAAACCCGTCGGAGCTAAATTCGCGCTTTCGCGACTATTCCAGAAATGAGATGAATCGCATTCTAGATGTATGCCATTGACAACCATCAGCGACATTTAAATTTTACATTGGCAACATTGTTTACCTCTCATTCGTTGGTTTTTCATTAAAGTCCCGATTGCGCATTATAAATTTTTATACGTTTACTAGTTTCTCGATCTCCTCCGTCTTCCAATCGATCTTGACAAGTTTTTCTTTTATTATTATTATTTAGTAAGAGTTATTTATTATTGAGTTTATAAAATTGAGATTTCATCGTTGGATCGATGAAAGATTAAAAATACGTAATAATCCAACGAGTTACGGAATTGAGTATATTTTCTAATACTCAGCGATAGATTCCGATGCTGTGTAACGTCGTATATAAATGTGTAACCTTTATTTACGGATAAAGCATTTTATGAAATTGATATTTTCAACTTGCTCTAGTTACGCGATACTTTATTGTAACCAACGTTATTAGTAGCGCTTAAATATAGCTAAAAATGCTTCGAGTTTAGTCCTTGAACTCTCGAAGTGAAATAAAATAAAAAAAAAATTAAAATAAACAAGGGAACGAGTAGCGATAACATTGACCATACGTCGATGAATTTACCCTTGTTTACTTTTTATAATTACATCCGAATTAGGATTACGAGTGTAGATAATTTTTTTAATGCACCTTCGCGTACAAGTAAGCGATTTATACACCTTGGATCCAATTCCAATTTAAATGATTACCTTCATTTTTTCATAGGAGTCAAAATAAACCGAGCAATTTATTATACGAGTATTATTGAGACGAATTTTTTTACCGTCATTTTGTAAGCTTGTACTCAGAAAGAGCTCGGTAATTTTGCAAGGAAAATTATATTTTTAATAAAATAAATTTTATTACTAAGTGAACGCTCTTGTGCATTTGGTATGCATGTTATTCAACTCGCAAGTGGGTCATTTAAAAATATAATAGATTATTCAGGTCATCGATATATCGATGGCAATACGATTACTTAATAAAAAAGTATTTTAATAAATATTAACTGGGAACACACGCTTTAGTTCAAACAAAATAATAGAATTTAAAAAACCATCTGGCTTTTAATCGATAAGAATGAATAAAGTATTTTGGATAGAGGCTTCTTTACGTTTAAAGCGTCACACTCAACCTTTCGGATTTTTTTCTTTCTTTTAATATTTATTCCAATAATTTATGATGAAAAGGTACTTCTTTTTTATTTATGCAGAGAGAAAATAGTATATGTATTTATCAATCGGGAAAACGAGACGAGAATAATGAATTTGGTATTAAAATGTTTATCGAGAAAAGGAAACAAAATAGAGCTTATCGCTTTAAAACGGAAATTTTACGAATTCTTCGATACACACGTGAATCTATGACCTCGGATATTAATACAGCCTTACACGTACTATTAATACATTGTACGAATATAAGCTAAAACGCGATATAAATATATGTTCGCGCGCGAAAAGCACAAGAGGAATGGAAGCATGTGCTTTAACACGTGGCGCACTCAAGATGAAATGTAGAAAACGATGAACGTCGACGTTGATTTTTACCTCATCGCGCTTTTCTGCAAGCGAGCAAACGTTCGCTCCAAGGGGCAATATTCCGGAGATGACGGAGATTCGCTAGATGAAAAATCCTGTGTAAATTTTTACTTGGAATTGAGAGGAATTTGATGGAAGCGAGACGTAGATTAAGCAGGATATAATCGTGAGATTTAGACAAGTGCCCATTTACGGTAACACAGCTTCACCAATCTAAAGTTATATGGAAAGAAATCTGCGATTTCGATTTTCATTATTTCGTGCATGATTAATGTCATTCTACGATTTTTATGAGATCTTTGATGGGAAACCACTTATTAAGAGTTAAGACATTTACTTATTATTTTTTTTAATACAGAACAATGTTTTATATTACTCGTGAAATTAAACATTATCCCAATTTGTTTCTACTTTGAATATTCGAAAAAAATTTATATTTTAAGTAGATTTAAAATATTTTAAAGCTATTTAATGTTTAACAGACAATTAAATTTGACTAATAAATTAGAACTTATATCGTACGTGTGGATATAACATTAAATATTATAATTCTTCGATTCAAGTTGTCCAAGTTAATTTTTAAATTTATAAATAAATTTAGTCTTCTTCGTATAGTAAGATAAAATTTCTAGAAAAAATTATTTAACGATTATAACTCATCTAAAATTGATATGAAATAAAAATTTTATATAAATTTAATGTTTGTAACTACGAATTTCTTTCAAATAATTTCTTTAACAATTTACAAGTTGTCATTCTTGTGGAATCCTCGACTATAACAGTTAGATTTTGAAAATAGGCTGTTCTGAAAATAACCACAGAATTTTGCCAATTCGGTTAAACTTCTCCTAGTCTCACCAAAGTAGTTTTTGTGAATTATTTTTTAAATAAAATATTCAATAACTCAATGAATTTTTTGTAAAATTTTTCAGTTCGGTATTAGGAAAAAAGCGCAATAATAAATAAATTGTTCGGGCTAGAATTTAAGGTTGAAGAATAATTTTTTTGAACATATGTATAATTTTAAAAATGATTATTTTGTATTTCTTGTAGTAAAAAGTGTTTAAATTATAGAGTTTTTTGGTATTTAAAGAAGCAACGTACACACATATATATATATATTTTTTTTTTCTATCAAATGTTTTTACAATTAAAATTATGTTAAAGCATTGATCAGCCTTTATAAATAAGCTTATTACAGATAAATAAAAATAATAATTATTAAAACTAATTTTATTTATTTTGAACGATGGGCCCGTGCCCATAATCTTTTTCGAAATAACATAACAAACACAATTATAAATAATTGAATTTTTGATGGGCGCGCATTGGTTAAAGATGAAACCGAGTAAAATATACGCATAAAAAGTAGAATGAAATAAAACAAAAGACGAAAATCCGCGTAACAAAAATATATGTAAGTATAAAAGAAACGGTGCGAAAATGGAAAAAACGAAGAAAGATTTGCCACTGCATCTGCCTATTTGATAGTTTATACCGGTGATAATAGAACCGCCACCGTCGAATGAGCATAAATTTTTTACAGGACCCTTCGCAAGTACGTACGGCCCCTTTGCGCGGATTTGCCTCCGAGATTTTCTTTTAATGACCGGATTTTCGAGAAATTTGATGATTCTGCAGCAGCGAACGGAAACCTACCTACGGGATTTTTGGGTTTGAATAACAGTCAATATTGACTTTCAGACTTTACTAGGTTATTTTATTTCTTTTTATACGGAAGATAAATCTTATTCGATGTTTTTTTTTTAATATAATGACAAGTTTATTACCGAAATAAGAATGAACGATGATTGCTTTATCGGTGTTATTCGTGTATAGAATCTATGATTTATGTCTTTTCGAATAAATATATTTTTTTCTCAGTCATAATAGGTAAACGGATAATTTTTCGAGTCTTCTTTCGTCTGTCTTTTTTCACACAGATAGGATAAATTTTTTATAACTGTACATAATATTTATGATTCAAATTGGTGCAATATTTTAATTATTTTAAATATTTGTTTATATATTTTATTTATAGCTTACAAGTTACTCGCGATATAAATGTCATTACCATTGTTTCGAAGAAAAGTAAAGAAAATCAAGTTATGGAAACTAGATATAGAAATCAAGTTATGGAATGTAAAAATTTAAAAATCATCGATATGGCTCGTTTTATGACATAAGTGTCTCACTCGAATTACTAAAAAATTACATAAATAAAAGTTTACTAGTACTCTACAGTTGTCGCAAAAGTTCGAAGATTTAATAATGTTTTTTTTTTTGAGAGAGAGAGTAATTTGTAATTGCGGTGATTACGCGACGCATAAAGGAACGTATTCGTTAGGCATTTATGTTCGATAACGATTCGAAGGAAAACTTGGGTAACGCTTGTTGTATCGCTTGTTGTATCGCTTGTTGTATCGCTTGTTGCATCGCTTCTACCTTTTTACTATTTCCAATACCGGAAGACACTATAAATAGGAAAACATTTTTTCCTTTCAGCCAGTCTGCGTCGTGCCTCTCGATTTATCCGCCGTTGAGATTGGCGTCGTGAGGCGCATAACGAGCGAGGATCCGATCCACTTATATTTTTTTACGCGCTCCTTGTCTCCTTCGCCGTAATAACTTTTTCCATCTTTTGGACTCTGTACTTGTTCACGAACGCGTGCGCTTCGCTCTAATTTTTTACTTCCGCCTACGGGACGGCAATTGTTCTAAGGACACTTCAACCGGGAAATCGTTGTTCGTGTTTTATCCTTTTTCTCTTTTTTCGCCGAACAATCCTTACGTACCGCAATGTCTTCTCGCTCGACTCGATGGAGGTAGAACAATTGCTTGAGATTTCATGAAAAATAAAGGGAAAAAGCCCGATGTTGTCCAAATCTTTTATCGGTGTCTCGCCGTCAAAAATATTGTCGATTTTCCTGATAATACCCATTTTATAATTTTAACGATATTTTCTATTTTATAAATTTTTATTCCTTAGCTTTAATTTCAACGGTAAATTTTCTTTATTTTCTTTATCGTTTATTACTACTTCATTTTTGTCGGACAGATTATTTGCTTTTGTTTTACTCTTTATTTAATAAAATTTCATCCACGCGTAATAAAATAAATTTCTTTGTATGAAAATATTTCAGGATTAAAAATATGTTAAAAAAGTTAAATATTTATTTTCAAGCGTCGAGCACAAATTAAATTAATGCAAGTTTTTAACTCGGTTCTTATTTCACAATTTTCCTCGCTGACCCATGCGAATGAATTACATTTGTCCCGATAGCCATACTCGTAGAATAAGCTCGAGAGTTTCGCAGAGTTACGTAAATTCGTGAAATTAACGATGAAATTTATGTTCAGGAAATTGAAATGCCATTTGCAGTCTTTTAATTATTTAGTATTTATTACATTTTTAAAGCTCATTGTATTTTTGAAAAAACCTATATCAATTAAATCAAGTAAAATAAAACTATGTAGTAGTTAGAAAATAAAGAAATTGTTTTTAAAACGTTGCATTTCAGCTATTTAAATAAAAAAATGGATATTTTACTCCAGTTATGCCATACTTGATTTTATTCTAATCGAAGGTTCCTTAATTATATTCAAACAAATATATACAAAAATACTACTTTTTATATATACGGAGGCTTGTTAAAAACTTTAATAAAGTAACAACAAAATGGATCTTAGTTATCAAAATGAAATTATACAATCTGAAAAAGCTTTCCTTCTTTTCACCGATGAGTTGAATCGATAAAATTTCTGAATATTCTAATTTTTTTGAATATATAAATTCAAATATTTGCAATATTAAAAAATTACGAAAGAAATAATTAAGATGATTTTTACTAGAAAAGAACAAGAATACTTGATAAAAATTAATAATTTTCAATTTACAATTACAATATATATATATGTACATATTATTCACGATACAAATAAATTTGATTAAATTTGCACAGAAAGATAGTGCGATAATTATTATGTTTACTGCTTTGTAACGACCATCGTCAAGTAGCATTAAAAGTTAACGAACTTGCACTCCTATGAGAATAATTTTTCTGTTAAACGGTAGCGTAGCGATACATAAAATAGAGCTTTAGGAGGACGGAGGGGAGAAATTCATACTCGGAGAATGAACCGACGGTATATTAGATTTAGTGCGCTCGATCCATCCTTGCGCCGAAAACCTCAAAATTCTTATGTTTTCCGTGTTAAACGGAGCTTTAAGTTCGTGCGGTTGGTCGCGATAGTAAAGCTCGTTAATTCGGCGCATAAGAAAGTCCACGTGACTTCCTCGGTGTCCGCTTAAAGATCCATTTTATAATGCGGGATATGGAGAAGATTCACGCACGTGTCTATTATCCTTCTGTTCTATGTTCTGTTCTACGTTCTATGTTTCGCTGAAGTTGCGTTCGCAATCGATTCGAATAAAAACGCCGGTACTTAATAAAAGATTCGAATAAAAAGCGAGTACTTATTTAGTTTATCTACGCGAAGAAGCGCGATTACTTCGGGCAACTCCAACTTAATACGTTTTTGTACGAGTTTGTACATTCATTGGGATAATACATACGTTTTCGATACAGAGATACGGATAGACCGATAAATACAGCTTTACGATTACTAAAATATTATAGGTAGCATTACGATTGGAGTTTGTCTTAATAGTCAGTTTTGTGATAATATAAGCGATCATTTATAAGGCGTGTAAAAAGGAAGAGAAAATTAACGAAAATTTATTTTACCGCGAAACGTATACTAATTGTATAATTACGACGATCTTGATCGATGCTTTTAACGCGAATAGGACTAAGGACAGTCGCGTAAATCCATCTTATATTTTAATAACACTCCTAATAATTCAATCGAATAAATAATTTACGTTCTCATTTTCGATAAATAATAATAGAAATTACTTATCGCCTATCGACCATTATACTGTAGTTTACAAGCTTTCGAAGGAGATAATTTTCAACCATTTAAAAATCGAAAATTTAAAGTGATTTTGTCATCGAAACGATTTTGTACGTTCGATCGAAGAAAAAGCATCGAAAAAATCGAAAAAGTCATAAAAAAAGGAATTCTGAATTCGCGGTAGAATTTTTCGATTTGGTAAGCCAACGTATCAAGTTTGAAACATTTAAAACCAAGTTGACGAAAGTTTCTAATTCACCATCGTTGTCCGGTTGCTCTTCTTTCCAATTCCCTCGACAAGTTCTTTATGAAATCCGACGCATTACTTACGAATTCGACGCACTCCAAAGAAGATCGGTCCGCGCGAAGAATTTTTTGACGAAAAAAGGAAAAAAGTGGCGCGACGTTTCTCGGCGATTCAAGAAATGATGGATCGATTAAGTTGACAATGGATGTAGGATGATCACTTTTTACCGCGGTGACGGCGCGTACGCTATAACAGGCATCAACGTATCACCAGACGACGGTTTCTCATTACAACGACGGTTATATAGCGCATATCAGAGACGACCTGCGATCCCCTTAATGCGATCCCTCTCCTCCCTCCTACCTCCACCCTCCTCCCTCTTACCCTTCCCTGTCGCGTCCCTCTACGTTGCGCACGCGGTCGCAAAAGGACTGCGTCACATGGTTGCTAGGCTACAAGGTTACGTGCACTCGCCAAACGAATCTTCCGCGGATATTCCGCTGCGCGTATCGCGTATCTAGTGGCAACACTGCACGAAAACGTGTTCACCCGGTTGTATTTACACCGATGGCGGCGTTTCGCCACGCATTTATTTATATCCGCCGAAGCGCCACTCGGGTGATCCTCTCTTTGTTCAGCCCGCATTACCTTGGATTCTTTACATCCGAATAGGGTCCTCTGATCTACGTTCCTGCGCACGCAAGTACGCATCTGCATACGAACCTGTGTACCCGTACGTACGTACCTACCCACGCACATACATGTACTGTGTACATACCTACGTGTGCATACGCGTGAATCCACTTCGTCAGCTGGAATTCCTGGCTAATCTTGGAATTCTTTCGTTCCGAGGTTCCGTTTTGAAAAGCGGGTTTAAGATTCTTCGGATGCGGAGTAAATATTTCGCGTGTGTCATCCGGGCGTTTTTTCGGATGATCATTGTTAAAGGTCGCTTCAACCGGATCGTTTCATCCGATAATTTATTTTATTTATTAAATATTATTTACATATTATTCGAGTATCTTGTCTCGAATAACACTTTTATACCCACTGATAATTTTATTTGAATAATATTTAACTTTATTTTGATATAAATAAATAAACGATTTAATTTAATAATATTTAGTTGTAGATTGTATATCTTCGACGTTTCTTCTTATCGTAGAATTCTAATTATCGGCTTAGGTCAAGCAAATATTCATTCGTAATTCGTTCGGCAATGCCTCGGTTCTATTTATACCAGAATCGGATGTTTAGATCCATATTAGATATTCTCTTTCAATAAGATAATAAATTTTATGAATTCGCTTTTTGAAAATTCTGACGAAACTCATTTATTATAAATACAAATTACTTAAATACCTTATCAATATTAACGTAATAGCAGAATTGTGTTCGAATACGAAACGACGACTTGTAGAGATTTTTAAACAGAGCTTTTCCATTCTCTCTCTCTGTTTCTTTCATTCGCCTTTCAATCTTCTCTTTTATTCTTTTTTCTGTCTTTTTATCTCAATTTCTTGAGTTTGTCGAAATCGATGTAGGTGGTTAGGGCGTATAACTTGTCCCGAGCAGTAATGACGATAATGTTGGGTGTATTCGTGTTTTCGTGTTTTCGTTTTCGCTTGCACTTACTTCGGATCCTCTGGCGTGTTATTTCAGAAGTAGATTTAGAATCTAAAAATTCTTGGTTTTTTCGCTCTTTTAGTTTGAAATCCAGTATATTTTAAATATTTTGTCAATTATTAATTTTTTATAAGAAAACTTATCGTTGTAATTGGAATACCTCTTACTCTGTAATAAAGATATTAGTTTTAAGGCGAATTTAAGCGATTAACGTACAAAAGTAATTTTTAAGTAGAAATTGAGTTTTTTATTAAATGAACTAATTTGACTATATTTGTATAAACAAATCCATATAAATATTAAATTATCTTTCGATCAACTTTATTCAGTTTATTAAAAAGTTATGGTAAATTAATTAAAATTAAAATTTAAATTAATTAATATGATAAACAAATATCAATATTTAAAAAAAAGTAAACATCGATGAAATGTAATCAGAATTAGAGCATCTACTTATTTTTATTAGATAAAATTGAAATTTTCTTTATGTATTAAACTTTTTTACAAATAATTTTTTTCATAAAAATTTAAATAATTATTCCATTAATACAGAATTTTTTAAAACAAAAATTAATTTAGTAAATCGACCATAAAAATAAATATAGCAGTGTTATTTCAATTTTTATTACTAAAGATGGTGATTTTCAAATATAATTTTTATTTTAGTATAACGAATCAAATTTATAAGTGCAAGAATATTTTTTGAAAATAAAATGATATTGTTGTAATAAATACTTGAAATGTTCCACTCGTTAAATATTAAATATAATCAGACCATTGAGCTTCCACGGACTTCTTACATCGTTAAATTGTATTGCGCGAAAAACTGTTTCTTTAAAAGACTAAATTATGGGTAATCAATTTTGTACATGGCATGGTTTAAATTGATTGTCGTTCAATAAGAGCTTTTAATTTTTATTTTTAGAAGATACCAGTTGATAACTCTCTCTCTTTCTCTCTCTTTTTCTCTGTCTCTATTTCGAACGCACAGTATAAGGAAATCCACTTACTTTTGAATTTTTTTTATCGATCTAAAAGTCGTCGATGAAAGGTTTCTGTTCTTATTTCAATCTAAGTATCGGTTTATTCCGACCTCTTTATCTGTCTCTCGGTTGTATGCTGTAAGCTCGTATCCTATTATCTTATATGAATATTTTCATTAGCCGAAGTTTCGAGAATAAATATATTAACATGCTTAAATAGTACACAATTTTCTATATTCATTAAAGTTTTTGCTTAGTACGATTCTTGAAAGATATAATTTTTTTAAATGAAATGATTTGATATTTTCGATAAAAACAACTTGGTTTGTAAAGTTAATTAGAAATTATTTGTGTAAGTTATTTTACAGAAAATTTATATCGCGTAAAATAGTATGAAATATTCTTAAATGACGAATCACAATGATAAATTAAACGAATGTAATCAGTTGTAATACGCAATTTCTATATATAAATAGATAATTTACTCCGATACGTAAAATAACTTCATTTCCACTTACTTTTACTTTCTGAATTTCAATTAGTAAATAATATATAAAAGAAAGTAACATATTATTTATAGCATTATATTAGCATTGATCAGTGTCGTCTCTACGATAAGATTATCGCGATAGTCATAATTTAGATTTAAAAAAGTAAAAAAAGTATCCAAAAAAAGAAAAAAAACGTTGAATATAACATTTATATTATATAATTTTTTAATAAAAACATTATATAATTATATAATATTTATCGAGTCAAGCGCTTGCTTAGTAACGTAATTGTAAATTTTAATCGCATAAAAACGATCCATTTGTTTAATTCGCTTACGAAATATTCTTACAAATTGATACCGGAGAGGACAAGTTATTTTTTACTTTATCGAATCTACCGATCCTCCTTTGTTTTTCGAAAATAAATCCCTTCACTTGTCTTACAGAGTCTCTTTCCAGGCACATCATATCGCATCTCATCGCATTGCCTCGCTCGGTTACCTCTGCACTGCACAAGCAGCAGCTGTAGTTCGCCCTCCCAAGAATATATCTGGCACGTTTTACCAGGCACAACCACCCGCGATCGAGGCATCTGGTTTTGCCCCCTCCCCCTAGCCTCCCTAGCTCATACTACACAAGCACTTCCGGTAGATAGGTATTTTCGAGGCGTGTTCACGATGCGGAAGCGATAACCCGGGGTCATCGACGGGAACTCGCTCACACTTCTTTGCCGGTGCCGTTTCTCCCTGGCCGTTTTTTTTTTTTACTTTTTTCCTTTTATTCTTCTTTTCTTTTTTCCCTTTTGTCTTTTTCTTCCTTTTTCACTCTACACATGTTCAACTGGACAACTCTTTGGATTTCGGCGGTCTTTTTACCTATCCTATTCGTTTCCTTTCACTTTTATCGTTTAGATTTTCGAAGAGAGCTTTCGTCCAAGTCAACCTATTTGCAGTTTTATTTCAAATTTCGCCTTTTTCTTCTTACCGTGTATTTTTTATTTTTTCTTCTGCTCCGGTGGCATGGAATAGACAAGATTTCTTATTTTTATTGAATCGTTGAATCATCGATGCCTTGTGGGAGTAGAGAGAGTTTTTTTTTCGTATAGAATTCAAACTTTTTAATATCTTTTTTTGAATGTAATTAATTATATCGTTAATGGTTGTGGCCAATCGTCGAAATATTGAATCGATTTTTTTTTTAAATATACATCTATTTCAATCAAATTGTTTAACATCTCATTAACAGCGATTGGCGCTGGTATATTATTAGAAAGTAAAAAACTTAAGAATTTAACGTTACCGAATGTAAATTTATTATTACCGCATGTGCGTTCTTAAACCTTCCTATAAGTTAAAGAATCGATGTTTATTTAGCGCGTTCGTAAGTAAAATAGTTTGAGCCTCTAATTTATTATCCCGTTACACTATTTTTTTACGAAATTTAAATTTATGTAAATAAGGATTTATTTATTTATCGATTTATCGATTGCATTTGTGCTCAGTACATTTGATTTCAAATAAAATAATAGTAAACATTAAATGTTGGAATATAATAAAATGTATAAATAAAATTTGTGTTTTATAAATTATTTATTGAAAATTTTCGTCAAATTCTGTTAAATGACTTTTGTGCGTAGGGTAATAAAATTTTCAATTTTCTGAAATAGAAATATTTTCAATTAATCTAACGTGTCACAAAAAATTGCGTTTGAGTAGATCAATGTTAAATTTACACAAAGTAGTCCTGGTGAATTATTAGATAGATAATATAAAGTTGCTCAACTACCATTTAGAAAGTGTATGCAGATAAATCTGATGGATGATGTTTAACTTCTACCTACTGAAAATGAAACTTAGTATATTATAAAATTACGAAAAAAAAAACTACGTTGCACAGAAATCTTATCCAATATTTTTCATAAGTTGAAATGTATTTGACGTGGTGGTAAAAACGAGTAGATAGACAATCAAATATAATAATACATAAAATACAAGTATAAATCATTGATTTGGCCACTTCTGAGGTATGTATCTTGACTTGGCTCGGTTGTTTTTCTTTATTTCCAATTTACTCTTTTTGTCCTCTCTCTTTTATCTTGGTCTTATCCTATTTGTTGCTGACTTTCTTCGTCATTTTGTTCTGATACTTTTTCCTCTTCTTATTAATTTTTTCTTCTCATTTTATCCATGACTTATGGCCTCGTATTTTAGCTTTTTTGCTATTTAACGAACGTAGCTTTTTCTTTCCTCCTTTTCCAATATTATATTGTCGTATGCCTTTTATCGTTTTATTTCCTATCGTCATTGGTCATCGTTCAAGATTTCTTTTTTTTGGATGAGAATTAGGAAAAATCGTAGTGTTTTGTTTGTAAAAGTAGCCCTTATTTATAGCTTTTTATTATTACCAAATAATCGGTAAAATCAACATTAGTATTATTGGCAACTGTTCATTACCAATTTAAATTTCAAGATACATAACACGTAAAAAATTAGAAAAATATTTGTATATCGAAATTTTCGATGAAATTAATTAAAATATAAGCAAATAAATTATATATATATATATATAATCTGAATAAAGTAGCCTATATTGTAAATTAATATGGGTCTAAATATACTTTTTAATGCATTTATATAATAATATTATTACAATTGCAATAATATATAGTAAAAGCAATATGTAGAAAATTACATTATAATAATACATTATTGTTGAAAATTTTAATGCGTATTTAATAGATATCGTATAGTGTTTTAAAATATAATTAGATAATCGTTTAATTATATAAGATAAAACAATATAAGAATTAAAAATAGATCCTTTAATAATACGTATAATAATTTAATACTTAATTGAAGCTAAAATAAATAACTATTGCAAAAAATAATTTTATTTATTCATCTATTTTATTTTGTCGGCTATTTATTTTAGTATTTATACAAAAATATGTTTTTTTACAAAATTATTTATTTTCGAGTAATAATAATGATTAAAAAAAATTAAATTTATAAATAAGATTTTATTAAATCCTTACGTTTAAATAGAAATATTGGTAAAAATCTTAAACATTACATATTATTCTTTTTGCATTAATTAAAATAATATGTAACTGAAAAAAACACCAAACGTTTATTTTTATAATCTTATGTTTTCATTGTTTAAAAGGTTTAATTTTCACTTTGTTTTTTTTAAATATCAAGTATCATATATGCTCAAATTAATTAACAAGAAAATAAAATATTAAACTTTAAAGATCATAAGAAATAGATAAGAGTCAAGCGGTAGTTGGAGATGATGTTAAACTACGGGAGAAACGGTAATTTTTTTCTACTTCGATAAGTTAAATCAATTTTGTGTAACTTCTTCTCTCATCTGTTAAAAACTGACATTTGTGGAAAGACGCAAAAGATTATTGATTTTTCGAAAGTTTGATTATTTGACAGTTTGGTGATTGGAAAAAGTTTTTATTATTTAGTTAATAACTTTACTTAAAATTATTACATTACAAATTTAAAATATCTTCAATTTCTCTTGTGTTTTTATGCTCTTGTAAATGTATAAATATATTAAATTAAAATACAGCTCGAAAGAATATTCGTAATATTAGAATATGTTTTATCAGCTGTACAAAGAAAACAATGGGCATTGAATACTTTTCATCACTTGTGGATACTAAGTATGTATAGATAAAGTGGAATTAAATACCGCATACATTAAAATAAATATGCCAGTATTATATTTAATGTGAAGTTAAAAACAATTATATCTTATTAATGAGTTCTTTTTTTCAGGTATGCAAACAAGAACTGATTTAAGTTTTTCAATACGTGAGTAAAAATTATTTACGATACAGATTTAGCACAAAAAAAGTATTATTTATCTATCCAAGGAAAATTGTTTAAAACAATTGTAAACAATAAGTTACATTTTTATTTTATTTGAATGTATTCTTATTTAACATATAAACATATATAGCAATTTTAATTATCATAATTAACAGTAAATTCATTAACATAGATTCATTATAAATAGACATATTTATTAAAATAAAAGAAAAATACTTAGTTACGTTTTAAATAATTTTTTAAAATAATTTTTTAGTTTAAATTTATTAAATACTTATAAACTATGTTCTGAATTATGTCGATGAAGTTTAATTATGCATAATTTAAACATCATATTTTAAGATCATTTGAAAGCCGTTTTAATCGACAAAGATTTTTAATTTAAAGCGAATAAATGGCTTGTGATCGAATTTATAAATTTAATGTAACGATTTTATTATGGAACTAAAATTTCACTACCAATTAAATTTTAAATGCATGGCATACGTTTCAAAACATTAAATAAAATTTAGTAATTGAAAGACTTTATAGATTATATATACTTTCCTGTTACATTTTCACAAATTAAAAATAGTTTTTCAAACACGAAATTAGGAGTATACGAGTATAAAAGATTTTTCATAACTAGAGTGGATTAAATTAAAAAAAATCTTAGCAAAGTCGTGACATAAAAAATACAAGCAATTCATTTCCAGACCGAAACGTTGATTGGATTTCGCCGAATAAATTTTTTATTAACAGTAGGAGTGAATCGCGTTTGAAGATTTACTTCATTTCCAACATTTTTTATCTTCTTACGAGCTTTGCGATAAAGCTTAGCCCACGTTTTTTCCGGATCGAATGGTACGAGGAGAAGAAAGTGCCGAGAATATAATTGAGGTTTTTCGGACCGTTAAATAAGGAAAATTTCGAGCAAAAGTTCCTTTTAATTCTACGCTCGTGTAGCAAACAATTGAACGTTCCCTTTGAAAACGCTCCATCGTTTCATTCGCGGTAAAGCCTCGGCCGGGAGGAAGGAAAAAAAAGAAAAAAAGGAAAGCGATTAGCTACCCTATCGGAGAGCTAAGAGGCATCCGGGTTGTGCCCCCAAAAGACGTTACGCGGAAGCTGCCGACGATGACGACAACGACGACGACAACGACGACGACAACGACGACAACGACGACAAGGACAACGACGACGACGACGACAACGACAATGACGATGACAACTATGACGACAACGACGACGACGACGACGACGACGACGACGACGATGCCGCTTCGGGCCTGCAATTCGAATGGCTTAATCGTCCCCTCAGTGTAAAATCAAGAGAGTCGCTGGCCCGCGGGTACGAGGACGATTCCCTGGCCCATTTGAAATGCATTGAATTTTTAAGCGGGGGAGACTAGACTGTCTTTGTGCCGCCGACGCCGACGGCTTTGCAGCGATTCCCACCCTTTGCACCCTTCCTCTTCTCATGGAGGATGGAACGACGTACAGGCATCAAGCGTCTATCTTTCGCTTGTTCCCTTTCTGTTCTTTTCGCCGTTTTCACTGGCTTTATGCTAATGTTCGACGTTTGTTATTTCTTGGTAAGGTGTTCCGAGTTATACGCTCCAACTTCATATTTGAATTTCCGATCGATCTCGTTCGAGAAGACTTTTTCCGGAGGCCTTACCAGTGGTTTTTGTTCGTTGATTCGAGCTCGGGAGCTCGAAACCTCGGTTAGTACCCGAGGCATCGGCATTATCTTCTTCAAATTCTTTAAACAGCTTTCGGCGTAGTCGGTGTATCGAATTATGAAGCAGCTTCAGTTTTCCTCGACGTGGTTTTTCCGAAACGGAATCTATGATGGCAAATTTAAGAATTTGGTTTATCGATAAATATGTGAAAAGATGAATGTGCATCAAACAAATTTTAAATACTCTAAGCGAAATTTATTTCAAAATCTACTTCGACATTAATTAATTAGCGGGATGAATCGTCGTTTAGCGAAGATTCTTTGTAAGTGTATAGTTACTTGTTATCGTTATAACGCGTATAAAATTAAAATTATATAGAATTTGCATAAAATTGAGTTACCAAAATTCAGTTTTCAAACTATTTGATTGTGAATTCTCATTCCTTATTTTAACTCAAAGAGGATTCGAGCCTTATGACCTAGATCATAGACGGTTACAGGGAGTTCGTTATCCGCCACCGAAAATCTCGCGGTACTGTTTACCCATCCTACTTCCGGTGTAACTTCCTTGAGACTATTTTTCTTTTAGTTGTGACGTTACTGTGCCACTGAACTTTGTACTAGATAAGCTATGAGGGTGAGGGAGAGAGGGAGAGAGAGGGTGGGACCAAAGAACCGAGTAAAAGGGGAATGTCTACCTTCAAATGGACTTATGGCTCAAATTCCTTCCGAGCGGAAATAATTTCTGTGGAAAATTTCATTTTCACGCTCTTCGATTTTTATTACCGCTTCCCATTTCTTCATTTTCTCTTCTTCGTATAATGTGGTATGGTTGCAGCGGTTTTGGAATTGTGGGTTTTGAAAGGGAATATATTTTTTTTTTAATTTCGTTGTATTTTTATAAGGTTTCCAGTTATGAAGTATATTTATAGTGCTAGTGAAATACATACTGAATAAATTAATGTTTTCCCAGTTTTTCGACATTTAGTACGTTTAGAAAAAATTGAAAATATTTATATTCGATGTAATACATTTATCAAACTTAAATAGATGACGCAATTTGATTAATTTTTAATTAATCGCTCATTTTTAATTAATATTTTAAACAGTGAAATACAACTCGTTAAAAATAAATACTAAGATAACAAGTATTGATAAAAACTTAAAAAAATAGTATTTTCATTAAAAACGAATGTAAAACTATTTAAAAAATTTATATTCAAAGAAAAACAATTGCTTGATTATTTTAATTTTTTTTAAACTATTTATAAAGATAATCATTAATAATTATAAATAATTATAAAGTGCTTTTTTATAACATTTTACTTATACGATTGAAGAACATATTAAAAAATATTTGTTATCGGTAAATTGTTTAAAAAAATTGTTTGATAAAAATGAAGTTGTATAAATTTTTTTTTATAAAAATTTGCCTGTGGCCTTCTAAATATAATTTTAATATTTCAAAAAAAATTTCGTTTTGTATTTTAGTTCATCCGCTCTTGATGAATTGATGATAATCCGTTAAACTATTACACTATCAACCCAAATATTTATAACGAATAAAATTAAGAAAAAACTAATTTCTTACTTCGACATTAATTCGTTTCTCCGTATTTCGATATTTTTTCGATGTCGCTAGTTACTGTAGTTTGTTAAAAATTGACGGATGGATCGTCCACTCGAATATTTTGGATCGTAGGAATTGGACCGATTACGAAACGAATCTTCCTGTTCCAGTCTTTAATACATATCGTGAATAGCGAAACTTCGAGTACCCTGTCCTTAATTCCATTCCTTATACGTCAATGAACTCGGTCGCGCGCTGTCGGTTCAAAAGTCTCGAATCAGTGCATAAATTTCCATTTAGTTATACAGTCGCGCATACCTTCTTCGTGTTACGTTACACCCCGACGCGATTTACTTATCCGAGGCAGAATGAAGAGACGATCGTGGAAACTTGGGGGAGAATTTTTGCTTTTTATAAAAGCTGCAAGCGCCAGAGTTAAAAACTATTTTAATCCGAACGAGGTGAAACTTTGTACGACTATTGCTTTCAACGTGAAATTTTAATTTTAAGTAGCTATTCGTTTCAATTAGCATTTGTATACTGTATTCAATTACATTTGATCGAGAATGGCTTTGAAATACGAAAGTGTATTAAAATTATCTTAACGAATGATTTTGTCGATGCGAAAATGTAGGAATAATAGACGTAACGATTTTTAAAATTTTGGTCGTTTGAATTTTAGCTCGATTTTATCATGGGAAGAATTTTACGTTCTTCTGGTATATTTATTTGAACGTTCCCCTATAAATTTAAAATAACTGCACAAATTTAAATCCACAAGTGTAATGAGTTATAAATTATCTCGCGAAACTGGCTTACACAGCTTACATTTATTTTTCAAAGTAGGACGTCATTTTTGCTCGTATGTTGTATTCTAAACTTATACGAGGTGATATTTAGAAATTTTTGTGAATAAATTAGTCGAATAATAGATGTATAGATATCGATCGGAGCATTTCTGTAATAACGATCGTCGAGCAAAGGAAAACTAACTCGCGCCAAAAAAAAAGTGGCTAGAGTTAAACGTAAACTGCGTAACGCGTATAAAGTAATAAAAATGTCTATGCGAGTATTTCGCGAGCCAAACGAATCAACTTATTTTTATAAGAAATCACGTGCCTTTAAATTAATTGCAGCGTATTATTTACTATTGCAAAAAACACGGCTCGATCGACCGTTGAATGTGAAATATAGTCTCAAACGGAGTAACGAACAAACATAAATTTTTTACTACGCGCGAATGACCACCAACCGAAAAACTGGACGTATAATCTTGCAGACATTTACGTTAAAACTTTGTGCCATACCTTCGACTCGTACACGGCCAGTGAATATCTTGGCAAAAAAATCAAGGCGAGCGTGAGACTGTAACACAGAGACGGATGAAGAAGAACTCAGAAATTGAAGAAATAGAAAGAAGCGGAGAGACGAGAGATAGGAAACGTCAGGCAGGAAGTACATAAACATGAAATGGCTTTGCGCGATTCTTGCACTCCGTCTGGTCTGCCTCGTGTCTTTTCCGCTCGGGAGCTTAATCTTGGTCAGGTGGATTTTCTAGAAGCCGTAATGCTCCCGAGGTCGTTTCCGTTCGTCCGAGGCTCCTTGCCGCGGATTGTTCCACGTCATAAAGCAGCTCGCCCACCTCAAGGATGTACGTACGCACGCAGACCGAACGTATACGAACGCTTGCAGGGGTGGTAATGTTAATTGTTAAGGGTACTTTGGCCATAATGCACCGCAGCGACGTATATTCGTTGAGTGTTTAAAGTGACGGTGGAAAAGATGTCTCATTTTCTGCCTTCGCGTCTTGGTTAATGCTTTTCTTCCGAAAGGTCGGCGGCTCGTTGTGCGCTTGTCTGCGTCTCCTCATTCAATTAGGCTTTCCCATTTGTAACTTGTGGCGCAGTTACGTTACTTTTATTTGGTGATTCGTTACTCTTGTTCCTACTTTAGGGGAAAATGGGTGTTTCGTTTCGTAATGATTAAATTGCCGGATTGTTTTGGGAATCTTTCTAAATCATTGTGCAGTAAAGTAAAGCTGTAGTCGTGTCTTATGGCAAGTATCGTACAACTCATTCTTATTGATTGGAAGTTTACCCAACCTTATCGCAACGAGCTTCTTTATGTCGTCTTTTATCTAATGTTTTAATTGAATTTAGGAACATAATTAAAGTTAGGAAAAATTTTAAGCATAAAAAATCACCAATGTACACAAGGACTCCAACTATTTCGCTCATTTTTGTTTCGTATCGAATAAAATAAGCACAATCGTTTTCTAAAACTAATTCTTTACTACTTATTTTTTGGGATATTCTTTTATAAATACGAGATGTGATCGACGATCAAGAAAAGTAATTATTATAGTCATTATTATTGTTACCGATGACCTTATACGTAACGTATTATAGAGGATTCGATCATTTACGAATACTCTGAAAACGGGTAATCGATTTCATCGACAATTTTTCCTTTAAATTTGCAATTGGAATTTTAGCTTTTAATGATATCAGTATAAAAGTATGTTATAAATATCGATCAACTTATTTAAAATTAAAATCCTGAAAGAACTTTAAATCCTTAAATTTAAAAATTTTAAATTTACAGTTTTTACGAAGAATCAGTTTCCATATTTTATCGTTAATTTTAATGATAATTAAGTTACTTGATTATTAAACTTATTATTTTACAGTTAAAGATTCGTTATTTTCTAAAATATACCGAGAAAAATGTCTCATTTTACTTTGAATTTTCTACCGCGCACGCGGATGACTTTCTGCTTTTGTTCAATTAAACTTTCCTTATAATCTTGATATTCTTCTCTGTTAACATTGTATCGAGTGAATGGCTTGTTATATTTAGAACATTGTTTCAGTTGTTTCTTACAAATCCGTTTAAATTATTTCATTGTGATATTTACAAAAGAAAAACAACCGTTTTATTTAATTTTTTTTATAAATTAATCGAAACCTTGGCAACAATTAATAAAAAAAAATAAAAAAGACTTATTTATCGAAAAAAATTAATTACGTAATGCAGAGTGTAGTTCTTTCAAAAAATTTAAATCATATTTTAAAATAAGTTATAAGCAAAGTAAAATATACGTGTATGGATATTTAGGAATTGTTGAATAAAAGAAAAAGGCTTCGGTTCATTTTCAATCAGAAGTTCAGGTAAAAATTGTATTTTTTACAACGTGTTTTAAAAATGAATCAAACGAGAGATATATCATCAAAATCGGGAGAAAATTATTACCACATAAAAAGCGTTAAAAGCATCGTTAGTAGCTAAAAGTGTTTCTCCAAGAGAGCGATACAAGCTACGCGTGGACTTACACATCTACAGGTTGTCGATGTCCATCCGTAGTTTCTGCTGTTTCTGGACGAGCTCCAGATACACTCAAGAGTAACCACTCGGTGCGTTTCACTGATATAAGTCCACGGAAACCTCCACGCGCCAAAGAAAAGAACAGGAAAGCTATTGTCGAAATACTAAACCGACAAATGTCTTTTTTGTCAATTTTGTCTATTTAATTTCGGAAAATCTCGCATACGTTCTGTATATAGATATATTTTTTGGAACAAGCTCATTTGTTTATGGTATTTCTAGACAGATTAGATACACGTAATTATATCTGATACCAAGTAAAATGAAAATAAGGAATAGTTTGGCAAATTTAAAAAATTCTTTTTAACAATTCTATTTTATGCAAGATTTAATTTAAACGAATGAAAATTCTTTTAACGAGATATTAAATTTTAGCTGATTACAAATACGCTATATTTAATCTAAAATGAGTCAATGCTATTCTATAATGGAACAAAAAACTAAGAGCGTAAAAGCCGCTTACGTTATCCGAAAGAATTAAATCCTTTGAAAAGTTTTTATTCTTGGTACAAGCAATGTAAGAGAGTCTTTTGTTCGAGAACTATGTATTCTTAAGAATGACTTAAACTATTTAAAAATTGCGAAAACGAAAGCTCGTTTGGCTCGTTCGGGAAGATCCTGTATGTTACGATTATGGCTAAAATAATTATGGCTAAAACTGGAATATTTTATAGACAATAAATTTAAGCTTTAATAAAATAAAATTGATCGTTACTCGGTATTCATACGAATGCATGTATATTTTACGAATCAATTTTCGTGAAATTATCGATCGATCGATTTTTTCTTCTGCCGTTGAATCTTTACTAAATAAAAAGCCTCGTAATATTTTCGAATCAACTATGGTTAGTTTATTATTAATACGCATATAACAATATAAATTATTTAAAAAATGAATTGAATACTGAATAATGCATAAATAGTAATCCAACATTCTATACTCTTCGATCGATAGTCTTTACGCGTAAGTACATTTGAAATTGTAGCTTTTCATATAACCTTAGCGCATAAAATTATTATGCATTCGATGGAACAAGGCTAAAATGTACTTTTGACCCGTAATTGACACAAAGTGGATTCAATTAATCGAAATAACCTTAACGCAAAGAGAGGAAGCATAGGTGACGTTACGTTTACATCGAGTTTCTGCGCGTCCGTTCTTCTCTTCGTCGCTCTTTCAAAGTATCCTTTCACCTCGCGGTATACGCTTACTCGATACTCCATTAAAAGTAAGGAGTTGAACTAAAAATATTCCGTGCCTAGGGAAAAATGTTGGACACCTTAGGACTCGGACGAGGGTTAGATCGCCTCGTAAAGAAGAAAAAAGTAGAAGAGAAGGACACGAAGGAAGCGCCGGAGGTTCTAGGAGTCAGCCGAGATAACAAAAATTTATAGAAACGCCGGCCCTTGATACGTTTTATCTCGGTGTTCTTATTGTTGCGTTTGACGCTATTCTGCGTCGTGTGACAAAAATGGACGGGGGGTTGTTCTCGTTGCTTCCTCCGCCTCCTCCCCCATCGCGCTTCCTTCTTAGCTCGAGCGCGAGAGAGCGGACGGTATGTTTTAATGTACGCGATGATAAAAGAGCAAAGCTCGCGTTACTTGTCAGTGTCGCCCTGGAAATTCGCGCGGTAAGTCTCCTACGTAAGTCTCCTACGTAATTCTCCTACGTAAGTCTCGCACGACTGCCTCTTTGTCTTTTTCTTGTTCCTAGTGCTCGTTCCTAGTGGCCGGCTCGGCATTTTTGCGGTTGCGAGTGGATCTCGCGGATCTTTTTGCGTTTCTCCGTTCGTTTCTCCGTTCGTTTCTCCGTTCGTTTCTCTTCCTATCTTCCTTTGCCTTTCCTTATTCTTATGCTCGTTTATGCCGTGAGTATTTTGTTAGGCGGGCACTTATTCCATCGTTTCGTTTGTTCTATAAATTTAACGTTCGACCGTAAAAGTTGTAGGTTATCGTTGCCATTTGCTTTACAATTATCGTGGGCTTCATTCGAGAATTCATTCATTCAAGCAAGTTTTAAGAGAAAAGTTCACGAATGTTTTTGATGTATACAAATACGTATACGTTCGATAAATTACTTCGCTCGAAATATACCAGCGTCCGAAGCTTACGGAGAGGCGATTTAGGAAAAATTGCAGGAAATCAGGATAAGCAGGTAAAAAATTTGTATAAAAGAATTGGAAATGGAATCTTTAAACTATACGTAGTTTAATTCGACGTTTTCGCAGGCCGTGTAATCATTTATTCCGTATAACCGTGCCTCGTCGATTTTGCATTCTACGAGTTAAAATAAAAGTATACACGCACCGCGCTAAAGGAATCCATTTTGCTCGAGTATCGTTACGGAAAGGCATAAAAGTTTTGCTCTCGAATCCCTAAGTTTGCAGCTACGAAGCGATATAACGTACGAAGAAAAACATATTCTTGTATTCTTAGGTTGCACGCGTGGAAGGAGACGCGAAAGTCAAGAGCTTTTCGGGAGCAAAGCGTGGATAAAAGAGAATGTAAAAACACGGAGATTAGACGCGAAGTAAAGCGCAAAGGGGACAGGAAAAAATTTGAAGAGAAAAGTTGAGACGTGTGAGACAAGTGGATGAACGCTGGTAGACGGAATAATAGAGGACCAGCGGCTCCTTCGCTCCTTCGCCCCTGAGAGCAGGAAGGACTTAATTGCTTTAGAACGATCGATGTGTCTGCCTGCCTCAGCAAAGGTGTGCTGCTGCTCCTTTTGCGAATTTCGTAGAATGGTTACCCGTAATGAATGTCGGTTTTGGAGCAAGAACGAATAAGAGAAGGTTTATTGATAAATTATTAAAAAGCTTTCGTTTCTTTGATATAGTCGGGTACTTTAACCATGAGATTTATTAATTACAACTCCGTATGGAGCTGTTAATTATTTTTATTAAGAGGAAGTTTTCGTTTTGCGAACACCCGAGAAAGCGTCGGTCAACTAAGGTAAACCCAGTCGTACTAGCAGTGTTAATTAAAGGAACTTAATGAAACTATGATCAGTTTTTACTAAAAATAGAATCTCTTTAGATATTAGCTACAACTGCAGATCTAATTGTGTGAAAGTTTAATTAGGGGGAATTTACGCTACTTTGCAAATTGATTAAATACAATATATTACGTATATGTATTTTAAGAAAATTTCATTTCGTCGATAAATTGCAAATTTTTTAACGGAAAAATAATGTCATTTTATTTTAACTTCATTTTTTAAATTTACCAATCATATATATATATTTCATAGATAATAGAAATTATCGTATTATCTGTTTCAATACATTTAAAAATGCGTAAACTTGTATAACCTTATTATTCGAAAGTTCCGGGATTTTATCGCTTACTAATGTGCATTTATTATATTAGTGGCAGTATTTTAATATTTTTAGTATTTATTTATAATGATTCGAGAAGTTATGCTTAAAAATTGAACACAGTAAAGACAATCGAGAGAATATAAGATGCAAATTAAATAAAAGAAGAAGAAAGAAGGGGAGTGAAAAGATAGAGGTGCCTTGAAAGAATAAAAAGAAAAACTGAGTTAAATGATAAAAAGTCGAGACAAAAATAAGACAAGAGTTGGAGGAAGTGAGAAAGAGAAAGGAAAGGAGGAAAGAGAATCGAGAGAGGTGCAAGTGCAAGTGTACAGAAAGCCTTCGGTCGCAGGGTACGCGAAGAATGCAGCTGCAGCTGGCCAACCTCAAGGTCAAGGTCACTCAACAGAACCCGTACACATGTATTCTTCCTTACGCACCCACACACACACACTCTCTCTCTCCTCTCATTCTCCCTTTCTCTCCTTATTTCTTTCTTTTTCTATTTTTCACTATTTCACTGTTTTCTTTTATTTATTGTTTTGATATTTCAATAGAGCAAGAAAGTCAATAATTTCTAGCCTTGTAGATTTAATGATGTACTTAGCTCACTATCTGTGAGATTTTATTTAAAAATTGATTAGTGTATTTAAACAAAAGAGTGTGTTTTCGTGTCTATTTACAAAAAAAAGAAGATTGTCGGAAGAAAGAAAATGAAGTTAATACAATATAAAAATAGTAAGGTAAAACAATTATAGAAAATTTATTTTATTGACCTACATTTTTATTCGTAGGCTTTATATATATTATGAATATTTTTTTTTTTATCTTATTAATAATATAAAAATTACTTTTGTAATATAATCATAGTTTATATTTTATTAAGAAATTCTAAGGGAATATGATTACATAAAGTTTTAAAATCTTTGATTTTTTTTATTTATAAGTTAAAGTAAATAATGAATTGCATCGAGTTTTAAAATCAGTTACTTTTGATAAATAAGTGCTATAAAATTAAATCATGTATTATTAACAATTAAAAAGTAATATTATTTTAATATTTGTATTACAAAATTTATAAAATGTTATAAGTGCTATTTTTAATTTACAATATCGTAAAATATCGTTAAATATCGTAAAATTTCGTAAAATATCGTATAAAATCGAAAAATAGTTACCGATAGTTATTCAAATTATTTGTTACGAAAAGAATCAATTTTTTAAATAAACTTAATTCTAACGATTTAAATATTCCTCATTGGCAGTTTTATTTTATTTGTTATTGTTATTTGAATTTTTTTAACGCGGGTTCTTTATTAGCAATTCAAAGTATTCCTTAATTATGTAGTAATTTAAATATTATTAATGAGGTCAAAAAAATCTGTTTATATAATATATAATATATGATATAACTACAGAAAATTACAATAAAAAGCTTTTAAACATTTTCAAGTATTATATTTTAAGAAAACAATGGCTATTTTATAAATAATTTATGTTTAATTCGTTGATTTTATAAAAGACTTAAAATTTCAATTAAATCATAAAAAATTTTATTAGTTATAATTTTTATAAGTTTATAATTGCCATATTCATTTTTAATCCTTATCTTTAGTAGTAACAGAATTTTTAACAATGTATTTTTTTATCCTAATCTTATAAATACAAAATAAAAAATTTCTAGAAAAAACATTTGTAAATATATTTGTAAAAAATTAAATTCAAATATCGGATTTTATTTTCAAACATCGCGAACACCTTGTCGGTTATCGCATTTTTTGTGCTGCTTTTATCTAAGCAGTCCATTATCTTTATTTTATTTTTTCCCTTCCTCATTGTGTCCACGGTCGCGAAATCTTATATATATTGCGTCTCGCATAAGTTCTTTACAATAATATTGTGTACCAATTTTGATCACTGTCTCAGTCTGTTACACTTTTTTCTCTTTATGATTATTTCACAGCGGATGATCCGTCTGGTTTTGATTTAAAGATCTTGTAATAAGAGAGAAATAAGAAAGGAAAAAAATTATCTCGTCTTATAAATGGTAAAGTTTAATAAACATTTAGTCATATTTCCTGATTTATTCCTGATATATGTAACAAAAATTATAAGAAGTGACTTCAACGAATGAAATTTTGGTGCTATATGTGCGTGTATGTATGGTTATGTCAATATTTTTGTTTTTTCTATTCCTCATACTTTGTGTACTGGAATACTTAATAATAAAATAAGTCTTACTAAAATTATGCAAGTATTTAAAAATAAAAGATTCGATAAAAGAGTTTGTTAATTAATTAAATATGACTTATATATTATATAATTATAATTTTGTTTATGTATTCAGTGAATGAAAAGAAACATTATCAAGTAATTAAATGAAATTTTTCTGAATTTTCTGAAAATAAATTATTTTATGAAATTCATTTACAAAAAATGAAAAATAATAAAATTTTAGTATTTCATTAAGTCAATGGGAAAAAGAATTTCTAAATTGAGACGTTAAACATTCATATTTTCAAAAGTTTCACAGTTATATTATTGGTTAATTATATGGGCTTAATTTAATGTTGAAGAACAGTAATTAAAATTAAAATCTGGTTTTGTTAGACATATGAAATTAAATTCAAAATGAATAAGGACGTAATTCAATTTTTACTGTTTTTATTCAATGTGATTATAAGTTTTAAAAATCTATAAATTTTCTTGCAAAAATTATATCTTATATGTTTTAAAATATAATAAGAGTAATGAATGTAACTACATAATTTTATTTAATCATTTTTATTTGGTGGAATTAATAACATAGATTTTCAAAAATGTATTACAAAAAAATTATTATCACATTTATTCAAAATTTTTTAAGACATAATTTATAAACACGATATTTTCTTAAATCTCAAGTTTGAATTTTATTTGTTTGTTAATAATTCAATCTAACTTAAGAAAAATTTTTATTGAAAAAATTATAAGTAATATATTAAATAATTTTCTTTTTAAAGATAATAAATTATAAGCACATTATATTTAAATAATACGTTAAATAATATTTTAGTTGAATACATAAATCTCTGAATTACTTGTTTCATTGTATAATTATAATTACCGATTTTAATTGAAATTTTTGTTTAGTTATTATATTTTTTTAATATTGAAACTCTGATTATGTTTAAATGTAATTTACGAATATTCAAACAAATATTAATTGATATTATTGTATGAATAATATAAATTTGTCATTGATAATAAGTAATAAAATTTGAACAGTTTACATTGAATATTTGAACAAATATTACTAAGATTCTATCGACATTGGTTTATCGCGAATGAATAATTAAAATGACTCTATTTAGAAAAAATATTTAGAAATTATTTTTATTTATTTCATTACAAAAATTACTAATACAAAAATTATTACACGAATAAATTTTCCATTTTTTATATACTTAACCTAAACAGGTTGCATCAATTAGAAAATAATTTTTCGAAATATTTCTTTTAAATTCATTAATTTGTTTTTTTTAATATTGTGTTGCATTTATTATCTATTTTTAATACGTTAATTGATTAATTACTGTAAAGTTAAAAAAATATATTCGTATACCAAGTAAATGAAATAAATATTTTTATACGTTGAAAGATCGCATCGATATAAAATTATTCGAAAATCAAAATTTTTTACACTTTAATAATGTTTCATTATTTAGAAACTAAACATCAAATTACTTGAAAATATAACTTTTCTTTTATAAAATGAAAAAGCTAAATGTAAAGTCGTGCAGCTCATTTCATCGCGTCGAGCACATGTATTTCAGATATTTGCATTTTTCAGATAACATGTTACTTGCCTGTGAATAAATTTCAATATTATAGATAGCACTAGTTGTCTTTTCGACAAAAATAGCAATACTGTAGATTACTACAATTGCTGAAACGATGCCATGCGTTTGTTCTACATTTTTTATCGAATAGTTTTTGTATGTTTCTGATTATTTTAAAATTTCTTCTATAGATGATTCTTCTATAGATGTGTCGTAAAGGGTAAAGCGCAGCTGCGTTTATAGAATGAATGACTGACGCACAAAATCGTGATCCGAGTATTCGAGTGTTTCGAAAATAACCGAACTCACTTAAAATTTAGTAAAATGTAAAGTAACATTTCAAATTACGATTCTGATAATTTCAAATTTGTTTTCGGCATTGTTTCTCAAGTTGTTGTGCAAAAAGGTGCAACGATCCCGAGTATAGTAACTAAGATTTATTCGAGCGGTAAGACGATACTCGTCATAGCAACTGATATTACAGTTTGCGTTCTTAATGATAGCTTAAACAGCATCAAGTGAATTATGAAGCTACTAAGCATTACTATTGGACCAAACTGCTATAATTATTGCGTAGAGTCTGAGGAGTCGCGAGTTATGCAGGACGAGCACTTGATTGCGAACCTAATGCAATCGCGCGCGTCTGAATTGTTCCAAAAGATAGAGACAAAAAATGTATCGTTACAGAAGTGCCATTGTATGATATTTATCCTGGTACTACAAGCTAGGAGTGAAGCTTTAGATTTTTATGTTTGAACGTTAAACAATTAGTCTCGAAAGCATTGTACGCTATTTTCTTAATTGTTTTTTTTTCAGTGAAGTTCATAAAGTCCTTTCTGGTTCATCAAATTTACTTAAAATTTAAGACGCATATTTAAAACATTATTCATTGCCCAATATAGAGTTTTATTTAAAGAATTTCTCATGTAAACATTTTCCAAATTACAAATTTTTTATTTTAAATTTTAAATATTTCTTACGTATTACGATAATTAATTTTATGATCATCGATGAAAACGTTTTTTGTTCTAGTTCGTTATTCAATGACGAAAGTTACGAAAAAACATTTTAAAAAGATTTGCTGGTAATTCATGTATCCTTGTTTTGTAAAAAATTAATTTAAATAAATATTTTCTTATACTCAAGTATGTATATTCAATTTTTGTAATGTAACCTCTTGTCATAAAAAATTAAATACGTAATTTATTTTTGTACCGTTTGACGAATGTAATGTCTTTATTCTATGATGCTAGTGAGCTACAAATTTTCCCGATTCATGAACTTATGAAATTAGTATTATTAAAATCTTTATACATGATTCTCGATAAATATGAGAGTATGACTAATTTATAAAGTAAATAAGATATTAATCATATTTGAAATTACGGCCATACACAACCGTATTTTACGAGTCTATGGCTATAAAGTTTTTGTTTTTTCTCTTTTTCTTCTTTTGCGAAGGAATTTATGTAAGAGGATTTTTAAGGTAAATAAAAAAACGAGCGTAAAAGGATCACTAAATATGCACGGATCCGGTTCGTTTGGTTTGTATCGATTGGCGCGATTCATCGTTTTTAAGTATATTTATGGACTTTTCGGGGATTACGGTTATGTGCACGATGCTTTTGACCCTCTTTACGACTTCGTGTTTACGTAAGAGTTTGTGTGCGCTCAGCTATAAATGATTTTCATTAGGTGATTGAATAGGATTTTCATAAAGTATTTCTAGATGTGTTAAAATGCATAACTGTGCTGAAAATGACGGTTTGTACACAGTGCTTAATATAAAAAATTAATTGTGCGTTAGATAGTCGTTTTATAACGTTACTATTAATAAAACTAATATTATTTTCACCATTTTGTTTTATAAAACAGGCAATCTTTAATTTTTTTAATACCAATTTAAGTATATTAATTATCTAAAATAAATTAACGATCAATTAAAGTTTAGTGTGATTCGAATGTGTGTATTTGATATAATTGTTTCATATTTCTATCGATGATAATATGTTTAAACGTGTTAGCAATAATTGTCTCTTAAATTCGAAAAGAAAGTTTATTATCGTATGTCAATATCAATATATAATTTATGTTGTAAATTTTGAATATAATATTTTATTTTTTTCTTTTCCTAATAAATTTAAAGTTTTTACGTTCTTTATTAGTTATGTCATACCTAATGTTTCAAATATAAGTAAACTGATATAAATCGCGCTAAAAATTATCTTCGAATATTATTTTAGTATTGGATAGTTAATATACAGAGTAGTACATTTATTATCGAATAGGATGTTTGTTTAAAATATTTTTAACTTTCACCTTTAATTTTGTATTATTTATAAATTAATAACCGATTACTTTGATTACAATCTTTTTATTTCAATTTCATAGTCAAACTTAAATTTCGAGAGGACTTTAATAGCCCAATATTTATTTAAAAATAGATCTTCAATTTTTTTTATACATTCTATATTTTAATACTAATAATTTAAAAATTTTAAAAAATCTTAAAACAAGCAACGTAGGAGTAAACATATTATGATTATTTCATATAAATTATTAGTCCTAAATCATTATTGCGATCGGTTTTAACGTTTTTGTTTCGTTTTACATTATTAGTCTTAACTTTTTTAGTTTCACTATATTGAACTACGCGTACTCTCGTAAATACATTTAAGGTGTACGAAAAACAATTCTTATTATAAAAAAAAGATGGAACAAGCTTAGGAACGAAATAAGCCAATCGGTAATGATCACGCGAACCCAGCAAGCGAAATTATCGTTAGGTTTACTCGATAGCAAACGTAATTACACTTACGATTTTATCCAGATGCAGACGGATCGTGCAATCCTCGAATGATTCGTGTGGAACGGATTTTTGAATTTTTTCAATTCATCCGACACGAGTTCAAATATGATTTGGCTGAAAACGATCGAAAGTAATGCCTATAAAAGCGTATTTTCTGGAATTTTATCTATCTTGAAAAGGATACGTTCTCGAGAAGTTTCGAAAATAATGAATTTAATAGATACAATTTGTCCATATCGAAATTTGCGTCTTTCAACGTTGAACAATTACAATCGCTGTTCCTTCCACTCGATAACTTCACGATAAAATTATAAATTTTGACGCAGTAACGGTATTTTATTGATTTTATTGTGATTTTTGAATAACTTACGATGCGAAAATGATAATACCTTCCAGTATTCGTTTCACCGGAAGCTCCAATTTCAAAACTTAATACGAAAGAACGCTTTGAATCACCATTGCAGCGAGCATTCGATGTCGCTAACCTAACCACGTGAAAGTTCACGTTATCTATTGGGAAAATTCAAAACGCTCCACACGAATGATTATCCGTCGGGTGTACATACGATACACAGAGAAGCCTGGAGTTCGCGATCGAGTAATTTATCGTGTTGTTTGCCCCCTGCGCGTGATCCACGCCCCTTCCGTGTTTCCTACTTTCTATCCCTCTCTGCTTTTCTTTTTCTTCTTTTTCGGTATTTTTTCGCGTGGCCCGACGCTTACTCCCAACGTTCGCAGACACATTCGCTATTTTTATTTGCTTTTAACTCAATCTCTTTTTTCGTCCAGCGCTCTTCTTTTTTTTAATTTAAGCGTTGTTGAACGCTGGCAAAATTAAGGTTTAGCTAATGTTGGCCAATGTTAGCTAATGTTGGCTAATGTTAGCTAATGTTAGCTAATGTTAGTAATGTTAGTAATGTTTAATATAAAAGTAACTTGGTAATTATATTCTTTTATTTCAGAACATCGATCGTCGTTGAATAGAGAGACAACGATCGAAAGAGAATATTTCGTTTTAATATTATTATTTCTCGTATTTATTCCATTTCGTATCGATTCACCGTTAGATGTAATTAAATTCTAATCACAAATACGAAAGACATTTACAATTCGTATTTAAAAGATTATATATTTAAAATTTTACGATTGTTTTTTTTTAGAAAATTTTCCGCCAACGATACGCGAATGATTTACATTTTATCCAATTCAAGGATGTTACGGATAGAATATTATATAAGAATAGTTTCAACCTTCCGTAATTTACTCGTTACCGTGTATACTTCCTTTTCATTCTATCTTTTTGTTCTTGATTCTACTCGACCTTTCCCTTAGCGGACTGACTCCCTTTCGCTCTCGGTCTTAATGTCATTAACGACGAGAAAGCGGATTTTCTCGAACTCGATTCATTTTCTCTACATCCACGAAAATTGTTTCGTAGAATATACTAATTTCCATTCTTTTTATCCGCAAATAATTTATATTTTAATAAAATTCGCGGTTTGTGTGGATACGCGATATTTTTATTACGAATTATCAATATATATTGTTTTAACGTTTCCTTTACAATTAATCTTTATCTTATGTAAACGAATAGAAAATCATTGTCTCGGTATCTTAATATAAATACAAATTAAATCATATCGGTATCGCAAATCTTATTTATTACCTTCGATCCTCGATACTCGATACAAAGATAATTGCGACGATTCAATCATAGACGAGTCAACAACGAGAGAAAATATTCTGCAAGGTTTTCATCGCGTATGATTTGCTGATTATCGACGCAACCTCCAATTCGAAACGAAAGATTCGTAGGAGCTCCGGTCGTAGCTAACACCGGAAATAGATAAGTCTAGTAAAAATAAGCACAAGGCTTTCACTCGCATACACGATACATAACTAATGCATGTCATTCGTTTCACAGACGACCGTAAATATTGAAAAACCAAACACAGGCGTGCAAGCGAGTGTCACTTTACCGCAATCAAACAACGCCATTTCCATGTCTATATGCTGTAGACCGCAGTCAATTTCCAGCGATGAGAAATGAACTATGACTGTGGCGTTGCAACCATAAAAAATGCACTATAATAGCCAAGTTTGGACGAATATTGTTCCGCGTATAAATATTCGAAAGCTTAAGGCTAATATAATAATCATGAAGAGTTTATATTTCAGTATTTACTCGAAATATCAAATTAAATAGAATCTTATGACTTTCTTTATGATGCTTTCTTTAGTCGTAATTTATCTCTAGATTGTACTTATTTTAAATTGTAACTAAAGAAACTATGTATGTATAATATATGTAATATGTATAATACGTATAATACGTATGTAATGCATCTTTATGCAATTACCGATAAATGTTTAATAGAAAAGTTTTGTCACAACAAATATCATAATAATGGTTACCGATGCCTCGAACCGTTGCAAAGAAATCATCGTTATATTTTTATTATCTACACATTATGATTCTTTGGTATTTTCGATTTCGCGTATAAGAGATACTTTAACGAATTGTAAGGAAAAATTTGCCCTTTTTTATTTTCCTCCATATCGGTATAACTCTAACGGAGAGTCGGGGCACTTATCTATTATTTACCTGTCGAAAGAACTATCGCGTTTTCGCTTCCCTTACGCGTATACTTTGGATATATTCGCGAAGTTTCGTATCTCTCTATCAATCTTATATACTGCCAGTTCAGGCTTACCCATACATCTATTTATTAGTTTTATCTCCTTTACACTCGTTATCCAGGTTGAAAAGAACTTCTCGATTTTCTGATCTCGCATACGACGATACACGTAATCGTATAATATATATATATAATATATCTCAATGTAGCTTGATGCTGTAATTTATGCCAATGAAAAGTAAAAAGGAACGATGGTTCATAAAAATAGATGGAGGTGAATTCCAAACGCTGACAATGAATACCTCACGAATCCTGGAGGTGGCGATGAGAAAAAGGAAATCTATTTCATGATAAAGAGGATTAAGTGCGGAATTTTTGTTACTTTAAGACGATTAAAAGCTGATATATTTCAAATATTGCAATAAAGAATGATTACCGTTTTTAAATTTGAAAAGCTAGAGAATTTAAAAATTTTTAAATTTTTATGATAAAGCAATTCATTTATTAAAATCGATTTAATTATATCTATTTTTATGTTATCGATGTTTTATAATTAAGTCAAAAACGAAATCTAATATTTTAATTATTTGTTTGTTTAATAGTTATAAATTCGAAATTAGTAAATAAATAAATGCACGAATATTTTATTCGATTATCGCTTCGAGTATATTTATCTAAATAATTTGTTTCCTTGTCTAAAATGTACTTGTATCGCGTATAGACCGATATTAAATTTTTCCATCGAATATAATCGGTTGTGGGTCAAATTTTATATATTTTTCTAATCGATTTTATATTTATTACACAAGGATTGTTAAATATAAGAATTTTCATTTTTTCATAAAAAAACTTAATAATAAATAATACTTTTAATACTCTATATAGATTTTGAGATCGCTCAAAACTGGCTATCGTGAAAAAGAAACAGTATAAAAAATTTCAATGCGTATAAACTAGTTGTAAAGTATGATATACATTTCTGGCTTATAAAGTACAAGTAAACCACGTTATTAATATAACTTAAAATAAAATTACGCAATTTGAACGTAATCAAATCATTGATTTAATTCTCACGGAAAAGTGATGCACCAAAGCATTAAAGATCAGGAAAGCTGAACGTTAAGGCAAAATGTAGTTTTCTTCGCGAGTATTGCTGCTGTTACCGCTGCCGCTGCCGACGCGTGGCATTAGGGACGATGGACCCTTCTCTATGTCTCTCTCTCTTCCTCTCTCTATCTCGCTTTCTCTCTTTCTCCGCTGTTGGCCAGCAACACAGCACAGCGAGCTGAGCTCAATGCACGAAGCTCGTTCACCTTGAGCTCTTGGAGCAGCGGTTCTCAATGTGTCTTCAGCAGTTTCGTGAAAATTTTCGATCGCTTATTTTCCCCTGGACTTTCGCCGTTTGCATATTTTTTTATTGGTTTCCATCAAATTAACGTACCCCTTCGCTATTACATACGATACTTTTGTATTAAGAATTAGCGGTTGAAGGCACAGGTAAATTTATCGCTACTGGATTTTTGTTCCAATATTTTTTTTATTATTTCATAGATCGAAATGAATAAAACGACGAAATTACATTACATTGCTTTCTACAATGAATTGTTTTAAATTTTTTTAAAATTTCAGAACTAACCTATCAGTGATGTAAATCTTTAAATATTATAAATTTAATGATTACAGCGTAAAGTTTGAAAAATAGGTGTTTTACTTTGTTTTCTAATTTATATTGTAGTTGTCAAAACTCACGTTCCAGCGTTAATTTAAAGAGTTCGAAGATATGATAGCGTTCTAATTCTTCTTCTGCCTAAAAATGAAATATTATAAGACGAGTATTTGTCGTCTAAAAATAAACTTATTCAGCTACTGTGAACTGTTTTAGAAGCTATTCCGATCTGGTTTTCAGTCGAAACATCGCTAACAATATATGTACAAGGATGGAGAATGACAACTGTAAAATTGAATCGTGAAAAATTTTAATTTATCGTAATCTACTGTCATCTCTAATCTTATATCTGCATAAGTTTAATTTTATTTTAAAAAGTTTATTTTTTAAAATATCAAAGTAATATACATATAATATATGCTATTGCATTATTTAAAAAAATAATTAGTATTAAAAAAATTATTATATAATAAAAAATAAAACGCTGTGGGAGAAATTCCGATTGCATAATTTTTTTAGTTTGCAATTTTTATAAATTTTATTTGTATGTATTTATTTATTTATTTAGATAATTCTGATATTTCTTATTTTCAACTATACGACTATAATTTTTGAGAAAAAAGTTACTATTTTTTCTTCGTTACCGCAAATACTTCATATTTCTTAAAAAATAATTACGATTGAAGTGAAAAATTGATCTAATTAACCGCTTCCGTCTCCCTTATTTTTCCCTTATTTTTCCCTTTTGTTTCCCTACAATATCTAGGCTTCGTTTTGCAAACCTTAAAAAATTCATCACTGCGGTACACGTATCTTCTTATTTTTGGCTCTCTCTCTCTCTCTCTCTCCAATTTTAGTTTTTCCCTTTATTCCTATAAACGTAAAATGACCGAACCTTTTATATCATTAAAAAATTTATATTTGCAAAAATAGATAATTTGAGAATGTGATATCCAATTACATTTTATCATTTTATAGAGAAAATATATCTTTTATATCAAATTGAATTTTGTTTACAAAATGAATATTAGAATGAATATATATTAAAACATAATTTTACATAATGTTAATAAGTTTTATATTTATTTTGAATAATATTTAAATTTGAATATTTTACGAGTAATCATATTATTGTATTGGTAAGCGAATGACTACATCAGTGGATTATTAAAGTTTTTATTTATTATTAACAGTTATAGTCACATTACAATATATTTCCATTTCAATTTTTCGTATTTTATTACTCATAAAATAAAAAATGATTGTAATCAAAGACAAATTATTATTTTTTATCGCTGAACCATCGGAAAAATCACGAGTTGCTTATGCTAAAACGTTAGACGCGACTCATCCAGATGGTACTGATCAGTTTGTCAATACACAGATGTTTTACTGTTCGTAAATTTGAGCAGTACAACTACAAGTACGTAACATATATTTCTCGTGCAAATAAATATAAATGACGATTGTGTATTTTCATTTAAAAATACTTGTGAGAAACGATGGATCAATTTTCTTTAAATAAAATGTATATTATAAAACGTGAATTCTACAATAATTATATCGCTAAAAAAATTTGATATTTGTAAAAAATTGGCAAAGTGCAAAGTACTTGAGAAAAGATTGATATTTTCGTTAAACGTGTACGAAAGTTCGTTTCATCATTTATATTA
Source organism: Dolichoris vasculosae (assembly GCA_018907195.1). Classification (NCBI taxonomy): domain Eukaryota; kingdom Metazoa; phylum Arthropoda; class Insecta; order Hymenoptera; family Agaonidae; genus Dolichoris; species Dolichoris vasculosae. The sequence goes on from JACCHY010000003.1 coordinate 6,384,954, forward strand.
CCGGTACTAATTAATGCTTTAAACATCGGATTAACGATAACTTTGATATAATAATCAATGAAAATGATCCGAAAAACGAATAATTAATAAATATATTCGAAAATTCACGATACGCTTGAAACGAGGAAGAAGTCTTGTAGCAGCTTTTGGTTCATCAGATCTCGAAGCGATGATCAGTTGCTTTAAAACATACATTGTGGGATAAAAAACACAACGAAAGTCGATTTTTCGTAGACGTTTACCGTTACTTTGTAAATTCGTTCTATACATCGTTCTGTTTTTTATAATAATTTAGTTTGAACAGTTATTAATGTAGTGTAAGTAAGTGCGAGGATCATCGTTCCCATAGTACGTAAAACTCGCAGTCGTACGAATTCTCATCTTTATCTTTATATTTGAAAACCTAGTCTCGACGGATTCGTTCTCTCTCTCCCTCTTTTTTAAAAAAAATTAGATTATTTACACAAATTTTGAAAAATCGCGCATTTACTTCTCCATTACTACATTGCCTTTTGCACGCTTCGCAGCTTCCTCTCTTTTACACATAAGACGAGCGTTTGCCTTGCGCCTCACGATTCTCGTGCGTTTGCCTTCTCGTCTCGAAGGGACTGCAAAGGATCCGAATCTCCGTGTGCCCCAAGAGAGGACGAGAGCGTCGGCGGCGTCGGCGGCGTCGGCGGCGTCGGCGGCGGAAGGTGGTGGAGATGGGAGGAGGTGGGATGAGGTGGGATGAGGTGGGATGAGGTGGGACGAGGTGGGATGAGGTGGGACGAGGTGAGAGGAGGAGGGAGGAGGAGGGAGGAGGATGGAGGTGGAGGGAGGTGGAGGGAGGAGGAGGGAGCGAATTTTTAGCGATTGTATCGCGCATCGACGAGCTGGACTTCAGCGTAGCTCGAATAGCTCCAGCTACGGAATCGAGAAGTAAATAAACAGGCGAGCTACCATCGCCGCTGTAATACTACGTACGTATGCATGCATACACGAACGTGTTGCTCTTCCTCTTCACCCTCTTGCCCTCGTTCTTTATGTAGGAGTAACAGCAGCAACACCAGCAGCATCAACGGCGGCGAACTTGTTATGGTACGGCGCATACGTAAACCTTGGTTTGCCTCTTGCCTTCTTCTTTGGATATATCTTTCCGTCGCGAGCGAGTTCGCCTTCCCGCTTCTATTTTGCGTCTCTCTTCCCCCCCCCCTCCCCTCCCTTGGCGAGGCGACTTATACGCCAAGATTGTTAAGGTGCTGCTTCTCGCAATCCTACATTCTGAAATAGCAAGAGATACTGCGAGGGAGTCGACCCGGAGATTCGTGTGCATTGATCGCGAACTTTGCTACTAGCTGAGGTTTTCCTACTTGGAGAGGGACATTTTAGTTTGCGCACTTGAGTTTTAGTAACGAGTATCGAACGTTGCTGGAGCTTAGCTTCCTTAACAAAGTACACCCTTAAATAATCATTGCTAACGAGTATACGCGATAAATTCTTGTACTTCAAAATATTTATCGCGCATTCGAAGCTAACGTAAGAAGTTAATGACGCGAAGAGATAAGTTTTTTACCAGATGATCGCTATTATAAATTGAATACGTTTCCTATCGCGCTTTCGTGAACGATAAATTTAAACGTGAATGTGGTCGATTAGCTTTTCATAGGATAAACTTGTTCTAAAATTTTCGAACCGTTCTTATAGGATTTAGTAATTACCAGTGAAATTCAAATATCATCGATCCACGATAATATTGATTTCAAATAGATTAAGTCGTACTAAATCAATATTGGTTCGAACTTGGGCAAGAATTATTTGTTCAAGGCGAATACAATTGTTAAAATTAGAAATTTCATCAATATTGTTAAGAAGTGTACTCAAAATTTATTACTCGTTTTACAGTTTAAGAGATAAATGATCGATGCAACCTTATTCATAGTCGATACATAATCCGTGTTAACCTATTTAATGCTCGCATTATTATTCGCGCAATCGCAAAGATATACGTATTATGTATTTACTTTTCCAATTTTGTCGATGTACATAGAATTTTATACATTTTAAAAATGATAACTGCTGCAATATTTACCTTTTTATTTGCTCAATTTTTTCGAGTTTATGGAATTTTTGAATATATTCAATTTTAAGACAACTAATTTGAAGTTGAATAATAAAGTTACGAGTTTTATCCTCTCGAAATGCGTATATCCCATTCGAGTTATTTTCACGAGAATATTTTTTGATAATTCAATTTCTATTTTACTCTCTTACTATATCGAATATTACCTTAATTTATTTTATGTCTTTATTCTAAATATGAATTAATACGAATTCCAATTAAAATCTCATATACAAATTTTTGTGTAAATCAAAATGTGTAATGTTTAAAAATATGTACTAATTATATTGTAAGCGAATGACAATGTCGTGAATTTTAATTAAATTTTAATACAACTTTGCACTTTATATTAATTTGATTAATATTTTATTATATTAATTATATGGTCAACGAACTTTAAATAATGCATTATAAAGTTTTCTCGTATTATTTTTTTGAGAGCAATAAAAACAGGATTATAATTATTCAACTATACTAGGAATTCGAAAGTTACTTGAAATAATTTTAAAACATAAATAATTTTTAAATATTATTCGTTAACTAAATATGCTATAATAAAAATTAAAAATTTGCAAATTAAAAGTTAATATTAAATCATTATATTTTAGATTTCTCTTACTATTATAATACAAATATTATGTTTAATAGACGGAAATACTTTATTCTTATTGTAAATTTACAAATCATTTTAGAGCGTATAATTCGACGAAACGAGAATTGATTCTGCTGATAATGGTAGAAGCTTATGGAAAGTAGGAATGCTAAATTATATTTTGCTACGATATTATTAATTTCAATTTTATCGACTTGTAATTATTCCAGTGGTTGAGAGCATAACTGTTGGTCGGTTATTTGTAATTCGTGGAATTCTGCGTTTAAGCTCTCCAGTAGCTCTTTCTCTTCTTTTACGCGCGTTACGTTTGTGCGTGATTTGATGTGGGAGGATCGATTACGGATGAAATTTAAGTTCGAGAAATGAAATTTAACGATCTATTTTGCAAGCTAGTATGCGAGCGAAATAAAATGTTGCGAATTTACTAAGTAAAGGTTTATTATTCAGACACACACACACACACACACACACACACACACACACACACACACACACACATTTACTCGCGCGCGCGCATAAAACATTCATATTTATAGAACTTACTATTTTTTAATAACGACGTGGTTTTGTGTTCTGCAATTATAAATTACATTCAAGCTATATTCTGTCCAGGAATCGAAATAAAATGCACTTTGCATGCATATACCGTTAAAAATTTTCGAAGTTACCCGTGATTTCAAGTTGAAAACTTATGGTGCCATATTTTTACTACTAAATTCGAGTGTTACGTCAGTGTTAGTATCGAAATTCAGTACCACCTTTTTCATTTTGGTAAATATCCATTACATTTCGCTCGTAAATTTGACTTCATATTTTTTCCATGTAGCGCGAATAAAATAGGCATCAACTATTACATAGGCGGGAATTACTTGGTTCACGAAATGCATTTGCAGACAATACTGTGCATTATTATTATACGTTGGAAGCAGACGAGAATTTGTACACTCGTGACGATCATTTTTAAAAATGCGAGGAAGTAGTTGCCTTTAATTTAGAAAACAAATATTTTTTTAACTTTTCGATGATTGTAAAGTATATTTTTTTTTCGATTGATAAACGAGAACAAAGTATAAACTTAGATTTGAAGCAAGTATTTTTAATATAATTGGTCATTCCTTAGCTCAAAAATTAGAATGTTTTTTATTATTTTGTTTTTCAAATAACTATTTAAAATTTTCTGGTATACTTTTGTCAAAAAAGTTATATTACATTATAATTTTATCGGAAACCTTTACAAATTTTTCTTATTATATACAAGTATTTCAATTTAGTAATGTCGATGCATTCGATGAAGGTCTATCGCGTATCTGGTCAAAGTTATTCATCTCGTGCAACGTATCGGATATTCGTAAAATCAACTTGCCGTAACAATTTATAATATCGCAAATTTAAAAACGGTGATCGTCCTTAATAAATGTGCAACTTTAAAAGCCACGTTATTCGAAAGTAGATTTTCTTGGAAGGAAGAATTTAGAAAGATATGTACTTAATAATTCACGAGTATTCGTCAACTTACAACCCTAGAAAATGTTCGTTCCCTCGGTTTTACAAACTCTTCTAAACTCTTCTCGTTTTCTTTTCTGCTTTTCTTTTTTTTTCCTCTTTTGTCCTCTTTTGTCCTCTTTTGTCCTCTTTTGTCCCCTTTTGTCCTCTTTTTCCCTCTTTTTCCCTCTTTTTCCCTATTTTTTCCTCGTTTTTCCTCCTTTTTCCTCGATTTTCCTCGTTTTTCCTCTTTTTCCCTCATTTTTCCTCTTTTATCCGCTTTTTTCATTTTTCATTTTGGCCTATTCACGCACCGGCTGCTGCGCGATATTTCGCTCGGCTGCGTTATTGAACGCACCGAAACGTCAGTCTCTTACGCGTTCGGTTTTTCATCCGGGGCTTCCTGCTAACGAGGCACAATGAATCATAACTCGTTTGCAATTTGCGGTTGTGAATTTCGAATAGCGCTCGCGTATCACGGCTACAACGATCTTTATTTATGATAAAATGACGGATAATTCGACGTTTTCTGCATAATGGAACTATGATCATTGGATGGCGAGAGTCTAGTGCGAGGGTTCGGCGAGAGCGAGCAGAGATTACCGGCTCGAGCTTAGCATTTTCCCGAATGGATACGTTATAGAGCAATCGGCCATCGGCCATCGGTAATCGGCAATCGGCCATTGGCCATCGGCAATCGGCCATCAGCCATCGACCGATTATATTGCCAGTGTATTTCGATTTATTACCTTCTTTCGGCGACTCTGCACATAAACTTTATTTATTCAACCCGATTTCTGGTAATTCCGAATATGAATATTAAATACAAATTCGCTGATGTAAATTTATCTTGTTCAAAGATGTGGTTATCAAAGTTATGGATATTTAATACGATCAATTTCGAAATTCGGTACCAGCTACAATTTCTATTTTATTTTACTATTATTTTGAACGTTTCTTTAAAAGAAAATGGATATATTATTTTAATTTATTTATGTATTAATTCTAGGGTTTGTTTGATTCGAATCGTTGCTTCATTTTATCTATGTATCCGGGAAGAAAAATTATATCGTCGAAGAAGAACTATAAATACGAATGCCCGACACTTGTTTAATATTTGGTTGGATTTTTTGGTCAACAGTCCTATAATTTGATTCCCGCTATTGATAACTTAAAAAAATCAATCAAAATTAATTCTCAAATTATGTCGGTTGATATTTTTTATAAATGAATTTGATTCGAACAAATTAAATTAGGACTATTCTAATTTAAACCAAATCGGTTCGTTCAAGTATTATAAATTCAAAGCTGTTAAATACTATTTATCTTATCGATTCTATTCCGCGTGAACTAAAATTAAAAATGTGATACGTCAATCATAAATCCGTTATGCAATATTTTTCTGGATAATGTAGAATATAAAATACAGTATAAAGGATGAAAATAGAAAATTTAAAAAAAGGTTTTGGAGGAATGCGGTAAAACAAACGAAGAGGAATTCGAACAAGAGAACAAAAATGGTAATTAAACCGAGAATATCTCAAGAGAACTTGCTTCACACGTTGTTTTTTAGGATGTCTGAAAATGATATCCACTTGGTCTTTCTTCCTCCACCTCCTCTTTTGCACTTCCTAACTCCTATCCCTTCCTTCCAGACACGAGAACTAACCTTCGCCTCCGTCTTGTCGCGTTTTTCTTTTTCTTTCTTATTTTTACTCGTTGCGACATTATGCGTTCGTTTTTTTTCCGTCTTTGTGGGAGCATCCGTTACATTTTTATTTTATCTAATTTAAGAGACGGAAGTCGATGGAGATATAGACGAGGATCGAAGGAAAAAATAATTAGTTAATATTAATGAGAAACATAAAATTACTTTCGGTAATTAACGCGGAAGTTTTCGCGAATGCAACTCGAGAAATGTATTCGATGAATTTTCCGGTGTATTAGAAAATATTTTTAAACGTTAAAAATATAAATTACGTTTATTTAGAAATAAACTGCAAAAATCTTAAATATTTTTTTTAATAACTGTCTATAATTCTGGATATTCTCCGTAATTAATTAGATTATTTTTTTGTAAAATAGTAGAAAGCTGACGTTAATAATTTTTGTTTCATAACTTTTCAGATGTTTTTTACGAAAAATTAAAAATATATCGATGTTTTGAATAAATAACTTTTTTTATTAAAAAGCTATTATCAAACCAATTGATTCAGGTCCAAACTTTGATCCATGTATATATAAAGTTTATCGAATAATACTAACTACACGTTTTTGTTAAAAAAATATTATTTTCCAAAAGTAAGTTACACGTCAGCAATCAGCGAAGAAAGAGTTATATCACTGGTAGTTAATAAATAAATATGTTCATATAAATATATATACACGCGTACGCTTATATATTTTGTATATGATTTCGAGTAGGTATACCGAATAGGTATAGAATCCATAAATGTTTAGAATATTAATTAAAATACTTACGCTCGTTTAAGTTAAACAACCGCGTTCGCTCGAATACGGAACTCGCGACTTTCTAAAGCTGTAAAATATGACGAAACAATACCGTCGCCTCGCAACTCCAACGAAAGCTAACGCAAACTCGCGCTTTACATTCGTCACTTATATCAATAATATAAAATAAATTTAACTGTATGTCGTTGCTGCAGGCCTCCGATAGCTCGATCGAGTTCTCGCAAACGCCCATGAACGCATACACAGACGCGCATATGTAGAAGCGCACGGTGTGCGTCGAAAAACAGGCCAGATGTTGCCGTATCGATTGTACGCGAAACGTGTAATACGTGTGGCGTCATTGCGCCTGCGATGCAAGGTAGGGGCAAGGAGAGAAAGAAGAAGCTTATTTCGTCGTCGTGAGATCCTTGCTCTCTCCTCTCTCTCTCTCTCTCTCTCTATATTTACGCGCCCGCGCATCTAACGTCGCTAAGCTTAGGAGTAATCGAGCTGTCTGGTTGAATTCCTTGACGAAGGTTTCCTCCGTTGATGCTGTTGTTGTCGCGGGTCAATGGGGGGGGGGAAGGAACTTCGCGCGATACAAGGTGATTTTAAATTGGAATGAAATTTAATTCTGGAAACGATGACAGCGGGTAAATTAGTAAAATATAATATACTATAATTCACGATCGCATACGTGGGGGATAAAATAAATATTCGATTCGCATAATTTTCGTTCTATTCTTGAAATCACGAGTCAACTATTTTGACAAAGACCATAGTCCGCGAGATTCGTTCTCTCGATACGTTTTTTTTATTTCCCTCGGTCTTTTGCTAGCCGAGTCTCACCCTTTTTTCTCAGTTGAAAGTCGAGTCTAAACGTCGCTCAAACGTTTTCACTGTAAACGTTATCAGTGTATCAGCGGTACTCAAAGAAATTTTCTTAAAGATATAAGGTATTGGTTGACACGAATTTTTTTATGTCGAGCATCCCCGAAGCCTAATTTTTAATTCAACATTTTAATCGCTGATTTTTTAATAAATTGGAAAATATGGAATTAGTTCAACCTAGCGAGGATAGATTCCGGTATACGAGTTGAGCGTAATTTATAAAAATTATTTATCGATTGATATGAAAATTAGTTGTAAATAATGCAACGTCTGTTCGATTAACTTTGTAAACAACGATAATAAATTTATGTCGGGAATGAAAAAAACCCATTAGCTTTTTCTACAATGAGTCGTTCGTCCGAATGTCATCGAAGAAGGTAATCGGACTTTCGAGAGAAATATACGGATGATACGCGGAGAATTGTATGCATTGATTCAATGATACAAATCAACGCGAAAACTAATCCAATAAAAACTAATAAATGCTAAGCTCGATCGAAATTTGGAGGGATGTAAGATCGAAAGGAAAGTTAATCTTCGGAGCTCGGCACTGGGTTTCCAACTACGGATACGCGGAGTTTCTTCCCGATATCAAATATCGAGGTAAATCAAATTAGTCCTCTAGTCCTCGGATCCCTCCGAAGCGCAAGAAGCAATAAGCACCTAAATCAACGCGCGCAGCGTTGGAAAACGTTGGAAACAATGCGCAACTGCGATCGAGGATCTCTCGCTCCTCTTTAATTTATCAGATAATTTATCAGATAATTTATCAGGTAATTTATCAGGTAATTTATCAGGTAATTTATCAGGTAACCAATTGCGGAAGAATCGCGCGCGAGACGGGAAAGGAAAAAATCGAGGAGGTGGGTCCGAGCTCCTGGTGCAATCACCACGGGTGCCGAACAACTTGCCCCGGAGGATGGCCACGCGGGTCGTAATCTTAATACCATGGCGTGTCTCGGATGTATAAACAACGTCGTTCGATTCACGGCACTGGGAAGCGATTGTTATCCTCGAGTCGTTGCCGATCGCGGATAATTCGCAATTCACGAGAGCAGCTCCGCTCGTATATCCGTGGCTCTCGACGCTCTTGTGTCGTCGACTCGAACTGGTTAATAGGAAATCGGTATTGTTTGAGCGGAATGCTTTTCGCGTTTCGACTGTTTACTCGCGTGGGAACAGTTGTGTGCTTGAAAATGCAGTTGCTTGTTATTCCGCTGGAGCAAACCAAGTATTTCAAGGGGCTGAGGATCTTATTCTGGCTGTTCTATACGCGGATCGCCGAGGGAATCGTAACGATCTACTTTAATTAAGAAACGAAACAAAAATGAAATATTTTTATTTATGCAGCGTTGTTCGTATTTCGAACCAAAAATTATTTAAATTTATTTGATAAACTATCGATAAGTCGAGGAGAATTGAAATATCGCTTGGACTGTTTGATTTGTACCTTTAATTTTTTACAGTTTTCGCGCATCGTGCGAGCGAAATTTAATTTTATTTGATTAGTTATTTTGAAGTTATTTTTTTTTGCTCGGGAAAATATCTCTGTTTCAACACGTACAATCTATTGTAATGTCGTTAAGTGCGATGTTTAAAAAAAAAAATACTTTCGATAAATACTCGGAAAGTACATATTTAGGAAGCAGCGAATCAGTGACATCATTTTTTATAAAGAAAGAAAACTCATTATTTACTCGAGATAGATAAATCAATGAAATAGCAGCTCGGAGAATTTCATGCTTTACCGGTGCTCGAAGCGCGTATGAAACGAGGTGAAAGCTTTCGAGTGAAGATTCAATCTTGGCTAGTGTAACAATTATATCTGAAGCGGTACGCGTTCCAATCGCTTTTCTAATATATATGCGGAGACTAATTCTTTTTTTGATATTTGCATCGCTTACGATATTGTTGTACTCATTTTCTATTATGTTGCTACGATTGTTCATTTTATTTCAGCAGAGAACAATGTTTGTAAATATAGATAAATATCAATTTTGCTATTCGCAAGAAAGAAATATTTTTTTTATTTTCTAATTTTTCAAACAAATTTTAAATACGGTATATTAATAATAATCTATGTATTTTTTTTTTTTTTTTTTTTTTTTTATATAAATATTAATACATATTCCAAGTAGTTAAAATCTCGAATTATCTGCAAATTTAATTGAAACTAGATGTAAAATAATATTGAAATAAGTAATGACTATATATAAGAGTCACGGAAATGATAATTATATCCGATGTGTAATGCCTGTTATGTAATTCAGAATTTACTTTGTTACAAATACCAACTCGAATTCTGTTTTATATTTAAATGTAGTAAAGCTTATTTTGTAACTTTGATCAGCTTTATAAAATCATATTAAATTTGAATACAATAAGAGGAAAAAAAATTTCTAGCGTTTAATATTTATGAGAAAAACATAATATAATACTATTAATAGATCGATAATGTTATTGAATTACAAGGTTTTTTCCGAGTATAAAATTCCACGCTTGCGATCGATTGAAAATTTTTCGAAGTCCTTCGAAACCAAAAAATTGAAGAATTCTTGAAAGGTTAATTTGATGCAACGAAGTCGGATAACCTTATTAAAATATAACGAACAAAAAACTTGCGCGTCACCGTTACTCTATGCAAAAGCATGAAATTCGTTCTCTCGATCAAGAATCGTTTAAAAAGTAAGGTAAACGAATCGATCCGTTAAATGTCCGAACGGCGAATTGGAACCGAAAAGAAGCTCAATTTTCCGCGTGACGCATCGTTTCCAGCGATAAAGAAGTAAAGCAGCGACTCAATCCGCAAACATCGTTAAAAATTATCTCCTCCACCCGAGGAACAGATTTTTTTATCGCTCGCGCTCGCGTCCTCGAATTCGCGGTGCATAAATTGAGCTGACGAGCGCGTATTCGAGTCGCGAGATAGAGAAAGAGCAAGAGGGTCGAGAGAGAGGGAGAGAGAAGTCATTTAAAATTAAATTCAATGCAAACTAGCACAAATGGCAGCTTGCCACGCGTGCAAACACGAGTATTAGGAGTCTCGCGATATAAACATCGAGCCACCGAGCGGATTTTTATTTTTAACGAAAACGTTCCCAAGCGCGGCCCTTAATTCCCTCGGTAGGCGAATCCAGGCCTGACCCTTTAAAGCGAAAATATACGCGGCACACGTGTGGCAAAAAAGTTATATTTGGTCCAAGATAAAGTATGGTTTTACTTTGCAGCGCAACGTTCGTCGGGTAGGCATCGATTTCTCATATTTAGTTCACAAAGTAACACCAAAGTTCCTTGGTGTAAGCTCGTTTGTGAAACTTAATTCCAGTATGAATATCGACTCGAATCGAGTGTTAAGTCGTAATTAAATCTATCGCTTCTGAAACAAACTACTATCGATGGTCAGTTACCAAAGTATTTCTGAAATCGCGCATTTTATTTTTAATCGTTATGTTTGTCTATGGAATCGTGAAATATATTTCATTCGTAGCCGTAAATTTATTAATATGCCAATATGGAATTATGCAATTTTCGCTGAATGAATCGAATTTTCAAAATAAATTAAAAAATAATCAATGGAAATTTATAACTATGAAAATATAACTAAATATGTGTCAATAACTATGAATATAAAAAAATTATTTTTCGATACGTTGATCTCCGTATTTCTATTTTATCATTTCTTCTGTATATGCTATAATTGAAAAAGATTAATAAAATATCGAAAGAATAAAAATTTTTAATAATTCCATTAACATTATTTTAAAGTATTTAAGGAAACTGCACTCGAATCTGAAATAAGTATATTGCTTCATCTAAAATCTGCAATAACGCGTAAGGTAAATTCAATATATAATCAAATAACTATTTAAATTTTTTAATAATTTTATTTGATATATCAGCTCGTAACTGTAAATAAATATTTTTTAATAATTATGATATAGGAAATAAAAAAAATGTATTTATTCGTCAACCTGATCTTTACATTTTCACTTTGTTATCTGCATTTATTATTTGTATATTGTATATTTAAAAGTGATTGATTAAATATCCGAGAGGCTAAAAAGTTTTAATCATTTCACGAACGTTTATTTGAAGTATTTGAGAGCACTGTGATCAAGACACAGTCTTTAAAATAATTCATATAAAATATGTGATAACGCGCAACATGAATTTGGTATTTTAAATTAAATTTAAACATTTTAAACACTTTTTAGAATTTTTTTAATTATGAGCTTTTATATTCTAATTCTCAGAATTATGAAGAAAAAATTATCAATGAATTTTTACTTTGAGTATAATTTATATACGAAAAATAATTATCAAAATGCAGAAACAATCGTTTGGTTAACATTCGCAACATCTGTAATGATTTTTGGAGCTTATAACCGATGAATTCCACGTATATGATGCAACGAATACGTTTTGAGGTTTATTCTAAAAGTATTGCGAAGTCGATTATTTTCATAAGAGGAAAGATAAAGGTAACAACCAATTAATTTATTAATTTGTGTATAATAATCATTAAAGAACGACTAAAATTTCAATTTCAATTACAACTTAAAATTCAATCATTAAATTTTATTTCTTTTTATAAATGTCAATTGTCATCAATTTTTATACTGTAGCTTAGACAATTTTTAAATTTACGATATCGTTAAAACATTTTTAAAAAATGTTATATAAATTATAAAAGTTTTTATTGATAAAATATTTTTGTTCAATTATTTTAACAGTTTTACAAAATTATAAGTCAAATGCATACGTACAATTTAATATACTAAAAAACAAATTTCAATTTATAAATCCATAAATAATACGAAAAAGAATTATCTTTCAAAAACAGATACATTTTATTCAATGGAAAATAAAAGTTTAAATATTAAAGAACACATTTAGAATATGTCTAAACTTTTTATACGAACGTTTGAACGCAGATACATGGAATTGAAATTGTCGATATTCTAACGAAACTTGTATCGTTATATCAAAGTTTATCGATCGGTGAAATTTCAAGTTTGTTTGAATCGTTAAAAGACATTACTTAATGATACATAATTCTCCGTTATTAGTTATCGTTTAAATTGCTGTACAACCGATAAAAATCAGCCTTCGAATATCAACAACGATTAGTTTGAAACGAAAAAACTCGAATCGCATCGTCTATTTAAATTATGCCACTGCGAGTACTTTGTAATATCGTTAGGTGTGCCTTCGGTGCATTAGACCCAACAACATTGCAAAGGGTATTTCTCGTACGCACTCGCATCTATGCCGTGATTATAAAGCCATCAACGCACGGTACAAGTGCCACTAGGCAATAGAGGAAGGCACCAACGCGGAGAACTCGAAAGTGTTTTGAACACTGCGAACTATAAGCGAACTTCTTATAGTTTAACAAGTAGAGAATATTTGCTATATTATTTAACGTACTTTTTTCGTTTGAGTCAACGAATCGGTAACTTTTTTTACCTTAGACGTGTAGGAAGCTAAACAAAAGTTTCCGAACGATAAGAAAATTTATTTATTTTCCAATTAACACATTTAAGACCGTTCGCTATCGTTTAAAAAATTAAACGGAACGTCTTTGTTAAGGCTATCGTGGTATTTCGGTTCTTCCTTGGATTCTTTTGTTATTGTATTCGAGGTTGATCTGGTCGTAAATATTAAATTCCGACGACTCGCTAGCATTAAGAAATTTCTAGTTCTAGCGATCTATTATTAACTTACCAGCCGTGTAAAAGTCTCGTTATAAAAATTTTAATTAAGCCATTAAATAGATGAGACAGTTGAAGGGAAAGGCATCGAGGGGTGCATTCGACAGACGAACAGATATCACTAATAATTAAATCAACTGTTATCAAGCTAAGGATGAAAACCTCCTACGCGCTACGTAAAAAAACCGCGCGTGCGATTTTAGAACATTATCAAAGATTGCCCTAACGGTTAACTTTAGAATGATGCTCGCAATCGAGATGCGCGTAATTCCGTCGACGCGGTGTGGCAGGGATACGCTATCCGTTGAGGTAGCAAGCGATGCTCTTTCTCTCGGATCGATCATCGCTCGTGAAGGGTCTACCCGGAACTCCAGGGTACATCGGAGGGAGAGTAGGTGTCTACACCGCATCCAACGTTCCAACGCGCTCCAACGCTCGAAACCAGAGCGGAGGCATCGTCGAAACTCCGGAAGCTCTAGGATTCTCCGGAGAATCTTCCGTCTTTGTTCCTAGGGTCTCCCACCTCCTCCCGCCCCTCCGACGTCCATTCATTATTGTTGCACGCACAAATGCCAACGGCTGCCCGCGTTTGCGAAAACTTTCGATCTAGTCGCGTCGTCAAAGCGCCCGAATGCTCACTCGACGCTCACTCGACGCTCACTCGAACAAGTTTCGATATTAACGAAAACTGAATCGTATCAATTTCTTTTTCCGGACGACTAGGGAATAACGAGAATAACAAAAATTTCGCGCTGCCAACTTTAGCACAATCAAATTTCTCCTGGGCTGCACGCAACTAATTACTCCAACTCATCAAAGAAGCAGTGGTAGCTGAAAACTTACGAGCGTACAATTGAAGAAGCATCTGCGGTAGCGCTCGATGGATTAAAGCCGCCGACCTTACATCCAGCTGTGCGATGCGCAATTAGTTCTGAATCTTTAGCGGTCCAATTACGCAAGGTGAGTATAGCGCGAATCTCGCTGTTCCGCGCGAACAACTTCTACGAGGCCTCGCAACTCGACGTTCGAGTCCGCGCATCAACCGGATGAGTGCTTTTGGAATAGGAAAATATGTCTTTCGGTCTTTCGGGAGATGAATTTTCCTGATTATGAAGATTCGAGACGAGAAAAATCTTATATCGATTCAAACTTGCTCGATTCCAGACTTTCTTCTTACATCTTTTCTTCCTAGATAATTCCATGGAAATGTTTAAGTAGTTTTATGTACATCTTATTACTGCTACGGAGTCTGTGTAGTTGTTCTTTTAAAGAGACGTTGTTGGGATTTTATCGATTATATTAAATTATTAGCCGTATTAAAAATATCGACGAATTAAAAAATAATTTATAGCTTAAATTATGTAGCTAGTTTTAACTTGTAAGATTTGTTACGAAGGATCTTAACGTTTTATTTATATAGCTTTAACGTTCGATGTTTAATGATTTGTATTTTTGAAATATTACTATTTATAAACATAAATAATTTTTTGAATTTAATTTCAAATCATACGCGAATTATATTTTTCGCTTCGATGTTCGATGCAATAATATTACGAATGGAATTAATTAATTTTTCGAAATGTACTGTATAAACGTTAGAAATGAAAGAATATAAAAGTTATCGTATAAAATTATACAAAAATTATTTTATGAAACTTATAATGTATTTAATAGTTTATAACTTATTTTATAAATAAATTTTTTAGTAAATGATAATAAAAGATATAAATTGTACAAATTTACAGCTTATAGAGTATTTTTAACGTATAACGAAAACACTTTATACATCGTAAAATGTATTTCCAAATTGTTCGACGTCCTAAGTCATTAAATTTTAAGCTTTTAATAAATGAAAGATATTTTATATTTTATTCCACATTTTTTAAATTAAAATTTTGAATTCTGTACTGATTACATATTTCACTCGTTATAATTACATAGTATAATTACATAGTATAATTTAAACAACGAAGCGAATCCCGGTTATATCAATCAATCTGTAAAAAAACGTGTTAAAATTTGCAAAGATATACGATTAAGCGTTCCGTTAAAAATATTAAATAATATTATAAAATGTAATATTTGTAACGGATTGGCCATTGAACCGAAAATCGATGTACCCGCACTTCCAAGCGAATCGGAGTGGAAAGTCAGAAAAACATATGCTCCAGAGGATTAATAAAACAAAATTTCCCATAAAGGAATACCGCAAGGTAGACGCTACACCATCAACTTCCTTATCAGAAGCTCCCTTTGGTCTCCGTAGACCTAATCTCGCTATAGTAGCGCGACCACCTGCATTATATACTCGAGACGCGGAGGGCCTCGTTAAAGGGAATTCTCGACGTAAATAATGATGTTCCCCATCTCGCTCTCACTCCATCTATCTATCTAAAAATAGAAATCCGTAGCCACAGGCGGGCGTAGCGACTTTGAAGTCCGGGAGAAGAGGGAGAAGAGAGATGGAGAGTGTAAAAGAAGACGAAAAGTCTAAAGGGACATCGAGTGGTCGTTGCAAGCACAAGTTGTTGCGTCTCTCCTCTCGCTCTCTCCTTCTCTTCCCTTCCCTTCCCGTCCCTTCCCGTCCCTTCTCCTCCTTCTCCCCTTATTCCATTCTTTCTCTCTCTCTCTCTCTCTCTCTCTCTCTCTCTCTCTCTCTCTACCGCTGTCTCGGTAAAGGGACGAAGAAAGCAGTGGCCTCGTTTGTGGTGGGCGATGGCACGACGAACCTTGCGACGAGTCGATAAAACAGACTTTGAATATTTCCCCTTTACTCGAGAGCTCAAACTTCGCGCGTGTGATTGAAACCTTGGATCAGGGTTGCATGACAAAACTTGATGCCGACTTCGCCGAGCTCGATCGATCCAATTTATTTATAAAAGGTCAACTAACTAGAATTAATTTCCTTTACGCATTTATTTATTATTTTATTCGTTATTCGCCTTGAAATTTCGCTGTTATCGAAGTAAGCTTTCGGAGGAATTCCTTTTATGAAATAGACGTCTCGTTACAATTAAACTGAATTATTACTCTACATCGGTGCACGCGAAACATAATACCATGTTTCGCTGATCCAATTTTTTTCGTTTTATTAAATATCCGTTGCTTTATGAAGGAATGGTTGGATATAAAAATCAGTCTACCATTCATTGCGTTTTATTTTAATGTAAGGAAAATAAAAGCGAAATAATAAGCGACGCTAAATTCCATAACTGATCGGAGCTCGAATGTCTTGATCGACAATTTTATTCATTGTTGGAAGATCTTTGAAGTCTAAGAAAGGTAAAAAACAGACACAAACGCGATGCAAAGGTTGACGATAACAGATACATTTGGATTGTGCGTAATGAAAGCGATACCCGATTTTGGGATATGAAACTACAGGATTTTACAAAAGGTTGAAGGAAACGTTGTTACTCCAACTCTTGCTCGCATATTTTTAATGTGCAAAAAATTATATTATCTATAGTACATACATATTACATTACATGTATATAACATGTGCGAACGAAACGAATAAAAGAAATTTTGAAGATAAAAAAAACTCGAGAAGATTATTTAAAATACATGATAGGAAATGCATTGTTTCTACCTGATATTTGTTGAAATTTGAAAGTGTATCTTTAGTCCGTAATTATTTAGAATAGTTTTTACACTGGTTTTTGGCTTAAAATGTCAACCATTTTACCAGATGCGTTAGAATCAACAATACGAGATTTTTATAGGGTGCTTTTATTCTAATTATTATTCACTTATTTTATAATTTTAGTAGCCTTATTTAAAAAATACTATCGAGTACAATTTTTTTTTGAACGCACACGATGAATCGATAAGTAAAGAGAGTAATACGTTATTTTGTACCTTTAGCGCATAGATTTATATTTTTTCTGATCTATACGTACGCGAAGATTTGTTTTAAATTTTCCCATACAAAAATATAATCATTCTTAAATCAACCGTTTTATAGAATTATGTAAACGTATAGTATTACAAAAATATAAATCTCTTACGAAGGTAAGAAATTTACCGTAAAGTGAAAATTATCTTTTAATAATTTCATTTTAAAATATTTTTATAATCGGTAATTTTTAATATTGATTATCGAAAAGTGTTTTATATTAAAAAATATACCTGTAGATTAAAAATCAGGAATAAATACAAGAGTACATTATTTCAACGCTATTAGAGATATATTATTGAAAATAATAGGAATACAACGTTTTAAATAATTTATCCTTAATAATTCTAAGTTATAACGATACTCTTACGCACGTTGCTTTAAACTTTTCAACGTTGTGTAACGAATTTTAGATTTTTTGCTACACAAGATGGTATTTCTCATAATTATTATGATTTTATTCCGTATACCTGAATTTTTTGAGAAATATTATGTAATATTTATCGCATACAAACGGTGATCACAGATAGATGGAAACGCCACATCGACCGGTGTGACGAAGAAAAAATGACAAGTCTAGAAGATTACCGATGATTCGGGTGCGATGAACGTGAGACAAGGAAACGATGAGAAGCCGTCTAGACGATAAATTATGTACGCACGTGTGCATACGCACAGGCGTACCTGTAGAAGTCGAACCGCGGTCCTAGGAACAATGAAAGTCCGGGAAGTGTCATTTCCACTGGATCTTTGTAATTTCCTCGAAGCTAAGACTTAGAGAAGCATAGAAGAGTCAGACACAAACGAGTCTGCAAAGTATACTCGGATGCAACTTGCGAATCCGCAAAGATGCTACGAATCGACGACGCAGGATATTTTATTACTTTGGTGATTGGTTATGTATTACGAAACAGCAACGAGGAGAAAGTCGCTGTATCTGCACCATTGATAGATTCAGAGAAGGCAAGAAAAAATAAAGAGAGAGAGAGAGCGCGAGAGAGAATATAAGAAAGAGGTAGAAAATTTATCGGTAAAATAAGAGGACAGTCACGTCACGTTAATTATGCGTTAACAGCCTTACATTACAGTCATCGATGCAAATCGTATGCAATACGTTCCAGAGAGGTTTCGCGTTAATTGTGCTTCCACTTTTCTCCTGTCTCGGTGGTATCGTTCTTGACACTGTCTAATTCAACGTAATGGTCAGCTTGAAGGTTCTCGGTCCCTTGTTTTCCACTTTACATACGAATCAAATCCCACGGCTGGTCGGGAGAACTCAGCGGCAAACTTCCGGCGGTTCGCTACGTTTCAGTTAAGTTGACGCGACAACTTTCAATTTTGTCCTGAAAATACGCAGAAATATAGGATTTTAGAAGCGAGCGACGAAGGTTCGACTTTTATTTACCGTTGAACTGTTTTTCAGTATATTCTCGACCTCTTTACTTTCGCGGATGTTGCGCCTTTCCTTTCATTTCGCCTTGGCACTTTTTATCTCCCTTACATTACGACGTCAGCAGGATTGAAAATTTCGAGGACTGCGGTCACACCGACTACTTTCTGGGCAATTAGAATGCAAAAGTTGCAATCCGACGCGAAGAACGGTCTCTTTGGATACTTTGTAAGTTTATGCTTAATAAGAAAGTTTTCATTGAATTAAGATACTTCGAAACTTATGATTGTACAATAAATGGCTAAAAGTGTATTTAAACATTTTCTACTCGTTTAAGTTTTTATAAATAACTATAAAGAATATATATAGCTATTGCAAAGAATAAAAATGATTTTGAATAAAAACAGTTTTGAGAATTATTGATTCGAGCACCGCGAATTCTCGTGATATAAAAGATTCGTGTTTTATCCAAAACAAACGCCAATTAACTCGGAAACGCAAGTTGTTGAATTTTTGTGAATTTTTAGACTCGCGTCGATCGGATGTCCTTAGTGCAAAATACATAACTACACTGCAACTGAATCAAATCGATGGGTTGGGCTTGTAAATACAAAGATGCTGGTTCTACGAGATGTAGCGATGCGTCGTTGCTAAGATACGGTTTATCACAATTTTCATTTAATAACCATTATAACGAGACTCTATCGAATTTGAAAGTTATTTTTTCTGTTAATTGTGAGCGTTATGCAAACGACATCCGTTAAATGAATTTTGTTATTATATTTTATACTTAAATTAATTTCAAATTATTATTTTAAAATTTCAAGAGATATTTGTACGAATCTATGTTAGTTGAGGCAAAGTATGGTAGAATTAAAGTATCGTTGGATATCGAATGTACCGATATATATTTAGTTTAACGTGAAAGTTTTACTTTTAATATCGATGCTTTTTAGGTATAGCATGGATGAAATTTGAGTGCTAGGAATAATGTAAGAATAAAAAGTAAATACGACGGAAAAAGCTATTATTATTGCTAGTAATAAAATATTATAAAAAAATTAGCAATATTTTACAGAATTTAAGATCTTTATTCTGGATTTTTCTTAGATGCAGTTTAGTCTCGGATAATCCTAGTTGAGTATCATCCTAGAGTGTAAATGGGGTATTAGTCAGTAGTAAAAGTATTTCTTTTCTTATCGAACGTTGTTTTTCAAGCGCACATACAAGAAATACAAGTATTTTTATATTAAACGACGAGTAAAAGAAACTTCTTTTCTCGCGAAAATCGATTGTTCAAATACACTTGTATCTTATAATCACTTTACTTATAAATTTTTAATTGTTTGATTAATTGAATTTATTTTTCTTTTTTGGTTTTATTTATATTAAAACTGTAAAATTCTAACAATATTTAAAAAATAATTAAAATATTTGAAGTTTAACTTGAAATAAGACCTTTATCGTTATTAATAAATAAATTATTACTCTTTATTATCGCAAGTAGATAATAATAAATACAAATATGAAATATATTTGACACTTCTTTGAGAGATGCGTAGTTTATTTTGGTTGATTATTTTATCATGAACTTTTCCCGAAGATCCATCCACGTTATAGTATATTCGCTGGCATTATTTCTTTAAAGTAGCGCTTTGCACATCGTAACAAGGGAGCCGTGCAGTGGCAACCAAAACTGTTTTATTCGGATAAGTTTTAAAAAGACGAAAATAAATATTGCCTTTGATAGTGCGCCGCCTCGGACGGGATGAAAATAGAACGTTATATCGGGGTGGATTTCGCATTTCGATGTTCTTCTGCTGCTACCGTGGATCGCATTTCGATTTAATAACTGTCGGTCCGCGTACCCGTGTCAATCCGTATCTCGCAGAAAAAGCTATGAGATTTAGGAAAAAGGAGGAGCGGTGCGCGTGAAAAAGTGAATAGTTACAAATCGTGTACAAAAATTGTATCCAAGGTGTGGAATGTTTCAGAAATTCCTAATATAAATACAGCATTAAGAATTCATATTTTTCGAAAAATTGGTATCATGGTTAATTTAGGAGAGAATCAAATTAGATAATTTATTTTGTTATTCAATTATTAAAAGTATCGTAACTTTTTTATATTTTGAGTATTCACAGTGAAGGTATTCGTTTGGTATCGGTCATTTTCTAAAGTACATAAATCCGTTGGTAACGTTGGCGACCTTGAAATAGCCCAATTCTAATCGGTAAGTCGCTTTCGAATACGTAACACCTTTTTAACACGCATTGTCTAATATCGATGTTAGTTTTAAGTAAAACGTTGTATCGATAAAGTACTTGACCTTAAAAGATATAAATATTTGAGCGCCTGCCTTTATCGATGTGTTAAAGGAGTTGTTGAGCAGAGTCGGTAAAGGAGGAAGAAAGGAACGAGAGAGAGATAGAGAGAGAGAGAGAGAGAGACAGTCAAGTCTCCTATAATCGCTAAATCTCGTGACTCTGTTCAATATTCGCTCTTCTAGATCCGCCACTGGGAACGTTTTTGCTCGTTCGCATGCCTTCCTCTCACCACGGTATAAGCCATTATAGTTTCTGACTTTCGACGACGTCTGGCGAATGGGGAGTTGGGTAAATAGGATGCATGGAAGCTAATCGCGATTTATGCCTGTTTCGCGGAAATACGTGCAGTGATGCATGCGGGGAATGCAAGGCAGTCGCTAGAAATTTCGATAACTCGGATCTAGAAGTTGAAGCTTGTAGTACGCACGAGATAACTCGAAAGGTATCATGGGAAAGTTTGTTACAGCTTTTCAAGAATAGCTTTTTTGGTGTGCTGAATTGAATGATAACGAGAAACCGATTGGGAAGTAAATAAATGATATATCCTGATTAATGTTTCCCAACTCTGATAAACTTTATTAAGCTTCGAAGATTTTGATATTTATGGGTATGGATGAATATTAATTTATCGAGGTTTTTCGAGAAATCCTAAATTGAGAATAAAATTTGAATAAGAAATTTTTTTGTCTCGTGTGAAAAGATTAAAACAGGAGTTGCAAATTTCTTCCGTAGTTTTAAAAATATTAGAATTCTCTTTTGAAAAAGGTGGATTGCGATTATTTTTAAAATGAAAAGAGGAAAAAAGTGCGAAGTAATGAAAAGTGATATAAAAAAAAGGCTTGTACCTTTAACTTATGCACCGTTGAAATCAGTTACAATGTCTTAGTACGCATTTCGCCAAGTTTATAAATGAAATAAGGAAGTAGTTATCCGGATTATGCTAATTTTATAATGTAGAAAATAAGCAAGGTCCTCTGTTTTTTCACGGATAGTTAAGCAGACACGTTGTAGCAATCATTTAAGCTAACTGTGTTGTCGTTGAAAAAGGTTTATTTTTGCATGCGTAAACACATTTGCACATAATCAGTTGGAAATTCCTACGATCGTTAATTATATTATTTTTATTACGCAACAATAACTCGATTACCCGAATAAGTGCTTTTGAATTTTGTAACGAAGCACTAATTTTTTTTAAAAATTTGGAATGTTTAGTAAATTATGGTTAATCATAATACGAAGATCGTTCGAACGAACGTAAAAAGAAATATCGGTCGATCGATGAATTATGTTTAAATTTAAATTAGAAAAAAATTATAGTATATTAAAATTGAAATAATAATGTTATACGAAAATAATTATATTTAGTACGAGAATTATATTTTAAATGTTTTATTCGGTCAATTTAATACAATACAACTTCTTAAAAAAATTTGAATTTTATTAATTGAATTTATAAAAGACTCCAAATCATTCAAAGTGCATATATTAAAATTAATTTATAAGTATAACTTTTGAAATCTCGAGATTCGAAGCTCCGAATCACGATATTATCGTTTGTACGGAATACATTAGGTACGTATTATCTTCGTGTGACCGTAATGCATTCGCGTTTGAATGGTAAAATCTCGATACTACTTCTAAAACTGGATCCTTTGTATACGCGATCCTTTGTACATCTATCGCCGAACTCTGCGATCTTTCGCGACTGAAAAACGCGAAGAAGTCTCTCGTAACACGAATCTCTCGTCATCGAATAGTAATTTCATTCTCGTCGATTCGGAGACTGAGAAAAATGTCTCAAAGTACGAGCAGCACAGGCGAGCACGAATCCTTCAATAAAATACGGAGAATCGATGATGCGATCGAAACAGTTTCGTGCGTTCGTGGCAATTAATTTTAATTGTCGACAAATCTCAACGAGTACGAGGGAGAGAGCGAGAGAGAAAACGAGAGTGTTTGGAGAATAGTAAAGGGTGAGGAGGAAGAAAGAAGGAAAAGAGGGGGGGAGCAAGATAAGCTTTACATCTCTCTCTCTCTCTCTCTCTTCGCTCTTCTTTGAAGTCGAACGGGATGTTGGCGAGAAAGAGCGGAGGTGCGGTGTAGCGATTGATAGTCGCGGAACGAGGCAACGGCTAAGGATAAGGAAGAAAACGAGGTGGAAGTAGGAGGGAGTAGTATACATGGCTGGCAGAGAGATAAACTAAGTGTGTGCTACTGCGCAGAAAAAGGTTCACTCTTGATAGGGCGGAAGGGGAGGAGGTATCGAAGAGAGGAACGAAACGTGGAATCGCAAGCCGCTCTCGCTGCGTATATACGTATACAGGCTCCAAGCGAGATATATAGAGGAAAGAGATATCGAGGAGATCGTGGAGAGTGACTGCGAAAGGAGGAAACGGACGCTATACTGTGTTGTGTAAAAAAAACACGCGCGCAGAAAAGGAAAATAAGAAGAAGTAAAGGTGGAGCTCGATTTTTCAAGCTGATGTTTTTTCCCTGTTCAGCCCCTTATTTATTCCTTTCAAAAAGTACACGCTCGGATCTGCTCTCTCCTACTTGCTCTTTTGTCTTCGTCTTAAAACAGGAAAGGCTTTTGCTTTGCCATTATTCACATCGTTAAAAGTTTGCTCGTACATCGAGTAATTGTATGTAAGCATGTAGCGAGCTTATTGCATCATTTTGCGTTGAATAATTTTGCATAGGAGCGCGTATCCGTCGTATCTCGGCCCCCGATACTCGCCGTCTCGCTAAATATGTATTTATCTACTTACCCGTTTACAGACGTTGATTCGTTTAACGAATCGACGAGTTCTGAACCAAGAAACCGTCCCTTCTTAAAAATACTCTCCGAATATTCGAATATTCGATCGAACCGAACGTTACAGTTTGAAGATCGCGATGTAAACTCGCGCGTAATTGTTATTACCTGAGACGGCGCGCGTCCTTGAAATAAAATTCCGCGTGCCCAACCATCGATGCGCGTATTTCCTGTGTTATCTACAGCGAGAAAGAGAATCAAAGAACGCGCAAATAAAATAAAAAGATTAACATTATTGTCAATAGTAATATCGAGCAAGGCGAATATCACGCAACGAAAGTGTGGTCTCGACTACTTCGGTGGTAAACAAACGCTAGGGTAGAAAGAAGTGGAGATAAACGCAGAAAAAGGGGAATAAAAGCGAAGCAAGGAAAATAAACAAGACAAAGAGCGAGACAGGCACATAGAATGCGTACGTGCCTTGGACCGGACGAGATTCTCATTCAAGGTCGTTGGCGACGAGAGCGAAAGTATAAAGTTTGTCTGGGATGGGAAAGAGGGGGAGAGAGAAAGGAGCCGCGAAAAAGAGGTAGGACTGGAGATAGATAGATAGATAGAGAGAGCGAGAGAGATGAGATCGCAAAAAGAGGAAAAGCCGAGTTGAACTTGCAATGTATAATATTATTCCTCGAGCATACGAGTCTCTTATTGATTGTACTAAAAAAAATATAATAATGGTTCGATGTTGTAATGGAGAAGAAGCAATGAGATCGATCACGAAAGGATATTAAAAATGGCGTCTATACTTTATTAAATACCGATTCTACCAAAACACGATTCTTTAGTTATTATTTAAACCTTGCGAGCTTTTTTTAAGAAAATTATTTAAACCGTATCGTTCCATTAAATTTGTGTCTGCTATTTTTGCATTGATTTTTTAAAATAAAATTTATACGATATTTACACAAAATAAAAATAAAGCGAGATAATTTCTAAATCAATTCGTTTATAATTTTATCGAACGGCGTCGGTGTGATAGCATTTTTAGCTCGACGTAATTAATTTTACATTATTAATACACCGATTTTTAAATATAATTTTGAAAACGTGGTATTATTATTATTATTTATTAAATCGCTGACAATGTAAATGGATTTGTATCTATTATTTGTATTTATTTAAACCAATTAAAACGCATAAATGCTAGTCTATATATTGGTAGACATTTTTGAACGGTTCAAAAGAATGAAAATAAAGATCTTGGTATTTTTAACAGAGTTGCTTATCCACCATAATTATACGAGATCCAAATATTACCTTGAACGAAATGTATATAAAAGATATTTCGACCCTAATAAAAGCAAAAGAAAGAAGCACCTCCGCGCAACAATATCAAATCGCGTACTCTCATTTTGTCGATATCATCCTCCATATAGTTTCGTGTTCTCGGATCGTTTCTCTCGCTTTCTCGTTACCCTGGCCATTTCGGAGTCACGCGGTCACCGCAAAATTGCCTGACCTTACCCAACTTTGCTTGCGGATCTTTGTCTTTTGCAAAATTGCCTGCACTTTGGTTCTTCTCCTCCCCTTATTTTTAACACATACGCACATAAATTCGTACGTTCACAGTACGAACACGACGCTTTAAAAGTTCGCGCTCGTTCCTTTCGTCTTCAACGCTTTTTCGCGAATTAATACACCATCCACGCGATGCTAGCCTTTTCTTTTATTGGTCTTTAATATATTTGACGTTTTGACGTAGAAAGAAGGGGTAATTTACGCGTAATGCAAACGTTGAACACGTGCAACGCAATTTTATGAGTCGACATATTTGCTCGGACGTCAAAATGAAACTATCGAGCTGCCGAGACGTCGGTATAAGTGCCGGTACAACTCGACGGAAAATATTAGCTTGGCCCGCAGACAAAAGTAACTTAAGGATAATTGAAAGGTATCGTAGGTATCGTTAATAAAGCGCACACTGTACAATGATTATATTAATGAGATAATAAATCTATCGAAAATTCATGGGACAATTAATCGAATTAATTGAACTAATGCTTTGCAATGTATAAGCTTCGAATATTTCGTACGGATAGAAAAGCCAAGTTAGCTCCGATAACTCGAATAATTTTAATTTTAACTACAAATAGTGCATCTGGTATTTGTTTATTTCATTATTTATTCAAGACAAATTAATAGAGCATATTTAAATAGTGAAATTTTCCATTAAAAATATATCAATCGCTAAATTATAATTATAAATTAACTAATATTATTAATCGATATAACCTTATTATGTTTCGATAATTTTAGAGTGAAATAATTTGTTGATAAATTATGTATCAAATATAATTTATTCGATAAAGCGTACTTTAAGTTTTGTTGGTACATTCTTAATTCTAATGAATTTGAAAAATATTTCTTCAATGAGAAACTTGTTTAATTTCACTTACTATATTCTATATTAAATACTTTTATTATATATTTTCCTTAACGTTCGAAACGATGTCAAACCTGATAAATATTTTTCGAGCATATTTTTTAAAATAAAATTGTCGAATAATTTGGAAAATTGTTACGATTGTATTATATATGATTTGTTCGTTAAGTAGGTTATCTGTAATTGATAAATATTAACAGATTATATATGAAATAAATGTAATATATAAAAGATATAAAAAGATGTGGAAAGATATAGAAAGATATAAGAAGATATAAAAAAAATATAAGAGCATTCGATGTAATATCGTTATTACACGTATGAGTTACAACTGCATTTTTATATGGCGATAAGTCATACCATAGCGCACGAAGAAATATTTGTAAAATACTGATAAGACAAGCATCGCATTTGCAATTTAAATTTACGTAGTCGGATAAGATTTTCATGCGGATATTATTACAATACTCGCTTACTCTCTCGCTCGGACCTGTCTTATCGAGAATATCGTTGAAAGAAATAGCACAAAATACGGAATAAAAATAATAGGGAATTTAATAAGAGTCGGGCAGCGCGAGATGTAGGACATATTTAAATATTTCCATACGATTATCGGATTTTTGTCTCGAGAATTCAATTACGCGAAATGATTGTTCTTCGGGCTTACAATTAACTTATAAATCGAGTTCTCGCTACACAATACACAATAGCAGGATAAAAACGGGCCCGAGAAATCCGACCTTTTATCAATTCTTAATAAGTTTTAACTATTTTGCAAAGGATGGATAAGATCTCGAATTCAATATGCA
Organism: Dolichoris vasculosae; assembly: GCA_018907195.1. NCBI lineage: Eukaryota > Metazoa > Arthropoda > Insecta > Hymenoptera > Agaonidae > Dolichoris > Dolichoris vasculosae. The sequence continues at coordinate 6,411,828 of JACCHY010000003.1, forward strand.
GCTTTTCCATCAGCTCGCTTGGGATGCACTTTATTATTTCGTGCGTTAAGTACGTGACGGTTGGCACGATTGCTTTCGCTTATATTGACATTGGTATTAAATGATCGGCAAACCGATGGCATTGCGAGGAAGTTCTTGGACTTGCGGCCGACGCTAAGCGGGGCTTTTAACGCCGGTGCCGTCGTTGAATCGTGGAAGGGAGGAACGACTCGAGTATTTCGTACAAAAACACTCGAGCTCTACTTTTCTAACAGCTGATGCCCGCGCGGTTTTTCTTGCGCTGCGGTAAGAAAACGTTTTCCCTGTCCGTCCGTCGCAAGTATGTCGAGAGCCTCGTTAAAAGCTAGGCCGTCTCGGAACGAGGACGGAATCGCGAATAAAGAGGACGATATTAAACGATTAGCTTCGAGCCACTGGCAATTTTTTTAATTTTTTAAAGCCAAAGGAACGTTTTAGCGCTCCTCCACCGGAATAAATCTATCTCGTTTCGTATCGAGAAGCGAAAAGACTGCCGACCAGGAAATGAATAATCATGAAAAACAGGACGCACAAATAAGAAGGGAAACGAGTAAGAAATAAACTTTATTTGCTTTTCTTCGTATTCCCCTCGATTCGCCTACAAAAGCGTCTTCCCTTTATCTCCTCGACCCAATTCTAATGGGCGTTCATTTTTTGCCTCTACCGAAGGTCACTGGAATCTCGCTCCAGCTGAATCTTCCCTCTGGTTCGTAATCCTCGCAGCCTCGATACCAGGAACGCGAATATTTTCCTTTTTTCTCATCGCGACTATCGCCGTTGTCGACTCGTCCTCCTCGGAAATTTATTCGTTGATCGGTGCTCGAAGAAATCGCTTTAACACGGTGACCTCGGGCGACCAAACCAATATCGATCGAGTGTTGCGATTCGAATGCATTTTTAAGTTTTAAGCATTGTTTCGTTGTTGGCGTTTGTCGCTACCTCGTCAACATTTAACATTAAATATTAATTTATGCACTAGCTCGATACATTTTTTAATTTACGACTTGTGAACCTTCATCCAATGATTCTACATAATCTTCAATGTCGCTTTTTAATCTCGAATTTTAGCCCAAACTTTATAATCTGTTTCCAATTCTATTTTCATTGTGATAGTATCGTAATATCGTATGCTTCTAATTAATACATCAATCGACGATAATATATCGATTTCTGTGATTTTTCTCCAAAAATTATCGACTGAATCGAAACACAATTCAAGATTTAACTTTAATTTTATGAATAATTTTTTATTCTTTAGTAAATTCTCTTCGTCGAAAATAAATAACATAGAAAATTCATCGACAGTTTTTCAGTATCTTGTAAATAACCAAAAAATAGAAAACCAAAATAAGAATAACCGTTAAAATAATCGTAAAAATTAAAAATTCTTTAAAGTGTATTTTATATAAAATGATTATGTAACGAACGATGTAATATCATGCAGTATTATTTAAATTTTATTTTGGAAAAATAAAAATAAATCCAATAGCGACAGGTATTAAGCGATGATTATAAAAATCATGTATACATGATAATTTATACCGTAGCTTCCTAGATAATTTCAGCTAAGAATTTCATTATCATTGACTTAATATCATTATCAATTCATGCGCAGATTAGGATTTGGTTCTGTGACACAACAAAACACGTCAGAAACAAGCAAAGATCATCCTACGCTCATCCTCCATCTCCTTATAAACGAAAGCAGGCAAAATATCTCTTTATTTCTTGCTTCGTCATTCTCTCTCTCTTTCTCTTTTGCCTCGCGCGACACGATACGACACGACGCGAGAGCGCAACCTCGACAGTCCGGGGCCGTCGAACTCGCGAATAAAATGTGCCGCGAGGTCAATGATTACGCTTCCAACTCTCTCCCTGCACACGCACGCGCGCACGCACGCACGCACGCACGCACGCACAGAGAGTGAATATTAACACGCGCGCGTGCGCAAGACACACGCAAGACAAAGTTTTCTCTCTCTCTCTCTCTCTTTTTCCTCTTCTCCGTTCCAATTTTTCACGTAATTCATCTCTGTGTGCCTTTATTTGCGTCAAACGCGTACGCGCTCGTGTGTTTCCTACATCCCGAGCGGTGCATTAGTTATAAATCAAATCGTTTTTATCGTAAATTCCTTTTCGTTTCGATGTCATTTTGCTGTGATTTGCGTTAGGCGTGGTTGATTCGCTATTCTCGTTATTCTCGTCGTTCCTCTAATTTCTGATCTATATTCTTGTTTTGTTTTTAATTTAATTTCCTATTTAAATCTAACGATTTCAGAGAAATAAGTTTCTGATTTTCGATCGGTTTTTATTTTTGCGAACTGTGATTCCTGCAAAGATTTATAAAGGCATGCTTGCGGATTTAATGAGATTAGTCGGGTTTAAGTACTCGTTCACCGAACAAAATACAAAGAAAATTACGAGTAACTTAAGCCGAATTGCGATGTCGGTGTTGTAATACTTGTATCATTATAACGTAATTAGTCTATAATTCTTTGGCTGTTTGCAACACGTGAAATTCTGGACACTATTTTCGTTAATGGTACACGTTCGAACGTATAATTCCTTTGTTTTTATATTTGCATTGATATTGATTTTTTCTTAATTTTCGTTTACAGCTGACGTAACGATATATTTTGAAATTTGAATCGAATTAATAGCTGGAAAGTTCGCATATATGTAGCGTTAAACAATTACATTTTGTTTTAAATGTGAATTTTTTATATTTTAATAAGTTATTCTTTTAAAAAAACGATAAAAAATATTTATAAATTTAAGAGAATTCATCGTTCGAGATCCGGTACGAAACGTAAAAATTATAATGGTTTTGAAATATCGAAAATAAAGCTATTCGTATTTTCTTTGTAAGAGTACGAATAAAATTTGAAATAATCGTGTCTAAATAACGAATATTTTTTGAGTTAATTTTATATCCTTTTTAAATTGAATGAAAATAAATACGCGTAAAAATAATTTGTGATTTATTTATTTGCATTTTTCAAATGTTTGAAATATTTATACAGTGCTTTCAAATTATTTGAAACATAATTCGACCAACACGAATGAATCGTTATTTTCTCTTCGGCAAATAATATCGAAAATAGAGTAAAATAAATTAATGTATCAACGATTGATATTAGTTTATATTCGACGGATTCGACGGCTTTTTTATTAAATATAATTTTTAATTAAATGCTAATTTAAATCTCTCCGTATCGATATAAATAAATAAATAAATACATATATAAATATTCATCGTTCGATCGATCGTTGAAGAAAAAATAGCGTTTTCCAGCGAAGAAACGAAAATAAATTTTTTGTAAAAATTGGAAACTAAAATTCCCGTGGTCCGATGTGCGGTATGGCCAACCTGCCTTCCATAACCTGGACCGTATTATCGGAAAAATTTCGCAAAAATTCGCAAAAATTCGCAAAAATTCGCAAAAATTCGCAAAAATTTGGATAATTTTCGCTAATTTTCGCCAGCGAGCAAAGTTTTTTATTCGATTCGAGGACGGTTAAAAGTGCTTGGTCGCGCACAATTGCGTTGTTTAAATTAGCGCTAGTTACGGGCCCGTTTAAATATCCGCTTAAATATCCGCATAAATATCCGCTTAAATATCCGCTTAAATATCCGCTTAAATATCCGCTTAAATATCCGCTAAAACCGCACTCTTCGCGAGCGATTCGTCCTCGGAACTTGCGGCTCGAAAGACGAAACAGCGGAGCCTAAATTAAAAACGGTGCGCACTCGAATTGTCCCTATCCCAACAGCGTCGCTCGAGCCGAGCGTCGGCACTAGAGTCCGAGGCAAAACTCGCGAGGCCCGAGCGGAAGGCCGAGCCGTAAATCGCGCTCGAGAGACAAAGGCGGCAGAAAACGCGTTAGCGAGTTACATCGGCTGCGCAGGAGGAAAGGAGTTTAAAAAGAGAGAAAAGAAGTCCAACCGCGTAGGAGGCGAGAGAGTGTCAAGCGCGAGTTGTGCAAACACGCAGGAGTTTCATTTTCCATTTCGTTCGGTGCTGCTCGACGTTCCTCGTAGTTCCCCGTCGTTCCCCGTCGTTCCCAGTCGTTCCTCGTCGTTCCTCGTCTTTCCTCGTCGCTGATCGTCGCTGCTCGTCGTTGGAGTGCAGGCGATTAAACTTCGTCCTAAATCTCTAATCCCACGGCTGCCGTGATATTTTCCGCCTGGCCGAGCGATCGTTGCTAATTGCTTGTCGCTGCGTGAGAATGCATTATCTTTGCGTCACGTGATTCGGGTAATCGATGCCGTCACCAGCGATTCCGACGTCGAGCCACGTACCGCCTTCCGCTCCCGACTATTTAAATTTCCTTTGGCTCTCGCTCTCATTATCTTCTTGTGCTTATTATGCGCTCTACTCGAATGTAACATTCCTCCTCCGAACGCAGAAACAAAAACTCGTGTTATTGCGCGTCTACCTAAATCGAGTCCTGATGGGCGGGAAAAACGGATTGTACCTCTAAGATAAATCATCTCTGTATGTGGGTTAAGTAATTGTTACGTTTTAGAATAAAAATAGAAATAGGATGATACGGAAGATAGCACGCGAAATTATGTGCTTCCGTTAAATCTAGATATCCGTGTTTAACTTGGAAAACTAAAAAATATATCTCGGTTTTAACGGAATTTTAGTGATTTTTAATGGATCGTTAATTTTTATATATTTTTCGGGTGTATAATTTGAATTCATTTATCCCAATATCTGCGAATCGATAACAGATTTTACGAATAAGAAACCAATTCGTCTTTTAAGTAATATATATATACCGCGACTTCGATATTCATCTTATCGTGATAAAATATTTATGGATGCTTTATTTTATTAAGCATTATATTTAATCCACTCAATGTAGATATTTTACGGCACCGAGATACATCACCAATGATTTATAATTTTTTGAAAATAATCTATTTATCTTTATTTTTTTAGTAAAAAAATACATTACGAATGTATTGAATTATGTGTTATTATTTAAGTGCACGAAGTTTCGTAGACGTATCGTTACGAGTCGTTATTACGAGTAGAATTTTTACTTGTATGCTCTTTTCGATTCGATAACCGAATAAACGAAGAATCGCAAAAATATCATTGGTCGATAGACGCATCGAGTGCTTTTATTCGAATCATCGAAACGATAATTTGTTTTGTATCGATGCTCTTTAAAAAATATGATAATCGAGTAATTATTTCTGCTTATTTGATAACAGTTACGTTAATAAATATTATTATTAATTTACATCGATATTAATTAAATTTAGTAGATTAAATTTATTAGATAAGATTGTTATTATTGATTTCTTTTGCTTATCGATTTGCAATAAACCTTATTTTACTTGACTTTACGGGATTTTTTTATGTTTAAAAGAAGGACAAAATAACTTTCAACGGACGATTATTAAATTTTTAATTTCACTATTATATTTTTGTTTCCGATTTCTTAGAAATTTCTAGAATAATTGAAATTTTTTAATATTAAATCTAAAATTTTGATCATTAGTTCGAATAAAATATTTAATTGTAATATGTGTCAATATATTTGAAATAATACAATAAATCCGAAAATAGTTTTTAATCTTAAAAACTTTCGCATTTTAAATGGTACATTTTCTTCCGTTCTTTGTTTCATACGAAGATCACGACATCGTTATTTTACGTTAGCTTAATTTTTCTTACATTATTTTATAATGCTTGCACTAAGTTGCATATAAAATGACGGTAAATAATTTAGAACTCAGGTTAGTTTACAATTTTTCCTAATTTTTCAGTCGAATTCGTCAGATCGGACGATGAGTACTACTATTAAAGTATTAAACGGAAACATAATTGTACATAGATGTAAATACAACTGTTATTTAGAATAAGTAATTTGTTGTTTTATACCGATAAAAATTATTCTTATCGATCAGCCGAAAGTACTGTGCCATAAGCAAACAATTTAAGTACATCGATACCCATTTAATTTTTGAATGTTTACACACGAACCAAGGTAACCGAATCTATGGCCTATAAAATAACAATGAAACAACCAATAAACGTTGTTCGGTAAAATCTATTTTCCGTAAATAAGTCAATGCCATTCGGAGGCTTTTCCAATTTACCAATACCGAAGCGAATCCACGTAACAACAAAATGCACGCCATTAAAGCCCATCGAGGTACTATTCTCAGAAATCTAGGCGAGAGAATAAGACAAAAAAAGGAGACAAAAATGAACGCTTGTACGAGAAGAGGAGAGTCGCTCGATAGTACTATACTTCTTCTCATTCTCAATAATAGCACATTGCGCAACGTAAATCGTAGCTCGTCGAACTTTATATACTCAGGGGGTTGCTTAATGCCTTTACCGACGAGGAGAAGGAGAGATACAGAGACGATGTCAAAAGTTATAGCCGTACACTATAGCGCTGAATGTTCTATTTTCGTCGAGTTGCCATTGTCCGATTGATCCGTTAAACCATTGCGCTTCTCCATCGATCCTGTCATTAGCGAACGCCAGGGGAATCGTGTTTGTTGCATTAGAAGGGGGAGGATGCACGCGAGCAAACGAGGAATTCAATTTTCATTCCCAGAAAAGTCAGGAATGATTGTCAGCGTGACTTTTTCACGTGTACGTGTTCACGTTTACGCGAGCTAAACGTATCTTTCTGTTCTTCCAGAGACAATGGAGCTAATTTCGTTATCGATGCCGGTTAATAAACGCAAGTTTATTATTTTTACTTTCCGATGGAAAGGATTGTTTTTTCGTTTTCCAGTACAACGCTTCTACTGTAAATTCACGTAAATTAAGTAAATTAATTTATTTTCGCATTATAAATTAATCGTTTTCTTTCGAATCGCAACGATTCCAACTATTTGGCAAACGTTAAACATCGAGTGCAATTCCAAAAGTTATTTTGTTATTATCGCCGCTCTTCGATAAAGATATTTACCGATTTCGAACAAAAATTATCGGCCAAATTTCATTTAATTTCATTTGTGTAAACGTATTTATACCGAAATTCCTGGAGCATGTTTCTCGTAATTATTTTTTTGTTGCGCTTAATTTCGATAATATATTTTCGCGTATCGCAACGCCAAACGCAATCGACTTTTTTAAAAAAAATTGTTTCTTTGTCGTTGCCCCGAAACATTGGCCCATCGCTGGATTAAAGGTTTCGACCGCGGTTACCGAAAAAAACCGGATATTAATCGATCGATCATCGAACACCTTTGTCCGCTCAATCGTCAAAATGGCAGAATGTAATTCCGAACCATGAAAAGCCTTTCCATGAAAGTAAATAATTTATCATTACACGGACTGAATCGGTTAACTACAGCGACCGTCCCGAGAGGAGTTCCGAGCGAAAGGTCGGTTCCACCCCGGCTTTCGTAGCTGCGTTGAAATCATCGAATCGCCTTCTTAACGAGCTCGAGGAGGACGACGGCGACACCTAGTAGCCCACAAAGGTTCATCGCGTCATTCATATTTCAAAAGGGCCGCCAGCCGCTACACTGGTAAAAACCTTTCGATTTTACCTTGATCGAGCCGATGCTGCCAGAGCAGAACGAAGAGATCCAGACGCTCGGGAGTGTCTTTCTTTCTCGCGCTGGCAATTTGAAAGGAGTACGAAGTCGAGGTAACGGCGGTGAGCTTCCTTCTCCTTCCCCGGCTGAAACTTTAGCATTGTTTATTCATCGGCACTTAAGCGCACTACTCTACGCTTTGCCACGACGCTGCCGATGCTCAACTGGCTTGGTCGGAGCCTTACAATGTTTGTCGGTGGACGGGGGACGGGGGATGGGAGGAGGGGGGGAGGGAGGAGGCAGGGTGGCAGGGAGGCAGGGAGGCAGGGAGGCTATCCTTCGATGAACAGAACGAAGCGCTTGGTCGCTTTATGCGTGCCCATTGTGTATTCTCGTAGATTGGACTAGAGTTTAATCTGCTTGGCACACTCGAATTATTTATTTTGTCTTTAACTCCGCTCGGCCAAATAAGAAATAAGAAAGTGCTTTCTTATTGCTCGGTGGATCGATAATTAAAAGGAAAGCTTTTCTTTCATTTTCGGATCCGTAGGCGATGCTTCGTTTCGACTCTTACGTCCTATTAAATAATGTCGTCGGATAATAAAAAGGAGAATTTCTTCGTCGAAGGAACGAAGCGTTGGTGCATTCAATTTTAACCTATCCTACGTACAATGATTAGAAATTATTTTTATTCGCTGTTCCCGTTTGTTTGCCTAGTCGAATGATCTAACGAGTGTTTTTGAATGGTTTTCTCGGGAGATAATTTTATTAATTACAAGCGGGCTGTGCGTGTGCCGAAAATATTTTGTTCGAGTAGATATAAAAAAATATCCTTGTTCGTAATTGTATTATTATTTATGCGAGATTAAAATCGTAAATATCCCTGACTTTCGATATTTTAATATTCGTTAAAGTTCAAAGCCATTTTCAAGGTCGATACGATTGCTTTATCGAACGTATAACGAGTCCTATAATTCGGTCCGAGACAAGAGAGTTAACGCGCTTACATCTCTTCTACTCTGCCAGATTACCGTAGCCTAACATTATCGTGCGTTTAAGTAGAATCATTTCTCATTCATGCGAAAACTCTCCTGCCAAGTTTCCTATTCTTTCGTGGTAATGTTCGTCTGCTTCGACCGCGACACGCTTAAAGATAACGCGAGAACGGTAATCTCCAAATTAATTTTTATATTTAAAAGTACTCTTAGTTATTAGTAAGAGAATACGAGAATATTAATAAGAGAAAAAAACAGCAACGAGAAATAAAATAAATAAAATAAAATGTATTTGAATAATGTATTTGAACAATGTATTTGAATAATGTATTTGAATAATGTATTTGAACAGTGTATTTAATCTTATAAAAGTAACGAATATTCGTTTTTGTTTCAGGTACGTATCAAAGGAGTATTACCGAGTTTGGCGCGCGTGAGTAATCTTTTACATAATTACGTAATGAACTCGTTCTATCATTATTATTGCAAAGTATACCACTGCATCTCACGGAATTTACTTCATAAATGATTAAGTTTCCATCGTATTGTAATTTGCGTTTAATCATTCATTTCCACAGGTTTCTTACCTTGCACCGTATCCAAATTTAACGTATACTTTAGCGGTGTAAATTCATAGTTCCGTTTCTTATTTCCTCGTTATCGGTATCGCGAAGCACATCGATCTTTGAGACTCGGGAAAATACGGCGGGAGAAGTTACTCAAACATTTTCACGTCGATGCTCGGCTCTTTTCCAGACGATTAATTAATAAATGCACGTTGCTCTTAAAGCCTAGTTCTAACAACCTCGTCGTCCTCGTTTTGCGAAACGCTGGTAAACTTTCTGCTTTATTAATCACTTCCAGCTCGATGTTACGAAACTTCTCGAAACTGTATGAACAAAGAGCGCCCGATGTTATGCATACGCGTTAGTTTTTTTCCACCGTGACAAGATCTATGCGTTTAGAGACAAAATACAACATCGAGAGCTCAAGAGTCGTGAATCTCTTTCAATCCAATTCTATTTTCAAACAAAAATTGAAAGCTTCTACAGCTATCCGTTAAATCATATTCAATTTTGATAAATTGTTTTGGAGTAACACAATAATTGAATTATGAAAAAATACATGTTCGAAAAAACGAGGAATCACGGTCTTTTAAATGTTGAAAGATTTTTTTTTCAATATTAATTATATCACGTATTAATTTATAGCATTATATTTCATAAGAAAAATTAATAACGCGATTGTTCTTATTTTCTTCGAATTTTAGTAACGCGATAATAAGTTTTGGGATAAACGCATACATTATTTGTAAATTGTTTAATAAATAACTTAATATAGTTAAAGATTTGCAATATATTAAACGATAACGAATGATTAAATTTGTCGAACGTGACAAAGTTTAGGATGACTTGATTCGATATCTGTAACAATCGCGACAATTACATAATACAAGAATAATGTAAATAAAGACACCAAAGTTGAGCATCGGAGATAATAAATATATTTTGTAAAAAGTTTAATTTGCTCTAAAAATCGTATAAATTGTTAACTTTCCAAAACGTGCTTTATCGAGGATGCTCAATAGATATCTATATATATATATATATATATATATACATAGTAGTTTACGTAACGACTATTTATTCAATCTCATTGAATCAAACGACAAATTGTTTATCGATTCTGATAAATATATTAAAAATATATATTTAAAATGAAATAAAATTAAAGTTCTCCTTTAAAAATGAGTATAAAAATCATTCATAATATATTTGTAAAAAGTTGTTAAGAATACTGCTATTGGATTAAACAAATATGTCAAACTAATCAGACATGCAACGGAGAAAGAAAACCGATGTTCCGCACTATCAGAGCCAAAAAATAACTGGCAGCACTTTTTTCAAACTTTTTTTTGGGATAAAACACCGACGTAACCCTCGTGAGCTTTGTCAAGTAAATCAAACTGGCAGGTTCGGACACCTACACTTGCGACCGGTCGCGAGTATACGGATAGAAAATCCCGAAGAGCGAGTAAAAATTGCTCGGGTATATAAGCAAAAGGTTTTAACAGGGTTATCGTAGCGTTGCTAATTTCTTTGCTGTTCTCTACTCTCCACTCGGATTCCCTCTCCCTCCATCGAATGCGTACGTTCTCTCGTTTTGATCCACCACACGCATACGGAATTCACATTCTCGTTCGGTACATAACGGAGTCGAGAATGAGAAAGCGATTCCGCTGCCGGTAGATCAAGGGATCGATGGAGTAAGAGAAAAAAGTAAGGTGAAAGAGAATCGAGTGAGAATAGTGGGGTGGGTAAGTTGAACTTCATCGCGGCTGGTGCGCTATGTGCAAGTTTGTGCAAGAGCAGAGGTGTAATCGATACAGGAGGTAGAGAGAACGTTTCACGTTCCTTCGGTACACTGTTTCCCTCTCCACCGTCAACCCTCCCAATGACGGGTTAGAAGAGTCAGACATCTCCTGGGTCGGTGATGCCGGTGTATTATGTTTGGTGTACGTGATGTGGACGTTGACGAAGATGACTAAGGTGTACGTCAAGATGTAAGGTGTAGTAGTATCCGTGCCTTTATTATATGTCTCTGCCATGTTTTCCCTCGCTCTCCCCCTTACTCCCTCTGTGTCTCGACATTCGTCAAATTGAAAAATGTCCATCTTAAATAATTAGCGCTTTCTCTACTTTATTTCAAGATGTAACGTTATTAAAAGCAATTATCGTTAGCAAAGAAATAAAACATGTTTTTTAAATAAACTGAAAATCGGAAGAGTTTAATCGCCCTAAGGGATATTTAAAAATATATAACGCAACTGTTTTTTTTAATTAGTTCGCTAGACGTAACTTTTATGACAAAAATAGAATCAATGTTAAGCCACTTAAAATTCTCAAGCTCGAACGAATTCACGGAGACCTCAACTTTTCAAACCAATAAAATACTTAAGAAAACATGAAGCTTTTCTCGCGAATATGTATTGTAAATATGGTCCATTGCGAATATACACTCTTTAAAAGTAATAATCCTCGTATTTTCCTATTTTCCTATTTTCCTATTTTCTCCGAAACATCTTTATTTGGTAAACGTTTTTCCACTGTGTTCTTTTACGTGTTTCATTTCTCCGTAAACTGTCTACGCCATCTTATCTACTACCCAAGCTTCGCAAGGTTACATCATCCATCGCGTCTTTGACTGCACACACGCGCGTGTATGTGTTTGTTTGTATAACCCCTTACATTGTGTATAACGGTGGTGTCGAAGGCGTGTGAAAAGTGAATCTGAGGGATTTTCCGCTCACGCCTTCAACGTCGACGAGACGAGACTTTTACTCCAAACTCTAGCTTTCTCCGGATAGTTCGAGACGTGGAAGATTCTATTTAAATTACACGGAAAACTGCTCTGAGAGATATTTACGGTAATAGTGTTTTTCTTTATCCCAACGGTTATTTTTTTTAGTTGAATTTTTTATAATTGATATGTATCATGGACTGAATAATTATAAAAATAAGATTTTTCGATGCTGATAAGTTTTTATGCGCGGTTTGAAATAAATATTTTCTCGGATTGCGGTATAAAAAATTTTGTTGGAAATTTATCGATGGAATATTTTTAAACCAAGTTTAGTCATATTAAAATGCAATGAGATTTTTGTTTTACAAGTATTGTAACGTAAGGTAATAATTAATATAACTTTCGCGAGAATTTCATTTTACGCGTATCATTTCATTCATTTTATTTAAACAATTTTTTCATTAATGTAAAAGAATTTTCTATTTAGGTAAACTTTGTAATTTAATAAAACAAGTTTTGCAAGTTCTGTCGATATTGATCGTAGTTTACGGTCTTTAATAATTAAAAAATATTTTCATTTAATAATGTAATATTACATTACCGAAGCAAGACTGAAAGAATTTTCTAGTATAATAAAAGTTAATTCGACAAATTTTTTGATTTTATCTTTTGCACGAATAATACACACATCAAAATATAAAAGATGCGGAAGTTTACGAGATGAGACATTTTTCATTTATTACAATTTGTAACTTTGTATAATGGATTTCTTTCAATTTCAAAAATTAGTTCGAAACTCTTTCGAATGAACGGAATGTTGATGAAGATACAGAAGAATGATATTCTTTTTTCCGTATCGAATCACAATAGCTAAGGAAAGTCTGAAATCTCTTTTTCTTCTCTCTTTCGCTCTCGCGCTTTATCTCAAAGTCACACGAATGTATAAAAAGGATATGCACAACATCATCTTTTTCGAACGCATCGTGGCTGTCTTGTTTAAGGAGAAGACAGCTCAGACAAAAGAATCAGAAGAATAGGGAAGCAAGATCTTAAAAAGATCAAATATTGATAGAATGAATTCGAAGAGAGGCAAAAATGTGCGGAATATTAACATATTTTATTTTTCTGAATTGATATGCATTTTTTCCATTTTTATGATATTTCATTCCAGTTGGCAAATATACTTGTATTTGATACTTTTAAAATTTGTACAAAGTTAAATAAGAGAAATTATAGCGATGAAAGATAATTTTAGATTAATTTTTAGTGCAATAAATATACAAATTATTCGTATCGTTGAAAACATGCTATGTACATTATAACGAAGGAATATCGATTTAAAGTTTTTTTTGATGTCTTTTATATTTATGATTGTTTTCTTTATTTACTTAAAACAGCATAAATAAAGACTCTTATTATTCCATCACACGAGAAATATTTTGAATTTTCAAAAATTAATTCGGTGCGCGAGTGAATTTTTAGCATTCATAAATACTTTTAAGTACTGCTTGTAATATATGACTTATGTTACGATTCAAAGTAACACGAGTTTTGTTGATAATTATATTTTCATATATGAAAAATTTTGTTAATTTAAGAAGAATTTTTAAAATAATTTTCAGTGCGGATTCTCTTTCCTAGGTAATATATTAACTCTGTAAAACAGTTTCATGAAATAATTATTTTAAAAAATATATAGACTCGGGCGTTTGTTTTATGAAAGGTGATACTATACAGTATGAGTATATTATACAAGTTCAAGTGAAATACACATTTTTCATGTAAACCTTCTAATATAAATCTATGGTAATCACGAAAAAATCTACATAGATTCCACGAGCTGTTATTCAGTAAAAATAAGCTCGAGTTTCTACTCGATAAGAAGTATAATACAAATGCTACGAAACGGCATACAAATTTTTTGCATTAACAATTAAATAATACGTCAAAGAGTCAGTTATTCTATCATTTATAGAAAAATTAAGACTATAGTGATGAAAATAAAGTTCTGAAATTCATATAATTTTTAGCGAAACGTAAATTTAAGATTCCTTTTATATTGATACGCGTCTGATAGTTCAATATTAATACGACTGATTGGTCACAAATGCACACGACATATTTCAACGGTAATTCAACGAATGTGCCTAAGCAAATACGAAAATCATAAAAGACAAAATTCAAGTTACAATCCAAGCTACAATTTTGAAAGGTAGCATCTAAATTTATAAAAAAAAAAATCGATCGGAAACATTACCTCTCGAGCATAAGCGGAGCACGTCGATTATGAAATAAGAAAGTATAAGTGGAAGAAGTGGAAGAAGGAGCAGAAGAAAAAGAAGAGGAGTAAAAAATATCAGAGAAAGAGAAAACGGGAAGGTGGCAGATTGTCCCATGACAATAAATAGCGACTGCGCTTCCACCTAAGCGTATCGCCTCTTGGTTCTCCACTGCGCCAACGCTGCCGTCTTTACTTCTTCCCGCGGGACGTATATTCGCCGCGAAAGATAAAAGCTAGAGCGAAGAGGGAGGGGAAAAATGGCACATGTCGATAGGTATCCCCGATGACAAATACTAGGCGACCCGAGTTCGGTCGCGCATCGGTGCTCGCGAAAGCCCAAAAAGTGACGTCAACGCCTTGGACTGTAATTTGTTCCCTCCCTCTCCCTCCCTCTCCCTACGCGCCGCTCTTCCACCGGATATTCCATCGTATATTCCATCCTATATTCCATCCTATATTCCATCCTATATTCCATCCTATATTCCATCGTTCTTTTCTATTATCATTCTCCCGCTCCGATTTTTCGTTGTTGCGCTCTTCTCATTTTTTTCGTCCAAGACGACCAATCGGCCCTCGGCGACGTTCCAACAACGCTTTCCTTTGATTCTTCGTTCGAATTAAGATGCACCAACAGCTGGAAGTTTAGCTCTTGGTACGAGGCTACTTTGCAAAAACACATCTCTAGCTTTCGATATGACTCCAATGTTTTCGAATTAACGAATTAAAGCTAATATTTTTATTCCGCGATGCTTCGATGAACATGATAAATATTTTTAAGGGAATTTTGACTTACGACCTGTACCATCGAGAAATATCGGTAGATGTTCCATTACGTGGTTTCGTAATTCATATCAGACCATAATATTTATTTTTGGCCCAATGATAGATAAATTCATCCGTGTAAATTATTCAACGTCGTTTCTTTTGAATTTTTCTTTTTTGATCGTCAAACTTCTGCTAACTGTAATCGTCTGAATTCGATCTGTAATTTATACTTCGAAACAAGAGTACGTCGATCGGAGGTAATTTTTTAAATTACGTCAATTAATAACGATGCTAAACTTGAAGAGATTACGAACGTTATGAAATTTATGATTTCTGTTGCTTGTTTCTGTTAATTGCTAGCCTAACGAAACAATTTTAGTTTTCAATACAGATATGGTGTACCCAAACGCTTTTAATTTTGCAATACTTTATTCAAATTGAGAATGAAATAGTATTATTATTTGGGAATAAAAGTGGTAATTAATTGTATTTAAATGTGCGAATCAAAGAGTTTCAATGAACTTCCAAGCGTACTCGTAAATTTCAATCGGTGTACCTTTTTACCTTATTATATTCAGTAATATTAATTTTAGTTAATACAAGTTTATAATGCATTTCTGTCTTTGGATGTACGTATTGATATAGAAATCTCTGCATCGCGTATGATCGATTATTATACGTTTCTGTATATTGGTTAATGGAATCCTCTTCCGGTCCGAATTGATTTGCAGGGGCTTCGGAAGGCCATTATTCTTAGATGATTTAATGAAAGTACCGGTAAAAGGAAATCGGTCTATTATATCTAGCATTTCATATCTCTTAGCAAAAGTTAAAATAAAAGAAATAAGTTAATTTACGAGGCTATACTTTTGCAATAATTGCATATTTGTTTCGCTTATCCGAGTTATAAATGTTTTTTTTAATTAATTACATTGTATTTTATATGCGTATCAAAAATATGCGAGATGCATTTTATTAAAAAAATTGGAAACATGCATCAAGTATTTTTTTAATTTATTTTAAACTTGTTTAATTTAAAAAATTTGCGAGCCTACAATCGTATACGAGATTAAATTTTATCTTTTATATCATGTGCGTAATTTAGTACACATTCGCAGAAAGTAAATTAGCTTTGTAAATTTTTTTTTCAAAGATTACAGGTTTTATTAAAAGAATTTCTAATTTATGCACAAATTTTTTTTATCTTCTTAAGCTCATTGCGTTAATATAATTAAAATACATAATTTTTACAGATACAATTGTAATTTTTATTAATTTTCGTTATTTAACGATATAAAAACTATGAATTCGATCATTCGCACACTTCAAAATATTACAAGATCACGTTGCGAAATACATTATTTGTAAACTTTTAAATGCGTAACATACAATTTTATTTTATCGGTTGAATCACGCGTAATTCTTATTAAAAAATTTAAGATTAAATACGTAATACTCGTTGTATATAATATAATTAAAATATTTCTATAAAATATAAAAGTAATCTTATAATAAGACGTTTAATTAATATTATCCGATTATCCGGAACATTTTTTCTCCGAGGTAAAATTAAATACAATGTTTGAATTTCTTTTCGTATATTTGAGACAAATACTTCAAACGACGTCAATCTTTTTTCATTTTTATTCCTTCCTCTTGAAGAAAAATTTTGTTCGATATACTCCAGCATATATTTATTAACTCAGGCAGATGGATTTGTCATCGAAGAGTGCGACAAAAAATAAAATTCTTTTCGACTATCGCAAAACCTCACGATTCCCTTTTGTTTTCTCTTTAATAATATTCACTTTTTTGCACCCACTCATCATTTTTCCTCTTCCGTCTATATCCTGGCTGTTATATTCCAGAAGTAAAGGGAGTATTTGCTTTCTACGGTCGCTACGATTGCTTGCGATTACATTTGTGCTGGCTTCGCAGATACGGAAAAAATCTCAGGACTCGTTAGAAAAAGGGAAGAATCCCCAAAGTGCACCTCGTTTCTCTTTCTTCTATCTCAAACCCTCGCAAGAGTTTTCGAAATGCTACCACATCGCTTCCTACATTCTCTTATTTCCATCCCTTTCATTCTTTTCTCCCGAGTAGCTTCTGTATAATTAGTATCCGATAGTTCGCGTTACCAAGTTAATTTCTCACTTTTATCGGGCTGCTAACAAACAGCAATCGTTACAAAAAAAAATAAATATATTTATATAGTGAAGATAGAAAGAGAAAATACTATTTTCTATTTTTAATACGCCAATGTTAATATTAAGGTCGGCGGAGTTGTTTATAATAGACATAAATTAAATCCTACAAGTTGATGTGTACTAGAACTTGTTCTTTTCAGTTTTTGCAACGTTTCTCGCGATGACGATAAATGTTATAATAAATACCTGTGAATGTATCATTAAACTACTTTACTTGGAAACAATCTTATATCTATCGCTATGGAAGATTTAACTATGAGGTGAATCAAATACGAGAATTTTATATTATTGTCAACAGTGGTTAAATTAAAATATGTTATAGGATTTTATATAGGAAGCTGACTTAATTTTAGTTGGTCATAACTTGCGATACTTTATTTGATAATCATCGTCTACCTCATCGTTTTAGAAAGCACGATATAAAAATAGCAAAATCATGTAAATATATTTTGTGATCTCGGTAGGATTAATTAATTTATCTGTAGCTACCGTTTCTAAATTATACATCATCGAATACGTATATTGAAAAATACGAGTTTATCATTTAATCTTGTACACTTTAAAGATCGTTTTAAAACAAATTTGAAAGATGAAGGTATTCCCAATATTTTCTAAATCACATCGCATTATCGCTTTACCGTTAAGAACGCAAAATTTCATTTTAATATTTTTTAAAAAGTTGCGCAACATTCTTAAAAAACGCTTGTCCTTTGTTAATTACGTAAAAAGCTATCTTTCCCCTTTCTCGACATTAGAAAAAAGGTAAACCTCTAATTCGGATGAAATCCTCTCTTAATTTTCCACTTCATTCGCGTGTATTACCGTTTTATGCCTTCTCCACCCTTTTATCCCATTAGGAGGTCCTCCCCGATGCTTCGCTTTTGTTTCTTACTCTTATCATTTTTTACCTCGCCATCAACTGGATCATCCTTGCGCGCATCTCACCGACGGGTATCATCCCCGTTGAATTACGTGGAATTACGACTCGCTCCGTCCTCCACCTCCACCTCCACCTCCACCTCCACCTCCACCTCCACCTTCACCTTCACCTCCGTTTTTTATCGAACCCACGATTTTTCCTACGAAGCAGTAGAAGCGGTCCATCGAAGCTGGATAAATCTCACCCTCGTTCGCGGCGACGGTCGATATGCTACTCTTCCGCGTTTTATCGCACGAATTTTCTTTTTACTCGTTTGTTTGCTTCCGCCGCCTTTGGCACTCAGGAAAGCGAAATTGTTTATTTATGTGGAGTTGGATCGCGCCGTCGCTCTTTCTTGACAATGTTGCTTCACGAGGAGCGTTAGTTGCACGCGTATCTGCTACGGATCGACGCGATGTCTAAATACGAAATCTGTTTTTTATCTTTAACACCTTTAATATCTTCTTCTCGTCGAACTATAGTTTTATCATTAATCGTAGCTCCGCTTCGATCTAGTTATCCAATAATTTAGTATTCGAATACCAGAATCGTGCGAACCCAGCGTTAAATTATTTAACGATAAGGTGATAAGTAATATTTAAAAAAACGATCGAGGTCAAAGAAATTTACGAAGTAATTATTTCGAACGTCGAATATGTGCATGTTCAAGTGGTACCTGTAAAAATATTTCGAATTCTTGTATAAAAGTTACGGAACGATACAACATTTTATCGATTTCGAATTAAAGAATCATTTTGATCGCGTGGTTCTCGTTCGATCGAACACGTATTTCGATGAACACTCAGCGCCGGACGAAGCGCGTAACGAATTTAATACAAAATTTAAGACAAAACCTTATCGATACGTTACATCGTTCCGAGGAAGCGGTATTTGCATCAGCTGCAAATACAAAGAACTTATTTTGAAAATTGCGGAATAACAAAGTGGATGGATAATAAAGTTTCTTTCGACATCCATCAAAGTTACCCGCGAAGCCGTAGAAAATGGGGTTTTGCTCGGACGGGAGTCGAGTTTGACTCTTAACGATGATCGATCCTCCGCTTCGCTCCGAACGAACTCTCACTCCGAGTAGAGCGAGGAGGTCGAAGCCGTCAATATTATCAATCGACGGATCGTTGTCGAGTGTCGCTCGGCGCGAAGATGACGACCGGGCCGAAAATTAAAGATTGCCAGGCCAATGCACCTCGAATACAAAAAACAACCGAGAAAAGTACTTCGAACGGAGCCATTCGCTCTCGGTATTTCGTCTACGCTTAGGTGTGCAAATTACAAGGATAAGTCAGCAGCGGGGTGAACCAAAAAACTCTTCTCCTCCTCCCCTCCCTGAAAGTGCCATAAAGATAATTCTCAACGGCTCTAGTTCCTAATTCGGAAATAGCACTTGTAGCACTTGGCTAAACAAGCGTAGTCGCTTCGCTTCGGCGGCGCCGCAAGGATAATTGGCCGCTTTCGCGCCGCACAGCTGGCCCCAAAGATTCCCTCCCTCCCTCCCTCCCACCATCCCTCTCCCCGTCACCCCGTCACCCCGTCACCCCGTCACCCCGTCACCCCGTCACCCCGTCTTCCCGTCTTCCCGTCTCACCGACTCACCGACTCCCCGTCTACCCGTCGACGGGCTTCGCTTCTCCGCCCCTGCGCGATCCGTCTATACGTTGCTCGCGCTTTTATTACCGACGCGCAAATTGCAGGCGCTGCGCATTCCTCGAAGCTGCCATTTTAACCCACATCGGCCGAGGCGGCTCGCCGTGCTCTTTCCAGCGAAGTCGAAGATAAAGATTTACGAGTTTTTAATTGCGCTTGCGGGTAAGGTAGTTTTCTACTTTGCTGGGAGAGCGGGTCGCTTGGGAAATTTTTCAAATTGCCGAAGCGGAGCGCGAGCGAGAGAGAGAGAGAGAGAGAGAGTGAGCGAGGGAGACGGAGAAAGACGAAACGTCGACGGACAAGGCAAGGTTTCGTTTTTCTGTCTTTGCCTCCTCATTTTTCTCCTCCGTTCCTGTTCTGCCTCGGCTTTATGATGAATAGTAGTTTAACTGCTTCCGATGTTTATTACCGTGCCTCCAAGTCGCGTCGTTGCATTCAATTTTGCAACGGTCCTCGTTATTAAGCGAGGCAAAGATACGGTGTCTTATCCAGTCGTTTTTGATAAATGGAAAGTGCCATCGCTCGCGTTAATCTTTCTTTTTTCGTCGCGATTAACGCGCCCAAACATCTAACAACGCGTAACGAGCCTCACTTTTCCCAAGCCGCCAACTCACGCGCGTATTTTTCAAATCGCGGTTGAACTCTCGCGTCTTCGTCTCCTCTTACGAGTTTTACCATTCAATTTCGCTACTTTTATCGTTGCTGTCGCGACCACCGGTATGTATTCGATGCGTATATTCGATGCGTACGTGCGTTGCTCCGGCTAAAATATTGCCCAAGAAAAAACCGCTCCCGCGGTCCATCGGGAGCGAAACGTTTTAGCGCAAATTCGAAGCGTTATTGGTTGTTTTGCAATTACGCTACAGCCTCGACGTCTTCAATTAGGAAAAAAACGACCGAACCGTTTCTTAGAAGGTTCGATGCCTGGCGTTCGTTACGATGGAAACTACGGTACGCGTTTTTCGCTTTTTCGCTCCAAGAACTAACGCGACAGGTGCAATTTGCTCCAACTCGCGATGGGATCACGGGAGAATAAAAATTTACAGTTGTCGGCATAAATTTTTAATAAAATTTATCGAACGGCTAAGCGATGAAAAGAGTTACGACGAAGGCAGCGTGGGTGTGTTTCTTTAAACGAGAAAAAAGGCACTTTCGCATTGTTTTTATAACTTGACAGTTTCACCGACGTTGAGTTTCCAAGATTTTTCGTTTTTTGCGCACGCGCGAACGACAACTTGCAGGATCGTTTCCTTTATTTTTAAATCGGAAATGTAAATTCGAAGGGTCCGTTACGGAGTTCAAAATTGCTAATAAACTTTGTTTTAAGATTTCACGAAGGGGTATGTTCGAAAAATTCAAGGGCAAATTCTTATTGGCCGGTTGCCCTGACACCGCCACATCCTGTGAATGTTTCATTTTGCGTTTTATTTCACGACGATGTCTTTTCAATGTCGTCGATGACGCGATAAACATTTCACCGTGGAGCTCAACGATTTTCGTCTTACCGGATAGGCAAATTTAATTTCTTTCGCGTTCGTCCTTTTATCCTTTTATTCCATCCATGGGTACAATGACGATTTCATTCAAAATTTATAAACTTCGTTTACTAATTAATGATATTTTTCAAAGTACATTTATTTAATATGTATTTATGTATACCGTTTAATAAGTCGAATACAATTTTATTTTCTTTGAAAGTGAAAAAGCCAAGTTCGTATCCAAACTGCGCGTACAATCCCATTTGTCGATGAAACAGAATTTATTTAGATAATCCATAAAACATGAATTCTAAATATATTTGAATTTGCGAATACAAAGTAAATTCACAATTTGCAATATACCAGGATAATTTACAAATAGAGGTAATTTGTATGATTAGCGAACGAACGAAACTGTTAAAACATTTACAGGAAATAAGAAAAAAAATGATATTGATGATTAATAATATTAATTGCATGAAAATCGCGCCTATCAAAACCTAAATTTTGATCTTAAATTAAAAATAATTATTATTAATTTAAGGTAATTTTATAAATATTAAAATTATAATTTAAAAGAATATAAATACGAACGTGTTACATCATGCATGTCTGATCGACCGACAATGTAGATAACTAGTCGAAAATAAGGTTGAAAAAAATTCAACTCGTTTATCTCCTTTTTTATCGTAATTTTTACAAAAAAATTCTGTGAGAATAATTTGCGTATCAGCGGGACATAATTACCTTTATCGCAAGGTTGCGGTGAATCGTTTACACGTGTAAGCGTGTATTTTCAAATTATTATCTTCCTTTGGGCACTTCCTTCTTTCTCCCTTGCACTCGGTCCGTCTTTCTTGCTGCTTTTCGTTTTCAGCTTTTGTCGCTCTCTATTACGGGAATCAGCGGTTTTCTCGTTGTCGTCACCGCGAAATTCTCCGCTTTCTTGCGCTTCTTACTTGACGTCGTGCCAAAAGCCGCGCCAATTCTGAAAAAGCTCGGTCGGAAGGAGAGAGTGAAAATAAGAAAGAGAAAAAGAGGAGATCGCTCGATAGGTCGTGCCTGGCTGTACCTTAAAGAATACACAACCCGCGATGAGCCGATTTCTTAAGCTTAGCTTTTTTCTTTTAAAGTACTTTTATTCTTTTTCCAAGGTACAGCTATTCAGAAGAATGTAAAAGTATTAAAGACGGAATACGGAATACGTCTTCGAAAGAAGCAGAGTCAACTTCATTGTATCCGTAATTTATGTTGTGAGCTCAAAAGCTTTTAAAAATGTTCTTTTACCTTGTCATAATTATCTTTTGAATTTAAAGGCTAAGGAATTATCGAAGCGTTCGGTTCGATAAAATAATTTTTAATATTTAGCTGCAAAATTAAGTCGGTTGTCGTAGTAAATAATTCTGATTCAAACTTTGTATATCGCATCGAAGCTAAGAGTACAAATATTAATTACTCATCGCGCAACTATACTTTATTCGCTAAAGCGGTAATTAATTATAACGTTTGCATGTTTTATAAAATTAAAAATATCTTCGACACGGTAGACGTTCACACGTTTACGCTGTATATTATCGCGTCTGCGTCGTCTTCAGCGGCAATTCATAAAAATTGAGAAACGCAACGGCATCCATTACTTAAACACGCTAAAGTCCTGGCATTCGTTTCAATGTTTACGAAAACAAAATCCGTACTTTGGCACGTCACGGCATATTTTTCTCGATGCTTCACCTGCGCCGAAGAAACGCTTCGCTCGCTACTTTTCAACGAGACTCGACAAACGTTGAACGTCTCCGCAAACCTGTTGTGGAAACTCGGGTGCGAGAAAAGAAAAAAACGAGACGGACGTCCGAGTTCACCAAGTTTCTCGTTGAATTTGGATCGCACCTTGGATTTGGGATCTCTCTTGGATGAAATCGAGGCGATTGGGGAAACGGGCGACGGTTCTTGGCACCGAAGCACACGTGCATTGACACTTGGCCATTTTATTCGTTGAAGGGTTGGCGAGGGTCGCCGGAGATGCGAATTCAGTTCGGAATTCGTAGTCAGCGGTCTTTGAGGACCGTCTTAGTGCAGATTTTTCGTCCCGGTCAGAGCGACTTTATAATCCATCTTTTTCCCTCGGTGTGTCTCTTGTTTTTTGTTCCGTCATGGTTAGTGGAAGTTTTGCGATTTACGAGCTTTTTTATTTGGTAGTTTAAGGAAAGCAGATATTCACATTTTTCTTGGTTGTAAAAACTTTTTACGGGAAGAAAGTCGAAGTTTGCGTGTAACAAAAGGGACTTTGTTCGGGAACCGAGTCTTGTTTTATAAATATATTAACAAAATACTTCGAAATCCGATGAAAATAATTCTGCGTATTGAATCAAATGCAGTTTTACATTTTTAGTTATTTTATTATTCATAAAGATAAATATTTTTTACGTATTATATTAAAACATTGTATATCGAACTTTCGTATTCTATTTTTTTGACGAGTGATTATCTCGCGAACGTTTAAATTTCTTTCTCGTTTCGATCTAACGGATACGTGAATTCACTTTAATAGTTTCGCGAATATCTTGATAAAAAATACGCGTATCTGGCACTGCAGAATTAAATATATACTTTGTAAAAATAACGAAAAATATTTTTTATTAAATAAAATTTATATATTTTATAAATTTATAGTTTTTAATACAAGTGTTTTTTATAATTATAAATAAATAATTGATTTCGATAAATAAATAAATAATTTATTTCAATAAATAAATGAATTTATTTTATAAAATGCGTACAAAATTTCAATCATATATTGCTTTAGTTTAGCCAATTTAAAAATGCAATTTTATGAAGTAAATTTAGTTTAATATAAGATGCCTGCAATATATATTTAAAGTAATTAAAGTAAATATAATCATACTTTTATAAGTATTACATAATCTAAACTGGAAACGAAAAAAATATAAAATGTAAACTATTCGATAATAATTTTTATTACCAATTCAAAAATATGAATTAAATTTTATTAAATTATATTTATTAAACCCAACGGTACATTTTAAAAAAGTTTTTCATGAATGTAAAAGTTATTCGTATATATTAGTATATATATATATATAAAAACGTTTAAATAACAATTAAACGAATTGTATATCTAAATATGTATAATAGTTAAATTCGTGCAATATAAATATTTTAATCCAGTTATAATTCATCAATCGTTTAAACCATTATACAGAACATTAAAATCTATGAATATAACAGAATATACAATATTAGTGTAATACATTCAGCAAATAGTTACCGTACTTTCATTTTTTTTCGTTGACTTTGCGCCCAGATTTCAATCGTATCGTATATTTTTTGCATCTTTTCTCTGCTCTTACTTTTTTCCTTTTTTCTTATCTTCAATTTCTCTGACAATGCCAAATTCGTCGCCACGATTTGCTCTCGACCGATCGAGACTTGATACACTTCTATCTCTTTCTATTTTTTCCAGTAAAACGTAACTAACCTTTAAGGATTGATTTTGGAAGGATATCGGAGGTGAAGGTCGCGAAACACGTGTGACACGGCAAACTTGTTTATTGATTTTCCGAACCTCGTTGCGACTGTTCCATCTTGAATTTTCAGAATTAAAATAATAATAGATAGATAGAGTTGCGTTAAAAGCGAACGAGTTTCATTTATCATCTAAATTAATGATTAGTTATGTTTTAAATGGTCTAATTACATACTAATTGAAATTATTCTGGTATTGGAAATATAATGAATATTAGCGAGTTAAGAATTCTCTTATTACCATTGCTTTTTCTTTCTTTTACAAAATATTCGAGATGTTAAATTCATCGTACGACCTTTGATAAATCACCGAATACACTTTTTATATGACTTTACTATATTAAAGATGACATTTAATGGTGAAAACCTTTTAAACGTACGAGAGTTAGTCAATTCGATGGAATTTTGTCATTTTAGCCATATATTTCGTCAAGACTAATGACGTGCAAGTGGACGACTATGACGATGCGTGACAAGTCGTAATATCCAAGCTCTTCTTGTAGTCGCTTCTCTCCAATCTTGTGTCTATTTTTGTGATAAAGCTTTCATCGGACATTCGAAGTCTCGTGAATTCTAGAAAGCTTACTCTTGCTCTTTCTCTCCTTTCAAATCGTACTTACTCACTTTGTTCCTTCTGCAGGAAATTCCTTATGCTAGAATGTGCGAATGGCTTACTAATGACTGAGTAAATTTGCTTTTGATGACGGACAAGACTAAGATAGTAGAGTAAAATAGAAGTAATAAATGCTTACTAGCCCTTGAATTTTTATTAATATCTCTTTTAAAGTTCTTTAGAGCAATATTTTTGTTTGAGAATTTGCAAAAAGTAGAACCTTTTTTTAGATTTAAAATATTATTCTTGTATAGTACTAAGTTATCTCTGACGAAAATTACAACATTATTTTAGTTAGCGAAAATATTTAATAAATTTCATAAATTAGGATTGATCGATGATTTTTAAGCTAATTAAATATTTACATTTTTTAATTTTATAATCTTCCAAAAACGAGTAGAATTTAAAATTTAAAATTTAAAAGTTTAAATTTTCTATTTCAAATTTAATACAGGTGGATTATTTTGTAAAAAATATTCGCAATATTTTGAGAGGAAAATTTAATCTTATAAAAATGTATATATTTTATCGTACACATACGTCGGCATTGTATTCCTTAACAATAGAATTATAAAATTCAATTTATTTATTTCAATGTTTAAGAAATAGAATTTTTTTTTGTATCATAAAAACTACAACGCAGTTTTAGTTTTCAATATTGGTAAGATGCATTTCATTGAGATAAGATCGAATCTCCCTAAATATTAAAGATTTTGTCGGAAAAATACAAATTATTTTTATTGGTTCATTTTTATTCAACGAACAAAATCTGAGTAGTTCTACCGCTTTAAGCAATAGGTTATCGTCAGAAAACATTTAGCTAATAAGGAATTTTATGTAGTAGAGCTGATAAAGTTGGATCTGATAAAAGTATTGTAACATATTGAATAGTTTAAATATTTGAAATATATAAAATTATATTGAAAAATACATATTAAAAATATTAAAATTATTTATTAAAATCTATATTTATTTAAAAAATCTATACAATTGAAATTATTAGACTATATTCATTTACACTTTTAAATTCGAATTGCATTATTTGCTGTTTTTTACTTTATAGAAGATCGATGTTATAAATTGACTTCGACAATTTTATGATTCATTATTGCAATATTATAATTTTCACGAAGTAATTCATTTGAAAGCTTTTGTTAAAGAAGTATTTAAAAATATTATCGACATGTATTCCAAATATTTATACCATATAATTATATATTTATTTTACATTAATTTAATTAGATGGAAAAATATGGCTATTTCATAGGTTGAGTTAAAAATATTTTATAAATTAAAACATTTAGATCCTATTATGTTTTATATTCTTTAATAATTTTTAAAAAGAGAATTATCAATGTATCACAGTTTTGAATTAGCAATCGATTGCACTACTTACATAATATGCTACATAATACTTGTAAAATAGTTAAGAAATAATTTATTTTCGAAAATCTTCATTTTCATTTGAAAATGATTGCGATTATTTACGGATATAAAAATAATCTTAAGATATACAAGATTCTTGCATTAAAATTTTATATTTAATTATTTATATAAATTACTTATTTCAATGATATTTATAAACGATTAAATTAATAAATACGTGCATTTTTCTGTTATAATTTTCAATCTTATTTTTACGAATCGGATTGAAATTAGCAACGTCTCGAAGCGTAAATTTTATGTGTAACGAATGCGTGTCAAGTTTCTAATTAACATCATTTACTAGTACAAATTACAATTTGTCTTTCAAATGATTCTGTTACGTCTGTAATAAGTAGACATTTATTCCAGACAAAATATTGATGAAGATATTATGAAATACGAGCGACTGTATTATAATTAGTTTCTTAGAATATATGTGTATACATTACATTTCATGTAAGTAGTTCGAATATTGATATTAGGTATTATCTTATAAAAAAGAAAATGTAATCCTCAATTTCATTTGAAAAAAAAACCAATTTAAATTTGAAAAATTATAAACTCGATATTTAAAACAACGATAGATCAGAGTTTAGTAGAAATAATTTTTTTTCATTGGACGCGCTCAAAGGAAAAACAAAATCAATTTTTCAACAAGTTTTGATTAAATAAAAAAATATTTTTCCTGCGCAGCATTGCACGAATGTTTAATGTTGAAATGAATAAAATTTGGAAATATTTTCGGTCGACTATTCGATATCCTGCTAAAATTTAATATGTATATATAATAGGCTAAAAAAAAGAAAAAATAATACAGACGTTTATAATTCGGTTAAATTCGTAAATCTATTCTTTTAGCCATAGTTGAAAAACTTACAAATACTTTGCAACCATGTTATCTCGAAACCAAAAACTGGCTGCTACGTAATCTTTGATCTTTACAATTCTAACTCCTCTCTCCTCTGTGAAATAAAAATCGTTCGAATAATCAAAGAGATAAGCGTCGAAGACGAGAGAGTAAATAGAAGAGGACGCGATACAAAAAACGAGCTTTTCGTTGCTTTCCGCTTCTTTCCGCTGCTTTTCCCTGCTTTTTGCCGCTTGCCACTCTTGTACATTACGCACACATACACAGCCTACCCTTATTTATAGATCGACGCTCGGTGCGATATTGGAGCAGCGCCTTCGGTTCTCTTCGTCATTCGCGAGCATTGCCTGTACGTATCATTAAAATTGGTTCTCAAGGTCCGCGACTGCTCGATGACGGCAATGTATTTAGGCCACTGGCCAGTTAATCCTTAATCGTGACGTCACGGCATCGCGGCATCCAACGATAAATCCAATTTTTCAAATCTCACAATTTTTGTCTCGTTCGCTACTTTTAATCTATGCGATTTTAATAGGTTTACGAGCGTCTCCGGTTATCGGTGTTGATGATTTTTTGCGATATGTACTTGGAGCTTTGGCTCGGTGCTTTTTTGTCTCATCAGCGAATGCGAAGAAAAGGTTTAAAAGATTTTTCGGATTTGGCGTAAAGTTCGATTTAAGGTTTGCATCAAATTCTAATAGAGAAGGAACAATTTTGGAGAACCAGGTGCTAAATTTTTTAGAATTTCTCGCCAGATTTTGTTTCTTGTAGAGAAAAATTTGCAAGAGTTTGAAATTTAATGCGGTAGATTTGGAATTTCAGGGTGCAAAACTTTTACTTTGAAAACTCTAAAAACACATTTTAACTGGAATTGAAAATTCAGAGCACTGTGTGCTTCAAAGGAATTTCAGTTTAATGTACAAGTGAATGATACTTTTAGATTCGTATCGTAAACACGAGGCGGAAATATTATCCCTGTAGACATAGATTCTGCGCGATTTATATTGTAACTTTAATGAAGCTCGAGCGTTTAACCGAGTTTATTTATATTTTTATTATATCGAGAAATTTTAAGCTCGCTAAATTTTAAATCTTATTCGTTCTTAAAGAAAGTTGCGTGATACATTAGAAATATCGGTAATAGTTGTATTGATAAATATTAGATATGAATTTTATGAATGATGAATTTTACGTACGGAATTTTATAAAAAATTTATAAATTTTATAAAAATTGTTTTGAGTTTAAAAAAATAAATATTTTTTTACAAAGCCATCGTTACGATAATCAAAATATCTGTATTATTTCACATTTACTTATATTAGTTACGGCAGAATAAGAAATTTTATAAAATATCTAATATAAGAAAAATTTCTCAAGTTTGTATTTGTCATAATTGTTTAAATGAAACTTCTGATACAATTTTTATATCGTAATTTAAAATTTAAAGTCTTCAGATATAATCAACAATTATTTCTTATTATATTTTGAAATTATAATATTTTTTTAATGTTCTCGTTCATTATATCAGTATTTACTATAATTTTTAATCTATATTTAATTTTATTTCTGTTTCAGGTAAGTTCATAAATAAGAAAGTTATCATATCGTATCAATATTTAGACAACCAAGATCAACGTAAGTTCACTTAATAATTATATAAAGATTTTTCCGTATTTTCACGAAAGTGCAATGAAATCGAGAAAATATTCCTTACGAAGTTTTTAAATAATTCTTCTTATTTTAGTATGTAAAAAGATAAAATTGAAAAATTTTTGAAACAATAATTTGTTTTTATAATGAAACGTAATCGATAAGTGTAGTCTTGTAATGTATATCGGTAGAATCGGATTTTACTCATTTTACACCATAAAAAATTGAATACTTTGAATTACGCAGGTAAGCATAAATATTTTGATAAAATATTTTGAGACGAATAAATGTTTCTTTACCTTTATGATTTCTTTTGGACGATTAATCCCAGTAGCAACCGACTAGAAATTATTTTCGCGTCGTTACTTCAGCTTTCCAGAAAGTTCGGAATTTTTCTCCATTTGGTTATCCATCAATCGACTTCGCGGCGATCCGCGAACCTAAAGAAAGACGAGGAAAACTTGTACCACGTCTGCAGCTTCGATTTTGTTTTTTCGAAAGCGCTGAAAATGCAAAAACGAGGAATGGGAAAGCAGAAGTGAGCTCGGGTTATCGAGTTAAGCGAGCTGGAGCACTTTTACAATCGCGGGTCCGTCACTGACAAAAACCTGCGGATAAAACTCAGATCGTTGGTGCTCCAAGACTATTGAGTTAAATGATCTGGATTTGATAGTCTCCTTTTCTTTCTCCCTCTCGCCCCTCCCTCCTCACCACCCACCTCTCTCGCACACCCTCCCATCCCCCCTCTATCTTTTACCTACTTAGGTGAATTGCTTTGTGGAGTCCTTATTTATGGTGCAAGTTAACTTATAAAGGAAAGCTCAAATATCAGCATTTGTTTGTGTTATTTGCATTTTAATTGGTGACTATTAACCTCAATTTTCACTCTTGCAGATGTATTCGAGAAACTAATATCTTTTTATGTTTAGTTTACTGAAAATTATACTTTCATGTTTTATCGAGTTGTCAGAATGTGCAAATATTTTAAATGATTGATTAAATATGGGCTTGGACAATTTTGAAGTCGAGGAATAAAAAATTCTTAGATATTTCTGTATATACGCGTTCATGATTTACTGCAAACAGAACTGCGATTATTTATAGAATCAAAAGTAAACAGTCTGAGGATTTTATTTGTTTAATTTAAAATTTTCCATTAAAAAAAAATTAATTTTTTTAGTAAACTTTTATTTTTATTTGCTTTAATATAATATTGTAATTCCTCTTGTTAATTTTTAAAATAATTTTTAAAATTTTTAAAATAAGTCTAATTTTTAAAATAATTCTTGGATTAAATTTCAATTTTAAAAATTTAGTTTGGAAGTACATGAATTAAACACACAAGATTTATTGGCTAATAAATTTTGAATCGTCTTCTCATTATTTTTCGGGTATCAGTATTATTGATAGCTTATAATGAGTTACTGGAATATAGTCTTTACTCTTATGCATCGATGAAACAATCGAAGGTTTATCATCGACAATTCAAGAATATCCAAATTAATTTTATAAAAAATATCTTTTTAGTATGTATTATAATTGACAGATATTAATGACATATTATAATTACAAGTATATTAATTTTTAAAAATATTTTTTATTTTTTTATTTTTAAAAGTTTAAAATGTCTACTTTATATATATATTTTACTAATTAAATATTTATAAGAAATATTTTGAAGTTGAAATTCTATTATCCTTAGAAATATATTTGTTAAAAAAAAGATAATAATATAAAGATATAATCGAATAGATAGTTGAAAATATGCACACGTTAAAAAGACGTACATAATCTGTTTCGAACTTACAAAATTTCACAACTATCGCAACGACGTAATAGAATCAAATTTCATCATCTCCTTGTTCATAACTTCAATCAACATCGTTCACTATTTCATTATTTTTTGCTTTCACATCGTTCTTTTTATGAGATAACGATCGATCGAACTTGTCGATACTCTTGTATAGAGGTGCTACGAAATCGCAAATGCGTGTCCCTAAAAAGTATATTCATGGCATTTTTGAGGGCTTACTCGTGGTGAAGAAAACGTTATGAATCAAGGGACGGTTATGGGAAAAGAGATATGAGGTGGGATCTCTTTGTGTCCTTTTGAAAGCTTGACTGGTAAGGAATGAGAGAGAGAGAGAGAGAGAGAGAGAGAGAGAGAGAGAGAGAGACCGAAGAAGTTAGTGATATATAATGAAACAAGTTTATAATTTTATACATGAAAACAATTAGTTTTGAATTAATATTTCGGGATTTCAAAAAGGTAATGTTTTTTATATTCTTTTTTCAATAATGGAAATAACTTCAACTAGTGTAATTTAAAAATTTTCTATTTTTTAAATCTTATTTAATTTTATCGAATTCATACAACGTATCATTAATTTACGTAAATTATTATCGTAGCTTTATTATTTTATTTTTGAAACATAAACATCGAAGAATTAAATCGAGTTTTAAAGAATTTAATATATAAACGATATTTTATGAATAAGGTTGAGATCCATCTAGTCCGATGATTTAGAAAACCCTGATTACAAAGTTCACAATGATCACCGGAACTTCACTCAAGTGAGCGACTCGATTAGGGCACGTAACAATGTAGTGTAGCCACCGAACGCTTTTTCTTTCTCGAAAGAACAAGCGGGTAAAAAGTCAAAACGGAAGCAGCGGTAAAAATTTTGACCGACTAGGTAGGAGCCCTTAGCTCAGGAGTAGAAAGAGAAAAACAAGAAAAATTGCAACGGATGCTCGCTTGGCGAAAAATTCACCAGGGTATTTTCTACGGGGGTTATGAGAGAGAAAGAGGAATAGAGGAAAGAGAGGGAGAAAGAGAGGGAGAAAGAGAGGGAGAAAGAGATTCACTTGCTCTCCCTTCCTTATCTCTTCGCTGGCATCTGGCATTGCCACCATCATACGTCGTATTTTTCTTTCCTTTTCAACTCTGCCTTCTCCTCCCTTCGCAGTCATCCCGAATTCGCTCCTTCCACGGCGATTGCCTTAACGAAACGAGCAAGAGAACGGAGGGCTAACCCCTACTTTCCCGGAAAACCCGAGGGAGATTTTCCGCGCCTTTTTCATCCCGGATGAAGGGATATTGGAATTTTCGAAATCGTTTGCTATATAGTTTCAACCCTGCTCGGCTCTTCCTTCGTGTTTCTCCGGTTACTTCGGTTACTTAGTCCAGAAAATGTAAGGAAAAATTAAAAGGAACGCTTTCGAAATTTTATTTAACTATTTTAATTTTTTAACCTTTCGCGCTCGTACATTTCATTTTTCCGACAAAATTTATAAGAATGCTCTTTGGAAATTGAACTCTTTAGGCAAAATATTTCAAAGTATTTCATTTTTTTAATTTGTCTTCAAAAGTTTAAGTTCTTTCTTTCGCTTCCTTTTAAACATTATATTAAACATTATTATTAAATTCTTTTCCAATTTTTTGAAGAAATGTTTCGTTCGACCACTCTTAAAATTACTTTGACATCTTATATTCTGATTTCCATCGTTACTCTCCTTATCTCTCGATTCGCGAGAATACGATATTCTTTTCGTTGTTTTCTTTTACTGTTTTCACGATGATTCGAATCCCAGCGTGAAATTCACGATACGGAGATCATTATTTTCTTTTATATAAAATTTAATAAAATATCCGATGTATTTTCCGATGGAATTTAAAGACTTTAGAAGATGAACATCGAAGGTTAGAAATAACGTTTGAAAAGGGCCACAAATACGAGCAGACAAGGAAAAAAGGAACGTAAAGAAATGTCTAAGTGAAGAGAGAAGAAAATGCTAAAGCACGTGTGAGATTCTACGATGTTTGTGCAAGGTTGCTGTGAGTTTTGGCAAAATCTATGCATGGATTCAAAATAATTCTGCGCCAATCTTAGATTTATCGTCTCAGCGGCTTACGTACATCCATACGGAAAGGAATGAAAGCCTCTACGTATATTAGCATTGAAACATTCGAATTTTCGCTGTCAAAGTGGAGTTTGCGCAACGCGGATTAAAACCTTTCATTTTCCTATTTTACGGATCTGATCTGGCAGAGTGACAGAATTCTTAATGAAATTTTACGATTTATGTATGGAATTTTCAATGTGCGAATTACGCTACAATTTTTATCGAAACAAGCTGCGCTGAAATCTGCTTCAAAATTTACACGAATACATCTCTGCGAATGAAATATTAAAATTTAAAATATCTTATCCGATTTTGTTCATTAAAAAATAATATAACACTCGTTATTTATCTTCATTGTTGATTTTTATCAAAGGTGTAATAAAATAAATAAAAAAAATTCGATAAAATACGATAAAAAATATCCAGGAAACGTTTCAACCTTTAATGTGAAAATGCATAAGAATCACGGTAGAATAATGTTGTATAAAACTTTTCTCATTTTTTATTTTGCAAGTTCTCGACTGAATATTCGCAACGATATTATAACATATTTACTTTCTACTACATTATCTTGTATTCGTTTTGCGATTGCAAGATTGAAGTTGAAATTTGCAATGAACCGGATAAAAAGATGTATATTTCGGAAAAAAATGAAGAATTCAGAAGTATATCGAATTCCCATGGCGGATTATTTCTATCGTTGATTTAGGCAGTATCCCTTGTTTTTATGGAATTTTATGAATTTTTGGAATATTGTGGTAATTACGCTGTCGTTATATTCGAGAATTCTGAATCGGTCGTTACTTAGTGATTTTTGCTTTCCGTTATTTCATACGCAAAGCACGTATACGATGCGAATCTCATTTGAATTATCTTTCATTAAAAACCCGTATCAAAGCTCCTTTATGTTCGGCATTTACTAGTCTGGCTTTAGTTCTCGCTTTTCCTCCTCTCGTACGTACATTTTTTTATGAGATTTTCTTTTCAGAACTCTATTCGCGACGATTCTTCAACCGCTTTTCTTTTCACCTGAATGCGCATATCCCATTGTCGTGAAAAAAGTGAGCGAATAGAACAGAAAATAGAGACGAAGACGTGGAAGAGAGAATGAAGAGAAAAAAAACTTGCGAAAGATAAAAGTTGTTGATTCGCTTGTAGAATTGATAATGCATAAATAAAATAAAGATATTTAATAATATATGCTCCGTTATTTCCCTTCCGTATCGAAATAAATATAAAGTTCTATCTATAAGTTAATATTTTATTCTCGTCGAATGAAAATATATTCCTCTAGTGATCGCTTCTACGCGTGAGATTTTTGTCGCGAATTGAAATATCAGTTAATTAAGATTAGCTGAGTAATGATTAGGTGAGTTGAGTTTTTCCTCGTGCTAAATTTATTACAAGTGAATATGGAAAAAAACAGAAAATTTTAACGCTCGCTTATCTACGTAAAAAAATCTTATTTAAATTCAACGATAAATTGCTTATATTCTTTTAAACTTTTCAAATTACTCCACACGAAGAATGATAGAAAGTCTATTCTCCGTCGCTATGGACGTTTTTTTCACAGACCATATTATTTTACCATTATTTTTATAAATTCTTCGGCATTAAGAATTTATGAATTTATTTTTCGTTAAACCTGACTGGTTTTCTGGAGTTATCAATGTTACACGCGTGTTTCAAAAATGTTTGAAAAATTAAAAGTTAGTCGAACGAATATCGACGGTCTGAAAACCTTTAATACGATATTATTAATTAAAATATAAACGAGCAAAGATTGAATTTGGATACTTAACTATTTTCGTACTCAAAATCAATATGAAAAATTAAATAAAAGTTTGAAATAACGTTTCTCGTAACCATTTTTAATCTTGCCAATGATTTAAAACAAAAGAATACTTTTTAATCTAAAAATAATTTTGTTGTCCACGATCCAAGGATAAGTTAATATACGTGCAATGTTAAAAATATTCCATTTCTTATTCCGAAGCCGTATCGCGAAGAAAGTCTAACAATCGTAGTACGAAGAGAAAATCGAGCGAACGCAAGACTAGTTCAAAGCATCTCCTCATTGAAAGTCGAGAAACGCTTTCAATGCAGAGGAAAGGTGCCTCGCGAAAAATACGATGTCATGACCAGCAAAGATCGAGGATGAGAGACACTATGGATCGTTGTACGCATCTCGTACTTTCATCGCATTGCATAGTTCGAACCGACTGTTTTTGAAATTCCATCGCGTTGACTGCAGCTACTGTACCATTAGCCAAACAAGTCGACGATTGCAACATCGATAGACTTTCGGAGCTTTTATCTCTTTTTACGTGAGTCGCGCGCCACTGTTGGGCGAAATGTTGGAGATCGGGGCGATGTCGAGTTTCGCCTTGAGCAACTTCATTTTCTTTCTCGCTTCGTTCTTTCCCCGTTTCTTTCCCCGTTTCTTTCCCCGTTTCTTTCCCCGTTTCTTTGCACGTTTCTTTGCTCGTTTCTTTGCTCGTTTCTTTGCTCGTTTCTTTGCTCGTTTCTTTGCTCGATTGAACGCACACCTGATCTTTTTCCTTGTTCTCTGCGTTACTTCGTGCTTTGGCGTTTGTACTGGATGAATTTTAACGAGTTTTTAGGCCAGTGCGCTAAGATGATTTGTAGTGATCCATTACAATAGGCAATATAAATGTACGGTCTTCGTGAAAGGAGTAGTAAAACTGGCTTTGATGTACTACGTATCGAAAGTTACGATCGATACGTTATCAATTTCAAAATATTACATATTTCGATATATTTTCTGATTACAAAAGGCTGTTGATATAGTACTGTTACATACGATCGATCGAGCGGTAATAAAATATAAAAATTATTTTGTTTGGAAATTTTTAAACAACGATAAAGTTGGAATTTTTTTAAAGAGTTTATCGAATCGTTCGTTTAGTCAGTCCAAAGAATTAAATACAACGAATAAATTAAGTAACGTTTAATTTCGTATCTTTATCGATACGAATATTTGCAATTAAACAATGAGCTTTGTTACGTCTACATTTTTCTTATTTCAATAACGACCTTTGACTCCTCGGTACTCGTGTACGTGGGATTCTCGTCTAGATTTAGAAAAAGCCAGGGTTTATTTGCTTTTGCTTTTATTCTACGAGTACTTTTCTATTTTCGTCCATACTCGCACTTATATACGTCTCTTCCTCTTTCCTTTACTACTTTCTTTACTACTTTTTTCGCTTTCTCACCCTCTACGACGACGACCTCTTGTAACGACAATCAGCGACAGCACCTCGGGCTGTGACTTTTTCCGTTTCTTCCTTCGCCTTGATGCCCTCTTTCGTTCCCTTTGTCATTGTCTTTTTTCTTCTCTTACATCCGTTGGACATTACATCCAGCTACTTTCTTATGCGCCTTTCTCGTAGCTCCAGCTAACCTGTACATGTATATATGGTAAATCAATCTCCTCCGGGGATACGCTTTAAATTGCTTTCGGACTCCTGCACACCAGTGACAGTCGTCGTTTGACAGTTCTGTACGTCGCGCGAATAAACGACACGGAAAATTCGCTGGAATTTTGTTTCTCGAAACGGATATGTCAGCCGTTTCGACTCGCGAATTTGGATGTTTTTAAACGATCGGTTATTTAAATTAAAATTTAAAGCATAATAGTATTTCTTACAATGGTTCGAGATGCGTTTTAAAACAGTGGTTGCGCAAGAACATCGTTAAGCTAAAAGTACATCGAATCATCGAAGGTATTAGTTTTTGCGATAAAAAATGTATGCACAACTATTGATAATTTTAAACATTTTAAACAATTAAAAATTTCCACAACCTTTAAAAGATCCTTAATATTTTTCACGTTAATATTGGGAGAAATGTAACATAATTTGCGCGAATCAGCTTCTTTTTTTCAAAATAATGTTCTGTGCGTCAAAACATAAACTCCGAACACTCAGGAGTAGCATATAAACTTTATTATCCAGAAGTCTCACAAAAAGGAAGTTACGCTTCCATCTTCCGCCAAAGAAAACTGGAAAAAAGCGCAAAATATGTTCCTCTTCATTTTCCAACTTTAGGAAACTTCGTCGCCCTTCAAGTTTGCTAAGGTCGTTTATTTGTACAAATTCAGCGGGGGAAAAATTAGATGGAGGTATGAGGGGTTGGATGAAATTTAACGTAAAGCGCGAGATAATTTCGGTCGTCGCGCCGAGATTTGCATAATGAACGTGCGCAAAAGATAGATAGATAGATAGATAGATAGACGGAGAGAGAGAGAGAGAGAGAGAGAGAGAGAGAGAGAGAGAGAGAGATTGTCTTTGGTTGGAAACACGTCGAATTATCCGAGCCAGGCCATGAGAAAATATCGCTCGCGCTCTCGTACCTAAGCTCCGTGAGTTATGTTCGATTACCGTAGTCTCTTCTTAGCACTAAATACCGTGAGAGTACACTCGAAATTTCTCGGTTTATCCTAGGACGATGATAGTTTGACTTTCATTGGCTTACGGATATTTTTCGTTGGAAGCTTCAACGCACGTCTAATAGTATATAATAATACATTGTAATACTTACCTCGATTTTATTAGTTTAGCATCGCGCTTTTCAAATTTCGAAAATGACTTTGACAATTATTTTATTTTGTCTTCTATCGAAAAAAGTTATTGGAAATTGAAAACAAGGAATCGGATTCAAATTTCAAGATTGACAATTTTTCGTATTATATATTTGGTCGTTCGTACGTGAAATAAAAAGACTTTCCATAGTTATTTTTATGAAAAAATATTTTTGATTGTGCAAAGGTTGTTCATTTCATTTTAATGTTTTAGTTTAAATATTAATTGTTTGTTTGGAAGAGTGGGTTTTCTTTAAAAGTTGATATTTTCATCGTTATTTATCTCGAGTCCTGAAATTTCTCTCGAATCGAGTATTATTACAGTAAATTCTTTATTTCTTTGATAGACAATTGCTCTTTTAAAGAACTTCACATTCGCATATATATAAAAAAAATAATTATCGTTGATTTCTTATAACTATTTAATTAGCGAATAAAGCATTTGCTTAAATAATGTATACAATTGGCTCTTGATAAGTTGGTATTTCTCGGAAGCACTTCCCTCCAGGGTTCCGAACTGTGGGAATTATAACCTAACTACTGTCACGAGTCTATGATGTCGTACTCCTTTAAAATCAATAATATTTAACATACGTGCAAACGATTGCAGTATTATATTAGTATACGAGTGTATATAAGCGATATGATTGCTTTCGATAGTAATACGCGTGACTTTGGTTGGATCAACTAGCAA
This sequence comes from Dolichoris vasculosae, assembly GCA_018907195.1. NCBI lineage: Eukaryota > Metazoa > Arthropoda > Insecta > Hymenoptera > Agaonidae > Dolichoris > Dolichoris vasculosae. The sequence continues at coordinate 6,450,284 of JACCHY010000003.1, forward strand.
TTACTTTACCGCATCGCTATTAAGATATCTGGAAAATAAGTAATAAGTATGCCTTTATTAGTACCGGTTTAAAATTGTTTTAAAATTTAAAAAGCTTTTCCGTATTGCAATAAGTATTTTTTCCAATTAAAAAACACTCGTCGGTTCAATGAAAGACATTGTTTTTTTTTTTTTTTTTTTTATCACAACGGGGATCTCATTCTCAACAGGAATATTTAATATTTAAAGATTTTTAGAGGTTATACGTGATCCCACATATTTTAGGAGATGAGGCTAGAAAGATCTATATATAGTTTTCTATACTACACAATTGCAAGTGTGAAAATAATATGGGCACCCTTCCTAAAATCGAGTGTCTGGAAGACGGCGACGAGCTCAATAGGCTTGAAAGCTTTATAAAAGGCCGTTAGGTAATAATGCGTCGTTGAGAGGCTTCTATTATATATCAAGGGGTGTTCTACGGGTGCGCCAAATTATGTTTACTTAATTGAGATTTATTCAACCTTTGCTTCCCCACCTTGTCTTCGCGACATTCGGTACGTGCGCATTTTGTGTGTTCCTGTTCGTGTTGTACGAGCGGAAACCTTAAATATTTGTTAAGTCTTTCCTTATTTTTCTTTTATTATTTACGTTGCATCGATTGCCGTATATTTTTCGTTTCATTCGGCATGTAATTCAGCGTGTATGCAAAATTACTTGCATTCTTAAGTACGAACGGGATTTTTCGTTTGTTTCGCCAAAATCGCTAACGTATAAGTAAAGAGTAAATTTTTTTCTCCGAAAGAAAGAATCGTGGAATTTTTATTCGAATTTTTATAGTTGGCCGAGAGTTATATATTTTCTAAATTTCGAATAAAATACGATAAATAATTCATACAAGGAGCTTAAAATGTAAAAATATATTGTCATTTTCATGAAATATTTCAATTTAAAACTCGTTTATATTTTTATGACTTGTTTTTAAGTAAAATATCAAAATTTGATATAAAAAATTGATATAAATCTTCGTGTAAAAGCTCGATTTACGTCTCTTATATCTAACAATGCAGTTTATCGTCGAAAACTAATGTTCTGACATGAATAGAAGATATTCTTGATTAGCATAAAGAATGCACTTTTTTCAAGTGCAGCAAATATTCTTTCCTTTTACAAGATATTATAAACTTCTTTCTTGAAAAATTAGCATCTTCGAAAGCAAAATTACGTTTCGAGAAACCATTGTTTGGAATTTCTTACGTTCGCAAATATGTGTGTGTGTGTGTGTGTGTGTGTGTGTGTGGGTGGGTGGGTGTGTACGTAGATCATTAATCGATATCGGCCAAGCGTAATAAAAAATGAAAGTATCCGCATATTAATTTTATTAAAATTAAAATCTTTTAATAATACGCTTCGTATAGCGATGCTCGTATTAAAAAAGTTATAATTCTTTTTTAAGCATACGAATAAGCGTCGTAAGTTCTAGAAAAAGTTTAAAAACTAATTTCGTACGATACAAGTAATAAATTTGTATAATATAAATTCGAAAGAACCTGAACTTTCCGTCGTTAAATGCCAGTAATAAAGCAATAAGACGTTGCGATTTCACGCAACGGTCATCGGATTAAAATTGGAATACCGCGCATAAAGGTAGAAGAGGGAGCAAATAAGAGACGGAGTTCAAACCCAACTCTTAGACTTGTGCACGCGGCGTTTATGCATCTAATAATATACACCGGTACACCTGCTACCGTGCGACTGACGCATGTATATGGACTATATAGCAGTCCGTCGAGAGAAAAACAAGAGGACGCAGAAGCAAAAAAGAAGAATGGCGTAGCTTTCATTGTTTGATGAAATAATAGTTAAGACGCAGCTTTGAGCGATAGAAAGATAAATATCTTTGTCGTTGGTACGCCGGTAATTGCTCGGTAATGGCAGTAAAAGTAATTTTTAAAAATAGGAATGATCAGCGCGACGGTATCTATCGAGTTACTAAAATAACGATGATTGATTCAAATTGAAAGAGACCGAAGGTAAAGAAAAATTAATAAAGAAATCGTAAAATATATACGAACATAAATAAAAATGTAACTAGCAGGCAATTTTTATGCGTACGGGCGGACGAAAGAAATAATATTCCTTAGACATTTTCTTACGGCATAAAAATACGATAAATAACCGAGCTGATTATTTATTACTTAATGATGGCTTTGGTATTTTTTGACAACCGGATAACAGCTTGCGTCGGAATTTATTAAAATTCTTATTGTTTGGGCTGTTTCCGGTGATACCTGAAAGATATATAGTTTAGAGCAGGTTTTTTAAATACCGTTATTTAATAAGATTGGAGCTTGATTGTATTCGTATTTCACTCAAATGACTATTATCGCTACCGACTAAATTATAAGACACGTTTCTTATCTATTTCGGATAAAGCTAATTACATATATTTCATTATTTTCCAACTGCGTTTATTTAGTACGCGATAAAAATATTTTTATTTCTGCGCGAATTTAATAAAAAATAAAGCATTATCTTAGATTATTAAAATTTCTTTCGCAATAATCGCGTTATAAGAAACAACACATTTTTTTTCACATGCGGTATTTTAGTTCGTAAGCCATTCGCGTCTATTGACGTTTATCGTTCGATCTGCAAATATGAAAAGGTTGAAGTCATTGAATAAAATATATTTTTCTGTATCTCTTTGATACTTTATATGTAGATTATAAGTATTTTAAGATAAGAGAATTTTTATTTATATTAAATTTTCTTGAAATAAGTATATCGTTACGTATATTACCGATAAGAAATTTGTGCGAAGACTCGAAGAAAGTGGAAGTATGCGACTGGAAGTCGAACCAGGAACCTTTTGTTTTTGCGAGGGACACTTTTGCAGATGTGCCGTCGATGCCTACGCGTTTCTTTCTTCGAAATGTCCTTATGTCATAATCGATACAATATATACACACGAACGATATAAGTGATAAAAAACACTTGTGCTACGTCACTTATATGGCAATATGTAAAAGTTGTTTCCTTTTTATACTACAAGTCACAGTAGTTTTTTGTATTATTTTAGTTAGATAACCCTAGTCATTTTTTTCATCGATTTATTTTTACGACGAATAAAGCATTTCTTTATAATTAATTAAAAAGAAATAATTTTATTGATTAAAAAACAAAATCATAGTTTCTTTATACATTCAGATCCATCGTATTATAATTATAAATATATTTTTTCCATTCAAGCAGAAATAGAATTAAGATCGTTATTTGATTTTATTTGTGAAAAAATTCTGTAATTAAATATAATGGATACTCCGAATAAAATTATAAAATTTTCTTTACCGTAAAATATTGATATCGCTAAAATACTCGTTTACTTTATAATTTTAAAGAAAAGATGCATAATTTATAAGAGAGAAAAAATTCAAAATAAACAACTATTACATGCAAATTTAACAAAAGAACATTGGCAGGAGCAAATGTTTGTATAAAAAGGTAATATTCCAGAATTTTTATCAAAATTGAAAGAGTTGGGTATCCTTTTGATTTTTCTGCTTTTTTATATTTTATTTAAAAGTGTAATTATTTTATATCAAATTTTACATAATCATCAGATATAAAAACTCTTTTGATTCAGTTTTTTGAATTTTCAAATATAACACGTTTTGAACGAATAAACTAGTACGATAAATATAAGTTTATTTATTATAATAATAAACTTATAGTTAAATTTGTAAATATTCATGACATTTTCATCGTATCTCATCGTATCTCATCGTATCTCATCGTATCTCATCGTATCGTATCGTTAAATTCGTTTGAATTATAAATCGGGTAATCGGATCAATCACCCGCTTGTATCAGTTTTAAATAATGAACGAATCTCAAGTAATAATTAATCGCTGATAAAAATGATATAACGATGGAAGTTGCTTAGCCTCCTTCAACTTGCATCTATTTAATGAAAACGCTCGTATCCATTTCGTATTTAATGGTTTTGAAAATAGCAATAGTTTCCAGTCGTTCGCAAAAAGTTCAAAATGACATCGTTGCATTTGCGCTAAGATCGATAGAAGATTCTACATCGGAGACGCAAACTATTATCGATATTCGCCGAGCGTACAATTAAAGAGAAACGAACGTACGGCATTTAAGCAGTGCGAGTTGTCAGTCTATACTTTGTCATCGAGGTGCAGTACGAATGCATACAAGTAGCATTGGACCGATAGACGTACGCGTTTCGGTATATATAGCTTTTTCTCTCACGAGGTACTTAAGTATAGCAGCGGTAGCGAATTCAGCCGCGTCCGGGAATGCATATGTATTGATCGGTTTATAGAAGTTTAACTATCTCTTGCTCACGTTTCTCCTCGCAATTAGAGGGTATTAGAGGAATGTCGCTTTGACATTTCCGAATATAAATCAGTTTCGTCAACTTATAATTAGACGCAAGCAGAGTAGAGAAGTCGCAGGAAGCCAGATATATGCGTCTCTTTGAGTGAATTACGTGCTTCCTTCCTCCTTATCGTACGCCTTTACACGATGATGACTGGTGCGACTGTTACACTTAACCCATTATTCCGATCTTCGGATAAGTGGTGGTGTTGGCATTGATGATGGAAGTCGCGCGTGTATTCGTTGCTTTAGTTCGGTGAACAATTGTGTATTGTATCCTGATTTGCAACCGATCAGGTTCCGTGCGACCGAGCGTAAAAAAATTTATGTACTAATGATATCGTATGAAATTTCCATGGAAGGATTCGATCACGAGAAATTAGTAAGTGAGAGGATCGTTCGCCAAGTTCACCAACACTAGCGTATACTCCAGGAGTTAATTATTTAATTTAAAAAATATAACCTGTACTTTGGATTGGCATTTTTTATATTTTTTTATTCGATGGATGAACCGAGTGATACGACTCACCTTATTTTTTAAACATTGCGTAAAGATGTAAACTATTGGTGAGGTAAACTAAAACTTCTCGAACGAGCAAAATCCAATGAGAAAAATTTTTACTCTTCGTTAGGTAATGTTAAATATATTTTTAGGTAATGATATATTGCATCCTTTCAGTAGTATAATATAGTATAACAATTTTGATGGATTTATTGTAAATTACATAATAAATCACGATAATTCACAGGCAGTAAAAAATTAAATAGTCAATGTAGTAAAATATTTACATGCTATTAAAAAGTATGATAATCAAAATACTCCGAATACTTATAAAAAATAAACAATTATTGAAACTATAAAGTTTTAATAAGCATTTTATCAATATTTATAATTGAAAGCTTTTCAATAATTACATTGAAAGGTTGGTAAAAAAAATTTAATTAATCAATTTGTCGCAAGAAATTGATGTATAAATCCTTATCATTGATGAAGGAAACAAATTTATTTCCTAATTTTTTTTTAAATTTTTTAGAACAGTAAAGTATTATCCATATTTCATATTGTACGTCATAAACTTAAATTTTTATTTTAAGAATACGAACTAATTCATTTTAATTATTAAACAATCCGTATTCCGAGTTTGTTTCTTATCTTTTCATCTCTTTCACGTTAGTTGATTTCTCCTTGTGACCTTTTTTAATCTATTTTTGCAACCCTTTCTTTCATTTCTTATACCTTCATTGATCCTACAATCTTAGTTGACGTTGGATTTTTTTTCCATGATCAGAGAAATTGTGAGAAGGAAGAAATCAAAAAGAAAGAACGAACAAGAAAGAGACGATGAACTCGACGAAAAAAAAAATTGTGGAAGATTTAATTCATTGTACCGAATTACCAAATTCAAGTATCATCGAATTTCATAATAAAATAAAAAAGTAGAAAGACGGAAGATTATAAACTATTTTAGATGAAAAAGGAAACGAATAGTTAGCACAACAAAGTAACTTATTTACTAGTAAATTCGTATTAAAAAAGTTAAGAAGTCAAATAAATATAAATTTTGAAAATAAAAAAAAATTAATATACCATCGATTAATTTTCTAGTAATAAGATACATTTTAAATAATATAATAAACATTTTGTTGTTATTATTGTTTATATTCATACCAGTATGATAAACTTCAATTTATCTACTAATTATCATATGCTTTCAAATTGTATTTATAATTTAAATCTATTTCATATTATAAAAGTTTTTAGAATTAAAATTGTTATTAGTTTATAGTTAAAATGTATCTAATATTTAATAATATGAAATTTTTTATTTAATATCTATTCCTAAGACCATTTTTCTTAAATTCAAAGGGGTTGAAATTTTGATGTAAATAGCGTTTTAATTTATTAAAAATATTATTTTGTTCTATCAATTTATGAATAGATTAGATATATATATAGATAAAAACAAACGGTACGAGAAAAAATAAAGGGAAAAATAAAATGAAGTTTTTCGAGCTTCGATTCTTCGAATTTTCTTCTTTCTTCTTTTCTTACAAAGTGACTACAGTTTTTACATTTTTAGGTAATCTATCCGATGCGATAATTTTGTATTTCAGCTTCATATTTTAGTGTACGAGCTAAGTAGATCAAATCTTCTTTCGCGTAAAGAATAATTAATAATAAGTTATGTAACGTTGATCGGCCAAGCTAAAGTAATCGGGTGAATTTTCTCCTTATAATGAAACTTTTGACATGTTAATACGTAATTAGAGAGTGGAAAAATGACAGGACAAGTCTTTCAGTAATCCAATTTCCGAGCGATATACGCCGCATAATTATTTCATTAGCTTTGGGGTGCAAACACTTTCAAAAGTGTTGATGATTATGAAAATAACGGGATTTTCGATGTTAATAAATTCCTCTCTAGTCTTTCAAGAGCTTGAAGTTAGTGGCAGTACACTGATTAATGAATAGATTTAAGCTTGCGCATTATTCAATAATTTGAAATCCTATTAGTACAGGTATCTAAATCAGAAATTTTTTAAAAACTGATTTTAGTAATTTCTATGTACACGATTTTTACGAGAAGCGACAATAATTATGCGTCGAATCAACTTTTTTCTTTTAATTGTTCTTTACCGCGGTATTTTTTCAAATAAGATTAAAGGTAACGTCATACTTCAAATTTCAAATCGAATAAGAAAATTCTTACCTCACTCGAAATACGTATTATTCATGTTTTAGTAACTACGTTATCATGGAATTTTCAAAACGCTTCTATTTTTAAACATTAACGGTTTTGTTTCGACCTTTTTTATATTTCATTTTTCTCAGCTTATATTTTATTGGATTTCTTAAGATGATAATCTTATTTAAGCCCTTTGTAATTTGACTCAACTTTTATGTAAAATATTGACTTAAATTATAATTTCATTTTTTGACGACGAAATGTAATATTTTTAGATTTGAGTAAAATGAGAGAGACTTCTTTAAAAGTCATAATATTAGAATGACTTTTCATTCTTTTATGTCAAGACGAAACGAATAAATTTAGAATTTTCAAAGGAGGAACTTATTTTATTTTGAGCGTAAAATGATATTCTACGTATACATGTACATATAGCTGAAAAATGCATACAAAGAGAAGTTCTTTTACGTCGGAAGGCTTGTTTTTCCGGAGCGGATAAAAAGTTTGGCAAATTATTTTATTTTTTTTGTAAAATTTTAACAGAAATTCTCATAAGAGTGGAGGGCTTCGCTCGCAACTTCAAACTACGTTCTCGTAAATTCCATAAGTTTTGGTTGCCAAGGAATATCATTAGGGAGGGACAATCGCGCATCGAGCTAAGGAATTTCGTAGACCTTTTAGCGAAGGAAACGATGAAACCGCGACTCGCTCCAAAGTTTGCAGTAAATAAAGTAAGAATACTATTCTAATTTCAAAACAATTGCTCCTCCAGCGGAACAGCGGCCCTTTCGGTGCCGGAATCGGTTCGGTTTTTCGTACGGGACTCTAGAGCCGTTCGACCGATCGACTTTCCAAACTCGCGACGCGCGTTTCTGTGATTATAAAAAAGACAAGTCGGCTTCCACCTTCGCGTACTCGCGTCTACGATTAATTCATTCGAACGGAACGTGAGCCGTAGTCGAAGGGACTGCGATCGGCACGAGGATTTCTACGAAGATTTCTACGAGGATTTCTACGAGGATTTCTACGAGGATTTCTACGAGGATTTCTACGAGGATTTCTACGAGGATTTCTACGAGGATTTCTACGAGGATTTCTACGACGATTTCTACCACGATTTCTACGACGATTTCTACGACGAATGCAAGTTTGGCCTGCGTCGACGGGCTGTAAGTATTATTAGTGCTTCTCGTAATCGCTTCCAACTCGACGCACTCTTGATACTTTGCGTATTATGCGACTTGGACGGTCGCGAACCGTTAGTGAAATCGATTGTCGCGGTCGACTTTTGTTCCCCGCGAGCGAAAATCGAAAGCGTTTTTAGAAGGCCTTGTTCGGTTGGAGGGACGAGCGCTCGTATGTTTACCGACTCGGGAATGACGAGCGAGGGTAATTTCCATGAAAAAATGACCGGGATCGTAGCGCGAGTAGTAAAAGTGTGCCGTTATTTTATTTCGTAAAAATATAAATAGCGGTGCAGCTAATTTTATCGTGTCGTGCCGTAAAGTTTATTCGCCGTTAAATGGAATTCCCGATGATTTCATTTGACCATAAAAATTACGTACAACTTGATCATTGGATAATAGATACATCTATAATTTACGTTCGCTGAATTAACCGCTGAAATACTGTACGACAAAATTCTTTATGCTACTGCTACTTTTGGATCGAAGGTATATTCTGCGAATTTACGCGTTGCACAAAGAATTCGTTAGAAAAAATAGCACTTATGAAATAAGATTAACGATTGAATAATATGTTAAAAGCGGAATATTTTAATAAAGATATTTCTTGAAATTTATGGGTAGGTTATTTATAAAATACCGTGCATTCTTACACAAAATATTTCATTAATGCGATACAACTTCGATAATATTCACATTCGTTTACGATAGTTTCACAATATTATACGTTATTCTTTTTCGTATCGAGTATTTCAATTTTCGTATTTTCCGTTTGAATAAAAGTTACTTAACATTACATATTTATATAGTATTTAAATAAAATAAAACACAATAATTTTTTATATCTTATCATTATCGATAATAAAAAAATAGTAATTTTGTAAAAAGATATTTTTAGATGTATATTGAATGTTAATGAAATATATTCTACATGATCGTACGCAGGGAAATTTATGGCCTTTTTATTATTCTCGCTTAAGACTCTTGGTGATTTGTCGAGATAAAGCATTGAATTCATTTGTATTTATAATTGTATTTTTCACAATCTTAGCTGTGAAGGTAACTTACGCTTTAAACGTAAAACGCGTTATTGATCTGGTTATGGATAACATTTTTATTGCGGAAAGAAGAATCGAATTTAATTGAAAAATTTATCGATCGTTTATCGGTTATTCAAAGCACATTTAAGCGAAAGAGTTCATTTCTCTACGTACAAATTAAGCTTTATTATTGGATATTTTTAATGAATTTCATTTTCTTGAGTTCTAATGGTAACGTGAACATTTTTCTTATTCGACGAGAAATATATCTATAGCGATTAACAGATAAAAGTTTAAATTATATCTATGTCTTATTGTTTATACAACGAAAAACGTTTTTTTTTATGAAAAATGTTTTATAACATTTTTTTTTATCAAAAACAGTGGTGAAAATTTCCTGGGATTTCTAGCCATGTTAATCAGAAAGTTGTTATTCATAGCTATGGGAAACTGCTATTATTATATTTATTCGGGTACAAAGAATTTGAAGAAACAGTAGCATCGACTTAAACCGAGTATTTATCCGAAAATAATAAGCTACTAACATTTACAGCTTTATTTGAAATGTAATGTAAAAGGAATGTATTAAATTGTTCCGAATCATTTGAAATTCTTATATTTGTATACATATCTTATATTCGTTTGTTCGTCGCAACTAACTATTACAACTATTTATACACGTATTAGATACACGTTTAAATTTTACGATTTTATCGACGGACTGCACTCGACTTCTTGTCCAATAAATTCCCGCATTATAATTATATCCCGCTCATCACTCGATTATCTCGTGAGTCCTGCATACGTGCAACGTAATATCGCCGATGAGAAACGCTTGCGAATTGTCGCAAACGGCCGATATTCCATACTCATCCCTCGATTCCTCTTCCATCCTCGACAATGTCGTACAAGGTTTCACCAGAGTGTCCTTGTCGATTTATTCAGTACCTTTAGAACATCGCCTGTCACCGACTTTGCGTTCGAAAGAGGGATACCGAAGGGCTTATCCTTTGTTCTCCATGGTGGTTTCTCATAGCTTTGGGTACTTTCGTTGACTCTCGGGTCCACGTATGTTCACCTCCTTCATTCTCGCTCGAACTAAAACTATCGTGTGACTCTTCATCAGCTTCTTTGTAAGTTCTGGGCAATTGTTGTCGTTCGGATTGGTGTTGAGAACTGTTGTCGAAACAAACTTTTTTTTATATTCTCGACCGTATTTTCAATAATTACTCGTATTTAATTACCAGAATGCAAATTTATAGGATATTTTATTAAACTAATGTATGCTTTTTAATCGTACCGACGTATTTCATTGTATATATTCTTTACTTTCTCTTATAAAGTCTTTTAGAAAGTTTTCAACGAAACTCTGTGCGTATGTAATTTGTGCTATCCGGATTTTTTTTATCTTAAAGCGGGCAATTTGGGATTCAAACTTTGAAAACAAAAAATTTAATTTTATTTTGATAAATATTTTCAGATGTATATGTTTCATCGTAATATTTAATATAGAATTGAATAAAAAAGTAAATATTGCAATTTAAAAATTTTCTTTTTATATTATAAATATCGAAAGTGCAGTTTATTAAAATAAAATACACTTAGCCTTCAATTTTATGCAGTATTACATTTGTATTATAATTCTAAATTTATAGAGAAGGATTTTCGAATTTCGGATCGAAAAATAAATTACAAATAATCACGCGGTCGTATTTCTATTTTGGAATATTTTAACGACTTTGCGATAAATGATAAAGGAAAAATTTTTTATCAAGAGATTAATTACTAACACACAAAATTTAAGAAAAAGAAAATTTATGTAAATTTTTTAAAAAATTTATATTTATTACAAAAATCTAATTTTGAATTATTGATTCGATGCTAGTATTTAATAATATTTTATAAAATATATGACATGTGTCTTTGATCTATCATATTATTAATAAAAATGATTCATCGATTAAAGATAAAATAAATGAAATATTCATTGAAAAATAATTTTTTACGATTATTTTTAAGAAACTAATGGAAAAAAGGTTATTATTTTCCTTCTGATAAACTTGGATTAATAATTTGTGTTCAAAGTTATAACTTCAACAAAAAACTTTTTCTGTTACTTTCCGACACGCATACTAATTAAAAAGCCAATGTTTATAGAAAAAGTAGAGTGGTTTAAAAGAAACTTTGATATTTTAAAACACGAACCATTTTCCACGAATGGAAATTTACTGCAGTACCAGAGCTTTTGTTTTATTATTGCACATCTCGCGTATATACCGACTTTATCCGGATAAAGTAGAAAGAGCGAAACTCGCGCACGCGTAGATGAAAAACAAACGTCAGCCATGGAATATTACGTATTTATGTCGTAGACATTTTTTTATTCTTAATTCATCCAGAGCAACTGGCTAGAAAATATGCAGCAGCGCATAAGGTAGTGAATTTATAGTTGGGTTGAAAGTTTCGTTAAACGGAATTCAGTTGTTTACCGAAACTTCTATTTACGTTATTTCGAGCAACTTAATAATTTCTCAACAACTGCGAATGAATCTTAAAAAAATTTAAGTTTTAAAATTGAATTACAAGCTATGTAAGTTGATCGATAACATTTTTTTAGAAAGTAGCAAACGGAGAAGCAATTTCACGAAGCTTCAATCTGGTGTTTCGTTAATTAATGAGAAACATCGATGATCTCAAAAATACGTCTCAAATATAACGAAAGAACGATATACACAAAAATATTACGCTACTCTCACAAAATCGGCGCAATAGAAGTAATTTTAATAGACGCGTATAAAAACAAATTGTGGAACGCATTCAAAAAAAGAAATGCAAGAAGTGACTTAGTGAATCGGTAAAACGAGTCCCATAAAAACGTGTAAGCACATATTACGTCTCACTGTTATCGAATCGTGTCCTGTTTGTTCTCTTTCTCTGTTTCTCTGTTCCTCTTTTCGTTGATCGGTAGCTTCGTTATACAGCGAATGAAAAACTTGAAATTTCATAAATAATTAATTCGAAACGGTTTTCGCTTTTCATTTCGAGCGTTAGAATTGAAATGTTATCTTTAGTATCTCTAGTATCGGCGAATCAATGTTAATATTTTATCGCTGATGGAGCTTTCATTTTGTACCGGAACAATTAACGTAAGAATTATTCAGCCAATGTATATGACGATGAAATTAGAAACACGTAATAAGAATAAGTGTAAAACTGTGCGATAATTATGAAAGTCATTAGCATGAGATATTATATCATTTTACCTTCCTTTTTACGAAGTAGTCAACTAGTGATTAAGTTTGTCATCGAGTAACCAGAAAAGAGCTTTGTATATACAAACGATAATACTTATTGTATATATCGAAGGTTATAATAATACTCCAGAACTTTTTCGTGGTTTTTTTTTTATTAAGGTATACATTCTTAACTATTCTTATTCCCTATTCTTTTTGCTTACAATATCGCTCTTTTGTTTCCCTTTTGTTTCCCTTTTGTTTCCCTTTTGTTTCCGCGTTCGGTTTTTTCTATTTTTTAAACTGTTATACAGTTGTGGTATTGGTCGTACGAATCGAGAGGCACGCACGAGTCACAGGAAAGCCGTCACCTGCACATCGGCGGTCCTTCAATTTACGGCGTATTTACCATAAATTACTCGTTTACAGAGACAGTCACCGCACTGTTTTTATGGATCGTAAACGCTCGAACAACATCGTAACACAGTTAATAACTACAGTCCGACCTTGAATACTGTTCGACATTACGATCCGAGACCTCAAAGGCTGATGCCCACGCAATTCTCGCTTCGGTCAATCAATTGCAAATGTACGAATTTGCGAATGTTACCTTGAGCGAAAAACAACGGTGTTTCAAGAAAATTAGTATTCAGGGACTAATGCTCACGTTAATGCTCGCGGCCCAAATGGTTTAATTCGTTTCGTCGGGATCACCCAAAGGATTAGCTGCTATTGGCAAAGACCGATCGTCTTTAATTAAAATAAGCTTACGCGATAATTAAAAAATAGAACGTAGTTTTGGAGTCGATCGAGTAAGCTTCGCATATTTTATAATGCGTGCTTGGAATTTAGTTTTCTGATCGTGACGTAACTGCAAATATAAATATATCGCAACTCAAGATTAAAATCGGTTGATTAAAATGGTTAACGATAATGTAATAAATATGAGATTTTAAACGTATTGTTCTGTACAAGAAAAAAAATTTAATTAAACAATTATTCGAATATAAAAGAAATTCCTCCATTCCGTGTTTTTTTTATCGATGAAATAAAATTATTTTTCTTGGTAATTGAAAAACAATTAAAATGTTTTATCGTTATGTCGAATAATTCTATAATTAGAGTCATTATTCACCTTTGAATATACAATACTAAATATTCATTTCTTTATTTATTAAATTTATCGAATATTTAACGTTAAATAATAATAGGATTTATACGTTAAATTTCTTGCGTTAAATAATAATTTTGTAATATGACGATAAAGTTACCACGACGATTATTTTTAAAACGTTTAAGCATTAAAAAGCGAAGGATGTATTTACAAGAATTTAATAGTTGCAGGAAAAATAAAGAATAATAAAAATTATTTTATCCGTGAACCAATGTTACCGTCCACCGTTCCATAAAATTCCGATAAAGCGGTCTCACCTGCATAATCATAGTAGTAGTGGTAAATATAGCAACGCAAGATCTAATTTATTTGATCTTATCGAACAATTATGTCTACACTTCGTTAAAGATCGGACAGATATAACGTATATTATCGCTTAGGCAGTAATCGTTGACCTTCGTAATGAACTTGTTACTTTACATAGTAGATTTTACGATCACGATTGGTTAAGAAGCAGCGGACTATAAACGCACAAGAAATCAAACGTAAATATACGCATAAATGCTAAATACTCGCGATTACACTCGTAGGAGAAAAAATATCAACGATTGCTCAATTTACCCAGTTATCCTAACGATTGCGCGACAGCGTAATTAATTACCGAATAAAATATTCTATAACGGTACTCGACTCATCGTTTTTCAGTATTTAGCTAATTTTTAAATGAAGCGCTCTTAACTTAATTTTTACTTACGGCACATAGCTTTAAATACGTTATATATATATGCATATGTGGGTATGTATGTATATATATATATATATATATATATATATATATACAGGCACGCGCGCGCGCAAACGCCTATATTTAAAAAAAACGAACAAAAAAGAAAACCAATAAGACTACGTACGTAAACGTACTTCCGTTCGCACGTACGCGAAAGCGAATGTAAAAACAGACGTACGAACGCATAAACATCCTTGCAGAAATACCGAAATATACAAACGTCTTCCAAAAACATGGACGTGCGTAGAATCGGACACAGGCATCGACGCATGCACGACTCTTGCAACGTAGGAATATTTGAAACGTACGAATGGAATACGGAACATCGCGCTTGCGGACATTATGAGCACGCGCATGCAACCAAGCATTTAGCGCTCGAACATTGTTGCACGCATTATTGTAGGGTCGGCAGTTTCAATCGCGTTCGATCACGTTCGTAAATTTGTACACGGAAATTTATACATTGGCTGACTACCGATTCTACCGACGACCACCGGTTTCTTTCGATCGACTCAATTCTCACCTAGGCCCAATCGAGTCTAAGAAGATCGGTTATTAATCAGGATGCTGCGTTTCCCGAATGGTCCTCGCTGTTACGTAAACCCACGGTGCGAGTGCGCACTCTGGACTCGGGAGTGGAAAATCGCAGCGAAACCCCGCGTCCGTGCGTGCGTGCGTGCGTGCGTGCGTGCGTGCCTTTATCCAATGCCTTGTTCCGTGTGTACGCGCGAGTCGATACGTGTTTTTTTCCTAATGGTACGGCTGTGCTTTACCCCCAGAGTCGTTGGATGCCAAACGCGTTCGCCAAACATTAACTCGAACGTGTTAACGATCCTTGCACTTTCACGCACCGACACGGGAACAATGCGCCTCGCACGGGTAAATTGGTACGGCTGATGGAAAATCGCTTTTAAAAATCGCTTCGGACTTTTTGTTTCGCTAGGATGAAAAATGCATTCTGTTGTATTGTCTCGGGGACTTGGATGATGTTGAGAATGCAGATGAAAAGAGTGATGGATTCGAGACTCGGTATTGTAGCTTCGTTTGCACTTTTTTTGCATAGGTGACAGTATCCTATAATTAAAAGAGAAGATTCGCGATAAAAGTGAAACTTGCGTAAACATAATTAAGGAGATTACGTCTGTTACGTTAATTTTATCTCGTTCGAATGAAAGAGTTGACATTGTTGTTTACAGAAGAATTTTTAAATTTTAAATAATCGTGTACTAAAAAATATCGAGTGGAATGGAAACGTTCAGCAAATTTTATTAAAATATAATATTTAATAAGATAGTTTTAAATAGTAAAAGTTTTCTAAATTTTTCATATTTAAAAAATTTGAGGTAAAAATTATGTCGCGTAAAAAGTATTATCCATCGTTAATATTTTTTAACCCGTACAATTCGATTCTCAATTGATTTTTCGGTAATAATTGGCTTTACCAAGTGGAACTTCCCTTAAAATTGATCCCTTTAAAATTGCAAAGATACGAACAAATATTCGGTGTTATTAATATTTCATAAAATGGAATTAAATAAACGATAAAGTAAATATTATTCCACTGAAATAATATTTTCACGATTTATCGTAATTATCATATTAAGTGCTTATTCAAGGAAATGTTATTTAAAGAAAATTTTTCACATCGATAATTATTCTCCAATCGAATCGCAGGTAGTTATTACAGATACGTTTGAAATATGCCACTGCAGGTTGATCTTCCCTTGAAAATACACGCGGTTATTTTCATTGTTAGCATAACGCACCGTTAAGATTACGGCGAATGTTTGCACAGATTGGAAAAGGCTTCGGTTATCTATGCACACCGAAAGTTTATCTCTCTTTCTCTCTATACTTCAATAATACCAAGTAATTTTGGATTTAAAATAAATACATGGTCTTGGAGTTTTTCATAAAGGTTTTGATATAATTAAATTATTTAAAGATAATTATATTTTTTATCAACATCTTATAAACAAAATAAACAAAATTCGATCTATATATTTGAAATTCTTTTATTCTTTTACATATCGTAAAATGAAATAAACGGTAAAGAAAGTAAAGCTTACCCATACATAGTTGTAATATAAAATTGGTAATTTTTAATGATTGATATATATACGATAGAATAATGCACATCAATTTTGAGCTTTCTATTCGAGTTTATAACCACTCGCATTTATATTAGTTTTACATTCCACGACACCTATATAACTGATAGCTAATTTTTTTCTTCTGTGACTGCTTCCTTGGATATTATTCTTATTTTCTTACATATTCACAGACATTCATCATTTTGTCATCCCCTTCTCCTTACTTTTCACCTAATACACTGGAGTTCTTATCGGTTACTCGCTGTCCATCGTCCACTTTTTCACATTTTCTCATTTTATCTTCTTCTTTCTCTCGCTAGTTTTTTCTCTATCTGTCGCTTTTGACCATGACATCGATTCTTTTATCTGCGTATTACGTCGGTCGAATGCTTTTTTATTTTCTTCCATAAGAAGCTTGGCACCTTAAAAACAGTTTTGTTTAGCTTTTTTCCCCCCTGAGATAAAGTTTTTCATTATTTTCTTGCTTTTATTATTATTCTTTCTAGATCTACGAGTAGCTGCCAACTTATTATTTTTTATAGATTTATCGAACCGTACTACCATAATTATTATAACCGATTAAATTATTATAAATAGTAGTACATGTCAGCCATAAAATAACCATACAATTACTATACTATTATAATTAATTTTAGCATTTTTTGAATTTATATCATTTTTTTATGCGTACATTTATATTAAACGTTACAGATATTATTATTTATATTTCTATATTATCTATTTCTTTATGTTGTAATTTACATAAATTATAATTGTATAAGGTATAATTAGAAATGCAATTAAAATAAGTCTATATACGTAATATTATTTATTACTAAGCATTGAAAAAAAGGGACAAAATTTTATAAATTATAGAATTTTACTTTTTATATAAAACTATGTTTAATAATAATATGCGTTATTGATGAATTAATAGTAGTTACATAAAAATTAGTAATTTACAGAATAATATTATTTTCAAATCATACAAAATTTAATGATTTTAATTTTTCATACGTATCAAGTTTATATACTTAAAAATAAATATTAATTAAATAATTAATTAACAGCATAATTTTTTTAAATATAATTAGATTTATTGAAAATGAAGTATAATCACCAAAACCGAAATCAATTTCTCACCATATTCAAAAAGTCCTTTTCCTATAATTTTATAATCTACTTATATTTATTTATCGTATTAAAAACAATTGTATAAATGGTTAATATATAAAGTTGGTTATTAATTATTATTAAAATTATTAAAAAAATAATAAATAATATTGTATACATAGAGGGGATGAAATTATGCATTAAATTCTTTGACATAAGACGAATATACATTATATTTATATTTTTTCGAAAATGTATTTAAGCAAATAATATTTTATATTGAGTATTTTTTTCAAAAATATAATATTGTGCATTTTTTGTTTCAGGTAAGAACTTGTATTATTCATCACCATTGCTTCATAATTTGTAAGTACTTAAATTAATGAAATCGCTGTAATTCATAGAAGTTTTATGTTAATACATTTTTATTTATATTTTTAAGGTTAATATTTTTAAGGTTACTTCACAATAATTTTCATATAAAATTTTTTTTTATAAAATATTTAATTATGTCTTAAGAATTAAGCTTATTTTATAAATAAACTATTATTTTGGTTTCTTTTTCGTTGTAAACTATAAATTTTCTAATTTCTATTTATCAAGTATATTGGAAGTACTTATTTAAAATTTATGATCAGAGATATACTTAAAACGATTAACTATTTGTCTTGAAATATTTTTAGTATTATATATTTACACACATACGTACAAAATATGTGATTTATTTTGTATACAACTATTAATAAAGTTTGAAATAACTTTTATATTGAAACGATTTGTTTTATTTAAAGATTTTTGTGTTATATTCAGTTCCAATATTATATTGAATTTTGTGCATTTGCATTCTCAAGTATATTTTCGAAGTTTGAAATTGTATCTTTTTCAAATTTTCTATTTATCGAAAATCACCAAATTAATAAAGAATTTTTTGTTTTTTTTTTTTAAATCAATTTTAAACTAAATAAAATTTAGTATAGATTTTCTATTGAAGTCCATAAATGTAGAATCTGTAATTTTATCGTAGAAAAATTATTACATAAATTTCAATCAAATTATACACACTTATAAAGTTATTACATATTTCGAATCACTGATATTTATTTATTTTTTAAATCATAAACTTTAGTATCATAAACTTTATAATAATATCTAATTATCAGAGAATTATCTAAATACTAAAAAATATTCGTTATTTTGAGAAAGTACTAAAATCAACAACAGTCAAAGTAAAATAAATGATTTAATATTTTTATTAACGTAGAAATTCGTAATAAGAAAGTAAAATGATATCGAAGCGCTACTATAAAAAATCAACCACGCGCGATGCTGAACTTTAAAAGAATTACATCATCTCAAGTATGGAAGTCCTTACTATTACATTATTCGAAACTCCAAGGAAAGAAGGCGCAGATTTTCCCTTCCTCTGTCGTCACCCCCGAGTCGAAAAGTTTAACTCCCTCAAGGGGAATTTACAAGCGTTAAGAGAAAGGTTTTCGATCAATCTTCGGCTCTTCCCGCTCTTCCGGCTCTTCGGTCCTCCTTGCGTGTCTTAGGAATACATTTTTTTCTCGATGACCTCGTTACGTGACCTTAGCCCCAAGTCGGTAATGACGATAACCGCAACGCGATACCTTTCGTAGCTTACAAACTCGTTTCATTCGTCGTGCGTCGCCCCTTCGAGTTGGTTTTTCCAACGATCGAAACGAACTTGCAAGCGAGTAGAAAAATTCTACATTGCGTTGCGTGGAAGGATAAAGCGGTGCCAAGGGATGTTTGACAAAAGAAACATCAATCGCGAGAATTTCGATCGTGCGACGCGCATGTTAAAGAATCTGCAAGTTCTTTTCAGATCTAAATGGGTAAAAATTTTTTATTTGATCTCGGGGGTAAACTATGGTTCATTATTTTACAATTTCGTACGATCGCACAAAAGACTTTTCGCGTAAAAAGAAGGTTCTATTAGTCTACATATTTCAAGAGTAGTAACGATAAAGAATTTAAAAGTAAAATAATATACAGTTTCGTTGTACGAGTAAAGCAAATATCAAATATACCAAGTTTTTGACTGCTTTTTACGTAAAAACTTATTCCAAAAGAATTATTTATTATTTTATTATTGGTTCAACGATTTGTACTTTAAAGTATCGATTATCCAGGAATAATGTTTGAGTACAAACGATGTCATTTAAAATAATTAGTTTCGTTCGTTTGAATAAAAGAGAGCGCAGAGACGATATCGAACTTCACCTAAGATAAATAGTTGATACGAATTTTTTTAAGTAATATTTTTAAGTTTTAATACTGTAGATGTGCATGGATTTATTTGGAGTTAAGTATACGAATCAAAGAAAGAATAAAATTGTATTATATTTGTACTGTGTTAAACGTGTGTTCAATATTTATCGTTGCGTATTTCAATTTCAATAACTATTTATTCAATCAATTGTCGGACATACGTACTACCATCTGCGAATATTTTTCTTAAAATGTCGAAAAAAAAACTTTTAAAAAATACTTCAGAAGAATAACACATTCACGAGCACAAAATCAAATAAGTTACCTTTAACTTCACGATACCCTCGGGAATTGAAAACAAAACTTTTAGGAACTTTTACATTTCCCGAAATTCAACATTGTTTATTTAAATCACAGAGCAGTCCGATGTTTTTTCGTCTTTGTCACTCTCTCGCTCCGAACATGCATTTATCCCTCTTCCGTCAAATCTCCTCTCTTATTCCCGGCACTGACGTGTGCACGGTATGTACGCGAATGTATAATACGAGTCTTGCCCTTCATGAATTTACTCGTTGAGTTTGCTCTGCCTCTCCGGAGGTGCGTACGAGCGGGAACGAATGCGCCTGTAGGTCTTACTCGGTTATGTATCTACCTAACTTTGCACCCGTTAGTCTCTCTAGTGGTAGGGACTATTTGTAGCTTGATTTCGAGCATACAACTACCGTAAACTTGTGCAACGCGGTAGTATAATAGACCAGTGCCAACGGTGTTGATATAACGCTTGAGAACCTTCTTGTTGTATCGTCATGAAAAATTCATTACACTGATATTTCGGCACAGGTAGTCTTTGCTATTCGGAATTGCCAAAGGATGAATTGTTTGCGAATTTGGTACACTGTTTTGCGTTGTTGAGTTGATTTTGGGTCGTATCCTAAGCATTATTTGAATTCTCCTTGTAACGTCAAAAGATATTTATCAATCGTCGTATGAGTTTCCAACGATACGATTTCAAATGTGGCTTAGAAGTTATACAGTCAGCGTTATCTTGAAATTCAACATTTTGATATCGGGTATGTCACAAATTGACGTAATTTGCAATCGAGTAAGCTGAAGCTGTGGTAACTTAGTTTCTCTCTCGTTCTCTCTCTCTTTCACCCTCTTTCACCCTCTTTCACCCTCTTTCTCTCGCGATCAATTTTCAACTTTGAATAATTTTTAAATCAAAGTGGTTTTAAAGTATCTTTCCCGGGAGGTGTAACAAAAGTAACGAAACAAAGGCGCACAATTCCAGAAATTAAGTAAAATTTTTAATACTTTGTAACAAATATTGAAAATAAAGTAGTTATTCTGAATTACTTAACACGTTTACGTTACTTATATTAGATTTATTTTTAGCTTATATTTTATTATATATTTGGCATTGTACAATTTAACAATCGTAATATTATATTTTTCTATAAACGCAATAAAAGATTGTTAGTCGAAGACTTTTATATTCTCCCCGAGATCAACGTAAGTACAGTGTGTAAATTTCAATATAAATTTGATTATTAATTTGGTTACATTGTATATTTTCTAAATAATATTGTATAAAATAATTATAAAATTCCGATATTTCTGCTGTTAAAATTTTAAAGCTGAAAAACAAATATAGACTAGAAGAAAATTATTACGTTGTTGGGCTCGTGTAACTTTTCCTTGCCGTTTAACACACCCGCTTAAAGAGGAGCAATAACCGAGTGCAAAAGAAGGAAGAGAGAAACAAGGAAGAGGGTAAGTCGAAACCTCTTACCGAGGGTCACGCCGTAAACGAGAGGCGGTTCTTGTCCTCGCACCGCTGTCAAGGTAACCGTACGCCGGAATGCGATCCTCGAATTCTTTTGCACGATCGACGCGAGGGCATTTAACGTCTGTCACCCCCTTGACTTATTGTTTCGTACCTCGCGCTGCGAGAAGTGACGCGCTTTCGTTGCACGCTTCAAGTCGTAAAATCCATATTACCTTGCGCCACACGACCCTTTCCGAGACCTTTGCATTCGACATACTTGTAGTTACGGCTAAGTCTCAATCTTGTATTGTAGGACTGCAACGAGCTGCGTTAATAGCTATTAAAGATTCGTTTTATTTCGTTTAATAGTTGGAACATCCAGGGAGAAAAGCAATGGATTATTTTAGCGAGCAAATATTACGAGTAGTGTATTGTATGTAATAAATAATATTAATTTTTCTGTGGGAAAAAGTTTAAATTTATGAATGTGAAATTTATGCGTGTATGATATTATATTTGTTGAAATTATTCTATTTAACGAAGTTAATGGCAAAATATATTTTACAATTGAATAATGAACGTTAGGGATTCTCCGATAGTTCAAAGTTTTTTTAATTTTGAAATATTTTAAAATTTTAAACTTTCATATTTTTACAGTTGTGTAACAATTTCCCCCTCAATTATGATGAAGTAGTTTAAAATCTAGTAAAACATTTGCGTTAAAAATATATTTAGAATCCTTTATTATCGTTACTTATTATCATTGCATTAGATAAATTGTATACATAAAATAACGATAATAGTAAAAATTATAAGAATAAATAAACGCAAAAACAGTTTAATATATAATTATTTAAGTGATATCGATGTTAAAATATTTTTTTAAATAAATTTTCTATTCAACGAAAATAATATAACGCACTCAACCTCGTGAAAATTTAATTAAGCTTCTTATAATAATTTATATTATTTAAAAAAAATGAAAAGTATTTTTTTCCTCTCGTTTGAGAGTCTTGTCAGAATTTTTATGAATAATTTTATCAAAGTTAAAAAGAAATATAAAGAAAAATAGCAAGTTGTTAAAAAATTACAACAAAAAAATGCAGACATCGAATCTTTGCTATTATTGAAAAGCTAGAAAGAAAAGGAAAAAAATGAATAGATAAAAATGGCTTACAAAGTAATTTATCCGAAAGGAATGAATAGTATATGCAGATGCGTATTTGCATACGCAGATCAGCATTACTGTATATTGATAATGAACTCGAATTTTCGTTGTAACGGAGTTTGTCTACGTTTTTTTATTTCTTTTATATACAATGTGTACATTTTTATTTTTAATTTTTCTAGTGTACAGAATCAAAACAAACTTGAATACAAATTTTTTCATTTTTAATAAGTATTTTATTCGTTGCTATAATTTTTTCAACAATAAAATTAAAAATACATTTTTGTAATTTACTTAAACCACATTAAAACTTAAATTGAAAAATAAATAATAGTTTTAAAAATGTTTTTTCCATATATAAATATTATGAATTTTTTGTATAATTTTGTTAAAATCATTACACTGGAATAGTTTCTATTCAAAATTTAGCGCTTATTATATTATATATATGTTTTTTGATATTTAAAGTTTAAAATTCTACTTTTTGATAATGTTTGTAAGAGTGCGTATACACGCCTTTAAAATATGAATAAGTATAATAAAATCTTTTAAAATTCAAAGCACAGTTATTTTTATATTCTATGGATTATATTGTAGAGCAATAAATTGAATTAATTGTACATAAAAAAAATTATCTTTCGTTTTGATTTTAAAGTTTTTTTAATAATTGTCTTTTAAAGTACGGATGAGTATTTTTACATTCATTTTTATTCAATTTTTTGTTCTATATTTAAGTATTTCAAATAAAACTGTACGTAAATTCTATTTGTAGTTGATAATCTACTGAAAAGATTAGAGCGAAAGATTATCCGGACTATTTTGAAGTTTTTTACAAATGCGATAGTTTTTGGTGTTTTTTTTATATTCCTTTTATTATCTGTAACCTTTCATTGTAGATACGAGTGGTTTTCATAGGAAAAATTGCATTTAATCCATGTTCGCAAGGGATTAGTACTCACATTCACAAATGGTCGTGCAACGAAAGATAGAACGGACATCTTTTTGTATCGTCTTATAATTTTTTATCTACGGCTTATGTATTTCTGTTATATCTAGACCATATACTTATAAGCTTTCATACTTTAATGAATCGTTAATTTAATTTTTTTATGTAAACATTAAATTACGAGAAAAATATAAAAAATGTTTATGATTAAACATAAAAAATTTATATGAATTAATTAAGAACTAATTATTATAAATTTGGAAGAGTATTTGAACTAATAATTGCACTTTTGACAATAGTCTTAAAAGTTTTATATATTTATAAAGAAGAGAATAAAATTCGTATATAAATTTATATAGAAGGTAAATTATTTCTTCGCTAATAACGAAACTTGTAGACATACATGAATGTAAATTCTTTTTAACGTTACTGAAATCTTAATACGTTTATACTGAAATCTTAATTTAATTATATATTTGAATATATTACACAAGTTTTCTATTTTACTTGTAAACATTTTCTATGATCATAAATGTTAATTTAAAAATTAATTAAAACGAGTTTGATAAATAGCATTAAATAAAGTTTCCTGCACTTTAAATATACAATATTTTTATCCAAATAAGTTGTTATTCGATAATTTTAGCCATATTAAAACAGATTATTTTATTCCCATTGTTTATACCTTTCTATTAATTCTATCATTTTTTATTATGACGTTTCTCGTCTCATTTTCACCCCTTACATTTCCATTTATATTTAATTCTATTGCTCTTTATCTTTTTCACTTCACCGTTGGTGAAGCATTTTTCCAAATATCGGGGTTAATTAACGTCAAAAGAAATAAGAAAAACAATGTGATGAAGATGAGGAAATGAAAAAGCACGAAGCAGAATTGAATAATGTGCTTTTGTCTCATTTTGTTCTTTTTCGTGTGAGTTATTTTATTTTTATATTTGATTCGTATGTTCGGAAACGTGAAAATTTGTAAGACATCTCTTTAATGCAAAAACGCTAATGAAATTATTCGTTTGCTTTTTACGAAAGAATTTTTCATCAACGAAACGGATGAACATAAAAATATTTTCCCGTTCGCGTGTATTTGAAATCTTAACGATCTTATGGAGAAAAACCCGTAACATATCGATAATTCGTTATATATATATATATATATATATATTAGATTTATAAATTTCTTTTTACGCAAATTAATTTAAAAGTATTAGTCGTGCTCGGTGTTGGAGCTAAGAGTAAATAGTTTACTCATAAAAAAACGATAGTGAATCAATAAAAAATAATAGCAAGTAAAAGGATGCGAATAAAGTAGATTTAAGGCATTAATAGCGTTAGCAACGTATATTAGCATGGATAATATGGATGGGCGAGTGGTATCGATAACTTTTTAAAAGTGCACCACCGAACGAGCGATTCTCAGTCAAATTGAGTTCCGTATCTCGATAAGAGGGATGAAAATCTGCACGATAAACGCGTAGGGTGATAAGCAGCCGAGAAAACTCTCGCCTATATTATGCTTATACTTTCGACATTTTTCGCGAAACCAGTAACAGTCATTCGTTCGGATCACTTCTCGCGAGCCCATCCCCACAATCTTCTTTTCCTCTCGATGTACCTTCCACTACATTTTTTCTCTCCGTATGTCAGACAGCTTCTTTTCCTCCGCTTTTCTTTGACACTCCGTCTTCGTTTTCTTCGCGTTTCTCCACCTTATCTTTTACGGTTTTTCTCCCTATCATTATCTCTCTTCATTTCTCGCTGTCTTCCTTGCCATTCCTTGCCATTCCTTTTACTTTTTGTGTCCTTACTGCGTCTCTGAACGGTACGCGGAGATACGTACGTACCTTTTTGCATATTCTGGTACTTTTCTAAATTTTCATATATTGCTTCCTTTACCGACGCTACGTTTCCTCCTTATATTACAAATGTGTATATCTGGTACGAATTTGTTCATCCTATATTGTTATTTGTTCGTGCGTGTCTTTTCTGCTTATCATCTCTTTTGTGCAAACGTTGATGCGCATCCACCCTCCGTCGCTCTCCTGTTACATCCTTTATATCGTACTTATCGGCATCCATCTCTGTCTCTTCCTACGTTTTTTACCCTGTGTTCTTATTTCCATTATAATACTTGGACATTCCCGAGCACGGGTAGAAACGACAGCTTGTTCAGCGGTTGCACGAGGTATACGCGCGTACGGATATGTCACGGATACGACGAGGTACGGTAGTGGCTTCGTTGCTTCCGTCCCTATCGCTGTCCTCGTTGGTCGAACCTCGGTGGGTCCACGTCGTGGGTTTGCGCATCGGAGTCACGCCGTGTTACATAATAACTGGTTCGCTCGTACGCGAGACTTGCGATCTCGTATTTTTCTATCTTCTTCCTCCTCTTTCTTTCGATGCAACGCGACGATTATTCCATTTGTAAGACTCGCGCTCGTTCGTAACGAGACGATTTGAGTTTAGACTTTCATTCGAACGACGCCTAAATTACGTTTTGCTCATTTCAATCTCTAGCAATATTCGAATGAATCTTTGTAAATTAATAAATCGATCCGGTTCTTTGTACTTGTACTAATTTTCTTTTTAAATTTCGTTTTTTAACATTTTTCATTCATTGACACATTTGACACTTTGCTCATAATAGTCGAGCATTATTTTGTGAGTTTGTATAAATTCATAATTATACTGAAAATAATGCTTACTGTACTAATATAAATTACGAATTCACATAATCTAAAATAAGTCGAATGTTTAATTTTGAAACACGAGATAATCCATATGGTTCGGTATATTTGCTCCGGTGCTCGGAGAGATAATTGACAATTAACGATTGCTCGTTGCGTTATAATCATTTTAAAATTCGCGTATCGCGGTAAAACGTTAGAGAAAAATACTTGCAAAGTCCCATCTTCTCTTGGATGCTATACAAGTTTTACTTTTTTGTAAGTACCCGCGACGTGCGTGCGTATATCTTATGTATACGCCTGCGGTTTATTCTTACCTTTATTTCCCGACGACACGAGCGCACCTTTTGCTCGATCGGTTGGAGGGTGGGCGAGTGAGCGGGAGGGTCGATGTTCGTCTAGGGGCATAAACTTCTCGGCGTTTTCACGTTATTACACGCACATGAGCGGGACAGACGTGCATTTTTTAGAACAGTATTAGCGTTCTCCCTTTTTCTTTTGTTTTTCTGTTCTCGAGGGGTTGGTGCGTGTTTGTGCCAAGGAAACCATTTCTTTACCGTCAGCAGATTGATAACTGCGATATTATTTAGAAATTCGTTTAATTTAAAATCTGTTCGGATCGCTGGGTATTACGGAATTTTCCGTGCTTTCGAGACTCTAGAAACGGTTTTTTTAAATTGGCCGAAAAAACGGTGTTCCTTCCATCTATCAATAATACCAAAATTATTAGTTGGCATTAATTTCTTAAAATTAATTTTTTTATAATACATTATTTGTAAGACAGGAATAACGAATCGGTAAAATTTATAAACTAAAAACAAATAAAATTTTTTGGCATCGTTCGTTTGATTCCCATGTTTTTAGACCGGTATCCGTTTCTGGCCTGTTTTTTCTTTAGCTACCGGCTCCGCCTGGTACACAGTGATAGTGCTACTACCTCTTTTATCTTTTCACGCGTACTTTGTTTCGCGGAACGATTTTAGTGCCTTTCTCTCCTCGATGTACGCTACGATGTATAAATTTCAGTTAGCCGTTGACGAAACAAAGAAGACTACTCCCGATCGGTATATACATGTAAATGTCCGATGTACGTCTTTATTTTAAAAAATTACATGCGAAAATTGGCTATTCCAGATGTTCCTTTACATTTCTTTATTTTCCGATAAAAAATTTAATTTACTTTCTACTTTCGTGTATTATGGGAGATATTAATTTAATCTTAGCTGTACGAAATTGTACAGATACGAAAATTAATATTATTATTAGAATATTTATTTATCCGTATTTAAAAAGGAGTTTAATTATTAAAATTTTGTAATAATTGTAAAATAAATCGACGTTAACTTTACTTCCAAAGATATAACATAAAAAAAAAAACAATTATTGCATAATATAATTGTAACCAGTTAGTAAATCTTTCTAAGTTTTTTGATTATGAAATACGTTAAATTTTGGAAATACATCAACGATTTAGAGTACTGGAAAGTTACATGGTTAGTGAATGATATGAATATTCAATGTGTCATAAATTTTATTTAATACCTTGCGCTCAATAGACAATTAAAGAGTTATAATTATGACATTCATTGGTTAAAGTTTCTACTGATAACGTCAATGCACCGATGTGTATAGTGATATCACGTTTCACCAAACTATAACACAATCGATTCATATTACATTATTTCGAATTGCAGGTGTTGAAGCTCTTTCACGCAGACGATCGTCGAACTGTCAAAGTTTTGAATAATTAGCATATTAATAATACGATCAGCGTCAGTACTGATTTGCATTGTAAATATTCGATCCTGAATATCATTGTTGTTTCATTAAGATATATTTAAAAATTTAATATAAATTTGAAAAGGGGTGAACGATGAAATAAATGTAACCATTTCGTTGCAGATACTATTCCAGTAAACATACAAAAGAGAAACAAATATTTCAATCGGTAAAACATTTTTATACGGTAGTAATATTTTATTATATTTGTCGAGGTATCGAATATACAGTTTCATATTTTTGCAAAATAACTAATTAACTTTACTTAAATTTGGAAGAAAAGGTTTATAAACATTGCTAGATAATAATTTTGTACGAATCAGAATTTTTGTATAAATAAATGGCACTAATGTCACATAAAAATACATCGCAAAAGTCAAATCATGCAGGAGTTGCGGAGCTGTGAAGTACAATAAAAAAAGAACGCAAACGCGAGGTCGGAGTGAAACATTGAAAGACAGTAGCGATAGGATAGGAAAGTTTAGGGATTTCTCATAACTAAGTGCCTTTACCTGTAAGGTTGACGCCTCACTCGTAATATGAATATCGTTCAGCCATACATTTATCTTGAATTAAAGCAAAGTGGCGCATTTCATGAATAATGTAAATGTTTGGGTGAATTTTTGTCTTTCTTTCTTAGGCTCGACAGTTTTTGTTTTAAACGAGATATTTTTAGTTAAGGATGATTTTACTTTGGCGTCAATTAAATTTTTGCATTTTATATTCCTCATTCGTTGAATTAGACCTGGCCTATTATTTATTTTATCGCTAGCATAAAATCAGCTAACGCAATTTTAAAAAAATTCAATAATTATGAACGGTAAATTTAAATGAAAATATTATTATGACTAGTTTTATTAAATTAATTTGCATTAAAAATTATACTTGCATCTTTATACAATTATAAAATATTACAAATATTACCGTATTATTATATATATCAGCTTTATTTCGCATTTGAATCGTTAAATTATTTAGACAAAGTTTCTTATAATATAACATAATAATAATATCGATCGAATTAATAATTGAAAAAAAATGACTCGATGCATAATAAACTAAAATTGCATTATTATTTTTAGCAAAAAAAATAACAAAAACAATAATAATAATAATAACTATTTTATGTCGATAAAATCCGTTCGAAACTTTAATTCCAGTATTCGAGTCGGTATTAATTTTAATTACATATTCAGTATGTAAGCCCATTGAATCTCGATACCATTAATTTTTATTGTTGCTACAATAGTACACGTTATTAGATATTAATGTTCAATAAATGCCGTAGAATGTTTTGCGATCAATACGAATAATGCGTAACGGTGTTTTTTCATGAACAATATCCGCGATGGAGAATATATACCGTTGTCTCGAAAGTCTCGGATATAGGAGCATCGTGTTTGTCTTTTATCGGAGGGAGTTTAGAAAACATAATTGACTTTTCGTAAACAATAAGATAATCGTATTCAAGTGAAAAAACTGTAACTCAAACGAATAAATACAGTGTAGCCTCTTGCAAATATTAAGAGAGGGAGAGAGAGAGAGGGAAGAGACAGAGACACTCAATTACTTAGCGCATATACGATGTTGCTAATTGAATAATGTATTTCATTGTTTAGAAAAACGCGATCTCCATTATTAAATATCAAGTTTCTCCGCTAATTAAAATGTAAAGCCTTAGATAACAGGTGCATAATAAGTCGGTAGAATTACAAAAATATCAGGCGCATAACGAACATCCATGTAAGGAATAATGCGTTACAATATAATGCGCGTATAATGTATTCAGCGGGAGGGTCGACGAAAAGGAGCATCACGAAAGCCGAGAGGCGGCAATTGTCCATCCGACCAACTGTCCGCGTTACCGTTTCCTCCAGCAACGACGCACGTAAGCGCGTTTTGTTTCATCCGTCTGTTTCTCTCGACCTTGCATCCTCCCTGGCTCCTCCTCCCCGCTACGCCAACCTCCTCCTACCTCCCCCTACCTCCCCCTACCTCCCCCTACCTCCTCATCCGCCCTCCTCCCCCTACACGCCGCCCTTGCTCCTACCCGTGCTACTTCTTTTCCCTCTTCGTATCTCGCGTGGCGCTGTCGCCGTCTCGTTTAACGTGCCTCCTCGACATCACGTGCTGTCCCTGATACGTTTCGTACGCCTCGCAATTTGCACCCTTTGTCGCCCCCGTGCATTCTTTTCTATTTTTTGCTTTGGGGAATTTTGGCGGGCTCTGCTAATTGCGTTTCAAGTTGGTGGATGCTGCGCTTAAACCGTTTATTCCTGAAGTGGCCTAATGTATTCTATGCAGTGGAAGTTTGTGTGTCCCAAATTGCGCGGATCTCGTTAAAGCAAGCGAATTCTATTTGCCGGGCGAGTTTCTCTAAAATATTCTACACTTATTAACGCTGTTCTTGATTATTTTCGATCGGGCAATTTTCTTTTATCATTGCTTCAAGGAAAAGAAAAAAGAGAAAAAATGGATGATGGTATGGATGGGAAGTAAGGGGCTTTATTTTTGGCTTTGAGTTACCGATCCATTACAGACAAATATGTGAATATTCATTAAGTGGAAAATGTTTCAACGTACCTACAATTTCATCGTATAACTTACCGAAATTTGAATGTGCTAATTTTATTATCTCCTTTTTATTTGCAAAATAATTTCTTTTTATTACGTATACTCCAATGAGAATACCAAGTAAATGGCGAATAAAGTTCATTTTTTCATTTTATAATATATAAAATTATATGGATTTACATCTACAACTTCTATTTAACATTTTTTTTGTAACTTTTTTTGTAAGTACATCCACGATTCTTTGGCTATAAGTATTGCGCGCACACGTGTAACCGGGTATCCTTTGTAATTGGAATTTTCTCATAGATTAATTTTTATATTCTACCGATGTGTTTCATAATGTTGAATATCAGTAACTTTGTATATTGTTTTTTATAGCCAAGTATGCAAACATTTATTTTATCGAATAAAATAAAATAAAATAAATTTTTTTTTTTCGTTACAATTTTCGAATATAAATATAAATTTGAAAATTATTCTTGCTGTAACTTATTAAAAAGACATTAAATAACATTAAAAACTGACAATTTCTTTCGCCGTTTTTATGATCAAATATCGAAGTAATACAATGAAGCATTTTTGAAAGTAGGGTGTAAACTTGCAGAAAACTTACTCTTAAAAATTCCTACATAGGATGGGGGAAATGAAATTCGTAAGCCTTTCATCGTACTTGCCGAAATAAACTGACATTTCCACCTCAAAAGTTTCTTACCCACGCTTGTAATGCATTTTCATCCTACTTCTCCTCTTCTATCCTTCTCCTAGAACGAATGTTTCCGTACACTGTCTCATTCTCTTTTTCTCTTTCACTCTCATTCAACTTATGCGGTGAAATGAAATTCAAAGTTTGCACGATCGTGCACCTGCATCTCGGATCAAGATGAGAGAGTACGAGCGCGTGTAAATGTGTTCGGGAGTTAAAATTCGTGTAAATGAAGGCCCGCTGTATCTCCTTTGGACCTCGGTACGTTGTTCGCCGAGGAACAACGATTCATACAGATTCAATTGTTACTGCTGTACGGGATACCGATGTGAAATTTAAACAATAATTCCAGGGGTTATTCTGGCTTTCGACCACTTTAATCAATAACTCTATTAAATAAATTCAGAATTTAACGATCGCATCTTTTAGGATTTCGGTTTAATACCCAAACTTATATCAACTCATCGATTTCAATAATTGTTTAAATTTTAATACAATTTGATTTCTTTTCGAGGAATATTTTATTTCTATTTTTTGCTGGAACAATACTGAAATATTTTTTTACATTTTACGCAACAGTATATATGTAATATTTCATATACATTTTTCATATTTTAAATGAATATTTTTAAATCTAATTTATTTTATAAAAAAATAGACTAAGGTTGACGTTCAAATGACTTAAATGTATTTAATGATTTCACGGAATACAATAAAAATTTTTTACTCGTCTATAATTCAACAGTAGTCTGCGGATTATTAAAATATCCAATAATATGGTTTAACGATATATTTAACAATATAATTATCGTAACCTAGACTAGTGATTTAAAAGGATTAATTCACGAAATTAAACCAAATGGTATTTTTTATTTTATAAATAAAATATCAATCTTCAAGAAATTAAAATGTTTAAAACAGCAGATATCGTTAGAAACGAATAAAGAAATCTTCGAACGCTAAAAAAATAATATTTAAAGTTGTTTAAGAGGAAATTCAAAAATTCTGAATAATTATAAAATTTATGGAAGTATTACTTTCATTATGAATAACAAAATTAAAATATCTAATAAAAGAAACGAATGATTCTTGAATCTGAAAAAATTTATACGAAATGAACTTGTAAGATTTACTACGAAGATTATAATTAATGGACCATCGATGCTGACGGAATTCATCTAGAAAGTTATTATGTTAAAGAGGACGTAAGAGTTAATTTATGCCGATCATAACATACAATATTATAATAATGAAGAAATCAATAAATCAATGAAAGATGATAAACGATGGCTTACAAAAAGAGGACACAAGCTTACTCGTATTTCTTATATCTCAATCATTATGATCCGAAGTTAGACATCGACGCACCTTGTATCGGATATTGAACAACTAAATAGTATGATTAAAATTCTCATTATTATTTATAAGTGTGTAATTTCATTTAAATATTTTAGTCTAAAAGTAATATTTGTTTACAACCATAATCATCATTTTATGATTAAATTTCTAATGTTATTATTATCGCTTTTATTTGCATCATTTAGTTCGAGATTTTTATAATTTAATATATATTTTAAATTCTTTAAATATCCTAATTTTAAATTCTACTAACTTTTAACGAAATATTAAGATAATATTTAATGATTTTCTATGATAATTACATCTTTATTATCCCATCTATAAAATTTACCGTCTTATGGAGTCCGGTAATGTTTTAATACGCGTTTTTGATAATTCTTGAATTTTCAACTTTTATGAACGAACATAATTTTATCGTTATCATTTAATTTTTACCCGGTTGATCATACTATGTCTCGTTATATTCTCATTAAAATCAAATTGTAATTTTTGAAGTTATCATATATTTTATGATAATACATACGTATTATCAAGAATTTGTAAAAAGAGAAACTAGGTCTAAGTAATAAGTAATAAGGCTTAGCATAGTTTTATTATAGCCACTAAAAGAGCAAATTATTTTACATTAAATTATTTATTCGCTTTTACTTTCTGTATTCTGTACTCGATAATTTAATTTCTATTTGTGTTTTTGTTTTTATATACCCAGCGTAAATGAAAAGAGTAGAATGAATAAATAGAGAGTGGGAGAGAGTAGAATCGAGCTTTATTGCTCATTGATAAAAGTCACTGGCGATCTTCTCTTCTCGCTGTCTGCGTGTTTTATATTGAATGACGTAGAAACCGATTGGTTGGTTCTTCATTTTTTCGTTTATTTCTTTACTTCAAAGAGTTTGAGAAAAAGAGTAGGAGCAAGGAATGGAGAGAAAAGAAGAGAGAGAGAGAGTGAGTCAATCCCCTCAAGTATTCCCAAGATTGTTGCTGCTCGCGCCTTGAAAAATCGAAGCTTCGCGAAGCACCTCGTAAAGCGATCAGACAGCTATTCGCCTCTTCCTTTCCTTCTACTCCTTCTTTTCTTCCTCCCGACGGTTTCCCGTCTTCATTTTCGTATTCATTTTGTCTTTTTTGTATTGCCTGATTCTTTTATTCATTTCGCGATCGCTTTTATTCATGTCAGTTTCGCATAGCATTTCGCGGTACTAATTTTTACATTCGTACTTTATTGATTTTATTTTTCTACTAAAAATATTACCGTTAAAAACGCGAGTCTTTAAAATAACTTCATTAATACGAACAATATATTTCATTATTTACATTATTTTTCGAAAATTTAAATTACGTGGCATTAAGAATATAATTAAATTTTACTTATAATATTTTATTTTAATCGCTTATATTATATAAAATAAACTAAGTTTTCTTATTATATCATTATTAAAAACCATCGATTAATCAAACGTTAACATTTTATGATAATTTAATCATTGTCAAGAAATTGTCGGTAAGATCTTTTACATTAATATTTAAATTTGAATATCTGTTTGTTTTATCTAATGTAAAAATTATCTGTATTTTAATATTCAGGAATATAACTTATACACCTTTTGTACGAACCATACCATTGATCATATTTCAAGAATAAATATTCATTATTATGAATTACAAAATAAAATGATCAAAACATTTATTAATTTTTTTTAAATGTTTTCCTAAAATTAAAGATATTAAAGAATAATTTATTTTGATTTACCAAAACCATTATTTTTTTTATATAGAAATTTTTTATTCGAGGAATAGAATAACTTATATCACTTTTTCAGTTATATTAATTTTTTTAAATTTGATAAAATACATACCTAAAATTATATAGAAATATTTCGCTTCTTTTACAGATTATGAAACATCAACTTGTAAATTTATTAACTATAAATAATAACAACTTATTTATTATTTATGATTGAAAATATTTTTTGGCTTGTGGAAGAAAATAAATATGTTTTCGGTAAAGAATATATTTCAAATATACAACATGCGATAAATACAAATTTTACGAAAAATGATATATGAAAAGACAAATTCTAAGATTTATAAATTTTATAGAATTATGTTTAAATAAAACAAAAAAATTTTTTACTAACAGGTTATACATTTTATTTTAGACGTTTGAATATAAAAATAATGAACAAGATTATTCAAAAAGTAGAAAAATATGAATATGTACCATAATAAGCATGAAATTATATAAAAAACATCAGAAAAGTATAATACTTCGAAAATAGATGTAATATTTTCATTTTATTACCCACAGTTTTTAGAATGTAAATATAGACCGTTATAAACTACGAACGCGTAGCATTGCAAGATAAAGTGCTCTGAAGAATATTTAGATTAACGCACAAATACAAAAGGAGTAGATTCACGAATTTATATAATCATGACATAAAACAAAAATTCGTGTCTTACTTGAAGGTTTTAGAAGATAAAACATACAAATAAATAGTTACACTTTAGTACGGGAGATTAGAATTCAAGATTATAATTCAATTTTTTAATCGAAAATTTAACTAAATTTCGTTTAAAAGACGAGAAACTGTTGCTCTATTCAATTTAATTAATCGGCTAATAAAGTTTTAAATCTCTAACACTGGATCAATATTAGATAATAAGTCTATCGAGTATGTTAAAAAATTATTATTTAATTATATTTAAATTAAATTCGAAGTAAAAATTTAATATTAATTTGAAATAAATTATGATTAACTTTATTCTCATAAAAAGCTAAATTTATGTACAATATATGAATTAAAATTTAACTGGGGAAAATTATCGACTGATCGCATAAAAATAGAAAAAATAAAATTTTTGTTTATAAGAAAAATAAAGTCTTATTTTATCGGAATTTATTCAAGTCAGAAAAAATCACTGCGGAAAGTTTGAATGTAAAAATCTTTCTCGTTTCGATGCGGGAGCGCCCGATTTTTACATTCACTGCATCTCGCGCGCAAATGCTTTCAGGAGCACCAGTTCCGTAACGCGACATTTTTCCCGCTGGAAATCATTGGAAAAGTGTACATTGTATACGGCAACGACTCGAAAGTCGGTTGCGACCAAAGCGCAACGTAGGCGGAGAAAGGAAGAAATGTTTAATATAGAAAAATTATAAATTCTAATATTAAAAATAAACTCCGTGGTATGCGAAAATGTAACTTTAGCATAATATCTTACTAAAAATGTCAAAGGATTTCGACAAGAAAATTCGAAACTTTACTCTACTTATATATATATATATATATATATATATATATTTCAGGATGGGAACCACGACTTTTGCATTCCGAGGATAATATTACGTGGCTGCTCCTACGAGTCGCACGCGATATAAGAGGCTTTTTATTCGATGAAATACTTAAAAAGCAAACGTGTTTTCCGTTATAATGTTCTTGTATCGAGAAGTAGTACAATTCAGAATTCGAAGCGGAATTAAAATAAAAACTCTAGTCGAACTTTGGAGGATTTTTGAGTTTTATTTCCTTGAATTTTCAATGTACAAAAGATTTCTTTGCTCAGAAAAATGAAACTCGCGTTAAAAATATGCAAAGGGTTTTTACATTGTTTTTCGATCGCTTCGCAAATATCGGTTCCGTCCAAATACGAATAACGTTAAATTTAAACCTTGAATCGCAAACTTAAAATATTAACATTATTTTATTAACATTAAAATTTATGCATATTTTAAATTCAACAATTCGATTCAATTTGAAGATCGAAAGAAATTTTCGATGGGTGCAAGGCTGATACCGAACGTATAAAGCGTATAAAAGTACCCTACAGTTTTATTCGATCAGCGCTAGAAGTCGGAGATTACATTTTATCAATGCGTGCTTAGTGCTTAATCTATCATTTTCGTATCAGATTCGATCAGATTCGATCAGATTCGATCAGATTCGTATCGATCGCTATGCTTCGTTCTAAGATTCTTCGACGTTTACTTTCCCCTTCACAGTTCGCGTTACATTTTGACACTCAAAGTTGAACGTTTACATTCAATATTTACCGCGCCTATTACGAAACCTTTTAAGATTACGGATACAGTGAAAAATGCAACTATAAGACGTATTTCCGCATCAAAACGCATTCCTTGTAATTCGTAAGCAAGAAGGATATCGAGCGAGCGTTGACAAAACTTTCATCCTATACTCCATTAAAAAAAAAAGGAGTATCCTCCCGGCAATACGGGGAAATTCTCTCAGGATACACAGGATACACAGGAGATGCGGAGAGCGTCTTAAGAATATAATCTCGCAAGGAAATACAGAAAAGTTTATTTTCCGCGTATATTTCTAGTCTATATCTCGAGAAGCTAAGCTAAATCTTGGGCATTCAACGGCAGGAGCTCTAGTTGAAACAGTCGCATGCCCCTAAAAGTAAATGCGTCGAGTACGTAGAGTTTCTTTCCTTCCTTTCACCGATGAAATTCTTTAAAAAATATTTGCGTGACCCGCGTGCGCGTATTTTCCGTTAAAGCGCGAGCGAACGAGCAAACTTGAAAAAGATATACTCGTGCCCCGTTGTTCGTTGTTCTCCGCGTTCGAAATTCGCGTAATTTACATTTCACCGGCAACGCTATTCGTTATCTCTCGCACGCTCGCATCTATGCGCACTTTATTCACGCGGGTGTTCTCGAATTTCGGGTCATTAACGCTCGATCGTAGATTGCATCGCGTCCGTTTTCGTTACACCGAGGAAAGATTTTGCGCGTGTATCGAATAACTACCCGAAACGATCGGTGGCTCATTCGTTTCGTATGTTTTTATTTTTTATTTTTTCGTCTATTATACTACTCCCGTCGATCGATGCTTGGCGAGGAAAGTTTCCGTTCTCTGCGGTTTAGTTTTTATTTTGCTTACAAAGGGTGTCTCGCGAGTCCAACCGTGCAAGAGATTATGGAAAAAGCAAACGACTGCTTCGAGGAGATTTTGCACCAAGTTTCAATCCGAACATTTTTATCACTTATATCTTCGATATTATTCCAAGTTTTTAATATCTCCGGTGCCACTTATTCCGCAACAATAGAATTCGACAAATAGACAATATATTACATTTATACTTTTATTATACGCGGTTAATTTTTTTAGATATCGAGATGAAAACATAATTTATTAAATACGTTATATTTACTCTCCGTGTATTAATGTATGTACGTAAGTCCAACCGCGCGTACATTAGAAGGATATAATACAGTTTGGAATTATTAAAATACTATAAACGTAACATGATACATTTGTTACGGTTTTCTATGTTCTATTATTAATTGCATAAATGTTAGTATTTAATGTATAGTTAAAGAGAGATTCTTCATCATGATTAACGAAAGAAAAAATCTTATTTCGAAAAGCACACAAGGACTCGAAATGGAGAAGCTACTTGATCAGTATTAAAGTTGACAATGAAACCTATTCCTTTAGTTAAAAGGACTTTTTACTTCGCTTTTCTCTCTCTCTCTCTCTCTCTCTCTCTCTCTCTCTCTCTCTTTCTGTCCATCTATTTCATGGTTGCGACGCAGTGTAACTAGAGACTAACGCGGTTTAAAGCGAAACAACGAACAGCGCGAAATCCATCCCCGGGGCGAGATTCCGTCGTGAATTGTATATAGAGGTGACTGCACATTTGGAGAGAACGAGAGAACGAAGAGAATAAGGTAGCAATAGCAGCAACAGCAGTAGCAGCGACACCGGCAGTATCCTGACTGCGCTCGGTTATTTATGTATTTATACGTTTGCTACCGTCGCTGCTGTTGCTAGTAATGCTGTTGCTGTTGTGCCTTGCACGAGAACATATAGATTCCACGGAGACGCTGCTGTTATGCGAGAGCGAAAGAAATATATATAGGGAGAGAGAGAGAGCGAGAAAGAGGTAAGAAGCTCGAATGTGTGGGCACGATACAACGATGGCATCGTATCGCATGTTTATCCTACCGAAGAT
The DNA here is from genome assembly GCA_018907195.1 of Dolichoris vasculosae. NCBI lineage: Eukaryota > Metazoa > Arthropoda > Insecta > Hymenoptera > Agaonidae > Dolichoris > Dolichoris vasculosae. Next base: position 6,489,134 of record JACCHY010000003.1, read on the forward strand.
CGTAGTAGTTCTCTTTTTTTGTATTTCTCTTTCTTCGTCTTTTTTCTTTCGTCTCTTTCTCTTGCGAGAGCCTATTTGTATAAATATTCGAAGGGGCTGCGAAAAGACTGGGAAGACAAATCTACGTACGTGAGAGCAACGGTCAGGATGAGGACGAAGACTAAGTAAAAGAGACTGGAATGGTGAAAGTTGAAACTAAGAAGAAAAATATATGCCATAAAATAAGGAAATTGTAAGTGAGGACATCGCTTCGCTTTTAACGAGGAAAAGAAAATTTAGTAGCATCGATGCGAACGAATGCTTAACGAACCGAGTACCTCGAACTACGAGTCTAACCGTTTCATTCTTCGAATAAATGACTTTAAATTCGATGAATATTATTTGTAAATATAAGTAATTATTTTAATCTTTGAATTTTTAAACGCACGTATACATTTTATTATCATTTTATGTTCTTTATATTCGAGTTCTATTTCCGCATCGTTAACTTGTTCCTTTATCGGGTGTTTCGTAAAATTCTTAATCAACGATAATATTAATTTACTCGTTACGGATATTTTTTTGCAAAATTTCTATTTTTAATAAAACATTGCAAACTGCTAATTTAACTCTTTAACTAACTTCCTTGATATTTTTTAGCCTTGATATTTATTCGTTTACGAATCTGAGAATTACTCGGTCTTGTTTATTTTATTACGGACTTAAAAGCTATCTTTTCGCTAACGAAAATTTCTCTCGGCTGGTTATAGTATACGCATAGTCAAAATTATTTAATAATAAAGAAATAATGAATAAAAGATTTAACGATACATGTGATTTAACAAGGTCATGCATGACAAAAGAGAATTGAATCGATGTTAAGAGAATTATTCTATTGTTGACCTTATCGAAGCTAGCGATGCTCTTTGTTCTTCTGCATATACCGAATGTATTCGAATTTCATCGCTTTAGCAAGTTATTGTGTATATGGAAATCCCTGCAAGAGTCGAATCAATGTTTTTTTAACTTTTTTTTATTCCAAGGATATTGGTACATTATGCAACACGTTTCTACAATGTCACCAAGCGACGATATAGACATTTTTTCAGTTAATGTTCTTTTTTTGTATTTATCGTACAAATTGTATTTTATGGATTGAATAATAACTTGAAATATATTCTTTTTGTTTCAGGTGAGTGATAAACAGCTGTGTCATTGTAATTAATAGGCGAGCGTAAGTCGAATTTTTTATTTTAGAATCAAGTGTACTTATTTACTATCCGTTCTTGTCGTCGTAAGCTACGCGTTAATTTGTCAAATAACTCTTCGCATTCCTAATTCATTATTTAAATTCATCGAGATTTCAGTTTCTTATCGATGATTGTTATCGCGTATGAAAATGGTATTTTGTTTAAAAAATAGTGGGTTATGATGCTTCGCGAGAAAGAAATAATCGAACGATCGACCGATTACTAACGAAGCACGGATTGCTTATTTCATCTCGCTTGTTTCTAACTAATTCGTAAAATCAATTACTACGTATCTTTACCGTTCGATCTAAGAAATTAGCGATAAAACCAATTCCAGAATAATTAGTTTGATTGAAAATCTGAGAAATTAAATATACGCTTCATCTTTTAATGAAAGCAAGGCAACGGCGTGGGAAATATACCCGAGGGCTTCCTAGGGAAGAAAATCTTAAGAAGCGATTGGCAAGTTCGCTTGCGAAAAACATTCCCGGAAAAAGTCCCTAAGTCGATAATAATTGTTGATGTCCGGCGAACTCAGCCAAATGCTATTCGAAGCACGAAGTCATCGACTCACCGACTTTCTCGATATACCAGACGCCACTTGGCCATCGGCATTCGATGGCGCGGTTGCACTTTTTCAAAGTTGCATCCGAGTACGGGAGGTTCAAATGGAGGGCACGTCAAGAAAAATAGAGAGTGGAGATGGGAAAAACGTAGCTGCATTAAGAGACGTAGAGTGGAAAAAGAGAAAGGGATCGAGACGAGGAAAACTTTTAGAGTGTAAAGAATTCATAAGAAGAATGAAGCATAATCTTTTATAATTTTACTCGACCTCGGTATTTATTAATTTCGTATTAATCATTATTCTTGATATTTCACGTATAATGATATTTTTATTCAAAGCCGTTACTTTTTTTTATCGCAAGACATTTATGTAATTCGAACGAACAAAATAATATTAACTAATTGTATGAATCAAGTATATGATTTGGATGCAAATAATGTATTTATACTCGAGGAAATGCTTTCAAATAAATATTATTAAAATTTCCTCGTTGCGTTAAAACTTAATTTTTAATGCGTTTCACGGATATTATGTATATTTACGAGAAAATTACATGGTTTGCGATAAATCAATAAATACCGTATAAAAATATATAAATAAATTTATTACTTAATATAATGACGTACTAAATGGAATAAATATCAAAGTCTTGATCTTTATAAGTCAATTTATACGAATTTTATATAAAGAAGTTTATAACTCTTTTATCCAACAAACATCTCTTATCAAACTAAAGTATATTCAGTAATTTTATTGTTCATAAAGATTAAGCAAACACAATTTCTTATTTAATAAGAATAATTAATAATTATTAAATTAAGATTTAGTGTTTCGTCAAAGATATAGTTACTTTAAACGCGTATAATTTAAAAAACAATATAAAAATCGTGCAAAAATTAATTTTATTTCGAATGCTCTCAAAATTTTATAATTATAATAAAAATAATTTATTAGCTCTTTTTTATTTAAAACATTTTTCTACTATTGATCGTTGGTGAATTTGTTAAAATATTTAAATTATTTAAAATTAACTAAGGAAATATCGAGAACCTATACTACTTCTGTTTATCGAAAAAAGTACATAAATGTAAGATAGTGAAATGGATTTCAAGTTGGTAATACTATATTTCGAAATCAAAAATACTATTCTATTTTAATGTGAAGTATGTTTTCTAAATATGAGCTCCTAATGCTTTCTTGTACCAAATGAGATATTATAATCGGTTAGCAAAATACAGTCGTGAGTTTAAAATGTGCTTATATTTATATGAACGTATCAAAGCGATAGCGATTCAAATAAATATAACGAATATAAGTATATTATAGGTGGAGTAGGAAGTTTTAGAAAGTTATAAGTATTTAGAAAGTTTTTTATAATGTCTATTACTTTTTTGTTTACTTTTATTTTAAACTATATTTCCATACGTTATATTTATAATTGCACATATATTTCCAATGGAAATATATCGATAAAATATTTTTGCGCTTATTTTTTTGTGATCTAGAATAATAGAATCGACATAATAGAAAGTACGAATAACCTGTAAAACGTGATTTATGACATAATTAAATGATTTTGACGTCGATATATTATTTATTTTAATACAAAAAGATGCTTTGAAAATAATGTAGTTTATAAGTAACGGGTGAACAAATTACAAGTTTACGAGCCCGTTAATCGTAGCTTGAGCAAAAAAATCCAACGTGAGATAAAAGGAGAACAAACAAAAATAAGAAATAAAAGAAAACCTAGATTTTGTGAGTAGCGGAGAGAGGGAGAGGGAGAGAGAGAGAGAGTGAGAAAGGGAGAAGTGGAAAAAGAAGAAAAGTGTCAGATTTTTTGTGGGACGAACGCTCGAGAGGGTACGTGAACTGCTCTGCACTTCTAGATACGTGCAGTTGAGAATACGAGAAACATAAGGTAGTTGTCATGCTGCAATCCTGTTTGAGAGTTCTTTTTTTTTTTTAATAAACGTGAAATAGCAAGGTTCGCGTTTTAAACGCCGAAGCATACATTAGGATGCTTTCCTCTTTCGACACGCGATGTAAGGTAAACAAAGATACAAGGAGGAGACGGCGTTTATTTACTTCTACTTTATTATTTTATCAAATTTTCAACATCTTTTTGGCAAGCTTGAGTATAAATTTTGAATCGGAAACATTATTTAGATCTGTATGTTCGGATCGACGTAGCTTCACACTTAAGCCGTTTACCGTTAAGCTATATTTTAACGTACCGTAAAAAATTTAACAAAAAATCACACGAAAGTCGTTTTTCATTATATATTCCATAAAATCATCTTTCTTGTGTATTCCGTTTCTAGCCCCTATGCACGAAGCTCTTTGATTCATAACGTGCTCTCACTTATATTTCTTACATCCTTTATACTGGTCACGCTGCAAACGTTTATTAACTGGGTTTTCTTACTTATTTTGTTTTTCGTTTTTTCTCTTCGCTTTTTCGGTTATTCTGACTTCTCCTATTACCTTCTGTTTTCTCCATTATCTCTTTCTATTTTCCTCTTTTTTTACATCAACCTAAATAATAAGAATCGTTCTTTGTTATATTTTTTACTTTTATCGTTATTTCGCCATAATTCTATTACGAGATTTTAGTAACAAAAATACGTTGCAATTAAAATCGACTATGATAGTTGATAGGTAATCGTAATACATCGATATTTTTATTTTAAAAATTTAACGTATTTATAAAAGTAAAACTCATTCTATTTTTAGACAAGATTTCATTGAATTTCAGTTAAAAGTGTATTTCGTATAATCTAGGAATTTAATACTGTAATCGATACTTTTATCGGATAAGTTTTCTAGGTAGATCGATAATCTTTTAGTAATATTTATTTACTAAAAACATTGAAAATTGAATAAAAAATTCGTTAACTTTTTTACAAGTAAGGATAGAATGATTTTTATAGTTATCAAAAAATTAGTTTGAAAGCTTTACGGTAATTTTGTAAAACGCGAAAAGAGCTTTGGCTTAACACAATATTCGAGAATATTACATCGATTGAAAAATAAAATTACCGATTACGTTTTTCGTATATTTCGCACTTTAATTTTAAGTCTACTTATAGAAAGTTTCATTATAATTATTATAATCGTAGGATTGATTTTAACGAAGTGGAAATAAAGTAATACTCGGTAACGAATAATAAATTTCAATTAATATAATTTCACAAACCATTTCGATTCTATCCAAAAACAAAAAAATGTATCGTTTCCTAAAAATCATATTGAATTTTGTATCGATAAAACTGGGAATACTCGTAGTAACCATAAAAGGTTTTCGAATTTTCCCGAAACCGAGTGTTTCTATTACCCAGTAAACTCGAAATTCTCCAATGGTATAAACATTTGGAAACAGCTTCGACGAATGAGAGCGAGTGGATACAAATTAATTATTTATCGAAGAAGGCTTGTCTTATTGGTTTTTAGAAGACGGTCATCCAACTGAGCGATCTACGGATGGTTTTAGGCTTTCCGCCGTCTGAATTGTAAATGAACGCTACACGTAATGGCGACAGTGGCAAAATATACATTGATGTTCGCTTGTGAGTTTTCTTTTCTCTCGAGCAGATGTAAAGGACAAGCAGTTTAAAATAATACGTATAAATATTGAATATTTGACATTAGATAAGAGATAATAGACGATATTTAATGTTATTGATATATAATTCGAAAAATAATTAATGGTTTGATATCATTCTTAATCAACTTGTATAATAAACAGATAGTAAAAGTTTATTAATATTGTTTATCTAATTTTGAACCATATCAATAGGATTATAGACTTTCTTTCGTAAAAAGATTAATAAAAGAATAAACGTTAATATAAAATTCTTGTTTATACGATGTTAACGAAGACAACAGCTAAAATTAATATAAATTTTTTCCTTGGCTTTCGACCATTTCCAGTTAAATTTCGTTAAAAATCAGTTTTGTAATTCAAAGTTCCATAAAAATTCAATACTATCGCAATGATATTTTATTGGAAATTCCATTCGAGATTTTACTTATCACGGTGCACATACTTTTAATAAAGCAACTCTTTCGCTTTCTCGCATCGAAAAATGGAGTTCAGCGTATACGTATACCTTCTTTAAGTCTCCGATACTCTACGATTAGCGATTGAGTAAAGAGTTGAATTTACGGGAAGTCCACTTTGCTCTGGTAAACTTTTTTTGCTTTCTCGTTATCGTCGCACCTATCTTTTAGTAGGTATGTAGTTCTCATTCTTCAAGCGGTATATACTCGCAAAAGTGATGCAATATGCACTAAGAGATTCTTACATAGCATTGATAAAACAAGTAGATAAACAATTAAAAAGAGAAAAGGGAAAATCATTTTAGGAAAAGGCTAAATGTAGTTGAACGCTTGTAAATATAACTCGAGCTTAACCTTTTATATACGCAACAATATAAACGGTTTCACTACATTCGTAATAAATTAGTATATAAAAATAAATGTACTCATAGAATTTTTAAATACTATTACAAAAATATTATAAGATTACAGTTAGCGTGTATTTTTAATAATTTTTGGAGCTAATTATTCACATAGTATATATAGCATATACTTTACAAAAGATTGAATAGTTTCCAAATATTCAATACCTTTCCAATGAATAATAGATGAAATTATAAAATAATTAATAGAACATATTACACAAAAAATAGGTACAACATAAAATATAAAAATTTTTTAAATCGATCGATCATAGGTAAAGTTATCAAAATTATAAGCAGAAGATAAATTTTATCTAAAATATCAGTCAAATATCGTCATACAGATTTTCGGGTTTTTTTTTAATAAGAAAAAATTACTTTTGAATAATATATTATTTTGATATATTAAAGGAGTTTTTAAGGAAAAAATCTGTAGATTTTGAAGCGAAACTTTAAATGTGAATTTAAAATTTGTTGGTATGAAATGTGACAAAAATATTTTGGCCTATCGGACTAAAAGTTTGGTGTACTCTGCAAGCTGCAAAATTTCCGTAAAACTCGATGCGAGGAAAGAAAGATTGAGACACTGCATAATGTAAGAAAGGCACAAAGCCAGGTGGAGAAGTAGTAGTAAAACAGTGGCAGAAGAAGCTGTAGAGAGAAGAGGACGACAATGGGGGAGCGAGAAATACGGGATGAATATACGTGCAAGCATTGTTTAACCGTTAATTTATTCATCGCGGGGATGGAGGCGCCAAGTCGCGGAAAGGAGAAACGCTTAATCTTCATAAAATCTTCATAAAATCATATGCCCTCTGCAAGTGCACCGCCAACGACGTGCATTTTCTCTTAACGTTGTCACTCCCTTCCCATGATTCCTCCTTTTTTTTCCTAGTCGTCCTCTTAGGTTTCTCTCACACTTTTCAAAAGTCACTCTCGCACTTACTTTTTCTCTTTTTACAAATATTTTTCTTTTTTTCTTACATTTTTATCGCCTCTTGTTATCTACCGAACAATTATTGTTTTATATATTCTTTGCATCTAAAATTAACGAAGAACTTGTTTCAAACTAAATCATATTTTTACGACCGATTTAACATTAAAATTATAGAAATAACTTGAACGTGAATTTATTTTATTACTGTACAGGTTTGAATGCAAGTATAAAATTTAATAATCATAGTAGATATTAAATTTAGAATCTAATATATGAGGACAGGTGACATTTACTCGTGATTCAAAGGATTGACTTTAATATTAATTCAAAATTCTAGTTTTCGTTAATATCCATTTTCTCATTAAATTTCACGTAATTGTCTCACGTAAATTAATAAATTCTCTATTACGTGTAAAATGGACTGTTAGATCTTTTGTTTGTCTATTTTCAATTATCAGAATTAACAAAATTGTATTTTGCATATTTAGATTAAATGTTTACCCATCATGTATACTCGAAATGTTTTGATTCATAGGATTTATTTTAGAAACTTAATATTTAATAGATATATTAGAAAATTTGTTAAGAATTTTTTCTTAAATTAATTTTACGTATTTTGTTTTAACTTTTAAATTAAAACTTTAATTTTACTTTTTATGTAAATCGATCGTTTACACTTCAAAAAATAAGAAAACTTTAATTATTAAAATTGTCAAATAAATAATAGTTGGTATTGGTTAAACTAACAAATATGTTTATATTCATCTATGCTTTGTAAATCCAGTTATAATTCAAATTAAATTTATTCACTTATAAAAAACTAATATAGAATGAAATATGTATAATGTATTAATACTAAACAGAGTAAGATATATACTTATATTCATAAGATAAAATAACGTTCGTAAAAATACTTATATTTTCTGTAAACTTTAGTCATCGTTATTTATTAAACAAAATTTATTTTTTGATTGAACTAACTTCATAGAAAATTAATACTATATGTATATATATATATATATATATATATATGAAATTAATATATTTAAGGCTAGTCCATAAAAAAGTATAGTTTGGATGAGTGAGTTTTTCCATGACGTACAATATATTTTGCAGAGCTTATTTTCTATGAGAAAAGAAAGTGCAAAATGGGAAAGAACGAGAAGAGAAAAAGATAGAGAATGTATCAAAATTAATTGGGTCATCTTTGAACATAATAAGGTATTGCTCGTAGATTCTGAAAATTAGAAAATATGCAAAGGAAATTGTGAATATGAAACGGTCGCGAAGTTTTATGGAAACTTACTACTATGCACAAATAATAAAATCATATTCTAAAGTAAGCAAGAATGTGAAAAGTTTCACGAAGTAATTAATAAAATCGACTACAAAATGCTATATTATAAAATAACGTGTGTATATATAATTTTATTTTATTTATCGTTACGAAAAATAATAGTAATCCTCAAACCTCAAAATTTACGATGAAATATTTTATTTTCTGTCACTGGAATAAAGATTGTTATAATAATCCATACATCATTATCAAAATTTGTATTATATTTTATGGTATTGTCAAGCTAGATTATATCATACTTCCAAAGATTCTAGGATTATGACGACTTTTACAACAATATTTATTGGAAATTTCGCTCGGTGTATGAACCATAAAAGGGTAAAGAAACGTTACAAACTATTTTATTTACTTACTAGCATTTCACTCTCGGATAAAGTCATACTATACTTTCTTTTGCAATAATTTACAACCGGCAACTGGAAAAACAATAATTTTTATCCATAAATATACTTATATGACTATTGGTTGCCATTATCCTTCCCGTCATCATAAAGTCGCTTCACAGGCGGCACCGAGACTTGTACACTTTCTCAATGGGGCTACAGCAAAGCAATATTCCTACCATAAATGATACGTACCTATACTCACACTTGTGTACAGCGGAGGCTCAGCTTCCGTCATTATATGTGTATTACGCACCAATATCCCTTCCATCACGATAGCATAAACATCTCTTTATTTCTCTCTTTCTTACGCTCTTTTTCACTTGAAAGATTAAATACCAAAGCTGGTGTTTGGTTCTTTGCTGTAATTCACACGCTTGCGTTTTATTACCGACGTAGAACATCGGGAATCCCTCGAATGATAAATTACAATTTATCTATGTAATTAAACTCTGTTTCTTTTATTAGAATAACTGCATGGAATATTTAAAGAGAATTCAAGACACGATTACCCTTTATTTAGAAGCGTCGTCCGATATCGAGTAGTAGTAACATTTCAAGATGCAATCCAATGTAACTTTAACCTATTTAAATGTTATCGTAATAACTAATATCTGACGTTATTGTCAAGGTAGATTAGTTAAATTGGCAAACGAAACGCGCTTTTGTGATCGTACTTTGAATGAAATACATTTTTAAAAAATATACGAAATATGCGAGAGCTCTAGTCATTCACCTCGAGTTTCTCGTCATGTATTTTTTATATCGTTTTTCAGTCGAGCGAAAATGTAAACATTCGCAACCCAAAGTAGCGAGTAAATATTCTCGATGTAGGCGCACAAGTTCAGACGGAAGCAGGTTGAGTGGATGTAAAGAGAAAGAAGATAAGGGTTAGGTATATAGATGAATAAACTGGATCTCGCGTAAATAGTTGCGAGATATTTCAAAAAAGTTTTCTACAAGATGGAAACTGAGTAAAACAAGTAATATTAAAACTCGGGTGCTTATCAATGTACTTTACTCGCGTACGGTATATTTTCACAAGCTGTTGTATCGATTGGTTAAAATTTACTTGGAATTGAATTTCTACATGAACGTAATTACTCGTTTTGTTACACGAAAAACATTTAATTTATGCAATTTTATTGAATTTTCAACCATCGAAAAGTAAATTTTAATTTGATAATTTGATAATAATTGGCAATATTAACAAAGTTTGAATTTCTCATATTTATCGTTTCAAGCAATTTTTTAACGCGAGCCATTGATTCGAAAAAATAAATATGATTCTGTGTCAAAATTGAATAGATAATTAAAAGATACGTTACTAGGAAGCAAAGTACGAAGGAATCATACCATCTTAAAAATATAATTTTCAAATTTTTTTAAACTTGAAGATATTCTGTACGAAAAAGGTATATTTGCAATAAAATGAGTTGGTATAATTTATTAATGGGTAATATAGAGTTTTCGGAGCATCCCTCGTTAGCGCATGGACTGCGAGTTAGATTCCCCGATGTAAATTCGGTCGTATATTATTATAACAATGAGTACGAGAACATAGGTTTCGTTTACCTCCGAATCGAGAACATCAATTAGCATATCATATTTAATCAAACGAACGATCGTCCTTCGTTGGAACGAATACTGTTCTAAAATTTTGAGCCATGTATCACGGAACAAAAGAGTAAGCATTGTCAGTGAGCCCAAAAGCGAAATCCTTAATCTTCATCCGGGTATACGAAATCTCATAACCATAATTGAGTTATGAATTTTTAAAGCTCCGTATACGCGCTTCACCGTGGCGTATAAGGAATAAGCTAGTAGAATGTAATTTCTTATTAAAGTACGAAATGACTTTTCACTTAATTTCTAGTGTTGGTCTGCTTGAATCGTTCGTTAACAATGCTAATCAAAATTCCTGCGCTCGTCCCTCCTTTGCTGTATGCTTCGTTTTACAAAATAAGATATGAATCTCTTTGTCTGCCTCAAGCTCTTTCTCTCTCTACTTCTCTGTTTGTATTCTTTTCTTTCTCCTTAGGTATAAATATGTACAGGAAATAAAGGCATTATATACGTATATGCAAGTACACGAAGTCTTGATACTAGATTTTCTAGTGATTGATGAGGAATTATCTCACTTTTTCCTCTCTCCCTCTCTCTCTCTCTCTCACAACGGAACAAAATTATAACAGGTTAGAACAAGATGAAATGATACTACGAGGATTCTATGTACAGTGTAACGTTTTGTAATCGGCCTGGCAAAGATGAAGCAGCAGCAGTAACAACAGACGAGGAGGAATATACGTAAAGAGAGACGAGTAATGAGCAAAGTCGTCTATCTGTTTTTTTTTCTCTCTCTCTCTCTCTCTCTCTCTCTCTCTCTCTCTCTCTCGTGCACTTTCTCTCTTTGCTCCTCCCTCGCTCGCTCTCTCACCAACTCTCTCTCTCTCTCGAATAAGAAGCGCAGTAGTGAAGTAGTGGAGCTTGAAGGAAGAGTGGTTCGGATAGAGGTGCTTCCATGGAAGCAAGTGAGATATACGTGCAGCGAGACTCGGGAGATGGGATGAAGATGGGACGAAATGACGACACGAATGAAATACGTGCCTGAAGAGAAGAAAAGGATGTATTTATCTCATATGTCCAAGGATGCGGGATCTCGATAAGATGAAGCTTTTTCGTTAACGGCCGACTGCATTTCAAGAAACGCGTGTTTTCACATTTTTATTTTTTTCATACAGAATGATTTCTTTTTACTTTCTAACGTGACTTTTTTCTTGTTAATAAATTAATCCGTCGAGTGTAAAAATTGTTTTTATATTTAATATAAAATATTCGTATCAATTTTTTAATTTAATTTTCAGTTAAAAGATTCAATATTTCATAGAAAACATGTTTTAAAATATAAATATGATATACCTTTGCACGCGTAAAATAAAAGTTAAGCAATGTAAGTTAATAATATAAGTATTATTTGTAGTATTTTGAACAATTATCGAATATTATTGTTGATCTGTGGCAGTACTCGAATGATTTATAATTTCAAATAAATTGATAAATTCTGTAAATGCTTATATCGAAAATACTAAGATTTCGTTCATAATTTGTAGAATTTATTTACATCCTTATCAAGTATAGAAATAAATATTATTATTTAGAAGATTATTAATAAAATAAAAAAGAAAAATTTTTGAATATCATTAAATTTTTATACTAATAAAAAAAAGACCTTTAAAACTTATTATCAATAACTATTTAAAATGAATTCAGCCTAATAATAATCGAACTATTATTTCCACTTTGCATTAAATAATAAAGTAAGTATTTTTCGTTATAAAAAAAATAATGCAATGCAAATTAAAAATTATGGCCAGTTTAATATTATATTATATATATTTAAGCTTATTGAAATATTCTAGCTATTTTAAACTCTTAAAATATAAGTTGAAAAAGTGTTTGCTTATTAGTATTTAACAAGGATTAGTCTTTGTATCTCCGTTACGATTCAATAATTTGCTCGTTTCTTCAGAACGCTTATGTATATATACGTATATATATATATATATATATATACATAAACACATTAAGTGCACATAAAATAGAACCCTTTAGTCTTGGGTTTCGAGAATCTGCACTCACAGTAGTTTGTTGAACTCGCGTCGATCCCCATCAGTGTATATTCCACGCACAACGATACTTGCCTCGCGTGCGCATCCGATAAAATCGTGCGTCTATCACAGCGTCGTTCATGACTTATTCAATGCAGGATACCGCGGGGTATAAATGCGTGTACAGTGAATGCTCCCGAGTGAGCTCGTGTGTGTGCACATTTGAACTTGTCTGTAAAAGCTCAGCTCGCGTGATGAGAATGGGAGCGCGCATATGGTAGGATTTTATTTAAAAAGGTAGGGGACACCTTTTTGTAGGCCGAAATGACGAATACTTCCTTTCCGTTTTATCGAATCGGTCATCGCGATTATTCCTACGAGCTTAAGTCTAACCGAGAAATTAGTTTTTTCATTTTCAACGATTAAACTTTCGTGAAAAATTGAGGACAATCGTATATTTGTTACTTTCAAGTTCTCTAAAATTTAAGACGAATGGACAAGATCAATCGATAAAATTTTATTTTTACGTACTATATATCGTTATTATGATTAAATTATTCGTCTAAAACTTTGTATTTAAAAATATTTTTAAACCTAAAGATTACGGTTATCATTGAGAATATAATCAAGGTTTTTAAAATTTAGATATCGCAACGTTAAATTTATTGATGCACGCAGTAATTATCGATAAAAACTTGAATGACTAACCACCGCGATGGTTTTTGATGTTTTAATTATTTTAGCTACAATTTATAATTCATATATAGCTGCTTCCGAAATTTTTTAAAATAAAAAAATTTTGAAATAATAAAACGATCGTTCAAATTTTTAGTTTGTAATTTTATATATATATGTATGATTCGAGAGTTTGGAGTTAAAAGAAAAATAATCATAAAATTGAAAATGAAAAAAAAAATAATAATAGTCTATATTTTTTATCGATTTTTTTTATTAAATTAAACAAATATTTAATACGATTAGTTCTTTTTAATTCATAATACAAATTAAAAAATCGGTTTTAACATTATAATTTAAAGTAATAACAATTATCATAATATAATAACTATAGAAATTATTTTTTTAACGAAAGAAATATAGATTAAATAACGTTTGATTGTGTGTACGTAATAATTTTTATCAGTTATACCAGTAGCGCGATATAACTGCTTTCTTTCAATTAATTAAAATAATGTCATTATACAAGTATATTTTGAAAGTTATCGTTAATCGATGAGCCGAGCTAAACCAAAAATCTAGTGCTTTCAATACATAATTGATATACGGGTACTAAAAGAATAGTAACAAAATATTAAATTTTAATCTAACAAAACATTCATCTACATTTTCTCGTTTATCTCGATCGATATTTTTTATTTAATTAATAGAAATCGCATATTTGATATTCGGTATTAATTTATGTGAGAAGAATGGACATAAGATTCCAAGTCACAGTCTTCGTAATCTTGCAAGTTAAAGGACATCGACTTTAATGATATCTTTTCCCTCTTTTGCTCTCTCTGTCTTTATCTCTTCTCTTCATATTAGTCTTTTCACTTCCTGGCCCTTCGCTCTCGCAGAGTTCGCCTCAGCCATTTCGAGACAGTAGTAAACTAATCGTAAAACTAAAGTAAGTGATTGTGGCTTCCAACGCATCTCTGTCTTTCTCTTTTCTTCTTTTTTATCGTTTCTCTTTTATGAAAATAGACACACATACACACACACATTGTATAAATTAATCTTATGTGTAGGGTTTCATAACCGACGAAACAACGACTCTTAAATTGATACGAATACGAAATAAATGAATCGAATAAAATAAATACCAGATCGATGAAAGTAATTTTAATACTTTATTTTATTATGAAATAGCGCGATAAAAAATCATATTTCGGAGAGTAAACAACGCATTTATAAACCGTTGTTTCTTAAATTTACGAATATACTCGTCTACTTTTATAAACGCATAACAGAATATCTTGAGCTTTTTTCGAATCACATTCTTTGAACGAGTATTAAATAAATCGATGAAAGCCTTAGAATGAAATCGCAAATTTAGATGTTTCGCCGAGGTGTAAAAGAAGCGAACGGAAGGAGTAAATATGAGAAGCTCGATGATTTCGCGGAAGACGGGAAAAGAGTAAAGGGCGTTATACGACATGGCTGCGAGACGTATCGATTCGCCGGTTGCCCAAGTTGATGGCATTTGCTTTTACCACGTACGCGCGCACCTACGTAATGTCTCTATCCATAGAGAGAGAGAGAGAGAGAGAGAGAGAGAGAGAGAGAGAGAGAGAGAGAGTGTGTGTGGGAGAGAACGGTGAAATCGCTAAAGGCGTGAGCCGTTTTACGTGCGTCTGCATCCGCGCAGGTCTATGCAAAATCAGATGTGGATAAATTGACGTCGCAGGTGGACGCATCAAACAATTCTGATCCTTCTCCTTCGTATACTCATGCGCGTGCATATCAATCGTAGACTAGGCCAACGTTGAAGGATCGTTCGCAAGGAGCCTCGGGAGGAAAATGAGTGCGTCTCGCTAAAAGCAGGAAGGAAAGATGCCGTAGAAACGATGTCGGAGACGAAGTCGTTGTACTTTGATATTCGGTCGTGGGAACGCGCGAATGATCCGTTGGCTGGTTTATTTCGAGGTACTTCTCGATTAACTACTATTATAAAACGTTGTAAAACGTTCGATGGTTATTGTTTTTGGGTAATGCACAAAATATATATCGTATGTTATATTTGTATATTATGTATAATATAATTTTTAGAAAATTTAGTTGAAATATTCTAATCTCTTCGTGATTCTAGTTAAGTACCGGGAACGTATTCTTTATGCGAAAGTAAAACAAGATAAATGATTTGATATGTTTCCACCGTTAATCGCGAGTACTTTTCCACCGCGAGTCATGCCTAAATATATGCTATTTTATATAAGGTATATAAGCAACTTGCTTGTTCACTATTATTATTCGAGCATAGTAAATTTAATTAATATCGGTTCAATGGGTTATTGAATTTTTCGAGTGAGCGACGTTCAACATTCTCGTTTGCCTGTCGTTGCAGTAGCAAAAAATAAATTACTTTTCGGTCGTAAAGAATAAAGTTTACTTCTCATTGATTATAATATTTTGTATAAAGTATTTAAAAATGATATATTTCATAATGAGTTTTTTGAATATATAAATGTCATCGTATTTTAAATGAATAAAAATAATAAATTATCAAGTTACCCTGGTTAATGTACCAATCCGATAATTGTATATATTTTAGTATCGATAACTCGAATAAATTGAATATGTATTTATTTAACTATATCCATGGACTGCTTCCACTTAAACGTACATTATCGATAAGAGGACTAAATACCTACGAACACACGCGCGTACGTTCACGCACGCAAACGCAGGCGCACAAAATTATTATAAAGACATTACAAAGTAATATTATCGTTTAATTATTCATTTGATTCCTTATTAAAAATTTTATTTAATATCGCGTGGAAACAAGAAAAAATTCTTGTTAAAAAGTCAACAACGATACAATAGAAAAGAAATGTCCGCAAAAAGAAAAAATATCGGCACAGTAGTAGACTACCATGGATAGAAAGAAATAAAAATAACCAGGAGACTGGAACTCTCAAGGTCTGCATTTGTAAACAATAGTATGATAAGTCGTTCTTAGTGTGGCTGGATGAACCGGTAGAAAGGAAAAAGAAGATAGGAAAGAAAAGAAATGCAGGCATTGACGATAGCGCAAAGATCGTCAAATAAACAGGAAATCTTTGTCTTTTTACAAATTCATAAAAAATGTATAGGAATGATTTTTTGTTTTTTTATTTTAATACCATTCTCTTCGAGATAAACACGCATTAAAATCCATTCTATGTAGGTTACCATTTTTTTCAATCTTCGTAAATTTAACCCGTTGAATCTTATATTTCGTACAATTTTTTATTTCCAATATCATTAGAATCCTGAATTATTAGAAAGTTCAACAACTGGATTCGTATCTACTTGAGAAATTAAAATTATTTAATTATTATTTAAATTATTTATAAAATTTTGATACTCCTTTTATAAATTTTGATTTCATAAATTTCTATTACTTAAAAATAAAAATTAGGTATAATGTTTTTATTTTCGCGAAGAAGCTTCTAAAAGATTTTTAATATTTTTCCATTCGCAGTTATGTTAAATTAGTATTAATACAAATCTAAAGATCGAAATTATTTTTTGATGATACTTAATCAAGATTGTATTTATACTAATTTTTTTATCATTATAGGATTTACTTATTATTAAATAAATTTTTTGAAAACTCAATTGTAATTTATTTTTCACTGTTACTATCTTTAACGTATATTTATAAGTTTTTAATTCGCATAAAAATTTAAAAATTATGGAGGTTAAATAATAATACAAATTCGTTAAATATACAATATTGTCTTTGACAATAAAAAATGATATATATTTAATATTTTATTTTAATCTAATTCGTTTCGATAATCTAATTGTGAATTATAATAAGGAAAAATTTGAAAGAAAATTTCAGAATAAATCCATACATGTTGTAATTTGTTTATCCGGGAATATGTTGCATGCATTTATAATACATCCACATTTTAACTAATATTGCTTTAAATATTTCTTATTTTGTAGATTTTTTATATTAAGCATTAAATTATCTTTTGAAATCTGAAGTAACATTTAAAATAAAAATAATAAATATGGATATCTTAATAAGTAGTTAAATAATATATTAAAAGAAAAGTTATAAGCTGTTAATTACAAAAATTTTTTTTTAATCGATAAAATAAACTATTGAAGTATTTATAGGTTAATATGTTTAAAGATAGGAGCTAATACAAGAATATTTTATTAATCATAATAATCTAGTACAATACTAATAATTACATACGTATAGAATATTTTCAGACAGTGATGTGAATATGAAAAGAAAGTATATGACGTAGTTAGTATATAAGAAAAATATTTATTTTTCTTGATTCATAGATTATTAATAAATATTTTATCATTGTTAAAATAATTTATCATGATATTTTTTAAATTAAAAGTACTAACTTAGAATATTATTAGTAAATAATGTTCAACTTTAACTATAAATAAAAATTTTAACACGTAATTTTTAAGGCATTTATTATTTTAATTAATGAAATATTTCGTTAAAAATATTATTATTATTATTATTTTTAATTAGTTTAAAATAAAACATTGGGTTTGAATGGCAAATAATTAATGTCTTGGGATACGATCACGAATTCGTTTATCAGTGTGAATATATTAAATAACACAATATTTAAAATAAAAAGCGCGAAACGAGTGGAATAATAAGAATTATTTAACCGTAAGAAGTGAATTTTGAATTTTCAATCGGGTAAACGTAACCGACGCAAATAACTTTCGCTTTTTATATTTTCTAGTAAATTTTTTACCACCATAAAATCAAGTAAGTGGTCTGTCTCTCGTCTCGCTGTAGACCCTCGAACTTGTATATATTTTGTGACTACATAAGTGCATATCTCTATAGACGAGTTCACGCAGAGGCGGGATAATGTTCGTGTTCCAAGTGATCTTATCGCTTTCTTACTTGAGTCTCAGTGGACTATTTGTTCGTGATTTCGCGCGTCTCTTTGGTTCCTTTGTTTTTCTTTCTCGCTACTTTACTTTTTTCCTACTTCGCTCATGTGTTCAGGATCTTATTCATCTTCGCGCGATTTCAATCAACGAATCACACGTTGCCTTTCTTTCGCTTTCCATTTTAGCCTCTGACGAACCGAATACACGTACAAGTACTTTTTACATGTACTGCTGAAAAACAGTAATCCTATTAACGGAGACTTGTCTTTGTACGATATACGATTGCCGAATAATTAATAACGTCGATTATAATTTAAGATAAATAATAATATTATCTAAAACGAGACATTTTTTATACCGTTTGAAAATGTTATTTGTGAAAATTTATTTGATCTATTCATAAATTTATTTTTGCGTCAATATATCATGGGAATGAAGTGAATAAAACATGCGAATAAGAAATTCACGTAGATGTCTTATTTTGAAGTACCTTATTTGAATAATTTGACAAATGATTTTGTTTACAAGAACGTAAACATTTCGTTTTAAATGGATGTAAATTAATTAGAGGAAATATTAAGTATGCATAAGTAGCTATTAATTTACGTATTTGAATTAGGCTATAAATATTAATATAGTTTAAAAAATATTTTTTAATGACTCTATTTATAAGAAATCATATAAGAAAATTGCTCGTTGAAAATTTATAAAGTCGATCATGAATTATACGCAAGTGTATGTTAAACTTACTTTTATACAATGAAGTTATTCTTTAGTTGACTAAACTAGAGTCAAACCGTAACAAACAATGTGCTTAAGTATCAGTGAATTATGAAGATTGTAGCCTTAAAAATGTCTAGTGCGCTTCTTTATTCGGTACACTATCTCACATTTAAATTGGTTAATGTAATTTTTCTCGTTTTTTCTCTTTTTCAAAAATGTTCTATAAAAGTTCTTCTTTATTTGATCATTATGTTGTATTTTGAAAAGAAATATTTGCTGATATAATTCATTTAAAACGTATAACTTTAACACGATATAAAGACACTTTTTAATATTGTTTTTATGCCATATCTATAGTTATAATTCTAATCCATTCAAAATAATAATTCAATATTTTTCCTTTTTGAAAAAATGTTATTCAATCGATTAAACATGTATCGAACTACATCGGTAATTCATTTATTACAAATATATTAAATACGATAAAATTTTAATGCCAGCAGTATTTTATATCAAATTTAAACTGAATATAATTTTTAAATTTTTGGTTATAAAAATAAGTTAGAATACAAAAATTAATATTTTATCTTTAGCTATAAATAAGATAAATTTAGTTTTTTAATTGCTATTTCAGAATATTTATGTTTTGCGTTGATGAAAACGGTGATATTTTATGATTTAATGATTTTTTAAAATCATTTTTATTTGTACACAAAATCTAAAATATCCGATTTCTTTGAATATTATGCAAGTATTTCACTATCGATAAAAAAGAATAATAACTCTATCATTTTCATGTACGATCAAAACCGAAAGCCAAAGTCTTCCCAAGTTCTTGTTCGTTTTTTCCCAATTTATCAACGCAAGATTTCGTGGTATTATAAACTTGTCCACATTACTCACTTTCATTTTATATTGAAAATGAAAGCTCAACGCGAATCCACAGTGTGATTAGGTATTTCGATCTGCGTTGCTGCTCCCCAGCAATTCATCAACGTGATAGGATGCATCGTTTCTGTAACGGCGATTGCAGGGGGTGAAAGAGAGAGAGTGAGAGATTGGACGGCGTGGGATTGCCATGGGGGTGGAGGGGATGCGTAAGCCGGTGGTATTAGGAATGCATGTATGCGCTGATCTGCAGCCAAGATACGCCTGGCAATACGTCAAGTCTCGGTGAGAAAAATGCTTTCGTCCGTATAAGCCGTAGCTGAAACGAAGAGCTGCTGTTCTCTCGTACACGTATACATAGTCTCCCCCTCCCCTTATCTCTATCCCTCTCTTATTCTTGTCTATACTCCTGTCAACGTGAAAGGTCACTATCTTTTTGCTCTGTTTTTATCTTTTTTTCTTCATCGTGAGATGCGATACCAGATTTTCTTGGATTAAGCTTGAAAATTGCCGATGAATTTTGTTTCCTTCGCTGTCTTTCCTTCTTGCCTCGTACTTGTGTTCTCATTGACCTAACATAAATGACAAAGTAAAATCAATTTTTGACTTTTGAGATAAAATTCTTTGTTCTGCTTTACATTTTCGGAATTCATTGGACCATTGTTTTTTATTTAGAAGGAGGTGTTACGATAGAATATCGGACGATAGTAGTTTTCGGTAAAATTGTACGAACGAGAGGTTTGAAAACCTCTTATCGAATTTTTTCGAAAGGCAATAATTTATAAAAGAACGTAAAGAGGTTAATAAAATTAAGAATTGTTTTATATATTTAGAAGAACTTTTCGAAAATTTATTCTTTGCATAAATACTATAATTTTTAATATTAATAAACCAAGTTTACATAGTTTAGCTGTACACATTTAAATTATGTTATATGTAAATATATTACGAGTAAAATGTAAACCAAAGAAATGTTTATTCAAATAGCGTAAATTATAGTTAATTGAGTAAAAACACTTAGCTTAATTGATTTTAAATATTTATGAGTGTTTGAGAATTTTATAAAATTTTTCAAGCGTATTACACCATGATTTCAAAAGTGGATTTACGTGTAATTATACACTTTCCGAAAGAAGAATTAATTTATAATTGTAATAATTTTCACGTAATTTAAAAGTATATAAAGGATATATCATATGAGAAATTTTGGACAATAAGGAATATTTATTCATAGAAATAGTTTATTCTCGTAACATTCAGACTAGAATGGGAATTAGTAACTAAGTTTATAGACACGTGAGATGGATTTGACAGTGCCTAGCTTCGTAATCATTGTGATGAATTGTAAGTCGATAATCCTGATATTAATGGCGTATTATGAATATACTTTTGAATTTAAGGTTATGATATGGCGATGTCTTAACAAGATAAACTTTGATATTTGAATAAAACTGCGTTGATATTTAAGAATATTGTATACACGTATAATTATGCTTAATATAAAGGTATATATTTTCAAAATGTTTCTGTTGTGTTTCAAATACAGCGAATATGAAATATATTATATTTGTCTATTTAAATAAATATATCTATAACTTCAACTGTGATTATAATATTCGAATATCATGTACATTGAATTACAACTGGTCTAAAAGTTCCAATATTACTCCAATAGTCGTGTAACTTAAGAATCTTGTAACAATGACAAAATCCAAAGTTGTTTTGTAAAGCAGAATGAAAGAGAGCAAACGCAGCTTTCACAGATTCCCGCTTTTATCGGACAAAGAGGAAAGACGAGAGCGCGGTAAGAAACGATACTCTTTCGTCGAGGATGAAAGCACGAAAAAGCAAAGAGCCTATGAATTATATGAGGTATCGAAGGCAGGCGGTTAGCCAACGGAGGGCAGCCAACGGAGGGCAGCCAACGGAGGGCAGCCAACGGAGGGCAGCCAACGGAGGGCAGCCAACGGAGGGCAGCCAACAGAGGGCAGCTATCGGATTCGCGCGACGGATGGACCGAAAAAAGCTGCGTTCTGCGTAAGAAACTTTTTGCCGGAATCGGTGCTGCAATAAACGGGTTATTGCTGTCAAGATGTGACTCAAAGGCACGCCTATTCCTTTTATTACTTTTGCGCTTTCTTTCGCTTGCGTGTCGAAGGTTTAGTTCACTTCAAATTTCAGAGAACGAATCCGAATAGTCTTGCAGCACGAATTTTCACTCTTCTAATTTATAAGAAAAAGAAGAAGAAGTCGGTAGCGAAGAACGAAAATACGAAATGGAACAAAGCTAGTAATTATTGAACAATCAATAATAATTATGGTTAATTAATGCAGTTCATGAACAAGTTTTACGAAAGGTTGGGAAGATGGAATTGATAACTTAAGTTGTATAACTACGAGTGACCGAACCTATAGAGCTTGTAGTTACCTATACGCTACATTATATATAAATTATTTAATACTTGTATACCGTAAGTATTAATTTAATACAATCATCGGAAAAAGTTATTAGCAAATAACAAATAAAAACTTAAATTTTAGCTTTTTATCATTTTATTTGTTTTGTACGAGTACAATAAATAATTTAGATACACTAACATCTATATTTAACGAACGAATACATGATTTTTATTTGTTAATAGCGCAAATCGATTCGAATCAGAGTAAGATATCCTTATCGGAAACGATATTTGGGAGAGTTCATATGGATTTTGTAATTGTAAGACAGAATTAAGCCAATGGTGAGTTTCGGTCTTGAGATCGATTCGAACGAGCCATTGAAAATAAAACTGCGAGATGCTACAAACGGCTAAATAGCAATGTGAATAATAGCTACGACAACAAAACCAATAATAATAATAATAATGATAATGATAATAATTATAATTATAATAATAATAATGATAATGATAAAGAAGAGAAAAAAAAACAAAGAAGAAAACAAGAAAAGAAAACCTCAAACCGCCAACGCGAAATTTAATTAAAGCACAGCGCTTCAACGCGTCTCATGAATAATCATGAGACGCGTGCGCAACATAACGAGTCCGCACACGTAACCGCAAATCACCTCGGGATTTTCTTTTCAGTCGTGATAAACAGGATAATGGGGCTAACGGCGAAAAAATTGTTTACGCCAACGGCGAGCGCCGCGTGATTTTTCAACCGAGACGCGTTCTTTCCTCGGCGAGCCAACGCGAAAAATGGGGCGCAGCACCGCTCCATCTTCGTTTTGGCGCACGAGATTAATTTAATCGTCGTTTCACACGCGGACCTTCGTCACGTCCTATAACTCGCGACGCCTTTTCTCTTCGTATCTTCGCAAAACGTAAAACAAGCCAGGAGTTTCGAGTCTTCCGTCGCCGATACTCGGACAGGGAAGATTTTCCGACAGCGCGACCGAGTTTCCTCGACTTGTTCGAACCATGATTAGATTGATTAGATTGATTAGATTGATTAGATTGATTAGATTGCACCCGCGATATTTCAAAGCGGACGGATGCAAGTTTCGGGATCCGGACTTTCAATAATGTCCAAGTTTGTACCAGTGATAAGAAATTAACGCGGTATTTCTTCATTTCTAATCGTTGACAGCTTTCCGTCACCAGTTATATCAAAATCGATAAAGAGATGTTTTAGTCGTGTAATCCGTGACATTATTTTTGTGCAGGCGTTTTAAAAAAAAAAAAGAAAACGGATTTTTACGGATGTTCGTCGGTATCAATTTACACTTAAGTAGAATTAATTCTCTAAACTTTTTTTAGTTTCTGGTTAATATGACCCTCTTACAAGATAAAACTTACCAGCTGCGGAATATGTATGTCGAATCTTTAGAGCGTAAATAAATAAGTATGTAATTTATTATGTAATGTGTACGTTATATAAGAATGAAGGGAGAGTATTAATCTTAGTAATAGTGATATTACTAGATCAATGCGTTCAATGAACTGTAGTTTCAAATTAATAATCTACCGTTAATCTTGTACATTATAATTCCAATATCGATCACCGAGGCTTTGATACGTAATGTAACGTGAAATAATAAAAACTTATGAAATAATGTATACATGAATTGTGATTTTATCGATAAATTCTAATTTTTTTAAACGAATAAACTTACATGTAATTATATTGCGCGTCATTACATAATTGAAATATCTCGATAAGTATTATAATTTATCGAACTAGAATTATTTTTTATTTTTTTTTTTTTACTCAATTCGAACAAATTTACGATTTATCAGCAAACTTAAATAAATAAAAATCTAATGGTACAGTAATTTAAATTGCAAGCTATTTTTAATAAATATATGCGAGATGAATTGATAGATCGAATACGTTAAATTAATTAAAATGTCATCGACTTTCAATGTCAAAATTTGGTCTCACGAATGAAAACTCGTATTAAAAGAGTTTGATTTTCATTTCAAGGCGGTAATAAAAATGTTCACTTAATAAAAGATAATAAAAAAGTTCACGTATAAATAATAATTTTAATGTCTCGATTGTGACAGTATTATATCCTCTTAAAACGATCATAACATACCCAAGTTATCATTAATTTCACGATATGTTTTGCCGTGAATTCTTTTCACGTAACATTTACGAGGGAATTCTCCAAATGCAATAAATCAATTTCACCAGTTTATTAAAAAAAAACTCACTCTTTTACAAGATACTCCGTAATGTACAACGATATCTCTTCTTCTCCGGCAAATCACCTTTGACTAAGCTGTACAGCCGATAGACGCACAGCCTTAGCAACGTCCTCAACGTCAACGTCGACGCGGATGAAAGCGTAATGCGACGGAATCGCTTCGTTTCTCACTGTCAAGACTTTTCTTTCCTTCTCGCTGTTGCGCCTTTTTACTACAACTGACAAATAGTTTTCGAGTTTCCGAGGGTCAGCTCGCCGAGAAAGAGGGAGCGAACGAGCGAACGAGATGGAGGTTGTAAAATTAATTTTGCGAATTTATTGGAAAAACGGAGAGTGTTCCACCAAGTTTAAGTTTGCACGGCTTCAAGGAGATGCATTATCCTATATTTTGATGATCCACGCACTTGCGATCTTTTGTTCTACAAAAAACTGTACATACGCATTGTACATAAGGAGCAAGAAGAATGGAAGCCACGGGTCTCATCTTTTCTATTTTAATATTTTCAGATGCGGTAGAATTCCGAGTTTTATTTTCCTTCTTAGACATTATTTTCATAAATTATTTATATACATCTAAACGATTCTAGATTAAGAATAATACTGGCTACGTTAAAATCAGAGTTCGTTATCAAGTTCGTTAATGTTTAGTAAGAGATATATACATTTTAAGCATTTAATTCGTCGAGGAATAAATATGTCATTCGCTATAGTTTTATTCCATTTAAATATAATTGTTACACGTAATAATTACATGTAATATTTGCGAGTATTATTCAACGATTAACAAAGATTTCTATTTTTTTAGATATATTTATCTTAGTATCGAACATTATTACAAGAGGTAAATTATTTATGTAATAATAAATTATGAACTAATCAATTATATATGTAATTTGGAAGAATATATATATATATATATATATATATATATCTTTTGAAATTATTGGACAGTATCGATATGTCGGTAAAACTTTTTAATTGAACATCAAAATAAGAAGGATCGATAATTTGAATTATTTCAACGCATAGTTCATCTGTATTTAGAGTTCGTTATTTATCAGAAATCATCGAATATGATGAAATGTATTTAGTTTAAACGCATCATATTTAAATTATGCCAAGTTATTAAATTTTTATTAACGATAATAATTAATTTAATAAATAACGAAAAAAATTGAGTAATAAATTATTGTATACTCGTAAAGATTCACTGTTCGATATAACTAAAAAAAACCATTCGCTTGTTAAAATATTAATAACCGAGTGCGCGTATCTTTTTGAAATTTAGAAAAGCTAAATGTCAAAGAACAACAAAATTGAAAGAACTACAGTAAGTGAGATGAAAAATCTGGCAACAAAAAACAGCACGAACTCGACTCTTCGTGACCCTTTCACGTAGTTTCAGCTGCAGAGAAAACTCGTGACTCTTGAACCACCTCCGACTACCTCTGCTATAATCGTGACTCGTGACCGTCGTGCCTATTTCCCGTTCCTGACACCTTCCGCTCTTTTCCTCGCCTCTGTATCTTTTCTTTTTTGTCGAAGTAGGCAGGAAAAAAAGTCACGAGGCACTGCCAACAGAATTTCCAGATAGAAATTCACGAAGAAGACGCACTTGGTGCTCGGCGAGGAAATTTTTTTCTTTCTTTCTTTTTTACACATTGTACCTATATAAGAAGCTTTTATTGCCTTAGATTATAAGTTAAATATAATTAATTTTAATCATATAATTACAGAGAGCAAAAGTAATTCGTTTTAAGTAGGATTATAGATTATTGTTTTATTGGAAAATTGATTTATTTCGTTATTTATTTAACGAGAGTCTGCGATATTACTTTCATAAAATGGCATTATATACCTTTTAACGCGTTTTTCTTCTCACTTGCTATGAAATTCTAATAAATTTTTTTAATTAATCTAGAATTCTAGGTTTATTAAAGTAAAAAATACGTTTTTTTGAGATCGCTGAGTCATTTTAATACAATACAATTAAATCTTAATTATCTTAATTAAATTCTTACCTAATATAATTAATCTTTATGTAGTTAATAACTTCAATGTTTTTATAAAAGTGCTTACTCATCAATGTTATTTATAGTTTTAATACAGTTTGATAGGTTATTTTTATATCTCAACATATATTTATTAAGCTTTTTAACGATAAGCGGAAAGTGTGAGAATATAATTTAGAAAGATGGAAATACTCTATTCATCGTTTAAACTACTTACAGTACTTTATAAATTTTTATGAAGTTTTCTGTTGATAAATCTGATAAATTTTTAAAATATCTCGAGGCACTTTCTTTGTTGAATAAAAAAACTTTATAATAATGTTCAAATCTTCATCGAATGGTATGAAACTCCAATTTCGTATTGTCCGAGTGTTTGTATATTATTGCAAGTGAGTTGAGATACTACCTCTGGGAAATACAATTGCGAGTACAACAGTATCCATTTTCCTATTTTCTTAACTACAAAACTGAAAGCGCATAACAGTGGCATGATAATAGAGTATCAAATACAACTGTCTAAGTTCGGATTGTATTTGTAACTTTGTAATTTGTAAAATATGCATATTATTGTAATAAACTGTAGAAAAAGGTTTAGAATTTGTATTTATTGATACGACACTCTTAAAAGTAAAAAATTTATCAACCTTAAGAAGATTCAATCGATAGCGCGTTTTGTAAAAAACACGTATAAAATTTATTTTTCTTATTTTATTTCCATAAAATTATATAAAAATTTTAATATTAAGAAAACAGTAGATTATTTAATTCAATAGTAATTTTAAAAATTATGGAATAACATCTAAAAATCGTTGTAATAGTTTTATTACTTTAATTGCATTAATGCTATAAATAAAAAAAAGCAGCGATTAAAGTAAGTTTATTTTAATAATTTTTTATTTTCCTTTGTACATTATGTGAATATAGTAATATATTTTTCGATTTTTATTTTTTCTAATCAACTATAGATTTTCTGCGTATTAATTTACCAATATAAAATTAAATAATACACTATATGTTGATAATCAAAAAATAAATTTTACTATATTTCTTACAAATTTTTTAAGAGCTTTTTCTAGTTAATAACAATTATGTAAACCCTCTTACGATATTTTTTATTTTATTATGTACTGTTTTATTTGTGAAGTTTGTTTTTTTACTCCATACGATATTTATACCGAGTTTCTACGATGTGCACATAACACACATGTATATATATATATATATATATATGTGTATACACTGAAGTAGTGTACGTAAATTATGCATAATTTAAGTACCTATTTGTTTTACTCCGTAATTTTGATCGGAATATTATTTTGATTGAAAAAGTCTATTGTTTTCGTAGTAAAGTAATTTAATTAGTTGTGAGATTGTATTTTACATTAATGTTTTATTAAATTAATTTTTTATTCCATGAATTTTTTTACTAAATATAAGACATTTTCTAACCTATCTTTTGCCTTTAAATATAAAATTATTACACGAGTATTTAGATTTATTTATGTAATTGTTATTAATTTTATTTATGCAATTTTTTAATATATCAATTTTGATGAATATTTTTTAAAATAGTGTAATAAATCTTTATTGGAAATCTTGTTTCGTAATGATATTATTTGTAAAACAATATTGGAAAATGTTTATAAATCATATTTGTATTAAAGTAGTTTAATTTAGTTTACGATAAAGCTAAAAATGCTTACGGTTTACAAAAATAATCTCAGTCAATTTTTATAAAAATGAATTTCTTATTACTTACTTCAGTTATGAAAAATGTCAAATTAAAAAATCGTTAATCATATGCCTTTCCGAACATAATTAAATCAAATTACATTTAAAAGACGATAAAAAAAGAAAATTAAATTTTATTATTTTTCGAATTGTTTGATAGTAACATTTAATTTATTACTATTGCGTGTTATAAATATGTAACACCATTTTTATGATAATTAGTTTCAAATATCACAAATATTTTCAAAGTTGAAACAAAAATTTTCTATGAACGTTACCTTTGTTGTTCTACATTTATAAAGTCTAAGGTAACAAAATTGGGCGGCATTCGTGCAGTTTAATTTGAATTTCAATCAAAAGCTTGCGGTTATCTTTCATACGAATCTGCAGATCGGTATGTAACTAATGAATTCCAGTATTGACGCAACGTCACGTATCTCTGATAATTCAAAGCAAGTAAAAATAGATCGTATCCGCGAGGGAGAAAAGGAAATCTAAAGTTTTATTCCTGTGACTAGATTCATTTATCATGTGTTATTAAGTTAGGTCACCTATGTTCTGAAATTGCATATAATTATTCAAATGTAGAGAACGAAATTTAAACGATGGTTCCATTTTTATGTGGAAAAAAATTAGGTCTTGCTAATTATTGCCTGTATTCGAATTGATTTTATGACATTTTAATTAAACCATTTTCCCATTATTTTTCTATATTCATCAATTTTTATCGATGCAATTTCGCGAATTACATTATTAAACAATGACGAGAATTTCTCGAAACTTCTCTCTAACTTATAATCAATTACAAATAACCAATGCGTATAATAATAAAAAATTATTTTTGTAAAATTAATATTTATATTTGTTAAGAAGAAATTCATACCATAGCCTAAAAAATAAATAAACAAGTAACTTATTTTAACTTTGTAATTCAATACAAGGTCTAAAATTTATACTTTTATCGCTAAGTTTTGAAGAACATTTTAGTGTGCCACCGCTTTGCAACTGTTTCTTTATAACTTTTCAATATTGATGATTACGAATGAAATTACTAGTTTATTTTTATCGTAGTAAAGAATAGAATTCTGTAATAAATGTGATGTACACATGTCGGAATGTGGAAGGATAGTGACGGGTAGGGAACACATGTGAATCAGCAATCAAGATGAAGATATTTGTCGATATTTATAGAATTATATTAATTATATTATTAATTATTTATGAATGTTGTTATCTTTAGAACGTTCATAGTATTTAACGTATATATTAGAAATATTGGCTAAAACATTAATTTTAGATCATACGACTGTCAAATTATTTAAAAGTTTACTAGAATATTTAAAATTAGTATTATTACAAATTTGGAAATACGTATCATAAATAAGTATATTATATGTATCGCTATTATGGTTGATTCATAAGTTTTATTAGTTTTATTTCTTACACTTTTATTACAAATGATTTTTTATAGTATTATTTTCCTTTGCGTCGACCAACGAATTGTTATTTTGTTCAATCAAGTAAAAAGTAAAGTTTTACGATGTTACTTGTGGAACATTTTATTGATTCAACCATTTAAAGTTTTTAAAAGAAAATGAATTAATAATTAAAAATTATATTTGCATGACTTAAAAATTGAATAAATTATAAAATTAAATAATTGCAACAAGTCCGAATTCGAGGATGTTGAAGGTAAATTTAAAAACGTTGGCTATACAAATACAAAGAAGACTTTCTTGGGAACGGTTACTGAACTAAATCTATAAGCATCTCCAATAATTGATTCCGGGTATGACGATACTTTGTAAAGTATGCAAAACTATTCCTCTCTGGAATCCGTTTGCTTCCAAACAACTTGTATGGTTTCCGAAACACCCGAGAATTCTCTTCCGCTTTCTTCCACTACACTTCCAACTTTTTCATCGACAATTAAGCCCAGAAGCTCCCGCCGCTTTGAGAGTAGCGAGAGTAGCAGTCAATTTAATCATCGCATAAATAAATTCGATAGAATCTATCTCCTTCTCTTCGTCTCCTTTGCTGATTTACAAAATATTCTCTCTCGGTTTCACCTCAGATATCCGCTTCTCTCCAGTTGTCACTGTGTCACAGCATCAGTTTTCTTCGTGCTTTCCAAATTGGATCTTCGACCGCGAGCTTTTTATCGGCTACGTCACCCAAGTCGTTGCTTCGTCGTCTTTCTTCCTTTCTTCCTTCCTTCCACTCCTTCTCTTTGTCGTTTCGAATCCAATTAAAGTTTCTATCTTCGCCTCTTGTCTCATCGGCGTTGTCGTCGCAACTGCTCAACTCACGTTGCCACCATTCTCCATTGACCGCGAGCTCGCGACATTTCGTTTTCTTCATTGGACGTCTTACGTTCTCTCTCCGTCTCCAGCCACTTGTTTTTCGTTTTCGTTTCTTCTTTCTCTCTTACTATCGGTACTTGTGTTCTTTAGAGAGTGCTAAGGATGGTTACTATCGTTTTGCTCTTTTTTCTTTTTATCTGTTTTTCGGGATCTCTTCTTTTTTTTCTCTTCGCGCGTTGTTAGTCGTCTCGGGACGTTATCTACTCAACGTCGATACCAGTTTACACTTTATTTTCAATTGCGATTTTCAATAATTTTATAAAATCGATAAAATTACGCACTGTTGTTTTTTATGCGGTAATATCGTAATAAGCGATTTATTTATTTATTTATTTATTATTATTTATTTATTTATTTATTTATTTATTTATTTATTTATTTATTTATTTATTTATTTATTTATTTATTTATTTATTTATTTATTTATTTATTTATTTATTTATTTATTTTGAAACGAAAACGTTTGTTTCTTTTCATTATCTACACGAGCTTTCCCCTGAAAGAGATAATTAATAAAACAAACAATACCGTTAACTTTTAGAACTCTTAAGAATATAAAACATTTATTATATTATTCCAAATATTTATGCGTAAACGTTGAAGTTGAAATAAGATTATAAATCTAATAACCAAGATGTTTCTTATTTATATTATTGAGGTTTACAATCTTATTTACAAACGTAGAATTCGGTGGTAGAAGAAATACATTCCACTGTCTACATTAGATGCTAGAATAAGCATACCGGTAGAATATTCGCATTTCTCCGCTATAGTTTCTCTTTAGAATACGCGTATATATTGGTTACGACAAAAATATCCTTCCCATACGTTAAATTCCAGGCTTATATACTAAATTCTGGTTATTTCGTACAGGATCTCAAAATTGCATTGCTAGTAATTAATTTTAAATCATTTAGGCTAAACCTTAATATAACTTACGCGCAAAAAACCGAACGTACGTTATATATTATGCGTACGCTTTCAGACAAGGTCGATTCATGACTGTTCCATACAGCTAAAAGATTATTTTTTCATTGAAATAACAATTTATAAATATTGTTTTAAACGTTCTATAGAGTAAATGGTAAGGAAAATGTATAAAACGAAACTGCATCAATAATTATTTAATCAAAATTTGAGTCACTTAACGAAGAGGAAAAGCGAACATTTTATCTAATTAGAAAATGATTCGAAAAAAGAAATTTGATCTCGTAGCGTAAAGGATAATACCGGAATCTTGAGCTCGTACCGAAAAGATCTTTAGCGATACGCAATGCCTTTCATGGTAAATATTTTAATAGAAAATTCGTAGAATTTTGTAAATATTCTTCATTCGTTTACGTTACGAATATAGTAACATAAATTACGAACATTATACGATATCTAATTTTTTTTTCACAAAGAACGAAGGAACAAAGAAAAATCTTGCATAAAAGTTACATAATTTAATTTTATAATTTTTAAACAATCATTGGAATACAGTTAGTTGATATTATTTGAAAATATTTAAATTACTGTATATTCTACATAAAAGTTAAATTTGGTCCTATATAAATTTTTCAAATGTAACATACATCTGGTAGATGGGAGTACTAATGAAAAGCTAAGAAAATGTTTAAAATTCATGGAAAATGAATAATCGCGTAATAATCTTAAATAACAAGGAATTCATAATATAAAAAAATTTAGCTAATTAGAGAAGAAATGAAAAAGAAGCAATTGGATTGGTTTACTCTTGTTCCGTCCATCCGTCCGTCCATCCGTCCGTCCATCCGTCCGTCCATCCGTCCGTCCATCCGTCCGTCCATCCATCCGTCCATCCGTCCATCGGTTCATTCTTTTATTATTTTTTTTTATTATTTTCTGTCCTTCTCCCCCTCCCTATCCCTCTCGTACAGCAGTCGTGTGATATTTCGCCTCTAATGCAGCAGCTCGCTGTGCGTGACGAAGATCGCGCGCGATACTTTACCATTCATGTACAAAACGTTAAATGGATAATTGAAGAGTGGAAGGAAAAAAGATGGCGAATGAAGGGAGGGAAAGCGAGAAGTTCGTCATAAGCCATTAAATCTGGCAGGGCTCGCAGCCAAGGGATAAGCGTCCGTATAAGCGAACTTCTTGGGTGTTACTATATGGAGGTGTTGTTGCGTGTACACGTACACGCGGTGGTCTGTGTACGTGGATACGACTCGATAGCGAAGTTAGGAGAGGAAATGACCGCGAAGCGTGGCTAATTGCGAATACTCGAAATGCCAACTGCTGTTCAGGCAAGTTTTAGGGTGCGGAGGCGACGACGAATGCTTGCTTATTTTTCCCCACCTGCCTTTCTTCGCGAGCTGCAGTTCGTACGCGAGCGAGCAATGTAATATCGGATCTGGCTACTCTTGTAAGAATGAACGCGAGGAGTCGTTTACCTCGGCGTATCCACTGATAAATGGTCATTTTAATCTTTCCCTCATCTTTTGCATACTCGCTGGTTAAGTTGTTTATTATTTCGCGTGGAAACCTTGGCTGGAACTTATACCTCTTATATCCACTCAGATTTTATCAACTTCGTCAAAGCATACAAGCACACAAGCATACAGGATGCGCTCGTTACTTCCTTCTTTACTTCTACTCCCTTTTTCATATTCGTTAAAGTATATAAATTAATTAAGTATTTATTGGATGAATAACGGATAAATTATTCAAGACCAGACCCTCTTTCGACTCCTTTGCAATAATTTATTTTCTTCGAAACAAAGTTACCGTAATCATACGAATTGTTTAAACATTTTTTTGATTATTTATTAGAATTTCAATATTACGTACTTAATAATAAAACACCAAGAGATCAATGTTTATAAAGAATAGCGTTTAAACATACATATTTTAGGATTTAAATAGAAAACATATTTTCAGTTGCTTTAAATTATTTAGCGCTAGTGGATCCGGCACGACATTAAAGTTGAGAAATTTGAATATTACTAAATACTAACTAGCGGGTTAATATTCTATTCGAAATTCAAAGCATCTTATTCCGAACTACCAAAGTTCTAGTTCAAATGCTTTTAAATTTTGAATATTTTGAAATTCTGGTCTAGTACAAATTGATAATTAAGAGAAGTTTCTCCAATGGAAGTAGTTAAAGTTTTAGTTTATAAGTTTGTAAATGAGTAGTCTAATGGGTAATGGATATAAAATAAGATTTTCAAAATTACATTTTCAATATACATACTTATTTATTTCGATTACCTGTACTCGTATAATATGAATTTAAGTTAATTCGAGTCATTCATTTTCTATGTTGGAGATTTTTAAATTCTTTAAAATTTCGATACAAATTTCATTAAATATGAACTTTAATGGTAATCTTCGTTTTATAAAATATAGCACTTTTATTTAGTTTTTGGTCGAGTAAGGGTTTTGTACTGAAACACGAGTTAGTAAAATTGAAATAACAAGTAACAGATAACCTTCGTATTGTTATTCGTATCGTTAGTAGATTACGAATTATATTTTATGTACAACAGTCGCATTATCTTTCTTACATAAATTAGAAAACTGTTAATAAATTAAAAAATAAGTTATGTATTAATTTATGTTTTTATAGAATTAATTTTTACTTACGTACGTTCGTTAAACTATAAAAATGTTTTTATAGATCGTAATCGTTTATTTTCATTGATATAATAATTTGAAAGATGAAATTATTAAGATTTTTTTTGTAAAATTAATATTCTCTAGACTTGAATAAAATATATTTGAAACGCAAAAAAACAATAGTGATAATAAAACGTACTATTATGTAAAACAGGTAATAAGTTAGGATTGCAAATTGTATTTGAAAACAATTTCTGCTCGGCTACCTATACAATAATAGCACTATTTTTCTAGCATTGGTTTTCTTATTCATTTTGATCGCTTCTTTATATATTTTTTATATTTCTTTTTATTTTTCCTCTCAAAGCCGATCCTCTATTTATGTCATGTCTATTTAATAGCATATTAAGCAAAGTAATATTTTTAAAAGATTCATTACTTAACGATGTTTTACTCAACGTGTATAAACTATTCGGATTGTTGTTTACTTAGAATAAATTTATTATCTATTTTAAAGGTTTGTATTTATTTATTTGAAGTAAATTTATAGATTAGATAAAAAATTTATTAAAAATTAAATAATGTAATATAAATAAAAAAATTTAAATGCTTTAATTGTTTAAGTGTTTAAGTTGAACGTTTACAATTTTCTTTATAAATTACAAATAATAAAAATACATAAAAATAATAAATCTTAAATTATAATAATATTTTAATAAGTATTTTAAAATATATAAAAATTTCATTGTGAACGTAAGAATGTGAAAAAATTTATTATCGAATAATTTTATTTTTATACGTTTTATATTTAAAAAAAAATGTAATTTCTCAAACTGATTAATTCTGATTTTAAGAACAGTGTACAGAAATATAAGTTCTTATCGTTAGTCTTTTTATTTTACCTTAAATCTCTCGTGGTGTTCTTGACTAGTCGAATGAGATTGTAATTTTATGCTTACAAAAATAAGCTTAATGTAGATATTCAATGTAATATATTTTTATAAAATAATCAATAGAAATTTTCGTTTATTCTGTAATATTATCTTCATATTTAATTTAAAAATGTTAAGAGATTTAAGTTTTTTACTTCGTCAAGAATATTTTAATAATGTTTTAATGTCAATTACTTAGTTTTTATCGATGGTACTAAATGTTATTTTTAATGACATAATACTATTTGGATATGTACAACATGAACGTTAGATCTTACACACTAATCAATATTTATATTCCACAATTAATATATTATCAACTTTTATAAGGTTGCTATAAATTCTTATCATTTTAATCAATGTATTTTAATAATTTGATCGAATAGATAATAGTATTATATTCTTTAAGTGGACTGACATTAAATTATCTATGTATTATAATTTTATTTATTTATTACGCTGTTAGAATAATAAGCTTAAATATTGAAACATTGTGAATAATATTGTTTGTACAATATTACATCATTGTATCGTTTCGTAAAAATTCTTTAGATATTTTTTTGAATATATCGTAGTCGTATATCACAGTTTTTTTCTAAGTTAAGTAGAATTTTACTGTGTATTTTACAATTTTTCTATGAAAAATGGAACTTTAATTTAAGCTTTTAAACATCATTATTCACTTCCATACTTCTTTCAAAGTTATGATACTATACGCATTAGAAAATTGCCGGGTAAACTTTAAAATGCCAAATTCAACAAAATTATTGCTAGAAAATTTTTTTATTATATAAAACTACATACTCGCTTTCGAATAAACATATAACGAGAATCTACTTACATTGATGTGTAACTTTATTACTTTTTTGTACAACGTGAATAATTTACAACAATGTTATTACCATACTATAAATAGATGAAAATACGCAACTGAAGTTATGAGTGAAATAACGATGCACCTGATATAGAGTTAGCTCATCAAAAACATTACAGTAGCATCATTTAGAGAGAAAATTAAAATTTTATTGTTCCGCTATTTCGTTATTTCCCTGTCTCTAAATTGTCAACAAAATACTTATTCGTAATAATATTATCAATATAATTTCATTGAAATATTTATAATCGCAATAAATCAGCATTTAAATGAATTATAATTTTTGTTATTCTTTTATACGTTTTTTATGTGTACATAATTTATTAATGCGAAAGTTTATTTTTTAAATTTTAGTAAACTTTTGAAATAAGAGAATTTATTTGAAGTTGACAAAGTTAATTTAAACAGAATCTTCTTCGTCCATTGTTATACCAGTAATCCTGAAAATCTTTCTCACTTTTCTAGAAATATCGAGAAAAATAAAAATGAGCCGAATTAAGCTTCGTATCAATGAGCGGAGAATATTGGCTTTGAAAATACCGTCAAAGTCGAATTCCCGTTTCATCGTGCGTCCCTCCTTCCCTCCCTCCCACCTTCCCTCCTTCCCTCCTACCCTCCTACCCTTCAACATCACGGTCGCGATCGTAGAAATAACTGCAGTCTACCGGAGTAAGTGCTATCTGGTAATATTGCCGTCCACTTTGCAAATTAAAATAAATAAATACTATAGTTTAGCTGGCCTGGAGCCAAGGGCACCATGGGAAAAACCCGTACCCCTGTATACCTATATACGTATGCTCGGTTTTTTATTACATTTTTTCCGTGCCTATAGTACGAAAGTAAAAGAAGATTACCGCGGGTGAGATTTGTAATTTTTCTTCGTGGCACCGAGTGTTTAAAGAATTTTCC
Organism: Dolichoris vasculosae; assembly: GCA_018907195.1. Taxonomy (NCBI): domain Eukaryota; kingdom Metazoa; phylum Arthropoda; class Insecta; order Hymenoptera; family Agaonidae; genus Dolichoris; species Dolichoris vasculosae. Next base: position 6,525,942 of record JACCHY010000003.1, read on the forward strand.
CTGGAACCTGCGCATCGGACCTCTAGGAATATTGCTTTTGTTAGAGCGAATTTCCTTTTCATGAAACTAATATTTCTGTAATATTCGAATGATTAGGGTGAGAAATCTAATTTTTCCATCTAATATACCCTTTTATTTGAAAAAATTTCAAATCATTTATTTCGGATCTAAATTTTTTTTCACATTGTTCGAATAATATTTTTGAATATTCATCGCATACAACTTGATAAATTCATAATTTTTAATCCAAACACGTTGAAAAAATATAAATACTTTGCCAACATAGAAAGTTTAACAAAATCAAAGCATAAATGTGCATTTGTCAATGACAGGAATACGAAATTTATCGGTCCGCTTATGTTCACCCTTTTACAGTGGCAGTTATAGCGATACTACTTTTTGCTGTTATGCAATTTAAATTGCAAAATTCTTTTGACAAATCATATTCTGGACATTTTTTGCTGTTGCCTTATACACGTATGACAGCTTTGCGCGTCCACATGGATTTTAAGTTTTGTCCTCCTTTATCTTCCTCTCTCTCTCTCTCTCTCTCTCTCTCTCTCTCTCTATATATATATATATATATATATATATATATATATACATTTTTTCTCTGTTTTAAAATCAAACACGATATATATACTTTTGACTAAAATAGCATGTGTCGTGAATATTTCAGAAGCTTGTATCGTTGTACGTTTAATTCATCCCGTTCTTGACCTTCGTAACATTAAAATATATTACTAATCTAGGCCGAGATATTTAAATTTAGCATTGAACACGATAACTTATATTTTATTTGTTTGTTCTTATTCGTGTTTTTGATAATAATTCAAATTCAGGATCGTTTCTCTTACATGTATATCTCTATGAATCAAATTTTACAAAATATGTATTATGTACTTCTCCCGAAAAACTATAAATACTAAAACATAAGCATTTTATTTTGAAATTTATTTATTGTAAACTTTTCAGCGATGTTTTATAAATTCGTATAATATAGGTAATGTACGGATCTTTAAAAAAAATAAATCGTTTGTGGTTTGGATGAAATAAGAAAAGAATTTTTTCTTTCGGAACTTAGTTTGCTAGCTTAAAATGATTTTATACATTTGTAACGATTTTGATACCTATGAAAGTTTTTTTAGATTTATCGGATACCACTTATAATAAATAAAATAATCTATTATAAATTATTTATAAACAATTATTTAAATTAATTTATATCTTAAAATTATATCGTTTTAAAATCTTTTTATTACATTATATTTTTATTTGATTAGTAAAGAATATATTTTTATATATTAAAAAAATTCTGAATTCATCTACAAAATAGTATTTTTTGATTATCTAGATATGGAACAATTATTAATTAACTTTTTTAAATATATTTTTCAAATCATTCATAAATTTAATCGTTATTGGAAAAATTTTTTAATAAAAAAATAGTTTTAAAACATAGTTTAAATTCCATACGCCAATTAAATCGATAAGCTTATCGGTACGTGTTGCTGTTTTCGAGTATATGCAATGTTGATAAATAGCGGTATAAAGGAAAAGATGTAAACTATTCTCATCGCGCGAAATTGGAGGAGTGGGTGACTGTGTATCGAGATGACGAAAGAAAGTAATAGAAAAAATAAAAGTGGGACGATACGCTAATGTTATTCGGATTAACGTAATGCCGTTAAGAATATATGTAAAGATTTTAACTCGACGTCGATTATTGATATTTTCAGACAAGCTCGTTTTTATTTCTTTTACATTTACGAGCCAATCCTTCATCGAATACGAGTGCAACGATTTTATGAGGCAGAAAGAAAGCGTGTACTTTAATGGAGAAATCACTGGAATTTTGGTTAAAGAGTACGAAAGAACTTTACAATCATTTTTCTTTTACAATAATTTAAAGCAATAATGATAACAGTAATATTTTTAGCTAGATCCACGTTTTATAGTCTTTGCTCAATATAATTTATAGTAAATTAATTCATTATTATTTATTACGATTAAACATATTTATTTATTTATAAAATATCCATATAAAGTAATAGACTTTAATAACTTATTAATAATATATTTTATAAATTTTAACAAAGTAAATATGCGAAACAAAACTCAATGCTTTAAAATTTTAAATTAAAATTTTCACGATATCTTCACTCAGAAAGCGAAATTAATTAATAAATATCAAATACATCGAGTAAAAAATACTTAATTTTTTTAAGAAAGTTTTTATCGTGTATGTTACTAATAATGTAAAACTTATCGTTAAAAATTCATCGATTTGTTTTATTTTACCTTGATCTTTTTAAGTAAGATACAACATATATTAAGATTATTTTAACAGTTGTTTTAATAATTTTTTTTTATAAAGTTATTAATGTTTATTTTTCTATTTCATTACATATTGAAAATTCAAATGCACTGATTAAATTTGCATATTTGTATTACAAATTGATTTTGTAAAAGATTCATTTGACAAAAAACGACATAAATCTATAATAAAATTAAGATAATTAAAATTCTTTAGATTATTGTGTCTTTAAACTATGCATACAGAAAATTTTACAATAATAAAGAAAAGCAGTATTTAATAAAACTTTTTATCGAGTTTACTGTTTTAAATTAAAAATCTGAACACTACATATTAGAGAAACTAATATAAATTTTGTGAACTCATAAAGAGGATTACAAATTTTTTAATTTATTTTAGGCGAAAGAAATAATTTTGAATATCTTAATTGTATTTTAACTCATGCAAAAAGTATTCGATGAAATTGAACTTCACTGTTTCAAGTTTTATTGCATTTGATGATTTTAATTTCATTAGAATAAAGTTATTCTTTCGTTCATTAGGCGGGGAATTACGAAATGATCATTTTACCTTTAGTTTAGGTCACAATCGTACAGAAAGACAGAATTGGTATTTTTAAGTAAAAACAAATTATAATATACGAAACACGTTGTCTTGTAACAATCGAAATAATAAAATGCGCAAAAACAAATAGAAAAAAAGACTGTATATATATATATATATATATTGGAAGCAAACGAACCCTCGTTATAGACGTACGCAAGCCTAGATGTGAAGTTACGGACAAGAAAAAGGCGAAAAAAAAAATCGCAAGAAAGTGAGAGGTGAAGATAAGTATCCGTGGATATTACGTGTGTATACGGACGAGTGAGAAATGAACGAATGGAAGTAGGAAGAGTCGCGTGTGTCGTAAGGCGTAGTTAGGTAAGCAGGCCTGGGAATGGAGGAAGGGATTAGGGTTGACGAAGTCTGTAGAAGTTCTCCAAATGCGATATTCCGTAAAGTAGTAGACGAAAGAAATTTGCAAAGTCGAAGAGAATTCGTCTAAGTAATTCAAATTTGAACGATGATTATATTGAAAGATAAGAAGATTCTTAAACAATAAAATGTTTGAAAAACCAATTCACTTTTATTATTTATTTTTATTGCGATATAACAAAATTATAGGCTCGCAGAAGCAGTTTTACGGTGATAGGGTATCGGACTTTACTCATAAGAAATCTAATGCACTTAAGATTTATGAAGTAGAGTTTCGCTAGGATTTAACTCGCGTAAGCAGCGATGGAAATAACGTTGAAAGGTAAAAAACTTTTGATTACGTAAAGAAATTAGGTAAAAAGAAGTATATCGAACTATGAGAAAAAGAAATGGAAAATAGAAAGCACGAGGAATGTGGAGAAAGAAGAGCGGATTCGAGTGGAGAATCGAATGTAACAGATGTCGCCAATTTTTCGTATGGGGTCTACTCGGGGTATATTGTACAAATTTACCTTACTCTTTTAAGAGGAAAGGCGTCATTCCTTCGAAAGCGTTCGTCGACGTCTATTCTCTCGAGTCTTCAACATTTGCCTCTTATCTCAAGGATTTTTTTCTCCTCTCTTTTTCTCTACGCGTTTTTACTCTTTTATTCTTGTTTATCCCGATATTTCTATGATTCTTATTCTTTATCCTTCTAATATTATTTTTTACGTAAAAAAATTATAACAAATGCAGTTTTTTCGTAAATTCGGTGCGAGAGTATGAGAATTTAAAATTTGCTTTGTAGCGAATACTATCCAAAAATTGTTGATTTCTATGATTGGGTTCCGTTTTATAAGAATAAAACACCCTACTATGATTGTATTAGTGATATTGACAGTTATTATTATGAATCGCAGCATGACTAATATACGTTTGATTACTTTTTTAATATTATTCATTCTTAAATTATTATTCATGAAATTTCAAATTTATACAATGTTAAGCTGATTCAAATTATAATTTATCGACGAATTTATATCTTTGATATTTAATTTTTTATCAAATAAATTTGCAAAAGCTTTGGTAAATGTTTCCTGTCGATAGTTCCTACTTTGTGATACTTTCTTTAACGTTGTCTTTCGTGTCAAAATTTTATATCGCTATTCAATTTATAAAGAATTATATAAATATGAAAATTATTTAAATATACGTATATAATACAAATATTTAATCACAAAAGTACATTATAATGAAAAACATAACGATTACCGTAACTCAAAATTTTTTTATAATTTGCACGACAGTACACGTTTTTTACGTTCGTTAGTTTTTTTGGTTGCTCCATCCTTTTAGTTGCGAGGCTATTGCCATCAATGTCGGATCGTCGTAGGTTCACATAACCTATCCGGGGCTTTCAACTATATTCGATAACGAGACGCGAGGCTTTTACGATCGGGAAATCGAACCCTTTGGTCTTTGTAAACAGTTAGAAGTGCTTATTGCATAGTTTTTTATATGAAATACTTCATAAATTTTCATAAAATTGTCGTACTTTATAAATATAGGTATAATAATATCGAACAGTTCAATTATGTTTAAAATAAAAGACTTTAATTATAGAAAGATTCCGAAGTAAAATATAATTTTTAATGTTATTCTAATCTCCCGCAAGAAGACAAAACTATGGTAGAATTATTCAAAATTAATTTTCATCCAATTTTGGATTCTCAAACCAACCAAGATTACTTTATTCTAAATTTTAGTGAAAGATTTTATTTAAAGTCTAATTTTATATATTTTTTATTTAACAATTGAGAAACTTGTTCCAAATAAAAATATATTGCACTTGAATTAACGCTTTATGCTTTACCTTTCATACATGACTTACAACTTCAAAATCGATTTTCTCGAAGCTGTTACGAATACATTAACTCTTCGATATTCAGCTATTTACTCCCTAATATTTCCACTTATCGAAATTAACTGAACCCATAAAAAAGATTTGAGAAATAAGGATCAATACACCTTTTAACATTGATTTTATTTTTCTTCTTTTACAACTTTTCGCTTCTTTTCGATTTCTGTTACCAAATTAGCTATTTATCTTTCTCTTTTGACTATACTGTACGACGTTCCTTTCACATTTGTTTCATCCCTATTCTTTCGTGTGCTGTCCCTTTATTACGGTGCAATATCATTATCATTGTTTGTTTGCAGCGCCAGCTATTAGCGAATTACGCAAAGCGTTAAGCCACGTTTGGTGAGATTTTATCTAGTACTAAACCAAAATCCATAAATATATTATAATAGTTAGTAATATATGTAATAGATTTTTAGATTTTTATCGTAAAGAATCGCTTATTATTCTTTAGGACTTATTAAAAATGAACTGGTTTTGACTTTGTTATCTTGTGTCTCTTTTGTTTTTTATCACGCTGTCGTACACTCAACAGTTACATGCACAGACACAAACATTGTACGCTTGCGTCAATGCTCTCAATTGCATGTTTGTTTAAATGAGAGAAAAGGATAAAGAACGAAAGAGACAGAGCGAGAGAGCGAGAGAGAGAGAGAGAGAGAGAGAGAGAGAGAGAGAGAGAAAGAGGGAAGAGCTTATATTGGCGATCGATCGATGTGCGCAAGAGGATTAAGTGAACGAACCCGAGAAATTCTATTATCGTGATTAATGTTTGAGATTGTTCGTTTGTGCTTTAACTCTCTATTTTGCCCCCACTCTTCTACGTATTTCTTTTTCACTCTTTTTATCTTTTTCTCTTTTTGTCTGTCTTTATCTTGTCGTCTCCAGAGTTTTCATAGTTATTTTCAAGTTTTGCACAAGAAGTATTCTTTTCCAGTTATGTTTGATAAATTGCAGAAGCGTATGTATTTATCTTATTTGTGCGTAATTGCCTTTAATAATAGTTCTATAAGTGCATCTCTTATAGGATTTTTTATATATAATACAAAGTATAATATATAATTTAATTTATTATTTATTGATTAATAATTGTGGTTGTTAATTTTTTAAACGATCGAGTAATTAATAAGATTATTTTTAAGAATTTAATTATTGTCAGACAAGCAATATTTATTCGTTCATTGCATAAATTTCGAAAGATTTTTTTTATAGGCTGTAAAATAAATTTAAATCGCGTTTAATCGTACATTTTTATGCTTTTATTTAATTTTTCTATGCGGTTTTACATTTAGACAATACAGCTTAACATAATAATTATTTTGTAACACGTTAAAAATAAAAAGGTTTATTCTCAGATCAATCAATTTTAGAATAGGTTATTTCACTCGATCGATTAAAGTTATTAAAATATTATAAAATTAATCGTCTAAATGAATTGTTCAAATAAGTAAATATACGAGTATATCGTCTTTAAATTTTTTTTGGAAAATATATGTGAAAATATCTTAATAATTTTAATTAACGTATTACAATAAATTACATTGATTCAAATTCAAATTTATGTTCGTAAATTTATAATCGGTCGCTTTTCAGCATTGAAATCTTTATTAATTAATACTCGAGAAGTTACACATGGTATAAAATGAATTCCAAAACTACTTTGAAGAACTTAAATTAAATTTAAATATTAGCTTTTCTTTTGTGTTGCCTTTACTCGACATATCACAATGGCTGTGCATGAATTTTGCATTCGCGATATGGAAATTGCTAATTTTTCTTTCTCGAGAATCCTTGCAATCCCTTTGGACAGCTGCAGTAAAATTATGCTTTTGACTTCATCGGAGGATTATAGATCAATAGTTAGCTTTCGTCAAGGGGATTGCCTACTAGTCTTGGCTCTTTTCATTATCCTGAAGAACGCCTAAATCCCTCTGAAGTATAGCAGAGCACTGCAGCTTACAGTATCATAGAAAAGGAGAAGAGATAACGCGAAAACACCGACAGCTTCGAGTACTTATCAGACCATTGAATACCGCGGCCAAAATATTATACAAGCGCCAAGAAAATTGAAAATCCTCGCTTGCCAGCTAAAAGATGGTGGGAATGACGAGAGGATAGTAAGCGATGTCGCTTAGGGGATGAGGAAACGCGAAGTAGGCATTAATAAAGTTATTCGCCTCGCCGAAGAAAAGAAGGCTCTAAGTCGTCGTGGTCGTCTTCGTGTTTGTCTTCGTGGTCGTCTTGGTCGTCTTGGTCGACGTCGTCGTCGTCGTCGTCGTCGTCGTCGTCGTCGTCATCGTCAGCGTCATCCTCATCCTCGTCGTCCTCGTCCTCGTCGTCCTCGTCCCCGTCGTCCTCGTCTTCGTCGTCATCGTTATCGTTTTCGTCGGCGTTGACGTCTTGGAAGATGTGCTCTATGGAATATGGCTAAAAGCAAAAAGAAAGACGCGTTTGAATCTTGACAATGGCACGCGAGTAACAATAGATGCCTTACGCGCCTGGCAAACAATTCCGCGAAGAGACGAAGATCCTCTTTTGGCTGTTCCCTTCGAGTATGCGTGTGTAGTTTTCGGAGGAGAGAGCAAACAATGCGGTTCCGTTTTAAGCGACTTGGCACATGTAAAACGATTCGAGAAGGACAAGGTTATGAATCGGACGAAATGCGATAAGGTACATATAGTAGTAGTATTAGTAGTAGTATTAGTAGTAGTATTAGTAGTAGCATCAACAGCAGTCCTTGATTACTATATATTTAGGGATGAGGTAATGCTGCTGCTCAGAATCTTTAGTCTGGTATTGTACATGACATTTTATATGTCAAGAATGACATTTCGTTTAGAAACATATTAAACGGATCTTTCAAAGAATCCATTTTCTTATATTTTTAGTTTCCTTGTTGCTAAGCGAATGAGATTTCGTCGCAAAATTTCAAGAGTAATTTTCAAACGCAACGGGAGAGTTACGAGCGTATATAATAGCTAAGAAATTTTATATCCTTGCAAAATTTTCACGTGAAATCGTATAAATGTATTTTATATTTATTCATTGATTTTAAGACTTCTGTAATATCTAATTACTTTTACAGTTAGTATACAAGTTTGAACATTAGGGATTAATTAATTTTGAAAATTATCTACAATTTTAATTATTTTAGCGTACTCGGATAAAACGTGTGAGTCTTTTCTAGTAAATAGTACCTAATGTATCTATCAAGTGCACCTAATGGAAGTCTATTGGCGAATATAATTAGTTATTTAATTAAATGTAAGTTTCAAAAACAATCGTAAACTTTAAAAAATGTTATCCTGTAATTATCGTTACACGAGTTAAGCAAATATTTTATTATTGATATTTTTTGTGCACTTACAATTAAGTTTTAAAAATAATTTAATTTTTTTTTTAATTTTCTTGCTTGCTTAATTTTTATATTACTCTTTATTTTGTGTTGCAGGTATGGATGCAATATACTTTTGTTCATAATATTAAGACGTAAGAGAAACGTAAGTAAATAAAATATTTTTGTAAAGTTTGGAAAGAAGTTTCAACAATTTGCAACATTGTGATTCTTTATGGTAGTTTATAATTTGTTCAAAAGACAAAATTTCCATAATATTATTAAAAATATTTTAAAACAAATATGATTTTAAGTAAGCTCTATAAAAAGCTAGAAAGTTTCATTTGGTATCACGATTATATATATATATATATAATCTTAATATATATACATGAGTAAAGAGAAACCGAAGATTTTTACGGTGTAAAATTTTTAACTTAGTCGAATAAAAGAATATAAAATATGCTTTAGCAAATAAATCTATTCTTTAACACTTTCCTTCTACGAAAGTACAAACCCGATCGTTTCTTTTACCTACCAGCATTTTTTAAATTTCCATTTTACACCCTACATTATTGCACCGATAAAATCATGGAATACGTGACTTTTGTCCGTACAACGAAAAAAGCAATAAAACCCGTTGATTCCATATTCCACGTTGCAACTGTTGTAATTTCCATTTTCGATTTTCAAGCATCAGAGGTAAAAAGTAATTCTTTTATTCTATAAATCACCCGTGTGCCTATGTATATACATATACATATATTATATATATATAATATCATGTAAGATAATTAAACTCGAGCATACGGGACGCGAATTTTTTATCAAGTGCTCGACTTTATACAGGTAACGGTTCTCGGCGCGAGTTTCCCCCTCTAGTTCGCGGCACGTGGTCCTCGCGAGTAATGCGCATCCACGGAGTCTGCAAAAGATGACTTATGCGTTTCTTCTCCTCGGAACTCATCGCTCGATGCGACTCATCACTGATCTTAAATCTTACATCTTCGCGGTTTTAAATATTTATCGAACGTAATCTCGAGCTACAAGATTTAATTCAGGCTATCCGATAATTGGATTGTATTTGAGAACACGGTTATTAATGCACGAATCATAAGTTCTACTCTTTACATTCCCCCTCTTCATATTCTTTAGACTAGAAATCACGAATTCGAGTGAAAAGTTTAAACACTCGAAAATTTACTTTTACTTTCAAACTTCGAGAGTTAATCGTAATACGTACATTTTATTAGTCTACGGTGTGTCATATTTCAAACACTTTTTTATCGAGATATCTACTTGCCTACTCCATGCAATGTATATGTAGTAGCTTATTTCGTAGGTAATTTCGCGACTAAATGTTTATTATACGTTCTGCAAAATTATTATAGAAATTTGGTTATAAGCTTGATAGGCGTTTTTTTTATCCGTGTGGAAAGGCAATTACAAAGCCCTGAACGATGTTAAGTCGAAGCTTTCGCAGGGAAATTGCGAGAAAAGAATTTTTCGACAATATTTCACTACCCAAGAGCATTTAAACTAAAATAATGTTACTACTAAGAGTTGCCCGAGGGTATGTTATTACTAAAAGACCATAATAATAACTGCACGAGCAGTTTTGATAACCCTTCAAATTTCTATCGCAATTAGGTTTACGTTCGTGCAGGTGTGCTTTGATAACCCGCGTCCTGAGCTTTGGGGTGGCCAGTACCATCGGTAAAAGGGATACAGAGTGCCTTAACGTAACGATCACGTTTATGGCTAATTCGGTTGTAAACGCATCTCGACTCGGATAACCAACGTTGAAATACAAACTAGGAAGATAAATAGACACGCGCACATACGCGGAGAACACGACTTTGCAGATTTTTTGGTCCTTCGCGTCGTTCAAATGTATTAGTAGGTAAAGTGACGGTGAAAATTTCAATTATCCAATATGGAAAAAAGTACTGTTTATTTACTTTTCCTTAAATCGCCGGTTGTTCGGCTTACGGACCGCATTTTTAGGGCAGCGTGAATCTAATTTCATATTTTCCTCGTAATTGGAACGTTCCTTCGTTTATTTCGAACCAAGATTTTCCTATTTATTTGTTAATATCGATTTGTTTCATTATGCATTCACCGACTCCGTTTCTTATCATTTTTTTTAAAAGCATGGTATATTAAAGATGCAATTAGTACGAATGCAGCCCGAGTAAACCATTCGATAAATAATATATAAATTAATCAAATCCACGATGAATTATGTTACCGTGAAAATAAAATTGACATCGACCGGTTTACGAATAAATTATTATCTACTAAGTTCCAAAAATTTTATTTAATATAAGCTGTACAAGCTGATTTATTACAAATTATTTCATTATTTCTAATCACGTATATTATCGATGAAAATATTCGTTATCGTTTAGCCGTTTAAAATTAAAAAAAACTAAAATTATGAAAATAATACATTTTTCAAATTTGAATCTTAAACGGTAAAAATGTAACGATGTAATATAAATCAATTTTCCAGAGTTTAAAAGTAATATTTAAATTAAAGTAAAAACTAAATTTAAAATGAAAGAAGTTCTTTTATAAACAAATATTTAAATTGGCACATCGTAAATATATTCCAAAACTTTAACTAGTGTTCTCTGAAATAAAACTAGGCTCGAAGTGTGAAATAAGAGCCCCGAGGAAAAATAAGTTACGTTTTGTTCGGCGCCACATAGCTAGAAAATTATCCAAACTTCTTCGATATTTCTTCATCTTCTTTTCATTCGCATTTTCGCTATACGCTACCAATTTTACGATCTATTCCTCTCTCTAGTCGACTAAACGAACGAGAGCTGAAACGTTCTTTTCCAAAGCTCGAATACATTTGGAAATTACCGAGCTTACGAGAGTAAAAATAAGGAAAAAATAAAAGAAGAATCGAAGATTTAGGCAAAGCAAGGAAAATAGTAGAAAAGTGGGAGCAGAGAGAATCGACATTAGAGAGCAAATGAGAATGAGTTGAAAAGAGAGAAAAAGAGTTAACGACGAGTTACAAAAGGGAGAGGGAGAGAGAGAGAGAGAGAGAGAGAGAGAGAGAGAGAGAGAGAGAGAAGGATGAGCAAAAATAGCGAGTAAAGCGAAAAGTTTTAGAGCGTACGCAAACTCGCGGCCACTTTAATCCTTAATGATTTAAAGAACGTCGCGTATCTACTTGAAATTCCTGCTCAGCGAATTTACCATCGTCCATCGCGCGCCGCGGTCCTCAGTTAGTCCTGTTTCGAAGTTCTTTTTGCCGTGTTTTTTCACTCTTTTTTTCATCTCCTTCCCTTCGAGGAATCCAAAGTTTCCTGGATTTAAACTCAATTAAGGTTATTTATTGGTATGACGGAGTTTTAATGAGATAGCCTTAGCAGCACAATTAAACATGAGGCGAATTTTGCCTTGCATCTGGGTTTTGGGCTTCTGCTAAATCTTTTTTATATCTTTTTGTAACTATTGTTGCACTTACATTTACCACCGCTTCGCGTTTTAATCAAAATTGTTTAACTTCTGGTCGCAAATCCCATATTTGTAATATTTTACTCGTATTACCTGTCATGCGTGGCAACTTTATATGTACAAATTTTGCTTCAGCTAAAATTTCTTTTCGAAGATTATTATAAAAATAATTAACGTCTGGTATGTACGTACATATATTTGACTAAATTTATAGATATTTAATAGCTTTTCGTAAACAGAAAAGAAACACTGATAACTCGTTTTCTATATATCATTTAATCATTTAATTAATTATATTAGTTTCTTTTCTTTTGTTTCTAATCACAGCATAAATTATCAAAATGTATATTAGCCTCATATTTTTAGCTATTGAATTTCAAAAGTTTTAAAAGATTTTCAGGATTATATTATCTAAGCTTCATATTTTACATCTAGCACATCGTTTAAAATTTTTTTAATTTATTTCCTAAGTTTTTAATACACAAAATTTATACATAGATAAATTACTTCCTGTACAAATATATTTGTATATATTTTTAATTTATAATTATATCGTAGATTTTTAATTATGAAAAAATTAGGTATCGTTAAAAGTTATTAATTATAAATTATATATTACTTTCCATTTATCTTTTACTACTTAATGTACCTTGAACTTGTAATTCGCATAATCGTTAAAAAATAGATTTTTCATACAGACGATTAATACAGAGCACTAGATTATTATTAAAAATTGAGTAGATGTACGATCATTGATATCAAACACGTTTTCTTTTGAAAGTTACGTATACAAAATATTTTAAATACATGCTAAAGCAGTTGATATTTAAATCGATGAATCAGCGAAGCTGCATTCATAAACTAAAATACATCGTAGAAAAATATACTATCATAATTATTTAAGTATTAAAAATTAATTTATTGGAATTAGTTTCAAATTAATAATTTAACTTAAAAAAGATAATTGGCGTAAGTTTAATTAGCTGAATGGAGAAAGACGATACGTAAAGTAGTGTAGCATATATCGAAAAGACTATCAAACTCTTATTCTAACGAATTTACATATTCACTGAATTTGGTTTTTAATGACATTCGATGAAGTTTTCTGAAACTAGTGCAATAATAATGATGTAAGCGTGCTGAATCGTATTACAATTTATACAAACTCTATTTCCCGAATTAAAATCTGTACTCGTGAACCATCTTACAACTAAGTTGAGACTCAACATTATTATCTTTCATTAGAATAATAATGTTCGTAGGAAAATACGAGGTAGCAAATAAAGAATAAAGATAGTATTCGCATATAAATTTTATGATTTAGCTCGGTACTAAATTTGCTCGCTATTAGTAAAATACGTCGCGATTCACGAGGTACGGATAATTATATCTTCCACGATTGTACGGATCGTAGGCGTGGGACGTGAATTCGTATCGGTTCCCCATACTTAGGTACATTCGTACACGCGCGGATACATCTATATTTAATCGAATATTCCTTTTTCCGTCGATTCACTGTACACGGTTCGGATTATCGTCATCCTGACACGTTGCGAGTGAAACGGGGAGCGGAAACGCTCGACGCGAATAATTTTGCTTCGGGCAGTGCCGAGCGTGAAAGCTTTACGGTCCGTTACGTCGCCTTACAAGAGCGACTACTCGTTGTAACTTTACAAATTACCGCGAAAGCAGCGTGGATAAACACTTCTGCGTTTGATGGATGAGAGAACGCTGAGGATAGGCGGCAAGACGAGTAGATGGTAGGAGAAAACTTCTGTGTAGACAAGGAGGAAGAAGGAATAAAGGAGAGCAGAGAATCGAAATGATGGAGTGTCAGGAAAAACGGTGGATGGTAAATCCGAGGTGTGGATAGATCGAGAAAAATGAAGGTCTCGCGCAGTCGTTGGGTGCTTTCGGAGTTTTTAAAGGGATTGAAGGACGAGTTAGGATGGTTCGGGAGATTGATGATTACGCTGCTGGGATTTAACAAACTTAATTGCTTCTTTAGGTCGGTTATCTTATTAGAAAATAATCTTATTTAAGTGGATAATAAATTAATAAACTAAAATTAACTTTAATAAGTTGAATAATATTGTAGACTCATATTATTTCGTATCAAAATTAAAAAGACTGTGTAGAGATGTGATATTATACATTCGTAAGATCGTTGATTAAAAATATATTAAAATTATGAGTTGGATGCTCGATAACAAAGAAGACTTAAATTAATACTGAGTAAATATGCTTTGTATATTTTAATGATAAAAATCGAGATTTATTACGTGATAAAAATTATTTAAAATACAAACATCTCGATGCTGCTTTTCGTATCTTCCATTTTTAGTTTTAATCTTTTTCTATTTAAAATATTATCGAAAGTGGTAAAATGAAATATATTACGTGTAAAATATACGACAGGAAAGAATATGAAATAATTATAAGATTACTATTAATTTCGCATTACTATCAATTTCGATTGTTTTAAAGCTGATAAAATTATTTCAAGATTTAAAAAGAAAATTGCAACTACAACGTTCAACTATATTAAATATATTTTTATATTTTATTCGCGTATTTACCGATAATAACGCACATAAAGCAAATGTAATAAGCATAACTAAAAAACCGATGGATATAGTTTTCAGTTCACTTTCTTTGTTCGTAGGTCATTCTTATTCAAAGTAACTTTATAGAAATACGGCATAAGTCACATGGCGAGACCTTTAATAAAAATTCGCATCAAAAGCAACAATTTCTCATTTTTCACAGCAAAGCATTTTTTCGAAATTTCACGCGATCCGACATCCGCGCAAATTCGCTACGCGCCTCGCTATCGCCTGTCCGAACATCCAGAAATTCGTTTCTTATATCAATCATTTTCTTTTTCCTTTAAAACTCGGTAGCAGCGTACTTTTCGGTTTCGCGTCGTCATTTTTTTCCTCTTGGCAATTTGACCAGAACTCGTCGTATCCTTGGTTCAACGTTGCACGATTCAACCGATCAGTTTCATCGATGAGTTCTCGATCGCATTTTTTTTGTATCCAGTTAATAATAAGAGTGTTTACAATGCTTTACCGAGTAAACAATCGATGTAACATGAAAATAATTCAGCGATATTGTTTCGGATTTATTTTTATGATTCATTTTTATTATTGCTTAATCTCGAATTTATAATTCTTAATGTTATTTTAATGAAATGGTAAAGTTATTTTGAAATAGAAGGAGATGATAGAAGAATTATTAAAATAAATTAAAATAAATTAAAATAAATTATCGAATCGAGTTTCGATCGACGAGAATTATTATTTTTTTATTTTTTAATACGAAGCGTATCGCTCTGAAATAACCGAATCACCGTTAAAAATCGTGGATTTAAAAGGAAAATATGTTCAATTATGAATATCGATGAAGAACGTTTCTCTCGAAAGAATCGAACCGAATAATTTGTTCATGCGTTATTATATATATTTTTTATCGCATATCCTCGTTAAACGAACTGCGAAATATCCCCGAGTTCGCATTGTTAGTACCTGGATACTTGGATTCGGATGAAGACGGTATCATATTTCTCATCGTGTATTCTATATCTGGATTTACAACTTATCGTTTCACTATTCCCTATTCCCAGTTATCATAAAAATTCAATATTTTATCTTAAGTGCACTACTCGCTGAGGAATTCCTTAGGTGAAATTGTCTCTCTTTACCATCATGACGGCTCATACTCGTGTGACTGACGGATGGAGCGGAGAAGGGACACGGAAATAGATACATCCGCGCAAAAGTGAGCTTGTTATATACTCGGTACATGCACTGTTCTCCGTCTCGCATTCATATTTAAATTCAATTTCGTCTATACTATGCGTACACCCGAGCTAAGAGAATTCTACGTATTTTGAGTTTAGCTTTGTCGCTTAATGCTGCTACTACCTCGCGGGTGATATTCGTAAGCAGTGACTCGTATCAAAGCGATACGACCAGCTTGACGAACTTCTTTGATCTAAATTCTTCGTTTATCGTTTTCTTCAAACTTTCATTGAATTTTTAATTAACGAAGAAATTTGAGAAAGAATTAATCGATTAAAAAGTGAGCACCGACGAGACTCGCTAATTAAAAAATTGTTGAAATTTATCAGGTTTTATGTATACCTTTTACATTCCGAAAGAAACAAGTAATATCATTCGGAAATAGGGAAGATAAATTGTGAAATAAAGTTAAAAAATTTTTGATAGCCGAATAAATACGGTTGATAAACGGTATTTATTCGTACGGAGAATCTATTTAAAGAGTATCACGTTTTTAGAGCGAAGACGTTACAAATTCGAAAATTTAACGTACGTTCGTGAATCTTCCGTTACTTTATTTTCCTGCTCCATTTCCTTGATAATTTTTGTTAATTTCTCGTTCGTTAATTTCTCCAACAACCCGATAAAAGTAAATTTAGTTTTTAAGAAAAGTTAAATTGGTTTAGGGAAGCTACTTTGTTGTTTAGTTTTAGTATCTCAGGTATTACAAACTGGGTCACTGAATAGTGGAAAGAGATATTGTGCATAACATCGTGCCAAAACTATAACCTGTCTCTCTCTCGGAAAAAGTATTATCGCTATAAAACAACTTTAATATCAGTCATAATAACGGGTTTTGTTACGTGCTATAAAGAACGTGGATAAACGCGAGTAAGTTTACGTCCAACTCAAATACCGAGTAAGAATAACCATTTTTAATCTTGGTAAGAGTAGTCGACATCGAAAACGATGAGCGCCGTGTATTTTATCGCGAAGCAAAGTTTTCCCCAACGCTCCTTAATCGAATCGAACTTGGCGGTAACGGCAGCTTTGTAATCGGTGAAAAAGACGAAATTCACAATCGCCGTTATCAGCGGCGCTCCTCGGAATATGGGAGATGAAGGGAAGGTGAAGGGAAGGTGAAGGGAAGGTGAAGGGAAGGTGAAGCGAAGGTGAAGCGAAGGCGAAGCGAAGGTGAAGCGATGGTAAAGCGATGGTAAAGCGAAGGTGAAGCGATGGTAAAGCGATGGTAAAGCGAAGGTGAAGCGAAGGTGAAGCGATGGTAAAGCGATGGTAAAGCGATGGTAAAGCGAAGGCGAAGCGAAGGTGAAGCGATGGTAAAGCGATGGTAAAGCGAAGGCGAAGCGAAGGTGAAGCGAAGGTGAACGGTCGGTGCGCGGTGCAGAATCACGCGGAGAAACTATTAAGCGCGAAAGTAGACTGGGTAGCGTCGTCGCGTAATTCCGATCGAACTTCCGACGTTCGCTCAGGTACGAGCCTAACCTCTTTGATTCGCAATGTCGATCCTAAGCACGTTCGGCTCGCGTGACTGGCTTCGCTGATATCGAATGTCACTGGGCTTTGCGTCGCGAATATTTTATGTAAGTCTGGATGAGACGTTCCCCCTCCTCGGCTCGACTCCATCTATATATTTCCTTTTCCGCCTCCTTTTTCCCTGCTCCCTTATATCTCGTGCACGTTCCGTGACGAGGGGGGAGGGAAGAGGTTGCTCGCTCGGTGTATAATCGAAAGTTCGCGCGAGCGCGAAGCCCCGAATTTTCAGGGATGTTCCGTGAAATTGTCCATAAAGCGTAGTGATTTCTGTTCCACGGATGGACTTGCCTAAAGAAGATGTTCCGGATCGAAGCCGGATTGCTTTGCTCACTTACGATTGATGTGTACAGAGAAGATGAAAACTCGGCGAATCGAGATTAACATCTTTTCTCGTGTACATTGCTTACGAATAACGGATGGGTGCTTACCACTTGAATATCAAAATGTATCCGTTTTATCGAAAAAGCTTAAACTTCGATTGCAACCAATTGAACTTTTTTATTTTGCTAGTATTACTTGATTTATTGTTCAAGGTACATTCCTAAATTTAAAATTCGTAAATTGTAAATTTTAAACTAATGAAGAATTGAATCATAAACTCGATCAACCTTGTCATTTATTTTCAAACGAGTATTAGATTTTGATAAAGAAAACGAAAATGCAGCGTCAACCGTCATTTTTTACGTTATGTTTACGTCATTTAATAAAATTTAATAAAATTCGTGACGTTTATTTTTTTCGAGGAAAATCAATAGTTTATTCGAAAAAATTCAAAAAAAAATTATGCACGTGTATATTATTTTTTCAACTTTACCTTTATACTTTATCTTTTTTCGCGAAACATGTATCGCGTATGAGAAAGATGTATTTTGCTGTCCATTAAACCTAATACCATTGAAATTTCGAAGGATTTCGATATTTATTTCGTGTAAATAAAAATTAATATAGCCTACGCTTAAATTTTTTTTTATTATTTAAAGATTATAATAAAGATAAATAAAACTTTCAAGTATAAAACTTTTTAAGACGTTTTTATAGCTTACAATAAATTACTACAAATTTATTTTCAAGAAATATTATTTTATTATATTTATCTTATTAATTCGAGCGACAAATTAAGTGTTAAAATTTGATCTATACTATATGAATATTAAATTTGATCGAAATATAGCGAATTTAAAGTTTCTTTAGCAAAAGGATTATGGTAATTTATGATCATGCCTTTTGGTATACGCGATCGACCTGAAACTTTCAGACAAATTATAAAGAAACTACAAACCAGAAAGATAAATGACATCTGTTTGTTCTATATAAATTATATTTTGTGTATCTTTGTTAACTTCTAAAAATTTTATTCGAAGAAAAAACAATTTCGGCGTAGGCGAAAATTTAACTTTCCTATCTTTAAACTTGAATTTTTTATTTTAATCTCTCCCTGTTTAGAGATTTTATCGTTAAATCTTATGTGATACAACCTTATTTAAAAAATGTAATTGTATTTGATGCGATTGAATTATTTTATTTTGATTTTAAAGTAATAGCTATTATTAACGAAATCCTTAGATCGGATATCAATCGCACGAGAAAAAACTAAGAGAAAAACAAGTCTTTACCACAAGGCACAAGAAGCTGCTCGTGGCCTTTGTTTTTAAGAAATCCGCCTTTTCTTCGCTCATTCCCTTGTGTCCGTTTTCGACCCATAAAGTGAGCGGAACTATGAAAGTCCGAAAGAGAAGCGCGGAAGTACGTAACGGAAAACAACCGCCGATAAAAGATGGCCCGAGTTTTAAGATATATTGGATGATGCCAGGGAGGAACCTTTTTCTCCAAGAACTTGAATAAGAAAAATAGACCTTGAATGATAGAGAGAATAAGAGAGATCTAGATAAACAAGTAGAGTAAGGAAGTTGGAGTTTGATTAATTAGTTTATTTACAATTTATATTGAACTAAAGTTTAGAATTGCATCGAAAATTCAACGTATTCGGGAAGCATTGCAATATTAATCGGTTGTTATAGGATATAAAAGTTTTTACTAGTTTATGCTTTCCTTTGATTTTTAGTCTGGATTTATTTGTTTAAATTTTTTCAATTGTCGTGATATGTTATACTGATATAGTTTTTAAAACTATAATAAAGTTAACTGAATTATTTTGAATATCCTGTATAAAAAATATACATATATATTTTTTAAAGATATTTTGAGCTTAAATTTTTTTTTATCAACAATATTAAAGTTAAATAATATACTTTTATTTAGATTTATTTAGATATACTTTTATAAATTGAAATATATTTCAAAATAATTTGTAATTATATAATTAATAAAAGACAATCATAATAATTTATCAATTTTTTAATAAAAATACTGTAAAGTATTATTTGCTTAATTTATTATTTAATATTTTTAAACAATGTTATAAGATTGTTATTAATATAAATATTAAAAATCTACAAATACTTTTTAAAGTACATATATACCATAAACGAATGGATTTTATAAAATATAAATCGTAGGTCTTTAAATTATATTGTAATTTTTATAATAAACGCCATTTTTTAAGAAAGAATTTAATCTATTAAGCATGTCCTTACCTTTTTTATAGCATATATATTCAGTTGCAATTTTTTAAATTAATGTCGTACAACACAAATTTTACTGTTAAATATTTTTAGATTTTTAGGTGCGTAACTGCAAGAGTTACCCTTTCTACCATTTTGAAAGTTTTTTCAACTTTAAAGAAACTACAAAGTAAAATTAATAGTAACCGCGTTGCAAAAATTTACGATGTGTTTGCGTATTATTTATTTCATTTCTCAGTACATATCGCGTTATTGTTAAGCTTATAACGCACCGCACTAAAATTATTTATCGTTGGAATCGTTCTCTACAATTTACGATTGTAATTCTTAGTTATACGTACGAAATGCCTTTCGTTATTATCTTTACAGCAGTAATTATCGGTGAACAGTAAATGCGAAGCAAAGACTAATATACATCGAAAACAATCGTAGGAAAATCTTTCACTATAAGATTATTCGAGTATTTTATGTATTATTCTATCATCTTCTTGGTTTCCGGTTGTGACCCTGACGGGGTTTATGCGCAGTATTACATGCTCGCGATTGTATTATTCGACGGAAATAAATCGCGTTTCCTTCGACTAGCCAAGAACCAGCAGCCAAACTTTCTATTTCTTTTCCTATCCAAACGCGAGAAAAATCTTCGGGATGACTGGAGCTCGTTTCCTGCATCGAGCATACGTTAAAACGACAAACCACTGTTAGCATTCCTTTTGCTTCCTCGAGTGCTCGGACCCGCGAGCCGAAATGATTTGCGGAATACGACAATTTCACATGGGTAATTTCTTTTTCAGGTTACGTACTCGCGATAAGCCGTTGCGAAGCTCACCCAAGTCGGTGATTCATCCAAAGAGGAAACCTCCCCTTTTGGATTTCCGAGAAAGATCGCGTGCGACTAGCAGTCGGAAGAATATGTGTCGTGGATTGTTTTCATACCTATATAATTGCAGGCGAAAGTAGATATAGATGGAAATTAGAGGAGTTTAACGTATTCTCTATGTATTCTCTACGTATTCTCCCGGTGCAGCTTAACGATGCATGAGATTTTATTCCGTCAACCCTAGGATGGTGAAATAGGATGAAACATAAAACTGTATCTCTATTCGGAGAGATTTTTTTCTCTCTTCGTGCGTGAAAACCGTATACACTTCCGTACGAGAATGTAATTTAATACCGATATACACAACACGATTCGAGAAGAGAAAAAGTCTCCGCGAAATAAAGCGATTCTATTTCGTGGTGCAGGTTCGCTTCTCGTGGAACAGTTTTTTTAATCAACGATACCGCGTTGGTACAAAGTGCTAAGATTACCAAAGAACATCGGATAGAAAACGTCCGAGAGCAAACCAGATTTTCTCATAAGCAACGCGGATGAGTTTTAATTTCGGAGGATTCAGTTACTAATATAATTACCGCTATCTATTAAGCGAGGCAAACTTCGTTACAAGAATAAAATTAAAGAAAAGATGCAAAAAGTGCAACAAGGGAAAAAAAGGTGCGCACCGGTGAGCTCGGTTGTTCAAATAAAAATAATGAAACGGTTACATCACGCGAGCGGTCCATTTCGGTAAGGCGTCACGGGACACATCGCAACTCTCGCGACCATGACAGGCGAAAAAATTTGTAGGCTCGCGTCAAACGAATGCGCGGATGTCTTTGTCAGAGTTCGGACGTCTCGACGCATCGCGCGTCAGGACACCGACTCGTAAAGGGCGTCCACCACCGCTCGGAGGGTGAACACGACAAGCGAGGAAAAAAAATCGCTCGGCTCTTCGCTCGAAACAAAGGGGCACGATACACACATACGTGCCTACATTCGAGGCTCGCGCATGCGATTCCAATGACTTGCATTACGGTGCGATGATGCGCGTACCGTCGTCAACTAGGTAGTCCGGTAGTCCGGTAGTCCGGTAGTCCGGTAGTACGGTAGTCCGGTAGTCCGGTAGCCGGTAGTCCGCTAGTCCGCTCGTCCACTCGCCCGATCCAACGCAACGCTCCCGTCCGTGTCCGCCTCCCTTATCGCGCCAACCCCATCCACGAGCGTGTAAATTGAGGGCCGATGCGGCCGGACCGATCAAAATCGGCTGCGCGCGGTCGATAATATCCGACGTCGGGAATAGGGGCGACGGCTCCGATGGAAATTGAAGCTGCGCCATCGAGCGTCGCGACACTTCGGGGTCGGCCTCGAGGCAGGCGAATGGAAGAGCCGGCCCGAAATGTAAAGAGCGAAAGGAAGCGACAGGATGCGAGGGTGACCGAACTCGTGTGTGGGTTTCCCGCGGGGGGAGAGGGGGAGAGATGGACGAATGAATTACGAGTGACGTTAAGCAAATCCACTTTTGCGATTAAATTTAATAATCCCGGTATTGACTCAGGACTTCGTATTGAGAAAAACGTCATTTTGATTAATTAACGGGTAATGATATTCGATATGAGCTAATGCTCGAGAGTATCTTCTTTCCGATTGATGAATGGTATTATATGTAACGAGCGTTTTGCTTCGGTTTGCCGTTGCAAAACTGTATAGTATCCTTTATCGTGTATGCGGATAAATTGATTATCGAGGATAATGAAAATATATATTAAATGACAGCTTATTCTGTTGGAATTATTCCTGTATCGTTGAGTTCTCGTGACCGGAAACCATGTAAAAAAAAAAAGGATTTCGGTATCTTCGAGTGCAAGAATACGTAGCTGTGGAGAATATTATCGTATTACAAAATAGATATTTAAAGATATATGAATAATCGATTATTTGGAGTAACGTTTTCAGAATAATTTAAAGTACGTCGAGAATACAAATCATAGCGGGTTATTAATATAGTCGTTACTGTTTAGTCTGTGAAGTGCAGCTTCGATTCTAATGTCTGCTAAAATACAAAATTAGATAATATCAAGGTTCGAATGTCGAAAACAAAATTAAAGCAAAAATTATATTACGGTATTTAAGCTTCGAATAATTTCTTATGTTTATAAGATATATATTCAAATAAAGTATGTAAAATAAATAATTACAGAATAAATAAAGTACGTATAAATAAAAAAAACGCTTTTTGTTTAAGGTTTTTATGCGTGTCAACTTTTACTAGAAAACGGTTAATCGGTACATAAAGAGAACTTAAATTTCTCTTGCATCAATTTTCACCTATGGTGTATAAAATCCAGAGGAAAGATTTCATTTTATTGAAAACTTCTAAGCACCGATCAAACATAAGCTTGAACATCGACTTAATTTGATAAAATGCGCATGAAACTGTCTTCGCTATAATATAGAAATTTATTGATCTCTTAATTTTTTATTTTTTTTTACACTATTAAGTTCTTTGAGTAGCGAATAACCAGTACACGTGTTACTTAGGCGAACGTACGCGTGCAAAAATACATATTACTACATATTACTACATATTACTTGAGATGTGCACAAAGCCATCGTTTTTTAATGCCCGTGTGTGCCCTTTTTCCATTTTTCTCGAGTCGGCTTCTCGTTTGTTTCCCACCGCACCTATTATCTATATAACATGCGTGCACTTTTTTCATTAGCTAGCATATGAGATTACTTGTTCGTTTGACTCTCTTTCTCTCTTGTTCTATATATTTTTTTTACAATAAACAAATTTCTCTTAACACTCTTTCCATTTTTTTATTCCGTAGTCTAAAAGTTCAAGCTACGTTTATAAAATGCAATCGATAAATCAATTAGCTTTTGTATACAGTAACGGAATTAAGTACTTTCTATTAAATCCAGGAGATAGTAAAAGATGTTATTCACTATCAAAAACAGTTGTTGTTTTCTTTTGTATTATAAAAGAATAGCTCAAGATCAATATTAGTAATAATTATATGCTTTTACGTATGTCTATTTATCTTTAGTGCAATAAAACTTGTAAAATCAATCGTTCCTTCGAATCACCTTGATCGATATCAAATCTCTAATCGATGTATTCGTATCTTATTTTAGAGATATACAATTTATTATGTAATAAAATAATTTATATTACATTTCTCGTAACAGAATAAAATTTTTAGTTAATTACGCTTATACTAAATTTATTGGTTAATAGTTACGAAAAGTTCAAAAGGACTCGGAGAAAAATAGAATACATAAAATGGTCTTAAAATATCTCATAATATTCTCTCCATTTTAAATAATTTTTATATGTAGAATAGAGAACATAAAAGCAGAAAGAGATATTATTCATCTGCAAATTAGAAGACTGCTTTAAAAATGATCGCTTTCATGCCCCTCCAAAGTAAGTCTCGGAGTTTAGTTATTTTCGCCTTAAAACAACTTGAAAAAAATTAATTCGTTATATTCGGACATTAAAAGTCTTATTATGACGCTATTTATACACGAGCCGACTCAGCTTGATCGTAAATAGCACGTGTCTTATGATCGGTCGTTTAACTCACTCTCTATCGTCAAAGCTTTTTTCCTGTTTTTTCTTTTACTTCTTATTATTACAAAGGCTACATCATAATTATTCTCCGTAAATAATGAGAAATCCTTTACTTGTATTATTCAGAGAGAATTCAATGCCGAGCTTTTCTCTTCTTTTTAGCAGTTTTTGTTAAATGCGGTTCATCTTGTTTTCTAAAACAAGCGTTACGATACTTTTCGATATTTTTATGAATCAGCTTCCATGATTAATAATCGAAGAAAATATAATTTGTTGAAATGCTTTATCAATGTTCTAAGGCTATCACGATAAATTGCCTAAAATTCCCTTTAAGCCTGTTGAATCTCCGTTCCGAAGTTTCGTATCGAAATTCGTTAGTCGGTTAAAAAAAATTCAACTCCACCTCAAACTTGGAACATTTTAAATATTCATATATCTTAAACTCGATAAAACGAAGTAGATTTACGAATTGGTTATTAAGAAAACACAGTCGAATCTCTTTACTAGGCTCGGCAAAAATGTTTACAGAAAGCTTAAACTTTTTGTTCCGCGATGGCACTTTTGGTTATAAATTAAAAAATTGACGATACAAAATAATACATAAATACAAATAATACAAATCTGATATTTAGAATCTTTGGTACGTCTTGCCTTAAGTTGGACTGCTTTTTTTGACTGCTTTTTTCGACTGCTTTTTTCGACTGCTTTTTTCGACTCGTTTATGCGAACGATGCTTTAAGTGCTGCTGTCGCGCGATGACCTCGAATTTTAAAATCAAATTTCTGTCGCCACAGCTCCATTTTAACTCCCTTTCCTCATCCTAGCCGTTATAGCCTGATCAGTTTTTAGAGGGTTATTTTTCTTGCTTCCGACTAAATTGAATTTCTCGAGGTCTTCGCTACTTCTTACGTTGCCCCTCTTCTCCCTTTTTTTCAACCTCGGTCTTCTTCACTTTACGCCACCGCAGGGCACGGCAAGGCATTATTTGCCACGTATAT
Source organism: Dolichoris vasculosae (assembly GCA_018907195.1). Taxonomy (NCBI): domain Eukaryota; kingdom Metazoa; phylum Arthropoda; class Insecta; order Hymenoptera; family Agaonidae; genus Dolichoris; species Dolichoris vasculosae. The sequence goes on from JACCHY010000003.1 coordinate 6,551,264, forward strand.
GTATACATTATACGCGTACAATCTTACCTCGCGTGGCTTGCACGAGGTCAGCGGTCGAACAAGCGGTTTCCCAGATCCAGCCTACAAATCTTCCTTCTTTTCAAGTGAATAACCTCGGCCATTTTTCTCTTTCTCTCTTTTCCTGCCCCCTCGGTACTTTTTTCCTTCTCTCTATCTATATCCCTCTATCTCACTCTACTCTCTTTCTTCTTCATTCTTTCCGCGACTATTCGAAAAATGAATCCGTGAGTTACCTCGAAACTTTAACATTCCCAAATTTCCGTATACATTCCGTATAAGAATGCCACTAATGCAATTTATGTTCGCGTGAATCGAGAAAATTATTATTTTATCCTTCTGTATTTGTAAAATCTTTTTTTATGCAGCAGTTAGTTTAAGACCGATCGAGTAGTAACGGTAGAATGAATATTTTTAGTTTTAATAGCTCAGTGGTTTCATATAATATATGAAACGAAGAGGCTGACCAATGCATACTACGGAAAACGATAAACACTATTAACTTTCAGTGATTTTTCCAACTCTATACAATAAAACATTCTTTTTTTAATGATAATACCGATCGTTGCGTTTAGCTTTTTTTAATGAAAAAGGAAGCTCGAAAGTTCCTTATTCGTAAAACATAAAAATAATTGAAATTAAATGAAAGTTAAAAATAATTAAATAAATAAAAGAAATTTCAAAAAATTGCAAGTATGATAATATTGTTATTAAAATAATAGAGTCTTACGAATTATCGACTTTTTCTATATCGTTTATAACTAAAATTATAATATTGATGTAGTTTTAAAAGCAGAAAAATTGTAGAGCCAAATATATCGAAGCTACTTAAATTCAACTAGATATACTAAAACTCAATTTTGCATCTGACGGAATCAATTGAACGAACTTTACATCTAAAAATATTGTAGATAAACTTGAAAGCTATTTTCTATGTCAAAACCTAACGTAAAATTCGATATTTGATATAATGTAAGGCACACGTATTTTTAATGGATTTATAAAATTGAAGTGTTCTTTTACTAAATTTAGCGTAATGCGAAGATAGAAAGATCTAGAGTAAATGCAGTTGCATTTGGTTGCGTGTGTTATCGCTCTGTTAGTAAGAAGATAGCATGCGATTCGTCGATTGACTTAGATGCATTTTATATACTAGAATCTCGTGAAATGTACGTATAATTTAATTAAATAAAATGCTATAAATAAATACGGCGAGTTAACCATACAAAGACTTTCTTTTCGAATACTTATAAATTTGTTGAAGCCAAAATTTTTTGCTTTTATTTACATAATTCAAATAATTATTGCATTGAGAAATTTTGCAAAATAAATATGTATATTTAAAAAAATCTAAAGTATAATGATAAAACAAAAATCAAATTATAAATTGTTGAATTGTATAAAAAAATTAATATTTTAGCGAATATACATTTAATATAAAATATCAGAAGAATAAAATGTTACTTGAAAAAATTATAATTTCGTTTTTAAAATAAAATTTTTTAATTATTAAATATTTTTATAAATATTTAATTATGAATTACTTATAACGATACATTCTAAAATTAAAGAATAGTCTAATTAGATTACTATTTCGTTTTCACTATTTTTAATTATATTACTTACTTTATACAAAGCATAATACAAAACTCAATTTTATTAAGTTAAAAGGGCAGTTTTAAATTAATTAACTTATTTTTACTTCGAATTAAAAATTTTTTACCGCTTACAATTTGCGTAAATCTAAAAAAATGAACTCATTTAATCTGTAGACCTATCGTGCGTAAACTATATCAAGTTCGTTCTTGTCGGTAAATTTATTTTTAACAGTGTTGAACAAAACGAACCGAGTGAAAGAAAAAGAAAGAGGGAGAGGAAAGGGAGATAGGATACGCTAGGTATTCTCAAGAAGACGAAATGCAGTTTGAGTATGAAAAAAATAGAGTGGAAAGAAGTAGACGGGAAAAAGTAAAAGAAGAGAACATGTAGCTAATAAGAAAAGTAGAGCGAGCGCAAGAGGCAAGAGAATAAGTCGTAGATTGTTAACTCGGAACAACGAGTCCCTTAGGAGTCAATTACACTTCAGATCTAGACGAAGTCAGACAACTTGAAACAACGAAATGGAGAATGAGAAGGATCGAGAGAAGGGAAAGAGGAAAAGGAGGAAGAAAATAGACTTTTATAAAAAAAAAGACGACATCAACGAGAACAGTACGGAAATAAGCGCGAATGGCGGAAGGACTTCTGGTAAAAAAGAAGGAAACTAGTCAAGAGAGGCTCTTATGAATAAAACAGCACCCAATAAAGTAAAACATAAATTAGGGTACGTTACCGCAAGCACACGATGGTGACGATGACGAGAAGGACCAAGGGAAAGCAGACAACCGTAAGTTTGATGCAGCTTGGAAGTGAAAAAGGGCGAGGTATCCTTGGAAAACGAAGGAGAATCATGTATAAGGATAAGAGCATCGTGATACCGTGCAAAAGAAATAAAGAAGGACGTTGGGGGGAAAATGGGAATAGATTTTCATCGCTATTGTTCATGACTGTTCCTTCCACTTCGCTATGTTCTCGTCTTTATTTTTTGACGAAGTGTAGGGGAGAGCGCGATTATCCGATTCAACAAAATGAGACCGACTGGTTTCGGATGATTTACTTAATTTGCATTGTATTTCGTATTCGAGGACTACAACTCTAAATAATACATTAAATACATTAAAGACATTAAAGACATTAAACTAGTGTTAACTTGGATTAAGATTGAGACAAGTGGATTGGTGAAAAGAACGAGTATTGATAATGCGATCGGTGTTTTACTTTGGAAAGATGATGAATCGGATATACGGATCGGCTATAAAGATACGAAAGCTCGCATCAATGAGATTATAAAATGTATATTTTTAAGTAGAATCAAACTTAAACGTAGAGATATCGGTTACATTCGTTTAAATAGCACATAATCCTGGCAATTTCAATAGGAAATATTTTCCCACGTATAGAATAGTTGAATAAAGTCTAAAAAAACTTCTATTTTGCACTAATTATAAATTAGAAGCTCTATTTTATTAAACTGAAATAAATTACATAACAATGGATTCTTATAACGAAATGAGAAACCCCATTAGTGTTCTGTAAAAGTTATTTTCAAATAAACTACAATTATCTTTGTAAAAATATGATGTATTATACAGCGAACAAAAGACATATTTTCCAAAGCTATCGAAGGTTTTTATTTCTTTCTGTCTTGATATTGTGATGAGACTTTTGGTCGATTCATCTATGAACTAACCTTCGTATATCTCTTCATTTGTCGCTAAGGAAGCCCGTCGAGGGTCAAGGATGAGGTTTCCTTTGCAACTTTGTAAGAAAGACAAGCTTTCAGTCTGTGACTTAACGAAGGACGGGAGAAGAGGTGAACTTGAGATGGTCACCTCGAATAGAATATTTTTCTGTAATACATCTTTTTTTTACAAAGTGAAAAAGCGAGAGAAAGAGAGTAAAAGAGAGTAAAAGAGAGAAAGAGGTGATTGCGTATGCGATAAAGAGAGAAAGAACATGGAATTTTTAGATTTATTAATTAATTTATTTTCAAATAAGTATATTATTTTATGATCGATAGCTGTTCTTACTTTGTTTAAAAGTACATAAAAATATTTTAATTATTATAAAAATTTATAAAATTCTTAATATTATATTAAACTATAACTTGTGAATAAAATAATAAATTGGTGTAGTTACATCAAATTTATGTTCAGTTCTATTGTAATTTAATTCTAACGAATAATTATGTTTACGTTACTTTTGAATTTGTAAGAAAATATATTTAATTTCGTGTAATTTACAACATTTTCGATTGTAACATATTTTATGTATAAAAAGAAGATGCCTATAAGAACGAATAGTAAATAATATTAAAAACAAATATAAATGCTATTCTTGAGTTTTAACAATACATATAGTTTTTTAATGTTTTATTTTAAATATATTATGAACAACTAATTGCACAATATTAATGAAGTATTTCTTGTTTTAGGTAAGTCAAATTTGTAAAATGTGGACGATAAATGTAAGTTGAATATTTGTTATAAAATTATAGTTTATATATAAGTTTACAAATTTTCTAAAGTCGAATGAAAAACTAGACAGCGATTAAAAATAATAATTATTATATATAAATATTTATACAAAGTGAAATGTTATACAGATATATTCAATGGATAAATTTTTAACGTAATATTATTTTTATTTTAATTTTTACCCGAGGTGGTTTCATTTATAACGTCACAAGCTATTCGTAACACTTAATAATTATATAAAATTATATAAATTAATAATTTATCAATCAATAATTATAAAAAACTATAAAAAAAATATGCTATATAAATGGGAAATTAAAAATTGAAAACTTGAACCGGGAGAGATTTGATTCTACGTCCATAAGTAAGATTGTTCGGCCTCCTATTTTCTACTTGAAAACATTTGGATGGTTTTCTCTGTTTGAAAAACAAAGTAAAAGGAACGGAAAAACCCAAGTTTAAGAGATTCGCTTAAATAAAAAAAAGGTACTTATCGGCGTATTCGTAAAGTAAAGAAAATCTGTTATTTCATATAAGATATGCCCAAAGATTAAATTCAGTTACAAACCTAATCATTTTCCTTATCGCCTTAATTCATTCTGCCTTGGCTTTCGTTTCCACAGCACGGTAGATTGAAACTCACACTCTAGAAATTTAAGAGAGTAAAATATTTATACGCGTAGTGCACATCGCGCACCGGACGTCTGTACGACCGCGCCATAAAGTTTACATAATTGAAGGAAACAGCCTGGCGTCGTTAAATTTACAACTCAATTTGTCCGCGTAAATAGCGTCGGTGGGCAGAGGGGCAACAAAGGACTCCCGAGATATGATTTACAATTTTTCTCTTTTCGTTCGCCCTTGCCTACCATATAATCATGCAAATGATTATTTTTCATTGGACCTGGCAATTGTTTCAGCTGCACCGCGTCGCGGCGTCCGACCGTCTCGGGAATCCCGGAGGCGTCTCCTCCGCTCGTTCGGCTTTCAAGAGCACGCGTGTAGGTAATTTCACCTGTTAAGCGCATACGAGTGCACATCGCAAAGTGCCTTTGCTCGTTTACCCGCGGCTCCGCTCGTAGGGTCGATTTGGCGTTGCGAAATGAGATTTATGTTGAATGAACGCATTAGGATGCTTCGAGGATCGCGGCGAGGATCGCGGCGAGGATCGCGGCGAGGATCGCGGCAAGGATCGCGTCGAGGATCGCGTCGAGGATCGCGTCGAGGATCGCGTCGAGGATCGCGTCGAGGATCGCGCCAAGGATCCCTTCTTATTTCTTTTTGCTCTTTCAGCCTTCGAAATTGAAATCCCAGCCTCGAAGAACGCGGAACCGGTTGCGAAGGGAAATTTTTGTTTAACCTATTCGAGAGTGTTAATACTTTCTCAAATAAAGCTCGAAAAGCCGTTGTCGATTGATTGCCACTTAGCCTCCTCTAACTTAATTGTTCGAATAAATCAATAAAGCCACCACGTCAAAATGGAAACTTTTACGCGTGCACCTATAGCGAAATACAGTCTGCAGGAGTATATTTCAAAGCAAGGTTCGATTTTAGAACTCGATGGAATTTAGTCCTCGGGGTTTGTGCTTAAAAAATTTATAATTTGAGCCTCGGCAAAATTTAGTCAACGGCGGACATATATTACAATGTTGTTTAAATATATATTTACATAAACTGTCCAAAGATTAATTTAAAATTACAAATATTCTCTAAATTTCATTCGTGGTTAGGACATTTTTTTTTATTATTAAATAATCAAGTTTTCAAAATAAAACTGCGATTAGAAGTATTACGTATAATAACTAAAAATATAACTTTGAACTGCTTAAAATATTAAAAACCAGTTTATTTTACTACCAAGTTTGGTGCCATCTGTTACAGAATGAAGATCATCCCGACTATTAAGAGTCTTTTAGTGTCCATAAAATTTATGAAAAAGATAAAGATAATATAATAAAAATAATTTGTCGTATAAAAATATTTATTAATACAATGGAATGTCGTCGAGAGGCGAAAGAATAGCATACGAAATTCTATAGAATTTATTCGCCAAGTTATTCGTTCTTAAAGAGATATTATAAAATGCCACATAATTATGAATTTATTTCATTAAGCGTACGATCTTTGCGGAGAGCGCAATTTCATATTAACGATTGCATTTGACTAATTTGTTTCACATTCCCATTCGCTCTACCCGCTTAAGGCAAAAATTTTAATTGTCTCCGCACGAAGGAAATTTCATTCAAAGGCCGCTTTAGGAGCGTTATTTCCTTTAGTGGGTGGAAAAAAACGTCAGCTCAACCTCGAGTACAGCTTTCACGTTTAGTAAGTATGCACGCGATGAAATCGTAAACTCCACCAAGCCGCTTGTTGTTGACTTTGGAATATGTTGACTGTACGGTATACATTAAAATCGTTAAAAAATACTGCTAATATTTTGAATGGTATCGTTGATTGGGATTATATTTTCAAAAGCTTTTCGACAAAAGTACTCTTTCTGGGTTTTCTGCTATGTTGCACTTTAAACGAATTAGAAGAGAATGGAAAATAACGTTTACATCTTTAAAATGGGAATTTTTAAATTTCACTGGCTTGAACAAGAGAATATTAGACGAAAAAAAAATTTTATTCTTTAACGTTATAATAAATTTTTGTTAAATTGAATACCTAGTATTTTTTATTTATCAGGAACATTTTGATACCGTTGAATCGAACGTTTATAATCCTTATACAAATATTCGTCAAATTAACGAAAAACCAAATTACGCTTAAAATTTTAGACGCTCGATTAAATAATATCGAGTAGAATCGTAGCTGGAAAATTTAATTGAAAAATGTACAAAATAGTAGAAATTCTTGTTATTCTAGAAGCGGCATTCACGAACGATATTTTGACCAATGCTTTATTTACTCTCGTCCGTCAACCAATTGCTATTAACGCACCGGTCACTCGATCTTACGCTTTTGTGTAAAGTCTCCGCCACCAACGTATTTTCACTCGGCCGTCGCATAAAAGTTCGAAAACGACGAATAAACGATCGATAAGTGTGTCGCCATTTGTCTCGAAGCGTATTCACTATTATCGTTCGGGTAAAGTAAATCACGCTCGAAAAAACTCATCCACTGCCCACACCCTTGCCTGGATGTGCGCGCTGACCTAAGTGCAATCCTAATCGAGAAGGCAAGGGAAGAAAGGGCAAAAAGCTCCGGAGCTCGAGGAGGGAAAAAACTAAAGGCTGGTGTAGAAGGTATCGCGTGGATAAGGAATCGAGAAGTACAATTAAATGCGATGACGCGACTGGAGACCAACAGTCCGGGTACACGAGTATACGAGCGAGCGGCTCTCGTGACGTATAAGGGAAACGCCGTCGGGAAAAGCTTAACTCTAACTCCAACCGTCAGTTTCGAGGTAGTTACGTTTCGCTCGTTTATCTCGCCTCACTCTCTGCTTTTCTTATTACTGACTATTCATTTTGTATGCCTAGTAATTGCTCCAAGCCGTTTTCGGCATTAAACGATTACGAATTTTCTCTTAATTTTTCTGTTTTCTTTTTTCTTTTTCCGCTCGGAGATAAATTATGTAGCGTTGTTTTTCTGTTTTACCTTTGTTTCCGATACTTGCTACCTCGAAATAGAAGCTGTTATGGATCGTTGGATATAATCGTGAAGAGGTTTCGGTTGATCACCGAAACGTACGCGAACTTTAAGCTTTCTTATTTGATGAATATTTATTATTCGATTTTAGAGTATTATAAATAAGTAGTTATAATCACGCAATCGATAATTTTATCATAAGGATTTACAAGAACAATTTAGACAGACAAAAGTTTAACACCATTTTCGCATACGTACGTCAATCCTTTTTCATAATTTAAATCATAATTTAAATCGCGTCATTCAATAAATTTCTTACTCTTGCGTGTTCGATTGTTTTTTTTTTTAAATATTCGTTGCTTGTGACAATATAGGGAAGCCAATAGAGGAATATATTTCTGGACAACGAATCGTTTACGTTCATTTTGTGGGTCTTGTCGTGGCTCAACATCAAGCCGAAAGTACGACGAACTTTGTAGAAACGAGTGAAAGTGTTCTTGTATCTTAGTTGTTTTTCGTGGCGAGAGATTAGATATGTTGTTTTTTTAGTTTGGTTCGTTTAATGCGCTCGTTCATGATTACTTTTTACGACCTTTGACTTAAACTTAGTTGTTACGGTATTGATTTTGGTTGCTTTATATGTTAATAGTTGTTGAGCAAGGTTTTACCGCTTACAGCGCTAAAAAACATTTCATAAAAAACATGCCGTAAAAAATGTAGGAGAGCTTATAATTATATTTTTGTCATTTCTAAATAATTTTTTCATTCTTAATGACCCCCATTCTTATATTTATTTATTAATGTTTATTCGAACCAAATATATACAATATTTATTCAAAATGTTGCTTTTTTTTACAGTTGCAATAATAGGATTTTACATATAATAATTACTTATCAAGATTTTTTTTTTGTTTGTGAGAATTTGTTACGGGAGAACAAATTTTTTTATAACAATTTTTGCAGTTTTTTTATATACAAAAAATGGGTAATATAAAATTCTGTACATTCGATTTCTTTATGATTTTTATATATATGTGTTTGGATGTGGGAGAGGAAATGGAAATTTAATAAATTTAGGAAATTACGAATACATTCAATTATTAAAATTTCAATCATTTTAAGGATTAATAACATAGTAGTTTAATTTTATGTGTTTTGTTTTTATTTCTATAATTATATGTTAATTTTTTAGCGTTTATATGTCTATTTACTCAGAAATTTTTTCTTATATCATTATTATTATATAATTATATTAGCCATCAATATTTTTTCGTATTTTTTCGGTGTTTCTGTTGTTTATCTCTTTATGATATATCCATATTGTATCTACATAACAGGTCATGAATTATTACTTTTGCCATTTAAATTTGTTTCATAAGTTATTTTCGTATTAAATATTTTTCTATTAATATGTTATATAATTAGAATGTTGTTTTTATCTTGTAGGTATTGTTTATTGTCTAGCAATATGAAAGTTTTTGGAAGGATAAAAATTGTTTTCAAACATTATGAGAGATATTTTGGGTTAGGGTATTTGGTATTGGAAATTAAACTATTTTCTTTTAGGTGGTCTAATTTTGATAATAATTTCTACTTAATTTTAATACAGGGTAATCTATTCTTCGAAGATTTGCCTTGTTGTATAATATTTTGTTTTTTACATATTTTTATAAGAGTTCTGTTCTGTACAAACAAAGACAAGTTTTTATATATTTTCTTTCAAAAAGTCTTATTTTTTCCATTTGGTGTGCCGTTATATTGTACCAGATAGGACAACCGTATGTTAGGATTGATCGGATAAGTCATTGGGAACATAACACTTTCATTCTACCGTTTCAGTACTTTGAATAAAATAATTTTTTGAATCGCCACAATGCTGTTTCTGCTTTTTCAAATTGAATTTATATGTGATAATTATATTTTTATTTTGTGTCTTAATGTAATCTTAGATATTTGACTATTTGTTTGTGTGGGATTAGCTATTCTTTCTGGAACTGTCCATTATTTAAAAATTTTTACAAAAATTTTTTTACAGAAACATTTATTTGGGATAAGTTATTTCGAAATAATAGTTTCTCATTTATTTATATTCATTTTTAATTTTCATGAGTTATATTAATTGTTTATTTTGTTAAACAAAGTTTGTAATTGTGATTCTAATTTTTTGGTGTTTTATCCAGAAACATAAATTATTGAATCATCTGCAAAAGATATCGATTGTTTTTGTAATGATTTGTTAAGATCAAATAAATGATGAATATCACTATTATATATATTAAAAAGTATCGGAGAATTTACTGTGTTTTGTTGTAAACGGTTGTTTACGATGAATTCTAGGCTTGATTCGTTATTTCTTTCACTTGTAATAAATGGCCTATTCGAGATATGTTCCATATTAATTTTATTATATATTTAGGAAATTTTTTTTATTAATTTATAAATTATGCCTTTGGTTCAGTGGTGTCAAATGCTTTTTCTATGTCGAGAAGCCAAGGCTATTACGCTTTGGTTGTTGTTTAGTGCCCAACATATATCCGATGTTAATTTATTAATTGCACATATTATCGAATGTTTATGTTTTTAAATCCGAATTGGTTTTTCAGTATTATGTTATCTTTATTACAATATTTTATTACGGTTCGATTAATTATTTTTTCATATATTTTACCTATATTTGATTTATAGGGTGAAAATTGGATGGCATTGTGTTGTTTTTATTTTTCTTCTGGATTGATAATATTTTTGTTTTTGTCAATTTTTTCGGAAAGTACATATTATTTAATGCATTGTTAAATACTATTGTGTAATAATGTTCTATTTTTGTGGGAACATTTCAACACTATGTTTGGTAAGTTGTTGAATCCTGATGATTTGTTGTTGTTTAATTTATTAAAAATATTATTTATCTGAATTTTGCTAATAAAATAATCGATTTGTTTATCAGGTTGTTTTGGATTATCGACTATGTTTTCTATTGAAAAAATTGTTATTGTAATATTTTATGTTATATCATTTTTTATTTCTTCTTTTAATTTATTAGTTTCTTCTATAATTATATTGTTGAGTCTCGGTTTAGATTTTTGTTTATGTACTTGAAAACAATGTAATCTTATTAACTTGAGTTTATCTCTAATGTTCGTTATTATATAGTTGTTATTTTTGTCTTTATTTATATTTATTGTGTTTATTCCTGTTTGCCTTATTTGTTAATGAAGAAATATTCATATAATCTTTTCTTTTAAAAATTGAATTAATTTTGGAGAACATAATTGTTGGATCATTTTTAACGATATTTTTTATTTTGTTGCACCAGAAGTTATTTATTAATTTTGAAAAATTTTGTTGGAGCTTTTTTTTTATTTGAACGAGTAAATATTTATAAAATTATAATTCTTATTTTTTACTACCGTTGTCATTTTTTCGCATTCTGTTCATTAGTGATAGTATATAATTTTTATTCTTTTGTAGTTTTTTTATATCTTTGTTTATATTCACAAGAGTTTCTTTTAGTTATTTTAGGTACTATCATGTTAATGGTGTGATTTATGTGATCACTATCATATTCTATTGCATTAATTGTATTTTTCGTACATTAGTTTAATTCTGGCGTCTATTAAGCATAAATCTATATATGAATGTCTATTGTGATGAGACGAGTGTTTTGAACTGTATAATTTATTTTTGTATATTGTGTCTTGGCTATTTAACCAATTTTTTTATAAACGTGCCTCTTGTATTATTTCAATGGAGTAATCAAAATATGTTTTTAATAATTGTGTATCATTATGTATTTTTATATTTTGGAATCTATTATTGAAAATATTGAATAATTTTTTTGATCTTCTTTAATTTCGTTTATTTGTGATTGGTATTGAATTTGAATATTATTTACCGTTTTCATTAATTCGTGTATTGCTTGCATTATATTATTAAATATTTGGCTATTATCATTGTTTGTGTTTGTTTTTGTGTATGTCGATTGAGTATTATTTTGTTGTTTGTTAATTTTGTTTACTATTTAATTTTTTGTCATATCTGATTAGGATATCAAAGGCATTAGAAATTAAAAAAAGTAGAAGCAAAAAATTATGAAACAAAAAAACAAAATAAATATAGATAATGAAATAGCCAAAATAGTAATATCTTCAATATCCTAATCAGATATGACAAAAATTATTAAATATTTTTTGGACAACCCATATACGAAGCAGAGTGGCCAACATTTTTACAATTTATGCAATAAAAATTTTTATTTTCAATTTTTATACCTTTATTGATTTTCATTCGCCGTATTTATGTTGGTGAATGCATTTTACACATTTGACTTGCATATTAAAATTATGTGATATGTATCCCTAGAAGTTAGCAATTGTGGTATTTCATAATATTTTTTAAAATTATTTTTTCCCAATTTATTTTGTGATAGTATAAATATTTTATAGTTTGTAATTTATTTATGTTCCTATTTTCTGAAATTTGAACCATATAAGTAAGGAGTAATATATTATTTTTTATTGAATTTTGTGTAGTGAAACGTGACACTTTAATAAATTGAATTTTAAATGTTCGTAGATTATTTACTTCTTCTAAGATTTCTGTTTCTATGAAATTTTTGTGTAATCCCTTTAATAGATATGTATTATTTTCCGCTTTCGGTTTAAATGTATAGTAACTATTAGTGCTTTTTAATAGTTTTATAGTGATATTAAAGTCATAGACTGTTTTGAGAAATAATATATGTTTATTGCTGTATATATGTTTTATGTATTAGGTTTTGATATTTGCCTTTGTCTGCATTAGTTTTATTGTGTATTTTGATTCTTGGTATGTTATGTTTATGGGTGGAGGTTTGTTACCACTTTGCCTAACTTTTTTCAGCTCACACGTGTCAACCGATGTTGGCGTCTGCGCTTCTATTTCCTTGGATGACACTCTTTTGTTCTTTTTTTTTGTTGATATTATTACCTTCAGCCGTTCTTCTTTTTTCTGTTCAATTTTTTTTCTTATTCCATTCCTTCTATTATCGTGTCATTTGTTTCAGCGTCTTCGATTTGTACATCTTCTGTTTCTAAAATTGAGTGTTAGTTTTTTATACATATATTATGTTCTTGTTCGCCATTATTGTTATTTTTATCTGTATTCATCAATTATTTCTTTTAATTTATTAATTTCTTCTTTTAGATGTATAATAATATTTTCGTAATAAGATGTATTTTTTTCGTTGAATTATTTCTATTTTCAGATTAATATTATTTAATGATTCTGTTTTTAGTATTTTTTTTATTTTATAACTATTTTATTGGTATCTTGTATCATTTTATTAGATTTTGGTGATGATTGTAGATTTACACTTTTTCTCTTGTGTGATAATTTTTTATGTTGCGTTTTAATTGTTTCTATGGCTGTTTGCGTTTCATTTTTGTTTAATGGAATTAAATTATTATTTATTTTAAATAATTTTGGAACGATGTATTATTAATTTATGTTACTGTCACACTTTGATTATTCACATTTTTGTTTTTATTTATTTATAAATTCTCGTTTGCTTATATTAGGTATTATTTTAGATAAAATTGTTTATCAATACACTATTATGTTTTTCACTCGTGATAATTTTTAATGTTTTTTTCACATATTTTATACTGAGTTAACATTCTTTATTCCTTGGGGGAGCATAAAGCGATTTAGTTGTGCTAACAGATGTACGATATTTAGGGTTCAACGGTCAATATTCGAGTACCTTCCTTTTTATAGTTCATATAAATGCGTAAGGTATTGGAGTATATAAAATTATTATATACAATTAATCTATTATGAATTTAAAAGAAGAAAGTTTAAAATTATCTTTTCTTACCATTTGGAAGGTTAATTCGATATTTCGTTAAAAGTTTATTTTTGTCTCTTCAAACAAAAGTAAAGAAATATTATAAATTAAGAGTTATGCGAAAGATATCAGTTTTTAATAAAGAAAAATTTTCAAATAAAGAAAACCGGCCCTCGATGTATTTATTTGGGTACTATTTGTAACGAGAATAACAATAAAGCTGTAGGTAACTATTATTTTTTCTCGAATTGTATGAAAAGTTGCAACGTAGGTATCGTTTAAGCATTATAGACACTGGTTAAACCTTAGTAAAAGTTGAATCCGCCGCAACATGACACTGTTGAAACAGTCTTTTATCGTCGAACAACCGAAATTATTCGATGCTTTAACGCGTTCGGTTTTTGCAAGCGGTGCCTTCGCGTACGTGCGCGGAACTTTTATTTTCACACCTGCTTTCGACGTATTTGGCGATTGAAAAGTTGAAAAAGGCTTTTTTGCTTTTTTCTGATTGGATTCGAAATTTCGCTATTATTATCAAGTAATTGCTAAGTAATTGACATTTTATTGTTTGAAATCCGAGGGCCTGCTTTTTAAATTACTTTTAAGAAATAGATTTAGCAATGAAAAATATGATTTCGGTAATAAAAAATGCATTTTTTTAATTTTATGTTATTTTTAATTAATTATAAAAGTTTTTTTAATTTCTTAAATTAAAAATTACCTTTTGTTTACTTGAGATAGAAAATTTAAATAAGAATAATTTGTATTGTTCTTAAATAAATTAATTCTGGATTTGTAAATATATTACCAGTATTCGTTATATATTCCTAGTATTTCATGGTTCAAATAATATTTTATGAATATTTCTAAAAATTTTAGATTTAAGAATTAAATTATAGTGGAAAGCGATTAAAAGAAGTACATCTGCGTATTATACATCGTTTAATCGAGTATTTTCTTCATTAATAGTTATATTATCTTTATGCAATGACCGTGATATTTTTCATTCCAATAAATCATTTTAACTTACTCATCGACTCTCGAGAGGTTATTGATTCCAAATCAACTTTGGTCGTTTTATACGTATTATATTTTTAAACATTTCGTTTATACAAAGAGTTTTGTATAAATAGTTTCTTAAAAATTTTCCACAATGAAAAATACAACGATATACGAAAAATTGTATCTTGTATCGAAAGTTAGGAAGAATGAAATTTTTGCGATCAAACGGTAAATCCGCTGAATATCTAATATTAAATATTTTTGCACGGATATGTTTTAATATTCGAAAAATTATTCGTCTAATAATTTCTTGATTTAAACGATAATAAATATAAATTATTTTATAAGGAAAAGTTGAGAAGGGTAAAAAAGATGGAACAAGGCAATGTTGTCGTACTCTCGTACACAAATGTCTTATTACCTCTGATTAATTGATGAATAATTCTATTGACTAAGCACACGTCAACAAGTGTTCACATATTCATTTACACACGGTACGATCATCCATCAGCAAAGAAATAAATATGCGTCATGGCTTAAAAGTCGCCGATAATAATGCGACAGGTAGATGACGCTGTTTGTGATAATCCATTGTCTATATATTCTATCTTTGTCCGCGTTACTCACTCTCTTATTAGTAGTACAGCGTATAGAAAAATGATTCCATAACCTTATCTCAACGGTGAATCGCCGTTTTTTCTCGATGAATGTCTCGTATGCTCGCATTGGTTGATTACTGATTTTTTTTTTTCATTAAATCTCTTCGGAGTATAAATTCAATGTACCTTTAACCTTTATTTAAAAATTCCAAAGATTTTGTTATAATTTACAAGATCGCAGCTGTTATTTAAATATACTGTTATTTAAAACTGCGTAAATAGAAAGGTAGAGGATCCGTGATGAAAAATGGTGAAAATCGAAAAAAAGAAAATCATCGTAAAGCATAGACAGAATGGAGGACGAGGTTACACGAAACTCGTACACACCGAGACACACGAACTCGCGGTAGTTTACTACATCGAAGTGCGACACATTCGGATTAATGGTGTCTAGAAATCCTAAATGTATATGTATGTATGTATATATATATATATATATATATTATACCCGCGCGTACGTGGATACGAGGTAGGCTCCTCATTGGGTGTAGGTGTGCGTGTGGCTCGTTTCGTCGTCAACATCGGCGGGTGGCTGGTGCAGGCGACTACTTCCACTTAATCGTAATTAAACACCGTGCGACAATTAATCAGAGTCGGGGCTCGCGCTTCTCGACAGCAACGTGGCTCGAGCCGTACATTTTCCCTCTCACTCTCTTTCTCTCTCGCTCGGCCATCTGTCCTTCCTTTACTACCTCTTTTACCTTTCATTTATCTCCTTCTTCTTCAATTCTGATATCCTTTTTCGCGCCATTCATCATGGATTATTTCTTTCTTCTTTGTTTGCGCTTTTATTCTTCGTTCGCGGATTTGAAGAAAATGCAGCTGCAAATGTTATGGCAATACAAAGTAGCTTACGAAATATTATTAAATGGAGAATAATAGAAATTCATCTATGATTGTTGGTAAATTCTGGATTTCCGATATTAAATTTGATGTGTTATAATATTGGTTTTGATACTGGTATTAATATTGTTAAGATTATTGTTTATGAACGATTTATGCAATCACCGGATGTAATATTAAGCTTGATAAATTGAAATTCGGTATTCCGAGGACTGTAGGTGAATAGCAAACTTAATATTAAATTATTTCTCGAATCAAAATTTAATAGTACGTATAATAGACTTATGAAAGTATATTTCCAAGTAGAGTACACTACATTTAATACTTAAAAAAAAATATACCGAAAACTTTCAAATTAGAAATTTGAACAGTATATAAATAAGTTTTTGGAACTATAAATTTTAAAATACAAACGTATTTACATTCGTCATCGAACGAAAAGAAATTTTATTGAAATTATATTGATTTAATACTTATTTCTATAAATTTCGAACATAAGGAATTAATTATTTTTAATTTAAATTAATTTATTTTATACTATATCCCTAGTTTTATTTACAGCGTAATTATACAAATTTTTTTATAGATTTCAGTTGGTAATAAGAAATATTACCGATGTATAAAATTTATTAAAAAATTACATAATTATTCAATTACTACTTCTGATTTTAGATGACCGAAGTATTTTGCAATGAATTTACTTCAAGATTGAGCCTACTTTTCATATAATTTAAATGTATTATTTCATTTGAATATTCAAGCTTAAATTAAATTTATATCTAATACGTGAATTATATTATTCGTGTCAATTAAATTTTCTTAGACATAAATGAAGAATTTTTTGCAGTATATTACTTACTCAATTAATATGCTTTATTAAATTACCAATAACAATTTCCGAGCTTTTGAAGAAGTTTTCTGAATTTATTCTAAAAGTTGCGAAAACATAAATTTGTTGTGGAGACTTCAGAAATTATTAAAATTTCATAATAATAATCTATTTCCCTACTTTGCTAACTTACAAAAAACTTCAAGTGTCATTCGCTACCCCATCTCATTCTGAAACTTAATTTCGCATTGAGCAGCACAAAATTTCAAACTTTTCTTGTGAGAACATAGTAACCCAAGACTTATTAAATCACTGTTTTTTTAGTTTATTCATCCCGCCGTGGTTTTGAATTATTATTTTTTATAAAATTAGTCGAATAACTGTTGATTAAAATAGGATCATACTGGATGAGCGTATGATCAAATTTGCAAATTATTTTGTTGCGTAAATGTGAAAAAATCTACAAATGACATAATAACCTCGAATATTAAATGAAACATTTTATATAATTTGGTCGGATAATTATTAATCTTATAATACAACTTGTTTAACGCAAAGAAATTAAATGATACAAAATCAAATGAGTTTGTTTAATGAAACTATAGAAAAATATTTTACAAAATTAAAACACATTATATTGTAAAATAATGTTTGATCTTATTTGATTTATTTTATAATAAGATATAAATTAATAATATTTACTATAAATATAATTTGTTAAAAGGCATAAGTTTAGTACTTGATAATTATAATTTATTCTAATTTTCGCGGTATATATTAAATAAAAATATAATTTACTATTTTAATTAAAATTTATTAGAAAATTTAATTTTCTTTTTTCTTTTTGAAACTGTTTAGTATTGTAAAATGTTTGTGATTAAAACAGAGTTAACTTTTAATCACGAATATTCTTGACAAAATTAATGCCTAAATGTTATATCAAAAGCAAGAAACAAGACGTTAAATTGCATATCATTGGCTTAATTTTTACGTATAAGAAAATTTGCTAGAGTCTCATTAAAATTCTTAATCTGAAGGTTAATATCCCTCTTTATAATAAGTATCGGGTATAATTTTATTCATGTAATAGTGCGCTTGAAAATTAAATTAAGATTTTTTCTTTTGAAAATGAAACTTTTTAATCAAATCATTTATTGAATAATGTACTCTGTTTACAGTTATGTAAATGAATTTACGAATCTAATTTAGTATTCATTAAAAAAATTGATTTATTAAAATCAAATTGAAAAGTAGATAATCGAAAATTTTAGTTGAACTCGTTTAGAGAGAAATATTTCTAAAAATTTTTTACATTATCGCTAGTTTTGTAATAATAATTCTTTTGTTACTTTAAAATAATACGTTTATCCAGTCTTGTTTTTTAACTGTATTTATAAATGACTTTACTAAGTCAATCATTTAAAACTATATTTTAGAATGCTGATTAGACTAAAGTTTAATTGGATGGAATGCCATTTATCTTTGGTGGGAATCAAGAAGAATTAACGATCAAATACACATCGCAATATTTTTCAAATGTTAATTGTACATAATTTATATTTTAATTTAGCTATTTATTTTTATAAACTATTTGATTTTTATAAGCTTCGACGTATACTAAATTTGAATTAATGAATCTGAATATGGAAAAATTACGCGTTTGATTACTTTGTTTCATTATTCGTTTTATCGACCGCAATTACCAACGAGGGATGCGAATTGAATAACCAGTTTCACGTAGTCGTTCCTATACACCATATGACCTGTAGATGTATTTATTTATTTTTATCACAAATGATTTAAAGTATTGATTCGCATTGCAATGCATATTTCCATAAAACATTTTTAATCATTGTATGAAATTTGATCGATACGAAGTCGTTTTCAACTATTTAAACTTAAAATTCAATAAACGTTGAAAATAAATGTATGAATTGATTTATTAGGATACAAAGTCGCTCTAAAATTTATAAAAATAACGTTTCGTTTTTTGTATACGAAATGTATAGAAGTAGGACAAATGTACGGCTTATAAATATACGATACATAAACGAAAATGCAACGTTGTGCAGAAACGAAATTCAGTCATTTTCTATTAATGAATTTTCTATTTACAACTTTTGTACGAGTTTGCTTCTTTAAGAGCTGAACGTTGCGCGCGGCAATAGAAGTTCGATAAATTTGATTATTCCTATGTGTGGACTTTAATGCCAAGATTTCATAATTGACCAATGGTACAAACGACCGCGAACCTGTCTTGAAATACACGACTTTGACTAGTTTCACTTGCGTGTTGCATGCGAGCATGCTGTTGAACCGTGGCAGGCGAAATCCTTTGTATTTTGACATTGTGTATATATGTGTATACGTGTGTACCTTCGTCCCAAGTTAAGATCATACCTCCACTAAATATATATTTAACCGCGCGATATTAATATTAAACGTATAGTTACGTTCTCTCTTTTATTCTATTATTCACCGGTGTGTTTTTTATTTCAGTAAATAAAAAGACTAAATAAGTGTAATTTATACTTATGTAAGAGAATCGTGCAATATAAGTACATACCGTTCTTTATAATTAGCATAACGAGAACAGAAATTAACGTTGCTACCTTGTTTACAAAATGAAAAATCGATTACTTTGCTAGATGAAGTAATCGAGTTAACGAAGAACGAGCAAATTTTTTAATGCTAGTTACTTTTAAATAAATTTATATAAATATTAAGGAATTTATTACGCGATTTTGCATTTTCGAAGCTACACGAATAGATTCTTTAGTATCAAATATATCATTAATGCGATATTTTTTCAACGAGTATAGATGCGAATAAGAACACTTCCTTCCCTGTAAGGAGAAACGCGACCATTGAACATATTTTGTTACAACAAACTTTTTCAAACTAACGTTAAAATATGATAAATGTTTTTATCTTTCATAACTCTTATTTAACGTAATTGAAATAATGAAAAGTGTATAGCCATTGATAGTAAATGTAGATTGCAATATCTACTTTTAATCGTATATTTTTTAAAGTAAAAATAAAATTTATATCGCGCGTCTTTGAAAATACGTTTCTTTAAAATAAATTCTTTTGAAATATGCGTGAAATTTATGGAATAATAAATGTGCAATTGATATCTC
This sequence comes from Dolichoris vasculosae, assembly GCA_018907195.1. Taxonomy (NCBI): domain Eukaryota; kingdom Metazoa; phylum Arthropoda; class Insecta; order Hymenoptera; family Agaonidae; genus Dolichoris; species Dolichoris vasculosae. The sequence continues at coordinate 6,571,252 of JACCHY010000003.1, forward strand.
GAAAAGAAAAACAAAACTCATGGAAATATCTACCTTACAAATTTTATGAAAAACAGATACATAATAAAATTTACATAAAGAGTACGTTTAAGTTTTGTTCAGCTCTTACAAAAGTAAAGAATGTGCACCTATACGAGGGTGTCCAAATACCTAACTCACAAAAGTTAGGAAATAAGTGGAACTAGTGTTAAAAGTAAGGTTACTTTTAACAGCATCCGTAAGGGTACACGTTTCGCGTAGCATAAGAAGAGGCGTAAAAGAAAAAGCGAGCGGGAGCCAACGTCAGCCATGAATTCAGGAAAATTCGGCGAGCACGAATGTCGGAAACAGGAAAAGTTGCGCCGTATGCTGGCTTGTGACTACCGCTGTACACACGAACGCACACGAACGCACATGAACGCACATGAACGCGAGCTAACGCACACCTACGCATACCTTCGCACACGTGCACACACGACTCGTTCTCGTAGTCGTGCAAGCTTTTTCGAATGAACTCAATTTTGCTCCTATTCGCTTGCCCTCGTCGCTCCGTCGCTCCTTCGCTCCTTCGCTCCTTCGCTCCTTCGCTCCTTCCTCCCCTTCACTGAACCTTTTACCCAAGGCGTTGCCTTTATTGCCCTTTATTGCACTTGTTTGGTTTTCTCTATTTTTATTAATGGGACACGTCGCGGGAATTTCCTTTTCACAAGCTTCCTTCTCCGCCTCCTCCTCCGTTCAATGTTACTTTTGATAAGACGTTGTCCGAGTCATCGTCTTTTTTTTCTTTATTTTTTTTTTCGTTTCTTTTTCTCTTTGAAACCATACTTGCATAAACGCTAAAAAATTATTTCAATGCTGCACGTTGAAAAATATCGAAATGCTTAACGTCGAATGGTATACCGTCGTTTTTATTATCGTTAACATCTTACCATTATAAAATTTAATTATATATTCCGATATTACGATCGATTTTATAAATAAACTGGTTTCAATAGAATCGATTATGATTTTATAATTACAAGAAATTAAATTATATTTTAAGTAAAATCAATATTTCAAATATAAACTAATTAATAATTAATTATATCTAATAACTATTTCAAGTTCACACTTAATTTTTGTTTTAAAAAGTCATGCTTTTATTTCACGTTTTTGTAACTTTTGATGCGATTCGTTACATTAAACGTATATAAATCGCTAAATAAATCCAAGAAATTTTGTTCTTGTTTATCGTACGTATTTGTCTAAGATCGAGACAACCTGGTGATTAAACGTAGATATTTTGAAAATTGACTAAATCTATATTACAAGTTCTATTCGTGATTAAGCAGAAGTTTAGCAGAACTTTGATCAAATAACGTATTCTAGAAACTCGTCAACAGGATTCAGCCGCAGAAGTCAAGAAAAAGGAAAAGAATGAGAGGAAATTGGATAGGTAGGAGGCGAGATGTGAGAAAGTAAGGAAAAAAGAAGGAAAGACAGAAGGAATTATCAGTTATAAACGAAGTTAGCCCTTCCTGTTGTTTTTGATTACGTAGTTGCAGTAGTAATGGCGTTGGAGGCGACGGCGGTGGCGGCGGTGGCGGCGGTGGCGGTGGTGGCGGTGGTGGAGGCGGTGGTGGAGGCGGTGGTGGAGGCGGTGGTGGAGGCGGTGGTGGAGGCGGCGGCAAGAGAGTAACAGAAACAACAGTAGCAGAAACAGTAGCAGCTTGAAGTGTATATAGCGGCCGAGTCCTAATGAAGGCACGCGCTCATCTCGGTATACCTTTGTCGTCGTGCTTGCAGCCGCTGCCTGTCTTCCGTCTCAGTCTGCCTCTCATTTTCTTCCATTTCCTTGTCGTCCGTCGAGTATAGGGCAGGGCTAGACATAGTTTAATTAAGCGAAAGCGCTGCTGTTGCCCGTGTGTATTCGAGACTACCTCTCCCCTCTTATTTTACTAGTACCCGCTCTTCCACCCTTTCACTCTTTCTCTCTCTCTCCCTCCCAACATTTCGTCGCTATTACTTTAGCAATTTAATAATCGCTGCACATTATATACATTTTTGCTCTACTCTACAAAGCAATCTCTTTGCTCCCATTCGTTGTTTCTGACGATCTCATGCTGGCACCTTTGTTCCGCTGCCATTTTCTATTTATTTCATTTACCGTTCTGTGTTTGCTCATATGTGCGGGCGCACGAGACGTTTCGGTACTGTCAGTGAAATAGTTGAAAGGTTTCGTGTGTATTTTATAAATTAGAAGCTGAAACGCGACGTGCAGTTTTTTTTTTTTTGTCGAAGCAAGCGTGAGCTGTTACCGAACGCTAATAGAAATATCGTTGTTGAGGAAAAAATCAAATGTCATTTTCTTAATATTTCCAGCAATATAATCCCTAAAATGTTCGAAAACAAACTGAAATGAAATTATACTTTAATCGTCGTAGACTATACCTTTTACTCGACCTCGTTTCGTAAACTATTTCATTCTGATTAAATAAGCAAAATTATTCGCATCATTGTTTGAAATAAGAATATGCGTATATATACGATGTTATGTACGCGTTTAAATTAAAATTAACGTCTTTAGGAAATAGCGTTACAAATTTTATCGTTCGTGTAATATAGTTCAATTTATCAAAGCTTTATAGAATAGACAGTGCATGGAAACACCTTTTATATTTATTAGCATAATAACGAGTTAAATACGCGTTACTAAAAAGACCGAACGACTTTACGAAAAATAATTAAATTTTATCGTTTTACCAGATAAATAAGTAATATATATCTTTCTTGTTTCTGTATTTCCAAGGGGTGCCGATGTTTTATATGTTATTGACAATTGCAATAAATAACATTGCATTAATTATCGATCGATCGTGTTCAAAGACAAATATTTTGTCGAATTTGCGCTTACGAGTGAATCAATTTTTTAAAAGCATATTAAAATTTTAATGTAAATACAACGAATATAAATTTCCCGACTCGATTTGATCAAGCGTCGTTCGATCGAGCATCGTTTGATCAAAATTTAGGTCAAAACGCTATAATTTGAGTATATTTGCTTATTTAATTTAATTTAAATCGTCGAATATTATTCTTGTATTTAGACGTAATTTCGAAAATACAATAACATATACGAACATTATTGTAAAAAGAAAATATCGAAGCAATCAGCTTACGTATTAAATTTTAATAAGGTTGTACGACTTTGTACGATATTTGAATAACCAATTAATGTTTTAATAGATTAAACTTTATTGCTCTCGTCTGCACTCCCTTTTTTAATGATCGGCTTTAAAACTTTCTTCTCTTTGCCATCTCGCGTGGACGTGCATGCGGAGCATGAGATCGCGACGGTGGTTAACGTGCACAGGATGTCTGTACCTCTTTTGTTTGTACAATATTTCTGATTTCTCTTCCATGCTTTTTTCTTCCTCTTGCTCACTCGTGCCGTTTTCGTCTTGCGCTCGTGCGCTGAGTGTCCCTGACGATAATGACGTCAACTCTTAAGGTTTTATTTTCCGCGTCTATTTCTGAATGAATTAGAGAGAATGAGTTTGTATTATACAGTGAATGAAAGCGTAACTTATGCTTGTCATTTTCTGACGTGTCGTAATATAATTTGTCACGCTATTTCGTACAAGGAGACGTCATCGTCCGTTGTAACTTAATTATTTTTCGAATATAGAAAATAAGGAACTAATTTTATACATTTCGAGTTTTCGGATATAGTAAAAAAAAAAAAGAATAAAAAAATTATCAACATAAATTGTAGATTGCATTTGTAGATCTCTTTTCGAATCGGTAAATTTTATAGATATTTAAAAGCTTTTCTTGTTTATCGACTACCATTGGCACGTTAATTAATCCAGAGTACGTTCAATTGGCAAAAAGGAGTGTACGTCTTAATTTACGTCCATGGAATTTGGCAACGTCTTACTCGTTTCTTCGATCGATCAAACGAAGCTCAAAAAAAGGTTGGAACGATTTATATTCAGCATTCGAATTTCCGATTTTGCCACATAATTTAAACATTCTCAAACTCGTTAATAATTAGAGCAGTTTTTCTAATATCGTAATTAATACCAAAAATCTTAGACGAGAGGCTCTACTATCGTTCATCGATCGAGTTTCTTCACCTCGTCATCTTCGGAAAAAGCAGCGCGTTTTTCCAACCGATAACTATTTTTACGTCCGTTAATCTTCCAGTTGGCGTAACGCAAAATCGACGAAAAGGAAGTTCTCGTCGAAAAGTTTCGCGTAGCGTCGAGTTTCGACGACCGACGTACCGACACTTCTCAGCCGAACGCTTTCAAAGCAACCGCAAAATCGAAGCTCGTACACAAGTTGTTCGTCAACGCCGCGAAACTTCGCTCCGATCGGGGAGAGGAAGACGTTAGACGTTCCCTTCCTCGATCCGACTCTCGGAATCGCAAACAACAATTATCCGAAACGACGGTCGTTCATCGAGGTGATGATCTTTTTGCTCGAGCTCCACCGACAGGGAGAATCTGGGTCAAAAGTTTTCTCGCTCGCGTTCGCGCTCGATGTCGATGTGTAGGTATATACGTTCGCGGACTTCGTCCCGGCGAGGCGAGGATCTTCGCGCAAAGGACTCGCATCCGAGCGAAACTTAAGAAAATTTACGAATTTTCGACTAAAATTTGCGACTACGTAAAACGGTACGTGCGATAATTTGCAAATTTTACGAAGGGTTGACGAAGAACCTTGATGTATCCGTCGATTTGGATCGGATGGAATTTGAGAAGAGACGAAATTTTACAATGTAAGAAATCGCGACTGGATGAATATAAGTACGCGTTCAGCTCCGCGCATCGGAAATCGGAAATTTATTCAGCGCTCGCAACCTCGGACAGAACGAAAAGAAAAATACGTCGGGACGCGAACGCTCGAATGGAATCGAAGGCTCGGCGCATGAATAAAAGAAGGCTCTCGATATCCCGGCAATCCCTTCCGTCCGCAAAAAAAACGCGTCTATTCCTTCGGCGCAAGCTCGCGTCTTTTACGAACCCGCGAATTTTAATAAACGCGCGAAAGTACGGACGTAAGTACTCGGGCCGGTCTCCGTCTCTTCCATCTCTGCGCAAGAAGCCAAGAAGCAGAGCAAAGCCCTGCGAAAGCCTCGGGCCTCTTCTCAGCGCCGAAGAACCAGCGAACGAAAAAAGACGCATTCCAGCTCGCGGCGATGGGATAATAATAAAGGTAAATCCGTCCGATAGCGTAATAAAGAGGGTGCGACGTCACTTCTGGCGCGCGTAAAATATTCTTGCGCACCCCAAGCCCGAGAGGCATAACGTCACGCTCTCCTGGCCTCGGATCCTCTCTTCTTTTTATCTCTTGCGCGCACGGACGCGTTCGCTTTTTCTCGGACTTGGCTTTCCCGTCGTATAAATCCGAAAGAGGGAAGGGAAGAGTGTGCGGGTTCGTCGTTAGCATTGGTTACGGTGAGTTCCTGGACTCGCGCTATCTTGGACTGCGCCCACGTATATCTTCGCCGATGAAAGAAGTCGCGAAAAGCGCGTACTCCCGGTACGTAGACTCGGAATGCGCGTATCTGGGTTTCGACCGAAACAGTGCGACCGTTTTACTCCGTCCGTTTAAGCGTGTAAATGTCTACGGATGCGCGTCTCCGAGTTGCTTTGTATCGAGGAAGAATTCGGAAAGGAGGAAGAAGCGGCGGTCGATATTCTTCTCCAACGGAGATAAATGCGAAATATTTTACATTTTTTCGATGGTTGTGTAATCGATGTCGAGAATGTGAGCCGTGTCGACTCTTTCCAATCGCAAACGTAGCAAAGCGGTATAAAATTTTGCCGATCGATCTTCGAACAATTTTTTATTTAACGTAGCGAATTTAAAAATTTACACGATATATCATATTATTCGTGTCTTTATATTCTTGTATTAGCACTCCAAACAACTCATCTACGATTGTTATTGTCCTTTGTAAGCGCTCGCAAATAATATGTTTTACTTTTTGCACGCGCGATAATTGTGGTGCAATATTCTTCTAAATCGTGGAGTCATCGTGACAGAGTAACGCCACCGGTACGTTGATATATAAATATGTAGATATTCGTTCGTTTATCCGTGATCGATATCGAACATCGTGTGGTGATTACTAGGAAAATTTGTAAACGATAACTGATCGTAATATTCATTTCATTGACGCGATGAATTAGATGTGAGCGCTGTTATGTAATACCGTAAAAAATTCAATCCATAATTACGATAATATCGAAAACGTCGTGTGTTCGATTTTCGGTCGTTGGATCGTTTTGATTCGATAAAATTCATCGATGGAAAATAAAGCTAAGATAAAAAAATGTGCTATTATTCGTAAATAATATATTTAGCTCCAAGCGCTATATAATTCACGTCGCTCGATTGATCACGAATCACGCTAGAAATAAAAAAAAATTTTCTCAACGTACTACTACGTCAATAAACGGAGAGACACGCATATTCACGGGCATTTGTTATATTCACGAGTACTTACGTGGGTACTTAAATGAGAATTACGATTTTATAGACGAGTTAAGGGACATACGTTCGTTCGTTGGTGCAAAAAGGGTGTAGAACGCCAAGTATCGTGATGATAAACGATAAATGAAATAGGTGTGACGGAGTATTGCTGCACGAATCAACGCGGTGAGAATCTTGCGGGACACCCGATGACGTTTGATAGTTGGAGGAAATTTTATACGAATACGGGATTCGATATAAAACTGCAAGATTTATAATAAACGTAAAAACATTTCCATTCAGGGATCAAAAATAATATTATGTTCAGCGACGGATACAAAAATTTTGAATTTATTAATTTTATTTAAACATATTTTCTAAACAATTTTACAATAATTAAAGAAAAGAAAATTGAAATTTTCATTTAATGCTTGGTTCGCTGATACGGAAAGAATTTGTCTCGAATAATACAAAACAGTGGTTTACTCATTTTTCAGGTATAGTTTCTAGCTGAATATATAATTGAATCAAACGTCGATAAACTAACGTTAATAAACAATAATGAATATAATTAGTTTACCGTGTAAATTAAGAAAAAGATTATTGAATAGAAAACGCGAATAATCTAATATTTTACAATCCAGTTTTAAAAATGCTGTTTAAAACGTCATAAAACTCATCGACAGAGAGCGAATAACAATCGCGCTAATTAAATCGACTCGGACATCCAAAGTTAACGAGAGCTCGTAAAATACGTGATTTACTTTCTTCGCTAAAAGACAACCAAAAATCTAGTTTGGAGGACGAGAGCAAGAGAAAAAAGCAGGTCGAAGAAGCGCGATACAGCTTAAGGAAGTTAAGAAAAATGGAAAAAAGGAGGAAGAGAAAGAAGAAGCCCCGCACTTTTATTACTCCCGACGGCTGCGCCCGAGGTGGAAAGGGAAAGGCAGGATGAATTTCTCTCTTCGCGTAAGAAGAACACGTGCAGCCTCCATAAAACAAAGGCCGGGCTGCTCTACAGTAGTCGTGGAATGCAAAAAGGTGCGTCCATGCCCCACGCGGCGAATCACACCGAGAGACAAAATGAGATAAAGGACCGAATAATGTGAACGCAAAAGAAAAAACTAAGCGATCGACTGAAAATGCGCGCAACAAGAAACGAAGTACGAGAGTTGAAAATATTTTCTAATGTACGATCTTGTTTGTATTTCACGCTGGAATAATAGTTATAATAATACAATACGTGAAATTATATACTTGGGTTACACGTGGCGCATTTTATTCAGTTTGCCCGTCGTTTAATTTACATTGCACTATTCAACGTTCATTTTAATAAAAGTTCATAACTAGAACGCGCGAGTATTTTCGTTAATTATTCCGTTAATTAGCGAGATACACGATTAATATTTTTACGGTCAACTTCACTGACTTTTGACAAAATATATCGTGGAAATTGGCTAATGATACTTTTAACTAACTCGGTTAAATTGGTAAATAATACTTTTACAGCAGTTCGGTAAATTAACGTGGTAATAATGAATATGAAAATTATTATATAATATTTTACAATGTATTATATTTAACCATATGTTATCGTTAAAGATTCGAAGCATATTTCTGTTTAATAAAAATGTCTGCTTTGTTCGATATATGAAGAGGAAACGCTAATCGACGATGTGACATATATCGAGATATTGTCGTTACGAAATTTTCAATAGTCACGTATTGTACTTAACGCGGTTGAATAATTTTACTGAAATTCAAGAGAATGAAAACGAACGTAAAGTAAGCTTTGGAGATTATAGAAATTTAATTTTTATAGTTTGGTAGAAGCGATATATTTTATAAATTATCCATATACGAAATATTGTTTAGTTTTCATTAAAATTAGTTTACGTTGTAATATGATATATTTTTATGCATGCAGCAAACAAATTTATGAAATATTCAAAATTTATATTCTAGCGGAATAATTGGAACGGTAAATAATAAAAATAGCGATATAATTTGGATATTTAAAATAGGAGTAACGAGAAATATTTATAAAAAGTTATAAAAAGTTGTAAAAGTGGGTAGAATAAGTAAACGCGTCACCTGTGGTGTAGTACCTGTCGGATTTATATTACTATTTTATGGGTGGATTAACAGTCAAAAATATCAATACAGTCGTTTACAACATTATTTTACATAAGCTGTGATTTTCCGCATTCGACCAAATAAATACATACAAATACATACGCAAGGTGAGCAGAAACGATACGATTACGCCCATTGAATAAATATTATTTGCGTTTTGACGCAACATAATTATTGACATAAATTAAATTTAATAACTAAAAAACATACTTCATCTTTTAAAAAACAGCACATTAAACTTTATCACGAAGCGCTGTATATTAATTTTTCGTAAATCTCAAAGCTGTAATTATTTTTCTGTGAAAACGCTTTATAATTATGTTCCGACGAATTAATGGGGCGAGCAGAACATAAGCATCAGCATCAGCATCAGCATCAGCATCAGCGTCAGCATCAGCATCAGCATCAGCATCAGCAACAGCAACAGCAGCAGCAGTAGTAGCGGCAGTAGCACCGGCAGTAGAAGCGGCAGTAGAAGCGGCAGCAACGTGCAAAAAAAAATGTAAATTTTCCGTGGTAAACCATGATGAAAAACAGCCCTATTAAAAAATCCAGTAAAAAGAGTATATGCCGCGGAGCGACCGACGTGGGTCAAAAAATAATATTCCTCCCACCACTCGGCGAATACACAACCTACTAAAATATGCAATTACGTAAATTCAGACCTGTAAAAGCAACGTCAGTCAGTCGTGTCCGGCTAAACGTGTAACGAGCGTGTATCTCTTATACTTTGTTCTCCTGCATCTCCGTAAGAGTCCTTCGGTTCTATTCTTTTTAGACACGTTTATGCCTTTTTAGTCTTTATTTTATTTCTAGCCTATTCGTACGTAATGCCGGAAGTGGCGAGGAATTCTAATATTTTTATCCTACGTTTGAAAGTTAAAATCGATAATTTATATTTTGCATTTAGGAACGTAGAAATTAAAACGCGGGGAAAATGTATGGGAAATTCTATGCTTTACGCGCGTTTCAAAAATAGTTAATAACTTTATTACTCAAATTTGGAATCTCTTAGCGCATAATTCGATATAGCGTTTCGTTATTCTTGATATAGATTGCATGGATCACGAATCACAATATAATTACATACCAATGTCAAAACAAATGTATTTACTTTTTCTCCAACGCATCGGTTAAATATTGCAAATACATCCAACAATGACCACGCGATAGAATAAAACATATCTGTTATTTATGACGGAGGAAGAAAGCGATACTTTTAAATCTTTTGTATAAATGCATTCGCTATTCGTAATCGATTACTTAAGCTTTTTCCATTGAAAACCATATGAATGGAAAGCTTTTCTCCCGTACGATTCCGTTCAAAAGTTTTCAGACTGCCCACTTTCATAGTAATGTGCGTTATCCTGCTTTTTAACTCTAGAAAGTTTAACTTGGCAGCGATTTTGTCCGCATTTTCTCAATGGTCTGAGACAGGTTATGTTTAGTATTGTTCAAGTCTTGCTGTGTTAATTTACTCGATTGTTGGACTTTCTAATACTTTTCGGTTTACTAGCATTTTTTTATAGAATTTAGTTTTGAGGTTGCGAATAGTGTAGTAAAAGTAAATTTCCTGCAATAAGTTGGGAATAGAAACCAGTATTCTCTGCTTCGAACCGGGAGCAATAAACTTTATTTTGCATAAACTTTCCAAGCTAAGATATTCGGTTCATATTTATAGTTTAAAATTCTATTGGTTAACGCGAAACCGAATGATAAGGTTGAGCTCTACCGAAACCATCGGTGGCTGGTCTTGAAAATCGCCGATAACTTTTCGATGGCTCGAACGTACTGTTTTATATCGGTGTTTTAAAAAGGTAGTACTTCGCAATCATCCATTACCAAATAAAGCAAGCCCGACCCGAGATTCTCGCGTTGTGAGAAAATATCATCTCTCGCTATGCGCCATAATTGCAAACAATCGCATGACATAGCATTCGTTAGCGCGCCTTCATTATCATGTAAGTCACACTCGCAACAGCTCCGCAGATGTGAGCGCTGGCGCACACCCACGCAATATTCTCGATAAAGAAAAAAACGTTCCCCTGCTGCGAAACAGTTCTACGATTCTCCCGAGCGAACAATTTTCCCAAGAATCTCTAAGCGAGGCTTCGCGATCCTCCGTCGTCGTCCTCGTCGTCCTCGTCGTCCTCGTCGTCCTCGTCGCCGTGGTTCGCCCGCATCGGGTCTCTAACAATAGCCGCATAAAGTGCACTCGCGCGTATAAGGACGCGAGAAAACGCGGAGGAAAATACTCCGTCGTTATTTTTTGTATCGCGCGAATGGATTACTCGCCGCGATTTATCGACGCCCGAGAAGAGGTGGAAGCGAACAAAAAACGAATAAAAAGAAAAATAGAAGGCTCGAGTGCTGGTAGGTGATAATTACGCGAGCAACCGCTGAAAAAGGACAACGGGTCCGTCGCCGCCACGGGATCGTCGGCTCGGATCGGATTAGCGCGGAGTTAAAGCCAAGGAGAATGCGATGCCGGTGGTAGGAGGAGAAGCGAAGCCTTGCCCTGCTCTTGACGAGAATCAGAAGAATTGTAAAGTGCATGAAAAGCTACTTTCTTGGACCTTTTTTGCGTTTGAACGCGCCGTACTCTCTTATTGAAAACGTGTCAACTCGAGCAACTTTGAACGTGGCCAGAGAAAGTTTTCGTACGTAGTCGAAAACAGGATCGTTTAAATATTCCTTTTTACGGGTACACGCGAATCCTACTAATTATATTATAAAATCGTTTTAAAAATTACTCCTCGAATTCGCAAAACTCTCGAAAGAAAATATACTTTTTATACCGATATATCTTTCATCGATATCTTTGATACGTGTAAAAAAGTAAACGTTGTTATTAAGGTGAGAGATCTCGAACTTGGCGAATTTCAGTTACACGAATTTGTAAGTCATTGAGTCTTAGAGATACAAAATAATTTAGTTAGAGCGTAATTTATTCCGAAGGAAAGCTCGAAGAAGTATTTGCTGATAAAGAAGTGAAATTATAAATTCTCGAACAAATATCGATTCGCTACACCGAATATACATAGTTCCAAACTAAATACAAGTTTTTCAAATTTAAAACTTAGTAGACAATTTGTAAGCATCCAACTTTTTCGCAACTGATCGAAATCAATTACCGTGAAATATTATTTATAAAAAGTTATTTATACTTTTATAATTATATACTTCTTACAAAGCCTTCGTATCGCGTTAAAAATATTTAATGCGACGGACGCTGGTAATACAATAGCTTGTCTCTTACAAAAATGACTGCCAAGTTAGATCGATATTTTAATTATTTTTTATTAGATATTTAAATTTCTTTATCGCGAATCGTAATTAAATAAAAACCGAAGCGTAAAAAGTTTGTGCAATATACTTGGAAATATCAAGCTGTTACGTTCGTAGACAGTAAACGCACTATACGTACGCGAACAAAGAGCTCAAGAAAATCGAGTCAAAATACAAATGCGAGCTTGTCATAGGAGAAGTAAAAAAAAAAGGAAGTCAAGGATCCGGAGGATAAGATCGCGAGAGAGAGGGGGGGGGAAATACGTGATTAATGAAGACAAAAGAGAAGCGAACGAAGGGCTATGTGGTAGTACGGGGAATCAATGAGAAGCGAGATATAAAGATGATCGGGAAAGGAGATGGAGTTGAAAGATCCGTGAAATGAAACCGTAGTAGACCTATAACAGTCTAATAGTTCAATAATTGAGTATGACTTCTTTTACTTCATTATTTTTTATCGTGTGACAAAGCGTTTTAAGAATTCTATTTAAAAGTTCGCTCTCTCTCTCTCTCTCTCTCTCTCTCTCTCTTTCTCTTTCTCCCAATACATTTTTCCTTTTGCATAGAGAAGAAAAAAGTAGACAATATTTTGATATAATCCTTCGAAGTAAATTCATGACGAATTTAAGAAACGTTGGACAAAGAAAAAAAGGAAAATGAAGATAATGGTAGTACTGAAAAAGTAGCGCCAATGTAGAACGGGATCAAATCTGGTTCAAAGCAAATTGATCTTGATTACAGTCCTTGTCTTATAAAAATAATTCCGTCCACTCACTTTTTTTATATAAAAGAAAAATATCGCAGTCATGGTTAATAAATGAAATATTAAACTTCTAATGTTTTTGAACGCATAAAAATGACTCTTCTTTATTAATAAAAAAGAGCGAAGCACGATAGAAACAGTTGGATGGATACTCGATATACAGTTTGGTGAAATTCCAAGTTTTTATTCTATTTATCGAAATATCGAGGAAAGGAACGTTTAACGAAAATATTTGAGTTTATAGATCATTTACATTAGATACATTTATCAGAAAAGCACCACCGTCGCTCTTCCGACCTTCGTTAACCATTGACCGAGTCGAGCAAGTTAAGCAGATTTAATTTACGGAATCACTATAGATTTTTATAATCCATTAAATTACGATAGCTTATATCAGAAGTCGAGATAATTTCAGGTCTCGATGTATACTTAGAATGCACAAATTTCTGGAGTGCGCTCGAAACTGGAAATATTAATCAACATCAGCGGCAAACGAAACGAGAAAAACAGACGGATGAAGAACGAGAGTATAAAAGAGAGACAGCGACAGGCTCTGTTACTCATACGGAGCGGATAGAGAGAGGGAAAGAGAGATGGCGAAAAGTTACGAGGCTGTTTACAGGCAGCTGTTAAAGCGATCTAACTCATGGCCGTCCAATGCACCCGTCGACTCGCGGCCGAGCTCTTTGCGACGCGCCGCGATGGCCACGTACGTCGTCCGTGCCTTGGTGCCTCGTCCCCTCCCAGTTCGAATTTACCTGTTATCTCCGTCGAGCGCGACGCTCTTATCGCTTTTGTCTATCCTGACTCGCGAAGCACTCGCGAGCGATTTACCAATATTCCGCGCGAGCATCGTTCGAGCCGCGGATTTCACGTCCGTCGGAGATTCGCCACCGTAAATTTGCAAGCGGTGAGGATTCAGAAAGGGTAAAAGGTCGCCCGGGTTTCTCTCAAAATTTTCCGGTCGGTGTAGAAAAATCGAGCTTCCATCTAATCTGCACCGTTTCGCTTCTTCTCCCGTTAATTTCAGTTAAATGCGCTCGTTAGTAAAATACCGAGGCGCTCTTTTCAAAGAAATTGCTTTTTTCGCGTCACCTGTTTTATCAGAAAAACGAGATATTTACCGTTAATGTAATTACCGCGCGTTCGCGAGTTCGAAATCCAGACTTTAATTTAACGCGAAACTCGATATGCTATATTATGGAAGCTTAATTGTGACGTAGAAATTGCATTGCCTAATATTTTAATGAAAAATATCCCAAGTATTTAAATCGTTATTTTATCGTTATTTTTATCATTGAAAGATTTTTTTATATTATATTTGTGTTTAAGTCGATCATTAATCGTTAATTAATTTAGCCGACGATAAAAAAGAAAGTTAAAATCATTTCCAGTCCTGGAATAAAAGCTTACATATTTCTTAATTATAACGTTCACCTTTAGTTGTAAAATAGAGTACGATAACAAGTTGTCGTACAAAGAGAATAATTTAAAAGGTGGTGTCAACGGCTGCGATCCTAAATTGAAAATTAAATAAATGGATTAAATACTAATTCGAGTAAAATTCATCTCTTTAAGTAAGCGAGAAAATAGAGCCAAATACGATAAAAATTAACGAAATAATTGGAAAGTACATTTACATATAAATTAGTAGAAAGGATATAAAGTTTCGTCAAATATTACACGCGCATGTATCCGCGCACCTGCATACATATACCTGCATACATATACCTGCATACATATACCTGCATACATATACCTGCATACATATACCTGCGTACATATACCTCCACACATATAACTGCATACCAGCGCTCCGTCTAATACATTTTATAATTTACGTTTGTTTTTTCCTCTTCGATCGCAAAGAGATCGATTTTATAATTTCGTTGTTTTCGAGAGAGCGTTATAATGAAAGCCAGATACGACGTTGCATTAAAGAAACATCTACATCGTATATTTTGGTTTTGATCTATCGACGCTCTCCGTTATAATCATCTCGCTACATTCGAGAAAAAGCAGAGAGCGAATTTCTCTTTATTTTCCTTCTCGGCTTTTTCATTTTCCCCATCCATCGTTATTCTTTTCTATTTCAGCGTCGCGTAACGTCGCTTGTAACGGCCCAGACTTGCGCGCGGTCAAACGCTCGTTTCGACCCAGATATACATATATATACGCGTACTCGTGGTCGTATAATATAACGTTGAGCCTTTGCGAAAATAAGATTGCGTAAGCTGTATTTTAAAGTGGCAACTTGGGCTGACTGTGCTAGTTTGCGAATTTGTTCTTTCGATCTTTTTTCTTTGCTCTTCATCAAACTGTTTTATTTTCTTACGTTACGTTTTAAATATTTTAGAGTGAAATTTCAAACTAAAACGTTTATAGGGCAGAGTGGTTTTGTTATTTTCGCGGAATTTATAAGCGTATCGTTTCTGCCAAGTGGCCAAACTGGAAAAGTACCGAGCCTTGAATATTTTTACATTTTTTTATTCCAATGGTTATTCGTTGTTATTTTTATTAAAAAAACATATTCAACATTAAGATATTCGAACTTATTTATGTTTCAACTTTTTATTCGTACGATCGAATGATGCGATTGCCAAAAAGGCTACTTCAAAATTACTCTTCAATTTTATTTCATTTATACAAAATAATATCAACTTTAATATTAACTTAGTTTTAATTTATTTATAGCTAAAATCAAGAGTAATCGTAGTATCGTTCGCTGCGATACAACGTAATTGTCAAATTTTCCTGCTCGTAACATCGTTTTACTATTGAATAATGTTTGAAAAATATGTTATGGTAAATATAAAATGCAATTAAAAAATCATAATCGAATATTATTAAAGATATTACTTAATAGCTTTATTTAACATATTCGAATGTATGTATTTATGTTTTTGATATACCCATTAATACCACAAGTACGTTATTTTCGTATAAACTATAACACATTTACGACAAATATATCGAAACGATAACACACGGGTTGAAAAAATTTTGGTCTCATCGGACATCGTTTTCTTCGAGTCTAAGGAAAAAAAATTTAACGCGCGAACGCCTTAAATATTTTCTTGGGTGAAAAACAAGAAGAGGAATCTTAACGTAGCATATATACCAGCGACAGTATTATCGATAAAAGTTTTGCCATCTCCTTCATCATCTTTCAGTTGCGCTCGATCCCAATCGCTCGGAGGCTTTTACAGGAACTTGAATCTCCGTCGGGGTATTTACGGCGAAGGAAGATCGTGCATCTGCTAGAATATTACATCGTGATATAAAAAAAGGCAGAAGAAAATCTCGAGAGAGGAAAAAAGAAGCATTACACTGGAAGTGAGGTGAGGAAAACAGAAAGTGAGTGTGATTACATGATAGTAGGTTACAGATAACGAAAAAATGGCGCAAAAGGAAGATAGAAGATAGAGTCTTATCGATGAAGCTGAAAAAGGATCAGAAATAGAGAAAAATAAAGCAGAAATACGAAGTTGAAGAAAAACAATGAAATAATGAATACGAGCTCCAAATTTAGTAATATTTTCAATTTATTTTTCAAACGAAGAAATTTTTAGTTTTTATAATTTATGATTTTGATAGTTTCGAAGATTTTAGCATTTTTAAATTTTTAATATAAAATTAACTAATACTGTGATATTTTTATTGCTAGAATATTTTAATATTTCTCAGCACAAGTTGATTTAAATTTTAAATTTAATTCAATTTGCTTTTCTTTAAATATATTAACCGCAATATCGAATGATTATTGCGGATTCATAATATTATCGTTTATAAATCCATAGTCATCTTTCTGTGAAGATATTTATTTATAGATAAATATATAATATCCACTAGAAAGGGAAATAAATTCAGCGTATCACAAATTTATATTAATATAAAGATAAAAAATTGATATAGGATAAACGAGTTTTGAAAATTACAAGCAAGCTAACGAATTTAAAATGAAGTTTAACGATATCGAATCTTTCAGAGTTTTATATATTCTAATCGGTGCACAGCTTCCTTTCGAATTCTTCTCAATTGTAAAAATCGTTCTTTTCTTTACTTCGAAATCAATTTGCAATGCATAATAGGCGAGGGTAAGAAATATCGAAATAGAACGTAGCTCAAATCCAAGAGAGTTAGAGACAAAGGAAAAAGAAAAAATCTGGTGAAAATAGTAGAATATAGAATCAAAAAGCGGCAGGATAAAATGATGAACTTCAATAAGCATTCAATTGTATTCTCTCCTTAATATGCTCTACTTCTAAAATTACCATTACGACTTCTAAGGTCTTTTTTTTAGCGTCTAAGCTATTTATTTTGGAATATTTCAATATCAGATTCGTTATCAATCTGTATTGAAATTAAAACTATTACATTCGGAAAATACTATCGATTTTACTATAATATACGAATTAAAACTTTATTTTTAAATATACGAGCACACTTTGTAGTAATCAGTCAAATTCAATATAAATATTTCAAAATCTTTAATTTTAAATGTATTAAAAATTAACCCGAATATTTGCAAGTCGTTCCAATGAATCTTGACTATTTAACAAGCTGTGTCGCGTGGAATCGAGGAGAATTCTCAAAGGCTTATGGAAGAGGGGCTCGTTATATTATCCGACAAGTTGAAAGAACAGGACAGAGATATTACACTCTGTCGTGTCGTCAAAGTCGAGTGTTACAGTCGCAACGTGGATAAATTCTACCGCGGAATGTAGGAACGAGCAAAGGGAAGTTATCCAAATTTTCCTTCATTATCGCTTCGTCTCTCCTTTTGCAACGCGATTCGCAGAGTTAAATCACGGTGACGTAAACATTGACTACGAAAAAAAGTTTTAAACCGTTTTCCAATACCGGAGTCCGCTTACCTGCATCATTAAACGAAAGGCACGTAGTTCTTGATTTTTAATTCGATTTAGTTGTAAATTTTTATGCGACGTTTCATCGAAGTAAAAAAAGCAAAATAATAAAAGAACATCGGCGATACGAGAAATAATCATTTATTCTATTTTTTTTATGTTTTTATGTTTTTTTATTTTTTTGTTTTTTTGTTTTTTTGTTTTCTTAAATTCTATAACATTTGTCAATGCTGTCGATAAATACGCGAATCCTGTGTCAGGGCAATCGCCGATATTATCCATCGATAAATAAAATGCTTCTTTTGTCACGAGGGAAGCTTTAATTTAAGTTTTACCGCTTCCGAGTTAAAAACTTCCTAAATAAATAAGTTTGAACGAGTTGAAACGGATTTGAAACGGATTTGAAACGCTCCTGGCCCAACAATTGTTCTTTACGTGTGCCTTATGATTCAATTTCCTCTGTATAAGGAACCCATGCCCGAATATACATTATCTATCTCGAGTTGAATTTCCGCGTCTGTTTCTGCTTCTATCCCCGTTCACTTTACAGTTCCGTAGTAGTCGCGAAGGTCTTCGTAGGAGGCCTGGCGTTAGAAGCTGGAACGCCCTAACCATGCCATCCCTTCTAGGCGTCGATCCGTTTACGTATGTATAGAACCGATATAGTTAGCGTAACTAGCTAAAGCATAAACGCGACAAGTTACGCTTCTCCACTCTCGACTCGGGTCCTTTATGCTGCTAGCTTGACTTGCCTTCCCTTTTCATTGCTACTGCGTCGTACTCCTTTGGTCCCTTTGCCAATCTCTCCTCGCTAGCTAGCAAACTCTCCTGGACCCTCTCTTGGATCCTTTATCGTCGTCTATACCGCGGGACATATCTATCGCTATCGCTTTCCTGCCGCGTTTAGAATTTAATTTCACGGCGGACTGGCAGAATTAGGATTTTTAAGCTATTACGTTAAATTGAATTCCTTCGGATGTATGTTTAGATATTCCGAATAAATTTAATCCATATTGTACATTGCTGGTGCATTGCCGTAGTTGGATCTACGATTTCGTTACGAACGAATCGCGTATTTTTAACGCTTACCGCCTATTTTACGATCGATTCGAGCGATAAGAACGTCAACTATTAACCACTCGTTGAAGAAGGTTGATAAAGATAATTTTGATGGCTAGGAATTTGGACACGAATTACAGGCGGTCTGCGTTACGTCGCACTATTGGGACATTTTAATATAATACCTAAAAGTATAAACTCGACTCCGTATGGTTAGATTTCGCGATTAATAAGAAAGATATGGGAAATCGTCTTGATCGCATAATTGACGTATCCGTTTAAATATATATAAAAAAAACGAGAAAACCTCCCCATCAGCTATAAAATAAGAAAGAAAGAA
This sequence comes from Dolichoris vasculosae, assembly GCA_018907195.1. Lineage (NCBI taxonomy): Eukaryota > Metazoa > Arthropoda > Insecta > Hymenoptera > Agaonidae > Dolichoris > Dolichoris vasculosae. The sequence continues at coordinate 6,590,150 of JACCHY010000003.1, forward strand.
AGGCTTAGTTATACAGCCTGTATTTTAGTAATTTAAATTTACTTCAACTCAACTACGTCGTCCTACGTACATTATAATTTACGCATACGTATGCCCACATAGATGTGTAATGCATAGTCGCCCTGGGGCCAAGAGACGTGACCTTGCAAGTTCGTGCAAAGACACAGGCTGATGTCAGAGTATTACGCGAGTCGGTAGAAACTTGTTAGAGAATTAGCGAGTAATTTTCGTACCTCGCCAGCAGCGCCTCTTTCCAACTCTCTCTCTCTCTCTCTCTCCCTCCCTTCTTTCTTGCTAATATAGATAAATTATTCTCGCTTGTATTTCAACTGCACTTACCTTTAGGTTACCTTAGGGTTAGAACGTATCAACAACTTACATAAGATTTCTCTTTAATAATATTTTATGAGAGAGTTCTCTTACTCGAGAAACGTTTAGAGCGACTCTTGCTAATTTTAAAAATATAATATTCACAGTACACGGAGTCAAGGTAAGTTGTAAATTTCCATTCTAAATCCGATCGATTTTTATAAAATAATTTTCCAAAGTTATTGCGGGCTATTCATTTCATTGATGTTCATTTTCTAATTATCGGATCTTCGTTTCAGTTTCTCCTTTCTATCTTAAATTTACTTTAAATTTCGCGTCATCGTATATATACGCGCGTAATTTATTAAATGACCAAATTTTGTATTGTTTTGATTTATTTATTTCATAATTCACACGGAATTATTAAATTTTCGGAATATCATGGCGATAATACAGCAACGTATAAATACGCAAATACACTGGTCTGTTACTTTCGATCGTACCGAAACAGATGTATTCAATCGTAATCATTTATTTCACTTTGCTTTTTTATTATGTAAAAATAGAGCACCCAAGGGTCGTGAACATAGACGCATTTTGTTTCTTCGTTTTTATCTAGACATTTTCCTCTTATTGACTTTAGCTCTGTTTTTAACATAAAAGTATTCCTATATTTTTAACATCCGTGTACATACGATGGTTTGGTAAGTCTCTTACCTTTTTTCATCTTTTGGTAGAGCAAATAAGTTGGATAGCTTCTAGCTCGACATGAATTTATGATGCTCAAGGGCCTCGGTGGCGCCTTGGTACGTTACTGCTTCAGGAGCAACACCAACGAGGAAAAATAGAGAGAGAGAGAGAGAGAGAGAGAGAGAGAGAGAGAGCGAAAGTAAGAGGGCACAAGGAGAAGAGAAAAAGAGAATGCGTATGTACAAATTGCATTCTGTAGTTTGATTATCTTTGTTTCAATATAAATTTGAGACACCGTTGGGGATACAAACTTGCTTCGTGCTCCGCTAAAAAGTATTTTCTTTAATGAGGAACAATTTTGCAGACATGGAGACATAAGTTACTTGACCGCAACTGAAAATATATTTATAAATTATACCTTCTTGCGAGCTACGTGAATATTATTGCGCTAAAGAAAACATTCGGAGCGAAATAAAAATAATATTTTCGTATCGCTTATTTTTAAAAATAAAATGTAGTTTATTTTCAGTTTACAATTTGAATATAACAAATATAGTCTCCTATATTTTTTTCAGTCGAATCATCAAAATTATTAAGATGGTTTCGTTTACCGTATACTTTTAATTTTAAAAGGATACACTTATATTTTTTAAATTATATTATTAGCCAATCGTTATAATTGTTATAAATATAAATTCTCTTACAAATATCGAAGATTGTTTCTAGAAAATAATAGAGTTACGCGTATAAAAAATCCTTGAATATATTTTCAATTTCCCTGTTCTCAAACTCATTATAACTTGGAAGCGTTGCACCGAACTCGTATTATACAATAAAAAAAAGAAGCGCTCACTCCAGTCACTGCGCCATTCTAAGTAGATGCTTATACTTTCAAAGCATTAAACAGCCCGGGAATTACCTTGGAAGCGAGCTGCGTTTAGGATCGATTCCTATTGCTGGAAAATGTATCGACCAGCGTACTGTGTTTACAATGTAAAACGAAAGAGAATATAAAAAGAGAAAGGACGAGAAACGGTTCGCGAGCGGCGCAAAGGAAGAGCAACGGCGAGAAACTCGAAGCTGCGAGAGACAAGGTGATAGAAGTTTCAAGGATAGTACCATTGTCTATATACGGACTAAATTTTAAGGCGAGTATCTCGGTGTGCGATCGAGGAAAAAAAACGTAAGAATAGATCGGTGTAGGCGAAGTTTCGCGCGTAGCTGTAGATGCGCTACCTGTAATTTATACGATACGCGATGAATTTTTATAACCGGGAAGAAGCGCGAGTGCCTCTACCTATATAATATAAATGTGCTAGATTCAATATATATCAAAAGATAGGTATTGTGATACGCAGATTCCGAAGTGCGCAGGCGCGCGAGATCCGCAAAAAGAGCGAACGAGAGATAGAAAGGGTGAAAACAAGTTCTTACGCGTTACCAGTGGCGTCGTGGCGGACGACGGGAGAAGATCTCGGAGTACCCGACGACCTCGTCTGTTTTTTAACAGGGAAGTTGCGCGAGATGGATCGTAATACTTGTTCAATAATTCAAGCGACGGACTTTGGTCCCGCGGGTAAACCGCCCCACCAGAGGACGTCCTCTCGTCGCTCCCTCCTCCACCTCCTCCACCTCCTTCACCTCCTCCTCCTCATCCTCCTCTCGGCTCGCCATGGCCATCGCCTTCGTCCTTCTTACTCCTGCCGCTGGTACTAGTACCTTTATTTTGTTCGGAGGCTTGCTCAACGAGCCTGATTATGAAAGAGTTGGAGTTTTAAATGCGGATGCGACCTTAAGCTGCTTATACCGGCGCTGCTGGCAACTTCGTTTGAAACGTCCTTTGTGTCGGCGTGTTTCAGCTTTGTTCGCCCTAGTCTTCGTTTTTCTTCCTTGAGCATTTATCTTTTTATTCTCCCTTCCACCCTCCGTCTCCTTACGTCCTCCCCCACACCCGCCCCCTCCATCGCTCTCTCTCTCTCTCTCTCTCTCACTCTCTCTCACTCTCTCTCCCTTTCTCTCGTTCTTTCTTGCTTTGCAAGCACTTGGAGTTTCACTGGAAGCTACGTTAAACGATGATTGAAATATTATCCGGATGTAAGATATTTCGTTTTGCGTTATTTTACCAAGTTGGACAAGAGTTTTATTTTTTACCCATATTAGAAAGGTAAACTAAATTTAATGAACTTTTAAAAAAATTTTTAAGTTTATGCAAATATAAAATATAATATTCTTTGTCAGGGTTTAATAGTTACTAATGAGCAAAATATTTCGGAGCTTGGTAAATTTTTGAGAAAGGGTTTGTTATTTTATTACAAGTTTATGATTAATGATTAATTGGTTTCTAAAATATCATTATGTCGTAAATAAAATATTCTGTACACGCGTTAACATCTTAAGGTATAAAAATTATGTTTTAAATTATAATATATTAAGTTCTGAATGCTCAATTAGCGATATTTCCTTACAAGATTGTAAATTTACTTCTTCCTATAACCTTTTATGGTTGTATTTTAAGGCTAATGAAAAAATATCTGTCTTAGAATTGGTTACAGTCGTAAAATAATCTACTCTATCTATATAAAACTAACCGGCATTTTGCTACGAAAACCTCGTTATCAATTATTATTCAACTTTTGATATTGGACGCTTCCTTGATAAAAACATCGTCTCGATCGTATCGATCAATATATTTTTATTGCTGAATTTATTTATTTTTAGTGTTTTTGTTCAAGCTAGATTTTTTTAACGAATAAATTTATGAACGTTAGACGATAAATTTAGTTATATTATTGTACATTGGAGTAAAGGAAGAAAGAAATAATAACCATTTCTTATCCTAGGAATAGCAGACTCAAAGTATCGTAAAGGCTTAAAGACAAGGCAACTGACATCAAAGTTTGTGCGTTGAATATCTTTAGATCGGTACTATTTCTTATTCCTAAAAATCATTAAAATATCATGCAATTTATTTGAACCGTATTATGAAAATATAATTTAATTTTTCACTAAATAACGTAGTAGACAATGTTATATTTGTATACATCTTTTATTTGTATTTCTTTGTTGAAAATAAACATCATCTCGAAGGACCTTTTGAAATATCAATAATGATATTTGGTTGTTACGAATTTTACTCACGATATAAAGTTGGCACATTTCGTAGAGTGCATTTTTGAGCGGTTGCCTACATTTTTACGATTCTACAGTCTGCCCAGATTACGATACAATCTGAAATTTTAATACGAACAAACGATACTTCTTCAATTTACCTTGATTATTATTCGTAATACTTTTTTCAAGATACGTCCTACGATATACGCTTTTAAGTTGACCGTTGGATAAATAAACGTGTTTAATATACAAAATCGATTCGTAGCTTTAATCAATCTTCGCGAACATTTAAATTATGAAACCGCAGCAAAAATTGAGAAAAACGATAATTTTCGAGAAAGACGCGAAGATAGAGGGAGAAGATTCGCGCGTAAGCGAGGACATAATACCATTTGATGGCGTCATTAACTCTGAACCGGCTTATTGTTTCTCGTAAAACGCCAACACTGACGCTAAAGCGACCGTCGGTCTCGCTTCCTCCCGTAGATTCACGTACGTGCTCACATCGCGCTCACATCGCGCTCACATCGCCCCCATATCGCCCCCACATCGCCCCACATCACCCCCACATCACCCCCACATCACCCCCACATCACCCCCACATCGTGCTCAAATCGCCTACGAGCGTAGGTCCACACGGGCGAGGCAATCTATGTACCGATTCGACCAGCGATGTACAGAGATCATATGCGCTCGTGTATTACAGACGAATTTATATCCCTCGTGCCCACGGACGCATACTCGCACGACCCCGAAGCTCCTCTCGCGTCAAACTGCTTTCCTCCTCCTAGCTGCTATCGTCCACAGTGCGGGGAAGAGAGACGGTGTAACTCCAACTGCCACTGTTGCCGCTCTGCATCTCGCTGTCGATCCTCTCCGAATGCGAAGTCTTGTATGGCGCAAGCACTGCCGGAGCAATAAACCACGTATAAACATATAATTAAACACTTCTAATAGCGCTTGTTCATTTGTTCATTTGCCTGAGTTTCGGGATGAGAATTTGGCTGGAAACGCGGCGAGAAATTTGCAAATTGCCAATTTCGAGTGGACGCGAGTTCGAGCGCTTTGGTTTGTTCGCTTGATGGAATTCGCTTTGTTTTACGGATATTGGGTTCCCTGTTTCGTTCTCGTACTTTTTTTTTCGCGTAACCATTTTAGGAACTTTTTTTTTTTTTTACAAAAGAAGCCTTTAAATACACGATTTATTTTCTATTCGTGTGCCGAGATTTTTATTTCCACCGGTATTTATAGTTATGAAAACGATTTTTAATTTTCATAAGAGACACGTTTTACGTCCACGATAGACGTTTTAGGTTTCGTTCAAACTGATGGATGATGGACGTTGGATGAAAATTGGTGTTTTTTCGAATATTCAAAATTCGTATCGATTACATCGTTTCGAAATGGAGTGAAATCGTTGGTTAGACTTAATAAGAACCATCGAAAGAGTTCATACTTCCATAGAAATTAATATTTAAATATTCTATTCGATGCTAACTTCGGATCAACAAATTAACAACGATTACATTGCTTCAATTATAGTTTAGCTTAGATTTAGTTTAAATTAACGAATTAGAGTTAAATTTATTAAATTTTCTATTTCATCGTTACTGAAATTTTAAAAAAAAATGTATGCTATTTATCGCAGCTATTTCACTTATTGTAAAATTCTATATTTAATGGTATATAAAATTTTTTGAGCTTCTTAATAAGCGTTAAAATCATATTTCAAAAAATATTTCTATAAAAGAGCCAATCGAATAGGAATATAATAAAAATCTTAAAAATCTTTATCGATACTGTCATAAATGTAGATTTTCCACTTCCGCAATTTCGGAACTCTGAGATTTTCCGGAAATTGGCTAAATATCAGGAAAAGAAACGAGATAAAAATCCAATAAAACGAATTCGATATCGTGTCGTATTTTGGCAAGGATTGCTCTCGAATAGTACTGAAAATAAAGGATAAAGGAGCATTCCGATTTTAGTGTTCAGTTATACAAGTTAGGTGGAATAGAAATTCGCACAGTTAACATTGTCTTTATATCCGATATAAATGATTGGAATAAACAAATTTTAATAATTAATAAAAAAATTGTGTTATAATATATCTTATTTATTTTTTATTCGGTTAAAAAAACGCTATACATGTATATTACAAAATTTACTTTTTACGTAGACTAATTTAAATCAAATCGATCGATATTAAACAATATTTCTTTAGCAAATGTGGTCGGAGTATGTATATAAATATTTTTTAAGACGCGCGTTGGATAATTATAAAAAAAATTTATACATTTTAATTACGCAAATTATTAGTTACATAACAAGTTTCGCTATTTGCAAGCCCTTTTTTATTTTAATGTATAAAACATCGATTAAATGTAATAAAAAAATAGTTTGTTTTATTTTTGAAAAAATCGACAAATAATATAAAATTGATATTATGGATGCTTATTTTTTAGGTGAATACGGCGTATATTTTAAAAACATGGATTCTTTGTGAATAATATAAAAACTTTTTGTATCGTAAGGTAGTCGGTTCGAAACAAAGCAAGAGTAAATTTTTACCGATATTTCGATGTCCTTCGAGGAGACATTCTATTAGTTTGCTCCCGTGCTCGTGTTACGTAAGAGAAAAAGGAATCGAAAGGGAGAAAAAGGAAAGACGAGCGTGGATTCGCGGAGGTGGTGGTGGATGTCGGCGGGTTAGGGTACGAGGGAGGAGGTGGGTGGTAGGAGGACGGTGGGAGGAGGCAGGAGGGAGGACTGAGAACAACAGAGCGAGGATACACGCGTTACGAAAAAAGCGCTTGCCATCCAAGTTATCGACGCGATCACGGACCATTAGGCGCGTGAATGCGCCGCCGCTAACGATAAATACCCGTGAAATACGACCTGAGCCACCGCGCGAATCATTCGGAAATTATTCCTGTGGGTTGCGCGTTGTTGCGTCGATACTTCGTTCGGCGTTCGCGTTTCCTCCGGTCCTTGCCTCCCGCTCGGAAAATAGATTACGTTGGCCAAAATAATTCTGGCGCGCGTCGTCCCAAGAACTATCGTTAGGGAAATTTCCATCGCGAAACTTTGCTCGGATATTATTTATCAAGGAGCATCGCGAACGGTGCCTTTTATATTTTTATTCGGGTACACTGTACGCAACTGCGGTAACAACTAGGTTTTTCCATTTTCGCAAAGTCGAGCGTTTCGACGTCTTTTTTCTTTCGCGTTCTAATCAACCCTACCTAACGATACAGGAATTTTCAGGATTTTAAAACCAGAGCTTTTCAGGTCGACAAAAATCAAACGTTGAATGTTACGTCCAGCTCTATCTATTCTATATGTATTTTTAATACATATTTTTATTTGGTGTTTCGATATTATATAAAGGGGAAAAGAAATTCCGAGTTTTCCAGACTGATTTGACGGGTAACGACGTATCGCCACGTGGGTTATCCGTCACGCTATTCGTACGTATTTATCAGAAAGTATTCCGTTTGTTATCTTTACTTTTGATAAACATAAAACATTAATATTTTCGTTTAATTAAGAGTGCAAATGCAAAGCCCGAGCTTTCGCAGCAAATACTCGTATTCAACGATCGAAAGCTCGGACTTTGTAAGTTCAGTTTGAATGGAGACATTTGAACACGTTATTAATCGAGACTTTTGAAAAGGGATAAATGTTCTTTTCATCTCTCTGTACAATAACCGTCATTTTTTATCATTCGTGGAATTTCATTTTATACGTTCCAAATGAATTTTCTACGAAATCCCCGAACAAAACTACCTTCATTGGAAAACAAAATTTAATCCTATTCGAGTCACACTTTGCGCGAATACTCTTGTAACGTTGCTTTGCAAAGACAACTTCATCGAGATGCAATTTCAGCGTACAAACGTTTGACCGCACGCCTCTGTTATTTGTGTTGCAGGAGAGCCCATCTCAGGAACTGTCTCGAGAAGCTGAAAGTGCTGGTACCCTTAGGTCCAGAAACATCGAGACACACGACGCTCGGCCTCCTGACTAAGGCCAAGCGTTTTATCAAGGTGAGTCGAGTCTTGTGATTTCCTTAACTAACTAAATTCCAAAACTTATCGGTCTACGTTAACGGAAGATAGTTTTTAAATTAACAATTCATTAATATAATATTTTACACTCTTAGATTTTGCGAAAGGACAATTTTTAATGAAAACTATTCTTTGAATAAACTAGTGACTCGTAGAATTTATATTTTTCAACACAACCTCAAAACTAATAATGCTAATTAAAATACCGACGAATATCAATTTCATTTTAGTAGATGATGAAAGCATTTTTGTTATTTCAAAAATAATTTTGATAAAATGAATTTATACGAGCTAAACTTGTATTTCAAAGAATAAGCGATCGATAAAAAAATTTTTAACACAAAAATAAATATATATACGTATTTGTATACATATACATAAATTTATAATAGTATGAACTGGAATAATATTTATGAGTGCAAATCGCAATGTCAAAAAAATAAACTAAGTTGTAAAGAGAAATAGGGATTTAATCGACGGAAGAGTGGAAAAATCACAGTAATCAGAAATGTGATGAAAAAAATAGAAGATGAGAGTATGGCAGCTCGACTCCATCAGAAGAAAAATAGACCAATGGAAATAGAGAGAGAAATGAAGAGAAAGCGTACCGAAATCGCGCCATTATTCGCATCTTCTTGAATGCGTCTACTACTATTGCTACGCTACTCGACGATTCCGCCCTGCGACTGAATTGAGAATCGGAGAGGATTTCCCATTTAATTCAGCACATCTCATTCCCTTTGTACGCCTCCTGTATGCGTATATACGCATGTATATATTACTCGCACACAGTCTCTCGTTTGTTCACTTTTCATTGTACGTATATATGAGAGTTGCCCCGAGACGTAATTTAGTTATTATATTTTTCAAACTCCGTAAGGTAGAAAATAATTTATGTAAGTATCGGATCAAATTAAAGCTTTTAGAATCTAACTAAGAATCGTGTTAAAATCTTTAATTATTAAGTATAGTACAAGGTGTATGTATATATATATATATGTCCAAAAAATGTAGTTTAATTTCAATATAATATGTACAATTATTTAACTAATGGTATTGCAAAGTATAAAATGATTCTTGTACAAAAGTTTCTACGAACTCGTATAAAAAATATTTATAAAATTTATTTAAAGTTAAATTCATTAACGGATAAACTTAAACCATTCGAATGATTAAAAATGAATAGTATATACGTTGTTGGTACTTATATGATACAATGTTTTTAAAATATTTTTTAATTACATTCTAAATAACAGATAATTTTATAGATTCACTATTTGATACACGCGCATGCAAACATATATATATATATACATTTGAGAAAACACATACAATATACACGTGTAATTTTGGAAAAGTGATCAAATTAAGACAGTTTCTAGTAAAAATCATAAAAGTTAAAACATCGTTAATATGCTTATAGATTTGCAATTGTTTAAAAATCATATTTTTTCTTTTTTTATATATTTTTACTAATGAATATTAAATACGTAGGTTCAGATATTTTTTTATTTATTAGCAGGTATTTAAAACTGTTTATTTTCGATAGACAATTAAAAAGAAATATATCATTTTAATGTGTTCAATTTAAATGGATCGTAAGTGAAAATCAATTATTCAAAATTGTAGATTTACCATACATATAAAATTTTGAAAGCTATAAATATATTATTTTATTATTATTTATAAAATAAAAATTTATAACTTATCTTATTTTTTAAAAGACAGTTCATAAACAAACACCGATACATTTTCATGAAGTGATATATATATTTCATTACGTAAAAATAATTATTTATATAACATTTATGTTTATATAATTATTTCATACATTATACAGAAAAATTTTTTAATAGTAGATAATTTGCTTTCACTAAAAAAATCAAATTCAACAATGATTTAGGATTGTATATGCCGAAAAATTTCTTAAAAACCAGAAATCATTTTCTTAATGTCGGATGAACTCGCTTCTTGATATATATATTATCGTAATTGTGTAATATTCGACGTATATTAATCAATCAAAATTTAATTCCAAAGAGAATTCTTACAGAATAAAAGCTTTCATACATGTATGGTATTTTAGATTCAAAATACAGTGGTTATTACAAAAAGTATTACGTCCATAAACTATGAACGTAATAAAAACTTTTCTCTGCCAATCGGAATGCAAGCTCTAGTCAAAATCTTGTAAATTCGTGAAGTACGAGATTTTCGCAATGAAGAAAGAGGAGTGAAATAGCGAACGAGTGCCTCCGACTGAGACTGTTGCTGTACAGATCGAGAGAATGAGAGAGAAAGAGACAGAGAGGAAGAGAAGAAGAAGGGCGTCCCGCGCCGTAAAGTCGGCGGATGCTTGAATATTTCATGTCGTTTCCGTGAACGCGCGGCAAAGTCTTTGGTTTGAGGGCTCGTTGAAAAACAACTCTGGGGTAATTAGCAAGAAATACAGTGGAAAAGATGTGTTTCTGACTCTTTCTTACTCTCTCTACTTCATGTCCTCCACGTGTGTAAAGAATCGCGCGAATCACTTTAAGGAGATGATTTATTAAAGCTCTGAATTGATGAATGATAGCTGATATCCATTATTTTTTACTTCTTTTTGCTCTTCTTTTCTAGACTCTTTTGTTCTAATTGATGTTACGTTAAAAGTAAATGTTCTTTGTGGAAATTTCATTATTAGTAATACATATTTATTTGGAATTATTCAAACAAGAGACTAAAGTTAGTTATAGTTTTATGTGCTTGTTTTTAAATAAATGTCAACAAGAACCGATACTTTTATAAATTCAAATTGTAAATATGATTATAGAAACACGAACATTCATTTTAATTACATGTATCGGTAGTTTTATTACATAGAATATGGTTTATCATGCTCGAAAGAAAATAATATCATGCCTCTAAATTTAAGAATTATTTTACGATAATCACAATTCATAATATATTATTAATATATATCCAATACTGAAATATAAAATATTAAATACATCAACTTAAAAAATGTTTTCTAGTCTTTCGAGCTTACTCAATCTATGTTTCTCTAAATTAACAGTGTGTATAATACTGAACAGTATTAAAATTTAATATTGTACAGTATTGCTATTTTAAAATAAATTGAACCGAGAAAAGTAAAATAATATTAATGAGCTTTAGTTTTATATTTCCTAACATAATTTATCATTTAAACAGATTGTAGAAAAATCTTGTCAACTTAAATAACTTTATGTGAAAATACCTACTTGTATTCAAGTAACCCATGATTTTAGTAATATAACACGCTAATACATATAAAAATATATCAAATAAGTTTCGATATTGTAAATGTCCTTCGAAATTACTTAATTTTGATAATTCACACGTTTAAACTTAAATACATCACCTTCAAGCTTATTCACGTACATTAGTTTGAAGCATCGCCTTAGGACACTCCTAAATCGCCTCTCGTTCACTTTCACGTTCTCGAGATGCATTCTTGCTTCTTCTTGCTATCTCTTGTGGGGCGGACTTATTTTGACTTTTTTCTTCGTCTTATTCTTTCTTCCCCGTGACCGCGACATCGTGAAAAATACGAGAGGCGTTACTCTTCCGACCTGGCTTTTACTTCTCTCAATTTTTTCGCTCTTCTTCCTCTTCCTCCGCCTTCTCCTCCTCCTCCTTCCCCTCCTCCTGCTTCTCCTCCTTCACCTTCTCCTAGTACTCCTTTTCTTCTCCTCCTCCTCGTCCTTCTCCATTTCTTGTGCATCTTCAGCTTTGTACTCGTTACTTGCTTATGTTACTCTTAAAGACCGTAGCTCCATTGCATTGCATTGAGTCGACTGGTAACGTTGCAATTAAACTTGCCTTTATTTACGATGTCTTTTAAGTCTACTAGATTTCCACTTTTTTCCGTTTTCTTTTCCAATTTTTCCCGAGATAGAAAATGTTCTAGATTATCATAATTCTCTATCGAACCATAAGTTTAGTTTGCTCGATGAACACCCTTCAATGGATATTACAGTTTAGGTAATCAAAGCTCTTTGGATTTATAAAATATTTTTTTTTCAAGTTATAAGTTGTAATTTATAACCCGAGTCTAAAGAAGTATTCACTGAGAAATAATTACGAGAAAATAAGAGACAATAAGAGACGCTGTAGCATAGCTTAACTCGCAAATCGTTTGTTAAATCGCAAAAAAAGAATCTTCGTTAAATAGTTAATATTTAAATTAATTAATTGTTTCGATTATATATTAATGTAGACGTTGAATAAATAGTCATTTATTAAAAAAATATAAAAGGGAAGTCTATTAAACACGATGATGTAGTACAAAAGCAAAGAAAGAATAAACAATTTCAAGGATGAAAAAAGTCGTGAGCAGTCGTTTAAATTTCCGTAAGTATGTAATTTGGTCACTGGTGCAAGTTTTAGTAAATTTTTATTTTTTTATCGCAGGGCATGACGTACTTTAATCTTAAAGGGGAAGCGTAGCCGTGAAGGTTGTCCAAGAAATTTTTCGCTCCGTAGGGTGAATGACTCGACGAAATCAACGTTCTCGATCGATCGAGTTTGCAAGGTACTACCTGACCTTGCCATTTTATTGCCGAAGGACGATGATTGACGCGAATACTTCCCACTCTAGTTGTACCCCTACTATTTCGCTCGAAAATGACATAAAAGCTATGGATTCCCGAATGATGGGTTATTCGGGAGTGAATCGGACGAGTTGCCTGATGCAATAAATTCTTCCTACGAAATGTAGAAGTCACGACCTCGTAACCGAAGACATTCTTATAAGGTTTAAAAAACTAGAATAGAGCCTTTACAATTCGTTCTGTACAAATTGAAGAAGATGATTTCGAGAATACAGAGCGATTTTGAATATAGAAAAAAATATATCTATCTATTATAATACAAGTGATAAGTAATATCGATGCTTTTTTACGGTGATTGATTTACTTTAAAAACTGAGTAATATTTCACAAAAATTTATCATGTAAAAATTTTCTGAAACTTTTTTTGCAAAAAGCAATTAAATTAAATTGCATTTATATTATAAAACTTACACATGTAAGGGGAATTTAATTTTATGGATTTAAAATACGAAGAAAATTATAAGTTCTTCTAAATTTTATTCTTTTTTTCGTCGAAAGTACAATTTTTTAAATATTTAAGCTTGTTTATTTATAATACAATATTTTATTATGAAATTTATTTTAAAGGTGTTACATAGAAAATAAATTGGAAAGTATTTAAAAATTTCGAAAGTATAGATAACGAGTACTATGGTCGTAAAAATATTAAATAGAATGTAAATTTTTGAATAATAATATATTAATTTAAAAAAAAATTATTAACGATAAAATAATATTTATTAAACCGATTTACCAAAAAATAATATTTATTATTTAAATCGATAATATTGTGTAAAATATTATTTGTATAAAAAGACGAATTTCATACGACGCGGATATTATTTTCTGAAACATGAAATAGTTTAACAGTTTCTTCACGACCTATAAAAAAATGCATTTAAATCCATTAGTTCTGAAAACATCCAGGGAACTTACTAAATGCCTTAAAAATGGGAAAGTCTACCAAGAAAAATGGTTCGCTCGAAAGAAAAACGAACGCTAACCGAAAAAATTCACTCCACTCTAGGAAGGATTTCTTTTTCCAACGCTACCAACCGACTCCTATCCGTACGCGTATGTTTCCGACACTGCCGAAAACTAGCCTGCTATCTTAATGCATGCGACAGAGGAAAGAAAGTAGAAGCAGAGGAGAATGACCGATGCTTTTACGCTCGATAAAGCAGGAGAAGGTCTCTAAGTATCACCCAAAACTGCTCGAGACTTTTCTCTTCCGCCTCGATTTCATTTACCGGTGTCACCGAAGAACTCGGTTACTTACTACTTTGCACATGCCTCGCGCAAAGTAGTTTATTCCATCTACTTAAAATTCCGCTAGAGCCGAGCTTCTTCGAGTTACGGCATTTAAATTTTAAATGACAATATAAACCCATATCGCGTAATTTTATAATCGATGACTTGGCGACTAAATCAATTTATTACAACGTCGCAGTTACCAAGTACACATACCAAGGATACGTTCTTTTTCAGTAGGAAATAAAAATAAAAATAAAAATTCGCGTCAATGATTCGAATTACGCTAAATAGATATTTTCGCGCGAGCGTAGCAAGTATCTCAAGTAGCAAAACAATTTGTTTCGAAGTAAAGAGGAGAACGCGTCTATTGAATAATTCCGAGTGACTTATCTTTTACCGCGACTTAAATCAAATTAAACTGGAGTAAACTCGAATCACTGATACGTCGGAGTAATGCTTTTATATATTCTTATTCGGCATTCGCATAATTCATTCGATTCAAACTTATGTACAAGCATTTCGTATTCTTCGACGTACTTTCGGATTAATTTATTTATGCGAAGACCAAGAAAAAGATATCTTGGAAAACTATCGGTGTAAATGACAAGTACGAAATTAATCGACCTATTTTTCATTGAAGTTTGCAGTTTCGATAACCTCGCGCGCATCGGTTCGACGAAATATAATCGAAATTATTACTCAAACTTCTCGTAATATTCGAGCGTTCTTAATCAAAGTAATTGTATTTGCGCAAGATAAAAACAGAGCCGAGCGCACTTCTCCCCTCGAATCTTCATAAATCTATCGAAACAATTAATCTCTCTTTTCGCCTTTAATAACCGTCCAAAGCAGCCCCGCGGTATTCCGCCGACCAAATCGTAAACGCAAACTAACGGCGGGGGGAAGAAGTAACGTTCTAAATCAATGACGGCTTTTAAAATACTTGATTTACGAGCCTCGTCCGTCTTCGATCGCGGCCCTCGGAACACCGCCACGAGTTCGGACGCATCCTCCGCGGTTCTCTCTTTACAGTCAACCGAGCTCGCGACACCGCACCCCCGAGTCGCCGTCCCCGTAGTCGTATATTTTTACGAGCGCTCGCGGTCCAGACCAACGATGCGACGGCTCTTCCGCGGGGCGCCGGAACAAGAGGTTTGACCGCCGCAATAAACAACATTAACTATTGCCTTTATGGTCGCGGGGAGCCCGGACGGATTACGAGTCCAAATAAACCCTCGAGACTCCTCCTCGAGGCAAGCGCAACAAAGACTCCCGGGGTCTCGCAGTGCACAGGAAGTTCGCTTCGTTCCTCGGCTCGTCAATTCTGAATTTTCGGACTGGCCCGGAAGCGAGCGTCCATCCTTTTTTTTTTCTTCTTTTTTTTTTGGAGTCGGACTCGCACGGTTTTCTTGCTTTCGGAGAAGTTTAACGAGCTCGAAATCGTTTTCGATGCTAGTGAAATTTAGCGAAAACAAACCCTGGATACTTTGGACACAATGTTTTTAGACTTATCGGGATTTTAGCTTTTACTTTTCCTTTAAATTGTCGATGTGTACGCGGTAGTTAAATTTACTGATTTTTTCTGCTATTCGGAGAATTAGTTAATACCCTATAAAATACGAAGTTTCCCTGAATTTTCTGCCAAAACACGATCGCTACTTCTTTACGATCTTACATCGACGCTGTTTATTCCGATAACTTTTAAGAATATTTTATTCGCAATTTCAGAACGCGACGATCGAAAAAGCAATTCGATCGTCGACTATATATATATTGACCTACGCCTTTTTTTTATTCGAACGTGTACGGCATTATTTTTTAACTCATAATTTTAATACGATCAACGGCTTTTATTTCGAAAAATTTTCAGCTTCGGGAAAATCACCCGCCTATTCGTCTTATCCATTGATTTCGCGAACGACGATACGATTTCAGTTTTTCTCTTTTTTCTTAAATTGAAACGATACTTATGGCTACGGTATTTATGATAAAATTAAATTTGCCGAGAGTATCTTGTTGAATATAAAAAATAAAGGTGGATTTCCACCGAAAAATACCGCCTTTGAATTTAACGACTTCAAAGCTGAGATTTACGGTAATTTCTACGTTGCGAGAAGAGTTTGAAAGTTATACGAAAATAACGAACGAGGCGTTGCTGTATCGAACTTGGACGTAGTCGGATCAACGTGCTCTTGTAAATCTCGTAGGTTGGCTAAATGCAGGCGCAAGTTGCTTAGCCTGAAACGCAGCGAGTGAAACGCCGGTTTCGGATCACTGTGCTCGGAGAGGCAGTCGCGGAGACAGTGATAAACTGCGGAGAAAATAAACGACGTGGTTGGAACCGCTGGAAGACGGCGGGTGCATCATCTAACGGAACGAGACGGAGTATGAAGGTCGCGAGAACGCGGTGAGACTGTAGAGTAGTAAAACAGAGAGAGATGGAAAGAGAGTGGAAAAAAGTGTGTACGGTGAAAGTAAAAAATTCCGAGGAACCGAGAGAGATTTAGATATTGTATTTACTCTGGAAACACGGATTAAGGAACGCTAGGTATACCGAATTATATAGCGAATATACCGAGGAATAAATTTAATCGTTAAATTGGACAAGTGTCGTTGGAACCGTGTATCCGACATATAATTAATGAGCGTATTTTTGGAATCTAAAATATGGGAAAATTACTTAACCACGAACGTAGACTGATTCGATTCCTTGTAAGGATAAGCTTTTCTTTTGAGACGGAACGTAAGGAATGCTCGTCATTCCTTAACGATACAATGAGGTAATTATTTTTTCGGACTCAAAAGGCAGCTCGGAAAGATACTCGCGCGTCGCTTTCAGCGAACGGAAGATAATTTTATTTTAACTGGTGAGTCAGCGATTTTTCTCTTTTAGAATTTTCGAGAAAATAATATAACGAGTGAATTATAGAAAGAAAAATTTAGAAAAATAAATCGCAAGGACAATAATATAAATAAAATGCACAAAATATATAATAGAGTAAGTGGATCCAACGGACGGAGAATAAAAAATGAAAAATGAGTCGTGGCGCATGATAAAGAAAAAAATGCAAGGAAAGGCGATAGGAAGAGGCGATAGATAAGAGGCAGGAAATAATACCATTGTTTTAGCAGTCTCTAATTTACTACTACACATCCATAATGCATTGGGACTCTCCCTTCCTCTCTATCTTCCACTGTCTCTGTTATAAACCTTATCATTCTTTAATCACCATCATCGTGTTATCCGCTGTCTATCCTCTTTCTTTTCTCTTTTCATTCAACCAACATTCGTATCTATATACAGCTGTAGATTTAAACCTATAATATTGTACAATTAATCAGTTTTCGTTTTATATTTTATTTTTTTAATTCTTAATCTATAAAACTATTTTTATAATTTTATTAGCTTTTAGTAATTTTCTTAACCTTTTTAAATTTATAAACAATTTTCTCAAACTAGAAGATATGCACGAAATTTCTACCTACAGATTATCTATTAGAAATAAAAAAATTCAAAAATTAAATATTATTGAGATGCTCTAATTACTATTTTTTTAAGTAATAATCTAAATAGAATTATAGAACATTTTATATCTATCTGTGTAAGTTCATCCATTAAAAATAAAAAAATTAACTTAAAATACTTCGAAACTGAAATAAATCTTATTCAATTTCTAAATATTGTAAAATTTTTCACTATTAATGAATCTTGCGATCATTTTCCTAAAATATCGCATAAAAATTGAAGAAATCATTTTACTGCGATAAATATTACATTATATTTAAAACTTAGTTAACAAGTACTTAATAATACAGTATAATCTGCTTCTTATATATAAGGTCGTTATTCATTTTGAATATTTGATAAACTTGTAATTTTATGAATTTTTTTAGATACTTTATGTAATATTATTGATTTTATTTTAACATAATCTTATATAAAATTATTACATATATTGTAAATTTAACATAAAAAGGTGAATTGATTTTAAATAAATTACGATATAAGAAGAAATTCACTTAATTTTTTAATATACAAGTCTAAATTTATTTGTTAGTTTCTATAAATAATATTTAGTTTTGATCCAAAAATTTTAACTTTTAAATATTTTGACATTTCATCAAACATATACTATTAAATAAAAATATTTCTAATTATTTTATACAATTTTTATTATTTAATATAATTTAATTAATATAAGATATAGGGAGTAATATTTTAAGATAAATTTTTAATGATAAAGTATCTAAATATGCTATGACTTTTATTAAATAAATTCAATATACTTTCTAATAATATTTCAAGATACTCCTTTGAAAGTAATTAATATAAATTTTCTTACTATTTTTTAAACAAGTATTCCCAAGAACTATAAACTATTCGTTGACATTATTATTTTTTGATTTTTTTTAAAGTAGTATTTCTTCTATGTTACGTAAAATTTATTTAAAAAAATACAAATTCAATAACGATTACCATTGATGAAATATTATTAAATTAAATAACTAAGTTGCTTCAACATGTAAATATTAGCAGCATTATTTTTTGACAAGAAGTTATAATTTTGAATGTTGAAATAAGTTGTAAGTTAAAAATATAAGTATAAAACTTATTATTGAAAAAAGAAACCTGTTGTGCACGACGTCATTAATAAAATTTTTCTTTACGTATCAATTTTAAATGAAATTATATAATCAATTTTTTAAATTAAAATAAATTATATAATAAAAAGAATAATATAAATTAATTTAAATATATTATTAGCTAATCTATTTTCAATACAAAATTTTATAATAAATTATTGCAATTCAAACTTCAAACTAGGATAATAATATTTTTCATACGAATTTTTTTGGTGTGAAAAAATATCATTCATTTATATTACATACAATATATATAAATTAGATTTATAATAATTTATTATGATAAAATTTATAAAATCTATAAAAGATTTATTTCGTCTAACACTTTAATTTAACTATTTATGGGTTTGTTTCGGAAAATTTTGTAAAAGAAATATAAATTATTGAAATACAATAAATAAATATCAAATTATACGAGTTGTTCAAAGAGTACTAATTATTTTTGGTTAGTATGATAAAGACCTCGATTCTTTCATTCGATAATGCCAAAATTAATGTAAAGCAACGGTTACATTTGGTTTATATCAATCGGTAACCAAAGGTTATTGCTTCGAACTCTCGCTTTTTTCTAGGTTACACCCTTTTACTCATCAATTTTGTCTGTTATCTTTGTACGTGGTATAGACTAACAACATGGATGAGAAAAAGAGACAGAGAGAATGTACAAAAGATCGAGTCCAAGTGATATTTCTTTTGTTTTTGCGGTAAACCGAGAAAACTGATTAGAACGTAGGGGTGAATAATTTGTGGTTGAAAGATAATTAGATATCAATAACGGCTCATCAGTCCGGAATAGATAATAATTTCGATCGTTGCAATTTTTTCTTATCTATATCGGTAATTTTAAAGTAATGGAAAATTGAAGAGAAATTCGAATACTTATTTTTTATTATCTGATTTCTTAGCTTAGTTAAATATGTTTTTACAAATTTCACAATGTGATTTAAGACGTTATCGCTAAAAATGAAAGCGCAATGCGCAATAGTCAACAGGTTTCGAACGTAGCTAGGATCGACGTATCTCCGTAAAATATATCTTTGAGATATCAATAGCAATCGCAAAAAAAAGAGAATCGAGTAGATTCGTGTCTGGAAAGCAAGAATAATAGAATAATAGAATAATAGAATAATAGAGAATTGCGTATAATCTTGTAGGAAATTAAAGAAAGAAAGATAGCATCGAGCGAAGGATCCATTTTTGAAATGAAATTTCGCGCAAAGGCGAGAGATTTCACAGAAGTAAGTACACCGAATTCTGTCCCCGTGGAAAGATCGGAGAACGAGGCAACGAATCGTTCGCAGCTGCCAGTGCGCAAGAAAAATTAGAGAAAGCGATCCTTCCCGTTCCCTTTGTCTTCTCTCGGCCGACGTACACGCAGTCTCGCGCTTTTATATATTTCGACTGTAAAATAATAAAAAGGAAAAGCAGGGAACAAGAGCATTAAAAAAGGAAAGGCCTTTGCAGCGAGAACGACGGCAACAGTCGCAGCGACTGACTACGGAATTGCCAAGCGTGGAGGTACGAGCGGAAGAACAAGGGAGTATTCATTACCTAATGTGCCGGCGCCAGAGCCGCGTGTTTCTACACGCCCTTCGTGTTGCGTCGCTTCCTTTCGCGCAT
This sequence comes from Dolichoris vasculosae, assembly GCA_018907195.1. Lineage (NCBI taxonomy): Eukaryota > Metazoa > Arthropoda > Insecta > Hymenoptera > Agaonidae > Dolichoris > Dolichoris vasculosae. The sequence goes on from JACCHY010000003.1 coordinate 6,610,461, forward strand.
GCACAAGCTCGTTACGCAGAGCTTACCGGCATTGTCTTCTCCCGAATCCCCGTCCTTCTCCTTCTCGCCCTCTCTATCTCTTTTTCGATTACTTACTAACTCCCTCGTTCAATCTTGTTCCTTCGCATTTGCGCGCCTAACCTAACCTCGACTTTCCTATTTTCCTCTCTGTTCCTCTACCTCTATCCCCCCTCTCTTATCTTTCCCCATCGCGTACACTTTTTTCTAAATTTTATACGCTAACACATTTATTTCCTATATCTCTCTTATTTTTCCGATCTTTATTATTATTGGTACACGTGCTTCGATTAGGCTCTTTAGTTTTGGTAATCGGTTACCTTTTTAGTACTTTTCTATTCATTAATAGCCTATTTCAATGAACACGCGTTTAAAAGACAAATTTTCTTTTTGACGCATAATTTTATTCGAACGCGTAATTTCCCTTTTTATGTATTAAACTTGTATTTATAAATTCTGATGCAGCAAAATTATATATTCTGTCTTTTTGTTGTTAATGGAATTGTAGAGACTCTTTGGAGTTTATTTGCTTGCGATCTAAAATTAGAATAGTGATTTGAAATTGACTGAAAACTTTATCTTCCAATCTAATTCTCAGTGATATCAGCATTTTGTTTGCATTCGTTTCTAATTTTATGCTATGATTATATTTTCAATTATAAAACTTTTACGCTTCTTTCGTCTAAACGTAACGTTTATAATTGAATTATAATTTACTATACGTGTATAATTTATTATAAGTGTATTTATCAACTTAATTTTAAATTACCGATATATAAATTTATTGAAATTATGTTATCTTTTCGTTACCTCTTCGTATGTTATGTAATTAATTTTACGTAAGCAATAAAAAAATACTTAAATATTTTATTTTTTCTTAAATGCTCGAAACAGTAAATATTATATTTGAAAAAAAATATCGTATTTGTATCAATTTTTATCGAATAAAATATAAATAATTTGTTTAAATGCGTTTATACTGATTTTGGTATTAATTATTGATATTAATTTTACAGGTTATAGCGTTAGATAAAATATCTTTTAAATTATTATTTTACATTATTATTTTCTTTACTATAGTTTTTTAAACAATTTTTTAATAAAAATTATTATTGGATTGTTTACTATATCAATAATTATCCGAGTTCTAATCTTTTACTTTACTTTCATTTTTTTCCAGTTATTCCAAAATGTTATCTTAATTTTTACCTTAACTCATTTTCTAGAAAATCTAAACCTAAAGGCCAATTTCATGGAGGTAGTCAAAAGTAAAGATAGAACAAATTGCTTCTGAGCCAGCGATTTATTCACTTACATCTCCCCCATTTTCTCAACTACTTCTTACTCGAGTTTTCTCTCGCTGATTTTCACTCTCATTCTTCATCGTTCTGCTTTCGCTCCACTTTGTATGTCCCTTATGCTTTTTGCAGACATCGCCAAGTCTTTTGTCTCTGTCATATTATGTGTCTTTCTCACTGTCTCGTTAGTTTTCTTCTTGCTTCGATGCGTTAATAGTAGTGCGAGCTCTCCGTTGAATTGTTATGGTATTTGTTTTGTCTTTTTCTCTCGCTTACTCTTTCAATCTTCATGCCTATGGATGTGCTCGGAAAGTCTGGAACTTTGGAAGCATTGTATTACGTCTACTCAACTGTAGAGTTCGAAACAGTTTATTTATTTAATCGAGGTTGATTTAATAATGAGAAATAATATATTTTCAACCCGTTTTTGTGTTTATATTTCATTTATTATAATCAAAAGTTTATTAGATCGTGTAAGATCGTGTAACCAAATATACCGAAATTTTTGTCTACTTATAAATTATAAAATATTTATTTGCGTTCTTCGATCGTTACAATATATAAATCTCAGCTTATTAATATATGTATAAAACAGATATTGTATTATCGAATTTCCATTAATTTTGAGTTCGTAACTGTCCGAAATTTAATTTTTTTATCGTAAATAATCATTACATTTAAAAGCAGCTTTAAACAAATCCGTTGATTTTATAAATTTAATCGTATAAGTATAGAGTATATACTCGGAAAAAATTGAAAAAATAATATCACAAAATAACGATGATTTCACTTATTTTTCATTTTGGAAAATTATATATAATTTAGAATTACATGTGCACGTAAATAAGAGTATAAAGATTTAAATATCGATATGAATTAAATTTTCAAAATTAATCAAATATAAGATTCAAATTAAACGATATAAATAATTGAGCATACTGAAAAAATAAGTACCGTTAATTTCTACTAATAATATATCTAAATAGTTATATTTTACATAATAATATTGTACCAAGTTCTCAAAATAATTTGGAATCCATATAGAATCAACTACTAAAAGGAAAAAGATAAAGGTTAAAAATTGTACAAGTAATTTAAAAACTATGCGCAAGAACGATCTTGAATTTAGTGCATTGTTTAAAATTTATCAATAAAGTGTTACAGCATGCCAATAAAGCCCACAGAATTGGTTGTTTTTTATGAGTTTTTATCTTGCGAATCGCAGATTGACTCGATCGGTAAACCTTTATTACGAACGACGTAACGAATATCCATTGCATGCGTACTCAAGACTTAACGAATTTACGTTCCAATCCTATCACGGCATTCTCCTGCAACGGTGCGATAAAATCGCATCGGTAATCCGGTGGGTGGACGCGATTGTTGTATCAGCAACGACACCTTCTATTCGCAGTTTGCTAGCTTGCCGAGCACCTTAACGCAAAGCAAAGCTGACGCGTGGCCTGCCTCCGAGTGCAACCCTGGCCGAGTCATCCTAGCTCTGTTGTCACCTGCATAATTAGGTGGAATCCGCATCAGAGCCCCGATTGCGATTGACGAGAACATTGACAGCTTTAGTCACGAGCGTTATTGATAAAGCTCCCGCAGATTCTCTCTCTCCCTCTTTCTTCTCCTCTTCGCTGATAATCAACCCGATCTTCTTCAACGTGTTACTGTAGTCTAACGATACCGGGGACGCGTATCGCCGCTTTTCACAGTTGCGACCGTAAACTTCTCTCTCCGCTTACCGTCTACTTTTCCATTTTCTCGGACCTTCTTTTATTCTTTAGCCTTTTCTTTACCGGTTTTTTTTATTAAATCTACGAGACGATCGATCCTTTGCTAAATACGCTATTTACGTTGTTTGAGTAGATTTATTTCCGTTCGGAGAAACGAATCCAAATCAAAAGTGTTATTAATTATGTGTTAACTTTGTAATACTTTATTACAATTATTATCAATCGCAATTAACCGATGAATTTTGATCGCCCAAATTTATTTTACATACTATATTTTTCTTATACAATTTATTTTTGACGTATCGCTTTTGTTATTGATAATAATTTTGCAGATCTATTTGTACTTGATACAAAGACACTTGATACAAAGTACTCGAAATCCACTTTTTTCATAATCTTCATAATCTTGTTCCTTTCGTATTATTTATATCCTTTTCCAAATAAATGACATTTTTTTTATTAATTTTCGGATCTTACCGTAACAACCTTTATCAGAGATATATTCCATTACCATCCATATCCATCGCTATTTGTCGACCATCTCTATATGCATTTCGCTTTCTGTCAGCCTTTGTCTCCTTTCGTTGTTCATGACGTACATGATGACAGTTGTACGCGGAGAACAACAGACCGTTAGGTTAGTAGAGGGGACGACACCCCTCGTAAACCCGTCGGATTACAGTCGGTGCAATTAAACGTTCCGACATTGTACTTAGTGACAACTGTCGATCGATCTGCAGTCCACCACAGTATTTTGTCTCTTTCGTTCTTGCATAGTCCAATGTATTTTGTAGTTACTACGTTATCTTCTCGTTCCGCTCCATTTTTCTCTTAGTGTTAATATTTTCAGCTTTTATAAAGGCATCTAAATGAAAGATAAGAAGAAAGAAAAGCGCAGTTATGAAAGTCACTACGGAAGGAATTTGATAACTCGATTAAGTTGCATTTGGTTCAATGGAAATACTTTTTAATATATATATAGGATATATTTTTATATTCGAAATAATGCATATATTATTTTGTATTATTTTAGTATTGCTTGTATTCGTAAAAATAAAAATTTCTATTTATATGGGTAATAATAATTTAGATTTTGTTTAAGGAAGAAAAATAATTCATGTAACTCTTCTTTGATTATTAAGAGAAATTATATATTAGAAATTAAAAATTAATTAAATACGTATATTTACTAAATATTTTAATTTTTTTATTATTTTATTTGATTTTTAGTCAGTTTAACTCGGTAAAAGAATTTTATTACCTAAATTTTTTATTTAATATATTATGAAATAATAATAAATATCTACATAGTTTCATATTTGTAGGAATAAATCAAATTTATTATAAAAAGAATGAAAGCAATTAAAAAACTATTCGAGAAACAATCTTATATTGATTTCTAAAAATAAAATAGTCGCAAAAGTAAATATTTTATTTCAAATATGTTCCAATTTCAAAGACCAAACGATTCTAGTTTATTTATTTTTTAATTATCAGAGACAATAATCGAAAGATTATTGTTCATTTTATAACTTTATAAATTGGACTAAATTTATAATATTATTTGTTTTATTTCACATTAAACTGAAAGAACTGTCATAAACGAAATAAAAATTGAGAATTATAATTTAATAATTGTAACGGTAATTCTATTTTTTAATCACAATTAACCTTTTTTTTACGATATTACATTATTTATATTATATTTTCAAATATTTCATAGTATATTATGAAACATAATTCACCTTAAAATTGGGATAATAATTAAACAGTTTACGTATAATTAAAAATGCATTGTATAGGTTAAAAATCATTAAACACCTTGTAGCTAACCAATAAAAAAACACCTTGTAGCTAACCAATAAAAAATTGTCAAAATTTTATATAAAAATGATATCTCGAGAACCTAAAAATATAGTTTAGCTTATATCAATAATTATTAATTGCAAAAAAGAAGAAGTTTGATGCTCGAATAAAACAATTTAAGCACAAATGATATTTACCGTTTTATATTGCTAATTTTAGAAAAATTAAACGAATATACATTTGCCATTCCCACAATATGTTCGATTATATCGGTTAAAATGAATAATCTAATACCACCACGCACCTAATATTAACCGGAGGCGGTATAAAAACGTAAAAAAAATAAGCGGTGGAGTTTTTTTTTTATCCTCGAATTGTCGATACCCGCGTCGCCTACGATTCGGTAAGGGCAGATCGACGATTGTCCTCGGAAGGGTGGATTGACGCAAACATTAGTTGGAGCTACGCTGAGTACTTGGGTACTCCGAAAAGGGCGGATTGTATATCGTCGAAGAGACGATGTTCCACGTTACTCGACATCTCCCTTCTACTCCCTTCCGGATTGATGCATTTCGCTTTTATCCTTTCGGATAGACCTGGAGCGCACCAATCAGGCTCTCCTTTCTTTCTTGTCTCTCCTTTTCGTTTGTCGGGTTGCGACGGAGTCTGTCCGTATCCACAGGTATGTACGAAGCCAAAGAGAAACGAAGGTACCCCAGGATTGTACATCCCTGCGCGTATCGAACCTTTTATGAAACGTTAAAATAAATTCTTTTCTCGAATATACGACTATTGTATAATTAATTTGTACCAGCAAATGAATTTTGCTAGTCGTGGATTAGGCTTTATGGTTTTTCGATGTAAGCGATAGTTAAAGATTTAAAAATAGTACTTTATAATCAAATTGCTCGATTTATATTTTTCATTTAACTAAATTTAAAGAAATTCTAACAAAGCCAAAACTTTAAAATAATACTTATGAAAGGTTTTTTAATATTATTGTTTAATTAAACTGAAATATTTTATATATATAGATTGAATTAAATATTAATTAACATTTACTATATTTATTGAACTTTTTTATTCGAGTGCAACGGATAAAAGAATTAGCAAAATATATAACAGAAGTTGAAATTTATAAGATAGACTGGTAATAGGTGGAAATTATGTCACATTGAAAACGATACACATAGCGAAAAGGAATCCTTACTTTTAAAAGGAGTCGAGCTTTCCCTCATTGAAGAGCAACGTTTCGCTTCGTCACTATTACATTATCCGAATTTTTAGGTCTTCGTGCCCGAGGGAATTCAAATATGCAAAGCTTAATGCTTAGAGGGTCGGACCAGGTCAAAGTCGTTGAATTTAACGAGGAAGCGCTCATCGAAATCCGAGAAGACAAATAAAAAGTGTAGGGAAGGGCTGAAGGTGGATGAGAATTTAACGAACGATCTTCAATTCGACGATTTGTTGCTCAAATTCAAGAATAAAATATTGGCATCCATCAAAATAATCTTTTAACCATGCTATTGATAATAGTATGAGTCATATTTTTAGAGTTGGATTTACTTTCTCCTCTTATATATATTTATATATATATCATTCATAAAATCACTTAAATATATGATGTTATGTAATAATCCACTTTATAAATCACTGATATTTTTTATTTTAAAGAATATTATTACAAAAATTAATAACAGCGCAAATTTTTTTGATTACTCACGTTTTTTTAATAATTAGTTAAAAATGTTGTAACTGGGTCTTTAAAAATAAATATTATTTTATATATAAATATTATTTCTATCTTCCAAGTTGATTTAATCGAATTGCATACGTGAATATTATAATTAATTAGATAATGAATAATAAAAAATTATTCGAATACGCGAGTCAATGATTATTTCAACTAATTTTCTCAGTTGTTTTGCGATTATTTAAAATAATTTTCAAAATATTATTATTAATTAATATACCTAATCGAAAAAAATTAGAGAAAACAGTTGTAATAAATCCAATATAATTCCAAATGAAAAACAAGAGTTGTCCTCTCATTTTCTTTTTCTGCTTCTCGTTCTCGCACTTTACAACGTACAATATCTTTTTCAAATGTTAAAATACTTGGTCTTTCTCTCAGCTTTCCCGTTGTTATAAATTCCAAGAGCATTCGCGTATTCTCCGGTTGAAAGGAGAAATGGAACTCTCGCGAGGTCCTCGGATATATTCAAGTGAGTGTCTCGTCGTGGAGGACGATGAAGACTATCAGGATGCCGTCATAGCGACAATTGCGTTTAATTATCAGGAAAATACGCTCGGCTAGTAACTTCATCTTCTCTTCTTCTTTCGCCATTCCGTCTCGCTAGAATTTTTTTTCTCTAATTTCTTTTATCTCGCGTATATATCGTCTGTGGCTGCTTTTATTATTTTTTTTTGGCAGCAACTTGCAGCTTTTTATATAAGAGCTGCTGTTTGTTAAGGCGTGATTTCACGATTCTTCAGAGGCGGAGGAGAAATGGTGAAAATATGCTTTAGAAAAATGACGAAAACGTGTATACGAGAATTCCTGCTTTTACTCATAAAATAACGCATTTAAGGTTGTTCGAGGAAAATGAGTAATCGTTGCGTTTAAGGTGTATTTTTCATTATTTATTTTTTGTCATTTCTCAATCGACGTAATATTTATTATTTGTTCGTAAATATATAATCGAAGCATTTTTATTATAAAAAAATATAATACCATATCAGAATACGCTGCTAATGCAAAATAATATTAATATTCTACGACTATTTGCTAAATTATTATGCATTTAATAGAAGTTACCAAATTGCGAAACTTCAGTTCAAGTGACATTGCGGTAAATTAATTTTAATTTACGTTGCGAGAGGAAACGAAGTCGTAGATATATATTCGAAATGCTATCATTTTATCTAATTTCATTCATCAGCGATAAAATAATTTATTTTTCATTATTTGTAAGAAAACATTTGCATTTCCATATCATTATATATACGCCAGTGATTTATGCAATAAATATCAATATTACTTAGTTCTTATCCATAATTTACATAACTTTTTGATAGCTAGTTTTTTTTTAATCGAGAAGGTGGAAGAGGTTAGAGAATGGATTAGTAGAAAAATAGAGAAAGGTATAGTTAAAGGTGAAGGAAGCTAGAAAACGAAGGGTTAAGGTCAATCGATAGCTGGTCGTGTTTGCCTGAAGCCATGATGATACTTTCGTTTAACTTCCCCTATAGGAAGTAGATGACAAACGGACAAACGAAAGATGATACTTTCGATCAAGTTTCCCGGTACGAAGTAGATGACAAACGGGCAAACGGAAGATAGGAAATGGAGGAGTGACAGAGAGAAAGAGATACGTAGAGCAACTCTTATAGGCGGAAGGAATCACAGTGTAGCACAAGAGTGGCATTTACGAATGGAATGACGTTGAAACAAAAATAAAAGAGAGTAGAACGACAGTGAACAAGAGATAGAAATACGCTGATAAATACATTATAAGAAAAAGACTTGGAGAATAATGTCTGGATAACAAAAATTATAGGGTAAAAGCTGAACTGAAAAAGAAGGGAGAATACAAACTTATATATGTATGACATTTTACGTTATTCATGGAAATATAATGTCTAATAACTATTATGGCTATGTTATTTCTTGCATTTATAACTTTGATAATACGATATGAAGAACGATTCAAGTAAAATATTCAGTAAGTAATAACATGAAAATCGAATTTATATAAGTTTTGGAAGGTAATGAGGCATAACTTTGTTTTGTCCAGTGTATTCTATTTCTTATTTTAAAAATAATTTTTGTATTAGTATATTTTTATTTCTCGGATTGATACGGTTTACTACAGCGTATTGTTCTATAGCAAACAATAACAAATCTTGTTACAAGAAAGAAATCTTGTCGTCTTCTATATAATGTAGTCTTTTTTTAAGGCATAAATTAAAAAAATAACCAGCTATTTTATTTAAGAAAACTTTGAAGACCATTTTTAAAAATATTTATAACTTTAAAATTATATTTAAATATAGTATTACAAGAGCAAAAGAAAAGAAAAGAGGAATTGAAAAATCTGAGAGAAATAACGAAAATAACAAGAATTCGGTTGCAAAACTAAGCCCTTCTGCACTTTCGGGTCAATATAAGAAGTTTACGAGAAAGACTAGTACGAGATGGTTGCTTTAATATTCTTATCTATGTTGTAAAGTTATATCAGACCGAATCAGCGAAGAAACTTTTCTCTCGTCTCTATACTGTTTCGCCTTTCCCTTTCTGTATTTTAGTTATATAACGCCATTGAATGTGGGTGGGCACTTAATTCACATCTACTTCAGTCTTATATGTACCTCGTGTATACTTCATATCTTTGATCCAAAGGTCGATTAACTTTATTATTTTAAGATTAGAAAATTTTCCCATGTAACTATAAGTTTAAACTTTGACTAGAATACAGAAAAGAAAGAAAATGGATCAGTTTGTTTTTTGTTTTTTCGTCTTTATTATTTATTACTTTTATTTTACTTCCAGAAATTTTTGTATTTTCTTAAAATTTTTCTCGCATTGTCAGAAGTTTTATCGTTGTCGAAGTTTAGTAGGTGAAGTTATGGAATACGAAATAAAAAGAAGCATGAATTTAAAAGCACGTCGATCAAAGAATGTATATTCATTTAAATATTTGATAAATGAAAAATGTATAATTAAGAATAATATTATGGTGTATTTTTCTTAATTATAATGTATTAAACTTTAATCATTTACGTTCATTATTCCTTCAATGAAATGTTTTTTGTTTATTACATATTTTCTTTCACTCTTTTTTCCTGGTAATCTTTTTTCATTTTTTCTCCCCTCTTCATAAGCTTCAAAGATCATATGATTCTTCGAAGCTATTTCACCGGATCCTGAACAGCGATTTCAATGCCACATTTTGTATCAAGATATTTTTATGATCACACGTGAAGATGTGGATATTTATGTTGATTGTTGGACTAGATATCTAATTTTTATTCTTTTGTTTATTTGTTTTTCATTTATAGTTTTTAGGCATTTGTCAACAGCTTTTAATCGTTCGTTCTGATTTTAACCGAATTTATTTTCATATTTTATTTCGGAAGAAATAACTTGAAATCATTAATATTGATTTGTAAATAATACGTCTTTTAATAATTCAATTGATAAATAATCGATAGCGTTTATCAAAAAAGCAAATTGATAGGATTTAGGTAATATGGAATGTCGATGAGAATGAATTTCAAAATTATCAGGATACGATAGACATTTTTTTAATAGAGTTGGTCTTTTAACTCCATTGAAGTTATGATATATTATTAGTTAAAAAGTAGTAAATTAATTGTACACTATAAAAAAGAGTAATTATTTAATTTTTAATTATTTGTCCAATATAAATAATAATGTAATTAAAACTACTTTATTTAGTGTTTAATGGAAAAACATTTCATATAATTAAAAATACAATAATTGGCATAATTATGCTATTAAAAGAAGAACAAATATAATAAAGTATCTGTCCTCGTTTAATCCTAATTAAACATTTTTATGTATTATTTACGTATATTTAGTGATCTTCGATAACATTTTTAACAAATGAAGAAGTATAAAATTAATTTTTTATTGCTGTGATTGTCTTAATTATTCAATATAATTGTCCAGTAGAAAAATTTAAATTCTAACCCTATTAATTTTTTAGTTTATTATTAATAAAAACGCGTTTTTAAATATATTTTTATAATACAGATAATTTATAAGTACAATACATAAAGTATAAGGGAGCGAAAAAAATTGATCTTAAGACGATACTAAATACCAATATTTTGTAGGTTGTACTTCAGTATTTTCCCTCGGGTGTGACCATAGTATTTAATGTCAACTCTTTGTTTCATTTTCACGCTCCTTCTTTACCCATTCTCTATTCTTTTTTCTTCTTTTTTTTCTTTTTTTTTCTTACTGTTTGAGTGAATTCGTAGTTACTCATTGCTTGTAAAACGAAATAGTCACGCTGTTAAAGTGACATCGGGATGTCGTTTTTCCATGGGGTGGTATCTACTCGATATATATACGTATACACCACATAAATGAAGTACGCCATGGATGCTTTAGAAAATACATGACGGTGACTTATGAGTAGTAAAGTCGTTAATTTTTAGTGAAAATTTTAGAGATAAAGACAAACATAGATACGAAGAGTTTAATTTCGAGCCATAGTTCTACATGCGAAAAATGAAGGCATCACGAAATATTCATCGTCGCAGCTGAAAACTCAATTAGTACGATGCCACGTTGCGGACTCTGCAATTAGTACGTTTGTACTTTACTTTTGCATGTTTTCTCTCTGTCTCTGTCTCTCTCTCTCTCTCTCTGTGTTTCTTCCTCTCTTCCTATTCCTGTCTTTCCGTGCAGTGTGTCCGATTCCATGAGGCTCAGCCTTCTTTCTTAAATTTCTCCGCCCCTTTTGATCTTTCTGGCCTTGTATTTACTTTAGCCCGCTTTTCTCAAACTTTTCAAGTCTAGCGCGGTTTTTGCTCTTTAATTTCACCATTTCACGATGACGATACTTTTTTCTCTCTGCGAATCCGGTTCTTTTCATTTCCTTTTAGCGTTATTGAGAACGAGTCTACCTTTAATACTTATTTACGAGCTTTTTTAAATAACTAATATTCGTCAAACTACAAATTATATCAAATTTATTCAAACGAATGTGAAATCAGAAATTTGAAGAGGGAATACAAGAACCCACAAACCAGATTCCAGGCCTCTTTTCCATTTGCGTTTATTCCTTAGAAGAAAGAATTCGTTTTGACTTTTCACGGTATGAGCAATTGCATATGGGTCACGGGTATTACTTTATTAAGGAGTAGTTACTTTGATATTTACATATATTTTCTTTTTTAAAGTTAGCTTTCCTAGTTGTATTTTCTAGTATCGGTATTATGGATTTTTTAATTAATTTTATTCCAGTCAACGTTTTAAATGTTTGATAATACAAACGATTTATAATTTTCTTCTAATCATACACACAATTTTTATATTAAAAGAATTTGAAATTTTCATACGAACATAATAATATTAAAATTTCATGATGCGAATTTATAAAAATTATTTATAAAATCTAAAAAGAAAATATAAAAAGCACTTAATTATTTTTCTAATCAAGTGTTTTGTACTGTATTCTGCAGGAGGTCGACAACATTTTAATAAACTTTTCTTTATAGAGAAATATATTTTTTCTTTTGCCGTTATGAATAGACTTGCACGCTTCATATTATTAACTCTGTAGAAGTAAAATATACACAAAAAAGACGAAAATGTGAATAACGTTGGGCACACATTTTCATGGAAATTTTTTTCGGTACTTACTTTACCACATTGTATAATTCAGTCGCGGTCCTGTAACTGGAAGGACCTTTTGAAATTCCAGATTCACAGCTTCTTCTATTCATCGTTATTCTTGTCGTTACTCATTTTTAGGAAAAATTCGCCGTTGCGAAAATTTTTCTTATTTACTTTTTCTTTACTCGATGTGCTTTATCGATTTTTTTTCTTGGCATTTTCTAGATATATATTTTTTGCTTCTTATTTGTCAATATCATTTATCTTGGCTGTCTCAATATTTTCTTTAATCTGCACGTTTATTCTATTTTCACAATTGTAGACTTTTCTCTTGAACATTTTTCTTACTTCTGTCTCGATTGAAAGTTTTGTAAGCATCTCAAAAAGCTGCAGCTTGGATGAAATTTCAAAACTTCAAAAAGTGTTTCCCGAAGTCAGACTTCGAAAACTTTCGTGCTGCAAGCAGTTCTGTCGATGAACTAATGATGGTCAGAATATCCGAGAACTACGTATAAAGTACTTTTTCTACTGGTTAACTTTTTATTTGATTTTCTTTAACGGAAAATTTGATTTTTTTCCGTAAAAATTATTTAAATTTACAAAAGTACTATTTGCTACGCGACTTTACCGTAATGCGTTGAAACAATCATTTATTACAATTGTAAATTATTTTACTCTATTGGTTGTATAATTTAACGTAATTTAAATAATCCGATCAATATTAATTAATAACGTTATCGATAATTGATCAAAGTGCCCTTAAAGTGCCCCATGCGTCATTTTTAAAAAAATTTCTGTCGTAATTTAATTCATTGGGTAATACAAATTTAGCCCGACGAATATTTTAATTTTCTACTTGGAATCTTACATTTGTATAAATTTTAACACAAATTGAAATTGCACAGAACAAAGTTTAGAATTTTCTCATTAATAAATATATCGAAAATAAGCTTTTTAATTATTTTAAATAAGTTTTATAATCGTATAAAAACTAGTTTGATACAAGTAAAATACTTACACGTATCGAAGTTTTTTAGTTTTTTAATTTAAAATTAAAATGAAAATATTTTCTATTTTTCTAGTATATAAAGAAAATGTAATTTTAAACGATTTACAATAGATTTTATGTACAATAAAACGCCCGGCAAGGCTATGAATAATTTGTAACGTTCGACCGTTGGTGTATTTCTCTTCTAGATATCGAAACGGATATCTTTGTTCCGCTCGCTACGTATTTTTACGTACATATTTAACGCTTAACTAAAATTTTAATTTCAGGATGATAATTTACTACAAGACGAAAAAAATAGGATTGTTTAAAGTGAGCGTGATTTGGTCTTAGAGCACAATATCCCTCTATTTTTTCGCTATTCCTTCTATATTTCTTTCGTCCTCTCGTTTTATCTGCACTCGCCCTCGCATGCACATGACGGAGAAGGTGTAATTTTCCGAGCGGACGTAATTCCGTTTGCTTCGTAAAGTTCAAACGACCCGAGCGTCCGCTACTGACAAGTGCGCACTCGCGTATATGCGCCTCTCATGTATATGTCCCTTTTTCTATCTTTTCGATCGAAGCCTGCGAATAGAAAAGCGCGAGTGAAAACCACTCGTACTGTACCGCACATACTTGAACGAGCGCGAAAAACTACCCGAGTGCATCGCGGTTCGCTCGCATTGTTCAAAACAGTTCCCTGTCCGCTGTATTTCTGCTTCCATCTGCGTTGTTTGTTCGTTTCGAGATGATAGAGACAAATGGAAAAGAAAGTCGACTACGGTTCATGTTTATGAATATTACATTCTTTATTCTATTTTTCATAACGGAATGTACTTTTAATTTTTAAATACTTAGCTGTGGAAAAATTTATATTATAATAACAAATATGTGTAACGAGTACAATCACTTTATAATTCGTTTCTTTCGTGATGTTTCACTTCTTCTCGTATTCGCATTGATTACGGTTTATTCAAAAGTTATTTAAAACCACTGCTGTTGAACAATATATTAAAAATTTATGTTGAAAATATTGGGTAACCGAAATTCTGCAACTGTGCGTTCGTTTGCAAACGGATATGTTTTATAATATTTATAATGTTTTATAAAAATTAAATTGAAATATGCATAGAATAGTTGATTAAACGATAAAATAACATATTTCTTATATTTGTTCGTTGATCGTCGGAATATTAAATTAACAAATATTTCTATAAATATTATAAATCTGCTATAGAATAATTTTCTATTTGCTTTGATTTCCTTTGAATTTTGTTCCAAGCATAAAAATTAATATCGCATAAAAATTTTTTTTTGTACCTCGCGCGATACGTATAATAATTTTCTTACCCGGTCTATAAATTTTATTAGCTTTCTTTATTCTGTGTATACGGAGCTTTACTTAAAGAAACGGAAAAGATGCATCATTTGCGTCAAAATTCTTACACATTGTAAGAAGAAAACTCAACGAGTAAGTGTAGTTTATACATCTGTATAAAAAGTTTAATCAGTTGGAATGAAATCACTCGATATTTTACTGCAAACGCGAAAGAATATCGTTTTTCTTCGTACGAGGGAATCGAACGTGAATCCGGATTCGTTGTCTACTAAGCTTTGGAATAATTGAATCCAGAATCCAGTTTCAGTTGAATGTATTTGTTTTTGTCAAAATTCTGTTTTTCCAGTATTTTTTTTTAGCGAATGAGATTTTCCAGATTATATTTTGGTTTCGCTTCATTCAAAGTTTTGATCATGTTTTTTATTCGTGCGATTTTGTTCGCTTATATTTTAGATATGATACATAATCGTAAGCATCATAATTACCGAACTTTACTAATTCTAATAATTTAAAGTTATTAACCGATCAGTTTCTAAACTTTTGCCTTAATTTATTTTATTAGAAAGTATATATAGTTAAAAATAATAAAAGTATTCAAGTATGAAATTATTTTTTATAATTTCTGTATTATGATTATTACAACTTTTACAATTCCTTAAATTCTTTTAACTTATCAAAGGATTGAGTGATTAAGTAATTATTATCTTTGAGGAACCGAACGGTAATTTATTTTCTAAGGAATTTTTTCTCTTTTCACTTTGGGTATTTTAAAGAATTTTTAATTGTCGATCGAACCGTATGTAAAGCTTGTTAAATAATTTGGTACAGATTTTACGATAATATCTGAAAAATTCAGTCTACGGAAGAAGACTTCGAGAGGGAAAAGAGGACTCGTTAAAATGAGACGACAATTGTCGAGTCGGACACTGATTGTCTAACTTCTGTCCTTTGCCCCCTCGTGCTATATCTTTCTCTCTGTATTTATCGCTCTTTCTAGCCCTCGAGGCTATTCCGTGACCGACGCCGGAACTGGCCAGCCTCTTTTCTGGGTAGACGATCGACCTGGCGTTACGAAATGGCGTGTCCCACAATACAAAGGAAACCAATTATGCGGGACCCCCTGGCATCGCATCATCGCAATTACCGACAAATACCGATCGGATAGAGAGAAACAAAGTGACAGAGACAGATATAGATGGATAGGCAGAGATGCAGAGAAATTTAGAGAGAAAGAGAGAGAGAGAGAGAGAGAGAGAGAGAGAGAGAGAGAGAGAGAGAGGGTGAGAGAGAGAGGAAGAGAGAGAGAGAGATAGGGAAAAAGAGATCAAACGAGACCAAAAGAAAGAGATGATCTCTTTGACTCCGAGAAAAAATGCGAATAGGTTTCTGGCTCAATTTCCGACTGTAGAGAGATGCAACTCAATTTGAATTTGGTTAGTGTACAATTTGTACGCCTCTCTTTCTCTGTTTCTATCTGTCTTTATATCTTCCATTCTCAACTCTGATTTCTCCTTTTTTCAAACAAGAGATGATCCGCCTCTTCAAATGCACGAGAGGCAAGGAGCGAAGCAAAACAACCAATGGTACATCTAAATAACCCATAGTTACTCCAGATCACTTTAATTTGATGATTATTCGAAACATGGGCACAAAAGAAAGTCGTCTGTTCAATTAAAAATTTTAAGTCTTGAATTTTGATAAGATATACTTAAACTCTAGATTTTAAAATTAAATGGTAAATTATCTAATTAAAATGTATGAAGATCATTAAGGGTATCATTTCATTTATATTGAACAGCTTAATTATACGCAAGTTTAATTTTCATGGAAATTTCTTTCAAATTAATCATTTAAGAATATTAAAGACAAATACCGCGACAAAGGAGTGGTATACGTAATTATTAATTATTTTAACGAATATGAATTAACGTTTGTATTTAAAATATTTTAACATGATATTTAAATTAAAATATTATATATTAAATATCTCCCTATTATATGAATTATTAATTAACTCAATTAACAAATATTTCGTCGGTTTATTAAAACTTGTATCGTAAAAAATTTTGGATGTAAGTTTTGATAAGTAATACAAGTATTACGACATCCTTACAATAAATTTATAATTTTTATATACAGAGGCAACGATGCATATTCCGATTTGAAAACTATGAAATTTAATTAGGTATTTATTTATCATTTATTTAAATTACTAATAATTTAAATTACTAATAATTTTATATATTAATTAATTATAATAACAAAGAAGTATTTCAAACAAAAATACTAGGTGAAAAATTGTACCGTTAGATTTTGCGATATAGAAATGGTCTTTCAACGTGTATTTTAAAAATATAAGTACAAAATTAGAATTAGGATAAAATTCCCGACAGATTTTTGTTCAGAAAGGCTCCTTCATGCGCTGGAAATTGATATTTAAACTCGTGCACACGTGCATAGATTGTGCACTGAATTTAGAACTAGGAGCCCAAGCGCGATAAGGAAACAGTTAAAAAAAAAGTTTAAAAAGAAAACTGTAAAAGCATCCGGTTCGAGAAACAGGAAGCTCGAAAAAATGAAACACTCTCGCACGGAATCGAGAGCATCGACATCGTCCATTACAAATACGCAAAATAGCAAAATAGCAAAATAGCAAAATATGCAGGAGCTTGGACCGAGAGGCGGTGCAATAAAAAATCTAATGGTTCCGTTCCCCTCCGTCTGTTTCAGAGTCTCGAAGAACGGGACAGGAAGCACGCAGTGCACAAGGAACAGCTATTCCGGGAGCAGAGGTTCCTGAGGCGCAAGCTCGAACAGCTGACAGGTCAGCCGGGACTGCACGACCTCAATGGCCTCCACGGGTTGAGCTCGAGTGCACCGGTCGCGTCGTCCTGTGGAACGGCGGCGGCGGCGGCGGCTCTTTTGTCCAAAAGGCGAAGCGTCTCCGAATGTTCCGTGGGTACGGCCTCCTCGACCAGTTCGACCACCAGCTCCAGAAACTCCGACAGGTCTGCGGGTAGTTCCTCCGTCTCGGAGTCCGGTGAGTTTTTTTTATTATTACTTTTGCCTTTGAGGCACGAGCGATCCTCGTTGTTTGTCTAGGTGAGTTGTTTCTTGGTAGTTGGAATTTTTTAATATCCTGTTTTTAGCTTGAACGGAAAAAATTTACGACGCGTGCATCGACGATAAGAAAAACTCCCGACAGTGGGTAACTGGTATTTATATAAAAATCGAGTTATTGCTTCGTTTTAAGTCTTACTTCATCGACCATTTTAATTTGTGAATTTTATTTATTTCTCATGGTTCGACTAATAATTGTAAATTTCAGAGGGAAGATTGTACGAAAGTTTATGGTTTATATTGCATATTTTAATTTTATTATGCCTATGATAAAGAAGATCAGCTTGAGTCTTTTTAACGATACCAATAAATATCGAAAAATAAATTTTAAAAATATTTATTATAAAATTTTGTATATAATTATCAGAGATAAACCTCTTTTATTATCACATTTATTATATGGCATTTTTTAAATTGTATGGTAAAATTCATGTAAAACAATCATTTAATTGCTCAAATATTTGTTTATTATTCTGGTTCGAACGAATTACATTTTAGACAAGAAACATTACTACGGATAATTTAATTTGTTTTTAATACTCAATTTTAGCTAAATATGGATTTAGATAATAATATAATTAATAATTTATGCATAATATCGTTAACTTATTTATAGGATATTTTATTATGGTATTATTAAAATAATTCAAATTTTTAAATTTAACTTTAAAGAATTTAGAAAGCAAAAATTTTTTAATCGGATAGCTTATCCAAATAATTTATAGTCGATCTATAAAAATAAACTACAGTAATCGATGTTTCTTCCTCTTACATTCGAGAAAAAATTTTAATATTTAAAATCCAACAGAATAGTCTGAAAGAAGTTTAAAATATTTAAAAACTATGCTGTTTCCTTGTATC
Organism: Dolichoris vasculosae; assembly: GCA_018907195.1. Classification (NCBI taxonomy): domain Eukaryota; kingdom Metazoa; phylum Arthropoda; class Insecta; order Hymenoptera; family Agaonidae; genus Dolichoris; species Dolichoris vasculosae. The sequence goes on from JACCHY010000003.1 coordinate 6,629,005, forward strand.
GATCATTTATTCAAATTAAATAGTTAAAAATAACAAAGTAGCTTCAAGAAAGATTAAAAAATTCGATATTTATTTTCTGTTCTCGCGAAGAAAATTATTTTCCTAATATTCTTTTATGTATCGAATATATATTAAGTTTAAATAAATAACGAGCTATTTTTAATAATGTTTTTTATTAAAAGAGCTTTAAGCAAACGTAAAAAAAAAAGTAACAAAATTAGAAATAACGATAAAAATACAATATTTATATAACACTTTTAATTGATTTTGTAATTTCATATCTATTATTATTTGATCGATTAAATTAAAAATATTATTTGATAATGTTAAAATATAATGTATATTACAGCTATAAAGTTATTGTTTTTGAAATCATGGTTAAATACGTTGTTCAGTTATTTCAGATTTTTAAGGATAAATAATGCTAAATGTGAAATCTACAACCAAATTAGCTTACTTAAGATAACGATATGCACGAGTTAATCCAATAAATGAGTTAATCAAAAGCTTTTAGCAAGCAGCAGTGAATTAAGTTTTAAAATAAATTAAAAATATCTCTTGCGTAGAATTAAAAGTATTTATACGAAACGAACTAGGTTTAATAACTAATTTTAATTGTAAAATAGATAAACAAAACAAAGAAAGACTAGTGTCACGATTCAAAGCGGTTAATTAATTCTCAAGATATAAATGATCGTTACGTATGCGTTTAGCCAAAAGCATCCGTATACAAATACACATTAAGATCGAAATTTTGTAGAATTCTTCAATTTCAATGGATTAGCTCTTAAAATTAATTTCAATGAGTCAGTTGAAAATCATTTTTTATATTAACGCATATCCTCTCGTTCGAGAAAGCAAAGGCACGAACCCTAAATATCCACAACCACCGGAGCATGTAATGAAGTTTCCCGAGGCATTCGGGTGCAACTTGATGGGTCGAGCCGCACGAGAAAATTAACACCGTTATCCATTTTCTCTCTCATTTTCAAAATAAACTGAATTAAAGTATATTAAGTTGTAAAACTAATAACCAGCCTAATGGTACATTTATGTTAAATAACGTATTGTAAATCGTTTGCACTTTGCTCTCTAAATTGAAATCGGATGGTCATGGGTATACGTGTGTACCGTGATTGTAAGTTTACGTAACGTTTGCTTAAGTAATATTTTTTCCACAAGTTAGAATACAATTTATATTTATCTATCTATATTATACTTTTTTATTTCTCCTACGATTCCGCACATCCGACGTAATAAAGTTAGTATCTTACGTGGCAAAATGCCTGCGCGTGAATGCCTTGCCTAGCGATTCAAGTTTGTTCTTTGACTTTCTACCGGTTGACTCAGCATCTCTTCTTCTTTCGCTTCTTTACTCCGTCCGATCCTCCATTCTTCTCTTTCACTCGTCTTTGTTTGGAAGATAGAGGAAAAAGGTTGTGTACATACTTTGAGGTATACGAGGGGTAGACAAATTTAAAAAGAAGGTGTAGAACGTGCTCGAATTTTCGCAAAAATGAAAAGAAAATGAAGAATCTAGGTTGAAGAAGCCGATGAGAGAGATAGAAAAAGAATTGTAATAGACGACGATAAGAATATTTAAAATGAATGTATATGCATACGGGGCGAGAGGGATAGAGAGAGAGAGAGAGATAGAGAGAGGAAGAGAGAGAGAGAGGCAGAGAGAGATATCAAAGCTCCACAGCTATGTTCGAAAAGTCCTATCTCCGTGCAAGCTGTCTCCCTGTCTGTTTACTGGGTTAAGATCAGCAAGCAAAGTTTGGGATGACTCTGCTGCTGGTATTACTCTTACCTAACATTTAGTTTCAAGCGCACCAGGCAAGTAAGAGGTAGAAAGGGAGCGATTCTTATCGTCGTACCACGTGGATACAACACTTGAGTAACTTAGCAGTGTACTCTACTTTTTCTTCGCCTATTCCATTTCTCGTTCATCTTCTTATTTTCCTATATATATGTTTTTAATATACCGATACTTTTTAGCTTGACTTACTTTCGTTTTCTACAAAGTAAGATTAATAAAAATAATTTGCCTTAGATCTAAACGTATACAATTAGTCAATTTAGCTTAGGGTGCGATAAAAAATAAAAATTTTAAATTCTCATGACTTTATTTATTAATCTATGCTATTTGTATATTTTTCTATACTTTATTTAAAGTATAGAATTTTTATATGTTGTAGTAAATGATACTAAATTATTGCTTTCAAATATTGGAATGGTGAATAAGCTATTTAAAGAAATGCACATTCGAGTTCAATATCACTAGAGTATAGAGAATCTCGTAATGAAAAATCAATCTATACCTCCGTATTATTTTAAAGATAGTTATTAATTATATGATTTCTGTCCTTATATATCTACGATCTTTGTTTCTATTACAAATTTTCATGATTAATTCCTTCAACGTAAATAATTCGCCTGAATCGTTTTTCACTTGAATCAATCTTATTCATTTTGTAATATGTATATTGAAGTCTATCGATCGCTTCGATTTTAGGCGTTAGAATTAAATCGTTTCTCTATTGCATCTAAATCGTAAAACAAAGATGAAGAGAAGAGTGAGAATAAAAAAGGAGGAGGGAAAATAGAAGGGAGCGAGTTGCAATTAAGCGAGATACCAATCTGGGCAAACGTTGATGATGTTATCATAACGAAGGTTAAAATTCACAATTCCATACGCTATTTTTTTCTTCTAATATTATTTCAAACTTTTTGTTTTCTATGTTTTTGTGTCGGTAATAATATTATAGTATACATAGTTGTTTCTTTCTATGTCAATAGAATTTACGAAAGATTTTTTATATTATATTATATTAGTAATTATTAGTATTTATTTACAGATGTAAAATAAATCGGTTACGTAAAACATAATAATAATAATAATTTGAAAACATTAATCCCGGCAATTCGTAAAGGGAATGTATATTGGATTCTTTGCCTGACACGATCTTTAGTTAACTACTTAAATAAAAATAGTTTCTTAGAACGAGAATAAACTTTCAGTTAAAACAAGTTCGTATATATTTATACGCCATAACATATATTGCAGTTTCGCTCATAAGAAATATTGAATTATTTAAAATTACGTATATAAAATATAATTATCTAATATTATGAAAGAAAAATGAAATTCTCTGAAAATAAATCGGCTTTTTTATAATTTATTTTCGTACTTTTAACGTATATAATTTAAGTGGCATAATTTATAAGAGTATAAAATATTTTATATAATAATAGTAATAAATTTGTATGAAAAAAAAGTTCTTAAAAATTATAGGTCTTTTATAAAATAAGTAAATATGCAGGCTAAATAATTCAGTAGATTATTATACAATCAGCTGATTAGAAAAGTCCGAGCTGCAAAGACTGATTTATCGAATGAAAGTCTTTGTTATACGAAAGGCGTGACATTTGAAGCATTACGTAGCTCGTGTTCGCGTTTCAATTTTTTCTTCTCATTTGCAGCCTTGCAGTTGTAAAACAAAAAAACCCAACGGCACTAGTGGATTATGTGCAAACGCGTTCGACCATTTTTCTCACGCACGTGGACACACATACTCGCGAAGACCCACACAAAGGTATACGAAATCGGTGGCTGCTCTTAGGTATCAGATCTCATTATTCATTCCTCAAAAATAGCGCGTGTAGCAGCGAAGGGTCGCGTGACGTTTTACGCGAGACACGAAAGTCCCGTGCGAATCATTGCGTGACCATCCATAGAAGAGTGCGAGCAAACAAAGAGGAAAGGCAGGGAAAGAAAGAGAGGTAGATTACGAGAGACAGACCGGAGAGATTTAGCAAGCAGGAGAGAATGAAAAGCAAATAAAGCTCGACGTACAAATTCATAAGGAAAGTTTTCTAAAGACAATGGCTAAAATTACTCGTGCTTAAAGATAGTATTAGGACTGAGTAAACACCACTGGTATTAAAAAGATTCAAGCTGATGGTACACATTTTAAATTTTATCGGAAGAGTCGTCTTACTTTTGCTTTCTTATCTAAACGTAATTTTATGACAATAAAAAGAAATTTTAGGGTAACATTATGGAAATGTGTTTTACGATTTCAGGAATAAGATTACACTTTATTTTTAGAATGTAGATTGTGGGTATTATAGACGCGTACAAGTACCTTACGTATGGTCTATGAAATTGGATAAATGGGAAGCTACATAAATTTCTATTCATTATATTTAATATTCTATAATAGAAGTTTCACGTCGATATATGTAACTAAAAATATTGATTCATGATACTGCATTTGAAATGTATACTTATAAGCGAAAATTACTATTTTATTTCTAAATAATATGGTTTCTTTTAATATCGAATGCAAATTAAAAAATTTTAAATAGTAGAATGATATTTAAATTATTCGCGAGGAAAAATCGCTTACAGTCCACATCGGTATTATTATTTATCGGAGAATATCATTTCGATGGCAAAGAAAAACATATTTTTTAATACAGAATCTGTTTAAATAATTGTCGTGTTTTTACAGAAGAGTGAAAGTTTATATGTTCACGATGAAAGCATAATTAGCTACCTTGTAATTTAGTATAAAAATAGATAATAAATATAAATAAAGGTAAACAATAATCAAAGAAAGTGTTCTACAAAAACTATAAATAAGTAAGATAAAAGCATAAATTATTTCTTGAAATTGAAATTATAATTGTAAGCTCTTACAGTTTAAAAGAAATATTTCTTTTATAATATGAATACTATAATTGAATAGAATCGAAATGATTACTAAATACAATGGTCTAGTACACTAGACACAACTCACTATATATAGTCACTATTGTCAATATAGTCACTATAGTCACTATAGTCACTATAGTCACTATAGTCACTATTGTCACTATTTTCACTATCGTCACTATCGTCACTATTGTCCTATAAAGTAAACCATAAGAGAACTTTTCGACCAAAGTATTAAAAAAGGTAAAGTGAGCGATGACTCAAAGGGCACTTTGTGGCATAATATTAAATAATAATAGACGGTGCACTTATGCGCCTATCGCCTTGATGGGACAGCTGTATCACGCAAACTTTAGATCGCACGAATTCATAATTACGCTCTTTATGTGTGTATGTACGAAAAACCGTTTGATTTTCCGAGCCCAGTAACGTATTAATCAAAAAGTATAGCCAAGTTGGCGCGCTCGTTTTTCTTCGTATACAAAGCGAAAGAAAGAAAGCATAGATAAAGATCTTATATATGAATTACGAGAGTGTTTTATGTAAAACTTCCTTCCTTTCGGTTGTCATAATTTAATTTTGATTATGGGTTTCAGTATTAATTTTATCGTATACGGAAATTTTAAATATTTCATTGCGGTTCGAGTAAAATGTAGAACGGATAAATAATTTCTGATTTCTGTTGTTTTAGTATTCATAAAACTGAGTATCGTACGAAAATGTAATTTATGATATTTTATGATATTTTTAATGAATTTAAATATTATAATAATTTTAATTTTCTTCCATTTTTTTTAATTTAAGTATAATAAAATAGAGAAACGTATGTTTTAAAAATATTGATAATTGAATATTGAAAAATAAAAAAAATTCAACTCAAAAAACTAAATCCTTTTATTATCGATGTTTATTTTTAGCTATGCAAATTCGAAATTATTTTTTGTGATTTTAAAAGTTTTTTCAATCGAATCTATCATATTTGTCAAAGCAATGTTTTAATTTTGTTAATGTAAATTTGAAAATTGAATTTTATAATTTTACATATATTATAATTTTATATTTTTTGAATCTTAAAATATAAATCGCACGATCGAGATTTTTCAATTCATGGAACGAATAGGCTGTATAATATAAATTATTCATCATTTGATAAATTTTTTCACTATCTAATCGAGTGAATTGTAAGGAAACGACCTCACTCAAAAGAAGTTAACCGTCTGTAAAGATCTTTTACTCGAAAAAAGAAAGTAGAATCTCAACGGTGTTAAATTTAGAGTGCAATCACATTACCGCTAGAGAAATTTAATGCATGACGCTCGTCTTTTTATAAGCCTCATAACGAAAAATCATCAACCCTCCTTCTTCCCATCTTCCACTTCTCTTATTCCAAACATTATGCGCTTTGGAGCCCGTAAACGACAAAACACTGCCCAGGGCTTTTATCTTCTTTCTTCGTCTTCGCTTTGCCGATCCCTCGGGAAATTTGTCGGCAGTAGGGATAAAGGATCGAATACGAATTAGAGTAGGTAATCGAGAAACAAGCGTCTCGTCTCTCATCTCTCTCGCTCTCTCCCTCTCTCCCTCTTTCCTTTTACTTTACGAGGTGGTATTCACGGCTGCTGAAGAAGCTAAACGCAGTGGAGGCAAAATGCACGCAGGGCACGGCTTGTGTTTGAAGTTCATCGATATAAAGGCAGAAGAGTGAGAAGTTCGTCATTCTGAACGTTGTTTGTGAAAAATACTTCCATGGGAACATTTCTAGGTATTATTGGCGTTCTCAGGCTTGGCTAAGTTAGAGAGATAAGTGTACGACGTATTTGGAAGACTTTTCCAAGGTATTTTCTGAGAGTAATTTAATGAATCTTTGCGTACGGAAAGTTTTAGTCCTTCCCATTAAGGAAACTTTCAATATACCGCTGAGAAATATTCTATCCACTTATGTAAATTATTTATTTTTAATTTATAAGTATTACTCTTAAAGTTATCAATGCGTGTTTATCTTATCAAATATTTATAATAACATGTTAATAATTAATATATAATGGTAAAACAGTAAATATTATAATTAAAATATGATCGAAAAATATAACAATTCAGTCGGATAATTTATGTTACCAAATTCTTATGCAGTTATATTTAATTAATTACATAATTATACGTTAAACTTGGTCTTATAAACGATTATCGAAGTCTTTTTTATTATTGCATAATCTAAATCTGTACGTTATAATTATTTAAATATGACATCCAATTTAAAATGATGAGATGTTTCCATAATTGAATAATTTTTAATTCATAATCATTTAAATTGTATTAATTAAATAATATGTCGTATATAAAACTTTAAAAATAAAATACAATCAATCTAGTAATGTTGTTTAATATATTTTTCTTCAAATTTTAACAGATTAAAAATTTAAAAGTTTGCTAAACTCAAATTAATTCTTTTACCGTTACACAATACAATTCTTTATTTGTATTAAAATATTTTTCTTGCTTCGGCATAAATCTAGCATAAAATTTAAAAGTAAAACGAATATCCTTTGACCCGAATAACTAAAGTTAAGGTAACGAGGAGTAATGGAGACTAAGAAAATTTTTCAAACTTAAAATACAGTCGAGTATGATAAGATAACATCGCGAAGGAAAGGATTAGAATTTTGAAGAAACGTCGTCGACCAGACAACGAATAACACTTAACATTAACAGAATTTGTGATCGTTTACGTAAAAAAACCTCTTTTTTATTTACGATAAGTTAAATATCTGATAAGGTTAATACAATTAAAAATTATATTTTTAAATAAATTGAAATATAAAAAATAGAATTACGACGAGTAAAATATATTCATAATTAATTAAGGAATTCATTCTATTTTAAAAGAAAATAAATTAAAGTATATATAGAAAAATTGTACATAGCGAAACCGAGTAAATCGAGTACTTTTTTTCGTATTTGAATGGCTAAAAAAGAAATTGAAAATAAAATTGAGAATTCACAGATACAGTAAAAGTTATTAATTTGATTTATTTTTTAAAAATAATAATGTTTGATTTCCCTCATTACGAATTTTATTCACACTTTAATCACAAGCCTCGTTTATTATAATAATCGATCAAATAAAGTGATACCTCTCGCACGAAAAAAGGAAAATAGCTTGAGTTTCAGGGAAATTCTCCATAGATATCCACCTTACTTAAACTCGAACCTTCTATAAGCTCCCTCGACATTTCTCTCATTCCTTCGATCCATTTTCTCTCCATCTCTCTTTGTTTATCTCTGTCTCTTTCCCGGGCTGTATCTCTCCCTTTCATACCGGATAGCAACGTAGAATGCCTACATACGAGGATCCGCGATCGCAATCAGAGCCGAACTCACCAAGGAATTCCAGCAATCCTGCTTCTTTGCCTGGACTAGTCGGTGGCCAGTCAACTCGAGGAAAGCCTGAAAAGTGCGCGCGTCGACTGCCGTATCTGGATGGAAATTATAATTGAATTGTTCCGAAATTAAATCAGTTCGACTCGGTGTCGATCGTCTCCTTTTAGCGTATAAGCTGAGAGTATCGACAAGGGGAGATATCTTTCTCTGCTTCTCTGGCAAGCCGGATTATAAAGTCATTAAGCGATCGCGAGCGACGTACGATCGGGTTATCGAGAGAGCCGACCGGACGGACGACACACTAACGCTATCCTTATCGTTTTTACCTCTTTTACCTTGCCAACTTTCATAATTAAGCCGCTTTGGATCCATTGGATCTCCGTTACGTATTTTTTGTTCTTTTGTTCGTCAACTTTTCAAAATTGAGGTGCGAACGTCGCTGTTTACAATTTTAGAACTGTCGCCGAATTTTTCTTTCAAACGTTCGTCGGATCGCTCGATAAGTATTTTTTACGCGATCCATGATTCCGAGTACCGACGAGTTGATTTAGGGAATTTTTAATATTTGGCGTTATCTTAATTTTACCGATCTATTTTATAAATACATTTTAACTATATATTATCATTCGAGAGGGATGCAAAAAACAAAATTGTACCGCAAAGTTTTCGAATTGAAGGAGATGTAGATACAAAAGATTAGATATTTAGATAGAAAGAAGATTTGAATAATTAAAAAAGTTCGAGTACGCCGTTTTCTTGTTTATCTTGAGTAATATTCACTCTCGCGCAACAATTCTATAAATTATAAATTGAATTACTTTCTCGTTTCGTTCCATCTGTGAAACATCTCGTACTTTTCCATAATCTCTTCTGAAATAATACTCGAGCTTCTCTCGTCGAAATCGCAAAGTGTCGAGTAAAAAAGGATTTCATTCCAATTATCCGTGAATCGAGGTAAAAAGTTTTTATCCCTGCGTAAACATAATATCCTCCTGCTGTACTTCTATACACAGCATAATAAAGAAAAAAAAGCAGAGCGTAAAATTCGAAGAAGAGTTTGGAGATATACGCGTGTCACGTATAAACGCAGTCTTCGCGTTTGCGGATAAGACTCGCGCTTCGAAGAAGTTTGACTTAGTACTATGGATGGCTGGTGCAACATTGTACTTTCTTCTCGCGCTCGCGTACCTCGGGAAGTTACTCAGCGCGGTTGATAAAGCGAAGGAAGAAAAAGTTTGCCTCGGCAGTATAAAATAATTTCGCGAGAGAACTCCTGGCTTACAGCATAGTTGCGCTAGTGGGAAAGGTTCTTTCCTCTCTTTCATTCTCTTTCATTCTCTTTCCTTCTCTTTCATTCTCGTTCCTTCTCTTTCCTCCTCTTTCGTTCTCTTTCGTTCTCTTTTCCTTTTTACTTATGGACGCATTCGAGGTGCATTTTAGTTCTCCTTCGATATCTTTGCGAACGCTCCTGTATACGTACATTTATACGCGTGCGTGTACTCGTGTACGCGAAGTCGAGGTAATTCGAGGTTTATGCCCAAGGGTACTGTATATCTCATCTCTGGCGAACTTTCTTACCGGCCTCTCTCTTTCTCTCCTTTCGCTACTTCCGCTCCTGCGCTCCTACACTCTTTCTATTTCACTTCATCGTACTTCGTCTTTCGGTCTCTAGTTTTCCTCGTTCATGATGTATATTTTTATATCTTCATCTTTCGCGGATCTTATAATTTTCCTTTCTCTTTTTATTTTTTTTCCTTACTCTTCGTTACCAGATGATACGATAGTTTTCGATATTAAGAAACTCCTATTCAAAATCCAATTACTTAAATAATAACGCGAGATTCTTTTTATCTCGTAGCTAAAGTACGAGATAATCTGTTTTTCGGTAGTTTTACAGGAACCTTAACAAATTCATAATTTAAGTTTCAAATTTAACATTACGTGTAGTAAAATTTCGAATCGTTTTAAAAGAAAAACAATATTTTAATAAATTTTTATTAAGGACTAATATTTTTTATTCTTTTTGAGTTTTGAACAAAAGCCACGTAAATTAGTTATCGAACCCGAAAACATTTAGATCAATTTTGTTAATGTATTAATAAAACGTAAGCGATATTTTATTCGTATGCAGTTTGCGTTAGATTTAGTTGGAAGATGTTAAAATATTAATCCACGAAGGTTACCCTACCAGTACCGAAAAATATTTTGAAACTTTTACGTTACTTTTATGGTTACTTATTTTTATTGGTTCCCATAGCTTATCACGAATCTCCTTTGTGTGCTTATTCCGCTCAGATGTCAATGTTTCTTCGTACAATCCTACAAAATGAAATAGGCGGTAGGAGGTGGCCAAGTTCTCGTTTTAATTTAAAGTTTATTGAATCGCGTGTAATTTTCTTTTCCTCGTTTTCTGTTTCTTTTTTCTCTTCTTTCGGATTCTGGACGTTGTCGCGATGATTTTTCTGCCCTGCGGCTGTTGCTCGCGACGGAGAAAAGCTGCGCAATTAGTTTTCCTAGAATAGTACTTTCTTTTACGTGATATTCTTTATTTCTCTGTCCCTCTTTGTCTATTTCTTTCTTAATCTATTGCTGCATTTGGCACGATGAAAAGTTCCCGTAATAAAATTTTTTGATTTTTCCATTCCGTTAATATTTAAAAGAATTAAGTTATACTTAAACGCGTCCAATTAAACCAAATGAAATTTTCAATTTTTTCAAGTATGAATGGAGGTTTTTGTTTTTCTGTTTTTAATTAAAAACAAAGGTATGGATCTAATATTGAAATAAGAGCTAAATAATGGATAATAATAGAGTCGTAACTTTCAAATTTCCAATGAATTGATAGAGAAAATTTAATCTAAATATAAAAAGCTTTCGTAGAGGTGTCAATTAAGTTTATTAATTATCAATAGCCAGTAGCAATATCAATAAAATTGATCGATTCGAGCAGTTATTCGAAATGTATTCGAAAGTGTGTAAAAATAAAATATATCGTTAGCAAATACATAGCTATTACATATATATTATATCAAGTTGTATCATTAAAAAAGGCACGTTTGTCTACCGCCATGAATTATTTTTCGCTCTTTCCATTTAATTAAGTTGTTGGCAAGACTTTGCATGGAACTCTAATTCGCTCGCTTGGCTGAAATTCATATCGCTTTATCGTTACAAGCTAGTTACATGCCTGAATGAATATCTACTCTTCGGTGACAGACGCAGTGCGTGTAAGCTTCACGCTCAACAAACCGTATCCTTAATTGAACCAAACCTGATCGAGGATGATCTGATTAAGAACATTTCAAAAGATATTTTCAAAAAATAGGCTTGTTCGTATTTTAATGAGCAATAGAGGGAATTTTAGGCAGTTGAATAAGAAAATTTGACGACGAAAGCAAACGGTTTTTGCTAAAATAGAATAATAACGCGAACGAAACAATTCAGTGTCAATGATATTGTAAGAATGAAAATAATTTTTAATGCTACTATGTATTTTTTTAATCACAGCTTTAGTCTAGTTTATTTTAGCGCAGAAAAAATTTTCAGCTCTTATCTACGTAAATCACTAATTAGTAAGGATAGAAATACCGAAGGTTGATTATATATATAAACGAAAACTCACTTAGCTCACTTAGAAATTAATTATATTAATTCAGACATATAATGAAAAGATATTTTTAATTTTGTGGTTTTTTCTCTGTAATCAAAAACATTAAAATTTTATAGATTTTTTTAACGTAAGGTACTTCGTTTTTTAATTAATTTTTTTTATTTTACCATATTCTCGAAAATTTTATGTAACTTATAAAAATAAAGAATGACATTTTAAAATATAAACTTATTTTATCATGATTTAAAATATTAATTTAAAATATGTTGGTGCATTATTATTCAGATTAGATAATTATATTCTTTATAATGAGAATAATTCATATAAAATATAAAACGTGATTCGTATATTTGTATATCGTATCTTGATTACTCTACTTTTTCGATAAAAATTTTCATTTGTATTCACATTTCTATTTTTATTTCGAAAATATATTAACTTTATTTATGATTTGATATTTATTTAGAAAAATATACTCTTATCCAATTAATATTTAAAAATACCATCGTTGAATAAAAAAGTAGGTATTTAAAAATAGATCAAGTATTGACAGGCATAAATTGAGTTAGTTGAATAAATACGTAACAATCGTATTGATGTCTGATATTTGGATATATTTGTATGAACATGGTGAAACCTTAGCAAGTGTAGAAGCCCTACAAGACTAACATGTAATTTTGTTTATTTTTATACTTTTCTTCTTAGTCTTGAGTAGACCGGCGAGTAAGATCAGATGGTGGTTAACCATCTCTCCCTTGACTCCTCAATTTTCCGCTTACCCTCACCGCCTTCAAGTTTGCAGGAGTACGATACCGTTGTCCTTACAAACGCGTTTGTATGGCAGAGCGTGGGTTTATTTCCTACATTGTTAGCGCTTGGTCGCGGTGAAAAGGGCGAATTGGAACGAAGAGCGAACTTTTCCTTCGACTACTGGGTAGCTCTCGAGAAAGTAACGCTCCTCGGGCGCTTCGTTTCTTCTCTTCCTTTGCTGCTGGTAAGCCACTCTTTTATCCCTTAGGACGAAGTTGGAGCCTACCAACGAAGGTCTTTCTTTCTTTCTTCGGTTTCGGCTCCCACTTCGCTCTAGGATTTTCCTGTGGAGTCGAATCGCGCTAGACGGGGGTAAAACAAAGTATGGCGAGATGAATTATCCCGACACACTTCGATCTTTACGTCACATTTTTTATTCTTTTTTTATTAATGTGTCTAATATATTTCAGAATATAGAGCACTCGTTTGTCCTTAAATTAAAAGTCATTTCATAAATTCATATAAAATTATCTGAACGTATATTTACAAAAATAATATTTTTATACTGTACAAACTAGAAGATAAGAACATAAGTTCATGATTATTATCTATTAATGAATAGTAATATTAAAGCCGTATCTTAAATTATTATTCTTTTGCGTAGTACTACGTCTCATTTTATCACAAATTATTATCATTTTTTGAATATTAAATGTTGCATAGAATCTAATAAATTTAAACTATGTAAGGCGAACACGTTGATTCTTTATTATCATAATTATATTTTAATTAGGTTATAAAAATACATTCGAGTTAAAAGTATGAATTTGTCGAGAAAATAATAAAAAAAGGTGAATTTAATTACCTAGAAGTGTTTAATAAATATGAAAAGTTGTTTTTCTTATTTTATTCGATCGAAAAAATGGTAATTTATATTTTATTCAATCAAAATAATAATACGTATTAATGTCGTACAATGGAAGATTGTTAAACATAATTTATGAATGCATCGGTAAATTTACCAAAATTGCCGACATAATATAAAATTTTAATAAAATTCGAGTGCTAAAAACAGCTAATTTCTTAAAAATTGACATTATCTTTCCTAAAACCAAAAAATTAGAAATTTAAATTTAGCGATCCTAACGTACACTATTTTTTGTAGAAATGAAATTGAAAGTCGCAGGTGATTAATGGTTAATACAATTAATACCGTTAGACTCTCCGGGTGTTCCTTGAGTATTCAAATTGAATTTGTACTCCATTACTTAATCGTGCTTAATGAAAATAAAACTCATGTTTATAACAAGAGTTTTTGGCAATAAAATGCTTATGGTATTCCATAATTGTTATATACAGATAAACGTTATTAAGACTATTGTGTATAGATTATTAAATAATTAGTATTTATTTGTGAAGAATATATTGTGAAGTTTCATAGGTAAATGTATTTAAAATTTTAATCGATCTATTTTACAATACATTTCTAGTTCTAATGATTTATCATGATATGTATATTTTTAACAAATATATAACGTTTAAATTTGATATCATTATTTATGTAATATTCAATATCGATTAAATTATTTTTAAAAAATAATGATTTTGTTATTATTATAGGAATTGAACAAACTTTTTTAAACATGAAATTAATTTATTGAAAAGGAAAAGCTAATCAAACATCAATCTATACGTTTTTCCTCAGGTATAATGATTAATTCTACAGATATTAATCAAAGTCTCCGTTTTTACCTCGCTTCATTCCTTGTTTTCAGATCTCTATCTTGATTCCAGGTTTTGAAATAATTTTATAATCATTGAGCGACAGCTTTTCCAACAGTTGCTTCCTCGCTTTCAAGCCCTTGGGATTGGCGGGTCTTGACAGTTTTCGACTCTCAGCGTCTTCCATCTCGATTTTCTTGCGAGAGTATTCCGCGACTTGTTGGAAACTATTACTGCCCTTATAATGAACGTTAATTATTATACCAAGGAACAGAGTATGGGAAACGCATCAGTACTCGGATAGAGCGAGGTTACTTTAGATTCCGAAATCCTATTACATTTTTTTTTTTTATACAATGGTCGTGTTAATTGACATAAACTTTTTGATTATAAAGTTATATTGAAATTCTTATTAAGTAAGACGATATTTTATTAAATAGATAAATCTAAAAAACTGTGATATTTTTCTATTTTTTGATTTTATGGATAGTAGGTATTATTCCATAAATAGATAAACTTGTTTGCTTGTACGCATATATTTGAAAATTAAGGTTTAAAATTAGATCAAAGATATAAATGCATACGATTTTGAAAATAATTAAATCATCGATACAGTTATTGATTACAATGATATTAGTGATAACCCTATTGCCTCATCGGTAGTCGTCTACTTTAAATTACGGTATATTGAAAATAATGAAGAATTATATTCGTTCGTGTATTTCAATTTTAGTTCGAGAGAAGGACACTAAAACAGTATTATAATAATTAAATTAAAAAAATTAATATAAAAAAGAATCGAATAATCCAAAATATTCAAATGGAAATAGTAGATCGAAGTTTTTGAAAAGGTTTAAGGTCTTCGATTCGAGTCGAATGACTTTCGCGTGCGATCCGTATCCTATTCCGTATTTGTTTTGCAAAGTCGTTCGAAAGCCACGCGTACCGCGACCCGTTATTTATGAATAATATGAGTCCGCGCTTTTGTTCGAACGTAGATCGCGAGCGAACTTTCCGCTTTGTCGGCGCTTTTTCCCTTTTTGCGCCACTTTTGAAAGAGCATTGCACAAGTCGCTGAAAATATTGACCTTTCGTGCTCGGACGAATCGAGCGTTCAACTCGGAGAGATTCACTTCGCAACTGAAACGCCGAGTTTCCTTTTGTATTATTTCGTACCTTTTTAACATTCGTAATATTTAAAGTTTGGGAAAAGTCTCGAAACGTTATTTCTGGGAACATGATTGAAATTAATTTCACTCGAACAATTTAGAATTATATTTTAATAAAGTTCAAAACGATGTTTGCTTTAACATATCGTTAGAATATATCGTTGTCTCACCGACCGTTTGTGTTGGTTCATTCGTGCTCGGTGTAAATAATCGAAATTAATTTATTTTGCGTAAGATATTATTATTATTAATGTCGCCTCTTTGTCTTTCATCGAATTATCGATAATAGTTTATGCGTAATAAAAAATGACGAGCAGTATTAAATATTTAATTATCGCGTTAAAATTTTTTGAAAACAATAAAATACAAAAATTTAGTAATTAAGCACGACATTTAACGATGTATAATTAAAAAAAAATTATAGTAAAAACGATCTCAATTATTCAAATTCGGTAAACTATGTGTAAAGATACATTCTCGAAAGAATATGCATTGTGAATACGAGTTATTTAAGTAAAACCTGTCGAATATAAAATTGATGGTTTATCGATTCACCGCTAAGTTTAGTTCAAAATAACTCAATAAGCATGCATAAAATTTGAAATTTATATTTATCAATTACTTTCCGATGATAAATTAGTATCAATATTTCGTGTTTCACGACCCATTAATAATCGATCTCATCGGACTAGAAAATTGGCGGAAAACTTATTATGAATACGGCCTTCCCTATCTTTCTCTCTTACCACTTCCGCTGACAGTTTATAAACGAATAACCCGTCTATCTGCATATTTACCGTAGAAAAGATTGTTGGCCAGCATCTCAAGTGCAGTCGAATAGAAATATATGCAGAAAGAGGAAGGCTGCAGCTGATGTTGGCGATGGCTCGTGGGCTGATATTATTTCCAATTTTCCCGTGAAGCGAATTCAGCCGAAAACCACTGTAATCCGGCCATACATATTCGTCTCGTCCACCTAACAAAAAATCTTCCAACGTGTACTCGCCTTTTACTCTCGTATGGCACTTGATTAGAGCGGCCCTCTTCCTACTTTTCGTCGTATCTTTTCGTCTCTTTCTCTCTCAATTTCTTTTTTCTATGTTCACGTACATTTCCGCTGGCGTTTCCTTTTCCTTTTACTCTTTTTGCGTGCAGGAACGGAAAAAGGCAGTTTCTTGAAAAAGCCACGGTGAGATCCTTGACGAAGGTCAACATTGATAATATATTGCCTAATACTTCAGAGTTGTTTGTGATAAGTATTGTTCCGTAAAGATTGTTCTTGTAAATTTATCAGACGTTTATGTAATATCGTTAAATAAATTCTCCAATATAAGTTTTACATCTATATTCTATTACAATTTTCAAATTTCGTAAAGTTTATGTACTCACGGATATAATTATAACGATGTATTATGTTTTTAATAATAATGCATTAGAAATCGAATAAACGAGTTTTAAAAAATACGTTTATATAAAATAGTAAAAATATTTAACGAAAAAATTTATAAAGATGGATTTATAAGAATTTATAAGATTATGTCAGATATTATCAAATTTTAGCTTACCTTAATTTTAAAAATATCACAAAAAACATTCTTGTAATAAAATAATCATTTTCTCGAGCAAAATTTAAACTGAATTTTAACTGTAATCAAATATTATTCAAAAACTAATATGTTATACGTAATGATCGAGAATGAAGTTTCCATTCTTATGAACAATAAAAGTTAAAACTATTCAAGTTATTAAATGATATTTAATATTTTTTAATGTAAATGTACTAAATTAGAAACTAAACCGTAGAATGTGGTAACGATTATGAATAGTCAGCAGATGTTCTTGTTTCTAAGAACTACAAAGTTTAATCGAATTAGGTAACGGAATAAGGAAGTTTAAAAGACTATGCGAATGTGTTTGTAAAGATTTACAAATCGGTAAAGTCAAATTAGTATACTTAATAAAGAGAGTTGATTTTAAAGTATAATTTATTTATAGCTAAAAGTAAATTATGAATATCAATAATTAAAATTTATTTTTATTATTCAAATTTTTAGTTGATTTATATTTATATATGAAAAGTTAAAAAAGATTCATGTAACGTTATTCGAAGAAAAATAAAATTAAAATGTTTTGCTGAAGAATAAATCTTCCGCTGTACTTCTGTTTGTTGTTTTTCCTTCTTTGAAAATAACAAATACTAGAGAAATTTATTTAATTTATTTATTCACAAGTTAAATTTATATTTATGATATTAAATCATACAACATGGTTTATCTCTAAAAATTTTTAACCGCTATTATACGAGTAAAATAATTAAAAGTACGAAGCAGAAGATGTGACAAGTAATCATAATTGACGGGTTAGAAAAAGAAAGCGAATGAACAAGAGTGTAGAGATAACAGAAACAGGATAGAGAGTCAAAAGCTATATTACCGAGAAAGAAAAAGTAACCGACGAAGCTTTGGAAGGTAAGGGGTGAAAGAAAAAAGACGGAAAGACAAAGAGAAGACAACGAAAGAAAGAACAAAATTATTAAGATAGACAAATTTAGCGAAGCTCAACAGAGAAAAAAGTCACTGCGGGTGAGAAGGAAAGCTGAGGATAGCGGCAAGAGACAAAGGCTAAGGAAAAGGAGGGAAAAGAGGAAGTCTGGCGAACGATGTCCCCGCAGGAATTAAGTTTTAAGGCGCCGTCAAGATTTATCGTCGCGCGCCTCTCTTTTTGAGCAAGGCATTCGTTATATAGGGTTGCCAACCCGTATATCCGTATATTTCACAGGCTGTTTCTCGTATTAGACGAATTCACCTCTCTCTCTCTCTCTCTCTCCCCCTGCTGTTAGCTCTTCTTGGATCGCAATACCATTCTCTATATTTTTCGGTTCCTCCAATTCTTTTACTCTTGTTTTACTTATTCGATAGTTCTGGTAAGCCTTTTCCTATGGCTTTCATTTCGTGTTTAGATTGCTTACTACATCATATCTATCACACAAATTGAAAACTTTAAAATGACTTTATTGATCGCGTATTTATTCACAGTATTAATTTGGCGATTTACGATTTGATATATACGTTACTTGTAATAATTAATGGTAGATATTAGATAGCGATAAACTGAATTTTATTAACTATTTTTTTCTTTAAACCTTTATTTTTGTAATCTGTATATTTATAAATAAATTTCAGTGTTTGATTGCATTATTGCTTTATAAAACGTTGTGTACAATAATAATAAATGTATTTCGAATTTACAGAAAAATACTTACAAATTAAAATTAAATATAAAGACGCATAATAATTAAATATATTTTTATAGCTTTATTACAGTTTTAAATAGTTTCAGTTCAGATAAAAGGATTATTTTTAATACTTGTAAATAATTAAAAGTTACTCAATTTGATATTACTTAATATTTAGTAAATGAAGCAAATTACTAGTAAATTTTAAGTGGAATTTGATCGTTTAATTAATATCTAAAATTTTTGTTTAAGTTTGTTAACGATTCATAATTAATCGTCCGTTTTTAGGAGTTCAATGTTTAAAACACAATGTATAGAAATAGTTGTATCGTAATATTTTTAAATTTACAATATTCTTCCAATACTCATATTTCGTTTCATTGGAAATATTTGACGAACGGATCTTAGATACACATGTACCAAAATGTCTTTATTAACTATATTTATTTTTAACAGGTTTATCGATCACAAATGTTTTACGAGTATTAAAATCGTTGCTATAAGAGACATTTCATCGTATTTCATTCTTTACATACGTTTAACATACGTAGTTTTATAAACTACGTATATTATATAAATGAAAAGAAACAGTAGGGATTGAGATTTGAAAGGAAGTAAAAAGGAGAAGTAAAGAGAAAAAGAAATAGGGCGGCTATCGAGACGCAAGAAATATTAAAATCGCCCGTCGAGTTAGATGAAAAATGAGTGCGCTTGACGTTTGATGTTTCCAGACATTGCAATTCGAATTCTCTGAACATTATTTGAAAATCAAACTTGGTGAGCAAAAGATGGACGAGACTATGAAAATGATCAATTTTGCGTTACTGATCATCGTGAGATGAAGAGCGTCGTATATTTACATACATGTACACTTGCTTCCTTTGCTTATTGATAATTCACTTGTATACAGGTAAAAAATTATTATTAGAAAATTTAAATTAAGATAGATAAATAAATTATAATATTTATCTTTGCCTTCGTTTTTTCTATTTTTTTTCATTATTTAACATTATCGATATCAACACAAAAATTAATCGCTGTAGCATAAAAACATGTTGAACACTTTTTTAACGTTTTGAATTATATTTTGAAAATTTTATACAGGAAATTTTTAATTTAATCGAATTTATCTATACAGGTTAGTATATAGATAAATAGCTACTACAGTTTTAGAAATTGGTGAAAATATTAGTTGTTTTCTATGTGGATTTTAAAAGAAAAATAAATAGAATGTGATTTTATTTACTTAATATATTAAAATTATTTTACAATAAAATAAAAAAAAATATCGATGAGATTAGTAAAAATGGCATAAAACTAAATTATAAATTTAGATTTAGATGTGTGATAGAAAAAAGTAAAGCTTATATTCGTAAAAATTAGAAATTATGATATTAAATTGTTTGACTTGAAATTTCAAAAAAATATTAACCAGTGATATCTTTATTTTTTCAGGTGAGTACATATTTTTTACTCTGAAAATTATTAGCTGCATATTGGACGTAAGTAAGCTTAATAATTTTTATTAAATGTCTTAATTTTATTTCACTAACTGCATTAAGGAAGAAAAGCAAACTACTCGCTTAGAAAATTAATTAATTCGTCAATATTATTAAATATTTTTAATCCTAACTCTATGTATTTTAAGGTTTTATTCTGAAAATTAATATATATATATATAGAAAGAGAGAGAGATAACGATATATAATGCTCATGTGATGTATCGTATAAAATTTTCAGTTATATTCAGAAATAGTCTAGAAAAAATATCATTTATCGTGAATAATTTTATATATTTGAAGTTATTCAAATTCTATATTAAAAATAAATATATCAGTTATACAATCAAAAGTAATCTATTAATTTACATTCTTGATTAATATGTACAAAAATTATGTATAAAATTATATTTTTTATTTGAGTATTAATATTTTATACATTTCAAAGTTTTAAAAGTTTAAAAATCAAAGAAAAAATGAAATTGTTTCATTACTACAATTGTAACAAAATTTTGTTTTAAAAAATAGTATAAATTTGAGATATTTTATTACTTATATTTTCATATTGAAATTCTAAAAACGCGAGGTACGTAAATAAATGAAAGTTCTGTTATTATTGTAACTTACTTTGGTGATGTAAATTCATTAGTTAATTACAAGTATAAAATTTATATTCTATACTGCATTGATATCTATTAGAATTGTACATTTTTTATTTTGAAGGTTTTAAATTTAATTTTTATTCGATATATAATAATTTTTATTTATGCAGATTATCTATATTATTTAAGAAAGATATTGGAAATATAACTAATAAATTTAGAAACCAATATGAGATAAGTCTTAGGTGCAGTATATTAGATATACCAGTCAAAGTAGTGCAGATTGCAAATAAGAAACATGTGATTTAGTTCGATAAGAATTTATTGTCGTTCTCATTCGAATTTTATCTCCTGGTGTCTGCTGGATTTATACGTTATCGAACCATAGTAAACGAGGTACAAAAAAGTCAGTGGTACTGTTAATTGCTTCAGTATTTACGATGGCTTTAAAAAAAAATTTAAACAATTTTATTTTTGAATACTATTTTTATTGACTTGCATCCATGAAGTATTTAAAAAGTAAAAAAATTTATATTTACATTAGAAATATTAAATATAAAATCATTTAAAATATTTCATTTTCTAAATATTATATGAAAATACTTGAATATTTTTTAAATTTTATAAATTAAAAAAATATATACATTGTTTATTCAAGTTTCAATTTATAGTTACTAATATAATAATAAAACTGCATTGTTCTAACTAAATTAGAATCATTATTAATTTTTATAAAAAATGAAGTTAACAAATCTCACTAAAAAATATATTTAATATCGAAAGAAATTTAATTATTTAAATCTAGAAGAATATAATGTTACAATTAATTTTTTTATTGATTAATTAATACAATTGTTGAAAAATATACTCGTGTTTAATATTTAAAATATAAGATTTAAAATTAAAATATATACATCTAATGAATTTTGTCGATATTTTAAATTATATTACTTTTATAACTTTGTATTTACAATTGAATATTATTACAGTTATTATTTCATTAAATAATTGACATTTATAATTCAGTGCTCAATATAATTAATTATATAACAAATAATAAAAAAATCATTAAATAAATTAATAAAGAAATACCAATTTAAATACATGTATATTTTATGCTCGCAAAATTCTACCGTACATTTTATAGATCGATATGTTAAAAGTGAATATTTAAAGATTCATATAAAAATTTTTCGCATATTTTATGTTTATATTTTAATGAGCAAATATACTTTCATTTATTTGAGTAATTCTTTTATTATTAGAATTTAGTAATAGCTTTTAGTTAGATATAAATCGCAATAGAAGCTAAATTTCAATTATTTAAAATATTTTAATTAATTTACGTAGTAATAATACGTAATTAATCATCGTATAAAAATATTTTTATATAAAAAAAATTTTTTTACAATAAAAAGTCGAGAATATAACGAATAATAATATATTAAAATGATTTAATATCGCTAAATAAAACAAAGTAGAAAATAAAAAATATAGAAGCATAAGATAAAAAAGGAAAAAATTTAATGATGTAGATATGCGAGAAACAAATGATAAAAGAAACATCGAAAAAAGATGTGTAAAAAAAAGAGCGGAGCCGAAACAGAAAGAACTATGCGATATCGAGAACCGCGATCTTTCCGAATGAGAGAACTTGCTCTCCGTTTTACCTAGCATTTCTCTTTCTTTTTTACATACTTTACTCTTTCTTTTATCCTGTCTTTGGCAAACTTTTTTTATTTTTTACTCTTTCATCCGTAAGCTCACTGTTTTTTTTGTTTGCTAGGTATTTTTCACGCAGTGTTTCTAACTGTCCTTCTATAGCCGATTTCCTCTTTTATTTTGCTGATTCTATTAGTTTTTATCCATTATTCATTTTTATTGTTTTCTTTCCGTGAAGTTTTCTATGTTCGCTTGTACCCCTGTGCCGATTACTGCAGAATAGTTCTTATTGAGTTTGTCTATGTTTTGAAAAGCAGTTCAAAAA
The DNA here is from genome assembly GCA_018907195.1 of Dolichoris vasculosae. Taxonomy (NCBI): domain Eukaryota; kingdom Metazoa; phylum Arthropoda; class Insecta; order Hymenoptera; family Agaonidae; genus Dolichoris; species Dolichoris vasculosae. The sequence goes on from JACCHY010000003.1 coordinate 6,651,680, forward strand.
TAATTCATCGTTACAGCCAAAAAATATTATTTGAATTATCATTCTACGTAATAAATTCTATCTTGAATCCCAAAAAGAATTTTCTATAATTTTAATGGATGATAAAGCGATTCTCGTGTTTTTATTATTTTAGATATGATTTAATAACCGAAAGTTTTAATTTTATTTCCATGTTTAATATTTTAAAACAAACACTCGTTCGTAAAAATTATACATATGAGATTTTAAATATGTTGCGTTAAAATACAACTATTCGATACGCTATTAAAATAAGTTGCGAACGGACTGCGGAGTAATCGAGCCGAAAGTAAGTAGTAGTAATACTTAAAAGTAAATGCAGGTGAAATAAACGAGAATGAGATACGAATCGAGGCGATGCGACGTCGGCGTGGTTCGCGTCCCGCAGGGTTTGGATTTAACTCATTTTATATAGAGTAGTGCAAGTACGACAGAATTCGTTTGTACGAATGCGCGAGTTTGCAGTTCTGTGAAAGCCTCCCGGGACACGGCTCCCGATGAAACGAAGGAAAACAACGGGCAATTGCGAACGCGTTGGAGAATGAAGGATGCAACGAAGACGATCGTTGAGAATGGGAATTTCATTTGTATACCAAGTAATGAGGAGCTTCTTATGGCTGATAAGTTACTTCTAAGATTTTTCGAGTATGCCAGTGGTTCGGGCTTTCGTCGCTCTCTTCTCATCCCTTACGACGACTTTCGGTTTATGCTTCCGTTAACATTTTCTTCAACTCTGTATAATAGGCACTCATTTTACTATTATTAGAATAAATTTTTCGTATTCTTTATCTTTATTTTTATACAAGCTTCTCTACGAATATCACTTTTATGTTCAAATTACATTATTTTAAAAGAAACGTTCAATTTTTATTCTTAATTTAAAATTTTTCTAAAGATAAAAATTATAAATCTACGGTATTAAAATATATATATATATATTAATTTTCAGAAATATGCTTTGATTTAATTTTCATGGTTCAACAATATTAAAAATTAAACTTTGCTTTTATATTTGATATTTATTTTTTGTAATTAATTTCTTAATTATAATCAAAGCCGCTAAATTCTATATATAAAAATAAAATGGTCTACAAAAAGTACGTAATTAAATTTGAATCAACCCGAATACAAGTAATTGTATTTACATATATAGAACGAAAAAGGAAACCATTATCTCGTCTAATTTAGAATTTTTATAGGTTATCTTATTATTCCTAAAAGCTTATAATAATTATAAAGTACAGCTGAAACATTAAAATCATTATTTTATTTAAACTCTAATAAATTATTAAAAATTTACGTCGTACGTTAAATTCAGAAAGCTATCTTATTTTAGTTTTAATTAATAGTTGAATTAAAATTTTAAAGGTTTTATGTCGAAGAATCCGATTTTTGGTCACTGATGAACGATGTAACGTAAGAACAAAGAGTGCCAATTTACCAAGTAATCATTTTCCGCGATATAAAGCGAAAGACTTGTATATCGCGTACGAAACACGGATACGATGACGGAAAACTGATATAATCGTGTCAAGGCTTCGATACGCTTAATATCGCTCACTGTAATACGGTTTCGTTGCAAACGTAGTCAGACGATATGCCAGAAATAGGAAATGATTACACGGATGTTGGAAAGACAGAGAGAACTAGTATAAGAGAGTATACACGTCTATAAAGCGAATACGCTAATAGAAATTAATTAATCGAGTTCTTTAAATGAAATTAAAAATACGTGATTAAGCTTGATGGAAAGTATAGGAAATCTCGTTAAAAGATTAAGTAAAATAAATAGAATTTAGTAATACGAATGTAATTATATATTCGATATACTCTTCGAATTAAATGCGATGGAGCATTGAACAGTATCAAGATTAATCATTAAGTAATTTACAGATAAATTAATTTAAATATTGGAGAATGTATAATACGCGTCGCACACAATTCGAAGTAGTGCACATATTTCGAGTAACATAACATTATAAATCCTCGATCTCGGATTTACTTTGTAAGCTATGTAAGATTAAAAATATATAAATGAATTCGGATTGAACAATGACAATGGAATAAACACAGATCTATGCTCCTAAAGTCGGATGGAGGGAAAGTAATATCGCAAAAAGGATAAAAGGAAAATAGCGATAGTAAAGAGTAAGCAGCAACGCGAAGGCAATACCAATCGGCAATCGTATAAGGTACGAGCTCCGATAGCTACGAACTGTCTCACGACCTGTTTGTCAATACCAACCAAATGATTTCGCGGCGCGCGCGTTTCGCTCCCTCGACGACGAAAATACGAAAATAACGTAATAGCAGCGAGCGCTCGAGAGACCTCGAAAGAGATGAATAGCGATAAATAAGCTTGAGAATGCAGTGGGAATAAATACGCTTCAATTTTCCTTCGCGCGGAAGAGGGAAAACTCGAGTAATGTGGACGGCGATGCATTTTCGAGAAATGTAAATAAAATTAACGAGAGAAAACGATCGAGTTTGCGAAAATTATCCTCGTGAATTTTATGCTGCTTTGTTGGTAAAGCGATTTCGGTGAAATTTATTAGTTTTATTTCGAGAGTTAACGCGTTTCGTACGTATAATTTTGTAGTGTCATAACAGAGATTTGTCGGATATTCGAACTAATGCAAAGTATCTCCGGTATGACTTACAACGAGTAAATTCACATTTATTTCAAATAATACAAGTTGTAGATGCTTAACGCTGAGTTTTAATATTCGCCATTAATCGAGACGCGAAATAACTACTTAAGTAGACACGTTATTGGAAATAGTAAATTTAAAATAATATAAAATATAAATATTTTGGGTTCATGCATTAGAAATGAGAAAATTAACTCGAGGGATTTTGTTAAGATATTGTTATATTTATAAATAATACCAAATTTTTAATGTTACGATGTTTCGGCGAGTGAAAACTCGCGACATTAATTACAGCGGGAAAGAAAGTTTTCGAAATTTAGCACCTTTTTAGAAGATTAGCGAAAAATATAATCTTTGGACTTTTACCGATAATTTATATACATTGTTCATTTATAGAATTTTATTGTAATTTTTACAAGAGCGCGATACAACGATTCGACATTCTAAACCATCCAAGTTTTATACATTGCAAAAGATGAAACTGAGAAATTCTTTTAAAAAATGTATAAAACAGACGTGCGCCGTAAAAGGAGACTATCAAATCCAGAGGTTATGCGGAAAATTGAGGCGAGGAAAAGCAGAAAGAGAAAATTAAGTGAGAGCTGCAGAGATAAAAAGAAAGGGCGAGAGAAGACGAAGACGGTGGTGCGCACATCCTGCAGAAAACGAGCCGAGTCGTGGGGAACGTAACTGAAATAAATAGAATTTGCTATTCGGGAACAGTCGGTCGCATCCGTTTTCGACGACGGCACCAGCGGTAGAACCAGTACCAGTAGTAACAGCAGCAGTGACACGGTGCCTCGTTTCGGACGTCCGCCGCTTCTCTCTCTCTCTCTCTCTCTCTCTCTCTCTATCATTTCTTTCCATTTCTTTTTCTCCCTTATTTCCTATTTCAGAACTACGCACTAGAATCTTCACTCGCTTTCTTTCCCTTACCTCAGCCTTTATCAACAATGCAGTCCAAAATCTTTCTCGCTCCTAATTTTTTCTTCTTTTTATTTTCTATTTTTCTTCTTATTTTTTCTTTTACCACAAATAGTTAACGCGTTGCTCTGACTTTTTACAAAATTGATTTCCTTCGGAAAAGTTCTCGACGAAAAAATCTGCTCTTAAACTTTGAAATATATTAAATATATTAATTTATAATTTTATTTATATTTGTATATTAGAAACTCCTAAACAAGTAAAATTATTAAAACATATATTTCAATCTAATTTTAATTGCGATAATCGATTAATTTTCAAATATTTCTATTAAATATTGCTCTGCAACGAAGAGTGTAATATTGTAATATTATGCATTCGTGGCATTGGTGTTAATAGAAAACTATTTGAATGTATTTTTAGCATTCCTACTTTGGAGTAGCTTTATTAAAATTCTTAAACAACGATATCAATACCGGTAAGAATAATCTTACGACGCAGCGTCTAAAAAAATTCTCTCTAGGACAATTTTCGAGAGTGCGCTATGTTCTCGTATTCTTCGTCTCTATTTGTCAGAGTACCTAACAACTATGTTCGGTTCGTCTTTCTTCATCGACCTATTCTTCCTCTCGCCGAACGAGAGACGTTGCCTTCGAGAGCAAACTTCCTACGAGAACGCAACGTTTCGCTCGCGATTTCGGAAAATCCGCATCCTGCCTTAAACTTCCGGTAACTTACCTAAGAGAGAATTTGTAAAGGTTTTCGATATTTTGCGATAGGGATCGAAAGACTCCTTGTTCCTCGTTCTTTTATTGACTTCGTACTTATCTTTGAGTGCGTACGACTTTTTCATTATCCAAGGACACATTGAATTTTCATAATTAATATTCAAATACTTTCCGAGACGCTAAATATTTACCTACCTACTCATTTTCCGTTCGGAGTTTCTTGAAGTTTAATAGACTGTATCATATTATCAGATATTTCTCTCATTTAGAATTAAAATGTATCGAATTCAATAAAAATTTATAAGATAAACGAATAATCGTATCGTGAATTTCCAAAATTTTTCAAAATTTAAATTTGATGTAAAATGTTTGGTCGGTGTATTGATATGATTGTATCGATATGTCTTTGAAGGAGAGATACGCCGAGTATGCAATTTAATTATGCAAAGCACTTTAATAAATAATTATATTTATTTCTTTAAAAAAAAGAATACGCGCATGCGTATTGTGACAATGAGCAAGTCTAATTTAACCAAGGGCCGTTGAAATAAAAGAGGAGAAGCAAGAATCAAACTATTTCCAGATTCAAAGACTTTGATCGTATCAAGCTATTCCCTTTCACGCAAAGTTTTGCTCAAGAATCCAATTTCTGTTCCCCTCTCTTTTCAAATCCTCTACATTGACGCTGATTAACCCCAAGCATGCTCTTCGTTTCGAGCCGATGACCGAGGAAGTTTTCGCGTCAGCGATAGCAACATTGACGCCCATGGCGACAGTTTCTCTCTAAGCTCTCCCCCGAAACTTGTGTCTGACCGTTCGTCCTGTGCGAGTTTTGCCACAAGCGCTTTTACTCTCTCATCGCGCACTTTCCCCTGGCTTTGACATCTTTAACTCGCTTTCAACGCGTAATGGATGTAAGATCGTGACGCGTGTACCGGTGTACGTGCTAAAGTTGGCTAAGTCTTTCCTTCTTCGCTTAATGCACTTGATTTCTAATTTTCAAGGTGTATTCTCTTTGAAGTATAGTAAAATTAATCACACGTTACAATGAGTTATTCAGCGAGGTACTTTTAACGTAATGTATTAATTACTTTTTCATCGTGTTTTCTTTTAAAAGAAAAGCGAAATTTATTATGATTTTAAAAGGATTCAAAAAATTTACGAGCATTATTTACGAGCACGTTGCCTATAATTTTGATAAGAAGTATTTATTTATTTGAATCTAAATCTGCGAAGGAAGTAAGTTTCCATTGTGGTGTGATTTCGTCAAATTTTTTTCACAAATTAAAATATTAAAATGAAATTCATTTGCGAAAGAATTTAGTTTTTTCGTTTTGTGCATCATTTCGTAGAATTTATAATATGAAAAAGATAAAATAATCGACGAGAGGAAAATTAAAAGGGGATATGCATCCGAGAAAGAGACATGTACAAGAGATTCATAGGAATATATATACGGAAAACCGGAAGGAATCCACTCACTGGACCAGAAAGTGTTCCGGTGCTAAAGTTCCTTCCTGTCAGCGGAACTCGATCTTCGAGTTTCGGAGCCACAGCCCGTCAAGTAGAAGAGATGGAGAAACGTCGTCGATGTCGTCTACGACGTTCCTCCGAAGATCTCGACTCGAGGAGATGGATCTTATGCTGCCAGTTTTTCTCTTTCGATCTCTCTTTTTCCTTTATCCTTCCCACGTTCCCTCTCCGTTCTCTCTCCGTTCTCTCTCCGTTCTCTCTCCGTTCTCTCTCCGGTCCCTCTCCGTTATCTTTGCTCTCCATCTCCCTTTTTCTCTCTTGCCTGCATCTTTTTATATCTCTGCGTCTTTCAATCTTCTTTACCACATCGCTCACTGCTTTGAATTTCAAGACGAAGAGGATGTCAACGAGTGAGGCAACGAGCGAGGCAACGACCATCGAGTGAACGCCACACGAAATTGTATAATTGAAAAGTTGCCGTTTCTCTCGAAACGCTATCTCGAGAGATTGACACCTCTACCATTTTCTTGTTATCGTTATTGTTATGTTAATGGAGAACTTTCTTGCAATACGCCTTACAGCTTTAAAATAGAAGTGATTCAGCGTCTTTTACAGTGTCCTGCTACTACTTTGGAGTGCTGTTGTCGAGATTTTTCCTAGAATCTTGAGAATGTAACAACTTTGAAGCTTTACATCTTTTCTTTTATTTCTTTTTCTACTATAATCAATTTTTATAACAGTAGTAAATTTTTATCGTATTCAATTTTAAATTGGCATCTCGATTTATGCGTCTTATCCATTTTATTAATGGTAAATATCTGTCTAAAGCATGTACCAAAAAACTCCATCATTTTCTGAATTTAATTAACATTTATCTAATTTATCTAAATGATTGATTCATTACTAAACGTTTCTTAATTAAAAATCATGTATTTTTTATTTAACTCAATTTATCTTGCCAACTTTTATACGGTATAGATCGAGCAGAGTTGAATTCGATAGAGTGGAAAAAGATAAGAGTGGGAAAACTATATTTGAAATTACATTAGTCATATGAAACTGAAAGCTTTGGACTGGCTAAGGATTATATAGAATTGGTGAATAGGGTAGTGCAGTTCAAGACGACAGCTGGAGAAGAGAGTTTAATCAGTACAATTATAGAAGAGTAGGTTACGGAGACTGGATAAGCGGAATAGTATATTCAACGAGTTTTGATAATTAAAACTAAAAGAAAAATAACGAATAAAAATAAAATGATTTTGTCAAAGAAAAATAGAAGTTGCGTGAAAAAACAAAATTAGAAATTACAATATTTTTTTATCGTATTTATTCATATTTTTAGAACAAATTTGAAATGTATTTATAATCGATTTATTTATCTCGGTTAACCATATATGTATATATTAATATATAATTATACATAATTTTATAATTCAATAATAATTGCATAATTTGAATTTGAAAAAAGACGTTAACTCGGTTAATCGATGCATTATTTTATTAAGTATTCATAAGAAGCGATGCGAGACATTTAAGAAAACATGACAGTTATTCCTCGAATCGTCTGCTTTTTTCTGGTGCAACTTCTTTCGGTCGTAAATGCCCAGGCAACGTAAATTTGTGGAGAGATCAGCACAAACGAGACTCCGAGCATCTAGAAACGAAAAAAGTATAAAAGTGTGAGACCAAAGAGAAGGAGAGAAAAAGAAAAATAAAAAGAAAGAGAGAGAGAAAAAGACTAATCGTTTCTCTACTCTCGGCGACTCTTTTGCAAGAGCGACTTAGCGTCGTTGCGCTTTCAATGGCCTCACTGAGCCAGAGCGAAACGAATATTGCCGCCTCTTTCTTTTCGCGTGCACTTATATAGATATGCAAAAAATTGTACGACTGTGAATAGATATCCATCAAGAAAGAAGTGCGTGTCTGGATAGTCTATTACAGCTAAAATCTTTCAATGACGTAGACCACTTTTGGTATAAAACTTAATGAATAAATTGAACTTAATATCTGAAAAATAAAATTATAGAGAATATAATATTTCGTAAATCGTTTATTTATGAATGATATCATTTTGAGTAGAAACATCGTATAAGAATACGTAGACATCTTCAACATTTTCGTTTTTGAGATCGGTGAGTTATGATTTTTAAATTAAAAATAATGTGAATTAACAGAGATGAAGGAAAATTCAAATTTCATCTTAATATGTTATTTTGAAAGTTTTCTTGTCAATGTGATACTTTATTTTCTTAACGACTTTTAAAGTAGTCGCATTAAAACGTTATCATTAAGAATTAAAAATGGATAAAGTTTTGTGAAAGCGCACGTGCTTCAACATTCATCGGGAGAGTTTAATGGTTTCGCACCGTCGTCATATTTTTTCCGTATCCGTATCCGCAGCCAAACCTACAACACTTATATTTGTTTCCTGATGTCGTTAGTAGTGTAGCGGAAATTCACGAAAGAAAAGTTTTAAACGCTGCAATTTTCCACCGACGTATTGCGCGCGACTCATTACCGTCGTTCACCGGTGCTAGCTTTTGTCTGTTTGTCTCTCTCCTTCCATCGCCTCTCTCTCTCTCTCTCTCTCTCTCTCGGCATGTACGCGCGTAGGTACGGTAGCACTGTCGTGGCGCGTCGTCTCGAGTGTCTATTACGCGCGATTAAATCGGCGCGAAAATTGCTTATTCCCACCCCGGGACCAACTTTCTTCGGACGCATAAGACGACGACTACGGCTACGAATAATTTCGAGTCGTTGCACACACGGGCTAAGATTTTCTTCGGGGGTGAGATTCTACAATCTTCAAAGATGCTTCGTACTCGCGAACACTGTTGGTAAGATGTGAGGAGGATGCGGCGGTAGATAAGAGTCGCTGGCTCGTAGAATTTACGAGCGAGATTCGAGTTGCAAATGTTTTTCGCAAAGGCGATACGCCTTTTACGAAGCCTTTACGATTTGTTCGTTTTTAGCTCAATGCTCGCGAGTGAGAAACGCACGGAGTTGCTGCTTTCTTTCATTTTATTCTTCGGGGATTTCGCTTTGCAAAAGATGCACGGAAGTTCAACTTGAATTTTATTTGATGGAACTTCGAAAGCATTATTGAACTTGCTTATATTACTCTTTAACTGGTTGCACTTTCTTAGATAGCTTAAAAGTTTCATCTCACTTACATTGATTTAAGTAATTGAAAACTTTTTATTCGATTATTCAAGATTTTTAAATTTGATTTTACCGAAATAAAATATATTTTACCACTTTATTTAAATCTATCGAAATTATACGTTATCGTTTCGTGCATTTTATTATTTTTTTTTCCTTTCTTTTCGTTAACGTTATAAATCGAATTACATTACCTGTGTATATTTTCGAAGCATCGAAACGTTAATTTATATTAAATCGAAGCGTATTTTAATAATTTGTTATTTTATAATATCGTCAAATTAATTTTTTAATTCGCTTAATTAGGTAATTAAAATAATTGGCATTTATTTATATATTTCTATAAGTTAAATAATACCGATAATCCTTTGCCATTTCATAATATTTTGAAGCATCTACGATGCTTATAGTTTCTTTATAAGAGCATTAGATACAAAGTAACAAATAGACTCTACCCCACAAGTCGAGGGAATAACTTTGACCATAATAGTCTCATGGTGGACGTTACACGGTAAAACTATCAACATTAAACGACGTCGCAACGATCGTCATTTCCTCCCTCTAATTAAGATCTCTATGTCAGTGGCCCTTTCTCCGTACGAGAAATCAACGTCCGATGAAATCTCTAACGAAATTCCAAATCTCGTCGCTGTAGTCGCAAAATGTCGGTAACCTAGCCGAGGAAACTAACATCTATGTCCGGTGCACTTGCGGTCGAACGCTCGTATACCGTATAATATACATGTATAACTCGTTTGTTCTCTCGCTCAGGCTTTTGCGCGGCCGGTTTCGCACGGCCTAAGACCTTAATGCCGTCCTGGACTCTTAACTACCGCGATTAGGCGAATTACCAAATGCGATAAGGGCGTGCAACGCGCCAGTGAGCGAACTCTCGAGAATTGAGACCACTGCTCGACGAGAGAGGAAGAGAGAGAGATTGAGAGATATCGAGAGAGAGGGAGAGAGTTTAAGAGTGAGAAACCCAGCGAGGGAGGATTATTATTTAGAATTTAATACGCTCTTTTAACGAGGTAGAGGTTGGAAATGGGATATTCGTTGAAAAACTGTTTACCGACTCAGGCTTCTCACTTACTTAAACTTTACGTTTTTTATTTGCGAGCGTATTCTAAGGTTCGGTGTAAACCACTTTTACGTTTAATAATTAAGCTGTATACTAAATATACCGAATCTCTAGAAAGACGGATAACGAACGAATCTTTGTAGGTTTTCAAACGAAATTTTTCATTTCTTAAATTTTTCGCGTATAAAATATATATTATATAATACGAAATTATAAAATAACCTTTATCAATGAAAATCATCGTTACGAATCGCAAAGTTAATCGTAAAGTACGTAACTTGTAGCGCATAGGTTTTCAGGAGGTCAAAAGCAGTCTTCGGTGCAGAGAGAAGTTTCTATCTTTGCTCATAGCGTAGCGTCGTAATTAACAATTAGAGGCCAATAAAAGAACGAGAGAGAAAACGAGCGTCGGTTTAAAAGAGAAAGAGTGTGAGAACGAGAGAGAAAGAGGAAGAAAGAGAGAGAATAACAATGTGGAAAAAACGTCGAAAGCAGAGGATTAGGAGTATGGCCACCTAAGAGCTTCTGGCTTGCAAACAAATAGACGAGCACTCGTCTTAACTCGAAATATATAGCAACAATTAGAAGCTCAGATTCGGTACAGTGGCGTTTGCTTAACTGCGATCACCCCTTTCTCCTTTCGCGGAACGAGCAGCATCAGCAACCAGCGAAAATTCCCTTCTCCCGCTCAAACGTGGACTCGAGCTTTCGTGGAGGGTCTCGATGTGTGGGTGTGCATGCACCACGTGCCACGGCCCACTTAAGTCAGCCGAGCGGAACGAGAGCTTTGCGGTAAGGAGATAGAAAGGAGAGGGAAATAAGAGAGTCCTGTATTTAACGGTAAGCGACGGTTCTCTCGTGTCGCCCTTTGCTCCTCCCCCTTGTGTTCTCTTGCGAAATTTGCGAAATTTGCGACGGCAGCTCTTTCAAGGGGAGACGTAAGTGGATATAATGCTAGAAGGATTTTGAGTATCTCGTTGGATTGATCGAGAATATTCAGCTCTGCGTTTTGAGAAAACTACGAGCGCGTCCAAACTTTTTGGCGGTAGTCCTTATTTTCTTTTTTATTTTTTAAGCTCAATTTCAGCTGATTTTGCTTTTGCGCTTCTTTCGACCTTTAATGACAAATTATACGATTAATAATGACAAATTATAAGAAAAAGTTTTCGATAGTATTGCCAAGCGAGGTAAAAGTGTCGAGCTTTGGAGAAGAAAAAGCGAAACGGATAGAAATAATTACGTAGAATGATAGAACAGCGGTGGCACAAAAAGAAAAAAAGTACAGAATATACAGAGGAGGTTTGTCCTTCTTCGCTTTTAATCACTTTGGATATGGAGAAATGGTGCGTAACGTTTTTCTATGCGACTCGTCGACAACGCAGGGATAAATTTTGGATTTGAAACATAACGCTGCAAACTCAAAGGGCGGCGCGAAAGAAGCGCTGGTAAAGAGAGCGATTTTGCTAGACAGACCGCTAAATTACAAAAAAACGAGAAAAACGAGAAAAAACAATCAAGGGAGCAGTGAACCGTAAAAATGCAAGGGCCATTTGTTTTCTCGCATCTCCTGTCGAAACTTCGTTCTCGCCGCATCAACTGTACCCGGGTGCCAACAATTATCGAACGACCAAGGCTGTTATTATTCCGGAGAGACGAAGACAACGAGAGAGAGAGAGAGAGAGAGAGAGAGAGAGAGAGAGAGAGAGAGAACGAAGTAAAGGCTAAAATCATGCTTGACGAAATCAGTCTACCGCGTATTTCATTCGACTATTGTTTTATACGTTTCATCGCAACTTCCCCGAAAAATATTGTTGTTTTCTTCATTTATCGCATTGTTTTATTTTTCTGGTTCGATTTCAGCAAATATGTTTCGGAACGAAACGCATGTAATTTAGTTTTATATTTTAATACCAAAATATTTCTACTTTTAAAATATTTTACAGTATTAGATTAGAATAGTAATAATAATAGTTGAGTAATAAGCGAATCGAGTTCGGATATAATGAACATCGACTTATTTTTATCGAGAAACATTTATATTTTTCTTCTTTTTTTTTCATGTTTTTCTTTTTTTTAACGTAACGATACGAATTCATCTATTCATTTAATTAAATGAAACATCTTACTTCATTACATCTTATTCGATATACGTTACACACAGAATATTATAGAAGTATAACGTTTTATAATTTACATTTAAAAAAATATTGATTATTTTACTTGCGAAAAATTAGGAATCGCAGCTTTGTTACAATTACAAATAAAATATTTTTAGTAAATTTTTTCTCTATTGTGACCCAGCAAAATGATATTCACGAACCGTGTAAGCGTAAGAGGAAAAATATATTTGGGAGAAAGAAGGGTAAGGAAATGGTCGTTACAAAATCCGTCGATTTTTCGATTTGGAAATTCCATGGGGAAAAAAGAATGTAAAGAAAGAAGGAGGAATGGTCACTCAGTCCGAGGTTTGCACGATCTCCAACTATGTTTGCCCGTAATTCGCTAGCTGACTCTCTGTCGTACCATTGCCCATTTTGGTTTTTTACTTTATCCTCTTTTCTTTCTTCGCTCTCTTTCTTCTTCCTTTTTGCATCACGTAGTTGGATTACGGCGTCTTAGGGAGCACTCAACCGCCTCTACATATATTTTGACCTCTTTTCCCCTTTTCTCTCGTTCACTTTTAGTTATGCTATTGCTTATTTTTCGCAAATATTCCGGTAACTTTTTACTATTCTTTACTTCTACAACGGTAAACATAAAAATATCGGAATCCCTTTATTTTTATATAATTTTAATGCAATACTTTGTACAAAATTGGGATGCACCAAAGAAAATTTTAGAAGAAACCATAAGGATTTAAAAAACGTGTCAAATTTTTTCAGTTTCTGTGCAAAGATTATACATATTTAAAAAATCAATTATTAAAAATCAAATAAATTTTTGTATGTATAAAAATTTGGACTAATATACGATAAAAACAAGTATAATCTTTTTTAAGATAATTACGAAAAAACTAGTTTAAATCTATTGATTTAAAATAATTTATTTATCGGTTGTTTGTGAGTCGTGTTTTTCATTTTACGTGTAAATTTATAATATATAATCCGTGAAATAAGCAGTACTACGTTTAAATTATTATGAAATTTAAAATTGATATAATATCAATAGGAACATAAATTCGATAACGTTAGATTATTAAAACGGATTATAATAACGGCAATTTTGACAAAGTATACTGTCAATTCTCTTAAATTGACGCGTTCGTTATAAGCTGTATGTATTAATACTACAGCTTTTATATATCCCGACCAATTATAAAAAAATACTCGGAAACATTCCCATAGGAGAAATAACCGTGCATTCGGTGTACGATGTCACGCATCCCCCCCTTCCTCCCCCTCTCCTCCCCCTCTTCAGTTTTTTTATCTCTTTTCCCTTCATCGACGCGCGAAACGATCTCCTACTCATCCCTGGGGCGAATTCGCGGATATACTCGTGACGGAGGAACTGTTACGTTCTTTAATGAAATTAACTCACTGCTAAGAGCAGTGCTATGAGGAAAGAGGCGCGCGATGAAACGGAAGCTTATTAAGTAATTGGTAAAAGCACCGAATTATTTTTTGTATTCTACCAACTGACGTATCTATGGATATTGATGATATTTTCTTCGTATATTTTTCCTCAAAGTTTTCTATTTCTTAGATACATAAGTCGATACATTTTTTTATATCTATGTAGGAATTATTTTTAGATTTTTAGAAAATTTTCGCTTGATTAATAATTTAAGATAAACAAAAATATTAAATTATTGGTAGAATTTATCGATTTAACTAAATTTATCGATGATTTTGGAATTGAATACAATAATTTTTAAATTATTGGTTATATTAAATTTTTTATTGATTTTGACGTACTTGATTAATATTTAGACGTATAGTACATATTTATACATGTGTGTACGCGTGAGTGCGTAAAATTACTTTCCAACAATTTTGTTTATATAAAAAAAGGTTAAAAGTTTATTTATTAAATATTAAAAATTCTTTTAAATTTTACGGTGATATATCGCTAAAAATAATATTTATACTTTATAAATTATCTATATCTAAATGAAACTGATATTCGTTTTAAAAATATTGATAATCTAATTCTATTCTACGGAAAACAATATTTTATGTGTCATGATATTATATTTTTTTACCTTTACTTTGTATTATTTTAATAAATTACTTTATTTCTTACTATTGTTGAACGAGTCTGCTTCTTGTAATTCAATTACATTACGAAAGTACTACCATTTTATTAGTATTAATATTTTTTATAATCCTAGAAAAATTAAAAAAATTAAAAGAGATTGTCTTCGTAAAAACTGTATACAAAATTATCATTGGATAAAAAATGTGACACTCGAAAGCAATAAAAGTTGTGAAACATCCTGAAAAAAATATATCTATTTAAATTCCGTTTACACTCGTTACATACAATTATATAAAGAATTGTATTTAATTTTATACAGCAAACAATGTATGCAATATTAAGTATGTATAAACGTAGAATTTATAAATAGTAGGATGAAAACCTTTAGAATATAAGGTATGAAATATTGACCCTACACCATTTCTCTATTCAGTGCTTTATCGATATCTTCCAAATTCCATTTGTCAGAGCGTTGTGGATCTCGCACAACTACAGTTTTATAAAGATTGCGTCAGGTGCTGTCAATCAAAATCCAATCTTTATACACTTTGTACAATAAAAAAACTTGTAATTGCAACGATGCATGCATTTTCCAGCACTTTTTTTCCCATTGAAACGTCTTCATCCACATAGAATTTCAATTTTTTGTCACGTCAGCAACAAAATAAAATCTGCTTTCGCGCCGAGATTCGTGTCGCTCTGCAAAGGTAAAAAAGAATAGGTTTTGCGGTTTGCGCATATCGACATTATGCGTCTCGCGTAGAACGTTTCACGATTGCGACTACCACCGTTACTTCCTCTTCTCTCATCCATTCTCTTATTTTCCTCTCCAAGCCGTCTCGGACTCTGCTCCTAGTTGTATCGACTCTCCTTCGCGTTTCTCTCGCTCTCTCTACCTCTCTCTCCCTCTCTCGCACTCTCTCGCACTCTCCACTCTCGGAAAAAGATCACATAAGGAAAAACTCGTGCGTATCCTCGAGATTTGCTCGTTCTCTGTTGCTGCTAGGGTTTCCCGCAGGGGATTCACACTGAGAGAACGATGGAAGAAAGTATTTGCTCTGGGTATCGAGAAATAGATAGGTGCACGAAGAAATGGAGAAACGGAAGTTGAGAGCTTTTCGTTGATATTGGGATTAGTTCCGGGTGCGAGTGACGTAAAAGGTCTAGAAATGAATTTGTCATTATACTTACAGAGGAAATATTTATAATGCGTGTGTGTATATATTTAAAAAAAGAAAATTTATTTCTAGTACAACGAATACGTTGTAAAGTTCATAAAATTAGAATAATAACTATTACTCGATAAAATATTTTATATTTCCATTATTGTGGAAAGTTGGAATTCTTTTGAAAATTTTCGATAAATGAACCTTTAGTTTATTTTATCTTGTAACACTAATATATTTTGACTAATAATATACAAGCGAAAGTTAAAATATCGCACATTATTTTTGTGTCGTTTTGTCAAATTGAAATTTTTATAAGAAGTTCTTATAGAAATTTCAGTAAGACTAGTGCATTAATGGATAATGAAAAATAATCTTTTATCGTACGTTTTTTAAAGGAACTTAAAAATTTTATCGATAATTTTAAGGTAGATGTTTTAAAATGAATTTTGTACGAAGATATTTTTTAATGGTTCCACTAAAATAACCTTTATTCTACAGAGCAATATACATACTCGAGCTTTTGTAACCAACTTTCAGACTATACTTCTTCCATTGTCTACCATCGATTTCTAATTCATTGTCTTCATAATTTTTTCAGGGTACGCTCTGTCTCGCTCGTTTGATGTTTCGAGTTTTCGATAGTTTCATTATCTCGCTCTATTCTTACTTCATTCACCTCTGCATTCATTCGTTTACTCGCGTGTGTTTTCTTAATACATTTGTAGACTCTTTAGAATAGAAATGATACATTTTTAACCCGACTTAAAAGAGTTCTATCCCTTGCCCGAGGGTTTTCCGTTTACTTTTCAAAAGTTGGAAAAGTACAAAAAGAAACAGAAACAAGTGATTACATTGGCGAGCTTCGATGTAAAATAAATTCCTAAACATAACGAAACACTTAAAAGTATCGTATAAATATTTATTAAATTCAGTTGGTTGATTCTTTTTAATAATATCATAATTATATAATAATATGAATAATGTAAATATTTTCAAAATTATTGTAATAAAATATGAAAGTATATAAAGTATATAATGTTAGCGATTAAAATTATAATTTTCGAATTACAATATTTTCCGTTAACCTTTACCAGTAGTAATAATAACATGAAAAAGAATTGTATCAATAATGATAATAAGGTTTGATCATTTATAATTAAATATCAAATTTATAAAACACGAAATCCGGAAATTTGAAATATTGTATAATTTAAAGAAACTGTTTATCACGATACTTTATATGAGTGAAAGCAGCAGAGTATTAACAGAATCGTATTAAAATTCTCAATTCCCTCGGGCTCAACCTTTTCTACTAATAGGTAGACGAGTAACAATTTCTCTTCTTCACTGTCTCAACAAGCTATACGCGATGTGGCATTCCCTCTTTATTATCCAGAATGGTACGATGCATCCCCTCATCTTTTTAATCCGACTTTCCACCCCCTTATAGTCTGTCTTTCATTTACAAAAGCAACACCTTCGTTACTTTTACCTTATACAGCCTTTACAATTTTTTTTTCATTTCTCTAGTTTCTTCTTTGTATTAAAAAAAAGTTCAAGTTCTTTCTTCCATGTCTCGAAAAAGCTAGATCACAAAAAAAGATAAAAAGACAGATATGTAGATAGATTGGGAAGAAAAAGAGACAGAAAAAATAGTATGAAACAATTGAAGTCAGGGGGCGAATAGAGAAAAAAGAAACACAGAAGTAGAAAATGTCGTTTCACGACTACGTTACGAATTTCTAAATTTTCAATATTGCTATTGGATTATTTGTATTCTTTCAATTTTTCTTATGTGTTTTTGCTATTTTTTGCTAGTCTAAAGTGTTTTAGTAACCGTAGATCAAATCCATAGTTTTATTAGATTTACACGAGAGTGATTTTAAGCTATTTTTGCGGCATTATAATTGGAATCGATATAATAAAAACGATGAAAATTCAACGGAACTTTGAAGATAAATACACTCACGGATAATAATGAATACGATGATATTTTTCGGTTCATCGAGAGTATTTTAGAAGAAAATTAAAAGAATTTTTCAACATGAAACGATTTCCAAAAATGGATTTTTTTAAAATTATAAAACTCTTTTTATTCAAATACTTTCTCAGATGAAAATCTCATTATTATAAATTATATATAATAATAGTAATTCGTAATTTTGTATCTTTCGCGTACTTTTGAAACGGTGCAAAATATTTTTTATAATAGAATTTACATCAAAACCAAAAAATATCAACTCTGCATTTTCTAATAATTTTCTAGATTTTAAAACTTAATATTATTCTATGAACAGTAGAGTCGAAATTAATTCATATTTAACTAAATATTTGATTTAACGAATCGATAGATTTCGTTTAAAAAAATAAGTATATATATATTAGAAAACTTGTATTTTCATTCTTCCTTCCCTTTGCTATAAAATCTGCATTTGTTTCGATCGAGAACCTCCATAACTTACATCTAGTATGTTAATTTATACCTGTATAAAATTATATTCACGACATCCTACAACTGCTAAAATTGTTTATAAATAGTGTACATCATACAAGAATTTTTATTAACATTTAATTATTGTAGGTAAAAACGGAAACGTATAACAGTTTTTTAGATTATTTTGAGACTTTAATTTATAGAGAATTGATATTTATATGATACAATATACATCTCATCTTAAGAGTAATGTAACATTAATTTATGAATGTATATATAGGTAAAGAATTGAAATTCGATTAAAAAAATGATAAATATTATCGTAGATTAATAAAATAAAGTTTTAAAAAGACCCGGATAAAACAGAGAGTATTATCGCGAAAAGAACGTTACCGTTAATATATGAATTAAATTTAAAGTTAACGTTTTTATTATACGACATTTATTCTTGCACGTCCGAAAGAAGCAATTTAGAAGAAATGAAATCATACAGAAATAAGTCTCATTTTACAAGTTCATTCATATTTAAATTTATAAGCAACATAAAATAAAGGAGCGGTGGTAGGTAATGTTGGTTAGAAACGCGAAAGACACGTATTTCGTAAACTGCCAGGCGACCGCGTTCATTTTTATCGAGCGCCGAGGCATAATATCGCGTTTACCATAACTCCGCTGAATATCCTGCAACGAGTGTACGGGTTGCGTTGCTCGAGCATACGCACATGGCCGGCTAATGATCGAACGTGCGAGGGAGCGTCTGCGCTCACGGGGCATTAATGCATGAGATTATCATGCGCGAAACGTTACGGGCACGTATACACATAGCGACGGAATCAAAATGCGGCGAGCTTTGGTCACGAAATGCTCGCGCTTCGTTTCGATGGCCGAACTCGAACAATTTCGCAAGGGAGCAGGAGATGGAGGAAGAGGAGGTGGAGGAAATACGATGCATATGGATTGCACCTCTGATACTCGTTCGGGGAACAACTTTCGAGCGTGTATGTTCCTTCTGCTAATTCGCTTTAACTGCTCGTTTTCATGAATTTTAAAGAACACGATGATGTACGACTTGTTTCACTAGGGAAGGAGCGTTTCGACGCTTTTACAATACAACAAGGTGTACAATTTAATTCAAATTATATCCACGTGTCCAAATTTACGATAAACTTCATTTTATTTCATTTTTTTCATTTTTTTTATTTTATTCGTTAAATTTTATTTATTTTACGTCTTTGTACCTACGAACGTGTAAAATTGTCAAGGTTATTTCAATGTTACAGATATCGAAATAGAAATTAAAAAACTTACTTTACATTCACTTTTTTATGTTGTATTTTACTGTATAAGAAAATCAGGATGTAATCAGGAATATCCGATGCAAATAATGGAAAGACTTTTTTGTTTTATTAAGAAAGAATTCATCGTAAGGAATCTTTATACAAACTAGAATAACGTAAATAATCCAATTAAAAATTTTTATATTTCATTAATTTTGTTTAGACGAACTATTATTTTATAAAATTATATTTTTAGATTCGGACACACTTCGCTTTTAAACAAATTTTTTTAATATGAAAAAATAATTATTTTTCATTTTTCTGGTTGCCGAATGGAATTTTAATTCGTATCGACGACAGCGTTTGATAAAATTGCGAAAGCATCCGTTTGTGTAGGTAAGGAGCATTATTATTCTAGATGGAAAATTTTTAATTAAAAATAAGTAAAGTAACTTATTTTGATACAGTGTAATTAAAATCCCCCCCACCCCCGTACAAAAGCATTCGTACCGAAGAGAGTGGGTACGAAAGAGTATAACGCAGACATGGCCGTTGTGTACTGTGTCCTCGTAACGGATAAAGTGAGAGAGAGAGAGAGAGTGAGAGAGAGCGAGGGGGGGAGGGAGCTTACTACCAATATCGCGTTTCATGTCGAAATACGAAACACGTTCTTTCACAAGCTTCGGGTGCTTGGAAGGCGTCGCGACGGCCTCGAGGTTACGTGCGCACGTGTATTTGCCTCGCACAGACGTCGGGGTGCGACTTCTCGACGAAATTCAAGAAGGTCCTCGTGTGGCGCCCACTCAAAAATCTCCGCAGAGTCGGAAAGGGAGTAGCAGTCTCACGTTAAATTCGAGTGCCTTCCTGTTCTTTTGTGATCGCTGCTTTTTAAGCTTTTTAATCCTTCTTTACCGCCTGTGTGTGAACGCATACGTCGCGTGTGTGTGCGTGTATGTTTTGTGTTATGTGTGCACGGCTATGACTCTTATAGCGGGTTTGATAAAAGGAAGCACTGCTTTTGTTGAAGATTTTTCGAGGGTTTACGAAGATCATCCAGTAAAGATCTCTGATGACGAATAAAATTCTAACTTGCGCGTGTTTTTTTTATACTTTATTGATTTAACAATTTCACTATTTCACATTTTAGAAAGTTTTTTAAGTTTTTTTTAACCAATATGTGTATAATTCACGAATAATGTAATAAAGTAATCTTTAAAAAAATAACTTATGAAATTATATATATTTCGATAGTATTCAAAGCTTTCATATTTTCATTTTATTTTATAATAAAAATTTTGGTAAGAATATTTTACGAAATATTTTATTATTCTACCGAGTAATTAATTTTCCTAATATTTCTCAACGCCTACAACTATGTCAATAGTGTTATTTAAATAATTAAAAATAGAAAAAATTGTTTCGTTTTATTTTTAGCTCGTTAAATATTTATAAAAACTATAAAGTAATATAAAAAATAAACTATGTTATGTTACGATATTTAAAATTGTTTATTATCATCGTTACTCATTTTTTTAGAATTTTTTTTACAATTATCCAGAGTTTTCTCATGTTTCATTGTGTAATTAATATACTACGTAATCGATTGATAAGAATCAGAGTATTAAAATCGAAATACATGAAAATTATAAGAAGATGAAAACCCGTGTTGTAATAATACGCAAAAGATTAAACCGATAATCGGAATGAAATATGTCTGAAATTTTTGAAAAACTGACTCTTCCCTCGACTTTGGATTATTTATTCAGCCCTTCGTCGTCTTCTTCTTTATAATTTCCCCATCATTAGAGATTCAGCAGACTTTATAGTACGATCGGAAGCCAATCTATTCCCTTGATTTTTTCCTTTGTAGTACGCGCTTCTGCACTCCCTTAGTGTCGCGATGCGCCACACTCTTCGGAACGTGTATATCCCACTTCTGGAACAACGCTCCAACAAACGCGAGGTTTCCTCCTTGCAAACAGACGTTTGTACATACAAGCCACATGCGCCTGAGCTACGAGTAGGTGGCTCAAGTGCGCCAAAAATCCTTTCTACCCTTTTTTGTCTCTGCGTTCACAGGGCGAATGCTTCTCTTCGTTCTCGTTCTTCCCACTCTTTTTGTTTCACTCGCGGGCAAACTTCTTTTTTTCGGTCCTTTTTTCAACTCGTATTACTCTGGAATGTTTTTTTTATCGAATTTACAAAGGTCTTCTTTTTATTCTAGACATAATGCATTTTTTATTTAAGTTTTCGTTGTTCCAATATCAAACATATTTTCACTTCTGTTTTATATCTTAATTAATTTTATATTGTATTAAATTAAATCCACATGAAAAACATGCAGATTTATTTGAAATTCAGAAATACGAATAAAATGACGTAGAGGATTTTCCTCGCGGGCAGTAATTTTATAGAACAAGAATTAATTTTCGACGATTCCATAGCAAAACTTTCTTTAAAGTCTCTTTTCGCTCAATTCTAATCAACTTTTGGTTTTTTACCTTGAGCGATTGAATTCTTATGTAAACTATGACAACAACGTAAATGTTATCTTCTTAAAATATATATATATATATATATAGTCTCGCTAAATTTCGGCAAAATACAATTATATATATTTCTTTTATTTGGACATTAAGCGATATAATTAAAAAATTTGTATTTCATTCCAAAATAAAGACATGGAACGAAAAAAAAAGCAATCTATGCAAAAAGAGAAATAAAGTAGAAATACAAAGGCTTATAAACGCGAAAATGTTGTTGAGGAAACTGCGGTAGCTCGTAAACATTGGTTAATTAATTATTCTTATTGGCTATCGCTACAACGCGTAGTCATCAGCTAATTAACGACATCCCCACATGTACGAACGTTCATTATGAAGGTTACACAATGCAAAATTTACCACTCGTTGCATATTAATCTTCTTTTTTTACTTGAAGATATCGAAGAAACTTCATGATATAAGAAACGTATCAAGGATTTTTCTACGATATACGTGACAAATAGATGTCCAAGGTAAAATTTCAAGAAATATTGAAATTATCATGATAAATATCCGCAACAAAGATATTTTACTTAAGAGGTTTATCGTTATTCATTTTCCTTTTATTATGATTTTGACGAATAAGCGAATTTTGTTACGAATTTATTTATTTAAGAAATTAGAGGCAAATATTATGTATCAACAAAATTACAAAATTAGCATCAATTTATTTAAATCTTATATAAGCAAAGAAAATGTATTTCCGTATTTAAGGATTTATTTAAAATAAATTTTATAAATATAAAAATAAATATTTATTGAATCAAAAAAAAGTCATGCTTCTAGATAAAAACATAAATAAAAGCATAAATAAATGTTAATGTATTTTAAAATTCGGAAATAACCGTGACATTAATAAATAAAATCTATAAATCTTACTGCATGTACACGTAAGTTGGCAAAAGTTTATTTTGATTACAATATTCCTGAAATGTTGATCACTGGAGCAATATAATATAGTGTTATAAATAATGGAACGAGTAAAAGCCGATATAAGAAACATACATGCGTCGAATCCAGCAGAAAAGCAATGGGGAATCGAGGGTTCGTTCGTGCAAAGACAAAAGAAAAAGGTGCTTTAAAAAATGTAAATAGGCAGAGGATTCTTGGCGTAAAAGAGGGAGAGGAAAGAAGGAAGACAGAGTGCAAACTCGGCCGCAAAGAATTCGAGATTTATCGAGAGACCGCCGTCGAGGCTGCGCTTCGTTCTTCGCTCGCGTGCACTCCAAATAAGTTATATCGTGAAGTAGCCCATAAAAGTCGGCGAAAAAGAAATCGGCGCTCGAGTCTGGCTAGAATATAAGAGAGAACGCGTTAACGGAACGCGGCACTTTCCCATAGAAAACTTGTCGCCGGGCTCGTTTTACCATAATGGGGAACTATCGGCTACTGCTTTTTACCTCACGCGTAGCGCATATTTTGGTCTTTCTTTTCCATTCTTTCTCTCTTAATGTATGTTTGCACGCAAAGATGCGAGAAAGAGGCGTGCACGAAAATTTAAAATAATAGCTAGTAAAGGGCAAAAACCGCATTTTTATAACGTTAAACTTATCGCTCTAATTTTATGTTTAACTTTTATTATTCTAGCCTTCTAATAATTTTTTTTCAAATATTTTGATTTTATTTACAAGAAATTATATCCTATTTAGACTGTAACGAACTTATATTTTGCAATCCTTTATGCTTAACATTCTACTAGATCGAATCGTTATGAAATTTAAGATATTTCTATGATATATTGGTAGACGAAATTAATTTACTAGATATACGAGATGATTATATTATTATTATTTTTTTTGTAAATATCCGTGAAGCGATTATTGCTGTAATTTACAAAATTTTACTATTGATAAGCCAAATATCATAATCGTGTTTACTTCTTCAATAATAAAAGGTTAAAAAATATATAAAATAAAAATGAGATATATCGTTACTCTGATATAATTTTTTTTAATCAAGTTAATATTTTTAATATATAAATATCTATTTGTTTCTATTAATTTTGATTTTATCTTCTCGACATAATTTTTATCGACCTTGAAGTACTCTTCCTTCTAGTTTATGGTTTTCAATCTTAAACGATAATCTTTTTTATTAAGTTATCGAGCAACATATTTAGAAATATATACATGCTTGAAAATATAATCAGATTTACAATAGAGTATCCCTACTTCACATATTTAACGTATTTATCGAAACATATTCATTTTTAAAATAAAATACAAAAGTTTCAAACGCTTTGATTTTTATCCACCTAAATTTATTATCTTTAATTTTTCATCTTATTTATTTTTTCATTCGAATCTAATGACGATCAATAAAAAGGAGATGAGCTCAGGTGTCTCGTCTACTATCCCTATGAAGCTATTAGACTTTTGCAAACACAGGACATACTTCATCCTCATCGTCTCCATAAAAGTTACTTTTTATGCGATGAGTCTTATGGCAAATTTATTAAGATCGTAAATTCGAGTTACCCGGATTTACAAGTATTCGGAACGTCGAAAATTACAACCGTGGAAGAGAAGAAGAGGAAGAATTTTTATTTAAACTTTTTAATGGAATTTTTAACATAACTATTAAAAAGTTTAGTAGACTTTCTAATTTATGATTAACAGGTAGAAAATATAAAGATAGGTTTTAAATAGAGTTTCTAGTAATTCTAGAAAGTTTGTAACTTAGAGTGTCGATTGTGCAAACAGAAGGAATCTACATTTTAACTACGAATGCTTAATTCATGAGCATAAAAATGTTTTCTAAGATATTATTAACTGAAAATAATATAATTGCATGAAAATTGAATTAGTATCATTTTTTATATATAACAACTTAATAATTATATTATTATATTTATTTTCTATCATATATATTTCTAATAATGAAAGATTAGTAACTTCAAATAACATAGAATTTTATTCAATAACATAATAAAATATTTCTTTTTGTGGAATATTAACATTAGTTTACTTTATTTATCTAAATATGAAAATTATTGATGTATGCAATTTAAATATAGTAATAAAATTCTCGGATAATTTAATCGAACTTTATAAATCGTGTACACATCAAGTAAGTATGATTCGAACGCATCCAAAACTTAAATATAAAAATGTATAGTAATGGTATTGTTCTCAAGATTAAATAACATCGTTAAAGTGGATACCGTATATTTATAAAAATTGAATAGACAAATAATAAAGATGCATCGCTGAATTCTAGATGAAAGATAAAATTGAAAAATTTATTAATAAATGTACAACATCTTTTTCAAATTTAATATTAAATTAAAAGAGATATACTTTTATTAAATATAAAATATTATTCATTAAAATTTTATAAATTAAACATTATATATTACAAATACTAGCGTAATTAAAAAATATCTTTTGATTCTTTCACTGCATTTCAAAATAATATTAATTATTTAAATTTACTTGTTTCTTTAAAATTGTAGACTGAATTTAAAAGTATTTAAAAAATTATGTAATCGTATGATTTCGCATTTTATATTCTAGTACCATTATAAGATATAAATCAATATTGGTATATAATTTTTATTATATCTCGAATATTTCTTAAAATAGTTGAATTAAAATTTTTAACCGCTAGATGTAGCATTTTTAATTTTCTTTACTAAATTATTATAATACGTTATCAATGCCTTCATGAAACCAGTAATAACAAAGCTTATTATCATTTTAAAAGAATAACATACTAAGTCTAAGTGGCCTATCATTTGTTTGTATTCGTCACTTCATCGCTCCTTTCATCCTTATTATTTTACTCTTCCTTTCGTATCGGTCTTTTTCAGATCCAGTTAACTGTCGCGAGTTTACGTTCTTTCAGTTGTTCTTGTAACACGTTATTTTCATTGCAAAGTACGCGCTTGCCTTAATGCGCTATCCATTAAACGTCGTTAACTACGTCAACACACTTGAATGCAGCGATGCGAGCTTGGCTCAACGACTTGGATGGCTGCATATCAAGCGAGAGAGAGAGAGAGAGAGAGAGAGAGAGAGAGAGAGAGAGAAAACACAAGTGTCTATCCAATATGGTTAAATATCAAACTAGTTTCCTTCTTTCAGAAAATTGATCGATTCCTTGAGAATAATTTGTTAATAATAATGGTGTAATCCAATCCGCCTTACTCTGAAGGCCAGTTGGCGTTTTAAAACCTCAAGAGAAGTAAAGTAAGTAAGGTAGCTTTTACATAGTTTGTTGACGTCTTTTATTCCGATGTTTATACATTGTAAGCTTTCCAAAGTGATTCATTATGTTTTAGAAGCGTAGGGCTAAGAGCGAAAGTAATCAGAAATTAAATATTTGTGTCTCTAATGTTCAGTGAAATGATATATTCTCATTTATTAACATTTCATAAAAAATAAAATTTAATCGTAAATATGTTCATATTTAATAGAAAAAATTTATATGATATTTAAAATTAAAAAAAACACGATTTGTATTATTATGTTCAAAAAATACGGTATTTTTCATTGAAATTTTAATTTAATTCTAGTAACAAAGAATCAGATTTGCTTCTATGTTTGCATATGTTATAAAATATAATTTTACAATATAACTTTTACAATATACTTTTCTTTGTAGCTTAGGAATATAAATTATTTCCTCCAAAAAAATTAATAAAAATTTATAAAAAATCGAATTTTATTTTTTTTATTCTAATTAAATTTAGAAATTATTTGTATATTATAATTGCGGTCTTTATCATAATATTGATAAAAATGAGATTGACTTATTAATATAAATATATATTTTTTCAATGAAAAGAAAATTGGATAAATGCTAATAAATGAATTAAAATTGTAAAAGTACGCTAAAAGTAAAAAATTTAAAAAATACATCGTATTTTGTAATTTTATGTAGTTTAATAAACCGAGATTCAATCTTTATTTTATTTAAAATAAAAATATAAGTATGAATGAAGGTAATAAATATAATAAATTTTAAATGATAATTATTAATTGTAAAACAGTATTTTTCTAAATAACATGTTATAAATATAAATTAGGAATATATTTCTTTATTAATTTTATTGACTATATAAATTTGTCAAAATTTTCTGTCTACGCTAGAAATTCATTATTTTAAATTGATTAGGTGTGGATGAATATGAAAACGTGTGATAATACATATTAGTTTCTAGTTGTAAAATTTGAAAATATTCTGACTTAAAATATAAATTTAGTTAATATAGCAAAGATAAGATAATTTAGAATAATATAATTTTGAGATCGCTATTTTAGAATAATTTAATTAAAATTATATTTATATTAATACTTATATTTCTAATGTATGTGTATACATGGAAAATATAAAATAAATGTATTTGATTGAGAAGTTGTTAGTTTATTATTATATTCAATAAAGAAACGAAGTTTTATCATCACGTGTGTCTACTTTTCTATTATTTAATAATAAGAAGCAAATAATTTTCTTGTAAATCGGTAATAACTTGCAGATCTATAATAGTCTTTTATTTTTAAATTGTGAAATGTAAAATTATTTTCGTCAAGAAGAATTAGAATTGAACACCTTCTTCATACATATACGTTTTAATAAATATATAATAAATAAAGAAGAAAAATTTTTTGTTAAATATTTAGATACAGACTTTGAAAGATTAGGTTTTACATAAACGATATGAATATAAAATTTTATATGAAATAGTTATATAAAACTTCTGCTGTTATTTGAATTTTATAACAAAAAGTAAGTTTGTTTGGAAATTAATAACAAATAATGTGTCAAAATAAAATTTTTTTCTATTGACATGTTTCTATTTATTTTTATTAACTATTAAGCAATATTCTTACTTTAATATTAAAAAATGTATATATGATAGAAGTCATTCATTACAATATTTTACAATACTATATTCATTTTAACGTCTATTATCCGAACTTTAATTTCAATTTCTTGTTGTTAATGTAATTGTTCGTACCGTATAATTTTACGAATATTCATAATAAAATTTATGGTATGTATTTGGGTTAAGAGTAGTTGCTGTATCGAATGAAGTTACATACAAGAAAGACTAACTCGCACTTATAAAATTGCCTTTCTAAATTATTAATATTCGAAATTAAATTTAATATCTTAAAACATTTAAAATATTTTTTATTCGTGAAATAAATTGTTATGTTTTATAAATTATTATTATACTATTCTATTTTTTTTTCATTAAAATTTTGTGAGGAATAGTAATACAAAAATGATGTAATTGGAATTTCACGAAGTAATACTTAAAAATTTAGATTTGATAATTGACTTCATAATATTTATATTATTTTCATTTATAAATAATTATAGTTTTATTGATTTTTAGAACTTACATTATCAGATATTTCGGTAGAAGACACGAATTTTTATTTAAAATTGTATAATTTAATATATATAAAAGCCTTTTTATTTTTTGTTTATTTCATCATTTCCAAATTATATATAATGAATTTCATAAGTACTTTAATTAATTTTCGAAATTAAAGAAGAATATAAAATCCATGAACCTTTTTTCTTATCGCAATTGAAAGTCATAAAAAACGACAGTAAAAGGGCCATGTATTCTTCATCGGAGAAGTTTTGATTGAAGCTGTCGATTTCGCATGATTGAATATAAATCCATTTCATACATTCAAATCGATTTTTGATCTATATGAATTGAATAGCTTTTGAAAAAACTATATCGATGAGGTAAAAAAATTTTTAAGCCCAACTAAATACCGAAAATCTATGTAGAAATAAAAAATCCGAATATAGAAGTCAATTTCGTGCGACGTAATGATAACCGCGCAATATAGTCGCTTATAGAGAGTTGAGCGAGTGGTTATATTGACAGAACTGAGATTATGACAACGGTGGTGTCTATTTTGTATTCAGTGTCGCACCTGCATATACGTGTGGATGTTCAGAGAGGAATTTTAATCAGCAAGTGGGCCATAACTGCTGTCACTTGTCTTTGTCTCTCTTTTCCTGTTCCATTTATTCATTTTTTCTTTACGTTTACTTCTATTACTTTATTCACTCGATACTTTTATCACTTCGAACTTTCATTTTATATTTAATTATAATCTGTATAAATGTATTGTCAATTTTGTTTATACTTATTTATTCATCCTTTTAGATCGTTGTATGCAATTATCATTCTCTTGTTACGAATAATTTTTTATTCTTTCAAATACCTTTTTATTTCTCATTTTTTCAGAGTTAATTTTACCATTGCTTTATAAAATAGCAATAATAATTGTTCTAGTAATATTATAATTCTACTTTTTTATAATTAATATAATTATATTTTATAAACAATTTATCTTTTTTTATATTTTTATTACTCACATAAATTAGGGCCATGTACGTATATATATATATATATATATATATATATATATATATATGTATATACATACATCTTTTATCTCAGTTCAAAAGCGTTGAAAATAATAATTTAGTGAATAATTTAATTTAAAATATTATGTATATTATGTATATATGCTTAGAATTATATTAAATTTTATAAAGACTTAAATTTGATAAAATACATCAACGTCACTATTACAAATTTTCATTTTTAATCAAGTACGTTAATAAAATTGAAATTGTCAAATAATATAGACATAAAAATTTCAATTTTCTATATTGAATTTATGTGCAGAGTATTTATGCCGTCATATAAATAACAATATTATTAAATTTTACATCATTAGATACTCGAACAAAGTCATGTGATCTTTTCGATAAATTTTTTTAATTTGTTGGTATATAATATGAATTTTACATAAAAAAGAAATTTAACATTATAATTTCAGACACAGTCGAGAAATATACGGTTAATATATAAGGTGCAAGTTTGTTCAAATAATCTGCCTGACATCGGAACAGGCACGTATTCGTGTAACCAAACGAATATACGAATACCGGATGTTATTTCATAAATTTTAGCTATAATATTATAAAATTCCGGAATGTTTAAAAAACTTTCTTATTAAATAAACTTTTTAAATTTATATTTATGATAATAACAAATTATAAATATTCATCTTTTTCTAAAAAGTTTTCATTGAAAATAAAAAATGTTATTATCTATGTTATTTGTACGCTTATTCATTCCAACGTTTTGAAATGTTTTTACGATATATTAATTTTATACAATTTTAATAAATGTTAAAGTGTAAAATTTTTCTACATCTTTTAGTACAACAAGAATATTGATCAATGTTAGTTTTTACCTTGCGAAAAAAGCCTTTATTTATCTTCTTGTCTATCTCGAATGAAGACTCTTTGCATTTTCCTCTTTCGTCTCCTCCTTCCTCTCCTCCTTCCTCTCGCTTTCTCTTCTTTATCTTCTACTTCAACACCACATGTAATCCGGTAAAGGGTCATTGCATCATTTTACAATTACGGCGCTCGATAATCTGCATCGATATATTAATCGCACGTTCTCTTCTCCATTCGCCGTCTCAAGCGCACGGCAGCATTTCTCCGCTTTGTCACGCACACCGAATACCTCGAGATTCCTCCTCGAGCCGCAGCTTTGATGCTCCATTCCATACGCGTTCTTTGAGAGAGCGAAATTCAGTTTCAGACCCTTCCGAAGTCTAGCTTTGCCTTGCTGTCGCTGATGCAGCTTTATTCTCCGAGTTGCCAGGTTAATTTCATGAATGAAAGCGTTGCGTTTCCGTGCAACATCCGTGCGTTTTCCTCTCCTTTATTTATATTTAATCATGTCTTGACACTTGATTTTTATTTATATTTATTTAAAATATCGTTTGAACAACTTTACGCAAACACATCTTTAATCCAAGGCGGTTCAAAGTTATCTTTCGTGCCGCGATTTCTTTGAAAATTAAATATATATTATAAACCTTTTATTAGAATGTCAATTATTTTTATTTATTTTTTTATTTCATTATTTTAGATAATATAGAAAATATGACATATTACATATATAAATATTTTGAGAAAAAAATTTATTTTAAACGTAAATAGTTGATATTAATTATTTTTATAATTTTACATTTTGAAAGAAACGATAATCATAAAAATTCGACGATTAAATTTATACAAGGAATTTTAGAGTGGAAAAGAACCGCAGAGCGCAACTTAATCGTACGATCATCATTTTTTATGCAAATTTAATTTTTTAAAGATATTCGGTAAATAGTGCATTTTATGTAAATAAATCTGCTAATTAAAAGAATTTATTACTTTGCGGAGCATAAATATCATAGCCAGTAGTCCAGGAATTTCGCCTCTGTAATATCAGTTTTTACTCTTCAAGTGTAACCATATATATCCATTTATCTCACGGAATAAATTTTATAGTATAGCACAAAACCACTTTTTATAAAGCTAATTGCTCCTACCCATGCGAAGTTGATGTGCAGCCACTCATTTCATAGTCTTATCTTTGAACCGAGTGTTTCACTACTGTTAAATATAAAAATCATGTCTCCAGAATTTTTAAGAGTATTGTAACTATTGTAATAATAAAGAAATATTATTAATTATATCATAGTTTTTATCTTTCTGTTTTAATTTGTTTAATTATATGCGAATAAAAGTTGTTTACTTTAAAAAAAAATCCCTTTGATCATCGCGATTGTCTTCAGTTCAAATTAATTTTATCACGACTTTAACAACAATTGATCCGATTGTAAATTCGATAACGTTTAACGAAAGAATTTTAATTATTCACGGAACAATTCAGTTTCTATTGTCCGAATGGCTAGGGTACAAGAAAATTCTTTATTAAAATAGCGGGCACCCGGTTTACTATAAAGTAATTAAAATAGCTAAGCTCTAACACGTATACACGTTCATGTAATAAGTACACGCAAACTTGTAATTTACGCACCTAAATTGTTCTGTACTATTTCAATTTAAATCTGAAGGCCTTATTTGAAATGGAAAACATAGTTTACTAAACGTAACAATATTGTTTTGTATAACATAATATTAATTACTGCAATGTAATATTATATTTTGAATTTAAATATACGAGTTACTTTTAAAATCTATTCAAATGTATACGTGTGTGTATGTATAAATGTATGAAATTAATTTTTTTATGTAAAAGATAGATAAACAATATTCTCGATACAAACGTATTTCTTATAGCATTATTAATTTATATTGCTCGTAACGCACTTTCATTGAATCACGAAAGAAATAATCTATTTACAAAAGGATTATGTGTTTTAAAAAGATTATAGAAATTATTTAATTTAAATTTTGAATTCCATATTTAAATATATTTCAAAGATTTTCGTTAAAAAGCGTTCTTTTTAAAAATAATTTTTTAGTTCATTATCAGTTACTAGAATCTAGTCAATATAAATTTAAATGTATTGAATTTTTTGAGTTACACTCAATTAAAAAAGTATCGTTAAAAACCCTGCAAAAATAATTGTTGAAATCGCGCAGCATACAGTTTTTAAAAAGCTAACGGTATCGTGTATTTTCACGCTTGAGTTGTGAAAATAAATTTTTTATTCACACACACCCGCGCGCACAAATTACACACGCACGCACACGTGTATATATATATATATATATATATATATATATATATAGATATTCCAGATGATTTCTTTTTTAAAATACAACACTATTGGAACAAATGTAGGCCACCAGTCGAAAGATTGACAGTCGGGAGCTCGTGGATGGTGATCAAATTTTTTTTAAATTTGTCACCCGCGTCTCTGTTAATGTCACATGCGCGTGGATTTCTGTGACGTATAATATATCGCATCGCGGCGTCGCATCTCTCGTGGCGTCGACTCATCCGTCTATAATTGCATTCATCTCCATTGAAACGTCAACTCAAACACGAGCTACGTGACGATTATTTCAGGTTTGTCGTGTTGCTGCTGCTGATGCGAGTGGCGAGCATCAAACGGAATTTTTCATAATTAACAAAAAAACGGGGAGACTTCGCGCTATTCCCTCACTTTTAATTAAATCCACGCGTGTCTATATATTTAGAAAAAAATTCTTTCAGCTATACCAAAGATTATTCGGAAAATTTTTAAACATGAAAAGTAATGCATAAATGTATATCCTTTATGAATACAGCTTTTTTATTCAACTTTTACATCTCATTTGAAAACAGAATATATAAATAAATTCCAAATATTGCATATTTCATATTTCATCTTTTTTAAAATAAATATTTTTTTAAATATAAACAGTTCGATTAATTTTATTGTCACTTTCTGTTTCATGGTAGTGAAATGTTTTCGACGCTGAAATAAACTTTTAATATAATATTATAAAAAACATGATTTTATCGAATGTTAGTGAAAATTCTTCGTTTTTAGAAAATATGTCCACACGTATCATAATTTTAAAACGTACAAATTTAAAAATATTATTTCAAAAGTTCGATTAATTTTATTAGTGCATATAAATTTTATGAATTATATACAAATTATTATTTTCATTTTCCTAAATTACTTATCGTCATTAAATATTTGAAACGGATATTTATATCACTCAATATTTATATAATAAACTTAATATAATATACATTATCTAGGTTTATAGATCAATCATTGAAAAAAAAAAATTAAAATACTGTATCGAATTTTTTATATTTATCTTTTAAATATCAAATATTAAGTAAATACGAAGTAATTACCGAGAATTTATTGATAAGCTTCATTTGATCTTGGGTAGCTTGTTTTTATTATAGTTTCGAAAAAGAAATTATTTTTAATAAAAAATTATCTAGTTAGTATGAAGGTTTTTGAGAAATATATATAATTACTAGTTTTATTCGTGTAACAAAATATAACGTGATTTTATCATGTTGAATAAAAAACTGCATATCTTTAAGCGACTGAGAAAAAAACTTTACGTTTAAATTTATATCGTTACGTTTATAGTATTTTGTTTAGTAGAAACTATACGAAACTCGTACGTAAACAGATTAAAATATCAAAATTCAAAACAGGATCATTGTTTATTATATATTTGAAGAATGTTTTCGAACGCGTATAACTCATCCGTTGATAAATATTTTAATTTAAGAATTGTATGTGACAAACAACTTCGATAAAACGCCCAATTTTAAAACAAGGAAGTTGCATACTATTCAATAGATTTATGTAAACGGAGGTTTTTCGTCTTTTCCGGATGCGTCGACGAACGAAGGCACCAATAACGAGCGCACTGCAATGTAAATTGTATTTAAACGGACCTATATAAATCTCATTTTTATCGCTCTCCCTGTACAAAGTAATTCCGCACTCTCTTTCCGAAGAGTTATATCGACGTCCGGGAACTAATAAAACACGACGTCTCTTTGTTTCGTACTATTTCTCGCCACCCCCGACTTGGTCTTCACCAATCTTCTCTTTTCCTGTTTACCTTCTTTACATCGCGTCTACGTGTGTCCTCGTTCCTTGTAAATGTAGCTTTCCTTTTCTCTAAGTACTTAAGTACTGCTTAATGTTTTCGAATGTAGCAGTTTCTCTATTATATTGCATAATTAAATTATTTAGTAATTTATGATGACTAATCTTCTTTCTGCGTTACGAGTCTTTAGATATCTAGAAATACGATAGTAATTCTCATGTAAAACATAAAACTTAAATACCTAATATTTGCATTATTAGCATTGAGATTACAAGGTAAACATTTAATTTAAATGGACTAGAGTGAGAGTTTGTACTCCTTAAGGGAAACAATATCATTTGCATTTATTCCTAATAAAAATTAATTTTATTCTTCTGCAATAAGTTAAGTTGCATTTTATAAATAAACGAGTAATATAAACAATAAGGTGTGTGCTCTTGTTTAAAGTAATATTGATATTTTCGTATTATTTAATATTATTCAAATATTTGGTTGAAAAAAATATTCTAAATAAAAAATTAACTTTTTCATTTATTTAATTTTAATCGATTTAAAATTATTCGTAATTCGACAAGTCAGACCCTAATATAGAAAAATTAAAACCAGTCAATCTGCGTATCTTGTATTCAACATCTTGTATATAAGTTTGTCTATAAGATTTGTAAAAGATTTCTTTTTTATTTCTCGATACAAATTTCATTCTCTTCTTTATCTTTTCTATTTTCTATTTTCCTTTCTTCCTTTCTCCTATTTCATTATTTTCTTCAAATCTATGTATCTAATCTTTATTAATTCTATTTCGCAAAATCTCAAGTACACGGTATTGAAAAAGAAAAGACCAGAGAAACACGAAACACGCGTTATACATTTTGTTCGTGTGATTTTTGCACCCGGCCTACGAATTGCGTTTTTACATGGGTATGTATAAAATATATAGAAAATGTATAGTTTGGCGAGCGTCGACAGAATGCGCGAAAAATTACAAAAATAAAGAGAAAGAATGAAAAAGGTATAGAGCAGCAAAGCTATTTTTCTTTCTACAGTGCTTTTCTTATGCCCATTTACCGTTTAATAAAATATGATATATTACTCAAGTTACGACTCAATCTCGACCATTTCATTCTCATGTATCTTTAACGGTTGAAAAAATTTTATTCCGCATAAATTATTTAATATAAGTACATATTTTATAGTATTTTGCATTGAATTTATTATTCAATAACAATAATTTTAATATTAATTCAAATCACTTTAACTCACGTAGATTAAGTTTCGTTTATAAGGAATGAAATTATAATTGTACATTATAAATTAAACACATTTTAAATTCTCATGAGTTGCTTTATATTTTGATATGTATTTCTAATTATTTCGATATATTAATTTTGTCAATTTTCCTACCCTTCACGTATAAATTTAAAAAATACAATGACAAAAATATGTATAATTTACGAATTCTATTAATAATAAGAAATATACATTAAAATGTAGGCAAAAGACACGTATATAGAAAAATATAGGAATGTACAGCATTCATCTATACTTAGCAATATATATTTAGTACAATTTTGAGATATACATATGTTTATTCTTATTTGTTTCTCCATAAATCTTTATATGAAATAAATAGTAGCTTTGGATGAAGTAAAATATTAAGGTGTTCTGAAAATGAAAACTGACGCAATGAGAATGAAAAGTATTGCTCAGATTTTATCACTCGTTAAATGTATTAGATGGGTTATTTATAAGATATTATCCCTATGTTCTCGTACTTTCAAATCTTTTTATATTGTGTAAGTATAATATTCCGTAATAGTTTCCATTTTTTAGTAAAAAAAAAAAATAGTAGAAATCGATGTGGAAACTGGATATTAATAATATTTTTAGTATAAATGTTCGTTAACTATCATTGTATTCTTCTTTGTAATATTTTCCTTACTTTATTTTTCAAGTCAGATTTTCCGTTATCTATATATCAAATGTAAAGTAGGAATGGAAAGAAAGACAGACGTAGTAAAGATACATCGATATTTTCTTTTTCATGAGAAGCATGGATTTAATTTTGTTCTTTTGTAAACTGAAAATTCAATACAAGAATCAATACTCGATTAGTGGGTAGACAAATTAGTTTCAAAAAAACGAGTTTCAAAATTTATTTTTATCAGAAAATGTAAAGACCTTCATTTCTTAATTGAAATAAAAAAAGTTAATTAAAAATATTAACGTTATGTATCAAGTATTATTTCGATGAGCAAAATTTGAATAAAAATATATACGTATATATTTTGTTTAATTTGCAATATTAAAAGTTTACATTTTGTATAGAAAACAGCATTTAGTATATATTTTTTTATGTATTGATATTAGCGTAGAGAAACGAGAAACGAGTTCAGAATATTATTTAAATTATTATAGAATTTTGAAAAAACTTTTTTTTATTTACTTGTACATATTTGATATAATTGCATGAATATATAATTTTTCACTCGTTAGATTAAATTTTTAATTAAATAAAATATTTTTTCGTTCTTTGTTCCGTATTTTCCTTTCATAGTAGTGTACCTTTAAGCATAAAACTGCTACTGTGCGTAGATGAAAGTCAGTTAGTATCAAAGGCTTAAGTATATTTTTGGAAAAAACGAAAAGGTACGACATCATTTTTCGTACAATTACGTTTTTTTATTGCGATTGTAGAACGGTTAAAGAAGAGTCTGTTGCTTAGTAGAATTATCAAAAGCATTACTCATAGAATAACGGTAATTAATCTTCAGGCACATTTGTTTACATTTTGTTCGATAGTTCGTTTCATTTTACTTTTATTTTATTCTTTACCTCTTAAGTTCGACTATTCTGAGAAGCTCAACAATTGATACAACGCATCAGTCAAATTTTCTCGATTGGTGCATCAAAGTTGCAAGAGATAGATAAACGATAATGTTAACTTTTGGGTTTTCATAGCGTCGTACGCTCAAGTATTTCGTCAATTTATGAACTTTTAGAGAAGGCTTCACGTAACTTTAAAGAATGATAGGAAAAAGAATACCATTGATTTAACTGGCGTTGCGAAGGGCAATGAAAGTGGAAACTGATAAGGGAAAGGAAAAAAAATTATTAGAGTTTCATAAAAGATAATACAAACATTTAAGCTTAAAATTAGTTTTTTTATTCGATTTAATTGTTAAATAGTTATACCCTTCGAAAAAATAAAGAAGGAGTTATTAGTTGTTCGTATAATTAGTTATTTTGATTTATAAAATATTATAAAATAAAGTAAGATATAAAAAAGCTAAATTATTTTTTTATGCTTCATAAAATTATACCGCCGTTTGAACGAACATCAGAAAAGATGAAAAATCTATTCTAATAATTTAAAATCGCGGATCTAAATCATCAAAATCACTTCAGAGTTTCTAAAGTTTGCATTGATAACTGAAAATGTGAAAAAAGTAAGGTTTTCGTTCCTTTGAAGGAAGTAAAGTAGAAGTAAAGTAGAAATAATCGTTCCTAATTTTCACAAAGTGCGACTGTGCCTGAAAACCAAAAAACAGAAGAAAAGAAAAATGTAAAAATCGATATTTACTTCCTCGCAAGTGTATCCGTGCTTTAGAACACCACTCGAATATTCAATGAAAAAGAAAGAAGTGCAAAAGAGAATACGCGTCAAATCCGAGCTTCTGCGGCCAAGTTGCAAATGAGAATCGGATGAACGAACGTTAGCACATGTTTGACTTGTCAAAGAACTTCCCTTTCTCGTTTCTTTACCTCGACTCTGTTCTTAAATTTTCTTTCCAACTCCTCCGTTCTTTTCAGTCGAGTTCGCAACCGCACCTATTATATTCATTATAGTAGCGTCTTTGTTTCGCTTTGTTTCCTCTTTAGGTCCTACCTTCGCTTCGAAATTTTCTTGCCCGACACGCCGTTAGTGTTGCTGTCGCTTGCAGTTCTACGTCGTTGTTGTCTTAGCCACCTTCTCTGCTTCCCCTGATCCCACCTTACCAGCGAAGCAGTTTCGTCGTTCCTTCATTCCCTTCGACATTGCTCTCTTGTCATCCACTAAAATACTCGTGGTTCTTGTAAGTTTCCTGTAATGTATCCGGTACGTGCAAATATAGATCCTTTATAATATTAAGGTAAAAACTCGTAAAACGTGAAAGAAGCGATTAAGAATGTTAATTCTTTTATGAATTCTTCGTTAAATTTACAGAAAAAAAAAGATACTAAAAAGAAGATTTCATTTAATTCAAACTTATATTTAAGCGTTTATTTTTTTCCGTAACAAATAATAATAATAAATAACGATCGTAATCGCTAACGACGTAAAAATTATGCGTATTTATAAAATACGTAAGCATTCAAGGTTACTTTAAATTGATTAATTAGAAAAAATGCAAGTTATTTCTAAAAGTTCCAAAGTATTTTTAACCGCTCACATTCTAAAACTAATTTGAAGCGAATTTCAAAATTTTTCAAATTATACCTATTATTTAAATTACTACCTACTATAACGTACTTTTATAATTAACCGATTTCTAATTTTACTTTATAAAAATGCAATTAAAATTAAACTAAAACGTGGCAAAAAATATTTCTTGTCGACAGCGCAAGTATGCATAAACTTCCAAGTCCTTCTATTCCTTCCATGGTTTGATACTTTTACTTAGTCTCGTCAGAATTTATACAATAATTATTAGCCAGCAAAATGAAACGGAAAAATATTCTTACATTATTATTGAATTTTTAACGTATATTAATTTTATTTATTCGTCCGAAAAAGTCGTAGAAAGGACCAAATAGCTAGTAAATTTGTTTTTTAAATTGTACATGGAAAAAGTGTCGCAAAAACTTTGTATCCGAATTCTACATCGATCGTTTTCTATTTCGTTGGTGAAAAATAAAGTTACATACCGAAAATGGAAATCGATTCGAATAAAAGGTATCATATATTTTGTTTCGCAAATTTATTTCGTTTTATATTTCCATCGTCGTTTCCCGGTATTTAGAACTATTTATTTTAATTTATACCGAATTCTCGTGTTCTACCGCGAAACGATTCGGCCTCGTTCGTGCCTTCGTTGCCTCTGCGTTACCGCACCCGCGTTACGCTCGTCGGAATCAGAGTTCAGCGATGCAGGGGAATTTATTACGGGATTAGAAGTTGATACCGGTTAAGAAAAACGCGCGCTTGCGAATTAGGCATGAAAAATATAATCTGTTTTTATCGACGACGAACACCCGAGCGCGACTTCTGGAGAGGACCGTCGACCTCTCCACCGTCGGTATACCCTAGACTCGTAAAAGAGGATCGTTTACTCGGATAGACTTTTTAACAACAACTTTTTCAGCACGCGACCGATTACAATTATCGCAAGGGGTTCTTATAGACTATCGCGAGATACATGTATAACGAATGGGACTGCGTTTATCGAAGTAGCGCAAGATCCTGGACGGGGGCGGAGGATTCGCTCAACGGCGAAACCGAGTGGCTGACTCAAAGATCTGTCTGGCTACGAGCAGCGATGCGCGCTACCTTAAATCACCCGCGGCTGGTTATTCACGCATGCGGACGGCGCGAGATCCTCCGGCATCCGCGGGTGGCTTCGAGCCCGGATACGCGCTGCTAGGCGTAAGCGACGAATTCATCTCATATACATTTACCGGTGGCTGCGTTATTTACTACACCGTCGCAGCGATTATTTATATAGGCAGCGTACACGGATTCATCCTACGATCTATGTTAACTTTATCCTTTTTATGCGACCGTTGACGAAATTGTCGAAACGCTTATCGGAAGAACTAACCTTTCCGAAGAAACGGGAAGCGTTGGAGATTTGAAATTCATTTTGATTTTGATGATCCTTCGTACAAAATATCCTCGAAAAGGTAACTTTTAATACGAAGTACGATCGCGATACGTCGAATTATCTATTTCAAAGTTTTTACTATGCGTTAAAAAAATGTATATGTTTGTGCGTGTGCATATACGTATCTATGTTATAAATAATTTGTACATAGTATTTTACGTTCGTAAGTTGCGTTAGTTGTACAGTATTCCTCAATTTGTAGAATTGATTACCGAAGAACTATCGATCAATGGATAGGAAAATATATAATGAAACGATATTTAAGAGAGTATGGAAAGGCGAACCTTCGCAAGTTAATATTGCAAAGAGAAAAAAGTAAAAAAAATTGTCTGTAAGTTGATAAAAATTGTTCATTATATAAATTGAAAGAGAAAGATGCAATTTTAAAAAGAATATTTGACCCAAATGTTCGCGTTGTTATTCGCCTCTGAAAAAGTATATTTCATCTCGCGTGCAACCACCAAATCAAGACACGTAGGTAAGAAAATTAGCGGAGTTCAGATTGATGTTAACCACGTACCTTTCTCTCTCTCCCTCTCTCTCCCTCTCTCTCCCTCTCTCTCCCTCTCTCTCTTCCTCTCTCTCTCTTTTCTTCGTGTATCTCCGTTCTCTGAAAATCGAGTGCGCGGAAATCCTCTCGTAGCGGGCTCGTAAATGCCCGTAACTTCAGATGCGGACGACCGCCCCGTGAGTTATATTCGGTGAACTAGCACGAGCCTGGGGTTACGCGGCCGCCTCAATGATTTACGAAGGGCGTTTAGGTTATATCAGCCCCTCTATAGGCTCCTGGATTATGAGAGAGTTTCTCTCTCGCTTGCTTTCATATATACATGTATGCGTACACGTGAACACGCGTACAATACCTCTCTGTTGGTCTCGCTCTCTCTCCTTCTCCCTTCATCGCTCCCTCTCTCTCTCTCTCTCTCTCTCTCTCTCTCGGTTATTTTCTACGTAGTGCTTTACATATTCGACTCTTGTACTTGATACTTTATTCCAACTACGCTGAGTTTCCATTCGCATTAGAATTGTCAAAAATTATACACGTGAATACGGTTACTGGCAAAATGATGTTTAAAAAAACGTTTCTTCGAATAAAATTATCATTCGTTCTGTACTATATATTTATAAGTCTATAAATATTTAAACAAAGTATTTATGAACTATTTAATTTTAAATGGTTTTTTGAAATGATCTTTTAACAATTATAGTTTGATATCATAATTTGTAAATTTATCAAAATTTCTTAAAATTACTTTTTCTCATAACTCCAAATAAGTTGGATAACATAAATCACGAATATAAGTTTTATAGCTTTTTTAAAATTCAATATTGATAAACAGTTTAACATACATATTCAATTTAATACGAATTTAAGTATCAAATTTATAGTTAAGAGTCATAACGTTATCATCAATTCGTAATTATTTCGATTCTATAGTCATTTTCTGCGTATGCATAAGTATTTCTGGAATATTAACTAGAGCTATGAAGCAAACTTTGGCGTATCGTTTATAATTTTATTGCAGGAATTAATTAGGATTAGGCCGAAATAAAAATATACAAATTTTATATTTAATAAAGTTTGAAAAAAAAACTTATCTAAAGTTCTCTTGCAGATCCATTAATTTTAATTATATAAAATGTA
Organism: Dolichoris vasculosae; assembly: GCA_018907195.1. Classification (NCBI taxonomy): domain Eukaryota; kingdom Metazoa; phylum Arthropoda; class Insecta; order Hymenoptera; family Agaonidae; genus Dolichoris; species Dolichoris vasculosae. The sequence goes on from JACCHY010000003.1 coordinate 6,693,218, forward strand.
ATTGTAAATTTAATCTATTGCGCTAAATAATAATTTAGATATTGCATATGTTACTGTATGCGTTATTTAGTATCTGATAATCAAATTTGTTTAATAATATCTTATATTTGACAGTTTTAATCAAAATTATCTGTATAGTTACATTTATAAATGTTAAGATTTTTTTAATAAAAATATATACAATAATTATACAGATATATAATAATTATTATAGAATTCTTTAACTATAATAATAAAATTAATATTTTAAAAATATAAACCAATTTGTTTTTCCTTTAAATAAAAATAATTATTGTAATTGTATATACACGCGTTCAAATATTAATATTTTGTGCACATTTATTGTTTAATGAATTTTTAGTCTATATCATGTAATTGGTAATAAAATTTCTAACCTTTTTCTTATTAAAAATAAACAACTATTTTATACGATGTATAAACTATAAAAGTGTATTAATTTGAAGGATAATTCTGTTATAAAATACCATAAAAATTTTATTTACTAAAGTTAATTTATAAAGATAATTACGCTATTTTACGTTGTTCTAAAATATTTCGTAATAATATTTATATTTAAAATATTTTATAACATTTATTTTATTGCATTTTTAATCGTCGGTATAAGAATATTATTAATTAGTTAAAAACATAATTCCAGTGATTTTAAAAGAAATGTTCTTCTTATCTTATACGCCTTTTATAATAATAAATATATTATAAATTTATAAATCGATAATTTAACTAAAAAAAATTTCAATACAAAATAAGTTACAAGTTACCTTTTTATTCGAGCGATCAATTTACATCTAATTTGATTAAATATTTTATATTTTATAAGATATTTCATACGTGCATTTTCTTTCTCTCGTGTAAAATTTCGATGAATTTAAATACGTTAATTGCATTTGTATGAATATTTTGTGATTACATAATAATCATTTTTCTTTCGAAGTTGGCATACTTGCATATGCGACGGCTCTTAACTGTGCTTTAGTTTAATTACTCAATCTTGACTCGATTCAATTTCGCGCTATTTGATATTTTGGGCTCTTGGATCTTGATGATGTGAATGTACGATGAAGTTCGGCGAAGAGTCGAGCATAATTAACGCGTGAATGGCTTGAGGCAATGTGTACACATGCGCTTTTACGAAAATTGTGTAAAAGTTGCATGAGCGCCCACTCGACAACTGTAAATTACGTAATGCTCAAGAATGATTGAATTTTATTGTATTGAAATTGCAATTTAAATTTACCGCAAAATTTAATCATTTCTCTCTATGAAACCAAGTGTTTATTTTACGTACATTGCGATTTAGCTGTTCATTTATATAGTGTTTTCATTTGATCATTATCCTTCAATAATCTTTCTTCTTTCCAACGTATAAACATTATTATTCTAGAATATAAATATATTCTATAGATAATATGAACACAAAATATTTAATTCATTGTAAATTCTAGATATGTAAACAAGAACGGAATATAAAATTATATTTAAAATAACAAATGTAATTTGATTACAAAATTTTAAAACAATTTTTAAACATGTTGTTTTATTTTATTTTATTTGTAATTATTGCAGTTATAAATAAGTAAGTACTAAAAATAAGAAATATATATCAATTACTATTATAGAAATATACATCATTGTTATAATAATATTTTTTCAATAAGTGTAAAGTCTTTGGTATAGAGATTGACTTCCAATTTATTAATATTGTTATTAAATTTGTAATTAAATTTGTAATTAAATTTGTAAATTTAGAAAAAAATATTAATTTGAATATATATATATAATATGAAAATACGAAGTTTTTAATCTAATAATTTAACAATGCTCCGTTAAAAAAACGTTTTTATATTCTACTTTTAATGCATTTTGTATACACAAAATATATTTGTAACAAAGAAAGAAATTATTTTATAATTATCTACTTATTATAAACTATATGTAATTCCGCGGGAATCGCCCGCAGCTCGCGAATAATAGCCGAATGAAAAGTTAAAAGAACGCAGAGTCGTACTGCCGCAAAGTTTCTGTGTGATGTTTTCTGGTAGAAGGACAGGAAGTCAGAAGATAAAAAAAAGAGGCGGATGAAAGGCTGACTAAAGGGTTTCTTTATGTAATGAGGACTATTCTGTAGCCAAGAATCAACTTTTTCACAAGATTTGTATAAGAAAAATAGGCTGCACAAGTTCTCTGGCCATCGTAAATAAAAAAATTACTGTTGCTTCTGCTCTATTCGTCTCAATGTTCATCTTTTGCCTTTGAAGAGAAAAGGTATATTATCTAGGGTAGAAAGCATTACGTGAGATTTCTTTTACGTTCTTCAATCTTTTGAAAAGTTTGTTACGCTGCAGCAATATTCGTATTTCAATGATGTTGCGTAACTACTAGCGATTCTCTTTTTTCTTTTTCACTTACCGAGTTAACTAATTTTGAAAAGATGCTTAAAACCATCAAGTAAAAAATCTGAAGAAACCTATTATTTGATTTTTACAAAATTTCTGAAAAATAATTACAAAAATATGAGTTGTTAAATTTATTTCGTAAAACATCTTTATTTACAAGATTGACCTGAAAACTGTAATACGTTTAATATAGAACACAAAAGCAATTTTTTAAAAATTTGCACCGAAGATTACAAAAAGTTATATTTAATGTTTTATTTTTTAAATTAGTATTTTTTATCTAATACATTTTTAAATATATAGATAATACATGTTTTTGTTTGAAATAAATCTTTTATATGTATATGTATACGATAGATAATTGTAATTATTCTCGGTAGAAGCAAAAATTTTCAATTAGCATATTTTAAAAGTTTTTCATCTTTTTAAACGCGTTAAGATTACTATATAATAGTACATCGCAAATTTTTTGTTGTTTGCCCTATAAAATGAAATCATAATTAAAGTATCCAAGAAAATCTCAAATGCTGTAATCAAAAATTAGTACATCGATAACAATCTATTCGAGTGCGCGATCGTTTTGCATCCCGGCGAATCGAAATGCGTATTTAAAATATGTATAAAAAGGTAATTTACGATGTAAAATCCTTTTAAAATATTATGTCGAATGATAATCGTATAATTTAATTTCTTTTATAAAATGAAAACGTACTTAATTTCTTCTCAAATTTACCGGCTTCGAATATTAGATCGAGAATCTAAACTGCTTATCATTGAAATAAAATATGCAATTTAACACGAATCACTGAGTTTGGGTGGTATCTCCATAAAAACGAATGCATTAACTCTGCACAAACTAGTCGTTTAAAGTTTAATGATACTATCGCATCGTACCGTTAAATGTAGACTTTCTCCGAAAGATGGCGCCATCGACCATACAACCCCAAACCCCCCGACCCGCCCATAATATTACATAACAATACTTACTCCTTGACTAACTTATTCCTTTTTTCTCTTACGTTGTTTTATATATATTGAAGCTAATAATTTTTGCACAGCTTTCACAAAATCTGCGCTTGAACAAACAAATACACGTTATTCGATATTATACTATTTTAATCGTGTTATTATCCAACCAACTACGCGTTGATTACTAAACTTTTTTTCAGGTCAAACGTAAATTTGTTCCGTAATTAAGTGGATAAGTTGTTTTTGCACGCGAATGGTGCAAAGGTAAAACAACTAATATTGTATCAAGAAAATAAATAAAACGCGGTCGAAGAAATAGATGTAATATAAAGTCGGATTCTTTGAGGAGCATTCAAATCTTAATCTTCGTTCACAATTACAGCATTAGAAAATTCAGGCGCATCTTCATTTTCAGGCGCATTCTCCGGTAGCAATCGTTATTATCACGCCATTAGCTTCACGAACAATAACTGCTAATGAAATCCATTCGCAAGCTCGCACCAGCGAATATTTGCGTTAACGCGGAGAACATAATAAATACAGACGGCCATTCCAATTTTGCTGTAATTGTCCATTTTCGGCATGCGCGTAGCCATTTCTATTTGCGCTTCGACGAGCGCTATAAAAGACAATACAAACTTTGGCGTCGCTCCGGGTAAAGCCTTTTATTTACGTATATTTGGTCGCATTTTGCATCCTAAGGAGAGAAAACACGCGTGGTAATCAGGCGTATGCTCACGAATACGAGTACCCTCCCTGAATAATACCGGTGTACGAAGACCGTACAACCGAAGTTGTTTCTCGCTTTTATTCAATTTCCGCGACTCATTTTTATCTTAATCGAGTGTGTTTTGATCCAACGACGAGAGTATAATTCTCACATATTACAGTTCTCGGATAATTATTTTATTCTTACGTCTCATGTACAGCGATACTCTCGTAATTAACGTAATTATAATGACAAACGTTTATTTATTAAATTTCTTTCATCTTTGAATATTCCATCGGCGCGTTAAATATTTTCGAAAGCCGTAATAAATTTTTAGCTACATTTTCGATAGTTAATTATACTCGTAAAAGCTAGTCATCCTGATATTTAACTTCCTACAAAAGTAAAATATATCCGAGTAAATTGGCTCAGACCACGAGAATTATAGGAGCTCCAGAAATAAATGATGTTTCAGCGAATTCGATGAATTACAAACTCGTAATTAAGAAAAGTAGTAACATCGAAGTAAGCATTGGAAAAAAAAGTTTAACTAAACTTGGTCGATAAAAAGCTGATATCTTCCAGGTCCAAAAGCCACGTAGACCCTCGGAGCAATAATTTCACTCAGCTTAATAATTTCCACGAGGCTGCAACCACGAACGCAGATAAATAAGCTGAACCCGTGGAGGCAACCTGAGTCTCTGGCGAAAACGAGGTGGAATCACCTCACGGTTTCTTCGACTTCGCTCTCGAGTACTCTAGTCTCCCGTAGTTCTATTAACGAGGAGAAATCTCTCAGGCATACTTCGCGAAGTCAAACCCTTATTTTTTCAGAAGCTGCTTGATATAGAGCGGAATATCGAAGGACGCGGAACCAGTAACGGGAGAATGGGAAAGTTTTTTGAACGAGTGCAGAGGAATGTGCGAGGATATTATCGAGTGAAAATTTACTTTTATCGAAATGTTTCTGCGCGATTTTTGCACGAATGAAATGATTATCTTTTATAAATCATACTTTATGTGATGAAAGACATCAAAGGGTGAAAAGAGGATTCGGAACCTATAAGAGGAATAGTTTTAATGACGCAGGCAATTATCGATATGGATGTTCATTTTTATTTTATTTAAGATAGAATTAATTATGTATACGATAATTTACCTCAAAATGAATCATTTTTTTACTTTCTTTTATTTTTCACTTCCTTCGTAATTACCGAATTCAAATTATTGGTTTATATATAATTTTTCTTTTTAAGACGTATGTACATATTTTATTATATCGCGGCAATTATTTTTATACAATAAACGTCAAAGCTTCTTAAGTCAAGAAAAGCGAATGCGGTTCCCTCTTAAGCCGGATAACTCTTTTTGGTACACAAAGAGACTGGTTCGAGTGGCTTTATGGTTTGTAATGCCACGACTGCTACCAGAGTATTTTTGTGCACTTGCTGTACCCTTATTTATTTTTATTTTTCCCGACTTTGCTTCAAATTTTTTCTCTTTCTGTGTATACATAAAGATAATACTAAATTTCGTGGTCTCGAATGCTGTTTTTTGAATTGTATTTGTTTTAACCTGTTTAGGTTTATGGTTCTTATCTTTATTTAATTTTCTACGTAACTTTTTTCCACGTAAAAACTTTTTACATAATTCCAAAAATTTTAAATACCAGGCTTTACTTCTTAAATAAAAATAAACGATAGTATACTCGAAAAAACTATTTAACAAAGATAAAATATTTTATCAGCGTTGAAGTACCCAACTTTACTTCGGTCGAATAAAATTAAATCCGAAAATGATACTTGGAGTATATATTATTAATAACAAGTGTTCTTACATTTAATATCGCTGTAAAATTTAAAAATATATAATATGATAAGTACCTAAAATATTAATTAATTTTAATCGTATATTTATTATGGAAAGTTAAATACCATTTGTTAGCGAATGAAATGAAATTGATTTTACTTTTGAAAATAATATATAAAAACTCCATCGAGCTTTATAGAAAGGTAAAAAAATACCGTGATTTCCACATTGAAGCGCTAAAAGAAAAAGATATCGTCCAGCAAATCCTTCTTTCTAAGACTTTAATTCGACTCTTGACGTTCATGTCTGACTACAGCCTCGCCCGTACTACTCGGTGACCAACCACTCTCGTATCGCACTTTCATCTTTCCACTGTTTTCGCGCCCTCTTTGCTTTATTTTTCGCTAAACGACGGCGACGACTCCTACGGCTTATCTTCATCTCACCTCCTGCCCTCTACTATTCGTCGCGACGTCTCCATTCGGTTTATTTACCATCGATGCTCCCCATCTACGCGCGATGGAAAAAATCCACCCGCGAGCAAAAGAGGAAGAATCAAGTGGACCCTTCTCGGATCAAAGAATAGAGATTACGTGTATCTTGAGACGAGGGAGATGGCAAAGATGAACCGACAATTAGACTCTAACAAGGTATTCGTGCGTGAAACTAGTCTCGAATCTTACGAAATAAGCATAGTGCTTACGTATAGGGTTTACAGTCGATCGAAGAAAAGTATACCTTTCACTCTACTACGAATGGATATTATCGTTTTTGAATTGAAATTGTGCATTTCTCGTACCGTCCGTAGTCCGCTCTGCACCACTTGTCTTTCTTTTGAGATAACCAATGAGAAAAGATGTATTAATATTTATCTACACCTAAAAACAAACGATTCAAATTTTGATACATATCAGTTATGATATACGATTTGCTACGAGAAAAGAATTTCTTTGCGTTCGGAATTTTGCTACTCGTGCGGGAAAAACTACTTCCCGGGAATTTCTTTTCGAGGTTTATATTAATGATTGTGCCTGCGAAGAGAGTAGTGGATAGAAAAGGGCCCCAACGGTCGGAATAAATGTGCGCGTGTTAGAGATTCGAGAGCCCCCCTTCGTTCAAATGGACTTTATTCGCCGTAGGTACGCGTATTTTCCTCGGTGATAAGTACAAAGACTCGGGCTCGAGTGTTCAAGTACGAAGGGAGTTTTGAGAATTTCATGGAGCGAGCAACGGTGATCGAGTGTGCGTTACTCGGAAATACGAGCCCTGCCTAGCTTCTGGAATGTGTTGTTGCATCGGCTTCAGAAACAGTTACGTAGTGCTGCACCGCCGCGTGAAAGGGTTACCGTGAGGAAAAGAGGAAGCCCACCGGACACATTCCGTTCTATCCGCGCAGAATCAGCGGGAGACTCCCCGGATGAATTATTCCCCTCCGTTCCTGCTACTCGTCTTCCCGAAAACTCTTACGTAACCGGTAAGAAAATTCTTTCGCGATGATTACGTACGCGACAAGTTAGATTTAAATTGTACGATTATGTGCTTTCACGGTATTTTTTTTAAATTTAATTTTAAATTTGATTAAATGTAAATTATTGGATTAAAATAAATGTGTGTACATATTGCGTATGCAAGGATATGTGTCGGTATATGTATGTAAAGAAATAGATTAAATTCGATTAAAAAGTTATTTTAAAGAAAATGTATCGTATTAAATGTATTAAATATCTAGCCTTGGTAAAAACTTTGAAAGGATGTTACAACCGAACTTTTCACGTAACGCGATAAAGTCTCGACATGGAATAAACATTGGTTGGTATCTGATACGAGAACCTAATTGAATAGAAGTGGTCTGTCTTTCATTTTTTAAAAGTTCTTGCTCTTGGATTTAATATAATCGACGAAACTACAAGAGCAAAGGTTAAAAGTCCAAAAGTCGTTTTTACTTATAAAATTACGGAGAACATAATAATAAATGTATTGGATCGTTGAAGCGTTAACTAAATTTTGTAGATTTGTCGATATAAGTAGCGAAATATACGCGAACTTCTCAAATTTGCAACGGAATCGAAATTATCGAATCTCCGTCTTTGATATAATAAGTCTGTTTTTTGCACTATTTTTCGAGAAGGGTTACATTGGTTTATATTCGAAATAATTAAACGATACTATTACTAGTCAAGCGGGTAATGTTAAGAATATCTAGACACGTTTTATAATAATTTACATTTGCTTCGAATCCATTTTTAAATATATTTCGTTAGATTTTACAATTAATAATTTATAATAATTATATGCATCGATGCATATTTAAAAATAAGATAAAATTAAACCGAATGATACGATTACCATTCAATTTATCGTATAAATTTATCAATTCCTTTAGTCGATATAATTTTTACTAATTATATATTGTACTATTGAATATTCTATATAAAATAATAATGATTATATTTCAATAATATCGACATTGAAATCGAAATATAAAATTGTAAAAATACTCAAAACATTGAAAACCTGGAAAGCTGTATTTACTAGGTATATATAAAGTCGCGCATCAAAATTCATTCGTATTTTTTAACGAACGTTGGAAATTCCTACAAATTGTCCAATATTAAATATGCATAAGATTGAGCAAATTTTACTATCTTCTTACTACCTCTACAAGCGTCGTTTCCACTTGGTATATTTAAACAGCGAGAGAGAAAACTATTTGTCAACACTCAGACATTTGTACCGAGACGAACCGAGTTTAAGTACGAGAGAGGGAGCGAGAGAGGGAGCGTGTGGGAAGGGGTTGAATACATGGGAGGACGCGTACGTGGACACGACCGGTAAATCATGTCGGCCCGACTCCTGGCAAAGTACTGACGTGGCTCGTTTTACCGTGTCGATCTACGCGCGGTCAGAATTTTCCCCGTGGACGACATCTCCCGACACGACGGTGTGCATCGCTAAACACACACCCACTCGGCCACCCACACAAATTGCCACGACACCGTACATATTCGCACACGCGTAAGCACGCATCTCTTTCCACCGCGTATGCGTACGTAGGCGCAAATGTACATTTTCAGGCAGATAAATCCACACGCGTACGTTACGCGTAGATGCAAACAAGCATACGCGCACATACGCAGGAGAAATTCGCGCACATATGGCAATATGGCAGTGTACATTATAGCTACTGTCCGGTCACGGACCAGCCATAACTAGCAGAAATGGTCGTGTGCACCAGCGGGAAAGCGTTCGTCTCCCTGTGCGTGACGTCATATCTTGACTGGCTCCGTGCTTTGAGTTAGCCGGGTGTTGAGCTCGAAATTACAACGGAGCGTCGCCGTCGGATCCGAAAATTAAAAAGCGCTGTACTTGCACGCGTGGAAATTTCGCTGCTCCCTGTTGGGAGGAACTCGCGACCGGCTATTAGTCACGGAGTCGAACGCGTTACATACATATTCCGCGTCATTGGGATTTACGTTCGGACGTTCGGACTTTCGGACGTTCGGACGTTCGGACGTTTGGATGTTTATTTTCGTTGATAAATCTAAAAACCAACGTCAAATTAGAGTATTTTGAATTGAAATATTTTCCTTCCTTTATTAAAACTGCTATCTTGACACTTCTGATACCGAGTCCAGAATCCTTCAAAGATTTTCAACCTTCCTCGTCACGGAGCGTAAATTAACTCTGTAATATGGGACGACTTGAAAATATCTTATTTCTTCGACTCGTTATTCTCTTTTATATAAAAATATCAACCACGGTTACCAGGCACTTTTTAGGGAAAATATTCTACCGGTAATATATAGCATTAGAGATAATATCATATTCTAAAGAAAAATAAATCAAGATACAGTATTATGAAAACATATTTATGCATAAATATATTTTAAGTTCTCATTTGTATTTGTACATTTTTATACGTATCTGATAGACCTCCCGTCATATGTGACAATTAATGCGCATGTGTACAACGTAAATGTAAATTTATTATTATGTTGATAATAAAAGTTACATTATCGGGGATCATATCAACAATGTTGTAGAAATTTAATTATTTTTAAATTATGGTGTAATTCCTTTTGGCTAATATATAAATATATAATTAGAATACAAAATATTTAATTAGATTATTTCAGCATTTTGAAAGATCAGGTTGCGAGTTTTACAACTTATCTTCAACTACGATTGATCTAGAATTACGTAAAAGTATCATTTTAATAATCTATAAATTTTAATACTGTGTATACATTGATTATATCTTATACTGTATTCTTTGATATGCTGCAATACGTTAGATAATATTACTTTAGTATGGAAGAAAATTGTTAAAATATTCAAGAATAAAAGAATTGAAAAATTATGCAGTATAGTTAATATGTTAGAAAAAAATGAACTTAAAGGAGTTAAGTTCCAATGTACTGGCAACTGGGATCTTTTCTTTTATTTTGAATCGCAAATTCTCTATTACAATAAATTTGAGCGGACGTTGTAGCGAATAAAGGAAAAATGAACGAATGAAAAAGCTAATCAACGAAGGAAAAATATAGAAGGAAATAGGAGCGATGATAAGAGAGAAAACGATAGTCGATGTAAACAAGTAAAATTGCAAAGGGACGAAGGCAAAATTGTTCAATAAGAGAGAAAGAGAGCAATATCAGGATAGGAATGAGGGTAAAGCTCCTTTATGCGATTCGCTCGATTTATATGCATATTGGCTTTTCCTGGCGAAGCGACGGACGAATCCTGTAATTAATTGCGCGGCCGCTATCGAAGCATCCACCTCGTCCAAAGGCGACGATCGCATAGACTTTTCGAGCTTATTCATTAGAATTCTAAAATGTTGTTATTTACTTGCACCGACGCTATTTTCCAATTTGAATTTATTAATTTAGGAATAAAGGTATTTCAGTCTTTTTTCAATGAGATTTTCTATATTCTATTATGCATAAGCGTAAATGGCACTTTTATCTTTTTTCAATTGTTTTTATACTCTCATTTATAAAATTTTTTATCTTGATAATATCATCTTACGGTCTGTATATAAAGAATCTGTTTGGACCAACGATATTAAATAACATTACTAAGCATAATCATTTTAACTATAAATATTTTTAATTGAAAAATTTTAAATTAATTTTTGGAAAACTTTCTATTATTATTTGTACAGGGTTTTTATCTCAATTTTTTTATTACAATCCATCATAGCATTGGTATATTTTTAGAAACGTGTGCGCGCGTGTATTTAATTTGCAAAAATATGTAAAAAATATGTAAAAATATTATGATAGGTACTGCTATTATAGAATTTAGACAATTTAAAATTTTAAGATCACAGAATATAATTTGTTGATTGCTCACGTTATTATTGTTCATACAATAAAAATCATAGACTACTGATTTTTAAAGAACCGTCTTAATTTTTTACATATATCTTAATATTTATTTTAATTCATTTTGAAACAAATCAAATGGATTCTCGAAGAAAGGCCACCATTTTGAAGAATAGATAAAAATGATAAAAGTTTGAATATAATTTTGTTAATTTAACTAACAATATAAAATAAAAAATGAAGAATTGATAATATCTAATTTATTTTTAATATATTTATAAATACGTTTACGAATTATAAAAAAGAAATTTTTAAAAAACGATTAATATCAAAGTTTAGAGTGAAATTCGTTAAATTGATTTATGAAATAAAAAATATGAATATTTTTACGTGTTCTAATGTACGGAATTTTTAAATTTAATATAACTACACATATAAACAATATAGAAAATACAGTTACTTAGTTTATTGATTACAGAAAATGTTTTTCATTATTAGAAAACAAAATAATTTATCATTCGATTACATTTCTTTATTATTTTTACAAAACGGATGGAAAAATTTTTTACTTGTTAATTTAATTTTATGTGCATGATGCGAAATAAAATATAACGATCAAAAAAATTTTTCGAATAAACATGCAATGATAAGAATAGTCTTATAAATCGTAAATATAATTCTGTGCCTTATTTAAATGTGAAATTTTGAATAACAATTTGATTATCTTAATTCTAAATATATACGCGTACATATTTTATTTAAAATTTAAAATATTTAAACATGTGAAAGTGAAAGTGAAAAATTAAAAACTCGTGATATAATATTTTGCAAATTTGATATATTAATAAGTATTTGTTATAAATTTGTTATGAAAAAAGAGAAAATAAGAAAAGAGTCTCACGAAATAAGAACATCCATTAAGCAAGAGAAGAAGCCAAGTTCTACATGCGTCTAAAAGTATAAAGGGTGCGAGGGTCGACGCATACTAGACAAAACAGAAATAAAGAAGAAACAAAGTTCCTTCTCTCTTTCTTATTCGCCAAGGTCGAAATTATGATTTCGGTAGAAACTCTACTTTTGAATGCACCCTTTTTCTTAAAAAAGAAAGAAGTAGGAGAGACCCGTTCGCTAGTCTTCGTGTCCGGAAGGTAAAAAAAGGAATATGTACGAATACGAACTAAGGGGTTGCGCATGACAGAAAGAGCGATAGAGTGAGAGGGTGGAAGGGGGAAGGATGCAGACGGTGCTAGTTTTAATGAACTCTTTCAGTCGCCACTCGTGCCACCCTTAAACCGCCGCTTTACCCCCGGTGTACTCAACCGTGTACTTTCTCCAACCCTTTCGAAATACCGATCGATATGGAGGTGAGCCAGCTTTTCATCCCTATGGTCGTTCGTTTCATCCTGCTAGAGTATTCAGGTGTTTGGTACGTTAACATTTTCGGCTCTTTCGGATTAAGTTACAAAATTTAACTACTTATTTATATCTTTAATGGTAAAAATAGTTCTAATTTTTAAAATATGTAAATGCGATTTCATTTCTATTATAAAACGACTTTGTGTTTCATTTATGTAGAAAATATAAAATATGTTTATTTAACAAGATAATTTCACGAAATAAAATAATGTCTTATTAAGTAAAGCTTTTGTGATTTTATTTTAAATTTTATATCTATACATTTTTTGATTCAATAAAAGAAAAACTCTTGTTAAGGATGGAATTATCCTCTATCAGCTTATTAATTAATCTAATTTTAGGAACTTTATTTGAAAAAAGAATAAAAAAACAAAAATCTTTTAAAAGATCTTTATTGTATACACTTATGAATTATATAAAATTAATGTTTTAAAGGATGGATCGTTAATTCGTGTTAAAAATTGGACGAATCTATCGGAAATCAAAAACTTTTTTCTTTACGTAAACAGAAACTTATTAAAAATTGAGAAAAAATATCTCATAAAATATTTCTTGTAGAAACGACAACAATTTGGTTAAAAGATACAATTTTTGCGTAAATATTTAAAAAAAATTTTATTGCATTAAATTAAATATTCATATATGTATTGCTATAGATAAAATTGCTCCAAATATTCAAATCAAATTTAAAGTTAATGTATTGAGTTTATTTTAATATATTTCAGATCCTCTTTAAATAAGTTTTATATATATAAATAATTTAAAAAATTTCCCCTTCTTTTTTTACGTTTTAGAACATATATGATCGATTGAATTTTATTTTCGGAATTTATAAACCATTATTTAGAAAATATGATGTAAATACGATGTACGTTAGCCTCTATTTAATAGTTAGTCAAATTGTAATAACCAGAATTTTCATCATTTGTAAAATACTTGATAAGGAAATTTTATAGATAAATAACAATGTTTCCTCCGTTCATTAATGTTTTCTAATTGCTGGATAAAGAAAATATTAAAATGATGAATATTTTACTCAAATTTTGGTTAATATTTTATAAATATGTATCCAAACTATGAATCAAAAAGTCATCGCTACATAAATCTTCATAAATCGACTTTAAAAATTTGTTTGAAAATTGTAAAAATTATTCGTATCTGCCGATTTTTCCCACGATCACTATGAATCTTCACCAACTAGGCATTTTCCATGTTTCAGCTTTTTATCATGCAAATTTTTGAAACATTTCAACTTTTCTTTAGTATCAGAACTCTTAAAAGCTTTCTACATTCAAATATATTTTATCTCAATTTTAGGCAACAAAGTATTTAGAAATGTAAAAATTTGATTATATGAAAATTCTAGAATGTCATTATCTTTCGAGCATACTCATAGACCCGTTACAAATTTTTTTAATGGCTACATTGGAATATTCATATTGTATTAGTTAAATAATGACGTCTTTGCATTTTATAAACAAGATAAAAATATTAAAATGATATGCATGTCATATTAATAATAAAATTAACTATTTTTAAATTTCTAAAAAATAAAACATTCGTCCAAAATTAGATAATACAAATATTTAAGGTTTCCGAGTTTAATTTATTTTAATTTTAATTTTTAAACTGTATATATTTATTGATAAAATATAGTTTATACAATTTATGAATAATATTTTTTTTACAAATTAAGAATTTTAAATTTTATGAGAATTTAATTCAAGAAAAAATATATATATATAGTAAAACATCTATTTAATTAAATTTAATAAAATGTAGATATAAAATTTACTAACTGTGAATCAATCTATTATTTTAGTGCTAAGAGGTATATCTTTTTATATATTTTTAATACACATATGAATATATGTATGCATGTGAATTGTTTTATATAAATTTTAATGAAAGTCCAATTCAATACTCAAATTCTTTGAAAAAAATATATTTCATTTTATAAATAAGTTTTTAAAAAAATATTTTTATTCTACTCTTTCTATAACTTTAATATTATTTCTGCTTTTGTAAATCTTTATAAATTTAAATTAAAGTATTTAGAATTTTTAATTTTTAAATATACAATAGTAAATATCAGAAAGAATAAATTTTGACTTACGCTAAAAATGAAACTCTTCATTTTGAAGAATTTATAAATATTTTATCATATTTTATATAATAATACACTATAACTATGTGTCCTAGGTTTCACAATAAATTAAAAATGTTATTATATCAAAGAAAAAGTCAATATAAATTATGCAGTATCAAAGTATTATTGTAGTATTTAAACATCATAATAATTAAAATACACACATAAATTAACTGTACCTGTTATTAAATATTAAAATCATGATCAGAAATGTATTAATATGCTTAAATATGTATATTTCCTTAAAAAAGGAAAGTTTTATGTAAAAAAACCGATAAATTTGAACGGAAAACCACAAACTTTTACATTTAATGCATAAGCGATAATTTCTTTACATAGTTTCGTATGCGTAATTGTTTAATAAAAAACCGTCTATATCTTTAATTATGTATTAAATTAAAAAAAATATGATTTAATACGCTCTTCTATTTGTATTTATATTTGTAAGTTTAAAAGATTATTCATTTTCATATTGTATTTAAAAGATTTAGAATCGAATATCATCAATGAGTTATATAATCAAAATTCTTTACTTGAATTGTAGATAGTTTTTCATAAAAATATATTCTTTTCTTACATTTTTCTGGAAATTATAATAATTATTATTGTGGTATACTCTATATTAAATTAATATATATAAATGAATTCAAGTAAGTCATTTTATCATTCTTTTTCTTTTGCACGTGATTCTCTTTTTTTCTTTGAATATGATATCACATCAAAAAGTTGAGCCTCTAAAGCTCTTTACCTTTTACTCTGTCTTTGCCTACTTGTGCTATGGTTGCATGCAGTTGATAAAAAATGATTAACGTTTGTGTATTTACTTACTTTTGTTAATTTATATGTTAATAGTTTTTATGGACATTTGAAGCAAAAAACGGTCCTCCTTATATTTCAATTCATATAAATTTGATATGAACGATGATTCAATTTTATATAAAATAATTAAATATTTATAGAGATTAGAAAGTATTCTTTCAAATATATTTTTATTAATTTTACATTCTATTTTAGCTTTAATGAATATATTAGCTTTAATTCTTAAGTTTATATAAGTTATAACTCATCAATATTTGTCTAACTGTTATATTTTAAATGATAAAAGAAAAATAATTTTAAATTTAACTATATTTTTTTTATTGGTAGAGCCAAAATAAAGACTGTGTAATATTCAAGTAATTAAATTTTGTTGAAAATATTTTGAAAAACTTAATGTCTTTAAATACATGTTATAAATTTTTTTACCAATTAGAAAACCTTTAGAACATGCAATCATTTTTATTAATAATTAAATTAATACAATAATTTTTTATAACAAAAATTTTTCTTAAAATATTTAAAATAAAAATCATGTTTCTGTATCCAATAGAATACTATATCACTGCTTTATAATAATGACAAATAAAGTTTCTTTTAAAAATGGCTGACTTTTGTTTGTCTCTTACTTTTGATAAAGAATGTGCGACTAAGTTCGTAGTCGTCATCTTCTTTTGCTCTATCGTTTGTTCAACAAGCCAATTCCACTTTACATAACAGAGATACGAGAGAGTGATAGAGAGAAATAGGAATGTTCTGGACAAGTAACGAAGTATGTTGAAAGTCAAAAGGAAGGGTTCATTTAAGATGGAAGTAAGAGTGGGATTCGACGAAGGACAGATCGGAAAGTTGATTTATTACAAGAACGATAATTCTGTGATGGAAGAGTGCAAGAAAGAACTTTTTCTTGATTTTGAATTGTTATTCTATGAAAATAGCTTGTATGTTCTATCATATATCTTGTTTTATAACAAGCATAACATTAAATAAATATTTTCGTTATTTATGTAATACTTTCGGAATATTGGTTATTGTAATATTTTCATAAAACAAATACAAATTACAAATATACATAAATAATATTTACAAAATTTGGGTATAACTTGTAAAAGATTTACCGAAATAGTTTTAAAATTTTATTTATTGTCATTTATTAGTTATTATTTCGGATGAATATTTGTAGATTTCAAAATATATAATGTATATAAAAACAAGATATTGAAGAAATTTTTCTACGTGACAAAAAAATTACTAAAAGAAAACAGGAACAAATTTAAAAAATTTAAAAACTTACATATTGATGTTTCGTTTCTTTTATAACTTTATTTTCTGCAATGAACTTATATATTTGCCTTTCTTCAAAAAAAACAGTGAAATATGAATGCGAATGTGACATAAATCTTTTCATTCGTATCATCATCATCATCATCGACTGAACAGACAATACATTTTGTTAGACTATTTTGACACCCTCGAGTACGAAAAGAAAGTGTTGTCAATCGTACAAACGAGGGTGTAAAAAAGAAATTCATTCATGTCAGAAAGGCGACCATGAGGATAAGAAATGAAGTGGCATTGGATAAAGAAAGGTGAAACGTTGTCGAGCAGAAAGACCGAAACTATATTTTGTCCTTTTAATAGAAGCGTATACTATTGATTATATTCCAGTCACTGTTACGACTTTTTTTGTAAATATAAATTTTTTGTGAAAATAAATCTGCATATATTTATTTTAATCAATAATATAATAATAACAACAATAATAATAACAATAGTAATAATGGCAATAATAATTCAAAGAAAATATGATATCTATAAAAAATGATAATTTATACGTGATTTCAAATATTTTTTCCTCGAATAAATTACATTCTATATAAAATTATTGATTTTATTTTTAAAGCTGTCAAAGTTTTTATCAGTCATAATCTTACTATAGATGTAAATTACATATTTTTACTTTAACTATCGTTTTTAATATATTCGATCGATATATTTTTCTACTTTTCTTGAGAAATCAAGTCTCGTTTTTCGTAAAATCATGTTACGTTTCATATTACTTTTTTCTTTTTGGTTACGATATTTCGTTGGTTGTGTGGAATTTTTTATCTGTTGGCTACAACGTAGGTTTACGATCGAGCATTTTCAGGGTCTGTTTACGATTTGGCGTTTTCCGAAGGGAATCTGCTTTCGCAATACATGCATACAAGTCGACGCTATGAAGATCTAGTTTTTATGGATTTTTATTACAAGATTGACGTTCTGGTTTCACTTAATGACAGTATCGAAACATACACTGTTTTATTATGTAGTTTAATAATGATACAAATATAAAATGCATTAGTATAATTTAGACTTATTAAATTTCATTAATCATATTTTAAAATTATTGAATATATTAAATTAATTAAAAATAAACTCAAATATATTAGTAATTAAATAAAATGTTTTAATAAATTCTTATAAATTCGACTGTTATGTATAGATTTTTTTAAATAAAATTTTTTATAAACTATTGCACATTTATTTTATATTACATAATAAGCTAGTTTCTAAAATACAGCTATAAATATTGTGAAACGAATTTTTTCGCAATATAATGAGCTCCAGTATCTGAACATAAATTTCTAATATTCTTTCTTTTACATTTGCAATTTTAATTTATTTGATAATCAGTGTCATAAAAAATAATTTCAAATAAATATATTTATATAATAAAAACTACTTTATTTTATCTTTGTTCGCAATTATTTTATAAATCATTTATTACAAATAGCGTGAAATAATTAATAAATAAAAACAACTTAATAATGTTTAAACTTAAAAAACAATCGAAACTGAATGCAATTAAATTCTTGAATCGTAATAATATAATTAATAAATACTCTTACATATAAATATATTCTTTACATTTTTATTTATAATAAGTTCATAATTTTCACTTTATAATAAAAATTTTAATTTAAACATTTAAGCTGAAATAAGTTTCTTTAAAATTTATTACGTAGATAAGTTCTGAAATAAATACTATTTTTACGTAAAATTTCTTTTTATAATATTTAAATTAACAATCATGAATTTGAAAAAAATATTAAAATTTATTTTACTATTAAAATATAAAATAATTTTAAATTAACATAATAATTAGATAGTTTAATATTTTGACTGAATCCTTATTATGAGATTTGTTTAACAATAGATAGTTTCTTCTAAAATTAGCAAATTTATTTTTCTAATTCTAAAATAATATTAAACACTTTTATATTTCATCCTTCATTTATTTCTATATTTTTATTTTATTATTTTTATAAATCAGTTTAAAATGCTACTGAAGCTCTAACTAATTTGTATTTCTTATATTTTTATTGTACTTTATTTAAATGATTTCAAATAAGACCAAGTATAAAAAAATAATAATCGATAAAAATCTGTAAAAGATACAAAAACTGATTCAAAAACTTAGTTTAGGTTAAATTTATATTTTTTATATTACTTAGAAGATATATAAATTATATACTTATCTTCAATGATAAAAATCAAACGGTTTACTTATTACTAAATTACGATTATTTTTAATTTTAAAAATTACCATTTAAATATCAATATCGAATTAATAGCTTTAACACTTAATATAATTCATAATAATAATTTTTATTTGAAGCTTTACATAAAAAAATAAATTAATAAATAATTTAACAAAGTAAATTAATAAATAATACATATATTTAAATTTTCGTATTAAATAAAAATAATTGTAACGTCTAGTTTTATTATTTTAACAAAATTTTTCGTATTCCATCATAGGACAAAAGATGATTTTTTGAATCAAATCTTTCCTTCGTGCGCTCGATATGACGTAACTTCGAAAGTTAGGATAACTACCCCATTATATAAGTGATTTTCTTGAATATCATTTGATCTTTAATGTAGAAAATGGAATCGGAATAGAGTAATTTTAATAATAAATTAAATTTTATTTTTTTCCTTTTTTAAGATTTTTTTTATATTCATCATAAGAAATAGAATACTGTGTTAATTCTAATTCAAATATAAAAAATATATGGTTTTTTGAAAGTTTGTTTTACATTAATATTCAAACAATTATTTGCATTTTATTATTCGTAAAAATTATTATGCCTTGAAAATTATCTCGTGAAAATTTTATACAGCATACTCTCGAATATTAGACAAATATTTTTAAATATATCGTTTTTAAAATTAACGAATATTTTTCAATTTGGTAACGAATAAAATTTTAAAAATCTTGTGTGTTTGTTCGATGTTTTAAAAAATATCGATATACTTTCACGTGAAAAACTAAATTCCGAAAATAACTCGCTTTACCTCAGCCTCCCTTAATTCGAATAGGTTTTTATAATCATCAAAAATACGCTTCGTATCGAAACGATCGCTACTCTTCGTACCCTGCTCGAGAAAAAAGAAAGAACCTTCTCTTACGCTCTAATACTCAAGGAGGTTATTAAAGTCTTTTTTAAAATACAACGTCTTCGACGTGGTACTTACGTAAAAGAGAGAAAACAAATGCAAAAGGACACCTGAAAATTAGCTCTATAAGTGGTGACTCGAAGGCTTGGGAAAGAAACAAAGTCACGGCGTATCGTTACGCGTCAGGACTGCTTTGTCTCAGGGGCGGCTATTCACAATTTTATCGTTCAATGACGCGAAAACTTTTTTGTATATGCTTGGACCGACAGATGCTGCGATAGAAAAGTGCGCTTAATTTTATAACTCGATAGTTAAACGAATCGCTGGTTCGTAAAAAGACGAAAACTAAAAAGAAAGTAAATAATCCTTATAACTATTTACGTTGCATAATAAATATCGAACAATGATTATATCATTATAAATTTCGATGCTTCAAAGTCGTTAAAGTCTCCGAACGATATCGCTTCAATTTATGTTCGAATAAATTTATAAACTATAATCTCGATGAAATCTTATATCGTACGCGATATTTTTATGGCTTTAAATCTAAGCAGCTAAACATACTTCGTCATTGAAATAGTCAGAGGTTAAAAAATCAAGCGCAGTCGGAAAAATAAGCAACGAAAACAGCAGCGTCATTATCAGTCAAAGGAAGATGGAACATCCCGGATCGAAAGGACAAGTTTAATCTGAAAACAAGAGAGGAAAACGCGGAGTATGGATCATCGGTACGTCGCTATCGTTAATTATCGAGAACCTAATTCGAAGGACAAAAGCGAGCGAACCGTTGTCCCAGACAGATACAAAGACTGACACGATCCTCGTACCGTTTATCCCGTTGGCATACTCGAAGCAACGCCGAGTCTCCCGGATTTATCCACCGCCGCGTATAAACATATCTTCGTGTACATCGTTCATCGCGGTGATAATCATCGCTTCTACCGCGGCGGGCGCAGATTTATGTCTTTGAGATTTGTGCGTCGATCGAAAATTGAGGAGCTGCCAAGTGCGGTGGTGCCGTCGTCACCCCCGTCGCCGTCCCCGTCGCCGTCCCCGTCGCCACCCCCGTCGCCACCCCCGTCGTCACCCCCGTCGCTACCACCGCCGGTCGTACTCGCGTTCGCGTTCGCTGTCGCCGTTGCTGCTCCTGCAACTTCTGAGACGAGCAATAAAAACTTTTTGGACTCAAGTCAGAAGGGCGTTCGTATTTCGCCCTGGTGTATACAAACGAACCCGCTTTATGTACTTGGAGCGTGGGCCGAGTTCGCGTGCGACGACTCCTCTCCGACTTCAGGAGTTCATGCACGCGCTCTTCGCTCTTTTTCTTTTCTTCCTTTGAGAATCTCGTTCCAGTGGGGTGAGAGGAAATTCGGCAGATGGGACCTTTTTGCAACGAGCCGAGTGCGCTTGTGTACGAGGTGGTAAAAGATTGACATTTTTCGCGCTTAGGAGGGTCCGATGCTTACGAACATATTACAAGGGTTCCCCGGGAGTATCTTTACATTTTTATAAATCTTTAAACAGCGACGTATATGCAGAGGAAAGGAAAATTTTATCAACCAAATTTTTCTAGTACTTAAACTAAAAGCACGGAATGAATATTTCAAGACTCGATATACACGTTATTAATGTTATATTGCGATTTTGAAATATTATGTCAACTATCGTTTCGTAAAGAAATCCTCTTCGATCGAAATGATAAAATTATATATTTTCATAAAAAATTGTTACAATTTTTTTCATCAAAATACTTATTAATCAACCGTATACGTTTGGATGTATGCTTCTAAAATTATAAAAAATATAAATAATGGAACTTAATCAATTTTAACGCATTTAAATATTATACCATTGTTCATTATGTGTGTATAAATATATAATTAATTAAATTATAAATTATGTATTAAATTGTATATTTACAAATTCAACTAACGTAACTTTTATATTTTTTGTTACAGGTGAGTACACGATAGAATTTCTAATACTGCACCGATGCCGTAAGTTAACTTACTATATTTCGCTCTTTTACAAAAAAAATTCAAATACGAGTTAAAAGTAAATGCGCTTTCTCGTTTTGGACGTGTATTTCTCACCGTCATCCAACCTCTCCACTACCGAAGAAAATAGATGTAGATCGATACGCGAATTAATTTCTTCCTTGAGTCGTTACGATATAAATTCCTCAAGATAGCAACAAAGTGCCGCGTAGAAGGGAATTCAGATTTTGTATTTCCATTCGTCTCTTCTTGTCTTTTCCTATTTGTGAGCTTCTCTGTTTACATCTTTCTCTCTCACTCAGATCGCATGTTACTCAGCAGGTAATAAAAGTAATGAGTTACATTGGAAGTAAGGAAGTTTCGACTATGTTTTATGCGTTACAACATTTACGACTTTCGTTCGCTTTCGTCTTCTGGTTTCTCTCTCTCTCTCTCTCTCTCTCTCTCTTTCGCTCTCTCTCTTTCTCTCTGACTTCTATTTTTCCTTTCTAGTCGCTTATCGCTTCTAGTATATTATTCTTAATATTTTAAAGTAAAACAGTTAAATTTTTAAGTCATTTTTACTAGTTTGATTCAAAATAATAAAAAGCTATGTTAATACATTTTCAATACAAATAAATAAATTTATCTTATATTGTATCGACATAATTATTTTGAAATAGAATTGTTTAGCGATAGAAATTTTCTTTTTATATAAATAATTAAGTATTTATTATTTATTTATTATTTAATTTTAATTTTAATGCTACAATTTGACCAAAACAATAAAAAAACATATATTTTATTCAAAGAAATATCAACGCTAATAAATTCTAAAATATTTTTCGTACGAATAAAAAATTATAAAATTGAATTCTTAATATTAATACTTTTTATTTATATTCTTTTAATTTGATAATTCAATCTTATTAATCTTTTTTGATGATCTGTTTCAGTATTTTATAATATTCTGACCACTAAAAAAAGAATTATTCTTAAAAGTTCATTTAAACTACAATATTTCGTACTATTAAAAGAAAAACTCGTCAATCCTAAATATCTTATCAGTAGATTAAATAAGATTTCTTCAATATTATATTTTTCTCACATCATATAATCTTCTCTTCTTTTTTATTTGTATTCATCCATCTATCTATATCATCATCTCCATCTCTCTCTCTCTTTCTCGTACTGCCCTCCCATCTCTCTCTCCTTCTCTTTCTGCACCTCTCGCACGGATGCTCGTGTATTTTGCTACCCTCTCGACTGAAGTCTAATGAGAGGGGAATCAAGCAGGATGGAATTTCACGGGAGATGTCAGATACGAACGTCGAGACGTCATTTCGGGATCCTGTCTCTTCTATCTCTACCTGTCTGTCTCTTTTTCTCTCACGATTCTTCTTACACTCTGTGTATCTCTTCAGCTACCGACAGAATTACTAGACCCATTCTCCACGCACTTTCGCGCCAAGTGAAGAATCGAAAGAATTACCGAATTAACATTAATATTTGAAGAGGTTCTTTTACACGTGAATTGTTTTTTTCAATCAAATACCGTAAGAGTATGTTTATCGTTATCTTCGACTGAATAAATTAATTTTTAGTATTTTATAATTTATATATCATAACTCGATAACTATGAATAAAATTATCTACCGCAATAAGTTTAAATATACTTTTAAAAATATTTAAATGGGGAATATACGTTTATACGAGATTTTTTGTCAATATTAATAATTATTAAATAACTGCCTAATAAAACAAATACAATATTTATGAAAAAGTAAATAACAAAGCCTATATTTGATTTTATTTTACATTTTTATCACGTAATCAAAATTAGTGCAATATTAATAAATCTCTAAAAAAAATTTCAGTTACATTTTGAATTTATTTATGTTATTTTGAGAGAGAATACAATCTAAATAATAATTTTTAAAGTTATTAAAATAATTTTTTAATTAGTATGAAAGTCGAAACTTTCCATTTATCATTATTAAATATTACATTATTCAACAGACACACGAGGCTGAAAGGTAACTTCGTATCTTTATTGCTGGAGAGAATGAAATCTCGAGTGTTCTATTTTTTACAAATTTAGCTGTGCTTGTTAATTCACGTCGGGTTTTTATTTAAAATATATAACATCTCGTCGATAACGCTCGCACTTCGTGTACAATATATCCACAGAAAATTTAGTTCGATAACTCGAATAAATAAACTGAATGAAAAAACTCGTCATCCGTTAAAAAAAAAGTAAAGAATCGCCTATTAGCGCGTAATGGCATGGGAAAAGAGAAGGTAACAACTGGAGCGAAATGAAAGAGCGACGGGGAGATCTTACCACGGTAATGGTTGCATTGCAGCCACAGTGCAAATTCTCAAATTCCCATAAGCGTGGTTGTAGCCAGTCTCGCAGTCACGGTAGCTGATAAATAAATAGATAAATACACATGAAAGGGAGAGAGCAAGAGAGAAAGTTCATGGCTGTCGTATTCGAATACGTGACTGTTGCAATTCGAATGTCAATTAGGTGGATAATTAGTCGGAATGCTGGACAAATAAAGAGGAGAAGCAATAGGCGACGGCGTCGTAGCCTAATGGCTAAGCGCGTGCGCAGAAGCATCGTGTCTGCAGGTATGGGTATGTTTACGTGTATGAGAGGTTCTAGTGGAGGTTCTAGTGGAGGTTCTAGTGGAGGTTCTAGTAGAGGTTCTAGTCGAGGTTCTGTACGAGTTGCATATAGCAAGGCAGACGGATAGATCGAGAGGGAGTCGGCGGGCCTGTGTGTGTACGTGTGTGGGAGGTGGGATAGAAAAGGAGGAGGAGCTTTACAGCTATGCGGTTGTCTATACATGTGCAATGTATTTGAATTGGGAATTGAATGTGAACACGAGCAGAAATGAGGGTCTTTAATTTCTTGTGGCTCATTTACTTGTTGACAACAGTGTATTTAGAGCTAATTTTCGCACTCGCGATATATTTCGAATTTTATAAATTTCCATTACGTATTTCTATGCACGAAGTACCGTGCTCGATTAATTTCAATTTTATATCTATAAATAGAAGATTAATATCGTATTCGGTAACTGAAAAATTGATTTATTATCACAGCCAAACGTGAATAGTATAAATTTTTATTTTCTGTATTAAAAAATTGTACTTGCTTATTTAACGTAAAAAATGTGTCGAGTATTGGATAGTATTGGATAGTATTGAATAATAAAGAAAGCTTTGATTTTACATCGATATCACGACGACTTTTTTTTTAAAAGAACTTTTATATAAATACCTTTGGTAGTAGAACAATTTCATTATTTCAAAAAGATTTATCACGCGTTTTATTTTATGAAAATTTAAGATGACTTTACTCAATTTACTTTTGAAAGAAATAATTGTTTTAACTTAAAACATATATTAAGCAACGAGACGCACAGTGGATAATTAAAAAATATATAAATTAAAGAAAACGAGAAAAGGTAACAAAGACGACGTTAAAAGTGGATACGACATAAAGAGAAAGAAGAATAGGAGCGCAATGTAAGTAGCTCACGCGGAAGCGAGTTTTAGCCAGTCCAAAGTGATTGCCAAAAAGGATTTGCCTCGCGGGAATTTACGGCGAGTTGAACGCGAAAATGGCAATTTGTAGGCCTCTCAGTGATTCTCCTGTATCTCATTCGGAAGAAAGCGCTCGAATGGCTTTAACGGGGTTCCAAAGCTCTTCTTTTTTGCATGACTCTTTGCCAATGAAGGCATTACGGGTTGCGAAGTTAGCGTTTGAAGCACTAGGATCGTAAAATACGTGTATAGGCTGTAATTGATTAATAGCGAGAGAGTTTCCATATAATATTATTCTAATGAATAAATCTTACGTCAATGTTTTTATTCGAAGACTTTCTTCAAAAATTTTACTCGCGGCTATAATCGTTATCGACAACGGTATTAAAAATACTTGATCTTTTTAATTGCAACCTTTGGCTAAAGCCGATACGAGTACAATTATTAAAATTGATATTTAATAATATTCTACGATAAAAATATTTAAATTGTTCGATTAAAATATAAAAAGCAAAAATTGGTGTTTTAATAATTAAATGGGATCAACTATCAGCTCTTGACGTAATAATTATGATATAATTGAGCGTGCGCACGTGATTGGATTAATGAGCGAATGAATTAACTTTCCAAGCTGATGAGAAAATGTTCTAAATTCAGAATTTACGCGAAGGCAATTAATTTCAATATTTAATCAACGTATGCAATATTAAAGTGGAATTGCATAATAATAAACCTGTACAAACATAAAAATTTTCAGAATAAAAACAGCTATAAAATGTAAATTACGTTTACCGTTGTGTCAAAGGCTAAATATTATAAAAAACGTGAATTTCGTATTTTATTAATAATTTTTTCATTAATACGATATACCGCGTGATTTAAACCGTCGTAATTGAAAGCGCAATGGTAAAATGCGCGGATAAACTTCTTTGAACGTAAAATAAAGAACGCATCGAGTTCACCGTATGACCACGAATACACACCGACGGAGAAATACGGAATTAAAGCAATTTCACATGAATTCGCAATTACCGTAATGAACGCGCCGAGTTTGCGATTGTTACGATTAAAACAACAAGAGCGGCGGAGCAACTTGTCACAAGAATCGGTCAATTTCGCGCTGCGGTGTCTAACGCAATGCGAAACAACAGCGACAATGGCACCAACGACACCAACGGCACCAACGGCATCAACGGCACCAATGGCACCAACGGAAAACAACGGAAAACAACTGAAAACAACTGAAAACAACGACGTGTATACGGACAACAGTTGCGCCGGTCTCGAGATCTGAATAGTCAGGCAACGTGACTCGAACTTCCCTTCAATTTACGCTCACGCGCTCGTGCAATGAAAGCTTAACTGCTTGTCGAGTAGCATATTATAATGTGCAAACATTTACAAGTTTTACGAACAGTTGATAAATCCTTCCTTTGTTCTTTTTGGCAATGCGCCGCATTTTTATCCTCTTAAATCGTATCTTAAATAGTGGTCTTTGATTCCTCGACCTCCTGCTGCTTGTTTTTATTTTATTTTCTAAGTCCCCTGATCCTTGTAAATATTATTATTTATTCGTAGACGGAATTTTTAGGCACAGCGTAAAGTTTTTCATTCGTTCGTTTCTGTCCCATCTGGTACGTACAATTTATTAGGTAGTGCATAAATTCTCGAAATTTTTAATATTATTTACACGATAATACTTGCACGATAATTTAGATCCTTCAACTCGATGATTAATCATAAAACTTATATAACATTTTTTTTTATAAAAGAACATTCATTGATTATCGATAAAAATTATACACATTTTTTACATAGAATAGATTTAGATCGGTATTAACAATTATCGATTCCATTGGCTAAATTACTTGCGTTAATATGATTTACTCGAGAAATCTTTATGGTGTTTCATTTAACGGTCGGCAGTTCAGCCATCGTAAAATAAATGAATTCATACGATATTCTCATTGAAGTATAATCATCGAGTGAACAAATTTTTAACTCTATTCGTCGTGTGTACGATGATAAAAGTTTGAGCAATGAAAATTTAAAAGCTCGTCCAGCCATCGATTATGTATCGCAAACATTTGCAGTTTAGATGCTAAGAAAAATAACACATTTGACTTAACGTTCTTGATATTAGCTTTCGTAGATAGTGTATACTTTGTACTATCAAATTGGTTTTTTTAAATTTTCATATTATAGTGTCCGAGTGTTATTTGCATCATTCAAAGCAACAAATTAAAATTTAATACCTCTTTGTCAAACATTAGAAATAGTAATGACATATCGTTGATTCAATTATTTATTAAATTAAACTATGAATATGAATGCTGTAAAATGTATATAGTACAATTTAAGGAAACAAGAAAAAAATATAATGTAAACTAGATTAATCATTTATTAGTTTCATTTTTTGTAAATAATTTTTGTTTTATTTAGAATAAAATGTACGATTTTATAGTTAGCATTAATGGTAATGTATAATGATAAAAATATTATTCAATCTCGATTAATTTGCTTGATAAAATTATGTTAACAAATAATTACAAATTGCAATCATAAAATTATTTATTCTTAGCAAATTAAATAACATATTGCTGTAGATAAAAATAATATTGAATAAAATTTTTAAAATAAAAAATTGTGATCAGTGTCTTTTGATTAATTATTTTATTTTATTTTATTATTTAAAGCAAGCAACAAAGTTATAAAATATTTGACGGATGAAAAATTTGAATTATGTAAATGTATTTACTCATTTTAAAAATACAGGTAATTTTGATTTAATGAGAAACAAATTCATCAAATTATGAAATTATATTAGTATTTTAATTATATTTACTTTCATGACTCGATTGGACATTCTAAAATAGATTTTTATATTAAAATGCAATTTGAACGATCAAATAATTAAGGAAAATCATATTAATTTTAAAAATAAAAATTGTATATTGATTAAATATTAAAATAAGCATTATCTTTCAATAAAAATATATTTTTGATAAATTTAAGCTAGAACCGACAATAAAAGGTAACCGTTACTTAAATCAACTAAGTTACTACTCATAAATGAAACCTAATGAACATAATAAATATAACTATAAACTTAATGAATACTTTATTATGTATTATCAATAATATCAACATAACATTAATTAAATTTTTTTTAAAAATAAAATTAAAATAACTTTGATTTCTTATTATGATCTTATATATCCGAATTTGGATAATCACAATAAAATGTGCACAATACATGCAATATTTAATGGTATAAAAAACGCGAAGTTCAGCAGTTGCAATTTGATTTCTTTGCGTTTTAACATAAATGCACAAAATAAAAGGCACTCCGTTAACGCAATATATACATATCCACCCAGACGTCCTATCATTTTTAAGGCCTCACGAGTCAGCACCAGTTCAAGTCGATTACGTAGAATGCGGTAAAAAGAAGAGTAAAAAAAGAAGAATAAGTAGCGTCAACGAGAGGAAATTCGCATTCGCGACGACCTTTCCAGGCAGATGAGGTTTTTCATCTCCTTTGCTCTCTCTCCCTCTCTCTCTCTCTCTCTCTCTCTATCTCGCTTTCTTGGTATAACCGCAATGACGCCAAGGTACAATGGCGTAACTTGGAAAATTCCCTGCGAGAAAGAGTGAAGAAAAGAAGCACGGCTGAGTGCTTCGAAGCTGACAGAGTAGACACACTTTTAGGGAGAGTTGATGTTCGCTAGAAGGACCGATGCTCTTCTCGACAATCGAACAATGCCATCCTGGTGTGTCTATCTCTTGTGCCCAGGTCTGGAGGTGGCGGCTTTCTTGTGTTAGAAATCTGTTCAATTTTAAGCTGAAATTTCTTCGCGTTACTGAGAATGGCACTTTTCTTCTGTATCGCACGTTTTATCGTATAAAATGAAGTTTGATCATTTTTCAGCTTAAATTTATCATAATAGATTTGAATTATGGTGCGTTTATTTTTACTAAAAAGTTATAGTAGTGTTAGATATTCGGATCAAAATTAACTTGTACATCAAATGATAATTTATATTTAGTTACTTTCCAATTTATTTAACGTCGTTTTTACTTATAATATATTTTTATTTATAATAAACAAATCAAAAACCAACTGAATTTATGCATAAGATTAAAGTTTCTATTTATTTACACGTTATAATTATTTTCAATTAATAAACGATAGGATTCATAATAGATTCAAAAAATTTTTATAACATCTTGTTAAAAAGGAAATTAGAAACAGATAATATAATATAATATAATACATTTCTTAGCTATGAAAACTGCATTATGAAATCCAATATTTATCTTGTATATACAAAATATGGAGTTATACACTCAAATAATACGTATGAATCAATAAAGATTAATATTTTTTGAGTGTTAAATTTTTGTACAACGTGATAAATAATGTATAGTTTCCTAAAAAATCTCTTTTCGTCTTCGTAAAAAGCTTTGACTATTTATCTACTATACAGTCTAAACATAATCATTAAGAATAGCTGCAGAAAGTACATACATCACACAGAAAGCGACTCCATCAACTACTTGCCACTTTCATTCCATATATTTTTTCTCAAACTTCTGTCTCTCTAGTTCCCTCTCAAATATAGATCATCTAGCTTTGGTTTTTTGCTTCCCTACACTTTTCTTCTTTTTCCTTGCCTTTAATAAATTTTTCTCTTCTGCATGCGATTCTTGTATATTTCTTTTTTTTAATTAGACTTTTTTATTGATTTATTCTTTTTCATATATGAGTTATTTATCTATTTCCTCGCTTGATGGTTATATATATTTCATACATCTTTACATATTTTCGTTCATATATAAAAATAGCTTGTTATTTTTCTATTTTTCAATATATTATTGGATACTCAAACATTTATTTTATTTTTTATTTGGCTCGAATGTATTTATTATTTATTATTTTATCTTAAATTAATTTTAATATATTTAAATTCATCCAAAAATCGATAACTTGTAATAATAATAAAGTAAATTAATTAATAATATAATTCATTAGTTATTAAATAATAATTTTATAATCATATTCTAAAGAATGTACTTTTGACTTATTAATTGAAATCATAAAAATTATCATTGTATCTTAAACAGAATTTAATCAATATTACTTATAATAAATATTATTAAAATGATTATTTTATGTATACTTAAAACGTACAAATAATAATAATAATAATATCAATGGATTTCATAATAGTCGGTAGCCAAGTAATTTCCTCGGCCAATTTGCACATATTCACCATATCCTTCGTGAAATAAATTTATACCAATTCACCAGTTTCATTAGTGTATATTAATCTAACAATATTTTATGCCCATCTCTCTCTTTCTTAACTCGTTATTCGGGGAAATATATCATTCTTTACTAATTGCTTTAGGACTGCATCTTATTTACGTCTACTCGCTGTTTTTTCTCGGTGAATTACCAACATCCTAGAACAAATGTTCAAATTTATCATGGCGTTCCATTCGCGAATGTATAGATGCGAATTCTGACTACTGTGCTTTGTAAGCACGAGCTTTTTACTACTTCAATGCAATCAGTAGGCTATTAGCCGAGAGCTGAAAGAAGGCAAAAGTGTCCCCTCGTTACTTATTGGAGAAAAATAAGAGAGGAGAAATTGACCACGAACGAAAGAAAGTAATTATTGATGTTGATATATGTGTTCGAAACGCGTATCGTAGAAAATTGCTACAACCGGATTGGATAATGAGAAGTCGTATTATATTGGTGAAGAACTTTATAATAAATTTATTGTAATAACTGTAAATGTTTTATATTACCTATAATAAAAAGTATATATGGATATATAAAATCAGTTTAGCGTAAATTATGATATTTAAAGTGGTAGTCATAAAAGTATAGAATTCATGTTATATGCAATAGATAATTTATTAAATAATTTTTTAATAATATAAATTTCGTACCCTATTCAAAATATAAAAATACTAAAGTGTATTTAAAATTTGATTGTATACCGATTTATGTATCAATAATTTAAATTAATTATTAGAAAGAAAATTTAAAAAGTTCAAAAAATATGATCAGACTTAATTAAACGATATAATAATTACATATCTAAGGTAATGCATATACGAAATATTATTAACTAAATAAATTTCTTTTGTAATTTTAAATAATTTACTAAAAATTTAGTTTATTTGACTGATGGTTTTATAATATTTGTTTCTAATTTCAGAAATAATATAGTATAATAACAAAATACTATGTGTTATAATAATTATTTAATTGCAATATAATTTATTTATTCAAAGTTGTATAAAAATATAAATAAAAATAATAATACATGATTTAAAAGCTTCAACTTTTAACCATAGAACTGTTAAAAATTATGAATTTGTATTATTTAAAGTAGATAAGTATATACAACAAATATGTATTCGTTAGTAAAAATAGCTCTTGCATAATTAAGAATTTTGTCTCGTTCGGTAACTGTAGCATAATTTTGCAGATAGATTCTAAAAGTAATTTACGGATAGGAGAATCAATATCATATTAAAAAAATATCGTTATAGTTTATTTTTAGTAGATACCGTAAAGAAATCATCGTAAAGTGACTCTACATTCGATAGAGGGAGTTAACACTTTTCTCTTAACGAAAGTCACTATTATGAAAATTTATATACGCGATCCTCCGCTGACGTGTTTCTTTCTCCTTCTTCCTTAACTACCCTTTTTATTTCGCCCTATTGCGCTCTCGTCTTCTCTTATACAACATTTTTTGCTAAGTAATTTGCGAATGGCTTTTCTTTTAACTATTTTATGAGACAGAAGGGGAAGGGAAGGTTTCGCGAGTTCGACTTGGCTGTAATTCATTTTGTTTTTGCTATCTCCCTGACTCATTGCTCTATGCGCTTGTAAAATTGCTTGTCGTTAGTGATACATGTTTTGCTCTTGCATTCTTTGTGACAGAAAGTGCATCGTAAATAACGTATATATCCGTAGGATGGTAAAGTCAAAGACATTTTTCTTGAATTTCATTTTTATGGAATATTTTTAGTCGTACACACGAGGATGACTATAATTTTAAAATATAATATAATTGTATAACATTACAGATATACGTTAAAAAAGATTGAGTATCAGTAAAGATTTCTTTAAGGTTTACATATAATATTTTATCGAATCACTGCCAAATATACTAAAAAGTTCTTTTTTTAAATCTATATAATATATCAACAACAAAATAAATATTTAATTCTAATGATTAAAATGTAATTACCCGATAAAAATCTTTTAATAAATATTTTAAGAATCGTAATTATCTGCTTACCAAATAATACAATTATATTCGATTAAAAAGATTTAATTCGGATTCCTATGTCTATTCCCTGTTTTTAATTGAAAAACTTTTAATATTTAAAATTATGCATCGAATCAATTATATTTTCACTATTAATTAATTCGTACATATATGTATTTTCATCAAAATATATCTATAAAAAAATCGATAAAGTTCTTAAGTATTGAAAATTTCTTTTGTTGAAATTATTTATTTTTGTTAAAAGTCTGGAACAAACTTTAAATTAAAAAACTTTGAGTACTTAGATACGCGTTGAAGAAGATTAAACAAGTTGCACGTAAGCGAGTCGTAAGGGTTATCCTAGTACAAAATTCGTCTTATGAAACAACAATTTCAGAATTGTCACTCCGACCTAACTTTTAAAATCACCTATAAAAATACTTGTAATCTTTATTAGCGCTTAGATCAGTGACTCTTACGTAACCTCTTAGGCTATTATAATTTTAATAAAATTTTATACGAAGAATACCTGAAAAACTTGCACTTGCATAATTGAATTTACCATTGATTGTATTCGAAAGTCTCAACGTATTTTTAAAAAAATCGAAGAGAAATCTTTTAAAGTCTTTTAGAATAAAATTTAATTAAAAACCCTTCGTTTAAAATCCTAATTTTTTTCTATTTTCACGTTTATTCGACAAAAATAGTATCCTATAAATTAAAATAAAAAGTAAAATAATAATTACAAAATTTAGTATTATACCGCTTAATTTATTACAAAAAATTTTATTTATTTAACTAAAAATATCTATTGCGCATTAAAATATCATACTGATCTATATTAATATTTATCTAATTTATATAGGACAATTAACGATATCTTAAATTTAATTGTATATTTTCCGTCTTTCCGTTCATATATACAATATTTTATAATTCATAAATGTAGATTCAAAAAGTATGAATATACGTTATTATACTATTTATTTATTCATAAATCGATGAAGTTGATTATATGAATTTCTGACAAATTAAGTTTTCCATCTATTTTTATTCCATAAATATTACCTTAAAAATATGACTTTAACAATATTTAAAATTTTTGCATAATCAAATAATTTAAAAATTAAATATTAAGTGAAGAATTTTAAAGATGAAAAAATTTTTTTATAACCACATTTGTAATATTGATTAAATAATACAGTAATTAATCAGTAAATGTTAACGATAAATGCAACAAAAAATACAATAAATATCATTATATATTAAATATCTTTACTTTATTTTTCGCTAATAAAATTTTATATCAATGGATTCTATAATGAATAAAATAGAATTTTTAAGTTTTTCTTATGACAGATTTTATTGATTTTTACTATTGCTTTTTATATGTCTAATTTAATAGGTTGGAGAATATTTATTATGGTAACATCTTTAAAATTTTCGATAAAATGGCAGTGTTCCAATATCACAATTGGAATCGTACCTGGCCAAAGATCAAGCTAAACAATCCTGAAATATTTTAGTTTTTAGATATTTTTTAACTCTCTCATTATAGATAGAGAAATGTATTTTAAAATTATTGTTTTAAATTTAATATTTAATGTTAATATGTAATATTTTTGTAGATAAGAAGTAATTTTATTTAGAATATAATACATATTAGTACATCTAAGAGATTGATATCCTAAAAAATTAATTTCTTGAATATAATTGAGAATATCGTTGAATATATTATTATTGTATGTGTTACGTAAATCATCATATTATCCCTTTTTATTAAAATAAAAGTTAATCGATAATCAATTTTATCAAGTAATTTTATCCAGACAATCGAAATAAAAAAATTGAGAATAAAACGTTTCTGTCGAAAGAAGCTTTTTCAGAAACTCTTTAAGAAAACAAAATTAAACAATGCTTCAATGCAGCCATGTTTAAAACTTTTCTTATCTCTAAACTTATAAGGTTTTATGGAAAATAAAAATAAAAGTACAATATAAAAAACATAAACAGCCTGATGTAAAATATCTATGAGAATAAAAATTATTAAATGTACGTATATAGTATATAGTATATAATAACTAATATAAATTAATTATATTTTTATAATGTTTAAAAAGCTTTATTTTAATTTATAATATAAAATTCCATAGCAATTGTACAATTGATATATTAATTCTATTATATGAAAATATTTTTTAAAAAAATATTTGTATTATCTTTACCGTATTTACTTAAAGTTTTATATAGAATTTATCTTTTATATAAAATTTTTAAATTTATGAAACACTTTCTCGAAACTATTTAAAAAGTAAAAAGAACATTTAGAACTTATTAAAAAGTTATTTATTTCTGCTTAGTTTAGTTCCTTAATATGTAAACCAAGAGTTATTTGATCAACTCAAACACAATAATTATTATTCGATTTATAAAGAAACTGTAGTTTTGCGATACGTTTATATTCGTGAATTATATATATTAAAAAATGTGAATTGTAACAAAATTTTCAGTTTATAAAATTCTTATTGTTTAATGAATTATTCATATACAAAGAAAATACTTCCCTTTCTATATTTTTCTTTTATGTTGAAAAACATATTATAAAAAAAAACAAAGGTTTTACCTAATTTCACATTTTTCGATATTTCAACAATTTTAAATATAATAGAAATAAATTTCTTGACTTAATCATGATTAATATTTATAATTTTAATACTCTATGATTTTAATCAATATTAATGCTGAATTAATTTGTAAAATTCAATTTGTGCTTCTAAAATAATTTCTTATAGTCTATTTATGATCAGAATATGTTTATATTACGAACACATTTTTAAGATGTATTTTAAATGTTTTGTTTCTGAAGATTTAAGCTGTACCAAATTTTTTTCGAAAAATAGTAATTTTTAATAAATTAAATTATTATGTAAGTGTCTTCAATAATTAATTTTATAATTTATTTATATTTATGATTATTAAAGTATATTACAATGTATAATAATAATTTGAAGTAATAAGCGCTTATAAAAATATAATTATTTAAATTATAGTTTTAATATTTAATATCTAATAATAAAAAGTTACCACATTAAATTTACAGAATATATGTAAATTTTGAAATATAATTTTGTTTTAAAATTTTTATGACTATTCGATTTTACGAGTTTCTTAAAATATTTTATGCTTTTAAATTTATTTATGTTAATTTATATTCTATTCATATTATACTTTTTTATCCATTTCTTACGAATAGAATTTTAAATTGATTTGCTAGGTTTTTTAAAGTTTGTATAACGAATTAATTTTTAAAAATGTTATGGATCTTCGTTAATACAAGTAGAAATAGACGTCGTTTGGTCGGACACTCCATACATATACTTTTAAAATTTTCATCCGCACCTTTCTATCTTTTCACATGCATTAAAACATTAAAATTTATTCTTATAACGCTAACTATTCTGATAATGCAATATATAATATATTTACTTACATAAATAACGTAAACTCTTGCAGTTTCAGTACTTAAATGTAAAAAATGCGTAATAAACAAGAACTAAAATAGAATAGGTTACTACCAGCAGCGCCAACTCGCATGCAAGCGAAGAAAAACGAGGAAACTAAGAAAAATATTGTAATGGATGAGGTTGAAAAAGAAAGATGGAAGGGCGAACGGTACGCACACGCTGTGACGACGCTGTAGAAATGATTTAGACTCGGAAGCTTCGTGCCAGGGTCACTTGCCATAAATTTACTCTTTTCGCATACAAAATCTGCACCAGACTTATTTCACACGTGCATATTTATATCCGATCGTTCGGTCGCTTTCACCCGAGATTAAGACATCGAAGCTGGATCCCCGAAAAATATTAATTTATAGTTGTGGGGGTTGTTGCGTTCAATTAAACTCGAGAAACGTAATTGATACAACTTTCTGTAAGTTTCGTTCGAGTCTTTGCTCACATTTGTCCATGTTTGATCTTTATCTTTTTTATCCTGTATTATCATCGTTCCTAGTTCACATTTTGCTCATTGAATCGTAAATAAGAAAGAAATACTGAGAATGGTAAAGATAAACGCAGACTCTGATAATGGTTTTTCTGGATGAAGTTCTACCGTTGGCAAATGAATGTTACATGTGCGCAGTTAAATATCTATTATGTTTTATTCTCTCAAGAATATTTCTCACGCGTTTGCGTTTAAAATCGTTTTACTTCATTTACGAAAGAAAAATATAGTTATTTTCACTTGTGTTATTTTGTTATATATCACCTGTTATTTTCACATCTTTATAAATAATACATACTGAGTAATGATCTTATTTTAAATAAAATTTAACGATTATTTATTCAAATAAATAGTAATATTTAAAAATTTAAATACAACTACCTCATAGCCTTATTTCTTTCCGATTTCTTCTTTATGTTCGATATAATTATAGTCGATCTCTTTATAACGTCCATTATTGTATTCAGGCTTAATAGATTCCATCGTAAGTTATTGAATTTAATAAAGTATAGAACAATACCGAATGATAAATCAATGGAACAAAGCCTAGAATTGCAATTAATTAATTAACATTCTAAGTTATTAAAACCCGAAAGGTAATACAAACTGTAATAATACGCGCATATCTAATACAATTGAATCAAAACAGGACACGATACTGGGCGGATAGAACAATTGAACGTGAGTTTAGGAGAGGCGAAATGGAAAGACGTGTCATTTATTCAAGATGTTGCTTGGTACGTTCGAAGGAGGCATATCGAAGCCGGAAAGTTTGATAGCGATCTCGAGGTGTTATACATATGATGGATGGTATATTTCAAGTTGGATACGTTATACAATCAATTTTTAATTTTTCTAAACTGAGAATTGAAATTTCATTTAAAATTTTTTTAATTAATTCTAATTTAAATATATATACCTTATTTCTTGGATTATCACTTTTCAGAAGTTTAAGTAATAATAGTTAATCTAAATTAAGAAATTAGAAATTTAAAGATAATTTAATTAAACTTAAGAAAAAACTTTTTTGAATGCAGTTTTAGAATTTAAACGTAGCATATTTGTAAAACTTCTCTAACTTATATTTTTATAAAGTTATTTATAATCTACTAAATATTATTTAAAAATTATCACTTTAGATAATTAATTTTTACATTTATTTATAAAATGAATATCTTTAAATATTTTATGTGAATATTTTAAAGATACTGTTTCGAAAATCCTATTATTTTTATAAAATTTTACTTTAAAAGTTAGGCGAATGATTAAGAAGATATATTTATTTTATTTCATTGATTATCACAGGCAGTTATTAATTATAGTATATTATATATATTAATGTGGTTCATATTTTTTTCAATTTAGATACTTTATACATAATTATATAATTCTGTATGGGTAAAAAATTTTTGTATAGAATTGTAAGATATCGACTCCTCTTAAGTATGAAATTAATAAGTATACTCAATTTGGTAATTATTATGTGGTACAATTTTAAACTTTATGAACAGATTTACGAAGTTGAGCTATTAGTAAAGTTCAATTTGTAAACTCTTATAAATATCTATACCTTAGAGAACAAACTAGTCTACACTTAAGGTTAAAAGTAACCTACCAAAGAATATTAAAATTTAAAAATTAGAAAGTTCATGCTGTACAGATACGTTATAAACAACCAATTTTGTTAAACATTTTTCAATTAAATGTTGCTTTATAATAGATATTATATAATACATAAAGATTTTACATTATTTACAATTTATAATTTTTTATTTCAATCATTGAAGCTTAACGTTTATTCGAATATTTTTATTTATTACAAAACATTCATAATAAGATTGTTGCTTTGATATTCCTAATTAAAATTAATTATTTTTCATTTAAAGTTATTAAAGCATATACTTGCATCGATCACATAACACTTATGTGTCTAATTACAAATTAAAATATGATATTTCTAGTAATATTGATGTACAATTCATTATTCCTAAAATACTACACAAATAACATATTTATACAGTAGATTATGAGTTATGATTAAAATGTATCTAAAGGTGGTACATTTTTTTTTATTAAAAAAAAAGACCACTGATCAATTTTATAAATTAGAATAATTTATTTAGTAATTATTGCTATTTAGTAGTCATTTATTAGTAGTTTCTACACCTCGCATTAATTTTTGCTTCTCGAAATTCTCTCGTTCTCTCTCTCTCTCTCTCTCTCTCTCTCTCTCTCTCTCGCTACTCTGCCTCTACTGAATAATTTGGTTGCTGCCTAAATGGTAGGAACCCAGCTGGCGACTGCGGTGTGCGTACGGGGACACTTACATTTCTGAAGTTGGCAGACGACTTAGCATTTATCACCGCGAGATTAATTAATGGTACTGTGTGTTTTCGTAAATACTATGGAAAGGGAGATCTAGTGCCGTACAAGAAATTTCGCGGTATTTCAAAATACCATATCGTCCTTATACCGTTCTTCTTACCGTTACATCGTCTTCCTTTTTTTTAATTCTCCGACGATCTTCATCACCGACTAAAACCGTCAGGAACCCATTCTAGGCGGCTGTTCTTTTTTTAAAGCTTCTACAATTAGATTTTATGATAAGGTCGGTGAATCCCTTGCTTTTACACTTTCTTACTTTACATTGTTCTCGAGCGTTTTAGCTTGTATTGAAGAATGGCTATTGCCGAAAGTGCGAATTTTAGCTTAATGTTAAGATAAAACGAAGATATAGACTTTCGAATTATGCGTTGAAAAAAATTTTTATAAAATAAATACTTTAATAGATATTTGTATGTATTTTTACAATTATAAGCGTATAAAATAAGTATTTTTTATTACGATATTAAGCTAACATTAATTTAATAACGTTAATTTAAAGTTCGGAAAGAATATTTTACATTTGAAAACGGTATCACCGAGTTCAAACAGCTGACAATTTTTTTCATACGAGTTAAATATTATATATTTGCTTTTATACTCGCAATAATACAATTTTTATTATAATTTTAAGTACGCATTTAATTGATCGAAACCCCAAATAAATTCAATTTAGAATATTTAACGTATATCAACAAGTTCAGTTGCGAGATTTCTAGTTTCTTTCTAGAGTGCAGAGTTCGATTAGGAACTTTTCCAATACCTCTGTCTCTTGCCTGTAGTTCCTTGGAATTGGCTCTTATGGGACAGCCAAAGCCCTCCTCTTCTACCGTGTCTTAAAGGGAGGACGGCGCGACGCCTCTTTCGCTCGTCCTCCGTGCCATTCCTTTACGGTTAAAGTGCCCCTATCTTACTCCCTGGCTAAAAGGAGAGGGAAATGTGGCTTTCTAACTTGGACAGTCTGAGGTATTATCTATCTCGGAAGTTCCTTGTTTCTGGCTCGCTTTTGGCCGTCTCTGTCCATAACTAAGTAAGAGAGGAAGAAAGAGACGAAAGAACGAGTACAATCGTGAAATGTAAATTAGAGAAATGGAAGGTAAAAGAGATTATCCTACTACTAACGTAAGAGAAAGTTAAATATCTATATTAAAATTGTTTTCAGAGTACGGCGTATTTTATTAAAATATTAAACGTTTATTTTATTGGCATGTTTCGTTCAATTTACATTCGTAACAAATTTACGCATCTTGAATTTTTTTTAGATCATTATTCTCTTTTATTTTTAATTTGATTCCTCCTTTGTACTAATGCAATAATACGTAATGGAAGGTACTCGAATAATACAATCTAAAAGTAAAAATAAGCTATTCGTAATTTTCATTCGATATTCGTAATTACTCGTTTAAAAATGAAACGAGAATTTAATTAAAATACTATGATAAATTACGCGTTGATTTAAGAACCGTTGAAGGTTGCAAGAATTATACGAAACTTTTACACAAATAAAGATTTAAAGGTGAATTAAATATAAAATAGTAAGATTAAAAAGAGATTTACGAAGCGATTGGAGCGATTGGGGCGATCG
This sequence comes from Dolichoris vasculosae, assembly GCA_018907195.1. Classification (NCBI taxonomy): domain Eukaryota; kingdom Metazoa; phylum Arthropoda; class Insecta; order Hymenoptera; family Agaonidae; genus Dolichoris; species Dolichoris vasculosae. Next base: position 6,734,083 of record JACCHY010000003.1, read on the forward strand.
AAGCAAATAAAACCAAAAAAGAAATAGAATGCTATCTGTAGCTACTAATAGAAAAAAAGATAGTATATCGGAAAGAAGACGTGGCCAAGAAAAAGAGAGACATTGTCAGCCGCGTTCGAAAGTATAAAAGTAAACTTGAATCGCAAGTCCAAACAAGAGGAAAGAAATTCTTGGGTTAAAAGAAGGTGAAGCATAAAGAGGAGGATGCACTTTAGTCAACGAATAAGAAACAGGGAGAGACGCAAAAGTATAAAGCGAGAGATGGTCACGCTAATCGCACTCGGCTGCATTGGCTTTTAGCACTAAGTTCGGCTTACTACTCTGTACACTCGCCCTCCAACTCCTCGCGCACCTTCCGATGATTATTTAGCGAACAGAAGGAAGCAGCGTGAATGGGAGAAGTGAAATAATAGCTTTATTTTATCGTGTCGGATGAGCTATTTGTGGTTTTGCATAATTGCGTGCAAAGTGCGAAGGAATAAAAGAATATTGATGAGTAGAAATTAATAGCTCGTAGCGAACAAAGCCCCTGACTAATATTGCCCGAGTTGGGCTGACGGTACAATATAAATATACGGTAGATTTTGAGAAAATAACAAAATTCCATTTGTTACGGCTTTTTACGAAAACGTTTACGATGTACACTTTTAATTGAAACCTTATTTCCATACATAATATTTAGATAATATTTAGATAATATTTAGAAAATTCATCGAATAATGATTCGGCTATTTCGTAATATATGATTTTTTTATTATTACGTATAATCTCAATCGTTTTGACTCGCGCTTCAAATATTTTATTCAAATATTCTAAGACCGCGTTATAGTTTATTGCAAAAAATAAAGCAAAAATAAATTACGTTGCTCGTATCTGAAATATTAATTTTAAATGTAAGATGAAATACAATAATGTATTATAAATGATTTTTTTTTAATTTTTAAATAATAAATTGGCAAATAATCAAACAAGAAAATTCGAAATATCGTAATCTAATCGCCGAGCATCTTTGATACACGTGTACTCGTGTAGTGTTAAATCGAGATACAACTATTTATTCGATCGCATCGAGAATGTCAAGATGGTTAACTGAAATAAAGAAACAAATAAAGACAAAGAAACTCATAAAACGTCAAATAAAATCAAGAATCAGCAGAAAAAACACACTTTCGGTACTTTTCACGTTCCCATGAAAAATGCCACTTGAATGCACATAAAAAGAAGTCGACGTAAACTGAAGGATGGACCGACGCAGAGAGGAAGAGAGAGAAAAGGGCGTTTAATCTTCCTAGCCTAATTTCCTGGCAGGCCTGCGGCGCTTCGGCCCACAGGATCGTGTTATCCGCGTGGCAACCTTCGAATCCTCAGCGTTGTCTGATTTTCCCGTTGAGCAAACGTGAGCGTCCGGGAGAAGTGCCTTTGCATAAAATCAAGTTTCGAAGAGGCTCTCGCTCGGTCACGTCTATCCTCTTCTCGTGCATGCTAATTGCGTTATCGGATTTTCGAGTTTTCCATGGCTAGCGGCTTTTCTGCGCTCGCACGATTTTGGACCTCCGAAGAGAAGAGCCTGAGTAGAAACGTAACGAAATTCGCTTCTTTTCAAATTTTTTCTTTTACTTTTTCCGAACCGAGTCGAGATTAATGTTGTTAAGCACAGTTTAATTGGAACATTTATCGAGAGACGAGCTAACCTATCGAGAGTAATGAAATATCGTTTTTATTTAAAAGAGTTGTATAAGCACGGAATAACCGCGAGTACCGTTATTTTATAAAATTTTATAAATAGCTATGAATGGTTGATACCGATAATACCGTTTACATAAATGTGTACGCATAGATTAACAGCGAAGTATCGGCAAATCAATTATTTGGATAAGAATTTTATCTTTTATCTCGTTCGATCAATTTCTTGTAAAATAAAATGGAAAAAATTATTTCAAAGATAAAAGAAAGTAAATCGATATACGTCGTTAAAAAATTCTAGAGAAAACTATGTTGCGTCTTATAAATCACGCGAATTCCGCTTGAAATAACAAAGCCGGAATTTATCTACTCTTTTATAGATTGTACAACGTAATATAATTTCAAGATGTAAATTGACAAATATTTTTCGATTAAGAATTAAATTTTGGATAGCTCGGCTGATGCGTTAAAAAAATATTAATAAAAAACTCGATGTCGTATTGTCCCATTCGCTTTATCGCATCATCGAAGAATGTTAACCTTCTTTCGTTTTGTTGCAACAGCGCGCCAGGAATGTTCATTATCGTGAAAATCAAGCGTAACTACTTTGCTTTACGAAGGAACCCGGGTCGAGTCATTTCTCATAAGCCTTTCAATTAAATCCATGTGAGTAATGAAGAGGTAATTATCTAGAAAATTTAAACCAATTTTAATCGTTGTCAAACTATTTCCTTTGAAAGTTATATCGATCTAATATGGTTAAAAAATTATAAAATTCTTTTCAAGAGAAATATTTGAAATTTCTTGCTATAATTATAAAAATAGTTTGTGTAACGATATCGAAAAAAATTACAATGAATTTCAAATAAAAATTTATTAGTGTTAAATCGATAATTTCACCATTAATATCGTATAATTTATGCGTATTCAATTCGTCAAAGACATCTTTAAATTAAAAATTAAAATTATAAAATAAATATAATAAAATGAATACAAAGTTTCGAAAACGTAATAAAGTCGAGAGAACTGGCAAGACAAACCAAAATTATATTTAAACAGAAGCTCAAAGATAAAACTACACACGGTTTAAGCCAAGACACTTGCAAAAGTCGTAAATAGGAATTAAAGGGAGAAGTGGAGACCCTGCGAGAAAATTCTTCCACGACTGCGGATAAGTCGCTGAGCGAGAAGAGAAATCGCGATGTAAACATGGGTTAAAATTAAACAGGGTGAGAACTGGCGCAAAATGGACGGCATCGGAAAATAGGCGAGCAAAGCTTACGCGCGGTGAAAGAAGGAGATAGACGATCGTAGATAGAAAAACGGAACAATGCTTCTGCTTGAAAAAGGCCTCATTTTATCTTCTTTCTCTTCTTCTTCTTCTTCTTCTTCTTCTTCTTCTTCTTCGTCTTCGTCTCCGTCTTCTTCTTCTTATTCTTCTTCTTATTCTTCTTCTTATTCTTCTTCTTTTTCTTCTTCTTGTTTCGATTCATAAAGGAAGACAACATATAGAAAATGGAATTTCCTTTATGAAAGTAAAGTAAAAATATCGAAAATGCTATGGATAGATACTGAAAAAAAAATGGAAATAAGCGATAAGCGAGATAGGTGATAAGAGTTGAGAAGACGACGGTACTAGTACTGTCTGAATATGCAGTCGAGAGATTTCAATCTTACAAATGCCGCGTAAACGAGAAACGCTGAAAGTATACGAACTAAAGCTCAAGGACTTCGGCAACGACCCAAGAATCGTTGCAGTTCTAGATATTGGTATAATTTTGGAGGGTTTTTTTTAAAGAAGTGCAACATTTAACGATAATAATAGTAAACTTAAACTTTTTTATTCTCAGTTAATTCCAGTAACTAGAACTTGGACTATATTGTTTTAGGTTATCAATAATTTTTACTTTGAATATTCAGATTATTCTTAATAAATATTAGCGGTTTGCTAATATATTAAATTTTATGTTTAAACTACGACTTAAAAACTTCATTTAATTGAATTATTTATTATTATGGATTAAAAGTTCGTACAATGAGTAGATATATTCCTATTACGATTATCTACTGTTTTTCTACAATTTTTAATAAAAGTATAAAATAACTATAAAATTTTACTTTATTCTCTATCATTCTTTGTATTTTTTCGTGTCACTTTTCTCTCTTTCTTTCTCTTTCTCGTTCTCTTTTCTATCTTAACATGGCAAACAGGCTCTGAATGCAAATTCCAAAGGAAGAAAAGGCACCACTGCACGGAGAGAGTAACGAGGTAAATTTACAAGGACTCGAATAGGAGAAAACGGCTAATAAAAAGGGAACACGTATTACGGCCACGGGAAATCGAGAAAATGAACAATGCATATTAAAGGAAAGGTGATCGCGAAGAACTAAAGCAGTGACGGTTCTCCCCTGTTTTATACATGAATAGATATTTTTTTTGCGATACATGGATTTTTAAGCTGCTGTGATACAACCACCCTTCAACACATATATGCTCCTCCGCTATTCTGCGAATAATCTTACCCATGTCCTTGCTTTATAATTATGCTGTTTTATAAACATTCTTTATATTGTCCTTTATTTTATAACAATACTTGTTGGAAAAATATCCTACGGCTGTATTTATCATCGTATTTAGTTCAGGGAAGGAAAAAAAGTTTGTCTAACAATTTAGAAAGCGATATAGTATTTTATACTGAAATCGGTATAAAGATTCAATAGAAATTTATAAAATGAAAAAAAATAGTAGATCTATACTCATATTAGAACTTACAGATTCTCATGTTTAATAAGAAAAATCAAATATCTCAATTTTACGTTTTGTATAAATGAAATATTTGAAAAAGTAAATTTTTCTTGGGTAAATGCTAATCAATGCATAAGAAGAATGTTTAATTTAATTGGATTAAATTAAATATTTTTCATAGTTTAATGTGTAAAAATATTTTTTTTTGAATAAAATGCGAATAGTTGCACGTTGGATTTACAAAAGAAACACGAACATATTTAATTGAAAAATATTCAATTACATAATTATTCTGATTCTCTGGAAAAGATGCATAAATCGTTAAAGATTTCATCCGTTCGAGAATTCAATTCACGTTAACACTCGAATGTAGAATATTTTAGACACGTAATTTCCTGCTGCTCTTCGCGTTCGAACCTGCGAAGTTGCGCATAAAAATTAAACTGGTTAAATTCTTAAATTCATCAGTGTGGGCGAAAACTCCATCGAGCGATAATACATTTTCAATCCTAATAAACGCCTGTAGCCATCCTTGGACCGCTCGTAAGGAGATCATACGGAGTGGTGCATCCGGTGGAAGGTATTAGACGCTGGAAATGCGAAAGTTCCTGCATGAGAATTTCCTGGATACAGAAGCTCGCGGTGGCGCGGAATCGCTCGGAGGCTCTTTGCACGCGCGCATCCGTGCTTCGCTCGATAAACAACAATTAAAGCCGGAAGCCGGAGGCGAAGGACACGAGAAAAGAGAGAAAGAGATTCCGAAACGCGAAAGCCTCTTAGCGTAGCTTAATTGCTGAGGCGGGATGTGGGCTAGTGGGTGGAATGACTTTCCGTGCGCTCAGCGGAAGTTGGAAGGGATGTAAAATGACAGCGAGATAAGGGACGAGAGGTTCAAGGTGTGGAGAAAGCGCCAACGTAATTGAGGGGGAGACTCAAAGCGATAAACTGCGTTGGAGCAAGGGATTCCGTGTTTTATTTTGTTCTTTTTTTAAGAGCACGAGTGGAAGGATTACTAATGCACAAGTCTCGCTCTTTATCGCTGCTTCGACACATTGCAAATCGTTAAATTGGAATGCTACAGGAACGCAAAGCTCTTTTAATTGATTCGTCGCATAATTATCTTCGATCAAACTTTATTCACATTTTAATGGTAAATTCTAAAGGTATACCGAAATCTTTTTAATGTAACAATTTTTGTTTGCCGAATGCCAATTTTACGAATGAAAATTTTACTCGATACTTGTACCTTGTTGAATCATAATTGAATGCATAATTATCGATTTATATACACGTGTATAATTCGATTAATTGTTTTAGATAAAATTAAAATTTGCGAAATAGTTTACCTATTACATTTCCGATTACATATAAATACACATAAATTATTATCATCGACCAAATATTATGCCTTATAGTCGTATATAGAGAAAATTGATTTAATTATGATTTGACAAGATGTTCGTTAACCCTCTGAATATCGAATGTCCATCGGTCCGTGATAAATGTTTCGTAGCGAGAGAAGAATTATACACGTAATAATTTATCGTCCACGTTTCAGAACTGTATATAGAAATAACATATTATAACCAAAACTTTTTAACGAAATAAAAAATTATGTCTTCGTAGATATTTTTTATATCGTCGTTTATAAATGTGTAACTTTTATTTCGAATATTTTAAATGGTTTATGCAAGTGCTACTTTAGGACGAATTCTCGAATAAATAAAACTATTCGTATAGACACGTTCTAAGATTACGGATAAATAAAAAATTGTCGTTGTAATTAATCAGCGACAAATAAAACAAAATAAATTGTCCAATCGCGATATAATCGCTTCACTTGAGATTCAAAATTGCTTTTAAATCATGATCTCCAGTGTAGAAGCTTTGTCCGTTTATCCATTGAAAACGGTAAAGCGAGATTCGAGAAATAGAAAGAGAAAGGTTGAAACTACGCAGAAAGCCCGAAACTACGTTATACGAGATGTACGGAAATCAGTGCAAAGGAAAAGTGGCGAGAGGGAGATAAAGACAGGGTGACACAGAACGAAGGCAGAACACGAGGAAACAAATAAAGGGAAATAAAAGGATAAAGAAGAGAAAAGCGTTGTTTCTGCTTTCGCGCATCGTACGATCCAGATATCCCGTTTCTCTCACGCACGCACACAACAAGCAACAACTACGGTGGCACCAACCATTCCGCCAACACCGCATTTGCATACAAACGAGTTCGGGATTTCATTCGTATATATCGCTCACCCCCGTTCCACCCCGAGCATTATGAACCTCTTGGCGAACACGTGGTGTCGAGCCGCGACGCGAGCGTGGCCAAGCTTACGCCAGCGCGAAAAAAAAGATGAGGTCTACCGTGTATCTGACGTTGAAATATAACGAGAAGTCAGCGAGATAAATATATTGCTTTATTAACGTGACCCGAGACGTGTGTGAGCTTTATTTTTTAGTCTGCGACGAAATCTGAGCTGCTACTTTGCATTTTCGCAGGTTTTTGCGGGCTGCGCGGAATGGAAATTAGCGCGGTGAGAAAAAGAAGAGGCGATACGTCGTCCGTTCTACTTCCTCTTCTTCTCCTTCTCCTCCTCCTCCCCCTCCACCTCCTCCTCCTTCTTCTTCTTCTCGAGTGGAACATTTCGCACTATTACTTTTGCAAGATTCTTTGTTTTATGGAGCTCTATCACAGTCACCTTTTATCAAAAGATTTTTCATTTTTTCGTTATTACCAACTGTCTAATCTATCCTGTAAATTTGCCTTTGGATATTTCTGTGTTGTTTAAAATTAGTATTTCTTATGATTGAGTTTTCCAGATCAATTTCGTAATTAAGAACTCGTATGAACGTATACGCGTAGTAAATGGTTTATATTTTGATAAGATTACTTCCTTTTTTATCTATCGAAAGATCAATATAAAATTCTATGTATTTCGATGTAAACTATATATATTATACATATATATATAAAGTAGATATTACTCAAAGAATTATATGTGCTTATAAGCAATTAGTAACATTAATATTATTACTCACCCTCTTTTTACTAAGTTATTCAAAGATGTATGGGCCTTTCTCTTCAAATTTAAACATGATTACTTAAAACGCAGTTAATGTGATCATCGAACATGAATTTATAAAAATATATATAATATCTAGATTTTATTTACTAACTTTGGAATTATTTTAATAAATTATTTATTCAAACTGCATTTATTTATAATAAAAATAATAATATTTACTTGAATACATTGATAAGAGCTTCTTAAGTTAATCCTCAAAAACCAAAATAATTGAATTGAATCTTTGTATAATATTTGTATAATGAAATCATGAATTATTAAACGAATTTAAAAAACTTTCTACAATCTTTCAACGATACTGTTTAAAATCCTGTTTACAAATTGAAATATTTTCAAATACTTTTAAATCTTTTATCTGTAAAAATATTACAATTCAAAAATGTAAATTGATCTATAAAAATTAGTGGAAATAACAACAACTACTTTCAAAAAAACCGAAATAGACCCTAAGATTAATTTAAATACAGGAACATGCTATCGCTATTTACGAATTTAACACGTGTCATAGCACTCAGGGTGAACAAAAGAGGTAAAAAAAGTTTCCTTTTTTTCGTGAGTCCGTTCACAATATTTACTTCGTTTCGTGCTCACCGCTCTTATCGCATCCGAGATCTTTCGTCAAGCCATAAATCAACGAGTCATTATTTCACATAAGCCACACACGTTTGTGTATCTTTTATCTTTCGTTCATCGAACGAAACATCGCATCCGAAAAAATAAAAAATATTCGTACGTATATTATTAAGGTATTTGTATATTGATTATCCTATTAGTTTCTAACTTTTGTCATACTTAACTCAATGTTTTACAATCGCCGCATAAATATTGAAGCAGATTATATAAATTACAGTTATTACTATGTTTAAAAATGAAATAAGGAGCAGAACTTACAAAAAAGCGATTGAAGTAATACTTTTTTTTATTATGTTCAAAATTATAAACCTTTATAATATCAAATAGAAATAGCTATTTAAAATACATATGATTTTTTAAGAAGATTGAATAATTAAAAACAGTATATTTACATTTAACAATTTTATCTCTAATTAAACTAAAAAAATATAATCTTCATTGATTAAATAATATTTTTAAAAAACATCATTATTTAGAACTTTTTATCATATATTTTATTCACGGTATAAAAAAAATTATGAAAGTATATTTATATATTTCTACGACAAATTATTTTTAATTTATTGTAAATTTTGAATCGATAATTCTAATATTGTTTCTTGTATTTTACAGGTGAGTACAATTCAAAAAATTTGGACACTTTAGCTCGATGCAATTTACGTAAGTACGAATATATTAGTTTATAAAACTAGAAAACAGGATTCATAAGTCAATTTTAATTTATAATGATGCTTTCAACAATAATCGAGATCCAGTTATATTTTCTCAAAAGGATTTAAACGAAAACTATTTTCATCGCAAAAAGTTATCGAGATATTTATCATTCAAGGCTAAATAATATTTTCCTACTCGGTTAATCAAATCGAACTTTTACAATGAATAAATATACGTAAATCATGTGGAAACTACCTATACAGTTAAATATTTAAGAATAGATAACGGCATTAAACCAATCCCCATTAATCGGATAAACGTCAAAGCCACGGGAATTATTAAAAAATGTTCTTTAAAGAAATTTAACGAGGACTTTGCGGTGATAAAGTAAATAAAAACAAAAAAAGACTCGTCTCGTCTATTGAAATTAGTCAAACTGTCCATTGAAATGGAAATAAAATAAGCTCGCAAAAACGCAAAAATTATCAGCCAAATTAGCAAAGAAAGAAAAAGGAAAACACGGTCAGCGAGCGGAAACAAAGAAGAGAGCATAATGCGTATAAGCGAGGAAGAGGAACAATGGCGAGAGAACCGCGAAGGAATAAAAAGTCGGAAAATAAAAAAAAGTGCAGCGAGAGGTGGGATGGATGGCGGGGTGCGGTGTGTGTGTGGGGGTGGGGATGGGGATGGGGATGGGGATGGGGGGGGAGGGAGGAGCGAAGATAGCGAAGATCGGGAAGCAAAGTCCGAACCGCGCTATCGTCCTTCAAATCGCCCTTTAATTTAACGTCCGCGCACCGCTCGCGCAGTTTTGTAACGGAAGCGACAATGAACACCGCGCCGTTGCCGCCGCACGCATAAATCATGCAAAGTCGCGCTCGCGCGCACTCGCATTATCGCATACGCCATTAACCATCGTACGTTAGATTCAGCCTCTCTCCACTCGTCCTCCACTCGTCCTCTCGCTCCTCCCAATAGCCAGACTCCGACGTTGGCTGTCTCTCTCGCTCGCTCCGATTCGCGTATGCTCGACTCTGTGCAAATTTGTGGTTGCTCTCTGGTCTATGGGCGTAAATGTGCACGCTCGTACACATTCACGGCTAGAGTTGTGTCTGGGTTGAACGTAACACCCGTGGCTCGTTTCCTAGATAACGTTTACACAAGTTACTGCGGACTATGCGCGCATTGACGTAGAACTATAGCAGTGGTGCTGAAGTGCTACTAGTCTATGTCTAGCTTTACCTTAGAACAAAGGGACTGCGATCTCCTAATCTCTGTCTGTCTCTGAGTAAGTTTATAGTTACTCCCGTTCTTCGTTTTCAATCATCTTACTGCGTCTGAAATGTGTACATGGTTCGTTTAAATAGACCGCCAATTTAGCGATAATATCGGATGGACTTGTTCATCCGTTAATATCAAAACGGTGTCGAAAGCTTCGTTTACACGAGTATTCGTCAATGATAATTAAATATGAACCGAAAATTTATATCCACGTTTCTCGAATTCACCGATTCTCCAAAAAAAATATTTGAGCCCGTTGAGAGATATTTCCAGGAACTTTCATTAATGAACCTCAAACTTCGGTTCTAAATTAACTCTATACAACTATTCTTATTTAATGGCGATTGGTTGCTTTCACTTATGCGTTAATCTCCCAACGCAATGTACCCACGATATATATAATTTAACAAAATTCTGTATGTCAATTTTTTTTATTGTACATGCTTTAGGAATAATCGAATACTTTGTACGTTATTTTTCTTTACCCGCGTATTCGTTCAAAAGTAATGAGACTTCTTAACCGTGAAAATACTATAGAAAAATGTATCGCTCTTATATTAAAATTTATACGATTAACGACAAAGTTAAAATTCGTATTTTTAAAAAGCTCTAATTATCAAATACCGTTATTTCAGTAAAAAATTTAAACAAGTTACTTATAATATATTTTTGTATATTGTATTCTAACAATTATGTTTTTTTTAAATTACGATAGATTTGTCTACAAACGCTATATAAACTTAAAACATAACAAAAATGTTTATAACAACAAAAAAATAAAGTTTTTCGAATACTTGAAGAGTTTTTAAACAATTTTACGATACTATCGAGGAGATAGTCGTTTCATTTTTTTTTTTCATCGAATATTAAGTAACTTTAACAAATTAATCCGATCACGAACAATTATCTTGTGTATGATATGTTATGATTCCGGAAAAATAAAGTTTACAAAATATGATCTTTACTTTTCGAAATCTTTAATTAATTTGAAAATTGTTTTTCAATTTAAATCTAGGATATTAATTCTAACTCATTTTCTATCAATCTATCTTCTTCTGAATTTTCGTTCGCAAGTATCTTTCATTTATATAAAACAACAAACCCATCGATTCATGTGTAAATTGTGAACGTAAGCAGATCTCGACAGACTTCAAATTATCTATATTTCAAAGAGAAAGCAACCGATAAAAAGAGATCTACAGAGTCAGAGAAAAATGTAAAAAAAGAAAAAGAAATAGAAAAGAATCATTCAGAAAAATACTTTTAGATTCGTCCATACGTAAGCGACATTGATAAGCTTCTCAATATAGTTTTCACATTTTTTTAATAATTTATCATTATAATATTTCAGCCATTTTCATTTTTCTTTTAAATTTTCTAAATAAAATATAGTTTTTATTCAGAATTTTTTAAATTATCCACATTACACGGTTCAATCCTCAAAATTATTCCTTTATTCTTAAAAAAACGTGTGAATGATTTTTCATGTTCTGTTACAAATTTTCGTTATAAATTTAATTTATATGAAGATTATTATAAAATTTTAATAGTCTATTATATATTTTAAAAACATAAATATAATAAAAATTCCATACGCGGATATAGGTATATTTAAACATAGTTATATATAATATTATTATTTCTGATTTCTTGAATACGTTTTCGATTAAAAAATGTTGAATTTTCTGCACAATTACTAAAGACTTCATTGAGAATTATTTTAATAATTATAGAAAACAAAGAAATAATTTTAAAAATTGTATCGAGTAGTTGTCAAATATATTTTATTATCAATATCTTTACATGTATTTTAAATATATTTATCATTAATACTGAATTGCATTAATTTTTTAAGATTATTTGATATTAATATTATTTAAAATATATCGGTAGATTGAATGTCAAATAGTGAAACTTGGATTAACTCTTAATTTAAATAAATATGGTATAGTATTCGTATTTATCCCATGAAGAAGAAGCAATTTAAAATTATTTTTATTATAAATTTATTCAATTCGTAAAATTTTAATAAGTGTAATCTACTATAACCATTTTTTCTGAAATGTAGTAAAATTTTCATTTTATTATTATTTAATATCGTATTTTATCATAGTAAAATGTGTTTTGAAAAATGTCTGAATTTTATTCTAAATTTTATCAAAAAAAAACAAAGATTAAATTTGTGTCCTCGTTTAAAATATATAATACTTGCACAAAAGAACATTTCACTGTAAAAAATCATAAAAAATAATTTGTCAAAATATAATTTATTTTCAGTAAACGTATAATTGAATTCGTATTTCGTATTTTTACATTTGTATAATAAAATTAAATCTTTCACAATATAGATTTCAAAAAAAAAATAGTGAAAATTTTAACACAGGACATGAAAATATTTAGCCATATAAATATTTTAATTATATTTGTCAATTATGTTTTTAAATTTTTATCAAATCTAAAAACTAGAATATTTTTCAATTTTTCTTTATGTTTTATATATTTAATGGTTTATAAATTGCATAAAGGTGTCCCATTGATGGTAAATTAAATTTTTGTCCAGCAGTCATTTCTTTAACCTGCAAAAAATAAGAGACGGGAACAATGCCTGAGTACACTCTGAAATTTCGTCCGTGAATCCGACTGACTAATGCGTGTGTTGCTGACACATTGTTAGAGGGAGAAACGGAGTCGAAGAATGAAACAGAGAGAGAGAGAGAGAGAGAGAGAGAGAGAGTAAAAGAGAGAGAATGAAAGTAAAATGGAATTACAGAGGAAACGGGACTTTGGGAGAGCAGAGAAATAGACATAGTAAGCACAAAGCACGGGTGGGTAGGAGAAAGGAAAGGAAATGATACTTACCAGAAATAATAGGAATTATATTACGAAGAAGGAAAAAGAATAAAAAAGTGTAAGACAGACTATGGATAACGACAAAGATTGATTTATTGATATTTGCTATTTGTAATATCGTACTTATGAATATCTTCGCGTGTTTAATATAATTATAGTACTCCATTGATTAAAATAAATGAATTGAAACAAATTAATATAATAATATAAGGTTATATTATAAATAATAACTTTCATACAACGTGTAATTTTTATGATTCTACCGAATATATGGTAATAGTATAGTAACCGTGAAACATATTTCAGGGAAAATAAATATACTTTTCTTAGCTCGTGTTAATAATTGAATTTATTAAAAATTGAGTTTATTATTTACTAAAACTTTACAAGTACATGCGCTTATTTCCAAGGTTAAAAAAATCTATAAAATCATAGCTGGAGAAAATTCAAAGAAAGGATTAGTTATCTTCACGAAAGAGAAGAGATATATTATTTTGTCTGTACAATGTAAATACACTCAGGAACTACGAATACGTTACTTCGTTTTAAGGCTAAAATTTATATTTTCTCTACTCGCAAAACTTTTTTATAAGTTTATTAATAAATCGTAACGATGTCTTTAAGATAATAAGTGATATTAAATATAGGAAGTTTATTTTTTCTGAACTTTATACTAGAATTCAAACATGTAATTTAATAAATAGTTTTTTCTTTTATATTTCACGGAATACTAGAATAAAAGTTATAGTGCTAGTATAAGTTCTATAAATAAAAATTAGAAAACTGAAAAGATAAGTCAAAGAATAAACTCTTATTTTATTATAAAAAAAAAAAAAAAATCTACACTGTAAAGAATAAAATTATTATATCATAATAAAATTAAGCCCATCATAAACCTGTATAAAATTCTTTGAATTACTTTTAAAATATAGATCAAAGATAAATCTAAAATATGCGATAAAATGACAGTAAAACTTGACTAACTTGGTGAATACAAGTAGTCAATGACTGATTATACAATTAAATAAATTACATTACTTAAATCAGTAGTTTATACCGATTAAAATGTATTCAAGAACTTTTGCCAATTTGTTTAAAAGTGGACAAATCCAGCGTAGAATTCTACATAGTGAAATACGAAAAGCACGCAGCAACATGGTTTAGTCTAGGAAGGTTCGATCCGTGACACCATCTGCGTCAATTTGCGTATATAAAGGCGTGCGGAAAGGCAAGGGAGTTAAGCAAGCCATGCTGTCATTATGCGACCTCTCTCTCTCTCTCCCTCCCTACCTCCCTACCACCCTCTCTCCCTCCCCTCCACTCTCAACCCCTCTTCCTCTCTATTCTTCTTCTCGATCCCTCTATTTCCCTCCTTCCGAGTCATCTATCTTCAGACACATCGTCAACTGTCGGGTAACTCCTGCATATGCGGTTCAAAGCTACGTTATTATCCATCCTTCAAGATACAGCAACTACACGTGTGCACGATACTTTTTGGAGAAAAAGTCGACAATGGATAATTTTACTACGTAAACTCATAAAAATAGATATCGCTTCCTTAAAATTATCAGATGGATAAACAGTACTTAAAAATTTAACGCAAATCTAGATGCTTAACAATTTAGCAGCATATCGGTAAAAATATGCGTAAGCGAAACAAACAATTATAGAAAATAATTCTTACTATGGGTACAGATTTTATAGATATTTATCAATTTAAAATATTTAATTAGTTACAAGAATGCGTGCGTATAAGCGTATTCGGCACTTTCAGATTTGTCATTTAATGTATGTAAAATCTTTTGTATTAAAAATATATATTTTTGGGGAATATTCATACCAGTATAAATCAGGGTATTATTGACTTTTAAATTTGAGTTTTTTGATGCATTAATTTTTCGAAAAAATAACCAAAAGCTATAAATACTAAAATTCTTGTACAAATTTCATATCTCAAGCTTATGAATAAATAAACTTTAACTAGACGATATAATGCTTATACGAATCAAATTATATTAATTTTTGTGTCGCAATAAATTACGAAATAAATCATAGAATGTCTCGCGATAAAAAAGCTCATTGCACAGCAAAATATTTAATCATCCCATTGAGTAGTCAATTCGGCTTCTAGTGAAATACCGCGGTGGTAATTCGGTTTATCTCTAGCTCACTCAGCACAAGTAGAAGCAGTCGAGGCATGTCAGGCAATACCCACGCGAGAAACAACACTCAAGCTGCTTTCGCAATGACTGGAAATTGTTTTATCGAAGAGAATATTATCGGATAAATTGCTACGTAAAAAACAATGATATTATTGGAAATACAAATGTATTTTGGTGCAAGATGTACGAAATTTTTATTAAAATTCTAAACCATGCTAAAGTGTAGTCGAATGTCTGTCGAAGTAATTTTGAATATTTCTTATTTTGTGCTTAAATTTTATTGTATTTAACAATAATTTAAATTTATTATACCGAAATTAAAACTTAAATTTTTTTTTAAATCAAATGAAAATTTGTAAAACAGTATTATTTTATACGAAAAACATCGAAAAATGCGTTTTATTTTTGCACAATAATTATAAAATTGATACGATTTTATCGAAGCTTTATTTTATATCGATTATCGTTTATTTTATATAATACATAA
Source organism: Dolichoris vasculosae (assembly GCA_018907195.1). Taxonomy (NCBI): domain Eukaryota; kingdom Metazoa; phylum Arthropoda; class Insecta; order Hymenoptera; family Agaonidae; genus Dolichoris; species Dolichoris vasculosae. The sequence continues at coordinate 6,749,668 of JACCHY010000003.1, forward strand.
ATATTCGTTACGATAAATACATTTCACAATTTGATTAGTAATGTTTTTTATTTTAATAAAATTTTGACTTTCGTGTGCTAATGAATTCTACTTTCTTTCTTCAAAGCAAAATTATTTTGTATGAATTTTTTTATTTAGCTTAAAGAATTTGAAAATTATCTTTATTTTTATATAAATGATTTTTAAAAACAAAAATATTAAATTTATTTTCCATAATTTTTTTTCTTTTAATAAAATGTATCGAATATACAATTAAGGAAAATACATCTAAAAAAGTTTACATTCTTCAAATCTTAGAAACGCTTGACTCTTAAAAGAGAAAATCTATTCAGCAAACAAATATAAATTTATATATATCTTTATTCGAATTCATACAGAATTCAAGCTACACTGTTTTTTACACGTCATTTCTCGTAACTAAGAAAATTCAACTATAATACTACCCCGAATCCATTCGAATTGTAAAAGATATTTGCATAATCTATTTGCTTATTCATTCATTTCCTCTTGCTCTCTTCGCATCCCTTTCCACTTTGTCGTCATCTTTCGTTTCATAAGGCTGTGAATAGATGCGTATACACAAAGAAACATCCTCATAAACACGCACACGATTTAACTTGGCATTCATAGACGGGGGAATGACAACTTCGACCGTTGGAAGAGTAGAAAAACGAGTAGTTGCATCGTAAACAGAGTTCTCTCCTTTCCTCTATTCTTTCACGCTGTATCATTATTTTCACGTCATTCTCATTTTCTCTATATTTACTTCGTTTAATTTTTGTTTTTTACTGTACATTTGATACTTACTTATAGCGCACTCTCTTTTATTTGCTTATTTCTACTTTACACTTATTTTATAGATTTTTGTAGATTTTTTAAAATATAAAAACCTATCGCTATTATACTTATGCTTAGAAATAATAAAATAAATAAATACATATAAATTGATATAAGAATTTCCATTTGTATAAAAAATTAATTTTCTTCACTTCGCTAAGAAATACTTATTCCAACAATCTCTAAAAGTAGAAAATTGAAGATTTTATTTCGCACAAAAGTTATAGTAATTTTTATTATCAATTTTAAGTATAAGCATAAGAAACTTCGATGAAAGGATACAAGATAAATTTTCAAAGTAAAAACTCGAATAATTAGTCAATGATGAGTTTTTGATTTTCGAAAGAGTACATTTAAAATAATAGACGAACCGACGCTTCAAATTATACGTGGACTTCACCTAAACGAACGTATTTAACACCGTAACTGTGCATGCGAAATTATGCGTCTGAAATACAAGACTAATTTCATGCAATTCATAATGCTTCGTTTGATTATTCCTTAAACATTGAGTTTCTCTTGATTCCTCCCACTAATTTTAAATGTCTTTGTAAGCTTTCATCGTTCGTGACACATGATCTACTCCGTCTAGTTCAACTCGCACAACCGTTCAAATTTAGAAGCCTAGTTTCGTAGTTCGTTAAAAGCCCAATTACGAATATCCTCCTCTTGATTATCGCAGTCAAAAACCCGAGCGTAGCGAAATAAGGGCAGGCATTTTGTTTTCACTTTGGGATTGCGTTTTATCTTCGCGATTATCAAAATTGGCAGCGAGTTCTCTGAACTTTGATAAGTTTGTTTTTTGAAATAATAAGAAATTTGAATGGTATCGGTGAGATATATTATTCGATAAATGTCTTAAAAATTGAAAAGTTTAAGCTTAGTTGTTTATAAAGCAAGTTTATTGAAAATTATTTTACTACCTTCCTGTGAATAAAAAAAATTAATTTATTTTATATTTACGTATATCTTTGAATGTACGATTATATTAATCTTTCCGTATAAATTTTTTATATTGTTTTAATATGATTTTTTAACAATGATAAATTGTTCTTAAAAATATAGAACATACACGTATTGTTTCATTTTATGAATGAATTACAAATAAAACCCATTCAATAAAAAAATTTTATTCATATTTCTGAAAATACAAATATTACAACAATAAATTTTACTTTATTACCTTGGAACGCTTGTAATGAATTTTCTTTTTACCTTCATCAAAATTTGTTTTTAAATATAAAAAAATTAGCCTTTTACGTTTAATATCTCTTTATATTGTATTAAAACAAAAATCTTTTTAAAATCAAATATAATTTATATTTTTTATTTTCATTTACAATAAAATTTTATTGAATGAGACAATGGTTGCTTTATGGAAAGTCAATTTTTCTTAGTATAAGAAGTTTAGTATAAGAATTTAATAAAAAAATTTTCTATTCTGTGTATATTAAATGAATGAAAAGAGTGATTAATTTTAGATTAAACCATTTCAATTTCATTAAAATAATTAAAGATGACATTTTGAATAAAAGCTTTGATTAACATTTACTTTTTTTTAATAAATTTATATTAACCATAAGAATTATTGTATACTTAAATATATATAATAAAAAATAATTATGTATTTATATATATATATATATATTTTTTTTCGATTAATTAATGAAAAGACAACAAGAAGAAGAAAAAATTCAAGGCTTATACCAAGTATTTTATTAAGTAATTTTTTGCAAATTACTTCATCTCTAGTGCATAATGTTAATCCTCTAAATATTTTTATTAAATTATATTTACAGAATAAATCATTAACTAGAATTCATTTTATAAATCTATTGAATAGAATTAGAAGTAATAAGAACTGAAAAACAAAAATCATTCATATTTTATTCTCTTCAATTGAAATACTTGAAATAATGAATGAAAAAAAGAGAAAAATACCTTTTTTTAATATATAAATAAAATGAATATACAATATTATTTAGTCGAATTTGATATTTATAATATTAAAATAATATTTATATTAAATAAACAAACATTGAAACCAGGTGTATTTTTATTATTTTCAAAATGTTCCATTGCTTACATAATATTAAATTCGGCTAAGTACTATAATAAAAATATTTGTAACTATTAATCCATTTATCGATAAAACTTGAAATTCAAATAGCTTTATCAAAATTATCGACATAATTAATTAAAATATTTTTAGTCAATCCATCATTTCTCTATGGAAAGAAGTAATCAATCAATGGACTTTTTAATTTATTTATTCATAGACTATGAAACGAAAGTAATCATTGATGACACAGAGAAATATGGCAGAAAATATAAAATAAAAAATTTAAATTAGTATGAAAATTTACAATATACTTAAATTTTTATCTATTATAAAAAAACAGTTTTTAATAATTTCATAAATTAATTTACTTAACGTTTATAAATTATTAGTAAATATTAAGTTAGTGTATATAATTGATTCTTAACTTTAGATATTTAAATGATATAATTTTTAGCGACATTAACTTTAAACCTTCTTTCTTTAAGTTAACATTTTTTATAAATTAATAAAAATTCATAAGTAAAAATACGAAAAGAAAATTTAAAGATTGAAATTTATTGGAGAAATCTGAATAAAAATTTACATAATCTATATAATTTGAAATAAGTTAATCAAATATTTTAAACTTTAAATCTATATTTAAATACCTAATAAAAAAAATTGTATATAAATGAACAGAAATAGACGATGAAGTATTATTTTTGTAAGTTTGCGTATTTCTTTAATTCTACTGTTACAGAACGGTTTAAGAATACTATTAAAAACGAATAAAAAGTTTGATTTACGTAATATTTTGTTATTTATTATCAGTAATATTAATGTTACTTTTATCATTATACAAATTTATTATGATTATTATCATTTATTAATATTATAATCCAAATATATTCAACATGTTAAATACAATAATATAAAACAAATAATACAATTATACTCGTTTAAAATAAATATTTGAAATTATATAATTTATTAAATTCTGCAAATTTGATTTCTATCGTCTTTATAGAGACGATAAAATATGTGATTCCAGCTTTATCTAGCTATATATTATACCACTGCTCGAACGTATTAAATACGCTTCTTCTACAACCTAAAATACTATTTAATTCTAGATAATTATTCGGTATTTAATTAATACATCCATCCAATCGTAAATTAGAGTTTAATAGCCTCATTCGTTATAACGTAAAGAGCACATTTACAATTTTACAGAAAAAATATTGTCTTACAATTTGTTTAAGAAACTATGTAAATATTAATTTTAATGATAGTTAAATATAATTATAATGTTTCATCAACGGTAAAACATGTATAATTATTTGTTTTTTTCGTATTCGAAAAGTTCTCGTCAATCTACTACGATAATATGATAAATCGTCGTAACTCGACCGAAGTAGTAGTGGTAAAAAGGGCCTACAGGGCCCAATGGAAAACTCATGTCGAGTACTTTCGATTCGTGTGATTAGTTTAGCGTATCAAATTTTCGGATATCGTAATTTCCTCGCGCAACTTTTAACAAAAAGTGCCAAATCTGCTTTTTTCTTACGTGGAAGAGGATTTTTTATGACCCAGCGGAAATAAATATTTTAATTTGTTATTCGTATGAGTTATTATTTTTATTATTCAATGTTACGAATTTCCTTTCATTATCAAATAAAAAAATGATTTAATTTTAATTGTTTTTTAATAAACAATTAACACTGTTTATTAATTATAATAGATTTATTGGATTATTCTATACCAGTATCCAATCATACATTAATGTAATAAAATTATATTCGTGCGTAATGAAACTGATTCATCTGATATAAAATAATAAAAAATAATCCCATACTCCTTTGCCTAAAATAATACTTTATTTTCTTAGAACTGAAATATCACACGCAAATGAAGAAAACCTGCAAATCTAAAATATATATGAAAATATTTTTTACATTTGTTTAGGCACGTGTAAAAACGGAAACATAATATCGATACGTCGAGCACAAGTTTGAGATGTATAAAAGAAACGGCAATCATAAAAAGAGAAGGAGGGAGAATCAAACACGATTCAGTAATATCTGAAACGTTGTGCCCCTCATCTCTTAGGCAATTAGCAAAATTAACGTATGAGACATTGACGAATGCTCGCCATTCTTGCAGCTGTCGACGCATTTGTCTAGTCTCTCCTGCTCATCTACGCAGGTCGATGTAAATTTTTCGACCGCGGCGTCTATTCTGTGTCTCTCTATCCTTCTTTCTATCCTTCTCTCTATCCAGTGTAAGTCTTTGTCGATAAATTATTGTTTGAGTTTCCTCGTCTAACGGCAGTTGACGCACTTCTCCTCCTTCCAATCTGTTATTAACATTAGTTTTGTGCGACTGTAATGAATTTTACATCTCTTTTTTTTACATAAGATAATCGTTTATACATTCGAAAATAAAAGATTCTTTTTGGTGCAATAAAAGTGAATTTTGACAATGACTGTTAGATTAAAGAATAATTCTCATATTTATAATTCAGAATTTTTTGGTTATATTTTTTATGATACTAATATTAATTCTAAGCATTCATTTATTATTTCATTTTTCTCTTTAAAATTTATACTTCTTTATATCGAAATTTTTTATAAATCTAACAATATACTTAAATGAATGTATTTATAAATTTCCCAGTTTTGTATTTTAATCTTAAAATCTTTTATTTATATCTATTATGATATCTATAATATTATATAATAAATAAGAAAAATTTTGACAAATATGATTTGAATATTTGTTAGTAAATATTTAAATGGATCGAGGATGTACAGCAAATATAATTGGAATAAATTGTTTTATCATGCATATAAGCTTATTTTGTGCCAGAAACTAATTAAGTTAATACTTATTAATAAATTTAGCTATATGTGGTAAACTTGAAATAATGTTAAAAAAGAGTAGTTTTGATTTTTACCGTTTACAAAAATTTTCTTAAAAATAATAGTATTTGCTATTTTTTTCGAATATGCATTTTAAAAAATTAAGAATACACTTCACGAATTCTATAATTTTATATGTTTCATAATTTGAGAAAATCTTTTATCCTATTTTGCATAAACATTTAAACTAAATAATTCTAAAGAAGACCAAATTTTGAATATTCCTTGATCGACTATTATAAAAAAATCTAAATTATTATCAAAAAATTGTTTATGTAAAGATTTAATTTATTATTGGATATGTGTAAATATAAATAAAAGTCAGTTTTTGTCAATTAATACTTACTTTTAATCAATTACTGTAGATTTCTATTATTAGCATCCAGGTATTTTTAACCTTTCATAGGTAAATCGCTTTTTTGTCTTTCATCTCTCTTTATTGTTACCGCAATTGTATGTTAACGCGTGCAATCCATTCGTTACCGACTTGTTATTTTAACTGTAACTGATCGTTCCATTTTCACGCATTATCTCTATTTTTGTATTTATTTCGTACAATTTTCATGGTAATGAATCGTGCGAAAAATTTGCAAGCTCTTTTTCCGCCTTCACAGAGATCAGAAAAGCCGATTTTAGCTCTATATGAGAAAACGAAGAGGAAGTAGAAAAATGCTCTCTACTCGTTTGTAACGCTCGACAAATTTTAATTTTTGTAATTTTATTGTACAAGATATCGCGCATGCATACAATAGGAGCAATTACAGCGCTGATATTTTTTTTTCTTGTCAGAGTGAGCGAATGTTTAGTTTAAACGTCATGATCGTAGCATTTGATTTTTTTTTATCAATGCACATACATTATTTGTTATAAAAATAATTTATATTATATTTCGTTCAGCAAAAATTAACAATTTAATAGATGTTAAATGATCGCGTATAAAATAATCATTTTTTTACAATACGTTACGATATATTATATATTTATGATAAACATATTTATTCAATTTTGTCTTGTATTTTTTTTATTACTAACTCAATATTACGAGGAACACGTAGGAAAAAATACATGTAAAAAAACAAGTAGTTTTCAGTTAGGTATAAGAAAAATACAAAAATATCAAAAATTTGAATCAGCTTATATGAACTAATTAAACAATCGATGTTCAAAATTCGCGATGACTCCTTTTTCAGAATTGATATCGTGATAGGATCACGATTGGTGTATCGAAATGCCTCGCTTACGAACGGCTAATAATCCTTTGAGTATAATTTATGATAAGGTTGAAAAAGGTCACGTTATTCTTTGAAGCTAATTGCTTTGCTTTTTGTCACCTTTGGCCTGTGAATCTAAGGGGAAGGTAATTTATTACGCATTTATAACACATATAAGATTCTGTCAGTTGAGGTAGGTTAATGACTTCGCCAATTCCATATTACAGTATACATTTTATGATGAGGCGATTTTTATGTTTATTATAGATCTTCATTTCAGCGTTTTTACGAAGTGGTTTATTTGTTTAAAATAATTTTACAAGCTTTATTATTCATTCGCTTATAAAATAACTTTCTGAGTATATATTGCTAATGTATTTAATGGTTCATTTAATGTTTTTGATGAATTCAAATTTCCTAATACTGGTTTATTGCTAACTAGTTTTCTTCATTTACAATACTTTCGACGAAAAAATAATCTTACAAAAAGAATACACTGCAGAAGTCGTTGATTGTACAACCGGGAGATTGTACGACATACCGTTGAATCCCGTTTCGCTCGTAAATTTGAAAACAAATAAAACTCGCGCTATTGCATGTTCGTTGCACGACGCACTCCATATCGTTTCTCTTTCCTGTTTCTCTCTCACTCTTAATCGATCTCTCTCTCTCTCTCTCTCTCTCTCTCTTACCGATTTAAAATAACTTACTTTTTTCATTTCATGACCTTTTTTATTTTTTAATTTTTATTTTGTTTTTTAATTTGTCGGGAATTTTATATCCTTTACTTCTTATCGTATCAAAAATTTATTTTATTTAGCTGTTACTTTACGATAAAAGTGCTGACTAAATATATCCCATCGTATAATTTAAGTATGACCATTAAGCTTTTACACAAGCTAAATGAATATATGAAAAAAAATTCTACCATCGTCATATTTCTATTTTATCTCTTCGTTAAAATGAAAATTAATTTACTTCCATGTATTATCAATTTAAAACTAAATTAATGAATTAATTTATTCTTTCATCGATATAATAAGGAAACGAATATCAAGATAATGCTAAACAAACGTATAATTTATTGGAATACTGAGAACATTCAGTCATTGCATATTTAAAAGAATTATGAAATTCTTAAATTAGTGATAAATATTTATAATGGGATAAATTTATGTAGCTTACTATAGAATTTTTAATCATTAAAAAAATTAATCAAATAGCAATTTATTTTTAACAGAGATTTTAGATAAGTCATATTTATTTTTTATTATCTACTAAACGAAACTTTCTATTGAAAATATTACAACAAATTCTTAACTACCTGTAAATTCTCCAGTTTATATCAAAATAAATATCTTATATTGTATAATTTCTAACTATATTCTTACTTGTCGTAATATATAATTTGATAAAATGATATTTTAAAAAATTAACTTCTTAATAGATTTGAAATATAATAGAATATTTATATTATTCGTAATAGTTCCTACATAAATTTAATAAGACAATTAATTTACATTTATTTAGTTCATAGAAATGACTTTTCTAAGTATAATTATAAAAATTACTTTCATTTCTTCTTTCTATGTTTTTATCTATGTTTATATTTGTATACGTATGCATATTACAATCCTTCGTTCAAACTATTTTTAATAGTCTTGCTACACATTTAGATACATATGAATTTCAAAACACTGATCGAATATTTTTTTGTATATATCCTCTATATTTCTATATGCAGCTTATGTATACATGTCAATATTAAATATTTTTTACTCAATTTTAATAAAAATATTTAAACAAGATTACTTAGTTATACGTTTAATAAACATCAAGCGATTGAAACTATTAAAATTTTCTTGTATGATTCTTTGTCAAAAGAGGCGTTTTAATACTTTAAATTTTTTTTTTAAGGACAAAATTTAATTATTTATTGTATCAATAAATTATGAATATTGAATACGTTATCAAACGTTATTTTATATTATTACTTACGTTATATTCTATATGTTATTAAAATATTTTTAAAAACTTACGAAAAATAAGTAAAATCAAAATAAATAATATCAATGCTAAAAATACTTTCTAAGATTTAATCAAAACCAAAAGGTTACAATGAAAATTTTTTAATAAAATTATAAACAGAATTCTAAATATAATAAGATTAACGTAAGATACGATAATATACAAAATTATTACATCAGCATAAATAGAACCGGACTGAAAAATACATAAAATTAGTAAAATAATACGGTGAGCTACAGAAAATTTTTTACGATCGAAAGCAAATAACAAAATAAACACCCATCATGAAAAAAGAGCTCCTAAACTAGATGCATGAATAAACGATATGCCGAGAACAGAAGTTCGCGTGGATACATAAAACGTGTCGTTTATGTAACCTAGGAAGTTTGGTAAAAGAATCGAGAAAGTAAAATAGGAGCCATGTAATTTTCGATAGAAAATGATTGAGATCGCAAAGTACACTTTCAGATATACCGATATATCCCTCTTTCCCCCATAAAGAGTGGTCGTCATTTTTGCAGCAGGTTTTCGTACAAAAAATGCAAGTGAGACCGACCGCGTTTTTCTTTTGCTCATCGATCCGAGCGCATCGAATGTTTACTTTACCCTTCTCGTCTCTCTAGACCTAACGTTAACTCAACAATTTTTACGTGCGGTATTCGGGTCCTTTTATCTCGGAAAATACGCGACTGCGGAGCATTTTTTGAATGACCTGATTTTTTAATATATTTTGGCTTCCGCAACGGTGAATTCAGGCTGCTATTTTTTACTTTCGAAGATCGTGTTTGCTTTTATGTATAATACGCTCGGTAAGTGGAAACCTGCAAATAAATGTAAAATTAAACATTGGAGAAAACAGAATTTTTTATTTTTTATTTATTTCAGGCTAGTGAAGATAAATAGTATAATTGGACCGGGGAGAAATCACATAAATTATTATAATTCGTATAGCAATGGTTTTTATACTTTAAAATATGTTATTAAGTTGCGAATAAACTTTAAAATTCAAACGAATACAAAATTTTTAATTTATAATTTCATTATAAATAAAATAACAAAACATTGAAATTAAATTAACGAACATTAACGATAGAATTATATAAATTTTATGTAATTGTACTCGATTTACCAATTATTGTATGAAATATACTATTATGTAATTGTATTGTATGGAATTTATCGATTGTACAATACATAATATTTTTACATCGATAAATAATACGTAGACAATTATCCGAGATACTATGAATTATTCGTTTGGACGTAGTTTAATATAATCCCTTAGTTCGTTTAAAATCACTTCAATTTAAAAAGATATTGATTTTTCCATAATTTATGAAATACTAAAAAATATTTAAAAATAGATGACATAATATAAGAAGCTAAAACTTCATAAAATCGAAGGAATTTTCTAAAATGTTCGCTCCTATTTGTATAAAATGGTAATATTTTATAAAAGCGTGCGCAAACATTTCAATGTAATACGTTATAGTTATTTTCGAAAATCCCATAACGCAGTCGAAAGCCACACAAGCGCGAAATAAGCTCTGTTGAGGTTAATGTTAACACGAGGTGCGAAATGCGCGTAGCGGAGCGCGAAAAATTGTGCATCAAAGTTGAAAAATCTCGTAATCGCATGTTACAAGAGACACGCGTAGAGCGCGTAGAGGAGAATGAGCGAGATACGTTTTCAGGAAAGCATCTTTCAGCGTAACGAATTTCCGGAATTTTATCTCGCGTCGATTTTCATTCATAGTAGATTTTTCGATCAAAATCAAGGCACCAGATTCAGTTCGATTCGCGCACCTTTTGATGAGACCTGACAGATATTTTTCAAAAGAGTACCAAAATCATTTCGTTTGTTAAAATCCTCGATTTTCTAAATAATAACACGATAATAAATAAAATTATTATCGACGAATTCGTTAGCGCGGATAAATCTAAAGATTCGTTTAATTCCAATCAAATTATACCTCCAGAATAAAGTAGATGCATTTTTTACAAGAATGTCTTGAACGATCCGGAGTTAAATAAATAAACAGTTTGTCCAGAACACTCGCGATTAACATTGCATTCGCCGAAACTAACCACTCTATTCCTCAAAAAGCTAAGGAACGCATCGTGGAATTTTATTATCTTATCTCGCGCGAAGTAAAAGTAAAAGCAAAGTAGAAGCAAAATAAAAGCAAACCTAAATCCCGGATCTGGGGATCTGGTTGTAGCGTTGGGTGAAAAATGCCGGCAACGAGACTCGATTCCCCAACGCGCAGAGTCAGCGGTAAGGAAGGTTCGCGTGGCAACAACCGATTTCTTAACAAACAGCGCCAGGAAAAACGCATCCCCCGGCGCCACGGGGGCACTTACCCCTCGACTGCAGGCACACGAGAAGGTTCGCGCGTGCACCCGAGTGCAGCTGGGAGTGGCTGCTGGTAGTGTGGCCCTTCCGCGTCTCGACGTATCGATTTCGCATAAAGTTCCGGGACGCGTCGGAGGCTCCACTGGAAATTGCTCCGAGTGGATGATCGGTCAGCCGGGCCGAAGAAGCGATCGCGTCGGTCTTTGGATACGACGATAATTTGCTTTTATATGCTTTTGCGGATCGCTTTGAGCCACACGTGGCGGAGCTTCGGTTTAATCTTCTTGGGCTGAGCTGCTCAGGAGAGCAAATGCACTCGAGTATAGAAGACGAGAGCCGTCGATTTCATTTGTATTTGATGTAAAAAGTTTCCTTTAATGCGTACGAGAGTTTGAATTAGTTATGTAGCATCAAAATAAATTACTTTAACTAAAATGGTATTTGACTACTAAAGGTTTCGTATGAAACCGATTCTTGTGTTGATAGAAGCAGAAAATTTATTCGCTAAATTTTAAATAGGGGGAAATAAGAATAATCATTCAACTTTTTTATATTATTAGAAATATTTTTTTAAAAAATTATGGAAAGCTAGAGATCTTGATAAATTTTGAGATTATACGAATGAAGAAGTATAAGAAATATTCTGTTTAGATAATTTAAGTTCACGATTCAAAGTTTCGTTTCATTTTTTATGATTTTCAGATTCAGAAAATTTATTTTTTGAAATTATAAATTTTAAAGAAGTTATTTATAGTTTCCTCTTTTCTAATATTTTGATTTCGTATCTCTTTATACTTATAAATATTTTAAACATATACTTTTTATATGTTTGAAATATTTATTTTATTTTATTTAAAAATTAAAACAGTGGTAAAAAGAAAAAAGTTGAAAATTGAAAAAATAATTATCTATTGTGCTTAATTTGTGGTCTTAATTTATATAACTACATGACTTTTTATTTTTAAGTAAATTAAAAAATAAATATATGTGAAAATTAATTATATCTTTTATATATAAATAATATACAAATTAATTAATTATAAAAATAATAAACTTTTTAATTTTACCGTTTCAAAAAAATTATTGTAATAAAATAATATATATGATTCTTAAAAAATGAATTTTATTTAAGAATATACATTACGTATACTTTTAATGTATCTATCAATATAAATAATACTAACTTAATTATTGACTGTAGAAAAAAAATATTCACAATCCAAATATTTTTCATATTTACATCTTATATAGGCTAAATTTTATTTTCATAAAATTTAAATGTCGTTATTATTATATTGAATACAAATATTAAGTACATAATAAATCATAAATGCACATTGCATACAATGTTAAATATTTTTTTAATTAATTTTGTCATTTATTTTAATAATATTATTTGAATGTTTCTGCCGATGAACGGTTGTAAGATCTTTATAAAAAAAATCAAAAATCAAAATATCGTTCAAAGTATTCTTATTAATTTATTTATTATATTCAAATTTAATACTTATAATATTTTAATTTTCAATTATATAAGACTTGCAAATTTATAAAAAGGATACACAATAAAAATGAAAGATTATTAGAACATCTATTCTGAAATAATTCACGTCGTAATCTATTTTGTACGTATTTTATAAATCTTTGTATCTATAAACACATAAAATGCCTCGTTTCCGTTGAATTTTCGATTAAATCTAAACTTATACCGTTAACCACCAATAATTATTTGTTAAAAAAAAGTATAGTGAAACTGCACGCTATTTTTACATAAAATAAGCTAATCGTAAATTACAATTAAAAATGGTCCACTTTTGATTATTTTTCAGATGAAGTCGACGTGATCGGATACACGAGCAATCAATCGGACACCGATGATCATAGCAGTGTGCAAAGCAGCAGCGACAGTGGCGTTGCGATGTCCACCTCCAGGCTAACCCTTTCCGAGATGATGGACAATCTTTAGGTAACGTTTTTCCAAGGATTATAAGATACGCGTTCGTTTTTTCGTCCGTGCAAAAATATAATACGAGTCGTTTATTGGATAGATCAAAGACAATAAACTTAAGTTCGATCATAAAATTAGACTGCTTTGTTGGATCTAGTAAATAAATTTTGAATATTAAACTTTGAGATGAAATAAAGAAATATATGTAGATAAATAAATACGTACAATTTTAATGTTAGCTGGGTAAATTATTAATTAATTCATACATTCGAGTATAGTTTCAATATTTATTATTAAAGGAATCGATCGTTCGGTATAAATATAACATTTTGAATTCATAATTTCAAATTAATTATCACTGCGCGCATTCATTTATCGCTGTAAAGAAATGTAATGTAAATTTAATTCTCGTATCCGATATTCAATTAACGTTATTTTCTCTTAACGTTCAAATAATTTTTCGAACCAATATTACAGTATGTATAACAAACAACGTAGATAAATAAGTTATTCAAAATTAATTTGCATGGAATAATTATAATAATATATAATTATTATTATAATCAAAAGCTCGATTTAAACTAAGCTTACATTAGCGAAATACAGGTTAGAAACGAATGAAAATTCTATCACGGAGCAGAACCAACAGCGGTCGAAAAATAGTATGAAGTATGAAGCGATACATCGTCGATCTCAAGGATCGAGCTGCGACGGAAGAAATAAATTTTTCGCGTTAAATCGGAGCTCGGACTAATACAGTAGAGCGAAGCTCTCGTAACAAAAGCGCATCGCACCTGACCTATAAAATCGCCATAAAATCAAATGCTTAAATTCGCATCCATTTCCCATCGGCAACGCCAGGGTAAATTCCAAGAGCCCTCCGTAAACGCCGCGGACGAGATTAATATCAACATCGGCGCCTGCAAAATCTCCGCACTTTTACGCATCCGTGGAAAACGGAGTCGGAAACGAGAGTTTGCGATCTCGCTTACGCTTACGCTTACGCTTACGCTCACGCACCGCCACGCACGCACGCACGCACGCACGCACGCACGCACGCACACACGCGCGCCTAATATATGATTTCCGCTAGAACGTGTCTCGAACGCAGCCTGGTGGTAGAAAAGGAGCAAGAGAGCTTGCATGTAAATGAAAATTAATAACGGCACGACGGGCTGGGCTTACGCGCGGAAGTCTGCGGCAGCGTTTAATCGCCGAGGCATCGGCTCGCAGGATTTTAGGGCCGGGGAGAAGAGCTGCAGCCAATAAACAGCGCGCGGTGCTTCGTAATATTACAGAAATTAATTTTGCACGGGAGCGCGTGGATTATCGCTAGAGAAGTGTTATATTCGCCTCGCGGGTGTGCAATATAACTTCGAATGCTCTCCTCCCTTCCCCTGTCCCCCAATGCAGCTCACACCCGCTCCATATAATCGGCACTTCATCCCTTACCCCTTATCCCTCCTGGCACCGCTTTTTACGCGGCTCAAAGAATTGGCGCGATATCGCCTATTTATATTTTCATCTTTTTCACCCGACTACGATTTCTCGCGAATGCATTTTCACGATTTTTATCACGAGTGATAATGTTTTCCTTTAAACTCGGTTCGCTCGACCAAATCGGAGGTCCGACGGTCGGGCGATTTATTTTTACCGAATGATTTAATCTTCTCGTGTAAGCGTAATTAACGTTTCCAAAGGTTTATTTTCTCGTCCATTAAAATTTCATGTAACGTATTTAATTGCATTCCTTCCCACTAAATTTATACATATTGCTTGATTTATCAAGAAACGCTTCTATACAATTACTTAAACGTTCTTCGTTTTTAAATCGTTCTTCGACGATGAATAATTTAAATCTTCTAAAGTTTCTCTGTACGTGAATTATTATGTAAGAAACGAATACACCAATGGCTAAGATATTTTTCCCTACGAGATAAAAGTTTCAAATCTGCACCCTTGCGAATAATATAAAGTTTTAAAATGGTGAGAATAAAGTTGAAGAAAAGTTGAGAAAAATATGGTTAAAGTTCTCGAAATAACATAGACAGTGTACGTATGTACGAGTACTGATTTTGATCAGATTTCACGATTTAGTTACATACGTATGTCGGCATACGGTTTAAGTAATCTTGGGAAAATCGTTCGCTTTTAAAATTTTTTTTCGTACCAAAAAGTTGAAAACTAAAAACGCGATATCTCGTTTCAGGCGCACGGATGATGATTGTCTCTCCATTAAATATCCATATTGAAACGAAATTGGTGTTCGACCAATAAAATATGTATTATCATATAAATTACGGTTGGCCTGACGTTGCTAACGTCTTTTATTATTATTTAGACCATTACAAAGAATAATAAATCATGCTTTGAGAAGTTTCCTCGGTTGAAATTCACGTGGCAAAGTTCACGGAAAAAAAGTTACCAAAGCTCCTCTTGGTTCATCTGCCATTCTGAATTTTAGATTCGTAATCCGGTAACTCGCGAGAGAGTCGCGTATAAGGCGCCATCTAGCATCGCCGAATACGCAAAAATGTACATTACAAAGGGTTAAAGCGCCCGTGAACAATCGATCCCACCCTCCCAGACTTTTGAGACGGTGCATTGGCTGCGGGCGAGCTTCGCTCGTACACCCGCTCGTACACCCGCTCGTACACCCGCTCGATTATACACAGCCTGCGGGGGTGGCTCGACCGACTCTCCGCAGAATCGCTCGTAAATTTACCTTTGCGTGCTCGCGCTTTCACCGCCGACGGCGCGTACAGTAGATGACGGCTGATTGAAAATCGGCGATTCGCCACCCCTTGCGACGTCGACCAGCTGCTGCCTGTACCGCTTCTCTGTCGCCCTCTCACTCTCTCACTCTATACATATATTCTCCAGGGCCGATTCGATAAGATAGACTTGAGCATTACGGACGTTTAAGCTTAGGTTACTTTGAAACAACTACACCAAATGCATTCGAAAATTGATTTTAGTGGATAGATAAAGTAGATGTAATACTCTGGTATCGCGATTCGAATAGAGGAAGATGGAATACTTCGGTTCTTAAAGTACTTTCTAAAGTCTAATTTACTGATACTTCACAGATATGAATTTACAGAGAATAAATCATTATCTGAAAACGTTTTAAATACCATATATATATATATATATATATATCCTAACATATACATTATAAATTATTCTTTAAAAAACGTACACGATACGTAAGCTATGAATACTGCATCTTTATTTTCATTCTTTTAATTCTAATTTTACGAAGTACGAATTATTTTTATACTTTTTAACCGCGGATTCTAAATTCTTTATTTCCCATAGATTTTTAAAAAGTGATACTAAGTTAAATTACAAATTCAACGTTAAGCGGTAAAGAAAGTAAAAAAAAAATTACCTTTGGATAGAAGAAATAAGAAAATTAAATAAACTTAAATAATAATTAAGTAGTATCATGATAATAATTTACTTTATTAAATGTGGATAAAATTGTCTATATAGATAAAAGGATGAAGTACGCGTTCATCCAAATTTAAAAAATTTCAATGAAGCTGTAGCACTCAATTTGATTAGTTTAATGTATGTGCTAAATGAATTTTCAACAATATTACCTTCTATTACTAAAATTTAATTTAAATATGTCGCATTAACTTGATTTTCTTTGTAGCGGATTATATCTTTATTTTTATACTACAGTTTTTAATTTTGAATAAATCCATTCATTTGGAAATCTTATTTTTTTAATCCAGTCTTTGATTTTATTTTAACATATAGTTTCAAAATTCAAATTTTAAATATTCTATATATAAAGCGTATTTCCTTACATCAAATTCTTACATATGAATTTTAAATTATTTTGTGTAAATTCTACTCGATAAAAATTATTGATTCACTTTAGAAACTTTCGTTAACAATTGTTTAACGTTAACAATTTTTTTTAATTTATGATAATTCATATTCTTCGATTTATTCCGATTATTCTTCGGTATATTCCGTCTTTTTAAAGTTATATACGTATAATATTGCTTTTTCCGAACGTAAAAAAAATTAGTACAGAATTAGAAAAATTGATCTAGTCACTTTGGGTACGAAGCGTAGAAAATTTGGAAGATCTGTTGGATAATAATAATTCAAGCGTGGGAGTCATGACTCAGCATAAGAGTAGGAAGAAAGTTGAAGGTAAATAAAATGAAGGTGAATGCAAACTGTACGAGGGGAGCAGAAAAATTATTGTGAGTCGGAAAACCATAGGGAAAGACAGCAGGAAAAGGAAAGGGGATATACTAAAAGTCAATACTTTGACCCGGATATTTTGGTAGATATCTTTATTACGGTAATGTGGAAAAATCGCGAGTAAAATATAAAATTAATAGAAGATTGTACGGGTGTGCAAAATATAAAATTGCAGATTTTTTCTAAATTTATTTTTAAGCGATTGTATATATATATCGTAAACAAATACTTCAATGCCTTAAAGTTAAGAATAGTTTTATATCACGATACAAATGTTTATGAGAATTTCAGTTATTATACATACATTAAACATTGAATAGAATATTTAAGTTTCAAAATTTAAAGTTTACTTATTTATGTGTAAAAAAAATTCGATAAATAATCAAAATATATAAAATCATTACAATCTCTAAACTGAAATGTCTCGTGAATATGATTATTTAAAACCACTCGTGGAATTATATTTTTCACATCAGTTTCCTTATATTTTCCACGTCAGTTTCATAGGATAATAAATAAAAATTGATGAATATTTCTATTTCCATAACGATATACGTAAATGACTATTATCCACAAAGTTAGGGTATTAAAGTTAAATTTAAGCGCGATAACGAACAAATGTTAAAGCTAAATTGGCATATCATTGTTTCTTCCAGACCAGAAGAGAGCGCGAGGATGGCGGCAAGTGGGGGCAGTGCACCTTAAAGCGTGGGAGATTAAGAAAGAGGACGCAGGAGAACAACAGCAACAGCATCATCAAGTAACCAACGAAAGATCTCGAACGCAGAAGAGAAGAGCGAAGACGATGACTACGTTAGAACGAGCGCAAAGGGCTTCGACGAAAAAACTTGCATCTGTTAGTTGCACGTATGCATACGCTCATATTGCACGTATTGCGCTCAACTTTTTACGACGACCAAACAGTACAGTAGTATCGAAAATTCGGAATTTAATAAAAAATCAGCCACCCTTGCGAGAGATTCAAAGAGAAA
Organism: Dolichoris vasculosae; assembly: GCA_018907195.1. Classification (NCBI taxonomy): domain Eukaryota; kingdom Metazoa; phylum Arthropoda; class Insecta; order Hymenoptera; family Agaonidae; genus Dolichoris; species Dolichoris vasculosae. The sequence continues at coordinate 6,768,232 of JACCHY010000003.1, forward strand.
GTAAGAGCAGCGTGGTTGGAGGAAGGAAGCAAGAGTGCTTTTTAAGCACGCAACAGAAACGAGAGAGCAGATCTCACTATTCTTCTTCTTCATATTCTTCTTCATCTACTTTTTCTTCTAATTCTTTTTCTTCCTCCTCCTCTTCCTCCCCTTCATCCTCCTCTTCTTCTTTTAATTCTTTACTGATCACACTTTAATGTTTTAATCGAGAGAGTGAAAGAACGTGTGTGTGTGAAAGAGAGTGAAAAGGAGAGAGAGAGGGAGAAACAGAGATGTGAAAGTAAGAAAATGAGAAATACAGAAAGAGAGAGAGAGAAAGTGCAAAAGATAAATAACGATTAAAAAAATCAAATAAATAGTCGCGAGAGTGAATAACTGAACACTTGATAGTTGAATGAAAAATTTCTTATAAAAGGCGAACCACGCGGAGCATTAAATATAAAATGTGTAAAGTAAACGAGAGCGTCAAATGGTATTTGTACATATTAAAATGGAATGAAAAAAATAATAAAACATCGAATTGAACGTTTTTTGCTAAAAATCACCCATGAAGATCAAATGAATCATACAATAAAAATAAACGGCTATTTGTTTTTATTTTAAAATATATTTTAAAACTTCTGAAAAGATTTTATTTACTTTTATAAAAAAAAAAGAAAAAATATATAATGCAATACTATAGTTATTCCGTTAACGCAATATGGATTTAATTCTAATAAGCGAAACTACTTTGTTCTATAATAATATTTTGTCACCTTAAGCATATAAAGAAAAGGTTTTTTCTACCTAAAAGTTTATTAATCGATAATAATTTATAAATGACAACAATAATTTATGTTTCTTATCGATTATCATATTTTTATCGCACTAAAACATAAAATCATTCAGATTTATATATTTGAATAAAAAAAAATGATGTAATTTCGCGAGAAAATCCAGTTTTAAATATTCCCGAACAAAAATTATATTTTAATTAGTTTTCTGAAAAAATTGATAGAAGTAGTTTAAAATTGGTTACAAAATAAGAAAAAGAAATAAAAAGTAAGTGTGAATACAAATGTATGAATGTAATGAACGATGTTGAAAAAATTTATTCAAAGAGAAAAAATTGGTAAAATTGTTTTCATATATTAAGTGACGCAACAAGTTTATTTATCGTTAAAAGCGATATTATCGATTGATCGCGATATGACAGTACCTTTTTGACGTTTCCATAAAAGTTAAAAAAACAGAATAAAACGTCAAAAGATTGTAAAATTTACGTAAATACGAATGAAACTATTCGAAAGCACGATTGTGTAAGAAAATACTAAATATTATTTTCTTTCTTAGAATTTAATAAATTTGCCAATTTGATAAATAAATTTTCTTTTAACGTTTGGATAACATTATCTATGGTCTTGCTTTTTTAAGACTCGTGAAGGTTATATTTTATTACGAAACAAAAATTTTTCATTTATTTACAGCGAAAGAAATTAATGTTTTCCTTTGGCCAATCGTATTTTCAAAACAAAAAATAAATAATATTTAAAAAATCATAGTGCGAATTCAAGATTCTGTTTTCTATTTATTTATTAATTACAAATATTACAAAAAATATATGATATATCTAATTTTATATCTATTATAACATAAAAGAATTCGACTTCGCTCTTTGATTACTTTTATCGTGCAAATTGCACAATACAAACAAAACATCGCGCATTATTAATGTTATTATTAATTATTAAGATATAATGAAGTTACTTGTACGTTTAATAACTGAGAAACGTTACGCGTTTCGTCACCCTAAATAGAGAGATAAAAAAGAAGAAACGCATTCGAGATAAAAAGTACAAATTCTGTAAAACCCTTGTGTAAAACATATGTGTCATCATCTGTTTTAGTGACCAATGTTTAGCTCAGCCTTTTATAGATGCTCCGGTGTATCGACAGAAAAATAAGTGTGAAAAATGGTAGCAAGAAAAAAGAAAGAATGATGAGAAAATGCGGCTGAATGGTTAATAAAATGCAAGAGAAGTACAGAGAGGAAATTCAATGAGATTGATAGTTAAAAGTAATTTATTTAAAGATTACTTCGAGGCAGAAGTCTATTATTTAATTTATTTGCTAAATTATGTCTAAAATAAGTTAAAATTGTAATTAAATTAAATTGTATTATTTTTGATAATTTATTTATGTGGAATTATTTGATTTATTTCCATAAAATGCGAATTGTAAATGTTTGACGTTTAGATAAAAAAAAAAAGATGTTGTATGTTGTAAGTGTAATATATAGATTTCAGTCTCGAAGTTGCATTACTGATGTAAAAAATGAAAAGGAAGGAGGGTAGAGAGAAGGAGAGAATTTTTTTCATGAGTGAATAGGCTGGAAGAAAATAAAAAATAAGCAAATTACAGAGTCGAAGCTTGCGATGTAGATTTTTAAGATTAGCTAGACTGACATTAAAAATTAAAAAAAAAAAAAAACGTAACGAGTGATCTCTGAAACCGATATGTGTAAAAAAGTCGCAATTTTGAAAGAGAAGAGAGATAGAGAGATTGAGACAGAAAAATGAAAAAGGAAACAATAATAAGGATTTATGTGCAACGTCGCATTGACTAACAATTGATAAATTAAAACTGTAACGTAAGATTCCAATAACTAGAAGTAAGATTTTGATAAAATTTTGAACCAATTTCGCGCATAATATATACATATATTTATCGAGGCACTTTCGATTCTGAAAAATTTTTCACCTCAACTACAACATCAAGATAACGAAACCGACGATTAATTAAATCGATTATTTTGTATTAATTGTATGAGTACAGTCACTATTATATGATATTGTCAAGAAGTGTATTTTTATTTTTATTTTTCGGTCAATTGAATTTATGTTTAACTTTTTATTCATTAATTTATGTTTTCTTACTTTGAATGAAAAAATACGCCGTGCATTCGCAATTTTAATAGACAAACAAAAAAGTGCTGACTCTAGAAAGAAGATGAGAAGAACTGAGTAGCGCGTTGTTGTATCAAGAATACGCTGCTTTGCTGAATTAAATAAGGAAATATAGAGAAAAAAAACCACGAAAATAATCATATTGATTGTTTTATAAACAAGCGCGGTTGATATATATATGTGTAACACAATTTGACGTAAATACTCACGTAAATGTTTTTTTTCTTTAATTTTATGTTCCACTTCACTTTCTAATAAAGAGTGAATTTTAAGAGATTTATCAGTGCTGAATATTAATTTTTCTATTTAACGTTTGTCTAGTTAATTAATTTTAAAAAATGTATTTCTATGCACATTTCTCAATGTATTTTCATTTTATTATTTAAACATCTATAATGACAATCAAAACCAAAAATATATGTTTAATAAATTAACGTAATTTCATAATTTAATATGAAATATCATAAAATTTTTTTCGATCATTGATAGAATTTAAATTACGTGAATAACATGAATAACGTGATTAATATTTAAAATTCAACAAGAAAATTTTTGTTTACTTATGAAAATATTCTCAACTGGTTACATTATCTCCTATAAACGTTCAGTGCTGAATTTTACTATACTATAAGAGTTTTTAACTTATTTATAGTAAGAATTTGAAAAATGTAGTAAAGCAAATTTTTCACAAAACATTCCTTAATAAAAAATATGATAAAGGGCTGCGTACTCGATAAAGAAACAAATCTAAAACAGAGTCGAGAATGCCTCAGAATAATGTTTCATATTAATCGATGAGAAAAATTGATTTCTTTTTTGGGGAGAGGAAGCAGTCATAAATTATAGAAAATGTGCTACAATAGAGCATCTGAGTACAAAACGATTGAAATTGGAAAATCGAAGGCAGAATTCTACGGTGATAAAGAAGTATACGTAAATAAACATAATTAAAGTCAAGTCGTTTCAATGGCAAAGAATCGAATGAACGGTTATAGAATAAAAAGAAAAATAGCTGTTTTTTCTTCTTACAAAAATATTTGATTAAACTTCTAATGAAAAAATGAAAGCGTAATTTTCATTATGTAAATATTTTGTAATATTTTATAACAACATCGTAAAGATTGTTCTTTTCTAAGATTGATTGAAGCTCCGAGTATAAAAAGTTGTTAAATTTAATAATTCAAAATTTAAGTTATATCGAATACTAAAATATATTCCTCTTATAATTATTTCTCTTTTCAAAATTTTTTTATATTTATATACTTAATCTATACTAAATCTCTTTTTGGATTATATATATCGTTAACAGTATAAAAATTATAATTTGAACTGAAAAAATCTATAGATTGCTAAAAGTTTTAAAATATATAACTTATCACCTCAATAACAGTAGTTAAAATATAACAATTTTTGTACGAATGAATTAAATGACGAAATCAAATAATTATGATGCCGATCAAAGCATATAAAAATTAAAATATTATTTATTTGGTATCAACAGCATTTTAAATAATATATTTACCGCAATAATATCGAGGAAAAAAGGTGAATATACGAAAGAGGAAACCATGAAATTGTCGTGGATGATAAAACGGGAGAAAAATGCGCGCAGTCTGCGAGTAAGGATATTCTTCGCGTATATTTTCGCTCCACACTTTTGACTTTTTAACGTCTACCGTGTTATTGTACCGACGTTTCTCGTGTATACTCCATATGCCGAAGGGCAGTCTGTATTTTACGGCCTCTTTTTACACGCGCATCCAGCAACGCTCGTTTTTCCAAAGCAATTTTCACAATTCTCTACCGTCTTTCGCTCACCTTCGAAAGAGATGATGTGTTTTTGCGCTGTAGATGCTCTATCGTTTTTGCTACTTCGATATAACCACTTTTCCATTTATTTGTATCGAAATCTATATTTCGCTTATATCCTAATATAAAAGTGACTTGTAATAAATCATAGTCATTATTAATTAATTTTTTTTTACTAAATTTTTTTTCTTTGATTATAAATAATAAATATTACGAGCGAGAAAGCTTTTAATCAATTCATTTTTTCAATTATTTAATTGGTATTCAAAGTTTCATTCGTTATTAACTAGTAAGTTTTTAATTAAAAATATTTTCTTTCGATTAGTCATATAATATTTATATATATATAAATGTCAATTCCATTCATAGTATAAAAACATTTTCAAATTATTTCTATATTAATATTGATATGTATTTTCTAATTCACTGGCAAAGCATTTTTATTTCATATTAAATATTTCTAGATTCAGATTTTATAAAAAGTATAAAATATCATTGAAGAAATAGCAAAAGATATTGAAATATATTTTAATACTTTTTAAATCGGATGCTCAATAAATTTTTCTACTAGCTTCTTTTATTAAATGTATATTTTTCTAATATCGTTTGCTTTAATGAGAATAAACATCTTCTAACCAGGCCAGAAAAATTAATTTTTAATACTTAATTAGTTTTAAAAGGTCCATAGTAACGTGAAATTATATTAGTATACATTTAATGAAATCTTGATTCAAATGCCTCTTTTGAAATAATTTCAATGAGATAAAGAACATCAACGGTAAACATTTTGAAAATGATTTAATAATTTTAAGCAAACTTTATTTTAATTAAAAAATGCACTTTTAAATATCATTTTGTTATTTTTATAACGTATTATTATTTAGTTGTCGACATTCACGTGAAAAATAAATAAACATTTACAAATTTTAAGTAAGAGAAAGAAAAATGTTTCAGAATCTGCCACTACGTTGGGCAAGTCTGCTTCCTCTGTGATACTAATGTTAAAATTATGCAAATCATAAACCAATGACAAAGAAAGAAATATTACACTGAGAAAATACCGAGAAAAATTATTTTAAACAAATAAAGCTTTCATTTTATAAGAGATTGTTTTATTTTTTTTACGTAATTAATTTTGCTGCTCGATCAATGAATTTATTACTTTCAAAATTATTAATTATTAAATATTATTTTTAAATTGTTGTAATATTAGATTAAAATTGTACTCACAATTCTATAATATTTATATAAGTATTAATTAAAATCATTACAAAAGAATTAAAAACTATTGTTTTTTAGTCAAAAATTTTCTTAGTGTAAAATAAATAATAAATTGAGTGGAATAATAAAATAAAAAAGAAGAGTGGAACCAAAATTAATCGAAATGGAATCTTCGTTACTAATAAGGAAAATGGGTGCAATAGCAATCTATACAAATCGCCACGCAGATTTAATAAATATACTCTCTAATTATCTTTCGAGTGAAAAACTGAGTTCTTTTACAAGAAAAAACTTTTATAAAATAGAAAGAATGAGTAAAATATTATTTCGCAAAAGAGTTTAAAGAGTATCGACTATGAAAAAGATGCAGAGAAAATAGATGAACGATTAGCACGAGAAGAAAAAAATGGAATATTAAGAAAAATATAAAAACGCGTTGGCTCATTGAGTTGCTAGATGATATGAATATGTAATGATTTTCAATGTTGCAAATTATTACAATTGCCGTTGCCGCTAGAATACGAGGACAGTATCAAATAAAATAAAAAGTGCTTCTAAAACGAAGTTTCATATTTTATCGAGAGATACGTGTGTGCTATGCAAAGTCTTATTTAATATTGATGAATAAAATAATTTATGGACTAACCCAAAAATTAATAGAATTTATTTCATTGTTAATATTTTAATAATTTTTGTAAAAATGATGAAATCAATTTTCCTGCTTGATAATAAAATTAAACTCAACATAATAAACTCATTACTTCAGTTTCTATTTTTAAATTATAACTTTTAAAAAAGTTTCGATTGCTTGAAATTACATTCTTTGCAAGTAAATAAAAGTTACTATTTTATGGAAATTTTTTTAATTAATTTTTCTGAAACGTTAGCTATTGGACATGGGTAAAAGTTAGGAGTGTGCATTATTATCATTGTGCAAACTATATTTTTCAAATTATATATTTTATGTTCACAAATATTTCATATTTTCATTACTAGCCACTGCAAAACTGATTGTATCAATTCTTTTTTCACCTAAAAAAAATTTTTAGCATTTACCAATTTAACGAACGCTACACTAATATTTGACTTATTGTTTTATATAAACTTGATTTTAATCATTGATAATCTCAGTATATTGAATTATACTATAGTTAAAAATAAATCTTACTTCATAATCAAAAATTTGTAAGAAAAAAATTTTCAATTATTTAAAATTTACAAGCAAAATATTTTCAATTATTTTCATTGTTATCGCTTAAAGAATTAATTATCTATCTTTGGATGGACGTAATGAATAAATGTTTTTTATATACTGTATTTTATTTATTTTTCTACACTTGTAGATAATAAATACACTTCAATTTTCGCTAAATTTTATTATATTATATGTAACAATACTAAAGTTTATAGTTATTAAGTCGAGTCATGTTTTTTCATATCATTGCCTCTATAATGTCTACAAAATTTTCTGCCATCTCTCAATTTGATTTTTTCATAATTCTTTTGCTCGTAGAATTATTGTGTTTCAAATAAGATTTTACATAGAATCGTAATTACATAGTTCCGTTCAGAACCTACGTCTAAAATTTTCTTAATACCCATTTGTTGGTTTTTTTATAAATGCTAAGACTTTATCATTATAGTAATTGAATTGGTATCAGAAATATATTTTTTCAACTTATATTCTTCTTTTTTAACATAGATGAATCTAATATTTCTTTCAACTATATAATTGTCATGTATATAGAGTTTTGATTAAATAAATTGAAAAATAACATATTTGATTTTAAAGTATAATTTAATCTTTATTTGCAAACATGAATAAATATTCATATTTTTAAACACAGTTTTTTAAAAGAAAGAAGTTATGGTTCGAACTTATTTAATATAAAATATTTAATTAAATGCACTGTCAACAAATAATATTAAACAGTATATGAATGAATCTTATGAAAGTCTAGAAAAATTGTATATATATACTTTATAAACAAATGCGTGGGCGCGTAGTCTATCTGAGAATAGTAGTAGCTAGATAATTGTAATATATAATTGTTTATATCTGTTAGCGGTCCATATATGCTTCAAATATTCACTTTTATATTAATACAGCCATATCATAAAAGTATTAAATACATTTAAATCATCCAATTTTGGGTCATCGACTCTATTAATTGAAGTTTGTAATTGAGATATTCGTTAAATACTACGATCTATCGCTAATTCAATTCTTTCTAATATATTTTATATGGTTGTTAATTATCATTTGTGAAATCTTACTACTAATGCATTTAGTAAGAAGAATTATTTTTCGTTTTCATGATTATATGGCACTACTAATTTCTAAATATTAACTTATGCTTACTTAATCGATGATATATACATTAATTTTTAAATATAATCTTACAATAATACTAGTTATTTTGTTTCTTCATTATTTATTATTGTTTAAAAATTTTCCGATAGAAAAATGTAAAATCTTGATATACATAATTAAACCATTGATTTATCATCGAATTTTTATTTCTAATTTTATAACATCGTTTTGGATTTTTTTTACGTAGACCCAAATAAAAAAGAAAAATAATAGAAAAATAATTAAATTAAATTGTAGGTAGAATATAATGGATTGAAGATATAAAACAGTAGAAAGATGAACGAAAGAAACTATATAGAAAAAAAACATAACATGTCCTCGAATTCAGCGGCATGCAATTTTTAAGGATCTTTGAATAAAAAAAAAAAAAGAAAATAAAATACTTTAATGATTGATGATAAAAAATACAGTCACGAAGGAAATAAAGAAAAAGTAAAGATACAAAATATTGAAATACATAATAAAAATGGGTGTTATTTTTAGATGTCTATTAGATTATCAGAATCAGTAAGTAAACTAAGTGGAAGTAAAACCAAATGTGAAAAATACCTATTGCTACTATTGTAATTTGTAATAATGGTCAAACGATTTTCATAAAAAAGAATGATGAAAATAAGATCTTCTTGAAGAATTGATGCATAATAAAGAATAAGATAGATTTCGGAGAGGAGAAGAAAAATACTATGACCGGAAGTATAAGGTATTAAGATTATAAAAAAGTACACACACCGCGATCTCGCAGTCTTTTTCTACTCGCTTTTATCAACGCACGCAAATATACAAAAAAAAAACATTATAAAAAGTTTTCAGTGCAATCAAAAAATAAAAAGAAATAAATCGATCTTTAACCATGTAACGAGGAAATGGGTGAAAGAAAAATAAGTAAAAGTTTACCAAAAAAAAAAGATGTAAGGAAATACAAAGAAGTTAATGAGAAAAGAAACGAGTAAAAAGCGGTTAGCGCTCATAATATGAAATAAAAAAAAAGTAAATAAAAATAAACACGTCTCGGGCGCCAAGTCACGCGCCTTCTATCCGCCGTCTACGAACAATTTTTCCTCAAGACATTTTGCTGCTTTCATTGTTTAGATGAGTACTATAAAAGAAATATGCAACAAATATGAACTACAAATTGAGCGTATATAGGGCGTGCAAAAAATGAGAATGGAATGTTTGCGATGTATTAGTCTCGACGATATTTCTTGATTATTTGTTTTAAATTTATATTTTAAGCCTCTTGAGAGACGAAATTTAAAAAATTAAAGAAGGATATCTACGGTACATAAGAATTTAATTTTTAACTAAGTTAACAGCGTACAACGATATTTTTGTTATTTTTTAAACTGTACGAGAATTTTTAAATACGAAACAAAAAGCAGATTCTATTAAGTGAAAAATAAGGCAAACGAAAGATTAATAAAATTGGAAATAGTTTTTTTGTTAAATTTATTTTATTTTGTATACGTTTCAAAAACAAAAAATTTGTACTGTACCATAGAAGTTATCCTTAGGTAGAAAACTTGTTGTAAGAATTTTTAAAAATCGACTGATACGAATTATATTATATTTGTGTGTGATTATAGTTTTTAAGACGTTGAGAGCAGTGAATTATGAGGTTAACGAGGTGTTTCTTATATAGTTACAAAAGTGTTTTGTTACTGTATCGAAAATTCTGTATTCTATAAGTAAATGTTTGCGTGTGATTAAAAAAGATATTTATAATTATAACAAAACAGTTTTGTTGCTAAAAATAATTCAAGATCAATGTTTTGTTCAACTATTTTGCATATATTTAATTACAAAAAAATTTAATAAATTTTAGTCAAAGTTATATGAATTATTAACTTCATTTGAAATAATACTTTATAATATTTTATTCTGAACGTAAAATTGTATTGATTTACGATCACGAGTGTGATATAGAATTATGAATTCGATATTGCACTTAATTATAAATATACTTTATGTCATAGTATTAAAATTTCAAAAGTATTTAAAACATGAATATTTCGAATATAGCGAACGTATTTCCAAAATGAAATTGGCTTTGTAAATATACATATATAGCGTATAAATATCTCAAGAGCCTTAGATCAGGTGCTGATTTTTAATCGTAAATTTCCTAATTTCGTCAATAATAAAGAAAAATCTCTTCACTTTGAAAAACGAACAAAACGAAACAGGTGTGTTTTTTGTGAAAGACTCATATAACTCAATCGATGATATACGTAAACGAAGAAAAAAGCAAAGAGAAAGAAAAATGTGGTAGGGGGAAAAAGTTTGCCTGGTAAAAAGAAAAGAATATTAGAGAGCTCGAGTCGGTGGCGACACACTACTTCGGAGAAAAAGTGCGGTCCTTTTCTCAGTTATAGTTGAACCACTATTAACAACGCGTAAACTCCGTCTCTTTTCGTTACAGTGGTACAGCCACGGTTTTGATCGGTAGAAGCGAGAACACGAGAGAGCGAAGAAATTACGAGAGAGCTGGGAAGACATTGAGAGATCTCGTCGAGAAGCGAATGTATAAAAGAAAATGCGAGAAAGTGAGAATGAATGAGAGACAGATAAAAGAGGGTACGAACAACCTAGAGAGGCTTCGGCACTAAGAGCATTTAATCAATGGTAGAAGAATGCTTAGTGGATATTAAAGAAAAAAAGTAATAAAAATGGCATAAAAAAATGAATTACAAAAAACTATACCAGTTTCACGTTTGTAAACGGATAACGTTGTAACTACGATTTAAGGAGAAAAGAAAATGAATATAATGTTATTATGTAATATTACTACGAGCGTTTGATCGAGGAGGAATGAATGATGTGTGTCGGGTAATATAGTAAAAAAAAATATAACAAAAAAGATTAAATAGAACAATAACGAGAAAAGGGTTAAGGACGAAAGGAAAAAAGATGGACACATTTTACGCCCTATGCGCGCCGAATGCGGAATCAATTAGTGTGTCGAGTGAAAATACGAGTAATGATCAGAAAGAGACACGTGTTCTTGTAATAAGATTAAGAAAGAGAGAAAGAAATAGTTTTTTTCTTTTTGTCATTGAATGATTCAGCGTTTTTCGAGCGTCCAACTTGCATGAATAAAGAAAGATACAAAAAAACTTTATTGATATGATTCATTAATCATTACGATTATTACGATTATTATTAATTAATTATCATTATTAATTATCATTAACAAAGTGAAGATTAAGAAGTAAAAATATAAAAAAACACACACAAACATATACATGAATGAGATGACAATGATTTTAACGTGACTAAGAGTGGATCAATGAATTGCGAAAATAAGAAAGTGATAAGATATAAACATGCTGGAGAAAAGAAAATAAGGGAAAAAATAAAGGGAAGAAATAAATGAGAGAAAACTTATTATTGTACATACGTTATATAATTACATGTATACTCGTATGACTGTCGCGAATATGACGAAGAGCAAGTCTGTTCATCGAACATAATTAATGACAATGGCGATGATTATGATGATGATTTTCTCTGCTTAAGCGGATTCAAATAAAATTTGTGTATTATTAAGCGAAAATTTTTGTGTTGGCTTCGTTATTTCCCTTAGTGTTATGTGTTTGTCAAAATTATCATTCCTAAATAATTCCATATAGCTTAAACGTAATATATATTTTATTTGAATTATTACAATTTTATCTTATTCTCGAAACCTTTATTTTTGCTCTTTGACAGATGATTTTATTAATTTAATTATCCAATTAAATTTATAGTGAACGTTTAGTTATCAATTAATACGCATGATTAACGTGTATTTAATAAAATTTTAGGCGTTGATTAATCGCTAAAATAAATTCTATTTTATATTTTGCCGATGTATATAATATATATTTAATTCTTTGAGAAATATTAAATTTTGAAGAAAAATAATTCAACATAAATTTTTTTTATTTGAAAATAGATAAATAGTCTTTTGTATGAAATTACTCAATTCAATTAATTATTAATGTTAAAAATATATTTAAAAAATAGATTCAACCTAATAAGTATTGAAATTTTATAAAATACTTAGTTGTTATAATTTTATTTATTTGCTCGATTTGTTATACGTATTATAAAAATTCTTATTATTTGGTTTACAATACTTTTTGGTAAGTTCTCTTGTTACTTAATTCGTCCCTTCAGTTTCTGGTATATTTTCATAATCTTATACAACTGTACATCAAATATTGATCTTGTTATGCAAATCATTCAACCTGAAGTTTCGAACGCTAATTGACAAGTCTGTCACATCAATTTTAATTGTTGACATATGTCTGAAAATCTTAACCAATGCTTTCGTCATTATTTAATACAAATGATACGCAACGTGTTCGGATGTATTAAATTTATAAATAAAACAAAGAATAATTATAATAATAGAAGACAGTAAACTATTAAAAAATTATGCTCTTTTGTAAACAAAGGAAAGATACAATTTATACTATAAATATTTTAATTAAAAATGATATTGACAATATATTTATAAAAGATAAAAGTAAATAATGTAATTATAAATTATATTTTTATTAAAAAATATTTTTTAACTATAAAAGAAAAAATATTACGAAATAAAGATTCTTTTCTGTTCTTACTTCATAAATTCTATAATAAAAAAGTATATGTAATAAATTAAGCATTGAATCAAACAAATTTTGAAACTATTCAATTTTAATGAATTCCGATGCATTCGTAAGAATGATAAAATCATTACTCGTACAAAATATTCTTTTAATTATAAATTAAATATGATTACAAAAGTATAAATTAATTTGTAAAAAAATAAAAAAACCCATCATTTAAAGCGTATTGTCACGTAAATGTTCTTAATATGATTATTATATAATTATAAATGAATATTCAATCTTTTCAAAAAAGATAATAGATATAACAAGCATAATTATCGTTATATGTATAAATTATCATTATACGTATATATTTAGAAACTGATATGTGTATATAATTTAGTAAGAAATCAATTTAGAAGCTTCAATGAAAGTTAGCTTTGATTTGCACAATTCTTAAGATGAGAGTAAAAATTTATCAAGAATAGCTCTGATTTGAAAAATTTTATATTATTCCACTCGTGGCTTAACTCTACAAAACATTCAACGTAAATAACACTCGAATACGAGTAGACAATATTAGACCCGATCGAATAAAAGCTAAGATTAATAAGGAGAAAGAGAGAGAAAAAACAGCTGTTATTGACTTACCACAGACTTGAATTTACATACACAGCCAAACTCCGGATTCGGTTCAACTGTGTCACAAAGTAGGCGCTAGGATTTTCTCCAAGGAAGCGATTGTGGAGCAAAGACTACTAAGAGAACGTCGAGGACAATGAACTTTTGAGGCAGAATGTAGAAAAGGTACGACAGCGGTCCACTTGGCAAGCGGCTTTGCCCTTGTAGATTCTTCCTTCTCTTCTTTTGAATTAAGGGTTTGTTTACGCTTCTGTTGTATTTTATTCGCTTTGATGAAACTCGCCTTTGTAAAAAAGTTTTCCTTTAAATAGATACTCGAAATTTCAAAAAATCAACGACTGATAACAAAACCCGATATTGTTTATAAATAAAAAATTTTTAACATGTGATAAGTAAAATTATTCGAATGCATTTTAATGTCTTTATTTAACCGAGTTTTTATTTGTATCTCTTAATCACTTTTACAAAGTGATTTCAATGCTTGCAAGTATCATTTTTTGGCTTTTATCATCAATAAAATTATTTTTAACTATTTTTGTCAAAACATTATTTGATATTTCATCGTTTTCATTTTACAATACGTTTAAATTTTATTTCAATACAACGTTCTTTGAGTTTCTTATTCAACTCTACAAATATTTTATTTCTAATTTTAATTACATTATAATATACGTAATTAAATTAACTATTTTTTAATTAATTAAAGAAGATTATAAATATAAAATATTTTAATAATTACGTGATTTTTTACGTGTCTAAACTCTTGATCCGATTTTTGCCTAAAAACATTTTAAAATACATTGTTACGAGTACAATACATTTTTTTCTTTGTATTACCTAATATAAGTTTATATTATTTTAATTTATAGACGTGAATAATGTTATGATTTTTATATTTTTTATATTTATATAACCTTATAATATAAGCACTTTTAATAATTTATTAGTAAATATAAAAATTATTCATCTGAAACGTAAACTTTTAATAATTTAAACTTCCAACATTAATTGTTTTCGCAGTTTTTATGACATTACACAGATTTAAGCATAATTTTCTGCCTTTTTTTTCCTAAAAATAGATTACGTTTTAATATAATACTATATTTAGTATGAATGTGATAGTACTTCAGTTACATTAATTATAGAAAAATCTTTATTATCTTAAATATATATAATAATATATTATAAAATAATAAATTATTTTTTCTTTACTTTACATAAATTAATAAATATTCGTTTCGAATTTAAGCATTTAAGTTCTTAAAATCATATGATAATTAAATTTTAAAAATTTCATATATTGCATAACTGAATTCATTATAATAACATAACAAATAAAAAAATTTTTGATACTTTACCATTTATAATTTTGTTTCGTTGAAATACACGTAGATAATTTCTAACATAAGTTATTGAGTATAAAATAATTTTTATTAATAAAGTAATAAATAGAACTCCATGAAACGTATGAAATAGCCTATATAAAATATCTATAATTTTTTCGTAGTCTATATTAAAAAAATTTGCTACTCTTATTTATAGAAATGACCTATTTTAAACCCATGATTCTATGCAAGTAATAATTTGAGCAAACATAAAACACGAATAAAGCACAAGAAAGAGTGCATTAAATTACAAACGTTTGAATTTAACAATTAAGATCCAATTGAGAACAGAAGACTCGAATGAAACTTCGGAGCTATGTAGGAACATTATTAATAGGTAATAATGTCAGAAGAACGAAAGATACTCAAGCATCTGAGCGAGGTTTTGATCAATTCGATTAAACTTTAGATCGACAATAATTGTTAAAGAAATAAAAGAAGGTCTATATCACAAGATTTACGAATCAGAACAGAATGTAAAATAAATGTTATAATGTTTTAATTTATAAAATTTTATTAATTGATGAGTTCTTTCGTTACTTCTATCTTTTAATAAAAATAAATGCTTAATATAAAATAAATTTTTCAATACAAAGTGCAGCAGTATAGATTGTATTAGATTCTATTTAAATCTAAAATTCATGAGCCTTTTAAAAGTTAATTAAAATAGTTCTCTATTCACTGAATAGGTCATTGATATATACTACTAAATTACCGCTCGCGGTACTAACATTCAATTTAGCTTTGAAATTGAACTACTGATCATAGTTACATCTAAATAAATTTTTTTAATATCAATCTTTTTGTTTGAATTGACTGTTATTTTCCAAAATATTACAGTGCCTTGACAATATTGATTCATCTTCAATATATATATATATTTTCATTTTTTTATTATTTAATAAATTCTATTTATTTCAATAATTTTTTCTTTTTTCATTAATACTTAATAAGAATTTTACAATATTTTTTATACTTTCATATTATTTTTTATTTATCGATATTTTTATAATTTTCAAAGCTATTACTTGATAATTTATTCATTAGTTATAAGTAATAAAAATATTTCTTCATTAATTATTATAAATCTAAAAAGAATAAAAAATATACCCAGTAATTGAACAAAATCTTTACTTATTTCGTTAAAAATAAAAATATTTAAATAAATGTAAATCCAGTTTAAAGTATTAAAAAACGTTCTTTCAAATTATTCATTAATTATGCTTTTTTCTTCTATAGTAATATTTATAAATAATTTCCTTTTGAATACACAATTTTTTTATTTATTAATATTTTTCAATACAAAAAATAGACGTAGTTATATTATTTCAATGATTTTAATTTACTAGTATAGACTCCTAAATATATATCAAATGTATTACTTCAATTAACTGTTGTGTTTAAATATTGTATTAAATAGACATTAGCATACATACCTAAACAAATAATAATAATAACGGAAATGTATTAAAAACATATTTATGTATATTTTTGAAGTTGCCAATTGATAATAGCAATATTTTCAGAGCTCCTGAAAATCTATATATAAGATATACTATCACTTTTCATACTAGCGTATTTTTTAATATCATATTTCCAGAAATAAATATTCGTGTTTTTAAAATTGGATACCTAATAGTCAATTAAATCAGAAAAAAATTTAACAACTCAATTTTTTACTAAAAATAATAAATATTTTATATTATAACAATTAATTTTAATAATTTAAAACCTAAGATAATGTATGATACTATTCTTGTTACTAATTAATATAGTCTAGAAAAATATAAATTACAAAAGATTTTAAATAAAATTATGACTGATTTGGTAATGCATAATTAATTTGATGAATTTATAAAATTGAAACTAGAATATATTAAATTTTTCAATTAAATATTAGATCCTTATTAAACTACAGAAATAATAATTGCATCATATTTTTATACTTCTTTTTAAAAAATCTTACTAATGCTCATTATCACTTTAAAATCAATAAAAAAAAGATTAATAGAGGAAAAAAATTAGTTCCTGAATTATAAATATTATATTTTTAGTAATGACTCAATGATAAAAACTATTTATATCTGAAAAATTGTAAAATAGTATAAAAATATTAGTGTTGTATTAAATAATACAATATTGCTGTATTCTAAACTATGAAAATTATAATATACTATTAACATTGAAAATTTTGTAAATAACCGTTGCAACTACTCGGAAATCTTAAAATTCGATTAGGGGAAATTAAAATCATTTTATATTTAATAATGTTTAGTAAAATACTTTTGCAAATTACTTATTTCAAAGTATACAGTTACATTTAATATTCATAAATATTTAATAATTATGCGTTAATTTTGAAATTCAATTCATCAAACAAATTAACGCTGGAAAGGAAAATTTTTATAAAACTTTAATATTTTAAAGATAAAAGTATAAGAAGAATGTTATATTATACAAAAAGTTACTAATACATATTTAAAAAATCAATCCAAAGATGTTTTTATTTAAATAAAACCTAGAATTATATTGTAATAAAAAAATAATCATGCATACAATACGTTCATATTACTCTAATGTAGTATATCTATATTTAAAGTATTATAAAAATAATCGATACATTATAAAAAAGAAGGCTATCGTATAACCTATAATATATAAATATATAATTTCCATTTTAATTAAATGATAAGATAATTAAGTTACTTCGAACTTAATTTTGTTTTTAAAAATAAAAACGAAAAAAAATATGATATAAATAAATGTACTATATTTTATAATTCAATATTATATTCGTTTGAATATAATAATCATAAAATTTATATTATACATTCCTTGAAAAAAGTTCTTCAAGGACTATCAACGAAAATACAGTAAAAAAATGTCCGTCAATATTGTCCTCTGTGGCTGCATCTACAAGTATATCATGTATACGAACTGATATCTTGTTTTTCAATATACACATAGAAAACAATGGGCAAATATAGCTAATGCCTTGCTGTCAGTTATCTGTAAAATAATTGATCACTTATAAATATATGAATCCCCGGTACTATATAACATTTTTTAAGCATCAATTATACTTCCTTAACAAAGTCCAAAATGATTATCAATTAATACATTATTTTTTTGTATTTATTTAAGAGAAATTTCATATATATATAACATATTATATAATATTAAATTTATCATTTTTTAAATATATAATATAATATACCTAAGAGTGTAATAATGTAAAAAAGTAATGTTATGTATATTTATAGTATATGTATTACATATAAATTAATTACAAAATATCAAATAATATTAATGAATATTATATTAGCTAATTCTATTTATACTTCTATTTTGAAAATTTAAAAAATTGATTACCTTTAAATCAATTTTAACTAATATTTGTACTTGTAAATCTATACATATTGATAAATGATCAATTATTACGAAAATTTTTAAAGTGTTATATATTTTATAATTATACGTTGTTATATATATATATATGCAGATTTATATATAATTTTTAATCGTTTTTGAAATCAAATATAATAAAAAATATATTAAACTAGAAATATATTTTTGTAAATATATATTAAAGAACTATACGTACTAAAATTAAATTGAATAATAAATGCTGTACCATAATTATCGATAATTAAAATATTTTATTTGGTACTTCTTGATATTATTATATAAAGAAAGAATAAGTATCGTGAATTCTATTCTATTTATTTAACTTAGAATAATTTTAGGTAAATAACAAAGCTTTATATTTCTTTTTTCACTTGGTAAAAATATTCGCATAACAGGAATAAAATTTTATGAACACGATATAGACGTTATTTATTATTATGTTTTAATATTTTTATTATTTGCGAGCGATTGTATGAGAAATATTTCTGATAAATATTTTATTTACACACTATTTTTAAAATAAAGTAACTACTAAAAGCTAATAAAATATTTAACATATTATACTTTAATATCGTAAGTAATTAAGTGTTGATTTAACGATATTCAAATGCAAAAGTTAGAAAGTTAATTTGGTACTGTATGATATTTCAATAATTTTATATATTAGTTAATATACTAATGCAATATAAATCATAAAAGTAACGTAGTAATCAACGAATATATTAATACGTTATAGTTAATACTATGTAATACTAATATAAATAAATATATTTACATGTGTTAAGTAAACCATAAGCTCAGTAATTTATAAAAAAATTAATAAATGATGATTTAAAGATATTGTTTATATATATATATATTTAGAATATTTAAAATATTTAAACTTTTTCATTTTCTTTCCTTCTAAACAGAACATCAATACTCTTCTTTTAATCTCTTATAACATAATATATTGAATAATAGAAATTATTTATAAATAGTATATTTTAAGATAATTAAAAATCATATGTACTAAAATTGTATCAAAATAAATACATGAATTTGTAAGTATCTATTACTTGAAAATATATAAGTAAAATTCATTGAGTTTTAAAATAAATTATCTTAAATTATTTTTCACAAATAAATCAAAATAAATAATTTCAGTTTTTTAAATATTTAATTTTTTCTTTATTGAACTTCAATAATTTTCTACTTGATTACTTTTTCTAGTAAATTAACGTAATAATTAACAATTTTAATTTAACAATCTTAAAATTATTATTTGTAATTATCACCGTTTAATTTATATTTTCAAAATAAAAACATAAAATATTTGTACAGAATTGGAAATTTCTTGTTGATAAAGAAAAATGAAATCATTTGTTCAAACACTAAGTGGATATAATTAATTATACATTTGACAACATAATTTTATTGCAAATTTATACAGAAACTTTTATGGGTCAGTATAAATTAGATCAAATTATTAATCTGATAAAATCTTCATCAATCGCTTAGTACATCAATAATAGCTAATACGATAAGACGACATAATTCGCTAAAAGAGAAAATAAATAGCAAAGCAAGAGGAGAGACAAATAAGAAATAAGAAGCAAAAATAAAAAGATAATTTTGTAAATGTTAAAAAAATATTATTAATCATGTAGTATTTTATATTATATATTAATTGCACAATCTTTCGATCCATGAAAAATCTTTTTAAATGAGTTTTTTTTTAAATAATATTTATAACGATAAAAAATTAAATTGTTCTAGGTTTTTAATACGCGTACGTAGTGTAAAAAATTTTATTTTTAAAATTGAAAAAAAATATTATTTCAAATAATATTGTTTTAAATATAAATATAATTATAAAAATATTTGCAAAATGAAAGTTTTACAAATAATTACTTGAAAGTAGCTTTGCAATATTATTATACTTATAAATCTTTAAATAAGATATAAATATATTACACTAAATATAATACAGCATTAAAGTATTAAAATGTACTAAAAAAACTTTAACGTCTCATCATTTGCTATTTATGTTATTGAATTTATAAAAATAAGTATAAAGTAACGAAAATAATTCATAAAAGAAGATAAAGTACTTTTAACGCGTTAAGCTTACGATGCTATCTCATCATCCATTTTTTAGACCTGCCCAACAATTTTAAGCAAAAAACTACTCAAAGTATCGTATAATACCGCGTCAGGATATTCGCATCGTACGTAGCACGTAATACAGGTACAATTACGTTTTGGTATCGAGGTTTTGGTATCGAGGTTTTGGTATCGAGGTTTTGGTATCGAGGTTTTGGTATCTTTAGTAATGGTAAATCAGGAAGAAAATAAATGTCTTTGTTTCCAGCAGTCTTTTCTACGTTTGCAATTTCCAAGCTTCCATTTACCGAGATACAAACCCTTCTCCAATGAAAAATCTCGCTCCTTCCAGAATTTCCGATGAAACGTTCCGCGCACTCGAAATCACGTCTACCGCCCGCCGAGTTTTCTTTTGTCCGTGTCGCCTTCGACCTACGAGCAACAAACCACCATCAATATTCAGCCTCTCTCGCTCTTTCTCCCAACCTCATCAGTAGCTAATACCGTGCGCTTACTTCCACTTTCGCATGCATAGGTTGCTTCGTGGCATCGAGTACACAATAGACCGCGTCCGCGGCTGCCTGCAATTAGTGCACTTTACGCGCAGCGAGCGTAGCGTCAATGCGTCGCTGATTGCGGCCTGATAAGTGCACCCTTCTTTCCCTCTCGCCCCTCGTTATTATTACACCATACGTGCGCATTACACGAGGCGGAGGTGGAGAGGTATAAAGGTGCACTAGGCTGCAATTATATCTACCACGCGGATTGAAGATCGGATCCCTGGCGATATCAGGATAGGCAGGAGATGGGTGGGAGAACTTTTACGGCTAATCACTCCTCGCGAGAGGGAAACTTTCGTATCGCACAACGACATGAACATCGCACGCCAAATGATCCTTCATTAATGAGATTACTCGCGTGTAATAAGCTAATATCGCTTTTTTTATCCTGTTTTTATCCTGGGTCGTTGATCCTGACCGAGCTTACCTTGACCAACATTTCCCGGTTCGTTTTAGGCGTGATTCGATCATGCACGACCAAAGCATGCAATAACTATTATCCAGGGATTCTCTCGAGATTTTGTTACATTTTTTTACATGCTGTTACGGCAAATAACGATATAATTATAATATCATGTATATTACGATATAATTTACGGAACACGCATTTTCCAAGAAGACGCGAAAGTCTCCTCGTATGCATTTATGGAAGGTCCAAGTTTAATTTTCCAAGTTATAATTTTATGATTCATAATGCATTCGTCTTATGACGACAAGTTTCGCGTTTTCATTACCGAATATCTCGATCATTTCGCAGATATTTTTTTCTTCGTACATTTTTAAAAAGTGAAAATTACTCGTTATATTTTGCATCGTATAAAAGATTTCGCTAAATTAAGAAATAAATTTGGCTGAATCATATTTTTATTTGACTATACTTGTTTTTTAAAACGAATATTATTAGATTTTAATCACCGGGCTCATTTTTATTTTTCAGAGCTATTAAGGTAAATCTAAATTGTGCTTGTATACATTTTTATGATTATTACATAAATTATGTTATCTTATAAAAAAAAAGATATGAGAACACGATTGCGTTAGAATACATATATTTATTTTAGTTTTTATTTAGACAATATAATTTGAAAATGTAATTTATAAAAGTATTATCCACGTTCAATATTTTATTGAAATAATAAGTTTTTTTTAATTCTAATAATATTATTTAAAATTAATTCTATTTTTATTTTTATAACATATATTTTTTAAATTTATTTTTTATTTTGTTAAATAAAATTTTATCGATCTTTCGAAATAAGGTTTTAAGATTAGATCGCAATTATTAAATAAGGTAGAATATCCTATTTACCGTTACCATACATATTACTACCACTTTTCACGATAAAGTGAGATTAACCTGAAAAATCATATATAAAAATGTATTATAGTAAGATGAAAGTGTCGAGTGAAAACTTCAATTTTAACGATTATAATGTATGTACTCAAATATTTTCGTTATAATATAAAATTATATAAATATCCATTAATTATTTCAAATATTTAATTTGATAATGTGAAGAAAATTTGAAAAATTTTTATTTTCTTAAAATATAGGCAAAATGTTTAAAATGTTATTTTAAGTTTACAAATCGATGCAAACGTAATTTACATTATGATATTTAATGTAAACATAATATAATCTTTTTTTATATACATCGATATTTTGTACAGATTTTTATTCGAATGATTTTTTAAAAAGTTAAATCAATCGTGCGATCGATAAAAAGAAGTATAAAATATAAAAGAGCATTAACTTTAAAATAATATTACACGGTGATTACAAACTTTTTTACGCGATTATAATTTTTTTATCTATGCAATCCTGAATTCGCTTTCAGCGAGCATTTAATTAAATTGCTAGTAATAAATATAGAAAAATTTTTATTTTCGGATATATCATTCTTAAATCCTAATTTCAAAATAATTACAATCTTTATATTATTAAACAATAATTGCTATCGGTAGCAAATTCATTTTATTCATAAGAATACAAAAAGCTCGTTTATATTAATTAATTTTATAATTTTTACTTGTATCATTTATTAATAATGTAAATTGATATTTTACTTTCTCCTGCTGATCCGGCTCAAAAATATAAACCATTTGTTTATACGTATTAAAATAAATAATGTATTCAAATTTTACAAAAAAAATCAGTCATTGAGCGCCATCTTTAAAATAGACCAGAAAGCTGTACCGACTTTATTGATTAATGAAAACAACGTTACATATTATAGGTTACGCGTACATTTATCGATATTTTGTTTCGAACATAGTGATTTATTTATATCGTTTTAACGTTTGTATTCGGATCCATCGAATAGCGTACAAACGTAAGCAAATGAAAGTAAATTTGATCGAATGTGGTATCGTTTACAAAATTTTCGATCAACCAACGATATTTGACTCATCCGAGCAATGATTCATCGATATCTACATTTCGAAAACAAGCGAGCAAAACAGTCGCTCGAAATCGAAATGAAAGCGATCGAATTAAATTAAAAAACCTTATATATATATATATATGATAAATGATGGTCAGTTGACTAAAGAAAGCGTGTTGACGATGTCGAAAATGTTGACGATGTTGACGATGTTGACGATGTTGACGATGTTGACGATGTTGACGATGTTGACGATGTTGACGATGTTGACGATGTTGACGAGGTGGACGGGGTTGACGATGTTGACTATGTTGACGAGATTAACGTAGTTGACCGAGTTGAGCAAGTTGACCAAGTTGACCATGTTGACCATGTTGACCGAGATGATTACTCTACACCGAAGCCTTACCTAACCTTAAAATCGAGCGTGATGCGCGCATTGTTTGTAACAAAGAAAAATTGCTGCAACGATGCCTCTAGCGGCGAATTGAAGAAAACCCCGCTAATTGAGAGAAATCGTAAAGCGTTAGCGTTACCGAGGTTCTATATTCGTTGGGAATAACGATTTTGGAGATGCTTCATCGAAAAACCTTTCTTATTTCTATTACACCGTGGTACTGCATCATAATGCGTTAGCATCGAGGGATTTAGATTATTAAAATCTAGGTATGTAATTCCCGCTAGACGATTCGAACGTAACTTTTAATCGCGTTGTTATTGTTTTGTCTTTGGAAGCACTTGTCTTATACCTGTAAACAAAAGGACATTCACACTTCTCTATTATTTATTTACTTTTTCCTTGCTTTTATCGAAAAAATAAAAATAAAGAGAAAGACAAAACAACACGATGGAGATGAGAAACGAGAAGACTGATAACATGCCAATAAAGCGCGTGATTTTGATGACCCACGGCAGGTATAATCCACCAACGCATATGCACCTGAGGATGTTTGGTAAGTATAGCATGATAACAAAACTTCGAATCTTGCCTTGTATTACTGTGTGATTCACTTTTTTAAGTGAATCAGAAATTCCCTAAAAATTTGGTTATGTTTATGTTTTCAAACACTTTAGAATAATATAAATATTATTTTATGTATTATAAGTAACGAACACTGCAATTTATTTCATTGCAAATTGTTAAATGTAAATTGATATATTTATTTATTTTTTAAATATTCGTCATAAGATAAATTTAGCAAGAATAAGCTTTCATAAAATTATAAATTTTAATAATCGTGTAGTGCTTTCTCTATTGTATATTCACTATTATTATTATTATTTAATATTAAAATTTGTATCGATCGAAAAAGCATCCATAGTCGCTGAAATCCAAATTATATACATAAATTAAAATAAGTAAAATTTAATTAGTTATATTCGTCGATATAAGCGTAAGACTCGATTTGATCTAATTATAAGTAAAATTGAATTTTATAAATATTTTTGGTAAATGTTTTTAATGATATCGATAATTTAAAACAAAATATTGTATTCGTATATTTATATGTATTTGTGTACATTTATACTAAGAAGTAAAGTAAATCAAAATTTTTTTTTAGAAAGAGCACGAGATCATTTGCACAAGTTGCGCACTTATAAGGTAGTCGGAGGTATCGTATCGCCGATTAATGATTGTTCGAGAATAGATGTAGCTAACCAAATTTTAAGACGCGATATGCTGAATTTGGCTCTTCAAAATAACAATTGGATTCGCCCTAGTACTTGGGAAATGAAACAGAATACTTTAAAAAGTACTCGAGAAAGTTTGCAACATCACCAAAATATATTAAATTTATTTACAAGCAATAATATTGATAATAATGTAAATAGCGAAGATATAGATTGGTTGCCTGAAAATATTAAGAATAATTTAGATAAATCAATGGTACAAATAAAATTACTTTGTGGCGCTGAGATGTTAGAGAGCTTTTTGACTCCAGGTCTTTGGTTAGAAGAAGATGTAAGTTACATATGAATTATATTTTCTTAGATTTTATATTTAAAAATATTTATAAAGTTTTTCCTTTCAGATTGTAGAAATAGTCTGCAATTACGGTATAGTGGTGATTGGGAAAGAAGGAGGAAATCCTTATAAATGCATATATGAATCTGATATTCTTTCAAAATACATGGTATGTAATTTAATTTACAAAAGTTTTAACTCAATTGTAAATAAATAATGATTATTATTTTATAAGTATTATTAAATTTAAAACAATACTTTAATAATTCATAAAGTTGTTACTTATTCTTACTTTGAAAATTTGTATATAATACCCAAATTTATTTAATTGAAATTTTTTTATTGTAGCATAATATACATGTAGTTACGGAATGGATTCCAAATGAGGTAAATTCAGCACTAATTAGAAAAGCCTTACAACGTAGCGAAAGCATAAAGTATCTTTTACCAGATTCTGTTATAGAATTCATTTATAAGTATGGAATATATAATGCAAAGAGGATATCAACGTAAGTAACATTTTGAGATTTATATGAAATTTTAAAAATAGTATATTAATAACACGAATATTCAAAAAAGTATATAAATATTGAACGTTAAATTAAAATGTAGTATACTTTTTAGAAGAATTAGAATTAAAAGGCATAAATTATTATAGATCAATATTTAAAGACCTTTTTATAGACAAAAAAATTGATTATAGAATAACAATAATGTAGCATAAGTAATATTCTCACTTTCTGCTGTGAAATTTAATTGTGTTAATTTCTTTGAGAAATATTATTATAAAAGAAAATATTTTGAAATATTTTAATAAATAATTCACTTTTATTTATAAAAGTTTTTTATTACGATACCGAATATTCATTTGTAATTTTTTAATTTGAAAATTGTAAATTATATTTATAAATTTATAAATAGTTTATGTCATTATTAAATAATAGCAAATATTAATATATACCAAAAATAGATGGATTGAATTTATATAGTCTAATACAAAAATAAAAACAAAGTCATGATTGAAAGTTTACCTTACTTTATTTTCTTATTGATTCTTTTATTCTTGTGGATCTTATATTTTAAATTATTACAATGAGAAACGTTTTTTCCCAATAAAATAATAAATTGCGATTTATTGTAGTACAAATATATGGAATTAAAGATACAATATTTAAATTTGAAAATTATTAGAATTAGAATTGATAATTTAAAAAGAAAACTATTATCTGAAAAATGAGTTAATATATATATATATATTATCAATACATCTTTTTCACAATAAAATTATCAATAGATGAATTCTTGGGAAAATAATTTTATTTCATCCTATTTTAATAAATATCATTTACTCATTAATTTTGAAATAATTGAACGAGTACTCTAAAAAAATCGGAATTTTCTACCTGAAATATGTTTATAATTATATATCTAAAACTTCAATATATTTTAATATTAATAAAGCATATATAAGATATTTTGATGGGTAGCTACTTGGTAATGCAATAATCACAGTTAGTAAATTGAATATTATTAAAAATACATCATTTTATTAAATATGCAGTGTATACTAATTTTGAAAAATGTATGTATTTATACATACCAAGTTATCGTGTTATTTATGCTTTCAATTAAATATTAAATTTAATTTGAGATGTTATTTTACAGCAATGAGATTGTCGGTAAAAAATTTATAAAAGTGAATTGTTGTAAATTTTATTTTATGCTTTAAATTGATTAAAATATTTTGAATACAAACAGTGTAATATAAATTTATTTTAAAACAATGTCAAATGTATAGAAATAAATTTTCTGTATGTGTTTTATAAACGTGTGCCTATGTATTACACGTATATCGGTAAAGTAGAAAATATATTTCTGTATCTATTGACATTCCTTTAAAAATAAATTTATAATATTCAATTATTTAAATAAAAAAATTTAATTGATTAAAAAATTTAAAAATAAATTTACAATGATTCACTTTTATAATCCTTTATTAATAATATACTCATTCGTGTAAGATAAAAAACTTATAATTTAATATATATAGCTTGAAGTATATAAAACATACATTGCATTATTTTATATTGTTATTTTAAAAAGATAAAATTTAAATAGTTATATATTCAACAGTTTATGACACTTATATAAAACGTTATATTTTTTCGATTATAATTGTGTAGTATATATAATAAAATGTAAGACGAAAATCTAGAAAATAATAATTAATTAGTAATGAAATCATATTTAAAATTTAAAATTTAATTTACAATTTTCATCGGGTAAGGTATTGTATCATTTAAAGAATTAGAAAAGAAAATTTATGTAAAATATCATCAAAACTTTTAATTTATAATATTAATCAAATGTACCTGGTAAAAATTTTGGCTATCAATTAATACAATTAAAAAGTAAATAGTATAATCGCGATAAACGGAAGATTATACAGTATAATCAAAACAAAATAATCATTCGTTTTTGTGCAAACGTCAAAAATGCAATACACGGAAAATGTAAAAAAATCTTATTTGCCTATATTACGTACATCAATAATGATTCTTGTTTTATGGGCATGTACACGACAATTCGCAATACCGTAATAAATATCGTTTTCTGTTCTAAAGAACTCACAAAAAATGAGTCAAAATGATGATTAAATTTTTGGTTGATTTATCAAAAACTAACTAACAGTAATAAATAATCGTAACGAATATTTTTAAAGTTAACATTTAAAGCATAAAAAACTTATCGTTTTACTAAACTTCAAAGCGATGAAACAACCAAACAACCAAACAAAGGTATCAATTTATTAAACATTCGATTAAAATTCGTTTGCTATAAAATCTGAAAAATCTCTGTGCGACGCAGATAAACACAATAAACAGATTATAAAAGTCTAATTAAAGAAAACAGAACGAAAACAATCGCTATTCCTCGGGAACAAATTTTTCGAGCCTCAACGATACCCACATTGCAAGCATATTAAAAAAAGTCACACATGCGTGCACACAGAGAAAGAGAGACACAGCCGTAACGATTGGTCGATTGGTCGATTGGTCGATTGGTGGATTGGTCGATTGGTCGGTTAACCCTTGACTCGGCTCGGCTAATTTTCGTACGTAATCTTCGCTTTGGAGCACAAAAGAAATTTGCATCAACGACCGACGATCTCGCATCGACAAAATCTCATCAACCGTCGACACCTCCGCTGGCTTCCGGTCCCGGCCGTTGATGAGGCAGGAAGCTGCTTCCCCTCGGCGATGCGCCGATGCCACGGGGACGTCGCGCGCGCACCGCAACGAGGGCACGCACGAACGTCGGGGCGTCCGTCGCCACGGACTTGGGCCGCAGTACGCGTTCGAGACTCGGTCGTTCTCGTCCCTTCGGCTCCGGGGTGTAGTTGTAAAGTTGCCGCCGCGGTCGGTGGTCTCCGTTGGTCTTCGTTGGTCTCCGTTGGTCTCCGTTGGTCTCCGCTCGTCGCCAGTCGCCCGGCGCCCGTCGCCCATCGCCCGTCGCCCGTCGCCCGTCTCTCACCCCCCCTCCCTCCACCCTCAACGCGCTCTTGGAGGTCGCACTCGTACCTACACCCTCCCACCCTTACGCACACAAACACACACACACACACACACCCTCAAACACACTCGCGCAACACCTCCCGCTCGCTTCTTACGGATTTCGTATTTTTACGGATGATGCAGCGCTGAGCCCAGGACGTGCGCGAGGATGGAGCCGAAGACGCCCGAGAGGACGGCGAGTCGGATCATCCTGATGTCGTGCGGCAGCTACAATCCGCCGACGCATATGCACCTGAGGATGTTCGGTGAGTTCACGACAGTACATAAAAGCCGGGGACCCGTGATCGATAACGCGCTTTTAACGCGCCCGTGGTTATACGCCGTGAAATAAGCCAAAGGAAGGGGGGGGATGTGGTTTCGGCGCCTTCGCTCGCACTAATGATTCGCCTGTCAAACCGACGTCAAACATCGGTTTTTCAACAGGTCTGATTTTTCGGACGGGATTCGCGGGACCTTGGCTCACTTATAGATACCGATGTTGTTGCGGGGGTGGAACGGGTATCTCATCCCAAGAGATTTTTTTTCTCGGAGCTATTAACGTCTTTATCGCTGGAGTGTCGCGGTTACTCGCCTTATCGGTTATTTTTTTATATTACTTACGCTTGTTGCGGCATCTTTCGCCCCGCGCTCCTTCTTATCCGTAGTTTTTATTTCGAAACAGGTAAACTCGACGATCGCTAATATTTATGAGATAAAGCTAAATTATTTAAAGTATTTTTTATTGTCGGATTTAAAAAAATTTATCGTGTACAAAATAATTTATTTATCGATTTGCAAGTATTTGTTCCTTAAATTGAAAACTCTTTATATGCAATAAATAATTTTTTACCCTATATCTTGTCTTGCATACCTTGTATGAATTAAAAAATTGTACTCTAAATAAAATTGGGACAAACCCTGCGATAACGTAAAGGTAGAGTTCTACGTGCGTAAAAGGACTTAGGAGCGCTTACGACTCGATTCCTTGTTAGATACGTATCTCTACGTGTCCTTAATTTTCTATCTTTATCAATGGCACCTATTTTCGAGTAAATGAGAGTGAGAGAGAGAGAGAGAGAGAGAGAATGAGAGGAGGAACGTTTTTTGTTTGGTCGATGATGACGTCAATAAGTTCAACCCTGAAACGATCGCACCCTTTTTTTGATAGTCCATAACGTTTGGATACGTGATGAGAAGATTCATTCCTTTCGGATTAATGCGACCATAAGGATTCGGAATAAAATCACGAGTAAATTGGCTATTTTCGGTCGCTCGGAAGAGTTTGTCGGTAATGGGGTCGTTATAGTAATCGAGAATAGCCGTACGATAGGTACGTACATGTATATCGATGAGATTAGATAAAATCAATGTCCTCTTATACGGACTCTTGTACCGTTACAATCGCGTTTCGAATAAATTTTTTGTTTGTAACCAATGCCTTGTACGCGCAAATGTTTTATAAAATATAAGCTTTCTAGAGACGACTTACGATCTGAAACTCGGAAACGTTTTGATAAATTTAATGCATTGAACTATTCTATTTTTCGGAATATTAATTCCAGTACATTTATTTACGATATTCGTGCTCTCCAGTGTATTCCACACTCGATTTAATAAAACTATTTTATATTACTAGTCTTATCTTTCATAGTTATTTTAAAATAAGAACAAAGGAGTAACCTTTTGAAAACAGGAATGGAGAAGAAATTATTCATTCTTTAATATACTTTTATGTATTAATAGAGTTTTTATTTTCTAATAATCATCAGTTTTAGTTTTAATATCTTGAAAGTGTTTTTATTTTTATTTTTAAAATACTTTACTGTACTTACATTTATAATTGAATAATCTATCGATCACAATAAATATGTAAATAAGTTACGAAGATGTTTTTTCTTTTGTATATGCTTCATTTAATACACATCATAAGAAAGTATAAATAAATTTAATAATTATGAATTAGTAATTAACTCGTGATGTATTTAGTAATTAAAAATTTATATGCATATGTATAAAACAAAGTCATTTTTATCTTCTTCTTTATGCAAAGTACATCTACTAAGCTAATTCAAAACTAGATATACTATTCTGAAGGTTCCATTACGTAATTAAATTTTTCATTATATTCTTTCAAAGTTATTTATTCAAATTGCAATTATTAAATTTTATTATATTCGTATCTTTCATGATACGAATAAAGTTTTTAATCCGAAAATTTAAAATTACCTTTTTTAAATTTCTATATCATTATATTTACATGAAGAATATAATGATTTTTTAATATATATTGTTTTATCGCGATAATTCCTTTTATTTTAAAATTATAAAAATAGTTGTTTATGTTTATTTTTGATTTTGGTTTAATTTCCATCTTCGGTTTAATATTAACATTGGTTCGTAGCATATTTTTCATTTTGAATGTATTATATAATATTGAACACAAAATTGAAAAATTACTATTTTAAATTATTTGTAATATAAAATTTATTTCAGAATATTAAATATATTTTTTCAAATATTAAATTTGTTTATTATATATTTGTACTAAAAAAAAGGCAGTTTTCAAAACTTTAAAATTCTTAAACTGAAAATATGGGTCGATATATTAAACGACGTAAAAAATTAAATCTTGAAATAAAAATCTGAACACTAAAATTTTATTTCTATAAAAATACTGAAATACCGTCATACTTGTAGATGGCTTATATAACTGAGAAATATTACTCAATATTTCTTTTAAAGCTATTACGAAATTGATAAATATACTTTAAATCTTATAAGAATGTACAAAAAGAAATTATGCATGATGTTTACATATAAAATTAATGTATTTTGAGAAATTTAAAGTATATAAAGATATTTAAAAATACCTTTTATTTTTTATTTGAGATATGAAAATGTAATCTATTTATGCGCATACAATTAAATATCATTTCATATTTTTCTGCTTAACAAATGAATTCCCTAGTTGTTTGACCTGAGTTTATTCCAGGTAAAATTCATTATTTAATCGCATGTTTTCAAATTTAATTATTAATTCGACTGTAATGTGAGACTATTCGTTATTTTTGGATAATATTAAATTTTCGATTAATTGTAAATTGAATTTAAAAAGTTTAAATAAAAATTTTCTTCGCAATTATACCTGTTAAAAGTCGAGTTCCATTTATGAATTAAAATGTAGCAGTTTCAAGAAGTAAATAAAAAAGAATTTATCAATAATAACATGATTCAAATGATTAATTACTATTTATTTACAAATCGATTCATATTTTATATTATGATATAGTATTATATTATTATTAATCAATCATTTATAAAGTATAAAATAATTGTGTTTTTCATTTATTTGTTTTTTTTAATTATCTTTGTATTCAGTTAAAAAATATAATATTTTAGGTTCAAACTTTTAACATTATAAATATATTTATTTTAGTAATTACTGTCACATTTACAGATTTAAAGACAAAATTTATAGACAAATGGTATAAACGATAATAGAGAGAGAGAGAGAGAGAGAGAGAGAGAGAGAGAGAGAGAGAGAGAGAGAGATCTGAATTCTACTCAATTATATATTTGTAAAAGATATAACGTTTTTATAAAAGACAAAGTACTTGTTTTTAAATTCATATAAAATACAAAATATGTAAATTAATTTAGTTTCAAACTTTACATCAAATTAACTTTTTAACTTTTTTCGTAAACTTAAAATAATTAAAATTAATTTATGCAGGTAATATATAATATATTTGCATTTTTATAGAAAAAAACTATTCATATTTCAAAAGAATCTTTTTTACAAAGATAAGACCGTCGGTCTCATTATTCTTAAAATGTAAATGAGAAACGAAACTATGAATTAATACTGTCTTGAAACTGTAATTTTGGCTAAAATTATAGTATTAATATACCACAGTTTTCGACGTACACCTTTCTATTCATGACAACAGAAATGCTGAAGCATGAATTAGTCAAGATAACGTTCACCTATTCTATTCACGATTACATCTTGCTTCGTTTATCTATTTCGAATGAAAATTATTTAAGCTTGACAGATATAAATAAATCTAAATATAAATTTTTTATAATAAACACGTAAATATTGTTTTACTATTTTTAGTACGTACATTAGTATCATAATAAAAATAAATTTTTAACAGTAATTCAAGATATTAATGGATCATCTAGATATGTATTAATCTATTGAAAATTGTTATTTTATGACGAATAACATTTTTTCATATTTTAAATCGACATTAAATCGATACAATTTATTATTTTATTTTTCAATTTATATAATAGTTTAGATTTTTTTAAAGTAGTAGGATGACAACTACACAAAATTACATAAAGGTTTTCTTTATATAATCTCTAACAAGTTAATTCAAATATTATTACATAATTTAAAAAATAGTTAAAAAATAGAATTCATAAAATTTTTATTCATTTATTTACAAAAAATTAAAAATCTTATCTTTTTTTTTATTTGTATGTGATGAATTCTTATTTTCGTTTAACGATTTCTCTAACTAAAACTTTTAATATGAATATTGAATGAATTCAATTGAAAAGAAATAAAATTTCATCCAAGAAAATTCGGAGCAAGTTAAAAGTGAAATTGTGGCATCAAATGTTTTCAGTTTTATTTATATTGATTTTTATAAATACAATTGTAGATTATTATTATACTTTGTTTTGGTTTAACTTATTGCGACAGTATAAGGTATAATTATACTTAAAAAGAAATTAAAAATTTTTTTTAATAATTTGCAATAATACTATTAATATGACTACATTTAAAAAAAAAAAATTTAATTCATAATTTTTTTGTAATAATTGCGATTGTTTATTTAAAACAATTTTTTAATATTTATTATTGGATTTTTTTATAAGATTTGGTGACATATTGGTCAATTTTTTATCATATTATCATATATTTTCTTATCTACAGAACTAATTGATTTTAAATCTATCATAAAATTAAAATCCAGAATAGTTAAGTTTTTAATTAATTTCAATACTTTACAATACGTTAATAATAATATTATATTCAAATATTTATGAAGTATAATATAAAGAATAAAAAGTTTAAAACTTTAAATATTATTGATTGAAAATTTATTTGATTAAAAAATAGATTTAAACCATAAAAAATTTAATAAGTGATTAAAAATAAAAAAGTATATTTTATAACCGTTGTATCCATTATTATTGTTCTTATTTTATAAGTATAAAATTAGAAGGTAAAAAACATTTTTTAATATTATTATTTATTTATAAAAAGAAAGTCATTAAAAGGTTCTAAAATATATAACTTCAAACGATGAATTAAGAAAAATTAACTGACTAACAAAAGAAATTAAATAAAAATAATATTTGAAATATATTAGAGAAAAGAAAACAGAAATATATTAAATTACTTATCGTAAAGAAGAAGAGGAAGTTTAAGCTTTATAGAATTTTATTATATTTATAAATAAATAAAATAAAATTAAAAATACTAAAAAGTGTCTTTTATAAATAAAGTGAAAAATAAGGGTATGTAATTTATTGAAAAATTACATCGTAAAAGACTTTTATTCAAATAAAAATAAAAATGAAATATACTAACTTTATAATACCGCTATATACTAACAAAATATATAAATATAAATATACTAACAATATAATACCGCTTTTTGTATTTAATAATATTTTATCGAAGTATAAATAAGTATCGTTTTTCTAATAATAAGGTAATATAAAATTTAAAATCCCAATACTAGTTCAAAAGCATTATTAATAATAGTATTTTTAGGCCACAAATACATTAATTTTTTTTACATCAATTAAATTATATATAGTATTATTTGTGTTATTCAGAATCGAAAATAATAATCGAACAAAATAGTAAATTTGTAACCAAATCAATTTATAATCAATTAAAAACTTAATAATTAATATATACAAATATAGTTTGGAAGCAATTTCATTATGAAAACATTTGCGATTTATAAATATTACTGTTCAATTTATTTCGTGCATTCAATATATACTTTTTAAAAATATTTGTAGTTATTATTTTTTATTAAGAAATTCTTGTCGTTAGAGTAACACATCAAATATTATAGGTACATTAATTTGCGATAGAAAAAAAGAAAAAATAAAAATATGAAAATTAAAGTGTCTTTAAAAGAAGTAAAGTAGAATTAATTACCTCGCATTATATAATCTAAAACGTAAAGTAATCTAAGTAAAGCATCATTTTTATACGAATCAACGATTCATAATTATTAAATAATAGTAATTGTCGATATTAAATTTTTTTAATTAAAACATTAAGTAAGCGAAATAGCTAAAAATTCGTTTAAAAATAACTAAATAAAATCATAACGATAAGACACGAAAGAATAAATACTCGTTGTACTAAAAATGAAATTGTTCATCGTGTGTTTCTAGAAAGAGCACGCGATCATCTGCACAATCTTGGCACCCACGTCGTCGTCGGTGGCGTAGTTTCCCCCGTGAACGACGCGTACGGCAAAAAAGAACTCGCGAGCGGCGTCCACAGGTGCGAAATGCTCAAGCACGCTCTTATGGATAGCGACTGGATAAGACTGAGCACTTGGGAAATACGACAACAGGCCTGGATGAGGACGCGGGCGAGTCTCCAGCATCATCAGAGTCTACTCAACTCTATTGTGTACGGTCATAACGATGCCAATAGAAACTCGATAGATAACGAAGACCTTGAATGGATACCCGAGAACGTAAGGAATAATGAAATGCCCGATCAGTTGCCTATTCAAATTAAATTACTGTGCGGTGGCGATTTACTTGAGAGCTTTGCTACTCCCGGGCTATGGGCTGAAGAAGATGTGAGTTTCTGTTTTATTTTAATTTCTTCTGTTCATTCTAATTTTATTTCCTTGTTTTTATCTATCTGCAATTATAAATATTTGTATGAGTTTGTACTTCGATCAGTTACGATAGAAAAATATAACGTTGATATAAAAGTTAATTTTATAGATTCAAGGGTATAATAAAAATTAATAAGTACGAGAAGAAAATTGTATATATGCATACGTAATGCGCAAAGGTAACTAGATTATCACTGATAATTGAAATTTGTTTAAACAATTTTTGAATTAATTTTAAAAATACAAATTGCATGTTTCTTAAATTTGTTTTAAAATTGATAATATGTTTAAATAATAAGAGTCGGTACTTTAATTAAATAAAAAATTTAACATCTTATACGTAAGTTATGATAAAAAACAGACGCATAATTTATAACAAATTTTCCTTTGATAAAATTAAAGTATTATAATAAAAAAATACGAAACATTGATTAAATGACAATATTTATAGTTTGTATTTAAATCCTTAGTTGATAATATTTTCATTAAAAATTTAAGATAATTATTTTAAATATATGCATAAAAAATATAATTTTCTTGAATAATGTATGATTGAATGGTATATCTTACAGTTGTATAATATTTTTACCTAATAATAATATTAAGTTAATTAAAATTTTTAAATATTAGAATTTTAAATTGAGATGAAATACTTTAATCAATATTTTAAAAATATAGGATAAACCAAAACTGAAGACTTCAATTTAACAGTAAAAAATTCTGGTAAAAATGTTAAGTATTAAAAAAATTAATAAATATTCTTCTTGTGATTAAAATAAAAATTAAATAAGCTACCATTGATAAATAACTTAAAAATTATTTTATAATAATTTTATATTCAAAACAGGTTTATTGGTAAATGGTCAGTCCTGTAATATTAAATTTATTTGTAAGAAATTAAGTTCGTATAAATTTTCGGGTCACCGCATTCAAGTTTAAAATTGTATTCGCAAAATTCGTGTTTACACATAATAATAGTTTTAAATATATTAAATCGAAAAATATTACAGTGATCGTTGTAAAACATAATTTACAAAAGTTTTTTAGAGCATTGACTATAAATTTCAAAAAACATAAATTCTAAAATAATAAATTGAAAAAGATTAATACTACTTATTTTAAGAAGGAATTTGCTTTTTTAAAATTTATTTAAACTTTTTGTATATTATATATTCTTACCATTTATAAATATATAACTTGAGCTTTATTAACTTTAGTATTCGAAAACCTTTGAAATTAATTTAGTGTAATATGATTAATAAAATAATTTCAATTGCTAGTTATAAGCTTTTTAGTGAATAATCTACTTTAAAAATGTTTATTTCTACCTGCTTTAAAATTTTAATTAATTTCCAAATTAAAATGTTAACACAAAAGTAACTTACTAATTTAATAAAATAATACTATCTATTGCTTTGAGTCTATTCTCTAAAATTTTACTAAACCCTTGCAAGATATTTTATAAGACCGTTAAATTTTAACGATAAAATAGAAGTATTTGGATACATGAATTTACTTAATAAGTATTTATCGAAATTAAGTATAATTCAAAGACGCACATCGAGTATTAAAACAAGAAATAAACGTAAATGAACTGCTAATAGTTAATTGAAAAAAAACTTTGTACTAAAATTTCATTACGTAGAGAAAATTAAAGGATATTATTTTATGTGTAGATAACAGAAATTGTGGGTCAATATGGTCTAATAGTCATCACAAGAGAGGGCTCTAATCCGTATAAGTTTATATACGACTCCGATATTCTTTCAAAACATCTGGTAAGTTGTAAGATATCGTGTAGATAGAAAGCTTTTGAAAAAAGAGAGCCCTTCTATCATTGATAGATATCAAATTAATTTCTATACTCTTCCATAAAGCATAACATACAGATAGTGACCGAATGGATTCCAAACGAAGTAAGTTCTACGCGAATCAGAAGAGCTCTCAAACGTGGTGAAAGTGTAAAGTATCTTCTTCAAGACGCTGTTATCGACTACGTATATATCAATGGAATTTACGATGCTAACAGACCCTCGATAATGTGAGTGAACAGAAACAATCGAGATAGTTGTTGTTTAAAGATCAAGAGTCTTTAGAAAATTATTGTTTTTATATATTTTATTTCCATACGTAGTGTTGTACATTTTGTGAAATATTTTTATAACTAAACTTTGGCGGGTGCCAAAGATTCAACGTTAATCTATATTAATATTAAACAACATTTTCAACTTTCAAATAGATACTGAAAATAATTTGTGAATAGAATAAATGAATATTTTTATTAATTCTATTTTTGGAGATATTCTAACGTTAATGTAGACATAAGGAGAGTCTATTGTGAACATTTCAAAGCTTATATTACCGCATCTGAGAATACCAAACTTTTGTACTTTATAAATAATTGTAATAGAAAATATGAATCGTATTTTTAATTTAATTTCAAAGCGTTTGAAATAAAGTAGTTAAGTATGACAATAAATTTAAATATAATATAATATACATAAAATTTTCGTTATAAATTTTATAATTTTTTACACAGTGTTAACACAAAAATAAAAATTTCTTTTTGATTTAATTATGCTTAAATATAAATAATTCTTTTTAACAAAGCGTTATTTATCAAAAAAAATTATAGTATTAAATTATTATTACTAAAGTATTATTTAATATTAAACATTAAAAAATTGTTCTATATTTTTCTTTTAACATCTTTCAACATCTTTATTTCGTTACTTTAATATAATTTTAATTATTAATTATATTGACATATTTTTTTAAATATAATCTTAGTATTGTACATAATTTGGACCAACATTAAATTGCATTTAAATTTAAAAGCAATGAAAATTGATTACTGGAACAATTTTTGTTATTCTATGTATTTCTATATATTTATGTTCAATCATCTTAACTATGATAGAATCATCATATTTTTTGAAACATAATATATGTAAATATAAGATTTAACTAAATATAGACGTAAATTATCGTTCTTTTTATTGATATAGTTAAATTTTTTCATTATATTTGAATACTTTAATACCATAAATGATAAGCTTCACGAAAATGACTAGCTAAATGAAATAATATAAAATAAATGCATGCGAAATAGTTTATAGATTGTAAATATAATACGTATAGTATAACATAATATGTCAAAATCTCTATATAGTATATTAAAAATCAGTTTAAATTTTTTTTTCTTAACAATCAATATTGTTAAAAAATATGGGAGTGAAAATAAAATATAGTACAATCATAGAGATTTGTTAAGTGGGGAATTACTTTTCATTAATTCATTATGTTCAATAATGAAAAATTTATTATATTTAAATATATATTAGTATATATTAGTAATGTGAAAAATAACTTTGTAATGACATAATGAAATGATAAAACTAAAAAAATGCATTAAATTATTAATACTTTAATCCTATAATTTCTAACAATATTTTAAATGAATGTAAAAACTTTTTATATTTCATCAATAAGTAGATTGTAATAAACAGTAGACTTCTGTCTAAAAGTTTATTAAAACGATTCTAATTTTATAAATAAGTTGAAATTACAATTTATGAAATTCAAAAATTTTCTTTAGTCATAAACATTAAAATACAAAAGGTACAATTTAACCAAAAATCACTATAGGCTCACCTTACTGTTAAATTAGCTTTTATAGAGTCAATCTCATTTATGCAAACGATTTTATTAGTCTAGTCTTCGTCATGTCTTCCAATATTTAAAAAAAGTATATTTAAAATAGCCAAAAGTGAAGTTTATATTTTTTTAGAAAAACTAGTAGTTATTAATATTTAGAAGTATTTTTATAAAAACGAAAAATTACTTTTTTCGTCACAAATCTGTATGTTCCTATGTATAAAATAATATTAAATGAAAGCAAAAAAAAATTAGTAGCTTCACATTATAATTGTAAAAATTTCTCTGATAAAAAATGTATGTTCATAAAAAAGAACTCGACTTGAATTATTTTAACTTTCTTTTAACAATTTTTATTAGTAGATAAATATTATTTAAGTGGTATTCTTTAAGATTGGTCTTTGGTAAAATTAAATAAATTTTCTTCAATATATTGTGAATAACAATTTTAATGTAAAAAATTTGTTTAATAAATTTAAATATAGTTTTTAATAATGTATTGCATATAGATTTATTAAATTTACATATTTTCTATATCATTACAAATGTTTAATAAATTAATATCCCATAATTTAAAATTAATTTGTAATAAAATTTATGTTTGCAATATCAAAAACTTGAAACTAAATTTTATATATTTTAAATGAATATTAAAATATATTACAAAATAATCGGTTAAAATTTCAATAAAATAAAAGTAATAAAATTTGTGTATTTGTATTTAAACTTTTAGTTTTTTATACATTTAAAAATAAAAAAGTGTTGCTAGAAATCGTTTGTATCATTATAATCAATTTCGGAAAATTATTATGTGCTCAAGATTTTCTTAAATTTACGTTGATTAAAAATAAAAATACATAAAAAAATTTCGATTTTTTCAATAATATAATTAAAACTTTGAACTTTAATTTAAACTTCACTTCAGGGCATGAATATTGTGTACAATTAAAATTTAATATTTAATACACCGAGTTTCTAGTTATTACCAAAATATTTGGAATACAATATAAAATTTTATTTATTTCTATTGAAATTGTGTTATTCGATTATTTTCGATGATATACAGATATGAACAATTTTGTGATTTTTTAAATGTTAAGTTTTAAAAATATCAGAATATTTAAATATTCTTCGATCGAAGTAATAAGTAATTGTTTTAAAAACAATATACGATAAAACACATGAATTGAATTACTTTTTGAAAAAAGTACTCAAAGCTGTTCATATCTATTGTAAATAATAAAATCCTTTTTAAAAATTATCTCTGTTTCACGCTGCTGCATTGATATCACACCATAATGTGGACACAAAAGTAAGTTGGAGTTATCTTCTATTAATTCCTCGATTGATTATCTCGATGCCGATGAGGCAAAGTACCGACATAATAATGCTTTTTTAACGCCGTCGTCTAGCGACACAAATATGCAAGAAACGAGTTCCTGCAATGTGCATACAATAACGACGACGAACAAAATTTCTGACGCAGTGCTCCAGAAAAACCTGCAGAATAATTACAGTCCAACGTATTCCGATGATCAATTTTCACCCAATAGTGCCGCGAATACGTATGACGAACGCGAAAAACTTCTCTGGAGCATGGTATTCGATTCGATAAATTTCGGAGGTGAATCATCTTCGTCGTTGTTGAATCACACTAGCCGGATTTTTAGTCGCGTCGATAGTCCGATAGAGTTACCGAGTAGTGCGAGAGCACGAAATGAATTGTTAGCCTTCCAAGACACAACGGAGAGCGAATTAGCAACATTGTGCGACAACACTTTTAGCGAGGAAAGGGATGAAGATGATATACTTTCCATCGCTTACGAAGAAAGCTCTGAAGATTTAAACGAGTCTTTCATCATAAACAATACAGATTGCAAAAAGAATAATATATCGGATCGAATCAATGTCGAAGATTCAAGCGTAATGAAAAAAATAGTAAGTACGAGCGAGTGTCTTGAAAATGATAACAGCGAAAAGTTCAATTTCCAAGTAACCAAGTTTGAAAATAATTTAGAAATCGACGGTAAGTATTTGAAATCCTTGGTTAATTCGAAAAAAAGTACTAAGAAAATAGATGATGTTGAAAATATAAAATTGAACAAGGACGAAGAGTCAAAATCAGTTACGGTTGAGAACGAACCAAAAATTGAGATGAACAAATCGCTCGAAGAAAAAATTGAAAATGAACCACAAAAAGAAATTAAACTCTTCGATGATATAAGTTATGTCAAAAGATTAAGACTAATAATCAATAATAAACCAAAGGAAGATATTACGAACCAGCGACAACAGCTACAGGGAAGCCTCGATTCCATCAATTTAAACGAAGCCTCCGTAAGGCCAGCCGTTGAATCTATGTCGAAAAAGTCCAAAAGTTTCGAGTCGATAAAACGTAATGCATGTATGTTGTATAAAACAAGCGAAATTTCCTATGGGGAGTCCGATCAGAAAATTAAATCCGATAATGCAACGGACAAGTTTGGCCATCGAACCGATGATTACTGTACGACATGTTATGTAGCAACAACTAACGAACATCTTCGTTCGTCAAATTGTAGTTCACCGGAAGATGAAGATACAACGGAATGCGATATATGCAGTTCCTACAATCTACATGACTCTGATGAAATTTTAGGCTATAAGAATACTACGATCGTTCCGAGTTTGGATGAAAATGCAGAAGTATGCGAGATCTGTGGTGAACCAGCGATGACGGCTGATCTATCTGGAACTAATAATCCACAAGCAGCTATCGTAATTAACACTAGACCCCTACCATTGAGTTTGCCAAAGGCCAAGTCAACCATAGAGATCAGCAAAGGCTCTTATAAAATGTATTCGTTGGATGACGATCACTTTGAAATTGACAATTGCGGCTTGCAAGACTGTAAATTGCGTGCTTCCTTAGATATTTTCAACAAACCCGAACCTCTTTATGTTAACGTAATACCAAAGCATCGTCAGTTCATCTCTGAAACCGACAATAGTCAATATTCTAGATTTAAATCGGATCTCGATCTTTTTCCAAAATACGAGTACTACAATCGTGATTCTAATTTTAGCCACGACTTCAAATACACTGGATTCAAAGATGAAATTGCAATGGAAAAAGATACTATTGTAAGCGGAAATAAGCGCTTAAATAGAAATGGTTCGTACCCTAGGAAAAACGTAACCGATAGAACGCAAGAAAAGAGAAGGTATTCATCGGCAGATAATCTACAAAATAAAATGTTTTATAAGTCTAGTTGTGAAAAAATTTCTAAATCGAAGGAAAACAAATGCGCGATACCGATTAATAGTGTCAGACCATCTAGAATTACGAGGAATAAATCTTTAAGAAGATCAGCTGATAATGTTGGAAGATTTGAGTCCTCCGATGATAATTTAGATTTATTAGAAGAGAATACTGATACGGATGATAATGGAACAACTGAACCAGATAATAATAAATGTACCAAAGTGAATATAAGAGATAGCGATACTATCAAGATGATTCTAACGAAACATGGTATTAAAATTATTAGTCAAAAAGAAACTGTATTATAGGACGAGGATATGGGCAATGATATTAGCGAAATTATTTTGTAGTATTTGTGTTTCTGTTACAGGTTTATTATATACTGTTAATTTTGTGAAATAACTCGAGAAT
Organism: Dolichoris vasculosae; assembly: GCA_018907195.1. Taxonomy (NCBI): domain Eukaryota; kingdom Metazoa; phylum Arthropoda; class Insecta; order Hymenoptera; family Agaonidae; genus Dolichoris; species Dolichoris vasculosae. Next base: position 6,811,353 of record JACCHY010000003.1, read on the forward strand.
CTTAATTTAATTATTAAAATATATACTTTGATTAAAAACATTGATAATTTTTATAATGTATATTATTTCGAGTAACATTTCCATTTTAAATATTATTACCCTGTATTTTTATAGATAAAAATGTGATTTTTTTTTTAATTCATTAAAACTATAATTATAATTTAAATAATAACAATCGATTTTATACATAGAATTCGCCAATTCAATAAATAAAATACATATCTTAGATTTTTAATACCTAATATCTAGTATATATAGTATTGTTTGATAACAGTATTTATAATCTGATAATGACACTATTTAGAATTTGCATTCAAAATTCATGCACAATATTCTTAATATAGTTATATAATTATATAATAATTACAATTTTTTAAAAAGATCCGTGGTTAAAAAATTTTATGCGATATTTACGCTTTCAACCAATGTTTTCTTAAAATAATTGACTGGTAATTCGGATATTTTTTATGTAGCTGCCAATTAGTTATATATAATAACTAATAGTTATATACAGTGTGATGTATAATATTAAAGCATCTAAAGCAAGTTTTCTAGTAGTCTTCCTGAAAAATATATTATTCGCGAGTTTATTATTAAATAATATTTTATTTAAACTTTTATAATCCAATAAATTTTTTTTGACAATTCTGAAATGAATAATACACAATACTGTTATAAATTTAACAAATTATTAATTTTTAAAAAGGAATATATATTGTTATAATTTTAATAAATTTTACCACTGTTCAATCAATTAAATTTTTTATTGTCTTCGGTTATTTTACAAAATTAAATTATTGCACAATTAAATATAATACTTATAATCAAGTAAATTAAGAATTGCCCATATCGAATTATATATAATATATTAATTTAGTTCAAGCGTGAAAATCTAATACAGAACAAACAGCGACGAATTTTAATATTTTAAATTTTGAAAGTCTATTTTTTAACATTCGAATGCGAAAAGAGATTATATTCTACTGTACAGAGTGTCTATTATATAAATCATAGTTTTTATATTTCTTTAAAAGCACTTAGTAAATCTTATTATTTAAAATGCTGTAAATAAAGATTCTGTATGCTAAAACACAAATCTTTTTTTACGCAACTTATGTTTAACATGCTTTTTTTATCTATTTTTTATATTAAAAATAATTTTTGAAACTTAATAAATAAGCTACAAATAATTACTGAATAATTAAATTTTTATTCCGAATTTTTAAAGATTATTGAAAAGATTGAGATAATTACGTTAATCTTTATTTATAGTCAATAATTTTAAATACACAAAGTTGATGAGAAAAATGTTTTAGCATAATTTTTTTGAATTATTGAAATAATTCATTGATGTATATTCGTATAATAAAACTAAGTACATAATTTTTTTTATCGAATTGCTTATAACTAACAAATTTATTACTTAATTATTTTAAAGGCCTAGAAAAAAGTTAAAAGAAATTGGCATAGAAGTCTACAATGTTATAAAAAATGTATTAATGAATTTGTGCCAAGCATGACACTTGTCCAAACTTCAAACATTTTTTTAAAAAAATGAATAGCTTAAGAATAGTAACGGGAATCGAATAGTTTACATGACAATCGTGGACATATGTCAATATACGAGTCTTAGATAATTCATACTATACAAGTTATATATTAAATATACATTATTGATATACAATGAAGTTATCAAATGCGAAAGTATTTGCATTTGATCTAATGAAGTAAGTTTCGTAATTTAGATAAATTACAACAATTATTGCACGTTATTACGGAATGTATATGGTGTAGATAATTGTTTAAGTTATTGCTATGTAAGATGAATAGAATATAGGCAATTTATATATTTTTGTTCTAAACAAATTATCAACTATTGAATCATTAATCATAAAAAATTATAAATTAGAACATAAAAATATAAATTTGATTGTTTATATACATTAGAAGAAAACTATTGTTTGTTTTTATTAAAATCTTTCATATTTCTATAGAAAATATACGTGGCATTAAAATAAAATTAAGCATCAGTGCCAATATTATTATATCGAAAACATTTATACATATTAACATATTCATAAGTTAATTTACATATATTAAAACGATTACAACCGCGCCAAATTATAATAACCAAATAAATCTAAATTCGCTCTTCCCTGTCGCTGCATGAAAATTGCGATTGCTAATATTCTTATTTTCTAATATAATTACACGTAATCGTAAAAATACGTAACAAGAATTTTTTAACAAATTTATATTTAGCGAAATATTAGCTAATCGACGGCGTTTTATAGCAAACTGGCGTATGATTGATATTATATATACAATAACTGGTGCTTTTAGACCTAAACGACCTTTTCATCTTTTATGCTCTTGCAATTATTTATGAATGATTTGTATGCAATGTATCAATCATAAATAGATGTTTGTATTTTAATAGCTTATAAAAAATGATGAATGTCATAAATAATGAATCTTTATTGTATAATATAGTTTCAGTTTTTTCGTAGTTGTGTACAATAAAAAATTATATTAAATGTAGAAGGGATTTAAAAAGAAATGAGACCAATATAGCATATGAAAAGTCAAATGCTAATTAAACTTTAAATATGTTGCTTGTTATCATTTTTTTAATCTGTATTATAAATTTCTCAGAGTCTACTTTTTAAAACATTTTTTTATAAAGTATAGTACCTTCCTAAAATAAATTGGAAAAGTAACTCTTTGAAAATAAAAATCTAATGTTTCAAATAATAAAATATAAATAAATTGTTAATTATATCTACATATTTTATATATACATATATATTTTATATATACACAATCACTGAAAAATAATTAATTACTTAAAAACATACTTTATTATTATTAAAGATTCATTAAATATAATACGTACTATATTTATTTTACATACAAATTATTTACAAATCACTAGAATATTAAGTGTTTTTAAATAAATTCTATGTCAAGGGTAATATGGGTATACTGAAATAATAGAAATCTTTTAAAACTGATACATATTTATTACACTAGTTCCCATTTACACTTGCATGAAAGTAAATAGCGATTTAAAAATTTACAATTCTAAAGAAATTAATTTATATTTAGAACATTTTTAAGTTAACCTTTCTTATATGGTCTTTTTATTCTTTCAGTGTGTGTATGTAAACGTGTGTATGTAAACGTGTGTACCTGTCGTGGGTGCACAAGTGCATGTTTCCATATAATTCATTATAGATTAAGATTATAAAAATATTATAAATAATGGATCATAAATTAAATGATTTGAATTTGCAATTATTCGTAATATTTTTAATATTAATTTTTACAATAAGTCAAAGCTATTTTTGTTTAATCGTTTATAAATACGTTTGTAAAAAATGTCAAATAAATATCGATTCAAGAAAGTTGAGACAATTATAAATATTTTGAAATTTTATAAATGGATTTTCGATTAAATAAATAATAATTTTATAACATTATACAACTTTTATGTTTTAAAAAAAATTTTCTTACTTTTTATTATTTATTGCCTTACAATATAGTTATTAGTTATTATAATAATTTTTACATAATGTCGATAAATTAAAAATAATTTAACTACATGTATTAAGAGTGATATTTACGTTTTGAAAAAAAAAAAACAAGTATACTTTTGATTAAATGTACTTTATCCACGTTGCTTTTAACTATTTATGCATTGATTTTCATTACAATTAAATGTGATTATCTCAAATGTAAATATCCTTGAGAAGATTGTATTTCGTAATATTCAAAGTAAAACAAAGTTATCACCAACAGCTCAGTAAAACATTATGATATACTTGAAATTTATTCACAAAAGATATTTTTTTATTAACCTATATATAATTTATACACGGATCAAAAAAATATTCTTAAGTTAGAGATCGAATCTTTGCTTAAAAAAAGCATATCATATTTAGGTTAATAGAACGCGAATCACCTTTTGAAAATTATTTCCCTGAATCGCAACAATTCATTTAAGTTTCAAACATCTATTTTTTACTCGACTTTACCGCAAGGGACAAAATTTAATTTCAGTATACCCAATAATTGTGAAATCGCTATGCTGATTACATACTTATCGCATATGACACAAGTCGGGAACGAAGGTCGTGGTCATATGAACGCGCAGCCTCTCATAAAGCAAACGCGCTGTGTCGCATTGTTTTACAGGGCTCCAGAGCAAAAACAACAATTACCGAGAGATGTTTGAGCGTGTCATCGGATTTAGAGAAGCGCGTAAAGATCGAGGGGAGAGTCACGCCTTCGTTAACGATAAGAATGGTGACTCGACGCAGCAGATCGCTGACAAACGACACCGTAAGACGCGCAAAATTAAACTAACATCCGATGACTGCGTCGATTTTACCATTAAGATCAGAATTTAATGAGATTTCATGTTTTGTTACGCTTCTTTTTGGCTGTAATATTTATGACTATTTAGTTATCATTTTATTTGCGTACTGTATCCGATGTAAAAGAGACCAGTAATGGAAGCTGTTCTCGAATACTCTATTAAACTATGAATGACTAATGAGACGGTTGAGTCTTTGCAAAAAAATGCCGAAGCTAATACAAATCAATAATTAGATACTAAGAGAAAATTCGATTTATAATATATTTGCTATTTCTATAGATATATTGAAATTATGTATATCTGTATATTCATACTTTTCCTTGTGAATTATATATACAAGTGAATTTTTCATAGTATTATATTTTAGTGTTTCTTTTCTCAAAGAAAATTTTTTTAAATAAACTGTTTATATAAAAGATCGTAACTTGAGTAATCCAATTGCTACAGTGAAATACTGAATTATTAGTGTAAAAAATACTAAATACCTTATATAAAAAAAAATATATGAATAAGTGTTATTTTTTATTGCAAATTCGATAAAATTTGATATTATTTAAACTTTTTTTTGTAACAAAAACATACATGATGTATTCAAAATTTTTCAAATTTTAAATAATAGTTTGATATTTCATTTGAATTCCAGACAATTGCTTTTAAATTTTAATTTTTTTTAATCTTCGAAATATATTACAATTACTAGCTTATATAAAAAACACTTAAAATTCATAAAAATTGATTATTTTATAAATATTAGATTCTAGCAGACTTTTATAAAGTTTTATTGTAACAAATTGTTCAAATGACATATACATTTCTTGTAAAATAAGTTTTAAAAATTTAATATAATAAAGTGATGAGAATCATTTATTAGTTTTTTTCAATAAATATTTTATAAATAAATAATTAAATCTGCAATCTTGTATAATGAACAACTTTCGTTTAATCTAAAAAATTTTATAAGTAATTTAACCAATCATGATTCATGCAAAAAAAATTATGTAAAATTTACTTGTAAAATTATGAGCCATTAAATATTAAATCGATTAATCCAGTAATTTCTCATTCGAATTTTTATAAAAGAAATGTATTAATTTTGTACATAAAAATAATTAATGCATTGAAAAGGAAATACCTTCCTTCATATTTTATGTATTAAATACCAATGTAATGGAATTAACTCGAATTTGTGAGATAAATAAAAGTTCCTGATTCATTTAGAAACATTTATGTGAATTGAACATTTTTATCGGGTAATCAAACTAGATTCATATTTTCGAAGTAAAATATTTTTCAATTTTTAGATTTCACTATAAATAAATAATTTATTTTTAAAAAAAATCAATCAATAAAATTAATTGTTATAAAAGAATGTTCTATTATGTAGTACAAATAAATAATAATAAAATATTCATATTAAAAGTAAAAATAATCGTGAAAATATTAACATTTGTTTTATTTTTAGAATGATGAAAATAATTGAAATACAATGCGCTATATAATATATTTAATATTTTGATAAAAAATGAACTCAAGAAATAGCGATCATAATTGGTCTTTTTACATTATTATAATTTTTCAGAACCTATATTGAAGTAGTCACATTTAAGTAGCTTTTTCTATATAATTTATATAATGCATTTATACATATGAATATCTTTACATAAAATAATTTCATGTTATAGAATAGTGTCAAATTAAATTTTGCCATAATTATGAAAAATATTTCACGATTTTTATGTAATTTAAATGTATATTCTCTATATTCATTGTAATTTGCTAAAAAGCAAAACACTTTCATCTAAAATTTTCATTATTATTTTTGACTATTATCATTGGTAAATTGAAATTCTAATAACTAATTAAAAATTAAAGTTTCATGTAAATTTATCAAATTATTCTTAAAAATTAGCATTTGGAAAAAATTTAGCATTAGTAATGTTTTTAAGATACGTTATATTAAAACTTATTTCAAAAATTATTTCGTTTTTTATTTTTTTTTACTAATCATTCATCAATCTATAGACTATTATTATTAAATAATTTTTTTTTAATAAACTTGCCATAAATTAATTAATATGGCTTATGTATTATATCGTAAATAGATGTCATATATTTCCGAATTTGCATTCTAATCGAATATTCTCTCTATAATACTACATTAATTTATATTTTTGCATTGATACATTTATATACATATTATCTTTATATATTTATATTTATGTTCAATAAAAACAAACTAATGCTGACTGAGTGAAATAAAATTTAAAGATGATCGATTTTTATTATATTCGAATCTTTGTTCCATAATAATTAATATTTTTAAATTCATATTGTTCAGTAACCTATAGTTTACATGTTGTATATGTTTGTAATATACTAAATAAAATAAAGTAATTAAACTTACGGATAATAATATATTTATAATATAAGAATATTATTTAATTCAATGTAAACACAAAAAATGATATTAAATAAAAATCAGAACATTTATAATGCGAATATAGTATTTATTTTTTCCATTTTCATTGTTTTTCCTAATCCTTAATAATATGAAATTAATTAACTATTTACGAAATTTTATTTGAAATATAATAAAATGGATAAATTTTTAAATATTAAATTTTTATAATTGCAATATATAAAAAATTTCTATTTTAATTGTTATTTCCCAATGTAATTAATACAATATATATATATATATAATACTATACTATATTTATATTTTTTTTTATTAGTTTATAGAAGATATAAATCGTATTACTGGTAAACGAAACAGATAGAAAAAAGATAGAAATAGTATTGTGTATTACAATTTAAAAAGAATAGTATTTTCGTACTCAAATTCACTAAACGAATAGTTTTATTTATGCCATACAATAATTTTATCAAAAAAATAAGACGAAATAAAATATATATATTAGCAGACGAATACTCAATTAATAAAATTTTTATAGTAACTAATGTTTAGTTTGAAGAGATTGTAATATTCTACAATTTATATTTATCAGTGTTATTCTCGTGTATGACTTACAAACGAGCTGTCTTTCCAACTTGGGCAACTTACTATGTAAAAAAAGATACAAAACTACAAGACAAAAGGCCGATCGATAATCTTAAGTTATTGATGCACTTACACAAAACATAGCGTTTTAGGTCTAATACTTTATTTTTGAAAATTACAAGATTATCATTTTTAATGAAAAAAAATTCAAAATTCATAATTTTAATTAAAAAATAATTAATGTTGCTATAAAATTTTCAATGCATATAATTTACATCGATAAAAATAAAATGACTGTTGGCATTTGTAAGAAATAAATACATTTTTGAGGAAATAAGTAAAAAGGTAAAAAGTTTCCAAAGAAATATTTCAATCATATCTTCATAATCATTTATTTATGTACACACTCTACAATTGAATTTATAAAGTCGATTGAAATAAACATTGCAATTCTATAATTATAAACTGCTATATACTAATATAAAATGTTACTTATAATATAAAAATAATTATGTTAATAACAATAAGCATTACATGATTTGTTAAGTAAATTATAATTGAATATAATACAGATAACTTATTTTTTTAATATACACATTTTTTATTTTAATATCTAAATATTACATAAATCACAGTATTAGTGGATCTTATTTTTATTATATTCAACGATAATTTTGTTGTGAACGTTAATTTTTTCATTATTAGATCAGACTTTATGTAGCAAACCAAATAAAGTATAATAAAAAAATAATGAAAAGCACATTCTTATATTATTAATTGAGATATTGCAAATCATTTTCTGTGAAATAACTAAGGATCTTTTGATTAGCTATATGGAATGGATCATTAAAGTTAAAGATTTCGCTGAGCGTATTAGCCGCATTCTTCAACAAATCCTGTTTTTTCACTGTATCATAAAAGCGATTAGCGGTTAGAGAAAAGTATATAGGAAATTTAGCTTTTTCACGCTCCAACAGCTTAAATTCGGCAATTAATTCATCATTCCTCGCATAGCCAGAAATAACGTGCCTGGGTTCAGCGAGTATATCGAAAAGCGTGATCTCGTTGTATATGCATTTCTTCTTCATCTCCTCCAGTTCTGCTATACACGCTTTAAAATGAGCATTAAATTTAACATTGTTCTTAATCAACCACCAATCGCCATCGTCTAATGTTACGTTTAGGCACTTCAACTTGGCCATATGCTGCAATAAAACGTTGCTCAGACGCAGGTTTCCGTGCTCGAGGACCACTTCCAGGACACTCTGACCATTGTCCGTTCTCTCGTGAACATTCGCTCCGTACTCCAATAATAATTGTACCGAGTTAAGTTGCTGCATCCTTGCAGCCAGATATAACGCGCTTCTACCCTCGTTGCACGTGAGTTGAACGTTTGCTCCGTGGTTAATCAGTATACGACTGCCCTCGAAATTCCCAGATTCGGCGGCATAGTGTAGAGCACTGAATCCACAGATATTTTGCATGTTGATGTCGAAGCCCTTGGCCAGAATATATTCCAACACGTCAGGGTGTTCATTTTCCGCAACGAAGTGCAACGATGTCTCGCCTTTAATGTTCGACACATTGACGTCCGCCCCGTTGTCCAGGAATAATTGTATGAGCTGACGATCGTTTTTCTTCAGAGCGAAGTGAAAGGGTGTCGTATCATCGATATTCCGGGCGTTACAATCCGCGCCCTTGGCCAAGAGGAATTCGACGATCGCGTAAGTGTCGGAGGTGTTGCCAAATGCAGCCCAATGTAGGGGTGTATCACCTTCCAAGGTTCTGATGGATATGTCGGCCTTGTACTCGACCAGTAATCGCACTTGATGAATATTACCCTCGTACACGGCCTCGTGTAGAACTGCGAAACCGTCGGAGTCTTGTTTGTTAACGTCAGCCCCTCGCATTATCATAACACGGGTTAACTCGGGATTACGTAGCCATACACCAAAATGCAGAGGTGACGTCCCGTCGGTATTTAAGGCTTTCACGTCGGCACCTGCATCCAGTAGAATTTTCACAATAGCTTCGTTCCTTGTTCTCGATGCCAAACAAAGGATGCTAAAAGCAAGAAGGAACGTGCAATGTTACAATTAATTATATTGGCAGGTCAGTTGGTAAATTCTTGGTAAAACCCATAAACCCATTAAAAATTTTAATGGGATTTTTCGTAGAAATCATTCTAATGTGGCTTAGTATTAATTTAACTCATATATTACTCTTAAAATGTTATTGCATTTTTAAAATTTCATAATTTTGAGAATAATTTTGAGAATAATTTTACATTATTGGAGTTTATAAATTTTAATTTCTTAAGCGATAATAATAACTCTACTTTCAATATGCATTATATGAAATGTATATTTCAACTTAGTGAAATATTTCATAAAATCTTAAAATGCTAATAAAATTAAAAAAAGTCGAAGTTATTGTAGTTTTGAACTATTTCAATTATATTTAACAATCTAATATAAAAAAATTCTGAAATTAACTTTAAAGGAAATGGTATTATTTGAATAAAACATTGTTAATGTAGACATCGATTAAACGATAGCCGTTCGATTTTAAATTAATTATTTTGTACCGAAAACTGGTTGTACTTTTTTAATATATTAATTCTCATTTTCTGACATAAAGTTATTTTTAGTATTTGAGAAAACGTATCACAAAAAAAAAAAAAAAACGATGTATTAAAAAATTCGTTGCCTTTAAATAGAAATACTTAAATAAGGATACTTAAAAAAGTTTTCATTATAATCTTAAGAATATTTAAAATTGGAGTATTGAAATTGGATGAAATTGCATGAAATTTTATTCTCAAGAAAATAAAGGTATACAACTTTCGTACGTTTGAGTTTTTAAAAACAATAAATTTTTAAAATTGAATAAGTCGTATCGTACCTGTGGTCCAGAAACAGTCGGTTGATATCGGTGCCTTTCAAAACCAGAATCCGTACTATATCCGTCAAACCCGCATTCACCGCGAGATGCAAAGGCGTGTTACCGTTGCGATCCGTGACATTGGGATCGGCACCGGCGTCCAACAGCAGTTCGACGGATTTGGGGTTCCGTGCCCCGACGGCGATATGCAACGGCCTCTGGCCCAGGTAATTGAGAGCGTCGACGTCCGCTCCGGCGTCGACGAGACACCCGATGAGTCCAGGTTTGTCGAAATCAGCGCAGGTGAGGGGAGTCTCCCCCCGGTCGTTCCTCGCCTTCACATCGTAGCCCATTTCCAAGAGGTCTTTGGTCAGGGATTCGTTACCAACGCACGAGTGCACGTGCAAAAGGCTACTGCCCTGGGAATCACGCCATTCGACCATTGAAGGTAAAGCAACGAAATTCTGTGGATTCAATAAATTACTTGTATTATTAATTGTGCTGTCAAAAGATTGCACTAAATATAAACTGTATGTTTTATTGGTGAAAACAAGAGTTGATCTTTTTATCATAGCGTTATTTTTTTAATATATTAGTCCGATATTTGCGGTAAGAACAAAATTTGAATAATTAATGCGTGTAAATCATATTCATTGAAGGATTCTAATCGACTATTTATACATAAAATAAAGCAATACGATGACAATACTCACTACAAATTAATCAAATTTTTTTTCAATTGTGTTAATTAAAATTAAAATTGTTATTTTAATTTAACGTAAGAATTAAAACGCGTTAAGTAGATAAATTAAGTAAAGTAGAATAATGTTTATGAATTTTTATTAAAAATTTACGAGTATCGTTATAAATTAAGAATAAATTATTTTATGATATATGAAACAATCAAATCTTCTAATTTACTTGGTTCGAATGTACTTTTCAGTTACATTAAAGCAATAAAGAAATATATCTAAATATCAGTATAGAGATGTAATGTATACGTACCATTATAAATAATACTGGATAAGCTGCGAGCACTTAAGTAATTTATTCCTTACTCGATAGATCAGCTCTCGGGACTGGTAAAAATTAGACTGCCCAAAATCAACCTTTACCGAAGATTTTATCTTGGAGCGAATTCGCTTCATGACAGTAGAGGGGGATGATGACCATTTTGTCAAACCCTTTAGATTATCCTTATTCCACCCACTCCTTCATATAACCCGTTCACTTTGACCAGGTAGTCATTTCCAAAAAGGGACTGGTAATTAAATTGGATTAATTTATATTCTATAGTTAGAACATTCATATGCGATATTAATATCTTCTTAGAATCAGAATTAGATAATTACTTAAAAACAAGAATTATACATTCTACATATGTAACTAAACAATGTATTCATTGTATTCTTTAAATTAGTTTTTGAAACTAATAATGTTTCTCGAAAATATATATTTAAATAAAATTATAGTTTTCTTTATAATCTTAATGTGTTTATCAATTTAGTTAATAATAGCAATAATTTATAAATAAATGTCAATAAAATAAAGATAAAATGATATTTTATATAAAGAATAATTAATTTAAAAATAAAATTAAAACGTTTAATAGTTGTATACGGCATCGATTTGAATACAAATTCTCATCATAAATTATAAATCATTCGTGCGTAATTATAAATAGAGTTGTTCTCGTAAATACGACTATTTATTCATACGTAATGCATCTGATTCGCCAAATTTTACATCATTAGGATGATGCTTAAGTTAATAAAGCATGAACCTTTCCATAAATATGTTATATTGGTTTATAAATTATATCTCTTCATTTGATATATTTCTATTTTCGATTTCTTTGTTAATTTTGAAGTCGTTAGAAAAGTACCTTAATGTAACATGCACGGATATGAATAATGCCATAGACTTTTATCAATACCGTAAAGTTTACATTGCAGTTTCTTAATTACATGATTTTACATTTTAATTTTAATATATTTAATAAGTATCAAATATTAGTATTATTTAAAAAACACGATTATTTGTAACATTAGAATTACATTACTTATAATAAACATTCTTTTTATTAAAGTTATGTTTCTAATTCAACAGTTTCTGTAACATTTATTACTCAAAATTTCAGTGTTTTTAATTTCTAAACAAATTATTATAATTGACTAAATGTTATGAATATTATAATTTAAACAATTTTTAGTTTTTATATTTAAATTTTTCAAAATATTGTCGAATGTATATTAATTTAAACAGTATTTTCATAGCTTAATCGATTAAATTAAACACAAAAATAATTCAAGATTTAAATATTGAAAAGATTGTGTTATAGAAAGTTTTGTTTTATTTTCTATTTTGTCAATTACTTTGAATGTATTACTATAAAGTTCATCTTTTATTTAAAAATATAGTATTAGAATTTAATTGTTGCGTTCTGCTCAAATTATAATGTGTAATAGAACACGCACACGATGGTTATTAAAAAATAAATAAAAACGAATGTAAATTAAAAAGAATTTTATTTTTGTAAAATGTATGTACAAAATAATAAAAACATCATTTATACGATTATATATCAACTTATCGCAAGATTGGGTACATCATCTTCGCGCAAGTAGTGTAAAATTTTTCGAATAACTAAATGATTTGGATTTTGAATTGGTAACGTACGACTTAATAATATCGCTGCAGCTTTTAGAAAATAACATCTTTCCATTCCCTCGTATGTTCTACTCTTCAAAGCTAGTTTATAAATTTTAAATTCATTTGCGTAACTATTGTGCTTAAAACATTTGGTTATACTCTCATTTCTTGCATAACCAGCTATTGCATCTGCACTGCTGTTAAGTATTTTGAAATAAGATAAATTATTATAAATCATGTGATTCTTCATTTTTTGTAGCTCGTTTGTGCAATTTTGAAAATGAATGTTCAGCTCTGACTTTTTTTCAATCAGCAAAGTGTTATATTTATTCAATTTAATGCCGTTCGCTTCTTTATTAGCCAAATGCTCGATAATGATATTGACGACTGCTCGGCATTTTCTTTTAAACGCTACGTACAGAATCATATCGCGCATTTGGCTTCCTGTATCGACATCAGCTCCAAGATCCAAAAGCATCCGAAGTGCCGCCTTGTGTCCGTTCAACGCCGCGATGTACACCGGTGTTCTGTTATTGAAATCCTTGGCGTTGACATTTGCTCCTCTGTTCGCTAATTCGCGGATTGTACCAACTCTTCCTGCTCCTGCAGCAACGTGTAACGCCGTGAGACCATGGATACACGTTATATCCGTGGACAAGTTACATATTAGAAGTAACTTCATTACATTGGGGTCTTCGTTGGCTGCTGCCCAGTGCAAAATGTTTTCTCCAAAGTAATTTCGGACGATAATGTTGGAATTGTACGAGAGAAATATTTGTATGTCCTCGATTGTGCCATTCTTCAAAATGAAATGAAACGGTGTAGAGCCATCGATATTTGGTTCGTTTATGTTCGCACCCGCATCGAGAAGAACCTTCATTATGCTTTTCGACGTTCTCGGACAGTTGTGAATTATTGACCAATGCAACGGTGTATTTCCCTTAAAAAATCGAACGATATCGTGTGATTCTTTTATAGTTTTGTTTTATAGATATTTTATATCGACAAAGTGGATAAAAAACGGTTGAAAGAATTTCGTATAAAGTATATAAATTTTCACCTCAAAGGTCTTGGCTGCGATATTCGCACCGTGTTCAAGCAGCAAGAGGATTTGTGATTTGTTACAGCACGCGACGGCATCGTGTAAGGGTGTGAATCCATCGTTATCAGCAGCATTGACATTCGCGCCTCTTTTGATAATCTCCCGTAGGATCTCTTCGTTCTCCATACATAAAACTTCGTGGATTAATGTCCTACCACTGTTATTCAGATAAGAAATATCCATCGCTCCGGCATCCAGAAGAAGTTTCGTTATCTTTTGGTTGCCGTTTTTTACAGCCAGACTCAGAGGCGTGTCGTGATTTTTAGACAGATCAACGTTGATACCGCGTTCGATGAGAAGCTGCGTTACGTCCTCGTTATCAAAGCTTACGCACATGTGCAAAGCCGTGCGTCCAAAATCATCCAATACATTCAAACTTGCATTGGCATCGAGAAGAAGTTTTACGACTTCGGGATCGCCGTTAATTGACGCTAAATGCAAGGCTGTATATCCGTCCCAACTAATGAGAAAAATTGCCTTAGTTTTTAAAATTTTTTTAAATTTTATATTTAAGAATGCAAATTTTTGTATCGATCCTATGCACTGCCATTATTTTTTACTCTACAATAATTTTATGTATTTAATAAAAAATACGTTTTGATTAATTATTAATAACATGAAAATGAGAACAAATTTTACTATTTTACAAAGAACATTATATTTGAAATCCATTACTAATTCGATAATTCATTTCACTTTGTGTAAAAACGTAACGATATTACAATTAAAAAATTGTGAAGCATAATATAATTTAAACTTTACAACATGATCAAATTCCGTTATTAAATATTCTATGTCGAATGTTACGGTTTAAGTTCCCTTTTTTTATTAATTGTAACATTTAAATACGTAAAAATGTAAAATAAAATTGTAATTTATTTTAAAAAATCACTTTTATAAAATAAATATTGCATCCGCAACATAACTATATTTATCAAAATTAAATATATAATATATACCTTCTTATATCAACGTCAGCACCAAGTTCTAGAAGAGTTTTGACGATCTTAGAGTTTGATAAAGCAGCCACCATAAGTGCACTATCACCGTAGTGATTTGTATCATTTATATTAAAACCGGCGATTATCATTTGCCTGACAATATTTTCATTACAATTAGTTGCTGCAATGAGCAATATATTATTGTTATTTTCGTCACGGTACTCAAGGATCGAATTATCCAGTAGTAAATCGTGCATAGATTGCACATAACCATGCCTTAAAAGATTGCACAAATATTCCCAGTTCGACTGTAGATAAAAAAAAAACGAAAATTATTATAGATTTACATAAATAATTAAGCTAGTTATTAATTTTTATTTCATTCTTTGTTTTACAAAAATTAATTATTCGATTTATTAATTAAAATAAAATAATTGATTACTTAATAAAAAAAATAGCTTTAAAAAATTATTATATTTATCTTTAATCGTGTACATTTTAAATCAATTTTTTTTAAATACTAAAATTAATAATTAAAATTTTAATGTTGTAATAATATTCACCATATTTCTTTCAGTTGATACACAAATTTTGTAGATTGAGAAGGTAAAATATATACTTAAGAGAATTTTAAGAATTATAATTATAGAATTAAAGATTGATTGTTATATAATCTGAACAAGTTCGTTACCTGTTACATACTGTGTCGAGAAAAATTTGAACTTGACAAATTGCATTATCCCTTCTACAAGACCTTCAAAAAATTTGGAGAATTACTATTTCTATTCATTAATTTTTATATTGGATTTCTTGGTAATTTTCAGTTTTCTAATTCGACTGGAATTATAATTATTGAAACACTTATTTGTTTTGGTAATTTAAGATAATGAGAGTCTCATATATTTTCATACTATAATATAACTGTAATTATCTATATTCTTAAATAATTTTAGTTATTATAAGTATGATAATTAATATACAATTAGATATAAGATTTATTTTATGACAACAAAAGGGAATAAGGATCAAAAAATCTTATATACATTTATTAAAAATTTGTTTATTGAAATGTTTTCTTATAAATAAATTATATACATATTTTTTGTTTATACAATGCAGAATAATATTCTGTTTCACTATAAATTATTTTAATCGACCTATTAAATTAAAAAGAATTCATGTTTTACAATTTTGTAAAAGAAGATAAAGTATTAAAAAATAATGCGTATTTCCAAATTTCAAAAATTACATGATAATATTATTTCATTACATATTATTAATTTTCTGACTAGAGATGCATTAAAAAAGTACATTATTTTTGTTCTTACCATTTTCTATAATTATTTGAAAGAAATTAACAATAAAACATACTTTGTAGTACGTAATAAAGATAGCGTTAGTGTAACAAAATAATTATAAAAAATTGTTGTATCTTAAAATTAAGCATCAATAAAAATTGGCCTTATCGATAGTCTTTCTTTAATTATTGTTATAAATTATTGTTCTCTGAATTTTTAGTTCCTTTTTTAAGTAATTTTTTTCATATACTTGCTCAATGTTTTTAAATTAAAAAATGAAATAAAATAGTGATTATTATTAAAACTTTCTTCAAAAAGACCGTTAAAAAAGTCAATTTTTATCAAATAATTTGAACACATGCCAGAGACTGAGTACTATAAAAAAACACAGTTGAAAACGATGATTTAAAGTTATAAAGATACAATGATTGTCAAATATTTACCTATATATAATATAAAATTATTTGTCTAATCAAATAAGACTTTACTTTGTAGAGCTAACTTTGATTTAAAATTAAATTTCCATCACCTCTAAGAGGCTAAAAATTATATAATATTTTACAACATAATAACCCTGTTTAGAAATAGTAATCACGAGTTTTCGAAGATAATTGGCAAGACTATATTTCATATTAAATTATTTTTCTTGGTGAATCGATAATTTTACGAACATGTTATTCCTTGATTTTCAAGTTAGTAAATTAGAATAAAATCTATTTTTCATAAGTGAATTTTAGAGATGGCATTTCATTTAACTATACAATAAAATAATATTTAAATTGCATTTTTGCTCTATAAATAAATCCATATTATTATTATCACATAAATTTAATATTTACCAACTTTTATCTATAATTAAAATAGAAACAATTTCATCCGATAATATAACATGATTTAATGGTTAAAAAAGTGTACTAATCCGTTAAACGAATATTTAATGTATTCGACAAGAAAAATAATTTAATTTTTGTTTCATTACACGATAACATATTCAAATACAAAACTCATGAACAGCCCAAATAATGTTCATCTCTCTCTCTCTCTCTCTCTCTCTCTCTCTCTCTCTCTCTCTCTCTCTCTCTCTCTCTCTCTCTCTCTCTCTCTCTCTCTCTCTCTCTCTCTCTCTCTCTCTCTCTCACACTCACTCACTCTCACTCTGTCTCTCACTAAATTTCCGGAAGCATTAAATCTCTTTAAATAATAATTACTGTCACTTAAATTTTAGTATAAACAACCCATTCTACTAAAGATTGTTTTCAATATGTATAGTTGGATGTCAGCTTTCTAATAAGACTACATGTATTTCTAATGCTAACGATAATTTATTTAGTATTCAATTCCAAATAAATCTATCACCAAATTAAAATTATTGATTCTTCTCTATGTTACTTAAAGTGGTAGTATTTGTTTCCTCCGAATTATATTTTTCTAACAAAATAACTACAACCTCTCCAATTAATCGTATAGCATCAGCTATGTATTAGTAAAACAAGATAAAAAAAATTCATTATGAATTTTAGCAACAGTATTTTTGCTCCAAGAAATTCGTAAAATAAAAGCGGCAATTTGATTGCCAACATCGACTGAAATCCATTTGCAGTCGTATTTATACTAAGTTATACAGACTTGTTCCTAAGACCAACGAGACAACAAATAACAAAAGCTAGTATCCAACCGAACGCGATCAAGAATCCGTTGTAAACCTCGAAATTGGTTATCGAGTAACCTCTTGCAAGAATATTCCGTAGCGCGATACTTGGTAACGTTGTCGGTAAGGTCATGCTCATGTATCGAAGAATCGTCGGCATTCCTTCTATCGGCCAAATTGCTCCTACGCACGTCAATTAAAATTTTAGTTATCGAATGAAGATTTTATGCATTTTTTAATAAAATAAAATTTTTTTTTTACGAATGAATGATCGAAAGATAATTAAATTTTCGGCATTCCTATAGTTATGCAAAATTTATTAAGGAAATAGAGTTTTATTATTATTATTTTATTATTTTTACTTATTATAACTATATTTGCAAAAATAAAAAAAATGATTTAAAAATTTACAATATTATTAAGCATTATTCATTTAAAAAATCAAAAAATATTGTAAACTGATAGCGATTAATCGTTAAAGCGACAATCACAAATACCGTTGGTTGTATAGTATATATTATCTTACCGCATAGTAAAATGATGGGATAAAAACTTCCAGTTGAAATAAAATTGGCCACTGTGTGATTCGTACACAAAACAGAAATAAGAAAGCCTAAAAATTAATTCAAGTTTAGTTTTTGAATCTTTATAAATTTTCTTGTCTGTGAATACTACTATTTTTCTACCATAACACATTCCGCATATTCCAATTAGAAGTATTAAAATAATAACAGCGGCAAAAGATCCTTTACAGGGAAGCTGAAATTGCAGAAAACTTATAGACACAATCACGGCTACTTGAATAACTATCATCATAAACTGTGTCAAGATGTGGGAGAATAATATTTCCGCCGTTGTGACTCCTGTAAAGAAAGTTATTATAATTTTATACGTTTCATTATTATAAATGTGATCAAATTAATAAATAATTTTATTAATTTTTATATACACGTAAATTTTATGTACGTATTGAAATTTACATATTGAATTATGTGTTATTATATTTAATAAAAATACAAAATATTTATGATTTAATAAAGATAAAATTTTCAATCCAATATAAAAAATAATTTTTTGTTTTCGTTTTACTTTTAATTCGTTTTAAAAAACTTACTTTCACAAAAGCAATTTTATTTTTCTAATATAAACGTCGCTTAAAATTAATTTTAAGACAATTTATAAATATATGAATTAGATACGGGTTTTCAAAAAATTGCACGTCTACGATTGTAAAATTCAAAGAATATTTAATCCCATTACAAATAGTTTGCAGTACACTATGAAATAATTGTTCACGTCAGAAATGCACCGTTCGGTGAGAAGATTAAACGTGTGCTGTTCTATGCGTTCCATTTCACCCGACTAACTAACGGTACATTATACCTTCTCCATTTATCGGCATTTACATTGTGAAAAATTATTTTTGTTGCTTCTAACAAATGTAAGAATCTATTTATAATATTTTGATTTACGATGTATCAATTAGTAACAAAATTTCGTATCAACTCTTTCAGTAGTATTTTGAATTTGGTAATTAAAACGATGATTTTCATCAGTAATGTATTTTAAGTAAATATAAATATATGAAAAAAGTGTTATAATTTCTACTAAAAATAATAAATTAATTTAATACAAAATATTTATTAAATAAAAATGAAAAAAAATCTTTATATATTCAAAATATAATTCAAAAGTTTAAAAAATTATTTATTTAAAATATTATTTATAAATTTAAACATTTACATATGTATCAATATTCTAAAATAAAAAATTTTTATAAAATATATTTGTTATTATCCATATGGTGCGATTGAAATTATTTTCATTTTCTAATTTACTGTTCTACTTTAATGAAAATCAAGACAAAAATTCAATCTTTTAATTGTAAATTTTAAATAATACTAATGTATGTTTAATTATCGTGTTTCTTTAAAAGTACTTATCTATTATTAAAGCTACACTTGTTATAAATTTTCGAATAATTATCGCATTAAAATCGTAGACGTTTTAATAATAAGTTTATTCTTCCTTAGATTATAATTCTTGACTATAAATATAATGCAACTCATAATACAAAAACTTAAATGGCAATCACAAATATAAATTAGCGGTATTCAAGGGAAACTGCTGAAGTGCATACTCCATTGAGACTCGTAAAGTAAATTCAATAAGGAAGTGGTAAAAGAATTTGTTTTACGCGGTTAAGAATGAGGCGAACCTCCACGGAGATCCACACGACTCGCATACTAATAACAGATTCTCGTAATTTAGAGACTCATTGTTCTCCATAACAAGTTTAGAGCGATTTACGATTGCTTTTTTCTTCTTTTAAAGATATTTCTATTTAACTGTATGACAGTGCGAGTTGTGGGATCTTTAAAAAATGTTATATGTATTTTATAAAAATATATATGATTTCAAAAGTTACACATATTATTTACGATCTTAGAAAATATGCCTACTTTTATTAAAACATTTATTATCATTTTGAATTTGATATTGTTTTGCAAAAAATTTACTTAATCAATATCGACAACCAACATAATATCGTACAAAAAAAAATAACTTTTCAAAATGCTTAAAGTATCACATTAATTTAAATTAATCGTGCTATAATTTCATTTTATAATTTCTTATTATACATCTACAATAATGTATGCAGATTGGATAATATGTATACATTAACTATATTTTATGTAAAATATAAATAATGAAGATTAAGTCTAAAAATATTCTCATTATGAATAGAACAAAAAAGTATAATTTAAAGTAAGAAAAATAATTGATTACGTAACCATTATTACCAGAATTTCATCATAGCAATGTCATCATAAGAAATGTTAAGAAAGTTTCTAATATAAATGTAAATATTTTGGTATCATATTAAAAAGATAAAGTAAAAAGAAAATCAGATAAAAATTATATTTAGTGATTATACTTTATACATTTATAAAAACTACTAAAAGTTTGGTTATTATCATCTAATTTTTAATTCAGCATTCATGAAACAATTATACTACCCGTTGTTTTATAAGAATATAAATTTAATATGCAAAAAATGTTTTAAAAATTGATTAGTTATAAAAGTTTATGAGCAAAAAAGATACTATCTTAATATGTAAAGGAAATTACGTAAATGAGATCAAAGAATTTTGTAGTTTATTAAATATAATGAAAAAAATTGAAATTCTATCAATTATTTAAAAATTAATATGCAATTGTAGCATAAAATTAAGAAAAAATAGAATTTCTTGTAGATTAAAACCAACATAAGATATCATAACGAGTAAAAGTAAAGTAAAAGAAATATAATAAAAGGAACATAAAAAGAGAATAATATCGACAACATAGTGAATAATAAAATTACCGAAAATATTGAATAATTCAACAAAATTTACCACTTATGTATCAAATATAATTAAATTTGAAAAAACTAAATAATATAAAATGTAATTAAATTTTAACAATAAAAATTATTCAAAATCTAGAATCCTTGATATTAATTTTTCAATTGAAAACTATTAATAAATATTTAATGATTTCAAAGAACGATAAAAAGTTTTTAAAATTCACATTAATATTTTATATAACGTTTAATAACATTGATTATCTATGCAGGCACGCAAAAACACATACTCACTCCATAAAAAGGTGAATTTTATTTACCTTGTACAAGACTACGATCCCAAACACCTTCAGCACGGTCAGCAATAATGATAGAAGATGAAACGGCTGTTGCCAAAAAAAAAGCAATTCTGTAAATAAAAATAGTTAATTCATGATTACCTTATACATGAAAGTTTGAGCCATTCATTTTTTATCGTTGATAATTAACTTACGTTATCATAAAACCTGGCGCTACAAAATCTGTATAGGTTTGATTTAATTTTCCAAAAACTGGCTTTTCGAACTGTAAATAATTTATTGTATAACTACAAATTTTTGTTATAAAACTTATATTATTTATGAGTCAAAGTAGCAAACATACATGTATTGGTATATTAGAGAACTTTTTTGATATATTGCAATCGGACAGTATATCTTCATGAATTTTGATGAATCGTTCGAACAGAGCCTTTTCTAGATATAACCCAATTTGTCGGTCTGTAAATAACAAATTTTTTGTTTCTATCAAAGTTTTTATTTTAACTTTGATAATACTTGTATATACTATCACGTATCTGACGTAGCACAAAGTATTAAATTTACTGCTATGATTATTGCGTGAGAACGCTTAAAGCAAAAAGTAGATTGGTATCGGTAACTAAGTTAAAAAAGGGAGATCAATGATGAAAATGAAAGATTTTGAATTCATGTTCTGAACTTCACGATAATATTTTTCGAGTCTTTGACTAAAATATTTAAAACGTTAGCAATGCGTAACGATGCGTAAACTGATTTTCTCAAAAGTATTTCACAAATAAAAAACGTGTATGTATTTGGTTCACCAAAGACCTCTTGTACAAAATATTATTTCGGTCACTTTTTATTATTTAAAAAATTATTAATTTTGTTTTTTTTATTATAATTGTATTTTGAAATGAATCCATAAATATTCCATAATATATTTCATATTATAATAATAAACGATATTTCGAAAAAAATTTGGAAAAAATTTTGGATTAATAGTTTTAGTATTAATACGTAGTTTCTAAAGAAATAAAAAATATATTAAGGAATATCCGTTTTAATTTTTTTTTATTTAATGTTTAAAAATATTAAGTATGCCAATTTCAAAAAATTTGTTTTAAGTATAAATTTTCAATTATTGTTGCTTATTTCATTTCAGTCAGTCAAACTTTTAATTTATTTCAGGTACATTTGATCAAAATAAGATAATTGTATCTTATTGTATCACACATTTAATATATATATATATATATATATATATATATAATTTAAAAAATGGTTTTAGTTAAGTAAACCGTTTCTGTTATTTCTACATTTAAATTAATTTTAATTCACGAGTGACGTTAATAAAAAAAACGCTCGCACTCTTATCTTTTGGTTCTAGATAAATGAATCGTGATTTGCAACACATAAGCTGGATATCTATTTTGAAAAAGTAAAACATGAAGCTTACCACCCATGTCGAGTGTAGTATGAATTTCTCCGGATATAATTTCATCTTCTGTTATTGAATTAAAATTATCGCGTCTATACTGCAAAGCGCTTGAAAAATTTTGTGAAAAATACATCATTGCAGCAGCTTTTCCACTTTTTACTGTAAACGATGCTTCTTCCATTGTATTAAAAAATTTCTAGAAATATGCCAAATTTCAATCATAAAAATTTTATGACATGATAGGTTGAAAAAACTTTTCTTAATTACTAGAAATAAGATATTTGAATAAAAAAGTCATTATTATTTTTTAATTGTGAACTTTTTGTTTTATACTAAAATTTAAAAAAATTTATATTATTTATCGATTATGTATTTAATTCTGTCTATTCACAAAAATAATATTCTGAAAAATGGGTTTTTTTAAAATAATTATTTGTATTTGTTTTGTTAGAAATTATTGCGTTATAATTACCGATAAAAATGGTATATTCTTAAAAATATATCGAATAAGCGCTCTCGGATAACTTGTGACTAATAATCAATTGCAATTTAGAAAAAAATCGATTGTTTTTGTATTTTCTTAAAGTAGATGATTCTAAGAATATTTTATTATATTGTCAAAATGATTGAATTTTTTAATATATCATTTATAACAGTTAACGATTCGATTTATTAAAATAAATTACCTTGTGTACAATACTTTCGTTAAATCCGTGTAAAAATCGACAGCTAATATCTACATAATCGCATGTTCCTTCTTTCGAATTATATATTATAGAACCTAAATTATTGCCATTATTGCAATGACCAGCTTCGTCGTTCACAATGGCCATAACAATGTCTTTGGGATCTAATCCAATTGTGTAAAAAAATAAAGTCACCTGGACTATTGGAAAGACGAAAGCAAATAAAATGCTTCTGAAAATATTGAAAATGATTATTAAATTTCTATATTTTTATATTACTTTACAATTTTAAGATTATAAATTGATTATAATTATAATATTGATTTTAAAATTATTATACTGATTTCGCCTTAACCTAAAATTATTTCATTTTTTATGAAAGCAATGCAAAATTGACATTTAAAACATTTTGCTTTTATTAAAAATTAATGCTATTTTAAATAACAGTAAAAAATTATAAAAAGCATATAGTTGTTATTTTATTATGTATTATTTATTACTATTACTTCTGATAAATTTTAAATGAAAATTAATATTATAATCAAAAGTGTTATCGCAAAAGTATATTATAGTAATATTATATGCTTTCATGTACAATTTAAAAATATTGTAAAAATAATTTGTACCTATTCACATTAACAAATATAAATACATATAATAAATAAAATATTTTTTACCCTGGATCTCTTATAAATTGAAGAATATTTTTTGTTAATAGAGCTCTGAATATTTTTCCAGAAATAGGTGAACAGAAACGCGAATGTTTCTTTTCGGTATATTGACTGTCCAATAGCTGCTTTTCACCATTTATAATGCACTGAAAGTACAATAAAAATTATAAATTAAAAATTAAATTTCTAAAAATGTATTCATTATTAATATGGAAATTTTATAATTTAACATTAAAATTAGTTTTATATTTATTTTTATCATGTGTAAATTTTTTGGAAATTGATGATTTAATAGTTACTTTAAATATATTTTAAAATAAATACAATTTAATTCGAACTAATTCCATTTTTTAATGTCTTAGAATAATAAGTTATGTTTTTCAAATTGTTTTAAATTTCAAATATTTCTGATCTTTAATCTAAGAGAGAAAATTTTCTGTATAAACATGTATATTAATAAAAAATATATTAATAAAAAATATATTAATAAAAAATATTTAATACACTAGGAATATTCTTTAACATACGTCTGTTGCACGAAGATCATTTCGTGGTACAGATGTCGAATGTGTTGTAATTTCGTCAAGTTCCTCCGCTGATCCGTTTCCAATTTCTAAATTCGTCTTGTTCCGATTTTCCTTCTGATTCTGGCTAAGGATAAGAAAAGCTTCCTCGAGAGTTGAACAATGGAACTTCGATAGAAGAAGGGTTGGGGTTGTTTCTGCCAACAGTTGACCGCATCTCAAGAGACCGATCTGTTTTTATTCCCGGGAATAAGATTTAAATTAAGGGCAGATGTTTTACGATAAAAAACGTAATATACTTTCAAAAGATTTAAACTAAAAATATTATCGATTTAAAAATATTAATAAATAATTATTATTTTCCAATTAACTTTTATTTTATTTAGGGTTACACCGCGACGATTTATAGTTAAAACAAAAGTATAGAAAGAATGTTATCTTTCCAAAGAATAAACGGTAGGAAAAATGTAGAATATAAAATAATATTATTCTCTTTACGTCTAATTTACCCAAAGCAAAATTCGCGTTAATTTTTTTAATTTTAAATATTATATAATTAAAATGATTTTATATAGAATTATAATTTTCATACCTAATATTAAATATCATATTAAATATTAATTATTTATAATATATATATATAAAATCGAAAAATTAAATTATTAAAATATAGCATTTTTTAATGATATATAAATCATAAACTTACTCTATTAGCAAGTTTGGCTTCTTCTATATAATGTGTAGTAATAACAACTGCAGTCCCTTCTTCGTTCGTTATTTTAACAAGAAAATTCCAAATTCTAAAAAAATTATATCATTTCACTATAAATCATATTTATATAATATTATCGTACTTTTATTTTTGAATAAACATGCTAAAGTATTAAAATCGAATATGCTTTAATTTATTGTTTTATTGAATACTACTCGATAAAAGTTATATACCCAAATAATAGCCGAAATACATGTTAAAATATTAAAATTATGAAATTATTGCTTAAAGAAAACAATCTAATTTATATTTTTGATAAGTAATATGTTTCGAAACGATTTTTAATCTGAAAACTAATAATTTAAATCTTAATACTTATAATCCCTAAACGTAAAAAAACTGTTTTGAATAAAGATAATTGGAGTTTTTATATTTTATTTAAACATAAATACACAATTAAATTAAAAGTAAATTAATAAAATTGAACTTACCTTTCCCGTAAAATCGGATCCAGACCAACGGTAGGCTCGTCGAGGATTAGCAGTTCCGGTTTATGCATAAGCGCGGCTGCAAAAGAAACTCGTCTCTGTTGTCCACCACTTAAATGTTTTACTAGTCTATCCTTTGGCGGTAAGCTTAGTAACTCCGAAAAATAATCAAATCTATCATCTGAAAAAAATGCGATTTATCATGGTTTCGATCGAGGTAAGCATCATTATTCAACGTATGTTTGTTTTCCTGATGATCCATCTCATTTTAAATGATCAGAGTTTCGTTAACTACTGTGCTTCTTTAATATCGTGTTCTTCTATCTTAATAGTAGATTTATATCGAACATATGATAAATTAAATTATTTATTAGAAAAAAAAGTATTTATTAGAAAAAAAGTATTTATTTACAAATTCAAACTTTTTTCATTCGTACATAATAAAATATTACCAGCGAATGAAACGATAGTATTTTTACTTTACGGGGAAAAAATTTCAATAAATATGAAAACTTTTTCCCGAGACACATAATATTTTAATTAAATCCGAAAATTACAAAATATTTTATATTATATTTCATATAAATACAAATACTTAAATAGTCAAAGAAATGCAGTACCAGAAAAATTATTCAAATAAGTTGAACAATAATATGAAATATAGTATTAGTTCTTTCCAAAAGAAGAATATCGTGGGGCGTATTATCGTTCGATTATTTACGGTTCATTAAAATTAAAATACTTTTTAATGATATTTTTATAAGCACTGAAAAATGGATCACTGACCTATAACACTGTCTTCGAGTCCGTTGATTCTGCCAAAATAATATAGTGCACCAATAACCGAAAACTCCTTTACTAAAGATATCTCTTGGGGCATGTAGCCGACTCGTGGACCTGGAATTCCCGATTTCGTCTGTCCAGGTTTACCTCCCAGGACCCAGATATCACCACGATCGAGTTTTCGTATACCGACGACGCAGGACAGTAGAGTAGTTTTGCCACAGCCACTGGCTCCTAGTAATCCGTAACTGAAATCGTGTAAGTAATTTTGAAATACAAAAAAATTTTTATTTTGCTTTTAGTTTAATTTGTTTACTTCGATAAAACTTTTATATTCTTTTATTTTACATTCGCTTATTTTTTGTAAATGTTAATACTTTTGTAGCGATCCACCGACTACTTGTCAGTTACAAACTTCACTGCAGTTTTGTGTTATCGTGTTTTTCCGAAACGACGGGATTGATGTACGATTTGTACATACATTGGAGTCCTTTGAATCACCTTACAATGTCCACAGTAGAATTGATTCGCGTAGTTTACTGGTAAATTCAAGTAGGCCACATAAAATAAAATTTACGATTTAAGAAATTTACGTTTTTTGAGTTTTTCGTAATTTGCAATCAGTGCCGATAATACGGAAATTATTTTTGTTTTTTAAAAAAAATTTTTAATAGAATAATCATTAGATATAAATAATACTCTTAACTTTGAAATTACTTAAGTAAAGATTGTAGGAATTTTGAATTTTCCTTTCAAAGAATTTTTTGCGTTAACAATATTGTTAATAATACTTCGAAATTTTTAGTTTAAAACAAAAGGATAAAAAAAGAACAATGATACTTAAAAGAATACGTATTGGTCGATCATTGAATAGAAATCCAGTTATTCGAATAGATAAACCGAGTCTGGCTTTCCTGGGGGTAACAAAGGTATTTATTAAAGCGTTTTCGATGTGTTTGTAAGGAAAGAATAAAGTAAAAAAAGTATACATGTAACGAATGAAATTTTTTAGGTATTATCTTTTTTAGTATTATTATTCTATAGTCAGTTCTATATGAATATATATTTAAAAAAATACTATTTATGATAATAAAATTGAAAATAAATAACAAATAGTCATAATAAAGTACACTTAATTAAATAAGTACTTATAAAATTTTAATACATATCAGGTGCTAAATAAATTTATTTCTATTTCTATACTGCTTACTTTTCGATGTTACTTTTAAGCTACTTTCATATTTCACATGTGAATTATCTATATAAATATTTACTCAATAATTAAATTTCATACCCAACCTACTTTAAAAACATGCTGAAAAATCAACAATTATCATGAAGTTCAGCAAAAAGATTAAATTGCTTAAAAACTCATAACAGAGTAATGATATAACGTGAAGTCGGAGTTAATAAGTAATTAGAGGGAAGTAAAACCAAATAATTAAAGGAGAAAAATGTGAGATTAGTATTTAAATGAGTCCTTTAATTATAAGACCGAGTTACAAGAGCCTTATTGACATCTATAGTGACTTAGATGGAACGAAGTGACATATATAAAATTTTCCTTACAAATCATTTTTTTATTTTTCTATTAAAATTTTTTAATAATTTTCACTAAACTTAAAATCTAATTGTTTTTGAACTATACCTTATGTTTATATACGAATTGAGTTTTTTTATTTTATTTTTGTTTAATTATATTATTTATTTACACTATCATTTTACTTATAATTACATTATCTAATACATAAATACTTGGATCGAAAAAGAATTAAAAGCTTTAACTTTATTTTACATACGAAGATATTTAATTTCTGAATTTTTTTTCTTATATTTGTAATTTAAAAGATAAAAATTCACATTCTCATCCCGATAAAGTCTTTGAAATTTTTATTCGCATAAAAATAAAATATTTATTTTTTGAAGTAATATTTTCAATTAGTAAAATTAATAAGATTTATGTTATAACTACGAAAAATTCTTTATTTCCTATTTATTTGTAATACCAACTAAATAGTAAAAATATTGTTAAGAATAGACTACTAATATTTTTATGTTTTGAAAACATTTTTGTATACCAATAATAAAATATGAAATAATCATAATTAAGGCTTCAGTTATTTTTAAATCAATTTTTTTATCTTAATAATATTCAAAGAATATGAATTAAATTTCATGGTATTTGTATGACATTATGTACAAGGCATTATTTATCTAAAATTGTATTGTTTAAGACATACTTCATTTTAATATATACAAGTCCAGCTTTAAATTCATCGATCAATTGACAACCATATCTGCTTAATTTATGATTTATAGCATATTTTATACTTATAATCTCATTAAACGGTAATAATAAAAATAGCAAACTATTGCAATGACAAGTCACACACGATCTGCTCATCATTATCATACTTTAATCGTAACTAATAAAAAAATGTACGATTGACACATTTCAAACGTACCAAAAGCAAAGAATATTTAACGAATATACAATAAACGATGACTCACATGCAACCCCGTGGAACAGTCATGTTCAGACCATCAAGGATAGATTGTTGACTTTTGGCGTAGCGCTTGTATGCGAATCTTACGACTATCGCGTCTTGTGACATCTTGCCCAGTGTTCTATCTTCGTCAGCAGGGAATTGATCTGAAAAAGTAAAACGATATTTTATTCTAAAACTTCTTTTAACTTCTTTTTTTCAGCTATATTTCTGAGTTATAAATATTAGAGGTAATTGGATAGACACATATGCGATAATTTATTAAACCATTTGTTTTTTTCTTACATTTACATATTTGATTTATTATAATTCTGACTTCGAGTTTACCACAGTGTTGAAGGTCGAAATTGTACACTTACATCGATAATCGAAAACTCTTATTTAGCATTTTATAACTGCAAAAAGAATATAGAGGCAGGTCATAAATTTTAAATGCGTAATGAAACAAACGTGAAAAATTTGCTTACATAGTTAAATAAAACGAACCTTATTTGACATTTATATCGTGAATTAAGAAAATTCAATTTAGTTATACATTAGAGAATTTTTTGAAATAACTACTACGTTGCATCAAAGAAAAAAGAATGTTGAATATTTATTATACTATTAGAAAGCTCATTAATATAGTTATAATATTAAATAATATATATATAGTGATATATATTAATTATAAATTTTTAATATATGTAAAATGCAAATACAATAAAATTAAAATTTAAAATTTTCTTTAAAAAATATTTACGTAGAATTTAAGTATAATTTCGATTACATTGGATGACTCATTTTTCAGATATTTTCATATATTTTTTATTGATAATATTTTTTTATTTTAATAATTTAATAATGTACACTCATTATTTAAAATTTATTTACGTTTTTATTGTATCTGCATAACATTATTTTCAAAATATTTGTAACTGTAATGATATCGTCGAATTGTAATTTTTATATGATTCTGCATCTATACATTTTAAAGTACTTTAATATTATATATATATATATATTGAATGAATATGTAAGATTAATATTAAATCTACAGGACGACTATAGATAATTAATTAGTATACAAACAATTAATTAACTGATCACTAAGGAGATTTATTACTGTGTGATTGAATGTAAAGTTATAAATTAATGTACAAAAATAATAATATAAATAAATAATAAGCATAAGGTAATTAATTACATCAATATTAAATTTTTTTAAGAAAATTAAAGAATAAAATATTTCATTGTTATTAGTAATAATAATGTCTACGAAAATTTTATTAAACTTTCAAAGTAAACTAAAAATTTATGATATTTTAAACTTGATTATTATGCAATAATCACTCTGTTTAAATGAAGACTTTTTTGCAAGAAAGCAGATAAAGCACGCGTACATACATTAATTCAAGTAATACTATGAAAATTAACATTAAAATACATATTAAGAAAAGATTTTTTAAATTCTTAGTAGTGTTAAAGTAAATATGATTTAGATTAAAAGTAATATTTTTTTTTATCTTTGAATAGTGTATTTATTATTATTATTTGTAACTATAGTGAAAATAATTAAAGGTAAATAATTTTTTAAAAGATATATTCGACAAAAAGGATTAGTAATTATTTTTATTAATACATCTTCTAATTGTGCATACAATTTATTATTTTTTCTTATATTACAGTCTAAACATGAACGAATTTTTTTAATATAAAAAAAATAAAAATAAAACACATAACGGAAAAAATATTTTTAGTAAAATAATATTAGATTTAAAATTTTTGATCATGCATATTTTCATCTTGATAATCACGCTTAAACAGCAAAATGCGATGACTTTCTGTAAACAGAAAGATAATATTACGCTGAAACTCACAATGTAAAATTATAAATATTTATTGATAAATAAATATATGTAGAATAACCTAAGAAACGCAAGTTTTCTTTTATCTTCCTCCACACTATCAGATAATATAGATAAAATACAAAACACGCTTACTTGTAAATGAAAAACATAGATTTGAAGAAATTTAGTTTGATGATTCTTTGTTCAGTTTTGAATGATTAACTACACAAAACTTTACAATAATATCATTTTTCAAAATAAAGTATAACTACAAAAGTTAAAAAAATAGAAAATAATGAACTAGAATAAAGTAATGAAGATACCTTTGTAAGCATAGTTAATAAGCCTGATAAATTTATAATAATTATTGTTAATCAATCTGTCCGTATAAAATTAATTGTAAAACATAATACAAATATAAAATCAATAAAAATAAAATATTTGTAGACCATAGTTAATATATATATATTTTTATTCAACTTATCAAACTTAATTGAATTATAATGCATTTTTACATATACAGCATTGAAATAAACTCAAGTAAACTGAATAACATTTATGCGATACTATTCCAATTATACAGATATTAAAATATTAATATTTGAAGAATAATTAATAAAATTAAGTACTATTTACATAAATATAAATACTGCCCATATAACTTCAAAATAAACTTTGAAATGTAATAATTTTCAAAATTTCTAATAGAAAATATTAAACTATTGAATATATTTAGTAAAAATTTATTAAATGAATAAAATATATTGTTTTAAGTATGGAAAACTACCCCATGGAAGTTTGAACAAAGCAAGATTAGATATCGACATGACCAAATCATATGGTTATTGCAAACACAAATTCAATAGAAAATAGAAAGAAGGAATAAAAAAACATCCCTTTACGGCTGCATTAAGATGAACAACTCATAGACGCCATTGAAATTTCAAGTACAATCTCCTTGTCACATCACTTATAAAAAAGTTATATTCACACAAGAAATACTTTTTAAAGTGCTATAAGGAAAGTCAAGCAAAAAGAATCATTAAACCATCAATTGACCAATAAAGTCAAACTGTCGAATTCAAAGTATCAAGCGAAAAGGGCTATCATAAAATTATAATTTTTAAGGAATTATGATTAAGTGTTTAAAATGAATTCTCAGATATATAATTAAAAAATTTAGATATTAATAAATGTAAACTTATATTTACATACATAAAGTTGTATTAAAAATATCAGTTTTTTAATATTTCACATCCTTAAAAATCCATTGTACTGAATTATCTTTACTCAATTTTATTTATATTATAATTTAATACAAAAATCTTTTCATGAGTATCTTTAAAATATTTTTTATAAATATATATATATATTAGTCTAGACCAAACTACAGCTTTGTTCCGTACTACTTTAAATAATTTAGAAGGTAGATAACGGAAAAATACTTATCTAAGTATAAAGTTATAAATCAAGTCTAAATTAAAATTTATAACAATTATTTATTTATATTATATTGATAAATTATAAGTTCGCTAAAAAATAATTTTTTCCAAAAATACTAGCATTTATCTTGTTATACATATAAATGTTATACACTACTTATATATACTTTTATATAAATGTATAAAGAAAAATTTGTATGTATTGCACATTTTTTAGTGTGTATATATGTTATTATATACATTGTTTACACACATATTTATATATAGATAGATATAGCTTTATTTTATATAATAAGTTTTCATTATATGTGGCTATGAAATCAAAATTATTATTTTTTTTACACGTTCTATTTGTAACTATGATGTAAAATAAGTTATGTAATTAAATATATGCTGAATATTCAAAACTTTTTATTGCGTAAATTATTAATCTGTATAAAGTACCTTTTAAGTTATAAACATAATTAGTTCTAATTAGAATATTGTGGTTATGTAGTGTATAAAAATGTAATTTTCTTAACAAATAATGAAACAGGTATAATAGATTTATAATTTTACCATCTTATTAACATTTTAAATGTATTATGTGGAATGGTTTCTGTATTTTTGTTATCAACTTATTAAAATATCTAAAATAAATGTTATAAAAAATATTCTACAATAATTTTTCAAGTATTCTTTATTTTAATTCAAATGATTTAAATTTAGATTTTTGTTAATATGAAATATCAGACTTTAAATAAAAAAAAATTAATAAACTGATAAAAATAAAAAATAAAAAAATTTAAATAAAGATTTTAATATTAACATTTTTGATAAATTTTATACATAATATAAATTCTGAATATTTCTTTTAATTAAAATTGAAAGAAACATTGATTAATATAGGCAAATTTTTATTATACAATACTTTATTATTGATTTTTTTTAAGTTTTATTAAGTACATTTCATGAAAAAATAATAATTTTTATTCATCTTATTAGAAAAAATATCAAAAATAAAAAACGTGAATATTTAATTACTACTCATAATCAGTTTTTGTGGAAATAAAGACATGAGACGGCAAATTAAAATATTTTGTTAATAAATGAATCTCGATTATTATTATCTATATAATAATTCCATGAAAAAAACTAAATAAACATATTTTCTATATATTTTTGTATTATTTATGTATTTTAAAATGAATATAGTAATAATAAATAAAATGATTTAACTTTATAAGTAATTGAAAATTAAGAAACTAATCGTTTTTAAATAATTAAATATTAATAATAATTGTGATATCAGTGTAAATGAAATGTTTTCAAATAAAGAACTTTATAAATTATAATTTTATATTTAAGTTTATCGTATAATTTTGGATAAAAAATGTTATTTGTAAGCTCGGCACGCATTAGTTTTCGTTCGTCCAGTGATGTTTAAAAATAGAAATCGTTTGATTAAAAATGAATGTGCATATATTTTAAAGTGGTTACAAAAAGATTATTATAAATTCATTTATTTATGATCAAGCGATTGATTGCAAGCAATAATAATTTATATTTGCACTCTTGCCATCACAATGCATCGTTACAAACATTGAATTAATTTTTCATACTTCATAGTTGGTAGAAATGATTATTTCTGCTTGAATACAAGCTTGAAATTAATTTGTTTTCTCCATACAACTTCAAAATTATCACTACTATATATATATATATATATATATATATATATACATGTATACATATTTTTAGATTTACTCTTTTAAATTAGAAGCTGCAAAGGATTGTGCTTTCCTGGTGATATAATAAAAACTATTATTGATCAAAATATCGTAAAAATTTTTTTCTTTTATTTTGTTTAGATGATTTTTCTTATGTTTTACGTAACATACCTTGCTAATATTGTGTAACTAATAATCGTAAATAGTGAATATTATTTTCAGAAATTGTCATATTAGAAGCAAATTATAGTTAAATTTAAAAATCCGGTAGATTTCCGATATAATGCTTTTATTTTACTTTTATTCATTTATTGCACGGAACTCTGATATATTTCTGATTTTATGTGTGTAGAGTCAGAAAGGAACAAGGAAAACAAAAGAATATTTTTAGGTATTGTAGGACGAGTAATCAGTCATAAATCTGTGTGTAACTCAATAATAATAATGATGTAATGTTTAATGTAATTTCAAGTGCATTAGCGAAGAAACTGCTAATAAACTGCTTTTAAAAACTATGTTTATGTATATTAAATTAAAATCCGACAAGACAAAAGTTACATAAAGTCCTGTTTTTTTATTAATTAACAGCTATTAGTGTTATTACCAAAAATTTGAATAAATTATTAAATAATAATTACTTATTGTTTTCAGTTCCAAAGACGGAAATATAAATATAATTCTAAACGTTTAGAAATAACAATATTTGATAGCACTTAGAAAAATATTCAAAATAAAATAAGTTAATGTTCATAAAAAATACTTAAGTATATAAATCAAAGTATAACCATTTCCTATATCATTAAATTATTAATTTTATACGTAATAAACAAAAATTTTATTCATTTAAAAATAAATACATACAGTAAACTTTATCATCTTCAAATAAAAAATATATATTAGTATAGAATTAATTAAGAAAAATTTCGTTTCGTGTTTTTGTATTTAGTAAATTCAATTCTTTATTTTTTAAATTTATGTATTTTTAATTAATTTAATGAAAATATTATAAAATTTTTATTAAATAAATATACAAGGAATGTTGTAACATAAATAATTAGTTATAATATAATTCAAATACATTATAATCATAATATATATAAATGTACAGCATAATTAAGAAATATTTTCTTACGATGATGTATATATCTTAAAGTATATAAAAGTATATAATAGTATTTTGGTTACTTAAAAAGTAATAGAAATATTATTAAAATAATAATATTATCAAAAAAAATCAAACATTTTAGCGCAATATTTTAATATGAATATTAAAATTTCCATTTAATAACATCAAACAGTTTCGCAACTTAACGAATCAGACATTTTTAGAAACTTTTGAATACCATATTTTAGTATGTATTAATACAAAAAAGTTATTTTGTTACTTGAATTTAATTCGTCTTATTGTAAATTTAGAGAGTTTTTGAATTATATATTATACATAGATAGTAACATCGCATTAGTAAAGTATTTAGATAAAATACAAAATGAGATTTAGGATGGAATTTTTTATGAATAAAATTGTATTCGTAATCATCTTTATGTTAATTTAGTTCATATTTCGATTCAATTATTTTTTCATACATTGATGTATATCTAAAAAAAAGTGACATAAACTTACAATTAATATTAAGAGCGTGTCATTAAAATAACGGCGGTAAATTAAAATCTTATTTTTATATAAAATAAAGTGTATCTTAATGTCAAATTTCGCTGCTCCATATTATAATAAAATAAACATCACGTAAAATTTCACTTAGTATCACTTGTATTCTTCAAAAATGAATACCTTTTGGTTATAGTATATGTAGATAGTATGGAAAAGAAGAGAGAGAGAGAGAGAGAAACAGGGTCAGGGTCGAGAAGCGGCCCATGGTTTCACCTACAGTCGTATGCGCAGCGTCCGCATAATTTACCGTTATCAATCGAAGAAAATATCTAATAGTTTATAGTACGTTTACTTCTATACACGTGTATGCGCTAATCACGTGACGAATCGTGAGAGAACGATAGTTGTAAGTCAATGTTCTGATTGTAATTAAACATCATTATAACAAATCAATTTGTATGAACACATAAAAAAAATATATCATTGAGTAGTATAGTAGAAAGACTTGTTTTTAAAAGTTTATTACATATTCTTTTTATTATAATTAAAATAATTTATTTAATTAAAATTCTTTTATCGTTTCTAAAGTATTTTATATTAAATTAATAAACAATATTAAATTCTTTTCTTAATCAATTAAATGCTTTTGTCGTTATATGTAAATACCATTAGAGAATATATAAAAAAACTGTATCGATTTATTAAACAACTTTCATTAAAAATTTTTATACTTTTAAATTATCTTTCAACCTTATATTATTAATATAAATGATATAATCTGTTATTTACAATAGTTCCATTGCCATTCTGTTATCACCATTATATTTTAATAACAGTTTCAAAATAAAATCTTGATTTTTAATTACAATATTGATATTATGAATTTTAATTTTTAAGTATTAATAATATGTATTTTATAAAATTTGTAAAATTGTACAAGGAAATTGAAGCTTCCAATACCTCTAGTATATTAATAAGAAACCTTTGAGGTACCTATACTAACTGAACTACTTATGTCATTATAAAGAAATTTATCGATTGTTATAAGTTATAGATATTTAATTACTCCTCAAATAAACTACGGGTTTTAAGTGAAAATATTAGTATCTAAGGTTTATTGTACTTCCATACATATAAACTAGATTGAAGTACTTAAATAAATTATGTTCAATGGTTTCTGCATATCACGCTCAAAGTTATTGTTGAAAATATATTTCATTTGTATCTGATATATATATATATATAAATTATTTTTAAATTTATATATAAATAGATTTAATTTATGTCTAATAAAAAAAGTATATTTCAACAAGAAATTAATAATGAACTTAATAAATATTAATCATATTTATTTTGAAAAATGACAACCCTTTTATTAATTTTTTTATTCTTATTACTTAATAAGAACTACTCAAACTTATTTAATTTAAATATTCCAACTTTTAGTCTAAGAATTATTACATAACCATAACAATTATAAACCAAAACAATCATATTTAAAAACATAGGAGATTTAATTATATAAATACAAATTCATGTTTTATTAGAATCGGTTACTAATTAAATTACCTCTTTAATCATTTAGGTTTCTTAACTTTTACTATAAATGAATGATTTTAGTATCTTATCGTTATGTACAAAAACAAATAGTTTTTATAGTAGATAGTAATATTCAATAGTACGAACATGCTTCTATATTGAAATTAATGGTAAATTTGTATATTATTATACGTAGATCTATTTTAAAAAATAAGTCTATACTTTATACACGATTAATTTAAATAACATTTGAAACTTTTTTTGAGTCATCAATACTTAAGCATAAATAAATATAAAAATTGTATCTATCATTCAAATTTGAATTTTAAAATATGGAAATAAATATAATAAAAAAAGATTATATATTAATTTTAGTAGTATTTCCTTGCAAATATTTGAATTTAGTACTAGACTGTTATAATTTTTCAATAATTTTATGTATAAAATTCTCCAAAATTATATTAACATACATAAATATAAATAATTAATTAATATAAGGACATATTAATATAATAATTATATAATTATAAATATTTTTTAATATTTTATAATAATGGATTAAGTGATAAAATTATATTAATAAAATATTTAATAAAAAAGGAGTATAATTATAAGTATAAATTGTAATTTTCATATGAAATAAATTGGATGTTAATTATTTTTGTATTGCGTTTTACACTTTATACAGAATGAATTATTTCAGATAAAATTTATATTATGGTACTAAATACAATCGATTAAAAAGAAATTACTTTTGACAGGAATAATGATACATATACAAATACTCTAAGAACAAATTGAATAAGGAAAATACATATTCTTAAAAATATTGAATTTTACAAATTACCCGAGTTTTGAATAAAGATCTAAAAAAAAATAGAAACAAATATATTATTCAAACGATAAAAAATGTTTTTCTCAAAATCGAGAAGACAGCTATGGTCTTTACTTTGCTGATTACTTTAAATTTCATAAGCATATTCATACAAACTCATTTACAAATAGTGGATGTATATTGATGTGGTTAAAAGAGTTCGAGGATGATTTTGAGAGCCGTAACATTACGTCACATTGTTGTCAAATGGAGAGAAGTGATGAATTATGTCATCGAATACAGAACGCTAAGTGTTTGAGACTTCACGAAGACTTTTCTCATAACAAACTCTGAAAACTTTCATTCGAAACAAATGACGTATATTTAAAATTGTAATTCTTATGTTTTTAATCTAATTTTATATTATTTCTTTCTGCACAATAAAATTATTATAAATAAAATGGATGTTTTTAAGATTTCATTGGAAGTATATTTCATAGAAAAATATCCCTATAAAATTGTAGATAAAACAAATTGTACAAGTCAAAAAGTTAAATATTTTTTTTATTAATTTAATATGTAATTCCAATTACGTTTAGTATTAATAAAAGATTAAAGTATTATTTATTTATATACATATATAAGCTCTTTTGTAAATTTCTAAAACAGTACCAATTAAGATTTTTAAAGATACATGTATTTGAAAAAAGAAATATTTCTTTTTTACACGAATCATTAATTATATTTTATATTAAATAGACAGATTTTGCGTAATATCAGTACAGCAATATACAATATTTAAAAGTGTTTTGTTATATTTGATAATTCCTTATGTTAAAATTTAATTACCTCAATTTCTGTTTTTAATTTTTATTTTTATAAATGACTACATATTTATCGACATTTTCATCAAATTTAACTACGCTAATTTATCTATGGTATTACTTTTGCGATAAATGTCAGTACTGTATATTACAATATTTATTACTTAAAGTTGCATACTCCAGCAATACAATTAATAAAAGTATATGTATCTTTTAACATTTTCAATTATTGATCTACTTATAGATGAACTTCATTTCTTAATAGCCAAAAGACTATTTATTTATCAAAAAATATTATGTAAATATTATTAATTACTTAATATTATTAATTAATATTATTAGGTAAATGCTAAATTTTATGAAGTAACAACTTAAAGCTTCATGGAAACAATAATAATCACAGTGACTTTTTTAAAAGTAAAATTGAAAGGTATAATATTTAATTGAAAATCAGTGTTGCAGTTTTTATATATATATCTTTAAAAATGTTGATTTCAAAATAATTAAATATTTCAATAATTAAAAAAAAATTACTTCAATAGTTAAATAATTGGATAAAATTAACTTTTATTGTCCATTATGTAATAAATTTAAATAAACGTGAATTCTTTTAAAAATAAAGTTTATCATTTGCACTAAAGAATAGTTATAGATCAACTACATATTTTGATTACTTGCATTCGAATATCTCATATTAAATAATAATGTAAAATATTAGTATTTAAAATATTTACTAATTAAAAATATAGTTTGTATATTTAAAGTAATAGGTGTTTTAAAAATTAATTATATTATGATTTGATTAGCTTTTAATGCTAATTCCTTAGTTCATAATCCATGTAAAGATTATTACACACTTAATAATAATTATACTGAGTTGTTTTAATCATAATAATACTTAATATCACTGAATAATAATGGTAATAAATTAATAATAAAATAAACAACTATTATCACTTAAAATAATGAATCACTTAAAATAGAATGAAACTATTTTATCACTTAGAATAGTTTACATAAAGTGAGAAAATATCTTCATATGTAATAATTTCGAGTATATATTTTAATTAAAAAATCAGCAAAAAATATTCATATTATTAAAAAAATTATATAAAAACTAATCCAATTTCCATAAATCTTTATAACTGTCTTTAATTTCTTATAATTATAAATAATATTATTATTTTATTCTATCATTATGTTACACGTGAAAAAAAAGTTTATTAATTTGCAAAAAATGGATTCCAAAACAATATTTATTATTTATATGAAAAGAAAATGCATATATTAATATTAATTTGAAATAATTGAACGATAAACGCAAAAAATATTTATTAAATGGAAAAATATTTTAGAAATTTACTGATTAATATTAATTTCTTAAAGATTGAATATATTTTTAAACAATTTTGTTACTTTCTTAATACATTAAATCATATCACCTACATATTCCAAGCTGTACTATTTTTCAAACTTGGCTAATATTACTTTTAAAGAAAAAAATGTCAAACGATGTCTTTGAATCGATAGAGTATGTAACATGGTAAATTTTGAGAGATAAGTCAAAATATGGATCTCACTTATTTGCATATGATTATCATTCCCGTAGATGAGGCCGTACCAAATGACATTATTCTCTTCTCCATACCTTTCTAACTTCGGTCATTGCGGTCGGCCCAGATTGGACGCACGCGTTTTTCCTGTGACGTCGGTCTTTTTGAGAGGCGTTTCGCTTTGCGTCGATGAACATCGAATAAAAACGGGAGCACTGTATATTGTATCTCTTTTCTCTGGCAGACCAGTCGTTTCACAATACCCGTGAGGAATTTAACTTGGATGCGAAGAAAACGAATCCTGATCTTCGATTGGACATTCGGCCGAATTTTGTATAGGATTTTTTATTACTTTTGACATTGCGAAAACTTTTACCGCTGGCCTCTCAAATATAATTTAAGACTGTCCAGTATTTCTCTGGGTGATTTTTTTTCTTGAAACGAGAACTAGACAAAGCCAGGTTTTCGTTCTACTCGTTATACATCCATTACAGAATATTTATGATAATTACACAAAGAATATTCATTTTTGTATCATATTACTAGATAAATATTTTTAATTATATTCGAATAAGAATCTAATAAGGATATCAGAAATATATGTTCATGTTTTAATTACTAATTTGTAATTTTATAATAACATATACTGATTCCTTTTACAAAAAAATTTTGTTTCCTTTTTTTATTTTAAAAGATATACTGTGAATTCAAAATATTTCTTTCATTAGCTGAATCTAAGTAATAAATTCTATTTTTAAATTGTTAATCACGAAATAATAAAGTGATTGATTAAATAGCAAGATAA
This sequence comes from Dolichoris vasculosae, assembly GCA_018907195.1. NCBI lineage: Eukaryota > Metazoa > Arthropoda > Insecta > Hymenoptera > Agaonidae > Dolichoris > Dolichoris vasculosae. Next base: position 6,852,819 of record JACCHY010000003.1, read on the forward strand.
ATTAAGTAGGATTCCAAAAAATAATTTGAATGAATTCCACGTTTTTGATTGTGATGTAAATTATATTTTTCCTACAAAATGAAGATTTTTCAAAAGCTAATAATATAATTCTCATTATTAACGAAATAATATATATATAGATAAAATAAAAAGGCTTCTGTTTCTACTGTATGATATTTTTATATATTTTTTATTAGACAAGCATAAGGTTGGTTTTTAAAAAACTTTAAATATAAATATATAATATATATATAAAATTTATATTTAAAAAATATACACACCTATATAATAAATTTAACGAACAAATAAATTTCAAAAAAATTATATGGTTAAAATTTAATTTAATTTAATTTAATTTAATTTATTTTGAGAACTTACTATTATAAGACTTTTATATAAATATTAAATGCAACCTTGTATTTTACTAATAACTAATAGGACATATAATTAATTCAGTTCTTTAAAGTGAGATTTTTATTTTACTGAAAATGAAAATTTAAGATAAACGAATAAACATAAAATTAAGTATCGAAGCCGGTAATAAAAACCGGTTTAAAACATTTATTTAATGCTATTGGAGATACTTAAAATTTATTTGTACATCGTCGTTATCATTATCAGTATCAACAAATTTTTTATTTATTTATAATTTAAAAATATTTCTCATTAATTATCTCGCTTCTACACTTTTTCTAAAACATAAATGCAACCAATCCTTCGCGACTGCAAATATTTTAAAAAAGGGTAATTTTTACTTCTTGATATTTAAAACGTAAATTAAGAGTATTGGAGGAAAAAAGGCTTTACCGACTATGCGTCAAGTACTGCTCGAATCGGCCTCAGACTCGACTTAACGCCTTACTGCCAATAACCAATCCGAGAAGTGAAATTTCCGATAGGAGGACGACGACGTCGGATCCGAAAGCCACGAGATCATAGGCCATAAGACGCGATGCGGCTTCTTTTGTTACATAAAACGCGCGAGTACTGCACTTGAGAAAGTCGACGAATTCACGGGTGCTTTTCTTCTCCTTTCTGTTTCGGAAAAAAATATAATTGTACTGTAATCGAAGGTTGTCCAACTTGCGCAACGAATTATAATAGCGGCGATTAGAATCTTTGGAGTTATTTGAGCGGTCGAAAAGAAACTATCGGAGATTTATTCAACGCTAATTTCACACGATTTAAATGTAAGTGAAATCGGATATAAAAATTATTGCTTTTTTGATAATAATTATTTATTAAGACGTTATTTAACTTATATATATATATATATATTATTATAATAGATTAAGTAAAACAGCAAGTAATATGTCGTTTGTTCATTAAAGTCTACTAATAAGTTTTATGAAGTATGCTATTTTTCAAATGATATTGTTTAAAAAATAGATAAAATGTGAAATTATTTGATTAATAAAGTACAACACAATTTATAAATAATTTAAATTGCAAGTTGAAATTCTAATTTTTTTCTTAATCAGAACAAAGATAATTATAAAATATGTAGATATCACATTTTATAAAAATTTGAATTTTTATTTTTATATAAGAAAGAAAATTATATTCAAGACACTATTATATTAAAAAATAATATTTGAATTTGTCGTAGTATAATATTAATTTATTTAAATGAAATTTAAAAAAGATATCTTTCTGTTTTGCTTAATATTATTCTTATATTTATTTTAATTTATATTGCTGCTCTACTACTATTAATTATTTTTGTGTATTACACATGGCTGGAAACTAATTATACGATTCAATTTTATTTCACAACCTTACGTGACATTTTCATAATATATTTATGTAATAATGTATTATACTTATTTTTATTAAATATTGACGTTAAAGAAGTAAATTGAAAAAAATTTTAAATTCCTTCTGAAAGAATAATATCAGAATTAAAATATTTATGATTACAAATTTTAATTTCATATTTTTTCAACATAATTATATAAAAATCAATACAATGATATTTATATATTTTATTCTTTATTTTTAAATGATTACAATTAATTTTGATTAATTTTTAATAATTATCTGTGGTATAGATAGAGATTTTTGAAATTTGATTATAAACTATCATTTCAAATGATAAATATGTTATATTAAATTTACTATACATATAAATTTATTTTTATTTTTTATTTTATAAAAAAAAATATAGTTACCATTTTTCTTTTCATATATGACTGATTTCAATATTTAATTTGTAAAAAATATTTCTGTTACTTCCATTTTTATATGGGTTAAAAATGTTATAGAATTCTTCTAAAAATATTATCGTAAAAAATCGTAATTAAAAATATTTTATCTCAAGTAATACGTTACGATACACCTATATTTTTATTAAAAATACTACATACAAATTTTTTAAAAATGTATTTTTACTTATTATTTCTATGGTCCAATATTCATTTAAAACTAATATATCAAATTCAAGTAATCGAGAAACATACCAAAATCGATTGATATTTACGTTAACTATAATATAAATTAAAGTACTTATTTATTTTGCACTTACTTGTCACGTTGATTGTATAAATTTCATCAGCTTATAAGAGTAAACAATAGCAATAAGAAACAGTAACAAAAATTTTGCAGACTTAATGTACATCAGGTTTCAGTTTATCCGAACTTTAGAAAACTCTGTAATTGACTTCGAGAAACGTGTTCTGAGTACCTACATGTACTATCGTATACTTAATCGACTTGCTTTTCACATCAAGGCTATTGCATCTCGAAAATAAGTACGCCGCATAATTGCTCTACGGACTTCCACTGATAATACATTTCTGCGGGGAAACAGCAAATGCGCCGAGGCAAATGTTGTTTGCAATCCGTGATGAAATTTCAACAGTCAACGGTAGCAAAATAAATAAAACTGATTTTTGGTTTTTCAAGGAGACCTACATAATAATATTGTTACCGCCACTGCATTAAAATCTCGATAAGATTATTATTTTTAATAAATTTTTAGATGCAAATATATAATTTTATATTGATATACAAATAATATTTTTATTGACTTATAATAATACAATCACTTGAATTTTATAGTACAAAAGTATCATATTAAAAAGGTATTTATATTGAAATATAAATTTGACTTTCCACATGGAATTTCATGGTTTAATTAAAGAAAGTCACTTATATTTATTTTATAGAAAATTTAAAGGTTATGCATATTTATTATATATACAAAATTTATTTTTAAAACGTTTTCAAGTAAGTTTCATTTGTACACTCAATAAGAGTAACGAAATATTATAAACTGTAGCTTTTTTAGTATTCACTAAATTCCGTTTTATAGGTTGTATTTTATTTTGTCATAAGTAATATTTTATTAGTATCAGAAATAATAACAAAATTTTACAATAATGACATAAACTTTTTTTGTATTATAAGGATTTTTATCAAGTATTGATGAATTAAAAATATCATTAAATTAATTTGCCTTTATACAAAAAAGACTGTTATTAAAATTTCGAGTTCATAAACCAAACATTATTAAACCATATAAAAAACGCATTAAATATTTATAATCTAGCATATTTTTTAATAAAATTTGTAAAGAGACAGTTTTATTTAAAAAAATGATAATAAAATAATATGTAATTGTTATATAAATGACTAATTTCAATCATAAAGCACAATTTTTATTACATTTTACTGTTTTAATTTTTAAATCTAATAAATTAGCATAATTTACTCATAGATATGATATATTTTATAATAAATAAAGATTTCTTTTTAATTATTAATATATAAATATGTGATTTTATCTTTTTTTTTAAAAATTATTGATTTTAGTAATTTATTTAAAATTACTTAAAATACTTTTACGAAAAGAGTCTAAAAAAATAATAATAATTAAATGATGTAATAATTCTTGAATTAAATCTTAAAATATTAATTATTAATAAATTCCTCATTTGTTAATATATATTTTAAAATTTTTGTGTGATTATATTTGTACAGAAATTAAATAATACATACTTTATAGTAGTAGAAAGAGCAATTAATAACTGTTTCTATTTAAAATTGAATTATTAATTTAAGAATCAAATTTTTTAAGGTTTATAATAATAATAGTATAATAAGATAAAAATATAATTTATAAATAATTCATTAATTTTTTTATAAGTCATACATAAATATTTTTATTTACCAGATAAAAGTCGAAAGAAATCTATATTTTTTAATATATTTATATATTCAAAAATAAATTATAAGTATTTAAGTTCGTTTTTGGTTACATAAATAATTTTATAATTATACATATTTGTAAATAAACAAAGAGTATTTTTATAAATTTAAGTTGAATTATTCGTAATATAAAATATGCAGAATTGATTTTAGTTACAATTTTATAGTCAATTTATTTACTTTTATTTTTATGATCTAAAATATTTAATTAATATCAAATATTTATAAATAATCCTTATCGTTAAATTTTTTTTAAATTTCAATATATTCATATGTTTTTTGAAAGATTCTATGTTTTTGATATAATATAACTATGCATTTAGATTTATATCAATATTTTCAAATTACTTCCTATAAACTATAATATTTGATAAAATTAAAATATTTATTTTAACAAAACATGAATAAATTTATAAAATATAGTTGATAAAATGGTCAATAAAAAGAAATTAGATTTTATACTCATTTAAAAATTGAAGTAGATAATTAGGTATATCTTTCTTTTTGAAGCAACTGCATTACAACTAAATTTTTATAACATTTAAAATAAATCTCTTTTTTCATTTTTTGACTTATTTAAATCACTTATTTTACAAACAATTTACTACAATATTTAAAGATTTTATTTTATGCTCATAACATAGTTTATAATTTTTCGACATAATACATTTTTAATTATAATATGATTTTTTAAATCTTAATAATTGTTTATTTCATTTTTTTTACTTTTAATTACTTACTCAGAAATATATTAATTTCTAAATATATATTTAATTTATTAATGTAATTTGTATAATTTAAAAATCATATTTTTCACTTATTTAAAAGATAAAAAATTGTCTGCAATGTTTACAAAATGTTAATATAATATATGTAATAAAATTATGATTTTATTACATATTTTTTATCTTTGGTAATGAAGTATTAATACTTTTATAAATATATAAAAGTATAAAGAATTTTAAGAACGAATTAAAAAATCCACAAAAACATACTTCAAAAAACTTCACTAGAATGAATTTGACTGGATGTCATTTTAATCTTGTTTTGCTTTCTGTACTTTGTGAAAACGGAATAGCAACTGATATACACAATTCTTTGAAGCTAATATTTTTGTAATCAGTATATAATTGCGCGCCTCTGACACTGCTCATTTATTATTCAAAAAATCCTGAATCCACAGCGACGTAATTCGCAATTTAATATTTGGTATTTCAGTATTTGCTTTACTGTGAATCATATTTTTATAAAATTAAATAAACAGTTTCTTATTGTTTTTTTTATTAGTTAGTCTTTATTTTAGAACAATTTATTTAACTAAAAATTATTTTTAAATTATTCAAATTATCAATTTGTATTTCTAAAACACTATTTGTTATTATTATTGTAACCAATAAACTTATTACTTTAAATATATAATTTAAAATAAATATTAAAACTTTAAATTTTTAAAAATATATTAGATACTTATTATAAATATTAACTATAATTATAAATTTATTATGTAAATATTATTATAAATATTAACTAATAATTATACCAATCTTTCAAATTAACAATAAAATGTATTTTTATATAAAAAATATTATATATAATAAAAGATCTTTCAAATTATTTATGTTATTTTAATTTAAATAATCTCATAAGTAACAATCTCTTAATTATTAATAAATTTTTATAGAAATTCTAAAAATACGCGCATAATTGATTTTCTTTTCAAATAATTGTTAAAGTTTTTGTGATATTTTACAATTATATATATGCTTATTATTAAAACATTGTATTTTCAAATTCATAAAATAATATTGATACAAAATTTATTTAGTATTAGAACTTATATGTTTATTTAAAAAGTATTTACTGATTAATTTATTTAGAAATACTAAAAAATTAGTTCATAGTTTATTAAATATATGATGTGATAAAATAATGAAATTATGTTACGTAGCCTGTTTGTATTTTTTTAAATATTCATAATTTTGATTATTTCACTTTAAAAACTTTTAATAATGTTGTGTGAATGTTATAATTACACTATTACTATGAATTTTAAAAAAGTAAATATATTATTAAAAAATTAGTGTATCGCTATATTTATCTGCAGATAAATATTTAATATCTATGTTAAATTTCCGTATACAGAATATGATATAACTTCGTTAATTTAAAGAATGTGTAAATGCCTTAAAAATATTTCTTTTCAATATAGTTATTTGTATTTTATTTAGATAATTAGGAGTTGATGATTATATTTTTTATAATATTCACTTTCTTTACATGATTTTAATGTTTTCATAAGATCCAGAAAAGAACGATAATATTTTTTTATTTTTTGTTACTATTGTGAATTTATAATTACAATTAGAATTGTATATTTGATGTTACCAGTGCGAAGTTTTAACTTTTATGATTGCAATATGTTCGATTTTAAAGTTATAATCATTATCTTATTATAAGTAATTTATCGATTTAAAAATAATGATAGTTTTATGGTTGGCAATAACAATCAGTTTGAGAAATAGTAATTTATATATCAATAATATAACTATCATTTATTATGGTTTTTGTAGAACTTTATTATTTTACTAAATTTATATTATAAAATAAGAATTCAAGAAAAAAAAGAAAAAGTTATGAAAAACGTTTTTCTTTCAACACTGAATGCAATACTAAATACAGTCATGAGAATAGTTTAAATAGTTACGTATATACGTGAGTAGTTGCAATCAATATAATTACAAGTCTTATACAGATTATTGTATTATCTTTTCCCTTCAAGCTAAATAAATTTTGTCCTTGTTCTAGAATTTATTAATTTCAAAGATTAAATAGACTCCTGTATCGTGCAGCACTTTTTTCAACTTTTGAGTATATGATTATTTTTTATTTTTTTATCTTTGAGATTTTACATACGAATTGTAATACATTTTATTAATTTCCATTTATAAAGATATTATAAAGATGTATAAAGATAAATTATAATATTTGTTTTATAGATTGTTACCTAATTTAAGCTTTAAAATGATATTAGTCTTATACTTCGATTTTTAATATATTTTTTCTATTAATGTATTCCTTATAATTATATATATATTTTTTTAAAAATAAATATTTACTCCTTTCAAATAAGTTTTTGCAAAGAAACAAGTTAAAGTATTTATAAAGAAGATTTATATATATAAAATTTTAATTAATCGAAGTTAATTATATATTATAAACTTAAATTGTTAAGCTTAATAAATTACTAGACTATTTTTTATTTTTAATAAATTTGTATTAAATGCATATATCTACATTATTTAAAATAAAAGTTTATCTGGTTTTTAATTATTTTTTATTTGTATAAATATCAACTGTAATTTCACGAAAACTTTTTATTACATGTTAAGACTGAAATTGAAAAAGATCAATGTGATTATATATTTATTCATATTCAACTTGTTTTGTATAATTTCTTAAGTTTATACAAAATCTTGAAAATATTTATCGAGTATGCGATATAAATATTAAAGAACTTATCAATGAAATTAACATAATTAATTATTATAATTTTTACTTTAGTTAAAATTACAAAGTATAGAATAACGTTTATTATAAATTCTCAAATATGATTAAAAAATCTAAATTAAGTTGAAATATTTTATTGCTACATATTGTGTATTTGAAATACATTTTTAAAGAATAAATTAACTAACTATTATTTCGATAATCACAAATTTCTTATTTGTGATAACCGGCAAGTATTAGTAATTTTATAGATAGAAATTCAACAAAAGGAAAGAAATATTTTTATCGAGTAACACAAGTTTCCATTACTCAATATAAGAAGAAACACAGTATTGAAAAAATGAGACATTAAAATGAAAAATTACGGTGCTATACACAGAATATCAAACTTTATATAGAAAAGCTGATATTACTAAAATACTAAATTTTAGGTAAATAAAGTAATAAAACTTCTAATAATAAATAAAGAAATATATAAGTGCAGCAATTAATTTTCTTCTGAGCATTTGAGAAGTATTAACGTAAAATTGTATCTTACTTTCGTAACTTACTTATATAGATATTGTAATATATTCACTATATTTATTTTCATAATATCCTTCATCTTACATTTGTATTCCAGATATACATAAGTATCCATACACAACTAAACTCGCTATTCTATACGAGAACAGAACACAGAGTGAGAACACTTTAAAGGGATTTATTTTGAAAATTAAAGTAAGAAAATGGTTTTGTTATTTTTTTTGTACTGCAAAACATAATTTGTAAATATATAATCTAATACAATATAAAATTTTTTTTAAATCTATTAGAATCTTGATAATATATACTATTCAATTTTATAATAAGAAAAATTACACTATTTTATTTTGTTACTTATATTTATAAAATCTACCATGTATTATATAAATAAATTTAAATTAAAGCTTAAAATCTTCTTTATTCTAATAAAATTATTTTCCACTACCATAATAATTTCACAATATACAGTAATATGTAAATTCTTACTTTGATAAATAATTTAACTTCACGAGGTAAAACATTTCACGTACTAAATTAATTTTTTAAACTATAAAATTAATAGTCGATGTATAATAAATTCATCAAATCATTTTTAAATAAATATGAATTATTAATTTAACAACAAAATTCGTATTAGTTAATTTCTTCATAATCTTAAATTTAATTTACACAATACCACAGAAAATAATGTTTGTTTTCGCGAAAAGCTTAATTGACTGACTAAATGTTCTCTTCGCTCTCATAATCATATAAACACCAGATATTACATGATACCGATTTTCATGATTATAAGTTAATCATTTGAAGGTATCTTTTCGATAATTGAAAAAGTTAAGTCTATGGAAAGTAATTCATGTGCTTAATATGAAAAATAAAATCTAAAACTTTTTATTTTTTAAAAAGAAATATCGATTGTTTATATTAAGATAATAATTATTTTTTGATTAAATAGTTTTTATATATATTTTTATTATATATTTTTATTATAGATTAACGATGTATTGGTATAATATTATCTTTACTAAAAACATTCATTATATTTTATAAAATTGAAATTAAATAATTTTATATAATACAAATGTATAATTTTTTTTTAATATAAATACAATTAAAACAATTATTCATTTCTTTTATTTGATACAAAGCCCAACGGCAATATTATCAAATTGATTAGTAATCAATATAATTTTTTATTTTTTTGTGCTAATTTTAATGTACGTGTTTACATTTTTTAATAAATGTAAATATTAGCATTCTCTCATCTGACCCAGATAAAAAGTAAACAATATTTCTGTTATTTTTATTTATATGTATTAAAGTTCAACTGGTCCGTCATTGAAAATATGTATCACTCCAAATAGTAGGTTTTAAATGCACTTTAACGAATTGCATTTATTATTTGAACGTCTTGTACGAGTTATCACACAAATGGTATAAATTTATAAGTTCTGTCAACTCGCTAAAATTCTCATCACCTTTATTTCTGTCTCAATTTTATTATGCTGCAATTTCATAATAACTTTACAAATGAAATTTTAACTGATTGCGTGAATTATAGCATAAGATGTATACATATTTATTTTATATAATGTAATTGATCTTTAACGATGATAGTATCGTCACTGAGAAAGTGCTATAACGAGAAAAAAGGAAAGAAACGCGTTTGCTGCAATTCGTTTCACGAAATTCTATTAATTAATACATAATATCGCAATTTTTGCGTCTACTTTCAATGTGTATAGTAGAAAAGCAGATACACGACAGATTATGCTTGTATTTTTTTCCTTTTCTTTTTTTGATGATTCGGCGACATGGTTATCCAACTGATCTGCAATTATTCGAACGCGATGAAAGTCGGTGAGTTTAGTTGTTTTTTTTTGTTTATTTTTTTAAACCAAGCTTTTTTGAACGATCCGTAAATGTTTTATGACGAAAGTTGGTGAATTTTATTACTTTTGTGCTTGTCTTTTTTTTATTTTGTGAATAATTTGTGGTTTTTACGAATTCAGTGGTTTACTTTATTGCATATTAATGTTAAAAGATGGTATTGATATTTTATTACGAATAGTATATCTATACATTAGTAATATACAATGGTCGAATAATTTAAATTCATATTGATTTCTGGTAAATTCATTTAGAGTTTTATTATTTATAATAAAATGATTTGTTTTTAATCTATTATTATATCCTTATATAATTTTGTTAAAGTTGTATCATGAGGTTAATTTTAATATTTAATTTTTTTAATTTTATAGTTATATAATTCTATCAAAAATTTTGATTTCGTATTTCGAAGTAATTTAATTTTAAAAGTATAATATAATTATATCTTTTTTCTTATTACAATAATCAAACTAACGTATAAATATAATAATTATTTATTGTTTAGTAAATTAAAAAACTATTTTATTGGAATAAAGATTATATCGATGTATTTATAAAATGAATTATTGTTATTCTTAGGTATAAAATTGTAATAGATTTATTAAAATACGGAATAATAAAACTTAAAATATTCATCTCACTGTTCAGTTTTTAAAAAATAATTAATTTTTCTATATACTAATCTATATTTCAGTCGTAATAAAATTTCAAAATTTTATAGTCTTAGTAACAAATTAGATAACATTTTTTTTGTGTTTCAACTTTAATTGCAACTACAAAAATATATATTTGGTATACTTAAAATTTATTTAAATTAACTTACATTTGTAATATATATTATATTTAAATAAGAAGGAATCGGTTACTTCATTTTTATAAGAAATTTATGTGAATTTAAATTATATTTAGATTATCCGTTATTTATTTTATTTTTTAATGCTGTTAATATCAAATTAGTATAAAATAAGTTCATAATATAAAAAGATTCTAGATAAGTCATAGGTACTTATATTTATAAATTTATGTAGTTTATAATAATTGTGTTAAATGAATACAGATTTTTTAAATCAATCATACTTTTATAGAATCCATTTTTAAATAAGTAGAAAATGTTTGAAACAAATATAGGAACAATATATTTATACATGTATAAAAAAATATACAAATATGCTTTAAATTCAAGTAAAATATTCTCTTGATTGAATTAGTAACTTTAAAATAAATTTTTTGCATTAAATAAAAATTAAGTCATAAAGTTTTATTATATCATTTTTTGTAATAAAGCAGTTGTAATACACTTGATTTAAAAAAGTATTTTCATTAGATTATTTAACAGTTATATTGTACATTTTTCTTCGTAATCCAATTAAAACACTTATCTTAACCAATTAAAATTTTGTTTGTATTATAATTATATTAAATTGGTAAAATATATATTTCGTATACGTTTGTAATTATACTTTATTTTAATTTCAATGCAATACTATGAGACTATAGGATAAAATATTTTAATTCGTTGTGAATTTTATTGGTTTTATGGGTAGATTCAACAAGTTTATAGTATATTATTGTACAGAATATAAATACAGATTTAATTGAATTAAAATAGTAGTAAAAATTATACGAGCTCTAAAATAGCTTTTGGAGTGAATGTGTAAAAAATAGTCATTGAACTATATAATTATTCATGCTGAACAATTTTTTTTCGTTAATCAATTAGTAATTAATATTATGGTATAAAAGAATACTAAATGTTAAATAAATAAATGCCAATACATAAAAAGAAGAAAGAGGGAAAGAATGTAATAAAATGAAAAAATAAATGCTTGCATAAAAATTAGAATTTTATAACACTTATTGAAATGCCTAAAATATTTAATAAATTTAAAAGGCATTAAATATTAAATCTTGAAATAATAAACCAACTTATTATGAAAAATAGAACTATTTATAATTGTAATTGTAATTTTTATTATATTTAAACTAATCATCACATTTTTGTAATATCGAACAAAATATTTCCTTGGTATAATCAAAGAACCGTTAAATGACTAAAAATGTATCGCACGCTTATAGCAATAAAAATAGCTTGCACAAAAAAATAAACAAACTAATCCATTCTTCGGAGAAAAATTTTGATTACATTAACGCCAAGTTCTTACAAGTTATGACCAAACTGTTTCTCGGATCGTACCGAAGTAGAGATCAACCAGTTTCTCTAAATTACTCAATTTTCGAATAAAAAATAAAAGAAAAAGTAAACACAAAGAAAAAATTCGAAAACTTATCCTCGGGAGTACGAAAATGTAACGATTATTTCATCCCCATTTCAAAACAAAAGCTTACGTAATTTTTATAAAATCTCACCTCCGATCGGCCAGACGATTCTCTTGTCCTACTTCCGATTCTTCGCCTTATCAAACTAGCTTACTAAAAGTTTTGCCTTTCCTTCCCTTCCTTCCCTCTCTCGCTCTTTTTCTCTAACTTCTTCGAGGTTCCTCTTACTTTCCCTCGGTTCCGGCACAAACGCGTGATTCGACAGCACAATAAGAATCGAAATCGAACGGCTGCTTCTATGCCCAATGTATACCAAACCAAGCTCTCCTTCACCCGAGCACTTTTCACTGGGTTTTACTTTGGTTATTATTACTCTGGTTAGAAGCTCGATGATAGCCTACAATTTTTGTGAGTGCGATCGAAAGAAAAAGAAAAGAAGGAGGAGGAAGAGGTCAGGTAGACATTTTCCGAGACCTTAACAATGCTCTACGTTATCCGGAAGCTCGCGGAACTCATCGAGCGCGCTTTGCCAAGCAAGTCATTCTTGCGGCTGGCTAAATGAACTGACATCGAATTACCGAGCTAGTAAGACCCTGGATGTATTTGTCCGGTTACTGGTGGGGGTTAAAGAAAGAAAAGAGAGAGGGGAAAAGACAGACCTCCTTTCACGAGCGAAGACTCTTCAACGATCACGTACCCAATTCCTAATCAGTTAAGGGCTGACTTTGGTTTCTTTTATATTTATCCGGGAAAATAATCTAAATTTCTTACGTTTGCTTACTTAATTCATGTGATAACGCACTTCCTTTTATCTACTATTCGACCGCGATCGTTACCGTTATTATTAAAATAGAAAGTAGTGTTTTCATGGAGAAATGTGGAAGGAGTTATTCGAACAATGAGCTCTTACATGAGTTCAAGATCAAAATATGACACAGTTTCTAATTAAATTTATCGACTGGAGAAATTTAGCAAGAGATTACAAATTTAGTAAGAGATTTATCGATGAAAAATGGATTTACAAATCCTTACAGCTCGGATTAATTTCAAATTTATTTCACAGTAGTTCGATATTTATTTTAAATTATATATATATATATAATTTCTATGTTTACATTTTTTATAAGTATTTAATATGTATGGAGATACGAAAATAAAAAAATTTTATTTTATTTTTATCCTGTCGCTTATATTATTCATTTTTTGATGTTATAACGAATTGTGCAATTCTTAAAATTTGATACATAAAAGTAGATAAAACAGCATTTTTATCGATCTTATATGTGGCTTTTTGCCATTATTTATTATATTTCAGTAAATGCGTATACGTTTCATAAATTATTCAAATTTAATTTATATACTATAATTTATACGTAAAAAATTATTTTTAATATATATAAATTTTTTATTTTATTATTTAAGAGTATAAAAAAAATATTCCTGATAATAGATAATTATTTTTCTGATATTTCTTGTTTGCTTTTATAATTAATAGTTTATATAAAATAAAAGCATAAATTCATTATTTTGAAAGCTGCATTAGAAGCACGTCAGGAATAATAATTTGATTAGAAAATTTACGTAGTAACATTATTTCATTCGAAATTTATACTGTATTATAATTACATATCAGATCATAATATGAAATATTTACTATTTACTTATTATATTTTTTAAAGATGTAATAATCAAATTACAGTCTTCAAAAGTAAAATTATTTTTAATATAAGCCTTTAATTTAACTTTTAAATGTTAAATAATAAATTTTATTATGTAAATGTAAGAAATTGTTTATATATATTTAATTTTTTTAGTCTTTATTATCACGATCATATCATTTTAAATATTTTGGAAATTAAATAGATTGATATATTAAAAAACAATAGTTTTAAATTATAAAATTAAGAAAAATATTTAAAGTTGCTTTTTATTATAAAAGATCGGCGCTGTAAGATATCTAAATTTGATCAAAACTAATTGAAAATCTAACTTGAAATATTCATAATTTCGCAGTAGATTGATAATATTGCAATTAATAAATTTTTATAAAGTTTCACTTGTATTCATAAAATATTATCTGAAATTATAAAATCATGAATATTAGTTTGAAATTAATTAAAGTCGAAGTATAAAATAATTCTCGTTTTTCTTTACAATTAAAATTACTATTGAAAAGTATAATAAATTAAAAAATTTGAGATTCTTACAATATAATAATTTTTATGTATATATTAAACTATAATTAAAAGTATTTTACGGATATATTTCAATTGAAACAAAAATTTTTTTTAATATCAGATTTAAATGCACCACTGAAATAAGTTTTAAGTATCAAAATAAATAAAAAGTTGTTCCATTTTTAAAACTTGTTTTAAAAATATGTGATATTTTATAAATTTCAAAACTCTCAAGAACTAGAAGTGATATAACAATTTTTAATTTTTTTTAGCACATGTCAAATATTACGTTATCTAAAATATTAAATTTCGTAGATAGGTTATGCAATTAAATTAATTATTATTCTAGTTCAGACAAATTATATGAAGACAATATAAAATTTTTTTTTATGTAATAAGATATTTTTATACTAATATGGTATTTTTTTATTTTGTATATGTATTTATATTTATCTCAATTAAACTTATTATAATAGTATATAAGTGAAATGTTTCTTGCAATATTTTGGTTTGAATTAAAAAATTTTTGTACAAGTGGAAGTTATAGTAATTTTATGAATTACAAATTTTATAAAGAAATATTAATATAAATAATTAAAAACTTCTCTTCAACTTATGATTTAGAGAAACGAATATTCACATAATTACTTGAGCAATTCTTATGTGAGTATCAATTATATAATTTTTACAAAATAATATTTTGATACTGAATTAAATTAAACAAAAAGTTTCTTACTATAATAAGAAATTTCAATTTATATTTGATAAGACAAATTTTAGTCAAAGTTATAATACATAAACAAAATGCTTAAGAAAGTTCAATGTTGTTTACCTTACATATATCTAAGATTAAAAAAATTAAAAAAAATTTCTAAGTCTATTTATTTATTCAATAATAATTGATTATTTTTGTAAATAAAATATAAAAAATTATATATTATATAAAATAAAGTATATATAAAATAAATTATATACATGACCATTTAAAAGTTATTAAAATTTATTATAAAAAGTAAGTAAATTTCATTTCTCGATAAAATAAAAATCATAAAGCATGAATCTTAAGTTTTTCGATAATAAACTTATTATAATTTCAAATGTTTTAATTTTAATATAAGTTATTTTAATATAACTTATATTATTTATATATCAAAAAAATTACTCATAATGCAAATACATAATATAACTCCTCATAAAATGCGATTGAATTAGTTAAAAATAGTTAAGCGTTTAAACAATTTTTTATAAAAAACAAAATACACTTTAAAACTTCTACATTCAGAATAATATAAAAAGTATTGTTCTATTCATTTTCAAGCTATTATTATTACTTTACTATTACTATAGTTGATACTATTACTGCTATTACTATTATTATAGCTGTAAATTAGTGGTAGTAGTAGTAATACTAAAAATTCTAATTCTACGTTGACAGAAATATTATTAATATATATTTACTTACTATGATATATATGAAAGAAATACATTTGAGTTTTTCGTATATAAAAGTAATACTTGAACAAAAATGTTAAGTATAAATTTTAAAAATTTTTCTTTTATTCATTTTAATATTTCATTTTCGTTCTACAATTTAAATAGTTATTTTATCAATTGATAACAATTTTTGATAAAATATTTGCAAAAAATTTATATACAAAAGTGAAAAAAATATATATCATATTTTCGAGTGAAAAAAATTTTTTAATTTAAAAACTTTAATACTATTAAAATACTTAACACTAAATAAGTCGTAAAATCACTAATACTGATTCAAACGTTTATCAGTTTTTCGTATTTACAGTATTTCAAAAAAAGTATTTAACAAGTTATTAACAAACAAAAAATTAATGTTTAAAATTTTTTTATGTTTCTAATTAACAATTTTTTGCCACTTTGTATGTAAATATTGACTATATAAAAATAATTTAATAACCAGACACTGACTAAAATATATTAAAATTCCTTACAAACTCGTTCTCAAAAAGAGCAAAATATAAGATACGTAAGTATTTATATACTTCTTTGAAAACTGACCCTGAATAATATACATAAAATTATTTTCTGAACGTTAAGCAATGGTTTAAGTTGTATTAACATATAAAGTAATATTTTTATCAATACATTTTCTTACATACGTATTAAACGATCTGTTAAAAATAAATATATATGAATAATTTTTATTATTTATATGAGATTATAAAAATAATATATTCTTAAAATTTAAAATATATAAAAATTATATTCAACATACCTAATGACAATAAATTTTACTTTAAAAAAAGCTTTTTCGTAATAATTTATTATATATAATTCATAATGAATCCGTGTAAAATTTATACAAAATTCTTTTAAAAATTGTTGATATTTAAGAAATTAAGTATAATTATTGTTACTTTTAATTTAATCAAAGATATCAACAGATTGATGATAAAAAGGAAATTTTTATTTCTCATTTACTTTGATTCGATAAATAAGATATTGATGGTAAATGCTCAATTGATTACTCAAAGATTAAGAGGATAGAACAATAGATGGCGCGGTATTACTATGAATTTAAATTAAACAATAATATAAATATTTATAATATTTTGTAATTTTTACTCAACTTTATAACAAAAATAATTTGCTGTTAATAATTTAAAAATTTTTTGATAAAACTGAATAGGTTCGAGACATAAATAATATTTTCATTATTGAAAATGTATTGTATTGTTATTTAATATTAAATATGTATAATAGATTTTTTATGATATTAAAAAAATATAAAATAATAAAAGGTTAATAATAAAAATTTTTTTTAAGGAATGATATTTATTGAACTATATATATATATTAAATGTAATGTTCTGTCTATTTATTTGTTAGCAGGACATAAATTAATTTCTGATTTGTGTTGATTAAAAAAAAACAAAATTATTTAAGTGATTTTAGTATAACAATTCATTTTAAGAAAAATTTACTCTCTAAGAAAACATTATTTTCTGTATTGGAAATAATCTATAAACTGTAAGAAATAAAATTAAAATATAACGTAATTTTAATTTAATTTAAAAATATGATATACATTAATTTAGTATAGTAAACAATAAAATGTACTATTTTTTAAAATGCGATCATATGAAACTTAGTATTTATGCATATACAATTTCTAGGCTTTAAAATTTCTTGAAAAATATCCCTTAGTGTTGCTTATTTGAAATTTAGGTAAATTCAATGGAATTCCTTAAATTATTCATCATATAGTATCGTTTAAATTGCAGAATGTTAGCGCGAAACAGAAAAACCAGTTACGCACAAAAATTCTCTGAATAATGATTTTATCATTTTATTTCTCACTCTTTTTCTTTTCTGAGAGAACTAGTATATTCGTTATTACTAATTCTTCATTGTTTAAGAAATTCAGGTACATTGAATTGTAAATATGCGGTGGATTCATGATTATGAGAACCGACATGTTGTATCCTTTTATGATAAATAGTATATTTTAATTGTTTTTATCAGATATTTAAGTGTTTTTATTTTTTCCCACATTCAAAGATATTTTACCTTATTAGTCTGGTTGAAACAAATCTCAGTAGTTTAATATTGTAAAATATATAATTAATGTTTTTATAGAGTATAAAGTAAAATAAAAATTTAATAAAATGTTTTACTATGAAAAGAGTGAATTTATTTATAATTGTTTTATATTATTTTTAAAATAAATTATTTGTATTCAACTTTTTTCTATACATTATGTAAATGTTGAAATTATTAAAATATTTAAAAATAAAATTAGAATAAGTATATTTGAAAATTGTTATTTTTTTTTTAAATTAGCTTTCGATAATATATAAACATTTAAAAAGTAAAATAATAAGTATTTATGCTAAAAGTTAAAAAATCCGTTATTTTTTTCACAATATTAAAATTATATCAGTGCATATTTACGTATAAAATTTATATTTGTATATTGATCCATTAATACATATGACACATTTATTATCAAATTAAAATACTTTTTATTTCACACAAATATTATGTGAATAATCATATAAATCACAAGATTTAAACTTTTAATTCACGATATACATCTCTATTATAATCAAATTTATATTTTTTTTATATTTTTTTATAATTATAAAAAATGTTTGGAAAGTATATAATTAAATTTGAACTTGAATCTAAATATATGGTCAGATATAGATTTTAATAAAAATAAAATATACTCAGAAAAGTGCTGAGAAATACATTGTATCATTATATAAACATATATTTTATATTTAAGATAACATTATTTTACGAAGCTCAGTTTTGTTCTAATCCATATTCTAATGATATGTTAGAATAAAAAGGTTACATGATTTGTTTTACCAGGCAATGGTAAAATTTAAGGTTATTAAATTAAATATTAAGTAATTAATTATCGGTTAATTTTTTAAAAGTTTTGTAATTGTTAGAATATTTGAACACAAAAAATATTCGAAAATAATAAAGGTCTGTTCTTACAACATTAAAAAATTTTTAACTGTTGTTGATTATCGAAGGGTCGATAAAGTAAATGACATCGAGTTCCGTGAGAATAACTAATCTCTTTTTTTTATTATTACACTCATTTTTTTCAGTTAAAGTGTATTTAAAAATGAGTCAATATCTTTACACGTGTATGTGATGTACAAGCAAATTGGGTGCAACAACAACAACAATACAGTCAATTTTTATTTATTGTAAAACAGTTTAAATTAATTGCTTTTAAGATTTTATAAAAATAAAATGTATAAATGATCCGATTTTGTTTTATTATATTTTCTCTTGATAATAAATTTTATGGTTATTATATTTTCACTTTAAACTCTATAAAAAACAAAATTATTAATTATCGGAGATTTTTTATTTTCTAACATGAAAATTTATCAGTTTTGAAAAAATAATTTGTGGTTATTATTGAATAAAATTAATTACATAAATATATTTGATTAAAGTTTATTTTTTAACTGTAATTGGTTTAAAATAACTTACCAATAAAAATAAAAGGATCATAAAAAATGTATAAAAATATTGATTTTACTTAAAAATAAATTATATTATAACATTTATAAATATTGTTCATATTATGTAAACATTTAGTTATATAAACTTTAATATAATACTTTAAAAATAATTTCAAATATAGTCTTTAAATATTGAAAATGTTATTGTTCATAACGAACTTATAAATAATCTATTGCATATATACATAAAATATTTATAGCTTGTATAAACTGTACGAAAATAATAATAAATTAATAAATGAGAATAAATTTTTTTTCAAAATAAACTAAGGTAATTTAATCATTCTCATTTTTTAAAAACACATTTATATGTTTTAATATTGTCACGTATGACAATAAAACTATAATATAATATATTAGATAGGCAAAATAAGTATTAAAAAATGTACTTTACTAAGAGACTTTGCTGAAAACAAATTGTTAAAGAAATTTTATAAAAGGGTGGAATAAACAGTAAAGGAATTTGCGTTTGATACACTGCCTTTTATTTCTTCGCATTCTCATTTGAATTATTTATTGAATATAAGCGTTTATAGTGAACAAAAAGGAACTACTGTTTTAAATACATTATTATAAGTCCTTAATTTGTATTCGGAATAACCTCTAAATTTCTACGATAGCCACTACATAAATATATGTATCACGTGTATTTTGATTTAATTTTACTACTAATTAAATTTCATACATTATTGAACGATTTATTATTTAACGAAAAGTATTAAAATGTACATGTTTCTTTTTATAAATAAAAAACATTCCAACTTAATTTTACATAATTTATATAATATTTCAGAAGACTCGTCTTTAATATAAGTGAATATAATAACAACAAAAAATAATTTTATGCAAGGTTTTTTCAATCATATTTTCATTGCGTCTAATTCTGATCCAGTGTTATTTATAATCAGCAATGATGAAATTTTTAATTCTAATAAAATTATCATATTCGATAGACTTGTTTTTACTTTGGATCAATTACTACAATTTTTTTTATGACTTGACGTTTTTCTACAAATTAAAAAATTAGTTATTTCTAATCTTTCGGTAAATATTGAATATAGTTACTTGAATTTAGAATGATTAATAGTATCTAGAAACTACAGCTTATATATTTTTTTATTAAGTAAAAATTCGATATATTTTATAAGTTAGTTACTATAAATATAAAATTATTAAAATTTATATAATATATTCAATATAATAATAAAACAAATAACTTAGATACTCATTTATTTCAAAAATTATAAAAAAATCCATTATATGTATTCCATTATATGCAATATACGAAATTATTTAGTATAATATTTAATATAATGTCATAGTATTGATTTCTTTCTCTGTTTAATTGTATAAAGCATAAAAATGAACGAGAAGAAAACGTAATACTTTAAGGAATATGTTAATATTTATAAAATATTAATAATAGATAAGTAAGTATTTAGATATTTAATATAAATATATTGTATTTATATTGTAATACATTATCATTTTTTTAAATTACCACAGGTTATTAATTGTAGTCTAAATTAACAAAAATTGAAATTTTCGTAAAAAAATTTATTATGATATTTTTATGATTTTTTATGATTTTTATTGTCTTATAGAATGATAAAAATTAAAAAATAATATTACAAAAAATTATTAAAATTAAAATTCTATTCTTATGTTAAAATTTTCAAGATTTTTCTAAATTGTTTAGAAAATGTAATTTCACAAATTAAAATAGGCAAATGATAAAAATTTAATAAAAATCATATGTTTATTTTAATTATTTCAATAATATATTTCTAGAACGTAATAAATATCTACCTTCCTCGATATTTAATAAATAATTAAAATAGAAACATTAAGTAACATCTTGGAATACGATACGATATTATGTATCAATTTTGATTTTTAAGTATTATTAATAGATTGTATTATCCAAATATTTGAATAATGTAATTCTTACAATGGTATCATTAAATTAACTACTTTTAGAACTCGCATGTATGCATTTTCTTATTTCATTTTTTTCAAATAAATAAAAAATAAAATATCCATACTGTTTATTATTTCAAGTCTTAAAAATAATACTTTAATAATACTGTATCAGCGTTTTTATAAGTGTATTTTTTTTAGTTATTTCTATATTGCGTAACAGTTAATTATAGTATAAGCAACTATTTAGAATGATTAAAGTTAATTCCATTTCATCTTAAATCGATATTAAAAATTAATAATAAAAATTACTATATCTTTTATTTGCATCAATACTATTCAATTATTTCAATATTTTTTGACAAAATAATTCTTAATTTAGTAATTACAATATATATATAGAGTTTGTTAGTGAGATCAATTTAAAATATGAATCTAAAGATCGACGATTTATTACATAGTATATCAGAATAAATAAATTAACGAACTTATAAATAAATTCGGATAGATATATTTATTGCAATAAGTTCCGAGTAAAATAAAAAAAATATTAAGGTAAACACATAAAAAGTTTACGAGAAGGGAAAAGGAACATTAAAAAAAGAACGATATAGATTATAAATCAAATTTAATATTTACAGCATGACTAAGAATTAATTTTAATTTAAGTATTCAAAATTTCAATTTCATTTATTAACTTTGACGAAGGAATAAGCGATTCATTGATTCTCTGTGGTCGTCGAAACGCTCGCGGAAGAAACAAGAAGAAGGAACGAAAAGAAAAAAAAAATAAAGCACTTTGTTTCGGTTCCCTTAGGGTCTGTGGCGGTACAGCGACTATGGGCGTGAAAAAAAGTTTCGTTCGTGAAACCCTTCCGATGTGCCTTTTATTCCAGTCCATCAAGGATCACCGACTTCCTTCCTTTCTTCCTTCCTTCCTTCCCTTCATGGAAGGTCCTTGATTGCAGCGTCAGGTGGAGGGGAAACGTCTCTGCGATGGGGCTCCGAAAGTTTTTGACCCCTGTGACTCAGGTTTTTTGTGAGTAGGTTTTTTCGGTGCATGGATTCTACAACCCCTTCCTTTCTCTCGAGAAGCGTGGAAGGGGCCCCGACGAGTGTGACAAGTCCCATAAAATGCGTGGGTACGGGGGAATCCCGGTCCGCGTGAAAAAGTACGATTCATATACGTTTCAAATGCATGATGAATCTAGAAATGCTCTTCTAACTATTCTATTTATATATATCGATTTTTGTTTTTTTCTTTATCTACTTTCTCTCTTGTCACTCTCTTTTTCTCTGCTTCTTTTTAAATCCATCTAATTTATAAATGTTGACTGTTAAATTATAATAATAAAAAAAGTAAGTTCATTTTTACACCATTTTAAAATAAACTTTTTACCGTTAATTGAAATAAATATATTTTTTTATATAAATCATATCGTATACATTTCAAAATTCGGATATTGAAACGTGTAAAGTAAAATAAATATATTAACAATTACATTAAGTACGGAAAATAATAATTAATTTTTTTAATAATTTTTTAAATTCGCATATGTTTAATAAGCTAAAGTAAATTACAAATTTGCTAAAAGAAGATTATTAAGAGTTTTTGACACTACCTATGAAAAAAAAAAATAATGATAGTTAAAATATTATATTTGTATTGAATACAATTTTTGAAATATATAAGTAAATATTTTTTACTTGTACTATCAACTATACACATATTATGCATATATTAAAAAACTTGTAATTTTAACAAATCGACAAATTTAAACAGGTTTAACAAAAAAAAATTATGCTTTTTTCTTATCCATGGCAGAATATAGCATTGAATAACAAGGATTCGTTCATTCTGTTTTTTATGTTAGAAACTTGTACTATGTATATTACAAAAAATAAAGAACGACTTAATAACTAGAAATATTATGATAAAAAATTATTATAAACGGAATAAATAGTATTTTGTCATAAATTATAAAATGGAAAAATTTTAAATAATAATTATGCGATTGAGTTTCATTTAAAAACTAGTATTAAATATATTTATTAAAGTGTGTTTTATAGTTTTTCCTTTTTAAAGTATTAGACGTTTATTTAGAATAAAATAAAATAAGATTATGCATTTTAACTATAAAAAATATTCGTATTTTTTAATTTTACCGAATAAATATTTTAATATGTTCGTTATTATTATCTTTAAATACTTTATACAAATATCTTGTATAGTCTTATTTGTATACTAGTATTGATTTCTATAAATCAAAATTTAAGAACAAAAATCTAATAATTAAAAATTCTAAAGATAAGATAACCTATAAATTAAAATTTAATTTTTAAAAATCTTGAATATAATTCTTAAATAAAATATTACACATTTTATGAGTACTATGAGATGGTATTAATGTTAAAATTTAATATTTTTCTGTACATAAGTTAATAAATTTATTATAATCTCATAAGTTTGATAAATTCATAGATATATTTTAAAAAGATATTACAATTAGACGTTAAATATGGTTCAACGAATTAATATACTGACTTTTACCTAATTAAGAAAAGAAGAAAATTTATTATCGACATTTTATTACTTGTATATATGTATAAAAATCTTGATTAAAAAACATTATTTAAGATTTATAATGTTACAAAAGTAGAAATACAAGTTTAGTTTATCGATTCCTATAACATTTTTCCTCAATAATGCTGCGGCATATATTTTTTAATTTAGTTACGAGAATAATCCGTATTGAAAGTTATTTTATTACTTACTACTATATTTATAATTACTATATTAAATCATTTCGTATTAATATATATAATTTTTTTTTAATATATACAATTTTTTAATATTACATTTTAAAATGCATTATTTTTTTAATAATTCTACAATAGAATCTTAATTTACTTCTCAATATTAGAAAGTTTGAAAGTCAGAAAATTATTAATATTCAACTTTTATAAATAATCTTTTCTTAATTACATATCCTTCCTGAATTATATTTATCGATTATATCGATAAGGTCAATTATACGATTAAGTGGATATTATTCTGATTTTAAATGGGAACCTTCGATGTATTTTTCAGAATTTATGTCTAAGTTTTCTCTAATAAAATGAAAATTACAGAATAATTAGATTTATTAATTAATTAAAAAAATTCTTTTTATTATTTAAATTATTTATGCTGTGCTATATATATATTTAATCTTCATTAGTCTAATTATTACAGGAATCTTTATAATAATTTATAATGTAAATAAACTGAACTGATATTATTAACTATACAGTAATTTCAATACTTGTAAGACGATAATTCTTTTTTTCACAATATTCTTGATAATCATCGAGACAATATTAAAAACTAAAAATTTCAAGACTATAAATAATTTAATTAATATTTTTAATGAATAATTTCAAATACTTTAACATACTTTTACAGTAAAATTTTTTAACGATAAGCAAAAATATTAGTTATTAATTTGTAAGCATTTATCTTTAAATTTAACAAAATTTTATTAACAAAATATATAAATATATTGAAATATCGTATTATTCATTAAATTTCTAATTTAACCTTCAAATTACCAATGAAAAATATTTTCTACTTCTAAAATATTATATTTTAATCAACATTAATATTTTTTTTAATAAACAATTATTTCAATTTTATATTGAATAACAAAAAATTAGAAAATTATTAGATAGGTACATAAATTATAAATAAATATTATTTGTTATTTTTTCTATTAGGCTTATTAAATTTTATAGATAATTACATTTTATAGACCATGTAAATAGTTACATTTGAATATTATTGCATTAATTAATTATTTATTTATTCACCATGAATATAGAAAAACTTATGCTTTTAATTCTAATCTTATCATTATTAATTAATTTAGTAAGCATGTATTAATTTAGTATCATCTAATTTTAGTTAAATTTTGTTACATTAAAAAATTATGTGTTATCAGAAATTATTAGCTAATCAATGATTTATTATAGATTTAAATTAAATATAAGTATTTAAGTGACTTCATATATTGTTAGAATTTAATAAAACTGATTTGATATACTATACTGAAGAATATCTAATACGTTTTATATTTATCCGTATATATATTTTACATATACAACAATTAAGTGAATAATACATATTAAGCTATGAAATAGAAATCATCTTAATTGTAATCGTTTACTAAAAAAAATCGGCATAAATCACCGATTATATCTTGCGATTAATTCATTTAATAGAACAAACCCACCGTCAGAATATTAAAAATAACTTTTTTCGTCCTTCTCAG
Organism: Dolichoris vasculosae; assembly: GCA_018907195.1. NCBI lineage: Eukaryota > Metazoa > Arthropoda > Insecta > Hymenoptera > Agaonidae > Dolichoris > Dolichoris vasculosae. The sequence goes on from JACCHY010000003.1 coordinate 6,878,661, forward strand.
CATAAAAACATCTAGTAAAATGTTATAGTCGATATAAGTATCAATAATTTGCGGTGATGTATTTCTCGTCACTTGCAAATGTGAAATAACGTAATTTGTTATTTGTACCACTTTGTGTTGTCTAGTCTGTTCATCTTTCGCGGTCACTTTTTAGGATCGTTGTTATTATCAATGTTGTACGAGGATAAACTGGCATTTAAATATAGGAAAATAAGTATATTTCATACTCAAAGTAAATTATGTGCGAGCCATTGCTTTAGATATATTTACAACTGCGTAGCTTTATTTATGTAAATTAATTTATCACAGTTAACTTTATTTTTTGTTAAAATATCAAGAAAACTAATTACATAAACAGAAACATTAAATTTTATAAAATTGGTTGCTATTACAACAAAATTTTAATTTCATTTTAATTTCATTTCGAACGAAAATTTAGTTTCGAGAACTTATGATTTATATAGCCTTTTGGTATTTTTATAAAAAAAATTAAATATAAAATACTTAGCAGTACATAATAATTATTATTTACTAACTTTTTTTTATCTTCTTCATTGTATTAATTTTGAATATTATTATTATATGCATATAAGATTTGTATTTATTATAATTTATAATTATTATTGAATATTAATACAATAAAGTTAATTTCGTAATTTTTTAATTTAATTTAACTTCATTTTCTTAATAATGATACAAAAATCCAGTACAATAAACTGTTTTAACATTATGCTCTATTAATTCAATGAATTTATTAAATTAGTTTTTTGCAAGTAAATAAATAATTTAAGTTTTTATATGAAACATAACTCTATTGATAATATATAAAAAGATATAGTATACAAGATATGTATATATATATTTATAACAATAATTTTATAACTCATGAACGTAATTATATGAAGTACAAAATATAAAATTTTCTTTTTTTTACTTCATTTATATAATTTAAATGGAAGTCTTACATTTTTAATAATTTTAATAATTTTAATAATTTAATAACAAAATAAATACAAGTAAGAACATAAAATGCCAATTTTTATTTTCTGTTTATTTTAAGCAAGAATATTATTGAAAACCAACTATCTCCAATGATTTTAGAACAAAGATATCTAGAAAATTAGAAATAAGATTGGAAAATAGTGATAGAGAGAGAGAGAGAGGATCATCTTTTGGCTTTTAATGTAGAGTTAATTCTTTCTTTAATTTTAATATTGATTTAAGTACAAACATTTTAACGATTTAAGTATATTAATTTGTATTATTAAAACAATTACACAATTTTCAAATTCACACGCGTTCAAATTCATTCTTATAAATCAAGATTTCAATTATAAAATTTAATTGTTCATAGTTTTTAATAGAAACTTATCCATTATATATATATATATATATATGTATTTATTTAAAATAATCATTCGGTCAATTCGAAAGATATATAATTATTTATAAAAATAAAATATATTAGTAAATAGTTAGTTATAGATATATATTGTCGACAAAGGATTTAATAATAAAACTTTATGTTTTAGTGTAATTCATAATTTAAATAAAACATAAATGCAATATAAACTTACATAGTTGTTCGCTGCTGGAATCAATTTCCTGTAATCTGTGTGGTTTATATTGTTTCCAAACAGCAAAATGTTTCACAATCATTTTAAACAAGAAGTAAAATTTTCAGATCATTGATTATTTTAAAACATAATTATTTTAAATTTTCTGATAAAAATGGTGAAGTTGATATATATATATTTCAAGTAACTAATTAAAATTAACGCACGAAAGAGAAATGAATTCACGACTAAATGTCTTTTTTCTTTATTATTCTCAAGTATGGGATATCAAAATTCGATATGCAAACGCTAATGAATTTTAGCATAGTTTGCAATTTTTTTGCCTATACAACTTGCTTGGAAATTTTCACTGATGATCGTGCATTTACAAGTTTTTTTGCATCGTATAAGTTATGATAGAATAAAATACTTATAAAAACTAAATTTCTTTAATATTACGCATAAAAATTATAATTAAAAGGGAGAGTAATAATAATTTAAGATTAACGTTAAAAAGAATGTAAGATGTATTAAATTGATCATCAAATTTATCGAATACCAAATTTTATTATGTTTATAGATTGTATGCAATGATTTTTAATTTTATTTTTATACTTTTTATTTTTATTTTTAGAGAATACGGTACCATATCAATTTTTGTATAAAACATGAAAAGCTACATTCATAGTCTCATGATGTTCGTTGGAATTTGAAATTAGAAAGTAGATTGTGGGTTAATTATTTTTATTGCGCAGTTGATTTAATTAATTTACGTGCGCTAAGATTAAGGTATATTTTAATATTACAATGTTAAATATTGTATAATGAGTAACAATAACAATAATATTTATGAATTTAATTTTTAAGGAAAAATTTAAATTTTTAAACTTTTATCAATATAATTTTTTATTAATAAAATGTAATTAATTAATATAATAAAAAGTTTATTATAATAAGGACTAATTCTTCTTTTAGAATTACAATAATATTTTCTGTAATATTTATTTTTATACATTTATAAAAATTAAAACAAAATATGAATTATTATCAATTGCTGAAGAGATTATTTATTGTTTTTTAATTTAGTTTTATTATTATGTGTAATTTAAATCATATTGGATTCAAATATTAAAATTAATTAAAATTGAAACTAATTTTTTTGAGAAAAATAATATTAGCAATGACAAAAAACAATTTTATTTATAAAAATCATAAAAGTAATTTAATAAAGGTAATATGAAAAATTTTGAAAATGTTTATAATTTTGTTATTTATTTAGTATTAATTTATTGAATATTATTTAATTATATAATTTTCTATTTAATTTATTAACTTAATAATATCTGTTCAAAAACTGTGTAAATCTTTCGAAAGATGTTTGTCAATGACATTAGCATAATTGTTTTTTAAATATTTGATCATTAGACGATTCAAAATATTTCAGTATAATTTTATAAGAAAATTTTGAGTTATTACTGGTGTTTTATTTTTTTTTAAATAATATATTAAATACATATACATAATTTTTTGCGAAAATATTATCATTTTGAGAAATATATTTGTACATAGAGTTTTTTGAATTTTATAGAGATGATTTTAACAAATCATATTAATAAAGTTTATGTATTATATTGTTTTGATAATAGATTTTAGAAAAATAATGATTTAACTAAATTAGAAATACAGTAATAGGATAAAATTTATGAATTTTAATATTAAATGATATTCCTAGTAAGAAAAACTAAATTTATATATAATGCATGTTCTGGAAATCAAATTATAATTTCTATATATTATAAAATAATCTTTATAACATTTTAATAATACATGAGTAAGTCTCATGTAAATATTTATATTTGGAATTCTTCTATTGCTTTTTATAGTGAAGGTTGAATTTTGAAAACTTAAAAATAATTAATAAATATATGTTTGAAAATATTAATTAATATTAATTAAATTAGAAATAATAAAAGTCTTAAATACAATTAAGTAAGTAAAAACATTAATATTTATAAATTCTAGTATTATTAATAGTTTAAATACAAGCGATATTAGGAAAAAATATATTATACTGAAATCTTTTTACCATTCTTAAATTAAATATAAAAAATACAAGGATACTTTTAATAATACATTACTTTGCAGCTTATAATAACAAGCAAATGAAAACAATAATTTCAATTTCATCGGACTATATATATGAAAATGTTTTCTCCGACTTCTTTAAAAAATATAGTGAAATCAAGAACTAGAATTAAAAAATCAACCAATTTACAGATTTACAAGTTTTCAATGATCGGTATTTCTTAACAAAAGAACAGCAAAGTATCTGGTACGTGAAAGTGATTTGGAAAAAGCGAAGGTTGTAATGTTCCATACACTGCTGAACGATAGTTAAGCAGTTTATAACGGTTTGATGGTTTAACGCTCGTGATACGTTACTTAAAATTAATTACCACTACTTTATGAGAACAAAAGAGCGGTAGCTGATTCAAGCGATTAGTATATACTAATTGGTTTCGAATACTTTTTTGGTTAAAGTGTGTAATTTGCATTTATCAAATAATTAATAATTGAATCTTCTTTGTAAATGCGTTTGTATAAGTTAAGAAATTATTCTTTTAAGGTCATTTATACAAGTAGTAAAATTGATTTATTTTAGAAATTTAGTACATTGATTATTAAATGAGAAAGTATTTTATTTCATTTTATTTCATAAATATACGTAATATTATTTTATATAATAAGTCTATGTTAAAATCTTGCGATAAATGTATTAACCTAAGAAAATTATGGATAAGTATAAAGAATTGAGAATAAAAAATAATTCTATAGATTTTATATATACTTCTATATATATTCTACTTATATATGTGTACTTTATTTTAAAGGTTTTAGTAATATATTATAATAATGTTTAGGAGCTGTTGGATAAAATAATTTATATAAACTAGTTATTTCAATATAAGCAAATATATGTATAGTATTTAGTAATTTGATGTTAGTAAATAAAAGTTATTGATTAATTAAAAATTTATAGACATAAAATAGACAGTGAAAAATGATAATATTTCGTATGTAAAATATGAATATTATAAAGTAAAACATTGTAAATACGTATGTTGATTATATAATACTTATCTAATTTGTTATAGTTTGTTAATAAGTGTTAATATTTATATCGATCACGTTAGATAAAAGTTAAATAGTTATACGTTATGGTAGTACTTAATAAGTTTAATAATTTATTTTGAAGTATTTTTTAAAAAATGAATATTGTGTGAAATAAGTGTGAAGGTTCTATCTAGTGAAATAAAAGGAATTAAGCAATAAGTTTTAAATGGATTTAAAAATATTTTTTTAAGAAATATATTTTATCGTTATTAAATACAAATTATGAAGTAAATAATTTATGGAATATCAATAAAGTGAAATTATAATTAATTTCATAATTTAGATTCTAATAATTCATTTTCGTATTGAAACTTATGCTTTTAAAATACGTTATTATAATAAATTTTTTAAAAAAGCATTTGAAAAATGAAATTGTGTATGATATAAAAAAAGATAATTATTTCATAAATTTATGATTATATATAATTTCTAAATAATTGAAGTCATAAGATAAAATATAAATGGTAACTTTTATCAAAAAAAGAAATTTGTAATATAATGAAAAGCAATTAAAAATGTTATTAAAAATGTAATTTGCTACTTATAAGAAGAAAAATTGAGTAATTGTATTTTTACTTTTAAATATTAGATATTTATAATAATTCTTCAAAACTGAAGGTTATCACGTATTCATTTTATCAGTGTTAGTATTACAATTAAAATTTTATTACTATATGTTTGATTCTTTAGGATAAGTACTATATATATATACAATAAGTACTATAGGCATTGAATATACTCCAATTATATTTTTTTAAATAATTTAACGTAATGAAATATTTAACGTACATTAAGATTCTAAAGTATTGATTAAAACTTTAACTCGATTATATAAATATTTAAACTATTAATATTTAAAATATTAATTAAAATTAACGATTGTTAATATTAACACATAACTCTTTAAACTTACATGTAACTAATAGAATTCATAATTTTGATACTGTAAACAATATTTCAAACAATAAATATACATAATTGTAATATATACTAAATTAATATTATTTAAATTCTTTATAATTTATTTAAATATTATATAATATTATTCAAATTTAATCTATATATCAATATTCGTCTTTAAACAAAGAAGAAAAAAAATTTGATACAAATCACGTAACATCTATCAAACTTTCATACATTGTCTCCAATGATAAGAAGTTCGTAGTATACAGTTTAAGTTCTCTTGAAAAATTTGAATCGACTCGTGAAAACTGGTCTTTTTATGTCAAATCTGAAGAAAGGACTCTATACTACAATAGTCCCTTATTATAATCAATTTATTGTCAAAATATAAATATTATTTTATAGATATAAATACATAAATATAAATTATTCGCATATATTACTGAATTATATTGTTTTAAAATTTGAATTTGACTATAATTGTAAGTTGATAAAATTATTTGAAAAGATTAATAAAAACCAAATTCTGCTAATTTGTTCAAATTGTATAAAAACTAATAATAAATAATTTGAACAGTATTAAAGATACAATAACTCAACTGTTGATTTTAATAAATTAATAAAATTTATTTTAATGCATATATATGCAATATATACGCAATATATAATATTAATCATTTAAACTGACTTAATTTTAATTTAATAGTGATATTATATTTAATATGATATTATAAAATATGTAGTTTAGAATGAAATACATACTTATAGAATTCTTTTTTTATTGTGATAATAATAGTCTCATTTATTTTCATTTTATAACATCAACATTTATTCGTAGAATAAAATTATTCAATAATATAAAAATAGTATAATAGTTATGAAGTTTGTATTTAAAAAAAAATTTTTAATTTGGTATCATAAATGCGCAAGTGCTCTTATATTTATATTCAATGAAAAAAATTTTCATTTTAGTTATGTAAAAAAGTGTTCTTTATTTAAGTATAAAAAATTAAAAAAATGATATATAAAATCCTTATTGTTACTCAAAAATTTCCATTTAAAATATCAATGATGTAGCATATGCCTTTCTTTTAATAGTTTGTTATATATTTATTAATAACAAATATATTCATTACATAATAAAAGAATAACAAATCTTATAATAAATATCCAAGAAAATACAAATTTTTTTTAATGTTTTACTATTAATTGCATTTCAAATAACATATTTTAAATATATAAATAAATAATTATTAAACATTAAAAGATTCAAATAATATATATTTTATTATTATTTATTTGTAGTTATAATATTAATCAGTTTTTTCTTTTTCGATAATAGTTTACAAAAAGAAACGAATATTTTTTTTTACATTCTCTGTTTTCGATACAGGTAGTGTATCTTTAAAATGGAACTATATTTTTTATTTTAAAATATCTACTATATTTTATTATAACATTAACTTTGAAGAAAACTATGATAGTTCCATAATAATTTACATTTTACTGTTTTATTTATTAATAATAAAAGAAAACACATACAATTCGATTCACCTCCTACATATTATTTCTACATTATAAAATTTTTAAAGAAAATTTAAATCAGTAATAAATAATTTCATTTCTAGAATTCATTTTTAATAATTTTAAATTATATATTGTATATTTTTTTCAAACTATATAAATTTAAAAATAAATTCATTAATATTGTTTTTATATCTTAAAATTCATATTTTTTTAGATAACTGCTGTGGCTGTTTGTAGAGTATGATATAATTTTTGCGATTCAAGAAATGCTGAGATAATACTGCCATTAAAATTTTATTTCATGAATTACATAGCATAAAAATATATTTAGAGTTTATTAAAAAAATAATATAAAGTAACTAATGCTGATAATACGTGTTGATATACTTACATTTATACGAGAATAACTTATTTTGTAAAATTAACAAAAATAAAGGAATAGGAAAATGTATTAGGCTATTTATAAAAATCTAGCACAGAAGAAATATAATATTATGTTATCAAACTATTAAAACTAAGAGTTACTAATAAATCACGATTGAAAATTATGTTTTTAAATAGTAATTAAATTATAATTTTTTTTTTAATTGAATTCTAGATACTAGTGTTATGATTATTTTAATATTATATTTTATATTGTACTATAGTCTTTTAAGTAAATTTTAGAATAAAGTTGTTTATAACAACTATGTGACTATATAATTCTTTTAAATCCATTTTTATTAATATACATATGTTTATTTATTATCATCGAAACTTAAAAAGATTAATTTTTCTGTACATTTGAAAGTAAAATCATTTTAAAATATTTTTAAAAATCTATACAATTTTTCTTTATTCTCTTACGGGTTTTAATTGAATTTTTTCGACAGTCTAAATTAGTAATAGGTTTGTAAAATTTGTAAAATAGTTACTATGTTTTTACGTAGAAATCTTTAAAAAGTATATTGTTTTAACTTTTTTTTTACTAAAAAAGACATATAAATTGAATAGATGTAAATAAAATTATTTATTACGGATAAAATAAATTACAAAGTATTAGATAGAAATTCCTTTTCTAAACATATAATAATACCAATAACATAATAATCTATAGATATCTATAATCTTTATTTAAAATAGCAGTGTAACTTCTTCTTGAATGCAGATATAAAATAGTTAATTCGGATAGTTTAAACTATAATAACTGTTAAAATCATCTTCTTGATATTGTTTATTTTCACTTTTTGAAAAATTTTCATTTTTTTTATATAATCGTTAATTTATCTTAAATTTTCAATTTAATTATTTAAATTTAATTTAAATTTCGTTGAAATACTGTGTATAATTATAAACAATATCGAATATATTTATTTCTTTGATTCATTTTATATCAATATCTAGTTATATAAATAAATTTTTTTGAACTATTTATTCTAATTTTATTATAAGAATAAACACAAGTTAAAATATTTAAACAAGAAATAGTTTAAATTAATTTTGTGGTTAATCGTGTATTTAATTTATAATAATTATCTGATAGATCTTATTTAATTTAACTACTTAAACTAAATAAGTTCTTCAAACGTGTCAACAAAATTGACATAAGTTTGATATGAGCTTCCCACGTGTTCACTGTGACTGTCTTGATACTAAGCAAGAAAACAAGTAAAAAATAAGAAAAGTAATATCATAGGCGTAATATGCGCGGTCAGCTTGCCCCTGAAATAAGAATTATTTCGTATTAATATATTTTGCATAAAGTCACTCGCTGCCGTCACATACAACTTGTTTGCTTGTTTTATTAATAAACATACGATGACCAGGTATCCTTGAGTTCTCAGGTCGTAAGCTCTACATGAGAATAACCGATGTCATGAAAGCGGCATCAGTAAGCATAATGTTGAGGACATCAATAGAACTAATGGATATTTGAAATTAAATATTTTAAGACAAACTAAGTTAAAAAATTATAGGTTTACATAGGAGGATTTCAAAATATTTTGATTAGTAGATCCTTTGGTCTTACAAAGGCAGAAAATGAATAATAATTAACGTAAATAAGAAGTTAAGATTAAAAAATTAGTTTATAAATTTAAATATGAATTAATTAAAATAGAATTGGTAATTATTAACGTAAATGAAAAATAAAGAATATTATTATAATACATAAATTTTAGATTTAAAAATGTTATGATTAATATTTAGAAATTTTTGCTTATTATTTGCACTACTATACAATTTGTATTAGTCTTTTCTTTTATTTAGTTATTAATTAACTAATGCCATTCGTTTCGTACACTGTTTGAAAGGCATTATTAATTCATTATTGGAATTTCGTAATTTATACCCTATATTTAATTAATATATACTAGGATGAGAAACATGTAAAACAAAACTTAATTTTCATATATTATGTTAAAGGAGAATTTGAATATTATGTGAACATACATTCTGTATATATCTTTTACATTATTAGATTAAGTATATAGTACATTTTTTACCATAGGTACATTTACATATTTTTGATTTATTAGTTCTGCGTTAAAAAAATGTTTATATCCAAGCTCATAGTAAATTATATTAAAAATGCGATCGATAAATATAAGATTTACTGTATACTAAATAAAACATTACGTGCGTTGATATTTTTAATTTAAACAAAATTAAATATCAACAACAACTTTACGTTTTATTAACAAAAATTAAAGATTTTAAAAATGAGAAAATAATTAGATAAACTGCTATGAAATTTTAATACCAGAGATGAATTTAATTACATTATGGGTATAAAATACGCAGTCGATGAATGAGTCGTAGAATTACAAAAATCGACGTTTCCTTTCAATTTTAATTTAAAAGAACGAATGACTGGTGTTTCTAGAAAAACTGGCAAAAAATAAAATCGAGGATTCTCTATTGACCTTGAAAGATGCCAACGAATCTTGTACTTTGAGGTAATTTTTGTCATCGTCTCACCTCGGAATCCCGATAAAGAATTCCATTTTATTGTTTTATACGATAAATATACGTTAATCGAAAGGTTTAAAAAAGAATAATAACTAAGTATGTTTTTCTTACATTCTTCGTTATCCATAAACATTTTTCATGAATCGATCGTTATTGAAACGATTATATAAATAAAATAAATTGTACTTCATATAGAAGAAAATTTGAAAATTTGGAAAGTTATAAAACTTGTGCATTATATAAACAACTAATGTGTAATAATATGCTTAATATCATAGAGTTATTAAGTAAAACGAAGCGGAAAAAATCACAAAAGAAAACGTTAATGATAATACGTTTAGAATAATGCGTAAGTGATTGAATAAACAGAGCAATATCACTTTTTCTTTTTATACCGGAGAACTTGGAAAGGAAGTGCAGTGGGTGACTCCGAATATATTTTGCGCAGACTAATTTACCGAAAGCTAGAAAGAGAAAAAAAGAAAAAGTACCATAAGCTATGTCTCGAAGGTGCACGATTCGCAAAGCTCTCGATATCTCCTTCGCACTTCACGTTTTCGCCTCGAGGATTCGCGCGCTCTTTGCCCCCGCCACGGGTCCTCGTTCCTCCTCTTCGTCGTGCGCTCGGAGCCCGGCGAGAGGAAGACTGTGAGTCTCGGGTTTTGCAGTTCTCGGTGGCTGTGCGCGTGAGCCACACGCACGCAGGTACGCACTTACACGCGGGGTTAAGCGTGGCCGGCTGTTAGCCTCGAGCAGTGTCCACGCGGTTCGTCTTTTGGTTCCTTAGTTCATTCTCTGTTTTTTAAAGGAGTCCTTTCGGAGGTCGCTGCTGTGAAAGAGGTTTGTGAGTTTATTTGAGAAGTGAGAGGCGTTTCGGCGACCGATTCATTGGGAGGATTACCGTTTTGCGTGACGGAAAGGACGAGAGGAGCATGCGAGAAGTGTTTTTGGATATTGGAAGAGTGAGAGCAAGAGAGAAAAAGAGAGAGAGAAAGAGAGAGAAAGAGAGAGAAAGAGTGATATTTCGGTGCGTCGATTTAATTTTTTATTAGGGACAACGTTCACGGAAATCCGAGTTATAACTTTTAGAGTAACAACGATTCCTTTTACTTTATTTTTATATAAAATTTATTGAAATAAAAATTTGCATAATCACTGTTTTAATTAATCGCGACACATCGCGTCGATTCGATCTTATTGTTCGTTCCTGTAAATAACAATTTTTATTCATATGTACAATTTATATTTTATACTCTATACAATACTTTTCATCTTATAAAATATCTAAATGTGAATATTTAATAATTTATAAATTTTACAAAATTTCATTTTAATGTTAATATAATATCAATATATCAAATATTTTTTTATTATAAAAATGACGATATATACTTAAAGTTTCACTAAATCATAAAAAATAATGAGCATGATAAATTTCTAAGAGTTTATATTTTTACTTTGGCCTATATTCATATAATTAAAAATTGAAAAGAAGTGAAATTGCATATTTTTAATGTAAGATTTAAAGTACGTAACTTTCGACGAAATACAAATTTTAATATATTACAATACAGTATTAAATATATCTTACTATTTTGATCTTTATAGTGTAAATTGTATCATATATAATCATTAAATAGAATATTAACTATTAATTACCAAAACAATAATTAAAATTATAATACATATAATGCCTATTAAAAATTAGATGTATAATTAGAATCTAAAATTAGAATCTATAAAAATATATAAAAATCTGAAATTTATTTTCGAACGAGTATATATTCTCTTTGTTTATTCAAAGATAAAATGACACACTATTGAGTCATTTTATTTAACAGTCCTTTTTTTTAATCCATACTTTTCTCCACATTTTAAAAAAGCTAAAATTTTTTCTTAAAACAAAAAAAATTATCCTTTGTATTTGAGTCATTTAAGATGCGCATTTTTAATTATATTGTAAAGATAAAATAAAAAATTTAAATACTCAAATTTAAAAATACTAAGTTTAAAATTTAATTTTTATGAAGAATTAATATTTAAAAGAATCAGTTTTTGAATAAATTAAATCTTCAATATTTCTATAAAAAATTGATGGTTACGATATGAATAAATGTTGATGATAAATTAAGTATTTTTACAATGACCATTGAAAATAAAATCTTTCAGATTAAAAAGGAAAATTATAAAAATGTGATTTAGTGAAAATATTGAATTTTAATATAAATTTAATTTATGTAAAAATTGTCATAATTTACAGCTGATATTTGTAAGTTTACTTTAAAATATATTTCCTAGACATTCCATAAATGAAACGACCATGCTTTGTAAGTAAATTTTACGTTTGAAAAATATTCGCAGATATTTATTTAAAAACTAAAATATTCTAACAATTCCAACAATTCTAACGATGGAATTATTTATTTTTTAAATATTGCAACGAGATCATTTTAAAAAAATTAAATCACTATTTTATCAAAATATACTTTCAAGTATTATTTCAATCATTTTTAAGTCGTATAAATAAATAAATTTTAAAGTATTTTAAAAATTATATCGAATATTTAAACAGTTATGGAAAATAAATTTTATTTTGATCAGTAAATAAACTAAACCTATGTAAATTTTCTAAGATATTATTGTTCGTAAAAATATTTTCATTTGTTTGTGATTTCTTTAATTATGAAAAGAAAAGTATTTTAAAATTAAAGTATTTTTAAGTTTGTTCAATTATCTTCCATAAAGAAAATGTATATAAAAAATCTATAAATCTAATAATCATAAATCTAAATGCAATCATATTAGAATTGATAATATAAAAAATTTTATGATTTTATTTTTCTTTTCATAAATTTACTTTTTAATAATAATAAAATAGTAACTTAGTTTTTGAAAATACAATTATTATCTGAAATACATTAATATTTGATATAGTATATTTATGGCAATAAATCCTGACCATAAATATTTTACTAATTTTAGAAATTAAAAATTCATCATCAGATTAAAAAGTATATTTTGTATTTAAATAAACAAAATTTTATGTAAGCTCTAAAGTTAAATGAATTTTTTTAATCATAACAAAAATTAATGAATCTGATTAAAATACGAACTTGAATTTCAAATCGTAATTAAACTAACTTGAATGACACAATAGCTATCAGGAAATATAATCCAAGGATTTTCCAATTCATTTCGATTTTATGCATTTGGATATGTCTGTACCTTATAGTTTACTTCTAAGATTTCAACCTATAATGACTAAGAATTCAATACTTCTTTTATAAATGATTGGACAGCTTATTTATACCGGTTATAATTAAATATAAATAATATTTTAATAAAAATTAAAACTGTGAAATATATTTTGATAGAAAATTATTAATTCATTCATTGAATCAATAATTCATTAATTAATAAGTAGCGAAATTATATAAAAAAACATTAAAAAATTTAATTTAGATATAATTTACTTATTGTATTATTTTTATTTGTAAGGCGATATTAATTTCTGGAATTTTTATATTATATAAAATATTAATTAGATAACCATTTGATAATCGCGATGTTACTTAAAATAATTATAAAAAATTTTTTATAATGACATCATATAGAATTTTATCGAATATAAACTTCTTCCGTAATAAAAAATTTCACAATCTTCATTCTTGAATATGAAAAATAGTATTCTAAGTTAAATTAAAATTTTTGTAACAATTTCAAAGTATATATTTCAAAAAAGTAAATTTTATATTCTACTTTAAATTATAATAACTAATTCGGTCAGATAGTTTTAGAACCTTGTTATTTTTCATTATATTATTACAAAATCATAAACTTTGTGTTTTCAAATACCAGCATAACTTGGCACACCGAGCGAAAGTAACAATATTAACATACATAAAAACTCGTCATAACGACAAGCCACTGCAAATTGTTCGATTCCAATGTGCAAATTCGGCATTACAATTCAGTAAACAATTTAACGGGTCACAAAACAAAACATGCGTATGGAAGGAGTTCACTCGCGGTGGGAATTCGATTACGTAAGAGTAGTCTTTTTAAAAAGATTTAACTGAAACATAATGAAAAATCCATTAACCTTGATAAATCAGTCGTTATCGATAGCGTGTCAAGCCTTGCTATACATATATATCTCTCTCATTATTTTGAAAAAATCGAAGTTCATTTTTTAAATATTTTTTTCATTGTTCCAGTCAAATTAACATATTTTGGCTAATATTAACAATCATAATTATACTAAATATAAGCATATTTTAAATATATTCTTTTAAAAATTAAATTAATTTAAAATTACTCACTTTTAAAGATATCTCTTGCTATTTTTAATAATTATATAGACATTTTTTATATAAATTCGAGAATATAACTAATTATTGATATTGGATCTTTTATTAAGTCAAAATATATTTAATTATATTTTAGCATATATTTATACTAAAAAATAAGATAACGTCTATGTAGTTTTATTTAATAGTAATAATTTTAATGATATTTTTATGCATTAGTGCACGTTCCATTATTCAAATAAAAATGACGTGCAGATAATAATCTATAAATTGAAATTGGATTTAACATTGGATTAGTTAGAAGATTCTACATAATTTAATATAATTTTTTTGTAGAATATTTTTATAGAGTACAGGGAAGTTTTTTGACGATATAATTTTTTAATATGTGAGAATAAACTTTTATTTTATGTAGTTATAACAAAATCTATCTTTTATGTATACTATTCTATAAATATTAAATGAATAATTTATGTTGGAATAACAAATTAAATTTTAGTTTATTTACAGCAAATAGTTATTAAAGAAATAAATAATAAGAAAATGGTTTGAGTATCTTGATTCTCTGTCTCGAATAAAAAAGGTTATTATATTTTGAAATAGCAATTAAATTGTAAACTATAATTTTAATGCTCATTCATCATCACTCATAATGTTGAAAGAGTTGAAGAATTGATAATATTGAACTAGATTTCATTCGAACTGTATTATTTGATTTTACTCTTTTTCGATATTGGTACCGTAACGATATTTATAAACAGATTGAATAAAAGTGAAAGCTTTATATTATTATGAAAATAATGTTGAAAATATTAAATTTTCATAATTTTAATTCTAACTAATCAATAATCATACAGTTTGAATGTAAAAAATTTATAATATATATCTTGTATATAAGAAAAACTTCAACATAATTGTAGCGTTGTTTTTTAAATACATAATGTATTTTTAATATAGAATTAATTACTTCGAACGTCCAATCTTAGTTAAAAAATGCATGCATGTATAAAGAAAGAAACATAGATTATTAAGTTTAAATATTTCTATTAATTTTTTCAATAATCGCGTTCCCTTAAACATTTATTATCAAGTTCATTTTTAGTAATAAGTAAGAAAGACGGACATTGTATTAAATCAAATTTTATTTCTGTGCGTTTCTTTATTAGTTGAAATTTGAGCGAAGTATCGATCAAAGGAAGCCAGATATTAACATAACAATTGAAAAACTAATATTCATCCAAAATAAGAAAACTGTTTAAAGAATATTTGAACAATCACAGCCAAAATAAAATCTCGTCCGAAGTGCATGCGCATGCACCATATCGAATACGCACACGTGTACAATTATCGGCGCGCTGTCGCGTTTCGAGTCGCCAGTACAGGTTTCGAGAGGGAATATCTCGCGTGTTTGAGGCACGACAGAAGCCCGCAAAGAGGTCCTGCATTGCGTAAACTAAGAGAGAGGCCTGGAGGTATTTTTGGTCGATTCTGCATCTGCTTACCGTAGTTCGATTTGATGATTACTCGAGGTTACCAATATTTACGCTTTTTATCGGTTCCCTACGTAGATCGAGCATTTTAATTAACGTAACGTGGCTACAAGCTCCTATATTATCTTATCTCTAGATCGATGTTTATATTTTTTTTTCAATTTTGTAAATGAAAATTCGTGATTTTAATTGTAGTAAATTTTTTATTATAATTATATTTGTCAAATAGAAATAAATTGTTTTTTTCGTATTATTATACTTCATTCTTATTCAATTCTAAGTAGGATAATAAATTGTCTATCAATATTTTAATTTTGTATATCATACATTAACAAACATTTACGGATATAAATTTTATTGCATTATCGATCATTAAATTATATTCTAATCTATAATTTGATTCGTATAAAAATTTTATATTTGTAACTTTGTGATATTTTCACTGGTAATCAATGACCTGTATAAAATGAAAGTGAATAGAATAAACAGGTTCGTTGAAGATATATATATACATACATATATACAAGCTATTATTCTCATTTATGACTTTAAAACATCAAATTTTGACTTAAAATTTATTTACAAAATAGTTTGATTAATAATCTTATACTAGTTGTTATTATTATTATTATTATTATTATTATTATTATTATTATTATTATTAACCTACATATGTATTTAAATATAATATATTTTTTATACCTTTTTTAAAATGTAAGTTTTTAAATAAAAATTCTAAAAATAAAATAAAATTATAATGATTTCTTAGATTTCATTTACTTATAGAGATGCAAGCACACATGTACATATATTATTTCAAACTAAGGTATCGTAAATATTTCTGTAGAATAAATATAAAATCTAAATACATAAGTTTCAGAATTATTTGTACCTTTATGATGTATTACTTATTCCAATTGAAATATAATATTATTATTTAGGGTTCATATTATTCTAACAATAATGTCAAACTTTGTGAATAATGTGTTCCAAAAATTATACACAAATAAAATTTCTTACGATCCACAAATTGAATTTCAACCGCTTAAACATTTCCTTTGAAATATTAACTGGTTAAAAATATGTATTATATAGTAATATTTTCTTAAATAAAGTATTTAAATTTTTGATAAATTTATTTGATAAATAATCAATTCTGAAAAAAATTGTAAGTTTATTAAAATTTAAAATTTTCTCTTTATTTTGAAAATGTTATTTGATTTATCATCTATAATCTTTATTTATTTCTTTTACTGTATAATAAAAGTAAAATAATACTTTCAAGTTCACTGGTTATACTTACAAAATAAAAATTTGTTTATATAAATAAATAGATAAGTGTGTCAAATATATAATTATATAAATCGATGAATTGTACATGATGTGCAAAGCTGCACCGTAAATTGACCTCCCTTTTGCAAGATTATTCAATGTAGTTGACTGTAGGTGAGAGTATTTCAAAGTCCCTTCTATTTCATCTCTTACAGTCCCCTTGATCGTATCGTTACATCATATGAAAAAAAATAAAATTCCACGTGTTACCTCATCGTCAGCATCGCAAGTAAAATTTCTTTCGCCCGTTAACAAGACTCGTGTACGCTGCTTATAATAGCATTATAATTGACGATAACTTTTTGTATCTACTTGTTTTTTACATCACTCAAACATTAAAGTTAGTCTTCTAATTTACACATTTTAATTTCTCTACAAAAATTATGTTTAAATGATTTTTAAATATAATCTTAAATGTAATCGTATAACTGTTCGAGACATAATACAATTACATTATTTATACTTAACAAAAACATAGAATATCCAATGCTGATTTTATAGTTTAAAAATTAAATTAAAAAGATTGTAGAAAATATTGCTATAGTTTCATACTTACTCATTTTAATTTGTTTTACTAGTTTTATGTAACTATAACTATAAATTAGCAAAAAAAATACAAACGTAAATGGGATAAAGCTAAATTAGATAAATTTCATGTTTTTTTCAATTTATAGATTATTCTAACCATGTTTGTTACTATAATGGACGTGCATCCATTTCCATTAAATTAGCATATTAAAAATCTTAAATAGTACTCACGTTTAATTTTCCTTGTTATTCAAGTAATCAAATTAATTAATATTGATTTTTAATTAGAAATTTCTTGCACTATACACAGGATTTTAAATTCGTTTGTTCTTTCCAAATGATAATCAACTTAAATTTTCATTGTATATTTTCATAATTTATTTATTAAATTACTAATTACATTATAAAAAATAATTATATAGGATTTTATGTACACAAATTTAATTTTATGAATTAATGATTAATTAAATAAGTACTTACAATATAAATATTTTAAATAAATTATAAACATTAGTTTTATAAAAATATTTAGTTTTTTATTTTAATAAATTCAATAATTATAACACATTAATTATAGTAATTAAAACTTTACCAATATAAACAAGAAATAAGAAAAAATTATTTTTATGCTTTTTTCAGAAAGAAATTTTTATTTGTCAATATTTTTTTATTCTGTTGACTTCATTAATTGATAATAAATGTGTAAATGAAACAAATCTATTTTTATAAATATTAAAAATTTATTTTATATTAATTTAGTTTTAGATAAATGAATTTCAATTTTTAAATAGAATAAATAAAAAATAAAATAATAAGATTTTCTAAACATTGAATGACAGCAATATAAATTGAAAATTCAACCTTCGTTTCATAATTACTGAAAAATACGTAAATGCATAATTAATTCTGAATTGTATGTGCAATCTGTTTATCGTATCAGTATAATAATCTATCATGCTAATAAAATTAACATTATATATATATATATATACTGTTAATTAATACTAAATATTTATTTTTTACATTCCTGTTAACTAATTTTTGTCATTAGATATTTTGAAAGAATACACATGATCCCGTTCATTAATTTATTAAGTTTGTATTATTTTATCATAAGTTTATTTCTACATTTAATTAAGAGAAAAATTATATCGTAGCATGCATTAGTATTATACTTATTATATTTCAATTTGATTAAAAATTATAATAGAAATATGCAGTAAACACAATATAATTAAAATTTTTTCTTACGACTACATTAATCAATTATAAAAAAATTATTTAAACTAAATTAATTCATTAATAGTACCTTTAAATATATTATTCAATATAAACTAAAATGATTCAATCGTTAGAGAAGTAATTTTATTTTTTCAAAGTAATATTAAGTAGTAAGTTTTACGTTATAATTTATTGCTCTTAAACATTTGTTTTTCATATAAAATCATTGTTTTTGAATAACTATAAAACATCTTAAGTATGAAAAATGTATATTTTAACATTTTATTATTTAACAAGTTTTCTTGAAATTGCAATAAAGTAAAAAATTGAAACGACTATAGAATAGATGGAAATATTTATTTTACAATAGATATGTTACTTACCAATTAGCAATAATTTAGTAGAACTCTATTTACATAAAAATATTATTATATACATAATTATCAATTAGCATATATTTAATCGAAATTATTAATTAATAAATAATGAAATGCATATATTCGGAAATATGTAATACAGATATGTGAACATGAATATTTTATTGATAATAGTTTATTAAATGTATGTTATTAATATTTATCGTAGTGAAATTAATTCTTAAACAAAATTAATTTTATCATTTTCTACAATGATCTGTCTCTATAAACTGTATACATAATAAAAATATTATACGTTTTAAATATTAATTTATTTAACCAAACATGATTTAATGTTTGATACAGTGTTCAAGTATCAAAACTCATAAATTTTGAGAAATGCTTTGCTTGATGAAATCTAATGCATAATAATCCTAATTATCAATCCTCGATAAAACGTATATCATTTTACATTTTTTGCCTTCGCGAAAATATTTAAATATTTTCAAGTACTCAACTATCTGTAAAAATACGAGCTATTTCAATATGTATTAATAAATTTGACACTCATAATAAAACGATGTCCCTTTTATCGACGCTGTAAAATCAGACGCGTAGATTGCGAGACGCGCGTGCGAATATCCATGCAGTGTTATACTTATGATATATTTACCTGGCGAAACGCGTTTTGCATAACGATTCAAATGTATGCATTATACGAGTCCAACTTGTCTCTTGTAAACGGTTAAAAGATTATTTAATAGGGCATTTTTAAGATATTCGATGTTAAGGAACAGTTTTTATTTTAGTATCGTTAAAACGCATCGCGTTTTTTTTAAATTGCTTGTGTTTTTCTAGATACACAAAACTTATATTTATTTTCTTTTACTCAGAACATTTCAAATATTGAAAAAATAAAGTAAAAATTGTTTATTTGTTTACCTAGTTCTTTTTCAATAGTTCATGTAAGTTTAGTTAAAATAAATAATTGTTATTTATCTTTTATATTGTAAAGCTATGATAATATCAATAAGAAAATATTGTTTAGTGGTTACAATATTCTTTTAAAGCTTTGAGTCTTGTTAACATACTGTATGCGAGTGTAAGGGAGAAAGAGATAAAATATAAATAGAGCACTCTAAGTAGTCACTGCACATTATTTTCTTTGCAAGACTCCCACAAATCAGTAGTTTGGTGTTTGTTTGCTTATTTATGTGTGTATATGCGTGTATGGTTATATATGCATATCTGTATATACTTCAAATCGGCATTTCTTATTATTGTGTAGTTATCTATTTACTCATAAAAGTTTCAAACTCCAAGAAACAAAACAAAAAGATTGAAATATATGAAAACTATTGCGTGACATAGATAATAAGATAATACCGAATCTGCATTACTTTATATTTAATGTGTGAGGGAACGTGTAATTTAATAATCTTTTCAATATTTGTATGCGATAAATGTTTATGAATAAATGGAATAATAAAATAAAACACAGCATCGAGAAATATAACAATACTTGTTTTTATCAATATTGTATGAGTCTAAAAGTAATTATCTGTATTATATTATATCAATTGCAATAACTAATCGTTATTAAGATTTAAAATCTGTGAAAAAATCTATTTTAATTACTCAATTTACTTATATTAAATTATCTGTATTAAACTTATTATATTCAATCTAAATAAAAATAATAATATAAATTATTCATACGTATTTCCACTATGATGTAAAAAGACTTTATTTTCTTTAGTATAAGTTAAAGATAAATAAAACTTTGCTAGCTTTTATTAAAATGAAATAAAATTGAATATAGTTTCAAATTTACGTATAATTATTATACTTACATTATTACTTTGAGTTACATTGTGCAAATATACTAAACATTTAAGAATGAAATTAATAAATTGACAATGCAAGAGCGCAAAAAACTTTTTGAGTAAAATTTTTTAAAATATGTAGTTAGTTAAGAATAATATAAATAAATGTGACATCATATTTATACAGAATAACTCAAATCATTTGGATATCGGGAATAAATTAATTAGACATATATCATTATGGAATTTTATAGAAAAGCGTTACCAATCTAAATACTTTAATTAATTCAATCAATTAAATCAATAGAATTTTATATTTAAATTATTAATAAAAAATTCATATATATGAAATTTCATAAAATTAAATTTTGTATCTAAAAATTTTTATCAGTCAGATAAATTATATTAAAAGAATCTTCCATTAAAACTGTTCATAAAAAATCTATTTTTGTAATAAAAAACTATATATTGTAATTACAATATAAAATATATAATTTAATTATATTGGTATAATCATTCTAAATAATGTTGTATTATATTAAAAAAAATTATTAAAAGTACATATTTAATTTGGATATCACAAAATATTCAATATTTCAGATTTCACATTAAAGCTTTTTCAGAAAAAGACCTAAAATTAACATCATTATTGAAATAAGGTGGCCCAATCGATTATCAAGCAAATTTTATTTTTTCGAAATAAAAAAATTAGGTACCGATTAACGAAAATAATTTTTTAATTAAATTCCTCGATACTTAAAAAATTTGAATTTATTTATATGTTTAGAATCCTTGCATATTCTAGCAATGATTTAAGTTGTATCGATATAGTTTGGAAAATTATTATTAGTCTGCGATGTTTAGAAATTTTCTGTAGATGACGATCTTTCCAGGCCATCGTTAATTCCAAAAGTTATATAATTTTTTCCTATAACTGAAAAGATGTCGAAACTTTTTTTCGTTTCGTCGTGCGAGCATAGTTATTAGGAAACAGAGTTTAATAGATTTGAATGATTTAAAAGAAATGACACAAAATATAAAGGAAGACATCCTTTTAAATTACACGGTCCAAGTGAAAGTCTCACGCGTGACACAACTAAGAAAAATGGAATTATTCGGCGAAACACATCATACCCGAACACTTCCAGTTTATTCATTGAGTTTGCCGAATATAATATATATATATATATACATATGTACATTTTTTACGCTCATACAGGGATGGATCAAGTGGAGAGTGGAGACGCGGCACCGGCTGTGGTCCCGGTTGCCTCACTCGAGCTTAAGACACGTCGAGCCCAATTTCAAACGCAGGCGTCGACAGTTGCGACACGTCGTAGGCAAGCCGTTTGCGTGCGTCGGGCCTTTAAAAAATATGGACCCAACAGCAACCCCAATGTCATTCTCGATGGTCTTAACATGACCGTGCCGAAGGGCACGATGTAAGTATCTAACAAACTAACAAAAACCTAACCTGTCCATTAGATTAACAATTTTATATTATCGAATGGTTCATTTATTATTCATTATCGAACGAGATATAATTTAATTGCCGATTTGTGTTGTTTTAAATTTATAAAAATGTGAAAGATTTTATGTAAAATCGTAAGTCTCGAAAAATAAAACGTGACGATAACGCTTAATTAATCATACGTGTTGTGTAAAAAATAAGATGCTCAATGTACATAATAATCTTTTATTATTTAAATAGAGTCTTAAAAACCTATAGCTTTAAATCCTATTTATTTCTCAACTATTTTAGTATTCAGAAATTTTCTGTTCAATCGGCGTTATTTTTTAAACTAATAAAAAGTTCGTATTTCAGTGTCAGTGATGATTAAAGAACAATAAATTGAAAGCATATTATTATCATAATTACTTTTTATTTAGTATTCGTTATTATTACATTATGAAAATATCAAAATTGTATATATATATATATATATATATATATATAAAGACGCATTCTACCATTAAATTTTTTAATGTATTTTAATGTTTTTTTATCGCATTCAATGAAATTATATATGTTCAATAATTTTCAATAATTTTCAATAATTTTCATCGATAAATTACCAGTCTTGCAGAAATAGATATAAGAATTAAAATGGTTACTAAATATATTATAAATTTGAATTTGAATAAAATCGATTACTTTTATGAATCATTTTGTAAAAATATACATATATATATTCGATTTTTCTTTCTGAAACTTTCAAAATGGTTATGAAAGTTTGGGAATTATAGTAATTTAATAATAAAATTTATTTATTTTAAAATATTGAGATAATTAAAGTACGTATATTTATTTATCTTGTTTATTGCTTCTATAATAATGTAATATTTCTTTCAGTTTATGATTCTATATTCTAACTGTTTTAGTAAATAATAAAAAATGTGCATAAAAAAAGGGATTATATAGAACATATGCCATATTAATCAAATGATATAAAAAAATTAGCTTAAAAAATGGATTTATTATAAATGACTAAGAATATAATTACTTGTAAAAAATACATACATGTGTAATTTTTGCTATTTAGCGACACGTGCATGACAATTTGAAAACTCGTCTTTTTTTTTAATTGCTATATGATTTATAAACAAGGTCAAAAGATGCTTTCCATCGCGGAAATAAATATACTTTTTACTATCAAGTTCTTGAACATCAATCGATAAATTGATAAATTAAGACTGGTTCAGCATATTTCAATACAAATGCTGCATATTTTTTTATGTTTAACAAATTATACTTACCACACGTGCGTGTAATATTATATGAAACACTATTTTTCGTGTATTCTCTGGTATATTAATGCCCTAATATATATAAATATACATATACATACGTACATGCGTACACATTCCAGAACTCTATGAATTTCAAATAATTTTTACCGATGATTTAAAAAAAATTCTATTTAAGAACATGTTTCGGTAACGGAATTCAATAAATGTTAACTAAATTTAATAATTATTTTGCTTAGAACATAAATATATGAAATATGATCCAACATTTATATAAGTTAAAAAATAATTATAATTATTTAATTCATAACGAAATATTTATCTGACATTTT
Organism: Dolichoris vasculosae; assembly: GCA_018907195.1. Lineage (NCBI taxonomy): Eukaryota > Metazoa > Arthropoda > Insecta > Hymenoptera > Agaonidae > Dolichoris > Dolichoris vasculosae. The sequence goes on from JACCHY010000003.1 coordinate 6,902,913, forward strand.
AAACTTTTGAATCCGAAATTTAAAAGAGAATATTTTTTCTAATAAATTTTAATATACTTATATAAATTGTAAATATGAAAATTTATTGAAATTTAAATGAAATTTAAAATTGAAATCCATTTAATTCAATCCAATTAACATTCAACTTAAGTACGTTGATAAGCATTCAAATATTAAGTTAATTTTACTATATTGCTTTTGTAATAAAAAATTATATAACTTTTTCAACATATAGTTTTTATTATATTAAATATTATTAAATTATTATTAAAATATTATTATATTAAAATTTGTATTGAATGTGTTATCAGTTTTCTGAATCTTATGAATAAGTTTTCAATACAAGTGTATTTTATGATTTTAAACAAAATCTAGTAACTGTATTCTTATTTATATTTGATATGTATCGAAATTATATTATAGCTAGAGTCATTTAATACATGGTTGATTTTGAATCTAAATCGAATACCTTTAATAAATTTTACAATATTGTCGATTATTAAAAATTTATATTAAAAATGATTTAAGTCGTTGTTAAATATATATTATTTAAAACTATAAAATTAATTTCTTCTGGTTACGATAATTAGTTTTTACTTCTCTATATTAAAATAATTATTAAAATATAAAGAATTTATAGATTATTCTATTTTGATACTTATAATATTTATTATTAAATAAAGTCTCTTATTTATAATATAGTAACTAATATATTTGAATAAAACTACACATAATTTAGATTCTTTTTTAATTTTTCTATTTTAACATAAGAAATAATTTTATTTAAATTAAATTGTTTAAAGTATAAATAAAAATATGCGATTAAATATGAGTATATCGATAAGTAAAATTTAAATTGATATGAAAATTATATTATTTTTAGTGTAAAATTTATAATTTCTTACTTTATACTAAGAGTAAATGTACTAGTAAGATTGAAGTAAACAAAAGGATGAATTATAAATTATTATACTGTTAAGTCAGTTATATAATATTACCTTTTCTTTTTACTTTAATTCGATACTTTTTATTCTAATTGTTAATGTGTAACTTTCTATACAGATATGGTTTGCTAGGGGCAAGTGGCTGTGGTAAAACGACACTTCTTTCATGCATCGTGGGTCGTCGTCGACTTAACTCTGGTGAAATCTGGGTTCTTGGAGGCAGACCTGGTTCCAAGGGCTCAGGAGTACCTGGACCTCGGGTCGGTTATATGCCTCAAGAAATTGCACTTTACGGCGAATTTTCCATACGTGAAACTTTTATATTCTTTGGTTGGTGCGCGGGTATGACTACAGACCAAGTGGATGACAAACTTGAATTTCTGCTCAAGGTCAGAAAATAACCGGTATCATGTTTATCACAATACGACTTTCATTAGTCATTATTCGACTTTAGAATTAATTTACTTTTTGATAGTTAAGATTTTTTATGCAATTGATATTTCCATCTCATTTTTTCGAAAAAATTTTTATAAATAATATTAAACGCATCAATTATAAAGTATATATAATTATAAAGTTTGTTTACTAGTTTCATTTATTTGAATTTTTCTATTGTAATTTTTTGTTTAATATTAAAAACAAAATTAGTTGAATCACAAATAATTAAAAAAAAGAATAATTGTATAAGAACTACATCTATAAATATGATACGAAGCTTTAATTTAAATATAAACTTCACGAATTAAACCTCGAAATTGATAAATATAGTTTCTTTGATTATCTTTGGAAAACATTAAATTAACATTTAATTTTAAAAAACTAAAAAGTTGCATCCAATTAACACAAGAAAAATTCTGTAATTCTATAATTCTGTTAAAATAAAAGAGATGTTAAAATTTTATGAATTATAAATAACACGAAGGAATAATAAATTAAATATCGTTTTAATTTTTTAATTTGTATTGTATTACTATTACATTATTATTTTTTGAAAATTAAATATTAAACTCACAGTTTTTTCATTATTTTTATTTAATGCTAACAATAATTAAAATTAATTAAACGCATTATCAATATTTAAGGAATATTGATTCAAACAACGTGTTACATTGAATTATTTTAAATAAATATTTGTATAAGCAATATAAATTAATTTTTATTATAAATATAATAAAATTAATAATTTAATCTACGTATTTAAACTCCTAATTAATATGAATTTATACTATATAAATAATTCTTTAAAATTTTATAATTATCTGCATTAATTCGATAAAAACAGATACAACAACTGAAATAAAATTATAATTTGTCAATTTTTTTAAATCTATTGAATTTTTAAATCATATGATCCGTTTTAATAATTATTATTTAATATAAATAATTTGAGTTCACTTTTCAAAGTGGGTTGTAATGTAGATGAATTATTAAACCAAGGATATTAAAAATCGATCATATACTTAGAATATACTTTCTAAATATAAAATTCAAGAAGTGATTATTAAGTAACTAAGTAAATAAAATAAATAATATTTTTATCATACAGTACAGTAATAAAATTGATCAAAGTAGTTACTTAAATAATTAAAATATGATTAATTAACTTGACCATTATAAATTAAGAAGAAAATAAGATTAAGATAGTAAGTAAATATGATTTCAAATTTAATAAAAAGTACATAAGATTAAATAAATAATATAATATTATAATAAAATGAAAAAGTATAATCATGAAAATTACTTCAATTTTTAAATAAAAAGAAGGTTAAAAGAAAATTTGACATCATTTACAAGTTTTGAATCAGAATTTAATTTTTAATAATGTATTTAATAAAAATAGCAATTAAACAATATATCACTGATGCAATAGTCGAAATTTCTCTTATGGATTACAAATTAGGTATCGTTGGAAGATGAATTTCAAATAAGACCACACACAGTGTAGTGTACAATTTACTTAACTTGTGCGTGAAAGAATTTGATTTACAATTACCTTAAGCAAGAATTTGAAAGTACCTATAATAGCGGACGAATCTCGTAATTTGGTGTGCTTGCGCAGTTTTTGCAGTTACCATCGGAGAACCGGTTTGTAAAGAATTTGTCCGGTGGACAGCAACGACGCGTTTCCCTGGCAGCATCGCTTCTCGCCGACCCGGAGCTTTTGATCCTGGATGAACCGACGGTCGGAGTAGACCCGGTGTTACGCCAAAGCATCTGGGATCACTTGGTGCATATAACCAAGGATGGAAAGACCACCATTATCATCACGACGCATTATATCGAGGAGACGCGTCAGGCGGGAATTATTGGTCTGATGCGCAGTGGTCGGTTCCTCGCCGAAGAGTCGCCCGTTAAACTTATGGAAATGCATAGGTTGGATACCCTGGAAGATGTCTTTCTTAAACTCAGCCGTAAGCAAAATATGGGCCTAAGAAGAAGAAGTAGTATCCTTAGTAGCGTCACTGGTGTTCCACCAGAACCGGTAATACTTCAACTTATTATCGAATAAAATACAATATTTTTTTTGATATTGATTTAATGATAAAAATTTATTCATCTCTCATCATGATTCTCTTATTTCTATATATTTTAATTTCGTTTTAATAATTAAAGGGTATAAGCGATGTTAATAAATAATAGTTATATTAGTATTAATATGAAATTCCATCGTTTACTTATTAATTGATGTACGAAGTATCAGTTCTGTAAATTTAAAATTTAATTTAAGTTAAGTATCCGATCGAATATTTATGAAACGATATATTAATATTTTACGGAATAAAAATAAATATAAATTTTTCATAAATAAAATACTTTTAATATACTTTGGTTTTTAAATTAGTACAAGTAACCTATGTTTTGGAAGTAGTTTTTTTCAAAAAAATTTTTTCATAAAAAAATGTTTTGAAATTATTTTTAATATTATTATTGTAATATAAAATTTTGTTAAAAAATGGGTTTTCCAAAATTTATTTTAAACTATCGATTGAAGATAAAAATTAGTACTTTATAAAAGCTTAAAATACAGAAAGAAGTTCCATCTATTATTATTTAATATAAATAAGTGTATGTATACTTTTCTAAAATAAAAATATAAAAATTATTCGATCAAAATAATATTTTTAGGATGCAGATGAGGAAATGAGCGGAGAATTTGGCGATAATGTCAGCGTATCCAGTCGAAGAAGAAGTATTGCTGTAACATCCGATGATGATGTAAATAATCGAAATACATAGCGATATAAATCATATTATTAAAATTTTTTCAATTTATGAATTAAACACGTTAAATTTCTAATTATTATATTTTAGACACTCGATCTACCCCCGGAAGAAAAAGGATCTTACAAATTTCAAATGCTTAATGCAAAACATATGAAAGCCTTAATCTGGAAAAATTTCTTATGGATGTGGAGAAATGTTGGGTGAGCAATATTTATTTTTATTGAAAAGATTCGATATAAATTCACTTTAGATATTTCAACGTATATAATCTGTAATAAAATTTAAATAATAATTTAAAGCTTTTTTTAAATGTTCAAATTTCTAATTGATGAATGTTATTTTTTAATAATAAAATTTAAATTTCTTAATTTATTCTAAACTTTAAACTTTAAGACATTAAAAATAAAACGAATTATTGAAAAACAACTCCTAAAATGAAATTAATATTAAAAAAATACGTAAATTTTTCCTTATAGAATAATGCTCTTCATAATCGGACTGCCAGTAGTACAGATAATTTTGTTCTGTTTGTCGATTGGCAAGGATCCCACAGGCTTGAGGTTAGCCATTGTAAATAACGAGCTAAATTCAAGCACTGAGCCTTGCGTACCTTCGATAGGTTGCGACTTCTCAATGTCCAGTTGTCGATTTTTGAAACAACTGGAAAAACGGAAAGTCGTCTATTTACCGTATGATACGGATGAAGAAGCAAGACACGCGGTTGTTAAAGGCTGGGCTTGGGGTGCCATAACATTCCCTGGAAATTACTCTGCTTCGCTTAAGGAAAGAATCGACTATGGCAAGGACGCTGATGAGTATAGTGTCATCTACGCTGATATGGACGTCGTTTTGGACATGTCTAGTGAGTAACGAGGACATAATTGATTAATTACAGTGTAGATGTTAGATATAAAAATGCTAAATACTTGATATTTATTTTTCAAAATTTTTAACTGTATATTATAAAATTATATTTTATAATTTTATACGATACGTACATTTTAATTAAAAAAAATACCTAATTAGAACACGTTTTAGTTTCTTAATCGAATAGATGATATTTAATTAATATTTATTTAATTACTGATTTCATAAAGTAGAGTCGATCGTAAATTTCAATTTTTAGTTTATAAATTAAAATTCTCTATACTCTTCTATAAAATACTTTAAAAATAATTTTAAAACTATATTTTAAAATTATATTGTGCCCAGAAAATACTTTCACTTGTTATTTCATGTTTGATTTAATTAATTTAAATAATAGTATATTCACATTTTGGTTTGATTTAGATCAACAAATTGGTCAGTTACTTCAAAGAGATCTTTACTACTCTTTCGAAGAATTTGCAAGCGAACTCACTGCAGCCTGTAATTATAGTGCAAAATTAACTGAAATTCCTGTCTCGGTGAGTATATATTTTTATTTCACAGTTATATAAATTTTCAACAATGAAATTTTATTATCTGAAATGTGATAATTTTTCATTTGTAGTTCCGCAAACCTATATATGGACCACTAGAGCCCAATTTCACAGACTTCGCAGCTCCCGGAGTTATTTTAACGTTAGTTAGGCAATATACTATTCGTGAAATTTAATTAGTATTTTCTAAAAGAAAACATATAATCTTCATTAAAAATATTAAAATTCCAGAATTATTTTCTTCTTATCGGTTGCATTAACTTCCGGTGCTATGTTATTAGAAAGAAACGAAGGTTTACTCGAAAGAAGCTTAGTAGTCGGTAAGTCAACATTTTCATTTTTATTATTTTAACCTATCGCATATAAATATTAATTGCTGTTAAAAAATTAGGTGTCACTGGTCCCGAAGTCCTTTTCGGACAAGTAGTCACGCAATTTCTCGTTATGACGGGTCAAACAGTTATGGTTCTCGTTGTGGCATTCGCTGTTTTTAAAATTACATGCGAGGGTGATGTTGGAATGGTAACTGTTCTTACGATTCTCACAGGTTTTTGTGGCATGTGTTTTGGTAAATATATTTAAATTTTTATAATCAAATTTTTTACGATGATTTATCATTTAAATTTTAAATAATTAATCGATAAAACAAAAATTCTGTAAATACTTAATTAACATATTTATCACGCATTCTTAATAGTAATACTTATAAAATATGATAATTTATTCTAACAACAATTGCTTTTTAATTTAATTTTAAGATATAAATATCGTCAATTTTGTAGTTCTATCATATTCAAAAATATGCTTGAAAAATTTGTATATTCAGTGTTACTGAAAATTGTAACCAAAGTAATCACCGAGAAAAATTTTTTACTTGAAAGTAAAGTTTTAATTTTAATTATAATTTTATTATTTTTACTTTCTTATAAAAGTTTTTTTTAATAAGAATTTTACTTTAAATATTTGAAAATAATAATAAATAATCTTGAATTGTACAATAAACATAATTCTTTTAAAATAGTAATGTAATCAGACTCCATTATACAAGGAAACTCAATTTTACAATTTTAATCACTTAATATTTATAAAGATTAAATTTTAAAATACAAATAAAAATGTATTAATTATTTTAATTTATATTAAATATTTTCGATAATCTAACTTTAATTAAATTATTTTTGCGGGGCTATATTTATAAATGTAATTTCAGACTACATTATACATTATAAATTTCTCATTTAGTTTCTTTTGAAGGTTTAAAATAAATTATTAAAATTTTATTTTTAATCAAGTGAAAATACTATAAATTCAATCAATAAGTATTGTCGCTCTCTTCAAAGGAAAAAATGTATTAGAGTCAATTAGAGAAGTTTGTGATTAATGTTATTTCATTTTCTCTTTTAAAATAACAAGATACTATATGCTGAATTGATTAGCGCTTTATTATTCTCTCATCAACTAATTGGAATTAAATTTCACTCCCAATTTAGCGAAAGTATTTTCTCATTTCATCGATATAAACTTAAGAGAGCTTGTTTTAAGCGTTAACAAGCAAGATAAATGATCATCGACTCTCGAAATCTATTTTACGATACTTGCAGAGCGAATTTATATTCGAAATCGAATGCTTTTTCATTCTCTCTAACCAAGTCTCGTAAAATCATTGTGTATAATTAATACAATAGAAAATTACATTCGTATCGATCTAAAATTCCTTTCTAACGTGACAATTGTGCAAAAACAGGTTTCGTGGTCGCGTGCTCGTGCGAAAACGAGCGGAGCGCTACTTACATGGCTATGGGCTCGTTTCTGCCCATCGTCATGCTTTGCGGCATAATTTGGCCGATCGAGGGTATGCATCCGGTGCTCCGGTACATCAGCTTCCTGCTGCCATTGACGAAGAGCACCGAGTCCTTCCGGGCGATGTTGGCTCGCGGCTGGACAATAGAAGATCCGGTTGTCTACGACGGTTTCATCGCTACCTTCGTCTGGATCATCGTCTTTCTGACGCTTGCCATACTGCTAATTAAATTCAAGAAAGGCTGAAAACATATTTGTATTTATATAATTTTATCTTTAATCATTATATGTGCTTTTATTGAGTTGACGTTAATTGAATTATTTTTACGGATTTGAGGAACTGTATGATTAAGGATGTGGTTATTGTGCTAAGTGTCTCGATGTGAATGTGTAGTGCTCGTAGAAAAATTATGTACTTTTTTTTAATTTAGCGTTTACTTTATTAATTCGGTATTGAGTTCATTTTATAATATAAGCAAAATACTATTGCTGAAATTTTAAATACGTTTTGTTCGATTATAGAATACATATAATTAATTTGTAGAATAAATAAGTATAGAAGTTTAATCGCTACTATTCAGATCGTAATATTAAAATTACGTAGTAACGAATTTAGGAATTGTACCGATTGTTTTTTCTTAATTATTGTAGACAGATTTGTGTATACATTCGAATTATATAATTTACAGAATAGTAAATAATAATGCAAAAATATCTGAATATTACAATTATTTTACACATGTACGAAATTATTATCATTGTTTAATGTATGAAATGTCTTTATTTACCGTTTATAATTTATTATTTAATTATATAATTAGAATATATTTCATTTATCTAGTTATCCTGTAATATTTAAAGCAATATGTTTATCAAATAGAATTTTATTATATTTTCTGTATACTTATAAATGACTATATTTGATAGTTAAAGAAAATTTTAAATAAAATGAGGATTCTAAATGAATCTTATACCGTTTACAAAATATAAAAATATTTATACATTATAAGTAAGCTTTTCAAAGAAAAATTTTAACAAAATAATTTGAATTATTACTACATTTAATAAATAAAAAATTTATTATCACAACTAAATATCATTAAAAAAAAATAGTTGATAAATTTTAAACGTATAACAGTCGAATATTTTTATATACATATTGACATTTCTGTTACATTATTTCGTATCATGTTTTTGACTAATTTATAATTTAAAGAGACATTATGTTTACTTTTCATTATAATTTTTAGGTAAATAATCTATTTTTTTGGTTTTATTTAAATTACTTTAAGATGGTATTAGTTTTCTGTAAAAAACATTTAAAATATGGATGATTAAATAACAAATCTGGAGTTTTTAGTACAGTATAAATAGTTGAATGCAGTGTAAGTAACGTATTTATTCAATAATTATTGTATAATTATTTAGCTTGCGTTCTTTTCGTTACAATAAAAATCAAAAATGTATTTTAGATATTAAACTTGTACAGCGTAGATTTAAGTTAGTATTATAATAGTAAAATAGGATGAAAACAATTGTAAAATTTCTATGAATTATCATATAGCTCATTAGAATTATTTTAATTTTTTTGGGTTCTGGAATTTACAATGACTGGTTTTATACATCTTATACTTAAAATTTTTTAATTGCAACTCTTAATATATATATGTAAGAAGTTAAGAAAAACTTTTTATACATTTCTTTTTATTTAATTTTATAAGGATGGCCTGTGTTTTATAATAGATAAATAACGTTAGATCAGTATTTACAATGTTATATTGTCTTTTTTGAACAGCCTTATTCAGTTTTCTATGGAGACTAATATAATTTTTAATAAAGTGTCTAGAAAACGTTAATTATATCTTTATTTTACCTGTTATTATCATGTACTCCAAAATTAATTAACTAAGAATATAAATTCTCGAGATTTTAAAAAGAAATTCGATTTGATATAAAGATAAACTATAATCTTTGGTTCATTCTTATAACTATAAATTCTCATCTTATTTATTATCATTTTCTCTAATTTTTTATAATTTTATTTACTCTTATTTAATCATATTTTGTTAGAGTATCTTTAAATGCCGTAATTACATACTAACGGACAAAATTAAATAATACAATCGCATAATCGGGAAATTGAAAAGCAGAAATCCTTTAAGCAAAAAAATACTATTAAACTAAAATTACAAATTGTTAACTAGATATATAATACTGTATTGTATTTAAAGATACAGTATTCAAAAAATTTATTGCAAGACATGATAAATCTCGACTTATTTATTAGATGTTTGAAAAATATCAAGGTAATTTTAAATAATTAAGATAATACTGAGCAAAATCATATACAATAATTATATATAGAAATAAAAACAAAAACAATAATGAAGGAAATAAAAATATAAAATAATGTTACAACATTGTGACAAATGTACTTTCCAGATTTATTTTACTAGTACAGATTTCACAAATTTATTGACATTTGCACCCAAGTGATCAATATAATAGAATCCTAGAGAATAAATATAGAAAAATTAAATTTGATTAACGAAAGAATGTAAAATAAAAATATTTTTAAAAAAATTTATAATTACATAGATTAAAGTCACTTTTATTTTTTTTATTTTATACTTAAAATTTGATAAGCTTTATAAATTTAGAAAAATGCTTGATATCTAATCAACTCAATTTTTTTGACGTCCATTACAAAAATAGGGTTCTTTGCTCTTAAGTTATATTTGCAAATTCTTCTAGTATAAGCATTAAATTGATTATTCAATAATTAAATAAGCTGCTTGTTATAATTATTAGCTGTTAATTTTAAATTGGTTAACTCACACACACTTCGTCACGACTAATCTATAAGAAACCGTAATTGTGTAGTCAATACTTTTTTAAAGATACGGTAAATTAATTAAATAGTTCATTTTAATCTTTATTATTTTTGTGCATTATTCAAATTATTTTTTGTTATAATTTTTACCATTATTAGAAGTTTTGCTTTTCAAACAAAACTTCAAATACATAAATGTGTTCACTTTATCAAAATATATATTATGCTCTAATAACGTAAACGCATTATGAAAAATTTTCCAATCTTTATGTTCATCCAAAAATATTGGAAAACATGTCTCGGAATTATTTTTATAAATTGAATTTCAACTTTTTATCAAATATTTCTATAAAAATGTTAAAGTCTGTAGCTTTTTCAAATTCTAATAAAAGTCGCATCTTTATTTTAAAAGCGTTTTAAACAACGTTAACAGTATTTATGATAATTTTGATTATATTAAAAATATTTTCAATTATTTTACACATTCTTAAAAGTTAAAAATTTTTATATTTTCCTATTAGCGTTGAAAACTTTTTGTGAATATAAAGTAGATCTAAATTCTATTTATGAAAGTGTATTTTAATGATACTCATCTAAAAAATCGTTATTAATGAATTAATTTTCATAGGTCTATTACATTCAAATATACAATTAAAAAAAATAAAAACATATTTATATATATTCTATGGTATATTTATCTTTATTTTTGTTTTTAAAAATATAAAAATATTATTGTTCAAATTTGTAAATTGTATTTAAAACAAATAAAATTATATATACTTTATTATAGTTCCAAATAAAATATAAATTATAATATAAAAGTAGATAATATCAATCATTTTCAAATATATAGTATCGACTTCGATCATATATTTTAATTTCTTAGAATGTATACTAAATTTGTCTAATAAAGTATAAGATGTAAATATCATAAATTATGCGAAATCATCATATTTATAAAATTAATAAATTTAACTTTAAGATTTAACTATTATTTGTTAAACTTATATCCTTTTTTATAATTTAAAATTTTTGCATTCTTCGAGATGCGCATGTTCAGTAATATATAGAAATAAAATACTAACATTTGCCCGCCAGTCCATTTTACTTTATCTGGATTCAAAATTTCAAGTTTTTATTTGAATCCTTATTATTTGTGTAAGTGTTATTGATGAATAAATTTCTGTTGTTATAAAAAAATTAAAATGACTGAGGAAGATCCTATTATTTGCATTCCAGGTAAGATTTCTATTACAAAAAAAATATAGAAGTTAATAGTGCACAAACATAACCTGAAAAAACAATCTTCTTAAATTAACTATATTTAAAAACATTTTATTATTGGTTAATTTTCAGGGCAAAGATTATGTACTTCAGATAAAGTAAATATTCCTGGACAAGGAACTTATGAAAAGCTGGGGTATATTTACTCTAAATTTGCAGGATTAGTTAAAATAGTCAAACACGAAAATGTAATTAAGGTTAACTTATGTTATAAAAAATTTCTTAAACACAAATATTAAAATTAATATTTTGCTACTTATAGACATGTACAATTGAAGTTCATGGAATGATAGATCAAAGTATAGTACCTGCTCCAGGAGATGTAGTCACTGCAATGGTAACGCTTGTTAATCAGCGATTTTGTAAATGTATAATAAAATGTATTGGAAATATAGTATTGAGTCGTCCATACAGAGGAATTCTTCGTAAGGAAGAAGTGAAAGCAACTGATAAAGACAAAGTAGAAATGTATAAATCTTTCCGACCTGGAGATATAATACTTGCAAGAGTTGTATCCTTATATAATTATATATATATGTTTTTTTAAATTAAATAAAGTATTTATTGATTTTATTGATTAATCTACATTAATCTATATTGACTTCTTAACATATCAATTGTAACAGTTGCCAATGACGGAAGCACATACGTATCAACTTAGTACAGCTGAAAATGAATTAGGAGTTGTCATTGCACACAGTGCAGAAGGTAAAATATATATTTTTGATACTTGAAACTTAAATAAATAAAAAATTAAATTTTATTATTAAGCTATATATATTACTACAGGAATTTCCATGATACCAGTTAGTTGGACAGAAATGCAGTGCCCAAAAACACTTATAAAAGAATTACGAAAAGTAGCTAAAATTGTACCTGAAGAAATTGCCTTATTAGATTCGTAAATCTTTCCAATCTAATTTGTTTAAAATTAGTATTGTAAATAAATAATTAATGAATATTAATAATACTTTATAAATTATAAGTACTTCTAATAATTGTAGAATGTATTACCGATGCATAAAGTATAAACATTTTGAAAATTTCAAAGCAATTTAAAGTTATATAGTAACTAATTATTTCAAAAATTGTAATAAAAATAAATTGTACATAAAATTAAAATTAAAAAATTTTTTTTTAAACTTTGTAAGCAAATAAAGTTTATATATTTTACTTATTTGTTCTCTTTATTTCTTTATGTTTCTTATAGATGTATTTGTTAGAAAATACTAAGATAAATTTAATAAAATATAAAATTTAAATAGTTGGACTTAAAATATAATAAATTAAACGATGAACTCAGATGTATGTACATGAAAATTAACATAAAAAATATATCTAACTAAAAAAAAGTTATTGGTATTATATTAATAGAATGTTAATTATATTTAAAAAAAAATTTTTATGTATTATGATTAATTTTTATTAATAATTACTTCAATAATTTAATTGTAAATATAAATGGTAGAAAAACGTAAAGTATCATAAATTATTTATATTAAGAATTTAATATCTTAATATTTTTAATTATTTGTATTTATTAAGTAGTAAAATAAAAGTTTATAATAATATAATTCAGATATTTGATCTTTTACATAATAATTATGATTACATTATCGTTATTAGTCAAAAATTTTTAATCACCAAGAAATAATTTCTTTACGTTTATAAAAAATATTTTATTTAACGATTAAATTTTTTTGAATGTATTGATTATTTTAACAAAAGCTGCTGAAGTTTCTTAACTGTTAATGTATTTATATTATCAAATATCGTAAATAATAATTGATAGATATTACCCTAGTAGTAATAAGTGATTAGTATGCGAACAATAGAAGTTCGATAGAACATCAATAAATTTGAGTGCTTTTAATGTGTTACATTTACCTCTTTATTTTTATTTATTTAGGATTGTTTTGTATTATATTTTGATGTCTTATGATGATTAGTTTCATCGAGTCAATAATGACGATAAGATTATCAAAATATGTGAGTGTATAGTATATGCATTTTAATAAATTTTTAAAAAATGGATTATAATTTATATAAAGTAATATAGATCAGAGAAATAATGAAAATACTACAATTCTTTATGGAAAAAAATATTTTAAATATTTTATACTCTTATATTATCAATTCAAGGGGTTATTAATTATTAAATTTCTTCGAAAACACTTTGATATGATCTATCGCGTTCTTCAATAAACGTCACTGTTAACATCAGTTCTGATAGAGGTACTTAGGGTTCACATTACAGATAGGCACCTCATAAAATAAAATAGAAGCATTTGTAACAGTATTCATTTTTTATCTAAATAGAAAGCAAGAAATGAAACGTATAATACTTGTAAAATAATTATACGATGGATTCTATTATCTTATTATATTTAATAATACTACGTTCCATATTGATTTCTTCAGTTATTTTAAACAAAAATGCTATGAGAAATCCTGACCATATGAATTTGGTATCCGATTTAAAATATTTTTATAACGCTACTGGTATATTTTTTATTGACAACAAGTATAGGGAGAGTAAGATTATATATTTTTCACTTGAGATTTATAAAATAAGTATCGATCATCTTTCAGTATTCAAAAAGAACTCAAAAATCCATAAAAATTTCATACGTTATGATTACAATAAAAATATCTATTCTATCTAATTTTATTTGAAGCTATAACATAAATTTTTTGAGTACTAAATGATTATTTTACGATTAATGCTTGTTTTAAAAAAGAAATTCAAATAAATAAAAATGATTCGAACCATTTAGTAATTATTTTTATAGATATATTTCTTTCAACGGTATTACTCAATAAGATAAAATTATTATCAGAAAAAAAAACCTTCGTACAAGTCTTAGAATATTCAGAATTAACAGAAAATTATAATAGGACTTTATTCAAATTACCAAGACAACTGTTTATTATGCCTATCGAAACTGAAAAGAATCTCAAGAATTTTGAAAAATTTACGGAACTTCACGAGCTATCTCTTCATGTATGGTTCGTCGTATTTTGGGGTCCAATCAATGAAACTTTGCGTAATTTTTGTGAAAAACCAAATGAAAATCTGTTCCACTTGAATTTTGACACGCTGTTACTAGTAAAATGCTATAATAATACAAAAATTCGCGAATGGTATACCGTTAATAATAATAAGGAGGTGCAAATGACAGATCTTATGGAATGGCAACCTGGACATAACTTAGTCATTAAAACCTTTCAAAACTTATATCGACGACGATTTGATGTTGCAGGTAGTATTCTACGAGTATCGTCCGTAAAGGTAAAAATATTGAATTTGTTTTCAATATTTTTTATTTTATAAATATATTAAAATTAAATAATTTGTAAATGTTCGCGTAGAAAAAAGTTTGTCCTGGTTGCAGTATGCTTATTAGACTATAGGTTTATTTGGTAAATTTTAATAGCGATCAATAAATGTACATTTTCTATATTTATTTATTAATGTAAGAATATATCTATTTTTCTGAAATATGTTTTTAAGTAGTATTACTAAATTTATATTCCTTAGGAGCATCCAACTTCCTTAGAAAATCGAATGAATGGAGAGAATCATACTATGTTTACTAAAATTATAATAGAATTGGCATCGCATATGAATTTTAATTTAAAATTCTCATGGGTTGATGATTTTTATGGAATTTGGAACGAAAGTGAGTATAAATGGACTGGAATATTAGGAAGACTTCAATCTGAAGAAATCGATTTAGCAGCTTCAGAAATGGTCATGACAAAAGAAAGAGTAGCCAACTTTGATTTCACTTGTCCACTAATTTTAACTCGAGCAAAGCTGTTTATTAAACAGCCTCAACCTTCCGAAGTTCAGTGGAAGACTTATTTAAAGGTTTGTTCCATATTCGCGCGTATTATAAAAATTTCAAATTTAAAGATATAATTATTATTGATATAAAATTAATAATAATAATAAAATTGATATCTACTAATAAATTTTAATTCATATTTTAATATTTATTAGGCTTTCGACCATAAAACTTGGATATCGCTTATAATTTTAATAATACTATCGGGAACAATCGTAACTTATATGAAAATTAAAATAAATAAAATACAGTGTTTAAAAAATTACTTTATAGAAAATTATTTATATATTTGGGGTATTTATTGTCAACAAGGATTATCAGGTTTATGAAAATATAAAAATTTATTTATGAACTCTCTACATAAAATTATTTGTGTTTAAACTAAAATGTTTTATATTTTCGTTTTGTTCTAGAGTTTCCTTACCCATCATCGCTAAGAATAGCTTTTGTTTCTATAATTTTTTCTGCCATAGTTCTCTCGGCTCTCTATTCGGCTTGTATAATTAGCTATTTGGCAATTTTCACACCTAATGTACCTTTTCGTTCTTTACCAAAATATACCAAGGACGGCACGTATAAACTTTTAGTTCTTCGAAATAGTGCTGAATATGAAATGTTTAGAGTGTGTTTAATAAATGATATAAAAATTTATTTACAGAAAATTTTTAATAAATTTTATAAAATATATAATATATTCTTGTAGATTTCACAGGATTTTATTTTAAAAAAAATGAATAAACTTATGAAAGAAGAAAATGAATTACCTTTGAACGATGTGGAGGCATTTGAACAGGTAAGAAGATATAAAAAAAAAAATAAATAAATCATAAGAAATAATGCAGCTTATTGTATAAATATTTAAAAATATTTTTTAATTAATAACGCATTATTGTTATTTGAGAATCTTAAAAATGACTTATATGTTACAAATAGCATTAATGAACTAAATGCTTTCATAATCATGAGAATTAAATTGAATTTTGTAGTAAGTAAAACCTTCTTCGCAATATTATAAAGAATTTTTATTTGAAATAATAAATATATTTTAAATTTTAAATAAAATAATTAAAAGGATTTCATTAATTCTCATTAATATATTTAAATAATGTACTTTTGATCTATTTTAGTATATTATAATTTACCTGTATTTGATTGGAAATTTATTTCTATTTTTGAAGTGCAATTTAGAATCTTAAAAAAATTGACGAATTCTTTGAGTTAATCAAATCCTTATCTTAATAATAATGTTAAGCTTTTATATCATTATTAGTTACCTTTCTTAATAATTCAAAAGATAATTATTTCCAGAAAATCTTTTTTTATTTTAGACTTGTCAAGAAAGAGTTGCATTATATTCGAACAGTGCAATGAGAAATAAAGTAGGTAATTTTATTCCTTGTAAATTATATGGTGTAAAAACAGGAAGAGTCGATCATTTAGCATTTGCTTTGTCCAAACGTAATCCATTTACAAACTTCATTAACTACAAGTAAGAAGATTAGTACTTTTGTAATATTAATATAAAATATAAAAGATTAGTATTTTTGGTGTAATTTTTTAAATTTCATTAAATTATTTTTATTAATTATATTGTTTTAGTATCATTTACATTTTAATTTTTAAATATACAACTATAAACTATTTTAGTAATATTTTTTATTTTTACATGCTATAGAATACATTAATACATTATAATATATATGATAAATATGTAAATTATGATACATAATACAATATTTGAATATATTTTTAATTCAAGTAGATCAAATTTATATGCAAAATATATTTTTTATAAATGTAAGAGGGAACATGATTCATACATAGCTATTCATTTAAAAATGATCGTTAAATATTTCGAATATTATATTAAGTCACCGTGATTAATATTCATGCGTCTCTAGACTTTATGTAAAAATAAAAAATTATTTAACAAACTTAGATTATATTTAATTAATTATAAGTTTCGTTTTATTATATAACTTAGTTTAAATTAAGATTTCAAATATAATTTCTAAATATAAATAAGTATAAATCATTGATTAATTTTGCTAAAGCTTATCTTTTTTTAGCATTCTTAGATTTCAAGGTAATGGAATTATACAACGTACGAAAAAGATGTATTATAATAAGAAAATTGAATTGATACAAGATTATAATGCGGTTGAACTTCGAGGAATAGCTCCATTATTAGTAATAATAGTTTTTGGAATATTTTCTAGCTGTTTAATACTATTAGTTGAAAAATTACATTTTAAAAATACAAGTATCAGTATTCACAATTTAAATTGTGTGATATAATCACAAAATTCTAAAATATAATTAAATAAAAATTTTTTAATTGTATTGAAGACGTTTTTATAAGTTATATAATTCTGTATAATTATAAGTAATACTTATTGTTATCCTAAATAGAATATGAATTTTTCAAATAAAATATTTTCATTTTTTCTTACTTAAAAAATATATAATTTAAAAAACAATAATTAAAAAGTATATATAGGTCTGGATCGTCAGATGTTTTCAATTCATATAAAATTGTAGAATTTTCAAAATTAAAAAAGATTTTCTTTGTTCGAAGATAATTTGTACATTATTTGTTTGTGAAATAATGCAATATATATATTTATTAGTTTGATGACTGCAAAAATAAAGTTTCTGTATAAATAAAATTCAGTTTTCATTAATTTCTATAATTCTAAAAAATTTTTATATATTCTAATAATTCTTTATATATTTTCTCCTTGCATTTTATTTAATACAGTATTGTATAAAAACAAAGTACATCGGTTGATTTTACTCTTGTAATATTATTTCTATCTTAAGTTCTTTCGGTTGTTTTTCTCCCATATATAACTGCCACCTATTTTTCCTTCTCTTCTACATAATTTCTTCCTAGAGTTGCATAACATACTCCTCTGATATTTGTTAATAAAGCTTAATATATTTTATTATCTTTTATAATGATTGAATATTTTTATTTCATCTTTTAGGGCTTTATTTTCTACTTTTTATTTTTATTTTTCTATTCTTCATCAGTTATTTTTATTAACCTTTACATACCTCAAGTATTCCTTTATTACCATCAAAGTACAGTAGCATATGTCTTTAAAATTAAATTAAAATTAAAATTTCAGTTGAACTGAAGAAAAAATACATCAGAATTTCATATCATATTATATTTAATTGAAATTAGGTAAAATCCTAAAGCTTTTTTATTAATAATATTCGTTCAGAATAATTTTCGTGATGGTTCAAAACAATAATTAAAAAAGTGATAATGATTAAATAGTGAATTTAATAAATGTTAATCAAATGTAGTAATCTTATTATACTCAACTTCTAAATATCGTAAATAATTAGTTTTAAAAAATATATTTAATATTATTTTTGTTATAAAGATGTCTCAATTTTTTTTAATAAAACATTATTTATGAAAAATTTTGAATCAATAAAAATGATTTTATTAATGTAAATCATTACATTTGTAATCAAAGATACAGTACATAAAATAATTATATTTACCTCTTTCTATGTAATTAAATATTCATATATTGATTTTATGTCACATCTATTGTAAACATTACTTCTATAAAGTTTACTAAAATATATTATTAAGTAATCTGGAATTTGCATGATACCACTGACTTTACATACGTTGTATTGTGGCACATCAATGATCGATCTATTTATTTAAACCAATGATCCTGTCATTTATAAGAATATAATTTATTAAACAAACAAGATAAACCATTTGCATGTAGAAGGTAACATTTAACATATTCGTAAATATATGACTAGGATATTTGCTTCATGAATAATGTTAAGTAAACTACAATAATAATTAAAAAAACTACAGTCCCATAAAATACTTTTTATATCAAATTGAGAAATAAAATAAAATTTTATTCCATTATCTGATATCAATTTAAGAAAATATATAAAAATAAATTCAAATGGATAATACTTTATTATAAATATTTGCAATTCTGCATTATAAAATTATAAGTAAAACTAATTTTTAAAAATACTTTCAAATCATATTTTTATTGTTTCCATTTATTAAATAGCGAAGAGAATACTAATATAATCAAAATTAACTTTCATTTATATTAATTTTTTATGTTACAAATACAATCAATCAAATACTATGATTATCACCTATGCATATCAAATAAAAATAAAGATTAAATCGATCTAAAAATTATAGAAAATTTTTTAAAGATGAATCTTAGTTTTATTATATGCTTGATAGATTTTCTTTTTATTTTTAGTATAACGATTCAATCTTTTCTAATAAAATTGAATAAAAGTGAAAATAGTGAATATAGTGTGTGTGCATCTATATATATATATATATATATATGTATATTGAGAGAGAGAAATCTTGAAAATCAGTACATCTAGCTTCAAAATACTTTTAAAACATAAATTGTGCTTTTTAATATTTATTTTACCTCCTTATAAAAAAAAATAGATTTTCTTAATAACAAGTAATACAATAATCAATTAATTTTTTTATATTACTGATTATTTCAATTTTATATATTAATTATACTATTTTTTAAATAATCAGTAAATAATGGAATATAAAATTTCATATAAAATTAATCGCTGCGAAAATTTATTTTATAGTTTAGAATTTTATGGCGTAATTATAAATCATAAAGCTTATTTTTAGTAGTAAAAAATTTTGTCCTTAATAAATGATATTCACAAGTTCAATAATACAAGAAAATTATAAATTAGTAGACAATACAAATCAACAAATAGAGATTTTTTTAATGTAATATGATGATATATAATTATCTTAAACATAAAATATTTTTATATTAATTTTTAACTTAAATGTAGAAAAAAGTCAAACAGCATTTATTGATTATTGTTTATGTGCGCTAATGCAGTGATCAAATTTATTTTCTTTATTATTTTATAAAATTTGAAATTATCTTACTTCAAAATAAATTTTTTATAATAAATGTTTTATATATAGAATTATAAATCAATTTCATATTTTATTACATTATTATTTAGAAAACTAACAGAAAAATATCGTTGGTAATTTTGACTATACAATTTTGAAGATATTATATTATTATTGTATAATTTATAATATTTTTTCCGTCATAAATTAATTAAGTGACAGGTTATGTCACAACAATTAAAAAAAGTTTTTTGAAAATTATAAGAAAAATAATATTTTCTATTTATAAGTGATAAATTCAGATAATCAAATTTTGGTAACGCTTTGGTAAAATATTGTAAATATATAATATATTGTCTTATAATAAAATAATTTCTTATTTTGAAAATTAAATTTTTTTCCAGAACTAATTATTTATTTATACTCGATAATTTAAATGAAACTCTTAGAAATCAACAAATTATTAAATAATAACGTTGTTTTGAATAAACTTTTTTATAAGAAAAATATTTGTATGTAATAATTTATTTTCTTGTATATATTTTCAAAAATTTTATGAAAATAATTTAAAGGATTTAATTATGTAGTTAGGTCTTGATAATTCAACATTAAAGTAATACATTCTTGATAAATCTTATTATATACGAAATAAAAAAAGGTAAATAATTAAGTATACAAAAATTTTATTGTAAATATATTAAATAGTATAAATATTTTATTCTATCATATTATCAATTTATTTTTTTAGTATGTTCAATATTATATTATTTATATAAAATACAATCGATAAAAATTTGAATATATTGTTGTCAAAAATCTATGTTTTCTTTGATTTTCCTTCGTCGATTTTCCGAATTTCTCTCTCTAAAAATTCCTTGATTTTAGACTGCCATATTTCTTGTTGTTTTCTTATCACATTCTCAGTTTTTTTCTTCAGCAATTCATATTTATCATTAATAGTATTCATAGTTTCCATACTCTGATTTTTCAATTCTTGAATACGAACCTCCCATAACATTCTTTCTTCTTTGTCAGATTTGCCATTTATTTGTTTTTGATCGTATTGCGCTTTTAATTCTGTAAGTTTTTTCTTGCTCATTTCTATTACACTTGTAGTTCGTCGATTTACTTCATCAAGAATTTCTTCAAAGGTTTTTTTACTTTGTTCATAAAATTCTTGAAAGGTTTTCTGAATATCTTTCCACCGATCATCAAAATTCTGTTTTTGAATAACATTCGGCTTATCCTACGTAATTAAATAGAACATAGAAATTATTATTAAATATTTTAGATTAGTAAAAAATTTTTGCAAAGTTACTTTAAAAAATCAATGAAAATATTTGTATAAGATTCAGATTCGCTGAATAAAAGAATTTATTTTGAATACAGTAAACATTACTTTAATTTTTTTTACTTATAAATTTATATTATTGTGTTCATACCGAAACGACGTAAGTAGCCAAAAGGATAAAGATAAAAATTTTGATAAACATAATGCGGTTTGAAGATAGTCAAGACACAATTCTAGTAAACTTGGTACTTTTGAAGATGGCTAAATGCAAAAAATTAAATTAAATTAACAAGATATATATTATATAAAATATATTTTAGTTTTTATTTTCGTTTTTATATAAAATCGTTAAAATTAATACTAAAACAAGTTTTACATAGTAAATAAAATTAAATTTTTTCTAAAATTTATAAATTTTATATAATTTATAAATTTTATATATTTCATAATTTATGATCTATATATGTATGTACAAAATTAATATATATTTACAGAATAAAAATTTTTGTTTAATTTTAATATCTTTATTATAAATTTACTCCAGTATTTTAACTTAAATCGATATTTTCCTATTGAATTTATACAAGATATTGAAAATACAATTTAAAAAATTAATTTCTAGTATATTTTTATCAAAAGAAAGCCTTTAAAATGTTTTTAAAATTAATTATTTATATAATTATAAAAATTTGAAAAACTATAATTATAAATATAAACAAAATTTTCAAAAATGTGTGAAAACTGTTTACATATATTGTTGACTATAAATAAATACCCATATAACAATAAATTTTATTAAAAGGCTTTAGTGATATATAGATTTAAATACGTAATACCTAATGTATATTTTATTGTTATTAATTAATCAATTAATAACTTTTTTTGGTATTTTTACTTATAAAAAACAAAGTACATAATATACAGTATTATTTAATTTCATAAATGTAGCTTTCCTGCCACTACTATTATATTTAAATTTTTTACGATAACTAAAATAGAATTTTGTAATAAAAATTGTTATAATTGTTATTATTATAAATGATTCATTAGTAAATAATCTTACCGCTGCTGTATATTAGTATGTATCGGATCAAGATTTGTCGTTTGTTCACGTTTAACAGTTTAAGTAAACAGTGTTCAACTATATAATTTAGGAAGAAGAACAAATTTAATTAAATATAAGCAGTTCCTTTATTTATCTAATACAATCAAGATAATGTAAGTGAAAGAGAATGAGCACGATAAAGGAGGATGGGTCACAGTCACAAACTGATTTACCTTTGATATTCAAAACAAAACATAAAAGCGTGTCTGTTTCTTAATTTATCATTTCCATATTATCTTCTACTTTCTTTCACAATGTCTAATAAACTGCTAGTTCATATCTTCGTTGAACTTAATCTTGCTTCTAAGTATTCGTGAACTTTGAATTATTATTAACCAAATTTTCAAAGAAATCATCAAAAAATCACACACATATATATATGAATCTTTTTTCTCGATCATTTGATTATTTAACATAAAATAATTTTTAAAAATTATTTATATCCAGGTTTCTTTCGATATAAATTCTGAGATTGATATTTATTATATGTAATTAGTCTTGAAAAAAAAAATTATTTAAAATATTCTATTTTAAATCAATTTTATTAAAAATGAAATATAATATTATTTTTTAATGTTCATTTATTTCAATACAATAAATATTATATTTTAAAATATATTGCTTTTTTTCAATCGTAATAAACAATGATTTTACATATAATAATTACTTATGACTAACATACTGTTATATACAACAATCGTCGTATTACAGGTTATTTGTTTTGTTTTTCATTTATTTTAATTAAGATTTTTTTATGTATAAGAATTTATTACGGAAAAACAAATTTTTTTATAATATAAATAAACTGTACATTTGATTTCTTTATGGGAATATAATAATAGAACGTGTTATGATATAAGTATCACATATATCAATAATCTTTTACTATTTTACGTTAAATAATAATAATAATAATATGAAATAAATACATAGAAGGTAGTAAAATCTCTTTTTTACATAATTGAAAATAATTTTTTAAATTATAGTTATTTGCTGATGTGTATACATGCATTAGAATATTGAGTAAAAAATATTTTATAAAGCTTTAAAGTAAATTAGACAAGATCGTAAAACCAAAAATATATAGTTTATCGAAAATCACACGACAATATTTTTATGCAAAATTAATACGTTTCTTCTTATTATACAATTAATTTTTTGTACATCGTATTTAAATTTAACTAATTTTCACAAATATCAAATTTTTAAAAAAAATAATTTTTTGATTTCTTTTGTATTGTGTTTTCATTATTTGTACTTTGTTTTCCACGTGAATCATTTAAGCCTTAAATTTTTCTGCGATAAATCTAATACCGATGATACTATTATGAAAGTTAAGTCAATATTTTTTTATGAATAAATCAATTATTTTAGTAAAATATTTATTATAGTAATACATTACTTTTAATACAAAACATTTCATATTATAACTTGCAAGATTAATTCATTTATTTAGATAAAATGTGATTGAGTCACATTCAAAGAATTATATCACCTATTCTTGAAGTTTCAGAATGGAAAAAATAAAATATTTTATATTTATTACAATAATTACAATAGCATATACGTATACAGATATATCAATGTTTATTCAAATAGCTTTTGATGTTAAGAATAAGTTTTCTTTACATAATTCATTAATTATTATGAATGTAAATGACTGTAAGTACAATTAAAAGTTAATTTAGTGTTTACGTTTACTGATTATTAATTTAATAATAGTTAATAATTGAATTTTTATATTAACATAATATTATTACAGAATATTATAATATTGGAATAAAGATTTTTGCAAATTCTGTGTTTACACATGTTTAATATCTGCAAAACTTAACTTTTTTATATAAAATACTTAAAATAATAATTAAAACATATTAAATTAAAATTAAGTATTATATTACATTAATACAAATTTATTATATTATATTACTAAGATATATAATTGATGTAAAGTAATGATATTTTGAAAATTAGAAAATAAAATATTTTATAAATTAATATTCATCGTATTTAATATTTTGAAATAATAATAAAAGAAGTTGTCAAATTTAAAGTTTTTATGATTTAATCCAATATATTTATTTAGTATTTAATATTATTAAAAGTTTCGAAATATAAATATAACTTTGGAAACTCTAAAGCAAAATCTCAATTATAAATAAAATAAAAAATTGTGTCATTTTTAACTTAGTCGTAATATGCTATATACAATTATCTTCTTTAAAATGAAACATATAATCCTAATTGTATAATATTAAATATAATATATTCTTAAGTAATAAGTGATGTATAATAAATAAATCTATAAATATATCATGAAACTTTCAATACTAATAACGAGTAAAATTAAATAAATCAATGTATTAGGTTATACTTGTTATATTCATTATTATACTTAATCATTTTTTATAAAAAAAATATTTGTTTAATTTCTAGACAATAATGATAACATTTTATTAGTTCAAATGAAAGAACTTTCAAAAATATATAAATTGTCAATAATTTTGAACTACGACAAATTTTCACAAGCAATTGATTATTATTACGATATTTTAAAACCTTTTTTAATTGTATTTATTAAATCTTTCGAAGACTTTAAGTTATTCATAAATGCTACAAAAAATTATAAGCTTAATGCTTTTTGGTCTTTTTTAATATTTACAAACGATGACAGTATCTTAAATATTTGCCTGCATCCGAAGAAAAATTATTTTAACTTAGTTTACAACACAAGAATGTTCATTTTGTGCTACAAAGACAATTCAACTACTATAAGCGAATGGTATTCGTTGAATCCAAGTAAAACTAAAGTTATAAAATTAGCAACTTGGAATGAAACAAAAGGGCTAATCTTTACAAATTCTAAACCTATATTCGAACGCCGAAAGTCGTTGAAAGGAATTACTCTACGTATTAGTGATTTAAGAGTAAGAATAATTTGATATAAATTCTTCATAAGTCTTCCATAATTATCGAAAATGAATACAATTAATTTTAATTTTCTAATCTACTCTTCGGCTGATGATTTTTTTTTAATTGCATGCTTATTTACTGATTCTTTTTCTATTTACTTAATCTACTTTATTTTAGTATGTTTTTTAAATTGCCATTTCTTAATATAGAATTAACTTCCTTAAAATTTTATTTGCACTTTAGTTTTAAATCTTTTCTTATTTAAATCTGTCTATTTTAAATAATATATTCTAAGATTTATATTTTACTCATTTTTCATTTTGTTTTATGCTTATTTTTCCTATTTTATATTTAGTTTCTTTTTTTATATTTTTCAATACCAATAATTAGTTTAATTATATAAATATTCACGTTACTTTTTCTCTTTTTACTAATACATTAATATTTTTCTATATTTTTATTTTACATTAGAAATATTCAACCGATAAATTATCAAATGAAAGTGTCGGTGGTTTATTCCAAGATGTACTAGAATTAATTGAATCAAAGACTAATTTTACAGCAGAATATCAACAATTAGAAGATGCTTATGGAGTATACAATGATACTACAAAAGAATGGGGTGGACTATTGGGAAGATTAATAAGAAATGAAACGGACATTGCATTAGCTGAAATTGCTGAAACAAAAGAACGATCAGATCTTGTGGATTTTTCCGTACCCATTATTCCTTCATATTTAAATTATTACTTGAAGAAACAGATAAATTCCTGGTATCTACCTTGGTCTGCTTATTATGAGGTATAATCTCTATATATTTGAGAATTTGATCAAAATTCACAAGAACTTATTGTATTAATCATGAAATAAATGTATAAATTATATAAATTATAAAATATATAAATTAGTCAGATTTCATATTTTTAATGCAAAAATATAAATATTTTTAGTTTATTTACATTATAAAAGTATGAAAATAATACGACTCACAATTTTTTGCTACTTAACATGAATTTTACATTTTATTTTTATATATATGACAAGTTATACAACGTAATTTAAAAAGAGAAAATATATCAAACATATAAAAGTCCAAATTACTAGATAAGCTTCTATCTTAATATTTTCAGCCATTTAGTTTAAATGCAGCAAGAAGTTTAATATTCATATTAATAATAGCGCCACTTTTAATTGGATTCATTAAATTCATTAAAAAAAAATTATACAATAAAATAAAAATTAATAGTGGTTTGTATAAAATGATTGAAGATTGTTTCTTTGATATCTGGGCAATATTTTGTAGAATGCAGTTAGAAGGTAATTTTAAAAGTAGATTGTATAATAAAAATTAATAAAATTTTATTTTAGTTTTAATTGTTATTTGATTTTTTATTGAAATTAATTATTTATAATATAAAATTATATATTTCAAATATTCTTCTTAATTTTTTAGGCATAAATATATTATAATTCTCATGAAAATTTCTTAAATATTTTTAATTAATAGTTACCATATTTCAATTGGATTCTCATTTCAATACTATATTAATTTGTTTTTTAATTTTACGTTCATAATTTATAATAAATTTATTATTTCCAAGTATTATAAATATATAAATATTCTGTAGGATACATTTAAAAAAATTTTCATGACTCTTTTCAAACTTTTCCTCTAAAAATATTTTAATCACAGAATGGCTAATAATTTATGCTACTAATTTTTGTTTTATTTAATAATTAAATATTATTTTTTGTAATTTTCTTTTTTAATTCGGATTTTTTATTAGTAAATAATTAGAAATCCTTGAATCAAATCAAATACGAAATCAGCTACTTGTGACAAAAATTAACTTTTATAGAGATTATTATAAATGGTATTTATCAAACCAATGAAAACAAAAAAAGTTAGAGATTATTAATGATATATATTATTTTGCAATAATATAAAAATATTTAGCAATATTAAAAATTAAATATAAATTTAATCATATAAACTTTTAAATTAATAAATGAAAATTTTTTTTATATATATTAGATAATGAAAACACTACGTCACTACGAATTGCTTATACTTCAATTTACATGTTATCATTTATAATTATTTCAATATACGCTGCAGTTCTTATGAGTCACTTAACAGTTTTTAAACCTAAATTAGCTTTTAATTCATTACAAGAATTTATTAACGATAAGTCGTATAAAATAACAGTGGTTAAATATTCAAGTTATATGGAAAGATTATACGTACGTATATCGATATAAAATTATTTTATAAAATTTTTAATTTAGAAAATAGCAACGATATAAATGAACCTTATATTTCAGGATGAAGGAAATGTATTATCAAAGAAACTCAAAACGCGTTTACTCAATGATAATGAATTAAAATATACTACTGGAGGTGCTATTGAACAGGTATTTATTTATTATTCAAAAATTATAAAATTTTATAGTTAATATTTGATTTAATTTTGTACTTATTCACAAAATTTTAATTTTTACATATTTCAGGTATGCCGGGGTATGAAAGTTGTATTCTTAATGGATGACTGGAGTGTAAGAGTAAATACGCCTCCAGATTGTGAATTAATAGCATTTGATCAAGAGTACCTAGTTAACATGGGTTTTGCATTTGTAAAAAATAGTCCTTACGTTGGATTATTTAATTATTAGTGAGTTCATATTTATTACATAATACTTTAAAAAATAAATAATTTTGTTTAAAGCCGAAAATTATTTAAGAAAAATTAAAAAAATGCTTTAAGAAAAAGATCACTAATCCATTCTGAATTAAGTAGTTTAAGGTAAAGTTAAAAATTTTTTTTTTCTTTGCTTTTATTTGTCCTTTTAATTCATTTATAATACTTATATTTTCCCCTAAAAAATATTTCAGTATAATAAATTAATAAATAAATATATACATATATACTTATGAATGTAACATATTTTAATAATTATTTGTTTACTTGTAATTATGAAGTTATGCAAATAACTTAATACAATTTTTTATATATAATATACATATTTTTAAGATTATTTTTTTTAGAAATAACTGAATTTTCTAAATATCCGCTTATACTTTATTATTCTTAGATAAATTATATAATAAGTAAAAAATAAATAATAAACTTATTTTATCTATTAAAAAATTTTAGAAAAATAAATTAATAAAAAATCTCATTTTTATACTATTTGTTTCAATTCTCATTCTTATAGTTTATCTGACTTTTTAAAAATTCTTTATTTTTATTTTTCATAATATAAAAATAAAAAAAATTTTCATATATCATTAATAGATATTTTCATGATATAGATATACAGATTTTTTGGAAAAACATTAAGATATACTTTATCAGTATCTTCAGTTAGTTACTTAGGCACTAATAAAAATTTTAAGTTTGATTGTACTAAACTTCTATTGTAAAAATTTTTGTCATTTATAAATTTGAATATAATAGACTAATTTGTAGAATATTGACTTCATAATACATTTATCCTATCTTTTAAATATTTTTATTATAAAATCATTTCCAGGTTTTTATATTTTTTTTAAATATAAAATTTTTTAATAATTGACCAGTTTAATTTTATAACATTAGTTGTTAATAAACAATTATTTATAAACAATTTTTTAAAAAACAACGATATTAAGTTGTTTTGATATAAAATAATAAAATATTAAGATTGAATAAATAAACAAGAAAAAATAATTATATAAAATTTTTAAAAATACATGTAGTAAAACTTTTATTAATTAATAATAATAAAAGAAATTTTTTTATTTCAGTTTACAGAGATTCACTGATTTTGGTATTCTACATATTCTCAAGAATCGTTACATATCAATAATTAAGTCATATAATTTGAATTATGAATCTGTCACCTTATCAAGTGTTACCCCTTTATTTTTTGTTTTAACATTTGGAGTTTTACTTTCCCTATTAATTCTTATTTATGAAAAAATTTATTTTAGATTTACTGTACATAAATACGAATTTGCAAAAACTAAAACGAACTATTGGAAACCCTTAATTCGAGAAATGAAGTAAATTTAATTAAAGTATTTTTAAAAAATTATGAATGTATATTATACCCTATATTTCATATGTATATATAATTGTTTATATTAAATTTAGATTCAGAATACTAAAAGTTATTGTGACACAATCTACCATTTATAAATACAAATGCTTAATTTTTTTAACGATAAAATTTATGTAATAAAATATATTTTATATATCATCAAAGTTCTTTTTTTATTAGATTTAATAATTAGCTAAAATACAATTTAAAAAAATTTTCATATATTTAATTTTTAGCTTTTACCTTCTTTTATTATATACATATGGAAAAAAAAATATATATATATTACTGATTTATATTATAAATAAACTAAATTAAATTTATAAACTAAATTAAAAATGTACGTAAAATAATATTGTTATTGAATATATTACTGTCTTTAATAATACTAGAATATTTAAGAAATTATAAATTGCGTTATTATATAATTTGTATAATAGATAGAAAAATAAAATTATTAAAAAATATTTTAATCTTATGAATTTTAATATATTAATTTATAATTATAAATAAATTATTTATATCAAGTTACGTTGAATTTAGATATTCTTATTGAAAATATGAAAATAAAAAATATTATTAATAAAGATATGAAATATCAACATTTGAAACGAACAACATTTTATAAGCGACGATTTAAAATAATGAAACGCTAAGTATATTTTAAAATGTAATAAAACTAAATTATAAAAATACTATGAAGTTTACCTTCTAAAAAATTGTACAAAATGTAAGAACTATAAATTTTTAGATGATATTACAATTACATAATTATGCTACTTTATTTGATAAAATATTCATTTTTATTACGGTCGAAGTATAAATAATAATAAGTAACACGAACGTGTTCACGTGCTAATGTGGCACTTACATGACTTTGATACAGGGTGGCGATAAAAGGAAAAATAAATTCACTCTTTCAATCATTCCAGTCAACAATATAGTAACGAAAAAAGAAATTAGAGACGCATACTTATCAATCGTCAAACCAGTAATCATACAAGCGATAAGTAAATTACAAATAAGAATTTTATTATGATTGTAAATGTGATAAAATAAAACATCGAGATGTCCAAAAATAACATTCACTCATGATTGAATCTATATGTACTCTTGATCCGTGTCACTACACTTTAAACACTATACTATATATATGTATACATGTATTTGTGTATCTTTATATATTCAGTGTTATTCAAAATATATTATGAAATATGTTAACGTACAATATTGCAACTAGTTAAAAATACTATCCGAACGTACATGATTGGTTTTCTTAAAAATGCTCTTATTTTTTAGTTCTTTAATAATTTTGATTACAATATGTGCAAGTAGCGAAGATGGCAATTTAAAATCGATAGCTTTACAGTATGTGCATCTTGCTGCAGATGTCAAGAAGTCAAACAGAGCATCGAGTATATTTATTGTAAATGTTGGCCAGCATCAAAGTAAATACAAATTTTAATTTATGTAAAAGATTTTTTATTTACCACTATTAATTTATTGTTATTTTATTAACTCCTGTTATTGATATTTAATCAATATACAATAAATTTTATTTATTACAATCTTAATTATATCAGTGCATTATATTTATTTAAATAACAAATATATGAATTAATTATCTTTTATCTAAAGTTATAAATATTATTATGTACATACAAATATTATTATGTATTTAAATAATGATTACAAATATACACAAAAATATAATAGTCGAATAAGCAGTCATTTAACGGTTAAGTTAATCTATAATATATTTTATATTATATATTTATAATTAAGATATAATTAATTTTAGAAACAATTTAAAAATAATTTATAGAATAAATTTCTTCTTAGTTTAAATCAATATGTTCAGTTATTGGCTATAATTAATAATTAATTTTAGATGGCCCAGAATCAACTTTAATGACAAAAATGACTATAGAATTTTCTCGTAATTACATTTTGTCAAGAAACTTAAATATGATAAAACTCCATCAAGAAATAGAATATTACAAAGGAAAAGCTGTACAGCCATTATTCGTGGTAATGTTCAGTACGTTAGACGACGTTCATCAATTTGCCACCATGACGAATGTATATAATATGGCTCTCCACGAGTGGCTTTTAATATTTATGGAATCCCAAGACACTACCTTAAACGAGTACTGCCACAATCCTCACAGCAATTTGTTTAATCTTGTTATAAATACTAAAATGCTGGTTAAGTGTTACAATGATCCAGTTCTAAAAGAATGGTACTCGATCAACGGAAAAACAACTGATACTTTTGATTACGCAACGTGGAATTATGGAAAAGGTGTGAGGAAGCTGTCGAACTTGACTTTTTACAAAAGAAGAAACAACTTGAAAGGAATAACGTTAAAAGTTTCGGCTGTAAAAGTAATTAAATTAAATAATTATATTAATTTTTGTACATCTAATAACGCATAACGAAAGATCAACTTTTTAAAAGAAAATCAATCAATATATAATCAAATATTAAAATTTATTAAAACGTAAATAGCGTGTGTTAGCATAATCTCAAAAGGAAAAATATACATATTAATTCAAAAAACTTAAATCATACGTTGCAAAATTTTCTTATATGAAAGCGTATAAATTTTAATTTAAAAAATATTATTATCTAAAAAGAATAATTGTGAATAAAAAATTTATTAGATCGAATCAATTATTAAATATAAAATATTAAAATACATTAAATTTAACATTAATAAAGTAACTATTTAAATATTAATTAGATTTTTATAAATGAAATATTCTTAATTTAAAAAAGTTCTTTTGAATAAACCTTTTGCAATTAAGTATTACGTTTCTTAACCATTATCTTTCTTTCAAATAGATATCGATTATTTTAATAATCTAATTTAATTTAATTTAATTAAATAATAATTTAATTCTTTGAGCCTTCTAAAAATTGTCTATCGTATAAGTAATACGATTCAGATTGTAAGAAATTTGAACGAAGCTTGTAACTCCGTATAGGATGCAACGACAAAATCCGGAAGGGGCAGTACGATGGGAGGATTTTTTGGCGTCATAATCAAAGAGCTCTCCAGAATAATGAACTTCACGATCGAGTTCACATCGATCGAGGATTCATACGGCAGCTGGAACGAAACAAAGCACGAATGGACAGGTGTGATAGGCCGGCTGGTAGCGCGTAAGATCGACATTGGTATCGGTGAATTCACTATGAATCAGCAAAGGGCAGCCGTTATCGATTATTCAGTGGCTCTCATACGTTCGTCTTCTAACATCTATATCAAAAGACCGCATATGTCAAATATCGGTTGGTCAACTTATGTCAAGGTAAATTGAAATATAAATAATTCAAAACAAAATTTTTAGAAAAAAGTTTTTAGTTTGATATCTTTTTTTATATCATATTAAAGTATTACTTCTAAAAACATGGCATTATAACTTAATTATTTCTTTTTTATAGTAACTGTTCTCGTATTTTTAGGTGATGAATATTAATAATAAAATAAAATTTAATCAATAATTTGCTTATATTTAATACATTAATAAACATTTTTTTAAATAATTTAATAAAGAAACGTTAATGCGTGTAGTAATAAAAGAATATTTTTTTATTTTTATATATTTTTGAATTATAATACCAAAAACCAATATTTTATAAAGTTTTGTATAATTTGATTTTTTATAATATATTCATAATAAAATATTGTATATTAAGGAGAATTAATGAAAATTAATTATACTTTTAATTAACGTAAAGTTCCTCTTATTTATTAGAATGTATTATTAAATTAATGAATTCAAATTTTTTTAGGCATTTCATTTTGATATATGGATAATTATAGTAACAACTTTATTGATTATTCCCATATTATTGGCTGTCATGTGGAAAATAGTAAAAAATTACGATATTTCTTATTACATAGTGGAGGAATATCTTCGTATTTGGGGTATTTATTGTCAAAAGCCACTTCCAGGTAATTATTACACTATTAATTATTATAAATAGTATTTCAAAAATGAAAATTAAAAAATTGAAACGGTTAATTGAATTGGAATTTTATTTATACTTAAATCAATATTTACCTATAAAATGTTGTCATTTTGGATACTTTATTATATTTATGAACTTTCATACCTTCATGAAATAAAACATATATATATAAATGTTTAAAAATATTTTCAAAATGAATATAAATTATTGTGAGAAAATTTATACTAATTAAGATATTTATATATTTAGTAGTTTAGATTCTAAAATACTGTATTATATAAGAATATTATATTAAGATAAATATTCTATCCTCTAAAAAATTAATTTTACTATATATTATTTATACACTGTATTTCAATGATTACTGATATTATTCTATATCATTAACAACAAATAAAAGCATTAAAATAAAATAAGCGAACATATAATACATGTAAAATAAATAATAAGCATGACTTATGTAACACGCAGCAATTTTTATATATGTATTAATAAAAATTTATCAATATCTAGAAAATATATAAAAATTTGAAAGTGTTTATTTTAAAAAGTATATTATAGTATTATAAAAAATATTTAATAATTAATTTAATAATTTGTATTAATTATAACTACTTCTAATATTAAATTGGTTTTTTAAATCTGATATTCTCGTATAATTAATATAAATATTTAATTTTGACAATTCATGTTAACATAAATAAGATATTAAATAATCGGTAACACGAAAGTTATGCCATGTACTTTCTAAAAGTTATGTCACTTTGATTGACGTTAACTTAAGAATTCCCAAAAAAGATAACATCAGTGTTTATATCTAAATTTTATCTGTATCCATCCCAATAAGTTTCCCTCCACGTCTAATTTTGATCACAGTATATTAAATGTAACGTATAAAAATCAGATTATCAAATAATTAATTGAAAAATAGTATAATATAAATGCAGGTTTTCCTAAATTTTGTCAATTTGATTGACATAGCAGTATTTGATAAAAAATATATTGAAATTTAAGTTATTTCTAATTTTTCGTAATACAATATAAAGTTAATCGACAGTCAAAGTTTTGATATATGCATAATTAATAAATAATGTTTATATTAATTTAGACTTTCCGTCGGCCTTATCATTACGAATAGCTTACATTTCGATTTTTATGTCATCCATGGTCCTGTTTGCTGTCTATTCGGCTTATCTGACAAGTTATCAAACAGTTTTCAAACCAAGTATACCATTTAATAGTTTCGAAGGCTTTGTTGCAGATGGTACTTATAAACTTGTAATTTTTCGCTACAGCTCCAACTATGATCTCTTTAAGGTACACTTGTATTCAACATTATTTAAACATTTTAACAGTTAAAAAAATATTTATGTATTCTACCACTTATCTTCAAACATAATTTTGTTTTATATGAATTATTGTTTTTTTGAAATATTAAAAAACAATATAATTTAAGTTTAATTGAAATTTTTTATCGGATTTAGAGTTCAAAAATACCTATTTATTCTAAAATGGGTAATCTAATGAAAGCTGATGAAGAATTGCCTATTGACATATTAACAGCAATAAGACAAGTAAGACATATTATTAATAAACAATTATACAACTCAAACTAAATTTAAATTTTAACGTGAAATTTTCTCTAATACTATTATGATTTTATTAAACTATTTTGATACGTAAATATTTGAAATAATTTTTCATTTTTCTGCACAGTTAACTATATTATAAATAAAGATTTAAAAATAAATATTAACATAATTAACATATGAAAAAACAGCGATACTGCGGTTACCAATATAAATAATCGGCAATTTATACATCTACCATATATATATACATTTTTAGCGATTTCATAATCATATAATTATTTAAAAAATAGTCAAATATTTACAAATTTATTGATATCTAATTTTTATTATATGTATATTATATTTATAATATTCATAATTTAAATTTTATATAGTACAGATTATAAATTTTATATTGGAGTATAATTTATATATATATGTGTATGTGTGTTTATGCGTGTGTGACAATAACTCGGAAATTTGATTATCTGTTAAAACATGTTTAATTTTTTTTTTATAATTCTAATAGTGTTATTTTCTAACAACTAAATATAAATAATTTGATCTTAAATTTCTTTCGTTAAAACATTATTTTCTTGGACAAATATTAGATTTTATAATCGTATCTTAAAAAATTTATTAAGAACATATTATTTTATATTTAATTATAGAGCTATATTTTTTATTGTGCAGCTTTGTTATGAAAAAGTTGTTCTATATACAAATCAATTGATACTTGAAAAAGCTACCAGTTATGCACCTTGCGAATTAATGCCATTAACAACGGGTAGATTGGACAGCATTGCACTAGCTTTAACAAAGAAAAGCCCTTACACAGAACTTATTAACTATAAGTAAGAAAGAATTACTCTATTTGTACACATATAAATAAATATAAGACATTATTAATAAAATATAATTTAAATTCAAGTATAGAAAATGAAAATTTATAGTCTTTAAAATAAAATACATATTTGTACATCAATATTTTATTTATTTTATAATTATTTAAAAGAATAATTCGATTATATTAGTAAATAATTTTATAAATTATTTAAACGAATCTTAATTTCTTGAAGAATCTTTAATAATGTATAATATTAAAATACTAATAATAAAATTAGTTTTTATAATTAATTGTAATCATTATTGTCAAAATCATATTTTATATATATTTTATATATAAAATTAAAAAATTTATTATAATTTCAAAACAAGATTTAAGTAGAAGTTTTATCACTTCTTAATAATGACTTTATACATTTGATTATTAATTCATAAATACATTATTTTAAAAATGCCAAAATTTATTTAAAATAATCGTGATAATGATTTTCAGTTTAAAAAAATTGAAAGCTAATGGAATATTAGAATGTTTAAAACATCGATTCTATAAGAAATTCAATTCTGTAGATTCTAGATATTTACCTGTGGCTTTTTGGGATATTTTACCAGTTTTAGAAATCTTGTGTTTAGGTATCGTATTATCATTACAAATCTTATTTTTTGAGTACATTTTTTTTCAACAATTACAGCCGATTAATAAGAAAAACATTAAGTTAGTAATTCAAAGAAATATTGAATTCACTACGAATATATATTAGAGAAAATAATAAATACATATATTAATTCATTACTCTAATTATGAATTTTAACATTTAAAAAAAATTGTAAATATTGTAAAAATAGATTACCTACTAATTTATTAAGAATATCATTAGTTCTGGTGAATATATAGAAAAATGTTTTTGTGGCTGATCTACGTTTTAGTTATCAATTTAGAATACACTGAAATAAATGCAAAAACCAATTATTTGAAATTAAGAGATTACGTATCTATTGCATCTGATGTCAAAAATTATTTCAAAGCATCAAGTGTTCTTAATATATACAATGATAAAAATTTAGGTAAGAATATAACATAATATTGAACTTTTAATATTCAAATATTATGATTTAAGTTTGTAAAATTAGAATTGTAATTTTATTAGATGCAACAACCAAGACAACAATGTTTGAACTATCTCGGATCTTTTCCAATAACAACATCTTTGCTTTAACACTGAAATTAAGCGAAATCAAAAAATATTTTAATTACAATAAATATCAGACATCTTTACCCTTATATACAGTTACCCTGAATTCACAGAAGGATTTAAATGAATTTTCAAATTTCGCCCAAAATTTCAGTATGTCATTTAATGTATGGCTTGTATTTTTTGGTCAGTCGGTTAATTTATTAAAATTTTGTAAATTTCCTCATAAAAACTTGTTAAATTTATCCTTTAATACAAGAATGCTAATAAAATGCGAAAATGAAAGTGTCATTAAAGAATGGTACTCATTGACTAACGATCAAGTAAAAGTACATGAAGTTGCTACATGGACACCAGAAAATAGATTTATAAAAACAAACGATTTATCTATTTGGCAAAACCGACATTCTTTGGATGGATTTCGGATTCGAGTTGCAACTATAAAAGTAAAGTATACACGAGTAATAACATTTTTATTTAATTATTCGAGCACAATCATCAAGAAATTTAATATTTAAAACAAAAGCCACTAATAATTATATAGTTTTAATCCTTATAATATGTTATTCTTATAATAATACAACAAATTATTGCATTTGTTCATTCATAATGATACCAATGAAAGCTTCATTATATAGAGAACAGTAGTGATAAAAAAACAATATAATTTCCAATATTTAATAGTAAAGTTTTATATTAATTTATAATAACTAGTTTACATCTTAATTTTTTTTATAATTTTATATGAATTTTTTTATAATTATCTACAAAACTTATAAACACATAAAGCATAAATTTTGAAATATTCAACAATTCACTGTTAAATAAAGAATTATTGTTGTAATAATTTTCATAATTAAAAATATACAATTTTGATTAAACTTTTTATAAATAGCACAATGAGATAAGTAATACAATTCCAAAATTGAGTTAGAAAGAACAATTTCGTGATTTTGATATGGTATATTAATTTACTGATACACATTTCGGTTATAATATTAAAACTTTTTTTATCAAAATTAGTTTTATTATATTAAATTAAAAATTTTATAAAATATATTATGGTTTAAATTAAACAATGAAATTTATAAATGAATTTCTAAAAGTAAATTCTAAAATTTTCAATAATTGCAATAAAATTATATGTAATAAGCTGTATATAAAACATATAATAATTTTATATCCATTTTTATGCAATTTAAAAAAACTAATATTTTTGTTAAAATTCTAATTTTAAAGAATTCAAATTTCAAACGAAAATATTTTTTCATCTGCAGCGCGATGATTACATAAATAATATATTACCCAATAATAATAACACGCTGTCTGGATTATTCGGAAGTGTTTTAAAAGAATTATCGAACATAATGAACTTCACAATAGATTTAGTCGCATCCGAACAAATGTTTGGGCATTATTATGCCGAATCAAAGAACTGGTCAGGTGTTATGGGACGTTTGGTCTCCAAAGAGATCGACATCGGTGTTGCCGAATTTAGCCGCAATAAACGTCGACTTGAAGTTGTAGACTTTTCAGTACCACTATTGATAACCCGTTTCAATATGTATATGAAGCGACCAAACATGACGGCTATAATATGGTCCTCCTATGTTCAGGTATTACATATTTAACAATGCATAACAACTTATAAAAAAGTACTCATTAATATTAATAAATACTTTATTTTCTAAACGAGTAATTAAAAGATATATTTTAATTATATACATGAATTCTAAATTTAATTATATTATAGAATAATTTATACGCAATAAAATATAATATTGAAAAAACAGGTTTATTAGTATTTTCTTGTAAAATTTCTATTTTTTCATACCTAAATAAAGAATAATTATAAAGATAATTGAAATTTTTTCTTAAAAATATACTTCAAAATACTATTAAATAAAATAATCATAAACTTAAATTGAACAAGTGAAAAATATTTAATAGAATTAGAAGATATTTTTAAAATAAAACTATCATATATGAAAGTGTATTAGGTTGAATATAAATAGCTTTTTTAAATAAAATTTGGATCTTTTTAGTTACGAAAAACTTTAAAAAATTTTAATGATAAATTTTTAAATCATAAATTTGGAGAATTCTTAAATATACTGATTTATGGAAACATTTATATATACAAATTCATTTTTCCTAAACAATAAATAATATATATATATAAATACGTGAAAATATGTATAATTAAACAAAATTTAATGATAATAATTTGAAAATTAAAAATACTATTGTTATTCTGTAGTATGACTACTTTGCTTACTTTTTAGTTTACCTTTTATTTTTTGATAGTTATATATTTTAATACTACTTACAATATTTGCATTTCTTTTGTAAATACTCATAATTCATTCGTCAAACTTTAATTGTTAATATTTTTTATATAAAATAAAAACATAATATGTGCAGATATTTAATCGAAAAATATGGGCTACAAATATATTTCTTATGACATTTTGCTCACTCGTAATTGCAATAATGATGTCAAAACTTGGGGAAAAAAATCTCCTGGTACTGATTTCAGAAAACTGTTTTTATATTTGGGGAATGCAATGCCAGCAAGGACTTCCAGGTAAATAAATATATTTTTTTATTATATAAAAATTAAATTTTTTAATACACTATTATATGTATTCACTCATTGAGAACAGCTAATTTCATGGTTATTTATGATATTTTAATATTTTGAAATTTTACGTATAATAAAATTGATTTAAAAATGCAATATTTTATTTCAATACAAAACAGCTTAAATATATTATAAAGAATAAATAAAACTTCATTAAACGAATTCATGTTTTCAATAAAAAACAAATTATAGGTATTTATGAAACAAAAAAGTTCGAAATTTACAAATTAAAATAAAAAATTATTGATGGAAAAATGCATTGATTAAAAATTAGATTTTTAAGCCAAAAATAAATATATTAAATTTAAATTCAGATTAAATATTTTCAGAAACTATATTATTAGAAAATGAATTTTTTTAATTTTCTAAAATCCTATAATTCTTTAAACTACTTCTTAAAAATGTATTCTTATAATTTACAATAACTTTTTAATTAGAATTTCCTTCAGCAACATCGTTAAAATTGGCATTTGCATCTTTATTTATTTCATCTATAGTAATTCATATTACTTATTCTGCAACGTTAACTAGTTTTATCACTGTCTATGAACCGAGTTTACCATTCAGCACCGAACAAGAATTTTTAAGCCATTCTTCTTATAATTTGACTGTATTTCAAGGAAGTATTTACCATGATTCAATTCAGGTAAAATTTTTTAATTTATTTTTTAATATTTTATTGCAATATTTAAAAAAATTACAGATTTCAACTATTACGAATTAATAAAACAAGATTAAAAATTTTGTATTTAGAAAACTTTGATAATATAAAAATAAATTTAATTTTCATATAAAAAATGTATTGTTGAATATTATACGATAATTAGTACCGTTAACATTTTATTACTTTTACTTATACTTACAATTGCGATTGAAATTAAAATGAAAGCTTAATGAATTAAATTAAAAATTTAAAAATTATAAGTTTATTTTAGAGAATTATAACTATATTTTTTATTTATAGTTAAATTTTATTAGAAATGTATGCACATAAAAATATTATCAATGTTCATATTTTTAGAATATCTATGTTTATCTACTTTGATTTAATATATAATTAATCTTACGGTTAAAAAATGGTTTTTATAAAATCATATTTTTACTCAAGCAATCCAAACATCCTATTGTTAAACTAATGAAAAAACGACTTGTAAATTCAAAAGATCTTCCAACTAATATGGTTGAAGCACTTCGTCAAGTTTGTACCCAAAAGGTTGTGCTTTACATGAATGAAATATTTGTAAATAAGAATAGTCCAAGAAATCCTTGCCCAATAATGTCCATTGATATGGGGCGTCCAGACAGTCAATCTTTTGCATTGGTTAAAAATAGTCCATACAAAGAAATTATAAATTTTTAGTAAGTATTCAAAAAATAATATATATTAAAAATTATATGCATTATTTATACCAATATTTTAATAACTTGATGTTTAATTCGTATTTATAAAAAAATTAATTTAATTATAAAATATATTTGAAGCTAACATTATTTAAAATTGAACTAATTGAAGTTAACTTTTTTCCAGTATTGAAAATTTTCGACGTTTCGGCATCTTGAAAGCTCTTCGTGATCGATATCAGCATAAAACGATAATATTAAACTCAAAATACTGGCCCGTCAGATTTTGGAGTATAGTACCTATTTTAATTATTTTTTTAACAGGAGTTTTCTTTGCAATCCTAATGTTAATATGTGAATACATACATTTTTTCATAAAATCAAGGAAAATACAAACATTTTAAAATTAGTAATTTTATAAATAATAAAATGTTTACAAACCGTTATTTTTATTGTATATCGCTAATATAATAAAATATTTTTAAGCATTCTAATGTATTTTAAAACATCATTTAATGTTATTATAATTTCTTTATGAAAAATATAAAGTTTTTATTTTCAATTTTTCCGAATAATTCCGAATTTGCAATTATTTCACATATAAATAAAGTCCAGGAAAACATACATGTCTTAATAGTATTTTTTAACATAATACAAATTATTCCAAATGATTTATATATGTTTTATGGTATTTTAATTTAATTCAAAATGTCACAATATTAATCATATTTTACATAAACATTATACTTTTTATATATTTTTTATTTAACAAATACAATGCAATTCAAAATAATATAAGACGTTCGAGCTTTGGTGTCACACTTAGGTGTGATATATTATCGTAAATTCAATAAAACCTACGTTACGACTGAATATACAAACGTAATTTATGGTTTCATGTCTAAGCCCGGATAATTGACAAACCTTTCTATAAAAATATAAAAGAAAGGCTCAAAAGTCACAAAATAAAATAGAGTACTTTATTTATGAGCCAATGATTATAAGTATAAACTTATATTTTATTTTAATTGTTTATCTTATTTTATAATTTTTGTAAACTACTTTGATATTATGAAATTAACTAATTTTAGCCAAATTAGCAATTTTTTAAAATTTATAATTAAGTATTTATTTGCATGAATCAAATTTTTATTGTCATATGAATTTTTTGTATTGATTGAAAATGTTTGGAATTGCTAATGCAACAGAATTACTGAAAAAAAAAATTGCAGAAGGGTAATTACTATAATTTCATATCGAACGATTCTAAACATATTTTACTTACTATAAAAAAAGTATGAATGATGAACTTAATAAGAGCGAAATGATTTTTGTTCATTGTTCTGTGTGCAATATTTATAATTATAATGTGTTTCCTGCGCATGCGCTATACACAGATTTTCAAAATGGCTAGTTGTCATTGTTAGATTGTTTGTTAAATTAATGTAACAAATTGTATATTATTTTATGGTTTCGATAAAATAAAATATCATGACAGATTCAGCATTTACGAAACCAATTGCTGAAACCAACGATTATAAAAATGAGCCTATTAACTACACTGCTGGTACGTTTGATACGATAGATATAAAGTAATTTAGAACTTTATAAGAATACATGTTTAGGTTATAGAATAAGAAAGATTGTTTATTAAAATAAAATTTGAATAATTTATTTTAGAAATTAGACAAATGATGCATGGTTTTGGAGATCATTCAGAACCCTTGTTAGAAACAGCTAAAATCATTGAAGATGTTGTATTAAATCAAATGAGAGCAATTATTTATCAAGCATGTGCAGTTGCTGATATGCGAGAAAGTCAATCTCTTGCAGCAGAAGATTTCTTGTTTTTGTTGAGAAAAGACAAGATTAAATTACAACGACTCGTCAATTATTTAAGTAAGATATTTTAGAATTTATGAAACCAAATTATATTGTAAACATTTTATGTTTAAAAAATATTATTTCAAAAAATATTTCTTAAAATTTTATAATCTGATATAATATTGATATTGATTAGTCAATAACGATAATATTTTTATTTTATTACATATAAAGCTTATTGTATTAGATATTATAAATTTAAATGTAATTTGTTTAGATATTTTACTTCATTATTTTATAGATGTATTTAAATTTATATTTAGATTTTATAACTTAAATTATATAAAATTAAACTATTAAAAATGAATTCGAACAAAATAATTATCTGTTATTATTTTTTTTCTTACACATATATTAGAAAAGTAAAATAACTTAAAATTTTTTACATATTATATTTTTATTTCAAGAATTGAAAGAATTTAAAGCATCCATATGTAAGCCATTGGAATCAGATCCTACAGATAATTTATCAGATCCTATTAAAACAGACGAATGTTCTAAATTACCTTTTATAAAATTCTTAAAGTATATAGATAATACAGGTGAATTATTAAATGATAAGTCTTTAATAGATCATGTTAAACGTAAAAGATGTGTTAGAGTAGAAGTAATGTCAAGAAAAATGGATGAAACAAGGTATTTGGAATTCAGTAAAGCCAGATGTGTTTCTTTTGCAAATAAAAATAGACACAAATTTAGTGACTGGATTGGTTCGAGTGGTGAGTTTTGAGA
This sequence comes from Dolichoris vasculosae, assembly GCA_018907195.1. Classification (NCBI taxonomy): domain Eukaryota; kingdom Metazoa; phylum Arthropoda; class Insecta; order Hymenoptera; family Agaonidae; genus Dolichoris; species Dolichoris vasculosae. The sequence goes on from JACCHY010000003.1 coordinate 6,946,774, forward strand.
AACTATTTCTAATTTAAAGATCCTTAATGCATTATAGTAATGATAATAATTATTATTTATAGGAGATTTTACAATATCCAAATCAGGATACACGGTCTTAGGATATTTAGCATATGAAACTGTAGCTCAAATTATTGATCTTGCATTTTTAGTACGACAAGATCAAAACAAAATTCATGGAGATGCAATAGATAGACTTCGACTGAGCTATCCAAATCCTATCACTTATAAACCTTATCAGTATAATAAAGTAATACATAAATTAATTTAATATATGAATAATGACTACTAAAACGAGACTATTGAATTTGTTATATTGATTATGATATATAAGTCTATAAACAATTTTTATTATTTTCATTAATAGATCTTATTTTAGATGTTCATTTATTCATAGTTTTAATTTAATAATGTTCAAGGAAATTAAAATGTATAATTTGATTCAAGCCCCTTATGACAAAACCATTGACTCCAGCAGAAGTTCACGAGGCTTTGCGTCGTTACTGGTCACCTCAATTAGAAATGACAGGACCTTTTCATCGTTGGATATTAAGGAAACCACATACGAAGTTTCTTTCTTGTTAAATTTAAGGTGATCTTTTTAGTATTTATTATTTATTGCTTTTTATTATTTAGTATTGCGTGAAAAGACGAAGGAATAAAAATTAAATTGATAACTAAATTAAATTTTTATTTTAACTATTTCACATATTTACACTTCACTGCTCCATCATATTTACAAAAACATTCATTCTTATTATTTTCTTTTTAAATTATGAATTTATGCAAATGCCAATTCTATTTCTGTATCATGGCGAAAGTAAGGTAGAAACTCGTGCTCTACCCTCTGCACCACCAGTGATACAAGTGCCAGATTGATTAGCCGTTGACCAATCGCAACACAGTGTCCCTTTATGTCCACCTAGTTCCAAAATTTTTGCTTGAGGGCTTGGTGGCATCTGTTAAAATGTTAAATAATTACTTAACAACAGATATTATTAAATTCAAACATACTCATTTTGTCTCTTTCAATAATGTAAAAAAATATAACTAAAACGTAACATACCTTATAAATATTACCTCCGTTTTGCGTACAAAGCAGCATATGTGTACCGCTCTGATCAAATGTAAAAAGCTTTCCGTGTACAGCGTTTTTTTCTATCTTAATCTTTGTTTCCCAGACAATCTTGCCCGTTTGGCTGAGACTCCTTTGGCACAGCTTTCCATCTTCGCTCAATGCGCAGATGTTCGTAAAGTCATTGGTGAGTTCGATATCGATAACTGGACTCGAATGACAACCCAAATTATCGATTATCTCATTCCTCCTCAAATCATGTATAAGTACGTTACCATTGGATAAACCAGTGACCAACAACTGTCCATTATGGTTGAAACTCGAACAAAGGGCAGTGAGATTTTTCTCTAAAGGCAGAGTTCGTTCGACTTTCTTCGTCTTAATATTGTATAACAAAAGCTTACCCTCGCCTGAATCCGAAACTGAGCAAACGAAACTCGAATCGTTGGGATTACAGACAAGGGAGACAATTCGAGACCCTTCGTGCTGAATTTCCCAAATAGTTTTACAGTCGCGCGTATCGTGTAATTGAATTGCTCCGTTATTATCACCATGAATGAAATAACGTTCGTTCTTGGATATCCAATCGAGTGCGGTCACAGCTTTATTAGAGTTCGCCGTTGAAGAAGTAAAAGTAGCTACAGACCTTCAAAATAAAAACCTTTAATTAACAAATTCTTTTCGAAGCAAATAAATACAATTTTCTTATTACACTATTTAAACTGCATTTACTTAAAAAATATGTTATTAATTAAGATTAAATAACAAGAATTTTAATTCGAACCATTTTTTTCTTTAATGTTTATACTATACGAAATGAAATGATTTTGCAAAAATAATATTTACGTTAAACTTACTTTGGTGATGGAATCGGTGTCCAAATTTTTATAACACCATCTGCATCTCCAGTTGCAACGTAAGAACCACTAGCATTACTTTTACATTGAATAATGGACGTTTTGTGTTCAACATATTCTTCCTAAAAAAAATTTTCAAGCTAAATTTTAATTTCCTATACAACTTTTAAAAAGCTACATCAAATATTTTAGAAATTTATGAATTTAATCAACAATAATAAATAAATAAATGTTTACATAGTTAAATAAAATATTTTTCAGTTATTGCATTGTTTAAAATAAATTTTTAATATAAAAGTATAAAAATGAATATGATTAAATTTGATTAAAAGAAAAAATCATTATAATTACTTGACTTAGAAGGATATAGCTTCCATCTAATTTATCTTTAGTTTTAGATTCTCTACTAGTATCCACGGAAGAATCCCTTTTCCTAGTCAGTCTTGAATCACAGCTTGTACTTCTTTTTGCTACAGCCTCGGATTTACTCAAAGAAGTAATTCTTCCTTTGGTATTAGTTCTTTTTGTTATATTTACATCTGCTTCTGAATATTTCTTAATGCTGCTACTAGATTTTCTACTTAAAATTGGACTTGACCCACCCCCTATATTTCTAATAAGATTTCTTAATGTCTTTGGATTATCTACTACAGGAGACTCTCTAAAATCAATAAAAATATGTAGTTTTAATATTTTAAAATTTTTTTTTAATTTGCAAAATATTTATTAAAAAATGCATACTGAGCAATTATATAAAAATCATCCATTAAAGGTATCTGCTGAGGAGTTGGTCCAGCATTTACATCTAGAACAGAATCAATTTTTACCACCTCACTGAGCCTCTGTCTTAACCTTTCATTTTCTTCTTGTAATCTTCTAATTTTATTGGTGTCTTCATCGATCATTAATAACGTAGGCATAGGCATACACTTGAAAGAAAAAGAAAATTGCTATAAATTTAACATAATATATATTCATTTTTATTTTAAAGATTTTTACGTACTTGAAAAATTGTGGCTAAAAAATTATGTAAAGAAACTAACATTGTATCTTGCCATTGACGACTAAAATACACTGAAAATATTGGATTTTCTTCGGGATTTTTTATGTAAGGAAGCGCTAAAGTGAAAACAAATGCTTTATTTAATCATTATTCATAATAATCACTTCTTAATATATAAAAATTAAGTTTTACCATTAAAAATAAATTATCTTAGTTTAAATCTTACCAAACCATTCTTTCCATTCTGAAAGTCCTTGAAATTCTGGGGTCATTTTTGTAAAAAAATCTTGGACTTTATCGGACTTGTTATTAATAATTGCATTTACAAGATACATTTTAAGAACGGCATTTTCTAATTTTCGAATTCCAGGTACAAAATGATTTTCTAAACGCGAGAATAATCTAATATCTAAATGACCCCAAAGTTCTCGTAACGAAACTAGATCGTATGTATGTATATATTGCATAAATTGATCCACAATTTTATCAACCTGTAACAAAATTTAATAAACAATTTTCTAATATACAATTTCAAGAAAAAATTTATAAGGTAAGATACGAACAAATTTTTGAGCAATGAGTTGAAATAAACTCAACAAAATAAAATAATAACATACCGTGCAAAACTATGCAGTTAGTAATAATCAATTTCAAATATTACTACATAAGACAAAAAATAATGGATTTATTAATATATACACTTTATATTGATAGTTGAAATAAAACAAATTATGTTTTTGATTATATATTGATACTTTTTAATATTGTAATCGAAATATGCAACAATAAAATGTACCAGTTTTTTAGAATAATTATCGTTTAAAACAATCTGTTGCTGATATTAATAAAATACAAGAAATCAATAATACCAATATAAAAAAATACAAAAGACCTTAACATTAAATTACATTAAACAAGTAAAAAGAAGGAATAAACGAAAAAATGTCAAACGACGCGAATAAAACATACGAATCAAAACAAAAAGACGATCATCTTGTTAAACTCGTTCTCACCCGGAAGCCTTTCTCCTTCTCAGCCTTGAGGTCGGTGTCGAGTGCTCGAAGAGTTTGACTAAAGCCTCGAAACAGGAGATATTCTTTAACGAGCTCGTCAACGTACTGCACATGCGACATCGCGTTCTCCGATTTCTCCAAGCGTTTATTCAAAGCTCGCGAGCCTCTCAGCAATTATTTTGACAGCGCGTGACGCATGTCATCATCCGACGGCCATTTTTCAGCTTCCGCGCCGAACGAAATGTGGCAACTACGCAAACTCCTTTATTCTTCGTACTTTAGCCTTTATCTCAATTTCACCTGTAGTGTGGCAATATCGCGTTAAACTGCTAATCTCGAGCTTAAATTTAGCGGCTTTATTGAAATTGTGCGAATTTAAATTTCTTATCAAATATGGTGTTACGGGAATTAAGTTCAAACATTGATAGTTTAAAAAATTGCTATACCGTTGTTTCTTGAAACTTTTGCGAAAATTAATAAACGAACGTGTTTTTTTGATAGGTAAAAATGTTTTATTCAAAAAAATATAATTTATTTATTATTATTTATATGATAAATATATATAAATAAAGAATTCGACTATTTAAAATCATAACAATATACTGATGATGATTGATTCGAGGTGACCGAAGACAATAAAAAATAAAACACATTATTTTATAGCAAAGAAATGACCAAACTTCACTTAATTTTCAGCCACTATCAATCATATTTACAACTAAAATTATAAAATTTTAGTTCCATATAGGCTAACTTTACAATGATCGTGTATAATTTTATTAATTTTACTTCAAAAATAAACAATTTAAATATGTATTATTAATTTAAACTTAATGTATGTTTAGTAAATTTTAATAATATTAGAAAAAAAAATATTTAGTAAAAAAATAAAAGTAGGCAGACAATGTTACATAATTATTTATTGACAAAAAAATTATAAACGATAAATCATAATTTTAATTATTATAATAAATTTACAAACTATGTCTTAGCGTGACGCAATTTGTTACATTTTTGTACGTTTTATACGTTATTTAAAAAAACCTTTGTAAATAATTCTTAATTTTTTATATTCTATAATATAAATATATTCATAAATTATTCAATAAAACTCATTCATATCACCAGAAAACAGCACATGCTGAATATATAAGTTATATCTAATATTACACGAGTCACTAATTTTATCTTTATTTGACGGTTTTATCGTTAGTACAAATTTTATAAAAACACTTTCTATAAATTTATGTGATCAATCTTATACTCATTCCATGAATTATATAACAGTAATATTTTTTGTACAGATAATTAAATTTTAAATTTTAAAATATATCAATTTTATTTTACCGATATTACCAAATGTTTTTATTGATTTTTTTTATATAACAACTATATTTTGTATCATTATCTTATATAATTTTACTAGCTCATTTATTTAGTATCTAATTTATATTTTATTAAAATATAATAAATAGCAGCAATCGATCAAAATCAACATTAAATCCAAATTATATATACATATTCATGCAATATATGTCAATTATCGAACATCAATTACACAATTCAATCATAACATATAAAACAATCAAAGAATAAAATTTTCTTTCAATTTTTAGTTAAAAAAGGCACGAGCTGTTCAATATCATATATTATTTTTATCTAACATCATCATTATATGTATTTCTTTTTACGATAGCACAGTTAGTACGTAATCTCTGTACACAGAATTTTTTCAAAGATGAATCTGTCTAATGGTAACAATAAGAGATACTTTTTCCATCTTTTTCATTACAAAATAGAGCAGTCGCGATTAATTACAGTTTCTTTGGTAAAATTAAAAAAATTTATTTTTCACTTTATCAGTACTCTATTAATTTAAGATTAATGTTTTTATATATAAAATTCAATTTTTAATATAGTAATTCTTGAATTATTACAAATTACTGATATGAGTACATTAAATTAATTCAATATTGGTTTCATTAAAAAAAATATCAATAATTTTTTTTAAAGATATTTTTATTCTAATTAGTTATTTTTATGTCTTATTTTGTAAAATGAAATTCAACTACTAATATATTTTAATAAAAGTCATAGCATATTGTTCATTGATTAAAATAAAAACTTATAAACACCTAATATTAATTATTATGAAAATTAAAATCTATAAAGAATTGTTTATTTTTTTTAAATTAATAATTGTGTTATATATAAGTCCAAACTCTGTATTCTGTTTTCATTATTTTATGTTTTTTATTTTAAGAGTTTACATATCGTTGACTTCAAAGTAATATTAGAAATATCACAAGGCCTAAGAGATTTTACCTAATCATTGAAGCAAATAAAATACTCTGCATTTTTACTAACCTAATATCTTAATTATATTTGTTTAATTTTCAAAATAAAAATAAACCACCTGAAATTCATAGAATTCTATACTAAAATTGTTGTAATACATATTTGTATAATAAATTATTTAATTGTAGATATAGTTTACTTATTAAAAAATACTAAAATAATTTTAATTGAAATAAAAGGTTTTATATTTAGTATTAATGATTTTGTGATAAAAATCTAGAATTTATGATACTGAAAATGTCTTAAAAATATCAATTAATTGTAATGTTATTCTAACCATATATATATATTATATATTTCACTTAAAAAATATTAGCAATGAATAAAATATTTTTAGAACTGTTACATTTAATAACCTCGCATGAATATTTTATATTACAAATATTTGTAAATGAAACAAATTTTTATAAAATCTAAACTTATTTTTTATATTCACTATAAAATTAATTTAAAAACTTTTTTTATTTAAAATTCATTATCTTATGAAAATAATTTTTGAAATTCATGTTTTTATTTTTTAATAGTAGATTAAAACTAACTTTTTGAGCATTTGAAAAATAATTTTGTATATAAATATTACTTTTATAATAAAACTTGTTAATAAATGTTTGTAAAATTAGATGTAACATTTTTATAAAAATATTCATAAATTTCACATTCATTTTAATTTTAATTACTAAACTTAATGTAGCTTTTTCTTACAACAGCAATAAATGTTAATAAATAGAAACACCTAGTAATTATTTCAAATATCGCTAAAAAGATTTTATTTATAAATATAAAATAATATATTAATACATAAATTAAAGTTGCAAATATGAAAATTTTTTCTACGTATATATCAAAGAATATAGCAATAAATTTAACGATGCCTTTTAGAAAAACAATTATTTGTCACTATTCTTGGGTATTCAATATTAAGTTAAATTCAATAGATATTTAAAAATAAAATTCGTTACATATTTTATTAGAATATTTATTTTTATAAAAATGTTTATACTTAATTAAAATTAAGTTATCAAGAGGAATGCATTTACTGTTAAAATTTTTTTTTATTCATAATTTATTCAATAAAAAAAATTATAATATTTTAAGTATATTCAAATTTATAAAAAAATTTGTGTGAATATAAAGAATTTCTTATTTTCTGATAATTGATAAATGAAGCTCAATTTTATTTTCTATATTTCCTTAAAAAATTAACAGTTACATTATTATTTATTCTTCTTATAGATTTAATTAAGAAGCTTTATTTAATTTTAGTATAAGAACTTTTATATTCACTGTAATCATTCACAATCTGCTCTGTACATCAATTTCTTGCTCTTTTTCGATTGAAAATAATTATTTTACAAGAATACGCAGTATTTGCACATATTAGGCAACGTTCTTTTTTTACTTTAATACTTTCATAAATAATTCAAAGCATTTGAGCTGTAGTGCAACTGAGTATATACTATCTGTACGTCAATTTTAGTATCATATTTGAATAATACTCAAAGTTATACAACTTATACTTTTTCTAATGTCCTCAAGATAATCACAAATTATAACTATAAAAAATACATTTAAAGTTACCAATTTCGATTTGATTTATTATACTATGTATAGTATGTTAAATCAATGTAACATTCATTTCTATTATTTATATCAAAGATGATTTAAAAGATGAAGTGAACTTTCAAAAAAATGTGAAATATCAATTTTATTATCTCAAACATCATTTGTTTAACAAAAAAACTTAAAAAAAATTAGATAAAATATTTTATAAAGATAAACCAATATTTAATAAAAATAAAAATATATATTTATAGCATACTTTAACAGCGAATTTATTATTATCGTACATTAGATCTCAAAAAATCTATTTGATGAATTAAATTTTTTGATTTATCAAAATTAAATTTAATTTGAAAGTAAATTTTTTATGTTCATATTTTTTAATTTTAAGTAAATATTATTTTCATTGTAAATATTCATTAAAAAGATATATGTATTTTTCTAAAATATTCAAAATATTAATCCAAAAATATTATATTAACTATATAATATCAAATAGTAAAAGTATATTAACTCTTATTATTATATTAGCTCTTATTATTCTCTTATTATATTAACATATAGATACAATCAAAACTATTTCTAGGCACAAATACTCGCTATATTTATTTTTGATAAAATTAATAATTATATTAAAATTTTTGTGAGTGAAAAGAAAATTTAAATAAAATGATTAGTATTTTTACGTTATTCAACGTAATACTTGAATCTCAAACTGTAAAAGAGTTGAATTCATATCATATCCATATAAACACACCTTTTTATACAAGTGTATTAATAAACTTTACAATTTAAAATGTAAAGACATTTTATGCATGAATTTATTCTAAATATATGTAAATCTAAAATAAAAATAATCTAAAACAAAATTCTTTTTTGCACTTTAAATCTTTTAGAGTGAAAACTTAAGAGTAAATTAATGTGATTGCATATAAATAAAAACAATAATAATATCTATGTGTAATACAATATTTATTAACCTTTTATTACCATGTATGCCGAAAACCTACCCTAATTTATAGCGAAACTATTGATTAAAATAAAAATTCAATCTAATCTTAATTCACTCTACCACTCTAAAATATTTAACGCGATATTTATTAATATAATCATTGAGATGTAAAAAACTTATAGTTCATCGGTTTCCTGTTTAGCCCTGGGTGCAAGCTTATCCTTGAAGTCGGTCGCAGTGGTTGTGGTCGGTGACACAGTGGCACTGTGAACCTCTGCCACCTCGACCGGATCCGGTGCTGCAGGTTTCAATGAGCCGTCTTCTTCCGAAACTTGGAAGCCGATCGACGCACCGATTTTCTGACTGGCATGTTTGAATTGATCCGCCAACATTACCTAAAACGTTTATGTTTTCTTAGAAGCCGAATATACTTCTTTCTACTTAAATTAGGTGCTCGAATGCTAACCATACCTTAATTTTAAATACATTGGACATTTTTATTTACAGCTTGTATTGTTTTTTTTATTTGAGAGAATATAAATTTATACAGAATGCTTACATTTTTTATTAAATAAGAGACTTTTACATGTTTTAAACTATATTGTTCAAAATTGTCTAAATTAAATTTTTTTTTATATATAAAATAAAAACAATTCATTAAGTAGTTATAAATAATAAAAATTAAATATTTTTTGTAATATAGTTTATAAAGCATGAATATATTACTTTAGTAACAGTGATTTAAAAAAATATGATAAACTAATATTATTTATATCTTAGTTATTATAAAATAATTAATATTTGTTCATTATATTTATCACAAATAAAATAATTTATAATTTATTACTGATCTTTAGTCATAATATGTAGTAATATATGATTAATTTATATTTTAAAATCATTATTTATTAATTGTTTAAAAATTTTTCATATCATTACTTTGCAAAAAATGATTTTGTATATATAATATAATTTCTATATAATAAATGTAATAAATAATTAATTCCCATGAAAATGTTCTGAGAATATTTCTTACCTGAACAACATTGATGCACATAGATGTTAAAGCAAGACCAAATATCAAATATACTATTGACAACATCATATACAAGGGATCCTATGTAAAAGAAAAAAACATTAGTAATTTGTACATAATATACATATATATTATTTATTTCATTTAATTAATTAAATGTGCATAATTTATAAAACTGTTGCAAGTGCAAGTACATGTATGTACGTTTTATAATAAAGATATTATTTTTTTAAATATTAAGCTTACCCTCTAAACACCATCGTGTAAGAAGCAAATGTAAAAAGGGAACACGATTATTTTATATATATATGAAATTTAATTTTTGAAAAATACAATACAAATTATTAATTTCTCATATATATCTTAATCATATTTTTTTTAAATATTAAACAAATAAAAGTGATAATATAATTTATAATAATAAATATCTTAAATAAAACCAGTATTTATTATAACGTTTTAAAATTATCACATCTGATTTTTAACATTGCATATCTTATCTTTTTCAATAATTTTTTTTACAAATTTTATTCATGAGAGGATACCGACTGTAATTTAACTTTAAATTATACTATGTACAAAAAATAAATCGATTAAAATATTTTTATAGAAAAAATAAAGCATAATTTTTATATTTAACGAAAAGATAATTTTAGCTTTAAACAATTAAAGACATTATATTGAATCATATATTAGTTATATTAAAGAAACTTCTGAAAATCGACGTAAATTTAAATAAAAAATGTATAAATATGGTTTAAAATTGTTCATTACTTGTGGAACAAAATCGCCGAAACCAATGGTACTCATAGATATAAAAACGAAGTAAAAACTCTCGAAGAAGGTCCAGTCCTCAAAGATGTTGAAGATCGTCGCTCCGATAAAAATGTACAAAATGAGTATCGTGATCGCTACAGATATAGGCAGATTGAACTCATCGTCTATCTCGAAAGTTGACATCGCCGGCGTTGATGGTGAATCTGCTTGTTGAGGAGTGTTACCATCCAAACTAAGCACAGTTTGTTGTTGACGTTGCATCTCTGCGAGATCCTCAGGACTCATCTGCGAAGGACGTCTGAAGGTTGCCAAATCGTACACCAATTGCACTCCCTTCATCATTTCCTGAGAATCATTTTCAATGGGAATAAATAAACTGCGAGCTCGTAATGTTTTTGTTGTATAAAGAGAATTCTGTATAATATAATGTTTATAATACATAAAATATCAATAAGTATCAATAAAAATATTCTAATTTTCACAGTTATATTTTTTAAATTAAATATATTAAAAATATTATTAGAAAATAATAAAATAGTTAAAGTATAGATTACTACATGGGTTTACGCTTTCAACTCCTAAATAATTATTTACTTAATTAAATATTTATTATAAAACTCGTTAGAAACTCACTTGCATTGGAACGGTTCTTCTTACTTTACGACAACTTCCAGTATAGTATAATCTACGTACAAAAGCCCATAGAAATTTAATACCCCTAGTAAATAATTTACCAAAATCAGCCAAAACAATGAGAAACATGGGAATGCCAAAGATCGCATAGATTATAGTTAATGCTCTACCCGTCGTTGTACTAGGAGAAATGTGTCCATAACCTAAAATTTTATATAAAAAAACTTATAATACAATATTATTGGAATTAAAAATTGTATTTTATTACATAAAAATTTTTTATAATTATTATTTAATATTTCATAATTTGAAACTTAGTAAGTAATTTCAGTATTCAAGTATTTAATGTATAACTTTTGTAAAAAAAATATAGTTACAGTACATTTTATTATTCTTTGGAAGGTTGTATATTTTCTAATAGTTATTATTTTTAAATATTAAAATTTTATAAAAATATTTTGCTCACGCACTTTTAGTATTGTATTATGTGCTTAAAGGAAAATGATTAAACTTCGCAAACTTATTTAGGTACATAAAGTAAATACTTTGTCTAAAAAGGCTACAAATTCTCGAAATAAATTTTCTTTGTTTCAATATCAATTAAATTAAATTATATTGATATTAATAAGATTGAATTACTATTGAATTAATATTTATATTTAGAAGTTTATACATATTTTACTATCTTTAATATTTTTATATATTAGAAAATAAGATAGTTAATACGCAAATATATTTAATATTTACTATTAAAAGTGTTCTTAAATATTAACTTCAAATTTGCCTTTATACAATATAATATATGAATGGTTTAATAATTTTTTTTATAAAGAATATTAGTATTTTATATTATTTACAATAGACGTATTACTGTATTAAAAATTAATAATATTATGTTAAATATTAAGAGTTAACTAATTTATTTTTAAGGAACTAACGTTTTGATATAAACGTAATAGTTGTTACGAATAAGAAAGATCGACCATTTCATTAGTTGGCAAAGATTTCAAGGCTTCAAATACACGCAGCAATCAATTTCTATAATTTGTTTGGCGCTAAAATTATCAAAGAAAATATATAATATATTTTCCGAATTATACAGCTGTAATACTACTAAAGAATAAAATGCAATAAAGAATATTTTCTTTAAGGTCCAAACAATAAGAATCGATTATTTTTATATCAAATTTTTATGATTATATTAAGTATTTGCCTAATACATTTTAACTAAATAAACATAATTAAATGTTTTCAATAGTTAACGAAATTAATCAAGTTCAAATTAATTTTTATGGTAAAATTTAGTGGATTAAGTATTTAAAACTTTGAGAAATAATATTTCCAGTTTCATTATTAATAATTATAAAAAATGTAACTTTATTTTTAGTCAAATATATATATATATAGTATTTTAAATTATTGAATTAAATTATGAAATAGATTTATGCATAAATATTATTAAATTTCAATGCTTAATTTGTCTAAGTAGTATAGAAAACTAGTAAGTAAATAAAATTGAGATTCTATATCGTCATAGAACTCAAAATAATAAAATTGTATTCATAGTAGTTATAATAATTACTTATGTCTATAAAATCTGTATATATTTGATTTATATTCACATGGTTTAATCTAAGAATATTACTGCAAAAAATGTCTGAAAGAATTTTCCTTAGATATTTTTCTTTTATTGATTCAACAAATAAAAAACTGGAATATGTGCTAAGGTAATATAAAACTAATATCGCGAATGTATAATAAAACTATTTAAATAGCAATACATATATAAAAGAATATATTTTCAAATGCACCGTTGCTTAATAATAATATATAAAAACAAACAAAAACGCTTTTTCCATCAAAGTATCAGCGTCCTCACCTATTGTCGAAACGATGGTAAGACAGTAGACCATAGCATTTAAAAAACTCCAGCTTCTTTGTCCACTGTATGTCTGTACCCCAGCTTCGTGTGCTGTATGTAGTTGTTCCTCGAATTCCATCAACTTTCTTCTTGCCATGCTCTTCCAATCATCCTCTTTCATATTGTGACTATAGTTCCACAAACTATCCAAAAAATCTCTTTTTACGCGTTTTACGCCACACTTATAAAAGGACTCAAACGCACCCTCGGTAAAACGAAACACGAGGCCTCCCAAACCACAGACAATTACAGTGATAATGATTTCGACAATACATAAATTGCGTAACTCGCAAAGAATTTGAACCTCTCGGGGATTTTGCCGGCAATATTCATTGAATTCGGCGGTAATGTTGCGCATCGATCTAAATAATTCACGGAATGTCACTTTATCGGTAGTTTGCTCAGTAGATTTTAATAATGTCTTCTCCGGTTTAGTTTTGGCCGAAAACTGGGATTCAGATAGAATAAAAAAAAAGTTAAGTTTTATTATTACAGATTAATTATAATTAAAATTCTGTGTATAAATATCTAAGTCATTATTTTTTAGATAAAATTTTTAATCAAAGTAAAATATGAAAATACGAGTTTTTAAAAATTTTTAATTTTTTCTTAATTTTATTGAATTTTTTAAATTTAATATCGTAATATAAAAATTATATTTGTTAATTCTTTTTATTTTTATGTATTTTAAACAATTTATAGTTCTTTAATAAAAAAGTTTTTATGATATTCTATTCTACATTACAAAAGAAGGTGTAGATGTGTATATATTGATATCTCAATATTAAAAAATAGATAGTCGGTGTATGAATAATTTTAAATAGAAATATACACAATAATATATATATATATATGTGTGTATATATGTATATATATATTAGTATATATGTATTAATTCCTACCAATTCTTTTGTATGTTTATCTTTCTTTTTCGACTTTTTCCGATCATTGTCCTTGGATGTCTCTTCAGTTTTCTGCTTGTTACTTCCAAAAAACGGTATCCAAGAGAACCAAGACGTCGACTGTTTGACATTTTTACTGATTCGTTCCTTCTCCTGATCTGTATGTATAAGACTGGTCTTCCTTTTGCGTACAATCGATTCCCTTTTATGTCTTGGGATATATTCCTCCTCTTCCATTTCCTGCTCGTAGTTATCGTATTCATAGTCTTCGAGGCTTTCACCACGAACGTAAGCCCGTTTAGCTTTTGTCAGATCGTCGACGAGGTTGGCATCTTTTAATGGTATAATCTGTTTTTTTAATGATTTCGCAGGTGATCTGCGACGACTGCGATGTTCGACGGCAACTGGTAGTTCATCTTCGTCCGAAGAATTATGGTAACGGTGATGACTGCTTATGCGTTTTTTACTACCTCTTCGAACAAACTGTTCGTCATCGTATGGATTCTAATCATCGTTTCAAATTATTATTACTATCATAATGCCAATTTAATTATATAAAAAATGTTGCAATATTTGATGAAATTATGGATGCGAATTATTATTGTATCGTTTATTATTGTTAAATACGAAAATTACTTGACACTTATATACGAATATTTTATATTGAAATTATCGCTAAAATAAGTGTGAAATTAACATTAAAAAATAATGTTGCATTTTATACCCTCTAAACTCAAATATTTTTAATCTTTCGATTCAACAATCGTCTATAGTCATGATTAGTAAAATATTGAAAAATATTAAATACAAAAATTATGGGATTGAAAAGAAAAAGTAAATAAATCATTTAACTTATAAATAAAATTTAACTTTATTCTAACTATTATTTTATAAATTTATTTGAAAATTAATCCAATTATTTTAGATAGAATCAGATTTTCTATAAAATATGTCTGGATAATCATATATTAAAATTAAAAGTTTTGTAAAATAGTGTTTTATAAAGAATTTTATTCAATTTATCTATATTATTGTATACATGAATCAAAAAATTAATATAGTATTATTCAAATAATATTAAGGTATTCACAATTTTTTTCAATACTCGAGATATAGTAAAAGTTGAATACCGTATCTACGAAACGCCTAAGAAATATTTCTTTCCTTAAGAGAGGGACTACTACTTTTGCATCTATGCATTGAACAACGGATAGTAACTATGAAACGATATGAAACGCATTATAGGCAATAGTGTGCAGTATTTCAGAAGGTCGTTTAATACTTTATCGTTACCATAGTCGTTGAAGATGAAGTTGATAGGTTTCGTGCGACGCGAATTTTAGCGGCTTCTGGAGAACTCATCCTTCTTCTCAACTCCATTTCATCGTTCGACTCTCGGGATTTCCTACGAGTCTTCATCGACGGGTGCCTTTCAATTAATATTTGCTGTTCCGAATTTTTTATCGGTAACTCGGTATTTTTTGTTAAATTAATTTCTCGGCTTTTCAATTCATCCTCTCGTAAAATACCCTCGGATTTGTCGATTCTACGCTATTCCAACCGCATTATTAAAAGCTTCCCATGTTTCATTAAATTAAATTTTTAAATTATAAAACAGATGAAATGCTTTTGTAGTTCTTTAACAAATATAATATTAAATTATTGATAATTACTTTCAGTATCATTCGCATTTTAATTTCATTACAGTTTACTAATTAGATTAGACTATCTATATGTATACATATGTAAAAACAGGAAATTTCAAAGTTAATTATTTATTGGAAGATAAGTTATTTCTATAATAATAATAATTATTATTATAATAATAATAATAACAACAGCTATAATAAAAAAAGAATAAAAAAATATCTTTATTTCATTGCACCTAATAAGACATTTCTTTAACATTTTGTTATAAAAACCGATCTATATATACGCCATTAGATAAAATTATTATAATTTCTTATATAAATTTTTATAATGAAAATCAACATTTAATTCGTTAAATTTCACACCAAATATGTAATACTTGAATATACAACTGTTTTATAATTTTGAAATTGGTTATGTGAAATAATTCTCGATTTTAAAAGTAATTTCTTACACTTTTTCCAAAGTTTGTATAATAAATTATAAAAGAAAGTCATTTAAAAGACCTGTTGATAGCTGGTGAATTAGCCCTGACTTTCTCGATAAGTATCGATTCCTCGATTTGACATTGTCGCGTTTTGGACCTTGACCTATCTTCTTCGCAAACCATCATCTTCTCTAAACGTTCCGTATCCTCAACCATTCGTTCCATTCGAGCGCGTCGCTCCTCATCCTCATCCATTGAATTGATTTCACCTTCCACTTTCGTTACAAAGATTCGATTTTAAGATACCTCACTTTTTAATTATTAATTATGAATATGATTCACTGCATTCGTAAAACGCAAAAGTATAATTCGTAATAAAGAAGATACAATTCATTAACCTTGGTTCTTTACGATAATAAATATCTATTTTCAATATTAAACATATTTCTTTTTAAATATTCTAAAAGACTAATTTTAATTTAAGATCTTAAGCTCATTTTATGCAGTTTATAACTAATTCAAATTTTTACGTAGCTTTTACTTTAGACTACGCCACGCGAAATTAGAATCAAAGCATTTCAACTTTCGATACGTATCTGACTCGTAAGTTTGCGAAATTCAATACAAAATTAAAACACAACTTTGATAAAAATCTCGTGACTACGCTTAGTTTATCGAATTGATTTTGCTTTGCTTTAACGATGCTTAATTATTGTACGCGATCCACTAAAGAAAATCACATCGCAAAACATTCCGCACTCACAGCAAAATAGTCAATCTTTTATTTTTCTATTTTATGCTAGCACTCAACCACGCATAAATTATTCGCGTGGTGAATTCATTTAAAATTAAAATCGAAAGCCCGAAGCGAACTCTTACGTCGGAGCTTTGACCAAATTATACTACTATTAACCCTCCTCCCCCAAATACGAGACGTCAAAAAATGAGTTTACAATGGTTTCTGTCGACGTTGGAGCTGGTGTCGTCGCTCGTGTTGAAAAATTTCGCTTCGGGCGTCTTCTCGCGACGTCTAGCAGCGGCCTTACGACGCCGGTGCACCGTGTAGCTGTCCTCCATCGTCGTTGGCACGAGGAGCGAGACTCACGAATTACGATATTTCGTCGTCATTTCCCGGCCGCAGCCGCCGTCGCCGTCGCCGTCACCGTCGCGATACTACACCCAAAATAAAATCGAGCATTCTTCATCTCTCTCATGCTTTCTCATTCCTTCCTGTATTTGTTTCTACATTGTGGCTCTGACACGGTATATTTCGCCTGTTGATCGTTCCAACTGGGTCTTCCTCTTTCCTCTTTCCTCCACTCTATTTTACCTTCTCTTCGTCAATGTTGTATTCAGTTTCTAGTTATTAGTTGTATGAGTATATGCGATCATACTTGGATTCTTTATATATACTGGAAATTTATAATAGTAAATACAATTTGTTCTTTATTTTGAATAATTACACTCTTCAGAATAAAATTTATCGATACTTTACTGATTTTATAATTAATTTATAATATAAAAATTAACTTAAATAAATAGTTTTTGCATAATTCAACATATAATAACAAATCTTAACGAACCTATTAATAAGTAATAAATAAATTTCAAACTTTGATTTAAAATTTTTTTTATCCTCTAAATTCCATCTTATAGTTACAAAAATATTATCCAAAGTCAATAAAAATATCCTATTAACAAGAAAATTAAATTTGATTTAAAATGTATATAATTACTCAATTTGAAGTTTTAAACATTATTGTACACGTCTGAGTATATCGCAATCTTAAACTAATACATTATAGTACTACTTTTATATAAGTCTTAATTATAATATATTATTGTTATTTTATGAAAAAATATAATAAAGTTAATAATTACTTTCTATACTGTTTATTTTTTTTAAATATTATTATGCATTAGTAAGTTTTAGAAAAAAATTTTTTCTAACATCTTAAAAAAATATTGACATTTATATATTAATTTAGTTAATAAATTATTGAAAATACAATTTATTCTTATTTATTTAATCATAATTAAAATTAATATTTACATTATATGTATTTTATTTCGAGAGCTTAAAAGCGAAAATATTTTAAAGAACGCGTAATACACTTTTCTATTTATAAATAAAGGATCACTGATCTATAATTTAACATTTAATATAATTACCTATCATTTAATTTTTTGTTAAATGTTTATTGATATTGTACTTATAAAGTTCTTCTTTTACCTAAATTAGAAGTTTCTTCAACTTTTTCATTTGTGCGTGGAATGGGCAATTGAATGATGTTAATAAATGAAACAAGTATTAACGATAGACATTTATAAAAGATTTCTTTTATTAAATTATCAACTTTGCCAATGTGAATATAAACCTATTGTATTTTTAAATAATGAAAGGTTGAATAATATTTATGTATTTATTTTTTACCTTTGAGTAGTGTTATAGTTTAAAATAGCTAGTTATAAATTATCGAATTAAATAAGTATTTTTTTTAAAGAATTTATAATAATATATATGTTAAAAATATATAAAATAACATATCATTAAAAAAGAAAAATTTTCACCTTATATTATAATTGTACACATATTAAAATTAGTTGATGGACGTATTATTTTTATAAAATTATTTTTGTAATAATGATTTAAATTTTCCTTTTCAGAAAAATAAAAATTATTTTTTTTTTTGAAAAATCTTTTTAAAAACATAAACAGGATCATATATTTATTACATAATTAATCATACATTTATCTAAATATCCACATTTTACAGATAATTACGGTATATTTACATTGTATATATTATGTATAAGTTCTATCTTTATTAAGAACATAATTATTCCGATTTGTCTTTGTCTTTAGATAAACCTATAAAGATTGAATTAAAAATATATATAAAATATATATATATCACAGGCTTCTGAAATAACTGTTGAATCAATGTTTATTGATTCAGTTTTATTAAAAACTATTGTAACGATAGACATTTATAAATTTAATTTAATTTTTATTAAACGTTTCTAAATACAAAATTACAGTTAAAATTTAAAATAAAAATAATTATACAATAATATTAAAATTTTAATTATAATATTTGTATATCGACTTTACTGTAATGAAGAAAAAGTACTTAAGTTTACTATAAAAGGAATTCAATCACAAAACCATAGCAAAGAGACTTATAAGTAAAACTAAAAATATATCTTGCTCTAAAAATCGTAATAAGAAAATACTTTCTCCATGACTACCAAAATGACGAAAAATCACTAAAGATTATTATGAAAAGAATAAAAACGTAAAATCATAATAACCATATACTTGTTTTAAAAATTGAGATGATATTTTACCACACACAGAAAAACAAAAAGTGTAAAAAAATTGGTGTTGATACCATATAAAATTGCAGAAATACCTTCGATCGAAGAGATAATTATTTAATCGATTGTCTAAATTTCAATAGTAAATTGTTTAATGTAAAGAAAAAAGAAATTATAATTATTCCTAACAGGCTTCCTTGCAAGCCTACCAATTAATTAACAAGATTACAAAGAAAACACAAACTAAATAAGTATAAGTTTATGTATTTATAATACATTTATCAAAATTTATTTTTTTGTAATTAAAATTTTTAAATTATGACGACTGGAACAACACTTTTGGATACGTTGTACACATTAATTATTTTTTTTAAGTGTTCTATAAAAATTATAAAGTGTAAAGATATCTTCTAAATTACTAGTTTAAAATAAATCTAATAATAGATAATAATCTGTCATATATACGCTCCAGAAAATATTTTGATAACGGTAAATCTTCTCTCACTGAGTTCAAAGAAGAGCCACTATTTATTTCAATAACAAAAAACAATAAATTTTTTGTATTCTAATTTGTTAAAAGTATTAAATTTATAATTACTACTTATACATTTGACACTGGAATTATTATAACTGCTTCATTATTTAACAAACTTTTTATAATATCCAAAAGAGAAAACAATCTTTATTTGTTTCGCGTACTATTTTAATTAAAACTTTAAATTTTAATCATATAAGCCTTATGTTGTATAACTTTAATAATTTCAAATAAAAGATTCTTTTGTATGAATATTATCAAAAAAAATTATTAAATATTATTTAAAAAATAAATATAATCATAAACATTTAATGTATCGTAAAAAATATTTATAATGAATATTTTACAAATATTTGATTTTATATTTTTTTTACACAATATTGAATATTGAATACCTTATATAGTTTTCAAAAATATGTTTTATCTCAAATCTCTTTTCTATAAGCCTTTTTATTATTAAAGTTATTATTTTATTAAATAATAATTAAATAATTATTAGCCTACATATCATGTAATAAATAAATAATAATGTAATAAGTGCAACACATTAGGTGCGAATGTATTGATTGAACCAGATTTTTCGTACTATTTTTATTATTTTAAGCACGGTAAGTTATTTTTAATGATGCTTTTCAATGTTATTCTAATTATTTAATAAGAATATTTTTTTCTGTTGTATTAAAATATAGTAGTACGTATCAACAAATTTAGGTGTGTTGTAGAACTGTCATAAAAATCCACTGAACAAATAATTTTAAATAATTTATCTATGCTTGAAGTAAAATATATTTTTTAATTCATCTTACTATGATTTTAATTATATATTTTAGCTTAAAAAATATTACTTATACATTATAAATAATAATAAAACAAAGTACAATTTAATCAAAATTCTAAATCATCGACTAAAAATACATGCATTAATATCAACAACGTTTAAATGTATAAAATTAAAATTAAGATTGAAATAATATTTTAATTTAAAATAAATATTTCTAAAATTTATCATTATAAAAATATATTCTTTTTAGTATTCTTAAAATAAATATTTATTTGAATTTTTATATTATAAAATTTATATATTAATTGCAAATATGCTTATAATCCTTTTCGTTAATTTTTAAACTATATTTTTTAATAGCGACACAAAAATTATAAAATTATAAAAGCTTATCCGAATTGATTAAATAAAAAGAATATTAACAATTAAATCAAAATATAAGAAGAATGAAATTAATTTATTGTATTTAATAGCATATAATACTAAAAAATATTACTTTTATTTAAGAAAATATAAAAGTTGTTTATTAAATATAAAATTATAGTCGTGCTAGTAAAAAAAGTAAATCATTGGTTAATATAGATATTTTAGAAAATGGAATTCTACCTTATTATTTCAAGATAAAAATACATTTTGACCCAAAATAACATTTGAGAAAAAATACGATCTACGAATTTTTTCAGATGAGAAGATTGTAAGAAAAATTCTAGTGAATATCGGACAGTGTCTACGTGAGATTCATGCTATAACTTCTGACAATTGTTACGAAATATACGAAATGTATTAAACTGCTCACGTATACTATGGTTCATTCGCACTCTATCGACACCCATACACCCATACGCACCACTTCTCATAGCATAATCGTTGAATCTAACGCAGAATGTTCAGAGGTTCGTTTCGGTATGACAAAATTAAGTGTGCGTAATTACAATATTTTTAAAATATTTTTATTCTTAAATAAATTCATGAATATTAAATTAATTATTTTCATTAGATTATTATAATAATAAGTTTATTTTCTAAAAACAAATAATAACATCTGCTATATTTCATTTTTAAAATAATCCTAACAGAATAAACAATCGTGTAAAATTTCCTCTTATAGTCCATATTCATTTCAATATAAATTATTTAAAGACAAGACTATGTGTATTCAAAATGAATATAAATTCACTTTCCTTTCGTTAATAAATATAATACGCATATAATTACTCAAAAATGTTTTAAAAAAGATATTTTTTATTTTCATAATTTTTTGTGAACATTATTATATTAAATAAGATAATGTCTTTTAAGTAAATAGTTTTATGAATATATTTCAAATTGTTATACTTTATACTAATTTAATATTATTTCATTTATATTTTTTATGGTTAAATTTAATATTAAAATTTAATCTTAATTTAACTAAACATTCTTATAAAAACATTAATTAATTCGAGTCGTATAAAATATAAAATCTAAACAATAATCGCGAATAAAATAAATATCTTTAAATGATTCATTTTCAACTTATTACAAGTGAAATTTTAATTCTACAACCAATGAATAAAGCTTAATACATAAGTTTTTACAGAACTCTATCACCAATGATCCAGTACAGTTCTAAGATATTATGAGTTCCTTTATTTATAATATATTAATTAATATATAAGATTAATAAATAAAAGGTTGATAATCAAGATTCTTTTTATAGAGTTGTAGGTTCTTCTTGGAAAAAGAGTTGAAATAGCTAATACTGATTATTTTTATATCGAAATAGACAAATAAAATTGATGTCTAAAATAAACAAATAAATAAATTTATGAGAATTCGAATAAATTTTTAGCCTTTGAAGAGAATTTTAGCTTGAACTTTATTTGTTAATTTAGTATGCTCTGTCACTCTCATTGAAACTTCATTACGAATTTGCTTATTGTTCAATGCATAACAGCTTTCCCACTTACACTTGTACATGGCTTAACGATCAGTAATTTATTAGATACATTCTGCAAATTAATTTGTTTTAATTTATTAAGTCATCATAAAACTGATCATAAAAGACAATATGTATTATCCACAAACATTTTTTAATGAAATAATTCAATTACACCTTCAAATAATGTTTACTCTGTTATCTTTGGTTAATATTGATTCCTGAAAGTATCATTTATTCAGTTTGATCGGCCTTTTAATTAATAGATTGACTCAGTAAATTCAGTTTATGTACTCATCTCACAGATAAATTTGTTGTGTAAAATAGTAAATAATCAACCTAATTTATGACTTTATTTAACCACTCACTTTAAATAACTTATATGCTCATATATTTATAAATTAATTTATAGAAATAGTCACCAATTTATTATCATATTCATTAAAAGACGATAAAATAGAAACATAATACGATTTATTAAGTTATTAATGTAAATAATATGAATTATAAATTTATATATATTTATGTATAAGTAACGTATTAAAAGAGTCAAACTATGAGTACAAAAAATTCGGAATTCTGTAAAGAAGCTATTGAAAATAAGCATTTAACAAGTGATTAATAATAAAAATAAAATTAAGAATAAAACGTATAAATTAAAAAAATTAGGTATTCTAATTATATGTTACACAAGCACAGACAGATCCAAGCTCTCATATACTTGTATCGCAACGTAGATATGTAAAAGTACGTAACCTGCGGTAAATAAAAAAATTAAAGCTTTATTAGTTAACTATCGTAAGGACTCTTTCTTCTTAGCAACCTATTTTTTAAATATAAGAACAATACTTTCAGTATCTAAATAGATTGATCAATTATAGAGATGTGAAGATCTCCATAAGAAAATCATGCAAACGATAATAGAATTATTCTTCAAACATTTTCTAAATAGGAATGAAAAATATCGATGTTAAAAATTGCGTATACTAGTCATACGAGGCTTTTAAATTATCTCTTTTATAAGCTACATGTATAAGAACTATGTTTCATTAATATTAAGAATAACTAAATATTATATATCATTATATAACTCGTTATATGAAATTAATTTTTTTAATATAATATCAATTTTTTAAATCCATGAATTATAAATTAAAAAATCTGTATAATTCATTATAGAAAATCATTTTGTATGTATTACATAAATTAGACATGTAAAAATTATACTATTTTTTTTTCAATTTTTATTATTATTAAGCATTATTCTCATGTTAAAATTAACAATACAAATAATTATTTATCTTAACAAAGTATATGTTTTTATTATAAAAATGAATGCATAATTGTTGTATGAGCAAAAATAGTGATAAGAGGAGAAGCAAGACTTACTGAAAGATGAGATCTTTTGACGTTCATTTGACACTAAAGAAATAAATATAACCGACACTATGAACAAACTTGTCTCAGTTACACGACAAGAATATAATTCAAAAACTCAAAATGAAAAAATAAAGATAACTGAAAATAAGAGCCTGATTTCATTTTACATTCTAATTATACTAAAAGTTTTAAAAGTATTGATAATATTTAGGATTGCTTATATTAATATCTTTTAAGTAATAATTTAAACGTATAGTTTTATTAACGTTATATTTATGTTTTTTGTAATTATTAGATTTTTAACTGAAAATTTAACAGTAACAATATGGATTAATCTCTCATTAGTTTATTATTTTTATTAATCTATCACTCGATATGTATAAACATTTTTTATATTATTTTCATTAATCGTTCTCTTTGAGGTATTTTATTTATTGATGTAAACTTAGCTTTTAATGAAAATATTTATATTTTATATAATTTAAAAAATTTTTTTAAATATTTATATATAAATTTATGTGGTACAATATAAAATCATAATTTTTAATTTAATCGATTCTAGCTTATAATTTATATTTTTTCATTCAGTATAAAATAAATAAAGTTACAGCTTTATAATTATATTAAAAATAAAATATATTAATTTATTTTTATAATAGTGATACTCGTTACTTGTTTAAAAGAAATATAATTATTATTTGAAGAACGATAAAAAAATTCATAAGAGTCACATTATTAATAGTGAAAAAAGTCCTATTAAATTTTATATATTGATTTTGAAATTTAAAACAAATTTCATGTAAATTAATTTTATAAAATTTTCAATGGCTTAATTTGTTTCTTATATTTTTAAGAATAAATATAAGTAATATATTATAAATAAATTTTGAATTTTTGTAGTGAAATTCTGTAAATTCGTATTCATTGGTGCAATGATATTATAAAAAGAGAGACCGAATATTTGAATTAGTTATTATCATAAATTGTATATTTATTCATAGCAAAAATGCTTAAATATTGATTTTCATTATTTTCATATGACGTATACTCAAAATATACAATACCCATTCACAAGCATATGTATATATATATACAGATATGTGTATACGAAACCGTATACATAATATTAAACCAGAAATATTTCATAAAACTATAGATCAATAAACATTTATATTTTTTTAATGGTTTATTTTTTTGCGCATAACATTTACATACATTCAAAGATATTATACTTAAATTAAAACACACTAAATTCCTATGCTAAGTACAAACTCCCTCGTCATTCCTAATTTTTCTTGCGTCGACACAGAGTACAAAAATCAAGCTCATAGCTCTTATATCACGGAGCTGATCCACTTGTCATACGTTTCTCCCACACATGAGAATTTGGCCACTGGAAATAGTCATCTTCCTACGTGTTCGTGTCTCTAGAGCACTAGCGATGTGTTGCATTCCCAGGAGAAATGTCTTGACTAGTTGCTTCAATCTCGCTTATTTTCCAAGCGTTCAACTTTGGTGTTTGTCATTTTTCAAGCGCGTAATACATTAAGATATACAATTGAAGGGAAATATACAAAGGAATCATTCGAAAGAAGCAAGTGATTTATGTTTCTAAATTTAGAATGCATTAAAAATGAAAATTTCTTAAAAGCGTGAAAGTATTTAAAACCTTTTACATAAACTAAGTATCTTTTTCAACAAATAATCTTTTATTAAATATTGTATCATTACTCATAACTTTCTTTTCAATTTTTTAAAAATAATATTTTATATATATAATATTCTATTATATTTTGATTCTATTATATTATTATTTTGAAGTTAGATATAATATGAATTTAAAAATAAATGTAAATTATATATATATATATATATACATATACATATAAAGACATATGAAATATATAAAAATATAAACAATACAGTAAAAAAAATTTATTTTACTATCAATATAATAAAATTATTATTACATAAAAATTACCATATTACTAATACAGAAGTATTTAATAATGTTATCATGTAGTCTAAAACACTAAAAATTTATATTATATTACCACAAACTTACTCTATTTTATATAAAAAGAACGCTTGTATTAAAACATTTAAAAGAAAAATCAATTGTACTTTTTTAAGTTAAAACTTCTTTTTTTTAAATACCAATTTCTCTATTTATTATACAATAAAAATTTATGTTACAGAATAAATTACATTTTTTCAATTTTTATTTATTCCAAATCTTAACTAATAAGAAGATATATAAAATAAAATAATTGTAATAATAATATAGAATATGCGATATACTTTTGATCAATAAGAATTTTTTTAGTGATTTGTTATTAGTCTATATTAACAAAATTATTACCAGAAGTAATTATAAAATAGTTTGTCTAAAAAAAGCGTCTTTGTCTCCAATATTCAAAATTCGTAAATCAACTTCGCAAACCAATAAAAGTATGTAAATACTCGAGTCTCTTTAATGCACTTCAAACACGTAAATCACAAAAAGTGTGAAGAACTGTGTAAAAGTATATCAATCCTCTTAAATATGCGGTGACTTTAGAGGATTTTCTCACACACTCAGATGGTTGAGTAATTCGTTACAAATAGTTCCAGTACAAAATGATTTTTAAAATAAAGGTCTGTCTTTTTAAATAACAATAAGCTTATATTTGTTTCAAATATAAAACAAGATTTACAATTTCAATACAAATTTTAATTTGAAACTTTGAATATATTTCTTTAAAATAATACATAATTTTACTAAATTTATAATATAAAAACATATATGTGTTAAAGTAGAAAACTGGTAAAGAAACGTTCTTTTATTTTCACTTTTTCTTCGATTTAATAATTTTATTAGTATTTTAACAAAAATTATTAGAAAAGTTCTTTTATATATTTTTATATAAAAATATTTTATTAACTTAAATTTTCTATAAAGTATGAAAATAAGATTTAAAATTTTTTAATTCAATTTTATAAATATAATATGAATATTTATAAATTAAAAAACTAATATCTAATAAAAAATCAAAAATACTTCAAAAAATTTTCATAATTTAAATATAAATACATAGAGCTTGAGAATTTTGTTTTTCATATCTGATACCTTATATCTAAATAAAAATATTCAATTCATTAATAATTTTCATTCTTATTTATCTTACTTATTTTAATAATTCATAATTTGTTTATAAATTAAAAATTTTTTTATAAAAAAATTATGTCATTGAAAAACGAATACTGTGCAAAAATTAAAAATATCAAATATAAGTATAGTTCGATATTTTAATTCATTACTTTCTTTTTAATGAATACATTTTAAATTATAATTATTGAATCATTATTTCAATAGTAAATTTAATAACTTTTGTACAAAGCATGCATAGTTTGCAGTAAAAATATATACAATTATTAATTGTATTTCTTTTATACTTTTTAAAAATATTTAAGAAAAAAATGTAAAAAATTGTGAATGAATGTTAAAAATATTATAAAAATAAATAAATGTAAAAGTCAATACAAATACTTAAAAATTACATACAACAAGTTTTCCTGAATAAACTGATATAAATAGAAGGAAAGGTGAAATTAAATTTTTCAAAGCTTCTAAATATTTACTTTCTTTCAATAATTGAAACATAAAATACGTTATTTCCATTCGCCATAAATGTAAAAAAGAAAATATATATTTTTAAATATCTTATATTAGATGATATTGCTCGCGATTTCATGATTTAATAATTAATATATTACAAGTTAAACTTTGCAGATGTATCTAAATACTTGTGTATTATACATTACTAAGTGTAATAAATATAATATGCAAAACGAAATTTATTTCTTATGTTTTATTTATATAATTATATAATTAATTCTTTTATAATTAGATTATAATTTTTAAATTATTACTTCAAAATTTTATATAATTTATATATTTTTAAACAAATATATTCTAAATTTATACTCACCAATTGTAGTGTAAATGGTACTACAATAAATAACAGCATTCCAAAAGGCCCAATTTACACTATCTGGATGACTTTGAAAATTCAACTTTTTAAGAAACTGATAAAGCTTTTCTTCATACAACATCAGATGGTTTTTTGCATGACCTTTCCATTTTTCTGAATCCGCTACGAGTTCTTCATCATTCCATAAATCTCTTATTTTTTGTATCATATCATCCCTAAAACAAATATTTATATAGTTTTAATATATAAAAATTGCATAAATTATAATTTCAATATGAATAAAAATTTTTAAATGTTCTTTTTTTAATTCTATGAAAATATTATAAGAATTAAAATTTTTAAATAAATTTAATTAAATATATTTCATTAGATAAATTTGTTTAAGATATATTCAAAAAAATTCGTATTTCTAACTAATCTAGTTTTTAATTAAAAATTTGTTATATAACAATAATTGTAAAATAATTTATACTTAAAATTAAATTAATATAATAAAAATTATTTTTCTTATATGTTTAAATTAATAAATATTTGTTGTAAAAATGTTGAATATTCTTCTATTATACCAAATATTAGACTAATTAAATGAAAATGAAATCAAAAAGAAAAATTAACTGTTGCTATAATATCAAGATGATTTCTTTACTATATAATTGCTCTGTCACATTCAAATAAGTTAAAAATTATTTCTTAATTTGTGACGTTTTAAAAAGTTGTACAGCTTTGTATTTAAATATAGCTTCCAATATTTGTTATTTAAGTATTATGAAGTAAATTAGTAAGAGCTAATATAAGGTTTTTGAGAAACTGATTTTAATTGATTTCATTAATTTCATGTTATGATTATTATTAAAGCCTAGTTCACTTTAATACGAAAATATAGAAATTGATCTTATTAATAACTTATGGTTTTAAATAATTGTGGTAATTACACATTATTATATAATGTATATAAATTATATTGAAATCATATAGTTTTAATAATACCATAATCAATCTCAATGTTTTATTAATTATTTATTTTTAAAAATTATTTATTTATTACTTTATTAATTATTCATTTTAAATTCTCAAAAAATCTTTAAAAATAAAATAAATAAAATACACCTTTAAGAATTTATAAAGATTATTGTCTAATAAAATAACATAAAAGAAAAGCAAAATTAAGCAGAGATAGTTATACCTTTCCTTCTTGATATCCTCCTGAACGACATTCTCATACTTTCCCTCGATGTATATAAAAAGAAAGGCTCCAAGAACACTGTAGAGGAATAGTACAAAGAAGAGAAAAATATGTGTGAACCACCTCTTGCTCCATGAACTGACCTAAGCAAAACATTCACTTAAATATGTCTTTTATTTAATTTAAATCACTCATAATGATTTGTATGCCTAATACTTTATCCATATTTTAGAATACCACGAATAAAGCATATGTATTTATAAGCCCTTACTCATCTGCGAAGCACGCAATAAAAGAACTAGCTATTCTAGTATCGTCTCTTATTTTACAGAATTAATGATTTTATAAGAGGTCGAAATAGCGGTACAAAGACTTTTATTCAAAGTCTTATTATAATTACTGTAGAAAATTACGACTTTAAATATTATTATCAAATTTAGTTACAAATTTAAATTTATATTCTAATTAAAATACGATAATCTTTATTTTGTATATAAATAATGAAAAGTTAAAGTATTAGATATGTATAATAAGAAATTTTGAAACTGAAGTTAAGTCAATTGTAATTATCAATAATATAATATACACTTTAGTTTGTATTAAAAAATACTTTTTATTTATAATGAAATAACTTAAATTACATAATATAAAACAGATTATATTAGTAAATAAAATAAAAATCCTTTTTATATTTTTTCGAAAAATTTTACAGTTAGAAAAATAAACATTTAAAAAAGAAAAAAGAAAAATAAATGCAACTATTAAACTGAATTAACCTTATACATTTTTGTATATGTTTTAAAATTATTTCAACACATAGAAAATGATAAGTTAAATAAATAATATATTTATTCTAATAAATTAGGATAATTTTTAATTGTTTAATTCAAGAATAGAAAGCACAAATATTTTGCAAGTATTATTTATGTAATACTCGAAAATATTAAAATCACAACCAAAATTTCAACTATACTGTATGTCTTTTAGCACATCCAAAGGAATTCGCTTTATATAGTACAATCACCATAAATTATACTCATAATGAGTATCATTAATTTCAAGAAACTCAGTCAGTTTCTAAATTCGTAAAAGTTACGTATTTAGTGGAGAAGCAAAATTGAGAACTGGGAAAACAATATTGAAAATTGCGGAAAATATTACTCATATATTCTTTGACGTGCACGATCATCAAACTCTCATAGTATAATTAAATGTTGGTATTGATCACACAAAGTATTTAAATACGTTAATGATTAGGAAATAGTTCTACGTAACTTACTTAAATTTAAACTATTTATATATTACAAGAGATATTATTTCATTTACAAATGGAGAAGTTAAAATCTAAAACTAATATTTAAAAATGGATATATATATTTATAGATTTTATTACACAACTGCAATATTATAACATTTATTATATTTTAATATTATTACAACATTAAATATTATTTATTAAATGTTATATCTAATGTCGTTGAAATGATTAGAAACTTTAACAATAATTGATGCAGATAAAAAGCTAGTAGTAATGCTGTTAAATGATCAGGCGCTAAACTACTAACAGAATTATTGTGATTTTAATATTTTACTTTATTCTATTTTAATTATTGTATTATTTCAGGACTACTTTTACTTTATTTTTTTTTATTATACAAATTATAAAACATTTTAATAAAAATTATAAATGTTAATTAATTATTTTCAAAATGAAAGAAAATTTAAACCGGCAACTAAGTTATTAAAAAAAATTAAATTATGTATTATAAAACTCATAATTATACAATAAAAATATCTTAGTAACCTAAAACATGAAGAAAATTGTTGAAGTAATTACTTTTTCATAAAGCCAAAATGCGCTTTTCTCGCCATGGCTAAGTCCAGACTTGGTCCAATCCTTAAACCCCTTAAAATGAGCAAATACAAAATCACTGGCTTTGTTGGGATACACGATAGTTGGCTGACCTGAAACCGGAGTTAAAGGTACCGGCGATTGACCATAAGGACTTGTCACATAACCCATTGGTGTTTGGGAAAAATGCCCAGGAAATTGACTGGGTACCGGCAGCGTGATCTTCGGTCTTGGTGGAAATAGTCGAGATTTTTTTGGTGAGCTAGACATTTTATTCTATTCCCTCTAACTTCTTTTTATTATTTCCGAAGTTTTTTCACCGTTCGTTTTTAGAGTCACTCGATGACATCCAATGATCATATAATTATGCGATGTTTAACCACATTTGCTATACATTATCTATTTACTAAATATTCTAGTTAATAGTCCTTTATTTTCTTTTATGCATTCATGAAAGATATTGAATGAATAGTTTATTGTATATTTATGTATATTTTATTTGCTGTCGTTGAACGTAAGAGAATTCTAGAAGTAAATTTTTGAAGTGA
The DNA here is from genome assembly GCA_018907195.1 of Dolichoris vasculosae. Classification (NCBI taxonomy): domain Eukaryota; kingdom Metazoa; phylum Arthropoda; class Insecta; order Hymenoptera; family Agaonidae; genus Dolichoris; species Dolichoris vasculosae. The sequence continues at coordinate 6,978,430 of JACCHY010000003.1, forward strand.
AATTCATCATACATAAGATATAAAATATTTTGAGATTTTCATTAATTTAATTAATTTTTTGTAGAAAGATAATTATATAATTATCTCAATGTAACGATTTTAAATTTTGAAAATAATAATTATTGATGTTTATAGAACATTATTTACTGATGTAATGATATAATTAAAGAGTTCGTGATTTTTTAAATTTAATTATTTTTTATATAACTTGAAAGAAATAATATAAAAAATTAAAAAAAAATTAACATTTACATCAATTCAATTTTAAAGATAAATAAAAAATAAAGATTTATTAAGAAGATAAATCAATCTATTGTCTTTATAAAATTACTTTTGTAAAATACTTTTATTGATTTAATTTTTACTAAATGAAAAATTAAATATTAGTATTAATTTGCATCTCAATATGGCCAGCAATATTTTATTTCAAATCTATACTACATGAATAAATTAAAAATTATGTACAATTAAAAAAAATAATGCCAGTTATAAAATTTTTTAATATTTTGTAAAATACTCCTAATCATTAATTTTAATTATTAGTTCAAACGTAAATAATTCATTGATATAAATTACACAAAACTAAAATTTAATGCATTTTTTTAATTAAACTTATTATTCTTTATTTCACATGTACAAGTAATTTATTTTTATTTAAGATCTATGTAGTTTCTTTTAATAGAAAGAGGAAATAAATTACCGTACAGTTAAAGCTACAAAAGTTTTATATTTTGTTATTCACAGTAGAAAATTATTATAATACTGTATGGTATAGTAAAATATCAAACATTTAAATGTCTAAACACTGATAAAAATTTTATTCAAATTATATTTAAAAAATTTAATATATAAATTATTATATAAAAAATAAATCTATTTCGATTCTAAATTAATATTTTCTCTTTATGCAAACTTTATTTTTGCATAATTCCAATTTTAACATTTTAAAAATATAATCAAAGATGCAACCAAAAATCTCCCACTCAAAATGACAGGTAATGGACAAAAAGATTAATATTTGACTGTGCTTCTTCTTATTCTTGGTCTTCTTCTTCTTCTTCTCCTTCGTCTCCTTCTACTCTTTCTTCTTCTTTTCCTCTTTGTTTATGGTTTATTCAATAAACGCATGTCTTATTCTCTTTTTCTTTTAATAAATTTATGAGGTGCGTTGCCTGACGTTTATAAATAGTGGTGTTCAACCACTTGGTCGATCTCGTAAACGACACCGCGTGCTTGCATATAATACGCTTGTGAGGATTTACGAGTATTCATAAGCCAGTAGCTACTTAGTCAATTCTATAAACCATCAAAGAGTCGAATGCGTAATATTTGGAATTGAAAAAGTACAGATAAATTTGGTGTAGACAATGTAAAGTCAAAGACGATTTTTCCTTCTTCTAACATACGCTAATAATACCATATGATTCAAACGATTTCCTTATAGAAAATATAATAAATAATATATATAATAATAATATATAGTGTATAAATAATAATTTACTTGTTACATAAATTAAAAGATTGTATAAAACTTTTAATATAAAAGTCTGATAGACAAAAAATATATAAAAACGTTTAATTGTAATTATCTCAATAAGAATTAACTAGATCAATTGCTATTAAAATCATACATAGTCTAAATGAAGAAAATTTAAGTTTTTATAACTAATATAAAATAAAATTTATTATATAGCGGGATAATCATTATATTTTACTGAGATGATATTCGATAAAGTTTTGATTTAAACCGTATTCATTGGATATAAAAAATGAATGCCATTTTAATGGAAAATATAAATATTAACATAAGTTTTAATTTGTTCTTTAAAATTATAACTTTACTGATTAACTTTGTAACTTCATCTCTATAGTTACGATACAGTATTATTAATTTTCTGTGATAGAAATTGTGATAATTAGAGTATAACGAAAATTTTATATATTTTATATATTGATGTAATTTTATATATTTATATTTTATACATGACGATATAAAAAAAACTAAAATCCAAATTATTATCCAAAATTCTTATTAAAAATAATATTTTTTAAAATTATTTCAATATTTTTTTATATTCCAAACATTTCAATTAGAGTAAAGTTGAAAAGTTATATTTTAGAATTATATAAAGCATAAAAATCACGATAAAATTTATTAGATTTATTAGATTTTTTTCACTAACAAAATTTATAGTACATATTTATAGTAAATATATTTATCAATATATTTATCAATATATTTATATGAATTCTGATTTTAATATTAATGAATATGAATCTCTTATTTTAATATTAAAAAGGTATTATTTTTTAAAATGAGATTTATATTTAATATAAATTGAAGTTTAATAAAAATCAATTTAGTTATAATAGACAATGTTATAATATCAATTTAAGATACGAATAGCATATTTATATTCTTGTAAAAATATTACAAATATTTATATCTCCCATATTGATATATACTATACACATAATTAACGTAAATATATTTTATATAAATAGAATATCGGAAAAAATATTATTATTGAATATTTTCATAAGAAGAAAATTTACATATAAGACATATATACATATTTTTATAATTAGATTAATATACAAATATTTAATATTTAATTCTTTAATAAAAAAATTTCTATATTTTCTAAGATTAAAATAAACTTATTTTTATCTACGTAACAATATTATTTATATTATTATTGTATTTTCTAAAGTAACAATTTTTAGGCATACTATACCAATGATTATTCAATAAATAATAATTTCTAAATTAAAAATACTGCATATATATATAAATGGTTATTTTTTATAATAATTTATAATTATTAATATTTTTTATTATTTATCTAATGTCAAAAAATCATAACACACTTATGTTTTTCTATCATTCCCATTTGATAGTAATTGTAAAATTCAAGCATATATGTACCTATATATTACATATTTGCATATATATTGAATAATCTATATGTTAAATGCTATATAGTATGAAATTTCAAATTAAATATACTAAAAAAATGAAAAATGTATATTTATAGCACATAGTCATTGAAACACAATTATTGACAGTCAAACTAAACGTAACAGATTCACACTGTACATATGAATTAATACTCGATTAGTCAACGGTAGTACTTATATTAAAAATTAATAAAATATGCTTTTTATAATTATTGAAAATTATAGTATCTTACAAATCAATAATTTCTAAACATTTTCTAAATAATAAATCTAATCAATAAAATAATTGTAAAAGTAAATTCTGTATGGCAACTTCTTTAATTCTAATAACAAAGATTTATGACAAATAAATACTATATTATTTATTAAACTCTAATATATCGAAATTATAATTAATAATTATATATTAAATTTTCTTAATTTCTATAAAATAATAGAAAGCTTACAAACGGTAATTTTAATTATTTAGCAATATCGTAAAAAATAGTTTAAGTGGATAAAAATAATGAATAGTTAAACTTTTTACTAAAATAAAATTTTAATTTATTTATAACCATGTATTGATTCATTATGTTTAAATAAACGATTTTCTCTTATGATAATGATTAATTCAATAACAAATACTTATAACGAATCATTTTGAACAGATATCAATGAGGCTTTCATGTGATGACATAAAAAAAGGGACAAATTGAAAGCTATAGGAGACAAAAAATAAAAGACCAAACGTTTGGTTATTTCTCTTTACTATTCATTTAAGAAAGCAGGGACATCCCTTCTTTTTTATTTTTATCCCCAAGACTGTTATTTTACGAATATAAGACTATACTAATATAATATATACATGAAAGGAAATTGAAAGCATTTTTCTCTTGAGGATATTGAAAGAGGAAAGTTTCAAGATTTAAAAGTTGGAAAAAATAAATTAAAAAAATAACAGATTTTATTAAAATAAAAACATCACTAAAATAAAATAGACTATAAATATTAACTTAAATAAATAATGTTTACTTTCTTTAGTATTCAAACATTTTATAGTTACAGAAAATTTCAACTAAATTTGTTATAAATTAAATAGTATAATAAATATGACATAAATGTATTGATTAAATTTAACCTGATGTAGAAAATTATTTTTACTTTAATATTTATTGAATATAAAAAATATCATTCAAAAACAAAATATGGATTGCATAATCTTTTTCATAAATAATAGTGTCTGCTAAATAAAATATGTTTCATTTTGATCAAAAAATTTATTTATAATACTAATATGTAATTAATAAATTTAATGATTATTTATTATTTTTTCATAATATTTGTAATTTATACCATTTTTCAAAAATATGTAAGCATATTTTAAATTATGATGAGTACTAATATATATATATATATCATTACAAATAATTTATTCTTTTAAATTCTTCATAAATAATTAAAAAATTTTCTAATTAAAGACTTTTATTATTTAAAATCAATACACAATTTTTATTGTAATAAAATAAAAATATGTTTTTAGATTCGGCTTAGATATTCCATAATTAAAAGATTGATTAAGTTTTTAATAATATATTGAATTATTCATTAAAAAATAAAGTTTCAATTTCAAATAACTAAATTACTTTAAAATATTTAATTGGAAATGAAAAAACTAGGAGTTCGAATTATTGATATGACATGAATTGAATTTCGATATTCTATAAATTATAATATTTTCATTTTTTATTTTAATAAATTTTTTAATCTAATTAACTATATTTTAATAAAAACAGTTATATAGGATACATAAATTATACCTTTAGAACTTATTTTAGATATATTTTAGAATGAAATAAAGGCTATCGACTGATCTTCATATTTATATAATATAAAGATTTTTTCTGATTAAAAACTTGCTTTAAAAAATAATTTAAAATATTATGAAATGTCTAAAATAAAAAATTTTTTAGAAAATAAGAGTAAATAAAAATTGTAGTATAATTTTTTGTAAGTATACAAAATAACTTTGGTATCTATCTTATTATAATTTGTAAATTATTTTATTGATTATCTATGTATTTGCTAATGTTTATAGTAAATTATCACTTAAAGTATGATAAATATATTTGTTAAAATAAATAATTATTTTAATTTATCAAAGAAGTCAAATTAATTTTTATTATTACAATAAGTACAATATGTTTTATAAATTTTTAATTAAAGAAACTATTTATGCGAAGTCTTTACTGCAATTATGTGTATATTAATAATTTTAAAAAACTTCACTTTTGAAAACTTCTAAATAAGTTATAAATTAATTATTTTACTGTAATTAAACATTTAAAACATTCTTAAAATGATTGATGTTACTATGCTCAATGATACTACAAACAAATCTAAGAAAAATATTTTTAATCAACAGGTACAAAATTAATAAGATTATTTATATTTTTTAAGAATTAATATCATTAGCATAAATATTATAGTTGTTTTTTAACTTTCTAATGCAAATTTTTATTAGTTTCAAACTTATAATAAAAATAAATCTTTTTAAATATAATATAGCGATCACTTTCGATTCAATATATTGATCATTCATTTATGTTAATTGTTATTAAAAATATATATAATTTTATTTTCGTTTAATCTTTAAATAGTCAAAGAATTATTGTTGGTATTTTTAACTTTATCTTACACTTGGCGACACATGATGACACATATTTCTAACATGAACTAACAATGTCATTCTTAAATAAAAAATTTTGTTGAATTACAGTATTTTAAATATCTAATTAAAAAAAAATAAAAACTTTTTGACAAAGAAAAATGACGATAACAAAAATTTTTTTATAAAATAACTATTTATTATTAACGTTGAAAATTTATTTTATTTTTAAAAAGTTATCCTTTTATTAAAATTAAATTAATATAAAAAGAGGTTAAAATAATTATGCTGTATATATTAAATTGAATATCCCTAATAAATATTAAAGCTAAAAATTATAAAAATTATGTTCATCGTCGATTATTCATCGTTTTTATACTTGAGAATATATTTTTTTGGATAAAATTTTATATTAAAAATTTGTTAATGTAAGTTTTTTGGATATTCACGATTTTTCTTAATTTCTAATTTAAGAATTTTAAGAAACTGTTTGTAAAAACTGATATTTGCTTCAAAACTTCACCACTAAGAATATTTCATATTATTGGAGTAGAGAATAATACTTTTCTGTTTCAATTTCATTGCTACAATACCCTGAACATTGTACAACTGTTAATATTTTTTAAAAAACTATTAGTTACTATTTTTTGTATTCGATATAATATATTTTGTAAAAATATAAAAGTTTCATTTTTATTTTATAATACCTGGAACTATAACAATATTGATATTCAAATTAATGGTAATAATCAAAGTCTGACATAATAAAAATAAGAAAATATTATTAAATTTTAATTAAATAATATTTATGTTTAAAAAATAATATGAATATCTATATAAACTATGAAATCACTGATCTACATCAATATTAATGTATATTTAATCAGCTAATCCATTATCTTTACCGAGATAAATTAAATTACAAAATTTATGGTGTTCTAATTTAAAACATTTAATTTGATTGATTTGACATATTTTTATTATAATAACAATAATTATCAATAAATGAGATCATTTAAATAAATTTCAATTAAAAGCAACAAGATAGTTATTATTTATCTATTCAAAATCTCAATGGGATGTTCAATTGTAAAGATTTACGATAAAACTGCATAAATAATATTATATATATAATTTATGTAAAAAGGTAACCCCTACATAAAAATATTATTTTACAAAAAAAAATTTATTCCATAAAGATTTATCTAATCATATCTATTATCTGTAATAATAATTTTAAATAAGAATTATAAACTTATTCACGAAAAATAAATATCATCCAAATTTTTACCTCGTACTTCAAAATAAAATGTTATATCAAATAAATAAGTTATTTAAATTATCGAAGTATATAAACATCATCTTCATTTAAGGAGAGAAAAAGTATTTATTCACTTTTATAATGTAATCAAATGTAACTATGTTGAATAAATTACATTATTTAAAATTTTAGTCCACAGCCGCAACGTAAGCCACATAAAATTATTCTTTACACATCACGATAAAATATAGTATACCTTAAATTTACAGAATAATAACACTCATAGTTTACCGAAAATTCAGTGATAACGAAATGAAAATTAATCTTTGGAAAGCTACACGTGCTGTGCATAAAGCACCGGCTCGGATATGTAATATCGAAAACTCGCACAGCCTTCCGGAGCAGCGTCGCAGCATCGACTGGTAGGAGATGAAGATGCGCATCGTGACGCCGAATATCGTCGGCTCCCTGGACGCTATGCATATTATATTTTAACATGAATTTGTTGACCAAAATCCGAATTTTGTGATTAATATGGTTGTTTATAAATACTTTTAAGTTTAGAAGATTCGTTATAGATTCATCTCGAATTATTTAAAGAGAAAACTTTTAGGTAGTTGATGGCAAACTAAAATTACATTTTGCTGCTAGATTTACCGATCCCTTATTTCAGATTTACGTAATAATATCGCTACATTTATCAAATATTTTTACTATAAGTTTAAAAAGTGACTAAACGTGTTATAGGGACGAGAAAGAAAAATAATAGTTTAAGCTTATTAATAATATAAAATAAAATTCCAAATATAAAATATAGTTAATAATATCTATACGTGTTTTATTGAGTTAAAAATATTCTATTACAGTAGTCAGTTACTTTATTTATTATATTAACAAATGTAATAAATAGAATCGATTGGCACTATTTATGCATGGCATCGTATCTTGTAATAATGAGTGAAAATAATGCACAAAATTTTTCAAACAAGAGTAATAAAAGAAAATATAAATAATAACTATATAAATCATTTAAAAGTAGGAAAAAATTTTTATTTAAAAATAAAATATACATAAAAATATTCTTCTTTTTTAGTCTAGATTAGGCATAAAACATTTAAAATATTCAATACTTAAACTACAATAGATTTATTAAATTGAAATTAGATTAATAAGAATAAAATACATCCTTGTCTTTATATTTTACCCGTAAGTCATTCAAGTCTTAAAGTCAATAGATTTTATTATTTTATTTAAATTTATATGCAAGGTTAAATGATATTTACTGTAAATACTTTAAAAATCAGCAGTCAATATATTTTTTTAAATGTAATCATCGCAATAAAGAGATGATTTACAGCATTTCCATAAAATTCGAAAATAATTTCATATTGTTCTTTTTTATCTTTTTTCTATTTTATATTTTCTATTTTATATTTTCTATTTTATATTTTATATTTTATATTTTATATTTTATATTTTATATTTTATATTTTATATTTTATATTTTATATTTTATATTTTATATTTTATATTTTATATTTTATATTTTATATTTTATATTTTATATTTTATATTTTATATTTTATATTTTATATTTTATATTTTATATTTTATATTTTATATTTTATATTTTATATTTTATATTTTATATTTTATATTTTATATTTTATATTTTATATTTTATATTTTATATTTTATATTTTATATTTTATATTTTATATTTTATATTTTATATTTTATATTTTTAAAAAAATAAACTTGTAAAAATTTATAAAATATTTAAAATACTTTTTGATTATAAATATATATATATATATATATATATATATAAATTATTAATTTTGTTAAAAAAAACCATAAACTTTTAAAAATATTATTTGAGAGAATTCTATTATATATTAATAATAAAATATATTGAAAATAATCAATTTAGTTTTTGTAATCAATTCTAAATAAAATCTGTAATCCAGTTTTACGAGATTTTATATCTAAAATAAATAAATATAATTTTCTTTTTTACAAACAATTACAGTTAAAAAATTATCATTTTAAATATTTTTAATATTCTAAATTTATAATTTATCGTGTAAAATAATATAAATAATAAGATTATTATTTAGATATTTTTTCTTATATGATATAAATTAAAAATTCTTTATTATATTGCTTCTAATGTCTGTATTCAATTCTTGTTGTATAAGAAAACGATATTAATTATGTAAGGATATTTCCTTTAATAATTTTGTATACTTTTTAATCACAATTAAAGTCATATTCAAAAATAACAACTTACAGAAAAAAATTCATGAAAAATAAATATTTTTAAAAAATATTTATTTTTTTACTTAACAATTATTTTGTAAATGCATAGTAAATTTAAGAATAATATAAAACCAAATGGAACAAAGAAAATATTTCTTCAATTAACAACTTATAAATTTCCACATCAGATATATAAATTTTCAAGGATAAATCATCTTTGAAATAAATAATAATTAATTAAATATGTAAATTTTAAGAGAAAAATAAAAAAATAATTTTCAATATAAAAATACTAAAATGAAAAAAAATTAAAAATTTCAATATAATAACAAGTTAATAAATTAAAATGAACTAAAAGAAATTATGATAATCATATTATTGAGACAGAAATTATAGTAAACAATGGCTTTAAGTAATTAATGAAAAAGGACAAAAATTGAAAATAGTTCAAAAATAAAATACAATACAAAACAGCAAAAAAATGTTATAAAACGTTAATAAAAAATTTAATTCAGAAAAAAATATAAAAATAAAACAGTTTATAGTAAAAAATGTCAAATGAAAATAAAAACTCAATCCGGGCAGTTAATTTAAAAATGAACACGATAATTTATAGTAGTTGCAAAACTAAAAAAGATTATTAAGTTCAAAAGAAAAATTAGGGAAAAGTCTTTATATAAATTTTGAGTGAACCAAAACGAATAGAAACATTTAGAACAAGGTAAAAAATGACACGTGTAGAAACAGAAGAAAAAAATACTAACCCAAGTTGTTTGAAAGTAATAATAGATGGTATCTAGCTTAAATGAAATGAGGAGAAAAAAATCTGAAGAAGCAAAAAAGAGCGATCCAAGTAGATAAAGGGAACAAGATGAAAATATCAAAACAAAATCGCATACAAAATATAGCGTAGGTATTGATTAATTAAATAATTAATTAATTATTACTTGATATTAGGAAAATTTTGATTTATATTAGTTTATATAAGTATTCATATATTTCTTATATTTTAGTTTATATCGAAGCTTAATTAGAAAAAAGTAATAAAATATAAATAATCGAAAACATTTTAATGTTATTTAGATATAATTGTAATAATACTGTAGACAGCAAAGTATAATAATAAGACGAAGAAAATATAATTCAAAATAAGAAAAAGAAAGACTTGATAAATAATTAAAAGATAACATAAAAAAATGAAAAAGGAAAAATTATTAAGTCGGTTAAAGCAAAAATAATAATGAATTGTTAAGGAAAGTAAAAAGAAAATAATACTATAAAATAGAATTTTATAGTGTGCTATAGAATGCAACTTATTTACTCGATGAAAATAACGAGGTTCATAAAGTGAAAAGTATTTAATCAAAAATGACGAAGATTATAAGTTTTAAAATAATAAAAAATAGAAAATTTCATAATTTAAGAGTTAAATTTGAAATTAATAGAAAATTAAATAATATAAAGAAATATAAATTGCAAAATATTGATCTTAAAATAATATTTAAATATATAATATATTTTATATAAAATATAAAATTAATACGGAAAAAAATACTAAATTTGTTGATAAAAACTAAGATTTAAAAAGGATTTTAAAAATAAAAAAAGATAAATACAATATTTAAAACAGGGCATAAATTAGAAAAACGATAGTTACAAATCCAAAAAGTGTTTGAACTTATATAATATATTTATAAAAATCATATATTCAATAGAAAAATTTGATTTGAACCAACGAAAATATTTTACTTATTTTGATGGAATAAAAGACGTTTCTTTTTGAACACATAAAAAGAATTTAAAAAATATAGAAATACATGTGTAGTCAATAATACAAATTATAAAACTATTTTTAGAAACAGGGCATTGATTTTTGAAAATATATTTTAAAATAAAATATACTATACTTTTCAAGTTCGAAAAAGCAATTGCAATCAAGACAAAAAAAACTGCTTTGATCTTCAATATCTATTTTGAAAAGATTAATAAATTATAAAATTTTTAATAAAATATAAATATTTGAAAATTATTTAAATATTTTATTAAAATATTATTATATTAGACTATTAATATAATAGAATCAAATTGAATAAAATTTCAATTAAACATATGTACAAATATATTAATATTTAGATAAATTATGGCATAATATTTAAGTTTTAAACTTATTAAATCAAATTATTGTAATATATAAAATTTATGAAGTAAGAAACCGTTAGCTATTTAAGTACAAAAATTAAATAATAAAAATAGCATTAAAATTAATTTTATAAAATACTGAATATTGGTTTATCTAAAGAGTAGAATAATTAATAACAAAATTTTCATTATAGATTTTTAATAAAATAAATATCGATAAAAAATTCTACTACAATATAAATAAAGCGAATATTCAAAATTGATGACACAGTATACGTAATACAGGAGGGAGTATTATTTTTGTCTTCTCAGTCATTCACCAGAAATTTCTCTACCTCTGTATCTGCTTCGTTCTCTTTTCTCGTTTCTTTTCTTATGTTTAAATCTCTTGCTTTCATAAAGACTACACGAAAAATATATTATATGGATTAGAAATTCATTTGAGATAAAAAATATAAAATGGATCCAAGTATTATATACACATTCTCAAGTAAAAAATCAGAGCATTAGATTAGAAACAATAATCATGGCATATAAAAATAGATATGAAATGTAAATAATGCTTGAGAATATATAATAGTTGGAATTTTAATATCAAATGGATTATATCACATTTCTATTATTTCTACTTACATATTTTTTATACGTACGCATTAATTTGATTGATTTACATTTGTGCTATTTTATACCGCTATCAAAACACATTAAAAATAATTTCAGATATAAATTTAGAAAAGTTTTTAGTTTCAATATAGTTTTTAATAAGCTTATATGTTTACCTAATACTAATATTTTTTAGGTATTACGTAATTATTACTGATTTTTTCTTTAATTTATAAAATAACTTCAAAATATTAAACTTATTTGGAAATAATAACTTTAAAAAACCATAGTATTAATCCTTATATATCGATAAGTTTGATCTTTATTCTGTTATAATTAAAAAAATTTTCTATTAAAATATTACAAGCAAAATGATAATGATTTTTATTCATTATTTGTACTCGGTAAAAATATAATATTTAAAATTTTAATTCAAGCTAATTGATTCATAAAGTTTCATGAACCTATTTCAACATGTATCAGATAACTACTTATAATATTTATTACCTAATATTTATAAGTATTAATATTTTAAAACTAAATGATACGTTGATCTTCTTTCTCGATTAAACGTAACAATATGTACACATGTATTTATATAACATCTAATATTATTTATTTAATAGTCTCTTTTTCTATAAAATATTACTTCAATAACAATATAGAATTTAATTAAAATCATTTCATAACTGTAACGCATCACATTCTGCATTAACTATAGTATTATTCAAATTTATTCACATAGTTTTAACTTTTAAAAAATAAAAATTGTAAATATTTATTAATTTAATAAAATATTTTTATATGATATTTATACAATTTGGTATTACTTAAACACTTGCAAAATAATTTTTTAAATTTAATTTTATGATTTCGTATTGAGTACCATAGAGTTTAAACTTATAATCACAAATTTATAAGCAAACTATTACATATTAATTTTTTAATAATAAATCCATTATCTCGATATTCGATTTTAATAAAAATCAAATATATAATCCTAAAAAATAAGTTTATAAATACAGTATGTATCCATATAGATTTTCTTTATATTTTTCAGCTAATATATCATTTGAATATTCCATACATTTGAGTATTTGAATAATTTTTTCAATATTAAATTAGATAATTGGATTGAATATTTACTTTATTTTTTTTTGTTAAATATACGAACGATAAACATACGTACAGAAATGTATAAATATACATATATACATGAATAAACCATGTACTTCAATACAATATTTTACACATAAAAAGTAAAACCTTAATTAAAGTGGACAGTTTAATTAGTTTTATAATATAAAATATGTAAACTATTCAGTATAACATATGTTTTTTGTGTCAATTATTTATATTATTTTCATATTTGATAAAATTATGTTTGTTATGCATAACTGTTTATGTATTGAAAAAATATTATATGTTTGATTTAAAAATCTATTCTTAATTTTTCAAAAAAGAATTTTTATTAGATTTATTATTTTAATTTAGAGAAATAATCACGGATTACCATTAAATATAATATATTTTTATTAAATGATGGATATTCATCTAAGAGAAATAATTCTACTCCAAATTCCATTCAATATTCAAATGTACTTAAGAATTTATTATTAACTTGACTCAGATAATAATTAAAAAATGTTCTGTTTTTAATGATATAACTATTTTAAAAATATAAAGTTAGATTCTTTTAAGTTTTATATAATTGAAAATTTTAATGCAATTATTAAATATCTTTAAATATTTAAAATTTCGAATATCCATGATTAAAATATATTATAAATAAAATAATAATAACATCAATTTTTATTTAATATTTATCCGGTGTCATAATTTATTAATAAATTTTTTAATATTTTCAATCAAAAAAAGCAATTTACTCTAATTTAATAATATAATTAATTTAATAGCATAAAGTAAATAAATGATTTCATTATTGAATTATCAATCACATAGAACACGAATTTTTTTTAATACGGAATAAATCTTATACACAATTGCATAATCGAAAAGTAATAATTTATAAAAATTGGAAATAAAATGATTAAATTAAACAATAATAAAACGTCATTACTGAATTCAATACAATATATCATGTAAGGCAATTATGTTCATAATTTTAAATAAAAAATGAAACATTATATAAATTCCAATCTTAATAAAAAAATAGTAATAGCAAAAGTATAGAAAATAAATTTATATGAAATTAAACCTGTTAAAAAACCTTTAATTAAAGTTGACAAAGAGACAATGCAAAATTATTTATGAATCACAAATTGTTTAAACAAATGGTTTTGAAGTACGCGTTATTATTAGGTATAAGCTTGCCTGTGTTATTTTACAAACTTACAATATTATCATTCTTATGTGTCATTAGTTTTATATCATGTATCATATCTCGTTAAAATATTCCAAATAAGAAAGAGATCTAAATCGTTTCAAGCTATAACGGAGAATAGCCTATAAACAATATATGGCGAATATTTTTATTACCAGCAATCGGTACGGTAGATTCATTACAACAAAAATGCATGATCGTTTTAAATAAAACAGAATTTAAAATCGATTAATCACCTGAATTTGAAATGTTTTCGCAACGATAATTTATATATCTAGTTTTCTATTTTCATTTTCCACCTTTATCCAAAACTTAAAAATACGTTCCCAGTGTCTCAATAACGAAAAAAGCTATTTTTACGCGCATGAAAGCTGGACATAAATTCTAGATCTCGATGAAGACTCGCCCAAATCGAGCCCTTCCCCCTCCGAAAAGATCCAAAACGGTCCCCACCCCATCTACTTTCGCTCCCCGCTCCAACCACCGGACCAATGGCAAGGCACAACAGTGTCGCTTCGATCGCTCCCGAACGCACGGCGTCTCGTTCTAAACCGAGGAATCGACCTTCGCATCCGTCTCGCTCTCCCTCCTTCGAAACCATACCCTTGGCTCGTCTCTGTTTCCCACTCGTTCCCTCTCTATCGCGGGGAAGTGAAACGCCTGCGCCTTGAGCCCAGCGTGCTGAAGAGAAATAGAGAGCCCAGTTGTATCGAGTACGGACAGTGAGAGAGAAAAGGACGCTAGAGGATCCAAGTTTGGCGCAACGAGACCGACGCGACACAAGAATTGCAGCGAACCTATGTAGCCGCTCTCTTTCTCGGCCGTCGGCGACGATACGAGCAGCAGACGGAGATGGAGATATAGTAGAATCGTCTTGTGTCTGGTCCGCAGCGTACGTATAATACATACACAAAAAAGGACAGACGAACGGCGAGTGAAAGAGAGAGAGAAAAAGGGAAAGAGACAAAGCGAGAAAGAGAGGTGCGAGGGAGAAAGAAAGAGAAAGAGAGCGCAAACGATAGCGAAAAGAGGGGTGCAAGCCGAATTAACGACACGATAAAGAGAGAGAAAAGGAGAGACGGAGAGACGGAGAAAAGAAGAGATCCTGAGACAGAGATACGACGTACGTCGTCGGACCGCGGAAGCGAGACAGCGAAGCAGAAGAGGAAAGAGCGATATACCACGAGAGAAGAGGAGACACGGTGATATATACACAACGTATGTATCCTTGGAAGTAAGCTAAAGCCAATATTGCATATCTACTTTATTCGCGTACGGGGCTAATTTCCTCATCCTCTCGATTCCCCCTTCCTCCCTCACTCAACTCGCAGCCCCTCGTCTCCCGCCTCCTTAAACCCGGTAATCGGGTGCGTTGGGAATCGAACGGTAAAGCGCGATAACGAAAAAAAAGAAAAAAACGGAAGAAACCCGAAAGAGGAAAGGAGCCGGAGCCGCGCTCTCGATTCTTTTGCAGATCCGTAAGGAAACGATCGCAACTTTCGTTACGCGCCTTTTTTCGGCTCGTATCTTCCGTTTCCTGTTCTTATCGTTATTTAATTTTTATTTTATTTCCAAAGCGATCCCGAATCTAACGCACCTCGTGTCGTGCGTTCGACAATACTGTAACAAAGGTTAAAAATGTACGTTCGAGTCCGCGGACAAAGTCGAAAAATTCGCGCAAGTATCGAGGGGGAAAAAAAAGTCGATGAATCGACGGACACGGTAAAAAAGCCTCGGTCGAAAAATATTGCCTTCTCTGTTTTTCTGTTTCTCTCTCGCTTGCCAACGTAAAACCTCGTACCCTTTCCATTATAAAACTAGCCTAACCTTCTCTCCCTCCCGTTCCACCTAACTTTTCTGGATACGAGCGAAGCAAGCTGGTGGCTGCGCAGAAGTCTAACGCGCAGCTCTTTCGGGTCAGCCGAAGAGAAGCGGCAGGTAGACAAAGAGAGAGAGAGAGAGAGAGAGAGAGAGAGAGAGAGAGAGAGGAACGGAGAGACGTGCACCTTAATCGGGCGCTGAAAAAAAAACGGCGGTAGCGCGTCGGTTCGCGCACACGTACGCCACCCGAGCGCGCTTGTGTGGGAGCGAGCGAGAGAGGAGGGCAGCCGCTCGATTTTCAATTCTGGTTGGAAAAAGACACGATCGCCGGCGCGGGACACAGACAACGACGACGCCACGGGTCTTCCTTCTCCCTTCTACTCTCCGTGTACGCGTGTAGCTACTTGTCCGTTCTCCCGGCGAGCAATAATAGTATCCGTACCTTCCCGACCCGCCGCGAGGGAGAGCGAGGGAGAAAGAGAACGAAAGCGTTCGAATCCCGCGGCCGCCAACGTCGCGTATTCGTGTTTACGATCGCGAGCAACTCGCTATGTGAATTTTCGGGACACCGCACCCCGAGACGAGACCATTGTTTATAACCCGGCCCAGTGGTCTGCCGGCTTTTTTCGCGCTCGCGTCGTCGTAGTCGCAGCCTCGTCGTCGGGCGTCCATCTCGCTCTGACTCACGCGCGCCTGCGTATCCGAGCGAGCGTGCCGTTGGTGGCCGGGAGAGTCCGTCGAGCTCGAGTGCACAAGTTGGAGTAGCAGCGACCCGACGCGAGCGAGACAGAGCGAAGGCTCGTTTCGTAACCGCGCGTTTTTCGCAAGGGAAAAATTTTTTTTCACCGAGCTCCCGATAATAATATTGAGGCGCGCGTGTACGTCCGCGCGTTGAGCCAAGGTCTCGTCGACGCGGTTTTTATCTCGTCGTCCCGGACTCTCCGTCCGCTCCCGTCCGCCCCCGTCCGTAGGACGAGGTAAGAAGTGCCACCAGTGTGTGCGCGCGCGTGTGCGTGTGTACACGGTGCTCGGCAAGCGGAGATAAGGAGAGTGAAAAAAAGCGAGAGAAAAAAGGGGCGCCTCGCGGCGTCAACATGGCTACGCGCCATCGTCCCGAGGAGCAGCGGCGTTGCAACGACATCGTCGTCGCCGTCGGCAGCTCGAGCAGCGCCAGCTCGACGAGGCTCCGGAGATAGGAGGCCGGCCGCGAAAAGCCGAGGACGACGACAGCTCGTCGCATGTAAGTCCGTTTGTGTTCTCTCGACTGCCAGTCCGCTTCTCGTCCTCCTTTTCTCCTCTCCGTACCTCCGTACCTTCCTACACCCTCGTACACCCTCGTACACCCTCGTACACCCTCGCACTCCTGAGCGCCTCTATATCTTCGTCTCTGTCCCTTTGACTCGTCTGTTTTCGTCTGTTTTCGTCTGTTTTCTTCTCTTCTCTTCTCTTTCTTCGCGTGAAATTCGCCAGTAACAGTCCTTACAACTCTTTCTCTCGTCCTCTCCTTCTCTCGCTCTCTCGTTCTATCGTTCTATCGTTCTCTCTTACGCCGAACCCGTAATCGTCGTTGCATACGCGTACGTTCGTGTGCGCATACGTTTCTCTTTCTCTCCACGCTCGCGTGCATTTACGAGCGACTTTTTTCCTTTCTCTCGCGTACGTACTTTTCAGGTTTCTCTTCTGCAATGTCCTACATACACCCGTATCTTACCCGCTCTCGCGAGATCTTCCAAGTAGCCCTAATATATCGCGAACACCGAGCATCTCCGACCGAGTACGACCGCATCCAGTGCGAATAGCTTTCGAGCGTGACGCGTGCGTTCGTATCGTTGGTTGTATCTCGTGTCGAGTCGAGGATTCGCGTCTTCCGTCCGATCCTTTTCGCACGGTACGCATACGTAGACGGAGGTGGATCGCTTCGGATCCGTTTATCGAATTATCAAATTATCTTTTGCCGTATTACGCTCAGGCACGCGCGCAGCAGATGCACGTACATATCGATGCATCCAGTTGCACGCGTACCGAAACATTTGCTCGGTAAATTAGATCGACTAATTAATCGCGTTCGGTCATCGGTATTTTCCTCGAAGCTATGCGGTATCTCTGGAAACTGTTCTTCCTCCTATATTTTTTCGTCCCCCGCGCGCTATCCACATTTTGTACGGTTACGCGTATAATTTTGTCACGCCCGCGCATTTCCTATGCCTAAGAAAAACTCGACATCCACGGCTCTTCGATTCTTCGATTCTTCGATTCTTCGACTTTTCGACTTTTCGATTCTTCGATACTTAGATTCTTAGATTCTTAGATTTTTCGAGCTTAACGTTCCGGTCGCGTTACCGTTCGGTATCGTACGGTTGTTCTTTGGTAATTTGGTCGGCGTACCGAATCCATTATCCAACCGATGCGTGCAGGATCGTAAAACATGAATTTAAAAATCGAGTGAAAATTCGATTCCATCGACGGTACGATGATGAACGTACGCTCGGTACACAATAAACAGAATTTGTGGACGCAGCCGCACGAGGACGCTGTGCTCTTTTAGCGTCTATCTCTCTCCGTCTCCCGTCCGTAAACGTAGTATCGTAGCTCCCGCATACACGCAAACGCAAGTTGCTCGCTTGCACCTTTGGTAAAGGCATTGCGCGCGCGCTTACCATATTCATGCATTTGTGTATGTTTCGCTTGGTCACGGGATTCGTGGTAGGGGTAAACCTCGACCAGGCGTCTTTCTCTTTCCGTCTTGGTTTGTCCCGCCTCGACGCGGCCATTTTCCTTCTCTGTTGGCTGCTTTACTTTTCTATACGAGCTAGAGAGAAGGAATACACACGAGTACACGAGTAGGTATAGTGCCTGTATATACGTTCGCTCAGAGCTCTTCTCTCCGATTCTGCTTTTCTCTCTCTTTCTTTCTTGCTCTCTGTCCTCTCTTTCCTCTCTCCTTTTCGCTTGCATGCAGGACACCACGGCCATTTCGCGTTGTCTCTCTTCTTCCCCCGTCTCTGGGACGAGGCGATGTACCCGCGTACATCTGTATATGCATGTTCGTACGGGTATACTCTAATCCCCGTGTACGAGAGAAACGCGTGAGCCATTTTCTCTATCTTTCTCTCGAGTACTCGGAGAAACGGTATCTCTCTTTCCCTTAGCTTTTGCTCTTTTGCTCTGCCTTTTCTCGTTGGTGGCGGCGTCGCCTCTCTTTCTCCGCACCGTTGGTGAAAGCTTTTGATTCATCGGATAAGAGACGTACGTCGTGTCCGACATACTCCTTCTCTCGCTCTTGGCGCGATACGACGCGTAGTCTCTCTGTTCCGTAAACGAGTCTCTTCGATGTCGTTCTTTCTATCTTTCTCCTGCTTTTCTTTTACGGTCTCTCTTGCGCACTGTTTTTCTCCCGTCTCGCTCTTTCTTCTTTCCGGCTACGTTTTTCTTTCTCTTTGCTCTTACGAACATCCGCGTGTCGATCTTTCGTACATTTTTTTACCGATGTTTTCTAAATTTCGTTATATTTGTAATTTAATTTTATATGCCATTCATAGTTTATTTACATGTGTAAAATATGTATCTAAATTATAAAATATAAAAAGTGTGTTTCCTGGGAAGACCTATTTTTTGAGGAATAATGTGAATATATTAATTTCAGTGAATTTTTTAATATCTTGTGCAGGATACTTAATTTAAATCTTTAAGCTGAACCAAAAATTTACTCTTAGTCTTTGTTGAAATGAAAGTAATCGACAATTTCGCGTTACTGCTGAATGGCACTTACGTGTAATACATTTGTATTTAGCGTAAAAGCTTCGAATAATACATTTACCTGTTTGGCTTTGCTTAGGATTCGCTATTCTATCGCTATGTATAAATTTTTATAGTCGTTTCCCTGTTTATACTTTATCCGTGGTTGTTTTAAAGTATTGTTTATTTCGTTAAGCTTGTACCATTTTATTTATAAACTATAATAAAGAATTTATCAAAAAATTTATGAAACTGTTAATATTAATAATTGCACAAAAAAAGGTTATGTAATTTATAATTTAAAATATATACCTTAATTCTAAGTTTGGAATTATCCAATAATTTTTAGCTCTGATAACGTTCTTTTAGATATTAGTTGATAAATATAAAGGAAAAATAAATGCGCGTACATACATATACATGAATATTGTGTGTGAATCATGAGAAAAAAGATATTATAAAACTCTTAATGGATTTACTTTATTTTATTTCTTATAAAAATTGCAAAGTTAAACTGTTAACTACTTTCGTAAACTCGAATTTCTAAAAACTATTTATTTTGAAATTATTATATATAATTCTTCAAGGTCTCTATGAATACTATACTAAAATTTAAATTCTTACTTTTATACCTACTGGAATATCTCGTTATTTCTTTAACTTTTTAATCTATTTTATATAAAGTAGTTGACATTAGTATAGATAAATCTTCTTAAGTTATTATCTTGTTAAAGTTAATAGCAATTTAAGTAAACTAAAAAATGTTTTAAAAATTATTAGACATTTGTTTTCTTAATAAAATGAACCTCTTGGAATGCTCTGTTGATCTCTGTAACATTGCTGTTGCATATTGATTGTGCAGGGTTGAAGAGCAGCAAATCAATGGCTCTAGAATCGAATGGTAGCAACGTGGTGTGGTTGAACACGACGCGAGCCGATCAATTACAGCAGGTATGCGCTGGATACGAGTAAAGAAAAAAGTATTCAAAGAACGAAAGGAAGCGTATGATTTTGAAAGGATTTAAATTATTTCGCTTATCCTTCGTATGCATTGCAGCTCTTACCTTGAGCTTCAATGTGATTCAGATAAAGGCATTTGAAGTGAAAATTAGTAAATGAAAAATACCCAAATCCAAATAAGTTAGACAATCCAATTAGTGATTACTTAGAATTTCGTGAATGAAAATCGAGAGAAGGTGTATATATGATTCTAAAAGATTTTTTATCAAATTTAAATTAAGATTAAAGAGACCTAATAAAACTTAAACCTTAGCAGGGCCAACAGATCCAGGCACCAGTGAAGTGTTCCATGTTCACTCAAACAGAGCAGACCAACAGCTTCACACAAACCGAGCAAAGCAACTCCAGTTACGCTGATCAGCGGCAGGTGAGACTTTTTATTGTTTCACCTACACGCTGCACAAAATTTTGAGGATAGATCGAGTCAAGGACTTTGTTTTGCCACTTCAGTGAAATTTGAGTCAAGTAATGTATATTTGTTGATTTGTAAATTTTAGTAACGAACAGTTTTGGATTAGACACAAGTATCAAAAACTGTAATCATTTTATATTATCTTAGTAGCAGATTTGATTAAAAAATTCGTCATATTAATTTTTAAAAAAAATTCTATTTGTGCGATTATATTCATTTCTAATTTGTATTATCATTATTAGTTTATGTAAATTGACTGATATAAATCTGCTATTAATTTCTAAATTATACAACATTGAAATCAATTAAGGTATATAAACTATGTTTTGCTTAATAACATATTTATATTTTATTGTTTCTAATTCATAAAAAACAATCGTTTAGTGTACATAATCACATATTTTATGTTGATAACATATTAATTGATTTCAATATTCCACAACTTCGTGTATATAATTAAATTTGAAACTATTTTATCCCTTTTTTTTCTTTCGTGTTTTTATCAAATTTAAATTTTACCTTGTAGTACTCTTAGATTTTCCAATTTCTTGTCAACTGCAACGAAGTAGGTCCATGAAAATAAAGAACAAAGTAGATAAATTTCATGTACATATTTAAAAATATCATGTCCTTCAACCTAGTTGACTGAATCTTCGAAAAACATTTTTTAATCTGTAAATTATAAAAATATGCTCATAACGTATTTCTTCTTACATTAACATCAGCTTCAACAAGCAACGATGTTCGACCCTCAGCAGATTCAGCAACAGCAGGCTGCGCAGGGCCAACAGTCGCAGCAGCAGCAAACCCAACAAATGTATGTAACAAGTGACAAAAAGGAGGATAAATCTGGACAACAGTCGGCTACCACAGAATTCCCTTTCTATTACAACGTGAACATGCTGCAAAAGGTTCAAGCCAATGCTGTGGGTACCATCGGTGCCATTACCACCGATGACAAAGGTTGCTATCGCTTCGATGTACAACCTGTTGGCTACAATACGCTTATCAACCAGATGAACCTAGCTACAAACACAACTTTTAAGTGTGACATATGTGGGCTCGTATTTGGTCACATGAGTCTGTTAAATCATCATAAGCGCATTCATAATTCAACACCGAGCAATTTGCAGCAGCAACCGCAGCAAGTAGTAGTGCAGACGCCTACAACAGTGACTGTTGCAACAACTCCAGAAAGGCCATATACGTGTGATGTATGTGGAGCCTGTTTTGCGTTACCCGGAGAATTAAAAAGTCACAAGACAAACATGCACCAGAAGCCAAAGGTGCAAATATGTGAAGATTGTGGGAGTGAAGATCCTTGCGAACATCATCCTACTAAAATTAAAAAGAGTAAGAATATTTATAATTTTTCTTTTTCTTCTATTTTTTTGTAGAAAAGTGCACTATAATACAATAATATGACGTTTATTGTTTAATATAATTTGTTTTTATATTCTATTTTTATCGTATAATTAAAATTTTATTAAAGAAACTAACATCATTTTTATTTCTGCATAAATTATTATTGTAAATGACAAAAATGTATATAACAAATTAAATGATACGTTCGAAAGATACAATGAACGCGTTTTCGTTATTGTTAATGTACACATTTTATAATATTAAAATATTGTTTTTTATGTATTTTAAATATTTTTTAATGTAAAAACTCGCAACAAATTTTATTCGTTATTTTTATTATAGTAATAATAAATAAAAAATTCTTAATATTTATACAACTAAAATTAGGTTTCGATTAAATTAGATTTTTATGGATACTTTTTTGAAATTAACTTGTGAAGATAATAATTTTTATCCTACATTTTTTAAACGCGATTGATATAAATTCATACGACATACAGTGAATAGAAATAATTATAATAATAAATAATTAATATATGATTATTAATATATTATTAATTTTTAACATAAATATTATGATTACACACCGAAGAAAAGATTAAACATTTCCTTTACTAAAATAAATAATTTTTCTTTTGTCTAGCTATCAAACCAGGTCATCATCCAGTGAAGCGGCGTGGTGTCACCAGTGTAACCAAGTGCCACAAGTGCAATGGCACAGGCATTATTTTCATTGGTAAGTTTTATTCGTTTATTTTATAATTGTTTAATATAGCAAGAAATGTTACTAACGAATCAGATCGATGACAATTAAAAAAATAAACGATATTATTTAAAACTGTTGATTAAATTGTTTTATTTTCATAAGTTATATAATCCTTAGCTTTTATACTATTTATATAATTATTTTATGTATTATTTCATTATAAATTTGCAACAAAGTAAACTTACTTAAAACTTGTTTAAAAAAAAGAATATAATAATTTTCATTCGATACATAAAAAAAATATACAAAAATTTTTTATTTTATTTGAATCATACTTTGATAATACTCGGTATTATAATTGAAAATTTTAGTCTACTGACTTAAACAATGGTAAAGTTCAATTGATGATAAAATTAAAAAAAGAAAAGTAACATTTCTTGTAAGGCGAAAGCCATCTTTCCTCCATTTCTCATTTCATTGCTGTCATGATCGTACATCGGGTGGTGTATGGTAGGTAAACACAACGAAAAACTAGATTCCGGAATCAGTTCCCTCGCTAAGTGTAGCGGCTGCAAGGCAACAGGCCGTATCATCATAGGAAGTAAGTTGGACAAAAAAATCACAGCCACGAAATGTATGGGATATCTTTTTCTTTATAAATTTCTGTAAAATTAATTAATTCTTTTGTTAAAAATTTTTTTAATTTGACAAAGAAATCCCTGTCGGTTTGTTGTTTAGATGGTGACAGTTCTGTGACTTAATAATTTGATTATCTCTTGTAAATTGTTTTTCTTTTTTCACTAGTAAATAATATAATACTATTTTAGTAGCCATCTAATATAACTTGGGGAATTAGAAGGATTTGTTGGGTTTGATGTCACTGTGAGAAAAATTTATAAATTCATTTTTTAACGTCGACAAAATACTTTATTATAATTATTAATACTATTATAACAAAATGTTTCGTTGACACTATCAAATTTTTGAGACGTCGAAATCTTATGAATTTTTCTCAGTGTCTTTACTTTCATGCAAGTGCAATTATATTAAAGTACATGATTTTTTTTGCATGCTTCTTGTGTTGTAGATAGATTATTTTAAATTATTTCGTAAATATAATATTTAAAGCGTACTGGCAGTATTCAATGACCAAGAATTGTTAATGATTTGCGATATTTGATTTTATTTTTATTTCTTATACATTTATGCTTCGTTATACATATATGTACATACACACACTTTTATGTACATGCATATACTCAATATTTATGTATATATATTTTGTGCATACTTTTTACCTTTTAGTATTATTTATTCATTTAAAATTAAGATTTATTTTTTTCAAATATGATATTTTGTATTCCCATATTATTTTGTTAAATTCAATTTCATTAATATTTTTTTAATAACAAATCATTGACTCTACTTGGTATCGATTCATAGTTTATAATAAAAATATTTTATATTATAATTTTCTTCTTTTTTTTACTAGAACTGTCAGCATCTAAATTTAAGACAATTGCACAGAACAAAACCACTCCCCTAAGGGACAGTTTTATAAATTTGATACTACGACGAATCAACACTCACACTCTTGCTCGTGGACAGAAGTCTTCATTGATTAAAACCTTAGTCTCAGTTGAATATTTTCTTTCACGATACAATTGAAAAGAGGAGTTTATACTTAAACTTGCATTTAAAATTTTGTATTATTTTTTTTATGTATTTTTTTATTTAGACAACCAATAAAATTCTAGAAAACTTTTTATTTATTATATCATATACGTTGAAAAAATTAGTATCATATTAATCCTAAATATTTTTAATATTATAAAAATATTGAGACAAACGAAAAAAGTGAATTTGAAATATATTTTAATAGTTTTGCTGTAAACCGCGTTTATAAATATGAATATAGACTATATCAAAATAAAATATTATACAAACATAACAAATTAAGATGAGAAATATTTGAAAAAATTAAAAACGAAGTATACAGCTCCTTTTTAATACGTATCGCAAAAGATATTTTTGAAAAAAGCCCGATTATATTTCGTGACTCGCAATGTATCTCATGAAATCCACGTCGAGCACATCTTTTTTGTAGAACTGGCCCTTTTGAGGAAAACTAACGCTCGGTTTGTATTTTCAATTACAGGCGGAAAAGCTAACAGTCAGCAGCAGGAGAAGCCCTTTCATTGTAACGTTTGCGATGGCACATTTTCAAGATATTCCTCTCTGTGGTCTCACAAGAGACTGCACTCTGGCGACAAACCATTCAAATGCGAAGTCTGCGGCTTAGCTTTTGCTAAGGGTAAGGATCGACCAGCTATCGCAATGATGATTGATTTTAGCATTTTATATAAAATTTATGCGTATTTTAAATTATTAACTTTTGTTTATGTTAATAAATACTTGTATGTATTCCTTCTATAAATTTCACAAAATTTAATCTGTCTACGGTACTAAATATTTCTAACTTTGATCCGATATAAAATGTAATAATCATCTAATACGCAGATATTGATTTTTTTTTTTTTTTTTTCAATAATCCATAAATATCAAGCATGTAGTTTATTTTATTTGAAACTGCAACGATAGTTAAATATATGAAATTTTTTTACAAAATGAATATAAATAATTTCTAAATTTAACTATTATTTTTTATTGTAAAAATTAAGTGAAAGAAAAAATGCTATAATCATATGATGTATAGCGTTGATAAACATTAAATATTTTAAGTATTTATTTAATAAGTTTCTAATATACATCCATTATTGATATATATTTTCATTAATCACGTATCCTACAGCAGTGAATGTGTGAAATGAGGAAAGAAATATATTTCTTAAAAATAAAATAGTTAAAGTACGAAAAGTACTTTTTATCCGTGCTTCATTTTCTCTATCTCTCTACGATTCTAGCGGCGTATTTGAAAAACCATGGCCGCGTTCACACTGGCGAAAAGCCATTTAAATGCAGCCACTGTGGCATGCAATTTTCACAATCACCGCATCTCAAGAATCACGAACGCATTCACTCTGGTGAACGACCGTACCAGTGCGAGGTCTGCGAAAAGACGTTCGCCAGGCATTCGACTCTTTGGAATCATCGTAGGATTCATACAGGAGAAAAACCATATAGATGCAACATCTGTGGAAGTGCATTCAATCAGGCTACACACCTCAAGAATCACGCTAAAGTTCATACTGGGGAAAAACCGCACAGGTAAAGAAGGTGTATTATTAGTTGTGAACAATGCCAATTAAAGAGCCTGTAATGCTTCTTTTTTTTATTTATGTTATTTTAAAGGCTTTGTTTTGGCTCAAAAATAGTTGTACAGCAATATTGAAAGTGTTTTTGTCTTAATACAAATCCAAAGCATGTTCTTACTTTAAATATGCATGGCTACCACCCAATCATTACTAAGACTAAAGGGAAATATCGATTAATAATGAAATTAATTGGATGGAACATCATCTTTCAATATATCCTTTGCCCCGATCTCAGCTTTTCTATTAAAGTGACTTATCATTAAGATATCTTTAAAAATATAAAGGAACTTTTATCAGTTCAAATATAATATATTCAAATAGTATCAATAATTTTTAAATAAATAAAATTTTATCTAATATTAGATAACTTTCTTCATTACTGATTTTTAGTTTACAAATATTTACATTTACAGTACAATAACTTAGTATTCTGATTTATCAATATTTCATTTTGTGTTTTTTAAATAAATATATGGACTATATTAATTATTTTTTATCAATGAAAAAAGTAAAATAATTCTATGAAATAAAATCTTTCTTATTTTATCATTTATTATAACCTCTTACCTATTGTCGATTAATTGATTAATTTTATTGTATCTTTGTATTGATTTAATTCTCAATATATCCATAGTAATATATCTAACCTAATCTCATTCATTTACTTACATTGGTAATGGTTGATGAAGACCAGTATCTAATTAATTAATTAGAAAAGATTGTTGGTAAAGTTTATTAGTATTTTATAAAGTGTTTTGTAATAAGTACAAAATATAATTTAGTAATATTGTTGTGTGTTGTATTTTTTTTTCATTTTTCTTTAAATATTATTATAAATAAATATATATATATATATATATGTGTGATTAAATTTGAATATTTAGTATTGTATGTTATATATAAATTTTATATATAATATTTTTATTATGTAGAAATAAATGCACTCTTTACATCACAATTTATTAAATCAAATTCAAGCTTTGAATACTTGATTCATTCAAAACATTAGTTTGCATGCTTTTTAAGAAGTCACTATTCTTTAAATAATCATGTATATATACAATATGTTTAATTTTTAAAACTGGTAATGGACATGTTTTTATATTTATTATATAACATTAATAATTAAAGTAGTAATTACGATCACGAAGAAAAACATTTTGTCTTGAATTTATTATTTTTATGAGTTATGTGTACTTATATCAAATTTATATATTAGTATATGTAAGTTATACTATTTTCAACAAAAGAAACTATTAAAAACATAGTTTTGTAATATACATATAATGTAAACAAATATTAAGAAAAGTTAGGTGTAAACATTTTTTACGGTTATTTAATAATGTCGTTAAATTAAAAAAAATTATATTAAATTTTAATTAATTAAACCTTTGTTAACTCTTGTATAATTAATTAAATAACTATTATCAATAACATATAATTAATTGGTATTACATATATAAAAAATATTTTATTCGGTAGGTCGATATAAAAAATATATTTATCTAAAAATATCTATATTTAAAATTAATAATTTTCCTGTTATATTTATTATAAATGGAAAAAATATAGAAACTTCAGATCAACGTTTTATATTTTTGTTTTCAGCTTCTAACGGTCATTTATTAATATGTTTAAACAATTATTAAATTATAAATTACCGATACTCTAAAATATAAAAATAATGTATTCATAATTTTTAAAATAAATTTCTGATGTATCTAAAATTTATATTTTTCAAAGATGAACAAAATCTTTGAAATAAAAATAACATTAATTGAACTAAAACTACATTTTAATTGTACATAATAAAATTTTTAAAAGCATTGCGTGCAAACTAAAGTTAAATTTTGATAATTTCTCGTTAGATCCATAAAAATGTCTTGGGTATTTTTTAATAAAATATTTAAAATAAAATGATAAATACATAAAATAATCACTTCGAAAGTAAAAGTTTAAGGGTTTATTAATACTGATATTTCGGTAATAATCGTACAAGTAACAAAATACGATGCATAAAAATATATTATTTTTACGACTATTTAAAATTTGAACGATACGAATTCATTAAAAACGCAAACGGACTATTAACTTTTGACCTATTTATAAAAATTCTTGATTAACAAGAGAAAAAGATAATAAGGAAGTATAAATAATGTTAAAAATGTGGGGAAAAGCCTTACAAATTGGCATTGTTCCTTATCCGAAGTATATAATTAAGCAAAAGCCAAAAACACTTATACTCACAAAAATCACGTAATCCTCAGTCCTGACTGCTAATCTCCCCTGTAGATGCGACATCTGCGAGATCGGGTTCTCGGACCGTTTCGCCCTGAAGCGTCACCGGGCGATCCACGAAAAATACGGACAAACGGCGGCACGTAACAGCAACGCAAACGCCAGCAACGCTCAGCAGGCGAACGCGAGCAGTCAGCAACAGGCCCAGCAGCAACAAGCACAGCAGCAGCAGCAACAACAGGTCGTGGTCGTGAACGCGACGACACCGGTGACGGTGAGCCAGGCTCAGGGTCAGGCCGTCATGCTCGAGGAAGTGTACAAGTGCCAGGTCGCATTCCCCGAACCTAAATGATTCGACTGAGGCTCGGAGCAGCCGCAGCAGCAGAACAGATACGCTTTGATCGGATAAATCGGATAAAGAAGGCCAGATTTTCTTTGGACGATGATGACGGTGGACACTCCGAATACGAGTTTTTGTGATCGTACACGTACGCATACACATGCAGGCATACATTATTATACATACATATATGCATACATAAATGCATACATACTTGCATACATACTTGCATACATACGTGCGTACAACAAGCGTATACCGTGCGGGGCGCACGTATATTAGGAACCTGAAATGGACAGAAAGTGCGATGTTGAATGAGTGAGACAAACGAGGCCCGAAGTCTATGTGTCGTGATTAAAGTATTTTCATTTCCTTCTGAGAGTAAGGGGATTTTGAGGTTCTGTGGTTTTTCGTTTTATGATTAAGATGTAATGTGCGTGTTTGTTTTCTCGCTTTTGATATTGCGTAAGTATTCGATAAATCGAAATCTATTAAACAAAATCGGCTTTTTTAAATTGAGAAATGGTTTCTCTTCGAGAAAATAATTTAGCTATTTAAATTTGTTTTACTTAATATCTGTATACTTTAAAATAACTATTATTCATGATTTAATTAAGAAAAACTCATTCTTGTAAAATAAATATGCTGTATAATTTTATTAATTCGCTATTTGTTACATAATTTATATATATATGTATATTGCAAATCCGCAACCCCTTTTTCTTCTTTTAATTAAAAAACATTTCAATGTAGGATGCGTGTGAAAAACGCGTGTTAACTTTTACTGGCACAATATAGAATAATTAAACGAAGAGAAATGTATTTCCAATTGTTTTAGTAAATATATGTTTATAAGAGGTGTGCATAAATAATTACATTCTATCGACCGACGCTTGGGTTGTAAAATTTTTTTTACTATCGTTTACGATTAAACCATAGTACGGCGAAAATATGTACACAAAAATGAGATTCATTTAAATGTCAAACAATCTTTTTATATTTGGTTTTTGACGTTTTTTCGGTTGACTACAGATTTGCAATGGAATATTAAAAATAATATAAAAGACGCATTGAAAAGAATGTTAAAAAAAAATACTCGCGTCAATGATAACAAAATGCGTTGGTATTTTTAAAAAATAAATTTTACTACTAATGTTTTAAAACTTCGAAAGCGAGTAAACAAAAAACAGCGTAACATCTTGTATAGCTAAAAATTGTTGTAATTATTATTCGAATACATGATCCACAATAATTTTCATTATTTGGTTATAAAAGAAGAAATTTTCGTAAAAAAACAAATCTTCAGCAAGCACTTTATTCTTCAATTTGAATGGTGTGTTACTTAGAAGTTTTTTGTTCTTTGTTAACGGAAAAAGGATTCCTTTGTGATTTGGATAATTCATACTCGTCTAACTGCATAACGTTAAACTGAAGAAAACATACTGTATCTTGAAACAACAAGCAAACAAAATAAGTTTCTGTATTGCAAGCATGACTTTTATAAGTATGCACGGGTTATATCTCAAGGTATATAAGAAAAAGGTGCAATATATATTCTCAAAATCTTGGACACACGCATAAAATATTAGTTGTGCAGCTATAATCAATTTTTAATCTTTCTCTATTTTTTCAATTTTATTTTTTTTTAAATTTATAAAATAATTAAAAATAAAATAGCTATTTATTACTTTTTATTTCTGACAATACTTTTGCATATGATCAATGGAATAAAATTCATGTTGTGCTTCCTTTTTCGACATTCAAATGCTTTTGACTCTGCATTTTAATATTTTTCTCATTCGTATTTTGAAAATGTTGATGACGAAATGCTGCAATAAAAATAGCATTAAAGCTCCAGATTGCTCTGTCTTATTAAGAAGATATTAGAGGCATCTACTACCGAGTGGGTAATGATTATATGAATAAATAAATAAATGATCGCTAGTTCATAAAAATGAGTAGTTGCTTAGATATGTGTATACATTAATTTTTATATCTTCACTTGTTAGATATGACAACCACCTCGCTGATTTTCCAACGGAAAAATAGAAAAAAAAACATAAATCAGCTTTAATGGGTACAAGCAGATAGTGCTTATTAACCCATGGCATGTAAATTTTCCTCAAGCTAGATGAAAACTCTTCCCGATATAAGTCATGTATAGACGACAATACTTTCACATTTAGAATTTTAATGCTAATTACAGTTGTACTTTTGTCGTGGAAAGGAAATTTATCCAATAACGAATTTAAAAAAATGATAATGTAAAATAATTCATTCAAATACTTTCGCCCGCGAAGTGAATTTTACGAATACTAGGGAATCGGGAATAATTTTTCTTTCTACTTTCTCTGTTTTTTTTAATTATTGTTAAAACTCATGTAAAATAAAGCATATTCGATTACGTTTAGTTTACTCTTACGTGGTCACAATACCTGCTACAGTATTTCGGATTAGTTTAGAAACTTTTATCAACTTCGTTTCGTTCGGTTTTCCGAATGAAGAAATATCACTTTTACATCGTTGTTGATTCTACAGTGATAATTTACGTCTATACGCGAATCACCTCCAGCAAGTTTTTTGTTTTGTTTTTTTCTTCTTTTTTAATTCTTTGCCTCGACAGAGAGAGAGGGGAGAGAGAGAGAGAGAAAAGGAAAACTGCAAAATGATACTTTAATTTAGAATCTTTGTTATTGCGTTTGACAAATTATATCAACTTATAAAATACATTTATACGTGTAAAGACAATTTTTGTGAATAGTTCAAGGTGTTTGGAAAAAAATTATTTGCTGTAACCTTAGTTTTTCGCTTAAGGGCACTAAGTAAACCTGTAAATACATGTATCTGAATGTTAAGCTCAATTAACACAAGTAAGAACTCAAACGTAGATCAGTTCGTTCTTTTTTATCGGATTATTGAATTATATACGTGCTGAGGTTCTTCCATTTATACATGATGCGAAAAAAAAATAAATAATTTGAGCTTAAATTCAGTGTATCCATGTCGAGAGTGAGAAAATGCGTATATGGTATGTAAGATACTGAGTAAATGCGATTTATAGTTTATAAGTATACGGACTATTTAGATAATTAATGTGTAAGTCATTTGTTTAGGAAAAAATAAAAAAACTGGAATTACTGGAGGAGGCACAGCTTGACTGCTAGTTTTGATCCAGTGATTTTTTATTTTCTCATCATACGCAAAACTTGTTTAGAAAAATTGACATTCCCAAACTGTGCGTAACAATTCATTAATATAACTGTCCTTTGGATTATGTCACAAAAAAATTTTAATTGAAAATGCGTACAGAATCGTAAGTTATTGAAGATGTATGAATATTATAATTTTAATGAATATTAATAAAAAGTATTTCATTTTATCACATTTTCGACTTTTTGACTTTGTTCCGACATTGTTTGCTTGACTTGTTCCGAGCAGCTGCTCCATGTCTCTTACAGTAATATAGTCTTTTAAGATTAAATTATGAATAAAAAAATTAAACACATTGCGAAGAATGGAAATGGTCCCGAGTTTCCGTTATCGGAATATTATCTAAACAAAAATTAACGATGTATGGAAGTGTCTTCCAGAGTGTGTACTGCGCTTTTTACGATCACAAAGGCATCCTTTTTTCCGAACTATTGTGGTAAATATATAAATATACATACGTTCTCATGTAAATCTAATTTTGCACAAATGAAAAGAAAACACGATTATAGTGCTGACGAAAATTTAAGAACGTGCTATTACTAATTTTTTATTATCGTAATAATGTTAAATTTGTTTTCTAAAAAAATTTAAATAAAAGATTTTTAATAAGTGTATTGGAACAGAACAGATTTCTTTATCAAGTCTATTACGGGTCAGCCATGTGTATACACATAATTTAGAATTTTGTATGAGATATAATAAACAAAAAAAAAAGATAAACACGAGCGACAGAAGCGTTTTTTCATTAGATCTACCTGTTGTCGATATAAACTAGAAGTATAATTTGAATGTTCGTGTATTATACTAATTATCGCCTAGCTAAGAAAATATTTGATTTAAACCAACTAGCGCACGATTATATTAGATATTCAAATAACAATAAAGATGTCCATGGGGCGTTTTCATTTTTAATAATTGTATTCATTTTCCACATCCTTTAATTTTTAATTAACGATTTTATGTTTAAGCATTTTATATGTTAGTTGCTACCATAACATTAAGTTCCTATAATGTAATATAGGATATGTTCAAATAATTTATTTTTCATCAATGAATAAAATTTTATATACTACTATTTTATACTGAATCTTAAAATGTAAAATAAAAAGTTTTTAACGATAAATCAAAATAAGTTAAGATATAAATTATATTTAATAATGATATTATTAGCGCTTGCACAATATTTCTATTTCAAATATTTTTAAAGATATGACAATTTTAATAAGAATATTGAATAAATTTAGACAAATATACAGGTACTTTTTATTAGAACATTAATTTTATTTTCAACAAGAGTTAAATAATAAATGTTCAAATTGTATTTTTCAATTTCTTATATATTTAATTGTAGGTTAAAAAAGATCTGAAAAGGATGATTTTATTATATTCAAGGTATTGTTTATAAGAAAATGAAAAAATTAGTTTTATAAATTATTAGTAAGATTTTACTAATAATCATGAATATTTTATTTAGACTGAATGTAAATAATAAAAATATAGTGTTTAAATGTGTCTATTATTTAAAATAAAATAAAATGCATTGTGAATGTTAAGAAAAAAAGAAATTAAATTATCAAAAGTCAATATTTTGAAAATTATAGTTTATCAGCAATTTTAAACATTAACAAAATTGCATGAAATATTAAAATATTTTGTTATATTGAAATAATATCTATATATTCGAAATATTTTTTAAAAATAATTGAAAGAAATATCAAAATATAAAAAATTAAATAAAATTAAATTGTTTTATTTACATTTTGATCACAGTACATTAATTTTCTATAGTTATTAATAAAAAACCATCATTATAATTTATACTTTATTTAAACATTATCTTAATCAGAAAAATTTATGCATTAAAGAATTTGATTAGCAGTATTATTTTAATATAAATAGAAACAGTTGAATATGTTGAAATATTTATTTTTATATACATTTACGTGTAAATGTAAAAAAAATTTTTTTTAACTATTTTCATTTAGAAAAGTCAGCTACTTTCAAAAAAGTGTATTAAAAATTAAGAAATATATAGATTTTATACATTTTCTTCTTGTTATAAAACTTAAATTTTAATAAAAGTTATGTACAGTACATTAAGAAATATATAAATGTTAATACCTTCATATTTATCAAAAATTAAATTTTTATACGTATGAAGTAGTAACCTTAATATTTTTTCGTTAAATTTATACAATTAAATATAAATGAATAAAATACTAAAGCAGTATTGTTGTACAATTTTTTAGTATACTTATAGAAATGCGATACATATTTTATTTTATTTATATTAATTTTTATTGTGAAATTATAACATTGTAAATTTAAAATATTGACGGGACTTTCATACGTACGCATGCGCATTATTCTAAATTTCAGTCAAAATAAAAATATTTTTATTATATTATTTATAATAAATATAAAATATAGACAAATTTAATTAAATTATAGGAATAAAATATTAATTGGAAAATATTAATTGGAAAATATTAAACCCTGGTATTTTATTACAATAATTTTCTTTATATATTCAATACTTATCGAGATATCCGCTTTTATACGTATAGAAATAATATTTATTTGTTTGTTTAAAAAGTAAGAGAATTTTAATTTTAAAAAAAGCATTTTTTAAGTATATAATAAATCATGCTTGGTTACAACGATTTTCTATTTTTTTAAACGATAAACAATTTACCGGCCGCCTTTGCATAGGAGGGGATCAATAGCGTTACAAAGGAAACAAACAAGCAAGTAGTTAGCGAATGATATATCTGTATACATAATACAATGTAAGCATCAATGGTACAATATATATAGATGTTTAGGATTGAAATTATTGAGTTTATCATGAAATATTGGGTAATACGAACAAATCTTTTAAAATCTGTTTTATCTGTTTAAATCAACGTTTAAATAGATTGAATTTATGATCATGATTAAGCGAAATTTTGAAAAATAGATTTTTTACTTTCCTAAAACTTTGAATTTAATTTAAAATTACTAATCTTTGCTAAACTTAAGCTATTAATGATGATAAAGATAAACCATAAATTGTATTAAGTTTATATGTAATAAATTTGGCAGTTTAATAATATTATAAAATTTGCATGTTAATCATCTTAGTCGATCTTCATTTCAATATTCGTCAACTCACTAATTAAACAATAAAGTAACGGGAAAAATAATTATAAACGATTGCAGCGCCCATTGTGGTACAAATTTAAAGCAAAAAAGCAAAGTCGGCAAATCCTTTAGACACGATATTTCTACATATTCTTAACTAAAGTACGTATACTGACATGGCGGCGAAGATGGAGAGCAACGTGCAACAAAAACTGTGTAAAAATAAGGATAATTAGAGTGATGGAATGCGAAAAAGTATATTTTTATTTTTTGCTCATATGTAATTACATTATGTCGCCTCATCGTGATTGAAAAATATTTTTCTTCTTTGGAATCTACTATTTTCTTTTATACGGTAAGTGTCAGCTCTTAAATCATAATAACACTTGCTAATGTTTATTTTTATACCAAAATATATTCATTGCTGTTAGAAATGATTGTCTTTTTGTATTTATTCCTTTGTTCTGATTATATTTTTATTACAAATGTCCTATTTTGGAAAATTGAAAGTAAAATTGAACTTTGCTTTTGTAAAATAATAATTTCGTTGGTACGATTTGTTATTGAACTTTAATTATTTTCACATATGTTAAAAAGAAATATTTAAGTGGTTATGTAAACAGAGAAAAGTCCTTTTTATTAAGTTTTTAATTTTACTCATCACGCTATACATATATTTTATATCTATTATATATATATATATATATATATATATATATATATATATACATATATATGTTTGCACTTACACGCGGTATGTATGAATTATATGCACTTGTCACAAACTATAACCTATTATTCCATGATAAAATATAATATATATACAACATAGTTAACAGCTTGTAATAAATATTTTATAATTGTATAACTGTGTTATTTTATAATTTATACTTAATACTCATTGTACAAAGGGATACGTCGTGTCATATTTGTGTATAAAAGGCTGAATGGTAAATTTGTTTTTATTATCTTTAATTTTTTTTTTCTTTAACATACGCCACCAAAGTCTTATAGTAAAATAATAAACTATTTCTATCACTGATAATAAACTGAAACCCATAAATAGACCTAATAGTCCTCCAGTATTTGCTATTATAAAAAATATAAAATTTATTTTTAAATTCAAGTAAATATTTGATATATTTATATATTTTAATATAAGATGAAACAGCATACTTACATAATAATTCTGCAAATCCATAAAGTTCTTTTTTGGTATATTTCATGTATGAATCATCGATAAAAAATATGTGTACCACTGCTATATTTTTTCTAAAATAATTAATACATTGATTCAGTTAATATATTAAATTGAAAATATTAAATAACATTTAAATTATTGTTTAATTTTAATTTTTTATTATTTTTTTATATAAATTCTTACTCAAAGTATGCTGCATCATATTTGAAGTATTCTTCTGGCACTTCGAATGTTGCTAATAGCATACTCTGTGAAATTTCTGTGCTATAGTTGATTTCGTTACAACCTGGATAACATTTGCAACTGGGTCTAAAAATTGATTTTAATAATAAAATGTTTTTTACATTTACCATGTATATTTAAATAGTTTAGGGGCAAATTCCATTGAATTATTTGGTTTTAACCAGTCAAATTTTATTCAATAAATTCATTAAGAATAAATTTTTATTTTAATTATAAAATCAGTATAACTGATTTAAAAAAAAAAAACTATAAAATGCATTATAAAATTGAAAAATTGTTGTTATCTAGAAGTTTTATTTTTATTATCTTTTATTACTTACCTTTCCTCTCAAGATATAACTGAATTAAATATTTTATGAATATAATTCTTTAAATAACATCTAATGATTTTATACCGTATAATTTTATTATATAAATTTTCACTAGTATCTTATTTTAAAAGTATGTTAGTATTTAGTAACTAGCTAAATTTTTAAGTCTTATTCTATAAATATCTATATATGTATGTAATAATTATTAGACAATCAAATATAAATGAACTTACGCTTCTGTAAAATTAAAAGGTTTGACTTCATCTTCTTCGTACAATTTATTTTTCATGAATTTTCGAGCATTGATTGCACATTCATCATCATTCTTTCCACAGATTCTTGTATCATTAGAAACTGTAATAAATTATATTTAAATTTATCTATATTTTTCTATTTAAAATAAAAATGTGGTATAATATACAACTGCTTTTTAAAGTCTTACTATTTTAGTATTAATTTTTAAGAACGAGTTAAAAAAAAATATACACATATATATCTTTTGTAGTAAAAGTTTACTTTGTGTGGATTATTGAATCATTAAATATTAATTAAATTTAACTAAAAAAATTTATGTCTAATAAATACTTCATATATATTTAACTTGAAATATATATATTCCAATTTAAAAATTCAGTTAAATCCAGCTCTAGATTCGTATAAGGATTAAATTTTATAAAAACAAAATATAAAATATAACGGTTTTTATGTTTCATTGCTAAAATATAAATCTTCTTTTAAACGCAGTAAAATAATGTTACTTTTACTAAATTTTAGTTTTATATGCAATAAAAAGTTTCTTCTTTCAAATTATGAACAAATTTGTTACAAATATTCTTGAATTAAAATTTTTATAAATTATTCCAATGTCTCGAATTAGTGATGTCTCGAATTAGTTCATATCCATGTGATATTTATTTATAAAATTGTTAAAATTACCAGACATATAGTACTGCATACATTGACAGTATTTAAGCGTAAAGTTTGCCTCACATTCGAGAAGGCAATTCCGTTGTGTGTAAGTTCTATAGTAACGTAAATTTTTTTCATTAAGAAAATAACAGCGTCGTTTTTTGGGTGGAATTTTCATGATAGATTTGTCTGCCTCAGTTATGTGAGGTGTTATAATAACCCGCGTTTCCTTTCCCGGAGACAAAGTGAAGCCAAAGTCATTTATTTGAGGATTTTCCACTGGACTATGAAGCAGCATCTATTCATAGAAAAGTTTTTTTCTAAATTTTAAAAAAGGAGGTAATAATATTTTGAGTTTTGTTCAAATAAAATTAATGAGATACTTGTGCAAAAATAAAATATTAATTTTTCAAAATTATTATCTTTTACATATTGAACATTATAATTAATACATTAATTTATGAATGCATGGAAAAAACAACTATAATTTTTCATACCTTTTGGCTATGTTACGGTTAAATATTGCCTAATCACTATAGTTTATTTCTAATATTGTCAATCAAGAAGTTTTCAATAAATAACGACAGCAAAACTGCACCATTAATAAAAAAAATTTTCACTAATTTTTTAAACTATGTGAAAAAGTGATGTTGTTTCTTACACTTTATATTTTTAAAACATTTTATTAAAAAGTTCTTGCAAATTCTCGTTTTCAAATGATGTTATTATTGAAAAAAATCTTTACCCAATTATAAATAAATAACTATCGTCCTTGCGTATTTGTAATTAATCTAACATTATTGGTGAGAAATATTATAAGGAAATATTTTTATAGTTTATATAATTCGGATTCATTTCACGAAGTATTTAATTTTAATGCAAAAGTATCAAAATTTCTATTTTGCATTAAAAAAATTGATGTTCGAAAACTGTTAAAAATCTTGAAAAATTTAGTTTTTTAAAAATAGCACCGTAAAACTTGGAACGTATCCTGTAAAAATGAAAAACCTTAAATCCAACACTCGCAGTCGATGAACAAAAATATTCATCCGCATCGACGTCAAGTGCCAATGTTAATCCATAACTAGCTCCACTACCATAAGCTCGCCAAGGAATAGCTGTTGCAGGATCGTTCTTAGTAAATATATACTCTGGATTCCAATCGATGTGTTTTTCCGATGCGTACGATATGCGCAGCTTATCCCAACTTCTCCTAGGGTTAATCATTTCATAAAATTAAGGCTCATTAATTAATTAATAAAAAATATTCTAAAAAATTTACTACATACTGTAAAAATTATTTACTATATTTTATTTACTTGAATAATTACAGGTTAATTAATCGATTATTTAACCACTTCATTTTGTTATAGTTTTAATAATAAATTTCATATAGTTGACAATATTTGAAATATATTTAGTAAAGATAAAATCTACTTACGGATCGTACAGTAAACGTGGAACAGAATTAAATTTACAACACAAACCTTCATCGGTTAATATGGGATTAAAAATTTCTGAACAATTTGTGGTATTTCCATGCCATTGGCAAAAATGAAGCATTTGAGAACAATCTTGAGATACCTAAACATAACAATACACATTAATTTTATTATTATTTTTCCTTGATATTTGTAATATAAAAAAGTGAATTGCGATCTCGAATCAGAGCTAAGCTGTAACAGTTAATTATTTTAACGCGACAAAGATTTTGTATTAATTTTAGAAACAAATATTAAAATTATTATGATAGAAATTTTCACAAATCTATTAGAATTAAAAATATTAATTGTAACTCACATTTAATAAAAATTGGTATATGTTTTCCCATTCTCCAGACTCTTCGGTTATATCCCGCTGATCATAAGTTAGATTAGTTTTGGAATTACAAATATCTTCGAGAAAAAATTTTTGTAATGAATTGTTGCTAAAAAATAAATATATAATATATTAAATAATTTTTAATATTTTATACAATCAAATATTACTTATAATTATAGTAATACTATTTGTGCAATAATTTACAAATTTAAATAGTCTGACTTTCTATAGATATAATTGTGGAAAATATAATATTGGATAACAAATTATACGATAGAAATCTGTAAAAAAAATTTCATAACACCAACCCTTTCATTATATCTTGAGCGACGGATCTTTTAGCATTATTCATATTACAAACTGTTAGAGCCGGAAAGGGAAATTGATCGATAGAAACTGACTCGGAACTACGAGATATAATAATAGGTGCTAATAAATATTTAGCGTAAAGATGCCAAATAAAATATGCTGCACCGAATATTGCCATTAAAAATGAAAAGATCCAAAAAATTCTGAAAATATATTTTCAATTATTATTTATATGGACGTGGTTGTTGTTATTATTTTAACTATCTTTATTTTTACCTTTCAAAATTAGGCAAAGATTTATCGCCAATATATTTCAATCCATGAATTGTACAATGGTAACAATAATCTGTAAACGTACTGGACGAATTTAAATTTTTTGTTGATGATTTATTTTTTGATTCGTTTTGATTGAAACTATATATTTATGTAAAAATTATAAATTCGGTTGAAATGAATAATCAAAAAAAATTTTTATAATTTATATGATTCATTATAAGCATAAAGTATTTTTCTTACTCCTTAGTCGTCTGTGGTATTTGCTGCATCAATGTACCATTTCTCATGTTATTGAATCTAACCGGATTTCGGTTCCAAGATGGATACTAGTTATTGTATAAAAATATCCAAATTTTTACTTTTTTTATACGTATCAAATTTTATATTGTATCTCTTATTTGGTAAAGAATAAATTTATTTAAAACGTTTAAAAACTAGTACAATTTTGTTAATTATATATTGTCTTTGAATATTATATCCTTTTTTTCAAATAACTAAC
The DNA here is from genome assembly GCA_018907195.1 of Dolichoris vasculosae. Lineage (NCBI taxonomy): Eukaryota > Metazoa > Arthropoda > Insecta > Hymenoptera > Agaonidae > Dolichoris > Dolichoris vasculosae. Next base: position 7,019,458 of record JACCHY010000003.1, read on the forward strand.
AAAACTATATATTCAATTTGACTATTACGAAACCAAAAACATAACATAATTAAAATGTTCCCGAAAGAGGCATACACTGAAGGTCGCATAACAAATGTTAATTTTTATACGTTTATTAGAAATTATTTTAAAGTGTCATTAAAAATTTTATTTGAATCATCATAATTATTACTAGTATGTTTTACAAATATAAAACTAGAAAAAATTCATTATTTTATGTGATATTAGTTTTTATTGGATTATCTAGTTAAATATTTATAAAATAACGTTGATGTAAAATTTAGGATAAAAGAATTACAAATTTCATAAATTTATTTATAAAAAATAAAAAAGGTAAACATAATTTGAAATACACATGCTTGTATATATATATTTTGTTATATCTAAGTAAATTAAATTAAATTTTATAAAATTTCCTTACATTATAAAATATATTAATGCTTATTGCTTCATCTTTCAAATGTGTTTTATAATAAGTGCTGCACCACATTTTTATAATTTATTTTCATGATTAACGAAAATATAAAGTTTGTTATAAAAATTTATATAGAACAAGTCAATATAATTTAATATTATATTTATGTAGATCATATAAAAACCTTTATGTATTTTTTCAAGTTAGCCACTAAAATAAAAATTATTTCAAGAAAATAATATTAAAATTTTTAATAATTGTTTTATTTTGTATTTATAAAATCATGAATTTAAAAAACAAAAAAGTTGTGAGCCGTTTTACAAAAAATTTTTAAAATATCTCTAAAATTGCAGTGCTTACTTTTATCTCAAAATTTTAATTAATTAAATTACTTCTTATAGATTATATTTAAATTGTCGAATTATAAATTAAATTCTATATTTAGTAATCTAATTGCAATCAAAATTATAATAATTCGAATTTATAAATAAATTTAATCGTACATTTTTTAAAAATATGTTGTTTTCAAAAATTTTGTGTAGAAACAATTAGTATAAGAATTATAGTTATTCTTTAGTTTAGAATATTATAATAATATAATAGTGAAAATTATGAAATAAAAGTTAGAAATTATAAGTTATTTTCATACTTTTAATAATTGAATCTCTAAATAGTAAATTATTAAAAATATTATTAAATAATAAATATCGTTTTGTTAGATAATCAAATAACGTGCATTTTACCATGATATTCGATTCAGGCGTTTGAAATTCTCCATAAGAAATACCCACACCGTGTCTACGAACTGGTCCATTGATTCCCATGGTATTTTCTATTTCATTCGTATAGAAATTTCGAGAACGCGATACATCACTATTATGCATTTTTGTACGCCAACGTCGCCAAGCCGTTTCTTCCTTCATTTCGGGGTTCCACATTGAAAAATTCTTTTGTCACATCCAAAATAAAAATGGTTAGATAACTTGAGTAGCGTTAAAAAACTAATTCTAAAATTATAAATACTTATTAAACTTTTTTAAAAATGTTGTATGAAATTCATTGAGAAATTTCTTGAAATTCTTTTTTTCTTGAATATTTTTTTCTAATATTTAAAACTTATAAATTTTATTGTTAATGTTTATATTCAATAATTTTAAAATAATTCTTATATATTTTACAAAATACATAACTTGGAATCATAATCTGATAATTATAATTATCATAAATTTTATATAATTTTGTAAAAAATCATATATAAATTAATATTTGGTTGAATAACGTTCAATTTTTTTGAATTTTTCCTTTATAAATTTTTTAGATACTGTAAGGCCAATTTCTATTCATAATTTTTATTAACTAAATAGTATATTGTTACGAAAAATTTGACAAAACCTCCATATATTTTAAGTATCAGTGTGTAATTTAAAGTTAAACACCTTGAGTTGAATGTCACGTTATTCCTCAAACCGATGCATAAATGGATATTGCCACATGACATGTGGAAGTAAAGCATACACTGCTACCGATGAAATGGATAATTATTATTTCTATACTTTAAAACTAAAATATATCTATTAATTCTTAAAGTATTTTATCAGTTACATATAAATATCTATTTCTAGTGACTATATTTAGAATATATTCCCTATTTAATCGGTAAATATTCGTAATGATTACAGTAAATTTATCGTCGTTTTTAGTAGATAAACGTATAATTGATAATAATTTTGTGTATAAATTTTGAATTTAACCCTTTTCTAACTTCTCCAAATATAATGTTGAGAAAAATGTTTAATAAAGAAATATTGAATTTGTAAATAATTAAAAATTATTATTTTTCCACTGATAAGAAAAAACTTTTTATGGAATAAAATATTTATTTTTTTAGTTTTATAACTTATATTATAACATTAGTTTATTTATAATTTATAATATTTTCATTTTATATATTATCAAGTGAAATTGATATAATATTTATATTTTTTTGTACAGATTAAAAACCAAAAGCAAAAGTTTATGGAAAGAACTTATGTAAAATATGAATATCACATAAGATCAAAATCTTAATAGCCATCAAACTTTATTAAGTTATACACGCAGTTTTTCTCAATTTAAAATAAATTTGGTATAAATACCTCGGATTTTTTATTCGCTGGAATCGTAAGTAAGGGAAAGTTCGATGTCGTCGACACGTATCCGTAACGAATCAATGTATCGAGATGATCGGCGATGTTCGCTAAGCGTATTTCACGACGATGAACTTCTTTTGCCAAACTATTTTTATCCTTCTCCATAACTTGTACGCTACGTGTTTTAAAAAACAAGTACAGTGTATCGTTTACAAATTATACCTTTGTTTTTATTTCACATCGATTAATGTAATTGATCGATATACTTTGTCGCGAAAGCCACTTTATTATCATTATTTGACTTTTCGCACATCCTGTTATTGCTTCTTTATATTCAATGACTTTGTAACGACAGTTTTATGTACTGCAAGGTCTTTGTATGAAGATTTCAAATCGCATATCGGTAGGCTGTTCTCACGCTAAATTTATACACAGAATTATCAGGATCTTGTTTCAGTTGCGTGACCACTCAGAAAAATCTATAGAGTACTTATTATTTAGTTTTAAAAAGAACATTGTTGAAGGATGTAAATTAGATATAATAAGTGTAGCGTTGATTAAGATGTGCACATTTTATTAAAATATTCTATTGCATGATCAAAAGAAACTATCATATTACCATAATTTCCTTTGAATAAATTTTATAAGAAATTCAATAAATTTGATTCATAAAAAATATAGGTATATAAATTAAAGTTTCTTTAATATTAATTATATATATATATTTCAAATGGATAATAATGTTTAATCTTCATGCTATTATTTTTATTTTTATTTTTTTATTACCACTGTCCTAATATATTTTATCTGATTGAAAAATTAAATATTTATAATTTAAGTACTATAAATAATACTTAAATTTAGAATTAGATACTATTTGTTCTAGGTTGATAATACTTTATGATTTTAAATGTTATTTTTATTAAAATGTAAAAAATTGAACATAAAAAATTAAACATAAATTATGTATAGAAAAATTATGATTATTTCTTTATTAAAATAAAAGATTTACATGAAATAAAACTGAAATGTATGAAATCGTTTTTTTTACTTTGCCAAAAAAAGAAAAGAAAAATTGTAGTTTTTTACTAAATAATATTAACAAAAAGAACAAAAAATAATAATTATAAATATTTTTTATTTAAAATATGAATCAAATTATTAATTTTTCTACTATTGTATTGGAGTACATATTACTATTTATTATAATCTAACTGATAAAGTGAGTAATAGAATTAAGCCATATAAAATTTGTTTTTAGCATTCTAAATTTTTTTCAAGTAATTAATAAAATAACATTACTTAAATTTTTCAACTCTTATTAGTGATAAAAAATAAATATAATGTAATATATTTTATTTGCGTAATTCAATTGTCTATTACAACTAGTTGGATTTTTAAATAAATAATGGTTCTAAATTTAAAGAAAGAATAGTATTATTCACGTGGATAGTCAAACTGTGCAATACACTCTAACGAAGCTTACTGATAAACTGATAATAAAAGAAAGAATGTAAAGCTCCGTAAAATGTTCATAACATTTGATTCATATCTATCTTACATATAGCTTATAAATGAAAGGAATAATGGAAAGGGAAAAACTGTTTTTTTCTAAAAAAATGTCTTCGTATCACGACATATACTTTACGATTTATTATATTGTAAGGTGGTAACATTATATATAAATAATATTATATCTGATAAAATTATAAAATTTAATAAAAATTTCAGAAATTGATAATTACGTGATTTAATATGCAATTTAAATTTTGATTCTGTATTTAAGAGTAAAACGGTAGACCTTATTTACTAAAATTTATTTATTTTATTAGATAAATTTTGTACTGCTTTTTCAAATTTAACGTATTATTATATATTTTTTATTTAATTTCTAAATAAAAAGTACAAATAATAATACAAGTTTTGATGTAAGAATGCAATTGATTGATCTTATCGATGATAAGAAAAATTTATATAATAAAAATTAATTAAATAAATTTAAGTGACACATTTAAATTTTATGAATTTTTAACTACTTATGTTATATTTACACATTTTCTTTTTAAAGTAAAAGAAATTTGGCTTTTTTTAGTTTATTTCATAGCTTTTATCGCATTCATCAATATATATTGAGGATTAATTTAGTATTTTACTTAGTATGTTTGTAAAAGAATTGTTGTTTTCAATAATGAATAGGAATCAGTTAAATTTCTTTCTATTCCTACTTTATGGGAAAATATTGATATTGTTCTTGTTATATTTTTTATATATGTTTTTAGTGTTTTTAAATGTTAGTCAATGCAATTCAATTTGTGGAAACACTTACGTTTCATTGATTTATGTCTACTTTTAATTGTTTTTTATTATAGATCACCATTTTCGAAATGTGAATATATTAAATAAAGTGTAATATTGAATATGTTAAAGAATCGATGATATATATTCTATATAAATTTTTATTTAATTTACGTACATATCTTAAATTTACAAATTAATAAAATATTTTGAATGAAAATTTTATATAATAATAATCTATATTAACCTAACTTTTATATTTAAATTACAATATTTTTAGAAATTTTATATGTTGTAATAAGTTTAAATTATAGATTAGTACAAAATATATTAGAATAATTAAAGTGTATGCATGGTGCATTTATATATAAATACCCTTAAAGTACTAAAATATTATCTAAACACATTCAATAGAAAAATTCCTTTTTATCTTAATAAAAGATTATCTTATTTTTGTATACAGAATCTCTACTCTTTTCTTTCATTAGAATTGAAATTTATAATTTCGGTATTTTAATTTTGGAAATATTGTTTTAGTATATAATCATTCACAATTTAAAATTTAAGTTACTTTATAAATAATTTAGAAAGATTTTTTATCATAAATAAGAAGAATTTGTAGAAAATAATTTTTTTAATTTCATTATTACACTTATAAATATACATATATTTATTATAGTTTAATAATTTAGATGAATTTGGAAAACAGTTTTTAATAATTTTAATATAATAATAAAATTAACTGTATTAATCTATTATTTAACTTAATTTATTATTAATATACTCTAAATATTTATCAAAAATATTTTTGATATAGAATAATTTTTCACAGTAATTTATAATTTTTTACTTATAAATAAATTTCACATGCAGTTTAAAATTATAATATTATAAATACTAATGTTTTAAATTAATAAATGATTGATGAAGAATATAAAAAGTATTACAATTTAATTATCTAAATTATTAAATCAGTAAATTTGTTTCATGATTATATAATTTTATAAATAATAATTATAATAGAAACTAATAAAGTAATGCAAAAAAATTATGAAAAATCATTTCTGTTGAAACGTGATCTTATGTACATATATTTATACTACAAATTTTAAATATAAAAAAAATTCTTGAGTTTTTGAAAATTTATTAACACAAGAAATTGTAAAAGATAATAAATTTGATAATATATTTAAAATAAAAAATTCGATGAGACTTTTTGTCTATTCTCGCTTATCGAATTTACATATACACAAAAAATAATAGTTTTGTTCACTTTAATAGCATTTTTTATTCAACTTTCTTTAATCGAAGAGCATCAAGATCAAGTGATAGAATTGAACGCGACATCAAGACGTTCATCATTTTTAATTGACTTGGAGGGTAGTTTTCGCATTGAAAAGTCAATGTTGACGAGAGTAATCGTTTGCGTGTATAAAAAATTGTCATTATCTTGCCCTTGAATATGATATTTACTAATAAACTTTGCAAATTTATTACAAGCCGTATATTATTGTTGTATAAATATAAATAAATTACTTTATTTTTTGGTTTTGTTTATATTTCCCTCTAATATGGAAGTACTTCTTATAGGTAAAAAAAATAGTTTTATCAGTAATTTTAATGTACTATCTTAAAACAATATGAATATTTGAATATTTAAAAATACTATCATAACTTATTTATTTTTAATATAAAGTCAGATCTTGTAATCGTTATTTTTATTTTTTTTATATTTACCTTATAATAATATGTTAATTGGTCTAAAATTGAAACTGTAAGTTAGATCAAATCAAAAAAGTTTTATTGCAGTTTACAATTACGAAATTTAGTCGATATTATTAAATTATTGAAATATAAAATCAATCAAGCTTTCAATCAAATTTTCACTTTATTATATTTTAAATGGTTACACATTAGATTTTATAAATTGGTAACTAAATTTTAATTATTTAATTTTCTTATTTAATATATTATAAAATGTATGTACAAATATGGTTATATTTATATTCTTATTTTTTCATATAAAAATAGTAGTAATAATTTAATCAAGTATAAATAAGTGAAAAAATTTTATTATAATTGGGTTCATAATAAGTGCTCGATATAAATTATCTAACTAAGGGATCACAATCATTTTATAAAGCACATGAACCATCTATACAGAGAGCGAAGCATTAATTATAATATGTTGGCTGAGCTTTCCAACATTTTTTATCCATAAAAAAAGAAATGGATCCGATATAATTTCATTAATAAATTTCTATCACTAAGAATTAAATGAATTGAACATGTTAAATTTTAATCAATTTATAAAATTTATAATTTTTGCAATGTATTCAAGCCAATAATTATAGCATTAATGTAATTTTTTGAATAAATTTATTAACAAGCAGTGTTCGTATCTTTTATTATTTTTTATTTATTATTGATTTATAGCATGTTTATAAGACTCATAAATATATTTAATTGGCTGCTTAATTTTTTTATAAATAATAATATTATCATCCTAAGAAATTTAAATTTTTTTACGCAACGATATAACTTTTAATCTTTCATTCGTATCTTTTTTATTATAAAATTTAATTGTTGTCTAAAAATAATAAGTAATATATTACATGGTAAATTAAAAATATACATTTGTAAGTACTAAATAAGAAAACAAATATACCATTCAATTCTTATCTTGTTTTATTATATAATAAATACCATTGCAGCTAAATTTTGAAATTTAAAATAAAATTATCAATGATTTAATAATTACTCAATTTAATTATTATTTACGTATTAATAAAAGTTATACTTTATACTATTTCTTTACAGTAAAAATTTTGTCTAATTTTTAATCAACTGAAACATAAAAAGTATTATTTCATACATCAAAGTAATATATTAAAAAGAATGTTCATATTAAATGTTAATATTTTTTATTTTAGTCAAAATGTCTAAAAAAACTCGAAAACGGAAATTAGGAGCCGAAGAAAAGGCTGTTTTTGAATGGGAGAAAGACAGGATTCTTCCAGAAAATCTACGAGAAGAAATGGAAACAATGTGGGAGGTAATTAATAGAAATATTTAAAATTATATTAAATATTTTATAAATAAATGCAAGTATTATGTTTTTAAATAAAATAATATTAATATTAAAACATATCTTTCAGATTCCGCAAATTTACCACTTTCTTCAACTTACCAAAGAAGCATTGAACATTTCACATCTTTCAATGTACGAGGTAGAACGAATGCTTCTAATGCCCAAAGCTTCGAAGCAATTGGCTCATATCATGACATGTTTATTAAGGTAATTTTTTTTATTAGAAATGAAAATATATTGTTCATCAAAAATATAACATGTTCAAAATATATATTATATGCGTTAATTTGCATGAAAATTTTAATCTCGTAGTTTTTTTTATGAAGTTAAAATACCTATTAAAAATATTATTTTTAGTTCACCTTCAACTACAAAAGCCAAATTGCATAGAGTGCCTCCAATGCCTTATGAGTTTTGGACTAATATTTTAACATACAAGTTGAAAAGCTGGTTTAAAATCTACCAAACAAAACGTCAAGATTCTGTTAAGGTATTATAAATTTTTACAAATTTCATTCTCAAATCTCTACGAATATTACATCTAAATATAACAGTTACCATGAAATTTTACAGGTTTTTGATACTCTTGGAATAGAGCCTGAGTTTTGGAAAGTTTTTCCAGACGTTACTGAAATTGAAGGAAAAGATTTCCAGGACTTTACTTTTAAACAAAGAGTTTGGTTACTAAAAACAGTATGTGATACTGGTATGGTAAGTATTTAAATCTAGTTAAATTTTAAATAAAATTTTTTAATTAATATTTAAATAATATCATTTTATAACAATAAGACTTTTTAATAATCAATTTTATATAGATGATTGATAATATTTTCGTTTAATTTTTTTGCTTTTTATCTTTTTGTTTTTTTCAATAAAAAGAAGCATAACTTTCTTATATTTAGCGTTTTAATATAAAATTAAAGAATATAATTTAATTAAATTTATGTAAGGTTTACGTCGAATTCTTATAAATTCGAATTAAACATTTAATTTTCGAATAATGGATAATAATATCTTAATATATTAAAAAAATTATACTTATGCAATTATCATTATGTTTTATAAATATAGCATTCGAGAAAAACTATTCAAGATGAATTAGCCAAGCAACCTTGGGAAAACCAATTCGAGACGATACTAGGGATCGATAGATATGGAGCTCGATATCTTTATTTTCCACAGTTTCTACACAATGATCTTAGAGTTTATAAACATTGCTTGGATAATAAGATATTATCAACGGTTAAGGTAAAATTCTAATTAAATTTTATAAACGTTTTAAAGTGTATATATATATATATGTAAGTTAAATTAATATCCTGTACAATTAATATTTTTTATTAAAGTCTTCAGTCAAAGAAGAGGTCAAAGTAAAAAAAGAGATAATACCAAAAGAGGAACCAAAACCTGTACCACGAATCACATCAAAAAAAAAGAGACGGAGATCACGATGGAGTGTTGGTTCTTTACCGCAAAAGAAGAGAGAGAAAAAGAAATCTGATCTCCCATCTGTTGATCAAAATATAATCGACTCCAATTCTAATTCCGTCGATACTCATTTTAGTAGTAGATCACGAAGCTCATCTAAAGCTTCAGAATCGAGTAGCTTTGCTAAGTCAAATAGTTATGACGCAAGTACTCCTACAGAAATTATCGAAAACTCAGCATTCATTACAAAATGTGAAAATAACTCAAACGAAGCGATAGACAATCCAAAAATACAGAACGAAGAACCCAACAAAAAAAAAGAGGTGAATTATATGTTAAAATCTTGCGTTTATTTACTCATTTATTCTACTTATTAATAAATTATAGCAAAGACAAAAGAGTGTTTATGAATTAAAAAAAAAGTAGCATTATTTCATTATATCTACTATTTACAAAAAATTAATTTAATTACAAATATTTTTTATTTAATAAAATTTTAATATATCTGTAAAAAACTGTTAAATATATAGGTATATTTTATTTAAATACTAGAAAGTCTTACCATATATATATTTAAATAAAGAGTAATATTACTTAAAATTAAATTGTTTTTGTTGCATTTAAAATAATGTCGAATACTTCTTTAATACATATTTGTATTAAATGACTTCGTTATTTTTTTTAAAGGAAGCGATAATCGCAGATGATTTAAATAAATCTTTAAAAATATTTCTAAAAAATGAAGATTCCCTTACTAAAGAAAATAGTTTTTCAACAATGGATGATTTATCAAAAAGTTCTAAAACAGATGATGAAAAACTTGAAGAAATGAGTTCTATGAATGCTTCAAAAAATAGTGAAAAATCTAACGATATAGATGTTTTGTTATTTTCGGGATTAACGAAAGATGTAAATATATCGAAATCTGATGATGAAAAATTGTCAGAAAGTAAAAAATGTGATACTTCAGCTGATAATGAATTTTTGAACGATGAATTAAGTTTAGATAAATGGATAAATACAAAAAAAGAACATACAAATGTCAGTCTTTCTAATTCTGATAATGATGAAATTGATGATTTTGCACTTAACAATTCCAGAACAAGACGTAGTGCTCGAATAAAGCATATTTCGGTAGTGAAATCTGAAGTCGAAGATGTAGAAAACTTATTAAGTGTATCCGAAACTCAGGAATTATCTTCTATTGATTTGAGAGATAGCTTATGCAGAGTTTCTTCACCTGAAATTGATGTACGTTTTTCAAAAATATAAAAAATAACAATATAATTTTAATTCTTACATGTTATTTACATAACTTTATCATTATAGGGAAATTTCTTCAATGGACATTTTAATAAGAATGAATGGAAAGTAGATGATTTTAATGAGCTAATAGAAGGTTTAAGTATTTCAAATTTTCAACTAGTTGCTGATAGCATAGATAGTCTTAATGATGTAATAGACTTGATATCGTCTGATAAAACAGTTCAAGGTTTTAATACTACAAAAGAAGTCAGTATTGTAATATTTAATAAATTGAACTTATAAAAGACAATTTATAATTGTTTTCATTAATTTATGTAAATTTTATTTCAGAGTTTTATAAGACCATTATGTGAAGAACAACTTTTAAAAAGAATGAAACTATTATCCGAGTCATTAGAGAAAGTTGAAAATATCTTAAAAGAATCTACAAAAAAAGCACGAAATAAATTACAAAGAGAATGGAATAATTTTGAAAATGGGTAATTATCTAATGCAAATAAATTTTTAATAAAAAATATTTTTTCATTATTTTCAATAGACTACACTGAAGTTTTGGTTTTCTATTTTAAAAGGTATTATTTTTAATCAAATCAGGTTTCTTCATTTAAAAAATTTATAAATACAATATTCATCATATTACAGTTTTATATGACTTTTAATGGTATTATTTTAGTTTATGACATTATTATTATATGCAAGTAAAATAATATAAACTTTATATAACTATACCTGAGTTTTTTTAATAATTTTATACAGTGTAGTTTATACAACTGCCATTAAATAGAATAAGTTTAGAGAATATGTGGTTCTCCTTCCATTATCATATTAACCATATTGATTATAATTAACTAATTTCTATTTTGTTTTTATTATATTACTTAATTTGTTATCTTTACTCTCGGAAAGGATATGGACAAAATATTATAACTATTTGAATTTTATACTTTAATTTTTTAATTTTTTTAATCATTTATCATATACAGAAACACGAAAAATTCATTGATTACCATTAAAATTGGTTTTTATAAATGATAATAAATCCATCTTAAAGATCGTGAATGAATGTCAAATCTACGAAATTGTACATTTCTGTTTCTGTATATTTGTCTGTATCCTTTAAACGCTGATCCTACAACCCGTCAAAACCACAGTCCTCTTTTATCGTCTCTTGCAGGCACGGGTACGAAATTGCTTTTTATTACGATGATGTATACATATATACATATATGAACATATTTGTATATATATATAAATATCATCAAACATAATAGTCTTACACATAAAACATGATCAATCAATGATTATATATACGTACACACACACACATATATATATATATATATATATATATTGTTCAATTCTTCAGAGTAAAATACATACGCAAAAAATTATTTAGTTAAATCGTGAAATTTTTAAGATATAATAAAAAATACTGTCGTAATTTTAACTATATTAAATATAATGATGTAACTGCGTTTACATTGAAATACTAAAACATAATAATGAGGCAATTAATTTTATAAGTGAATATAAACGGGAATTTTAAAATATAACCGTAAAATTTGAATGCTCAATTATTTTATAAATATTTTCGTACTTGTTATGAAAGTGTATTTTTAATAAATATAAAATTCACTTTTGTTTAATATGAAAGATGAAAAAATTATATTTTAAAAAATAAATTTAATTTTTATAAATGTAAAGTAGCGCGATTCAACTTCTAAATTTAAAGTTAGACTTAAATTTTGAAATTAATCGGATTACGTTAAAATAAATAAATTTTCTTCAAAATATATATAACTTTGTAAATGTTAAAAATTTCTTGTGAAATTCCTTGTAGAGTTTTGTACTTTACAAAAATACGACTGAAGATAGACATGTTAAAAATATAAAACGAAACCTGTGTCTGCATTATCGTAATCATAATACGAACTGTCGTCACCATAAGCGGCACGAGACGAATCACTCTATGAATTCCAGAAAATTAAAATTGTAAATAAAAAATTACAGACAATTAAATTAAAATATTTATATTAAATATAAGTAATTTCAATTGATATCGGTTTAAATGAATAATACTTTCATTTCTTTGAAAATTTATTTAGAAGAAAAAATGGATCCTTGAAACCATGAATATTTATCATAAATCTAAAAAATATTTTATTTTATTAAACATAATTAATTGTTAATAATTAAATTAAATTATTCGTGATCAAGAACTATTATTATATACCAAATTAAACTTATAAAAAATATTTAAAAATATAATTTATTCAAAAGTTTAATAGAGTTAAAAACTATAATAAGCTGATTGTTTTATTTCAGTAACATTTTCATTTTAATTAACAACTATGATTTGTTTCATTTTAAACATTTGTTTTAAATAATTTATCATTTATTCCGCTAAAAGTCTAATAGATAAATAAAAATATTTTACGTATACTTTTTATTTGATATTTTAAAGTATTTCCTAGAGTCAAATTTTTCTTTTTATTGATGGAATTCAAAGAGTACCCTGGTGGAAATTATGTTTATATTATTCTGTTAAGCAACTGTCTACAACTGTAAAAAGAATATATAGAATTATCAAAATATGTAAGAGAATAAGATTATTTATAAAGTTATTGATTCATCGATAACTTTCAAAAAATTTAAAACTAATATAACTTGAAATATTAAAATACAGAACTTTGAAATTAAAATAAAATGCAAAGGAGGATATCGACGATGTATGTAGTTTTCATGATAAATTTTGTAACTCAATTCGACATTCAAATAGTAAAAAGCTTTTGATTATTCACGGGTTTATAACACGAAAAAAATGTTTTATTAAAATTGACAGAAACAACGATCGCGTAATCTTCTGTCTAATTAAAATCTCGATGCACTCGTAATTCTTCGAAATTTTATTTTGGAAAACTTAAACGTTCAGTTTTGATTATCCTCCATAAAATTTTGCATTGGTTGGTCACTCGCGATTCTCTTACATAACCGTTCGCTTCGATTTACAGTGTGTCTATAGACAACTTTCAGAATATTACACATAAGCAATATCCGCCGGGGTAACTGTGCGTTTTATACATGTGTTGTAGCGTGGCGGACGAGGATGAAGACACGGAGGACGGCTCTAACCGTTGGCTCGTCGGCTCGCAGGGATGGCCACTCCATGTCCTCGGGGCGGATCGTCCATCGACGTTACCGCATTCTGCCCTATCCCCAGCTTGCTCTCGAGAGTCTGGCGCAGAAGAGGTCGCGAGAGCTTCACCTGCAGATATTACTGAAGCGTCGGCCTCGGCTAGTTGCGGGCTACGGAACCGAGTCCAGTCGAAAAAAGAACCCAGCTGCACCGGCCAAGAAGACCGGAAAGACGTCGACGAGGCCGTTGCGAGGAACGGTAAGGAAAAGAAGGAAGGCAAGGAAAGTAAAGAAAGGGCGGAAAAGAAGGAAAGGAAGGAAGCCGGAGAAGAAGGAAGCGAAGAGGAAAAAGATGGCGGTGACGCCGAGGCCGACATCGACGGTCCAGACGACGACGTCGATGGTAGCATCGATGAAAGCGGTGAAGACGGTAGGAGTTATAGGAATAGTTTGCAAACTATAAAACTCTATTATTCAAATTTATAAATCACTAATTTTGAAATACTAACACCGTTTTGTATTTTTACAATTTGAATATGTTTCTAGTTCATTTTTTGATATTTCAATTATCTTTAGTTTTAAGAATGCGCTTTTAAATTATAATTGCTTCGCTTATCAAAATATTCTTATAAAGTAATATAACGTCTATTTTAAAAAATTTATTTCTAATATTATTTAGCAAACTACTCTTTTACCCAAAAAGAAAAATTACGAATTTTATTCTTAGAAATATTATCGAATTCACGATTATATTATAAGCTTGAAAATTGGGCTATAAATTAATAATTCATATAGTATATAACGAAACAAAATCATTACAGGTATTTGCAAAAAATGTATTTCATTTTTCAGGCATTTAAAAGTAATGAAATTTAATTTTATTATCGCGTATGATATAAAATCTTTTTTTGATTAATCGAAAAAAAAAATTTGAAAACACTGGCACAATTGTATGTTTGAATAATGGTGTCCAGCTTTAGTACTATGTGATTGTTACCATTGAAAATAAATAAATTTTGTTATCGGAATTATTTCTTTCGTGCTTTAAGTTGTATATGTATATGCATCAGAGCGGTGTAAGACAACGTTGACTTACAATTACCGAAAAACTTACGTTTTTCCTTCAACAAAAAAAATAGAACCCGAGCAAACCACAAGGGTCCTGCGAGCCCGAGGTGTCTCGTCCTACACTGAGCAATTGTTCTCTGACGAAGAAAGCGAAGAGGATAAGTTGGACAGGTGGACCGACATTGAGGCAATCTACGCGACTCCCAGCGCACAGATCAGTACATCCACTCCTGACACTCCTACGAAGAGCAGGGACTCATGCAACGATTCGGAAAAGGAGGACTCAGACCAAGATTGGATTTTACCTAGCTCTCGCAAAAGGAAAAGTAAACGTCCGTGTGAGTATATGTTTGCGTACTCGACTGAATATTGTGCAATCGCGTCGCATATTCGTATTTCGTTCGATTAATTGAATTTCAACGTATTATTTGAGAGTAAAGGATTATTTTGTTGATTAATTTTTTCTTTTTTAACAGCGGCAAGTCGACGATTAAAATCATTCCAATATAAGCTTCAAAATATCAAGGTTGATCAGGATAACAAAATCAACGATGATCAGCATCAACAAACATTACTTACCACAGATACCAAAGTGTTACCACCCCAAACTGCCCAAAAAATATCTGGCAACGTTAAATTGTCGACCAAATCGCCCACCAAATCGCCCACCAAATCGCCCACCAAATCACCCACCAAATCACCGACCAAATCATCCACCAAATCGCTTCATAAATTCGCTTCTAGTAAAGTAAGAAACAATTCTCTAATACCAGTAGCGATCACAAGTGTTTCCGCATCTTCGTCAGTGCCTTTAGATCCCATTAAGATCGAACCACAAGACACCAATCTACATTCAGTGTTAGATATCAAAGATGAGGGTCCAGTCTATGATTCCTCATCTACAAATCAAAATATTAGTTGTGTTCAACCAAATTACGTTGTTGTAACTACAGGACATGCGCCCGTTACCAATTATTATGTTATGCAGCAGAATTCTCCCACCACAGCCGTTGTGCAGCAAAGTCAGTTCATTCAACCAACTGCTTTCGTATCTCAAATGGTACCTCAGGTAATATTTTCTTAGTTAGATCGGAAAGGTATTTAGTAATTTATGTGTATGAATATATGTATTGTTAAAAAAAATAATTCTCGTTATCTGAAATTACGAGGTGATCAACCGACAAATTAAAAATATTGCATTATAAAAATAAAAAAATTAACATTTCTTGTGTGTATTTTACTATGACTATATCAATAATAATAAGAATACTAGAATAAGAAAAATAATTTTTTGTGTATTAGAATTAAAGTTAAAATATATCGATAAAATTATAAAAAAAATTTTAAATAAATGTTATTCGTACACAATGATTTCAAATATACATGACAACTATTGTAATCGTTCTTTAATCTTATGAAAAATATTTTAAAGTTTAATTTTAAGGAAACAAGGTAGCCATCTTTATCAAAATAAATAATTAGTTTATAGCTGTATTATAAAAAAAATCAAAATATATCCTTTCACTTTAATGTTGTTCCAACAAAATGATATATTGGAAAAACATTCAAAACTTGAGTATATATACATACATATGCACATAGTGAAATCTAAAAGTAAAAAACGAGAGAAATTTATGGAACTAGTGTTTAAAATTGCAATTTTTTATTAAAAATATAACATCATAAGAAGGTACAAATGAAAATAAGAAATTTTTAGGAAAACGCATTTTAAAATCTGCACGTTATTTTGAACGTAAAAATAATAAATTTAAGGATTCCTATTTAATTTTTCGTTATTATACTCTATAAATAAAAAGAATATCAGATTTTTCGATCACGTAGTCCCTTTCGCAAAAAAAATAAATAACCAATTACTTAATTATCGACATAAAGATTATAATTATCTTTATCTTCTTACAGAATCAAGTACAAGCAATCCAGCAAGTACAGACCGTCTCAGCTCAAGGTTACTACGTACATCAAAACACAGGCCACAACTACATCGTGCAAAACCCCTCGGGCCTAATAACAGCCGCACCCCGACAAGCTTTCATAGCTTCCGGTACCCCCCAGGTCGTCTACCATTCACAGCCTCAACAACAGCAACACCAACAGCAGCAAGTCGTTCAGGCGGCACCGAGTTACGTACAATACGTAGCGACGCCACAGCAGTCACCTCAACAGAATCAACAGCAGACTTCGACGTCTCAGCCGCGCATAATCAACACCACGACTCTCTCGCCACCTCGACAAATAGCTTACGGAATAAGAGGTCCGGTCGGACCTCAGAACGGTAACAGGATGCCTTTACCTGCCAGGCAGCAGAACTTTCCGCATCCTAACGGTGCCGTGATAAGGAGCACTCCACTTACGCCAAACGTACTGAGGCCTGGACAAAGAGTCGGACAGCCGAGATTCATTGCGCCGAGACGACAGGTAATTTATCTTTGTTGACCTTACAGTAATTATGGTTTTGTTCGATATTTTATTAGATTATTTATTAGATATTTTATTAGTCGTTGCGTTTGCTAGTTCCTTCGATATTTTTTCCTTTTCTAACTATTAAACGATCAAATATCTAATCCAAGCGATAACAATTTATTAATTTTGGGAGGCTGAGTCGCTTTCGTTAATGCATACAATCGTGGATTTTGCAAAAATTATTTTATACAATTATTTACATTTCCATTAATTTTTCGTATAGACATATATATCACTGCTGCAGATCGAGTAATCGAACCTCGATGCCATCTTCAATTTTGCTTATCATGATTCTTTTCAAAAAATTTGCAAATGATATCTGGATTATTCACCAAAAGTTAATTCAAGATAATAAATGTAATAAACATCGATGGTAAGAGAAATTAATATAATGACGATACGCATACCTTTGCAATCGGATAAATATATCTGACTTTAACGAACATAACTACTCGAAATTGTACAACATAACTACTTTTCAAAATTCTTCATATTTTCGAATTCGATAATATAACTAACAATTCTAATATCATATAATATTCTTTTATAATGTTGTAAAACAACATTTTTTAAATAAAAATTAAATGTTATCGGATAGCGCAGAAATATCGATTAAAGTTTACAAATATCGATATAAAAATTACAAGAACAATTTAAAATAAATATGACGTACGAATAATATCCATTTACTTAAAATGGATCCAATAATTTTTAGTATTGGGTATTAAAAAATATTTTTAACACGTTCGCGGTTATTAAAATTAATATCAAAAGAAAAGTTCTTGATATTTTTATTATATTAATTTACTTTAAAAATTTGATACATTTTAAAAACGTAGAAACACGCGTTTCAGATCGCTCCTAGACTGCCGAATCCGAACAACAAACCAGCACCGGCAAACTCCGAAAAACTAAAGGATGCAAAAACCACCTCGTTGATAGTTTTGAGCGACAGCGACGACGAGATCGAGATGATAATCACTGAAAAAAGCAAAAACGGCAGTGCGACTATAAGCAAAGACAAAGCTACCGAGCAACCACCAAAGATCAAGAACGCGTTACCCCCGGAGTTGATGCAGCGTATGAGCGAAGGCGGTATTTCCATTAGCCCTATAAAACCAGCGCAGCCAACCACTTCTCAAAATACGCAGCTCGTTGTCGTCGTCAACGAAACGGGCAGTCATTATGCTCTTGCGTTGCCCAACGGCAGTAAGCTCATACTTACGCCTGAACAAGTTGCTCAAATTCGTGCTTCCAATGGGGGTAAACTAGTGTTGTGAAATAATCGGGGTAGCCAACCCGTCTTTTGGTCATATTTAATATTTGATTGATGAAACGAGATGAGATACTGGTGCTTTAAAATTAGAACTTGACTGGGACTGCTATACGTACTGAATAGCTCACGTTTTAATTTTCGTTCAGTTTACTAATGAAAACAGACGCATTTTATCTATTTAGTTAATGATTTTCCAATCTTGAGTTAAAAAATTTGCTAATGATATTTCTATCAAAATGTTATTAAATATAAATAGTTTAATAATGTATGTTGCATTCTTGCGGTAAACTTTAATATTATAAATATATGTTTAAGATATATTAATACAAAATACAAAAATTTCTAATTTATAATATCGGTCACTGTAATTAAAAATTGTTTTATTTCGAACGATTTTTTAATTTTTGTCATCGATAGAAATCAAACGTTAAAAATACAGTATTTGAATTGATAAAATCATTCTTTAATTATAGATATTTTTAGAACTAAACAGTATTTTACATAAATTAATTTTATTATATATATATTTACTATAAACAATAGAAAATTGCGCTAATTTGTGCCTTGAATATCAATATGTTAACATATATCAAAAGTGAGAATATTTAATTCATATAGAACATTACGTAAAATTACATGTCAAATTATACATATGATAATTAATTAATATTACAACGATAAGAAAATAAAATTTTGAACCTTTTTTATTATTATTCGATTGGAAAAATTTTCATCATAAAATTATTGACTCTATTCTTATGATTTTTCAAGTGTTATGAACACAGTTTTCATTATATATATAAAATTTTGAAAAGAAAAATATTTATTACTCTGTGTTTTAAATGCGTCTGATTAATTATACTGATTAGCTGTACGAGCAATAAACGTTGCATTTTAAATACGAGTAAATAATATTTAAATAATCTACGGCTTGATTATTATTTTTAAATTAAAAAAATTTAATAGAAGCTCTTTGTGATACAAAAATTAAAATTTAATTTAAAAATTTTTAAGTTATAATACGTATTTTACATATACACAGCTTTACTTTATATAAAATACTTACGTGTAAATATTACAAATATAAAAATACATCTAACTTCTTACTGTTTCAAAACATGCATTGCTGCTAATGGTCATATAATTAAATTATAAAATTTTGTAAAAATTGATAAAAATACTTTAATACATATAGTTTCATTGAAAATAATTACTATTTATACTTATCTAAAATTTTTATCACGATTGTTAGATAAATATATTTTACGAAATACAAATTTAAATAAAAATTTTAAATATATGAAAGTATTATTACAAGTATTTTCATTCAAATTTGACAAAAAAAATATTTTTTATACTTTGGCAAAAGTTATATTTCTAAGTATGAATTTTGTTTTAGGTAAACAAATAATTAATTATTATTTTAATTCTTTAAGCAATTTCACTATTAAAAAATACTTTCTGTACTTACATTATCTGATTTTATACTATTTCAAAAATTTCAATAAACGTATTGTAAATACAATATAAAAAAATGTAAACTTATCTTATAAATTAGGTTATCACGACCAAATCTTTTTATTAAATACACTTTCCGATGATCACTTTTATATACGAATACTACTATTGTCAATACAAATGCATAATATTTTACATAATTTGTAAAAATTAATTAATTTACTATGATGTCCTTCACGAAATGTAGAACAAAACATAGTATTAATAATTTAAAAATGTGTGAATATATCAACTAATTTGATTTATTATTTTTTTTGTATGTAAGTAACTTAATATTAATGTTAAAAAATTTGTTATATTTTCTTTTAAATGTCATTATCCAAAATTGTAATCGTCAACGATTCAATCTTTATTTTTAAAGTACATAAAAAAATTAATTAGTTATCTATAAAATCACGTAAGATTACGTGAATATTTGTATTTGTAGTTTGATTATATTTCTAAATGAACCAGATTTAATATTAATTTTTAGTGCTATTATTTTCCCTATCCATTCCAATACACAATAAATTTATTAATATTTCCAATTATTGTTATTCCTGAATTTTTTAATTACAATTTATAACTTCTAATTGTATTCAAAGTCATTATTGTTGTTGTAATAATTATATGAATTTTTTATTGTAAAAAAAGATTTTTTAACCATGGATATCAAATTTTAATTTATTATATAAATAAATACAATGAAATTATAAGAATTCGTTAATATTTTAATTTATTGATAAACTTTTTAATATTTTAACAAGTTAAAAAAATTAATATATATTTACATATTTCTGTAATAAATTAAAAAATGTAATATGTAAGGACTATGACTTATACGATAAAAGTTTATAAAAAATCACAGCATTAATTGAGTTTTCATGTGTACGATGATTCATAAAACTAATTATTAAATAATTAATATTCTCGTAAATTTATATAGGAATGTCATTTGAAAAAGTTAACTGTCTACGTATTAAAAAGCAAGGAGGTAGTAAGTAATGCACTTTTTTTAAAATTTAAATCGAATAAATTAAATTTTCTTCACTTTCTTAGTGAGAATATCGTTGTCAATTGTCATAAATTTCTTCAAGCGTGTCCCATTATATGGAGTATTACTACCTGGTGGGTGCAGTCTCATCTGAAACAACATAATGTTTATTAAAAGCCTGTTAAATAATTATCTTTTTCTACAATTTAACTCTTAACTATAAATTTTTTATTTCTATTTAAGCAATAACATTTTTAAAAGTGTGATAAATAACTGGAGCAATAAAGTAATTTAATTGTTTTTAAAAAAATATAAAAATAAAAAACAATCCAACACTTATATTTCTGAAAAAAACAATATTTAATTTCATATTCAAAAAATTTACATATAAATAAATTTCAACGTTTTGCTACTTTTAATAGCAATTAAATAAATACATTATATAATTTAAGAATTAAGAACTAATTGATGCAAATATTATACATTTTTTTAATTGAAGCAGAAATAAAAATAAAAGTAGTATATGTAAATTAAATAAAACTATTATAATTTAAAATATTTCTTTCTTTTATTGTACGTTTAAAGATATTTTATGCACTCTCAATATTTATGTATTCAAAGTAAACTTTTTCAAAATTACATACCCATTTTTTGTTGATATGCTGTTGTATGATTTCTTAGGAAAAAGTATCATTGAATTTTATTCAAGGAAAATCTACTTATAAAAAATATAAAAGAACGAGAAAGAAACTACTGATATATATAATAGTATATATAGTATGTACATTGATGTAATAAAGTATAAAATAGTATACGTATAAAAATTTTTGAAGAATAAGTTTGTCCGTGTAATAAAAGTAAAAAATTAGAAAATTTTCATAATTATTAGAAATAAATTTACTATAACGGTTACTACTATTTTCAGTTAAAGTTTGTGTTGCTACGTTTTGTAGTGTAATACATGTATAAGATTATAACGTCTATGATTAAATATTATTGTATTAGAATTATTAATCGTTAAAAGATTAATTGAGCCTGAAAAAGCACAAGTTATCTTCTGTAAATATTACAGTTGCTATGTTAGTATTGTTATTAAAGGAAATTTATAATAAGATGAATATAATGAAATTAAAAAAAGCATGAAATGCGATAATGTCGAAAAAATTTCATTTTTATTGTTTCAATCGTAAAATACTTTTACAAAGAACTTATTGTTATTAATGTAAATAAAAGTAATATATATAATTTGCAATGACGAGAATCTAAAATAAAGAATTGCAGTCTTTAATTGTTGGACTTTATGGTAAAATCACTATGATAGAATACTTTTATAACTTATTACCTATAGTCATAAAATTAAACATTATCAGTTCAATTTTATTTTTGACTGTAAATGAAATCAATTAATTCACGTATACTTTAATTTTAAAATATTAAATTTAACTATACATAAAAAGCGTCTTTTGTCGACTTTCTTAAATGAACTAAATAATATAATAAAAACAAATTCAACTACATAAACTGATTATATTAATATATTTACTAACATTTTCCGAGTGCTTCGAATTTAATAATTTGAATAATATTTTTTTTTAAAAAATGATTTTAATAAACAATATATTTTTAATATCTTTACACAAATTTTGTAATTGACGTAATTATAAACTCATATTACGTAATGAATTTATAAAAATCTGAAAAAAGGATATTTAGGTTCTCGTCATTAGTACAGTTTGTGTACACAATGAACTATATTAAAATTTTAAAAACATTTATATAAAATATATAAACCAGTTGTCCATAATTTTTTTCGTAAAGGAAATAGTTGGTTTTGAAGTTATATATATAAAATGTGCTTATTTGTATATTAACTAGAAAAAAATTGGCTTTTTAACATATTTGATATTTTTGGCAGAAAAATAAGTTTTAGATATAAAACAATCATTATTTTAATTAGTATTAAGAAATTATACTATAACACTATGTAAAAATATAGATTTAATGATATAACGAACAATACGAATTTCAAACCAACGACTATTCACGTTTCTTTAACCATATCTACGTTTTATGTAGCATTTTTTTTATATTACTTTTTATAAGTGTTTATGAAATAATATACAAAATCGTGCGCATGTGCTTTCATGGATTGTATTCGTATTTTAAATAAAAGGAATGGGGATGTCTGGCAGCTGCTTCGTTTAGTCTATTTGTCAGTGTATTCGTTGTCAACCGGCAATTGCTGATCGCTTTCCATGTTCCTCAGTCGCTTCTGCAATTAAGAGAAAAAAAAACAATGCCAACACCCTACTCGCAATTTTGGAATTAATTCATCAAGACAAGACTCTAAATTTATTTATTTGTTTAGAATATCCTTCGTAGGAACACGCGCACGTATACATTAAAGATTCCGTTGGAAATAACAAGTCATTCAAATATATGATATTGTGACACATAAATAAACCTTATAGATACTTAATTTTTATAAAATTATACCTGATATTACTTGTAATGATAATGTACAAGATATTTATGTGTAACAAAATAGAGAAATTATCTTAGCATTTTAATATCATTGATATGAAAAAAGATAAAATAAATCGGGTATTTTTTGCTTTTAATTAATGAATAATGTAAATACCTTTACAAAAAATTCTAATTGCATTAAAAATATCTGTATTAAAATAGTCTTATCTTAATTAAATTATATAAGGTTTTAGGAAGGCGTTAATGATTTGTGTTAAAAAGGCGAGTGTGGGAAAAATTTTCACTTGATCCAATACCAATATTTTGTATTTCTATTTATATAAGTTTATATCTATTTCTAAATTTAATATTTTATCTAAGATAACGTTAAAAAATTTTAATACACTTAAGATGTAATTGAAATAATTATTTTGCAAGAATATGAGAATTTTTATACTTATTCATGTTTTACAAACTAAAAATTATATATTTTTGATAATGATTAAAATAAATTTAGGCGTGTAAATATTGAACATAATATTATATATGTATACATATAAGTATGTGCATATATATATATATATCTAATACATAATTCATACCTATATTAATAAACAAAAAATAATTTTTTTTACAAATTTTGTTAAAATTAATGCAATTCATACAAATTTATTAAATATCTTAGTTTTGATTGTAAAATGCAAAGTTAAGAAGCACTTTTTTAGTTTAAAAAGCTTTTAATTAAGTACTTGTTAATATATTATCTATGGAAAGTGTATAAATGTTAAAATATATATTGCTATATGCATACTTTTATAGAAATTATTTTTAATTATCTTCGATGAATTTTTCGTAGGATCATTAACTAATTTAATTATTTTAAGTTTTTATAGATCTTTTATGTGGCGAGGATCTTATATATAACCAATTTAATGCATAAATGAAATTTATACTACTGAGTAATTGAAAATTTATGCATATTCTTCATTCAAATTAAACGAATAAATATTATGTAATTTAAAAATTCTTTTAAAAATTAGAGCCTATTAATTTTATTTTTGTTCTTCTCAAACAACAAAAATATTACTATCCTAAAATATAATACTCTAATTATTAAATACTGTAATTATTATAGAGCAAAACAATATATTTTGAAGAATACATTTTTTAATATTATTTGACGACTTATGAAAGTTCATTTATTTATATTAAAAACTTTTATTATTTCAAATAAAAGTACTAAACTTTAATAAATGTGGATATTACAATAAAAACTTTTCCGTATAATATGCGATATATAAAATTGTAAATTTTTTTCTCAATGTAAAACTAATTGATGGGTCATGGTTGTACTTAAAAGTACAATTAGCTAGAATATCCGAGGAAATCTAATTTAAAAGATACTGCGGAATAGTAAAAAGAAATCAAAAAATTCTCACCATGATTCTGTATTTTTCTTTACATGCGTATTCGCTCTCATCGACGTCATTGTAGCAATCGCTCTTGTAACCCTCGGGAATGGGTCCACCCTCGAATTGGCAGAGCCGTGAAAGAGGTTTAGCCTTGACGATCATCTTGTCGAAACCAGTCGGCTTGTGTACCGGACAGTAAAATACATCCGGTGTGTTTTTATCGTAAACAATACTCTTGCGAAGTATATCACCCGCATCTACTGTTATCAGCAGCACCTGCTTGAATTATGGTTTATTTATTTTCTAGTATACTTACTTTCTCAATGGAATTTTTTTTCAGCTTATAATACGTGACTCGTTAAACATGGAAATACAATCGTAACACACACGCATGTAACCAGTATCTCCGACGGTATATAATAAATAAAAAGATTCATCAAAATTATCATTTATTGTACTAAAAATAGATTTAATTTATTTTTGTTATAATTGAGTAATTTTGTAATAATTTAATTAATTAATAAAATATCGATAATCTTTATTTTTCTATATCTTTATGTAATTTTTCTTTTTTTATTTGATAATATTTATTATAATATTAAAATAAGAAAAAAAACATGTTCTTATTTTTTTTAATTTTATACAAAAAGGCTTTTTTTTTAAAAATTTAAAATATCGTTAAACCAAAGATAGCTTTACTACTTTTATTTTTGAAAAATAAAAATCTATTACAATAAAGTAATAGCTGCATCGTTGTTAAAAGAAATAGTCAAATTTCGTCCTTAATGAA
The DNA here is from genome assembly GCA_018907195.1 of Dolichoris vasculosae. Classification (NCBI taxonomy): domain Eukaryota; kingdom Metazoa; phylum Arthropoda; class Insecta; order Hymenoptera; family Agaonidae; genus Dolichoris; species Dolichoris vasculosae. Next base: position 7,045,201 of record JACCHY010000003.1, read on the forward strand.
AAAAACTAAACAATGTCTGTTAAAGTTAAAATTGGTTTCATTTTATAGAGGTCGATAAACTCATTTAAATTATTACAAAATAAAAAATAATAAAGTTCAATTTATGTCTTTAAATTCTGTTTAAGCAATTAAAGTATATATGGCAGTTAAAAATCATTCCACCTATTTATGTTGTCACGTGCTTTTACTCTATTAACTTTTAGCGATTTTTAATTTTTTTCTTTATTAGTTAACAAGAATTGTCATAGATTATTTTATGTTCTCATAGAATGTAGTATGAAGTCAAAAATTTTACCACTTTACGTAGAAAATAATTACAACTATAGAATAGCTCTAAGTATAGAAACAATTTATTACCGACACTAGTATGTACAACATATCCTAAGTGATTTAATTATAACTTAGATACATTTATTATCCATATTCAAAGTAGTTATATAAATAAAAGATTTTCTTTAATGATAAGAATTACCCTCTTTGTTTTCCATTATAAATGCGTATAAAGATGCACGTTAAAAAGTATGAAATTGAAGAATCGATACTGTAAAATTTAGAAATCGAATAGGACACTTAAAATTCTACATTCAACTATAAAAATCAGACTTTAAACAAGTAACCGTATTGCATAATTCATCGACATGAACTAACCATAATAGCACGAATTCGCAATAAGTAGCTCCATTACATCTCGTATAGACGCTTTCGAGCTAAATGTACGCAACAAAGCGCACGCATATAACTTTCGATTCGATAAAATTCTCAATAAATTTAAAAGATCTTCCTCGCATCTGTTAACGATGCGTAATACCACAGCCCGTATTTTAATTAACTACACGAATACGTTGTAATGCTAAAACACCGCTTTTACCCGCGTAAACACTACGGTATCTTTGCGCAATCCTAACTGAGTATTCTTAATTGCGCAAAATTTACTTTCTAGGTTGACCCGCTCGTGTCTCGTTTTATGATTCGTTCAACATACGTGTTGTACGAAAACACAAGGGATTTGGTAGCTTGTACGAGCCTTTCTTTTGTTACAGTTTGAAGAACAATAACAACAACAATAATTATTATTAACAAACTTAAGCGGAGGTAGTCACGCAGATAATTTTTTTAATATCATCGTACTATTATTACGCTTGAATTTTAGATTGAAATTATTCAAAATAGTTTTACGTAATTATCTTTAAGCGTAATTCAATTTCTTAAAATATTTATGTAGTATATTATTATATATTTTTAGTATTCAATTTTTGTTTTAACACTTATACTTTGCTATTTCAAATTATTTTATGAATTTAAAAAAAAAAAAAATATGGTTTACAGAAATATATTAAATATTTATGATAATTACATAGTTTTAAAATCTGTCCAACGATTAATGACATTTTAATTTTTAAAAATGTTATAAACGTTAATATAAAATAATTAAAATACAATAAATATTTGAAATGAATTGTAATTACTCTAAAAATATAAATTTGAAAAAACTCACTGTAAACATAAAAAAGTAATATAAAATATTCTAAATATTTTATAAAAATTAAATCAATTCTTATTAAAATAAAAAAATTATTTCTTTTAAATTTCCTATTCTTCTATAATATCTAGTTTATGTTCATTATATTTTAGTTAAATCAAATATTTTCATAAAACTTAATTATTTGTAAGAATAAAGTATATAATAACAAACTACTATTTTTGTAGAATAAGATCATTATTTTGTTTACCAATTATATTTTAAATTAAATTAAATTAGAAATAAGTGTAGATTGTAAAAAAATTAAAAAATAAAATCTAATAACTTACGGCAAGGACGACTCCCAAGCTAATAAAATAATAGTCTCCTGTAACAAACAAGCAAAAAACCATTTGTATGAATATTGGAGCAAATGAAAAAGAATACTAATGGCTAAAATGAATAAAAGAAAAGGGTGTCGTATAAAAGAGATACACAAGATTACATTCGTCTTTTATTACACGTAAATGATAGTGGTTATATGTACCATCGTTAAACTTAATTTCGCTAAGCGGAAAAATCAATCGAAGGTACATTATATTGTTTAAAGCAGTAAACATAATTAAGACTACAAAGTCATATATTATGTTTTAACATGAATCGTTAAAGGCATAAAATGCAGGTGTGGCAATCATTTAACCCATTTACTACGTGATAAGAAATTTTTTGCTAATGCAGTATTTAGTACTTTTTTACGATTTTTCTACGACTTTAAGAATAGAGTATAAGCACCATTTAAAAAATAAAATATCTAATAAAATTAATATTTTTGTAAATATCATATAAAAGAATAATTTGAATAAATAAAGTACAATACTGCAGGTAAAGCTTATATGCGATTTTAGTATATTTTAATATCAATAATCATTTATAAGAATCATCATTATTATCGGCTAATTAAGTGTATTAGGTAGCTAAGTATATTTAAGTAATATAATTACATAATAATTTTAATCTGGATAATATAGTTGTGCACATTTAAAGAATTTACTTTTTAAAGAGTGATATATTTTTATTTCATAAATTGTTTTATTCATTCCTATTAAACAGTTTTTATAAATTTCCTTAATATATTTTGATGTTTCTAAATAATTAATTATTAATACTTTTTTAAAAATTAATATCAAACTGAAAATATTTTGTAATAAATAGTATAAAATGATCATCATAAAATTATTTGTTGTCTTCATTCTGTGGTATATAATAAATCTCATAATATTTTTTCATTTTATCAGTGTATTATAACCAATATTATTATAATTTAATATATTTTTTTCTAAATTGCATGAAATAAAAAATTTTAATTCTTAATATTCATTTAATTTAAATACATGTGTTGCATTTAAATTTTTAGAATCAAACAATTTTTATATTTATATTATGAAAGAGTTAAATTATTTTAATAAAATTTTGAATAATAACTAAATATAATTTTATACGAGCTATTTAATTAAAATAAAACGTCTGTAGAAAATAAAAAATATTAGATGATTATTAAACTGATTTTAATATATAATATTAGCGACTTAAAACATGTCTATTATATATTCAAATTACAAATTACTCCCTATTCATGGAACTTATTGCAATATTTAGGCGTGTATATATATATATATATATATATATATATATATATAATGTATAAATACATTGTATTGACAAATTATTATATTTATTAATTCAAAAACTGTTTTTAATTAATGTCATATAGTAATTTCTAAGCAATGCTTATGCTAACATAAAATAACTTTGATGAATCAATAATTAATAAATGAAATGTGAAGGATACACATAAATAAAAGCCATTATATTAGTAATGAATTCTAGTGAATGGAAACTAGATCAGTGGAGCGTAATATATATTTAATAAAGTCATAATTATCCTGCAAACATTTACTTTTTCTTATGTAAAACTGTTTATCTTTATTCATTAGACTATTTTCTAATGAATATGTATTTATTTATTACATGTTAATATTACAATAAAATATTCAATAAATAAAAACTGTTTTTAAAAATCTTTGGAAAATATTTTATAGTATATTTATAATTTTTAAAATCAATTAAATAAATCTTGAAATAAATAATTCTGAAAATTAAATATTAAATCTTTAACTTTTAAAAATTAAATATTGCCTCTATATTATGACCAATAATTATAATTTATTGTACAAAAAAAAAATGTAAAAAATAAACTATACCATGATATAGATAAATTAAAAATATAAAGTAAGTGATTATGACCTTTTACTTTTATGCCTTTTATTAATTTAACTTAAACAAAACATTATCCATAAATATAAATAAGATGCAATGTATTATATTATTGTAATAATTAAATGTTTCTTAATTTATTATCATAATTTAAATCTGATATTATTTAAACTAGAGTTTTATATATTTATTAAAAACTTTTTATAGTTTCTTTATTCTATTCGACAAATGTAATATGTAAAAAATATTAAAAAATCTGATTTATTCATTCAAACTCTATCATGTGAATATTTGTAAAGGTACAAACTATCGTTTGTTCATAAATTAACATACTTTTAAATTTAATCTTGATTATTCAAATATTTATTTGAATTGTTTACCAAATACGAACGATATAAAATTTATTATTGGAAAAGTGAAATACACCACCGAACAACGTGCTAGTATAATATATACACGGAAATTCCAATACGATAACCATCTCCGTGATATTTAAAAAAATATCATGTCCAAAATATTGAAAATTTATTCAGTTTTCTCATAAGCTTATAGTGTATTTTACATCTTTTAAATTCTAAATAAAATTTAAAAAAATCATATATTTATAGTACAACGACAAAATGTGATAATAATAAAAAAATAATAAAATATTGTAATTTTTTTCCTATCTACATTTTCATCACTCATTATGTATAAAAATATAAATGTTTAACATAAAAGGCTTTTATTTTATGTTTATTTAATTATTTTAGTATATTTATGAACAATAAATTTATTTCAAAAAACTTTTAAAAATATATCTATTTTAATATTTATGTAACATTTATGATTTTTTCAATTATAAATTTTACACATTTTATAATTATACTTGTTAGTTTTTATATTTTCTTACAAACTATAATTATTAGAAAGTGAAAGAAATTTTGTTGTTTATTATATTCAAGACAAATGTTTCCAATAACAGTTCACTTATTTTTGTAATGAATTTTTCATTAGATTTTTTATTGTATGTTATTATTTTATATATTTATATAGAAAATTGATATAAGTCAATTTTATAATCTATGTCTTTGATTTGAACTGACTCACAGATAAGAATTAATCAAAAATTAATATTCATAATTTATTAAGTTTCAAAAATATAAATTTCAAATATAGATTTAACGAAAAAAGAAGTATAACAACATTCACGAATAGAAACAAGCTTTTCTTTTATAAGCAACCTGATTATTACTATATTAATCGCTAATATATTATTTAGTTTATAATATAGGTTAAATATTAATTATATTTTTTTCTATATAAATATAAATTATTAATTTAAAATACACGTATTGAGTTATTTATACATGAAAATTATTATAATTATGATTCATTTAAAGTAATACTAATATTCAAATATATATAAAAGAATCACTCACTTTAATAAATGTACCAAGTAAATATTATTTTTGATTAATATTTTCTATTTTTTAAGATTATTTATTGATGGAAGAGAAAATATAATTATAAAGAATAATAATAATAATAGATATAATTATAAAGAAAAAAACTTGTATCTAATTAAAAATTAAGAATAAAAATTAGCATGATATTTTATTTTAATTATTTCTCGAAGTAAACAAAAATTTTCAAGGTGACATTTTTTCCATAAATATTTTTAATTGTAATAAGTATTTTTGAAATATATTAAAATATATGATACAAAAATAAATAATCCGAAAGATTAATGATTATCTTAGTAAAATTTCTTTAATTTCATTGAAAGTTCCAGAACTTAGTCGACAAATTATTTACAATTCAAAGATTAAATTAAATATAAACATATTCAATTTCAAACATATTCAAGTTCTAATTTAAATAAAAAATTAATTGTAATTTTTCTATATTATTCATTATTATTAAAAAAAACCATTTTTTGTTCTAAAAAAATTTTCAGTAAATAAATCTTTTATAACAAATAACTATGTTTGCTCAAGATAAATTTACCTTTTAGCACATATTATTATGAAAATTATTATAATTCATAGTTTTTATTTGTTAAAGAATCAATAGTTTTCGATGATTGGAGACTTGATATAACATTCTTTGTACTTAAAATTTAAAACGTTAGACATTTCTAGGGTCGATAACACGTGTATTTGCAAGTTGTGTCACTCGCTTAATAGCAACGTTCGTGCACCGATTATCAAATCAGTCCCAGGGGTAATTCTCGCCATCTTTCAATTGTCGGCATTCGGGATGATCGTATCGAGTTAAATCGTACGGAGCGGTAGTTTACGCTTTAACAGTGCAGCCCTTTATTTGCGAATGATACATAGATACCGAGGCTGTTTTATGGGTACGCAAGAAGAATTATTATTATTATTTTTATTTTTTATTTGGTTTATATTCGCTCGGTGGTAAATTTCATTGTCGGGATCGTAATTTTTGCTTATATTTTTTTACGGGCATGTTTTTTCTTCTGTGCTAATGAAATAATTAACTCTAATTATTTTATATTTATAATTTCTAACTTTGATATGCATAATATGTTACATTTAACATTTTTTTTACGTTTAAGAATTGATCAATTTTCTTATAAATTTATTTTCCTATGTTGAAGTCATGTATCAAAATATTTATGACACATATGAGATAATAAATGAATAATTAACGACTATTGAATTATTTTGAAAAATCAATTTTAATTATTCTTTTAATACAATAAATTATTATAATAAATTTTATTTTTAAAATTTCATATTTATTTCAGATATTTATTTATTACTATAAATTGTATGTTTTATTTATCAGAAAATAATATATTTTAAAATATGAAAATTAATTTAAAATTTAATTATTTTCAAATTTTACACTCGTAATAAAATTAAAAAAGTATAAAAAGTATTACGAAGTAAAATTAATTTTAAATTGACAAAATTATAAAACTATAACATTAGGTACAACGTATTACAGATTATTATTACAAAACATAAATTCTACTTTTATTAGATGATTTAAAACCAAGTTTTTCAATTGAAAAGGTAACTAGTAACCCATAACAACATTAAACAATATTGATTGTAGTGGAAAACATTTTTTTGCTCATATTTTTGGTTGTACGGAGAAACTCCGTTATGCACATTGCGATAACTTACAACTTGAAACACGTTTTTCTTGATATCCCCCTTTTCCAAGCAGTCACATTAAAATCTTTTTTCAACTCATAGAAAATCGTTTGAAAAATATATTGTGATATACAAAAACAATTTTTTAAGTATATTTTTACTATTTCTACTTATTATTACTTATATAACCTGTTAAATAAAAGTTCATTGCAATCTTTGTTGCATTAAAAACAAGTTTCTTGAGTCTATTTACTTGTTTATATGTATAATTTAATTTTCCCAACCTTTTAAATTATTAAATTAATGTTATAATGTACGTAAAAAATAATAATTTATAATTATATATTAAAAAAATTAATGAAGTAAAGTATTTTTAATATTAAAGCATTTTTTATATTTCACTTTATAAAACAATTATTCACAATTTTTTTTACTTTTTTTATATTTTCAATTTTATTTAATCCGATTCATTGGCTTTTCCGTTTAGTATGATTGATACAGGTCGATTGTTTGTACGTATTCGTAGGTAGTATTGAGTTTAATTGATTTCAAATTTTTTATTTTAAGTTAGAAATGTTTCTTTAAATGTGTTTTTATTTATAAGCAATTTAAAAATATTTAATTTTTCAAAATGGATTTTAAATTTTTTCAATTATTAAAAAAATATTATTAAAGTATTATTTTAAATATAATAGTCACAGTTATTTGCTATTGATACATTACATTTACAATAATATGTTTTTGAAATATTTACGGAATAATTTGAATTAAATTTTTATTTAAACTTCCTTAATTAAATATTTGACATTCATTTTTGTTTAAATATTGTATTTATTACGTTTTACAAAGAGAAAACATTTATTAAAATAATTAAGCAAAAAAAAAGTTTTTATAAAGATTTTAATTATTATAATTGACGTGTAAAAATTTCTTTCAATATTAACATTCTTTTAAAAATTTAACATATTATTATTATCTAAGAAAATAAAAAAAATTATTTTTTAATAATTTTATTAAGTTGAAAAATTAAAAATAGTTATTCTGTTAATTTAGTCTATTTTATTAAAATTTAAACATAAGTTTAAAAAATGAAATCTATCTTATTGCTTATTTTATTTTCTAGTCATTATAAATAAATTTTTTTCATCTTTTATTCAACACGTGATTTTAGATGAAGATCTATGTATTGTTGAAATATCGAATAACATTGACCTATTTGAATATTTTATTGAAAAATTAACATAATTAAATGTATTTATTGCATTTCACTTGCATGCAATATTTATTAATATGGAATTTTTCAGATTTTTACAATTACTTATATTATAAAATAAAGTGCATTCAATTCAACCCATAGATGATAAAAATATACAGTAAAAATTTTATCTAAATTTATATATGTACAGAATATTTATTAAATAATAAATATAATAAATACCTATAATATAATTAAAAAGAATTTTAATTTAATTATAAAATATGATATTTAAAAATTTTTTTAAATATAATTAATATTTACGTATGTACACAATTTTTGGTCGAATAACACAAGTCAAAAATTGTTCCAAAATAAAGAATGCTATGATTAGTGAAAGAAACAATATCTTGTAATAAAAGTTTTTTTCGAGGAAAAATTTTGTTAAGTAAAATAAATTTTTTAGTATGATAAAAAAATATTATTATGATACAAATCTTTTTGTAATGATAGGAAATAAATTAAAGATATTGCATTACTTAAAAATCGGATTATCCTTAAAATATTTTTAATAATTATAAAATATATCGAAATAACATTTGCTAAGATTTTTTTGTCATTTTTAATTATCTATACAAAAAAAACAATTCCCATCGTTCAAAAAGAATAACATTCCAAGATTCCCGTAGAAAATTTTATTTAAAAAATTTCCCAATTATAAAGAAACTGAAAGAAAAAGTATGAAGATTGTCAACATTTACGGAATTCCGCTCGGTAAGTCTTGGAGATTCTCCCCATGGAGTTGAACTTGCTCTTCTCTCTCTCTCTCTCTCTTACTCTCTCCTACTCTCTCTTACTCTCTCCTGCTCTCTCTTACTCTCTCTTACTCTCTCTTTTACTCTTCCTCACTCTCTCACACATTCTCTCTCTTTCTCTCTCTCTATTATTCCATCATGTATAGAAACGCACGAGTTCAACTCAGCCGATTCACGATCTTACTCGAAAGGTACGCATATATTTAAGCCTCCGCTCGCCTTTATCCTCCATTTCCCGCTGAACGGGAAAGAAGGATGTAGAAGCGGAAGGCCGGAGTTACGGGAATGGATTACTCACTCATGTTTGTGCTCGAGCTGTTACGACTGGGTCCCAGAACCTTACAAGACGACGTCCGCTACTCGACTGACTGGCGCGAAGTTCGCTCGCCTTCGCCTTGGCGCCCAGCGTCGCATTCGCTCGGTTAAGAGCGATACCGAACGACGTCGGCGTCTCCTTTTACTCCGCGGTTAAACCGCTCTATACTCTCGCTGTCCTCCGGTGTATATAATCCGTGCGAGCTTTCTTTCGCCTCCACCTCGACGGGTTGTTTTGGCTGTACCCGGGCCGATCCTTACTCTCCGCTTTTCACCAATTCCGCTGGACACCGTAACGTCGATTTCTTTCCTCTTTCGCGGTTTTCCTTCAAAACTTACTCTGACTGCTTGGCGCACCTTTTTTTTACACCGAGAGTCTTCTCGAACGTTCTACTTTGATGCGCGAATGCGCGTTCGATGGATCGGTATTTTATTCTCGACTCGAAACTTTTAATCATTGACAAGAGATTCGTCAACTCGGAAAAAAGGTGCTTTGTATTGAATTCGTTTAACGGATCGAGGTGATTTTTTTATAACGGGCTGAATTCGTCTACCGTAAAGTAATTTTTTTTACCGCACAGCTTTCTTTCGAATGTACTCGGTTTCTCCACGATTATCTATCTCTTCTAATTATCTATTTTAATCAAAATCTCCTTAGCAATTTTTAAATTAACCATTTTTTGAGTTATTTAAGCATATTTGAGCTCGACTTATTTTCTAAAATATTTACTTTTATTTTATTACTAAGACCATTCGCGTTAAATATACTTTAGCAATGTCATATCAATACTGCTAAATCTCTGAACCTCTATAGTAGTGTACAAGAATCTTCATATTTGTGAAATAAATAGTAACGAACATATCTGTTATAATATTCAGCATTTAAATTTAAAATTTTAAATAAACAAATTGAATTTATCATAATTACTTACTACTATTTTATTATACATGCTTTAATCATTTTAATTTTTAGTTTTACTACAAATATATAAATTTTTTAATATATTTTTATAAATATTTTTATTAAATTTACCACAATTATTTTTTATATTTATATTTTTTATGTATAATAATACTTTTATAATTGATAGCATTGAATAAATTATAAATAAATACATAAATTCTTTGTATATTTCTATAAAATCAACAATTATCATCTAAGCGCTTCTTAATTATGTACTTGATAATATGCGGAGACTGATGACTTTATTGATCATTCATTTAAATGTTTGATAAATGTATATTTTTAATCTTTTCTCTTAGATTCAATTTACTTACGTTTCGCTAGCATTTGTTCTTTTTAGATTTTGCTCTCACTTACTGGAATGATTCAGCAGATACAAAAAATAGATTCTGTAACATTTTCCTTTGATCATAAGAGGCTATAAAACATTTATTTCTCGGAATTTTAAACTCTAATATTTAATTTTTATTTATATTTTTTATTAATAAATTGAGTGGTTCTAACTTTTTTTATTAAAAACGTAGTTTGAAATAATTTATCGCGATATAAAATTTTACAAGAATATGAAATATTACAAGAATTCTTTAGTTATAAAATCATAAATTCAAATCGAAAAATATTTGATTATATTTTAATGTAATAAAGAAAAACTAATTTTACATTTAAACTATAAAAAAAATTGCATTCGAAGATAAAAAAGTATCATCAAGTAAATGGTAATTATGAATATGATGCAAGAATATATATTTTGCTGTAATTAACGATCATGGCGTAATATTTAAATATTACTTGAATAAACTATAATTATTTTTTAATTAAAAATTATTGTACCCAGACTGAACATACAAGTGCAAAAAAACATATTTTAATATATAAAGATTTGCATACAATTAAAACGTAATTGAATATTCCATAATAATATTAATTTTATTTTGTAATATTATATTATTTAAATTTTATTATAATTCAAAACTATATTTCTTTGAGTAAAGATCAGATTAATATTAAGATCATGTAAGTTTATATCGATCAACGCAATACGGTTTATAATAATTAAAAAATATACATATTATATATATATATTTATGATTATATTTCAATTCTTGATAATTTATTAACATTATCAATTTTTACAAAAATGATTTCATTACTCGAAGTTGCTAATTTATACTAGAAGTTACTTGTCCTGATTTTAAAGAAATCTAAAAGGGGTTTGTATGCATTTTTCAAGGCTGCACTCATGCGTGAAAGAAAAACTCGTTTCGACAAGACATAAAATAAAATAGTGATTAATATATCATGATGTCTATAATGCGTAGCTATTTTCTAAACATTTATTATCGTTTCTGAAACAATAAGATTGATATTAATCTTAAATATCGTTAAAATACGTAGTCAGAGTTAAACTGAAACTTATGAAACATGATATACATACATGTAATTATATAACTATTCAACATAAAATTAAATACTGAAATATATTTAAAGTTAGGATAAACAATAAAAATAATAAATTTACTTATGATATGTATAATGACATCAGATACATTTTATAACATTGTTCTAATTATATAAAAAATAAAAGCAAAATATTTATTATTTTCAGAACATTGTTCAAAGTACTGAAACTTTAATGAGTTTTGTACTACGCATACGTTCGAGTCGAATGAAAAAAGGCGTCGAGTAATCATCATCGGACCAAAGATTGCGAAGCTAATGAATTTTGGTATATACGGAAAAACTGTGGGCGTCGTACATACGTGGGTATAATACTTCGACGGCCTCGTACCATCCATATTCAGAAACGCGCTCGATCTTCACTTGTGTATGGAGCCGAAAAAGCGGTTACGAATTTTGAGCTATTAAGAGTTACGTGTCCCCGTTAATTTTTCAAATACTTTTTAAATCAACTACTTTTTACTTGAGTACAATTTTGTTATAATATAATAAAGTATAATAAATTCTATCATGACATTAATTTAAATAATTTTTTTACATCCTAAAAAAAATATGCATTTTGAAAGTTGTAGAAATATATTATATATATCTTCAAATTTATAAACAATTTATATTTTATTTATGGCATATTTATTAATTTAGTAAAAATAAAATTGCGCTTAAAAGATGATATAAAATAAGTATATATAACTTTGAGTATAAATTTTATTTTTAAATTTTAGAGATTGAAAAATTAAAATAATTTATAATATTATCATATAATACTTAATAAATATTTTGGATCGAAATTTATTTTAAATATATTTACATATTTTGAGATTAAAAAATCAATAAAACTAAATTATGGTTTTTCTAAGAAAATACTTTTGATAATCTTTATATTGTAAAACGTGTGTTTAACTTAAATTATACATTAAAAAATAGTTAATTTAAATGTTGACTTAAATATAATGCACGTTAAGAAGATATTTTTTAATATAACGACCTTTACCAACAAATTGAAAAATCAAAAACGTCGTATAAAATTATTAAAAGTAAAATATTATAATTATTTTTGTTAAAAATAATAATTAAATGGCGAATTTTGTTCAAATGTTTATTATTATCATTCACGCGGTTTAAATAAATGTTATTGTAATATAATTTATTGAAAAATGATGCTTTTAAAGCAAATAATAAAAAATTGTTTAAGTTACTTTTCAATTTAATTACAATTTTACAAAAAAAGTATTTACACCTTTTATTTCAAGTATTTAATGCTGATAAAAGATTGAAAGTGACCTTTCATACAGATTTACCGCTTTTGTTTTAATCTTATCAAGGATACACAACGGTTAAATCGATATGGAAATTCTTCGGTTAATTAATCATATTGTGCAACTTTAAACTCATTTTTTTAATTTAGTATTACACCACCATTATATTATCAACCTTTAAAAAATAAAACAAAATAATTATCTAGAGTATACTTTAACAAAGTGAATTATAGAAAATAATTTTATTTTGAAAGTGAAAGGCTTGATAAAAGATTCGATAAATGAATTATTTTAAAATAAGATATTTTATGTATGTAAAGATATTGTATTTAATGGATAATTCTTTTACTCTTTACTCTGATCAAAAAACAAAAGTATCTAAAATAATAAATATTAGTAATCATTGCTTTATTACACGTATAAAAGGATATATTATTTTATTCAAATGCTACAAAAGGGAGTTTATAAAAGTATTTTAAATAATTGGACCAAATTTTTTACGAACATAAAAAAACCATATTAAACATATAAAATTTGAAAAAATACAAAATATTAAATTATTTTATAATAATAAATTGAAAGAGTTATATTAAAATTTATAAATTATATAATATAAATGATTAAGAAAATTACTGATAAATATCTTTCGATAATATATAAATAATTTTACTAAGTATATAAAATTTTGTTTAAATTTAATTCGGAAAATTAAAATTCTTTTTTTTTAAACAAACTATTTTATCATGGAAGCGATATGTATATAGATCTATCTAGTTGGTTAACCAGATCTTTCTTTTAATCAAAATGTTCATATTTTATAAATATTGCTTAATAACTTTTAAATTTTCTTTTGTATGAACATATATTTTGTTCTAATTATAATATTATTCAAATAATTTTCACTGTTATAAGGATGGCATGATGTAAATTAGTACGTAGAAAATAAATAGAGTAAACATTCTTTAATATATATAATTTTCTACGACGAACGCGTAAATAACACTAAACTTTTACTTGAAATGATAATCATTTATTTCTTAAGGTTATGTATATATATATTTATAGTATGCTACTGCCTATTTCTATTAAACCTTTACTAACAATGGGTATTTACCTAATCCTTCGGACTTATCTACTTTCATTACCAATAAATACCTATGTTATATTTAGTAAAAGCCAGAATTAATTATTACACATTCTGTACCCATATTTGCAATAAAAACTAGATACTAGTTAATTATTATTGTAAATTGAATTTTGAATGTATTATATATTACATATTAATATATTCCATATTGACTTTGAATGCAAAGAAAAATAAAGTTGTACGACAATTTTTAAGCATTCGTGAAACTTTTTATTTTTAGTATCGAAAGTTAGTATTTAATAGTTGCATATTAATTCTGTCAGTATTAATACTGTTTATTACTAGTTTTATTTACTTTAATGCCTGCTTGAAATTTTTCTAGATTATGGCTTATTATTGCTCTATTTTTGTCATCATTATTATATTAGTAAATAATAGTATTTACTCAATAATGATAAGACTAATAAATATGAAATACAGGTAAAATAGTCAACTAGTTATACGCATTAATTCTCGACGTAATGTGATACAATATCACTTTGTCTAATTCCAATGAAACTTAATCTCTTGACTGCTACTATTATATGATAAAAAATGATATACTAAGTTGATATACTTTCCTCTTTTTGAATGCCTTTATAATTTTATTTTTCTTAAAATATAGAGAAACAAATGAGAAGAAATAGAAAATTATCTTTAGAATTCTCCGGTAAGTATTTCAAAAATTTTTATTACAAGAAATAGGATTCTAATTGATACGAGGCTTAGATTATTAGCGCACAAGAATTGAGAAGATAAACCTAATATCTTGAAATAAGCTAAATTTGATCATAATCCAATCGTCCAATCGTATATTTTAATTTTTGAAAGTGAATATACAAAAAAAAATTATAGTTAATTCGTAAGTTTTAAAAGTTTTCAAAAACATAATTTTTGAATTGTTGCATAGAAATTCTTCTTTCTTTATTAAAAACTTATTATTAGCATTAATTTTAATAGTTATAACTCTGCTGGAGTTGAGGTTTTGAATCTTTAAGAAATGAATAAAAACAAGCAAGAAATAAAATATACTGATTTATTTTATTTCTTTGACCAATGAAATAAACATGAATATATAAAATAAAATCGTAAAAGATCGGTCTATAACCCTATCGATAGAAAGCGAATGAAATTTGCAATTGGTAATAATTTTCAAGCCAGTCTGCAAAAATGGCTGTATGATTAATATGAATTAAAATGTAAGTGGTGATACAAAATCAGAAATCAGTCGTTTATAGCTCGTACTAAAAACTAAAATAGTGCATATCAAGTATAGAACTTAAACTTTTGCTATTCCAGTTTAGTTTTCATCTATTCCAAAATTAGAATTGAGAAAACAAAGATTAACCTTCAAAGAACACAAATAAAAATGTAATCACACAAGCACTGCTCTAAGAATAAAAGAAGTACAAGTAGTTAATATAATATCTATTTTGAATCTCAGACTTGGATATTTAAATAATTAAGAAAATAGTAGAACATTTCAAACAAGTCCAAAATGAGATATTGAAAATAAATGAAACAATTTTAGATTTTTAATTTTAATAATTAATAAATTTATTATCAAATAGTATCGAAAGAGAGAAAAAAACTAATTATGAAATATGAGAATCCTAATGATTAGTCATTTAATCCTTTTCAATAATCGAAAGAAAGTATTTCAATACTAATTTAAATAACGTGAAAGATGCTATATAAAAAAAACAAGTAGAGTAAATCGTAGAGAAATTTTATTGTCAAATTTTATAAATAGCACGAATATTTTTCAAATTTTGTAGTACATATTAATTACACATTGAAAAAGTTAGTACAAAGAACGCATGTAAGCTTTGTATATGAAAAGTCAATAAAAGGTATATTATATTTTAGATATTAAAAGACGATCAATGGGCTAGGAATATAATACCAAAAAGTACTTCTTTTTTATGAGTCAATTTAATTATAAATACAAAAATACTAACTATGCTTAAACCAAAAAAGGTTAGTACAAAAAAAAAACTGAGCAATAAACGTGCTGCTTATTGGTAAATGAATAAGATCTCAAAACTTAGATAAAAACCTTGAAATTTAGGTATTTAATATACTGTATTTACTTTTTTTTAATACTAAGTAGCGAAAAAAAATCTTACATTACTTACTAAAACTAACAAAGGTCAATGCTATGAGACTAAATAAAGATCGTGATTCATGAGGAATATGATACAAAATAATTTTTTTTTAAACAAGAATTTGACAAAATTTTAGAAAATCAATTTAAAAATGATGACAATTAAATATATGCGATTTTTTTTTAATTATAGATTCAAAATGATAAAATTACTCAATATCCATATTCTAAAAAATTCTACCTTTTATCAAGGCAAAATCTATGAACAAAATTTGTTTTTATGAAAGTACGAGAAAGTACCAATATTGAATATTATTGTAAATTTTCGATATAAATATCTTTATTTTTAATACATTTCATATATGTGTCTGGAAATATGATTTAGTTTAAAAGACTAATGGAGGTGAAAAAAAATTCTGAAAAAAAGGATTTTATTGATTATTGAACATTTTAAAGAAAAATATCTTCTATTTAAAATTTTATAATTTATAATATTGTAAATGTTTAATTTATACATTATAAACTGTTGATATTTACTCATTGAATATTATATATATACGAAAAATTAAGCTATTTATTTATTACATTTAAGACGATATATTTATAATGTTTCATTCTTTTATGTATAGTAGAAACTATTATTTTATAATCAGTAATTTTTTATTTCTAATAATTTGATTAATTACCAGTAAACCATTAGATTAATCATTAGTAAAAATTTGAATTTTTCTTCGAATTTATTTTTCACTTCCATTATAAATAAACTAGTCACAAATAATAATGTATTAATTTTATAATAAGCAGAATTTTTTATTAGAAATAAAGTAAAGAAAAATTACATTTTTCTTTGCATACATTTACATTTATTAAAAACAATCTATATATTTCTATATAAATATCAGAGAAAATAAATAATTTCTATAATACTCTAATTTTTAAATTATTTTCCAATTTGAAAAATATATACAATATATATTATAGAAAATATTAAATTATACAGTATTATCAACTTTTTTCTTTAACAATTCTAGAGCAATGAGCTTCTTGTTTTACGCTTTCTGATACTTTGTTTACTTCGGTTGATTCTACTGGTGAATTCACCTCAATTTTACTATTTACTGTATTTTCTTCCTTTTTTTCATCTTCTGATTCGCTTTCCGATGGTGGAAAATCTGAGATAGCTAGAAAGTAAAGTATAAGAAATCATAATTTATATATAAACATAAATTATATTTATGTACATATGTTACTGTAAGGTAAAATGGAATGATTAAATCACCTAGCCTTTCTTCTCTTTCTTGTCTTGCTTTAAGTAAAAATTTATTCTGAGCATCTATGATTTCTTCGCTGTTGGAACATGCGGCATAGCTTTCTAATAATTCAGCATTGAGCTCTAGAAAAGAATGTCCCCAAGAAAATTTACCAAGGTAAAATTGGCCATCCTCTGGAAATCCGGTGATAATCAGCGTAGCTGCTATAGCTTCAACGCAACTTAATTGACATGGTTTTCCATAATTAATTGGATTTGCAGCTACGAGGAAAGGTAATAACCTTGGATGTGGAGTTTTCATTCTGCCGAATGGAGTATCATCTAATCGAGCCCAACTACAATCAACGACGGCACAGCCATTTTCTTGAATAATTTGTTTATCTAATGGACTCACGCACTGAAAATTTAAAACAATCTGAAGTAATATAATAGTTATATATATATATATGTTATTAAAGTTAACAAACATAATTATTTAATTAAATTTATAATATTATAGTCTATGAATTATTTACCTTAGTTCCTATCGGAGTTAAAACAAGTCCAGAAAATCTAGTACCAAGCCTAAGGGTTTTTATTAACCCATGCCTAGAAAGCTTTTTACCAGAACATTTTTTTGGATCGCAGTGCTCAAGATCCCACATTGCGACGGTAAAAGGTAATGGCCATTCTTGCTCGGGTTCTATAAATAGTACAAATTAATGATTATTTTTAAAAATGAAATTTATATTAAATTTGTAACACTACAACTCACCAGAATCTTCCTTGTCAGATTTATCTCTTTGTTGTAAATATTTTTCCTCTTTACCAACAACATGACGTTTCCGTCGATCGGACAGTCTATTTTTATTTTTCCCTTTTGCAGACATCGCCTGCTCTAAAGCTTAAAACTGTATTTTACCAGATTCTACCACGTAACGATACGAATCTAGTTAAATGTCATGCATTTAAAGGCTAACTACCTTTCTAATTTGAAGGTTATTTCCTTGTCAGAGATTCCAAAATAACTTTTTAGAGTCACGTACTCTTCTCTTACATTTATACCATTTACATTTGTTTATACATTTTTTTAACAGCCAATCAACGATCTTACTAACAAACACTTTATATTTTTAATTGTTACTTCTATCTGTGATATATTTAAAATTCTTGGGTGTGTTTGTTGACACATTTCCTTTCTGTTTTCTCATATTGCATGTTTCTGTTACGTGATCCTTCAATGACATGCAAAATAGTTACAAAAGTACCCCGTTCACAAAAAAATATATATTTAATAATATAAATGAATTATTAATATTCAAAGCATGCAAAATTTACAAAATAAATATCTGTTGAATAAAAATGTATGAAAATTTAGTAGAATTATTAATCATTGTGAAATAATATTAAAAAGTTATACAGGTTATAAGGAGAAATTATTTTAAATTGTTCCTATTAGACAATTATATGTAAAGATCTAATTCGAAATTTCGAATATTAATGGTAGATTATTAAAACATTAATTCATAAGAACACAAAGAAAATCAATGTATATGTCAATTGCACATAGACGTTTTGATGTAATTTAATAATAAAAATTAAAAATATACGGTTTTAAAATGGTTTTTAACTAGAATTCTTACAGAAAATAATTAATATCTGATTTGTTATATTTTATAAATATTTAATAATTTTTTAAACAAAAATTAAACAGGACAATTTTTATCCATTATTATTTAACAACTATGCCAAAAAATGTTAACTGTATGTATATGAATAATATATTTAAATTTATAATTTAAATACAGAATTTATTATATAGAAGCTATACGTGCTTATGTACTAATTACAAATAAAATTTATTATAAAGAAATTCTGCTAATGATTTTCAAAAAGTTTTCGGAATGTTTATTTTTACAATACAAATTAACCTCGTGGGTTCCAGTTTCGATGTCGACGGCACTGAAAACGTCGCAAACGCAATAATCTTGACTCAAAGTGTATGTATTGAGTATACATGTAGAGAGGCGTTTAACAAGTGTCGAGATTGTCGTTTTTTTTCCCTCTCACAGCTCAAGTACCCACAAGTCAATCGTTTCGCGAGTAACAAATCGGTCGAACGTATGAGTTTGTATTCATTGAATATTTCTACATTATACAGATGAGAAAAAAGTGGATAACGTATTTCGATCAATCGGTTAAAGAGATAATTGCATGTATTATTCGAGGATAGAAAGGTAAATAAATAGTGTTTCGCCGAATAAATTTTTTTTCGTTCTATTTTCGTTGCTATCATAGTGTAATAAACTGTCAATATTGTTCGAAATGTAATACTCAGTGTTATTACTTACAGTGTACTTATATGAAATATGTCTGCCTTAATTTTATTCACTTTGTGTTCAATTTCGTGAAATAGATGAAAATCAATCTACTTTTTTCATTTAATTTACCTAAATTAAATGACAGTTCATTGATTTTATTCGTAGGAACAAATTAATAAATATTTATATTGTTTAATGATGTTGTGTGATGTTTCATGTAGCTAAGCAATGAACTTTTTTAATGTGCTTGAGTATTTGATAAATGGTTACAACTGACAGTATTTTTACTATTATTGTATCAGTTTTATTGTAAGGAATTGTGTAATTAGTTTTTTCTCTATTATTTTTCGTATTTAATTTAATTGTAAATTACAATTGAGTTTACTCAGATAAATAAAAGTTCTGTAAATTGCCTTTCATATAATTTAACAATAAATTAATTAGGTGTAAAAGTTATTTTGAATAAAGTAAATGTTAAATAATGTTTTTAAAATGATGAATTTTATTCAGAGATTTATTATAATACTCTATCAATTCTGTAAATTTTAATAAACATTTTGATATTTTTAATATTGATAAATTTCTACTTTTTATCATTTGTTAAATTTTATTATTCTTATAAAATTATTCTATTACATAATATTAATTATCAAAATAATAAATCATAATTTTTTTAATTTATAATTTAAAAAAATTGTTTTTTTATATACATTAAAGCTTTTTATTTTATTAATAAATGTTTTAAAAACTCACAGAATAGTTTCATAATATTTAGAAAAACTTGATTTTGCAATTTATATATTTCAATTTATTTATTTTTGATTGTTTTTTTATATATTGTTCAGGCAGCGAGGATATGATGGATCCAGGTATTTGAAAAAATACTGGATAAGTTTGTAGACTTCATTTAATTATAGCATGCTATTTCTGAGTATTGCTTTAATATGCAAAATATACAATTGTATGTAATAAAAGTTCAAGTGAATAATTATATTAAACGATTAGAAACTGAAAAGAAATTATCGATAAGATGTTTAAATTTATAAAAACTTATTTCAGTTGAACTTGGCCTTGTTGATATTTACAATAGCTCATAATCTTGGTACCATCAATAAATAAGAGTTTCATAATTTCCTTAACTGATATCATATTATATATAAGATACAAATTAAACCATTGATGTTTTCTTCAATCCTTTAATCATACTTTTTATTTTATACACAAAAAATTTTTAATGAGAAATGTTTTGTAAATATAATAGATCATATTGATATTTAAATTAAAAAAGATTTAATTTTAAGATACATATTTGTTCAAATACATTAATACGAAGTTATTGCTTGTGCTTGAATGTATAGATTCATTTTTTCTTCTAAATTTAGTACTTGTATAGTCAAAAAGTATCAAATTTTATATGTATTTATTCAGATATAATTATTCAGATATAAAAATTTTTTTTTATCTTTAATAGAAAACGTTGGTATAGAAGCAATTGTAAAAGTATCAAACTGGCTTCGAAGGATCTGGGAAATGCGACGTCGTACAAGTCCAGTTCAGCAATGGGTTGACTCTTTGCCATCACCTTCTAAGTCTACTACTTCAAGTTTAGGATCCATTATTAGACAGCAGAGTGTCTCTATTGATTCAGAATCGACCTCTATTCCTCAATGTATTGTTGAACAAGTTTTGAGTGAGAAGGAGAATTACATTGGTCATTCAAACATGACTGTTTCTACACCAATTACAGTTCCTAACTCACCAGCAATAGCTTATTCTAATATATCTAGGTATGAACTACATTGATTATATAAAAATATATTTAAAATATATAATTCTTAAATGTCAAATATAAGTTGCAAATTATAATTTTTCTCAGTTTTATAGATGGATTATTATAAATTTTAGAATTTTACTTATTTATCTTTATTTTAACTAGAAAATACATATTAAAAAGTGCAAAAAATAACATTTAGTTTATTAAAATAAAAAAATTCTGCTTTATGAAATAAATAAAACATGATTCTTTAAATAAGTTAATTTTTTGTGAATCATATGGGATTTGAAAAAAAATAATTTATCTAAAAATAATGATAATATAATATAAAGTGTTTGTTTGATATTTATTCATAATTTTATTAGCTTTACTTGGAATTTCAAATGACTTTTTAAACTTAAAATAAAGCAGATACGAATTTAATTTGACTTAAATATTAATTAATTGCGTTAATTTCGTTGATATAATAATAATTATTATAAATTATATTAAGACAACTAGTTATTTCTAAAATATTTAAATTGTTTAATCATTTTTTCACAAAAGAAATAAATTTCTATGATATATTATTTTTCAATAGCAAATAAATGTAATAAACTATGTTGCAGAAATTTTGAAGCAGTTTCTCTCTCTTACTCTTTTCTTATCCTTTCTCCATATGTGTATTTATAAAGTGATATTAATGTGTAGTTGGATTTGTTATCTAATAGAGACGACATAATAAAATTAACGAGTATCATATTTTTATTTCATTTTCATTAAAGAAGAAGCTTTTGATATTATGTATAATGCTAAATAAATAAGAAATGTTTAACGTATCGAAAGACATATTTATTTTTTTAATAAAATATGAAAATATACTTTAGTTTTGAATATATACATTCTTTTTATTAATATAAATAGTATAAGAAATTTTATCGTTATTTAAACTCGAACGTAATGTATGTAATTTCTTGACCAATTTTCAACAGTCAGTGCATAATATATAATTAATATTTCTGCTGAAAATTTGAAATCTGTTTTGTAAAAGTCTAAAGATGTATTAATTTTTACATTTTGATCGCGTTGTTTTACAAGAGATTCCGTATAATTAGATTCGGCAGAAAAAAAATAAACAAAATGATTTACAATATTGAGCGTTAATTAACGGTAAAACATCAAACATTATTCAATTATGTCAGTAATAAAATTGTTAAAACGAATATTAAATAGATTAAAGCGACGCAAGCAGAACATTATTGTTCCAAGAACTTATATTTTTCTACAAATATCAGATTAAAATAAATGAACTATTTGGATTTTATAGATTAGCGCGAGACCCGAGCTTTCAATCGGACAGCAGTCACTGTAGTAGCGTCGAGAGTCTTCTGGAGTTGAGGCGAGCGGACCCGGAGGCTGTCCTCCTGAGCCTCGGCTTCGGAGGTTGTGCGAGCAGTCCTCGGGACACGGGACCACTCTCGCGAATACCCAAGCGGTTTCTACAGCCATCGAGGCTCAAGGGCATTGCCATTAATGACTTCGTTAAGCATCAGCAGGAGACCAGCGAATCGCTCGACTCCACGTCTCTGGGGTATCGAGGACTAACAGGTGATGTTGTATTCTCTACAAACTTCGTACAAAGAGGATGAGATTTATTATCTATTACGATTCGAATGCATACTATTTATTGCATTAGATATTTTAAAAGATTGTCCAGTTTTTTGTTTTACTCGATACTTTTTTAATAATGGATTACAGTGGCAACTGATATTTTAAGCGTTGGAGTACTGTTATAAAGTAAACGGCTGTTTCAAAATATGAAAAGTATTTTATTTTTAACGAGTAATAAATAAATATTCAAGAATTTGGATATTTTTAAAATGGTTCTCTTTGTAATTTGCAAATTTTTTTACAAATTAATGTAAGAAATTATTATTTTTTTTATATACCACAGTTTTTAAAGCTTTTAAATGTTATAATTAATTTTCAATGAAATTATAAGTTTCTTTTGTAAAATAATATATCGTAAATTATATATGACTATCATTTGACTAAAGAATTTTAATAAAAATATATTTTTTTCCTAATTTGTCTATAATTGGACCTAACTCATTATTATTATTATTACTACTACTAATATTATTATCATCATCATTATTATTTTTGTTGTTTTTGTTTTTTCTATTATCGTCATTATTATTTTTGTTATTACAAATATTATATCTTCATAATTAAAGTAATGTATTTGAAAAATTTTTTGTTTTTCTACTTCAATTTTTTTTTACAAGGTAAAGGAGATGGGATAATTACCATTTTGTCAAGTACAAAATCCATAAAATGGCAAGTAAATTTATTTCAAAGAAGTTGCTGGAATAATTAAAATGTAATATCAGCTAATTTAATATGTGATTAGATTTCTTAACCATTTATGAACAAGTATTAAAACAGTTGTTACCTTAGTTTTTAATAATGTTTTCCGTTTTCAATAGCATAAGTAAAAATTTGTATAATAGTAAATTAATCAATTAATTTATCGAATTTTTATTAATTAATATTTATAACAATAAATTAAAAGATTTGGTTTTTTATGCATATTTTATTCACTTTATTATTCTTGATAATTTCACTTTTTACGTAAAATAAATATATACATTTTTAAGATATGTGATTTTGTATTTAAATAAAAAAATACATATTTATAATGTATGCAATACACGATTAATCAACTGCATATTAAATGATTAAAGTAAAAATATTATAAATATTTTTATTTTGATAGTTTACACTTATTTATAATTTAATTAAGTATTTTAATTTTCTATAACTCGAAGTTACAGCAATTATTTATATTATATGTCTTTATTTAACTGAGTAATTCAATTGATAAAAGTCGAAAATTTTTATTGTTCACAAAATTATGTACTATTAAGTTAAAAAAAATAGATCACTAAAAGTAAATATAAACTGTATTTATTCTTAATATGATTTACTATTAATTTATTATAATAATTATAATATCTACAATAAACTTTAATTGATATGGTTTATACTTCTTACAATAAATAAAAGTGTTAATATATCAAGAATAAATGAATTAAAATATTATTCATACAAGTTAATAAATAATTGATTAAATAATAATTACTTACTATAAATAATTATCTAATGCTTATAAATTAAGTGTGTATATAACAGTTAGATAGAATCAAGGATGTAATGAATTTACTAATATTTTGATTTTATTTAACTGCAAATGAAATTTAACGATCGCTGTAATAATAATTTTACTAATTGCGTGTAAAAATTTTGTGTACATTAAATATATTGAAACGAATAATAATATTATCAAGGTTTAATTATATGAAAATTAATTTAATTAAAAAATTTATAATACAATTTATTTTCTAAAAAATATTTATGTATTATTACTTTCAATTTGTTATTAATTTTTTAATCGCTTTTTTTAAATGAAAATTATTGTTTATTTCTTTCGCAAATGATATTATTCTTAAAGTATTAATGTATTAGTATCCCGAAATCATATCAATGATATAAATGTTTTTAACAACGATCAAAATACTATTTTTAAATACAGGCGTAGATGTCTATTGTAAAATATTTAGATTTAAATTTAGCATTGAAAGTCTGAAATTTCTACAGTTAAAATGTTTGCTATAAATTACGATGCCGACTTTGATGTAACAATTAAATTTAGCTCTAAAAACTTTGACTATATAATTATTCGATTTTGAATTTCATTTAGCTGTAAGACTTTTCAAGTTTATATAATCTCATTTGATATTTATAATATTATTTGAAAATGTGAAAAAAGATGAACATTTTTTACGTTTTTAGCAATAGTTCTAATCGGGTATCTTGCACTTAAATAAGTTGCAAACATTATTTTAAATTTGACAAGTAACTTTAAATTACTCGATGAATACAATTATTATTGTGTATTCTGAAAAATATCCACCAAAAATAAAAATAATATAAGATTAAATGATTTGAAGTAATTATTTTATTCAAGTTTATATCCGTGTTTAATTTACCACTAAATTTAGTTATTTTTCCAACCTTATAGTAGCTTAATTTAATATTCGTTTACGAAAATTTGTGAAATGATACAATTGGTAGACAATATTTGTTTTCTTGATAATGCTGAGTATCAAATCCATCAAATATTTGGACGTAACGACAATTGAAGAGCCTCTTTGATGCTCAAGAAAGATGAATGACTATTGAGCCATCCTTCTCATAATTGACAACCGAATTTGTTGCCGCGGACTCAATGCTCTGCTATGTTTGCTCAATAGAAAAACACATTTCGAAATTTTGTAGGGAGCGACGTGGGCGCAACGAGCGTTCGAATACGACCACGGAGCCGTCGACATTCCGGATCCAGTGGCTTCGTAAGTCCTTATCTGAAGATAACGAACAGGCACGAATGGATGTTATCGTGACATGCTCTTTGAATTTCTAAATTCTCACTTTGCAAAAGCGATCGATGCATCCTATGCAAGTTTTTTTATCCAGTAGAGTGAATCGTGTAATTAAGAATGCTGACATTGCAATAGAGTACTTAAGTTTTATAAAAATATTAAATAGATAAAAGAATTTTAGGTAAATCTATTAGACAAGTTTCTTAAAGAAAACTAAAAATGTATATTATTTACTATCTCGACGATATTACATAATTAAAACTCATAAAATTATATAATTTTATTGTTATAAAAGATTATTGCGATTTTAACTTTCAATTAAAAATTATAAAATTATAATTTGACTAAAAATATAATTTGGAATCGTATGTAATAATAATCATATTTTGATTATTCTAAGTAAGGATAATTAACAAGGAATGTTAATTTTAAGAAATTCAGAGAGTTTGTAACGAGGAAAAAATTTTGTTTTTTGATTTCGTTGTTTTTCCATGATTTTTTTTCACATGTTTGGTTACTGATATTTCTATTTTTGCTGTAGTCAACGCACGGACGAATGAGATAAAAGTTATTTATTTTATCTTATGCACGTTCATGTTTTGTTTGAACAAAAAATGTTTCTTCCACAACAGCATGTCTTAACAATTTTTGTGTTTGTATGTTTGTATTTCCCTGTAAAATTAAAAACGCTTCTTTTTTTGTTTAACTGATACTTTGATGTCAGTTCTGATTTGTATCGTATTCCGATACTATTTCATAGAAATTTCTGTAAAATTTGAGTTTTTTTAATTATTAAGTTTTGGACAGTTTTTCATTTTGTATAATTTATTAATTGTAAATAGTGTAGAAAAATTTTATTATATTTATAATTGTTTTAACAGCAAGTAATTAATTAATTCAAGTACTTGTTAAAATAGACTCTAAACATTTTCATGTTAAAAAAATGATATACGAAATTAACAGCATATTAAATTATTTATTTTAAAGTATTGTCATATATATTTTACATCAGAAAATTAAAATAGTTAAAAAAATTTTTTTGGTAAATGAAGATGTTTACTTTTACAATTACTAAAAGTTAATTTAAGTACAGTCTATTTTTATTAATAATTATAGTTTTAATTTATGTTCTTTTAAAACACGAATAAGTTTTTATTAATAAATGATCTGAGATAATTATTTCTCACATTATTAATAAAAAATTAAACATCGAAATAATTCTTACGTTTATATTTTTTATAAATTTTTAAAACTTTACTAATATTCAAGTTTTTGTTTTCAGATACTAATTTGTAAGGATGATTTTTGAAAATTAAGAATTACATTTCTTATACTAATGATAATTAAGTTCAACAATATTAGTATTTATAAAGTTGAATTTGAATACTCATTTCAAAGAATAATTTTAATACTTCAAAAATTCATTAGATATATAAATTAAATATATTATTCAAAGCTTTTATTATTTAATTATAAAGTAGTAGGAATTATCAAAGTTTGTTATTAATAATTGATTTTTAGTTACATTGTTACTAATTTTAATATAATAATAATTCTTAACCAAAAAAAGTTTGTTATTGTATAACAACTATTAAAATAACGAGTAAATTAAAAAATGTATTTAAAAATAATCAACAACCTAAGGTTTAATTTTAAAAAACGTTTTAATTACACATCTTTATTAGCAATTATATATATTTTAAGATTTTTTCTACAAAAGATATCTTAAATATATTTTATTCCTACAATTATCTCGTATTATTTTTCTTAATTTGTAAGTTAGCATGTTTAAATTTCAATGGAACAAATTCTCATAAAAGACGTTAATAGTATATATTAAAGAAATAATTTTTTTTTTATTAGATTAGAATGTACGATCCTGTTTATAAATAGATGTATAATAATAGTTAGATTTTATATTGTTATTCCAATTTTTAAATAAATGATAAATAAAAGATGAGAACTAAAGGCGATTTAATATCTAATATTTAAAATCTATTTGCTAATTATAATCTTATAACTTAAAAAATTTGTTCTAAAATTGGAATAACGATAAAAAATAGCCTGTTTCATTTAAATATTAAAATTACGGTACGTTGTCAATCTTTGGAAATGTACAACGATTCTTAATTTGTAAATGGCTACGCATTAACCTTATTCGAGTCCAAGATGAGTTGCACGAATAAAAGATAAAAAAATAATAATATAATCGTCCCGCAGGTTCACCATACGTAGCTCCATCCGAAATCGTGCAGAAAATAATGCAGCGATTGCGCGAGCACGAATATCACGAGCTCGACGCATACGCGACGTACAATAATAACACGGAACCACATATGTTGCCACAACAACAAGAAGGTAAATTATCGGTCTTGTCACCCGACAATCGTCAATTTCTCGAGAGGCCGAGATCCAAAAGCCCCGATATGCGGAACAAGAGGATGATCATAGGTAAGTGGTTCTCTTCCATGTACATCCAATACAATGAGATTGAATTTAATATTCAAGAATTCATTTTATTTCAGTCTTTATTCTTAGATTTTTACGTTATTCGTTGTTTTATTAATGCATAATACGTTTTCTATAATATAATATTCTAATAAACAAATTTGACTTTATGAATCGAATATGGTTTCGTTGTGGGTAGTAGATTTTTAAAAATAAATGGTTGAACGATATTCGTAGAATCAAACGTAAAGTACAATTTTTGTAGTTATCGATAAAAATCAATAAATTACAGATGATTGAATTTTAATTTGTTTATTAATTGAATTTTGTAGATTTGGTAAAATTTGAAAATAATTCTTTCAATATCTCGGTTCCCGTTCTACAATTCCAATTTTTTACTAAATTTATTTATTAAATTCTTTACAATTAGGTCAAAGATCTTTTGCCTTTGGACGTGACGGTGATCTCATAGAGATTAGCTCTTCGAGAAGTCAACCCGCGTCGCCGAAAAACAGTGTGTTCCAGTATTTGAACGATACAAAGGCATCGCGTGAAAAGGGACCAACAGCCGAAGCCGATAAAGAAAGCATAAAGAATAGTAACGATAACTTTTCTACCGGCAAATCCAAGCCACGTTTGATCGATCTCGATAATCACAGTGGAGAAAATAAAGACTCTACAGAGACTGTAATTTTCACAACGGAAAGTAATTCAAATAATGATGACGCATTAGAGTTAGGATCGTCGATGGGCAAGGATGACGTTATGGATGAACTTGTGCATTTCCATAATAGTAATACACGACGAGCGAGCGAAGGTTCCAGCGAGAAATTATCTAAGACGTCTATACTGGAACAAGAAGAAGGCCGAAGATTCAGTGATGGGGTAATGCACTCCATTACAAAGAGCGAAACTATGGCTGAAGCTTGTACGTCCTCTTCGAAAAGACGCAGAAGCTTGAAGCGACAGGCCAAAAT
Organism: Dolichoris vasculosae; assembly: GCA_018907195.1. NCBI lineage: Eukaryota > Metazoa > Arthropoda > Insecta > Hymenoptera > Agaonidae > Dolichoris > Dolichoris vasculosae. The sequence continues at coordinate 7,074,470 of JACCHY010000003.1, forward strand.
ACGGGACGCGGATTCCTTAGAAGACATTGATTCCTCTGATACCGATATCGATACCGATGAATCGAGAAGATCTACTAGTTTGAGTTCGATGCTTGAAAATCTATGTATTCACTGCGGAAAAGTCGAGAGCACCAAGGATGACAAGGAAGAGGTTGGTATCTCTTGCTGCTACAAAAGGACTAGCCAGAGCTGCTGGACGGAAATGGAAAAGGTCCTGCAAAAGAACAAGAAGCTTGAAGACGTAGTTGCAAAAAGTCGGAGGGAAATGGCTGAAATCAGGGATATGCTCAGCAATGTACTTTCCGTCAGAATGGAGCCGGGATTTTGAATTTCTCGTTTGAAAGCCTCAATTTTTATCGCACTATTCAGTGGAGGCTCTTCAAGGCCCATAAACGTAGTAATGTAGTTTTATCTGTGATTCGACTCTAATTTTAGAGTGGTGGACCAATTTAAATTCATTATATACAAGTAAAAGATATACGTACAAAGTAGAGCTCCACTCTAAGAAATAAGAAGTAAGGCCTGTATAATATAAATTATGTATATTTTTGTCTTGTGTGTTTTTTAAAAATTGTCTACTTCATAAACAATATCGTGGATACTATTATTTTATAATTCGAGAATAAATTTAATCTGATCATTAATTCTTTAATTAATAAATTTAAAAAACAAATTTAATTAAGTTACTATAATAATTATAGTTTATTTTTATATTAGTGGAATTAAATAAATGTACAATATAACAAAAACATTATTTTCGTTATATATGCAAATTTTATTGAAAGTAAAAACGCTTTTTATAGTTCACAAATATTTGGTTTATTATTAGAGTATAATTAAAAATAATTAAGCATTTGATAAAGGTTATTACGAAAATAGTAATTGAAGTATTTTATAAATCAAGAAAAGTATATGTATAGAAAAACTTAATATAATACCAATTCAAAGTAGAATGAAACGCGTTCATTTGATTTAAATTTTTTTACCGTTTTATAGGATAGTCATTAACTTGATTCTATTTTTTATTTAAAAAATATACTTATACCTGAAACAAAACTTATTGTTTAAATGTAATACAAAACATACGTACGAATAATTTATTAGCTTTTACAATTTCAAACTTAGCCGACTGTACCTAATTGAATTGCATTTTTATGTATTATAATTTTAGTGAATATGTACATCGTTATATTTTAAAAATTAAAAAATTTTAAACTTTATCGATTATATCTTGACAAGATTTTTAATCATTTTGTATATTTTGTTACGTTTTAGTAGGAAAAACAGAAAATTTAATTATTATCTGATTGAAAATCAGTTATAGTATATTTTAATATTGTCAAATTGTTATAGTTATAAAAAATTCAAAATTTGACTGATACTAAAACTAATTTATAAAAATATAAAAATATATTTTATTAAAAAGCAGTAATTTTGTAAGAACAATATAATTTACAGTGAGAATCAAACTATGTAATGAATATTGCAGTATAAAAATTTGTTTGCTGTTTCTGTAAGACACAATTATTACTTATTTTTTATAGTTCCTGTAGTATATTTTAATTAAGCAAAATATGAAAATAGATTATTTTTACCATGTAAATCAATTTCGAAAATATATCAATGTTAACCGCATAATTCAATAAGTTTTAAAAAAGAAAAAATAAATTTTTTAATATCGAATGATTCATTAGGAGGGTTCACCATCATTAAATTTTATAAAATATTGAAATATTAAAGATTTATTAGGTAAATAAAATGAAATATTTTAATGAAACTTATTTTTATTTTGCAAATACATTAGAAAAATTTTTGAACAGTGTAGACTTGTAAGTAAAGATTGAATAAAAGGATTCAATCTCATCATTTTTATGATTAGATTACTGTGTTTTACATATAAATTATTTGAACCCAAATTACATTTTTTCTTACAATAAGTGATTTCTTGAGCTTTGTAGAAAAACTGGTTTGATTAAATGATATTTATAAAATAAAATACAATAAAATAAAATAAAAATAAAATCAAATGTGATTTTATTGTTTAAGTTACCAGATATATTCCATATCCTATATAAGGTTAAAGAAAAGTAAGTTCTTGAAAATGCTTCTTAATGAGTTGAGATATTTTTTCAGTTATATATCATAATTTCTCATATACGCAACCAAAATTATATTTTAAAGAACTTAATTATAAACACATCAGCTTGTTATAAACGCTTTATGATAAAGTAAAAAATTCAAAGTCCTTACTCCAATAAAAATTTACAAAGTAATTAAGCGATGGAATTTTCTTGTCTGAATTCATTTACTTAAATAATTGTTTCTATTAGTAACAAATTTTATTTCCAAAAAAATTAAAAATATTGTCCGAGTTAAAAGGTACTAATACAAATACACTGGAAAATATTACCTGTACAATCAAACCATTACAAGTTTTTATACAACTGATTTGAATTACAAAAGGTGTATTTGTTTTTTAATATTTTTAACAATGATTACGTAATAAATTGCATTAGAAACAATTTTTTAATTCATTGAGTTTACATATTCAAATTCATATCTTATTTTTTTCACATTCGTACATTATTTGACTCACGCTTTCGTGTTTGGCTTTGTCAGTGGTTGTATCTTAAAAAATATAAAGATAACGTAAGATGCTACACTTATTCTTCCTTTTCATCCCTAAATAGAAATATTATCGATTAATAGAGTTCAAAATAAATGCTTATACTTTAAATTATATATAGTATAAAAAGTATCTTACTTTACTTCTGCTTGTTGTTGCTGTTCAGGATCAAGATGAAGTTCTACGATTGTTTCTTGCCTACTCTGAACTTTGAATGTTACTTGTGCCGCAAAATATTTATCTTTATTATTAACTGACCAGCCAGAATACTAAAAAACAATTTAAAACCTTGTAAAGTATATTATTATATAAACATTTTATTAAAAAAAAATTATTTATTTCAACAGTTTTTTAATAAATCCAATATAAAATAACTATTTTTTTACTTGGTAACAAGAAAAATTAAATGTCTTATTTTATTAAACTGAAGACTGAAAAATTTCGTAATCTTATACCTAAATATACATTACAGAAAAAATTATACATATTAAATTGGAGTAGAATTAATTAATTTATCTATTAATAATAACTATTCAAATTAATCAATCTCAGTTTAGAAAAACAGAGGAAAATGAATTTTATTGTATGTTATTTTGTGAAAATTATATCTCCAATGATATACTATAGTGAATTGTTTAAAAGTTAATTAAAAACCATTTTAAAAAGAATTAAAAAAATTTACCCAGATGTAACTTTTCATTTTTATTAAAAAAATTATAAAAGTAAACATTTGAAGTATAATTTGGAACTACTGAAATAAAAACTTACGTATTTTGTACACTTTTTAATAGTTTCATACTGTGATCAGTTAATAAAATATGAATATATTATTACCAAAATTAAAAAAAAGTGAAAACAATGAATCCACAGGACGTAATATAAAAAAAAGGGAAACAATTTTGTTATATGGAAAGATTGTCACTATCCTTTGTAATATTTGAATCGTGTAGTACATTGAGAAATTAAGGCATATTAAGTCTCATTTCTAGACAATGCAAGTCATCAAGTTCGAAAATATCATGAATTACTTATTTACAATAGTAATGGTAAAATTATTACGAATTACTTATTTACAACAGTAATGGTAAAATTATTATATTAAATTTAATTATATTTTCGAAATTATCTCTTTAAATTTATAACTATCGATTATTTATTTACGAACTCAATAAAATATTTTATAGAAATATCCAATTTTTAATTAAATAATATCCATGTATAATCTAATAATATACCACGTGTACAAAAACATTAAAAAATCATTCGATAACACGATTAAAGTATTATAATAAAATTGATGTAAAAAAATTTTACTCACTGTAGATGTGCTTTTATACAGAGTTTTACCATTTTCAACAAACGGTAAGTACTTCTGAAGTAGCGCTTTTCCATCTATCCTCCATAACGTCGGATCCTTGTCTCCATTAACGTCAGCCTTTGCGACAACAAATGCTCCAGACTAAAAAACATATTATTATGATTATTATTTGAATATTAACAAGAAGGAATTATTTAAACATTGTATACAGTGAAGTCTTTTGGAGGTATTCCAGATGTATCATTGAAATTGTTGTCGTCTGAATCTTCCTCTTCTTCATCTTCCTCTTCCTCTTCTTTTCGAGATCGCCGCTTTCTTTTTGTCTTTCTACCAGAATCGGAATCAGATTCTTCGTCTTCCTCCTCCTCTTCTTCTTCCTCCTCTTCATCTTCCTCTTCCTCCTCTTCTTCTGAATGATGACGCTTTTTGGCCGAGGCTCTTCTTGGTGGTCGTTTCTTTACTCCGCTCTAAATGTTAATATTAAAATTTTTTAATAATTTTATAACTTAAAAATATGAAGTTGATTACTTATATAAAATTAATATATTAAGAGAACTAATAGTGCATTAGTGTAAAATATAATATATATTTTATCTACGAATCAATAAATAAAAACGCTTTTTTATTAATATATTTTAAATATATATCAAAACGAGAACTTTAAAGCTAATTTTATAAAAATATTAATGTTTGTAAAATGTGAATGTAAAAATAATCAATATTCAATTTTGTAATAAATTATCTGTTATAAATAAATTTTTTTTGAATTTCAAATATACAATACGCATGAAATTTTTTTTTTGAAGAAAAATGTGATAATATTTGCCTTTACATTAAATCTATTTTTCTGTTTGATATCAAGCTACACACATTAAAACTCAATCACTTATCATTGCGCGATATTTCGATCTATGCTACAAAATCCATACTTTTGATTCTTTGTAATTACATTATTCTCTTTTAATTTATTTTAATATATAGATTTTTACTAATAATTTTCATTTTTTCTACCAAGTATCCAGTCTCAAAACATTTTATTTTACAGTAAACAAAAATGTATTTTGAACAGCAAAATTATATGAACTTATTTATTTTTTATTTAAATTTAAGAATATCCGTTATTCCAAAGCGATTCTATTTTGTGTACTGTCAATTGAAACAAAAAAAATTAATTATATCTTTAAAAAACTTTACACGAAATATGTTTTTATAACGAATTTTACACATATCATATCAACTTTTATAAATATCAAACACTTACATAATAGTTTATAATGAAATATTTCATTATTTTTTCGTAGTAAATGCGATTATTTAGGGCTATACCATCGATTTTAAACGTACTTTTTAAAAAAATAGTTTAAGGAAAGGTTTATTTCTCATAAATATATTTGTAATTTTAAATAGAGAAAATAATTGTATAATCTCTTTTTAACTCTATATAAAATATTATATTAATATTTTTATTATATTATTATATCACGGATCGATGTTATTTGTCTATCTATATCTATTTGTAAGTCATATAAAAATGATAAAATAAAACAAAAAATCAATTTTTCTCGAATTATACACATTTATTATTTATGTTATATTATACTAGTAATATAGTTTTTTTACTAAAAGAATAAAGTCAAAATCAATTAACTGAAAATTCAAGACATTTTTTCTTAAAAAATATAATTGTTAATTTTTTATTAGAAATACATTGTTTAAGATTAAATTCACATTACATTTTACGCGATAACTTATTTTTTTCGTTAAAATAAAATTGTTATAAAACATTCAAAACATTTTTTTCTTGTAATTTAATTCAGAATAATTTATCAGTTATCTTTATTAAAATTAAGAGTATTATCTTTTATGTAAAGTTAACGATGTCAATTTTTTTATTTCTATAATAACGTAAACAATAGTATAAATTTAGATAAAATATTTATGTTTGAAAGCCCTTTTCAACGTTTAATGCATTTGCAAGCTTCTAAAAATGTTACAATTTTTTATACAACATAACACCGATATTAAGCTTTGAATAACTTTTCAAGTACGTTACATTTTATATTTACAGATAACTATAAATTTAGTATATGAATTGTGATATATTTAAAGGAATTTTTTTTATGAATAACGTTGCAACAAAGCTATTTGGGTAAAAGAAAAAGAAATATTAGCATATAAATTACTTCATATTCAATATTCTTTTTTTAAAAATAATTTTATTTCGAATAAGTTTATGATTGAAAGGAAACTATGTAACTATTTTAATAAAGATTTATTTGTTATTTAAATTTTATAAATTAATTAAACAATTTAGTTTTAGTAAACCAATTAAAAGAAGGTAGGTCAACTTTATATATTTATTCCCTTAATCAAACAAAATTTGTTATTTTTAACATTACCATATTTTTGCCCTGGATGTAATACAATGATTCTTTATTTGATCTTTTATTATATATATAAAAATATTTCTAATAAAAACTATATTTAGCTTTATTATATAAGAAATAATTATGTTTACACACACACACATATAGATATATACATACCTACAGATAAAATAATATAGAATGAAAAATTTTTTTAAAACAGAAATTTAAAAACTACTGTTCCCATATTTTGTAAAATAGTTTTAGAATCCAAGAACGGGACAATTCTTTTATCAAGTTTATTGAATTTTAATCCATTTTTGTCGGTAAATTATCGATACAAATATTTTGTTAGATATAATTTGTGGATTTAATATACATTTTCCTAGTAAATGTTAAAAAAGTTTCCATTAGTACGAATTAATAGTTTTTTATTATATTAAATTCAATAAATACAATTTATAGTAAACATTATACTAGCAAATCGGTGCAAAGGACAATTATTAGTTTGATGAATAAAATAAATAAGTTCATAAGCCATTGTTATATTTTTGATCGATGAACGCACGCCTTATTTATTGGTTAAGTAAATAAAACGTAATTGCAATGTTTCCAATATTTCAATTTCCAATATCTTTTGGTTAACCTCTGGCTATCCCCCATATTTCTCACGCATTAAAACCGTTCTATCAAAATTTGAAAGGTTTATTAATAATATAGAATTTATTCGAACGAGCGAATAACTTAAAAGCGGTACCGTTCGCTCATCGGGATTTCACGAAATACGCCTATGCTTTCTGTTAGTACACAGCAGCATAAATATATGATACCGTTTATGACAACAAAGTGACGGTAAAAACAAACGAGTACACGTCAGACATTCACGTGTTGTTATTCGGTCACTTTGGAATATGGATAACTGAAGTATAGTACATTAGTACCTAACAAGGCGCATAAAGCAGTTACGTTACGTCGCTGACTTACCACGTAACAAAAACAGAATTGTCGCTTTAGAATCCACTCGTTTGGATGGGTCAGACTTCGTCGCTGTTCGACAAGTTCACGCTCGTTTCGCGAACGATCAACAAATTCCGTACTCTAAGCAACGAGCGTACGGCGATCGTTCAGAGGTGTCGAACGGCGGTAAACGGCGGTAAACGGCGGTAAACGGCGGTAAACGGCGGCAAACTACGGCAGATGCGGGTGCAACGATGCAAGGGAACAAAAGGGAAAGAGAAAAAAACAAAGATCGTGACGAACCGGCGCCATTGGCCGGCCGGCTTACAAGGAGAGGAAGTCGGGCCCCGCGATATTCGCGGAAAAATGTATTCTCCGTAATAATTCATAAGTCAGCGTTACCCCGCCGTCCTTCCCGCCCTACTCAACCGGGCAAAACAAAGCCTATCGAGTTACCGCTAGAGCGGGAGAGTTACTCTTCCTCGCGCCATGCTTTTCCAAGCAGCAGTGGAAGCGTTTCGATAGGAAAGGTACTCGAATTAAACGGATAACGACACGAGAACGTTCTCGGAAACACATACAGAGAGTAGACTAATTTTTCGAGAGTAAGTTGAGCGCGACGTAAATATATACACGCGTTTGCGTGCGTGTACGTTTGTCAATGCCACCACAATTTTTCTTCACCGAACTACCGAACTGATGCCGCGTAGGATTTTTATGTCTTATGTCGGAGATAGGCGTGCGTTCGTTAGCAACGCGATGCAAGGATAGGGCCAATTTGCGGGGAAAGCTCGGACTCGACGACTGGAAAGGATGTAGGCTTCGACGAGGCGACCAACGAGTTTCCCACCTTCCGAGGCTTTCGTTTTATCGAACACGCGCGGCATCGACGTTGTAAAAAGTGAGGTTAGGTACTTTGGCAGCTCCGTTGTAGCTTAACACACGCGAGTCACAGGCTTAACACTGGCATTGGTTGGCCTCGGGTAAAAATAAGGTAAAATTCGTCGGGATCTCGTTACCTCTTGGCCGGGCGTCCAGTCGTCACCTGAATTTCCGTCTTCCTCCGGATCATCGGGATCGTCGGCGGAAAATTCTTCCTCCGACACGTCCTTCTTCTTCATGTTGCTTTTGCGCGGAATGTTTGCGGTTTTTTTTCACGATCCGAATTTCTCGTAACTCTCCACGTCCCTCTCGATTAGTCCGTCCTGGCGTTGAATTGGCTTCTTTATTCGCTTTCCGAGGAAAAGGTAGATGCGCGACGCTCGACGATCGAGGGCCGCAAGGGGCTTCTGTTTCTCGTGTGTGCGCGCGCGACGTATTCCCGAGGGAGAGTGTGTGAGTGGGTAAGAGCGTTCAACGCGGATGGAATACGACGTGCGTGCGCATGCGAGCGAGATAAACCCTTTTACGCGGAGCAATTCGGACCGGATCCAATGTTTGTCGAGTCGAATGTTTCGCGGAGGCTCCAGCGACGGGGAGTTAGATAAGGTTCGCTTTGGATTTCGTCGGTGGGTAACGTTTCGCGAGCGCGAGCGATGCTCGCCCGGTGGGAGGCATAGGGCGACGAGAGTCGATACGATAGCGTAAAAGGGGTGTGCGAGAGACTCGGAGAAACGAGGATGGAGCTGGAAGAACAGAGAGAGCGAGTGGGGAGAGGAGAAAAATTCGGTCAAAGTTTCCGATAAAGAGAAGACAGTAGAGATAGTAGACGCGTATCTGTACCGAGGAATGGTGACGCTGTAAAGTAACGCCGGAAAGCCGTGGAAAATTATCGCGCGCGACGTTCGGAAAAAACGCGCGTCGCGATTCAGTTTCGGTTAGGACCGGAACGAAGAGCGAGCGCCGAAGGGAGAAAAAAGAGAAGAAGATATGGCCGGCGTCGAGCGCGCGAGCGATTTCTACGAAAAAAGGGGGAAGGTGGCGCGAGTATACGTTCGTGTAGTAGCAGGTGGACACAAATTCCAACTTTTTGTCATTTATTGTACGATGCATACAGGCAGCGGATGATGTATGATTCCGTACTGCTTTTTTACTTTACGATACATTTCGGGGTTGGGGGATCGTCGGGGATGTAGAAGCTTTCCTTTCTATTATTAATTATTTGGTTATTTTACTATTTCCCGTTGAGCTGTTTATCCGACAGGGAGGGATATATTTAAGATGAATATAAGGAATATTTTTGGTATTTTCTTTCGATATTTTATTTTATCTCTCGTACTTGGCTCGATAAACGATTTGAAATTCGCGACTAACCTAAAACTTATCGTCTAATAAGCGTTGCTACGTTATTAATAATTTTATAAATTTAATTTATTTTAACTCAATAATTTCATACGATAAATTTTATAATTGTTTATAATAAATTATAACGGAAATTAATGTATTATTGAAAGAACGTGGATAATAATTTTTAATTTCATTCCTTTAGAAAAAATAATATAGTAATAAATTGTTAATAACAAAAATTATATTGATAAATATTGATTTTTAACGATTACATTTTCAAGATTATAATTTATAATATTATATAATTTCATACGGATTCTCGAATTATTTAATTTTTTATTTTATATTAATAAGTTTTACGTTCGTTTAAATACGTGTTGAAATATGTCGATATTTAAGTTTTATTTAAAATAATATTTATATAATCACTATTTAAAAGTATTGACATAATACCGATATCTGTATATACGAAAAGTGAAAAACACATTCGTTAAAAAATCTTCGACAAAATTCAAAATTATGTACAATAAAAATTTTCTTTCATGATTCATTAATTTATTTTTGTATTTATTTTTTTAGATAGAACTAAATAATTTATAAAAATGTTATATGCATACCGCAAAACTTATTCTCGTATTGATTTGAAAATCGAATGTACAAATTATCTTATACTCTATTAAATTAGTATAATTAAATTATACTGGTTTAACATTTTCCAAATTAATTAATTTTTACAATATTAAATTAGTAGCCTGTATCAATGAGATAAAGATAATAAATGTTGACAAATCCAGTAAAAACCAAATTAAATTTACTTTATTCGCATAAATAAAGTCCTTATTCATTTTTAATGAATTTTAATCACACATAATAGTTTTAAATAGTTAGAAATGATTTATTAGAAAAATTAAATACTTAAATTAATAATTTTAGAAATAATTAATTAAAATCAATATATTAATAATAAATTAAAAATAACTTCATGAAAATAATTGAATTTTTAGATTGTTTATTTTCTTTACTTTGTATATAATTTTACTTAATACTTCTTACTATTATTGCATTTAAGATAATTGTGGTTTATGTTTAACTTTCCAAAAAGTTGTCGACACTATTTAATAATTATTGAAGTATCAAATTTTTTATTTTAATTTTTTCGTTTTAATCATGTACTAAAATTTAGATTGGTAAATTGCACATACAAGAATAACTGTTCACTATATTAACGTTTTCAATTCATCTTTTCTCAATCCTATTTTTTTTTCCTATAACTAAAAAATTAAACATTGGATAAATTAATAATGAACATTTGCGAGAATATTATTTATTGGTACTTTTTGCATATCTTTTGTATTCAACTTTTATTCAAGTTTTTGTATCATAATTGAAAACTAAAATTAATAAATGCTTAAATTATGGCTTATTGTCATTCTACAATGATTATTTTAATTAATTTAGAAATATCGAAATTTAATTAAAATAACATTTCAGTGGTTCAGTACTGTATTTATAATTTCCAGTATAATTATTTCATATTTTACTATGTTGAAACTAAAACACGAGTAATTAACTTTGATGATAAATTAAATGAATGATGACATAACCTTTGTCAGATACTCTATACCTTAATACTATGTGTGTTATACTTTTCATATTAAAACTATTTTTGGATAATCACATTTAACAAGATTTTTATAATATAGTTTTCTAATTGTTATGATTTTAACTTATAAATCTTACAAATGAGTAATATATATATAAACTTTGTATATAAAAATCTGGTTATGAAACCAATTTTTAGTTATTTGATTGTTTATTCTTCCAGTATTAATTTTGGGCAAATATATAAATATTTATTGCATTAGTTTCATAAATTTAATAATTTAACTTTTTTTAAAATAAATCGAATTGAATTAGAAATGGATAAAGTTTGATTATTATTAATTAAAACTAATATTAATTAATACCTATATTATGAAATTTTTATGAGCTTTGGATTTAATATACCTAAATTTAAGAGGGATCAATTAAAAATCTCTAATTATTAATAATCTATTAATTGGTAGAAGTAAAAATTAGTAAAAAATATTAGTCAAGTATTTAGTATTTTATATAATAAATATATTTCTATTAAAAACAAGGTATCTACAATTATGTAACAAATTTTTAAAACTTACAAGAAAGTATACTTATGTATAAAAAATATTTTCTTGTATTTTTCAGTTATGGATACGATAAAAATATATATTTATAAGGTAACCATAAGAATGAAAAATGTAACTTAAATAGTTTCAAAATAAAAATCTGTATTCTAATATTTTATCAAATTTTATTAGAAGATAGAAAACCTAAAAAAAAGATCGTGAAATAAATATTCTTCTTAGTATTAACAATGATTTAAAGCTTTAAATTTTTATAATTTTACTCATATATTATTACTTAAATATTTTATAGTTCTAACATAAAATGTTCGAATAAAATAGTGATTTTTATTTGAATACTTTTTCAAAATTTTAGTACGTGTTAAAATTTTATTAAAAGTTTAGTTTATGAATAAGTACGTAATAAAATTTTAATATTACATTAATTTTTAATTATTATTTTGTAGTATTATTTAGAAAATTAAATGGAAAATAATAAATGTTGACATAAACAAATAAGAAAATTGAAAAAATAACTTTTTATATTTAATAAAATTCATCATTATTCAAAATTTATAAAGCACACAGATTCTTGTAGAAAAGAAAATTAAGAAATCTTTCTCCTAAATAATTAGAGAGTAACAAAATCAAAAGAATTGATATTATCTGTCGATAAACATTGTGGTTCATGTTGTTGAGAGAAGAAAAAATTAACAAAAGAAAATGCTGGATACAGATGAAAAGTACTAAGGGTCAATTTTTTGATAAACGGGACCATTTATTATGGTATATGAAAGTAAGGTATACACTTCAGCACAGAAAGGGGAATTTAGCAGTAAAAGTTTTCCAATATTGTGTCATTTGTGACACACGTTAATTGATTGTCACATTGGTTATTAACGATCTTTCATAATTTTGGAGGTTCTAAGCCTTTGTTCAAATGTCGTCTACGAAGATGTTTGCTTATTGTATTAAAGTTTGAACTTGACGAATATTTTAAATTTGTTAAAAAGTATTCTTTTTTATTCAAAGGTTTACACTTTAAACTATACTTTAATTTTATGTAATACAATATGTAACATATACATTCTTCTATATATATAGAATGTCTCATTGATCTTAACAAAGAAATATTTTTTTTTCAAAATGTTTACCAAATTGAAATAAGTTTACTCATTCAGTACTTAAAAATAATTTAATTGAATTAAATGAAACCTTTTATATAAATAAATAAATAATAAAATTAAAAATAAAGAATTTATTAAATATTAATTTAATTAAAAACAATGGTAAATTTATTTTTGAAACTATAAAATGAAGTTTCTTGCGCACACTATTATTAAATGAGGTTAGCTTAAATATATGAGAGTAAATATTTTAGAAAATGTTTCTCATTCATTGAACACTTTCTACCATATAATCGACTAAGATCAATTTAAAAAGCTATAAAAGTAATGTAAAGTTAACCTTTCATTGGATATGTAGTAGAGTGTATACAAGTTGCATATGTAACGTTGGGACATAAATGCATGACACTATTCTAATGTTATCAAATATGTTACGTAATATTTCATTAAACACATATAATCATTGGTATTTAAAATTATACTTTTAAAGCAGAGGTGTATATGTTATGTTTAGGTTTATGTTTCAAGTTTATTTTAAATTGAAATATATTCATAATTATACAGTCATAAATGTATAATTTATGCTAACATAATATTACATCATTCATTCATACAATATTCTTACAAATGATACTTTCAATAAATTATTTTGTATCATTTTGAAAAATCATACAATTATACATGGACTTAAAAAAACATACTTAGGAATTGTTAAAATTCTTTTAAATAAATAAATAATTGTTTTAATCATCAACTAAAATTGTATTAAGTTCGGATTATTCTAATAATTTTCTAATTGTTATTTATTTTATGAATAGTATTTGAATTTACTTAGCTTAATATTGTTATTTATGTAATTATAGTTTTTTAATATATGATTTTATTTGCATACGTTTGACACCTGTTGCAGAAAATTTAAAGTACATGCAAATAAATGTTAAATAAATGTATATCAAATTGACGAACTTTGTCAAAAATATAGGATGACTAAATTCTAACAAAGTTTGATGAGGTTAGACATATTTACGTAAAAAATTAATTTTCTTTCAAAACTTCTGATTTATCTATTATGATATTATTATATTATCTATAATAGATAAGCAATTGATATACACTGTTAAAATCTATTGTAAAAAGTGATTTAAATTATTATTAAGTACAAATAATATACGATTAATAGAAAATAAAATTAATCAAAACTATTGAAGTTGTATTATAATTTTTATTCATAATATTCATTCATTTTGAATTTTTGTATACAAAAATTTAAAATAAGTTTATAAAAATTAATTTGATAAAATATTTCATGTTTATACAAAATAACTGTAAAAGTAGTAGTTGTTTTAGTAATATCGAAAATGAGTTAGATGTATATATGATTGAAACAATACCATTTTCATAATTTTACTATTAAAATATTATTAATATTTATAATTACATTTTATTAAGAAGCTAGAAAAACTATTTTTTCTGTTATTGAAAAAAAAGATAATTGTAACGAAAAAAAAACGAATATGAATAGTGTTCATACGAGCCAAAAAAAATGAAAATTTCTTAGTTAGTATTAAAAAGATAAGAAGGAAAATGAGACGAAACAACGACAAGTTCGTTAATAATCATTCTCATTTTAAAAATCAATTTAAAGCTATGTTAAGAATATGTAACTATTTAATCTCCTTGATATTTAAGAAATTAAATACCAATATATTTGCTTCTAAAATATAGTTAGTATAAAGTTTAAATATGCAATAATTATTTGTTGCATTACAAAAATACGTGAAAAAATAATAAAATTCAACATAAATAATTTTTTTTTATAACTCAAATCATTTTATAACGTTTATTAAATTTCATATGTTTTGTAGTACTACGAAGATAATAATTTAATATAAAAATTTATGAGACTAAGGTTCTTTTCATTGAATGTATTTTTTAAAAGATTTCACACACACATATATTTACGCGTTCTTTTATTATTCTTCCATTTATGACTTCAATATATAATAATTGGAATGCATAATAATTTTCCATGCACTTAAAGCAGGAATTACACAAATAAAAAATTTCTCATAAAAATTATAATTCACTTTAAGAAAAATTTACCAACTATTTAATTATAAACAAGCAGATAATTCGAATTTATGAAATTATATCATTTGACAAGATTTCTTGAACTGGAGAACATATCGTTGAGTTTGTATATAAATAGCAAAGCTCGACTTTTTTCTTGCATGCGGTCGCCGCTGTAAGCCGTAATATAGTAAACTTAGGCTTGCGCTATCTATGGGTCTGTCTCGGTACTACAATACGTTTATCGAAAATCTTTGATCGCTTATATACGTTGTACGACTTTCTTTATATCTCTCTATTTTGATAAATTCTTAAAGAATAAGAGAGCAATATCAAGTATTAGTTTTACTTTGTACAAACCAAGAAAGTGTACTTATTAATTTAAAATTTTTTATTTTAGCTCATTCCCTTTTTTAGTGTTTATACCTCTTTTTTTTACTCCTTTCGAGTCGCTCTCGATTAATTATTGGATCCCGTTCGTACATCGTATCGCTGGATGCTGATTTCATTTTATAATCGATATTCAAAATGTTTCCCCGTCCACGACACGACACGTTATACTCGCGTGAAACCGTATTGTTTACTTCCTACAAATTCCAAGCTTTGCCATAGCGGTGCCATGTTATGCCTTAGTTGCATAATTACATGTGATCGTTAATCTCAAAAAAGCTCGGATTTCGCATCGCGTACTCCGAGCTCCGAGTGACGATAAACTTTCCACACACTCGGTGTCTCCGCTCTTTCTCAAATTATTAAAAGCATACACGAGAGTAATTTTGAATTTTTCTTCATTGTTTTTTCATTCTTATTCGTTATTTTGTTTTGCTTTTCCTTTAACCGTCTTCGTATTATTAAAAAATGTTTACAATTGTTTTTATATATATTTTATTATAATTATACGGTACGCTTATAATTATTTTTTCGCCTTATTCCTATAATTAATTTTATTCATTTTTAATCTTGAATTTTGAACCTTTCGCATGTTATATATAAATACATAAATGCATTTACGTGTGGTTAATTCGAAAAAAGTATCCTGCGTTACTTATTTTGTTAAAAATAGTTATTTCAATCCACAACTATATAAAAAAGAGTCGTATGAAAATTATTGCTTGATATTGTTGGTAAAGCTGTTCATTAGGTTTGGAAAATTCATAAAAATCAACTTAAAAATAATTGATACTGCTTTTTTCGAAATACAAGATGCTTTTAATTCGTGTAAAATTAACTGATTTATTTTTTATTTTTTTTCAACAGAAAAATATATCTCTTTAAAGTGTACAATATTATAATAACAAAATAAAATTTTTTTGAATATCCAACAAACTAATTATTTTCATTCGCTTATTTATTTTTATAAAAAATTAAATTAAAAATGTCTAAAATAAGTAATGTATAAACAAACTATAAATATGAGTATATATTTTATCGAGTGTCTAAATGTTAGTATACCTATTAAGGATACTTCATTGTAGAGTCAAGCAAATGTTAAAAAAACGTGTTTCGAGTTACCGTATTAAGCGCGATCGCTGCTTAAAAAATAATGAGAGGTATTTTTAACGTTAGCATTCTTGAATAATCAGATAACCAGATAAAAATATTTTATCCAATATTTTTATTTAGGTTACAATTTTCCGTCCATATGACTAATATATGAATATGTAAGAACAGATTCGAAAAAACATTGGTAGTTATATTTTTTTGATATTTTCCGAAATGGTAAAAAAGATTTTAGCAAATACTGGTAACGATCTTACTCGAACCGAGGCTTAATAAAATAACTCATCCGAGAAAATCTGTGATAGATGACTGTTTACTAAAGAATTCTATGCTGTTGAATTATAATAAAGAACAATTTGTGATAAATAGAATTTTGGAGTTCTTGGATACGCTTTAAAATGTATAGTTCAGAAGTCGAGATTCACGGCGCTGAAACTGAAATATGAACGTACTTGATTGAAAATTGAAGAGCTTTGAAATATTTTCAAGAATATAGATATATAAGTTTAATTATAGGATCAATATTAATATAAAAGTGGACTATATAAAGCCACAAGATATCTAAACAGATAGTTAATAAACGCTTATGATCTATATTTTTAGTGTTAGAAAAGGAATTGTTCTGTTTTTTTTTCATTATTTTTTATACTCATAAAATATTTGATTAATTAATTGATATAATTATCAATTTCGATCTTGAAATGTATATATATATATATATATATATATATCTGTATATGTATGTATGTGTCTATACTTAGATGATATAATTCTTATCGCGACAATATTTTTAGGGCAGTTGGATAAGTTTCAAAATTTCTTGGACTGTGAAATAAAAGTAGATCATACCATCGATGAGAAAAATAAGTTTATTGAAAGGAAGAGACCAAAGATAATGACATATTAAATCAATAATGCTAAATTTTTGATTGATTTTGAAAAAATTAAGTTGATTGCAAAATATCCAATATTTAAAAATATAAATCAGTTTAGTCAATTTTAAGATAAGGCTCTTGATACAGAAATTTTCTAAATAATTTAAATATTACAGTATTTATGCAATATATTGAGAAAGACTGATGATATAAGTAATATGATAGATAAAAACAATATATTTAAACACATTAAAGTATTAGTTCTATGGACATTTTCATTATATAATTCTATATTAAAATAACAGATTATTAGTAAAATGAATGCATAAAGACAGAGTGTTTGAATTCGTGAGTTATTAGACGATTGTGAATTAATATTTTGGACCACGAGGAGATTGCAACTATATTTGAAAGCTTATTGATTGTAACAATTAGCAATAAAGTACGCATCAACACCTTTTTATCTATGTTTGACGAGAATCACGTGAAAAACTTAGTCGAGATCCTGATCTGGAAAGATTCCATAGGTCACGATTGCAATAGGAAGCTCGTTTCGAAAGGAAAAAGGCAAGGCA
Source organism: Dolichoris vasculosae (assembly GCA_018907195.1). Classification (NCBI taxonomy): domain Eukaryota; kingdom Metazoa; phylum Arthropoda; class Insecta; order Hymenoptera; family Agaonidae; genus Dolichoris; species Dolichoris vasculosae. Next base: position 7,092,251 of record JACCHY010000003.1, read on the forward strand.
CTGTATACACGAATGCTATGACAAACAAACGGCAGAGTACCTAGAGAATAAAAATCACTTTTTTCACAGACGCTACAACAGTTATCACGTATCTGAGCGTTCAGCTCGATGCCGAAAATTATGGCAGATAGCGCAAACAAAGACCTCACTGACTTTAAATGCGATGAAAATATAAACCAATGGATCTAACCTATCGATGAACAGTTTTAATATCTAGAAAGACACAAAAAAAGAATATATATTATTATATGTGACGAGAAATAATTTAAAACTCAAGTATATTATATAAAAATGAGGATTTATAAGTATAGTATCATAAATTACAAACAAGATTTTATAGTAAGTTTATATGTTAATTAAATATATGTGTTAAAAATGCATTCAACTATAATTATTTAAATAATAATTAAAAATAAGAAAATATTCATTATTATCGAATTTATAAGCATTGCTAATTTATTCTACGATGGTTCTTTGTTTTATTTCATAATTTTTTTCTTTAAAATTATATAAAAATTCTTTATTTTAAATTAAAGAGAAATTAATAACGAAAGGTTAAGTTATATAAATAAATATTATTCACTTATATTATATATTATTTTTTTAGTTATTTGTTTAGAATAACTAAGAATAATTTATACTTTGTTATTATAATGGTGTATACATATATAGATATATAAATATGTATAAAGAATAATTTATTTTTTTTTTAATTCTAGATTATGTAGATATAGAGTGTATAAAATAAAATTTAAAAGCAAATCAAAATCTTCTGATTCTTTTTTTTGAAGATTTTTGTATAGAAATATTCCTTTAGATATTATTTTATTTATTTTAATTAATTATTACTCTTTCTTGCATTTAATTGTTTCAGCTTGAATGCAAGGAATGAGAGGATGCAATAAAAACTCGGGAAAAAGAATTTCTGTCCTATAAGGAAATTTATTCATTTCTATATTATTGTTTAAAATAAAGTAAAACAAAAAAATACATGAAAATAAAAAAATAAGAAAGTGTAAAAATATGCATCAGTAACATAAAATACGTTGTAATAGGATAATTATCAAATTATTATTTTGTATTATATAAAGTTCCATTATTTATTAGATTTTACAATCAAATAATGAATAAAATTAAATAATGAATTTTAATTATATAGAAGTATGTATATGCGAAATACTTTTAAATAATTATACTATTAAATAATTATTTTTTAACTATTTTACAGTTTAATATATGTAAATATTACAAATACAATACATTTTAAAATTGACAAGCAAGATTGTTACCATTTTCATGTAAATTTCTATATTTTCTAAAACAAAAATAAATATTTATTGATTTATTTATCTATTTATATATGAATTTATTTAAAAAATACGAGAAATATAGAAATATGAATATGGGTTGTCTATGCAATAGGTGAGATCAGAATAAAGTGGAATTTTTTGAGATCAATTATCCATATATAAAAATTTCTATAATCCTTTTTCAAATAATAACTAAATTCTTTTATAATTTGTAAGGTATATTATCTAATTATTATGAAATAATGGATTTTATATTAATTTAGAAAATTATTAATGAAGTTAATATTCCAGTTAATCTTATTTTTTCTATAAATATTGATATAATCACTTTATCTTATGAAATTTTTATTTATTTTATCGGGCTCAAAATGATAAATCTTTTTATAAATATATATTTTTATAAATAATTATAAAAAATACAAAAATTTAAAATAAATTTTACAAATTAAATTTATCAACAATTTTAATTGAAAAAGATTAATATTAAAAATTTTGTTAAAATATTTAATTTAGAAAAATGTGAGTAAATGAAATTAATAGAAATCATCTTCATTATTTATAGTTATTATAATATTTTTTATTAATTTACTAAAGACTAACATAACATAAAAATATTTAACGAATTATCATTTTAGTTTTAGTAATTAATAGGTAGTCAGTAATTTTATCGATATTTGAACAAAACTATACCAATAATTTATACGAACTGTAAAGGTAATTTAATTTTTAACCTTATAAACTTGAAATATATTACAGTACGTATACATGATACTTTTATTTTGAATTTTTTTAATTGTACAAAAAAAGGAAATGTTCATTTTATTTTAAAGTTATATTTTACTATGGTTACTTTATGTATGCGTATATATTTTTATTTAAATAAAATTTAACCTACAGACTTTTGTTAACATTATACAGTGTGAAACATTTAAAAAATTATGTTGTACGTCATTTGATTAATCGTAACTTTCCTTATTCAAATATATTTCATAAGTACTTTTTTTTATTTATATTTTTAATAAGTGACAGATTTTATAAGTATATAATAATGTGCAAATATTAAATTTTTTAATTGCAATTTTGAATGCAATTCATTTTTAGAATTCTGACTTATTAGAGGCTGATTTCTAGATGATATGTTTACCAAGTTCTAATTATCGTAACGAAGATCTACATACTTTGCAATAATTGAATTTGGATCTATAAACTACACTTTCCGGAAATATTTTTAAATCATTCTATTTTTTAATTTATTTTGTAGAGATATCTATAATTTAAATGGTATTTACGATAAATATTATAAAATTGGATAAAAGCTCGACTGCGACGAATCAAATTTCACGCGACTTCATTACGAAAATTAGTATCGGTCTATATACGTTATTCCGGTCGTTATGAATACTTACGTCGGATAACAGCTCGACCATATAGCTCCTTTCATTTATACCTTCTTCAATAGCATACATGAAACGGTAGTTAGGTGGTCTTATTGAGTTTTTTACGGTGACCGCGACACCGACGGTACGCAACCATTGTTTTAACTCTTGCAGCGCGTTAAATCCTCGGCGCAGCTGTGCAGCAGACTTGATTAGAAGCTTTCGTATTTGCCGAAGGAACTGGCAAACCGCAGGGAAAATCTGCCTTATGCACGTCCTATAATATGGAGATATGGTTTCGGATTCCACATTTCAATGTATATGCGTGCGAACGATTGAGACGTCGATTTATAAGCGACAAACCAAACTCGCCATGCCATCGGCTTTTCCTCGATAACCGTGCGATACATCTGCTCTATCCTCGCTATCCGCTATTTTTCTTAAAGAAGATCGTCGTATAGTCGGTGATCCACATTTTATCGACGTTTATTCTAAACTAAATTATATACGAGATTTATACGAGCTTTGCCAAGTTATCGTTTAAAATTTTTTTTTCAATTTATTATCAATATTTAAATTAGTTTTGGTAAAATATACATTAATGGCATCACTTTAAACGAAATAAGGTATTAACAACCTTAATCATTTTTATTAGGCTATTTTAGATGGGTAGTAGGAATGAAAAAAAAACTCTTCGGATTATTACTGTGAAAAATAAACTAGTTATAAGAAATTTTATACTGACCCTACACATGATTTACAGCGGATATTAAATCTTTGAATAATCCTATCTGGAAACTTATTTTGTGAACTACAGAAGTTTTCTTACGCTCGGAATTTCAACCGATCAAGTTCAAACTTTTCATATCTGTTCTTAAATATATTATCTAACTTTTAAAAATTTTTTTTACATTCACCGTTTTCTGAAATTTTTATATATCTATAAAAATAAAAATAAGAAAAATAAAGAATGTTCTTTATTTTTTTCTTTTAAATCACAAAGATAATTTAAAAATTAAAATTACTTTTAAATTATTTTAAATTGTGTAATATATATATTATATAATATAATTACATTTTCAAATATTTAAAAAAAAATTTGGACTAAATTTTACGTTGTTCAAAATTATTTCAAGGTCAAGTCAATAATTAATGTGCATTATTAGTTATATGGACAATATCGATCCAAATATACTCGAATAAATTATAAGATATTTAACGTATAACTTACGTTCATCGTTAAAAAATTTATTTATAATCATAGTATATATTTTTCGATGATAAATTTTATAAATGACTCTTAGAGTGAAGCAAATTCAACGATGTTATTATAATCTTTTCTATAGAAAAAAATGTAAGCATCACCCAATGAAAATATCAAGATCACAACACTAAATATCATTTTCACTCAATGGTACTTCAAAATTGACAAGAGAAATCGACTGGTTGTGTATAAGCGAATTATATTCCGACGATCTAATATACTTCCTCGTTGTGAAAAGTCACCGCGACCTTGCGCACAATACCGATTCGCGCTTGACGACGTGCATAAAATTCAAGCATTTGGCTGCTCACGCGTGTTATTCAGTGTGTTTCGGTCCTCGCAACAAATTATGGAACTCTTGGCTTATTCAACAAATCCTCGTTGTAACCACACGGCCATGTGTGCGCGAGTGGTAAATATACGGGAGAATGGGTGCGGCCGATATTAAAGCCGAAAGCTCGTTTTAAAAGCTCGAAATTCCAAAGAGAGCTCCGGTCCATTCGTCCCACAAATCGTTTTACAATCGGACGCCTGCTTCCAAAAGTCACAATATTTCAACTTTGCTCTCGCGAAATGCCTGCCTTCGTTTCGATTTTGGTATACATATTGGTAATGCGCCGTTTTTTTTGCGAAAGTATAATTAACGCCAAAGTTTTTTTAGGAAATATACAGTCGCATTACTCAAGTCTCGAGTTTAGATATTCGTATTTCAAAGGTAATTTTTGTATTGTTCGTAAAAATTCTCGTATTTTTTAAAGATGAATCGGATGTTTCGATAGAATAATCCATTAAATTGTTTGTGAAAAATAACTGGTGGGTTGAATATAAATAAATGACAAAAACTTGTAAATAATCCTTTTAATTTAGCATGTTTTTTTAAAATAAAAATTCAGTTTCGAAATCAATGTACTAATTGTTCATCTATTCTGAAATCATTTATCTACAATTTTAGCACATGAATTTATTAAGTTAAAAAATTATAAGATTCCAAGATATCATTTATAGCCCACATTGCTTACATATAAAATATTATGTAATGCAATACGTAAATAAAAGTTACGATACTGTTATCTCAAAGATGATTTGATAAATATTTGCTATCAATTTATTACGTAAAATACGAAGTTAGTACATTAAGTGGAATAAGTCAGATATGTTCCGACTATACGAAACATGATTATACATGCTCTCACAATTTCATACAAATATTTATTTTTAAGAAAATTTTTGTGTTTCATTATTCGCATTTACAAACATTTTATTAATTATTTAAAAATACATTTTTTTTATAAATTGTTAATATTACATTATTGATAGAAATATCGATTGTTTTAAATATTTTACATTATAGGGTTAATATGTAGTAATTAAAATATATTTTAGTGCTTTGAAAACTTTATATATTTATTTTAAATAAAATATAAATTATTATTTATGATAATTATATTATATATTAAAAATGATATGTATACGTACGTATAATAGGGATTAAATTAAAATTTATAATACCTTGTTTCACTATCGACATTCATACTTTTTAGTGGATATTATTATGATTTATTCATAGCAGTTCTCAAAATATAATTATTACTTAAATATAAATATAGGTGAGAAGTAATGAATTATTAGTATTATTTAAGAAAATATTTATACGATTTCACGTTAAATTTATAGAAATCATAAAAATGTGTCGATAAAAAGCATTAATAAAGATTTATAAATGTAACAAGAACTTAAAAAAAATGATCGGTAATGTTGCGAATAAATAAAGATAAGTTATATTATAAAAAATGAGGGATACTTTAAATTGAGGTACAATAATACCTTCTCTGAAAATAAAATAGATAACAAATTAGAAGAAAATATATATGAAACACATCCTTTAATCAAATATCTGTCAGTTTGAAACTCGTATTAATAAATAAGTCTAGAAATATGAATATGAAAATGTTTAGTATAGAGAATGGCATGTTTTTACCGTCAAAAACTTTTAAGTTTCATTTTTCGATAATGATTAAAAAACAGAGTAGTAAATATAATAAAAAATTTATTAACGAAGCTTTGAATCTGTTATCGAATCTTACGGGCTCAATTGCGTCAATGAAAACGAAGTCGGATAAAATTTTTTTTATTAAATATAGCGATGAAATGTATACAAAAAGACAAAGATGTAAAAATTAAAGAAAACTTTTGATTACTGATTTGGAATTAATGATCATACAAGTTTTGGAACCTGAAACTATCATTAATAAGAATAATTTGATTAAAGTTATTATATACTAAATCAATTAAATAGGTAATATGGGTATATATTTCCTTTATTTATAAATTTACATATATTATTTAGTATTTAGATATATATTCTAATAAGTAAATTATGTAAGTAAAGTTAGTATAATCTATTTTTAAGAGATAATAATATTTATATTATTTAAGATAAATTTTAACATAAATTAACTATAAAGAAAAATATATTAAAAAATAAAAAAATAACTTGTAAGCATCTAGAAATTAAAAGAATTTATCGAGATTTAAAATATAGATAATTTTAGTATTTGATTAAATAAGTATTGCAATTTTTTACAAAACTTCCGAGAGATTAGTTGTTTCCTCCGGTCGATTGTCTTTTATTTTTTAGCATATGCCTTATTTCGTGATACATTTTTTGCGCATACAAAAGTACAGAATTGGTTTTCGTAGAGTGTATCCAGTGAGCAAAAAAGCCTGGTAATCAATAAAGTAGAGTAAGGACGATTATCTTGATGCAGTCATCTTCGGCGAAGTACTGTTTCAGGCAAATGAGAGTAATAAAATTGATATTATATTATAATAACATTAATTATTAAAGTTACATATTAATCATAATTATATTGTTAACATTTTTTAAATAATATGTGTATATTGATTTTTAAGCGACTCAGTTATTTGACGTATTTTGTAATTTTAGAGGAGGTTTTTTTATACCTAGTTTAATAAATAATTATGATTGTTTATTGTGCTTTATAACTGTTTTCTATTTATTTAGTATATCTATATTTTAACATATTCCTAGATTCCATAGATAGATTTATTAAAATAATTGAATTGAAATAAATTATTCATGAAATTTATGCGTGGTTGTTTTTGAAAATCTTAATGGGTTATAACATTCCTTTTAACGTACCGTTCTATTTTTAAAAAATATACAATATTACAAAATTTTAAAGACAACTTTAAATTTTTTTAATTTATTGTTATTCAATTGATTATTATTTTTTAAAGTAAAAAAAAATAAAATAAATAGTGTTATTAAAATTTTTGTAAAGTTAACCTAAAATAATTTAAATAAAGTAAATGTGTAGAATAATTTATGCATTTTTATTTCATAATTAATACATATTAAAAAGCATTTTAAATGAATTATATTTATACAAATTTTATAGTGTATTTTTGTACTATAAATAAGATCATAAGTTATTTTAATTTCATAATTACTTTATATGTATGTATAAGTGTTTGTATGATCCTTCTTATATCTTAAGCAAATATTCATATTTTTATATTATACATCAAAATTATACAAATCTCATTAAGAAAAATGGTCGATAATTCATCACATTCGGCGTATCAATTTAAATTAAGGTTGAAATGTGCTGAAAGATTTACTGTGCACTTTACGATAATAGACTTTTAACATTGGAGTCATTGGGCCATTATTCAAATTGACAAAAGAAGCAAGAGCAGAGTTTATGTCTTTCTTGTTATTCAGTCTTCAGAGTTAGACAATGTTAATAATTTGAAATATTTTCAAAAATTAGTTGGAATGTTCAATATTTTTTATATATAATTCTATACTCTTATTTTAAATAAAAGATAAGACATATAAATTTCAATTAATTTAACATTTTAAATTAAGTTCAATTATATTTATCTTTTTATTTATGTAAAATTTAATTTAAAAATTTTAAATATTCAATTGTATTATAAAAATTATAAATGATGTTAATGCTAATCTATCAAAACTATAGTATAATTTTTTTTATTAAGTAATTATTTTAAACTTATTAATTGCATATATATCTTATTATGAATATTTTTAAATAAATAAATACATAGCGACAAATATATAAAATAAATACATAAAAAAATATGTTTATATATGTATATTTAGATATAAATGCATAATCATATTTATACATTATAATAAATATTGCAGATACTCTTATATTTAAATGAAATATATATAGTATTGATGGTATTTACTACATATTATATATTTCTACTTATTAATGTACACAGATAAATATCCAATAAAGTATTTATACTATTTATAAATTATTTATACCGTAATATTAAGATTAAATTAGGATTATAGATAAATCAAATTCATCAGTTTGAAAAAATATATGTATATATCTTGACATTATATTTCAATTTTTTTAAACAATAATCTATAAATGTGTTTAATTATTTATTTTATAATAAACATAAAAAATAATTATTTTACATTAATTTAATTAAGTATTTAATTATTTTAATTTTAAAACAAATTTATATAAAAATACCTTTCTTTAATAAATTTAAGATTTTAATAAATTACATATTTTTACTCACTAAATTTGATATTTAATTCTATCTTTTACTAAAAAATTAAATTATTTATAAAAAACTAAAAAAGAAGAACTTATTATTTATTCTATTGCTTTTTTATAAATTAACTAATGTATTGGCTTATGAGTTTTGATTTTTTTTCAATAATTGTATATTTTTATTTTATAGATATATACGTTATTAATAATATTAGAACATAAATAGCAAATACTATTATCCACTGGTTGTAACTTAAAGTTGCAAATATTAAAAATTGAATATTTAACTTTAATTAATGGTTGTGAAATAGAATATCAGTATAAAAAATAATAGTAATTTATGAATTTTATGTTATAATCAAAACTTTATATGAACAATATATATTTTTATTTTAAATATCTAACAGGTTACAAAAATTTAAAATTTTAGACACAGTTAGGTGAAATCGCGAGTTTGCTTTAATGCCCTTATTTGCGCTTGATTTTAACGAAGTTTCCTTGAGTGCAAAGTTAATCGTCAACTATTCAAGATGAAGAGAAATATAATATATAGGCAAACCGAAAATATTACAGACTAGGTAGTTATATGCTAAGTAAGATGTTCCGACAAGTTAGGCAACAATTTCTAGAGTGGAATACGCGTGGTTGGCGAGCAGATTGGCATATAAAGGTTGTAGTCGGGCCGACGGCCTCGAGAAATACAGGCAAATTCCATGACTAAGGGGCTCGAAACTTCCACTAGACAAAGTGTACAAGTGAAAACGAAGAAAACCAGAATTCAAGTGCAAAGCGAAAAATTGACTCGCGACCGCTTACCGGAAGTAACTCGTAAACACGTCACGGACTTCGGAGTAAAACCAAGGGTTGTAATTTTGTTCGTTAAACATACCCGACTTTTAGGTGCTATTTGTGTTCTTTACTTTCCTTGAATTTGGGGTATTGAAATTGATGTAAGGAATATATTTGCGTGAAAGAAATATCAATGGTATTGTTAATTTTCGGAGACTAAGAACTATGGTATAGTAAAAATGTACACCGGTTTTATTTATATGCGTTTCGAAATATTATTGAAAGATAAGAATTTGAAATAAATAAATATTTTATTTAGAAGAATTAATCGTATAAGGAGAAAAATATGCGTAAAGTATTCGTTTTCATTAAATATAGAACAATTAATTAAACTTTATGAAATAATTCATTCGGGTTACATTTAATTCGTTGAAAAAAAAAGTTTTAAAACTCCTTCGAGAACTTTTCTATTTAGTGAAACTTCTTAACATGTTTCATTCATCAGGTACAATAAAATTGAAGGATTTACATATAATAAGTTATTTTACGTATACAGACTAAAATTTTATATACATCAAAAATTATAAAAGAAATTAAATATTATAAATTAAAAATTTTATGCCTTATTTAAGTTCGGTTTATAAAAAAACCCTTTTACTCTATGCATTTAGTATAATTCGTTGTAATATTTGCATCCATTTATAAGATAATTAATGAAATAAAATTAAAATAGTAAAAAAATTTAAACAAACAAAGCTGCGATTTAAGTGTAATGTGATATTCTATTAAAGCAAACTATTACAATTTAGTATTTAATAACAACTACTTTTTCACTTTAAACTTAATGCTCTATTAGCATTAATAATATGATAATCCCTCATTTTCTCAAAATCTCTACTCTACATTTTCCTTTCTTCCATCTAAAGAATGGATGAAACGTTGAAATATTTTATTTCTGTATATTAAAAAAGAAATAATTTGGCATAGTATATAAAAGCAAGGAATAATTCAAATTGGTAATACTAAAAATGATTTTGTTTTTAAAGATAACCATTGTCATAAATAAAATATGTTATAAATAATTTTATTTTTATAAATTTATCTAATTTAAATTAAAAATTGAATTTATTATTCAATCAAAAATTTTTTTGATTTTACAATGAAGCGACATTCTGAATTTATAACTCTATATAGAATATAACTGCATTCATTATAAAAAATGCCTTAGAATTAATTTCTAGGATATTAAAAAAAATCTTATCACTGTAAATATACTCACAATTCAGTTCCAATACATATGTAGTTAAACACAATATCGCTTCTTTTCGCACTAAAAAATGAACTTTTTACTCCCATTCCTCTTCTAAAAAAAGTAGTAAGAACCCTTCTCTTTTCCATCCATCGTTCGCCGTTGTCCCGCCAAGCAGCGCCTGAGAAATACTGCACGTATCTGCTGAGAACAAGAAAGTAAACACCTCTCGTGCCTGCTTATAAAAATGAAAGAAGTAAGAGAGAAAGAGAGAGAGAAAGAGAGAAAAAGGAAGCAGTAACGTACCCTGGAAAAATGTGGTTTGTTTATCGGTCCGCCTTGCGAAAAATCCCACTTCTCCCTCAGTTGTCATCCCGATAAACATCACGCCCTGCACTCCATGTTTTTCCCGGAGTAGAGAAGAAAAAGATCGATTTCACGCGCCACGACCCTCGGGCCAACCCGAGACTCTTTGTATTTATTATTGTATTTTGCTTTGTTTGTTTCTTCTTTTAACGGTTAGTGTTGTTGTATATTTAAAGCGGTTGTCTTGTTATCGCGGTTGCATTATTTTATTATTCGTTTTTTCTTATTTTCTTGATTTTTCGATAACTTAATTCTATAAATTATTTTTAAATTCATTAACAATTTTAAGTATTTTATTTGCAAAGGTATTCATACGATAAATTTATTTGTCCATGAACTTAGTAGTGAAAGATAAATATTTATTACAGTTAGAATCGTTTAATAATGACTTGAAATAATAAATAATTTATATTGTTTTAAAATTATTATGCAGACTTTTAGTTTATGTGTAAATTATATTAAAATTTTATTATAATATTTTTTTTATGAAATTAAACAGATATTTTTATTTAATAAGATTTTTATAGCTTTATAATAAAATATTTTTTATTTAAACTAATATAAAAATCCATAGCCAAATAGTCGCGAATAAATAGTTTTTTTATAAAAATTACTGTGCAAATATATTTGATATTAATAATTTAATATAAAAAATAATTTTTATATAACATGAAAATATAAATTTCATTTTTAATTATTTTAATCATTGTATTTAAATAAGTATTATTATATTATGTTAAAAATAATTTTAAGTCTAGTGCGAAAAATGATGTAAATTTATAAAATACCTAGGTTTTTTTAAGTAATTATTTTTTATATAGCTTTAATTTTTAAATCGTTAAAATTTAAATAATTTCAATGAATAATTATAATTATAATATATATTTTAATTCTGATCTAAAGATTTTTTAATTTTTAAATTCAACTAAAACGTAAATATTCTTTAAAAATGAGATAGAAAGAAAACAGTAAATTTAACCTTTTCAAAAAGTTCTTTAAAGTTATAACCTTCTGTTCAACTTTTAAAACCTAGATACTAACTATGTTTGAAGTTACTTGATCGATCTTTGACTTTATCTACTCAAAGTAGGTTTTCACAAGATCGGCACATAAGTCATTTAAAGAGTAACGTGTACATACGAAGACGAACAGCTTTTACGCCTCAATACGCCAATGCTTCGCATATATTTTAAAATTTCTGCATATTGTAAATATATTTTGAGCTTGATGTCTTCATATTTTTATAGCATCTTATTATTAAATCTGATAATGCAAAATTTTAATATAAAACTTAAAAGATTCAAATATTTAGAATTTAAAAATTTAAAAAAAAATAATTTAATAAAAACGAAGTTATTTGTTAGATTTTAGTTAAATTATTGCATACTAGCAAGAAATCTATATATTTAAATTTCATGTTTAAAATGTAATAAAGTATATATTAAAATGCAATAAAGTAATTTAAAGTAAACTACAATAGGAATTTATAACATCATTTATCTATTACAAATTTATCTATTTTTTAGCTTTTTAATATTTAGGTTATTATTCAAACAAAGAAAAGAGTTTATCTTATATTATCAATAATTAAAATATTTTTGAAAAATATAATTATAAAAAATAAAATATTTAACAGTAATTATAATTTTAATAAAAAAAATCCGTTCTTCAAATTTTATGATTTTGTATAACTGAATAATCAGAAATTCTAGATGCATTTAGTTTTTTAAAAATTAAATATTAATGACTCAAAATTGAGTTCTATATTACATTTAAATTTTAATATGAATACAAATAAATATAAATATAAATAATAAAAACAATACTTTTTAAAATAAATAGTATTCTCTTTTAAACGTAATATATATTAAAAATATGACAAACGTACTTTTACTTATTAAATTAATTTAATAGATTTATAGCATGTTGCTTTTTTTAGTTCAAATTGAGTTTCATTATACATAAAAGAAATCTTCAGCATATATAAGTTTCCTTTATATCTCTTACTTCTTATTCTTTAAGACTCTAGTTACATAAAAAGAAATTCTATATTCAGTTTTAGTTAACTGTTCACGTTTTTATCTGGGATTAAATATATGTTTATATATATTAAATATACACATACTTTTCTTAATCAACTCACATACATTCATATTTTTATGGACCTTTTTACAATTAATGGGTACAGTTGATTTAATTTTGGTCTGATTAGTTTCTTTAGAATAAAATCATTTATCAATATATTCACTTTCATTTATTCTGACAGAATAATAGAATACCATATTGCAGTTTTCTGTTTCTTAATACAAATATAATGTGAGTCTTTATTTTTATTTTAATTTAGTGATAGTGATGATCTTTATGTTCATTTGACTTGTTAAATATATTTTGAATTTATTTTTATTTAAAGTATGAAGCTTATATTAATTTAATTTATATATATTTAAACCTTTTTTTAAGTTTTTTTATTTTTTTATTAATACTCAATAAAAAAAAAACAGTAGCTTCTATTACTAATTTAAAACTAATCAATAAGATAGAATATTAAGATCCTTAGTAATCGATCCTTAATACGTCTGGAGTATTCAATAGGTATATTCAAGATCTTATAATATTTTTGAAGTAATTGGAATATGATAATATTATTAAGAATATGAAAAAATTATTATCGAAAGATATAAAGTACATCCTCATGCATTATATTTGGCTATTTTGTTGGTAGCTTGAAAATGTTCATCAGCTATTTTTACAGAATTATGGTTTAAATTTGCATAGATAAAAAAAATTTAAGATATAATTTTATTGATATAAGACATCGTTTCTACTTTGTATTCTCTAGTTTCTTTTTATGTTCTTTGAAACTATTTTTAAAGCTACCGGTAGTTTTACAATTTATTTTCAACCAACTTTCCATAGTTTAACTTGCAATTTAAAGAAGAATAAAAATTTTTGATTTTCATTTGAAAGTCATTAGATTTTCTTCTTTGCATGTACTGGCTAAGATTATAATTTCAGATTCACGAGTATGAACTGATAAGTCAGTTTTTTTGTCATAAATAACAATTATTTCCAGTATATGGTTTCAAACAATGGGTCTGAAAATGGAAATTACTGGATGATTAACACGTTTTGTGTATTATATTATATGATATCTCCAACGCTTAAAATAGTACAAGATTTGGTACACTCTCAGAATTTATAATAGCTATGATAATATCACTTATTATGGATATTTACAAGCAACGCACTCGAGCAATATCATTACACCGATGATCAGTGTTACATTTCGATTTTCTAGCATATGCATAATATAGTAGATAATTATTTCATATATTTTTTTACTGAAACGGTATTACGTTAATAACTCCAATGAATATTTGATTAAATACTTTCAAAATATAAACATTTCTACCACGAACCCTTCTGTCAAGCATTAGCGTTGATTAGTATATAAATTTGTGCATGAATATAGTTTGGTAGTCATATATATAATGGGTCGCTTATATATAAATAGATATCTTTATTTTTTACAAATTTATTTCAGTATATTCATGAAAATGAAATAAACTATTCATAAATGAAAGAAATTAAAATTTTATTTAAAACTAATAATTTAAATATAATACTATATTTCTATTGTAAAATATAGTTAAATATTTATACATAGTAAAAATGAAGAATAGTTTGTTTAATTTGAGTCAATTGTAAACTCTCTTTAATATATACATACATATATTATTACTATTATTATTCATTCAAATATTGTAATAGGTAAAAAGTAAATATTGAGAAAAACGTTTTATAGTTACAGCATATTTTTAGTTATAACATATTATTCCAATAATTTATTCTCATTTTTGTTATAATATAGTGAATCATTATAGTATATATGGTTGAAATATGTACTTCATAATCTTTGTCTTTTAATAGCTATCGAACGATCAGTTAACTTCATCGTTCATAGAACGCATATCTAATATCCTATTCTATATTCAAAGAGATAATTTCACGTATCCTTTAAAAGTAGTAAACTTAAATGAGATGATCTTATAGTAACATGAACGTACTTTAAAACGTTCAATATTTAAAATTTATATAATGTACAAAAACTAACTAAAAGCTTTTGAAAACGAGTTTAAAATATTCAAACTAAACATACACCAAGATCTAATTCACTTTAAAAATAAAGATTAATTATTATTAATTAATAAAAACCAAATGGTAACATACAAATATCTTTTAAAAACACTAATACTCGATAAATCATCAAAAATAAATTATTATTTTTATTGTAATCAATAAATATATTTTTATTATATAATAACCTTTATTATTTTCATTCCGTACATTTTTTATTTATATTATATTGTACATCTAATTTTTGAATGTAAAGAAACGAGTTGATCTTTTGAATGCAGTAATGTGAAATACTTGCAATTCCTTATGAAAATTAAAAATTCTATAAAAAGAAATATAATAAGTTATTCTTGCTTTATGAAGCGATAAGTCCTTAAATAGTTATAAAAATTTTAAAGCCTTGTCTTTTATTTGCTGGATATTTACAGAATGAAATTATTATTTCATATTAAAAGGTAATTATAATTATTTTACGGTATTATTTATTTAATTTATTATACATTCTGTTTTAAAAAAGTCCTTATTTTGGGATCTATTGAAATAAATTCGTGAGAATTTTATTATCAGAAAACAACATTTTTTAAATTTTATCAATCTATTCGTAAGATTTTATTTTTTTGTTGATTTTGTTTCAACATTGCACTACTTTTAAAATATTGAATTATAAAATAAAAAAATGTATGAAGTTTAAATATATTTGTCATAATTAGAGAATATTTTTAAACACTAGTTTCAATACTCATCAAATGCTTTAATTATTTCGAAATGAGTTTTATTTTATCCATTACGAAATTTGAATAACTCATTTTTAAATTTAAAGCTTTTTAGTTTGAAAATTGAATAAAAAATTATCAAGGTAAAAAATAACACTGCATTTTTTTCAAAATATTTATAAAATATCCGATACTATCAAAAAGTAAAAAAAGAAAAGGATACGGTAGGAATGCATATAATAAGTGGTGTCTCATTAGGAAAGTCAGTGCTTCTGACTCTGAAAACAAAAGAAAAAAGCAACCGCATGGTCGACTTTTATCCTTGAAAACTCGCGAGTAGTCCAAAAAAAAGATATTTCCACCCGACTCCAGTTGTCTACCCTCTAAAAAGAGAAGAAAATATCGCGACGCGTCACGTTGCCACGCAAACAAACAACAATATGGAAATTGATGGAGCGGCACGTCGCGCATTGCGCGGAATAACGAGATTCCTTTTTTCACGACTCCTGGATTTAAAATAACGTTTCCCAAGCAAGTCGAAGCGGTGGATACTACCTCTATTGTACGAGGTCGATAGCCCCATCCCCTTAGACTTTAGAGAGAGAAAGAAAAAGGCAAAATACAATTAGCGCTTGCGCCGAAGATCTCACGCGTGTGTCGCGGTGTCTTCGTTTACTTCTTTGGTTTTTCGAACCCTCTTCCATCCCATTGTAAAATTTCCCACTTGCTTTCTTACTCTCTTTACCTTCGTGTGATTTTGCTCTCTTTATTGTACATTACGGTATCGAAACTCTTCGTTTACCGTTGTTATCATTCAATCTGCTTTTTACGCGTTTCTTTTTTTGCTTTCTATGTCACTGAATTACGTTTTCCATTATATCAATTTATTTTTCAACTTTTGATATCCGTTTTTTGTCTCGTATTTTTCCTATTTATTCCTATTTACATTATCTACACTTGTATATAATGTACTTATGATTATTCAACCTCGGGATTTCGTTCTCTCTTCGTTCATCGATCGTACGTTTTTTCTCTATACGCGAACCTACGATATCTTCGCATCGTTAAATCTTTCAATGCTATTCCATTTCGTTATCAATGTTCTATCCATCATTACTAAAATAAGTTCTCGTAGTTAGTTCCTCCTACTTATTAATATCCAAATTTTTTTCGTTCGCTCTTGAATAAAGTTGGTGGTTACTTCTCTGTTTGTCCTTCGCTATTTCTCTTATTTCTAACCCGCGCTCATCCTTCCTCAAAATCTCAGTCCGCTTCTCCATCTATCTTTTCTAATCCTTTCTCGCTCACCTTCGCTCCCACTATCGATGGCTCTCTCCCCTACCCTCGTCCTTGTCCGATTCGGTTGACTTCTCTCGTTTCGACCCTCGCGCCAAGAAACCCTTACTTACGCGTCACCTTTCCGCACACACCCCCGAACATCCGAGTACGCACGCATCGCGCACACGTAGAGGAGGGCAGGTGCACATGCGCGCGATCCCACCGAGTATCTCGTGGCTCTTCTCGTTCTTGGGACACACTACTTATGCTCCAAATACACGCGGAA
Organism: Dolichoris vasculosae; assembly: GCA_018907195.1. Taxonomy (NCBI): domain Eukaryota; kingdom Metazoa; phylum Arthropoda; class Insecta; order Hymenoptera; family Agaonidae; genus Dolichoris; species Dolichoris vasculosae. Next base: position 7,109,587 of record JACCHY010000003.1, read on the forward strand.
CGTCCTGCTCCATCTCTTCTCTTTCTCTTTGTCTCTCGATCTCGCACCCCACTCTCACCCGTTTCGCGCGTTGCGCGATCCGCCCGTCGTACTCGTACTACTCCGAAAGCTCGAAGCGCTTCGCGCCGGTTGCGTGGAAGTCAGTGTTCGCGGAGCCACCACGAGCAGAAGATCGGGCGATTCGGTTCTCGACGCGCGTTTCAAGCTCCGAGGAATTTGTCCGCGTTGTATACCAGCGCTGAGAACCGCGGGTAACGAACACGCGTACGAGTCCCGATAGCGCATTTTTCGACACGACGATCCACGGAGAGGCGAATCGATCGATTTACAGATAGTAGAAAGATAGATTGGTACTTGAGGCGAATCAATGGGAACGAGTGCGCTAACGTATCTGCTTATTTAAAGAAGATAGAAGCGAGGGTTGCGCGCTCGAAGACGGGTAAAGGGTACAGTTGCGAAATAGTGGCAAAGTAGAGCGGCAAAAGGAAAAAAGAAGCGAAGGAGAATTCGGGAATCCACGGAACTCGTTATGTTGGAGCTTTACGGAGTCACTGGGGACGGCATGACTTACCGGCTTCCGCCACCGCCGCCGCCCCGGCGAGTAACGACGCTACAAGCTGAACAGTTAGCCGCACTCGAGGTACGTCGGTCGAAGGAATTCTATGCTCGTGTAACATTTCCACGAGCCCTCCGAGACCACTGCGAGTTTACGCTGATTACGGGCTATCTTCCTTCCACTCGCACCCGGTATTCGTGTTTTACACTCGGATTCGATGCTTATTAGCTTGGATAGTTTAGAACACCCATCGATGCGTATACTTAAGGACGAGACGCCGTTGGTTTATTCGAACTTGTGGTTTTTCTCGTTCCTCCTGGAATTCACGATCGCTGAACTTTCTGTTGGGCGATGCTGTTTTTGCTGCTTTAATTTGATTACGTTTTATCTAAGCCCGATATTATTTCTTACATATTTATAAATATAAATAAAAATTTCTACTTGGCCAAGAAATTTTTAAAAGGATTCTTTAAAATGTTTGGTTCATGTAATGTTTTAAATTTCGGTGAATATGGTTAATTCAATTTAAAAATTAATTTAATGTAACTTTTTAAAGAATAATTTTTCATGACATTTCTATAACGTATGAATCTTAAGAAAAAATTTAATACGCATTGTTGTGTAATTTTATAAAAGTTAAATAATAATTTTTGAACTTTTCTAAATAATTTGTATAAAAATCAATTTTATTTAAAAAGAAATAAAATTAAAGATTGTTCGTAAAATATAAATTTTAAGTAATGAATTAATCGTTTAAATCATATTAAGAAAGTTGTTTTTTTTTAACGACTAATTAAAATTAAAATTTGTGTCGTTTAATATTATTCACATTGTAATATATATATATATAATTAAATAAACCATTCAATAATAAATTTAAATAAGACTCATTATTTTGTAACTTTCTCGATAACTTAATAGTTTGTTAAATTTAGTATGTATTACAGTTGATGTATTTAACGTCTGACGATTTATGCATATCACTACTTGTATTATGCAACCGGCAAATTTATAATAGAGAATTGAATACGATTATTAAAAAATATTATAATTATTATAAATATTCTTTATAACACTATAAAAAATATTATAAAAATAAAAGTGATTTTTAATCATTTTAAATTAAATTATTTTTAATTTTGAAATCATTAATCATTAATGTATAATTATAAATTGTCGAACAATCTTATAATTTTATCACTTTATTTATAATTAGCCGGCATTAATTACATACTTTCTCAATTTTCTTGTAAACTACAGATTTTGTGTTTTTTTAATTAAGGCTCTTAGAATTATCCATATAATAAGTAACTTCATTTAGTGAGTTGATCTTTTGGATATAGTAATGTGAAATAGGTGTTACTCATTAGGAAAATTAAAAATTCTATAAAAAGAAATATAAGAAATTATTCCTGGTTTATAATGTAATAAGTTTTTAAATAGCTATAAAACATTTTAAAACCTTGCTGTTATACTTAGGACACTAATTTCATTTTATATTTACAAAATTGAATTGTCGATTCATATTAAAAATAGTTATAATGTTTTACTGGTATTATATTTAAATATTTTTCTTATATTTTATTTTATATTTTAAACATAATAAAATGCATTTAGATGTTGTTATTAGACATTATTATATACAATACATTTATATTATAAATATTAATCTAATAACATACAGCTCGAATCAATGATGTGTAATATATAAATTAAATTAAATTGTAATTTATACTAATTATATTTACACATAAATTTTGTAATAAAATATATTCATTATTTCAGATACTAGCTTGTTTTAATATAATCAAGTATCTGGTATATTTGCAGATTAAAATTATTGCTAAAAGGGTTACTTTCCAAGAAATAAGATAAAAAAAAATTTTGCTTTAAAATGAAATGCTTAACATATGACATTACATAATAATTGAAATTTCAATATTTATATCAAAAGAATACTAAATATTACAAAATTTATAATTTGCACGTGTATTTTATTTTAAGAATAAATAATATTATAATAAACGTAAATCATAACTGATTCTTAATTATTAAAGTTTTTAGTTAATTCTATAATTATTTAAAAAATTCATAAATTATTTTATCTTTTTATTTGTAGCATATCGTTTTCATCAAAATATCTATTTTTCTATTTTTATTTAGGTAAAATGTGTTTACATTGGAATGAGTTTGAAATAATTAAGGTTTTAAGCATATTATTGCATATTTAATAAGTATAAACCAAATGAACATTTTTTAGAAACATGCTATTTATTCTATAAAGATAAATATGATATAAATATGATAAAAACAGTAGAAGTAATTTGAATTGCAGGTATAATAATTATATTTTATTTATTGTACTGCATTAGAAACTGATACTTATGATCCATTGAAACTAAAAAGTCTATTGAATTTTAATGTGATCAACTATAACGTTATATTAATGATAAGAGCAATCCAAGATGCTTACAAAGTCTTGACCTGGATGTAACTTCATGCTCGATCACTTTATAATTGATCGACCTTTCAAGTTTAAACATAATATTTTCGACTATAAAGTGTACTTGTATATTGCAAATAATTTGAATATTAATAACTTTAGTATAAAATAATGTCATAAAATATCGATTTACATACAAAATAATTATATAAAAAATAATAGTTAAAAATATAGAGATTATTTAATGTAAACATTTAAGCATGTTCAAAAATGTACTAATGTGATTTATGGAAATATTTCATTATTCATTTATAATTTATTAAATTATGAATTATTACTTTTTATTGAATTATAATAATAAAATATACATACTGCAAAAATGAAAATGCTGTCATTCATTAAAGTTTTATTTATCTCTATTTATATAAATTTTTTTTTATCTTAATACATCTATTATGAATTTTTTTAGTTTTCTATTTTTGCTGGAAGTAAATAAAAAGATTCTTTCCATTACTCTTAGAAAATCAAATAAATAAACTGTGAAATAGCAAAAGATATATTATTATGATTATCTAAAAATAAGCTATAAATTTATATATTTATATAAGCTGTGTATGTATAAATGCATGATAAATAAATTATACGTGTATTTTTTGTTATCAATAATTTATTATATCTATACATTTTAGTGAAAATAATTATTTCAAAATATTATAAATCAAAAAATTTTTTCAGTACAACTTCTAAAAAATTTATAAAAATTATAATTATATTTAATACTAAAGACAAATTTATCATGCAAAAATAGAAAATTAAATTATTGTAAATTTAAATTCATTTTACATATTAATATTTCGAAATAAAAAAAATTAAATTTTTTAAAAATTAGCCATAATAATATAAATATTAATATTTATAAAATTAAAAAAAAATTATTATTAGAATGAAATTATATACTTACTTTTAATTTATTTAATAAAAAATCTCATTAACTGTATTTTACTAAATGATGTATTTTATATGGTTTTGTTTAAATTATAATTTAGTACTGATCATATAATGAAAAATATGTATCCAGATTGAATATGATGATACAATATTATAATATTGAATATAGTATCATCATTTTATATTGATTAATCATGCAAAACATATTGAGCTAGACATTTTATTTATATGAAACATGTTTCATAACATTTCTTTATTTTTGCACATTCGTAATTTTTCTGCTTTTGAATATGCAGTAGAAATGTATATATTTTGTTTTTAAAACCCATAACATACACTTTGTCTTTATCTACACACTTTGTAAAAAGTGATAAATAATGTTCGTAAAAATCCGAAAACTTATAATATATTTTATGAATTAAAATTATATAGTATAGTTTTGTTTAGAATTTATTCACCGATTTCATTGAAGTTCTAAATTAGAATAATTTTTTCTTAAATTCATAAATTAGTCTTACTTCTAGCGTATCGATAATTTTAATTAAAAATTACTGCATTATGAAATAGTATTATACGTCCACAAATATATTCTCATTATCCTTCCATTAATATTATAATTTTAAAAATAAACGAATACTAATTTTTTAAAAATAAAATTATGGTATAAATAGAAATAAGGTATTTTTTATATTTTTATAGTAATAATATTATATTGCGGTTTTTAAACTAATTAAGAATAATATTTGTTTTTGATATATTAAAAATTCTTGTAATAAATTTATCACAGACAATTATCTTAAGATATGTAAGCCAAACTACGTAATTAGAATATGTAATTTCTACTTATGTTACTTTGAAATTAACATTCAAATTAAAAGTAGTTAATAATAATTGTTTTAGTTTAGTTTTAATTGTAAAACTAGAAGTCAATCGAATAAATATCAATTATTAAATTATTTTAACTACTAGTAATATTATTACTTAGAATTCTAAATATTTTACAATATAGATTTGATCAAGTACAAAATATAGAAAAAAAGTAAGTGATCGATACTTTTTATCCATATATCTTGTAACTAGTTCCTCTTATTTTGAGGTTATTTTAGGGATTTTTGTTGTATATATATTCAGTTGTGATACATATATATATATATATATATATGTATATACATAAGGTTTGTATACGTTGTTTTCAAAGTTTTATGAGTTTCTATTTCTTCTTTATCTTTTTTCCTTTATTAATTTTCGAGTTCTTGTTTTTCACTTCACCAAGTTCTTTCAGCGAGTAAGTTAAAGAAACTTATATGCAACTTTTTATGCTCTCAAAATTTAATTTATTTTCGGATTTTCTTTTAACATTTCGTAGAAAAATTTTTCCTTGATTTGCCTTGTCCTTTTCCTACAATTATTTTTCACTTATTTCACATTATTTTAATATTTCTTTTATCAACAAATTTTTTATTATACTAGATTTTATTTTTCAAATAACTAGCAATATTTTTAAATGTGCAATAAAATTTTATATGTCAACATCAAAACAAAAGGGATGATTATAATACATTTAATTTCCTACTTCTTTATGGCACATATAAATTTTCCTTAAATGTGTCGTTTAAACCAATGCTACAAGTCGCTTTTATAATATGAGACTTACAACTATAACGGGGATTTCTAACGGAACTGATCCCAATTTAAAATTATTTTATTAAAAGAAAATGGAGTTCTGCGCAACGAATGAAGAAATATAGAATAAAATAATATTGATAGTATAATAAAAATGAAAATTAACAAAGAGACTAAAAGAAGAATCCGATAAAACTGGCTATTTGCAGATTGCACGTGCCAGGGTGGTTTTGCAGATGAAGTCTAGAGAGAGAGAGAGAGAGAGAGAGAGAGAGCGGCGGTAATATAATACGAGTGGAAGCACTAACAATTTTTCTACGGTCTCGTATAGACGTCCCAGGAACTGTGACTCGCTCGTCGGTGGGCGCAATCACAATCCAGATGAAATGTACACGGTTTGGGTCTGGCATAGTTTTCGCAAAGAGGCGGTCGTGCAAACAGAAAGAACAAGAAAACAGAGTCCACAAGGGTGCTTGAAATGCGGGAAGACAAAACAAAACGATCCGTGCACTCGGGTAAAAGGCCGAAAATGCTCTTCTTACATTGACGTGCGTTGCGAACAATTAACGCTACGCGCGCTCTCCCACTCTCTCTCTTTCTCTCTCTCTCTCTTCCTTTCGCAGTACTATCGACCACCGTGGCTACCCGGCAACCAATGTACTAAAAATTAAACGAACAAAAATAAAATACAATACAATAAATAAATTACCATTGAGAGTCATTGAGCTAAAGAGATCCCATAACGAGTATAAAACAACAGTATTTCATAAAATAATAGTATTTTATATTTGTTACATAATATTACACGCGATGAAAACTTATACGGGAATTTAAACTGGTTTTTCAAAAATCATTTGCGAATAATGCAAGAAGAGCATATGGCCTTGTTTTATTTTTATTTATGTGCTATTAAAAAATGCAATTAAAAGTTTTTTTTACTTTGTATAATATTATAAAGAATCGAATGTTTCATTAAACAAATAACAAGCTGTTATTCTAAAATTATTTTTGATTTGTTTTAAAATTTATGAATTTAAAAACTTACAATAACGGGTGCTAATGCTCAAATATATTTACAATATATAATTTATTAATTATCTTAAATTAAATTGTTTGCTTTTGATAACTTTTATGCATAAATGTAATTTACACGTGTACTAGTGTTCGAGTTTATACATAAGTAATCAAATAATAAAATTAGTTATAAAATAATAATCAGATATTATATTGGTTTTATAGACGGATATTATACTGTTTAATTTTCTTAAATTATAAAGGAAAACCATTATGCTTTGCAAATAATGCATATGTATTTTTTAAATAATATAATTCTTTTATCATAATCATATATAACTTTTAGATTTAAAAAAATATAGTTTATAAATATAAATGTAAGTGTTTAGCTTCGAATTAAATTTTATTATTTAAATAAATTCATTTAATATTGACTAAAGATGGGTATTGTATATGTAGTATGAAGATAATTTTAATGATTAGGTGATAATTTAATATATATATATCACGAGAATAGAAAGATTAATATTTTAGTGCGGTGATTAATCAACGAATCAAATTTTTATACATCCTTAGATTGAATGCAATGTTTCAAAAGAATTATTATTGATCGTACGTAAAATATTAGTTTTGAAATTATAAAAGTGTAGCTATTTAATATTCTTCAAATTATATCATTTTTCACGATTTATTATTTAAATATTAGATTGTATTGAAAGTATTTGTATATTTTTCCTATTTTTAATAAATTATCTGATTGATACATAGAATATTAGTAAGAAATGAGTAAAGATTTAGAATGAACGTATTTCGTTTGTAAAATTTTTATTTCTCAGGAGCAAACGATAATAAATTTGTAATTGATCGTCAAAGATTTACGTTTATGCAATTTTGAAGTACTCATATAAATTATCGTATATGATGGAGTGAGTAAATAAGCTACCATATATACTGTTATGTATGGAATATATGTTTAAAATTACATTTGAGCTGTACCATGAGACACATGTTGCGGAGGTGATTATTTTAATACAAAACTGCATGAAGATAAGTTACTATTAATTATTTAGTTTAATTAATTACATAATTATTTTTGATTATACAATGTTGGATGCAGAATCGGATATTTTATAGGATATAAGAAATTAAATATTCTTTGATATTTTTTAAATTCTTGGTTTAAATAACATAAAAATTATCTATTTTAAACATAAAATTCTGTTGAGTTTATCTGAAACCTTACTAGATTTAATATTATAAAGTACTTTCAAAAATATTAATAAAACAAAGTTGCTCAATAAATTGAAACAAAAAAATTTTGTTTAAAATAAAATTAAGTTGATTACCAGTCATTTTATAAAACTAAAATAAAAATGAACCCATAAATTTCTTTTAAATATCACATTTAACAACTTCGAAGAATTGAGTGAATATCATTCTGTTGACTCTGTGAAAGTCGTTTTATAGTATTGGCCAAGTTCTCTCGTCTATAAAAGGACCGGGACACTGTTGAAAATTTTATGTGGCTAACTTTTGCTAGTATCAGCCCACTCCTCGTTTTCAAACGACTATCTTTCTTTAAAAATTCTCTTTAAAGTGAAAAACTAAAGCTATTAAAGTAAGGTTTGAAGTTAATTTGAGAATACGATGTAAGTAAAGTATAATATGGATATATCGATTGATATATATTGTTTCAATACATGGAAATTTAAAAAAATTATAATTTTTTATTAATTAAATTTAAGTTTCTATTGCGCAAAAAATATTCTTTTATATTTTCATGTAGCATGTAAAAATTCGAAAATATACACATATATAGTAATTTATAGCAAATTTTTTTAATTTTTAAAAAAATATTTTAGGTTTAATTTCTATAGCTTTTATTTCTTGAAAATTATATAAATATAGTATTAATATAATATCTGTATAAAATAGTTACCTTAATTTTTTGATGATTTACTTATGTTTAAAATTGAATCTTATACTGTAATAAAGTAAAATCAGAGAAATAATCAAACTAACTTGCAAATATATATGTAGATAAATATAAATGCATATTTAAAAAATTTATTCGATACCTTGATGAAAAATAAAAGTATAAACTGAAATAGATTTATTTTTATCTCAAAAAGTTAATTATAAAATATCATAATATATTTTCAAGGCACCAAACATATTCATCAAAATTTATTAGTACTATCTAAAACTACAAATTAAGTTTTCCTTGTATCGATAGGTTTATGTTTTTTTTAACCAACAAAGTGAGGGTAAACTCCAACAAGAAAAAGAAAGCAAAGAATGTCAACAACACAAACAGTTGACGGTGAAAATCAGCACGTTTTTAGGACTTAGTTCTTCTCTCTTACCGAGTTTCACGCTTCGTAGAGCACATAGAAATTGCCGTGCTCTGCAATTTTTGCCACGAAGAATGGACCACAACCCATCTAACCTGCAACGGCGCCAATCCAAATTCTTTTTTTTTGTAGAATAACCTAAAAGTGCAGAATCACTGGAATTGAAAATTTTTAATATTTGCGTTACAAAACTTTCATCCTTTTTTTAGTTAAACAAATATATGATTTTCAAACGTTAATTTCAATTTTTTATTTTTTTATTTTTTTTTTAATTTTATTTCTGTAAGTTTTATTTGAAATTTAGATATTTATAAAAACTTAGAATTTAAAAATTGATATTTTTTAATGTGTTTTTAAAAAATAGTATAATTAAATGTCGAGTAATCTTTTATGTAAAATTTACTGTATGAAATAAATTTTTTAAAATTTTTTTATCATCAAAGTTTGTTGTTTTATTCAAAATGTATTTGACAATAAATAAATATTAAATATGAAAATCATATATAATGTCATACAGTGAGAGTGAAAAGTCCAAAATTATTTAAATTTTGTAGTGAATTTTTTTATTTCTAATATTTATATATTTAAATTATGCACAATATATTATGTGTTAATTTATTTTTCTTTAATTAAATTTTTAGATATAAATGACAAGTTAAATCAACTTAAATCAATTTTCATGGAATTTTTTTTATAACATTCGCAGTGAATTATGCGTTGTACATAATATTTATTCTGTATGTGCTTACGTAAATGCGTACTTAATTTTTGAATTATATTTTAAATTTACATACTCATAATGAAATTTTAATTTGTTATATTCCATTAATTATACTTTATTTTCAGAATAAACTACTAAATTACATAATTTACAAAAACATTAAATTATAAAATTTGATCGTAAATTTAAATAATTTATAAAAATAAAAAATGTATCATTATAGTTTATATTTTAACATTAAATTAAAGAAAATATATTTGATATAATTAAATCTTTCGTTTTAGAATATCAAAAAATATACTTGCGTTTACTATTAATATTTATATATCATTGATTTAAATAAAAACTTTTGTATGTATTCTATTTGTTTAAAGTGTTACAATAATCTATAATATTGTTTCAAGAGATTTTCTTAAATTAAATTAAATTTTAAATTGAATATCAATATTATAAATTTCAATTATTATAATTTAAATAGCGAAACTGCAATGACTCAGAATAATTTTTAAAGGTTTTGCACAGTTTTACAAAATAATAAGTTTATTGAATAGAGAATATATAGCGAAAGTCAATCTTACTTTGTAGTTTCATCAATTTAATTGTATTATTAATGATACGTATTCATAAAAAAGTGTTCTAATATGCAAAAAAACCATCAATATATTAATGTATTAAATAACTGATATTTTTATCATATATTTATTTATATCGACATAGTAATGATTAAACTTATTTATATATTTCTTTTAATAGATCAAAGCTATATTAATTCGGATTAAAGTTATGAAATAAAATTATGTATTCTATCAACATATATTCATAAAAATTTTGTGTATTAACTAAATAAAATGAATAAAAATGGATCCTGGTTTTGAAACTGATGTTCATCAGAATTCAGTAAAATATTTTGTATTTGCATACCTTTAAAATTTCGGTCATCTTTGAACGTGGGTTTGGATGAATTACAACTACACATTTGAAGTAAAAACCCAACACGCTTCGTAATAACTATTCCCAGGAGCAACGAATTTTCACGAAATATGCGTTTCATCTAAAAGTCACATTTTCATGAAATACAGTTCACACAAAGCACAATTTTTCAACCGCTGGCTAACGATTTTTATCACCAAACCACGTACTTCATACTCCGAGTCTCCTAAAACAATGTTCTCTGCTCGCACTTCCATCCAACAACAAGAAAAGGAGCCGCTACGATGTCATCTGGCTACTATAAACTCGGCCCTTCTCCCTTTCCCCACCGAGGCACACGAACCACCACCGACATAGCCTAAAAGTTTTGTGGGACTTTTCGCAGACGTGCCTGCAGCTCTCATCACCTGAATTAATGAGGAAACTACCGAATGTTGGCACCGGTGTTGCCGTCGCCTCCGTCACTCCCCAGCAACTGCTGCGCCGACCTCGAGACTCGGCCGACCTCCAGAGGCTTTCGGCCGTCGTTGCCGTCGATCCTACTGATTCAAAACTTCATCAGCACCAGCACCAGCATCAACACCAGCACCAGCACCAGCACCAGCACCAGCATCAGCACCAGCACCACCACCATCAGCAGCAGCAGCAGCAACAGCAGCAGGAACAGCAACAACAGGAGAATTCCTCGCAGAACGGAGCAAGTGAGTGTAAACTTCTATCGGCGCTTTGCCTCTTGTGGGGCTTGGCGAATTTTTCGAGGGCGATTGTATTCGAGAGAGTTGTGAATTCATTGTCGAGCTCTTGTGAATTGGAAAATTGTAACAGCAACTATCTAGAATTTAATTTAATTCGTTATATAACTTATTTACTTGCGTAAGTTTTCGTATAACGTTTAGAGGTTTATATAGCTAAATTATCATTTGTATCTTATTATCATCGGTTAAATAAATCAATATTTATTTAGCTTCAAATTCTTAGATTTTATCATACTTGCTTTGAGTTTTTATGAAACTTAATTCCCGCATTAAAAATTTAATAATAAACTCAATGAAGTTAATGAATTTATTTTGTAATAAGTCTATAATATTTTTAATTAAGTAATTTTAGAAATCATAAGAAAAATCAATACATTGATAAATTTATATTATCTTTTCATTTTTATATTATAATTTAGAATTTTTATTTGAAAGATTTCATATTTATGACCGACTCAAATTAAGTAGTTCGAAAATTGATTTTAACACTATTTTTTCTTCAAAAACTTAACCTTTATTTTTTTATAATCATTATTATCTAAAAATGGAAAATTATATATTGATATATTCTGAAGTTTAAGAAATATTGGTAATCATAAATTTAAAACTTTACACAGAAGTACTCTTATATAAATTTCAAGACCATAATTTTTACACTCCAGTATGTATTTTTCGTAACAGAAAATTGTAGAAGAATATTTTATCGTAGAATATTAAATAATAGTTCAACAAACTTTAAGTAAGGATATTTTAACTAAAAGATATAGAATAATTCTAAAGAGAGATAAGAATAATTAAAAATTGATTGTATTTAAAATTTGAAATTTCGTAACCGAATTTTTGAAGTTTGAATTAAAATATGTATCGTTTTCAAAAAATATATTATGGTTAGAAATATAAAATAAATATAAAAATAATTAAATAATATATTACTTTTTTTTAAATTAATAGAAAGTTTTGAATCGAAGAATATTAACTTTGACTGGTTAGTTAAAATTAAAAAATATCGATCAAAATTAATACAAAAATAGTCTTATTGAATTAATTTTGCATTTAATTTCTTAAATTTAAACTAATATTAAATTTATCCATTTTTTATTTATCGCTTTTTTCGATTATAGAAATTAAATTTTTCCTTATAAAATCTTTTAACATTGTAAGATTTTTTATAGATTTTATACTTTTCTTCGAAGTATTAAAATCCTGCGTATACTATGAGTATCCTCTTCTAGACTTTTTATAATAGAAAACTCGTGAATTTAGACCATCATTCCTTAACCAACTACTTTAACACATAAATACCGTTAAACTTGCCATCCTAATTCTAAATTTCGAACTTCGATTGTCCAAAGTAATTTCCTGGTGCCTACTATAATTTTTTATTCCACCCCTTTGTATCTTATATGCGGTTGGCGCGTTCGTGTATTTCGCTTTCTTTTACGAAATTTTCCATGAGTTTGAAAAATAAACTTCCAGTAGGAGTTAACTATAACTTCAACGAAACAACTCTGGAGACATGTTTTAAATTTTCTTTAAAGAGAATTTTACTTTCGTGGCAAACAATGATAAACATGTTCAAGATTAAGAGTATTATTATGATTTTTTTCACTCCTTTACGTATTATTTGATTTTCATTTCTTTACAGATTAATCGTACACTTTTTAAATGTTTAAAAAATTATGATTTATTTATAATTAAAATTAGATATTCGTACAAGCTTTTTTTCTTTAAAATATTGATAGGGTGAACATTTTGTACAAGCACTATTTAAAGAAATAATTTTATTTTTATTATTCTATAAATAAGTAAAATTTTAAATTTTGTAGTTTTAAAATAAAACATCGAATATTATCATTTTTATATTTTAATATTTTATATTAATAATAAAAAACTATATTATTAATAAATTTAAAAGTATATTTACTGAAATCATTCATAAAACTAGAGTTGGTCAATTGAAAGTATGTGTTATTTATGTATTAATCCTTAAATAAACTTTAATCTTAAATTTATTGTTTTACTTTATTATTTATTCTTAGATGTTCGAAGCAATTAACCGATTATTCGACTAAAGATCCTGAATAAATAATAAATTCTACCTTTCTTCGATTTTTCTTTTCTATAAGTATGTATTTAAACTTTAATCCTTTCTTTTGGTCACTCTCCACTATTTTCATTTTTTCTTTTTGTCTGTATCGCGTCGTTCTTAAGTTTGATTCGTATGAGGATCCACGCGACTTCAATAAGCAATTCAGGAATACCAAATTTATCTTCTAATAATAACATGATACTATTATAGCGAATAAAGATCTCAGCTATTGTAATTTTTAATGCATAAAATTCAAGATATCGGAACGTTTATACGATACCCTTTAGTGACATAATAATACATCTACATCGATTTTACAAATCTTGAACTCTGTCTTTTTCTAACATATGCCGCAAGGATTCTCGGGTATTCCGAATTATCTCTCGTATATTCGAGAGTAACATTTCTTTTCTTTAATCTTACTAATTTAATTTTAATTTTTCTTTCTACTGTTCTTTTCTTTCCCGTCGATCATTTATACAATACTCATAATTTCTATATACTTTTTATACAGTTTTTCGATAATAATATTGAATTTTTAAATTATATTTCTTTCGATATTTTTATTCTATTTATCGATGCCATAATATATATGATTCAATTTTTGACAAAGCAGCGCAGATCACAGAAATCGATCTTTTCTTACTTTTACTGTCAGCGATATATGAAATTTTTTCTAGAGTCGATGGTACTTATCCGTAACAATAAGGTTCATGAATATTTGAATAAAAAACCGAGACTCCTACATCAACGTTTTAAAAATTGTTTGCTTTTATGACTTATTTAATAAATATAAAATACCATATCTATAGATCAAATATAGAAATAAGTTACAAATAATGAATAGTTTAGACGTTTAAATACATATAATAGTTTTTGCAAGAAATAGAATTTATTAATTATAATTATTTTTTATGGGATTGTGAGTATTTACGACTGAGAATAAGAGAAAGAAAGAGACTGATTTTTTCGGGGGAGATTCGCGCTTTTGAGAACAGGAAGCGTCTTTCTTTCACTAAAAGAGTTAAGAATTGTATGTAAGCATTCTTAAGTAGTGTAAGAAATAATAAACAAACTTACAAATTATTACAAATTACGATATTATTAATAAAAAATTATTATTGTTAAGAATGAAGTATAAATGACTCTTCCATTTGTTTATTCTTCTTTGCTCTTAATTAAATCAATGCCGTATTATAAAACTAAAAACATTTATATGTATCTTATCACAATATAATAATATTAAATACATTTAAGCTTTTCTATTGTATATTTATTTTGGATAGAGCATCATTAGGCATATTATTATATTATCAATCGAAAAAAAGACTCCTTAGACAATATTCTATATTAACAAAAGAATGATATATGTTACTGACTAAACTAAACATAGAAACGAAGGAGTATTCATATTCATCTATATTTTTTTCTGGATATTCCTTCATATTATATTTATTTGAAAAAGTTATTTACAATTATATAAATAAATCCTACAAAAATAAATTGTTATAATTGTATTTAAATTCCATGATAAGCATTCAGGATAAATCTTGTATTCTTTAATTAAAAATTAATGTTTTAAATCATATACTAATTAAAATTTGGAGTAAGCAAGATCTCTGTGCATTTAAAATATTTTTAATACTATATATATATATATATATATATATATTATATAGTGTTAGTCTATTTTCTTAAAAGAAATGTTATTAAAAAAGTATAAATAAAAATTTTGATTTCGTATATCAAATTTATTAAATAACTTCTTAAGTTATAAAAATTTTTTATGTAAAAAAAAAAATGCGTATTGTTTTTAGAATTTTTATAAAATCTTGTCACAAAATGTTTTACATTAATTTATCTAAAAATATTAGTAATAGATATTATCGAATAGCATTTCTACAGATAAACTGAGTTTAATGTTTTAATGATTTATATTTTCTTACTAAATATTTATAACTTTTAAAAATCATTTATAAAGAAAACGTTTCAAAATTGAACGTATATTTTTAAAAAGATATGTAGAAGAAGTATGAATAAGTTTAAACAGTTATTTCATTAATGTTTAAACAGTAATTTATCTAAATTTTGATCTTGTTAATCGGGATGAATTTTATGTTACATAATATTTTAACTTGAATATTTTTAAACTAGTATATTTGCTTTTTCCTAGGATTTTTCGAATTGTAAGATATAAAAGTTGTGAAGTTAAAAATTTGAATTAGTAGCTGAATTTTTATAAGAAATTTATTCATTAATCTATACAGTTTGAATGATTTATAACTTAGCAACATTAACAGAATCGCAGTAATCTAAAAAAGCTATAATTTAAATTACCCACTAAGATTTAAGCCATACTTACGTTTCTAATTTTTTTGAGATTTTCAATTATTAAAAAAAAGGAATAATTGAGAAAGAATTAAAAAATGTATTTATACATGGATCAATTTTTAAATTAAATATTAAAAATCTAATTTTATAATTTTATTCTTATGGTAACAGAATATATGTATTATTTTTAAAATTTTTGTCTTAAATACTTTATTTTTTTCATTTTTCTAATCTACTTATTGAAATAATTTAAAAATAAAAACTTATATTAAACATTAAATAATGCAAATATAAGTTAAAATAAAATTCTGTTTACATAATTTAAAGTTAAGTAAAATTTTTTTTTTCTGTAACAACTGAAACAGTTTTTATCGACACCACATGCTTCTATTTTTAAGCAAAAAGGTGAATAGTATATTTGGTACAAAAATAATCACAAACTTACTTAAAGTAAAGTAACTACGGAGTTTGTAAACTTTTATTTGACTTTCGATGTTAAATTTCTGAGAGGATAGGGTAAAAATTTTATGTTATACCTATCATTTTTTGTTTTGATTACCTTTCAATATTAATATTTATTAACAGCCTTAAATTTTATGTATATATATTAGTATAAAATTTTAATATAATAGTAATATTGTAATATAAAATTTCATATGCAATATCATTTATAAATGTATGTATATATATAGTTCAAAAATTTTTTTTATTTACTAATCATTTTAAAATTAATTAAGTATTAAACATGTAGTTTTATAAATTAAAACATAAAAATAGTATTATGAAAAATTCATAATGGTATGATATTTATAGATTTTTCTCATAGTTTATTAGTCTTATTTATAATGAAACTTTCAAGTACGTGAAAAGTTCACTAATGTAATATTATGATTTAAATCAATAATTTTAATATAGTGAGTAATAAGTAGTTTTTTATACATTTTACTTTATTTATGTTTTTTATCACAATATATGAACATACAATAAAATGAAACGAATATTTTTTATAAAATTTTATTGATTATATTATACTTTTAATACAAAGATATTTTGTTCCTGAAAAATAATTTAAATATTATACGATATTTAAACCAATAACAAATATTAAATTAATACATTATTTTTATAATTCACAATAATAATTTTTTATTTATGTATTCGTTTTCTTTAATATATATTGTAATAAAGTTAATAAATAATAAATCAAAATATTTTTTTAAATCGTAGATAAATTTCTTATATTGCATATATATTTATATATCAAACAGAATTATTAATTAATAGTTATATCTATTTCTAGTACATGGAATGAAACATTAAAACTTTAATTATATAATTTAATTTATTTCTTAAATATTTTTTCTATAATTAGTTTTTTTAAATTTAATATTCTAAAAGTCTGTTGTTTTTTAGATTTACCTATTTTTTCTTATTTAATTTGGTTCCTTTTTTAAAAATTTGTTACTAAATTTTATATAAATAGATTAAAAATTATAATAGAAATCTAACTATTAATCTAAAAAGTATATAGTTGATAATTTTTTGTAGTATATTTTTACGTTTTTAGTTGATTAAAAAGTATATTTATTTTACAAATTATCTATATAATTTTTTCTTTGCATCCGTAATAAAGTATTAGAAAATATTTTCTTTCTTAAAATTTAATAATAATTATACCATTAGTCTATTTCTTTTTTGTATTTTTTTTATTTGAGTATAATTTTAATTTAATATTGAATCATTATTTTAATTAGAAAAATAAAAGAATTGAAGAGTAATTTTTTACGGAAAATGTAGTTTTAAAATTAAAAATTTAATAAAGAGAAAAAAATATTTAACAAATAATTTATTATTTTAGTTTAGTGTATTAAGAATAGAGTAAGTATTAAAGATAGTAAAACTTATATAAAATAAATGTTACTATATGAAAAGTAGAGAAAAACTTAATATAGTTCGGCATTTATATTTGCTAATAATATACCGTTTAATATAAGAATTATTTCCTTTAATTTAACTATTAAACAATATAATATTGTTTATTTTATAAATTGTATTAATAAATATTATAGAATAATTAAATATAATTATACAGATTCACATAAAACATCTGAACTAATGCGAAAGTATTTTTAAAAATATTACTATAATAGTATTTAGTAATAAATTCATTTTAGTTCATAAAAATGCAATATTCTACTTAAAATTTTGAGGTTATTATTGCATTCCATAATTTTGCAATATGTATTGGTAATATGAACTAATAATTCTATTAGACTCCAAATATACAGCTGTTGACGCCAAAACATCTCATATTCTTTCACGATCTTTCAAAACTTTTTCATTTTTTCGTAGCCTTCTAACCATTTTAGTCTCATTTCATTTTTTTCTAATTTATTTTCTCTTGCATTTCTCTTTTCCTCTCTACTTTTCGTCGACTAGAGTGAAGTGGAGCATGCGATTTTCGATTTGCCCGTATCAGTGGGAAATTTTTCTCTATATAACTAGATACTGTGTACATTTATGTGTGAGAGCGTATTTCTGTGATGTAATTTTCCAACGGTATGCGGGTTTTTCTCGTCGCGCGAGCTTTTTTCCGAATACCTATTATATACATGTAGTTCCTGTAACGAGGAGCCGTTTCTACTCTTCTGTTAAACCAGGTGAGCTTTTTCCTTCTCGATTTTTCGTTCTCTATTTTTATCCCTTTCTTCTCTTGCCGAGATTTTTTCTCGTGCCTTGAGCACTCGATTTTTACCGATCGCGAATGGCATTTATCAGAATGGCCGAGATTTTTTATCACTGATGCGGTGAAGAAGGTTTATTTTCGTTGTGCGATCCTTCTAATTTTTTCAACTCTTTTTTACACTATTTTATCTTTTACTAAAACTAATATTCATTTTTGGGGAAAGAAAATGCGTGCATATTTAAAATGGTATTGGTCAATGAACAGAGCATCGTGTATTTGCTTGTACTCATTTTGATCTTTTGTACTTAAAGGACTAAAATTAATTATTTTACAGAAATATTAAATACTAAGAAGTCGATTTAGGAACTAATTCATCATGATTAATCCTATTACGATTAATTTTCAATTTCTCCGATAATCTTATTATAAGAAACCTTAAAACTTGTATATTCATAACAAAACGATAAGCCAACATACAATGGATTTACAACGTACAACAGATCCATTTATTAAAAGAATTATCTTTTTATCTAAAATATGAAATGAAATCGTATAATTTTTAATTTAGCCGTTAAAAGTTTTAATAATTTGTCGAAATTCTTAAAAAATGTATTTAAAAGTAGTTTCAAAAATATTTTAAATAATAATTATTATAAATTCTATAGTCTATGTAGGTATTTGATTCTCCCATAATTTGTATTCAAAACAGTGATATCTGATCTTATCTTTCTTAGTTTTGTAAAAAGTAACAATTTTTTCTTTATGAAATCGACTTTATTATCGACGCTTTTTGTCATAAATAAAAAATATATCAATTATATTTCTACTCATTTATTTATAAAAAGTACAAATACGCTCAATTTTTTAAAAATTGCCTTATAAAAACGAACATTATTATTTTTTGATAATATTAAAAATTGCAATTTTATAAAGAAAAATATTTTAACGATATAATATATAATATGTTCAAAAATATTTTTAAATAAATAAGTACCAAGAATTTATTTCGTATTAATTCAAGTACACAAAGAAACCAATATGAGTTTACATATATATAAAAGAGGAAACATGATTAAAAACATATAAATAATAATTATTATAATATAAGATGACTAATAAATAATAATATATGAATATAGCAAATAATTTATTAATTAAATTCAATAAAAATAACAGTTTTTTCAATATTTTTCCTGGAATTTTTCAAAATTTAAAAATAATTTTAAAAACCACTAAATTGCATTGCGATTTCCATTTTTATGACGAAAATTAAAATCTGAATAAGCAATTTTACTTTTTTTTTTAAAACCGAAGTGTATGAACGATCTTTAAACCGTAAAAATGGCTTCTCATATTTTATATTTTCTTACATTCCTAGTAGCCAAAGTTTATAGTCTCAGCAAAAAAGTCGCGAACTTAATATAAACATTCTAAATCTTCATGGAGTGGTTTTAACTCAACCTGACTCATTTTTCACGACAAAGAAAGCCAAAATGTTACCGACCCTTCGAAAGAATTGCCATATTTCATGTTTATAGCTGGTAAGAAATCACTTACCATGCTTCAAAAATTTAAGGTTTTAGTTTTAGATGGTGCTATCAGAACATTACTTTATATCTATAAACGTTATTATTTTGAAAATCAGAATATTACAAAAGAATAATTCACATGATATGTTTAAAGGCTTTTTCATAAGAATTATAATTTTATAGAACGTAATAGTTTGATTTTTAGATTTCTAAATTTATTCAAAACTATTAGCAATTCAACATTTTGAATAGAATAAAAAAAATTTAATATCAATACAAGCAGATTTTTAAAAATTCATTATTTATAAAATTCAATTAAACAATGGTTATTTTTTATTTCAAGAAGAAGTCGACAAATTTAAAGATAATGTAATCGTATAGCTTCTAATTTATCGTAATTTATTTTATTATATATTATTTATATGATGTGAAATTTAACATAAAAGCTTGTAGATACTTGAATCTCGCATTGCATTTGAAAATATGGAAATTTCAGTATTTTTTCTATTTAAATATAATTTCTAGTAAAATTAACTTTAGATTACTAAAATTTGTTATACTTTTTTTTCAAGACATTTATAATTTTTAATAATAACATGTTGATAATAAATAATTATAGAAATGTATTTAAAATTTGTAAATTCATCAATTTAATTTTATGTATAAATTAAAAAATGTTTCATACAATTCTAAATATCTAAATATATATTTTATAAAATGTTTTATATTATAATAAAAGTGAAAAAATTTTAAATGTAATAATAAAGATTTATTCTATATTAAAAAAAATTTATATGCCTAATATGAACAACATTTGTAAAATAAAAAGTTTCTAAAAAAATTGGCATATATTAAAATATACAAAAATTTAATGGTTTTTTACATAAATATATGTAATGGTTATATACTATTTAACAAATTTATATATTTCATTTAAATTAAATTCAATAACTATTTTATTTATTTAAATATTATAAGCATACATTTTTATAAAAAATTGAATGAATAAAAGATCAAAAATATTTTTATGTAAAACTTATTATTTTTTAACACTATATTTGGATATATTTGTGAAATTTTTCATAAAAATCAAAAAAGAATAATTTTTGTCGGATAACAAAGGAAAGTCAAGTTTAGTTTAGCCGGATATATTCTTATTCCATGAAAAGATTTCTCTAGTTTTATTTTCGTGTGTGTGGGATAAGAAGAAGGATAAGGAGTAGATTAATTTTATTGCTCGGGAAACCGATGTTGAGCGACGACGCCATGAGTTCATCCGAGATTATCGCCATCGAGGCGAAAATCTAACACTCGATGATCGCCTACCGTTTTACCTGAACTTCGGTAAACTGATAGCAGTACTTTCGTTGGCAAATGCTGAACGCTTGTCATAAAGGGAAATAATTATACTGTTTCAAGAAAATTTTCTATAGCGAAAGAAAGTGTGTACTTATTTTTTGAATATTAATATTATATTCTTTTAAGATGTTTTATGTTTTTTATCAAATTACTTTTGTATATTCTTGTTTCATTTTTTGTTTGGTTTAAGAAGGTAGACTTACGGAACGGATTCTGCAAACTTCATCGAGTTTTAAAAAAAATGGTAAATATTTTTCGTTTCTCTCCAATGGATATTATCTTGTAATTATGTTGTCATGTTTTATTTACATTATTCATACTTATTAATCGTATTATTATTTATAAAGTATTTATAGAATTATATATGAATCGTTAATTTTAATTTTTGTAAAATATTGAATTTTGAACGATTTTTATATTTCTTAAATTATTAAATGATATATTTTTATTCTTATTTTATTCAATAGTTGTTGCTTTTTCAAAAATATGAAATAAAGAAAGGATGTAAAAAATTATTTTTTATTGCGTACGATATCAATATTTTATAAAAACAAAAGTTCAATAAAAGTATTTAACTTTGAAAGGATTTAAGAACTTTAAATAAAAAATTCTGTATCATGAGAAGAGATGATATTTGTTTGAATATTGTTTTGTAATTTAAATAAGGTAAACTATTAAGAAAATCATATTTTCTTGAAATCTTTTAAAAATAAGTGATACTAATAAAAGAGATCAATATAAGTTGATATATAATTATTTTCGCAGATTTCTACCAATTTAAATAAAAATTAAGAAATAAAATAATCGTAGCCATATTTCACTAGTTCATATTCATTAAATGGTACACAAAGCTATCAAAATTTGCTACTTTGTAAAAGCAAGCTTTCATTGAGAAAAAACGATACTAAAATTAGTACGTATTGGTACATACTATTGTATTAAGTGTATACTTTTGTAAAATTTTCTCATAGGCAATTATTTGAAATAACATGATGCTTCGTTTGGAATTCAAGCCACGGTCCATTATTCAATTAGTTAATACACAAGCTTCGTCCACAATGCATGCGAATCGTGTGGAACTTTGCGAATCTACAAATTAATTGCTAAATTTATACATATATGTTGACCCAGTCGTTAAAATTTGTATGCCTTACACAGCTCAGAGTAAAATTTACGCGTAAATTGAAGTGTCAAACTTCGATGGTTGCATAGTAGATCGACGTAAAACGTGTCGCTCGAAAGACTGACTGAGAGCTTCATGAAAATGTGTTCATAAATCGGAAATGTTTCGGAACTAAAAATGGTTAACAACGATGGACATTTTTGTCTGATTATCCTTCTATATGCGATATCCCCATATGCCTTTTATAAACGCTGCAGAAACTTTTTCAATGCCGAAGATGAAATTTTTTTTAATAGGACGTTTCTTTGTACAATTGTGAAATCGGTTATTTTGCATTGCTAGAAATGTTCATTTCCCAATGGTCCACTTTCAGATAAGCGAATTCCATTTATTTTAGTAGTTGAAATCTAGCTTATAAGACACGCGAAGCTTCTCAATAATTTATTTTTTTATTTTAGTAAGAGAATAGTTCATAAAAAGAAAAAACATTTTTTTGAAATAAAGTAAGTAATCATATTTTAAGTTTTTAAAAGGTATTTAAATAAATTCATCGCTTATTACTTAAAAAATATTGTTTAAAAGTAATTTTATCGTATTATGTTTTTATATCAAATAAAAGCTATTTTACTATTTCTATTACTATAAAATATATCTAAATTATTACTACGGGAGTATTCAATAATAATAGTATTACTTATTATTCTTAACACATTCAAAACTTTAATGTCTATAATTATTTCTTTGAATAATTTAATTTATTTAATATGCTATGGCATAATAAGTTAAATATTGTACATTGTTTTACATTAAACACATATTCGTACATAATTCGCTAATGTATTCTGTGTAAATCGCATCAATAATCTGTACCTAGATAAATAGGTAATACACTAATTATATGTTTGCTTCTCTCGTGCATAAAAGATAAATTTTACGTTTATCATTAAATTAGCAAACCAAAAATTGATAATTCATTTGAATTAAATTGAAAATATTATATTTTAGTATATAAATTAGTATATTAATATAAATATATTATTATCTACATTTGAAAAATAAAATCTACTTAGCTTTTATTAAATTTAAGGTATGTATTTTATCAATTGATGGTTAAGTACTTTCGTGCATTAGTTCAATTTTTTACAGGCCGTCTATGCTTTGTCACAAGTCGACAGCACTTTCTCGTAGTTCACGGATACTTTATTTCTGTAGAACTTCTAAAGTATGCGTGGATTGTTAGGAATTTTGCACTCCCGAGTTTTGCTGATTTGCGAATAGAGCCTCCTCATTTCAACTGCGTAACAGTCTGTCGAAGCTTTACGTAGACGTCTTTAAATATTTTCTGTGAAATGCTTAAAATTCTTTTGTTTACAGTTTTTAAAATTACTACATTGTTTCTTTTATTTATCAAATAATTGTTTAATTCATGATGATTTTCTAGAATGACTTCAACAAGATATTAGTAAAACAAATTTAATTTTATAAATATATAATTAAATCATCTTTCAATCAAAAAATTATAACTTATTATTAATCGAATATTAATTAATTTATATATATTTTATTTCATATTTTAATGAAATCTCTTGAATATTGAATTTAAATTTTTTAATTTTAATATTTTAAAAAAGACAAAGAACTTCATCTTTCATATATGATAAAAGAGTTTTAGGAAAAATAATTACTTTAGGTATAAAAGCTATTAATACAATATTTTTGATAAATAAAAATATTGCAATACAAAATTTCCTAATTTTTTGTATTTAATATTTTATTAAAAATTATTTATGTACCGTAAACTATATTTATTAAATATAAGCATAGATAAAATATTTTATAAAATTTTTCAAATTTAAATATTTAATGATTACACTTTCAGAGTAGTAACATCTTTGTTACTGTATAAGAAAGGGTACTTAGACATGAGTAATCCCTTTTTATGCTTATAAATCTGCTTAAGCACAATCAAAAAGTCTCCTCCATAAAACATGAACTTTCGGGACATTTGGAAGAGACATAGTCTTCTATATTCAGGAATGCTGTATTCATTGAGCGACTGATTTTTGTCAATGTAGTACGTTAATTTAGAATATAAGTAGAAATTTCGTTTGCTCTTTTAAAGAATTAAGAGATTTCTATTATTCTATACAGTTTTTTGTAATAATAATTATTTTATTCACCCATAATTTGGTTTTACTAAATCTCGATCCCTTACTGAGAAATTCCATATTATTTTTCTCATTAGGAAGAACGAATTTTCTTACAGCAAAATTTTTATCAGTTTTATCAAGTAGATAATATTTGAAAACAGTACAAAATTATATGGTAAATTGTGTTTATTTAATAAAATTCTTTTTTTTCTATTTAAAACTTCATTTATACTATATTATCCTGTCACAGAAAAAATTTAAATCAACCGAAATGATTTTACTCCCATTAAAGAAAAAAATTGAAATTAAAAAATTTTTAATTTATTGAACTTTATTTTATATTAAATTCATTTTCATTAACGGCGTTCAGAATTTAAATTAATGCAATATAATAACATTAAAGTTGTGCTTTTAAATTTTTTAATTTAAAACTATGAATTAAATTCAAAAATTGAAGAAACTTCAATAATCAACTATTGACGATAATCATGTTAGGCAGTAAAAGAGCTTTCGATCTCTATAAATTTGAAAACTTTGAAGCTGAAAAGGCAGATCATATTCTAGTTAGCTTATAAGGAATAAACTAAAAACGTATAGTGTTTGAAATTTGTAAAATAATGAATATTTTAAATCCCGAAATTTTTTTAAATAGGGGTTGATGCTAGAAATGGATAAGATAATAAATATATTTAAACTTAGAATTTATCATATTTTCTTGTTTTTCTGACAAAATTATTAATACAGTAAACACTTCACGTAAATTTTATGAGCTTATTATGACATGTTTGATACTTGTTGATACTAATGTAATTTTATGCATCTCATTATCTTTTTAAGTTCGTATTAATTTTATAGTTTTTTTTAATATTTTCATAAAAGATTTTTTAAATGTTTACGATCATTGTATCTTTTAAAGTTTATGTTAGCTTTTTATCGTTTTTCTGTTTTAAAAGAACTAGAATTCTAATGAAGATTTTAAAAATAAAGGAAAAAGTAATAATAGTATTTTATACAGTTTTATTTTAAGATTTATTAATTATATATAATTACCATAAATTAAAAAAAAATTTTTCTTTCTTTTTTTTGTATTGCAAATTTATCATCATTTTTTTTATAAAGAACAGGTATGAACGTTATATATATAATATAAATACAATATCTTATAAATATGAGGTATTTTTATTTTTTTAGTAAAAACTAATATCACTAATTTTATTATAAATTGTTTTTGAAAATATTAAAAATTGAAAAAGAATTTCTTTCTTGCAAATAAAAATAATTCAAAGAAACAAACTAGTAGTGATTGTTAAAAGACTCTGTAATTCAAAATGAAAATAAAAATGAATATTTAATATGATATGCTACTACTAAATGCATAATTAAAATTCAATTTAAAATGTCCATTATCTCACGTGTGTTTAATCAAAGATATATTTTTATTTTTAAATATTTGAGAGATAATAAAAAAATAATAGTTTAAAAGATATTGCTTGATATTATAATATTAACAATATCTGTATAAAATTATTTACTATAGTACACGTTTACCATGTGACAAACTTTTCTCAATTGTATGTTAACTAAATTACATAGCCTATAACCTTCGAAATCGATGAACACAAATATAGTTACATAATTAATCGAATACAATATACAAATTTAAAAGCGTGAGATACTTCATCACTAGTACCAAACAGTTTAGACGAGCTTTCATCGAAACATCTTCTTTGAAATTCATTGAAGTCAGAACTTTGTCCAAATCGCGTTCAAACCTAATGTGCGTTATCACTTTCGCAAAGATGTTCGAAGGTCTGGGTGAGCTATGAAAAATTAATTTCGTATTAAACAAGCGTCGGATCCCGCAGGTCCGACGTCGCCGTCGCGGCGCCGAAACCCCATCCTAACGACAGCGTTCGCGTAATCTATTTTAAATGGAACTCCAATGGCTTCCGCGGTCGGTGCTACTGCCGGGAATTCGCTAACTTGTAATGTGTTTATTCGAGGAGTAGGGCGTCCACAATGAATCTTCGAGTGTCCGTAAACTTCGTTAATAAATGTGAGGAGGCAGCGGCGAGCGCGAGTCGAAGTTATTCTAGGAGGCAAAATGCTAGAAGTGAAGGAGATCTTTCGGAAGTTCGTGCGACTGTGACTTACACAAGCGCTGATAATTTATTTAGTTAATTTGCGTTACTCATTGAATGAAAAAATTTACATTTATATGACGTACGATTTAATGGAGGTTTTATGCGCTCGATTGATATTAGGAAATATTGCCGAAATGAGATTTGCATCAATTTAATTTTATTTAAAAATAAGTTTACAAGTGCCGAAAGCTCACATTTTTGTTGGTTATATTGAAGATGGGATAATTTTCTACGTTTCTAAAATAAAAAATATAAAAACGAATTATTACAAAATATGGTGGACAATTACATTTTTTAATTTTTAAAAAATTGTCCAACGTTATATACTGCTGTTTTTAATTAAAAATCGTTCCTTAAAATGATTTATTAGATTTTTTTGTATAAAAATTGTAGTTAAAGAATATTTTCTAATTATTACGAAAAAATTTAAATTTAAAGCTTTCTTCTAATTATTCTGCATATTGTTAAGAATTAATTTATAAAAATATTTTCAAGAATTGATATTTAATATAGTCTTATAAATTATATAAAAAATTTTTAATAAATGGAATTATTACTGGATATTAGTACGTGATATTCATTTTCATAAGGTGATATACGCATGCTAAGTAAAAATTTATCTTATATAATTATCATGAAATCGAGAAGATTCTACAAATCTTGAGAAATAAAATGTAGTTTATAATCTAAAAACAATGTTATAATTGTACAATATCTAAATAATTCATGAAAATTTCAATATTTTAATAAAAATATTTTTTACGACGAGCCGATTATAACAAGGAATAAAAATTGTACAGAGAGTAAAGAACAAATTGTAAAAAATAATCTTTTAAAATCCCTCGATCTCAAATTCATATTCATAAAATATAAGCGAATTTAAATATAAAAAAATTATATTTTTATTTGAAAATAAACAGTAACGATAAGATTAAAAAAATCATAAAAGTATTTTTAAGGTTTATTTCGTAAAGTAAAAATATTTGCAATATTAAAGAAAATCCACCAAAATATGAGTTTTTCTCAATTCTAGCAAGTTTTTTGCATCATAAACCCATTTTCAAAGTCATATAGCGTAATACATGTGCGCACTACAAGCTTTACTCAATCTTTTCACATCTACAAGCTCACTATGGACTGGTTCTCATAAAAAACTGCGACGATTACCAAAGTAATTTCCCGTATAATCCATTAGCCAGCGAATAATTTATCCAAGCATCAACGTCTATAAAATTCGTATTAAAAGAAAGTATATCCGAGGAAAGAAATTATATTCGACTATAAGAAAAAAGAAACAGCATCGGTTCTATTTCTAAGAACTAATTTCTTCGAAGGTGTCCAGAAAAAAATATGATATAAATGAGGAAAAATGTAGGGTATTAGTTTATTATAAAACAATTCACATTTTATCTACTCTTGTAAGGTCAAACAGTTTTAATAGAGATATAAAAATATATTTCATGCAATT
Source organism: Dolichoris vasculosae (assembly GCA_018907195.1). Lineage (NCBI taxonomy): Eukaryota > Metazoa > Arthropoda > Insecta > Hymenoptera > Agaonidae > Dolichoris > Dolichoris vasculosae. The sequence continues at coordinate 7,137,810 of JACCHY010000003.1, forward strand.
ATCATTTGTTTTCTTCTTTTATCCAAAGTAGTGTATTGAAAATTGAATAAGCCATATCAAGGTTTTGGAAGGACGTGATAAATATAAATAAACTATTATAAAATAAATAAGAAAACTAGCTAACAGGGATATCAGATATATATATATATATATATATATATATATTTATTTATTTATTTATTTATTTTCGTGTATATAAACCTTAATTGGACTATTTACGAAATTGATAAGGATCTCAATTTGTCAGAAGCGAACGTGCTCAAAATGTGCAATATAATATGAAATAGATGCTGGCTCTTGTACTATCATTGGGATATTCACAGTGATTTTACTTTTTATAGAATAGTAGGATTAGTTAATCCTTTATAAATATGATTTCTCAATGCCATAGATTCTAAATTTCAATATATTTTAAGGAAAAACTTTCTTTTTATAGTTTTTCCTATAGAACTAAGATATTTTACGAAATAATTTACAAACTTTCGTCTAAACATTCACTAGGAAGTGAATATTATATTCGATCAAAACTTTTTGATGGTTTGACAAGGCACTGAAAATTTTTCTATTTTATAAAAGAAGTCTACTTGACACTTTGTAATTTAAACTTTATAATTCTATATCAAATGTCTATATACTGTATAATAAATAAAGTTTTAACGATTATTTTTCTTTACTTTTTGTATAAATGATAAAACATATATTTTAAATTTAAAAATTTCCTTTATTTCAAAATATTACTCATATAACATGAAATTACTATACATAATCAAGAATTTTAGTTTCTACATACCTTTATACCATATATATATGGGCTTTTAAAAATTTTATTTAACAAAGAATCATATAAATATACAAATACATACAGTAAATAAAAGGCAAACACACATGCCCAGACATATTAATTTAAATGTATAGTTCTTAAAATCATATTGAATAAAATATTAAATTTTATTAAATTTAATAGGCGTTTTATACATTATAAAACAACATTTAGCGAATATACCAATATCTTTTACAAGTTAAATTACTCGTCAAATTTAGCATTGTAAACATTTATGTTTGATAACGTTCCGAAAAAGTAATTGAATATTTTAAAAAGGAAAATGTTAGATAAGCCTGGATACTTATACATTTTTAATCTTTCTATCAATAGTTCTATAATGGAATAATTTAAAAATAAAAAAAAATAATTTCCTATATCACCAAGCATTTTTCAAAAAAAATTTTGTCAAAAAAAATTGTTTTGTAAAAATTTTTGTTGTATATATCAAGCAAATAATTATTTGTAAATAAACAAGATCAATTTAACGAATAAAATAATCCGTAAAACCAAACTCATCTAAATTGCATCAAGTTTTTTTTGTAATAAGTGCGTTTTTAACGTAAACATTCTAAATAATGTCTTCAAGCTGTGAGAAAGGTAAACCAGCGTTTTTGAACATTGAAAGGTCGAGAAAGTTTATTGAGTCGCGGTTCCTTACTTTCTGTCACTTCCAATTCGGTAACTCGTTAATCTTATTCACGTATTCAAAAATTCATATTCTATTATTTTTAAATTAATTTTTCATCGCCATCTCTAGAGAGTATCGAGAGGAAACGCATGTAGCTTATTGATTACCTAAGGCTTTTTCACGTCATCTAAAACAAGTGCAATCGAGTTAATAAAATAATAAGTCCTTGGATCGTCCTGAGTTGTTTGATCTAATTCTATTAATATCGATGGAACCGTGCTCGAGCTCGTTAAATGAGATGAGAATGATGAGCAAGAAGTGAGTTTGAAAGTACGAAGGATGAAGAGCAATGTAGAAAAGTAAAAGGAAAGAATTAAAGATGGAGCTGGACAAGGAAAAATGGGATCGCGTGATTTATTTTGTAATGACGTAGGTTTATAAGGAATTACGACACTTTGGTTTCTCGTAAGAAGATCTTGGTCCCTACTTTTTCGTTCTTTTCCTTTTTTAATTTTCTTTTACACACAAACATTGCTTATACATAAAAGTGAGGTGACAACTCTTACTTTTTCATTGTAATAGTTTCTATTCAACGTTCAGGAAAGAATATTCTGGTAGCAAGAGACTGGATCATAAAAAAGGGTCAAATAGAACTCTTCCTGTAGAAAAAGAAATATATTCAGGAAAATTATTCTTTTTCTAAATAGAAGAGTTTTGCTCTGGTAACATAAGACTTTCTTTTATAATAAGTAATTTTCAACGAATTTATGGGAAGCATGAAAAATTCAAATATTCACCGACATTTTGCACTTTTTTTGAGGTAGTTAATTTATTTTACAAATTTGAAAAAATCGAAAAATAATATTATTATTTGTTCAAATTTTATTCAGAAAAAACCAATTAAAAATTTTTTTTCAATTTTTATTTTATAAAAGTCTATAAACGTAAAATGGCAATTCAAAAATACAATTAAAATTTTCAATTAAATATTATATTTTTGACACAAATCAAAAGTATTAATATAATTATTTTATTTTTTAATTTCAATTAAAGATGTAACAAATATATACGATTTTTAAATCAAGTAAATGAAATTAATTTTCTTTAAATTTATATCTCTTATATTATGTTATCATTCTTAAGTATAATGCAATTAAATAATAGTGTTAACGATAAAAATGCACTTTTTTTCTTTCTTTTAATCAATTTATTGGTTTCACAATTTCTTTAGTAACTTTCTTGATTTCTTTACGTGCGTTCATACAGTTCTTAGTTGTGCGTCAACGTATCGTCCATTTCGCTTGAAGAGCGAACCGAAAATTCAGTCGCTTCCTCGTTTCTCACCTATTTAGCCTTTTTTCATCGTACATTTCGACCTTCCCGATATTGTTTTCTAATCGTAAATTTGACTTTTTCCAAATTACCCGATAATCCCCGTCCGATTTATTATTTACGTTAGACGACTCACGTAAACAAATTTGGTGATACGCGAGTTGATCCCTGCTGTATTACCTTACCGAGGGTCATCGCACTCTGACAATGAGTTTATTACTTTCCACGACTAAAACCCCGGACCTTTTCGATCTCTCTCTCATTGTCTCGCGGCCCGACGCCTCCCTACGATACAGACCCACGCAACAGTTTCTCTGGTTTAAATGTGCTCGCGGTCTCTCCTTTTCCTCCACCGGATGAGTCCGCCGCCAGACAACCCGACCTTTTCCTGGGCTCGCGACTTCCCCCTTTTCTCCCGAGGAGGAACCTGTCGCCTGGTACCCGGACGTCTTGCATGAGCTGTCAACTTCTCCCTTTTCTCCGACGGCAGAATAGGGTCTCCCCACAGCCCATTGATGATGTTTCCCGCCTATTCACGACTTAGCTCGTACGTCGTTCACTAGGCCCGGCGGTACTTTATCTCGTTACCGGTGGAAGTCCGCTTCGTAAGTTGCCCCGTCGGACTATGTTCCATATAATACCGAGTTACTAAGGTCGTCTCATCTTTTTCCTGTCTGCGAATTTCGCCTGCTCGCGATACCACTTCGCTGTACCTCCTCTGTGGAGTTCGCACATACTCCTTGAGAAATTTCCCCACGGCGACGCGCACGAGGTTAGTATCGCGCGCCGTCGCGAAAGGAACCCTGCAAGTAACCTTCGGTTTTATCTCGCTTCTTCGAGCTCCAAGAAGCAAGTTTGTTCTTCTGATTTTACACGGACTACGAGCGTCCCCGCGACGTGTGTTTATGAATCCATAGCGAGCAACTCGGCGCCTTCGAAGACCTATATGGTTCGGATAGATTCAATTACGCTTTTAAATCATTTCTCTATTCCGCTTTGTTACAGCTCGACATTTCTCTCGCGAGCTTTTTCTTACTGCGCGCTTTCGAATCCAACAAATACAGTATACAGTAATGGGGATATAAAATTATAGATAAATTATTACGATACTTTGATGAAGATTATCGAAGCTGCTCTACGCGATAATGTATAGATTTATAATTTATATCAAAAAATCAGATGTAAACGGATACTTGAAAATTGAAATGCAATAATTAACCTAAACCTAAATATTAAAGTAAAATTATGTCCCAGTATTGAAATTGAAATAAATTATTTAAAATTATTATATATAGTGAATCATTTAGATTTTTTAAATTAGCTCTTTCACATAAAGATTTAAATATTCTCATTTACCTTAATTATTTAATAACGAAATAAGAAATTTTATAGAAAAAAACTTTTATATTGCAAGCTTAGATCAACTTTCATAGGATCTCTTTTAAAAAGTAAACAGAAAGCACAATTCACGTCAGAAGATTACAATCATGAGATAATAATAAAAAAATAATTTCCTTGCTTCTTAAGATCTACAATTTTACCTCAAAAGGATTCTTTTGTTAGCGAGCGAAGAGCCTCGGAAGCCTATCTCAAAGCAAAGGATATTTCTTCGAAAGTCAAAGTATCCGGTTTCGTCTTAGTAAAGATCATCTAAATTTTTTCTGAAAAATCTTTATACATTTTCCTCGTAAACTAATTAATCCATTTCACCGACGTTAATTGAAACTTACACACAAAGCGATGCTTCCCCTTCGGTGGTATAATATCCCGGCTTGGCTGAGAAAATGGGCGTTGGCTTAGACGAGATTCGGTCGGCTTCATAATTCAGTTACCAGAGATATTCGATGTATACACTCGACGTATACATGTATACGGTTGGAGGAAGTATGCGGCTGTCAAATATCGGCTGCGGTTGAGAACTTGTTGCTCGTGATCGCTCGTCGGAGTCGATCGCGAGGATAGGATGGGGCCTATCATAAATTACGCTACAGCTGCACTTCTTTTTTTGCCGTATATTCTGAAGGACTTTGGAGGAAGTGGCGTTGACGTGCGGTCGACTGGATGAATGAGGATACTAGGAATTAAATCGTCCCATCGTATCTTTGTCCAGAGGTCGAAGAAGAGAATTTCGGTCGTACGAACTTGTCTATCTACTTGTATATCCACTATGTACTTGTCTTTATTTGAGATCTCATTAACTCTAGGATTTTTTCTACTTCATTTATTTATTTATTTATTTATTTTAAACTTTATTTATTTTAGAGTAAAGTATGGAATTCTAGAAAATTATTAAAATTTAATAAAACACAAGAATGTAATTGATTTATTTATGTACAAATTGAATCTTAAATAATTATTGTATATATTTCTAGAAATTCCTAAATGTTTTCCAAAGAAAACTAAAAAGATTTAAAATCTAAAAAATAATATATGATTAAAAAAAAAATATTTTACTTATAATTTGCATATATTAACATCTTATTAAATCACAATATTATATATTTGTTAAAATATTAGAAGATATAAATTACATATTTTTAATCTATTTTATTTAATTGTATTCATTTATTCTAATAGTTACATAAAAAATAAATTCTAAATTTATGGCCAATCTTATAAATTGAACTTATTTATTATTTTCAATTTTTTTTCATATTTTTTATACTTAAATTATGCTATAAAAATTATTATATTAAATATTTTAATATTTTTAAAAACTTTATAACAATTACTGTGTAATAATTTGTATAGTGTTCCAAAATAAAAGTATTTTATATCTTAAAATCACTTCAGAAATATAAATTCGTAATCTTTCTCATGATAATTTCAATAAAAAAAAATAATTTTTCCCATGATTTTATTATTATTTTTATTATTTATTAATGTTTATTTATTTATATCCAATAAATACAATATATTGTTTTATAATCATAATAAACAATGATTTAATATAATAAATTACTTATGACTAATTAACTGCTATTTATAGCGATCGCAATCTTACAGGTTATTTGTTTTTTTCTTTGTTTAAATTAAGATTTTTTATTGTTTGTGAGAATTTGTTACGAGAGAACAAATTTTCTTCATAACAATTTTGAAGTTTTATTTATATACAGAACATGGGTAGAATTAAAAAATGTAACTTTTTCCCATGATTAGTAATTTATAAATGATTAATGCATTGAGTATAAAAAAATAATTCAAATTTTTTATTGATTTTTCAAACACATTTAGTACTTGAATTTTTAAGTAAATATCAACATTCTTAAGTTTTTCTATATTTTTAATGTTATTTATTTAAAATTAATACCGTATTATCAATGAATCAATTAATAGAATTTTATAAATCTTCATAAAAGTAAGCATAAAATAAGTTATATATACGTATATATATATATATATATATAAACATTTTTTCGTAAAGTAAATATTTGATTGATCAATAATTTGATGAAAATCTTCCAATATAGTTTTATATTTTTCGTTTCAACAACACTAATATTTTATTTATTATTCAAGAAGTTATTACATTATTGTTAAAATTAGTTATTAAAAAGTTAAAATATTCTCTTAAATTTTTTGATAATTACATTAACTTTCTAACAAAAGTGTTAAACTAAAAAATATGAATTAAAAGATAACATATATGACTAAAATAATAAATATAATGAAAATTTTTTTAAAAAGTATACTATGTCGAAATAATAGTTTTGAGTTATTGAATATTCTTTCATTTTTCTCTTAATATTTACGAATTTTAATATAATATACAATTACAGTCTTCATCTTTCAATCTTAATTTTCAATTAAAATAAAATTACAATTATGTGCTGTTCATAATATTTTAATAATATAACTAGTAATTTATTTTTATCGGTCAATTATCTTTGTTATATCTTTTTACTGAGTAGTAATTATGAATTTATATTCATAAATAAAGTATATCTAAATTTGTTTTTACTAGGATAATGTATAAAGTTTAATAATGTTTACATATTTGTACTAGAAATTACTATAATCATTAGTATTAATCTCAAAGTTGTGAACCATAATATCTACTCAAAACAACTTCGATTCGCATTTCGAATTCCATTCTCTGCTGCTACAGTCAAACTAATACATAAGTTCGGATTGCTTTACAATAACCGGTATAGGTCCATAAATTATAATAGAGGAGTCTTTTAAAATTTTAACATAACAAAAACTTAATTATATTGTAATATTATTTTAATAACATTTTTTTTAATTTTCATCGAACTTTAAAGATCTATTTAAAACTTTATTGTCGATAAAATCTTAAATCTTTTTTTACAAAAAACATGAAAAGTTTTTGTTATATAATATGAAATATTTTATCAAGTACAATTTTTAAGAAATAAAAACTCCAATATTAAACTTTAAAATAATTATATAATTAATTGTAGTTAATTTACAGAATAATTGAAAATAGATCTAATATTTATTTTGCGTTTGATTAGTTATAAAAGAAGAAATTTAAAACACTGGGTATTTCTTTTGGAAATCTTGAATAATAATAATAATCAATTTAGCTTCAAAATGGTAGTTTAGTATAAAAATAAAAACTTAAAAATAAAAATACATTAAAACACTGATCGTATATAAAAAGCATCAATAACCTTTAATAACTTTTAAATTAATATCAACGTTAAAAATATTCCGTTAAAAATTCCTATTACTCTTTTTGATTAAAGTTCTGTTAACCAGTTAATTTTGAATCAAATTATTTTCATAAAAAAGATTAAATTATAATAATTTGTGACGGGATATTTTTATGTTAATATTTCAAAAGATTAAATTTTTAATTTAATAAAATAATAAGTGCGGTATTCAGCAAAAATTATAGAGAAAAACTTAATATAGTTAAGATTCCTTATTCCCTTTGCAAGTTTCAATTATTTTTTTAAAATTTTTCTATCACCCAAAGCATTGTTGTTTTTAATGACAAATAATTTATAGTGGAATGCCAAAATCATGAACAGTATCTGACATAGGCTACACATTCTGTCCACTTAAATTCCAACCGAGTCCAGTAGAAAGAGAGTAGGAGATAAAAAATAGACAGCCGCCCTTCGTTTCTACAATCTCGGTCGAGTACAAATCAGAATTTAATAAATTTCACCCAGGAATTTTCTCTATTCTCTTGGATTTCCGTTCATAAAAATTCATGATTTTCGCGCGTGTGTTACCCGGAACTTTGACGCATGTAGAGTTAGGGGGATTGGTGGGAAGAAATAAGCTCTTGTGTCCCTAAAGGCATACGAGGAAAGCGCGAGGTCGATTGAAAATGTATGCGATCACGTGCGTCTGCTGCGATCTTTGTGAATGAGGTCGTTAAATTTTATGGAGGGATAGAGAGAGAGAGAGAGAGAGAGAGAGAGAGAGAGAGAGAGAGAGTAAGCGAGATGGAAAAGATTGATTATACTAAATCTTTTAGATTAGGAATTCACCTATATAAAGAAATAGGATCGCTCCATTTAAAACATATTTCGAGATTATGTCTTGCAACTGAGGTATAATATGAAGTGAGTTAAATAAAATTACTTAAACAGAGAATTGATTTAATTAAGTTATGGACTAAATTAGGTGTTTAAATATTTATTTCATTAATTTACAATAAATTTATCTTGGATTAGATAAAAAGCAAATAATGCAATGTAGCAAATATAAATTATTCGTTGAGTTACAGTTTCAATTTTTTATTTCAATACAAATTCTTGGCATATTTTATAAAATTTAAAAATATATGACTATAATCTGTGATTCTGTAAAAATTAAAAAAAAGAACATTAAATTATTATTTTATAACAATATACAAGCTTATTGTTTCATTTAAAAAACTGTACTCATATTATTAATAAAAGATAATAATCTAATCATCATATATTGCACAAAGAGAAGTAAATTATTCGATTCAACATGTTACTGTTATTTTATAAATTTATTATTTAGACCTTAATTAGCGTATTTTAACCGATTTATAAAATTTTTATTGTAAAATTAGAGTATAAATTAGATTTATTTCTCATTATGAATTTAAAAATAAGTTTTCTAAAAGTAGTATTTTTATAAAATGGAAATATTTCTTGTAGAATAATAATACATTTAATATTTGTAATTACGAACTCATTTGTATTGATACTGAAATGTTTCGACATCTAGCTTGCGTTAAATTAATATCTAGCTTTTTATATTTTACAGAAATATTAAGAAATTACGTTAAATGAAACGAATTAATAATTTATATTTAATAAGAAGAGCAGAAATTTTTTACAAGAAACACTTTCAAATATGAAAGTACAAATTAAATATTATTTTCCACAATTTAGAAAACTCTCGTAATATTACCTTCGTATCGATCAAATAAGTTTTGATGAATCTGAAATCAATAATCGCTAATGTACTTACGTGCCTTTTGATAATCAAAATAAAATAAATTGTAAAAAGCTTTTCCGAATAAAAAAATTTTTAATAAAAATCGAAAATGCTCTAAATAAATTTATATGTAGTACCAAAACATAAATCAAAAGCTATGTTAATTGAAATCAATTTTTATAAATGCATTTTATTAGGGAATGTAACGAACTAAGAAGAAAGTATGGATAAGAAAGTTATTAAAGAGCAAGTGAACGATAAATTGTGCTCTTTGTACTATCGTTTTTTATTCATTGTTCACTTAACTTTTTACCTATTATATGTGATATATTATAACTATTCCTTATAAATAAAAAGAATTGTTATTTCAACTGTTTTGTTTTTAAAAGTTTAACTAATTGTTTTTAATCTTCAATTTACATACGTAGAAGCAATTATTTTGTTTTAAATTTTTACGCGATGAAGTATTGGAATCGAATCTACATGTAATATAAGTAATAATAATAATAATAATTTTAAGAATATTTATATTTCTTTTAGTTATAAAAAAAATATTACTTTAACTATTATTTAGATTAAATCAGTATTAAGAATATGTACTAAAGTTTTTGTGTAACCATTAATACATTATTTTTATATGGATAATGTAATTTTCATATTATTAGAGTGACTAATGAACTATAGAATATACATTACATGATTTTTTTATAGAGTTTTTTCATTATTTTCAATATGTAAACGTTAATACACAAGTTTGATTTCATTTTTCACAACATTTGAAATTTTTTTTAATATTTATTTTCAAGTAGTTTTATTTTATAAAATTAATACGCATAATATGATTTATTAATTTCTTCTAAAAATTAGTTGTACAAGTATATGATAATAATACTATTTGTTATGTTTGTTAATATCAGTTTCAATGGTATTTCACGCAGTTGTACAAGGTTACATGCAATCCCATTTGAAATATAATAGACGTATATAACTATGATATATACGGAATATTACGATACGTTATACTATTAAGTTGATAAGAGAGATTGTGATTTATTTGCTTTTACGTAAACTACGACACGTAAACCAATCACTTTATATACCAAAGGTAGAGAAAGCAATTAGTTACTAAATATGATTTGTATGATCTTTTTAAAAATATTTAAGAATTAAATGTATACATTTAATAATGCAGAAAATAAATTAGAAATCAAAGATAAAATAATTTTATATAATTTGATAAATAATTGATAAATTATTACATTATCAATTAATTTTTAAATACTTTTATTTGGCATAGAAAATTCATAATAATTTACTTTCATTACCAAATCTTTTTAAAATATTTAAATTTAAAAGTTGAGTGATAAACATCGTTTAATGTATATGTAAATTACAAAGTTAAATTATGAATTTAATATTTAATTATTTTAATTACATTCATTTTATGGAATAATATTCTACAAGAAAAATATATTAAATACAAACAAACAATTTTTGTTATATTGTGCGCTTTTATTTTAAAAATAATATAAATATATTAATTTATTTAATTTACTCATAATTTAATATAATAAGAAAATATTAAATTTAGATCAGAGGTTAAAGTTTGATATCAAATCAAAATCTTTAAATAAATTTATCGAAATATAAAGTTCTTATCGAAAAACTTTTTAGTTTGATTGATTAACTAATTTATTTTCATTTTTTGGTTACATATTAAATTGTAACTTCATTTTAGATTTTTTCCAATATAAGAGTAATTTAAATTGATGAATCCAACTTTAAATTAATAAGAAAAAATAGTGAGTGTATAACCAGAAAAGATTGTTAAATCGTTCGATGGAAATTTTCTAAAATGAAACGTTAAAATCGAAATTCCGTAGCACAATTCATAAAAAAATGATAAATATTTACAGAATCTTATCATCGCATGATGGAACTAAAATATTCACTGTAATTTGAAAAAAAATGTTGTGGTTATTGTTGTGTATTTTTTTTCTTTTTGTTACGGTTGATCCTTTCAATCAACAGTGGCATTTCTTGCCTCTATTATTTTACGTAAAACAAGTTCAATTTTAACGCATACTGTGATTCGGTATGATTTTTATTTACGGATGGATGACTACTCATTACTGTGGTTTGATTTCTTTTTTGCATTTCATGCCAGAGCAATCGTAGGTTAATAATATATATTATAATCAATTCAGAAACTGATGTAAATCGATGTAATTTTAAGAATTAAATAAACTATAAATAGTTTAAGTAAAAATTAGCCAAATATACAATTTATTTCATAAATATTGATATAATCAATATATGATATAGAAAATACAATAATTTTTTGTACAATATTTATTAAAGACAGTTTTAAATTTAATCAATTTTGTAACTATTCAAATATTTATTGATATTTATTGTACTTTTTAATTTTAAATCATATATTATAATCCTATTTAAGATAGAATATTGAATTTCTTATATATTATATCGCATCTTTATTTATAAAAAGACTGAAAGAAAGCTTTCATTTTCTAGAATTTCTAAAAACTTGATAAATGGATTATTTCTTACATCTATATCTATACACATATATATGTTCAAATTTTTATAAAAGTACACATACAAATTTGATATTTTATTTCAAAGAATCAAAGAACTTTACAGAATGCATTTTATTGATTTAGTTATTACTACTTTTATACATAATAGTATTATATATTAAATAGCAATTTTGTACATAAATGATCGAAATTGCGAAATTCGCAATACTCGAAAATATTTTTGACCAAATTCATTTAAATTATATTATTTAAATTGAGTGAAAATTTATATTTATAAATTTATCCTTCATAATGAATTGTAAGAAATTTTTATGTTTAACTGCTTTAGCTAATAATAAATGCTTAATTTATAAGAGATAACTTGACTCAAATATACTCAAATATATTCTAAAGGTTAAAGAGAAGACACGAGCACGTATTTCAACTATTTTACACTATATGGAATGGAAAGAAGAAGAATCAAATCGTAGTAGCTTATAGGATTTTATTTCATTTTATCTTTTTTTGATAAAAAGTCAGCCGAAGGCTTATGACTGCTGACGCTGTGCTAGTGAGATTAAAACATTGGAAATCCTCGGAAGAATATTCTTTTCTCTCTCTACTCTTGATGCACATGCAAACGCTTTCATTTTTTTTCCTTTCAGTATTCACCGTTTTTGGACTCTTCTTTTTTTTTACATACTCACTTTCAACCAGCTTATTCAATCTTATCTTCGATTCAAAGAGGCTCTACTCTTTCAACTTCATTTTTTCTTCCTTAAACTTTATTTCCTTATCTCTTACTATCTATATATATATATTTATGTATCTATCTTTTTCATTTTTTCTCATTTCACTCTTGTACTGTATTTTAATTAATTACTGTTCAAACAAGAAATAAGGCTTGTGATACTTCTTTAAAATTCTTCAGTCATATTTGCGTTACTTTAATTACAAAATTTAAATAATTGCTTTTATTGATTTGATTCTTCTTTCTTCCTTTTCACTTTCTTCCTCGCTAATTTTCAACTTTTTCTTATTTTTATTTTACTTAATTTTATTATTATCTCTGTAATGAGATGCTATATTCAAATGACTATTGATCGAGTAGCAGGAAATTGATTCTTTCCTATTTTGTTAGGAGTATTTAGAACTATATATTTCAAATTATACTTAAGTTAATCGATTTAAGAATATATTTCTAAATAATGATTATTTACGCTAATCGTTTAATCAATTAAATATAAAATAATATAATATAATTTTATTTTATAGATTCTAATAAAATTGTTCTTATAATTATATTAAAATATTTAGTTCTATAATATTTATTAATTAGTTATAGCAGTATATTTAATCTTTTATTTTATTATTATTATTTTTATTGAAAAAATATTACACAGAATTATTTTATCATTATGTAAAGAAGAATATACGTTCCTTAGAATTAATAAATATTTCACTTATTATTTATATGTTTACTCGATAATATATAGTACAGCAACATATAAAAAGTCAACCATTAAAAATTATAGTGTTATCGTATATGATATAAAACATTTAAATATAAATTCTGTTATAAAAAAGATTGATATGGTTAATAGAGAGACTTTCATTTTATTACCATTTTTTGAAATATCCATTTTTCAATAAATATTTTTAATAACACCATTACTTTAAGAATATAGTATTGTAATATACAAAATATTTTAATTTTTAGAAGGATGAATATTAAATTGTAATATTAAATTATTGTAATATTAAATTTTATATATTTTTATATATGCAACGGAAAATGAATATTTTTTAGTATTTTACAACAAGCCTTACTAAAAAGCGTTGAATTCAAAGTTTTTTTAATTTAATTGTGATTAAGAAATCAAAATTATAAAGAAAAACAGAAATTACGAAACATTCTTTCATAATGTTTCGTTCACATTTCTTGTATTTGATTCAATTTATATAATTTTTAATTCGAAGACTAATATTATTTAATTTCAAAGTATGTGAAATATTTTATAGGAAAATTTTTATTTTTAATTTAAGATTATATATTATTTATGTTTTTAACTATAAATCTATTTATTTCTTGACGATAAAAAATGAAATTTATATATAATTTCACTAATTCATTTAGAATGCAACATTAAAAGTAATTCGTGTTATCAGATTTTTGCGGTAATATAATAAAGAACAAAAATCTATTTTATGATAAGATTCAATGCATAACGTAGAAAAAAAGTTTCCGTTGAACTTATATAATAGTCTCCTTTACAAAGTTTATATCTTATTTTATCTAATGATTTGACTTTTTCTCTTTTAAATGTAACAAATTCAAGATAGATAGGTTCAAATTCTTCTACTTGTTTTAATCTATTACTATAAATTGATAATTTAGAATTATTTAATTAATTTTTATAATATATATATATTATTTCCAATAATTTTTTAAATTATTATTTTATTTTTATAATTTATGTATATAATATTTAAATGATAATTCAAATCTTTGATAAGAGAAGAGTATTTATTCTACAGTGAAAGTGATACGGGTAACAGTATATCTTCCATCAACGAGTTTTTATTGCAATTATTTTTAGCTTATTATTTAGAATACATTATTTAAAATATTTTATTCTTATTTACAAGTTTTTAAACTTGAAATTATATATTAAGTTAAACGTCGAACTCGTATTGAATATAAAAAATTTGTGAAAAATGATTCTAATAATCAACTATAATCAACTATATTATGTAATAACAGAAATTCTATCAATATTTATAGAAAATATTAATCAACTACATTTTTTTATTATTAGAATAAAATAAATCGTTTAAAGTGTTAAGAATATGTTGGTAAAAACATAAAAAGTTACAAATTTGCTTGAAGGAATCAGCAATATAAGTTTTAAAGTAACATCAAATATAGCAATATCCGTTTATGTATCAACGACTAATATTAAAAGTTATATTCAAAATTTTTTTATTAAGTTTATACTTTAAACATTAAAAAGACTTACTTATTGTTAAATTGAATAAAATAAATTAAATTTTCTTTTTATTTCAAATATTCTTTGGTTTTTTATTTTTAAATTTTGTGTATCCAAACAATGCAAATATGACAGTCTATGTGTCTTTCTGAAATATCATGTATACTTTTTAAACTGCACATATTTTGTTTCTCAAGTGTTTTGTCGACATACACTATCCGTTATATAATTCAATTATCTATTTGTATGGTTACTTTAAGAAAACAATTTCTTTAATATAAGCATAAATATGTATTTATGACACATTTTTACTTTATTATTTATTCAAATGAAATACTCTTTGCATGTATTCACGAAAACAATTTTCTTCAAGAAACAACGAATATGGCTGAACGACAATCCAAAATAAAATTTTGTATTTCTGAAAATCTTTATATTTTATAATTTAAAAATATACATTAAATTAAATAACATAATATTACATATCTCATAGATAATTTTAGACAATAAATTTTTTTGTTTGATTTTAAGGGAAATATTTACTAGTGCAAGTATTCAAGGACTCATTTCAGATACACGCACAGTTATTCATATTTACATGATGCCACTGCATATTTAAAATAATTAAATATTGATACGAATAACTATTATTTTATAAATTATTCAGCATTAAACTATGATCCTATGTAAAAACTTGATCCGTAATTTAATTTAATTAACACGGAAATTACGTAATTATGTTTTTTTATACTTTTATTAACGAGGAATATACTATTTTAATTCTTAGTATATCTATTTAACTGTCATGATAAATCAACAGACATCTATATAAGATAATTATCTTAAAAATAAGTAATGGAAAAGTTAATTTCAATTCGAGGAAATGAAAATCGTTGCATTTACATCGAAGGTTAAAATTCTAATAATCGACGCATTCGAAATTTCAAACGAATAATATTGTTATAATTGGTCTTCGTTGGAATTTTCTTTTTTACTTTATAGATATTTTATCTACAGGTAATTATTTGTAAAAAAAGTAATAGACAACTAATCCATGTGGTCGCAAAACGAAATTCTGGGTTTGCTTGTTCTCGCCATGTAACATTTCGATTTTGGGTATTAACCTTCACTAGCATAGTATTTTGAGACGCAAAAAAGGCCGAGTATACTTCGCTGGATAAAGTAGCAGAAAGGAAGAGACGCGTTGCACTACCGCAAGATAAATTATTCGCTTGATTAATGAAGTGCCAGTAGCTCAAAAGGTCGTCAGCTTTCTTCGGATCCCGTGGGGTTTGTCTTATACTTCATTAATCCATCCCCTTTTTCTCCTTGTTCACACTCATTTTCAATTTGGTGCTCTTCTTACAGTATTTCTGTCTCTATCTCTGTTTTTGACTCGTCTTTATTTACCGTGAGTACTCACGACGGGTGATGTTTTTTATTGATTCAAAAGGCAAATGGGACTGTTGCTGCTTCTATTTATTGCATTTGTTAGTTTGCTTAACGACTTCCAAAGAATCGATGTACACACAAATTATTAGGTTTATCAACATAGAACAATGAATATTCCACTTATTATCATTAAATAATTGTCAAATTCGTTTAGTTGAAGCGAGAAACTAAAATTATTCAAAAGTCAGTGCAATAAAATAATAACTACAGGTTCTTAAATTTTTATTACTAATATTTTTTATTATATATAAAATGACATTTATTATTAGTAAGGTATCGATAGGAGATACGATAAAATTGTAAAACTTTTTTTAATACTTAAAAATCATGTAAATATTGATATTTCAGTATTTAACTGGAAATAAAATTTATATATTTATTTATTCCTGAATTGTTTTTATATTTTCAATATATTATTTTCTTGACATAATCTTATAAATTTTCGAAAAATCAAAAATCTTACAAAATTTTAAAGATTTTTTGTTTTATTGCAATTATATATTATTTATATAAAAAAAAGATTCCGTTTCTAAGTAAAATAAATTTATAATTTATTTAGATCGGCAGAATTTTAAATTAAAATAATGTTGATCTTGCAACGTAAGCAATTATAATATTTTATTTTATCAAAAGCCTTTTTAATAATATTGGAAGAACTCGTGCTTTTAAAAATGTGGAAATTATTTATTAGAAGAAGTTAACTAACCTTATAAAATTTTTCTTCAACGCTCTAAGCCAGAAATTATTTCAGAACGGTAGAATGGAAACGAAATGATCCCAACGTTTTTTCAATAAAAATAAATACACGCGAAGGAATCTTAATATATGTAAAATAAAACAAAAAACTGTGTAAATTAACAAGAACCTTTTGTAATCTCAGAAAATCAGGTTGGACATTTGGCGATACATTTGCACTTTGTAAATATATACGTAATTGAACGCTAAAGTGGCAAGACATTGAGTTAGATCTGTTACTCGATATAATCTAACGCTATCGCATCATGTTTTCCCTTGGGTTGTTTCTCTTACAGTGCGGAACTGACACTGACCTCATGTTCTCGTAAATACCGCAATCAATTGTACAGGTAGGGAAGGCAATGGCATTAGCTTATACTTATTTTACTTTTGTAATACTGTTCAGAAAAGCTTTCTGATTTGTCTACATCGATTGCTTCTACCACGATCTTTGTTTTTTCATTTTAGTTTTTTGGATATAAAAATGACGCTATATGTGCATATCCACGACATTGTTCAATAAACGAATATGAATATTATTACGTTTTACAATTGCTAAAATCTTAAGAAATCATAGGATACTTTACAAATCTATCGAGTTCTTTTATTAATATTTATTGTCATTTTAGAAAAATTCCTTACAGTTTCAATGAATCTTTTTTTATCATTTCGAATTTTTATGCGTAAACTTTAAATTCATATTGCGAGAGTTTTCAAAACCTATAAATTCAAGGATATTTAACTAATAAAAACGGTATGTATTATGAATTTTAAAAGTTGGAAAAATATTAAATTAACATCTGTGTTTATTGTATATTTTATGATTATCTATTAATTATATTTCGTATTGTTTAATTATTAATAATTATGATTAAATTCAAATAATTAGTTGAATTAGTTATTTATGTTTTCAAATTTTATATAAAAATAAAAAATTATTTTATATGAAAATTGTGTTAAAATACATAATAGATAACGTTCGTTCAGTTATTGCAAAAGTACCGACTTTTAATCATTCATCTCGTATCCTCTCGCAATTATTGAATGCGATAATATATCAATAAAATCGTACAATTACCTTAACGATTAATATTCTTCATTGATATGTGTCTAAGCGAAGGTGAAACGACAATAACCCAGAACTCCAAGCGCATACCATTTGCTTTTCAGCGATGATTAAACTTTTTATTTTTTAAACTCTTAATTTAAATGGGATTGCACAACGATGTAGTACTTTTATTACATAATTATTTTAAAGTCTTATCCATGCAAGTGGATTCTTTTTTATCGAGGTTTCCAGCGTTGGAAATATTTGAGTTATGGGTTATAACGAATAAAATGTGATTTGTCAACGAGATAATTTTTATACAAAACAGTATATTGGTGTCTTTATGTATAATATAAGTCTCTCGGATTTATTATGATTTACAATTGTAAGGAAAAAATTTCTAAAAGAAATTCTAATCAATCACGTAAATATAAACAAACATATTTATCTGTATTTAAATAGTATTTAAGTTTAAACATATTTATCTGCATTTAAATAGTATTTAAGTTTAAACGAATAAAATCCTTTTTATTTTTAAATTAATTTTGCTGCTTATTTTAAACTTATTCATTATTGCTCTACTTATAAAATTTATAGGTTTCCATTAAAAATAATTTAAAAAAACATTTAATATATAAAGCTAGATAATAATTAATTTTTTAATTGAGCAAAATAAATCATCGTACATTACGACAATTAAGTAAATATAATATATATATATATATATATATCGTACGAGATATTTATTGGATACTAAAGAATATCATTCGAAGTAAGAAAAAAAATTAATTCCTTATTTCTAGCTATAGCCTCCATTATCTTTGGTATCATATTTCTTTGGAAAAATGAACAAAAATTTAATTGATTATTTTCGGAATAATTAGTACGAGTAATTAAATCTTTCTTTAGTTTCTTTAAAAATGTTTTGTTAGACAATTATAATTATATAATTTATATATGATAAAAATGAAATTGCGGTCATTTTCACTAAAATTAAATATCAAGAATTTATAATTTTTATTAATAAAACGTCGATATAATAGGAATGAATAATTTATTATATCATCGAAGAAAAAATATACGTATTTCTACAATTATAACAAAAATTTGATACATAATCTAAAATGTCTGTGATACCAATGAATTTACTATGAGCTTTAAAACTTAAAGTTCATAAATGAAATCTATGCGTAACAAACGGATTCGATCAGATAAAGAGAAAAAAGAAAAAACGATCAAAGCGTGAAATGGTACGCTTATCGGACAGTGGTTTCGCGGCTTTTTTATCCGCTTATAGTTCATATGAGTAGATACAGAAGAGACATTGCTAAATTCTAAAATCTGATAATCACGAGAAAATTTTATTGAAATTCACGTGTTATCGTGATACTATAATTTCGGTTATCTATCTATTAGTTACTAATAATTTTCAATTTGGCTTTAAATTAATATTTATGTTTTATTGAATTGTATAAAAATACCAAATATTACATAATTATATTACTGAAATTGTAATTATGTCGACTAATAAAAAATTTAAACTTCCGAAGAGTATAAATATTAATGAACTTTTGGTGAACTTATATGGATGTAGATATGTACTAATAAAATTAAATCTTCATCTAATCAAACTAAACACGGATTTAAGATTGTATATAAATATCTACCTCATATTTTAGACTTTGAATGAATATTTTTCCATTATTAATTTACCTAGAAAAAACATTTTTTTTTAATTTATGAAATTCTTTCGCGAATATTATTGTCTAGATTCAAATCATCGAATTTAAATTTTTCTAAATCAATTTAATTTGCTTAAGTAAAAAGTAAAGTTTATTAAATTAAAATTAAAATTGATTCCATACTAGTATCCAATTTTTTTATATTTAAGATGTTTTATATTTTAGAGTAGTTAATATTTTTTGTATTTTAAAATAAAATGCTTTAATTAATTTCTGGATTGAGTAGTATTATTTTTGATAATATTTCATAAGAATAGAATAATTTTTTGTATAATTTACGTCTGCAATAAAAATTTATTTAGTTACGAATATCAATTTATCATTTTTGTTTTATTGACATAATTTTTATTTTATACAATTTATATAAATTGTTTAAAAAAATATATTTGATTAATATAAATAAAAAGATTATATTTAAATCTTCTTAACTGGAAAATGAAACATGAGATCTACGTTCAAAATTAAATGTTTATCAATAAAAATTCTCCACTTCTCCGATATTTACAGTCACGTCAGTAAACGCACTTCCATGCATTCGAGATTTACACAATGTAATAATCTATTGTGATCGCAGTGAGTAACAATCAAATTTTTTAATTAAGGATTCTGTGCATGTCGCTCGTAACGATCAAGTGCGTGTTCTTGATTAGCCGGCAGTAGTTATATCTGAATCATTATACGCGGATTACAGTGTCAGTGCACATGTAGGAGTCGCTAAGCTAAAATCGTACTCGAGCTTTAGATGGGTATTATCGCAACGTTGTCGTAAGTCAATTAATGTTCCAAATGCAACGGAAAGGCTGAAAATTTCCAATGAAGAAACTCTGAGTTATGAATATGTGCATAATTTCATAACAGTTTGGAATATTATACAATTTTATCTCTATTAAGTATTGAAACATTGGTAAATGTTTTATAGGTAGTGAATGAAAAGTTAAAGAAAACCTATATTTAGTGCTTTTATGTTTTATTGAAATATAAGATGTAATTTTTTTCGTATATAAAGTTTAAAAATATATATAATTATACATATAAATATAAATAAATTTAAATTATATATATAATGAAATTTTGTTGATATTATACGAAGATGCATTTGTTTAAATAGTAATATAAAATAGTAAATTTATTAAAATTGTGTAAGGTACTTGAATTTTTTCGAAGGTTACAATATTTGTGAATATTAAATCTGCACTTTAAAAATAATTATATATCTTTCACTATAATAATTGTATTAAAATATCATTTTGTGACATTTCATATTTCGAAATTTATAAATATAACACTCACATGTATTTTATTGCGAACTTTATTAAACATTTGATCCAAATGTTAAATACTGTATGTAATAAATAATACAAAAATACATATATTTAATATTTTTTCCATTCTTTGTTTCTATACTTTTCTCGTCGCTTATTTTAAAAATTTTGAAATAACCACATCATACTTACAGTTTTCCTTAACTTTTATATTAATTCTTAAGTAGGATTATAGGTTCAAATGTGTGATCTACTAGCGCTTATATTAGGTTAGAGTCTAAATATATCAGAACTAAAATGAAGTAATAGCTGATATTTTTCAATTTTAAGTTTAGCTATTATAAATTTATATTATTGAATATTGTTTATTACATCACAATGGATTTTATCACTGCAATTTTGAATAAATTAATTTTTTTTCTACTTTTCAGAATTATAATTATCGTCATACGTAGGGTATATAAAATATTAAGAACGAAATATTCGTTATCAACGGTTGTTAATAAAAAGTTTTTTATAAATGAAAATGCTTAATATTTAATGCTATTTAATATTGAGTCCATTAACACTAATGTAGATACGTGTTTTACAATTTGTAACTATATTACGTGCCATTAAAATCGTTTTATTATCTAAGAATGATAAATTTGTATAAAAAACTAGATTTAAAGTAAATGAACCGACATCCTTTTAAAAAAAAGCGAAAAATGTTGAATCACCCTATTCATGGAATAAAATATTTTGAAAGTCTGTTGTGGTTATTTCCAATGTATATAGAGTTAATCATGGAGCGTAATCATTTCATGTCTATATGTCACGAACACAGAGCTCTACTAAGAGAAAGCCGGGGGTCTGGATCGATTGTTCTAGCAAAACGCAAAGTGGGACGGAGCTGGGCCATAACAATTGGCCTCTTCCTTTTGGTCTGTGCCTTAATCGCTGGTATCGGATTGCCTTTGGCCTTGGAGCTGCGGAGTTCCAACTTACTGGAGGCGCGACTACGGGTGGTGAGGAAAATCTTATCCAAGACGCCTCTTATTGACGGGTAAATTTTATTTTCTCTATACTACGTAGAATGTACTCACACATATGCTTGCTGCTCTTTGGATTTTTTTTGCTCACTTTACTTTTCCATGATATACTCTTAAGGCTTTTTCCTCGATTGCGCACTTTAGAAAAAAGTTGGATTTTGCGAAAGGGCGGTTTTGGCTTCTCACATTGGGGAAAAAATGCTTTTACCTAGACGAAAGTGTGAAAGTGTAGTATTAGAGATGCGAGGGATTATATGTTATTTTAGATTATGTTTTACGTAATCTACGCGTTTAAGTATTTTCACAAAAAACTTTTCCAAACCGAATGCTTACTTTTCGAGGAAAGGAATTTATCACTATTTATAAAAACATTTCGTTATTTTCTTTTTCGATAAAATATTGTATATATTATATTTTAATTATGATAATATAATCAAGAAAATTTTATACATAGTATATTAATTCATAATTTAAAGAATTTTATGAACTAAATATTGATTTCAATGATTTACATTGTTATTTTTCTATACACGGAGAGACTAGTAAGATAAAAAAAGTTTATAAAATTTAAGTAGTATTCTTTTTAATTAAGATAATATAAACATAATTTATATAAATATCGGTAACCCTAGTATGTTTTGGTCTGGAGTAGATTCATAAATTATTTATTTTATATTGAAAAATTGGAAAAAAACCATATATATTTTAAAAATACATTATAACGATGAAAAATTTACGTTATAAGAATGATATATTATATATTTAAATTTCTTTTAAATTATTAAAAATTTATGTAAAAAATTGAAATATATTAATGGTTAAAAAATTCAATGTTGAATTGCAACATATTTTTAACAAATAATTTTATATTCGTTAAATTTTATTTAATGCTAATGTGCATAATATTGTTATGAATTCTTTTATATTAATATAAATATTAATATAATATATTAAATCAATATATTATTAATTTATATATATAATATTAATGAATATAAAAATTGTATGCAATGGCCTATATATAAACTTTGTACGTTAAGTACTTATTTTAAGATGCAGATATATAATATATTATTACTTGTAAATTTGTGGTTTCATTCAGAAATTATTGAATAAAGAAAATGAATATTTTAATATAAAATAATATACAATAAATAAAATATATTTAATTTGAGTAAATATATAAATACACTAACTAATATCATTTGATAAAATAAAAATATATTGACAAAAATTAATTACAGAAAGTATAAAATACAGCTTATTATTGATTACGATACAAAATTGTAAAATATTCTAATATATTAAATTATAGAAGATGGAAAATTAAATACATAAAATATTTAAATATATATCATAAAATTTGATTTGAATAATAGACAATATAATTTGATATAATATTATAGAATTTCATTATAAATATACTGTGTAATCAGTTATTTATTAATGTTAAAAAGATATGCAAACCATTTTTATAAAACAAATAATAATTTATTATTAATAATTATATATGAGAATTCTTAAACTAATCGATGTTAATTTAAAATATTTAAAAATCTAAAGTATTTATTAATTACCAACTACATTTGTAGTGGAAAGAATTTGTATATATACAGGTGTTAATTTTCAAAATATGAATGAAACTGTTATTATCTCACAAGTTTGCAATGTAATGTACTTTTATGGAAAAATTCTTAGATAATCTTACCTTCTTATGATTCTACGCTCAGGTTAATCGCGCAGTTTAACGAGCGAACTTGTATAATCGCAAAATATAATTTAATTACATAGTTCTCTCTCCCTCAAAATTGCACAAAGGTTAAAGTTAAAATCCTAACAGCGAATTTTTATATACATAATGCCATATATTAATCCATATTTATTAATTGTATAATTGAAAAATTGTTATAAACATTAATTTAGAAAAATCTCTGTAAGCGCTTATAAATGATAACAATTTTTTTTATCCATACAAATTTTTAAGATAAACAGAAGAAATAATTATTTTATAATGATTTAATATTCGATATTTAATGTTCGTGTTCCGATAAATTATTTTTCAGTATACATCTATACAAAATAAAATATCGATATAATTTTATAATTATTTTGAATAAAAGTTAAATTTAAAAGTTAAATTAAAAGTGATTTGTAGTAAATATAAAAATAAAAAAACAATGGATTTTTTATTTTAAACGTTTAAGAATTATATTTTAGAGTTCATAATTGTAAAGCTTAGTATTAAGAGATAACTAAAAAGCCCGCAAGGTATTGCTTAATATTATATTTAGTTCGAAGAACTTTCATAAAAAATGAATGCGTAAACTGTATCACTGGCTATTTTTTAAATTAAAACTTGTTTCGTCTCTATTTTTTAAAAACGCTACTTAAAATTTTAATCAACTCACTTTTAAATTTTTTTTAAATTAATACAATGCTATTTTTAATTTTAAATACCTAAAGTAGCAATTAAATAATAATAGCTAAAAAAATTTTAAGATCATACTTTAGATAAAATGAAATGTATAATGTATATCTTATATATTCATAAAAGTAAAATTACGATTAAAAAATTATCGAAACGGATAGAAATATCATATAAGTAAATTATAATTTAAAGTAGTGCGTTTACTTTTCTCATAAAATATTCAAAATGTTTGTACCTTATCTTTCCAATGATCGTCAATATATTTTTACATTTAAAAATATAATTATATACTTATTTTTTTATTATTATTAGTATTTTTAAACAAAAATTAGAACAATTTCATAAAATCTCACGTTTGAATGAAGGATCGTACGTAGAATTGATATTCTACTTAATGCAGCTATCGGTTCTTGAGTAATTTATGAGTTTTCCTAAAATGTTCCATTTGGCCGATGCGTTTCCTCTCATTTATCAGTGCATGTACAATACTTATTTCTTATTCTATATTTTTTCCAATGATTTATATTTTTCCATTCCATTTGTTTACAAATATTTTATGAATTTTTTTTATGAAGATTAGGCTTGTATAAAAAATGTAATTTCACTAAGATTGATAATGTGAATATATGAAATTTCAGGTAATATATTTATTACTAGATAAAGTGTAATGAAAAAAATAATTCATTTGGAAAATATCGATTATATACTGCTATTATTGATAATTAGCAAATTAATTTATATTTTCTTAATCAACTGATACAAAAACAAAAGTTAGAATTTTATTTATCAAAAAAAATTTTTTTTAAAAGAAATTACAAAAATTATTTATATTATTTTATTAATAAATAATTTTCATGTAATATAAAACTACACAAACTTTTGATTTTGTTATCTTTTTTTAAATTCGGACATTTATGAAATGATAATAGTATATATATTATCGGTCTTTTCAGTGGCAGATACGTTTGTGAACATTCTTATGATATATATGAAATGAGAACAGAAATTTAAAAAGTTCACTAGCTATGTTATTCTTTCTATTATAGAGTCGGAGATTATTAAACTAATAAATTTTTGTCAAATTTAAAAATAACTAATTTTAAATACTAATTATGTTTTAAAGAGCTAAATAAATATACGGTATAGACAATTACTTTATAATTACCTAAAAGTTATAAGCGTATATTACTTTGAAAAGAATTTAAATTTTAGTTAAGTTTACTCTCGTACATTTACAATATTAAAATAGTCTATACAATTATAATTTGAATATCAAATACAAAATATAAAGTACGTTCTATACACATTTCTAAATAATTATATAAATATCTTCACTTATTATTTCCTTAAAAATAATATATACACGTAATGTATAATGAAATATTATACATATTTTATATATTATATTTGTTTACTTAGGTTATTAAGAGATTGTAATTAGTAAAAATTGATGCATTATTCAAGCATTTTTTATGCTTTAAGATTTACTATTATTATGAATTTCTAATTTTTCAAAAAACTAACCAAATTTTTATTATTTTATCAATTTACTTATTTAATTTTATATTTTAAAAACTTATTTTATTTATTTTAATTTATATTAATTCAGAAGATTAGTTTTATCATTAAACTATAGATATACGAAAAATATTATTTAATTATAATTACTGCATTTTTAATGTAAGTAAATGAATTACTCTTTTCAAAAATTAAATTAAAGTATTGAAATACTTGACCAACATTTTAGTTACTCATATAATTATATTTACTTTGATTTTTTATATTTTTTTGCTTTTATAATATAGTTATGTAAAAAATATATAATTAAATGTATTTTAAAAAGCCAAAGAGAATTTTACAAATAGTACAGATTTCTCGTTACTAAAACAAAAATTTAAATATTTTAGTGTTTTAAATTTCATATTCTTATTTTAACTTAACTCTAATAAATAAAAATTATTTTAGATTTATCTGATCTAAGATATATAATCATTAATATCATAAACTAAAAGTGATAAATTACATAAAAATTTTTAAAAATATGAAGTTAAAAAACTAATTTTATACAATATTATTATATATTGATATTTTTTATTATTATATACGTAATTTTTGTTGTTAGAAAATCAGATTTTTAATATATGAAATAATTTATAAATAATTTATAATTTAAGTAATATAATTTAAATCATAATAATATTAATTTTAATACTATATATCATTCATAAATACAATTCAAATATGATTTTAATAAGTTTATAAATTCTCTAGACTTATATTAATACATATTAAATAAACGATAAATAGTATATTATATTTATTGTTACTATTAAGTACAAATAAGATAATTATTTATGATCTAGAAAATGATTCCATCAGCAAATAATATAAGAACTGTAAGTTTTCGTATATTAAATAAACATATAGTTTTCGTTTATTATCTTGTTATACGAATTCTACAGCATTATATTTATATCTAGATATATTTATATTGATACTATTGATACATAGCGAATATACATAGATAATAAAAATAAAAATAAAAACTATTTTAAAATTCATATTATTAAATGGCATGTATACTTTGATGAAACAAATTATATAAAAAGT
Source organism: Dolichoris vasculosae (assembly GCA_018907195.1). Classification (NCBI taxonomy): domain Eukaryota; kingdom Metazoa; phylum Arthropoda; class Insecta; order Hymenoptera; family Agaonidae; genus Dolichoris; species Dolichoris vasculosae. Next base: position 7,164,824 of record JACCHY010000003.1, read on the forward strand.
CAGTAAATATATCAAAACAATTTTTAATACAGTATATTTAAAAAAAATAAATACTATGTTGTTTAAAAGATAAAAATTTTTTATTTTTTCGCCGTATCCAAATTTCAATTGTTTTTATTCATTTTATACGAAGCATTGCATTTTTAAGTAATTTATAATCGTTAGATTTTAAAGAAAAATGAAATGAATTTTAAAGTAATATAATTAAAATTGATACTGCTTAATATAAAATAGTAAAGTTGTATAAGTTATGATGATTTATAGAATAATGTTTGTAACGTATAAATCATAGGATAAAACTAAAGCCGTGTGCTTATTCGGTTGATTCGGTGAAACCATTATTTTTTCTGTGTAAAAATATTCACCCTTCATACCAAATGTTAGTCTTACGTTGAATATAGGGATAATAAATTCTTATAATATAAAGCAATGTTTTACGAATTTTCAACAAATGCACATTAGAATTATTTATCATAATTATAACGTTAACAAGTGATTTTAAAATCATTTATCAAGGTATTTTTAAGTAACTTAAAATAAAATTTCAATATGAATAAATGGACAACATAAATATTTTATCTTTAAGTATTTACTACAGTATTTTGATAAATACATGTTATTTATAAATTTCTTGTTTGTCATGTGCAAAAATATGCGATTACATATAATTTAAAATTCTTCAACAATGAATTTTTACTGATTATTATTTGAATCTTCTTTTGAATTTTTTGTTCCATTTGGAATATCTTTTAAAATTCTTATGCATTAAATGATTTTTAAGACATTCTAAAATTACTTTCGGATCTATATATATCGATCATCTACTTTTTTAAACGAATTTTTAAATGAAAAATCGTTATAATCATGCAAATAATTTTGTTCCTCGCTCCCATAGGCACAACAACCTCGCTTGGAATCTGCGAAAGCAGCGCGGCAGCACGCGTCTGCGAGATTTTCCATTCGACGAGGACCTATCAAAGAACGCGTCCTGGGGTCCGGGATGGCAAACAGACCTGATTCGGCTTCGTCGAGGCATCGTCGGCGCGCAATTCTGGTCGGCTTACGTTCCCTGCGAGGCGCAATTTCTAGACGCGGTGAAGCTCACCCTCGAGCAGATCGACGTGGTGAGGAGACTCGCGTCCAAGTATACGGAGAAGATGAGGCTGGTTACTTCGAGCGAGGAGTTGGAACAAGCTCATAGGGATGGGGTGATCGCGAGCCTCGTGGGTATCGAGGGGGGTCACAGCATCGGTGCGAGTATGGCCGTACTTAGAAGCTTTCACCACCTTGGCGCGAGGTATATGACCCTCACCCACAAGTGCAACACGCCTTGGTAATTATGCTTTGATCGAAAATGTTTTTGCACCGAGTGATTGATAATGAAGTTGGGGAGAATTCTCTTGTTAATTGCTCAAGGACTTGATGAAACTACGAGTAACGAGCAATATATCAAGTGCAAAATTGAACTGAAAATTAAAAGGGTTAATCTTCTTTTTATTTCGAGATACATTTTTTTTTATCTATAAATGCTGTTTTTCATCCTTAAATTATCTTCTTTCCTTATAAAGTTTGTGCAAGTCTTATTTATTACTTTTTTAAAATACGCTCTGTAACTAAATCTTTTTATAAGAAATTAAAGCTTGTTAAAGTGATAATTAAAGATAACGAAAAAGTTTGCATGACTTGTAAGATGGTTAAACTTATCGATGAAAAATACAGATTTAAAATCAACCATTATTATCTATCTATATCATAAAATTAAAAAACTTTTCTTCCTGAATTCGCATTATTAAATGCTTGTAAAATCAATATCAACCGACCAATTTAGTTTTGACCAATTGCGATTTTTTATAGTCTGACGCGTTATCATATAAAACTAAATTTCGTTTAGTCACTTTTAAATTTCAGTTACCGTATATAAATCATAAAATGAAATCTTGAATTTAGTATTTTTAAAATTGGAAATAAACTTCAGAAAAATTTGACTTTAAACAATATATATATATATTTAATGTCTAGTATTATGCAAAATACTTAGAAATTAATGTATTTTAAAAATATGATATCATTAAATTACTATTTCATTAAATTTATAATATAAACAAATAATACTAGTTGAGTTAAAATGAAGAAATATAATAAAAGAAAATAACATGTTTTATTTTTATATTTTATATACTCTGCTATATATATAATATAGTTTTATACTTTTAGAGTATTAATCATGTATTAAACTGATCAACAACATAAATAACTTTAATAGGCAACTTAGTTTTACAAGCTTAATACTAGAAGTTTTCATTTTTAACTAAAAATAACTCTCAATCAATAATATTAATACTTAATTTTAATCTTAAAATTATCACTAATCTAATATTGTAATTTATTTGAATAATAATTTCTCTTATATAATCCTAAAATATAATAAAAATATTTTTTACTGCATAAATTCTTATAAATTAAGTTACGTGTTTCTATCCTACTTTATATTCTTTAGAACAGGGTAGAACTTAAGCTTCAATTTTCACATTTTCCGAGCCTAAGTCGAAATATAGTAATCTTCGGTTAGTTGGAATCAGCTGAATAACAAATGAGATCTCTGAACTTCGCATTAAGTTTCTTTGAAAAAGTTATCGTTTATATATGTTTTCGTTTATAATACCATAAAGAAATAATAAAAATAATAAAGTTTTTTAAACTATATTATTATTATATTTTATAAAAATTACTTAATATTAGTGGCAAAATTAATTTAATAATTTTTTTTTTTTAATTCATATAAAATTTTAATATGTTGATTCATATATTAAAAATATTTTATAATTATTTAATATAAAATGTATATTTCAATTCATATGATTTTTAAAAAATATTGTATATTTATAAAAAAACAATTTTTTTTAATAATTAAAATAATTAAATTTTTTATTAATACAAACAGTTTTTTTTAAATAATATTGCCTTGGCTTTGAATAAATAAATAAATAATAAAAGTGAATAGTTTTCTGCATTGATTTGCGTCTTATATTTCAATATATTTCTGTCTATTCTTTACTTACTTTCTGTATTGAAATTGTTGAATAATTTATCTAATTCTATTAAGAAATTAAAAAAAATATATTTCAATAAGGAATTTTAATCTCTTAAAATATTTAATTTACATTAAAAAATGCTATTTTTTCCAGCGTTCATTCTTGTTTTGTTAAACTTATTCATCGGTTACAGATGCGTTGAATAATACACAATTTATAATATTTTACATACTTATTGAATCATTTGAATATTTTTTTTAATTAATATTTAAATTTAATTTTAACTTAATTTTATTTAACAAAATACATAGTAACAAGACATAAATGTCTGTTATTAAATTTGAATCCCGTTTAAGAGAAAAAATCAAAAATGACGGGTCTATTAAAATCTGAAACTTCTATATTTTGTCAAATTATATTAAATTTATTAGTCTATAAATTTCAGAATAGTGCATCTAAATCATACAAGTAATTTTGGTTTAATGCAAAGGATGAAAATCTAAATTCGAAGATTAATCTGAATAACAATTTCATAAATTTGATATTGGATCGGTAGGAATATTAAAAAAATGGTGTTTTATTTTAAAAAATGAATTAATTTGCAAATATCATAAAATTTAATTAAAAAATATTTGTTTGTTCTGTTTTTTAAAAACATCATTTTAAATACTAAAGAATAATCTTTAATAATTAAAATTCAAAAGTTCATTTTTTTTCATTAATTAGAATTTAGTATTTATTAAATTAATTAATTTAAATATTTTATTAAATGAAACAAGTTACGTAGATTAAATTTATATAAACGCGCCTTTATCAGTTCCAACTTATAATAAAGGGCAGCTTGATTGAAAGGATGGATGGTTTGTGGTACGAAGAAAAAAGGTAGTCGTTAAAGTACGCACTTTGGAGTATTTGAATCTTGATCTTTTTTAGAATTTCGCATACTGTATTGTCCAAATAAAAGATAAAAAAGTAACGACAAGAAACAACAAAGAGTTCGACGAAATTAATAATAAGATATGAAAAAAAATTCTATTAAAAAATAATAGAAACTGTTAATTTTGCGGGTTGTTAGCTTGAGATAAGTGTGCAGATGTCAAAATAGGTACATAATATAAAGAAAAGTAGTGGACAATAATTTAACTGGTACGTTAGGTGTATGAATTCACCTTCAAGTACAGATAAACAGTAACACTGGCTGCATTCCAATACCTACACCGCGTACTTACATAGTTTAACGAAGGTATCCGAATAGCTCGAGATTATTCTATAAACGGTGCGAACAGTATGTTTAGTTATAGAAGTTTAGTAACAAGTTTATAAGCGAATTTGAAAGCATTTAAAATATGATCACGATATCTAGAAACTAATTTGTTGAATACTTATTCTTCTTTTAAAAAGATAATAAATAATTTCAGTTTTATATTATAAGATTATAAGATTACAAGATTATAAGATTATATTATATTGATATTTTTTTGTTATTTTCTACAGAATTTAAAACTTATATTTTTAAATGAAAAATAAATTCGTTATAAGTTGGAATAAAATTGAATAAAATTAAAGTCAATATTAAAAAAAACTTTTTGACGAATTTTTTAAAGTTTTAAAACATCCAATATGATCTAATTGCAGTGCTTTAAAAAGTTTTAAGTAAGTAAGTATCGATATTCAAAAATTTTACTTCGAAAACGATTTTAAACTTCTAAAATGCTTTTAAGATTCATTTTAATAAATAGACATAGCCTAAGCCATTAAAGTAATACGCGTTCATGAGTAAATTCTAATTTTTTTTGCTTCTGTATAATTGGATATTAAAGGTAACGAGATATCGCCATTGAAATTAAATATTTAAGAAAAATAAGATAATATTTTTAAGAATCGTATCGTACACTATATTGATAAATTCTTATCTATTATCTATTATTATAATAGAACGATATAAAACATCTATAAAATACCCAAAATATTAATTTTTGTTGCTGTGTTACAGCAACACACGGCTAACATAATTATAAAGGTTTGAAATAAATACATTTATAAATTTTAAATCACGAAACAATTGATTCTGAAAGCGAATTCTTGAAGTCATCTTGTATAAAATATTGGATTATCAATAATCAGAAGTGTGTCAACCTCTCTGCCCGTACGAATTTAGTATTCAATTTCAAGTTGTAGTGAGTACGCGCATACTGCACAAGGCAAAACGCCAATTTCGCAAACGAACCTCGCTGTATGTGCAGCTGGCATATAGCAATCAAATATTCCGCTCTTGTAAACCCCATGTTAATAGAAATAGTAATTGACCATATAAAGCCTAACTCATAAACTAATTTGTATAATGCGGAAACGAGTTATTCCAAACAATTTCTTAGACTTTTTAATAAATATCGATTGGTAAATTTTTTTAACTTCATATTTTTCGGCTTAATTATATTTAACGTTAATCTATAACATATTTAGATATCACTGTAAATGAACAATGTACAATGAACAATTTTGATGATTTTTTTTGCGGTATTCGGGGCAAGGAAAACAAAATTTACATATTTTATACTATTATATTCTGTATAATTTATAAAGAGTTGATTTTGTGACAATTTTTATTTTTAACTACATAAGTAAGTAATTTATAATACTAAATAGATATTTTTAATAATTTAAATTAATAGACACAATTTATATTGATTATATAGCATATTATAATTTAAACATTTTAACAAAGTAATCGTGAAATGTGATTAGCATCAAGGTTCAGAAAAGTGTATCTTTTATTCTTTTTATATTTACAACAGTAATAACTTATCGGTTTTAATAAACTGATAAAATAGATGATTTTATTTGGCTTGATTTGATAATTCAACCTTAATAATAAAAAATACAAAGGTTATTTTTTATATCGGTGCATTAAAAATTCTTATACAAGAAAAATTGAGAAAGCAAAAAATACAATATTTCTAGGCCAACTTCGATCTGGCGACTTCCCAGCGGCATAGTTAAAACAGCACAAAACCAGAGATCAGGTGGTATACAGGATCGAACCTCCTGGAAATGTTGAATTCCCATTTTTCACGATTTTGATGAATAAAATTCTATAAGATTTTCGTTTTAGATGATTCTTAAAATTCCATTGCTGTAAAAGTTTCACGGGTTTTCGAAATAATAAAAGTAAAAGGAATTCAGACAGATAAATTGATAAGATTAATTTTATAAAAATTTTATTCGTTTAAATTTTTTTCTATTATATAAATTAGAAAATAATGAATTCAATATTTTTCTAAAATATCGACAACTGATTTAAAATTAAGAACCGATTCTTTTTATCTCCATTGTAATTCATATTTTTGAAGCATTTATAATAATTAATTATTATTCAATAACATGCAATATTTGATATTTATTACGTCTCTTACAAGTAATTATTACTTCATACGTTACAAAGTTAATATTTAAAATGTGTAATTATTAGGTTTCGTAATACTTATAAATTAAATAAATAACATAATGATTTTCTATTGATTATATGGATTATTGTTATATTAATTTATTTAAAATTATTATAATTTTATAGCTTTTTCTAATTAAGTAAAAATAAATGAAATTGTAATGTTGTCTTTAAATTAATTTATATAAAGTTTAAATCTAACAAAAACAGTGTTAAAATTGAGACCTTTTCTAAATTTGCCAAATTTATTCTTTTCATAGTGAAATAACCCTTGAAGCGAATCTCTCGAAAGTAGTTTCACGTACATTTCACGTATATGAGGCAAACAGAAATAGAGGTAAAACGTTTAAATTAGTCAGAGTCCAAGAGTAGGACTAGAAAACTAAATTTTTATGATTATTTTTGGAACGTAAGAAAAACCTTAAATTCCCTTTAGTTGTTTTTCTTAATATTTTAGATGTTTTTTTATTTTATATTTTGTAATATAATTGTTACATATAGTGTACTGGAAAGGTATAAAATTTTAAAAAATACGTGAGACTTATAGAAAACAGTTTTTCTTCAATTTCTAATATTTTTAAAGTTCAAGTTTTGTAATTAAGATTTAATATATTTATTTTCTTTTTTCATATTTTCAAGATTTTATTGAATAAATAATTTTTTTTCTAAATATTCGTAATTCCTAAGGATTCAGGTAGAAATTATTAATCTCAAAAATATAAATTAGAAGATATTTAAAACAATATTAAAAAATATAACGAAAATATTATTTCATAGCTAAATTAATGTACTATTTATATTTTTAATTTATTTATTTTTATAAACGTTTAAAAAATATCGACATATTTTAATAAATTTTTCGAATATTCATTTAAAAATAAATATCGATATTTGTTTTAATATTTTTCCAAAAAGTTTGGATGCTAGTGGAAAAGACAAATTTTATATTATTGGATTTGAATATCTAGAAAAATATAAGCACAAATGTTTTTGTAAGAATAAAATACATATTTGGGTTATTTTAAATATTTCGTACGATAAATAAAGAATATAAAATTCTTGATTTAATATTTAACAAATATATTATGCATTTTATATTATTCATTCTATTTATTTCAAAGAAGATATACAATTAATTCATAAATATAAATAGAATTTGATATTGATTTATATATTCTGTTAAAATGACATTTATATATTATGTTAATGAAAATATGAATGGTCTAATAAAATAAGAATTATAGTCTGGTTAAAATTTAAAACTTTAAAGTTTAATTATTTCAAACGTCATCTCAATAAATGTTTTAATGATCCTGTATATAAAGAGAACTGATAAAATTTGCATTATAATCTAAAGTTCCTAAGCATAAAATTTAACATATTGATTACATTTTTTTCGAAAAACTATGAAAGGATAACATTAAAATTAAGAAAATCCATATCTGTAAATATATTTTAAAATAATAACTTCAATACTACATTTTTTTAAATATATCGCTTAAAATAAATTATTTTTCTCTTTTTTTTATTTTACTTTTTTCTAAATAATATTTTTGGTTTTAAAATACTACAATTATCCATCTTTGGAAAGAGTGATGTATATAAATAATATCGATAAAACTTAAAATAAATATACGTAAAAATTGCAAAACCTAAGATAAGGCGAACTATGTTTCCTTGGGCGTTCAAACATTTCCGGAAATCACCTCATCGATAATCGTTATCAAATGTCTCTGACCTTTACCTCAGGGCGGATTCAGCGGTAGCGGAGGACCCGGACAAGGATCTCGTGACTCTGGGGTTTTACAGCGACGGGCTTACGAGCTTCGGCAAGGCAGTGGTACGCGAACTCAACCGGTTAGGAATGCTCGTCGACCTTTCCCACGTTTCTGTAAGAACGATGCGCGACGCCCTCGTCGTCTCGACGGCGCCCGTCGTCTTCTCGCACAGTGCGGCAAGAGCACTTTGCAACTCCTCCAGCAACGTTCCGGACGACGTGCTGAGGAATCTGGTGAGTACACTAATCGATACTTACCTTGAGCTTTACGATCGGAGATGGTTATAATTTGTTTTTGTACTCGTATACAACGAGGATAAGAGTACGATTACGGGGAGGTATAAGTTTTTGTAGTTTAAATAAGTATCGGTATTTATACGAAGATAATTAAACTCAATTAAATATCTGAATAGAAATTATTGTGCCTGGTTGACTATGTTTGTATAGTCATCTGTGTCTATAGATAACCGTATAGACACATAATTCAAATAGAAGGGTATTCCCTCACAAATGATCATAGATAATTCAATTCTATTGGATATATTTTCAATATTGGTTGATTTAGCTACGAATGAATGGGTTTTTAGATATTTTTCATTACTTTTGTAAATGTTAGCTTGAAAGAATGAAGCAAAATTCTTCGATTAACCATTTCTGCTTCTAAAACGTAGAGTTTCGTTTAAACAAAAGTTTAACTCTTATTAATAAAATAACTAATTAAATCAATATTAATGATTTTAAACATGTAAAGTTGAAATATATATATAAAATTTAAATTAAAAAAAAATAACTAATTTCATTATTTAAGCATATATATTCATTAAATTTATTTGTATTAGCATTTTATTATTTCTTAAAATTCTATGAAAAATGTACCATAAATTAAAATTTTTCTTTAACGCTAATGAAAAGATAAAAATGTTAAATTTTTGGTTGAAATTGAAGAATTTTAAATGAAATACTTTTTAAAGCGGATAGTACTTTTTGATAAAACATTTCTTTTATAGCTTTATACACTGAATTGTTTTATTAGTAAAATATGTACAATGATAAATTAATATCTGTTTCTATTTTTAATATAGAACATTTAAAAAAATTAAACTTTTGTAAGTATAACAAATGCGAAATTCTTCAATATTTTAAGACTTTATATTTTAATTTTATTACGTTACTCTAATAAAAACTTATGTAAATGTAAATTTACAAGATTTTAAAAAGCGAATCATATTCGAAATTTCTATTTTAGTTTTTTACTACTTATGCTATTAATAAATCTTAAAAATATATGGAATTTGATGTTATTTAATAACTACAATTTAACCATAAAAATATAAATTAATTTATTATAAAATAATTACAGCTTAAAATACTATTCAAATATAAGTATCGATAATTTTTTCAATTAAGATTATTTAACTTTTTACGTAAAGGTTACTTTCGTTATAAATAAAAACAGTATGCATACAAATTTTTAAATATTTTATTGACGAATAAAATCCTAATATTTTCTATGGATAATATGATTAACTCGAATAAAGTAAAATTATTAAAAATTATTTTTAAAAATTATTCCAATCATTTACAATCTTCGTTAATTTATTAAGATTAGTTACTTTCGCATACATTGTATAAAACTACAATGCGTTAAATTAAATTTCGTGCTTAAAATATGTATATCTTTGATGACTCTTAAAATTTAGACCTTGTATAAACATGAAACGGATTTTTTGTGTCCAGCGTTTGGCAGTTATGTCAATAGTGAATATTTTTTATTTCTTTTATTATCTAAATTGGTAGGCTTTTTAAATATGAAAATTTCATTGTCAATAAACTCCCTTAGAAGTTGATTAACTACGTTGATAGACAAACGGCTCATATATCTGCATTCAGAAATGATTAATAGTATATCGAGTAAAGAGAATTCAAATGTCAAACGTTGATTAATAGAAGTTTAATATATTGCTGATTTAATCTCTAAGTTTATATCTTATATTTCTTATTTTTCATGAACATTTCATTTATTTCTACTTTATATTTGAAAATTTATATGATTATATTTGAATTTTCATTGATTTCTTTTTGATTATATGATGCTGGAACTTTTTATTATAATTGTTTACTATATATCAACTTCAAATATTCATAAGAGTTTTTTATTTTATGAGACAGTATATTCTCAAAATATTACTTAACGATTTTGTCTAAATATAAATATTATAATACTCTTTAAAACCAACAATTTTTATTTTAAAATATAACATTAGGAAATTATTATGTACATATAACATATGCCTATATATAAGCGTGTTTATAATCTTAAAAAAAAAAGACATAATAGTTTAATAATACCGAAAAATGATTGGAAAAATGAATAACAAACCTATTAATAAATTAGCAAAAGAAATTTTTATTATAAAAATTTGGATAAAAATTTTTGGAAACTAAGTACTCGACCAATTTTTTAATAAGTTCTAACAGAGTTTTATGCACTTCTTAATCGCATCGTCGAATGTCGTGCCACATTTAATTTTTTTATGTGGGTGAAAAATAGTCTCGGAGAGAATAACGAATGATCGAGAATAGAAGGAAAGACAAAATAATTTGATTAGTATTGAAAAAATCATGCGCGTAAATTAACAGTAAAAGAGAAACGAAGAAAAGAATCAGAAGCGATTATCTTGATGCGTATAGATAAGTGCGCGAGTGTACGAGTAAACGGGTGTAAAGGTGGGTCTGTAAGTGCACCCGTGTGTATCTAGAAAGTAGTGGCAAGTCAGCATATGCTAGTTCTTTGTAAAAGATCATAAATCTTATCGGGCTAATTATTATTTACGTTATTATGATTCACTTGAATATTTACTAATAAGTATGTTTTACATTCTACATTCAGACAATATTTTGGCACAAAAATATAAATATTTATGTTGATTAATTTTTATCATTACAGAAATTTTAAGTGTTTGAAAGAACAATTTGTACATTTTAGGAAATTTATGCCAATAATCATTATCTTATGGATTTGATATTATTCAATTTAAAACTTATTTAAAATAGTTTGATCGCAAGAAAATAAAATAGAAGTAATTACTTATACTCGTAGTTAATTATAAATGAAATTTTAAGAAATTAGATTTCAAATCCGCAGATGCTGTTCGAATTAGTTTGAATTTAGGTCGCTATCTCGTAAACGCTATCGTATTTGTCGCAATTATGAGAAAACCGTCTCATAAATTACGGTAAAATTACGATTAGGCTATGCTTGCAAAAAACTGTACGTAAAATATTCCAACTTTTTTATCGAAAGCGTTTATTTTGTACCACCGAGTAAAAGGTATGACAAATATATATTCCTGGTAGCGAAGGGGAATCACACGTCAGCAGAATTCCGTGCCAAACTGAAAGGCAAATTGTGACAAGCGCGTCCGGTAGTCTGTGTCAACGGAAGAATCACGGTATTCAACGAAATGCAAGAAAATCCAAACCAGCCACCAAGGACCATCTGTCGCCGTAGTTCACTTCTTTGGATAGAAGTCTTCGGAAGTCTTCGCTTCGGTTAGATAGAAGTAAACTTGGCAAGCGGACGAAATTTCAAAGAAGGAAAGTGATTCAACGCCAGTGAATCTAATGCCATTATACATGCAAAATAAAGGCACCGCATTTCCAAAAATATTTGGAAAAAATAGTACTTGAAAAATAGTACTCAAAAAATAATACGCGTTTTCGAATGTTTCGTCATTTTTTCCTTTTTTTCACCCAATTTTCGATATGTTAATCTAGAAATGTGTTTTATAAAATAATATATAAAATAAAAGGAACAGGAAAATTCAATTTGTATGAAAAAGAAAAAATTTGAATTATTATTTTATTTTAAATAAATTCCACACTCTCTAGCTTTATTTAAAATAATTAAAAAAAAAACGCTCGTGGAAGGAGTTACATTTTTATGAAAAGTAAATATTTAAAATTGCAAGAATTTATTTAAGCAAAAAATTCAGCTACGAATACATATACTGTATAAAAGTTTAAATATGCGTAACAATAAAATTAAAATAATTAAAGGATTAAAATATTATTAAACGTTTTACGTTTTAAACTTATTTCTTTTGAAATAAGTTCTAACGTACGTTAACCGATGTACGAACATTATTTTTAATTTAATTTTCATAAGTGAATATTTTAATTTATATTTCTTTGTCTGTGTCTTTAATAAAGTAAAAATTTAATTCAATCATCTATTTTAACGTACCAAATGAAAAATAAAACGTATCGTTTATAGGTACCTAACGTTTTTTGTAAGACTTTTTGTAATGCTAATTAGAAAAATACAGATTAAAATTATAATACGAAGGTATAAATTGTTGTTATTAAATGTTTTTCATCCTAAAAGAAAATAAATGCATAATAATTATAAATAAAATATTATTCGGGATGATCTCAGTTGTTTGCAAGGCTTTTCAAAGTCATAAGATTTCGCCTTCTACGTCTGGCGGTGTCAACGATGAACGTTAGTCCTGATAAGGACGTACTCTCTCCCAGTCAAGAGAAGCGACTCCTCTTGTCGTCTGCGCGGATTACGAGAGAGAATGAGGGAAAGAAAGGGAAGTAGCGAGAGCCCATTGGTATCCTGGTCTCTCGACACCGTGACTGCGTCCGACGTTATACGTCGTCCTTGACGACTCGAGGATCTTTTTTTTTGTGTGACTGCCATGGATCGTAGGATCCTTTCCTCGAGAGTTTCATCGTTGTAGTCGCGCTTCCGTTAATGTTTCACGTGGATGCCTTAATACCGGTGTAAGGTATTATAAGGTATTATACATAGTATACACAGGCATTAATGCGGGGTAACGATAAAGCAATCCTACGACGGTATGAGTTATTGTTTTATAGATTCTGTTGTTTTAATGGTGAATAAAGAAATGGTATCTCGAAAACGAAAAAAAAATTTATCAGCGATTATTTAATTGTATTGTTCAAGGTTAAAAGTATTCGGTTTATTCAGTTTTACTAAATACTATTGCAGAAATTTGTGAGTATTAAATATTTATTAATATCAATATTGAGATGCGGTATTAAGTGTGTATTTGAGCTATTATCCAGAATACATAGTTTTATATATAAATACTATATATATATATATATATATATATATATATGATGTATTTTCGGAGTTCCTCTTAAAATTTCTACAACTGTAGATCTTTAAATATGAGTATTTAAATGATATACTTTACCTACTCAACGCATACGTATAATATATCTTTTTATTGTTTCTATTAATTCTTATTTAGTTACATTATATAAAAGTAAGTAAATAATTATTAAAATAATATCCCTGTAATTATATTTTCTGAAATAAAATCAACTTTCTTCCTTTCTGTCGTTTAGCATATTTTTTATTTGTTCGCATATGGTAACAATCAGATTTCATTTTAAAATATGGATAGACTAATTATAAATAAATTATTATATAAATATATACTATATTTATATTAGAATTACTCAAATATTATTGAAAAATATAAATGTATTTTCATTAACTTTTACATATTTAAATTATACGTCATAAAGTAAATTTTATTTATAATAAATATTTTGAAAATTAGAATGTATTAAATCAGCCAAATATTTACATATCCATAAATTTTACTATTATTTGCCGTAAAAGAAATAATTTGTCACACTCTGATACTACAGACTATTTTTTCATCGATCCATAGAGTAAGTACAACTGGAAGTCTATCTTTCTTTCTTTGCTCTTTTCTTCAACTGCATATACTATGTACCATCGAAGCTTGTATTCCATTCTATGTGCATTTTTGCTATTTTATTTATTTTTCTTCTTTTTTCTTACTATTGTTCCTGTCTCTATTCACTAGTTCTTGAATCTGTCTCTCGGCCAGGAAGAAGAGATTATGGATTTTTTCACTTGCATGGGTCGACAGATATAGAGACAAAAAGAAAAAAAGAAAAAACTTGGACAGATAGATGAAACAGACTTGACTGGATCCTCGAATCTGTTTTACTGTACATGAGTCAGGATCTAAATTAGTCTAAATTTCTTTTTTAAACTTATATACGTTGTTAGACAATGCTTTTCATAAAAATTATTATCATTCTAAATGTAAGTTAAAACTTCTATTACTAATTATGTGATATTTTATAATAAGTATAAAATAGAATTCTAAAAGATCATACAATTTATAATTTTCGGATAATTTTAAAATTAGAAATTAATTTTATTCTAAATTCAAGATCACAGATTATATTTATGACTTTCTGAAATTGAATGTCTTTTAAATTATTTGATTAAAATTAACTTAAATTAATAATACTTATCATTTATTGTAGTTATATATATTTATCATATAAGAGATACAATATTTAAACTTGGTGGGTAGTACGCAAATTACAGATTGTATTTTTTGCAGTTATAAACATTATATACAATAAACATTTCAAATTATTATTTTTATTATAAGTATGATTTTGAAAAATATTTTTCCTCTTATTTAATTACAAAATTTTTTTGCAATTTTAAATAACTTTATACCTGCAACATTGCAAAATTCAATTTTTGTATCTTTTCATGCTTTGCTCTTCATTTAATCTTGGATCAATTGAATTAGCGATAATTGAAAAATAACATTCTGTTCGATTCCGTATAATTTTGATGTATTATTTTAATAAAAATCTAATATATGTAATTTAATACATAATCTTTATAATGTCTATATTTTTAATTCAAAATACAGGAATGTAATTAATTCTTTCAATATATCCAATATTTTTCAAATTATAAATTGTTAATATACCAATTTATTATATTTTTCTAATTAGTTTTATTTTGAGTCGCATATTCTTTTAAAAAATTATTTCATATATTTTCAGTACTCTAATTACGAGATATATTTTATCAAAAAATAAATTCAACTACATTTCTATCGAGGATAAACTTATATAAATTATGAAAAATGTTCTAATATTGCAAAGAAATTATTACAAGAATATTCGTGTTTAATCATCTGTTTATAATTAATACACAAATGTATATTTTTTATAAAAGTTTTACGTAATAAAAATTGTATACAAACGAGAAAGCATATAATAAAATACGATAATCTTTTCGATGTTTGCGGAAAATAGTAAATCGTAAGAATTCTAAGAATTTCTAGTGATCAATCATTTTTTCGGATTTTAATCTATTAAAAAATATTTTATCATAAAAAAAGTATACTGAAAACATAAAATATTGTTCGACAATTACATAAAATCACGTTATATAATTGGTACAGAGTAATGAGATAAAAATAAAATCATATAAAATCGTTGTACATATGCACATAGTAACAGGAGCATCATCATATCTTATAAAACATAATTTAGTTCATGTTTCGAACCGTCTATATATACTTTGTGAAATGATGTTAAAATGTTGTTGAAAATTATATTGAATGCATTTATTAAAATTTACATTAAAAAAACACCCCGAAGAGAAAAAAGTAAGCCGCAAAACGTGTATTTTGTTGAGTTACCCCGTTCTTCTCCCCCGTAGTTCTTCCGACACGTTCCCTCTCTTCTCCCTTTTCCGTTCTGCCCTTTGCGAATAAATTTGATTCCTTTGCCTGAAGCTCTCGCCCCTCATTTTTTTCCTGTAATTCATACACACGCTTACGCTCACTCGCGTGTTCGCGGAAGCAAGTAACGGCTCTCTTGTGCAGCAGCCTAGGCGGCACTGAACATTTTAATTTTAAATTTTGCTCCAACGCTGCGAACCCAACGGATACTGACTTCGCTGCTGTTTTACGTATGCGTACGCATCTGAAGTCCCGGTGACTTAGATACCGCGGTAAATTCGTTAGACGTGTAAATTGTCGCGTGCAGTTGAAAGGGATGTGCGTGAGTCGGTGCACTTTGTAAAGATAAAAAAAACGTGAGACTAGTTTTCGCGCGTTCGAGATTCTTAAAGTGACGTAACGCAATACCACATGGCTGATATACATTTTACTCAAACGAATATTCTAATTATTTCAAAGGAATTAAGGGAATAGATTTAATTGCTAAGTATGAAGATTTAATCTGTAAAACTTCTTCGACGAAGAGAATAGATTTGTCTTTTTCTTTTATCGAACAGTTTTACAGCTTTAATATATTTAATAATCGTATCGTAAGCTAATTTCTAATACATCTCAAGAATATTTTAACAGGCTATTCTTTTGTTTTCGACATTTTTACAAAGATTACTAAATATGATAATTAGAAAATATTTAAATTAATGAAAAAGTTGGAAGTGAGGTATTTAAATGATTTTATGTGAGAGAAATATAAAACAGCGTTTATAAAATACCGAGATGGAGTTGTGTTATTAAGTTAGATTTACGACTTTTTTATTACCTTTATTTTAATATTATTTACATTAAAATTTAAAGCTAAATTATATTTACGTAATTTATTAAATTCGTACTAGTTTTATGATGTTTTAAAGTATATAATTTTATATGCTAAATTACGTGTAATATATGTGATAAAAACACTCGAACTGATAAATAATAAATAAATTTTAAGTATAAATTCTAAATAAAATTTATTTGAAGATATTAATAGTTAATTTAAGTAATTATTATATATGATTTTTCAATATATTCTTAAACGTTTATGCATTAAATTCTTAAGCAAATTGTATAAATGTTCGACTGATAATGAAAAATAACAATGAAAAATAATCAATAATACAACAAAAACGATTCAAATATAAGGCATTTTTCAAAAAATAAACTTTTAACCATTAAACGCATTTAATAAAATTCTTTTTGAAGCGATTTCCAACCTCAAGTTACGATATATCCATTGTAGCAAGTTTTTCGTATCAGATCTAAAGTTATTCCGTATACCCCAAGATTAAAATCTAAAGTTATATTGCATTATTAATCACTTGTATTGTAAGTATAACTCGGAGTACTAAGAAAGTACTTGCATGATTTAAATACTCGTATTGGATGAGTTTTAATGAATAAATCATGCTTCTATTCTCACCTTAAATAGCAACGGTTGATGAGCATTTTAATTGCTCCATCTGCTTGGTAAATAATTAACCTTTTGAACCAAATGAGAATCGCTTTATATTAATTCACGATAGCGTAAAATATGACTGCTATATTCGTACTGAGTTATTATTTTCATCGTTGGTATATGTTGAAAATGTATATAATTTTAGTTTCTCAATGCAGAAGTTAATCATAAAAAATCTGTTTACTACACAATAATCCTTTGCTTAATATAATGCTTTGTTCAATTAATACACTTTATTGTTTACTTAAAGTAAACAATTCTTTTTGCTTTTAGTAAATCATAATTTAGAATTTTAATCAAAAAATTATTTGTTAAAATCAACAAATCTTCTTAGAAAATATTGTAAATTATATAATATAATATAACTAAAACAATAATTATACGAATTGAAAATATAAAATAGTTATTATTAAAAGTTCATTTTAATGTTACAAATTAAAAAAAAATATGAATTTTTTTACATTAAAAACATTATTTTCACATTATTTGGTTTTATTTTATGGGTAAAATTGTACTGTTTCACGGGATCACGTTTATTGTCTGACAAAATATATATTTTACTACTGATTCAGCGTAACTTTCTTTTACGTGCCTTATCTTACATCAAATTTTTTTCCAGGTGAAAAAGTTAAAACATAAAACAGATTATAATAATGCATCTACGAATAAAAGGATAAACGTATTTTCTTCTATTTTAAAATAACATTTACAAAAAAATTTTTATATATTTTTTGTTTCCTTACATTTAAACTGCTTTTTAATTAATATGTTATCTATTCTTTACTCAGACGTGAAATTGTTATTCAAAGATTAAATATTTCAGAAAATCATTTATATGATTATTTATCAATTGTTATTAGGGAATCACACTTCCAAAAATTCTTTTTATTTAAAATTAATACTGAAACAGTCAATATTTTTCAACTTTTTAAAAATGATTTAATAATTCATAGTATTTTATACCAATTTCTAAATAAATTTTAATCTATTCTGATCATTGCAATAAATATTGCTAAAATCTAGAAATTAATTTGACTAAACTTACATATAAACTAGGTTTATGTATTTCATTATGAAAAATTAATATTTTACTTTAATTTCTATTCAATTTTATTTCTTTAAAAACATCTTTTTCAGTATTCCTGAAAATGAATAGTTTTTCATAAATAGTGAAATTTATATAAATATTTAATAATTAAATAAAAGCTTCGAAAATATAAATAAAATAGAATTATGAATATATATTTTCACATACATATGTGTAAATATAAAATTTGTAGAATATAATTTGTTCAAATTTTATATACATCATGATTGTTTTACACTGACGCAAATAAAATTAATATTTGAATTATAATATCTTTTTTATTTCTGTATATTATAATAAAGTCAAGTTGAAATATTAGCCTAAGATATCTACTTAAATTCGATATATTTTTATTCAAACAAAGTTTGTTATTTTATAATTTATTCGATAAAAAAAATCTAGTTTTTTCCTTTTTAAAAATTGAATTTCTTTATTTTTCTTTATTTATATAACTTTATATTTAAAATACAATATTTTGTATAAATTTGGTTTCAGTATGCAATAACAATATAAAAAGTTTAATACTGCTTTTAAAATAAGTGATTTGCACTTTTAAAAATTTTAGTTTAAAATGTATTAAGACTTATTTTTTTTCGAGAGTTTTGAATTTACTGTATTCTAAAATGATTTAAAAAGTTAAAATTGTCGTATTCTAAAGAGTTTAATTATTATATTTCATAATTTTACGTATGTAGTTACCTTTATCATAAATAATTAGTTTCATGGCTCTTTCTTTGAAAGAAAAAGAAAAATAAGAAAATGAATAAAGAAGGCGAGAGCAAAAATAAAAATAAAAATATAAAATCAAAATCCAAAGAAAGCAGAGAATTATAAAGACACTCGTCGACGGATAATCGCGTAATCACCACTTCTAATCTCCTGCCTTTTTTATTACCTGTTTCCTCAGACGCTGAATGGCGGTCTCGTGATGGTTAGCTTCGACAGCGCTCATCTTAGCTGTGGAGATAAGGCATCAATGCATGACGTGATAGGTAAGCTCATCCACCCTCGAGAAAGAATTTTAAAAACATCTCGGTTTTAAAGGTTCTCGGCCAGTTTTGCCAAAGGCAACGATGTATAGTATCGGATAAAGATACGATCTTGTTCTGCTTTATTTTTCAGCGCATATCAACCACATAAGGAAAGTTGCCGGGGTTGATCACGTCGGGCTTGGAGCTGGCTACGATGGAATATCGAGGTACCCTTTCACTCTGACCTTATATATGCGAACGTTTTATTGCGGGATAGATCCTCTTAACGGAACAAAAGAGGACTGGTTTGTTTCTCACGCGGGAAAGAGTTTCCTTGTTTTATCTCGGACTTGTTTTTCCGATCGATCGATTGAAACTCGGCTGTATTTTAAGATACCTCGGTGTACTCTTTATGTATAATGCGAAATTACTCGATGGTTTGGAATTATAACGAGTTCTAACTCAATATTTTAGGTGCATTTAAATTGGAAACTATTTACGGTAAAGATTGTTAAAAATCAAAGATGAAGATATCGTAAAATATTTTGAATTCACATTTTTTCATTTAAATATGGTTTATTATTTTATAATCACCAATTACTTGTAATTCGACTCGCACAATAGTTTGTATTACAATTTGTATTATGACATGATTTATATGAAATCATAAATGAGTAGGTATCGAGGTATTGGATAATAAAGTATTAATTTTGCGCAGAAATCAGAAATCAATACTTCATTTACTGTTTTATGACTCGAAGCATATATGAAATCACTTAATATCTAATAAAACATTACAGTATTTCTTTTGATGATAAAATAAA
Organism: Dolichoris vasculosae; assembly: GCA_018907195.1. Taxonomy (NCBI): domain Eukaryota; kingdom Metazoa; phylum Arthropoda; class Insecta; order Hymenoptera; family Agaonidae; genus Dolichoris; species Dolichoris vasculosae. Next base: position 7,185,026 of record JACCHY010000003.1, read on the forward strand.
TAATATATTTTTAACATCAAAAAAGAGAAAAAATTTATATTTTTCAAATTATATCATCTGATACAGTTCAACAATATTTATGTTATTAATCAATTTTTTCACTTGAATTATTTTATTATTACGATTCTTATTAAAATCAAATATATAATTTTTTTAAAGAGATGAATAAATTTTATGAATACAATTTTCCACAAATATTTTTAAAATATTTTATCGCACTAATATTAAACATTGTAAAAATTAAATAGGTAGTAATAGAATCGTAAACCTTCAAATTGTCTTTATGATATAATATCCGATAAATTGATTTTGAAGTAAATTCAACAAAAAAATTTTTAAAAAATTATCATAGAACTAAATATTACAGTCTAATAATTACTACTATGGTATAATATTAAAATTAATTCAAATTTTGCTTTAAATGTAAATAAAATAAATAAGTCCAAATTAAAGTACATCGATTCTAAAATTTATAAAATTTGTGTAAGTATTTTATAAGTATGTAAATATTTTTATATTTTTTTATGATTCTATTGTGAGTCATAACAATTTTTTTTGTATATTTTTATTTTTTAATTTTTACATTTAGTTTATATATTTATTTCTTATTTATATATTTAATTTATTTATATTTTAAATAAACGTGTTAACAAATTTTAATTACTGCAAGAATAAATTTTTTTAAATCAGTGAGTAAATTTTTTTTAATTCAGAATTTGTTTTAAATTAAGGTTATAATAAAAAATAAACCGATATATTATAAAATATAAAATTTATATTAAATTAACCACTTAAGAATTTCTAATAAGAACAATTAAGTGTTTTTACAGATATAAAAAATCAAGTTAATTTAAATTTGAATAATTATTGGATTCAAAACTCATGTATTTAATTAATCAATATAAAACAATATTTGTAATTATTTAAAAAAAATATATTTTTTTAAATTTATTATAATAATTATTAATATTTCTTAGCATGTATTTATTTTATTTTAATTTATAATTAAACTTATTATGTATTAAAATACTTATCAAAGTAAATGGTACACGCATTATTCATCTATAAGCAGTGATATAAGAGTACAAAAGTATTATATTCTCTTTGTATAGTAAGTAGTTTACATATATCTTAAAATTTTATGACCTTTTTCATCAGACAGATTACTTTGTAGTTTTATTATGTACACTTTCTTCGTTCTTTTGCACTTTCAATGTTAAAAGTCGGATAAAAATTTTATGATGAAGAAAAAGTAGTGAGTTTTACATTTCGAAGATTCTGTCAAACTCGCTTCAACTTTTCCGACAATTTCATTACAGTTTGTAAATAATAAAATATTTTCGTGTAAAGCTTTCGTTTAAAATTTTTAATTCTGAATATAAAGAGCTTAATACAAGCGTCTTTGCAGAAAAGCTTACAATATTTCCTTGAAGCGTAATAAGTATTTCAATAGTTTTTACTAATACGAATGGTAAATGATATTTTGCTTTACTTAAGTAAAAAATTAATTTAAGTTAAATAAAATAAGTATTTTATTTTAAAAAGAATAAATTTTATATAAAATGTAAATAAATTGTGAAATGACAGATAAATGAATAATTTTTTAATTCTGTTGAACAAAATTATTTGAAATAAACTTATAATATTTTGCATAGCAATAGTATTTTTATATAAATTTGAATATATTTGCTTTTTCTGATATTATATAAATTATAGATTTATATATATAGATATACATATATATATATTAGATAATTAAATTTCATAATTAACTTTGGATATTCTAAGTCTAATTGAAATTCATCAATTACATAATCACTTTCAAACATTAAAGTTGTAGTGTTTTGAAGCACACAGTATCGAAATATTCATTATAAGATGCATAGTATATAATATTTGTAAATAAAACATTTGAATTTTATAAGTTTTACCATTATGATAAATGATTATTTTCAAATAAAAATTATGATATTAATCTAATAAGAGATATCTAAAAATTTAACAGGCAATAAACTTACATTGAATGGTAAAGTTAATAAAAAATTAAGGAAATAAATCCATTGAGAATTTTACTGAAAATAATTTAAAAATTTTAAAATAAAATAATTCAAACATATAACTTGAAACAATAAAATTAATAAGATTTTGTTATTCACAGGGAAAAAAATAATATCAAATATTCAAAATTTATTAAATATTAAGATACTGTTTTAAATTTGAGATTTTATATAATGTTAATTTTAACAATAATATAAATATAATTTATAAATAATATAATAAAAAAATAATTTAAGAAATACTCTTCAATTTACATAAAAATAATCTATGGTGTCAAAGTCATTCGCTCACCTTTCAATAATTGCATTAAAAGTTTTACGAAAACTAATTCAAACTACTCAAAACAGAAATGATTGATAAAAAGATCGTAGAAAATGGAAGATGTCGGTAAGTGGAATAAAAATCGAAATAAGCAAAGGCTAATAAAAAATGCCCTCACGATTCTATAGGAATCAGCCACTCTCGATTTATCACGGACTGTTTATAACAAGTCATAACTTATCCTTTCACCAGTTCGTAGAAATTTTCTACGAATATTTCCCGACACTCGACACTTTCAAAGGAAAATCTCAACCAGTATGCAGAGTTGCGCTAAAAAACTGCTCCTTTTCAAACCTCTCGTTGTCATCTTCGCGATGTTCTTACAATCTTTACAAGCATTTTCCTTGATGATAGAATCAAGAAGAAACCGCGCGATTTCACCGATGGCGTGAAAAGAATTCGATAATCATTTCAGTCAGACATTTGCAGAAAGCAAGATGAGAGGCAATCGATAGGAGATGAAAAATACCTTATTAAGCGAAGAGCAGGTGAAAGGTTTCGCGAGCAATTGTTTGAATGTTTTATCTGCATCTTATGAATGGTGTATATCTAAATTCTTATGTTTAGGTTTTTAGTTGATTATCAATACCATTTCTACTTTAAGATTATTTCATGAGTACAATAATATTTTATGAATAAAATTAGCTTATGAAAATATTAAATGTTCGTTTTTTAAAACAATATGTATGGATTACATACTTTTTAAAATTATGCATTTGTGATGTATGCATTGAACAAATATTGTATAAAATTGTATAAAAAATAATCCTTTAAAAACACTAAATTTATATACTTATAATTTTATATAATATTTTTATCAATTTTTAATTATAATCGATATAATTTTTTTCAAGGTAATGAAAATAATATTTTGATACATTTTTAATCCATCAGCTGTATGCATTATGCATTTGTACCTTTTAAAATTAAGCAATCAAAAGTTTTTTGCAAATTTTATAACCACGTACTCTTTTAAATTTTAATTCAATTCATTAATTTAGTGCTTGCCATGAAAATTATAAAGTCAAAGCTATTTTTATGAAATATCACTTATCAGTTAAGTTGTATATAATTATGTATATAATAAGATTAAGAATTTTACTTTCCCATGAATAAAGTTTCCATTATTCTAATTTATACGGTATAACACTACTGAATATTATTATAGATAAAAATTTTTCATTCTTTTATCACTATTTATCATAGCAATTTAAATAAAACATTCTTTTTTGTTGGATATCAAGAAAGAATCTTAGAAAGCTCATTTTCTGAGTCATAAAATAAATAACAGTATTATATAATCAATAATCATCAGTTAAATTGAACGTACAAATTTTTATTTTAAATATTTTAAAATAGTCTGAAATAAAGCTTAGAGAAACATATGTAATGCATATGGTCGAATTCCTGATTTGGCTTGTAACGATTTTTCTTCGATGTGAAATCTCAGTTATGCAAAGACGATAAAATATGGACCGGTACATTTTCAAAATTTGACGTTGTATTTCTTTGAAATATCTAGGTAGGATGTAGATTTATAAATACTTGGAATGTGAAATAATTTATTAAAAATTTAAGTGTAAAAAACTATATATATATAATTATTCTTATAATATAAGCAAAATGTATTTCAAAGGATATTTTAATGAATATTAGCTGATAATTTTATTTTCATAATTATAAAATGAATGGATCGCAATATTAGCAGACTAATATATTTATTTATAGATTTATAAATTATTTGAAATATTAAAAATCGATTATAATTGAATTTCAATATAAAAAATTTAGAACCAATAAGTAATAAGTTAAAAATGCAAAACCCGTATCGTATCGAAGCATATTTGAAAAGTAAAAGATCTTGTATATACAAGATCGAAATAATTTAAGTTCATTTCTTGCTAAAATATTTTACAAATTGATTATCTATAATCGAAATTATATTGATATTTCTTTTTCCAACGCTGTTCCAAATTATATACTTGCAATCATATTGCTTATTTCAATCTCCTAGAAACTCGTATTTAATATAGTTTCTTTACTCTTTTCCCTCGATTTCGAATAAAAATCCACATCAGCATTTCAGCGCTCGTTCGCTCACCTACACCATTTACAATTTAGAGACGTCGCAATGGCGTCAATTTACAAGTCGTGGAAGTATCTAAATTCTCACCCCTCCGTTTCAACTAAAGACGAATTGCCAGGGATATAAATAACTGATCGTATCTCTCCCCTTACTTCCTAACGTTCCAACCATATTTAACTCTCTCTTTTATCATTTTTCTTTTTTATCCATAAGTTTTACTTAGTTTTTTCGATAACTTTAAAATTGTATGACCGATTGAAATATTATGTTTTCATTAAATCATAAAATTGATGAGAATTTTAATAATAAGGTCGACTCGTTGATGATACTGTTGAGACATATAATAATTTCATTAATATATCAGTTATCGTTTTTAAAATTTAAAATAGATCGATCGATGATATACGAACACACGATTAGCGTTAGTTTAAAACTACATCTTGGAAACCTTATCAACATTTTCTGTTAAGTTTGGTAATTTTAAAACATAATTTATTATCCCTCTTTGAAAATATTTACCAGATTTCTAACTATTATGACAGAATTATTAGAAAAGTTTCAAGATTTAAATATTTAAAAATTAAATAAATAAAAAAATTTCAAGTATATTTTTATCTTTACATGAAAAAGATGAATTAAAATTGATATTCGAACCACTTGTAATAAGTAATAATTTTAAAAGACCGTTATTTACATATATTAGCATATCATGATAATCCGTTTAACGAGACTTGATTGTAGTTGGAAGATGTCAAATAATTGAATAGTAAGTGAAATTATGTAAAATAATTGAAATGTTTATACAAAGAATCAAGAATACATATGCTCAAATGTATATAGTCCACTTTAGCAAAGTCTCCAGAGTACGATGACTTATAAGTAAAGTGATTTTAGAATTCTATTTCAATGTCTCCGGTATGCGAATTAAAAATTTTGATGAAGCACGTTTCCAATTTAAAGCGCATTAAAATGTTTTTAAAAGGTAATGGATTTTAAAACAATTAATTATAATTCAATCCACAGCAATTATAAAATCGATTATCTCGATTATTCCAGTGGCTTTGTATGGATAAATATTTAGTCTGTATCGAAATTAATTCAAAGCGCGAACCGGAAAAAAAGTAGAAACAAGCCCGAGAGAATTTCTTCGATAGCCGCAAACAAAGTATCACGATCGATCGATCGATCGAGGAAATGCTAATTCGCAGATCACATTTACCAAGTTTCAAGCGACGGGCTGATCCTTCGGTCCGCGTCGGTCCACGCGAATCCCCCCAGACCCTGGCTCGGAAAAACCTCGACTTGCCCGAGCGATAGCCCGTGACACCTAAGGGAGACAAGTCCCGAGGCGATATACTAACTCTCCTTTACGAATTTCCATCGTATGTACCCCGGAGCAGTCCACCGACGGAGTTGCCCGACGTCTCGGGTTATCCGCTGCTACTAGCGGAATTGACGCGGGATCGCAGATGGCCGACCTCGGACATCAAGAAACTCGTCGGAGGAAACCTTCTGCGCGTTCTCAAGGAGGTGGAGAGGCACGCTTCGACCCTGTCGAACCAGTCCCCCGCTGAGGAGTGGATACCCCGCGAGCTAATCGAGGACACGGCCTACTGCAGGTACCTTGGCGTCTGAAGCGACTTTTTTCCGCTCCCTTTTTTTAGTACATAAAGAAAGGAATCTCGAAAACGACCGAACTCTGAATCTTTTTCTCTATAGAGCGGTGATATTAATCGCTTCGCTTGCGGGCTTACGCGTAAGGATGAACTGACGCGCGATAACGCAGGTAAAGGCACTATTTTTGTACGGTGAGCCGTATTGAAAAATTGCCGATGAGTTTTACTAGATTTTACGCGTAGGCTCGATGCTAAAGCGAGCGTAGTCGATCGTTGAGTCGAGCTTAACCCAGTCAGTCAAATTCATCCGAAGGATTGAATTTATAGAATCTCGTGAAAAACTATTATCTTCTAACGGAGAATGGAATATAGCGAGCCTTTTTCGTTATTTATCCATGAATAGATTCCACGCATATTAAGGAAAAATTTTATTTCTCAATTTCTCAATGGATACCAAAAACGTCAATATCTGTGCAAGATATCATGCTGACTTTATAAAATAACTTTCATAGTTTTTATAATTTTCTGTCATTGTACATTTCTAGCGGATTAAATTAGAGAAATTTTCAATAAAAATTGTTTCCTTTATTTTTGTACGAATGCAACGATTAAAGTATATAAAAATTAAATAAATTTATTTAAATGAAATCACGTACAATTTTATTACACTAATTTTTTTTATTGTTAAAGTTTTATAAATACAAAATATTAAAATATAAATTCATCTAAAAAAATCCAATAAAAATGAATTGTTCAATGATTTTCATTTCATAATCTACTTATAGTAATTATTTATCTAAATACAATAATTTACATTCATTATTATAAATGTTTTTGTTTAATAAACGTAAAATACGTTTTTTTATCAATAAAAAGATAAAAATAATTAAAACGCTATTTAGCGTGATTTCTCTATAAAAAAATATACTTCCTCGAATAGCATAATTAAAACTGATAATAACTAATTACTGAAAACAGATTTTACACAAAAGTATTTATTTTAATGCGATAATTTAAAATAAATACTAAAATTGAGATAATCTTTAAGGTTGTTCAATTAATTAACGAGATAGATATAATTTTTGAGCGATACCGTATTGTAAACGGAAAAAAAGATTTAGAGAACAAATAGAATGTTGGGGGCTTTATTTCCGGGAGGGGAGAATTCGTTATACATGGTGTATTTTTCAATGTCTTCAATGAGAATACTACCCCCTCGGACGTTGAAACGTTGTTGTTTAGTGCACGTTTTTACATTTATATTTTAATAAGTTGCACATAATATCAATATTTAACTTTTTTTATGTACATAATCAAATTCGCTTAAAGACTATTCTTTATGATAATAATATAAATAGAGTTATGTAAGCATGTAAATTATAAAAAATGCTGGTAAAAGATATGCATAAATAAATTTATGTCATTATATGTTAATGAATGTAAATCTTCAAACTCTAATTACAATAAGAATCAGAAAAATGTTCAATATTCGAGGGTAGCGTATTCTTTGACAGTGATAATTAATTCCTTGTAAATAAAGTAAAATATCTCACAAATTGTTAGTAAATTTAGTGCAAGAGGCTACGTAAATCGTACCCTCGCGATAATTCAGTAAATGTCAACTTTCACGAAGATAATTACTTTTATTATTAGTATCATGCAAACTCGAGGGCCAATTATATCAACTCGAAAGAGACCGATTGTTTCACGTCTCACGTGTTTATGACTAACTGTAAAAAGTTTTAGAACAAAATACACTGTATACCGTTTTGCAAGAAAAATAATAAAGTTGAACGTTAAATAATTATTGCGAGCTCTAGCGCAAAGTATTCTATTGAAAATAAATTCATATTTAATATAAAAAATGCGATTCTGTAGTATTATCTCCATTGTTACGAAGCATCCTTTGTGAGTTTTTAAATATTTTTGAGTGATTTTTCATATTTTCATCATTTTGCAAGCTAATAATCAATATTTTCATTAAATTTAATAGAAATTAATTAACAAACAGCTAGTTTTAATATTAGAAAAAAATTCTTATTTATATTAAATTTATTCTATATTTTCTGATACATACAATTAATAAGTTTATTCATTCATTATTTTTGATATATTTTACAAATATATTTCTAATTATATATAAATTATCCATAATTATTTCAAAAAATCGCAAAAATTTTCTGAATTCCGTGCAATTTTCATACTAATTTATGTAATTAAAAATAATTAATTTTTATTATATTTCAATTACTTTATATTTCATACTTTGCGACACTGAGGAATGTTAGCTCATATTAATTAATTAACATTACGCGTAATTTTTTATTATTTCAATTTCACTTCAATACTAATTTATTAAAAAATAATAACGAAAAAAGTTATAATAGTCGGTAGGGAAAATGCAGAAGAAATTGAATGAATATCTTAAAAATATATATTTGGATTCTTTAAAAATTCATATTCAAAAATCTATTTAAAACTTTTAACTATGTACTGGTTATAAATGAAACATTAATATGATTTGATTATTCTCTTGAAAACAATTTTTAATGAAATGTTCACTCTAAAATATTCAAAATACATTTTTCCGGTTTTTATCATTATATATATACAGTATTGAAAGTTATACACGTTACTGCCTAGTAGAAAATATGAAGGTATCGGTTTTTTCCTTTCTATAAGCTGCATAAGCAGAAGTTTTCACGAATAATACATTTTTCAAAGCGTTTTGAAAAATTTATTACAAAGTAAATTTTTTATTATATGAAAAACGTATTGAATACTTTTTATCATTTTTAGCTTATATTATAATCCATAAAATATTAATTATTTTTGTTAAAGTATTTAATCGTTCAAGTAATCACTTAATTACTATATTGTTATAATCTTGTTAAATCAATATATTATTTGATTGTTCTATGTTACTGTTGATTTGCTTCTTGAATTATTTTTTAGAAAAGATTATTAAATGAATACTTGTATAAATGAAAAATAAAATTCTAGCGACTTACGAATCGTATTTTTATCATGAATGAAATAGTTGTAAGAGCTTTTTATATTTTCTTCCAATGAATGTATTGCGTTATTTTTTAATATATAAATAAAATATTTATAAGAATAATTCCGAAATTTCAAAAAAATTACATTATGCTTCATAGTACCAAAATTGTAAAAAAGTTGCATTTTGTAATTCTTAATTTAGCTTTATGACAATTTTTAAAAACAATAATTTTCTATGTTAGTTTTAATAAATTTACTTTGTACTACTGAGATAAACTGATTTGTATTTTCATGTAAATAAAACAGCGCTGCTGTAAATTGAAATGTCTCTTTATGACCTCTTTTATTACTTACCTTAATTACATGAATAATTAAGTAAGCATTTCCTTTGCTTGTCTTAAATAGTATTTAAATTTTCAATTTCTTTTAGTTTATTGATAATAACTAGTTTAATTTGTACAATTTTAATTGATTTCTCTAGTTATTGTTATTAATTTAATCAAATGATTCAATAAAAAATCACTCGCATAACAACATTTATTTTTTACTCGCATATTTTATTTCAATCATAATTAATTTTTATATTCAATAACTTATAAAAATTTTGAAATCCTTTGCATTGATTGAGTTTTTCTTAATTCAATAGTACTCAGTGGTAAGTACATTCAAATATTTAATATATTTATAAACAAATTATTCCAAATAAAATTGCAAGTATTTTTAGATTTTTATTAATTTTTTCCAATTAATTTCGTATAAATAAAATTTATTTCACAGATTCATTTGCATAAGTTATTGCTCTAATAGTAAAAAAAACATATATTTTGAAATAAATGAAGAAAAGAAAATAAATAAATCTATCGATAAATTTAATATACACATTTCATGACATGAAAAATTTATAATATTAGTGAAAACATATTTGAAGAAAAAGAAAAATTATTTTCAAAAAGGAAACATTTAAATCAAGAGTTCACTAAGTTGTCACTCTCAAAACGCAAACGTGTGATCATTTATCTTAAAGTTTTATAGAATAGAATAGAATTTCGATTCGTCTCTAAAGAAAATTTATGTTTCTCTGAGTAAACAATTCGGACCAAGTGTAAACATTAAACCCATTTAGACAGTTTCTGTTAGAAATAATGCGACTTTGGATTTGTATACGTTAAAAAAATAAGAAGATAATAATAATCATCAAAGAAGGTGTTATATCTGATATAAAGAAAGTTCAATGATAAATCACATATTAATGTAAGTATTATCAATATAAGTAAAAATATTTTAACTATATTTACAAATGTTATACTAAATGGATTTTTCTTGATAAATGGTGGTTTTAATGATGTTTATTTTCGTAAAGATTAAAAAATAAAGCTTTCAATGAAAATGCAATCGTAATTATTATGAAGATATATAGAAGTTTTATATTAATTTTAATATTTGAATATTTTTATTTTATAATATAAAAATAACATTACTAGAGATAAATATAAAATAATTCAATAAATGCAAAATTTGATGCACTGCTTTATGACAGTTTATTATTTATTTTAAGATATTTAAAAGTATAAAAAATAAAGAATATTTTAGATGTTTTAAAGCATTGATTGAACTTTCACAAAAAGTAGAATCAGCAATAATTTTACATCCCTCGTATTGAAATTTTTCAGGTAATCAATTTCTCTGTTGCGTACATTTAAAATATAATAGAATGAATACATATATTAAATTGATTTTGGTTAAAGGTGATTTTTCAAAAAATTTTAAATACTTAAATACGGCTAAAAATATCTATGCACACTAAAATGTGAAATATAATCACGTTAATAAATAATATTAAAAAAATTCAGATCTGCAATATGTAATGAATAAAAAATACATGCATATAATAAATTATATGTTAAAAAAATATGTTAAAATCAATATTGAATTTTATTATTTTCAATCTTTTATGTAAATGTTTTTAAATATAAAGATTCATGACTTTAAAGTTTTAATTCTCTACTTCGTTAAAAGTATAAAACGATCTAGTATTCGATTGACTTTAACGATGACTATCAAATGCTCAATAACCATAAAATCAGATTATTATCTATTTTAGATGATTTTTAGTACCTTAAAGAGAAGGCTTTCGAATCATAAATGTTCGTCATTAAGAAATTGACTTGTTCTCAAATAATACAAATTAATTATTTTTTAAAGTAAGTTCTTATTAGCTTCAAGTTTTTTTAATATTTTTTACTACAGAAAAAATATGAATTATTTTAGTACTAAATAGCAAAATTAATGTAATAAATTAGAAAAAAATATCAATTTAAATACGTAGCAGTATTGAAAATATGTAAAAACAGTAAAAGACAATAAAAGTAAACCAAATTCACGATTGATATAATTTCATTACTTTATACCTCTAAAAATGATCAACGTTATTTTTTTATGTCTACAAATTCAATAAAATCTGAATGCAGTATTATATAAAGACTGACAACTTTCTATTACTTTATTACAGTTATGTCGTTTTATTTATTATTCTTTTTGAAATATTATTTACTATAATTTAAATATATGTTATTCAAAACTTTATTGATAAAAATCAGCATATTATCTTAAATAATATTTTCGATACCCATATGCTCGTTATGCATTTAAAATACCTTTATAGCTCAAAGCTCTCAAATATATCTATTGTAATAAAATCCAGTTCATTCGATTTTTGAATTTCCAAGATTTCTCGAATAATTTACATGCTACGGAAGTTTGAGCAATGCTCCAATTCAAAATCAGGATATTTACACGGGCATTCGGAAGTACGAATTTTCCTGCAATCTACAAAAGAATACAAGACCAAAGAGATCAAAGCAAAGCCGCTGTAGATACGAATCATCAGTCTCGTTTGTTGGAAAACAATCGTTCTCTCTCTTACTCCTCTTCTCGCTCCTTTTCACTCTTTATTCCTTGTTCATCTGCGCTCCTCTTTACCGTAGGGTCAAATTACAAGAGTAATTACTCACTAGTCGCGTATAATATAACGCATTGTTTTTTGGTTATGACGACATATGCGACTTTTATTCCAAATTTTTTCTCTGTAACTATTTTCTTCTTATTTTTACACACTTTATAAGATAAATACATAACTCAATTATTTTACAAAATAAAATTAATTATAAAATTATTTATTAACAATTTTTTATATTTATAAAATATTAATATTTTAAGTTGTAACGAATGTTTAATCTTCGTTAACATTTCTATCTAGCATCCAATTATTTCCGTTTGTTATTTTATTTTATTTATTATGCATACTTCTTTTACAAAGCAACACCGTAATTAGAAGAGAGAGAGAGAGAGAGAGAAATTCTTGAACCGCTGGACCATAAGCATTTATAGCTGATTTCTTTTCAACTTCATAAAGCTCACGTTTTCGTTTGTTTATATCATGTGCTTTAATCCTTGTTTGGAAATATTCGGGATGACAGTTGACATCGTGGAAAATAATCTGTCAGTTAATTTTATACAGTTAAATTACGTTTGCTATCTCGAGTTATTACTGCCTCTCGTTCTCACTTTCCTTCATATAAGTGTCAGTTCTATCCACGCAATACGTAGTTATCATTCTATCCAATTTTGTGTAAATAAATAAATTTACTTAATTTGTTTGTACTTTAATCTAGTATCTCCAATGACACAAATATTTGTCTGTATTACGAAATCGTGTTGGATGAGATGTTTACCCTCTTTACTGATTAATTTATTAAACAAATAGTTAAAACCTCCGTTAAATGACTTGTTATAAAACCACATTTTTACCATATTTGTATAAATATTGAATCTTACTAGATTTTTTTACATATTCGTAAAGATTAAGTTGAAAGTTTCAATAAGCGTTACACTTTACAGATTTAAAAAAAGAGTTGCATAATTAAAAAACAAAATATGTATATATTAATAATAAAGATAATAATAATTGCAAATAAGGATTACATGTATTTATTCAATTTGAATAATTGTCATTTGCTATAGATAAATCTAAATTTTAGAGATAAATAAGTTATGAATTTAATTATCTATAGTATGATTAACATATTTTCATTTAAATATTTTTATATTTTTCAATATATTTATAAATTAATGTTCTGTCTCATATTCACCATAAAGTTGTAAGTAGTTTATACAAATAATATATGTTTAAACAAACATTATAGTCGTATTTTTTTAAAAATAAATAAATAATTTAGTAGTGATTTTGTTATATAATGAATAATTGATTAATGTTAATGTATTCTTGCTTAAATATATTAAAAATAAATATATTTTAATGAGATCAGTTTTACGATTTAAACATTTATATTTTATTTTGTAACATCAAAGATAAAAATTTTAGTAAGAGCAATTTAAAAGCATTGTTTTATCTTATATCTTTGTTCTAATTAATTTTAATTTTTGTGTTTATTCGAATTTAAAATCCCTTGATATTTCTTTTTCATTAAACCATAGCTACATACAGTATATTTTTACTTCATAAATTCTAATTTGAAAATAGATGAATATGGAGAATATTAACCACTTAATATTGCACTTTAAATTAAAAAGTGTTGAATTTTTTAATTTAAAATACTGTAACTTTTCTTTATTGAAACTATATTCTTTATTGTATTGAAATTTTTTCAAATTCATATTTCTGTTCATTTTAATATTAAATCAATTATAACTATTTAGCGAATACACTTAATAAAATTTTTGTAACAAAAATTTAAGATTCTTTTATTTCTGACATTTAAAAAGTTCTAACGATCATTTTTTCACTTTAATCACTCTATTTTTTATATTTTTGGAATACGTAGTTACAAATGTTTAATTTTTCCTTTATAAAACAATAATTTTAACATAATATTAGGGCTAGAAAATACCGAAGTATCGAACACACAATAAAATATATTATATAATTTACAAAACCTTCGACATATATAGCTTACTTATCTACAGCTTTAATTATTTCAAAATATATTTTAATAAATATATTTATTAAAAATAAACTTATCGATAATAAATAATGTCGATTGAAATTTAATTTGTGCGATATTTTATGTTTGTATAGTTTATATAATTATATATTTTTCTCTTTTACATAAAAGAAAGATTTCTTGAAATTTCATTGTGGAAAGTTTATTTTATTAAAAATTGAAGACTTACAGTAAATATTTGATAGTATATCATAACCAGACATTATCAGTTGATTTTCTAGTATATATAATATAATGTATACTGGTAAAGTAGCCAGTTTTAGCGAAGAAACAGTTGCTTGCTTTCCGATTCAAATTCCATACACTCTTTAAATTCACTACCATTTCATTCGTTTTAAGAATAAACATATGGTATTGACAATAGAAGCTTCTTTATTTTTATTACAATTTCTCAAGTATAAAAATTTAATTTTATTCATACTATTAACCGTTTTTTAAAACTTTTCAATTTTAAAACAATAAAAACAATATAAAAAATCTTAATGAACATTTTAATGTTATTATCAATTTACAAATTATATATTATGTAATATTTTAAGTTTATTAAGCCAACGCAAAAACAATACTAAACTCGGTGCAAGTTTGCGTTGCAATTAATTCTTCAATCTCAGTTATTATTTTTTTACAACGATAATTCTTATGAAACTCTTGTAACACCTTCTCAGTATTTTGCATAAACTATAAACATGTTTCTATGAAAAAGAATTGTACGCACGTTATAGCATTCTGTGAACTAACTTTGAAATTGTAGTAGATCAGAGCGTGGAAATATTCACAAGGCTCCATTGCAACGACTGACTTTAATGGTCTTTAAGTTACAAAAGCGAATAGGCGAAGGACGCGAAGAGAAATTCAGTGCTGACTTTACAACGGAGAGAATCCTTTCTCTGTACATATGGGTACATTACATCTCGCTTCACTTTTCCTATTCTCTTCATCCGGAAACTTTTGAAGTGACCCACACATTATATGACCCAGTAATATTTGTGAACTGCATAACTTCTACAAAAGCGGAACAATACGATATGGAATTAGTTTCAAAGGTAAAGAATAACAATGAAGAAAAATTATTATTTTCTATTTATTTTATAATCATTATATTGTAAGCAAGTATCACAAAGAGTACAAATTAAAGCTTTAGCAATGCAATATAAAATTGTAAATAAGATTATCAAATTTTTTCGCCTTAACGTAGTTACAGATATTTAAAAATTTCAACTAACGGATATTTCAAAAATGATATATTTTAAAAGTGTATCAGTTTATAATATATTTTGCTAAAAGTTCAAAACGAGTCGGACCAAACACCGTTTGATATGAAGAATCGTATAAAAATAGTTTTGGAACTATCTGAACAATTCCTAACATAAAATTTCCAAACCTTTCAGAACATAAAATAATATGTCTAGAAAAACCGTTGCCAAAATCAATGAACACGATAACTTAAAAATTATTGAATCGATCGGTATAAAATTTTGAATATTTATTAAAATTCTAGTTAGGAACAGATTTTTATTTTATCTAATCTTTAATTTATATTAAATTTATTTATATTGTTTTATTCTTTATTATCAATTTCAATTAACTTAAATGTGAACGATATTGCTTACGACAAAAGATTTTTAAAATTAGATGACTGTATCTTTGCTGTCGTATTCGTTAAAATAATTTAAAACAAATACATAAAGTATAATAGTATTTTTATACGTTTGAAATTTTATGTACGATATATCTAGTATGTCTACAGAAATAGCAGATTCCTCGTAGTTAGTTACCACAATTACTTTACCGCAAGATATTTTGATATTTTGATTAACTCGTTTCGCTAACCTTATATAAATAGTTCATATACATAAATATTATTATTAAATGTTTTTCATATTATATTTTACTGGATAATTAAATATATAATATTGATAATAAATAAAATATTTTAAAATACCTTTTCGAAAAAGAAAATTCGCGCATTCACGATCTTTAGAAATTTTAAACGATTTTCTCCAAACTCTCTCCTTCTCCCTGTCGCTCTCCCTCTCTCTCGATTTCTCTCATCTGCAGTCGCATACTCATAGAACAACCATGTACATTTTAGTTTTTAGATATCCCCTGTGTGTAAACCAGCTGCTCGATGCACTATGACAAGCTAGCAAATAACAAGAAGGGTGAGAGAGAAATGGGGGAGGATCTGGACTAGCGATTCCACTCGCGCATTCTCCTACGAGCTTGAATAATTCATGCTGTCGAGACAGGTGTATAGGTGTATTTGTGTATATGCCGACACAGAGCGCGTAGGCGGTATGGGGTGACAGGACTTTATTATGCCCCGGACAATATCGGACAAGCCGAAATTGTTACCCCGGCGCACTCTTTGGACAATACGCATACTGCGACACACGCACCTCAATTTACGGTGTGAATGAAATTTCGCGAGCGATGTTTGCACGCGGTACTCATGGGTCCTGCCACTTTACGGACACGCGGTTACACGATGGAGCTGAAGGGGTGGCGAGGGTGGAGGTACAGGAAACCACTCGTCAAATGAATTCATGTTTGGTACTTGAGATGCTACCCTTGTCTTTGTTTCTATGTCACTAAGAGCTATGGCTAAACGACCCTAATGAGATATTATATTACATTATAGTCACCATACGTCATCCAGTAGAGAAGATCATTTTTACCTACACGTAGTCATCAGCTTTTAAATTGAATCTCATTTTTATGTATGAAAAATCTTGAACGTCTCGAAAATGCCTGATTTATCTATTTATTGATTTACTGTACGAATAAAATACGTTCCAAATTAGACAGTTTTTATAAAAAATAAAAGATAAATTTTTTATGTATATCACCATTTTATATTAGATTACGTATTTTAAATTTTCGATATGTCTCGGTAATGGTAACAATGGCAAGACACCGCCCAATTATACCAAGTCACAGAATTGACTATCGATTCGAGTATGAACTGAAAACTATTCGACAAGAGATTTATACAATATCAAGCCCTTGTCGTAAAATATGATATCTCGAGAAATTATTCTAAGAGTATTCTTTGCTATTTCAAACCGTTTCGAATGGTTGTTTTAAGTAGCGATAACCAAATTTTATTAAAACCTCCAGAACAAAAACAGTTTAATACGCGAGTTAACTCGAAACAGTTATCCAACTCCGATAGTTTCGACTTCTCGTACCTAGATTTTTTAAAAAACTATATATATATATGGAATCTAATTATTCAACGATTTAACGATCGGTTAAAATAATCTGAATCTACGTAACGTAGGAGAAAGTGTCGGTTTTATGCAAATAAATAAAAAGACGTCGGTAATTTTATCTTAAGCAGTGGTCGCTGAATATTTAATTCGAACCGAGTTAACTTATCCACGCGTAAGAAAATATTTAAAAAAATACTCAGCTCTTAATTAATGTCCATTTGAATTTGAGCTTCCAATATTATACCTGGAAATTGCGAGAGACACACCAAGAATCCACAGAGCTCATGAAACATTAATGGAGCAAAGTCCGTCGGAAATAAGGTAGTTCGAAAAATGGAATGCATTATAGGTGTGGGTAGAGTTAGCCGCGAAGTGACCAGCAGTGCATAACTTGCTCGGCTCTAGAACCCAGCATGTTTTCCCAACGGTGCACTAAACTCGAGCATGAACCGCGCGTCGACTGCGTGCTTTAATGTTTTAGCGGGGCATCGATTTTCCTTTTTCACGTGCGCGCTTTAGTTTCGGTTTGGTTTAGCCGTTACGCGCTATATTGTTTCCACATGCGTTACGATTGCCCACGAGAAATTTCTACTTGTTTCGAATGCTTTGTCGCTTTAATTAGAAAATCGATGAATGTACGTGTAGCAATAAGCAAATCGTGCTTTTTCCTCATTTTCTCGGACTATCGGCCGTTCTTTTATCAAGCTCAAATTTAAACTCACTTTGTTGCAGTCTTTCCGCAAATTTTTATCGCTGTATTAAGCTTGTCGGTACAAATTCATGAACAGATTTTAATACCCAAATGTTTAATTATCTACGACGATGATAATTTTCATTTAAATACGCTTCGCGTGGAATTAATCGTATGTGCGTGTTGCTATAGAAGTTTTTTTAACGGTTCTCACTTTCATTAGTATTAAATATATAATTTTGATGAAACTCGATGAAAATACAGAAATTTATATTTTATATAATTTTAAATTGAAATTGTAATAATTATAAACCGAGAATAAAATATAAAAGAATCGTGTATAGAAGAAATGGTTATAAAATTAAATGCTCATAATTTAAAAATTAAATTCTAAACTCATAAAAAATTTAATTAGGTTAATTTTTTATGAATACTTCAACTCATACTAAATATTTTTACTAAACAGCTAAACAATATTTAAATGCACTCAAATAATGTAATATGAATTATTATTTAATTTTTTTGCTTAAAATAATTTTTTATGAATAATAGTTATATAATTCGATTTAAAAGACAAGTTTTTTCAAAAAAATAATAAAACCTATTTTAGTATTCTAAGTATAAAAATTCTCTTGAGGTTATGTCTGCAATTATTAATTACGTTTCGCACACTCTTCAAATTATCATACAAATTATTAAATTTATTTGAAATCTGAATATTATTTAAAACTTAAGGTTGTAAGTGCAAATTATAAATAGATAATTTTATAACATTTACACAATTTTTACGTAATTTATATATAATTATTTTGAATATAATTTAGAAACATCAAACGTGTGTAGTGTAATAAAAAATTCCTTAGATTTTTAATTAAATTATATTTCTTGATTATAATCTCTTTTATAATAAACTTTTTTTTAAAGTTTTGATTTATAATAGTTACTATTAATGAATATTTATATTAACGGTATATATAAATACTCTAGATAGTATTTTGATTATTATGTAATAATAATTATGTAATATAATTTAAAAAAATAATCAAATATAATATTAGAAATAAAACAAGATAAAAATATGTATGCTACCTCAATGTTATCATGAAAATTAAATATCGTGAAGTGAAATAAACCGAATATATGTGTAGAATAAAAATGGCAAAACATCATTTAGAAGTCGAGTTGAGGGTGAATTGAAATAATTGTACGTAAATCAAAATGAAGGGACATGAATGTTATTAAAACGAATACAAAAAGTACACAACAAATATTTCTAACACATGGCTAAAAACTGAGTTTTTTAAATACTGTTCTTTGATTTGTATTCCATATCTTATAATTTATTTATTTAAAATATAAATAACTTTCATTAAATTTTTTCACCCACTAAGTTAAAAATATTTAATATTTTTATATTTTTATTTTTTTGTGAAAAGTAAATGAATTAATATTTAATGTAATGTCTATAAGTAATTTGTTGTGAATATAACTATAAATATTATATTTTAGAAATATAGTTTTTTTTTGAGAATTCATTATAAAGTTAGGAAAAAAGAAACTTTGTCTGTTACAAACGAGAATTTTAAATAAAAAATCTTGTTGAACGCTAAGTATTTGAAGAACAATCGAATGTTACTAAAATCGTCAGCGGGTACGATCTAGCTTTCGTAAGCTCTGCACAAACACGTGTCATTTTCGTTATATATCAATCAGAGGATATTGCGGTTCGGCAAATCCATTTGATTTATGGTCGCTTGCTCCTGTGCGAATGATGAAACGTTCGAGTCCAATTGGAATCGAGATATGGAATCCCAAACTTAAACTGTGAAAATAATTTATTCCTAATAAAATTTATACTTTATTAATAGACAATTTATGTATTTATCTAGCAGTTCATTTGCTATAATAGTAAAAGTTATTAATAATGAAAATAATAGTAGAAAAAATAATATCAGTTTAATTATATACGAGTTACGACTAAGTTAATTACATTGTTCAATCCTTTATTTTGCTGAATTTAAGGCTTTGCTAAAATATAATTTTTAGCGGTCAATAGAATTGTAATAATATAGTATTGTGTATAATATATATA
The DNA here is from genome assembly GCA_018907195.1 of Dolichoris vasculosae. Lineage (NCBI taxonomy): Eukaryota > Metazoa > Arthropoda > Insecta > Hymenoptera > Agaonidae > Dolichoris > Dolichoris vasculosae. Next base: position 7,205,126 of record JACCHY010000003.1, read on the forward strand.
AAAATTATCGTTTATGTGTTTATAATAATTAACTAAAAGTATAAAAAGTCTTATTTCTTACTTTCCTTAATTCATTATATTTAGATTATTATATTGAAGATTTAAAATTAATTTGTTTTCAGATCAATTAATTTATTATTATAAAATTAAGCAAAAGTAATAGAAATATAATATTTAATTTTGAAATATTAATAAAATTAATATTATAGCATTAACCTTATTAAATAAAAATTTCGAAACTAACGGAAAGATTTTGTTTGACAGATAAAATTTCTATCACAATGACCTTATATTTAAAATTCTAAAATAAAAACAAGAAGACATAAAATATTAAAATAAAAATAAAAAGAAATAGACAGTGAGAAGAAGAAAAACTGACAAGGGAAACGCTGTGAAAACACTTAAGCATACTTTACTTATAAAGAAAATTTGCGTTCATGGTTAGTGCATTCCAATCTTCTTGGTGAGTAGGCACTACGCAACTATGATCAATAAAACATGAATAGGAATATCTATTGCATTAATCAGTATTCTGGATATATTGAAAATACAAGAAGTTTTTTAATGCTAAACGTTTACTAATTAATGGAACGATTTATATTTACTTATAAAAACATTCTGTAATATTTTTAAATACAACTTAATGAGTCAAATATTCTATTGCGTTCTATTTTATAAAACTTTTAAGAAAATTAATAATAATTTAGAGATAAAATTACAATTCATGATATGTTATATATTTAAAATTAGGTGTGATTTACAAAAATTGTTAAATAGATGATATAAAATGAGTAATCATACAACCTTCATAATGATAGAAAAATAAAAAGTATTTGTGGTCAATTTTGAAATAAAAAAACTTGTATATAACATATTTGTTATTTAAATTCTTTTAATATATAATATAATGCAAAATTAATAATTATACCTAAATAAATTAAATGATAATTATTTATAAAAGGTATCCTTAGCACTTGTAAATGATAAATCTTTGATGAATTATGATATACATACTTATTCATAGATTAAATTAATTAATAGATTTAAATTTTTATTTATTTTTATTTAAAATTCATATTAGTTACAAAGTAATTAATTGCATCTATCTATCGTTTTTAAATAATATTAACTTGGACTTTAATATACAACATTTACATTAACTGTATTAATTCAAGGTAATAAAAAAAAATTTCATTAGAATACTATATCCGTCTCCAAAATTCTATTACTAAATTTAGAATTGTCTTCGAAAATATTAAAAACAATGAACACAATGTGTATAAGATATTTAATTAAATTACTTTATTCCATTATAATTTTAAAAGTAAACGATATTTATAAATTAAAAGGCAGTTTCATCAGGAAATTATGAATGAAAAATCCAATTTTCAAAGTGCATTTAATTTTACTTACACTTAATTTATTACTTTGAAAGTTTGCAACTATGAACTTATACAATAAATTTCAATATTTAAGAACATATTCAAATTATAATTTTCTATAAAGATTAGATAAAATATATAAAATATATTTCCTGAAATATATTCCATACTATTTGTAAATAATATTTTAACTTAAATGTAGTCTATTTTTATGAAACTAGCTTTTTATAAATTACATAAATTTATATATTCATAAAGCAGTAAATTATTATATTTCTAAATATATTTTAGTTTAATTATAATAAAGAAATAGATTACGTTATTTTTTTCTATAGTATAACGAAAGCACTTTAAATTCATAGTAATTAAAATTCAAAAGATATTTATTTAAAATTATCGTCGGAACTGAATAAAATTAGTTTAATAAGAAAAGTAAGAGAACTATACATATTTGCATAAAAAAAAATTTTAAGTAAATACGTAAAATTATAAAAAGGTATAAAGCTTAGGACATAATTAAATATTGAGCTGTTTCACGTTCAGGTACGTGAGAGTGTAATTTACTTCAGACATACTATTGTATTTTCTGATCACATTGTTAAAAAAAATAAATGATTTGAAGTACAGTGGGTATTGAACTTAAAACATACATTCTTTTATAAATGTTATACATAATTTATAAGGAAAATAAGATTATTTTTATTTCAACTCAGGTACAGAGCGAGCATTGACCGTATTTCCTGGCGAATTTCGTGGCTGATTCATTTATTCGCGTTATTTATTTTAGTAACATTAAATCATACATAAATCGCGAGCATTAAGCTTTTACTATATAATTCTTGTGAAAATTTTATGTAAATACAGTTGACTGTCAATATAAAATATAGAAAATATACAATATTTATGAATACATTGTTGAATAATTTGCAATACAATTAGAAAATTTACAAGAATATTTTAATTTGTTTTGTAACTACTAAAAAGAAACCCTTTTTTATCCTTCGGTTGAATTAAAATAATAACTATTAATTTAACAGGTAAGGTAAACAAAAAATCCGATAATGCATTACTAATAATTCATGCGTAAAAATAAAAATAAAAATCTAGGAGCTTTAAAAAAGAGTCTCTAAATATCCATTTTTCCCCAAAATGTTCCAAACGCTTGCTATAATAAAGATAATCTCGACCGCACGATGTTCAAATCTAGAGCTTTTACGCTTACGTGCATCCGTTGCACATTAGCGGTAAAATTTATTAATCGAATAGCTTCCATATACGCCGATTCGTGCGTTACATTTACATTTGATTTTCGGCAACCATTCGCATTCAAGTTTCTACCTCTGCCAGTTTCGTAAATTAAAAAACTGTGACCAATGAGGCGATGGTCAACGACCGCGTGCACAATTCGAATGGAGAAGAACGCAAAAAGAATGACGAATTCGGAGGACACTTTGTACGACTAAGTGGCAAACTAACTTCTGCTGAATCCGCAAGTAAGCTTCTTTCCCACTATCATCCCAACCAGAATCGAAATTAAATGGTCCTTTCTAGTGCAATAGCAACTTTTTTAATATTTTTTTTTTAAAATAAGATTAAGAATAAAAACTAAGATTTAGATATCGAATAACTGCTTTATAAACTTAAAGTTTATTCGAAGTATCACGGAGAAAATTATTATGAGAATCAAGATTGATTGTTTGAAAATTTTAAATATATTCAAAATAATGAACTGGATTTTTAAAATTACTAATTTATATGCTAATTCGAATTGAATATTTATGCAACAGTTGGTAATAATTCTTTATTGGAAACTACTGTCTAACTATTTCAATACTAATTGTAGCTGAGGCTTTATTTTTTTACACGTTAAAAATATGTTGAATATATTTAAAGAATATATAACGTATGCTGCTCTGAACATTTGATAGTTATTTTAATTTTAATTATAGTAAAAAATTTTAGAGTTATTTTTAGATTAGTAATTGTAAAATTATAACTTGATTAATGTAATACAATAATATCTGAGAATTAAATGAACGTATCGATACGATGGTTTTAATTTAAATATTTATTTTAAGAATACACTTGTTATTTGATAACGTGATAAATATTTTTTTTTCGTATGAAAATACAGATTCGTAAAATTTATGGCTTGATATAAAAGCTTCATTTGAATATTTTGTTAAAAAGTATGTGTCATAAACGTAATATCTTCATTCTGACAAAATGACCACTATTATTTTAAATAACCACTGTCTTGTTTTATAGTTAATAAGAATCGGGAAGGTATTAACATTTTTGTGGATTTTTTAATATACTTCTTTTTTAGTGGTTAAGGTATAGCAAATACTTAAAATAGGTGATATTGAAATCAAGATTTTAAGTAAATTAAATCAGTGATTAATATACGATATTGTGATTGAATTATAATATATTTTTATTTTACTTAAAAATAGATAATTATTTTTGAGGCTTCTTTTAAAATATATTTCATAGAAAATAACTCTTTTATATATATATATATATATATTATTTTTAATAAATATATCTAATAATGAACATTACTATAAAATTACAAATTAATTAAATATATTGAACTTCACAAATAAAATTTAATATCTTATAAAATTTGATCGAAAGAAGAATAATTCAATCTCTGAAAAGTATAATGTTTGTTATACAAATAAACAAATATGTAAATTATTTATATTTAATATTCGGGTCTTCGTATTATATAATTTAAAAGGATTTTTAAATTTTCAAAATGTATTCTGTATATTAAAATCTTGAGAGAATATATGCATATATTTATATAAAAATTTGTTATATAATTTTAACGTACATTAAAATAATGAATAAAAATACTAACTTTATTTTCTATCAAAAATATATTAAAAATTTAAAATATTAACATTGTTATTTTATTATAAACTCAAATAATTATTTTGTGCCAATGCTTAAACAAATATTATCTAAAGAGTATCATCAACGTATTAAATCTTTTTTAATCTTGTAAATTTATGTGAATATAATATGTATCTGTAATAATTTTTAAAGGTTTAGAATAAATTTATAGAATATATAGGAAATTAATTTTTTTAGGACATTTTTTTATATTAAATAGACTTTGTAATTATGAATTTGTAAATATATATTCCAACTCATAATTGTGAATATAAAGAGTTTTGAAACCTCTTTTCAATATCAAATAATTTATAAAATATATCTATTTTATATATCTCGTTTTCTTCTCCACAAAGTAAATCCAAGGCAAGAAAATTCAATGATGGAAAAACTGACCCAATTGAGATCTATATATGCATAAAATACTCATCTTTTTACAAAGTGTCATCACTAATAGCTTTTGCAAGTCCCTGCTTTATTATAGTTAATTCTAATGTATGAAAGTTCATTTTAGTACACTATTTTCGTCATTTTTTTCTTCTTAATCACATTTATATCATTAGCGAATAAACCATTCTATTTCCGCACTAATTGCGTTTGCAGTTAATAAAATCTTGATACATCACCGAAGAACATTTTTGTATTTTTTTATGCCAGCTTCCGTTACAATTTTTTAATTATTCTATTTCACTTTTTTATTTCTCTTATATTAGATAATATATTCTTGCAAATTATTTTTATCTATGTCATATAAACGTTTTCACAAATACAAATACAAAAATGTATACTCGTTTTATTATTGTATTATTTAGATGTATATAAATCATACTGATATACTCTATTTAATAAAAAATATATAAAATTATTATAATATTAAATTATAATATATAAATAATATTAAGTTATAGAAAGATTTTGTCTTAAAATAAAAGTTTTAATTCATAATTTTATATTATTTTGTAAGTTCAGTTAGAATAAATAGCTTTATTAAGATTTCTATGAGTTTTTACATTACGAACATTTTTTTAAAATTTAGTTTGACAAAATACTTATAAACATAATTATAATTTATAAATTTTGAGATTTGAAAGTATATAATTTATTTATAGTAAGTAAATTAAGGCATAGAAATCTTAAATTAGAACTTGGATCTATCTAAAAAAAAGAGAAAGATTACAGTTTATTTGTAATTCTAATCTAAAAAATGTTAAATATATCTAATCCTAAAAATATTTTATAATAATCCAAAAGACGTGACTAAGTATTTTTAATTTCTAACTGAATACTAACTAAAACAATATTAGCAGTACATCTGTACTACTCGAATTCAATGAGTCATATGTAGTAAGCATAAAGCATTGATACATTATTTCAATTTATTCACACTTTATCCGAACTTAAACAATGGTTGTAAAGACTTCCTTATGAAAAGCAAAATCTTATATCTCGCGAGCGTCCGCAAACAAATAACGAAACAAACAACACATACCAAGGTAATTAAACGACCGTATAGTTAAATAATTACAAAATACTCAACTAGATTATAGAAATAACATTAAAAAATATATAAAAGAATTAAACGTGATAAGAAAAAAGAATAAAAATTAAAGCCCTAATTAAAAGAACGTAAAACCAAGTGGAAAAATACGTGGAGACCTTCGACTGTCAAAGACGAAGGTGAACTCTTATTCCGTGTATGCAGGAGAAAAAAAATCACGGAACGGTTGACGAGGAGACGTTGCCGTACGTGTCGCATCAGTAATTGAATAAAGAAGTTCTACAGTTGTCCGGTGCTTCATGTGTTAGGTGAATATTTAATCGGATCTTCCATCCGTTTTCTTTGTTCTTATTTCTTCTCGTTTCTTTATACTTCATAGTAGTATTTCTAAATATTTTCATTACACGGACGTTGATTCCTTTTATTACATATGCGTGCGCTTTTTTTTAAACTAATGTATGTAAAACATTTAATTTATTATACTTACTATGATTCTATCTAAATCACTGAATTTAAATTTGAATTAATTTGATTTAAGAAGATTTTTTTTTTAATTTTATTCAGTTTTTCTAAAATCTAAAAAAATGCAATTATTTTTTTAATCAAGTCAAAAATTTTAATATGAAAAGTAAATTAAAAAAATAAGTAACGTATGACGAATAAACCTATAGCGATACTATCAAGGTCTAATATAAAAAGGATAATAGATTTTTTCTTATATTGGTGAATAAACAAGGTAATTAAAAATAATTATTTTATATAACAAAATTAAATTTTGAAAGTAAAATTTATTCAAGTAGATTTTTCACCTAAAGGTATAAAATAGAATTAATTACGAATTTAATGTTTTATAGCTACAGTTTACACATATTTATACGAAAAAGCTCAAGGTAGATTACTGATCTTAAATCAAGAAAAATAATCACGAAATCCAAACATTTACCATAAGTTCTTCCGACAGTTGTATATTTTATATGTATTTTATAAAGTTTTAAAAATAGATATTCATAAAAATTGTTGCTTACACAAGCAGTTATCATTAACCTAAATACGAAAGAAAAATATACGTTCGATAAGTGTTTAAGCAGATATTTCTACTCTACGTAAAAGTAAAAATTGTACCATTTAAATTAAATTGTAAGTTTCATAAATGTAGTAAATAAAACTTAATAGTATTACTGAGAAAGGTAGAAAAATTAAGTAACAAAATTTCTTTTGAGTTAGTAATTTAATTATTTAATTATTTTAATTGATTAAAGTAACTCATGTCAGTTTTTTACTTCCCATATCAACACTTTATACATATATTTTGAATTCAAAGAATTAATTTTAATGAAGTTAATTTAATTAATAATAATCAATACTGTAGATAATTTTTTACATTTAATTTTTTCTTGATTATCTGGAATGAAATTTAAATTTTTACTTAGATTAATATTTTAACCTTCTATAATTATAAAGTAAAGAATATAAATTTTTTAATATTATTTCTATAAATTAATAAATTATTATTTTTGTAATTATGTAAAAATTATTTGTCCAACAAGTCTTAGGTATTCAGAAAAATGATTAAAATAAGTATATTGTTTTTAAATCGAGAAAAATCTAATACAATAAAAATATTTTGTAAAATGCCTCTCATATATATGCAGATGAATATCTATTCATCTAACTTTTTTAAACTCACCTACAGATTAATGCATGAAATTAGATCCGTTAAAATATACAACTTCGATACACTTTCGTTTTTCTACGGTGAATGTACTCTTTACATTCATTTTTCTGTTGCTTATTCAACGAAAAATTTTGGCGCTATAAAGTTAAAGGATATAGATGGTACGTCATTAAATAAAATTTAATACTGAGAATTAATTAATTATCAAGTCAATTCGATAAATTTATAAGTTGATTAAAATGCGTTTTACCTTCATAGAACTAAAACTTCGTTTAAACAAATAGTAATAATTAAATTAAAACCTGTGTTTAAAATACATATAATTATAAAGACGAATCTGAAATAGAAATATATTTACAGTTAAGAAACTCATAATAAAATCACGTGTAATGATTCCTTCTAATAAATCTTATCAGTTTTTAAAGCATAGAAATAAAAAATGTTTCTATACACTCTAATTCGAATTTATTTATCATTTAATATTTATAATTAATATAAATATCAAACTGGTTCATTATCATATTATAAACTTATAAAATAATCATATCGAATAAGAAGAATCATTTTTACGTTTGTCGAGAAGTAGATTCTTTCATTTGAGACATCTAAGGCGTCCCAAGGACAGAATACGTAAATCTGAAATAACACAAATATTTTCGCACGAATCTTTTTCAAGAGTTATGCATTCATTTATAGTCCTCGGTAAGTTTTTAGACTGTTGATAGACGTAACTCGTTGAGCGTTAAAAAAGGTCCAGCCAACTCAATATTTGTCCTCGTTCTCAAGTGCCCGCAACACGATAAAAAATCCCAGTTCTCGAGTACGTCGACGGTCGACCGCCGTCCGTTCTCTGACTTTTCTTTGCTAAAATCCAATTGTGTGAAAAGCCATGTCTCCAAGCGTAAGAAACAAAACGTCCCTCTTCCCATCCAGAGTCGCGCTCTAATCTTCCTGGCACCGGAGGGCGAAGTTCTATGCGGGGCAAGTAACTGAAACCTGTCAGAGGCACTTGCGCGCACTTGGAATACTTGTTCCTGAGTGGGCGCATTTCGCACACAAAGAGACCGCGTCGTGTAACATTGCGAGAAGCGCTGCACTTTCCGGATGGTTTTGCACTACTCAAAGGATTCGCGTCGTGCTCGAAATTTTGGAGGAAGCATCCTGGGCGTCTGCGAGGGTTATTACGTATCGATTTTTTCAAATCTATTCCGCAAGTTTCCGAACGCTTCGTCTACGAAGAAAATTAGGCCTACTATTCACGATGTACCACCAACGAGCATTTAAAACCTCCTCTTGTATCTTGAATCGTGCATTGATTAAAGCGTGCATTGACTCTGGGCTCAGCGACACGACAAGTTCTCTTTTCTTTACTTTTTTATTGCGCGTCCTGGAAAATCAAACTAAAGGATAATAATCGAATGGGATTAAGTCTTAGTGAACGGAAACGTTTTAAAAGGTTAAATTTCTCTATGCAATTTCGTAAAGTAAATGGACTTACTTAACATGCAAATCAAATTATCGGAGATAGTCGATGTGGATTTGGGTGGAGTTGACTAACGAATCATCGAATTAAGTGGAATCGATGGCTAGGCAGATATTAAAGATTAAAGAGAGCGTTGCAAAGTAAATATCAATTTTTCGTACAATCTGAAATGACGTGTATTTTAAGCCCATAGTTTCGAATAACTACGTCAGTATATTATATTTATTAATAAACAGGTGAAACAATTCGTTTCTAAGAAATTAATATCCTCGTATGATTAATAATCAAACATAATGGTTTCAAATTTTTAACGCTCGAAACAAAGTATTATACCGTCAACTTTTTACATTAGGTAGTGAAAACTATTATTATATTTATAAATAATAATAATAAAAATGTATCAAGAAATTAAAATGTGTATTTCAAAATAATCTACATTGATCATATAAAATAAATTCATCGATTTAAATTTATCGATAATATCTTTAAAATATTCTTTACACACTTCCTAACGTTATAATAAATAATGTAAAAACAGTTCCGACATACGTGAGTTAAATTTTAAATCTTGATGTACACACTTCTACATGATTAATAACCTTATGAAATTAGTGGTCACGTTATCAATTTCAGAAATTAATATCTACAACATATTATTTATATCGAGTATGCGGGTATATAGATAAAAACTATCGTGAAGTATATGGGCAAATTTAGGTTACCATATACATTAAGAATATAATTTAATTCATTTATAATTAAATCGTGTATAGATACTATATCAGAGCTGTTAAAAGTTTATTGTCGTAAAAATATTTATGTTGTTTATACGAGCATTTTAATTATATGATTAGAAAAATAATAAATACAAAATTAGAAAACCAAAATTATTGTGTTTTCACTACTATAATGATAATATTTTAGACTAATTCTAGTGATTTATTAGTTTTACATTTCTAAAATAATTCTAATCGAACAAACCTATAAAAATATAATATTTACATTTATATTTACACTTATATTTATATAAATTTATTTTTTTTAAAAATAATTAAGACCTATGACTTATTATTATTATATCACAAGAAAGGAAGTAAAAAATCCAATCGTACATACATATACATCATATATACACAAGTATTTTATGTTCTCATAACATATTTTAATACACTTATATTTTTTATATACCCAAATTTTAAGCCATTGGATTTAACGATAAAATACATAAAATTAAAAAATATGTCTATATATTAAATGAGAATATAAAGTAAGTTATTCATTTTTTATTTCTATTATATTTATAAAAAAGTAACTATGAATTTAATTTTAATTTTATTAATGAAGAATAATAGTTACTAAACAATGTATACTCAAAATAGAAAATATTGTATTCTATATCAATTTAATGGCTAAATTTATGAATAATAAAATATTTTCTAAAATCATATTTTTTCGAAATTTTGTTGAATAAATAAAAGGTAATGGTTTTTAAATAAATTATCACAATAGTAGGTAGATAACACTAAAATGAATCTAAATGAAATAGAATATGAAAATAAATCTTGGATATAATTAACGTAATAAATTTCTGAATATCGGGTAGAAAAATTTGAAGTAAAAAAGAATATAATTGAATATTACATGAATAAATATGAACACAAAAATATAATTTTTCATATTTATTTAAAAAATATTGTGTACTTTAAATTTTATTTTATGTCAAAACAAAAATTTTTTTAAATAAGCTATACTTAACATTGATTCAATATTTAAATAAAAGTAAATATTTAGATTTATATTTATACAAAATGGTTTATTTTAAATACTTATGTATAAATAAAATGATTTATTTCCTTAATAAATAATCAATTTTATTATATATATTAGTATTTAATTAATATATACTTATAATTATGTGGTTATCATTTAATATAAAAAAGTCTATAAAAAGATTTATATGACAGATTATTTTTAATCACTCTATCGCTTGATTTCCTTCAAAAAATCACGAAATTTTCATATATTTTATAAAAATAGTATAAACTACACATAAATAATAGTAATTTGTATTGCTAAAGTCACTCAAAGAATCTTTGAAAGATTTAAACTTTAAGTTTGATTCTATACTATGTTCTTCCTTTCTTCTGATTTATTTACTATCACGGAAAAATTATAATATCCGTACACATAGAATTCATATGACAAGCTTAAGTAGTAATTGATGCAAATTTTTGTATATCAAACCTCTTTATTTAGTATTTAGTTCAAAAAAAATTTTTTACATGATTAAGTTAATTGGTTATAATAGATACGAGTTAAAAGAAAATTAGGTGTTTGCCTTCTTAATTTTTAATAAATGGACTATACATCTCAAATTAAAATTGAAGAAATTATAATCAACGGAATAAAATATTTTCCAACTTTATTCAATTTGATTATAAACTATTTGATTTTTAGTTTACTTGTTCCAAATTAGATTCATTAATTATCGCGATTTAAAAATTAAATCCTTTAATATTGCAATACTTACTAGAAAAAGTGTCTATATATCTTCATAATGTTCTTTATTCAACTTTTGTAATATAGAATACGATTAAAAATAATTATATTTAAATGTATTATATAAAATTAAAACTACATAATTATTATATGTTTAAAATAATATTTGAAATTATAGATTTTCTTTATAAATATTTTTTGCACATATTTCATCATATTTAAAAAATTAAATATGTAAAAATGATAAACAAAGTACATAACTATAACACAAAAAAATTAAAAAATCCTAAATTTCTTTGTAGTTTTTATAATTTTGAATCCAAGAATAAATTTAATTTAAAACAATGATCCTTGTAACTAAAATATAAGTTTAATAAAAACAGAATAAAAGTTTGCTTAATTCATAATTTATGGAAGTTCAAAATGTATATTTAACGAATATAATAATAATATAGTTTGAATGAACTTTTATTCACTTTTCTTGAATCATCCAAACTTTTAAAGTAATAATAATTATTTTTAAATTAGATGTTATTTGTAAAGTTGTAAAAGAGAAAATTAAAATTTTTTCCCAAAAATTGTATTTAATAATATAAATGTTTTATATATATCAGAATTTATAAAAAGTATCTGAAAACACATATATAACAATTAAATTATTTCTATATGTATAATTAATTAATATATCTTATAATGTAGAACGTATTATATATATAAATATAACATAAATTTTATTTTATTTTTAATTGAATCTACAAAAACTATTTAATCACTGATTAATGCACAATACGTTTGTGGGAAAATATATAATAAAATTTTCTTATTTGTATGTATAAATTCAAATTAAGACTAGTTTGAACAATAAATATAATTTTTAATAAAATTATATAATATTACCTACATAGGTACACTAAAATTTCAATTGGAACAATAATTCTAAAGCCTAAGTATATAGTTAAACTTGTCGTACACAGAAATTGAAACGATAAAGAATTGTTTAGAATAATACAGTTTTACTTTATTAAAAAACTATTATAAATTATATTATTATAATTTAATATATCGTTTTTTTAAATATTATGAAAATGTATTTCAATCGTATATATATTTAGATATTATTCTTGAAAGACTGAAATTATCATTAATTTTTTTAAAAGAATTTAATTTATATGAACTCAGAAATAATTTTCATTCTCTTTAAATTGTTATTAACACTTTTCAATGTGCATCAAATTATTCATCTATTTTACATAAACACAAAATTCCAAACGATCGCATTTCAGATGTGACGATAGTCTGTCGCCCATTTGAAGATAATTTCTTACTAGTACAATTTGTTTTCGAATGCATAAAACTTTCTTAAATTACAACGACGAGTTTTCCTAAGGAATTAGTTGCCTCTTTGCGGATAAAAGCCCACAATATATATATAAAGCCACAGAATCGTGGGGAATAGAGTATTTCGAGAAGTTGGCCAATTATACGCGATCTCTCTCTCTCTCTCTCTCTCTCTCTAGCAGCCTTTCTATCGCTCACTTTCTCTTTTGTAGAAAATCAAATCTAAAGGCTCAGAAAGGGAAGCGCGAGCCACATTACAAGCATTATATATTTTTGTCCATCAAAATCGGAGTTCGAAAGAAAGATCATCGCTTGCAATATCTTTAAGCTATATAATGAAATAAAACGATAGTAATGAAATACTTGAATTTGAGGTATCGTTTAATTAAAATTCATCGGGCGCTAAAAGTATTAATACAAATAAGTGTTAATAAAAACCGCATTTACCACATTATTAATAAAGTAAAAATCATTCCGAATCGATCATCATTAAGGATGAGTTATCTGATCTATAAAATTGTATTACCAACTGTAAATTTTTATTTAGAAAATATACATTTGCATCAAACTTTAAGAATATCAAAATAAATTTATAATAATGTAAACATATTTACTTTAAAATATCAGCAACAGAAAATAGTAAATATTTTGTATTATGTACGAAATTCATTATATTCCGTGACAAAATTTGGCAATCTTAATACATCATTACTTATATAGAAGCTCTGAAAATCTTATTTGCTCAATCTACGAGTATATAAATATATATCAGTGTCAAATTTATAAAGCTTGTAGTAAAGAAAAATGATCAAAACTAATGTATAATATGAAAGTGCTATTGTAATACTAACTTTTTAGAAATGTATTTTTCCTTTTTAGAATTTTTTTTATATCAGTGATTCATGATTTACTTTCAGTTTAGTTTAGTCATTTTAACACTTATTTATTCAACTAAAATTTATAACAATTTCTGAAACAATTCTGAACAATTTATGAAAAAAGATTTCTTTTCATCTTTAAATAATAACCGATTAATATTTAGTAACAAAATATAAAGAAAAATTTTCGTTCAATATATATTTAATTATATTAAAGATATATCAATATTTTTATATATTATGGAAAATATTCAAAATAATATTTAATTTATTCTAAAAATAAGATTAGAGTACCAAATAATCCTTGATACTTATTATTAAAACAAATATTAAATAGTAAATATAAATTTATTTTATGTTTTCTTTTTAAGCGTTATGAATAAAATAATACTAAAATAATTTAATGAAATATGAATAGAAGGAACATGTTATATATATATATATATATATATATATATTATTTCTAGAGATTTAAAATATTTGTAACACTTAAAACGCTTATCGAAATAATAACTTTTTTCAGGTGTTAGTTATTTAATTAATTATGAATATATTATATATATGATAATTAGTATAACTGTTATATATAAACTTTTTCCTGTTGAATTATAATAACAATTTTATTCAAATGCATTATATGTTTAAGAAAATATAATTTGAAACAATAACTTAAATAGAAAATTTTTATAATATTTATATAATAATTTATTTTATAATACTTTATTATTGATAATACTCGGTAAATTTTTAAGTACTAATTACATCGTAGATAAAAAAAAAGTTTTAAATTTTTAAAAAATATATATTATAAAACAATAAAACTATATAAAATCTAAATAATAGAATATTATTCAAAACAAATACATATTTACATTTTATTATAGTTTTTAATAAAGTGATAAAAATCTATAACATAATTTTGATTAATTTTCATAATTATTGTTATTTATACTATACATATGAAATATAATATACTGAAACTTACTTATCACTATTCTAAAATGAAATATTTAATATATTTATTTTCACGAAATTCAATAATTTATAGTTTATATTGAACGGTTACTAAATGTAAATGGTAGAGTCATCTTTAAAAATAATTACAAATTAATATAAATAGTTTTATACTTGAACAATATTTATAGTCTATTTATAATTTATACATCCGTAGGAAATTGATTTTCACTATAGATTGAACTAAAAAGAACTTACGGATAACCATGAATTATATATTAATTAAAGAATATTACAATATTTTTGTATCATACTTTTATAATATATTAAAAAATTTTGACGCATTGAATAGATTAAAATTATTATAACTTAATTGTTAGATAAATTGAAATGTTTGAGTCGCTCTTTTTAAATTATCAAATAATACTTTCATACGTGAATTCAGATGACTTTGTTACAGTAATGAAATATTAAAAAGTTTTCAAATTTGAATAAAATGAAAAGCGAAATTTTTCATTTACAATTCATTGTTCACAACAATAGCATTACCATACTATTCGCAAAGTTTCCCAATATTTAAATAGCAGTACCGCAAAGGGAATTTCTAATCACTACCACTGTGGTTATTTTTTCAGTGTTGTGCAGTAAGCGGGTAAATATTTCTATGTTTCAAGAGGTACTATAATTTCTCAATTAACTTTACAATTCAAATTACCTTATTGAATAGTATTAAAAAGCTTTAAAATAATTGATATTTCTTTCGTATTCTATATTTTAATTTATATACTATTTTATTAAAGCAACAAATTCGCAACAATCTTATTTGTACCGCTGAAATAGATGTGACCTAAATGAATCAAACGAATCAAGCGAACGTTTATACGGCGATGTTAGTAAAGGTCTTATTACTTAAATGGATCCTCGTATAACGATCGTCATAGTTACAGAAGGAATATTAGCTATATAACTATTTGCACGTAATTAAGGAAAATTAAGCTGATCTTACATAAA
Organism: Dolichoris vasculosae; assembly: GCA_018907195.1. Classification (NCBI taxonomy): domain Eukaryota; kingdom Metazoa; phylum Arthropoda; class Insecta; order Hymenoptera; family Agaonidae; genus Dolichoris; species Dolichoris vasculosae. The sequence goes on from JACCHY010000003.1 coordinate 7,220,748, forward strand.
CTTATCGATCATAAGATACTCATTTGGAAGTAAGTATCTCCATAATTATGCATTGCAAATCTTATGATGTAGAACGAGATGTACATACGTATCAAAGTACTCAGCCACTCCATAAATCGATAACACATTATTAGAAAGATTTTATTCTCCATAGATTCAAATACAAATTTTCGACACCAAACTATTATTTCGTATAATATTAAGTATCTCTTGCGACCGTCTACTCGTTAATACAGTATAAATGCAATTCTATATTATTCTTATTATTAACTTTATTATGTGTTTTTTTTAGAATCTCGTTTTATTTACGTGTGATTTTTAAAGTGTATGTATTTTTTTAATTTACGATTTATTAATTTTGTATGAAATTATAAATTAAGATTTTCTTTATTTTTTAAAGTCTTTGAATTAGTTAAACTCATTTAAATAAAACATTTTATTTTTCTATATAGTATATAAAATTTCTTCTGCAATGATTAAATGTACGTATAATTTTATTTTTGTACTAAACAGACATGCAAATATTTAAATAATGCACTAAATTATGTTGAATAATTATATGTAGAAAAATATTAATTACGAAATAAATATAAATTAATCAAATTAATATATCAAATTTTAATTAAAATTTCTTTACATATTACAAGAATTAACTTCTAATATTCTTCTTTTATTCCTAATAAAATAGTCTCAAAATAATTTTATATTAAAATTTATATTATATTATAGTATAGATTATTGAAAACTATCTGTCATTTAATAATAACTACTCAAATTTTATAATTGTTTGTTAACGTTTCATATATAAAGCATAAGCTTTATTAAATTTACACGTAAATAATATTATCTGTTGCTGTATATACACACATATATATACATATAAATTAAATTAAGACAAATAATTTTAAATAATATAATACTGTTATTATCATCTATAGTATTATTATGTATATAATAATAAATTATTATTCTAGTACAAACTATTATTCATATAATATCAGTCAAATTATTTTTAAATTGTGCTTTAAAGATTTAAAAATATTTTATAGTTTGAATTACATGTAATAGAAAGAATAAAATTATCTAAAGTATTTTTATGTAGGATATATTCAATATACGATATTAATTTGTAGTTATCGAGCACTCGATGCACATGTAAAGTTTACCCTATACACGTTTTACGAGGTTGATAACTACGGAAAATATGAAAATTCATTAAAATTCGAAGTAAAATCTTTTTATTGCATTAAATTATAGAGAAGCCCGTATACCAAATGATTAACCTTCGTGTAGTATATTTTCGTATAAAAATTTGATACCAACAAGGGTTAATTTCATAATTAGATTTATACAATTTATCAAAATATACAGTTATTAATAATTTAAAATTACAAGAAAATATTATATTCACATAATATACTATCATTTCATATTCTAGATAACGACTTAAAAGTTAACCTTAGAGCTGTCTCTATCTTAGGAAATACTTGGCGCACTATATATCGGAGCACACAATTTGTGATAAAAAGTATACGAGGATGCTTAGAGCGTTCAAAAGCCTTTCTTCTAGAAAAAGAAAAAAAAGAGAGAAAAAGATAAGTTCTCGCCAACATCTCACTCGTTCTACCTCTAACTCTCCATTTACCTCTTCATCCCCTCACATATATATCTCGCACCTGCAATTCTTATCCTCTTCCATCACTGCTGTAGAAAAGGGCTGAGAAAAAGCAGAAGCAATTACAAGACTTTAGTTTCTCTTTCCTCGCAACGGCAAAGATTGATCGGACCCCAACGGTTTGCTGGCCTCGTTGTCCAACCGAAATTCAAAATGAAATTTTCCAGTGCAGCGATGCAACCGGAAGACAACGGAGGGAAAACGGAAGAGCGAGTCCAAGCCGCAAAAAGTCCGAGGGTTAGAGAAGGAGATGCGCAAAGAAACCCGCGATGCGCAATCGCTCAAAAAGCGCAACGTTAAGTCAGCGCGATCGAGCCGACAGCGAACCGACAATCGACCGCGACCATCGAAAAATTTCCTGGCGTGGCGAAATTTCCCTCCGCGTCACTGACTCCCAGTCGTAGTGCGCAAGCGATTTTCTTGCCCTCGTTAGCATCGTCGGCAAGTAAACGCGGACGCAATTAAAGCCACCCGCTGTTTAATCGGGTGTATTCGGGCGGTCGAGTTGTCACCCGGACTGTAACTCTGGATTATAATGCCTGTGCGAAGAGTCCGAGCGCTAACTGCAAATTTACTGGAACCTTAACGACCGCTCCATGGATAGACTTACGTGATTTTTATTTAATTTTTTTTCTTTTAATTTTACTATTAGATGCTTTTTATTACGTTTTGAACGTGTTTCTTTTGATAGCTGAATCCTCGTGCTTACAAACGAATCTATATCAAACGATGATGGATGTTGTGGAATGGAATACATTTTTGTTAAACTTGAAAATATTAAGTAAATTGAAATAAGATTCAAATGCTCCTACTTACTTTATTTTTAGCTTATTACCAATCTTGAAACTAATATTTAAATCTTGTTATTCACTTTTGAATATTTTATGTCACTATTTATATTTATACATTTTTTATTTTATTTCTAGTAATAACAAGCTTACATTTAGTAAATTAAATATTGATAAAATAGAATATGAAAAAAATTCAAATTAATGAAAAAGTTATTATCTTCAATTAATGTGCAGTACACTTCTGGAACAACTACAATTTTTATCTATCTAACTATTGATTGGGACATTTTTTGTACCTTTAATTCTTTTTCTTTATCGATTAATTTTACCTCCATTGACTTAATATTAGACTATTTAATTATTTTATATATCTAAAGATAACAACGTATAAAAAATATAAAAAAATATGAATTATAAATTATTTTGAAAAAAGTAGTTTAGTTATATAAATATAACACTTATATCATATCAAACATTAAATGAAAATCCATATTAAAATATTTTGATACAAATGACTTGTATAAAAAGATTATACGGACTTCAAAAATAAACAATAAATTTACCGAACTTTCGTAAGTTAGTTATATCTTTAAATAAGTTAAATTTGATTTTATTAACTTTATTTTAAAAATATAATCAATACTTTTCATGTCAATTGTAGTTTAATTCATAAAAATGTCAAAAAATAAGAATTAATTTTGTTTACGAATAATCGAAGAAACATTACTACGAACAAATGTTTGAAATTTCCGTTTATTTTATGCATGATCGTTTTCTTCTGGACACAATTATTTTTCCTCACGCTTGAAGAAATCATTTGATTGAAAATACCATAGCATGAATATTATTTGCTTCGGTGCAGTTAGTTAGGTTGAAAATTTTTGAATTACAGGCATTATACGTAAAAATTAAATAACAACTCCGTAAACGAGGCAATCGGTAGTTATAATGCATCTTTATACTATTATTTATTTTAATAAAATAAATCTGATAAAAATATTAAACGTTAGAGTTCTTTGTAATTTTATATCAGTTTTATTCATGGATCGATAAAATCAGATGTTATATTTTATTTAAAATAAATGAAAATATTATTTGTCCTGTCTGTTTTATTCCAAAGATGCAATATTTATAGCAAATACTTGTTATATAATTTGAAAGAATTTTATATTTATCATAGTACTTGAAATTCAAAGTTATGTGGCAATTTATTTTGAAAAATTTTATATTGTGACTGCATTTAATAAAAAGGACATACATACGTATGTATGCATACGCATACGCGCGCAAATACACACAAATATATACCTGATATACGATGGTCAGTTGACATAAAGGTCAAACGACAGCGCTTGATTTACCGCAAGAAAACTGCAACGAAATTACGCTATAAGCAAATGTTGTCTTCCTTTTTTAATATTAAAATGAAATATAAATTCATGTTTTTCGCTGGGAATGAGGAATAGTGTTGTTTTTAAGATGGAGCTTTACAAGAGTAACTTTACTGATAAATCAAATTTTGTATCTAATGATTACTTTCTTATAATAAAATAAGATCTGAAAATGAAGATTTATTATCCATTTAATAAATTTGTAAAATTATAAAAATGTCCTCGACGTTTTCTAGAGTACATATATGTAACAGTAATGTAAAGTCGGATGAAAGCAATTTAATATGCACAGAATATAAAACATCTGTAGTCAACTTAGTCCTCATGTAAATGATAGAGCGGTACCTTTTAGTGTGCAAGATATGTGGTTGAAACTAGGAGGTAAATGTTTTTATAATTATTTTTCAATACAGAATGTATTTTATAAGAATAATATTTTTATGATTCAATTTAAAATATTTCGATATGTAATAATTTTATTTTTATACTACTTTTTATTCGAATGACAATTTTATGTATCTAATATAACTAATTTTTTTTAAAGAAAATAATTTTTTTTATTCTTTACTACTTTAAGTTTTTATAAATAATTAATTTTATATAAAAAATTAATTTATTAAATATTAATAGGTATTCACAATTCTTTAAAAATAAAATTTATTTTATAGTGTACGTTAAATATTTTATGCAAAAATTTTATATTAAGATATTACGTATCGAAAATGAAATCCTTAATTTATTTCGTGCATAGATATTTGTTATATTAGTAAGTGGAACTAAAATATATTATCAAATAAGTATTTTTTTTAAATTTCTTTATAGTAAACTAATATAATTTTTCAAAATTTATTTTCTTTATGCTCTATTTGAATATCATAATAAGGAAAAGTTGTACTCTTTTTTCGCTTATTTTATATTCTTTAAAATTATAAGAGATTGAGGAAAATTTTTTTATAGTCACAGCAGTATAATCTCAATGAAGAACTTGATTTTTATAATAAATAAATTAATTAATTATAAATTACAAATTTGCTTAAAAATTGAACATTTAAATCTATAAGTTATTAAAAATTTAATAACGTAAAGTAAAATTTTTAGAATTTTATGCGATAATACGCAAGAGTTTTAAATATTTGTATATTATTATATTAAAAGTATATTATTTTATATATTAATGTGATACATATAAATTTCTATTTTATTTTTATTACTATAAAATTTTATGTAATATAATCTCGCATTTGCTGAATATCTAACGTTATACAAATTCATATAAATGAAAAAATTTTATGTAATAAAGAAAATATATAAGTAACATACTTGGATATCTCAAAAAAATAAAAAATATCTTTATCTAATCAGATGAAGTAAAATTCAAAACATTATAAAAATTTGTATTGATTGATCTCGTATTGATTCAATTCGTAAAAAAATTTCAAAATAAATACATTCTACTGTATAATTTGTCATTATATTTATTTTGAAAATTATAACTAATAATTTATAGCTTTATATCTTCAAAATAGATGCATTGTTAATTTTTTATGATTTTATGACTAACTAAATGTAAAATCAATATTACAAAATAATAAAATAATTATATTTTATCCATATAGGTGATAAGAATTGTAAATAATATTTTAAATAATATTTTAAAAAATAATTTTTATTTACGTGTAAGGAAAAAAGTAATCATATATATTATTGCACATTTCTTAAAAAATAATTAAAAATTATAATACGAAAATGTAGTAGTTGATAATGCGATTTAAAAAAAATAACATATATTAATATGTATATTCACTAAGGCTAATGTATTAAAAAAAGTAAAAAATAATATTTTAACTTTACAAATTTTTGCTTATAAAATTTAATAATAATGAATTCATGTTTTCATGAATTTTAAGTATTTTTAAACTAATATCTTAATAATTTTTTAAATATGCAAATTCTAAATTTCTCTTTAGTAAGTAAATTTATATATAAATTTATTTAATATATAATTCTATTATCATATGTATGTTATACAGTAATTTGTTATATATTTATATTTATTTTTGTACATAAGAAGACATTATACATTAATATATTCTATAGTCGAAATTATATACACAGTATGAAATTTCGCTTGCGTATTCAGATAGATATCTGCAAAAATTATTTGTCTAAAACTTTTATCGTAATTAAACTGAATATTAAAATTTAATTCTTGAAAATTATATACATTTTTTGGAAATTTTATAGGTTTGGTCTGTTTCGTGAATTACTTTAATAAGTAATTTAATTTATTTGAGAAAATGTTTTTATGTAGAACCTACTTATTATATAACAATATTTTGATATATAAATTTGTTTTAAAAAAGATTAAAAATCAATTATTTGATAAAATATAAAGTAGCTTTTTAAAATTTTTATTATAAAAGGTTGCATTTGCAACAAATAATGTTTACTGTTTTAACATTGTAAATTTGTAAATTTTTTTATACAATGGAAATTAATATATCAATAATACTAAAAATTCGAATAAACTATAAAAATCTAAAAATATTTTTCAAATATAGATATTTAGTTAATTATGCCATCTCCTTCAAAGTTACTTTATCAAGAAATCTACATATATATCTTAAAGCATACATATAACGTATTTTTTTAATTTTTTCATTTGCTTATCTTCTTCATCCGTGTATTTTTTGTAAATTTAAAAATATTTGAATGGATTATATTTCAAATTAATTTCATTATAAATGTCCATAAAATAGAACTAAAAACAACAAGAAAAACTCGTAAGATTCTAGTTTCATAGAGCCATCTTCGATATTTATTTTCAATTGTTCGTCATACGTGGGTGAGTAATTTCTCTATTTATAAATTACTTATCGGGTGGGTATAAGGTCAGGTGCTAGGCACATCTAATTCCTTAATATGCAAATATAATATTATAACTATCAGTTTATAATATTGAACTAATATTATCTAGTTATTCATGATACCATCGAAAAATATATTATAAATATCTGTCTGCATTATTAGTAATAATATATGTAAAAGTTGTTTCGTTGATTACGATAAATTTAAATGTAAATACTTTTGAAATTGTTTGGTCAAGATTAATATTTGCTTAATCTTTAGACACATTTTTTATTAATTTATGATATTAGATTAATCAGAATAATTAAAAAATAATTTAGTGTTACATTTTTTCATTCGCATATAATCTTAATTATACTTTCACCTTATTATTTATTCAATCACTTTTAATTAATATTATTGTATATTATTGAAACGAATTCACTTTCCCTATATTATTCTACTTATTTCGTCTCCTCTAAAAATATATAAATACGTATAGATTCATTGCTTCAATATTTAAATTCGATATTGACTAAAAAATTTATAATAAAAAATTATTATTTTTAAGTTACTATTGTTCATTATTTTTTTCACTTTTTAAATACTCAATACTCGATAATATTTTATTACTTTATTATCATGTATCGAAATATTAGATGTTTGATATTTTCACTTCTATCGCTTTTCCGAACCAAGTGAAACGTACATGATATACGTTGAAGCCAATCCTTATACCCCATCCATCTCAAAATGCTATTTTTTAAGCAAGCACTATTAGATCGTACAATATATCTTAAGCCACTTTAAAGTCATCATAGAAATTTATCGTTTATTATTTAAATAAATGCTTTAAGTATATATACCATGATATATTTTTGTCAATTGTTAGATTGATAAGACGAAGAAAATCTCATAACCATCGGTGTACTGATATAAAGTATACGCATACGAAGAGCTGATATGAAATCCCCTATGAGCAGTTCAAACGGACGAGCCGAGTAGCATTACAACGCTTATTGAATTTACACTGATAAACGTATATACAGTTTATATTCAAAACTAAATACAATGAAAGAAAAATTGTTATTTTATTTATGGAAACTAGCAAATAAAACGTAATTACTTTTTAGAAATAATTCTATGCTCTTATATTTTTAACACGCCTCTTTAAGATAGTAATTATTTTCATTTTGTAAATATCGATTCGGTATCAATTATTTTGTAAGTTTTTATAACATTTTTTGCCCAGTCTTATCAGTTGTAGAAGTGGATAGATTTAGATGATAAACTACTATACAATGTAAAATTTTGAATTAAAATTATTCTTCAAATGTATGAAAATGGCATGAATGTTATCGGTCACTTACGGAAAATATATACAAATAAATGTACATTACTGTTTTAAATTCAATAGGTCAAATGTAAATTTTTAGCAACATGCGTTATTTATCACTTTTGGAATCAAAATAAAAACTACGACGAATACGAGTATACATACTACAAAGCAAAATGCACCACCAATGTTTTATTGTCTAGTACGTAGTCGTAATAGAAGGAAGAGACAGGGTTCGAAATACAAAACCTCTCTCGCAATCGAAGATAAGGCAAGAAAACGAGACATGGATAAGACGACGAAATTCGTGGGATCAAAAGATACCGAACGTGTGCGTATACTTATTAGCCTTGCAATAAAATTCAGAAAGTGGTCCGTCCGTTTATTTTAACTTTTGTCCTCTCGACTCTTTTTTCCTATCCATCTACACCTTGTGAATCGAAATACGCGTATGTATGCTTTGGTCTGGACACAGTGCAACACGGATATCTAATACAGATGTGGAAGGATCCGTGCTTTTGTATTTTTAGCAAATCTCAGCGAAATCGAGTTTTCCTCTATTTTACGATTTACGCAAAGTTTTCGAATGAAAAGACTGAATTTAGAAAATTGGTGTTTTTCTTTTTATTAATGGATTGTGTAGATTGCGTTCTGCAATGAATGATTTTTCTAAAGTCTAATAAGATGTAAATTTTTACAATTAAAGACTTAACATTTATACGATTTGAATTTTCTAAATTGCTTAAAATTGAAAGAATAAGCGAAACATTTTTGAGTTTTAAAAATAAATTTAATAACTTAATTATATTTATAACTTTTCAATTCTTTAATGTTAAATAATTTATAAATTTTATTCATTTTATATGCAAAAATTGACGTCATTACAATAAATGCTTACTATTACTAAAATTACTAGCGGTGTATATCTTTAATACGTAAAATATGTAGTAAACTTTTTGTATTTATTTTTGAGAAATAAAATAAATTATAATACAAATTTTTTAATGTTTTAATTATATTCGGAAAAATTGTAATAAAAAGTTACTATATTATTTTATTTTTACGTAAAAAAAGTAAATTTATTCAATTTCACGAAGAAAAAAAATTCTGTTTTGAAACAAATATTTTGAAATTTATTTTAATTAACAAAATTCATGAAATTCTATATCTTTCAAAATATATTAAGAATATACCCTTATCAATAAGCTTTTTTCGTTGAACGAAATTAATAATTACTCAATAGATTGATATTTATAATAACTCATTTTCTGTTTATTAATATTACAAAATTATATTAACGGTGGATTATTTTATTAATTTTTAATCTTTAATTTGAAATATATGAAATTTAGTAAACAAAGTGTAACAAAAGATAACCAAACAATACTTTTCTACGATATTTATGTATTTTTTATTTTAATCAATTGCTCAAATCTTCTTAGATGAATTTACTTATATTATAATTTTCATAATAGAAATTTCACAAAATTTTGATTATATTTGAAAGTATAAAAAAAATCTTTCCACTTTAAATATTCTTTTAACGCATTTAAATTTAATAGTAATTTAAGATAAATGAACAAAAGTAATTTTACTAACATCAAGATATCGTTAAATCAGAGAAAATAGATACAAAAATATAACTATTAATATAATTTGTAAAAAGACGAACAAATAGAGACGATATGCAGGTCTTTTAAATAGTCAGTAAATTTCGAAGTATTGTTACGTCACATGGAAGCCACTCTGAGCCCTTTATCGGAATCAAGAAAAAAGAAAGAGTCAGAGTGAAACAAAATGGTCCGATAGTTGGGTCGATCTTAGCTCTGATACGAGCCATTGGAACGAGGACTTCCAAAAGCAGCTCTACCGATAGCTATGGTTGTACAGTAGCTCCTACAATTTGGTACCTTTGACGCATCTTGAAATCCCATAGGATATTAGTAAGCTTCTCACTCTCTGTATTTTCCTGCCTTTCCCTCTCTTTCCCTCTCTCTTTTAAAGATCTGGCGCACCTATTTTCGCTGTTTTGGAGAAATCTAGAGTCGTAACAACTTCTTCTCTATTTTTCTCTATTTTTCTCTATTTTTCTCCATTTTTCTCCATTTTTCTCTATTTTTCTTTATTTTTCTCTATTTTTCTCTCTTTTTCTTTTAGATTATTTTCCAGTATTTCTATTTGTCACTTGTAATGGTCTTACACGGTGTGTTATCTAGAAGCAGAAAACTGTTGAACAATGTGAACACGGCGTAGCGGCGAATATATGAAAACAAGGTTAATAAATGGATGTCGTGACCACATACGCTCGATACTTTTATTTTCCAAAGATTTTTTCTACTTACTTTTTTTTCTATTTATTCGATTAATATCGAATAAAATAACATAAAGGTGCATTCTACATTTTTTCTAAAAGTGCTTCAAAATTTTTTTAATACTATATAGCATGCATCGATTAAACCTATTAATATTTCCAAATACTTGTCGAATCACACAATTTTTTTAATGTAATTCTACTATAAATTTTCGATTAGCGTATAATATTTTCTCATAAATTCTTATGCAATTAAGTAATTATAATTTATCGCTTCTGACAATGCAATTATTTCATTTTCTTCGACTTTTATATAAGACTAAAAATATTAAAATTATGCATCAAGTATTATTATTACAAATTATATTATTATGATAATATGATTATTTTGAAAAAAATTTGAAGTACTCCTAAGATGAAATCTAAATATTTTTTGTTTCAATTTTTCTATAATTTCAAATGAAATTTGTTATTCCTTCACATTAGGTAATTCTGGTTCCTCATGTAGAGAAGTTTGTTAAATTTGATGATTGTATTTTAACTTCTGCATCTAATGAGTTAAACGCTTTTTAATTCTACCTAATATACGATAAAATTTTACATATGCATAGTCTACAATTGAAATTAGACGTTTTTTGATAATAGATAATTAGAATTGAGTTGTCTATCTGTTTTTAATTCAATGAGGGTATTGTTACAATTTTTTTAGTACAAACTCGCAATATTATACATTATATTTTAACTGAAGACTAATCGACGTGGAATAATCTCAATTTATTTGTTGGTGAACCAAAATTCTATGGGTATCGAACTATACTTAATAGGGTACACATGAATTATCGTTCTATTATTACTTGCTATTTAAATTCACGATATATGATATTTGAACTAGTTTTCGGTATTAATAGTAAAATTACATAATTTCAAATAATGATAATTTAATAATCAGATTATTTAAAATATTCTCCGTTCGAGAATAGATGTCAAAAAATATGATTGATACGACTAAATTTATCGAAGTAAATCGTGAAAATATAAAATTTTATTAATTGATTAATCTAATTACAAATTTTTATATATGAAAGTATAAAAAAAAATATTTTTAATTCGTACTCTTTTATCATTATACACATTCTTAAGTCTACTATATTATTGATATTTTATTTTTTATTTTTATGCTACCAATATTTTTAAATTCTAAAAATCACCTTTCATTGATTAAATTAATTAATATATTATATTTTACGGTTTACCTCATACTTTTGTTATTCATTATTTAAAAAAATTATAATTAATGTTTATTATTTATTAATAATTATAATTATTAATTTTTGATCTAATTTTACAATAATACTAATTAAATATAAAAAAACATATCTAAATAACAAAGATTTAAATATATATTTATAAATAGGAGTATATAAATTTATCGTAAAAGTAAACTTGTTTCAAATCAAAGAGTAAAATTATCAAATTCTAAAATTTTAAAAATTAAAAGAAGAATATTATGATAATTGAAGGTTGAATTTAATTTGAATAAATACGTATAGAATTTTGAAACGAAGTTTGATGAATCTTTTCTAGTTTTTAATCAAACCACTGTGACAGTTAAAAATTACTGCTCGTACCATAAGTCTTGACAAATGTAGTAATTGCGGCTTGTACGAGTAACTTTCCTCGTGAAAATTTTTACGCGGTATCGTTCATCAAAGTAATTGAGCAAAGTTTGAAGATATATTTTTTAAAGAAAATCGCCCTTTAAACCAAGATGAAATATAGATAGACAAGTGCAGCTCTATTTTTATATTGGTTAGTCCGTAAGATTTCCTTGCTCGGAGAAAAATCGAATGAAATAGAACTTCGTTGATTTTTTTTAAGAAAAATAGGTGTTTTTTACTGGCAAATAGTAAATAAGCCTTTTTTGTCTTCTAACCCACGGTAAATTAGAAGCCATTCGATCGTTACAGAGGTTCAGGTTTGTATGGACCTGTTAAATTTATTGGCATTAAATTTACTCTTTTTACAGTGATGAAACTTTTACATTCGAAAATATAAACGTGTTGAAATAATTCTTTTTATGACAGAAAATTGTCTTTGTAAAGAAAAGATTCTTTTACCTTGAACTTTTTTGTTTAAATAAAATGATATATATATAATAGTCGAATTATAAAATGTAAAGTACTTCTTAACGAACATAATTTAAATATGATCATAAACTTTTATGTATTTTTATATATTATGCAAATAAGACAATTAAAATAAATAATACAAATTATTTAAAATATTTAGTAGTTTTAACCGCATGGTTTTAGTTTATTTATATAATTAAATGTTTTATTATTCATAAATTCTGTTAATGCAGTTTTTATACTTTTGCTGTGAATATAAATTTTTAACTCAATTGAAGAACTTTGAACACACTATTCAAAACATGCAACGACAACTTATATCATGAAAAACTTAAGCTCGAAGACTATTGAATAGAGGAAAAGCCATACCAGATTCTAGAGGAAGCATTTTCTGGATCTAATGCCCAAACTCGAGGTAATTAAACTCAACATTGACTCCCTGTTAACTTTCAAAAGTCCTGTTTTCAGAAAAACTATCATGGATATTATCTAAGTAAAGGATAATACTCTTTATAGTATCACGTAAACTGTCGAAATAAATAATTAAAGCATAATTTCGTACAATATCCAATTTAAAGTAATTAAGAATGTGTAATATTTAAATGATATGAAAAATTAATACAGCTGAACCAACGGATTAAGATCTAAATAAAGATTTATGTTAAAAAATTATATTTTTTTATTAGATCATTTAATAATATTCTCAAACAAATGATAATAATACCAACATTGTAAGTCCTATTTAATATATCCATTGGAAAACAAGAAATTATCCAACAAAAATATTCCAATATAGAAATATATTATTTATTGAATTAAATCAGTTACTACCTAACGAACTTATGTAATAAATAAATTGAGAAATTTAGTTTCGCTTAAAACGTATAAATATGTATTTCAATCCATCGTATTTCTTACTAGCTAGAAAATAACCATAATAACGTTGATTGGTTGGACTCAGAAATTTAAAAGATGTTTCGGTAAATTGAATCGATTTTTAAATGTGTTTAATACTGTAAAAAACTTTCTAAGAAATCAAAGCTTCGTAGTAGTTTCATATTATACCTCAAGCGAAAATGTGCCAAATGGAGTAAATTCACCATTAATATTGTACAAAAGATAGTTTTGAAAATAAAATGGAAAACGTAAGAAAAAATAATTTAGTCTTGTATAAAATTTATAACAATATGCTACTTATTGAATCTCTAACTCTACAAATAAATAGAGATAGTTGATGGAATTTGTATATATTGATCTTGCTCCTAGAAAGACATACTTTTAAAATCTTGGAATGTAAGAATAAAATTTTAAACCAAAACTTAAAGTTGAATCTTAATATTATCGCTCCCGATAACATGGATGGATCGAAGCTCCAAGGTTATAAGTAATGTGCGAAGGTTGCGGTTGCTGTTGATGTCATTTTTTATCTAAAACATAAAGAACCAAAGGAAGAATAAAGTGAGAAAAGTCCTGGGTACGAATTTACTGGCGCCACCTCGAAGTAATGTCGAATGGTAGTGCCAAAGGGGGCAGACGTGACAGCCACCAACGAACGAGATTTTTTTTTAATGGATCACAAAAATGGATACCTTATATTCTTTAACAGATAAGATCCTTATGGGAATTTTGATGTAAAGTTCTTTCGTCTTCTTTCGTAATAAAAAGCTTATATTTCAGTTGCTAAACGCAAGTACGGGTCAGTTCAAACATAAACAGAAAATCAAACACTGCGTTTAAACGAATTAAATGGGAGTTATTAAATTTAGTATTAAATGATATTTTAAACTTTCAATACAGTAATATTGTATTGAATCGCTTTAATACTGCATTAGTGTTTTATTTAAACTTCAATTTTATAACAATATTTAGTTAAGTCTTAAAATTCGAACTACTTAGTTGAAACGGTATCGAACGTTAAAAAAAGTCGAAGGTAATGACATACAATAAAAAGGGAAATAATATGATATCAAATTTGATGATATATTTTATGAATAGCAATAAAAGAAAAACATGCTGGGATTTATTTTAACTGTTTACTGAAAGAAACTTTACTTTTTTGATATTTTGAAATGAACATATTGTATATCTTCAATTTTTCCATGTATAATTTAATGATTTAATTATTTTCGTCATTCAAAATATTGATTTAACTAATTTATTTTTATTATTTATTTCATATTTAAAATAAATTTTTTTTTAAAATAAATAATACAGTTACTTTAAGTTATTTCTAATTTATAAATATTCTACGAAGATAGGACAAATTTAATTATGCATACGCCAGAAATTGATTTTTCGACTTGTAAATGACATATTTGGTGACCTATTATATGAGTATATAGAAACATATCCATGTATTTTTTGTATATTAATTTTTAAAATATCAATTACATTTGATTCAAAGTTTAGACTAAAGGTTTTAGCGATCAAACGCTAGATGAAAATACTAATTTCAAACACAATAAGCTACGCGATTCGTAATAGGGGAATCTACGCTTTATATCCTATTTCGAAACGATCCTAAGAAAATAAACTCCGCATTCCAATGAAATAACTCGTGTCTCGGTAAATGTGTTCGTTCAAACTTTCGGAATATATCCAAGAATTCTGTTAAAATGAGGGGTTAAATGAAGGGTTAAACTCGAAAGCTTAAAAATAAAGATTAGATTTTCTCAAATTAAGAAATTAAAAAATTAGCAACGAAGTACTTTCAATATTAAAAACATATAAGACACTCATTGTCATAAATATTACTAGAAAAAAGTTAGGAGAGAAAATTGAACAGTGAGAAGATTATCTGAAAATTTGTGGTCGGAATTCTATAAATTTTAATTTTTCGATATATTTATAAAATTGTTATTAAATTTAAATGAAATTTAATGCATTATATTACACCTTTAAACTACTTATTTATTTAAATTAATGATATTATTTTATTTTAAGTATACATATACATAATATTTTATATTAACTAACTTGAATCAGTTTTTAAAAAGTCTACAAGTGTAATAAATATCACATCTTTATTTCATAGTATAATATAATTCATGAAATTTTAAAGAATAGTAATCTATCCCAAAAGATTTTTACAATGTCAAATATAAGTAATTTTTTAAGAAAATAGCAGATACTTAAAAATTTTGATTTTCTAAAATCGATCTGAAATAATATCCGACGTAACAGTTATATGTTTGTTTCATTCATACTTTATTTTTACATTAAATTTCACAAATATTCTTACGAAGCTTTAATGGTAGATATTATTACGAAACTTTATGCGACAGATACGTTATAATATACCTACTCTATTCATCAACACAAACAAATGTGAATCATGTGATGCAATTAAGATGAAATAAACCGGTGGATTAGGAACTATTGTGAATATGTGGTTACATCGTTAAAAGTTACTTTATTAGAAATTTTGATAGTGAATTATTAGTATTAATAATAAACTTAACATATATATATATGGTAATAAAATTAGAAAATTTCAACATTTAATAGTTATTTAAATATATATTGATCAAACCTTTCTAATATGTAAAATAAAAATGTTTTGAAAACTTTCCTTTATGTAATAAAAATAACGAAATTATAAATTATTAAAATAATAATAAAATTCTACACTATTAAATTAATAATATTTAACGATTTATTTTCAAATATTGTACGAACTTCATGATTAATTTGTATAAGACAATAAATTTTACAGTATTAAAAAAATTTCTTATTTTAAATATTAAATATTATGAATTATAAAAATAAAAATTTTTTAATCTAATATCTTTTAAGCTAATATCTTAATCTGTATTAAACTAATTCAACATACTATTTCCGTAACTAAGGGAGAATTTAAATTATTTACACCTTTGTACACACCTTTGTACATACCTTCATCATAAGAGATATATTCTTAAATTAAAATCCAGTATATAATTTCTATTTTACGGAACTTGAAATTTTACTCAAAAATAAATATGTAGATTTTGTTCATTAAAATATCGTTTTAATTAAAAAATACTTAATTTTTATATTTAATATAAAAATATTTGTATTTATTTTCAATAATTTTAATTATAATAATTCATATCGGTATATTAAATATTTAATAACAATAATATTTGAAATCTATTATAACATTTTTAAAGTTTTGACTAAATATTATACTTTAGAGTTAATTAAAAATCTGTTCGTACATATTTTTTACAACGCTGAAAAAATCGGTCACAAATATTGTGTCAATATTTACATAAAAAAATATGTTGCCTTTTTCATTCGTTCTTAATAAAATATTTGTACAGATAAATATATTGATCGCTAAATAAAAAATAATCCATGTTTATAATGTCAAAAATGAAACAAAAATTGTAATAATCAAATGGCATTGTGGCTAATCCACCATTAATAAATAATCGCACTCGCTTCTTATTTTTTTGATGCGTCAAATATAAATTTATTCTCCTGGTAGTACCATATTCTGATTTTTTACAATTCTTATATTCTAAGAAAATAAGAAAAAATTTAATGTCAATTTATTATAAATTATCTGTTATGTCTGCAGAATTAAAATGGAACTTGAGGAAGTTTGTAGGAGGAGACGGTAGACAGTATGTCAAAAAAGACAGGACACTGCATTCCTTCAATTATTCCATTAAATTATGAAACTAATTTGACGTTCAACTTAATGCCACCAGCTTAGTTCATTATTAAATGATTGTCTTTTTCAATTTATGGGAAACACTGTAATTACATTCGTTTTATGAAAGTGGCACCTTACGTTCTGATTTTACGAGGTAAATTTTCCATTTGTTTCAGTTAATATAATCAAGATATACTGCAAATATCTATTTCGCAATGAATATATCATTCGGTATAAATGTTTTAATTTTTGTTTAAAATAAATATTTGATTGATAAAATCAAATATATTTTTTATACTAAATCAATTAAATATAAAAGCTCATATTGAATAATTAATACCTTATATTGAATTATACATTTAAAATGAAAAATTATTTTTGCACATACAGTGTTTAATTTTTCATAAAAGATGTTAATTAATTTTATAAATATTACTATATCGACATATTTCATTTTCTACCGTAGCCAATTTAACTAAAATGAGATTGTATTCTATTAAATAGATATTAATTGTTATCGACTAGAGAATAATTAAAATATACTTTGGTATTTGTAATAAATTATGAATCGTATCTTAAAACTTTAATTAGAATATTGTTTAGCCGATTCCTTATCTTTATAAACATGTACACAAGAATAATTCAAAACATGATAAATTCTTACTACAAAAAAGTCAAACAAACGCTTTCTTCATTGGAAAAAAAGAGAAATAAGTTAGAAATAATCATAAACGCAAGCTGCTCTTCGTACAAAACAGAAAAAACTAAAAATAAAGAAAAGGGTAAAAAAAAGTCTTGAGAAAGCCGCTACGACAAGCAACAGCTCGTCCGCGTAGCTACAAAGCGATTAACGCGTTCGTGTTCCCGAGAAACTACAAGTATAAAAATGAAAAAAAAAGAAGATAAAGAAAGAAAGAAAAGAAACGACCGAAAAAAGTGAAGCGAAAGAATTCCCATCCCAGGCGAATCATCCCTTATATAGCAATTTACAGAGGGCCGGAGGAAAAAGGAGAAAATCGGGAAAAACTCGAGGCGTCAGCTGTGCGCACGCGCCAATGGAAGTTGGGAAGTGCGCCTTCTCAATTTCGCGAGGTATCGTAAAGTCTCCTCTACGCAGTTGTGGATTGCTCGAGTCAACATATAAATTGCGGCCTTTAATCCGCGCGAGTTAGCGAAGAAAGAACGAGCGATTAAGTTTCGTTAAGCTGGTAACGAGGAGCATTTACCGCGCGCGAGCGACTGGCGACCGTCGGACGACTCCGAGAGGAAGAGAAAAAGATAGAAGCGTTTATTTGTCATCGCTGGATCAATCCCGTGTGTTCGTAAAATAGAAATATATGATCGATGGGTTGGGAACTCTTGTGGTTGGTCGCCTTCTATTACCGCAGCTCTTTGTTGAATTTAAACGAGAAATCGAGAAAAATTGATTTCTCTGCTTCATTGAAATACGTATAACCAAGTTTAAATAAGGGCAAGTTATGTACGTGATAATTATTTGAGATTCGAGTCTATCAAATTTTACCAAGTAAATTTATAAATATTCTTTGATAAAAATATATTCTATTAGTGACAATAAAGTATAATTTTAATTTATTTAATTTAGTTCTTTTGTAAATGTATTTCAACTTATTATCTAGTTAGGTTAAACTTAATGGTCAATATTAAGGAAATATATTTAAAATGGTTTTAAAAATATGAAATTCAAAATTCTCCGTTAGTAGGTATTAAATAGAATTAAAATAATTATAATTAGAAAATTAATTTTATCTTTAAAAGAATATTTGGTTTAATTTTTCTACAATTATTTAAAATAAATTTAAAATCTATAAAATATATATCTAAAATAAGGATGAGATTTAAATACTGCGAAATTCAACATTTTTTTTAGATTCCGAATAACTTATTTCGATTCAAATATCAAAACATTTCGTAATTAAGAATAAATAGATATATATTTTAATGCAAAAATCAAACAGAAAACTCAAAATCATAATTATAAACTAGTTGTAAATGGAAAAATAAACCGAGATTGATAATTGTGAAATAAGTCTAAGAATTTAGAGCTTATTCCATATTGAAATTAAATAGAATAGTTTATAGTATATTGCAATAAATTGAACCTAAATTAATGAGAAATTCATTGGAAAATTAATTGCAACGTGTTTACAAGTTCAACATTGTTATTGTTTCTATGTTTTTATCTCTAATCATATTACAAAATTTATTAGAAAGAAATGTATACTTGTTAAATCTATCGATCTATTACAAAAATTTTAAATACAATTATTAAACTTCATTTGCTTATAAAGAAAGATCAAAACACTTATGAAATATTTAAGATATATTTGAAACAATTAATCGATAATTACTAATGCGCTACATATTACAAATTCTAATAAAAATCAAATAATGAAGTTAATAAAGGAAGTCTTCTTAAATTACCCAATATCTTTGACATAGTCTTTATTATTAAGTTTTAATTAATTAAACTTTCTAAAATAGTTGAGAAAATTTTTCAAGAAACTTATCAATTAAACAAGTGTCATTAATAATTATTTTATCTACATTCTAAATAAAATTTATTGAACTGAAAAATAATATAAATTACGATAATTGTTATTGTTGTGTACATTACAAACAATTAAACTAAAGTAATAAGTAATAATTAATTTTGAACATTCCTTAAAATATATTCTTACAACAAAAAGAAATAACTAATGATTCAAAATATTAATTTTAATAAGCTAATTATTTTTTTTTTTTTTTTGAACTATTTTAACAAAATTTACACATGATTTTACCTTATTAATATTACCTTTATTCACCTTCTATTTTTTATACAATAAGTTTTTAAATACTTTAAACAGATAAAATAATAAATTTTTCAGTATTATAATATTATATATCCGTTCTCTATGAAATATAGAATAAATAAAATATAGAATAATAAATAAATTATCAAAATATCTAAATTCAATTAAATATGAAATATGAATTGAGTTTAATATAAAAATAGAGTAATAATGGACTTATAATAAAAATATAAATTTCAAGTTGTAAATATGTATAATAGTTAATGTTAAACTATCGAATTTGGAAATATTAACTATTGCGCTAAAGAGTGTGAAATTTTCGATATTTTCAACAATTACTGAAATTAACCAAAGTAGTAAAATTATGCGTCACGTAGGGGCAACCATATAAATTAAAGAGAAAATTAAAGAAGCAGGGGATGAAACGAGGAGGTAAAACGAACACGAATGAGAGGAGGAAAGTTTCGAAATGGGAAAGAAAGAGGACTAAGCGACAAAAGAGAGATGAAATGAGGTATAGTGAGAAACTTTTTTTAGACAGAAAGTAGGAGAAGAGAGACAGATTGCTTCATTAACGAAAAGTTTTTAAAATAAGATAAAGTGCAAACGAATAGATAAGAACTTTTTTATTAGGAACTGTATAAAATGGTGTAAAAATGAAAGTGAAAACAGAATGTAAGAAGAGTTCATAAAAAATTTTAATTTCAGAGATTTGAAATCTAGAAGTTTGGGAAGGGGTCAGAAAAAATGAAATTTGTTACATTTGAACAAAATGAAAAAGGTTGAGGACGAACTTTGTATTTATGGAGGGTAAACTTCAGGTATCATTATCTTTTTAAATTATTATTGAGATACTGTAATTAATTAGGATTATAAATGGCATAAAATAACAAATAATAAAAGGAGCTTTAGAATAATTAATCAGTGTATTCATTGTGTAAATTTTATATTTTCTAAATTACTATAAAAAGTAACTGAATATATCCCTTTAGAATATTCAAATTAAAAAAAATTGATTGAAAATACCATAAAATAGAATATAAAGAAAATGAAAGCAATGGCAAGGATGAAATAAATAGATTTATTTTTTTAAATTAATATATTTTTTTAATGTATTCATAAAGTATCACTTGAAATATCAAAATAAATAAATGTATTTTAATAAACATACAATAATTAAATTTTATTAATGATATTAAATTCAATACTGGCATAAATAAAATTAAAAATAAAATGCAGTTACGACTTTCTGTTTTTGAGGGAAGTTTTCTTAATTGTTTTAGACATTGTTCGATATCAGTAACCATTTATATTTTATTGATTTTAAATGGCTTGGCATTAATTTAAGATTTCTACGTAAACTTCCGATAATTCTAAAAAAAAAAATCTTCGCCATAAACGCAAGAAATGAAAAAGAAATTGCGGTCGATCAAAAGAACCGAACAAATAAGAGCAGAAGGAAAAAGTAAAGAACAAAGAGGAAAGAAACATTGATTGATACATCGGTTTCAGTTTAATGGAAAGTCGAGTAATAGAACCGTACGAAAAGGGAGATATAAAGTGACAAGGAATTTGAAGAACGAGAAAACTTCTTGATTAATAAAAAAAAAAAGGAAAGAAAAAAGGTAAGTAAAGGTAAATTCTTCAACGAGAAAGATCGAGCAAAACTTTTGAAAAAATAGTGAAAACGACGTATTGTATCACTGACGAGTCCAATGAGAAGTAAGAAGTTTCTAATGACTCAGAGATTGGCCAGAATTCCTATACGGGATGAGAAAACGTAGAAAAAATTGAACGTGATTATAAAAGCGCGTATGCTAAGCTACAGATGCAGCGAAGTGCATGAAAAGAAGATAAATCATTTTAACATCATAAAAAAAACTAGAAAAGAAAAACTTAGCATCTACTAAATCTTACTTAAAACTGAATTATTACATAGCTAAAAATATCTATAAGAAACAGGTGTTAGGTATACTTCTGTACATACATTTACATAAACATTGTTCAAATTTGAGTAACCAGTACTACGATTATAAATCATCTCTGGGTAATTAATTACTACAGATAAATCCATTTTGCGATATAAAAACGCTAAGAAATCAAGGAAACATCAAATCCTCGGAATCGTTACAAATCCTGAAATAAACCGCAAGGCATGACTTTCAATAAGATCCAATTACACATGACTAATGATGGTAAAATAAACACAAAATCCTCCCGCGTATCTCGAAGAGATAGATACACCGTCGAACCCGAGAAAAATAAAGGGAAGAAAAAGCGTTCGATAATAGGAAAAAGAGTTGACGCGCGAAGTAGCGCAACAAAGGGGCCAGAGTGCAAACCCAAAAGAAAAAGGTGGCGCGATAAAAAGCTCGGCAGGGAGACGAAAACTCGCGAAAGCTCGAGCTCGCACTCCTGGGGAAAATAAAGGACTCGAAAGCGAAGGATACGAGGAAGAGTCGTATATAAAGTGAGTGAGTGACAAACGATGCGTTCGTGGCTCCTTCCGTCAGCTCCTCGTAGCGACACACGAGAAAGGAGAAAGCACCGGAATATACCGGAAAACGCCGGAAAACGTCGAGGGTATTAACATGCGCACGCGCGTCGTGACGCCGGCGCCAATACTTTCAGACTGCAATATACAAAAATGCCAAGCGCAAGTTGCGAAATCGAGACGAGCGCAGCCGTCGTCTCGACCCATTGGACTTTGGATTTACTCCGCGTGGTTTAAGTGGTTAAGCTTGCTATTGAAAAGAAAGTGAAGTTAAGTTAAGGAATTTCACGTTAAGCGAAATAACCTTTTTACTTTCGATTTTATTTTCATTTTATGGATATATTCATGAAAGAAATGAAAGGGTTTTTCTTTCTTTGTCTTTTCAAAACCAACGCACTGTTTCTTGTATTTTTTCTTCCTACTAAGAAGTTTTTAATCAAAGTTATATATTTATATTTTATCATTGTCCAGGTAATATTTTTAATGCATGTTTAAACGAGAGAAATAAAACGTATTTAATAATTGTAGAAATAAACTTTATTACAAAACTGCGAAATTTATAATATAAGTTATAAATATATTTTCCTTTCTTTAAGAAAAAAGTTCTCCTAAATATGTCACATATCTTGCGACCTATATTCATCTAAAAATAAAAAAATACACGGATTCACTAAAATTTCTAGCATACGTTTATTTCTAAAATAAAAAAAATATATATATTTAATAGTAATAATATTTTAATGTGTTAACCGATATATTTTTCCCAATATTCATTCAAAGTATTTTATAAAATATTATAATTTATCCATTTCTTAAATCTACAATATTTTTATAAACTTTTCTTACATAACTAAAAATTTCTGTCTATCATTTATAAATAATTTTTAAATATTTTTACATTTTTCAAGCAAGATTATATAAAAATACGTGATAAATGTTTATGAAGTATGACTTAATATATAAATTTTAAAAATATTAATTTTCTTATGTAGAAAAATAATAATTTTTCAATAATTTAAAAAAATATTCATTTTAAATCAAAGTTACGAACATGAATTTAAAAAAAAGATACAATACAATGATTTATAAAGCATCAACTTAAATTTAAAAAATATAAATTTAGTGTTACGTGTAAAAAATCTTTATTTATTATAAAAAGCTCGAACTCTGAAACTAATTAAATTTATAAATATTTTAATTTGATATATCAAAAACTCTATTGCTTTTGACAACGGAAATTCTAAGATATAAGTGTATAAAAAAACATGATGCTTTTGTGATTATTTGAATTATTTCTTATCACTCTTGAAAACAACTAAATTTCAAAATAATTCACTGTTATTCTCATAAGAGAAATGTTTATGAGCAAAGAGATTTTAAAAAGAAAAATACCTACATTCTAAATCATTTTGCGCGCTTATGATACAAATAATATATTTTACAATAGAAACAAATGAATTATATAGTGAAATTTATAGTGTATACATTAATATTAACATTTATATTTTATTAGATAAATATTTGTTACTATTCCAGTTCTATATGTATATATATGTGTTTTTGTGTATATGTGTGTATAATTAAGAATATACACATGCCTAATTAATATATTTCAGATGTATATTTTCAAACGTTTAATGTAAACTATGTGGAAATTGAATTGACTTTTAAATTATTATTTTTTTTATACACTTATGAAATATACGAAATGAAACTTTGCTATTTTTAAGTTTGATTTTTCTTATATAGTCGGAATATCCATCTGTACTTTTTAAAATTTTGTACGTAATAAAAATACCTGTATAATCTTTATATTTCTTCTAAATAATTAAAACGAAATGTACGAATATTTTTTTCAATAATTCAGTAAATAATCTAGTATAATTCATTCTAAAGATAATAAAATACGTTAAGACACTGAATCATAAATGTTATTTTCACGTGAAGTAGTTTAGTTATTGAAATCAAATTTAACAATACTGAAATCGTAAATATTCATCCAGTGTATATACAAAATTTATTATAATTGGAAATATTTAATATCTCGTTACAAATTAAAATTTTTTATAATTATATTTAATTCTATATTTAACATAATTAGAAATCAATTTATAATAGTCTTTATATAAATTTTAGTTTTGTTATAAAAATCAACTATATATAGGTAATCAACAAAATAAAAGTTATTAATAATCATTAAATGTAAGATTCAATTTTTCATCTTTAATTTCTAAATAAAAACAAATTATCTCAGTTATCTTTTTATTGTTCTTTTATGCTACATATCACAAATATAAATATCAAGAATATGTATATATAAATTTCAAAAATTAAGTTATTGAATTTGTATATATAAATATATAATACTGTAGATTATACAATAAAAGTCTGGATTGAATATATAAATTAAATGAATCAAATTTTTAGTAACAATATTAAGATGTATTCAAAATGCGACTACATTTTTGTAAATTTCGTTTCCATAAACATTATTTTATTAGAATACAAAGAAACATACGTTTAAAGATTTTTAATATGCAGTATTACCATAATAAATTCAATTTACTTTAAAAATTTTATGTAGCTTAAGAATCGTAGAAATATTCAAATTGTGGGGTTAATGCACTAATTTTTTTTATAGATGTTTATTATTTGCATCATTTATTTTTAAATAGTGGGATATTATAAAAACACAGGTCATGCAAAAATGCTTCGACCTTGACGTCACGATGAATTTGATTGAAGTTCAATTTTGGAGGTCGTCAGAAATACAACTGTGCTCTCTTATTCCGTATGCGACAATACATTATTTGTATGCGTTCAATGTGACTCGATGAATGTTTATTTTTAAAGGTGTTTTTTGTATATCAGTTCTAGTTTTTCAATTAAAAATTTATTATATATTTATAATTATTATTAAATATCAAGTATATTATATAATACATTAATATACACATTGTTAAATTGTGCTAAATAAAAAAGTTTGAATTTAAATGTAGTTATTTTCAATAAAAATATAACTTCAAAATAATATCAAAGCACATTCTTTTCGAATTGCAAAACTTTAAAGTTAAAATTCTATTTCACTTTTGTACATATTAATATTTTTTATTATTTTTTTTATTTATATATATTCAATGAAATATAAAATGAAATCAAAAGTTTCAATAAAAGTTTAGTTTAACTTTCCATTTTTAATGATAGATAACGTAATCTTTTTGATGTTTCAATTATTAGAAGTAATTAAAAGTTCAGTAACCAGGAAATAATTTAAGATATCTTGTAAAATTACACAAGTAAGTAATTGGATAAAATTATTTGAATATTTCTAATTTTAATTGCGGTAACACACCTTTGTCATCAACTAAGATTGGGTGCCTTACATCAGTAATCTACATTTTAAGTGCATTACTAAATTGATTTCGATTGGAGATTCTTATGCATAACAGAGTATATCTTTTTTCAAGTGTTTAAAGTGGTGTACTGAGAATTGGAAATTGTCGGAAATGCAATGAAGGCCCTTTAGTATATAAGATTTCTGAGGATAAAATATTATGTATACATTGATTTTTGTACAAGCTGAAGAATATATTCTTTTTAGAAAATAATTATTCAGGGGCTGTGAATAGGGTTATATATTAATATGCAAACGCTTTTCTATATATACAATATTAATATTTTAATACGATATTTTATTTTACACTACAAGTCTTTTTTTAATATTAGTTAAAATTTTATCTTTTACGATAAATATATGGCAACTATGTTATTACACAAGCTTCTTATCTCAAGGTTTATAAAGAGGCATACACTTCCATTCGGATATAAAATTTTAATATTTTATTCGGTTAATATAAAAAGCTACTTTGTTATTCTACTTCAATAGTTTTTCATAGAATAACAGTTAATTATAAAAGAACATATATTTTTTAAAAAATTAAATATCATTATAAATACTGAAACTGTGTAACAAGATATTTTAATTTATAATCGAGATAATCAATCATTTTTCATCGTTTCGCATCGCTAACTATTCATTAAAATTTAACTGAATCTACGAGAAAACATTTTATTAGTCTTCATTTATGTGCTTATACAAAATTAGAAAAAAACTAATAAAATTTTAAACATCTATATAAATTGTAATTGATAAAAAAAAGAAAAAAGACATACCTTTTGCAATTAAAAATCAAATAAGGATAAACATAAATATTCGCCACATCAAATAATTGAATCAAATTAATACATAGATATCAGTATATACCAATATCTATTCTGCCTTATCATAACAGACTCGTTCTACTGAAAATTCAGAGAGCCATCAGAAAATCGAAATTGGTTGACTATGGCAGTAGCATCCATAATTCAACATACGCACGAAGTACAGCAACATCGTGGAAGCAGAAGCTACGGAGTTCGACCATAGTAGAAAATAATTTTTAATTTTTCCATATTCTCAAACTCAAACTTTTATATTTGATAAAAAGTTTTTTACTGAGCGACCATCGTGGAAAAATATTATTTATTTTAAAAAATAGTGTATTTTTTATAATTTCATTAATAATTAAATTTCTATTCCATCGCTTTTCAAAATCTTTAAAAAAACATGAAGCTATGAAACGAATGTAAATGTTTTATGTTACCGATAGTCTCGATTTTCCAAAGACTATTTACGTGTTACGAACAGATTTATGAGTATTAATTTTAAATAAAAACAGCTATAAGTTTTTAAATTTTTTTATGAATAATGCATAGTCTTAATAATTATTTTAACAAAAACTAACTTTTTTAATATAATTTGTGAATTAAAAAACCTAATAACGGAAACTTTATCTTACTCGAGTAATCGCTTCATAGATGAAATCCAATATTTTAAGAACTTTTCATCTTTATAATTTGAAAACTTTTATAGCTGTTATATATATATTTCTAGATAAAATCTTTTTTGAGTTTAATTTATTGCGTGCATTACATTATAAAAAATACATTTTACTTTTTTTTGAAAATTAAATATAATTTTCATTATTATTTATAGTACGGTTAAATTTTTTTATTGCATTTTCTGATAAGCATAGTTTAATATATCTTGTATATACTTAAATAAATACTCAATTTATATTACAGATATATAGATATAAACACACATTAAACTTAAATGAGAAAGGCTTTCTTTGCACTTACCTGTCTTAATTAGGAGTACAGTAATTCCAGTTTAAAATTATTTACTGGTACAGTAACTCTTACAATAACATTTTTAATTCGACAAAGTAAAACATTTAATGAAATTATTAAACATAAACGGATAGAGTAATTTTTTAGATTAAGTTTAATAACGTGCAATTTAAGAATATATCTATTGTATACTAAGTTACTAAACTATTAATTCTAGCGTAATATAAAAAATTCCCATTTATACCGTATATATTAAATGGAAATTAAAAGCTTTGATTGGTTCAACGGATAAAAAATCAATTAATCTTAGACGTAAAATAAATAATACCAATATTTGTATTTAAATATATATTTGCAATACGTTCAAATCAAATTTAAAATCTAACAAGTGGGTGAGATATCAGTTTTAATCTCACGATCAACTCGCTCGAAGTCAATCTCCGATCTCACAGAAATCTCTCGTTTCGGTCGGAGCGAACCTAATTCGAAGAAGAAAAATATAATATATAGGTTGTAAAATAAAAAGGAACGAGTTGGTAAATTGATTAACGGAAAAGTAAATCGAGTAAATACCAGAAAAGGAAATAAGTTAAAGTACGTTACAATGAAGAGGTGAGAAAAGGTTCCATGAAACGCGAAAGGAGTCGTTGAAGGCGTTAAGAAAATAAGTTTCCACCCGTCGGCATGAATCTAGATAATGCATATTTCGTCGTACGAGAAAAGCGCGCGCACACTAAATTCGTATCGGCACATCCCGGTGAGACCGTTTACCGGCAACTATACGATCAAGGTCCGACGTCGCTTCCGCGTCCGTTGAGAAGTCCGCCGCGCGATCAAAGGATTAGACGGACGAACGTACGCGCAATCACGCACACGAACGCGCCAGAAAGAGAGGGAAGGTCCATCGAAGCGCAGAGCTGCGGCGTACGCGAGGCGAGCGCTAAAAGGGAGTAGGGGGAAGAGCGACTCCACCTCTCTGAGGAGAGAGAGCGAGAGGGAACGAGTGATTAACGAGTATGCGCCGCTTACGATCGCGGTCCGAGCTGCCGGTCCCTTTAGTCGCGACTCGACGGCAAAAGACCGCGCGCGCAAAATACGACGAAGCGCCGCGTCTCTCTCTTGCGAAGCTGCGCCCGCCTCGAATTTTCAAATTGCGCGCGCGGCCGAACTTTAGCAACTTTTTTAACCTGCGCAGGCGCACATACACGGTCATTCGAGAAAAGGGCGGTCCTTCGAATTTCCCGCAACTCCTGGCGTGCACTCGTCGGTTCATTCGCAGGTACGGGTGTGAAGGAAACTTGCGTTTCTTGTGCGAGCGCAATTTTCGCTTTTCGCGCTTTTCCCGATTTTCCCGCTTTTCCCGCTTTTCCCGCTTTACCCGCTTTTCCCGCTTTTCCTGGATCTTATAGCCACACAAGCTTTACTCGCGATCCCGAGTGTCTCTAGACCTGTCACTCCTTCGATTGCCCTTACGATACGATGGAAAAGACAGATTCTTCCCAGCTGCATTTAAATTTTCCTTTTTTTAATGCAGAGTGTCGTCAGTTACGGGGTGCACGAATTTATAACTTCAAATTTAATTTTTATGAGATGGAAATATCGTTCGATGCATTATACAATACAGTTTTATAAAAACATGCGCTTGCAAATTAATTGAATTGTACTAAACAGCCTATAATTATCGTAACGTTATTCTTTCGAGTCTTGTAAATGTTTTTTTAAATTGGATCGACAATTTCGTACACATTATCAAAAAAAGATTCTTTTTTTTCTTCCTTACTTTATTTCTGTTTTCTAAAATGTATTATGTTTTGCCTGTATAAAACCAAATAGATTCATTTCTATTTTCTTAGAAATTTTTTAAATAATTTATACTAAATTCATACTAAATTTATTTTAATATTTTTAATCGAAAAAAGTTGATAATATAATAAAAAGTTTTTGTACAAGTTCTTCGTAAAGGTAATTATTCTTTTCTAAAAAATTCTTCTAGTTTACTTTATCAATTTATTCGAATTCTTCGACCTAGCTATCGTTTAAAATTTGACTAATATCGTAAAAAATAATCAGTACATTAGAATTATTTTAAAAGATTTTAATTTTGTCGTGAAAATGCTCGGTTTAAATAAAAGTTAACTAATCATTATTTAAGTAGTAAAGAATATTTTCTCAACAAAAAATAATATAAAGTAGGTCGTTAAAAGCATATAATATTTTAGGGCAGGCTTTATTATATTTATCAATAACTTGTAAAATACTAATAATTATCTATTAAGAAGTAAGATATAGCTATACATAAATTTTATTTATTAATGTGATAAAGATAAGCTACTGTCGCATTGATAATTGAATGATCTTCCAACTTTCAAAAACGAGGTCAAAGTTTTTCGTCATTCTAGTAAATATTTTAACAGATTAATTAAATTAAGTTAACATGTTATGCGAAAATTTTAAAAATTATTACAAAAACTTAAATATATAAAAGAAACTTTTTCGTTCTTTGATTTATTTCATAAATTTAAACGTTTATTTCATTAAATTACATCTAATGATAAATGAAGACTCGCAAAAAATTTGAATTAAACTTATAAAAAAAGTTACAAGAGTTCTTGAATGAAATTTCCGTTGCCGTACGATTCATTCGAAAATTTCTGCGTTCATACATCACGCTCATTTTTCCTTTACAGCACAACCAGGCGGCAAGTGACAGCGAGTGAAAAAGAACGCGAACGAGAAAAAAGGGGTGCAAGTTGAAAGTAACGCGGCTCGAATATTCGAATTTCGCGCGCTGCTTTTTGTCATTTGAAGTGACGCGAATACAAAAGTGTTTGTCGTTCTTTCTTTTTTTATATCAAACAACGAAAAAATCCTAAGACCCAAAAAGTCGCCGAAGAGAATATCCAAGGTTAAAAAAGATATTATCAAACGAGCTTAACTTTAGGAAAAAAGAAAAAAGGTGAGTGGGATATTCTTTAATGCAATATCATTATAAATTGTATATAATTCATAAATGCCTTCGAACTTTCCTATTTTTACCATGTTTTAACTTCTAGAGTGAAAATGATCCACGACAGTAGATAAACAAATCTTCGTATGTGTATCATGAGTAAGCAATTGTATCTGTGTGAGTGAAATTGAAATAACGAATGTATATAAGTATACGAGAATGTATTAATCGACGATAGAGAATGAATTCATAATGTGGCATATTTTTCAATCATTACAATTCCTTTATTGATTAATATACTTTGTCTACTCGTTATAAGTATGAGTATTATTAAGTCAAGCAACTATTGTATTAATTTTTAACTACGCGCAAATATGATTATGGGAGACAGATATTTAAAATAGGCCATTTCTCTAGATACCACTGAATTATATTAAAATTTACGTGAAAGTAATAAGATTATAAATCGCTGATAATTTAATATAAAGTGGTAGTTTTTACTAGTAAATGCGAAATCATGAGCTATCGAAATATTTACTGGATACAAAAAATAGTATAAATAAAAAAATATTATACACTTGAACGAAAAACAAAAATTATTCTTTGAAATTAAAATCTGATACGGATATTTTCTTCAAATTCAAAATAAGTCGGTCTTTGTCTATTTCTCTATTATCGTCTAGTTTTTTTTGCGTTGAAAAAGTTGAAAGTAATCGTGGAACGAGAACTCCGAAAAATCGCTATGCATAATCCAACACGTAGAATTGATAATGAAGCATTAATTAGACTTTGCGTTCTATGTACGGGTATCTTGTTCGACTTTTTGCAAGCGGTGGTAAAATTTTCGTCGAGGTACTTATTAAAAGAAAATTATTTTTGCAGCTGGTTCTGACGAATCGATGCTGAATATGCAAAATGATGACGTAGTCAATTCAGGTACGTTTGCGGATGTAAACTCTGAATCGCGACGAAATAATATCCTATTTTTTAAATTTATTTTCTTCTTCGCGTGGGTGTTTATATTTTTAGTGTGACCTATAATAGGGTAGACTGAAAAAGGTCGACAAAACTTTAGATCGTTGACCTCGAGAGATCACGAAAATAACGTCAACTGTCGCATCAAGGATACGGTAGTAGACAATAACACTTATTAAATTTAATGAAAAATATTAAAAATAGATCGTGCATTTATGAAAGAATTAATTCCTGCTCCTAATAATAAAATTACCGTACAAATACATGACCGTAATTTTAATATTAATACTAATTTAAATACTAATTAATCTATATAAATTTTCATTCACAATTTTTTTTAATAATTACGTTAAGATAATTATACATCCTAATTCTATTTTCTAATAATATTTAATCGAGCTTAACGAAGTTTCTTATTACAATTTGTTAAAGCTTATATTATTAATATACGACTAGTATATAGCACTTTTTGAAACATAATAAATTTCTATAGATAATATTTTTCTATTAAAAAAGTTTTTTTTTAAATTTCTTCTCAATATTTTCAATAAAAATTATAGATTGTTTAAATTATATTTATATTTTATTTAATTAAACTAAACAATTTAATAAATTTGCGTATACTATTTTCGATTTTTTAGTGAAATTATCTTTATTTTTTTTAACAATTTCAAAAGAAATTTAAAAATATTTCTTTATTTATTAAATAAATTTTATATTAATAAGATTTTTGTAATGTTTATTTATAATATTACATACCTGAAATAGATAAAAAAATGTATTTAAATTATAATTGTATTTTTAAATCGTTTTCACTAATGTAATATTCATTGTAAAATTTTTAATTTGTACCTATTTAGTTTTTTTTAATCCATCCAATTTTATAACAAAAACTTCAATCATTAAAGTATTAATTTACAGAATTAATAAAATTCTACAATAGGTATAGATTCGAATTATAAACAACATTAAAATATAAAGTAAGATGATTTCTAATTATTAGATAGTTAATTACTTGTTTAAATGTAGTATATAAAGTATACTTTTTAGTAATGTAATATTATATTCACATTGAGTAAAACTTTGCAATATAGACATTTTTTTAAAATTTCAATATTTTTCAATTAGTAAAATCAGATTGAATTTATATTCGCAACTGATAAATTCGCGTAACTTTTTTGATAAGAAATATCAATACATTCTTTTATTATCAAAAAGACAAAAAATTTATGAAAATTTTAAATACAAAGATTAACGAATCTAATTAAAATATTTCACAATTTTTTTGTCTTACGACTTTCACTAACTTTTAAAAAAGTATTAATGTTTCTATTTTTAACTATAAGTTTTTGTTTTATAAAAAAAAAATGTTTGTTAACTTGGAAATTTAATAAATTGTAAACCAAATAAAAATTTTCAAGTTTTAAAAATTTAAATATAGTTGTTTCATAATATTCCATCAGAAATAAGACGGGAAAACAAAATTTGTAATATAATTTTAAATCAATTATTATTTTATTCTTGAAAAATGTTTAGCAATTAAATAAATTTTTGAAATTATTTTATTCAAAAATTTTAGTTATCCACTTTTAATATACATATTACGAATCTATATTGCAGAAACATTTAACGAATATAATATTCATAAATATTATTGTCAGCATGGTCATATTCCATGAATATTATTTTGTTAATGTTTTATACATAATTGCAACAATGGTCGAATAAACATATTTTCTATGCAAGCCTACGTATAAACATTTATAAATAATTCATTCAACGAGCTTAGAAATAATTCGATCATTACATCCGATTCATATTTCGACGAGTCTTTGATAAAGTATTACAACCCATCGAGAAAAAATTTTCGTTAAAGTAACTAATTTTTAATTACATTGTAAGAGTATCGTATCAGAATTTATCGTAATTCAGTAAAGCATTACGCGAAACTTTACATTTTTTGACACAAATCTATGATTCTATATATATATATTTTTAAGATAATTACGAAGTAAAATAACATCATAATCGCAGTTCCATTTCATCTAATTGTTTTAAAAATAATTATAAACAATAATTATACTCTTCATTTTTCAACGAATATCAAATTTAATTTAAAAAAGCGCGTATTTTAGTGCAATCAAGCTTATTAAATTCAATTGCACGATAAGCCTAAGTTACGAGCGAGATTGATATAAATTTTAATAAACTAGTGATGCGTTATACAACAAGGAACGTTTGGTATAAATATCGATATATTTTGATAACTTTTTCTCTAATCGAGAAAGATATTAGAATTAATTACAATGTTATAAATTTAATGTCACTAATAACATTGATACGATTCATCTATACCTTTAATCAACGTTCTCAAATTAAAAACCAAATTAAGCGACAAATAAAACGAATAAATAAATATCGATGTTAAATAATTTTTTTAATAAACGTTACAAATAATTTAATATCGCTAATAACTGTGATTAAGAAAATATTACGTTCGAAATTTGTAGTAAAAACTTCGAGCACGCGAATGCGTTGCTTAAAAAATTTAAACATAACAAACGTAGCCAAAAGTAGACACTGTACTTACCAAACTGGGACACTCGGTTAAAGGTCTATTACTTAACGAAAATACAACCTACGAAGCGGCGAGATTCTTCTCGGTACCAGTGGCTCTACGGCCACTCGCCTTATCAACTCGCCACGGACGAACGCTCGAGTTCCCAGAAAGACTGATAAGGAATACAGAGAGGGAGAGAGAGAGAGAGAGACACGAAGATAACCAGAGAAGTTGATCGAAAGTACGGCGATAGGAAGCAGGCACGTCGGAAAATTTATGCCGCAATCCCGGGGCGGCGATCGCGCGCTTGGCATTTGAAGCGACGACGAGCGTCGGATGCGTCGCGCCCTCGTACTTCGATACGCGCTGGGAATAATCTCTCTCTGCTCCTCTCTCTGCTCCTCTCTCTGCTCCTCTCTCTGCTCCTCTCTCTACTCCTCTCCCTCTCGCAGCCTCTCTTACGATGCGCTTTCCGCTTTTCTTCGCAACGGGATTCAGCTCGTAAAGGAGGTACTCGTTCTCTCGTTTTAGCAAAAATTATCCGCTTATGGTAACTTTTAATCGTATAGTTTCTATTGACATATGTCATTATTGTGTTAGAATGATCGATTTATTTTGCATCTAAAATTTATTCCAGACTCCCCAAGCAAGTGCTTTTAGGTCTCGTAACTACATATATTTTCAAATTCAAAACACTATAAAGAAGTAAATATGTGCTATAGTTTTTAGAAATTTTTTGTTCTAGATAAATATTTTATCTACGTATATTTTGTTTCTTTCTTTTGTTTCGTAATCTATTAAAATGTATTTTACATTAGATAACAGATTAAACTTCGTGCATAGATAAATCTGCATATAAAACTTCAAATATTCTATACGTTGAATATCTCGAATAATACTTTGTAAGATATATTGGGATATATATACGTGACAGAATATAACTTAATGAGAAAATTTAATAGATAGTTGTAGATTTATGACAACTATTATTCTTAATCAAGACAACTCTAATCGAAGCTCAAAAAGTTACTCTTTTCAAATGAAAAATATCACCAAGATTGGTATAAAAATTCTCATTAATCAATAACAAAACGTTAGAAAAGCAAAAAAATTAATTCCTTTTGAAAACTGTATACGCATCGTTCGTTCGATGCCTTTTCACTCGAAATATATTACTCCGTCGATGCTTTCGCAAAGTTTGACACCC
This sequence comes from Dolichoris vasculosae, assembly GCA_018907195.1. Classification (NCBI taxonomy): domain Eukaryota; kingdom Metazoa; phylum Arthropoda; class Insecta; order Hymenoptera; family Agaonidae; genus Dolichoris; species Dolichoris vasculosae. The sequence continues at coordinate 7,256,038 of JACCHY010000003.1, forward strand.
AAGCTTGCCGCTAGTTGGAATCGAAGTCGATAGTTTGTTAACTTTGTCACATTTATTTCATGATACCACATTCGTTAAATATGACAATTTGAAATCGATGATCACTTTATATTTGTGTGATAAAACAATACTAAATATGGATATTGAATACGAACATTATAAAAAATTTATTACTTTAATATTTGAATATTAGTATTGTATATTTTTTAAGAAACATTATTAATTTTTTTCCATTTTTTTTCTGAATATCAAGTGCAATTCCGAGATTTCTATAAATTGCTTTATTTCATTATTTTCTTACAACCTGGAGAAAATAATTTCATTTTGAGATTATATAACTTATCATTAACTGTGTATTTTAAAACATATTCAATATTTTGAAATTTATAAACATTTATTCATTTTAATATGAAATATAGAAAATTATTAATATCGTAATATTGACATTATATTGTAAACATTATTATAAATATTTTTTATACATCAAGATTTTTAATATTGTATAAATGGTAAATAAAATAATAAAATTCATCTTTCTACGCAATTATTTTAAGGCGTATAATAATATTAAAATCTTTTACCTATACGTATTTTTAAATTTAAGCTAAAATTTGGTAAAGTAAAATTTAATATAAAATTTTTGCTTTTATTATACGTAATATAATACAATACTAAATTGAATTTCCATGTTATATTATAATAATCAACTAATTTAATGACAATATAATCATTTAACTGGTTGACATAATATATCGATAATTTGATAACTTCCAAGACGATAATTGTAAATTAATAATATTCAAACGTAATAATTAAATCGAATTTCGTATTCTATGAAATGAAATAAAAAAAATATCATAAAAAATTGTTAATATCGAAAACATAATATTTTTATAGTTCTATTTTAAACTAATAAAAAGTGTCAAGTAATAAAATCACACAATATTGTTCACAAATCATGTATCCATCGGTTAAGTTATATTCGCATTAAAAGTAAATAATAACTACTACCGACACATGTTTTAAGGATAACAAGTTTTGATAAATCAGTATTATTTGGACGATATGCAAAATCATTTCAACCACATCCGATGCTAGAACGGAAATAAATTAATTTTTATAATGATACAATGAGTATATATTTACTAAATATTCATGATAGTATAATAAAATAATTTATTAAAATAAATTTCGTAAAAAATATTTTATTATTATTTAATCCAATAATATCACATAATATATTAGACATATAGAGGTTTAATTTATTATCATATAATAAATTAAAAAATGATTAAATTTTAATCAATAATATACAGATTCGCTGTAAATTAAGTTCGTTTATACAAAACTATTAAATAAACTTTGCTTCGCATATATTTTTAAATTTTCTATAAAATTCTGTACATTTTAGGAAAAAGATGTGTGGAATATATTTTATATCGAGACATTCAGTAAATAGTAATAAAATTATACGTTAAGTACTTTTTTTATTTCAATTGTAAAATTATTATATATTCGATTATAAAATATTTTAGAGTACGTATTATATATTATAAACCCTATTTTATTATTAAAAATGCACAAGCAATATTAAAACTATCAATTATTAATATGACAATGTCTTATAAACAAATTTTACCTTTTATTTGTGATTTACATTATTTTATATATTTCACGTAAGCATTATATATTAGATTTTCATAAATAAATTTAAATATTCACTACAATTTCTTTAATAAAAGAATTATAATAGAAAAATCAAATGAGAATACGAAAGCTACTATAAATGATCAATTCTTGTCATAAAAAATTAATTTTTAATCATAAATAATAAAAATTTAGTATAAAATATTGGATAAAATAACATAGTTTTCAAGTACTAATAATCTTGATTATAAGAGCTTTTTAAAAGTATGAGAATCCTTTTAATATTATCTAATTGTTACGATATATTGAATTATACGTCATGGTATTGTAACATTATTACATTACTCTTAGGAAATTGAAAATTATTTTCAATATAATATAATATTTAATAATTAAAATTTTTTAACTCTGAAAATAAAATACTTATATAAGATTCAATTGTCGATAATTTTATTAAAAATATTCACCGAAGAGAGAACTAAGTTAATATAGAACCTTAAAAAACTGATTGCTTAAATTAAGAAGTTATTGTACTACTAGATTGAAGTTCATTAAAGCAAAAAAGTGTATTTCAAAATATCACCAAAAATTATTGAAATGATTTAATTTTGGTTATGAGTCTAATGTAAATATATAAATAGCATTAAAAATTCTTGCTTATCGTATTTTTTTTATATGCAAAATTCAGGATACGTTAAAAAATTTTTCACAATTTAGATAAAAGTAATATTCCTATAAAATAATCATAAAACGAAAAGGTCTATAAATGACTCAAAAATTGATGATGTAAATCGATCGAATGCATGTAACTACAACTTTTAATAATAGTGTTATTTTTATATATGCAATATATAAATTAAAATGGTTGTAAAACATAAAATAGATAATACCGGTAATTTTTTATACGAAACGTAACATGTGATAATTACTCGTTAAATTGTAAAAAAAATAATGACGATCATGGTCATGATAAATTCAATGCAATTAATATTATAATTAATATAATCACGTATGCATAACAATTTTTCAATAAAAATTCGTAATTTTTAATCGATATAAAAAAACATTAAGATTTTTTTTTGTAAAGTAACATTTATGAAGTAAGCGATTAAAAATACAAACGTATAAATAAATCTCAATGTGACACGTAATTAATTCCAACAGCTATTAATTAAAACATTACAATACGCATTTTGATTCTCAACATAAAAGAAATACTATTACTTGCTAAAATAGAAGAACTAAAATATATTTCCAATGCCTCTTTATCTCCGTATACTCGATAAATAAATAGTAATTAATAATAAACAGAAGACAACGAAAGAGATATTCCTTCTATATTAAATACTCATATTTGAATAATAAGTTACATCAACGAGAGGCGATAATAATAATAGGAAGGAAAAAAGGAAACAAACTACGAATTCGTTGGGTTGCCAGAGAAATGGAGGCATTCGTTTTACTCTTACGCTCTTACGTCTGGCACTGACTCGTGAGCTGTCTGGCAAAAAACAAAAAAAAATACGACACCAACGCGCGAGTATCGCGGATAGTAAAGCCTCGAGAGGGAATCTCGCGCGAGCACTGAACTTGAAATCGGAATTGCGCGCTCTCTTGATTTTCTATTAATAATTGGCGGATGGTATGAAAAAGCGAGAGAGTGGGAGAGAAAAGCGGAGATTTCGCTTTCGATCGCGTGCAGGAGGAAAGCAGACGGTAAAAACGCTCGAGATGCTCGACTGTTTATACGATAGGACGCATTTGTTTAATACTTGCCTTCTTTTTTTATAATGCATTGATATAGCTGAAGATACGGTAATGCATTCGATACGCGCACTATGCGAAAAATTAATTAACACTCCTCGTCTAACACTACCATATTCTTGTGCTATTTTTTTCATTCCTTTCAGAAGTAATATAAATTTCAATAGCGTATCAACTAATTTAATAATAAATGTAAAAAAGTGTAATTATATATTTTTTATATTGTTTAGAAAAAAACATAAATGATTAGAATGTAGAAAATTTTGTTCTTATGATGAATATTTCTTTTTTTTTGTTAAAATGCTAATGTTTCACCATTCAATTCTTTCTAAGTAAATATGCGTTATTATTCTTATTATTATTAAAAATCTACGGAATAAACGATAAAAAAGGTTCTTTAAAGCCGTTATATAAACATATTGAAAGAACTGATTTACGAAAAAACAAAAATCGTAACATTCGAGATATTCAGATATCTCGAATCTTTAAAGAAATAACAAAAATGATTATAACTCCACCGAAAAGCTTCAATAGTTCTATTTTAAACTTAAATATAGACAAGGTTAAAAAAGTACGAGAGCATTACGTGCGCACTTGAAACAGCTTAAAAAACATTGATATCTGACTGACTCTTGAATTAAGCACACTCGATGTAAGAAAAAGGGTCAAAAGATCACGTATTGCAATCGAATCGCAAAAGATATATTACTTTATTTAAAAACTAATCCAAATATACAGATATCATAGAATTACTCCGTTTAGGTAATTTCGATAACCTATATATACAAATTATACTGTCATGCGGAAAGCGAAAGGTAAAAATGCGGAAGAACGAAGCACTACGAGACTCATTCTCGAGGCATCATTATACTATAAAGAATCCTGTATCAAACGTAGAAAGCAAGCTTAAAATGAATGGCGTCGTTGTGCTGGTGCTTTAACGGGCGAAACTCGTGAGCCATCGCCTCGACAAAGCCCACGACCAAACTACCATCCTGTTTTATCGAGCGTACGACGGACTCGCGCGGAGAAGTAGGAAAGCAAAAAAAAACGCAATTGCCAGGACAATCCTCGACTCCGTGGACTTTTGGTCTCTGGTGTCTCGCGCAACAAAAGCGGGTCACCAAGGCAATGATGGACACCATCGACGAGATACGACGCGTCTCGCACTGTTGAACCTCGACGAGGGGAAAATTATGGCGACACGAGATCTTTCTCCGTCGCTTCCGTTGAAGCAACTTGTTCAAAGGACGATGTCGTGGCGATACTTCACCGAGTTCGCTTCATTGTTCCCTAGCGGCACGTGCTCTTTTCCATTTTCTCTATACCATGAGCTTCGATTTATATAGCGTACTTTAAAGTGCCGCCTACGGATGTTTTCTCATCGATTATCGACCACTGCTTCATGGTATTCTCTCAAGACAAAGTAAGAAAAAGATTCCTTAATCCTAATAACTCGTTCTCTTCTATCTATGATAGTCCTTCTATCCGTTCGTCATCGAATATTTAGTGAATTTTTTCAATGCTTTCGCTCTTCTTGTATCGATATCAAGATTCTGTTTCAATCTCATCGTTTCAATAAATCGATTATTGATAAATAAAAAATCTTGTGGTTCGGATGTAGTAAATGGGCTTCTTCACTCAAGGCATTATTACGCGAAAGAAAACTTTTCAATATTTTATTTCCTCAATTCACTTAAATTTATAAAGTTATAAATAATAATATTAGCTACTAAGGTTTGGACATATCTGCTTTTTGACGCATTTACAACTTCTAGAATAACTTTAAATATGGTTGAATTACTGAATTTTATTTATACTTCAATTTACATTTGTATTTATTATACTAATTTATATTCTTACTAAATACTGAATAATGTTTTACTTACTTTTTTAATTTCAAACTTAATATCTTAATAATTAATTACGATATCTTAATAGTTAAAGTACTTTTTTTCATGCTTTTTTTCTCTACTATATAATAAAATTGACATGAATTTTTCATCATCGTTCTGTTACTATAATATAATACTTTCAATACAATATTTCCATATTATCATTTCATTTAAGTAGCGAGTGGTTAAGAATATCTGATTATATATTACAGTCTCTATTTTCATAAACATGCTAATATAATAAATCAAGAAATTTACTTATATTTTATATTCTATCTAACAACGTTAAAAATTTAACGATATTTTTAAATTTAACGAAAGATCTTATGATCGATTATTGTAAATTTAAATTCTTTATTGATAACGATATTTTTCTAAACTAATAATAATAACAATGAATAATAAATAATGCACATAATTTAAGCACTAGATTCTATATTATAAATTTCAATCTTTATAAAAATGCTGATGCTAATTTTCTTTATATCAACCAAATCATAACAGATTTAAACTACCAAATAATATGTTATCTTCATGTGTTACATAAACATATGAGCTAAATTAAAAATACATTCGATTAATACAAAAAGCTTAAAACGAATACTAAAAAAATTTTTACAAAATTTTCTTTGCAATTCTGAGCAAACTCAAGTGTTTCGAGCGAAAGTATTATACCAAAAAATTGTATAAACTTTTATTGAAAATTTAAAACAAAATAAACAACTTTGGATAGTTTCAAATAATTTAGTTTTCTACTTCTTATTCATGCTTCGAATAATATTCATTGCATGTTTGGCGGAAACTATTTCAAAGCTAAAAAACAATGTATACCATATAAAATAATTTAAAAATTAGATAAATCCATAGTTTTATATGGAGCTAGTTAATAGAGTTACTCACGTGTAAAGGGTAATTTAATATTTCTGATAACTTAATCGTTTTTATCTGACAATTTCTCCCAATTCGAAGCGGTCACGTATTTTCTTTGTTATTGTATCTTTTTCACTAATTTAACTTTTTTTCAACAAATGTTGTAAATTAAATAAAAATACAATTATTATATATTAACCAATTTTTTTATGTTGAAATAAAATTATTTTGCATCCGTAACTTGTTCCATAAAAACAAAAAGAACTTCATTGAGTTACATGCAATTTAATCATGAAATAATTAATCGATTTTTATAATAAATTTCATTTCTTTATATTTATTTGAAATATTTTTTTAAATATTTTGTATTGAAAATACATTTGTATCTTTTACACATTGTTCAACCTGTCAAAAAAATTATAAATATGAATTACCTCCAGTAACAATCGAGTTGTATCATATTTTTTTTAATGCAAATTTTGATTAAAATAAATTTGAAACCTATCTTTTGTATATAATCTGATACGATAATACTATTTGTAAAACATATTTCTTTAAACTTAAAAATCATCCGGAAAAAAGGACTTGATTACAATCAAATATTTATTAGCATGATACTTGCAAACTTTAAAAAGCTTCGATAACTTAATTTAAGAACAATAAAGAATATTATTGACAAAATCTTATAATTGTATAAAAAATAAAGATATATTATATCGTTCTATAACCATATCTCAAACTAAAATTTTTATTTATGCTTGTACATGTAACTTTAGAAAAGCAATTTACGTCACTGAAGAGTAAATTAACGTATGCCTCTTCGAAACTTTGATAAGTATTTCTGACATAGCCAGTAAATTGAACATATTTCGATCGTTAAAACGAGCTAAGTAAAAAATAATTTATGGAAGTAATTTATTTCTAATTTAAAAATTTAACTTTTATCCTATCAATACCACATATATTTGTAAAATTTTTACACATCTACATAAACGAATTAATGAGTAATTTTAACTTAATTTTAAAAATAATAAAAGAACTACAGAAAGTATACACAATAGGAAGTATTATTCTTTCCGTTATATTATATTATTTTAATAAGTACTTAAGAATTTATAGATGAAAGAGAATAGTAAATCATGTACGAGAATCTTTGGTAGTAGATGAGTACAAAATCAAGCTTTTACGTGAACTCGGTGATTGTTTCATTGCAACTAACTTCTGAGTAATAATATTATTATATTAAATAAAGTTCCGAAGTCTAATAAAATGAAGAATTATATAAGTACTAGTACAGTGCAATCAAATTTTGCTTATAGTTTCAAAAGACTTTTAGTTTTATTTCAGGAAAAACATATTTTTGTTGTTATTAAAACGAAAGAATTCACTTGTTTGGAAAAAAGCAAAAGATTATAATAACTTTATCGTATTCAATTTCTCCATTCTATCTCTTCTATTCTCGTTACTTATAAATAAAGAAAATATATTTTTATAAAATCGAAAAGTATATAACAAGTGCAAAGATATATAGCAAAATTTAAGCTACGTACTACATTCGAGTGACATTCAAAGCTTCTATAAAATAAAAATAAAGAATTTCATTTAAAATTATCTCTAAGATGCAAATTAGTATACAACGAAACATCATCGTTATATCGATATCTAATAGTACAGAAAGCATATGTAATCACTTAAAAGTGTCATCCTCAAAAATGAAATCACAAACAAAAACGCACATTTAAAAATTTTCCTTTGAATCGCCTCTACACGATATATCTTCTAAAATTCAAATAACACTTTTAGATTTGATCTTTCGTTCGGCATACTTAAATTCGCATCAGTTCCAAGCCTCGGACTCCGGATTAACAAAGTAATATAAAATAAGCTTTAGCATAACAATACAAAAGAATAAAGAAGAAAACAAATTGATTCGTAACGTCAACAAAAGCCTCGAACGCATTTTACGTGGAAAAGCTCTACGATCCCGACGCGCGACTTTCGTACGACTGCTACCATGAAATACGGCTCGTTTACGAAAAAATAAAAAAAAATAGAAAAAGTAACAAAAACAGACGAAGTGCACGACAACAAAAAAAAAAGAGCAACAACCAAACGGAAGTGGGTCCGGCTATCAAAAAGAGTGATCGAGCGAATGAAAACCAACATCGCCATCGATCAGTCAACCGATACAAATACAACGGAGACAGCTACGATGTAGCTACGCATTTCCTTTGCAGACGTCGGCTAAACAAGACCTCTTGACCTTCTTTTCCTTTATGTTCTGCCTTCATCACGCACAAGAATGATCGGGAAAATGGCGACGTGCATCTGGCCGATGAACCCGAACGCGTTTTATCGCGTCGCGAGAATTTGTTGACTTGATTCTTTCGTTTTTTACAATTCTTACATTACGATGATATTTGTCTTAAAGAGACATTCATCTCGAGGAATTAATTTTACTTTTTGTGACGATTCCCGAAGACGTATACGAACACATATTTTCCCTGTTATTCCCGATAAATTTGAAGCCTTTCCATTTTTGTGTAATGCAACATTGATAAACAGATTATGATGTATCGCGAATTCTACAAGTAGTTTTTATTTTATATTAAAATGAATTTACGAATCTACAAAATTTTGCCAACAGAAAATATAGAATGAATATAAGATCATATATTCGGTATAATAAAAAGTGATACATGTAAATTTTTCTATTATATTTTATTATATTTAAATTTTACATTATGAAACTATTTATCGATCTCTCCAAACTTTGTAAATAAGAAAATTCTCTTTCAGGCATTCATGAAGTTCTCCAAAGGATCGTATGAATTTTTAAGAATAAATTTTAAAGTAAAATTTTAAAAATATTGCAATAGTACAATAAAAAAGTATATGACATTCAATTTGAATTACTAACAATCGCCGAATCACTTTATAAAAACAACTTTCTTTAAATACAATTGGTCTAAGAAATATATATTTTTTATGAAAATAGTTGATCAGTTTTAAGAATAATGTATCGTCTGAGAATAGGAAACGTAAATTACTACTTAAGTAAAAAACTGTAAATTTTCCGATCGTACGTTCTCCAAACGATACACATTACGGTTTTCATTATTTGTCAATTCGTATTCACTTGAATAGACAAATAAATAGATTCCATGCCAAATTTAAGCAGTTGTTTTAAAATATTTCTATATGAGTTTAAAATTTTATATTGCATTCAATAGATTTGATTAAGATAAATAACAAACGATATACATTTATCTGAGAACTGAAAAATATGTTTTTACAATTAAAATCTAAAATTATTTAAATTTCAATTAATACTTTACGTTTACCACTGAAGCAAAATTTTTCTTTTAAAAAACTAATTTTTTATGTAGCTCGATTTCATGTAAGATATCTAGAATTGAAAAATTGCAACTTGACACTTGCATAGAGCCAAAGCTTTAGAAAAATTCAACATACAAATGAAAACCCATCAAATACAAAAATAATGTAGACGAACTAAAATTGACGGATAACAGATCAAAAAGCAGACTGAAACATTCTCCGCTCTTCTCTATAAATGTTCTGTCTTCGTATATCTATCTCTGATTTCCTCTCGCTCACTCGCTCTTCGTTGGCCTTTTGTTGCCGGCAAGTGGAATTACGTTGCTTGAGTCTCGCTATCGGCGAGTACCGCTCGATTCCTCCCTTCAATCGTCGACCTTTGAAGAACGAAGACGACGACGACGAGGAAGTTCCGCAGTTGCTTTGATCTCGGGAAGTGGGGACGGATCTAGAAATAGAAGAGTGAATGTATGGCTTTATTTTTTCTGTTCTGTTACTGTACCATTGATCTCCTTCTTCCTCATTTTTTATCCTTTTTTTCTTTCTCGTTATTCTTTTGCATGTATCTTTTGCAGCATTGGAATGTAAAATTGCGCAAATCAAGCAAACATCTATCGAGAATGGCTTTGCCACGGATAATGAGATTTACTTTGAAGCCTGTTTAAGGAAAATATTAATGACTTGCTTTAGTCTATTAAAAGAATTATCAGTTTTATTGCGTATTTATAAATATTATACAAATAGTATCCAAACTTTAAATTTACCTTTATTTTGTTGAAAACATATTAAAAAATTTTTATATATATATTTTGTTGAAAATTCAATATACAATAAATATTTCAATGTATCAAACCAAGGCTTTCTAATTTTTAAATATTTTTATATATTTCGTTAAAATAACATAATGAAAAAAATAGATATCTGAATAACTCTTTATTATTACAAACTTAAATTAACTTAGTGAACACGACTAATTATAATTTCCATGTTTTAATTGTACATATACATTATGAATACAGACACAAAATTAATATGAAAATATATTTTATACATAAAATTCCATATTGATTAATGTATAAAGATGATATATATTTAAAATTAAAATATAAAATAAATATATTGAATATTGATTATTGTTATTTAAGTTACCCTTTAATAAAATTAACAAAAATCAATTTTTTAAACAATATAAATTTCTTTTCTTCGCACATTTCTTCATACGTCATTATTTATTTTTCAACTCTTCGTACTTTTAAAATAAAAACTTTCGTTTACACTATTTTTTATAATGTAATATAATTTACTTTATATGGATTCAAAATCGAAATTGCTTATTATATTTATACTCGATCTTTAATTATATGATTTTCTTTATATAATTATATAATCAATGAGAAACAAATGTTATAATCTTATAAAAACTTATATAAATTATTTTTTAAATATTTACAAAATATACAAGAAATAAGGTATAACTAGTATTTTATTTTAATGTTATAATAGAAATTATTGATTCTGAAATACAAATCATACTAAAAGAAAATATTTGAAAGTAATTTAAATGTATACATTGGGTGTTTGTAATAGTAATAAATTGCTCACACTTGTTTTCATTAGTTATACCGTTTAATAAGCACTAATTATTTTAATTCAAAGTGCATAGGTTTACCGAAATTATATGCAAAAGTTTATATGAATATAATTTACACACCAAGATCGAAACCTAATGGTGCAAATATAATCAAATTTCATATGAAAACAGATTTTCTACTTAAAGTTCTAGCTTGAGTAATTAATTGTAAAATAATGACTGTATATTTGAACAGTTTATTGTTATATTCAACAATACACTGAAACTATGATTGGAATAGTCAAACATGCATTGAAATTCAAACAATTTAATACTACAGAATGAAACTTTCAGTTTGAATTTGAACAAATTTTCAAGTAATATAATTGAGTATATTAGAATTAGTACACATGAAAATACTATTCAGTTCATGAAATTTATTATTTTAATTCTGTATGATGAAAATAATATATAACACTAAAATTCATTTGTTAATCTGTATGACAACAATAATTACAATCATCCGAGAATATGTTTTTATAAATATTTTTTATTCACTACGTGATATAAATAAAAATTTATTTTATCTTTTTTATTTACATACATATTGTTTTTATAATACTTTTTCATATCGTAAGATAAATAATATAAATATGACAATAATATAATATTTGCAAAATAATATGAGGTATATTATAGTATAAAAAATGACAAAATATTAAATAGACTTGTAACTTATGTATATTTCGTGACATTAATATCACTAAATTTTTTTAATTATAAAAAAGAAATAATGTATTAATAAAATATTTCCTTTTCAAACATTACCACTCTTCTACAAATATTATTAGTCTATCAGATGTTTTAACGACTATAATACATGAAATAGATTTTAAAAAAATTGAATTTCTTTGGTATTTTTTTTCTTATTATTATTCAAAGAATTAGAAGAAGAATAAATTGTTTTTTATGGCTATTTTATCGCATAATTCAAAACGTATCCTACTCTAAAAGTCTTTTTAAGTATTATAAGAAAATCTCGCTACTTATGACAGAATGGAAAATTCATTTGATTGGAGTGGATTTTGCTGCAAGGATCTAATAAAAGGATTGAATATGAATGCAACCTCACTTTTGATTCATACCGCGAAGAACATTTGAGCTAATTTGAATGAAAAACCCATTTCAATCTAATGAATTCTTTTACAGGAACATCTTCCCCCCGCCCTCACTCTCTCTCACTCTATGTCACTCTTTGTCTTTCTTTCTTTTCCTTTCTTTCCCTTAGCACAATGTGTGTATGTCTAAGCTTGTACAAAATGTAAACTCTCACGCACGTTTACACACACATGCAAAAACTGGTTCAAATGTTCAGGAAGTAGTTTTAATCTTCAAATAATTAAATTTCTTTCTTGTTATGTAATGCGAACCTTTTATTTTTTTAATATTTTGGTTAAAATATTAAAATAATGATTATGATAAAAAAATTTTTAATTAAATGCAACATTTTTGTTGCATTGCAATGTTTACGTATCTTTTAATTTTAAAATATAAAAAATTTTTATACAAGTATAATATATAGTTACTATTGAAATAAATGTTTAAATAAAATAGATGATAAAATTAGAATTTTGTCAAAAGATGTAAATCCATTTATCTCATCCATTTATTGCGCCATAAGTTTATTTTATTTATTAACACTTCCTAAATTAAATTTATTAAATGTTCTTTAATAATTGCACTTTTATAAAAAATTAAAGATATGAAAATTACAACTATAATAAAAAAAGCAAGTTGTGATTAATGTATACAATTGTAATTTTAAAAAAAAGTTTTCAAAAATTTTCAAAAATTCAGTCAAGTTTAATACGAAAATCTAACTTTTTTGCTAAATGGTAAATCTAGAAAAGTATAGTAGATTACGTAAAATATAGAAAAATATTTATGAAAGATTTTAACCTAATTATTTAAAACCATGAAAGCAAAGAAATTCTTATAATTTAAAAAATAAACATAGTATCTTTCCTAATAATTTAATATTTGTCATATAAGAACAAAGAATAACTTATGAAATTACTTCTATTTTTTATTTTACTTTGCAATTGTTGAACTTTTTTTGATGTCATGTACACAAAACACACATACATATATTTATATATATTAAACGAAATTTTATATAAAATAGACTTTACTTAAAAAACTTTTTGACTACTATATTTTTATAACGTAAACATTTTTTGACTTTACATTTTACAACTAGGTTTAAAATTTTAGATAACTCTACCATAAAAATTTCCATTATCATTTAATTTGGAATTGTCACTATTATTTATGAGATTTTTTTGTAGGTGCTAAAAATATTGTAAAATATAAAATGCAGAAATGCATTATAAATATCACTTCAATGAAAAAATCTTTAAATTCAATACATAAACAGTAAAACATAAAGATTCAGAATTTAGAATTATTAATATAAATGTAAAAAATATAAAATGAAGTAAGTTTAATTTGAACATGATAGTATATTAACAGCAACGCACAAAAAATAATATATAACTTATATACTTCATCGCAATCGTATATTTTCGGAAACGTTTGATAAAATTACTAACATAAATTGAAAATTTATGTCAAAATTTATATGCATTCGTAAAGTGAAACGTCGATTTAAAAGGTAAATAAAACAAAAAAACATAAGTTTTTATATAATAAATATTTTTAATTTTAACTTTTTATCGACTGTCATCGCAATTCATTTATTGTTTTAAGTTTTAACAATATAATTAAAAACATTATTAAACTATAATTTAGGTAAAATAATTCAAATTTTAAAATTATAAAGACTATGCCATAAAAGTATTTGTACGACATACGGAAGATGTTTAGTAATTATTATGATAGTATTACATTAAAATATCGAATCTTGATATCGATATAATTCTAGGTAGATAATTAATCAAATTATCGCATATTGTATTAGACTTTTTCTCAATCTTACAATACTCGAAGCCTCGAACTTCATCCTACTCAGCCCGCAACGATGCTAAGTCGAAAAATTAGAACTTACGAAAGTTGAGGATTCTTTCTTCCTTCTGTTCATTCACTCTATTTGTTTTTGATGATAAATGTTCGATCGATCGATCATTCAGTAATTCTGCATCTTGCATATTAGAATCGATATTACTATATTTATGAAATGCTACTATTAGCTCGGTATTTTGTATACTTTATAATGTGAAATCGTTAATACGTTGCTTTAAAAGCGCGCGAGGTGAGACACCTCACGATGTACTTGACAGTTAAAATTAAATAAAAAATAATAAACAAACTAGATGCTTCAGAAAAAATATAGATAATTTTTAAAAAAATACATTTATATAATCTAAGATAAATTGTCTGTATTATATACGAAAATATTATATACATTTAATCATATTTTTCACGAAATAAAATTAAATGTAAACCTTAACTGAAATGCATACAGGTAATAATTCACGGCCATATACATTTACAAACTTTACTACGTATATATATTATATTCGTTTCGTAATATTTTACGAAATTTTTCAAATATTTCTCGGATAATTTTATAATTAGAAATTTTTATTAAAAATGAGAAATATAGCGGTACATTTCAAAAATTAATCAATTTCGAATATCACCGATTTCTTAAATATTGATCGATTATAAAAAATATTACAAGGCAAGATATCAATAATTAAAATTTTTAAATCGTGTTAAGTTTTAAAATTTCTGAAAAGTGTTGCATGTTATAGAAAAATTATAAAGAAATGTTTTATTCAAGTATCATTCCTCGACCATTTTAAAATAATCACATACGTAAAAACTAATATATATATATAGTGTTTACAATGCGAGTGTGAAAGTCCAGAAACTCGGTCACAAACACAAGCTCAGATACTATCCCTTGAGTCTTAAAACACTTTTCTATAACGCTGCCTTCAAGATTTTACTTTGTCATCACAACTCGACCATAAAAATGAAAAGATGAATCTGACTGAAATTTTAATTCGGTTGAAAATAAATTTACCTATAAGTTATATATTTCAGTCAGCATTTCTTCTTTTAAGTAAAAATATTTATGTGTGAAATATGAATAAAATATGCTCCATACTATATTTTGATGGAAACAATTAAATCTTTTGAATTTAGTTACAAATAAATATAATTAACGTTACTCGAATGATATCGAATTTAAAGAAAATTTAACTAATTAATATTTTATATTTATATTTTGGTTATGCCATACGATAATTTATGCCAAGCAAAAATGCTTGGAAACTTTTCAATTTAATATTTTGTAGTTATTTCTTTAAAAAAAAGGACGATCAAAATAAAGAATTTTCGGCGTTGCGAATAAAGCAATAATCTATAGGTACGCGCAATGAAAATGGACGATACACGGATAACTTTAGCATACACCTTGTATTTACATGTAACACTGGCATAAATAACACAGGTATTATAGTATTAACTTGATTTGTATCGTTGGCCTTCGCGTTGATAGAAAGACGTACACTAGAAAAAACGAGCGTAAGGGAGATAGTAGAAAAGAAGTGCACGTATGTAACGATCGAAAGAGCGAATAAAAATATTGACGCTTAACTCGCTAACTCTATCTATTCTTTTAATGTCACAGAGCGCATTCATAACGGTCTTGAAGGCACACGCGTATAATTTTGAATTACTCATAGCAATACTACTTTTAGAGTAATTCGCTATATCCTTTCGTTTGTTCGAGAATTATTTTACTTATATTCTAGAGATATGAATTTATTTATTATAACATCGATAAAATAAACAAGCATTATTTAACAGTACCCTCTAACGAATAGGCTCAAAGACATTCTGTCGGTATAGTTTATCTTTAAAGTACTCGAGAATGTTAAAATGATAAACGTATCAACTGTTATAAAATTACAGCGTCTACTAATTAATATCACAAAAATACAGACCACACCGAAACAATCTCAAAGGCTACCGTAGATTAAAACGAAGAAGTAATCGAGTGGCCAAACGATGAGGAACGAATGCAATAAGTCAAAAGAGGACGTCGAAAGCCCAAAGCGACCGACTTTGACAGTTCGCTTACTCATTCGGTCGATGCAAAGCAAATGCAGAGGTAGAGGCATCGCGACGCGAACGTATGTGTGTCAAATCGTAACCCACGGGCTCTCGATTAGGGAACGGATGCAGCCGGATAGAATCGAAGAACGGGAGAGAGGAGAGGTTGTTTCATCGAGTAAACGACGCGTCTCCCTTTTAATCCGAATGTAAAAATCTTCTTTTCCGCCTCTCGCGCTTTCTCTCTTTATCCATCTGTCTTGTTTTATCCCTGTTTGCACCCCATTTATCCACCGTTTCCAAATCTCATGCCGATGTTGCTTTTTGTTACAGGCGGGTGCGTAAACGTTGCCGAGTTCTGAATAATCAACGATGAGGTACAAGGTAAGACATCGCATCTTTTTCTTTAACGATAAAACTCATTTCTAAAGGTGGTATCTTTCCTTCTCGTATTTTCTCGCGTCTTCCCTTCCTCTACTTTTCTAAATAGCTGGAGTTTTCTTTGCGAATTGATGTTTCTTTATTCTACGTTTTTAACTTCTTACGCGATTGCAGCGTCTATTTTCGTGACTCAGCTTACGCTCGATCTGCTGCCTTTTTTTCAAGCACTTTTATTGTAGACTTTTATTTTATCGCAAGCGCGGATCTTGAGCTCACGGCTTTTGAATTGAAGATTAATGATCCTCCGTGTTATATTGCGTATACATGTGCGCAACGCGAGTGAAAAATAAAAAGGTTGGTAGATTAAATGTAATAGTTACGACCATGAATCCGCGCATTAATGCAAGTCTATACGTGTATGTACTTGGAAAGACATTTAAAGGGCTAACACCTTGAAAATAGTTTTAGAAAAATCTACTTGTTCGATTCAATTAAACTTCCATGTTAAAGTATATAAACCTTATATGCATTAGAAAATCATACCGATTACTTCGCATTAATAAATTTTTCAACCATTAAATAACCATGATTTAAAATCAGCGTTCGTTGACGTTCTTTATTCGTCGTATATTATCAAAAATTTTTTATATATTTATAACCCATAATATTAATATATTTAATCGATATCTATAACTATAATAATTTTTTTATTTGTTTTTTTCTTTATCTAATTCAAAATATTAAATAATTTTTTTAATAAAGTTATGATGTTTACTTGATAATTCATAGGTGATTTTTTAAACAATATATTATAGGAAGTTAAAAATAAATCTTATATTTACAATACATCGTTCCATTTATTTTTAAGATTAAAATTAAATGAAATATATTTCAATATTATATATATACATAAGAATAATAATAAAGCTTCATTACGAATCGTTAAGTCGAAATTCATAAAGGTATTTTAAAAATATATTTATGAATGATAAAAATAGTAATGTACAAACTTGATATAATACATAAGACTTAAAATAAATAATCAGATCCTACAACTACGTTTCAATCATTATCTTTTTAATTATTCTACACCTCGTTCACAGCGTGTATTAGATTATTATCGCAAAGTCTAATTTTATGTCAATGACATCATAAAAATATATATAAATATACATATACAAGAATTATTCTCTATTAATCTTGATCAGTATTGAGTACGTGGTTTTACCCGACATATCAAATTTCTTCATTTTATTCTGGTGTTGTACATAATTTCGTAAATTTTATATTTTTTGTTTAGCGATCAAATACATGTATATAATATCTATAGAAAATAACTATTTATCTTGCAGATCATGAGTCTTCTAATTAAAAATTTTAATATTAGATTTAATATTAGTTAGAAATCATTCGTAACTGTATTCTTCTAGTACTTCTAAAAATGTATTAATCTCTATTATGGTCAATCTATTAATCTCAAAACAATTAACGCTTATTTAAAATACACCTTTATTTACAAATGTATCGTTGAATTAATCGAACTATTTAAAATCTTGAGAAACTTTCTGGAATATATAAATATTTTTGTACAAGTTTTCTATTTCATCATTCATCTTTATTACATATCTATATGTAATTAAAATTTTAATATTTGGCACTTTTAATATTAGTATTAAACAGCAATTATAATACACGTATACATAACTAAAAATAATATATACATTTATAGTTATTCTGAACATTGTGATAAAAATAATCATCGCTCGTTATTAAATTTTTTAAATATCAATTAAGAAATAAAAAATAATAAGTTTAGAAATTATATAAATATCAAATAAAAAAAATGTTTATTATTTTTTGATACTTTTATCGAGAAGCTTAAAGTTTTTTATTAAATATTTAATCCACTACTGATTTTTATCTCGAGATAAAAATTCATTATTGCTTAAATAAATCTCTGTTATTTGCAATTATGTTAGCACACAAGATTCTTTCTTTTCGAAAATTAGGGACGATTTCGAATTTTATTTTCAAATCTCACATACACGTATATAGTTATTACGTAAAATCTCCCAGATATAGTTTTAGTCTCGAATAAAAAGAAAGCAAAATTTCACGCGATGAGTTTGACGAGTCGCTGATCCTCGTTTTTTTCGACGCGGTTCGCCAAGCTTTTCGCTCTTCCGTCCTCGACGACAATTTTATGATTTTTCTACTCGCTCGTTTAGTTTAGTTCAGGATTATTGAGCGGATTCACCTCTCGAACTTCCGTTTTAGGGCTTGATATTAACAACTTATACGTTAAATGGTAAACCACTGTTTTTTTTAGTATTTTTTTTTCTATCGAAAGTTTCCGTTCGATACATTTTTTCAATTTGATATAATTTTTAATCATGCACGAATTATAAGTGTGAATAATTTAAATTTTGTTACATGCAAGTTTCAACGTCAACCGATTTACCATCAGTGCGGATAAATTAAATCTTAAACCTTTGAATTACATCAATATTTTTAATATTTTAAACGCTTTCATAATTATATATAGTTATAAATTTTGATTAGAATGTATAAAAGACTCGTAAATTCATTAAAAGGAATGCATCTTCAAAAACATCTAAAATTGGCAGAAATCCTCTTGGAATGGAATCAAAAAAGAATCCAGTGCAGGAACAACCGTTGGCTATTGTTTCCACCGAATTTATTGATGTTTATTCTTGCAAACTTAACGACGCCGTCATCAAAGATAAATCGTAGGAGCCGATGTTCGGCCCAGAAGGACGACGCTATCCAATAGACTGTTCGGTACTATGTATATCGTTACAAGGATACACCGTTAGACGCATTAATATAGTAATTTCGCTCTCCATGTGCATGTTTCGCTGATTACGGTACACCTATCGGTGTGTTTTCTCAGCTGACCTATATTTCAAGAATAGCCGAGCAAATTTTTCTGTTGCCGAAGTGTAAGATTGATGTACTTTAAATATTAATCCATTTAAGTTCAAATAAACATTGGAATACCAAAGAAATAAAATGTATTAGTAGAATATCATTTAAATAACGAGGACTTTATCCTAGAACTTCACTATTTTATTTTACGACATTATAATCGATACAATTTATCTTTCGTTACGACAAGAAATTCATCTATTATTTGTTAAAAAATAAAACTATTCCAGGAATTAACATACATTCATAAGTACGGTATATATTCTTAATTAAACTGAATAATAAATTCATAATCTTTGAAAACAGCATCTTCAAAGAAAAAAATGCTATAAAATTGTACAAAAACTAATAATTTAATTTACTGTCTTAATTCGATCCTTTAGTTTTTCAGATTGTAAAAAATAGAAATATTTTGTATTTATTTTATACATTTTTTCCCATTTTTCTTCTTAATTTTCTTTCTAAATTTTAATTCCGATTACTTTTGTCCTTGAATGAAATTATATATTCGATAATTTATTTATAAAATAATAAAAAACATTTTCTTTTGATTTTTCAAAAAAAAGTCATAGTTTCTCAATTCCTTATCGATGAAAAATTTATCAAAATCGGATATAATTTAATTATTTTTTTTAAAGTATATTTTTTCTGTAATATTGAAATATTTTTTTTTAACACAATGATTCTTAAAATAAATTTTATAATTTATATTTTTCAAAATATCCTGTTACCATAAATAAAATTCTTTTTATCATAATAATATTAAGAACGCGATAAGTTAAAATAATTCGATAATTTTACGAATTAATTATTAAAATATTAAATAATAATTTTAATCGAAACAAAGACTTTGATTTTCACACAAATATTTAACTTTGAATGTAAATAAGATAATCTTATGTATTGAGGTGTGTATTCAAAATTTCATTTTTTCGATAATACTTCTTTAAATATTAAAGTACGTATTTTAAATTTCATTTTACAGTATATAGTTAATAACAGGAAGTATACATAATGTATCTACAATTTTGTTTTTACTTATAAATTCGTATGTAACTTTACTAAAAATAAATAATTCAATGTCGAATCGATGAAATTATGCGACTTGAATTTGCGCATCTATTAAACGTCTTTTTTTTTCTATAAGCAACAGTTAAAAGGACAATTTGTTTGTTAAAGTAGAAAAGTTGGTTTGTTACCGTTATTAAAAGTTTAAAAAATTGCGCACTTCATTATGCCAAGCGAACCTTCGCCAGAGATCGGAAGACTATGAAAAAGAACACCGGAGAAAGGAGAAAACACCAACGGAATCGCGATAACCCCCACGAAGCTGAAAAAATCCAAGCCTCTCCCTCTGTTTTGCGATACGCAATCATCCCATTCTGTCCAAAGTAAGTGGAGCGTGCGCCGTAAGCCCGTCGGGAATTCCAAGTCGATTTGCTTTATTTCCGTGAGAGCTTTTTTGTTCTCTTTCTCGCTTTCGCAGTATCGGATGGACGTGCTTTTTTCAGTGGTGGAAGGGGGAGTTCTTAGAAATTTTTGGCTCCCGCTGAGATCGTATTGTGGATTGAATCTATCATGAGCATTTGCTCTGCTCGCATCTACGTTTACATGTACAGACAAGACTCTTTGATTCGCGATAATTAACTATTCCATGATCTAGATAAATCGCTGAATTTTTTAATCTAGAAGGAAAGCAGTCCAGAGTTTATTTTATTTTTAAGTATTTTT
This sequence comes from Dolichoris vasculosae, assembly GCA_018907195.1. Lineage (NCBI taxonomy): Eukaryota > Metazoa > Arthropoda > Insecta > Hymenoptera > Agaonidae > Dolichoris > Dolichoris vasculosae. The sequence goes on from JACCHY010000003.1 coordinate 7,277,269, forward strand.
GTGAATATTAGCTCGATGAATATTCATTTTATCTAACTTATTTTACATAGAAATCCATTTCTCATCGATATATCAATATTAATATATACTCGAATCAATGTTTATTCATTAAAGGTATTATTTATCGTTAACGATGGAAACTACAATAACATAATGAGAGAGGTATCAATGTTACTTAGATACTGTTATCGTTAATGATGATAAAAGATTAGTATAATCTAATTAACAAATTAATTACATATGAATAAATTCTGTAATACTATTGAACTTTGTTCTCACGCTAATGAGCAATAATAAACACACTCGTGAATTGATTTATAAAAGGTCATGTGTCGTTCCAATTACTTGATGTTAATCACGATGTCATTTTGATTGAAACTAATTGTTACCAAACCAACACACTTTAGAGTTGACAGACATTGAACTTTAACGTGCCATAGTCTTTAGAACTGCAATTAAACGCAAGAAAAATTGACTTGAATTTAGTTGAAGAAATGCAGCTTTAATATAAGAGTAAAATTTGTAAAAAAAATTACCGGTTGTACCTCAATTTTTAAAAAACTTTATAAAGTTCACGTGATAAATAATTTAAAAAAATTTTAAAGTTAACGTTGGGTGTACATTTAGACGTTCCATTTCGTCTACATCTAAATTACATTATTACTTATAAATAATTAATACGAAATGGTAAAGCTCGTTCTTAAATTTTTATAAATATCTCACAGTATTATATATAGCTTTACTTTCGATACAAAATCTAATAAAATTACCACACTAATAATATTATGAAAATTTGGAATCATAAAACTGAATTTATTGCAAATTTTTATACTTATGGCAGATAATAAGTCATGCTTTTTTGACAAATTTTTACGTCAATAACACTATTTAATATGTTAGGTAAAAAATTTCTCAAAATTTTCGTAATATATCCTTACATATCTCTTTCGGAACAAAAAATATCGTTACCAATAAGTTTTTCAAGAATTCTAAAAATTCAGAGAAACAAAAAAGCCTGACTCAAAAGATTGAAAACGTGTACCTTTGAAATACTAATATTAACAAAGTTTATCCGACAAGTATAAGTTTTGAAAATTACGTTACATCGATAAATCTAATAAAAAAACGATTCGAAATATAAAGAGGATAACGGAAAAGAAGCAAAGGAAAAAACAATCTAATAACGAGAATTCGAAAAAAGTCTTTCGTTGAAAATCTGTTATCACTAAAAAAAGCAGTAAGAAAAACATAAAGTTAAAACAGAGCGTTTGACAAAAGAAAAGCAAAGCGATAAATCAAGCGCAAGGGAGGCAAAGTTTCATAATAACAAGTCTCAGCCGACGATCCGAAAACTCATCCGTATAATTAGCCAGCTGCGCGTTCGTAAAGAAAACAAGAGACAAAGTACCGAGAGACATAAAGACGCGTCGACAAGAAAAACTCACTCACCTTAAGCGAATTAATAAGCAGCTCTCGCGCGATTTACGCTCTCTCCGGGAATGTCTGCGATGTCACTTCCTCCGTCTCGCACGAGCGACCCGAAGGAGCTTCTGCTCGCAGTTTCTCCAGTGATTCGTAGTAGCATCGCTCCGAGAATAAAATTCTGTCGAAAATCCGCGAATTCCGATATTATTCGGCGAAACCGAAACATCTGGTTTCCGGCCTTTGCTCGCCGAACGAAAATTAAAAGAGAAAACTTTTGTTCTATCCCGACGCTTTTATTTTTTCGAATTCGTGCTTTTTAACGCTGCTTCTTTTCTTTCCGAGGTGAGGGCGCTGAATTTTCATCGCTCGGAAAAACGCGACGGTGAACGAAGAGTCGAATCGACGGTCGCGATGCGGGCGGACGTAATTTTAATTTATAAATGCGGACGGCACCGTTTACGTATCATTTCCTCATTTGTAACCGGTCCATTGTCCGACCTTTTTTGGCTTGAAAAATCTTCGCTCTTCCCCATCTTTGATCCAATTTTTCCTTATTCTTTTCCGTGTTCTCGCGCTACTCTCGTTTTTGGATTCCTTTCCTTTTTTTCAGACAAGTTTATATTCGAATTCGGAAAAGTTTTTGAAGTAATTTATCGGTTAATTTAACACTGCAAAGTTATCGAAGATTTAATACCATAGATGTTTTTGCATTACGTAAACTCAATTTAGAACTTCATTTTCAAAGTATGTTACTACCTAAAGTTTGCATTGGTTTTGCTTTCTCTTAATATGTTATCATTTTCAATTTACTTTCTTCGTCCTATTATTTAATTAAATTATAATATAAAAAAATTTATTTCCATGCACTGAATGAGGTTAATGCTTGGTCAGTAATCAATCGATATATGTACATTATTATAATATTATTCATATTAATGAGGTAAGTCTGTAAACGTGTAAGTACATCTAAATTGTTGATCAAACTTTGTTTAAAGTTTTATCACTGTAACGCACTTGAAATTTAATTAACCAAATACGCGTAATATTATCTTAAAGTTTCTGTAAGCTTTAATTGACTAATTATATTTTTAATAGTGTTTAAGTACATATATTAATAACGATAAGAGTCACTATTTGTTTTGTGAAAAAAATGTCTTTTACGTACAACAACCTTATGTTATGTTTGCGTACCAGAGATAACTGTATTTAAGAATTTACTTGATAAAACTATTTATAATTTTAATTATATAGTCAAACTAATTTTTGTTATTAATCAAAAACCATAAATAATTGTAACTGAAAGTTAAAAAAAAACATTTAAGTTGTGACATAAGTAATCTGAAAATATATCGAATACATTCGATGAATGAGTACTAATAAATATTTAGTTATAACATTTAAGAGAAAATGAAAGCTCTTCATTAAATAAATGATATTTTGAAAGAAACGTTAAAATTATCGAGAAAAAAAGCTTAATTACGCAAATGAAGAGAAGAAAAAATGATCGAAAGTTCGAATTTGCTTTCGAATTATCGTAAGCACATCAATACGAAAGCATGAAACTCATCGTTATCGTAAGGAGCTTATCCGTATTCCTAATTCATCGCATCTCCTTCACGCACAAGGAATTCAATGCTGCGAATTCCGAGTAATTTTCCGCTCCCCGCCCACGTATTTTAGAAGCTCCCGCTCTGTAACATACAAATCGCAGTTGGACTCTTTGTCAACTCGTGCACACATGATTTTAAGTACAAGGGCGACGTGAACGCCTACTCCAGGAGGGTTGTTGGCTACGAATTAATACCGAGCGTTTTCCTTAGTACACGATAGTCTGCCTCAAAACTGTAAACGCATTCAATATCAAAATCGAGGTTGAAAATTACAGTCTGGTAGATTTAGATTTTTAAATAAATAGTAGAATTTATTCGGATTTATGTGGTTAATATTTTTATTGACTTCTACGAGTCTCCTTATGAATTTGGGATACGATAAGTCAAGATCACTTTATAATACATAAATATTTAGCGGTAATTATAAATTACTTTAAGATTAATTATATGAATATATTGAAAATATAATTATTACTTATAGCCTTATTAATTATACATATATATATATATATATATTCTCATATAATCAATTTATTTTGTATATTACTGTAAATCTGTAAAGCAAACCCGAAAGATTAATGTCACCAATTCTTCTACAAATATTTTGTAAAAACAGAAATTGGTGATAATTTTAATTTTTTAAGTTAAATAATGACCAAATTTTGCTCTCTGTATTAAATAACAACGTTTATAAAATATATTAAATTTTTAAAATAAAATTTTCTAATAAATATCTCCTGTAAAACTGTTAAAATTTATAATTTCGTATTGATAACTAAAAATTTTCATACTAGAATAATATTGGGGTCTAAATCAAAGAAAATTAATATTATTGAATATATGTGAGATTTATGTAGTATTTATACGATTTATCTACAGACTTTTTAAAATATTGAAAAGTCAAATGAAAGAAATAAATTTAAAATTTTTTAATTTTTGTATGCAACTATAAATTACAAAATATAAATAATTATAAAATATTTACCATTAAACTCAAATGAAAGTTAATACAAATATTAAATTTACAACATACTACTCGTTTTCTATAAATAATGCTAAAAATCATTTTAATATATCATTTTTTGATTTATCTACATTAGATTTTATCGAAGACTTAATTTCCTTTTTTACATCACTACTACTACGATATACAGAGTCGTTTAAAAATGCCAACAATCATCGTTATCGTCTTATTAGTTACATTGAATTTTTCGAAAGATTCAGAACTTGATTTATTCTGCGATTTTTCTCGCATACAAATGTAAGTTCCATCCGTCCTTCTAACTGCAATAGATTGTATATAGTAAAGCCCCTAAACACCGGTCAACACTCTCAGATCATCATCTCTTAGGTAACTCAAAGTGGCCTCGACAACGACGTGGGTGGGATCGTCGACCTGACCTCGAATGAACGCTGCCTAAGCTTTATGCTATCAAACTCTCGATCAAACTGTCCATTTTAACATCGATTACTAGTTTTAACGTGATTTTTTTCTCCATTATATGTACAATTCGATTATACAAAATACTGTAAAAGTAATAATTCATGTTTACATTTTATTTATTATTACGAATAATTTTATCACAAACTATAACTATATCAAAAAATATATTTCAATTTTTTAAACACTATTCAAAATAATAATAATAACATTTTAAATAACTAATAATACAAATAAATGTTTTTATAAATCAATTATTGGTTTTCAAACAAAAACTAGAATAAGATTATACCGAGCTTGGAAATTGAATCTATTTATAAATTTTACAATATAATTCCTTGGTAAATAAATTAATCGTTAAACGGGAATCAGTTTTTATAGATCAATTAGTTAAATCCTTTAATACCTTTCCACAAATTTGCTCATGCAAAACAAAACGAGAAATTTGCACTTCTTGATAAGTTTTCTTTAACTATCTTTTCTGAAATAAAACTTTCCTTTTTTTAATGAATAAAATATTAAATTACTCGAACTGATCTTCAAACAAAAACTACATTTAAAATCATTTATTTCAATTGAAATTTTAATTTTCACTGCCCTGGATGTTCGAGAAGTGCAAAGAAGGTATCGCCACGCCTTTCCTTCACTATTACATTGTTTCTATAATAACTTATGTATTATTATCGAGTTTGCCATCATTTGTACTGAGACTTTGTGCTCTAATAAAGAACTAATTTCCATTGTTGGTTAATTCTATTTTTGTACTTCAGAGAAGATACAGGTTCAGTCGTTAGAATTGTTTGAGAGTAATGATTCGTTAAACTGACGCAATATGAATAATAGTCAAACAACTGAAAACAATTCCTTTTTATATTTATTAATTTTGATATAACTAAAAGTTAAGTACATTAAATTATCTTACATAAATAGCTTCATTTAAAGCTTGTTGAAATTCATTAATAATATAATTACATTTCCTTTAAATGTATACCATGAGAACAAATTCTTTATCAAAAATTTAATAACTTATATAATTGTACATATAAACTATTTTTAATTATTAACTACTATATAAATTAAGTAGAAAACAAATATACTATGTACTTTAATAAAAAAAATGACTGAAATTATTAAATATATTTTAATTTATTGAAAAGTAATATTTTTAATGTCTAATTTTGTATGTAATTTATAAAGTATTCACAAATTATTTGTTGATTAATAAATATAAAATATTATAAAACCTATAATTATGAATTTTTTTAAAGGTTTTTTAAGTAAGCTAAGTATTTAATATTAGCCAAACTATTAAATAGCTAAACTATTAAATAGGTTAAAAATTTAAATAGCCAAACTATTAAATAGCTTAAAAATTTATATAGCTAAATTATTTAATAATCTGAAGTAAAAAAATTGACTATTGACATCAAAATAATCAATCTGTCATTTATAATCTCCTAATAAGAATGTATTTTCTTATTTAAAAATGTTGATTATTTTAATACTTATTACGCTATCGAAATAAATATTATTATTAATTTCAATGAGGTAAATGTAATTTCTAAAAACGAACTTTAAACAATAGTCGCTTATTATCAGTATTAATATGATTCATTTTTACGCAATTTTTATAATAAGCTGATATTGATTAAATTGATAATTATTTTAATGGAAATTCAAAAATAAAAAAAGTTTATATACATGATTTTAAGCAATATCTTAATCATAATTTATGTTAAATAATTTTAAATTTCTTAAATGAATAAACTATTTACACATATTTCATCATATTTATTAAAGTTTTATTACGTGTTTACATATAAAACACATAAAATTGCAAAGTTAAGACATAAATATTTTCATCATAAAATTATTAATGTCATAAACAAATCTATTGTGTTATAAATAATCTGTCAATAAAAATGATTTTACCGTAAATAAAAATAAAAACTTTATATTATATTTTAATTATATATAATATATATAATATTTGCATTATTTTATATTGACTTATTTCAATATAATAATAATAAGAATAAATAAATTATTTGTTCAGCCGATTGCATATTGTAAAAAAGTAATGAAGGAAATGTCAATTATTTACATTAACGTATCGAACGTGTCAATTACCGTGAAAATAAATTTAAAATATTTGTTTTAATAAACATTAAATTATAAATACATATATTCAATTAATAAATAATAATTGATACAATTTTTTAATTAAATTTATTATAATATAATTTTTTATAAATTTTATAAATCAAAGTATTATATATGCATAAGTTAATTAGTAAATCTGTATAATTTTATAAGCAGCTATTAAAAAGCATTCATCGTAAAATATTCTTTTTCATACATTACTACTACTGTAAATTGTAGACAATGTATTATTTAAAGAAAACAGTCATAATCAGTAAACACTGAACCTTGTTATTATTTTATAAGTTACGTTCGCTTTCTATTTAATAAAATTCTCCGAACTAAGAACATTTTAGAGTCAAAGATTTCATTATAATTTTCTTAGTAGTTCTCAACTTTTTGATATTTTCATTTTGCAGATGTGTTCTATTTGTACCGAAAGTTTGGCAACCTCTTAACCCCTTGTATGAATGGGATTACTCACTTAGTATTCCGGTACGATTTTCACGCCACAACCTCGGCACTCCGGTTTCTGAGACTAATTATTTGTAATAAGATTAATTTGATAGAAAAGCTAGCTAAAACCTGCTACATAAAAAAATCATAAATATTGAATTAAAGCATTAGTTTAGTTATGGCGATAAATCATCTTGATATTGTCATTTTCAATTTCAATATATTTCTTTATTGAATTTTTCTGTTCTTCAAAATTTATAAATAATACGTTAAATATCTATTGTGTTTCTTCAGTACTACAACTATACATTTCTATTTATATAGTTTATGAAAAAGCATAAATAAATTATTAATATCTGCAAAATTAATAAATAATAAATTTTTATTAATTCAATTATTTATTTAGACATTTAAAAATTTATATTTTACATGTCTCACCAGATTCGATATAATAATATGAAATAATATATATACATCTAAACAAATTAACAATAAGAAAAACGGAACTGATATAAAATTAAACATTGTATGAAAAATAGTTTAAATATTTTAAAATCTAAACATTTCATTAAATAAAAATTGCTTATAAACAAGATCATGATTATATTAAGATTATAATTATAACCATCAACAATGCAAATATTAATTTACTATATATTTTATCACTTGTTCTCATCGACAGTTTTCCCCTAACTTTTTTAACATACCTTGTTTTGTAAATAATAATATATGTAAAATATTATAAATATAAAAGAGATGAATAGAAATAATAAATCACAAAATAAATCAGTACAAACTCAAATTCGTTATTTTAATGTATTAGTTTCCACCAGAACCTGAATATTTCTGTTATTTTTATCAATTATAATTCGTTATCTATAAAAATGAATTATGAAAAAAATTATAATATTGTTATCGTACTAAGAAAGAATCATTGTTGTCTATATTGTACAAATTTCTATATGTATAAACTACACAAACGAAGTAATATTTTAATTATAGAAATTCTAAAAACTAAAAGCGTATATTTTGAGTTCGAAATAAATACACTAATATAAAATATTTATTTATTAAATTATTTACTATTGATTCATGTTTATTCTTTTATTTTTATTTAATTTAGATAATAAAAATCTAAATATATAATATATTATTAAAAAAATATTTTCTAAATTACGCCGTATTCTGTATAAAAAAACATCTTTTGAACGATATATTTTATTCTCAACTATGATTTTGGCTATTTCCAAATTTTTACAATAATAATATAGACTAGCTTAATTAACTGTTTATAAATAATTAACCATGGATTTGAGAATACATATCCGCAAGATCTAAACACCTAATTATCGGATGATTACTCTTACTCTAACAAACCATGTCAAATTTAATTGTAACAAATGTTTTATCACTGACTAATATGATATTTTAGTATTGTTCGGTTGCGCTACTTTTTATTTAGTACCTTGCCATTTTAGAAATTACATTATTATAATCTATTTTAAAACCAATTTTTAAAGCTTGGTCTTCATTATACCGACGACAAATTATAATGTTTTATCATCGATTTGAAATAATGCAGTATTTTATATTAAATTACAGTAAAACATAATTAACGAAAAATAATAACTAAAGTGATAAAAGTAATAGTACTTATAAAACAGCTACGAAAGCTGTAAATCATAAATTCTAATAAGAAAAACTGAACTATTAAAGTAACTTTTATAGGAAAAATAAATAAAAATTCTTAACCGAATAATTTTACGCATAAATCTAAAATCATAGAGTCAAAAATAGAACAGTACATTTTTTTTTCAAATTAACAGTATACTGTTTGTACGAGTTGTTGGTTTATAAAAAATATTTTTAACATTACAGAAATAAAATAGAACAGAATTTTCCATGCACTTATAATAAAACGAAAATATGATCACATACTATTATAATTTCCTAGATTACACTGTTACGAATCCCAAGAGAAAATCAAAACTTTTCCTCCAGAACTCGGTGTTTTTTATTCTTTGAACACCAGTCCAGTACCGTAATTATGAAGTAGTTGCAGGTTTGTTTTTTCAATTACCTTATGGGACATAACTTTATTAACTAAATTTAATGACCTTGATTATTGTTTCAGTATTAAAAAATATGCTCTACCTTTAATACGTTTATTCATTTACACTGTTTTTTCATAAATTGACAATAATCTTATTTAAAATAATATATAATACTAAATTTCAGAATCTCAGATTTAAAAAAAATTAAACTCCTTTTTTCAACATTAGCACAATAAGAATTCTTACGTGACGCAGAAAAGGTTACGACGCTATACACGAAAAATGAATATTATGTAAGCCCGTAAATTTTGTGATATTTTCAACGATAGCTTCGCTTTACTGCTGGAAATAGAAATTTATACTCCTGGTTATGGGAATTCCTCCTGCATTTACATATATTTTCTCGAAGAGTAATGAATCATTTACATTTTTAGATTAATAAGTACATAAGAAATACATCTATATATTTTACTTAAAACTGTTAATCCGAAGAATAAAATCATTTGTTAACTTGACGTGTGTTAATATTAAAATTTGGATGTCAATTTTTGGCAAATAATGTAGCAAATTAACTGTAATTTTTGGTATCATTTATATTTTCACGATTCAGTGATAATATTATATTATTTTAGGGTTAAATTCTTAGTAATTTATACTACTCAAATAAATTGAACGTCCAACGGCAAAATTAAACTTGTATCCATAATATCCGACATCTTCGTTTGTAAACATCTTTTTTGCGTAGCACTAGATGTGACATAAATCTTTTTTCATTCTTTGTATTTTTGCACTAGCTATACGTAATAAAAGTTGTACAAATGATACCGATATATTTTTTAATTAAAATAAATAAACAAATGAAATGGATAAACATATAGAGAAACTATAAATTGTGCATACATTTTTAAAAATAAAATTTTCTTACTTAGATGCTTAAATACGCGTATGTAAATTTTTTTCCTGGTTATATATTTCCTATTCATTTTACCGTGTAGTCAAATCGTAATTTTTTATGATAATGTAGCTATAATCTTTATAAAATAAACTTTAAGCGAAAGTGTAATTTGTCATAATTTTTGTGTTTAATATAATGCTTACGCGGAAAATAAAATTATAAATGAAAATTTTAAATTGCCGACGATAAAAACCTTTGCTTAGCGTTTCTTTAAAATAATTATGAATTTTGAATACGTGAATGATTTTAAAATTCTTATAATTTATAAGAATAATTATTTTGAAAGGAAGATAAATTATTATAACATTTTAATATAAAATAAATAGCATTGCATATGTTATAGAAATTCACCGATAACTCATGATACATTAGATTTAATTCAAAGTTATGGCTATGTGGAAAATATACTTAAAAGATAGTACGCCAAAGACTAAAATAAATTAAATTTCAGTATAATATATCAAGCCTAATATTTCATAATTGCTTTATTAATAATAACGTTAATGAATTCATGTATATATTTATTATTAAAGTTTATTATAAAAGTTTGTAATATGTTTCCTTATTTTCCAACTAAAAATTTTCGATGAAACAGTCACGTCCGAAAATATTCCTAAAAAAAAATGTCTATCACCTTCGTTTCTCTCTGCAATGTTTGCGTTATTCCAGAAACGAGAGTTCATTTGAAGAAAAAAGCGGCAAACTTAGTTTACTCTATTTCGCAGATAAAAGCGTCTTCCCAAGTTTTATCAAAGTCCACTTTAACACTTCATCCTTAACCCTCTTTTCGCTATTTTCACTAGGGCATATTACCCGTATAAAATTCGATTCAACTCTTGGAAAAATAGTCCAACAGCTAGATAGAATATCGACTGGATGGACGTACGGAAGTACGATGACATCCGCAAAAGCATTTCGTCCCCGGCGCAAATACCCACGGCAGCGATTTACCCCTTGTGCTCCGAAGAGTTTAGAGGCACGCTCGAGCGACACTTCCGGAGCTCGTCCTCGAAGGCTTAGACGACGAGCTAAAGAAGGAGGCGGAAAATACGAAAGCCCTCTGACCTAGTGCAGCCCTGAAAAATCCAAGTCACGAACTCCCCCGACGGGGTGAGAAAAGGGGCGAGTCCCTCGGTGTAGCCTCGACAATGGATGGGGGTTCGTTCGCAGTGGTTCGCTAGCCTCCCAGAGGATCGAACTACGTCGGCTATTCGAACTCGGGCGATAAGGCTGACGTGTCCCGGCAGCCGTGGCAATAAAGCCGCGCTGATACTCGCGGCCTCGAACGGCTCATCGCGCCCGTTTAACGATCTCTCGACCCGCGATTCTCATCTTCGTCGTTTTACTCGGTGCGTGTATCTTCTTGCGCCCCGAGGAATCGCGTGCGAGTTCACGATTCCCGATGCGACTTCTGGGCTTGTGGTTTCTCTCCCTTTCTCTCCCTTTCTCACCCTTTCTCTCCCTTTCTCGATTCCTCTCTCTCTCCCTCTCGGTTTGACTTACGAGCGCTTCACAGCTTTAGTTTATACGTTATGAATCATTCTATGCAGAAGCCTTTGTTACTTTCCTTCGCGTTACTTACACCTTCTTCGTACTATTGTTCCCGCTATTGTTTTCATTCCGTATTGTATTATTGAGTGTCGTCTTATTCGGTATTTGTTACTTATTAGATCAAATTTAAGGATTCTCTTTGATGCGATGTTACTTTATGCGAGATACAATTCCATCGCTCTCCTTTTCGTATCGAAATTTTAAAAAAAATATTTTCATCGATACGAAGATCAAACGTCGATACTTGTAAAATATTCGATTACTTATACAGAGGTTCGTTGTTTCCTTCTTCCTATCTACCAATCTCTCAACATTTATCTTCAATGATATTCTATTGTGAAATCTATCTATTATGGTAGAATTAATATCGTTTGAATAATCCGATAATAGTCTACGTTGAAACAAGAACAATGATACGGATATATAGATACAAACATCATATTCAAATATTATATATTGAATTTATATAATACGTTCTTTAATTTATATAATGTTAAATAATTCTTACTAATTGATATGCCTTTTTATTTTTCACCGAAGTCAAAAAAGTAACTACTGATAAAAACCTCCAGCCGAACAATTTAAACTTACATCAATGGATACATTGCAAAATGTTAAAGTGCTTTAAAAAAAATTGATACCGGTAAGTGCAGAGAAAGTTGAGAAAAGTAAAATTAAAGTTCATGAGTTAACGCAAACACTGTATACTATTTCACAAACTTTTCTTAACTTTCTGTACACTTAACCGACTAAATTTTGTTCTAAACATTTTTAAATTTTTTACTGCAAGCACTAATATAATTCTGAAACATACATCTTATAAAACCAAACAAACCCTATTATAGTCGCGATATTTCATTAATTATAGGTATAATTTATTTTATACCGATATATTCTTTATTTGCATTAATAAAAAAAATATCTCGGAAATGTAGAGTTTCATTTGTATATAGATTTTATATGATCTACATTGTAATAATGCAAATGTTATGATAACGATAGAAACGTTATTGTAATATTCCTTCCTTTTTCTATGTTATATAAATATGAAATAATAATAAATTTTCTAAAAGAATTTTTAATATATTATACTTTATAAAATAAATTTTATTACTACTCATTCATTCTTTAATTTGAAATATTAAATATCGATTAAACATATTAAATTTTAAATAAATTATGAATTTTTAACTATTTTAATATCCTTATTTGCATTTGCCATTTAGAAAAAAATTAAACTGGTTCAAAAAGATTATATAATTACAGTAGTCATAAGTGGATAGTAAATAGCAAAACGGAAGTTCTAGAAGATATAGCAAAACGCGAAGTTATCAGATTCAACTTACAAATCCGTACATCTTCCGGTTTATTATTTAATAATTTCTAGATTATACAAATTACTTTGCGATAGTATCTTATGGAATAATATAATAATAAAATATAAAGCGGAGTTTTGCTATAGCGAAATTTGGACACGTATATAATAATTATTTTAAGAAAATATTTCAATTAATAATATTACAATAATTATTATTTAGCATATTTAATATTTTAAAAACTGTAAATTACTAATTATTTTCATAAAAATAATATATTTAAAAAAAAATGTATTCATTATGATAACTTGTTCATGACTCGCATACGGTATATTTTAAAGCATATTTTGCAGAATTTGAAACAACTTAGTACATTTAGATCCTTACCTTCTTCTTAAATACATTATATAATCGATCTATTTTATTTTTCGCGACTTATGAAATTAAGTTATTTCCATAATAATTTTATAGTTTCCTATATTAATGATAATAATTAATTGAAATTTCCCGAATATATTTTTGTTTCAAAATAATATATCAAAAGTATTCTAAGCTCAATATTAGAAACTTTTAATTAAAATTTCAATAGTGATAATAAACTTTGACTGTAAATTTCAACGACTTATACTTTAAAATAACTTATACTTTAAAATCTTAATTTAACAAGCGTATAAATACTTTAATGATTTTTAGTATTTCATAAATAATACTGTTTATATGGTGGATAAGTGAGTGTTAAATAAAAAACAGAAATATTCGCTTATTGATTCGCATTGGAGCCATGTCCTTATTCTATCATTTAAAATAACTAAGGTGTTGCACGCACATCCTGCTGACGTTGGTCACGAAAAGATTGGGATGATAATATTTATTTTATATGACTCGTGAAATTGACATTGCAATTTTCATACATATAAAATGTGAAATGAGCAAGAAATATCAAATATCAAAAACAAACGTATAATTTTATTTTATGCTTGTAATATTTAGTTTGTAAATAAGTAATTCCAGTAATAAATATAGAAGTGAAAAGAACAAAAATAATAATTTAAAAAAATAAAGTTAATCGGTTAAAAGTAATATCTAATTTAATAATAATATAATATTTTCCATACATCTAAATTTTTCTATTTTCAAATAAAATTAAAGGAAAACAGTCTCTCTGAGTCCAAGTATTCGTGAACAAATTTCTGTATTTCTCGTCACACCTTTGTGCAATTGCATTCCTGTTGTCGCAGACCACTTTTTTAATATTTCACTGGTATATCAAAAGAAACTCTCCAACGTAAAGAGAGTAGAAATATACAGAGAGAGAGAGAGAGAGAGAGAGACAGACAGAGAGAGAAATTCTATTACCTTGAAAACGACTTTCTTCGTACAGATGTCTGGAAAATTCTCCTCACGTAAATCTTCGAGACACTTCCAAATTCGCGCCTTCTCCTTAGCATCCAAAAATACGGAAAGTGTTTTCGTTGGCATGGCCCGGAAATGAATTTACCGCATGGCCCGGAAAAAGGGGAGAAAGGTAGGAAACGGCTATTCGTCAATCGGTCAATTAGAATTCGCGTTTGACAAAGTCACGTACACCACTTTATTGGAATCTCTAATTAAGCGTCGATCCCGTTCGCGTGTATCCACAGGGGATTCACGGGAGATCCACAGTACAAGTCTGATTTTCAAGGCAGACGCGTCATTGAATGGCTGAAATTCTTTCGATGTGCAACCAATGAAACTCACGAGATCGCCTTTGTACTCGTTCACCTCTATCGGTCTATCAATTTAATTATTTTATTCTCTTTCTCTACCTTGCAACTCCCTCTTTATCTTTCTTAAACTGAAAAACTATTACGTAGGCTGAGCGAAATAAAGGATTACACGGCTGTTAATTACTCGTATTTTATCGATGCATAAATTTTTACAATTCATCTTTCACGCTGATGATTTTAGAAGCCAGACTTCGGTAGCGTTGCTTGTGTTGCGTCTGCTATCGGCTAATGTGTCTAGTTATTAGGGAGGTTTATTTATTCATGATCTAATTATGCAATTTCCTTTGTGACCTCGCATATTTACATAAACTATTATATCTGGAATATCTCGAACAAAATGTAATTTATTCATTCGTAAAATTTTAAGCGTATCATCGATGAAAGTGGAAAATTAAAAAATATTTAACAACTTTGAATTTCATTAAAATATCGAAATTTTATAATATTTCAATTGTAAAGTTTGAGAATCCAGAGCTTTTCTAAATTTTCATTCAACGCGTAAGCTTTTGGTATAATTAGTTTCTTATGGGCTTTAAAATATAAAGCTAAAATCCTGAATGTATTACTCAAATGACTAAGACAAAAAGAATTCTACATCGACACGGCATATTAAACGTAAAAAAAATTTTTTTTGCAATATTATTTACTTCCGTGATTGAATATAATTTATAACGAACTGGTCGAGTTTTTAATTGTAACATTGATTTCGATATTTTATTATATTATATTATGTTACTTTCATAAAAATTCATATTTATAATTTCTTTTTGCTTGAAAAGTTTTAAAATTCAGATTAAGATGGCGATATTTTTTAATAATATTGAAAAATAATGGTCTAAAAGCAAATAGGTCTTCTTTAGGAACTTTTAGTATAAGATTAACTTTCGATATCAATGTTCAATGTATCGTTTACCAACGACAAAATACTTTTCAAAAACGTTTTCAAAAACAAAGTAATAAAGAAAAATAAATTTCTAACATGTAAGATATTAATTTAAAGAGAATCTAATTTTTGATATTTAAATTTTTAAATATAGGTGTTGATTAAACCACTAATCAGTATTATATAATAAATATTTAATTTTTATCACTATTTAAATACAAAAATGAAACGTATTTCGATCTGCGCTTTAATATAAAAACTAAACACTGATATTTGAGTTAAAAAATAATAATTTCAAAGATTAAATTTTAACTAATTTTAACTCATTAAAGACATGAAATATTGAAAGATTCATTTTTTTACAACATAATTATATTATATAATTATCATTTTTAAAAATATTTCCGTGTTTATCAAATACATAAAATATATGCATAAAATAATGTATTACAGATTATTTTCGAAAGGAGCGAAAATTTGAAAATTAATTCTATAAATCTATTTTAAAAGTTATATCCAACTTGGATACTAGTTCAATAATATTAAAAAATTAAATAATAAATTACATAGATTTTTAAAAAAAATTAAAATTTTTATTTTATTGTACTACTATTTATTGAACGCTAGTTGTTAATTTTATTCCCAATAATTATTTCCTAGTGAATTCTAAATTATTTATATCAAACGAACAGCAATGATTTTTTATCTTTCTGAAATTGCTTTTAAAATACCGAAATATTAATTCAATAGAAGAATATATTATGAAAAAAAAATTTTCAAATAAAATATATATATTTTAGAACACGAATAGAATATTATTCGATTAAAGTAAAGTGAAAAAAACTGTACGATCATCGGTGCAATAACTGAAATATTTAAATATATTTTAGTTTTCTTTATGTCAAATTTCTCTTTTAAAGATTGATATAATTTCTTTGAAAGAAAACCAGCGAACAAAATCATTTAAAAACAACTATTTTCCACGGAAGCAAATAATATAATTCACCCTAGTACTCGTTTAAATCCTTCCGGATGATCGAAATCCCTCTTCAAAATATTCCTTAACAGTTCGACTGCCAAAAGAATAAAAAATGAGCAGGACGAAGTATACAAAGCGACAGCGATAAAATCGACAGAAGCAACATCTGTGTGACAAAAATTGCTTACAAAAATCGAGTATCAATGCATAGCTCCGATAATTTTCGATCGAGATGACCGAACCCGAGGTCCGAAGCGACAGATTCATATCGCATCGATCAACGCGGCGCTTAATTAAGGGCCTGTGTAAAAATGGTACGGCCGTGAAAACGAGAGATCCGCAAACACGAGCCATCGAGTTGATTAAACATTTATCGACCAACCGGAAATATCAAACCGCTTCCCAAACCCCTCGAGAAAGATCGTAAGCACAGCTCCGAAAATCGAAAAGCCCGAACGAACTTCCCCGGGACTTTCTCGGTGCCGCGAAACGAAATGCCTGGGCTAAATCGTAGATCTCGATCGGACCCAGGCTTGCGTCACGTACTTCATGCCGAAATTCTATTTGGTCGACTCAAGGTAAATCTAACGCGACGTTTTGGCTAGATGCATCCGCGGAAAGCCTCGGGCGTTCGCGTTCGAGGTACGCGTACGTGCCCGACTAATCCTGTACGCGAGCTTCTGTATGTGCTCTGCGCGTGGTTATACGAGGCACACCTGCTCAGATATGCATAAGAACTTACTCGCGCGAAGAGCCGAGCGTTTTTTGCAAGTTCCGTGCGCGTGTTTTCGGGGAATATTTACGCGTTGCGCGGGACGACGTAGAGAGAGTGAGAGGGAGAGAGAGAGAGAGAGAGAGAGAGAGAGAGAGAGAGAGAGAGAGAGAGAGTGCGCGTTAGACGCGAGCATAGACGGAAAAGGTAAAAAATTTGAGGAAAAATGTGCTAAGCTGGAAATTTCGGTGCTAGCGAAATACGAGAGATTCTCATTAAAACGCGATGTTTCAAAGTTGATTGAGATTAATGTACTTTGTATATCTCGAAATAGGCAGGGGGTAAGAGATAACAGGGGGTAACTCGTGAGCTATGTAGACAATGGCTACCCAACGGGAAGCACCGCGATTTTGACGAATTATCGGATTGCAGGTAGATTTGATGAAATTCGATGCGATTCAATTCTCAAAATTGCCTAATATACTTCCTATCGCGATTATGCCCGCCGAGAATACCCAGGATTCCATTTAAAACTTTAACGATAACTCCAACGTTCGATCGTAAAAGCTTGCGTTTTCTATTACTTTTTATTTGAATAATGAGTATTAACTAATTGGTAGTGCAAATTTATCGCAGATTCGAAAGGCTCTTTTATCAGAAAACTAATTTCAAATCCACCGAGCGGATGTGTAATCTATAGCGACGATACAACTTTACGCTATCTCGAAACTCCTCGGCAAATATTTTTGATTGGTCGAGACTGACAAATTATTTTTGATAGATTGGGTTGCTTAAAAATTATGCGATATTCAAAAGAATGTTATGAATAGTGGATTTCACGAATATTTTTATGCCAAAATATTGTATTTCGTTACGCGTTAATTACGGACAAAGCTTAATTAGAACTCTAAATTCAATCGTAAAAGCAGATTTATTCTACTAAAATAATTTTTTCTCCTTTGCAATCTTCGTAAATGTTAAATTTGTAAATTATGCTTTTGATAGACGCTATTGTTCGAATGTAACTTGAATCATTTTTAAATATACGTCATAATATTATAATTTAATTTATTGCATGTAATTTATTGAATGAAAAATTAGATAATTGTATTTTCTTGCATCTCTGGATTATCTAATCTTAATAATTACCACGTAGATGACAGAATGATAAATCAAATGCATACTAAAAAGTTTCGAATGATAATAAGAACACTTGCATTATAAAGTGATCTTTCAATTTATCGAAGATAAAGGGGTCGAAATTTAGGTTTAAATTACTTCCTGCATGAAGAAAATTGACGATTGTAATTGACACTAACACAAATCAATTTAGATATAACTTAATATTAGATTTATGTGTCGAATATAATAAACTAGTAACGAAGAAAATTATTTTAAAAAATTATAATGATAAGTGAATGTTTTTAAAAAATTGTATACTTTTTTCGATAACATAAAAGCTTCATACACTATATAACTGTAAATAAATATAAATATTAATTAATTATACGAATTCAAAAGCGAAACTATTGTTTATGCCTGTATAATCAATAATTATAAATAATAAACGTAATAGAAATTATATCAATAATGGAATACTCTATTTTTATAATTCTTTGATATAAACAAGTATGAAATTAATGTTATAGTAGATTAATGAATTGAAGTGAATCTTTATTTACAATTATAAAACTTAGAACCAAATTTAATAAGTTTTAAAATTTTCAATATAAAATATTATGGTATTTATGGTAAAAAAAAGTAAATTTTTGCGCAAAAAAAAATTTCTTCATGAATAGCAGCAATCGATATATGTAAAATCCATAAAATATTTTTCTTTTAAAAGATTAAAAATGTAATGTTTTCGATAAGAGCTCGAATAAAAAAAATTGTAACCGTAGTATTACCTTTTGCTTGTAAGAGTGGTAACGCCGGAAACCAAAAGAAATATTTAAAATATATGAAAATTTTTAGTATTTGTAATAAAATTCAAAATATGAATTTAAATATATGTATGTATTTTAATGAATCATTATTTATATTAATTTTGAATAAATTAATCGCACGATCAAATATTTTAATATTCAAGTTATTCCGATAAAATTAATGTATAATAATATTGATAATGATAGTATATAAAATGAAATTGAATTAATTTTAATTAAATAATATTGCTACTACGATTAATATTATGAATAAAGTATTTTTAAAAATGAAAAATTTGTAGAATACAAAATATGCAATTGTCAGAAAATACAAAAAAGTATATAAAATATATAAAATATTTTCTATCATTTCCAGAGCACCAAACATCCAGTTGTCTCTCTCTCTCTCTCTCTCTCTCTCTAACTATCTACCTATCTATCTATCTATATGCGTGTATACGTGTGTGTAGTTATCTCTCTTTCTATATATATATATATATTTCTTTCTCTCTTTTAATATTATATCGAATGAACCATTAACCGCAAAAATCTCCAAATGTTTTTCCATGCCATCAATTTTCTGCAAAATCACTTTTCCTCGCTTTTTTCACACTAGCTATAATAAATACATTCGAAAACAAATGAAAAATAGGCAGTGGCAAATATGAGCGTTAGAAGAAAGAGATAAAGAATGGTTACAATTACGAGGTAATACCGAAGCAATAAGTCTAAAAAAGAGAGAGGTCGAAGGAAGGTTGGCTGAGAAGTGCAGTGAGGTATTCGTTACGAAAACGTTTTCAGTCGGTGCGAGTCACTTTACCCCGCTCTGACTAAAGTAGGCGAAGATCGCAATGGCGTCTTTGACCCTGTCCAAGAAAGATCTCATAGTTATCCAAGAGCATTTATCGTTCTTTATTTTTTTTCGCCCCTTTTTATCTCTTTTGTTCACAATCAAGAAAAAACATAGACACGCTTCGAACGTCAAGGAGGATGAGAAACAAAAAAATTGAGATACGTTGTACAGTATTAAAAAATTCGCAAAGAAATATACAACAAATTAGAACTATCAACTTGGTAAAAAAAATACATTTTTTATTACTTGCACACATATAACTTCATTAGGAAAGAATATTTTTATAGATACAAATCTAAATTGATCGCTTGTCGAAAATATTTGTTCTAACGGTTCGTTTAACTATCACAAAAATTACATCAAAGTTTTTTTTTTGATTCTATTGTATAATTACTTTAATGTTTTTTATAAACAGCAACCTATAATATTATATATTATACTTAAAATACAATTTTTCACTATTCCTTTTATTATTACCTATTATTCTAAACTAAATTGGCTTAATCAACCTAAACTAATTTTCTGATACAAACGCACATTAGTATATCTCGTATAATTTTCGTGCTAATACAAATATGACTAATAATATTAAAAAATGATTCGTAATTAATTTTATATTTAAAAAATTCATATAATTTAAAAATTTAAAGTAACTAACAGTAATGATTTTTTGAATTTGAATAATAAAAATTTATGTATACTTAAATATATTCGATTATATCTAAAATCCTGTAGATTAAAAAATATGTAAGATATAATAAAAATATATATATCAGAAAGTTTAAAAAATATATATATAATAGAAAAATATTAAAAAATTGAATAAAAAAATAAAAAAATCATCGAGAATTAGTATAAAAATATATACGATTAGAATACGATTACTATTATTGCTCATTATTCATTCCTCGTTTTCATAATATATATGAAATAATTTTTAATATTTAAAAATAAATCTAAAATTTTACAAAAGTATTCTACATGATAAAATATCAATTTTAATAATATAAAAAAATAAAATAGATAAATATGTAAAAATATAGAATTAGAAATGAGCTTTTATGGTAAGAAACTTAAACATCAATAATTAAATAATGAAAAGGCAGAAGTTCAAGGGAAGAAAAATAGTATATTTTTGCTGAATATAAAAAGAGATACTCCATTCACTTAGATATGTATAATAATCTCTAAATAGAATAAAGGAATGTGTAAATTATTCTTACAATTCATTTATTGTATTTAAGTGTTTTCTTATATTTTAACAAATATACAATTTATTAAAAGATATTTATTAAATTTTAATTGTCTTAAGATTGAAAAAACTTAGATGCATGTTAAAATTACCTTACATAAGTTTCAGAAACACTTTATTCTAAAGACCTTGACTAATGATACATAATTATTAGACATAAAAAGACAGTATTCGAAGAAAAATAGAAAATATTACAACAAAATTATTTATCTCATTTAAACATAATTTCTTCTAGAATAAAAATAATTGCATGCAATAAAAATGATTGCACTTTAGTAAACTCTATATACGTGTTAACTTAATTTTACTAATCATTTAAAATATCATTAAATCAGCTATAAATAATAAATATTTTAATTGTAAACACTAGAATTTCATTTTAATAACAGTTTCTTATATTTTTTCATAAAAAGAAAAAATGTAAAATATACTATAATCTGTTGAATGTTACAATTTTTATGTTAGTTTTAAATAATATAGTGAAATAAATTATAATTAAATTATATAAAAAATATTCGAATTTAACTTTAACATAGAATCATTGTTTCATAATTAAATAAAAATAATTTTGTATATGTGTGTACAAACATGTACCTTATAAGCTTGCTACAATTTTAACATGTTTAACATATTTCAGATATTTAATATATTTTATATATTTCAGATATTAAACGTATTTAACATATTCAACAATAAAATATAAAATGTGTTCGAAAATTAGATCTTTCATAGAGAGATTCATGCTTTCAAGACATAAATCGAGCAGTAAAATTTGTCGAATGCACATTTTAACTATACAAAGCAAGTTCCAACAAAATACCCGAAAGTCATTGTTTGCTCCATCAACACTGGATATACCGTAATTTTTGTTTTACGTCACAATCGATGCGTTGTTAGAAATTGATGTTATTCAAACAATTGTTAATATTATTTGGAAAAAGTTATGTAATATATTTACAAAATAAAGTAACACAAATTGTTTGGAATATTTCAAAAAAACGAGTTTGTTAATTATTATTGAATTTAAAATAAAATTTAAAATACAGAATCTCTTCACGTTTGAAAAACATTTTTTTATCGATAACTATATAATTATTATTAAATTTAATTTTAAATTTAATTTTTTTTAAACTAATATTTTTCTTATTTTTATATATAATAATAATACAATATTTCGCGAAATATATATTAAAATATTTTCTACTTAATAAATAAAATAAATGATGTTTTTTACCAATAGGTGATAGAAATGAATAAGATATTGAATCGGACCTAATATAATTTATTTTCTTGCACTAAATTTTATCATTTATCGAACTTCGAAAAATCCAATTATATGTGTGGTGCAATAACTTAGTCAATTTATTTTTATATGTATAAACACAGAATTTATTATAAGTCCTTTATAAAAATTATTTTAAAAAATTTATGCTCCATAACTTTGAAAACAGCATCACCTTTATATATTTATAAAGAAGTATCAATTTATTAATTTTTAGATTTATATGAACTACAATGTCTTTATAAATATTTTTACATTCTAATAATCAATACTAAAAAAAGATAAAAAAGATAATTCATTAACGTTATTAACGATTAATCAGATTTTTTCATATTTTGGTGATACGTTCGTTATCTTTGTTGTTCCTAACGAAACCGAAGGAAAAGTGACTCGAGAATAAAACTTAAAATTTATTATCTTTTAAAATAATTGAACTGCGTGCTAAAAAAGGGAAAAAAGTTATTTAACCCTGGTACATACGTAATTTTTTCGGAACATAAATATATTTCATTCGATCGGAATAAGGTTACTTAAAAATTTTGACACGACTCAATTTTCTGTAATTACAAATTTAAATTAATACTTGAATATTTAATTGCTAGTATACGTAGCTCAAAATAATTTGCAACGAACACAGTAGACAATGATAGTAATTGGAATCACCGCTTATTCGGCACGGAAGTAAATTCTAAATTTAACTGAACTTGAAGCCCCGTCTCCTACTTCAAACATCTGTTCCTGTACTTTATCTTATAAGTCGTTTCATTGTAAACCAAACAGATACGTTAGTCATCGTAAAAAAATAGCAGGAAAGAAGGAGAGAGAAGCGGATGACGGCGGAAGAAGCGCAAAGTCGGGGACGCACGCGAGAATGAACCAAGAGGCAGGGAATAATGGAAGCATTGTCAGCATTGAATACATCGAGATCATAGATTCACTGGTGTTGGCGTGTCACGTTTCGTCTGTCTGCCTCGTCCTTTTCTCTCTATCTACCTTTGAACCCTCGCTCTCGAGTTTCGCGCACGGGCGTGCAAATAGGACAAGGGGATCCAATATTTCTCGTATTTTGACATTGACGTTCGCACAGTTTCAGATAGTTCGTTGTAATTGGGATTCATAGCGCGATGCGCGCGCGTTTCAAATTTTTATTAGCCTATCGCGCGCCGCATGAAAGTCATTGTTCGCTTCGACCGATGAGAAAGAAGATTTCAAATGGTGCCTTTGGACAGGTCGATGATTTGTGGGGGTGGTGGGATTTTTCTCGCGTCTTTCTAGAGCTTTTAAATAAAAGTCTTGCTTGTGGGATTAGTTGTTTTGGTGATGTGAAATAATTCGACTGCTCGACACACGAGGGTAAGAAAAATACAAAAGCCGAGCAGCATAAAGAAGTAAACACGAGTTTTAGTTTTATAAAGATGGAAGTGAAGGAAAACGAGTACCGACTAAGTTTTCCCAAGAGAATGCCTTCATTTTGGGGAAGGACAACATTCGCACAGGTTAACAGAAATTTTCCAGTTCAACATGACACGCTGATTATTCAAATGGAAATATACTTAAAGTGCATTCAGTGATTTTATTCCCACGTTATTTACTCTAACTTTAATACGGATCCAGCATTTAAAATAGCTTGACACTTTTTAGTATAACTCCCTAAATTATATTTTTATTTCCAATACGTTTATTTATAAAATTTTGAATATTGAAATTAAAAATATTATTAAATTTATGTGAAAAAATCGAAATCATAAATTTCTCATCGATGTAAATGACAAAATTGTATTAAAACATAGTATTTTTAAACACAAATACACATTAATATTTGAATATAATAATGCATATACTTCGGGTATAAACCATTGTCAACAAGTAATATGCAGTGACTAATTATGAAGGCAAATTGAAAAAATTTACATTATAAAATCATTTTTTAAATTAATCTTAGTATTAATATGGTTTTATAAAATAAGATTTATAAAATGAATAAAATAAAATTTTATAGCATTGAAACTTTATGTACTACGAATATATTTTTCATATGATTATAAATCTTATGAATATTTAATATAATAATTGGATAAAACTATTATTAAAAAGATAAATATAAATCAATGATAACTTTTTTAAAATATTTGCACATTAAAAATAAATGCTATAAACTCCGAATTAAATTATTAAATATAATAAAAATATATAAAAAGTTCTCATACAAATTCATAATTTTACTCACTTAAGTCTAAAGAAAAATATATTTTTAAAATAAAAAGTTAAAGATAAACCAACGATTTAAGAAAAAATTTTTTATCAAATTTTATTGCTTGTATGTATCATACTGTCACTTTTCATCAATTTTTCTCCGCATTCGGATATTTTTAGTCTTATATTTTAGATATCGATCTGAGATAAACAAACGTTTTTCATATCCAGACGAATTGTTCTATTTCAGCACGTACAACAATTTTCATTTCTACTTCTTTCAAAATGAATAATATTTTAAAATTAATAATAATATTATTAAGAAATATGTCGCTTTATATATCATATTTGGAAAGAGTATTTCTCGTGAAAAATATAATAAAACACATTAGATTTTACAAATACCTAATTCCAATACCGAATCATGACAATTATAAGAATAACATGTCATTAACAATATAAATATATACTACATAAGAATTTTGTTTAAAAATTGTGTTAATATTTAATAAAATTTATTATTTTTTATTTTAGCAATACATGAAATTATAAATGTTTACCTGTAAATATATTTCAATTATTATAATTTTTTTTTATTTTTTTTAAATATAAAAATCAATTATTATGTTAAATTTTAAAAAAATTTATCATAGTTTTCAAGTTTAAGAAACTAATTGGATTATGTAATGAAAAATATGTCATATAATTAAAATATCGTTTAAAATCTTAAAAAATCTTAAAAATGACTGTAAATTAGAAACTTATCTAAACCTAAATAGTGTTTAGCTGCAACCATTTATTTATACACTCAATATAATTTATTTACTATCAGTAATCTTTATTAAACATTTTATTAAATTTAAAAATAGAAATATGACTGTTACTTAATATTTTATGAAAATAGTAGCTTATTTGTATTTCTATATTGCAAAGTTATTGCTAATTTATTTATATTAATATAAAAAAATATAATTAAAGAAACTACATAATTAACGTTTACATATGTACAAATTAATTTAATAATCATATATTTACATACATTTGTTCACTTTACGTCCCAACAAATCACAAGATAATTTTGACGATTATAACGTAAATTCTGACTGAAATCGAGCGGCGAAATTCGGACTCGCGTGAAAGCACCTCATATTACTTTTGAACTGGCAGCTTTTGAGTTTCCTGTTCAATCTGTTTTAATCCCTTATCTGATTCCATAATAACGATATAATTTTTTATCAGCTATATCAGATTCAGCAAGGATATTATAATTCATAATGTGTATTTTTTGCACAAATATAATATTAAGACTAACTTTTTTTAGCAAATATTAATTTTTATATTTTTAATTAGAAAAAGCAATTATCATAATTTTTTTTATGTTCTTATTAATTGCTATTATTGTGTAAATATAAGATTGCATTATGCATAATATTAAAATATTTTCTAATTTAAATAAGTGTTTGGGCACTTCAATATCGATAACTAATCTTATAATTTGCTTTTTTCTATTTTCTATTAATTTTACATATAATTTAATCAACTTATTACATTTAAAAAGTTACATTATTTTGATAACGTAAACGATAAATTTCAAATGTTCCATAAATTCAGATAAAATTTGTCAATGTTGAAAATAAAATTTAAAAATTATATCAGACAAACAAATGATTCTTCAAAGTTAAAAAATATTGATAAATATATAAGATCAAAGTTAAAAAATATTGATAAATATATAAGATCAAAGTTTAAAATAATATAAATCAAAAGAGTTTTCAGTGGCATATAAATTTGAACTTTAATAACGCCAAGCACATTCGTGCGAAAATAAAATACGCATAAAAGAGCTAAATTTTGAGAATATATTCTCTGCAAAGCCTGCAATAAACGAGCAAAGCCCATTGATACAAGAAAGCTTCCTATTTACAATCAATTTATCAGTTATATTAATTAATGAGTTTAATTACCTGCAATATTTTCCTCATAAAAATAGCAAATTGATAATTTCCAAATATACATATTTTTTAAATTAAATCTTACATAGAAAAATTGTTTTCATTTTATACAATACTTTATATAAAAATATAATAATACTATAAAACTATTATTATAAATTATTTCAACTACTGTGTAAATATGTCAATTTATTATTTTTTTAAATTTCAATCAAATGAATTAATTTTTATTTATTGTAGATTACTTATAATTTAGTCTTCAATATAATTATGAAAAGCGGTAAATAAATCACTTTATGTTATGGAACTTGCCAAATATTTACTTTCTTGTAAAAAACATTAAAATTAGGGCTTGGGATTTTTCAAATAATTTGTAAATATAATATATCCATTTATATTTCACAATGCACAGAAATAACACTATAACAAAAAAAATTATAATAAATTAACAGAAATTTTCAAGCCAATTTAATTAACATAAATATAAAAAGTTAATAAAACTGAATCTTATTAATACTTAAATTTTTATGTAATTTACAGTAAAATAATAGTAACTCGAAAAATATAAATTTTATAAAAAATATCCCGATCAAATCCTAAACTAACACCGTTAATGTTTTTATTACAACAAATGAACTATGATTAATGAACGTGTTTTAATCTCAAATGCATGAAACGAAATACCAAAATAGTTTCCACTAATTAGTATTTCAATTAATAAAAAATACTCACTTATGTATACAGCCAATAAAATTATACGAACGTTACCAATTCTCCTAATTAATCCATTGTTTATTTGTACATACCCATAGAATATCGTATAATAGAATTTCAATTATTAACTTTCACATAGTAGGAGAAGATTATAGACAAATAAAACTTTTAAAGAGATAAAAAAAAACAAAAATAATCTTAGTTCATGAAAAAAGCATTAAAAATTTACGTGTCATGATTGTTACTCGAACAAGGTAAAATTCATTGACATGAATCACCGCCGCATTCATTGATCTTAGATAATCAAATGATAGATCAAAGTCTTTTCCTATGGAGAAAAATATAATGCAGCGCTTTATAATTTCCAAGGCAAAACCGAGAAATTAGTAGGTATCAGTGACTTATGTAATTACTATATCAGTCGCCTACACGTGTTACCACAATTATACTGTTATTTCACGTCCCATGAATAACCAAAATATTATCTAAATACACGTGAATTCCACTTGACTGAATAAAACTTTACATACGATCTTTTAAACGCCGCGAACACGGATTAAAACTAAAATAATAGTAATGTCACGTAATAATAAAATAACGAATGAGTAATAAAATAAATTCAATTTCCAAAAATTGTACAATTTTACAGTGGTCATCTTTTTAAATAAATCGAATATAACTGAATTTAAGGCGATTTAATTCACTGATACATCTTCATGTATAATATTAAAAATTAGATTTCAAGTTAGAATTTTAATAACAATATTTGTAATAATCACTCCACAAACGTTATTATGTATAATCTTCAGAATCAATTATTCTCAAAGATACATGCGAACGTTAATTAACATCACGCAAAATTATTGTATAACTTTTTTTACTTGATAATACTTTGATATTTGAGTAAAGCTATACAATTTTGTGCTTCTACTGTAAAAAAAAATATTAATCGAACAAATAAGTAACAATAACATAAGATTTTTATTTATTTAGAATTTAACGAATGGCTTAGAGAAAATATTTTTGCTTCGTTACAATTCAGTTATTGTACACATTAAAAATGATCAAAACTATTTAAAATTTTTAATTTTTGTAAAAATATAAAGTTTGCTAAATATAAGATAAATGTATAGATTAATAAAAAAAACACGCTATTGTACGTCAACGCTGTTTTTACGTATTTAGAAAAAAACGTAGAAGCCTATAATGGAAAGTAGCGAAAGTGAAGTATTTAAGCGTAAAATTTTGGTAAGTCAACGGAAAGACTAAAACTATGATTAAAGCGAAAAAAAGAAAAATATAATTCATTAATTACTTTTTACATTCTAAATTGAATGTATAAACCGTAAAATTAAAAGAATGAAAATCGCAAATTTCTATAGTAATATATAAGAGTGTAGTAATTCGCCGCATTAAATCGGATTTAGCCGTTCCCGACAAGTTCTCAGATTCATGTTCAAGTATTTTGCGCCGTCGCTGTCTCTTAATTCACGCCTTAGAGGATTGGAAGAGAAGAGGGAAAGGACGGAGTAGACGGGATGTCGCGTCGACCGCTGTTATACACACCGGAAGAAGTTGCGAGTGCGAGCGATTCTGGGACAAGGTGAAAGAGCGCCTCGATGATAAATCGAACTGCTAGCAAATCTCGTCACGGTCGATAATTTCGATCCGAGACGATTGCCGGCGCCAAATGTCGCGTGAAATCGCCAATCGATGTGGATTAAGAACCTCGACAGCGCACCGATCGTTTTTAACTGGAAAATTCAGTTTCACGGGCTTATCGGTCACTTGCGTGTAATTCGTTATTCGAGAGAAAGTGAACATTGCGAGCAACTAAAATTACGGTGAACTTTCTTAAGGTGGCTAGAAACAAAATCGTTTGGATAAAACGAAAATAGTACTAGTATTTTTATTGTATCACAGCTTGAATATCTTTTTTCTTTTATTTGCAAACTTTATTGACCTTCAAAATTATTATGTTTGATAACCATGAGTATAAACGTTATATAGTGAAAGTAAAAAACGGTGACTTTAATGCTCTTCAAATATAAATTTTATTTTTAGTCGTATTTTTAAATCAATAAGTTCTTTCAAATATGTTACAGTGCTTCTTTATGAGAGTGGTTTTCTAAAATTGTTTTATCATTTTTTTCTTTATCGTTATTTTAAAGTGCGTTTTTACAAATCACTTAAAAATATCTTTATTCCGTTATTTTAAAATACATTTATTCATAACGAACTTTGATAATTTTTGACTGCTCTTTTTAATTACATCTACCACCTTTATAATATATGTATATGTAAATATAAAATAAAGAGTTTTTGAATAATGTAAAATTCAAAGTATCGTTAAATTTACAATATGAAGACAATATTTTTACCCTATTAAACTATTAAAATTGTTAGATACTTAAATCTATAACTCGGTTGCATGTTTTAGTTTGTCACAGAAAATATTAAAGCAAATTAACGGATTACTCAAAATAACGCATTTTTTACAATATATATTTTTAATTAATTATGTTTTGTATAAAATATTATAAATTTCTTAAAAATTCATAATATTGATATTAAAGTTCCATAAAAATAATTTATTCAATGTTACTGTAAAAACAGATATTTAATATTTTACCCTCTATAATACATTAATCATTCTTTAAAGATGTATGCATTGATTATGAATCACTTCCCTATTTAATGTACTTTACTTTAATGATAACTAATTCCATCTAATTCTGTAATCAAATATTTGAAAAAGAACTTCGTTTTTATCAATAATACATTTATAAAATAATGTTACAACAACTTTATTTTACAGATAAAAATTACTATACATTTAAATTCAATTTAGTGATTGCAATGTGAAAAAATATTCATTTATAAATAATTACTTAATTTATATTCTTAAATTGTATCAATGATACGTGTAATATTTTTATAATATGAACTATAATAAAAATGAATTATCCAATAATTTGTATAGTACATAATTTACGCTTATATTTTCTTATACATAAATTATACTTTCTGTAAATTTTAATTTCATATTAATTATTAAATACACAGTGATAGTTTTTATGCAAAGGTTACGGATTAATTAAAAAAATGTAAAAAATTTACTGAAAACATAGCGTTGGTAATAATTAATTCTAAAATCCCTGGGGTATTTTATAAGCTAAGGGATTCGCATTAATTTGGGCGATAAATAAAAATTTACGTTCCACAGTTACATCGCAAAGATAATTCATAATATCCTAGACCAAAAAGAACATAAAAATGTAAATTTTTCTTTAAAACAACGAAATCTTGTTTCAGTACCGAAATAGATTTTTAAATAATTTCAGCTTATTTACTTTTTTATTTTTTATATATTATTTTAATATATTAATGCTATTAATCATAATAAATTATTGTATTACTATTTATATCTATATTTATGTATAATTTTTAAATTAAAAAAATGTTTTAAATATAAAGTACATTGATTTAAATGTTGTAATTAAAGTATTTAATATGTAATTGTAAATATTAAAAATATAATATATTTTTCATATTATGATTTGTTGTATTATCTTGTTAATTTTCATTTTTAATTTTAATTAATTTAATGTAAATAATTAATATATGCTAAAATATGGGTAAATAATGCGTTTATGTAACCGATATATTTCATCTCTTGTCGTACATTCCACAAATACTATTACATTATAATATAACAAAATAATGATTTTCTAAAATAATTAATTATTGCATTATTCAATTTACACAAAAAATAATTGTATATATAATATTTAAAGCTTACAGGCATGATTGGCATACTAATTATATAATATATACACAAATTAAAATATGTTCCAACTCATGAATGTATTATACAGTTTTCGATAAATAAGGATATTTATTACCTATCATCAATTTAATTAACGCTAATCTAGTTTCTGTTTTGTTCAAGTATTAAATATCACTATTAACAAATACAATTATTCTGATGTTCATTTTAAAAAAATTGAGATATTTCCAAATATTCTTTCCTTCTCTTACTAGAATGTATTTATTAATAAATTCAATCAACAGAACGCACGAAACTATTAAGTATTTCATCTTTTGATTAAACCTTTCAAGATATTTGTTTTATATATAAACTAAATATTAAAGTATATCAGAATTTTTAATAACGAGTAATTATTAATAATAAAAAAAAATCTATGAAATAAAATTTAAATAATAATATTTTAACGAAAGTTTTATCGTATTTACTAGAATGAATCGTCGAAAAAAGAGCAAGTCTCATGCAAAAGTTTTAAAAGAACTAAAGTTCGATGTAACTGAAAAGCTTTTGGGTAGTATAAAATGGAATCTAGTGTGAAAAAATCGTTGAAATAGAAAAAGGAAAAAATAAAAATGGATGTAAATTGTTGTCGTTATGCAAGCGTCGCATCCTGTCTCTTTTGTACTATCATTTTGTATGTATATACGATGTCTTCTCTCCTTTGCTGTCCTTCTACTTTCACAACGTAATTATCATCAATATTGGATTATTCCAGAAAATTGAACCTACATAAGACTCTTCTCTCGTTTATTCAAACGACTGTTCAACGCGACTTGTATTCGCTGATGTTCAGTTTTCTTTTCTTCTCTTCTTCTTTTTCATAATGTATCTCGAAAGCAAGTTAATTGAATGCTGATTTTGATTACCATTAATATGTAACTTCATACCACATTTATCCTGAAAGAATATACCATAAATTTTTCAAAGTAAATTAATTTTGTACGATTGAATTTCAAAATCTTCTTATTGTAACTCTGAAGCTAATAATTAGGATAAATTATTTAAAATGTATCGTATAAACTTTTTTGAAACTAATGTAAAGTATAAAAATATTAAAAAAATATTTCTTCGTAAATCTCTTACAATTTTACTTATTAAAATTCATAATACGAAATTATAATTGCAAATATTTATAAAGTATGTAATATCAAATTTACGATTAAGTAGTACAGTCAATATAAATAAATATTATAAATTAACTAATGATAAATATTTAATAAATACCATTACATGATTATTTACGTAATATAAAAAGTAATTACACAAATAAAAATTACGAAATTCTACTTATTCAAACAGAGAATACCCGAGTAATGTTCCGGAACTCGCATCTACGCTATATTTCGCACCAACGATACGTACATAAAATATATAATTAAGATTTTATTTACTTAGTATGTTAATATTCGCCTATTATTACATATAAAAAATTTCATCTAAAGGGATTTAAAAATTAAATTCAAATGTTTACATGTATTAAATAAATTTTAAACACACGTATTTAAAAGATAATTTTTAGATCGTTTATTTAAAAATGTTTTAAATATAATTATTAATAGTCATTATTATTAAATATAGTACAGCTGTTGATATAAGAATTACAATAATCACGGTTTTTAAAATATATACAGTTTTTAAAACGGTAAATATATAGCTATATAATTATTTAATAACTTTCTAAATATAAAACATGTTTCATATAAAAAAATATAATACCGTAATGAAACTTCGGTAATTCGAAAAATTCATCGTGCGACACTTACCATACCGATAATTGAAAGCTATAATAAAATAAGATGCAAAATTAGATTTTAAGTAAATTAAGGATCTATAAATACAATGCATTCGTAAAATATTTAAAAAAAAACTTTGGGAATGATATTAACATTTTAAAAGCAACATAAATTTAATACGATCGGTCGTTAAAAATTTGTTACATTTTATTAATTATTTGTTTGCATAATCTCAAATTCATGTTTAAAATAATAAATGAAAGCTATTTTACAATGGTATTATAAAATACAATAAGGGTTATGGGCATAACCATCTTTTATATAATTCGTAATTACTGGAAATTTTCAGCTTCCAGCTTTGAATGATTGTCAGTATTTATTTTTTTTACAAATATTTGCGTAAATTGTGCTGTTTCATTTCTTCGTTTAATTTCATTATTTTTTTCCATCTAGTTTACAGTATATACACGAATATATATACAGAAATAATGGAAGTAGGTCTATTATTATTTTTTATCGAGAATGTAGATAGATAGTTACATAAAGAAGAAGAGTAACGATATAACTATAGCTGTTCTACAGCTGTTTTAGGTGGAACTATAAATTTAACATTAATTACAGAAATATGCTCCTTTCCCCGGTCGATGGAAGGTTCTCAGCTTTGATAGTAGAAAAAGAATGCTTTTGATCTACCCTGGAATAATTCTATTCGGCTTCGCCAAAAGCTTCTCTGGTACATAGTGGAACACATATCGAGGACAATTTCAATTGTTGATGTCGAGCACGTATTCATCGAGCATACTTCGATCAAAAATCTAGAGGAAGGAAACGTGCTTCCGCCTCCCTCTGAATACCGAATAGCCAAAAAGCATCGTGTAAAATGCCTCAACAACGGGAAAGCAGTTCCCCATTTTTTCTCCATTTTTTCTCCATTTTTTCTCCATTTTTCCTCCATTTCTCGCGAAAAAAAATAAAAGGAGCGAATATACTTTACGCTCGATACGGGGAAAGCTGCTGTAGGCATTCCAGAAATGCTGAGCAGCAGCTCGAGTGGGAAAATTCCGAGACATTGCCGAAAGTACGCGCATAAAAGCGAAGATATGTATGCGCCTGTACATATCGATCCTCACGCGATGCATACATCGACGCCTCGGCCGTCAACAAACGTCGCCGTCGACGTCGCCTTCGACATCGCCTTCGACATCGCCTTCGACGTCGCCGTCGCTCTCGCATGTTTCCCCGCGTATAAGGTATGTCGACTCTTCTCCAGAAGAGAGAAAATCTCCGCGATGCACTTCGACGTTTATGCCGGCGATGTATAACGTAACCGCCTTTTATCCCCGTTATCGCGAATTCGCGTGCTTTACAGGATATAAATGATTCGAGAGAAGGTCGGGAAGCGAGCGTGCGAACCTCGAGTGTGATTTTTATGCATCGATGGCGGATGCCGCGAATATTTATAGACCTTACGGACCAACGACTCTTGCGCGCTTTCGCGTCAAGATAATGAAGCCAAGTACTTTTCGAAATAGATAAATATGCATGGACCTCGGCGCAGCGGACCTCTTAGGCATTTAGGCCGAATTTTATTTTAAATTCGGGGAATGTTGTTAAGAATCTGGAGTAACTTCGTAATTATCGACGTCACGTGTTATTTTCGTATTATCTTCGCTCGACATTTTTTTGAGTGAAACGTGTCACCACCTAGGAAAACCATAAGTGTAAAATAAAACTGATCGAGATAAAGAATATATAGATTTTCAAAATTTGAACTTTATAATGAACGTGTGCGTAATTTCTAATAAATTAATAAATGATAATGTAATTTTATACGTTCAATATATATAGTATACAAGTATTTATTTTTCAAAAAATTAAATTACATAATATTAATTTTTTATTCAGGAATTAAAACTGTAAACTCGTAAAATTAGAATATAAAATGTAAACGATAAAAATTATTAATTTCTCAGGAAGTTTTCAAACATATATATATATATATGAATATTGGATATTGTTATTCATAATAATCTGCTTTTAAGAAAATAAACGTATTTCATTTATTTAAGCTACTTAAAAATTTTAATATGAAGTACTTTTGATTTTAATAAAACTAATAGTACAAATTTTAATTTTGCTTTTAATTCGGATAAAAAATTATTAAATACTTAATTGTTTCATTGAAGTTTATCCTTTATAATTTAAAGTTTTGAAAATTGAAAAATATTTCATAAATTAAAAAAAATAAACTTTTCAAATTCAAACATGAAAATTAAAGTAAACTCAAGTTTCACTTTATAAAACAGTCAAATTTCATTTGGTGCTCGCAAAATACTAATAAAAATATTCTCATTTTTTTTAACATAGTCAAATAATACTACTTTTTCTAATATTATTTTGAGTTAAATTTATATTTTCAAAAAAAAATGTGATTTTTTAATTATTTGGTTATATTTTAAATTAATAATCAATCAAGTATTAAAGTAACTTTGTTTTTAGTATTTCATGTACATTAATTCGCTACTCCTAAAATTGTATTATCTGTGCGTAATATTTGAAAGTTATTCCTGCTTCTACTTAAAATGTATTTATTGAAGTTTGCTTGTAAACTCTTACATTTGATCTAATTTACTATAATTTGATAGGTATTCAATCCGTTTATTACTGTAATAGATATTCGTTAATTAATAATTATCTACATAACATTTGTCTATTAAATAGTATATACTCATACATATAAATTATAGTATTATAGAATATGAGTATAAACGTATAGTAATGAATATCATGTACTTCCTTTTATCTACCAGTTTGCAGTTTTTATCGTATAACTTTAATATGTAACATCATATATATAAATATTTCTAAATAATTACTCTCACTCGCATTAATTTTATTTTATTAGACATTTTTCGAAAAATTTAAATTGATTTAATTTATACTGAACTAATAATATAACTAATATGATACATTCGATATGAATTTAAAATTGCTGAAATAAAAAACTAAAATAGCGGTATCAATGATATAATAAAATTTAAGTTTTATACGTGAAGTTTTAAGTTATTTAATAGTCTTCATTATCAATTTTGTTACTTCGGCTTCATTATATACTAAAAATTTATATATTTAGAGTACTAACGCAATAATTTATGTTTCTCATAAAATATTAAATAGGCGCAAAAATTTACATATTTTTCCCAGTATAATCGTACTAAACCAGAATTTTTCTATAATCGAGATTTTCTT
Source organism: Dolichoris vasculosae (assembly GCA_018907195.1). Lineage (NCBI taxonomy): Eukaryota > Metazoa > Arthropoda > Insecta > Hymenoptera > Agaonidae > Dolichoris > Dolichoris vasculosae. The sequence continues at coordinate 7,313,541 of JACCHY010000003.1, forward strand.
ATGAATCAAAGTTGTAAATAAATATTCGTAATAGATTCTTGACATAGTGTATTATGCATATTTGATATTTATTAATTCGTCGGATGCTAGTATCATATGCTTCGACAGATTTTATCAATTCATGAATTTTCCATTCCATTTTTATGACTATATTTGAATTCTCTTTGCCATATAATGTTCTGTTCATAATATTTCAAATTGTATAAATTCAGTGAACTGTAAAGAATCATAAAATAGAATAAATAATGCTGCTTACTTTTTCGGTAGACTCATGATTGGCATGAATACATTCAATTTACTTTTTATGCATATGAACAATTGTTGCGAGTACAAATCTACTAAAAATTTTTTGGTATAACTTAATTGGATGAAATATAGTTATTCGAAGTAAAATAAATACAATCGTAGATATAAAATACAAAAGAATATTACAAACAAAATATTGAAACAACAATATTTAATGCTAATAGTTATTTCAACATCGCTTTTGTTATTTATTTAGATATTACAAGTATTAAAAATTAAAAAATTAACAAAATTTTACATATATATTACAAATTAATTTATTTTAACTTAATTATTTTTTATCTTCGTTTGTCTTGTAATTACTAAATAATTTATACGTAGTTGTATATTTAAAAGATAAAAGAATATTAAAATGAATATTAACTTCAAAAACTTGGTAATGTTAAAATGAACGATTTTAATCAATTTAATTCAAATTTTTAAATATTTTAAAAACTATTAAAAAATGGTATTTTTTAAATATTGCTAAAATAACACGTTATATTGCTCATGAAAATAAAGTGCATTAAATAAGCTATTAAGAGGTAATTTATTATTACTCTGAAAGATTTTAAATTTATTAAATACAAATTCGAAAAAATAAAAAATTTTTCCAATTAAATATAATTGATGTACGTAAACAGATAATGGACGTAGTTTGTAGCTTCACCAGAATCAATGTTGAGACTCAATGTGAAATCTATTTCAGTGTAATGGCTTAAATTAAAATATTAAATAATTCAATTTTATAATAAATGATACTATAAAATATTTGAATAAAAAAAAAGGTTTAATATAAAAATAGAAGAGATATTTAAAATTATTTTAAAAAATGTTAAAAACAAAAAAAACAATCTTTCATATTCCAGACAGTTTTTTGAAGAAAATATTACTTTGAACTTAGATTGTAAATATCAATTATTAACCATTAATCTTTATAGAATAAAAGAATATGAAAGGTAGTTGAAGAAAATTAAAAAAAATCGATCGAATTTATTAGTTTCAATATTACCGAGAGGATTGATATTTTTGGCTGATATTTTCAAATGGATACGCGAAAAGAAAAAATACCAAATGAAAGAAAATTGAAAGTAATATGAAATATTTAAAATCAAACAATACGGAAATACCTTTTTTTATATAAAACTAAATTATCGCCTCACAATTTACGACTCATCCTCCTGAAATTTTTTTCGTATTTTCGTTTCATCACTTTATCAATCACGAAGAGCTTTACTCTCCAATTTCTAAAACTTACATTGACGCAAAAAGTAATTTCATTTATAAAGTTCTCCATTTTACCGCATCAAATTAGAACCTGCAATAGAATGTTGCACGAACGAAGCAATTTACAGACGGACGAAATCGCTTTGATTCACGGACAGTAGGAAGCACTCAAAGGTGAGTACCACAGCCTTGATCTGATTTATTCGCGCGGGAAAAACAACCCAACGAACGGTAAGCCTTCGGTGGTGTCCGCATACTCGAAAAGGGTCGTAGAATGCGATTACGCGTGTAACCCTAAGAACGACGACAGCCCTGTTTTTACTTTCAAAACTGTATTTGTGTTAAACGAGATTGACCGATTACTTAGGTGATAAGAGATAAGAATTTAAGATTCTCTGCCGAAAGACAAAGATGTGCAAAGGCTTGGGAACTTCGTCGACTATCGTCGCTTTATCTATTTACCCGATTGCACTTGACAGACGGAAGACGATAACGAAGGGAAGTATCAGCGAACCGAAGCCCCTTAAATCAATTCTCTAAAACAACGCAACGACCGTAAGTTCACACAATTTTAGAGACGAGGCAGATTTAGCGCATCTCAGCGACGTAATTCGCATTAAGGTTCGCTGGCGCAGACACGAGTCGAATAACAATAGCCACCACTAGATGCTGCATCCAGTAAATACAAGGGATCCGTCGATAATCTTGCATTTATCGTAAGTATGGATGGAGCGATTGTAGCTACGGTGAATGCACGATTGTGCAATCGCACAAAAACAGATTGACTAAAGCGTAGTGGCAGCTATTCTTCCAACTCGGGATGCGTTGTTTACACTGATTTACTGATAACCAATCGTTAGCGAATGCAAATCTTCGGAGCGACGGTGCGATCGTCGTACGTTTCAGGAAAATCGGAAATAACCCTGAAGCGTCGACTTTATCGAATGATTTCACTCATTCCTTTAATGCTCACACTGCTACGAATGTCTAAAATTAACTGAATTCGTAGTTCGGAAAGTAAAGTGTCCAAGTTCGAGCTGGAGTTACAACGTCGGTGGTCGAAGTCCTCAAATATTCCCAAGCTGATGGAGTTATTCGGTTGTAGTTCTACCAAAGGAAGCGAAGGTCAATAACTAAATTCGAGTTTCTAAAAAACTAATTCGCGATATCGATACTAGGAATGAATAAAAATAAAATTTTTGTTCTCTTCTATAGATTTCTTTAAAGTAAATTCTTTATCAAAAATTCTCTTTCTTCTATAAAATACTTCTAGACAAACACAGATAATTTTGTAGAAATCAAGAGTAAAAAACAACGAAAGTAAAAAACTTGAAAAAATAAAACACATACTTGCGGATATGGATAAATCATTTTTGTCATAAAGTAATATGAAATAAATTAATATTGATAATATAACAATTTTTTTATAATATTCATGGTAGTTAAATAATCAAATTAATCTAAATCAGATTGAAGTCAATTAATATTTTAAGCTTTTTGAACTACATTTAAAGTCATTTATTATAACTATTTATTTTATAATATCTAGTATTTTCATATACAGAAATATGATAACATTTAATTCTATAATTTAAAAATTTTAATCTTCAAAAAAAAGGCCATGTGTAAAAAATAATATTTTGTTTTTAAAATATCGATAAAATTTTTATTTCTCTTTTTAATATTATTAAATCATTTTTTATCAAAATTAAATCATTTTTATACTCGGTATTTTTGTAACTTTATCCTGAAAATAATTGAATGTATAGAAAATAAAAAAATTTTTACCTGCAAAAAGCAATACAATTTTGTCAGAAATAATCGTATTAAAAAATTTGATTTTAAACTACAAGGATATGGATTATTAGGTAAAAATCAAATTTTTCTAATTATTATTGTATGAAATAAGTGAAATATTAATACTTCGACTTTCCGTATTTAAATTAAAACATTAAATTTTTAGTAAACTGAAATAATAATTACTTATATACATATTTTTTCTTATATATATTATATGTGTGAGTGTAAGCCGAAATTAAAAACTTTATTATTGTTCAATCTAAAAATGAAATAATTTTTTTATACATATTATAAAATGAATTTGAATTTATTAAAACTTAAAAATTCCAAAAAAATTTTATGTAAACTTAAAACTATATAAAATTTCTTAAACAAAATAAAACTTTTATAAAAATTTAACCTTCAAAGAAAATACATGTACTAAAGTAATTAAAAAAAATCTTTTAATCCAAGTTACAAATCACTTATTTAAATCTAATCTTCATTATATTATTTAAAACTTTAATATTCCTAAATTACAGTATAATTTATGATATTTTACAAATTCAAATTATAATATAACCAAAAAATACTTGATTTTTTTAAATATTTTTATGATTTCTTATATATATATATATATATAACGCAATATATAAAAAGTTTTTAGTATAAAAAAAATCTTACATATTATTTATTATTATTTATTTATTATTTATTATTATACATATTATATTCTTACATATTATCATAGATGGATTATTAGATAAGTTCCATATTTATTTTAAAAAATAATAGAAAAGTATCCATTATTTTTCTATAATTATTGTAGTCGTTGATACGGTGAAATTGAAAAATAAATTAACTATACAATTATTATATGAAGCTTTATGATTATTATTTATAAATTATAAATAGTTTTTATTATTATAAACTATAAAATGAGTATAATAAATTAATATATCTTTATTATAATAATTATTTGAACCTACGTAATTCTCGATAAATCTTGAATAATATTATATATTTAAATATTAATAAGTTAATATCTATAATATTTTTAAATTAATACGAAACGTCAGCTTTTATAACTTACCATTCACATTGCTTAAAATTATATGTACGTTTTCTTTTATATAGAGTTATATATAAAAAATAAGCAATAGTTTAGATACAAAGAAGAACGATAAAATTTAAGAGGTTCATTATATTATATTATCATGGAGTAAAAGTTAATGAAAGAAACCTTTTAATACACGAAGTAAAAATTCCTAATAAGAATCCTGGAGATAAATTATAAATGTTTGGTCTTTAATTTTATATTATATTTTGATATTTTGATATTTTTAATATTTTGATTCTTCGTATAAATGTGAAAGTTTGATCGTATTTTATTTCATCGTAATAAATAAATTTTGTTGTAATAATTTTACTTAAATTTTCATCAAAATCATATGTACAGAATAAAGCGATATTATCACTATGCAATATCATCTTTACTTTGTTCATAAAAATATTAAAATCAAAAAAGAAAATAATACAGCAATACATATGTAACTCAAAAATATAAATGTTTCGTTATATTTATACTTGGATTATATAGTATCTTTAAAAAGGGAAATAAAAAGATAGCAAATATCAGTGGCACTAACCTTATGATGCAATATGATAATTCGTAATGGCCCTTTTATCTCAACTCTGTATGCAATTTTATCATAAGTCATTATTCCGTTTCTTTTATTTCTTCGCTTCGTAATTTTATCATGGTTTGTTTATTTTTCGATTCAGATATTATATTCCTTCTACTTTATCTTTACCTTACTCCTAGCAAAATATTGAAAAACAATCAAAAGTTAGAATGTACCGTGATAAAAAATTAATCGTCAGAACTAAAATTTTGGAATAGAATACTCCAAATTACGTACGTATAAGATATCAAAATAGAAATCTATTTATTACAGAAACTTTTTATTATTGTAATTTTCAAATAAATAAGAATATTTCGATTAAATTTTTATTATTCATTACATATTTTGTCTATTATTAAAATATATTTTTATTGCTTTAACATAATAGAAAATGAACATATCTTCCTTTTAAAAATATCATGTGATCAAATAGTATAACTAATAAAAGATCCAATTTAGATATTTCAGAATAGATTTTTAAATTGAATACTCTCTTCTACAAGCTCGCTAACAAAAATATACTTCAAAAATGTACTACTTTAAATAAATTATCAACGAGGAAAAAGTTCCTGTAAAATTTATGTTTCTGTTTTCAGTGCTTTGAACGTTAAATTTTTAACGGAAGTTGAGAAAAATAAAAATGAGACTATTTCGCGAAATCTAGGCAGCGCATTTTTTTATTTAAGTGTATATTTTATTTACTCGTGTTATAAAAAGGTTCAATAGTACAAAAGACATATTATAGTATATAAAAATTACTGATACTGATAATGTCGTTACATTTTCACATCATTCGATAATACTTGTACAACGATGTTATAGCTTAAAGTAATATCACCGGTATCTGTGAAATATTATCCAACAGAGGTGATGTATTTCATATTACTCGTAAAATAAAAAATAAATCTATTTTAGCGGCCAATATGTTATTGCCTATCATCTAACCTATTCTTAGATTAGTGTAAACAGCTCTGATATACTTTTGATAGTTTTGATAAATAGATTTATTTTATGCATTTAAACGAATTCATAACATTTACTATTCCAAAAAATTAATATCGGTATAGATTTATATTATTAATAGTATAATAAACTATTTAAAATCTTGTGTAAACAAATTACCTTTATTTACTTAATTAAAACAAGGTCGATATGTTACATAATTTTATTTATTAATGAAAAGTATTTGACATTTCTTATCAAAATATTAATAATACATACTTATATATATCAAAATATTTATGTTTAAAATTTGCTGATATTAAAAAAAATTAATTTTTTATCTTATTAATAAAGTTGAAATTTTATTCAAGTGCTAAAATTAAGTTATGCATACATATTTTATTTTTACAATTCAAAAGCGACATACGTACGGAGGAAAATTTATTTTTGAAAATATTCCTTCTAGTTTTTCTCCTTCTTCATTTATTATCGTAAAACGAAATGTAAATTATAATTTTAAAAAAGTATAAATTAATAAAAATTGTACTTTCTAACTGATTTTATTTTATAGGTGTAATTTTTAATATTTTTTAATAATTTATACATTAACTGGAATAAGAAGTAGAATAAAAAAATTATATTTGAAATTTTGAAAATATTTCAAATATTTATGGAATAATTTTATTTCAGAAATAATTTTCTTACATATTTTTTTGTTGAAATATATGTAAATGATTTCTTTTTTCAAATTTAACTTTTTCTTTGTTTTAAATAGTAAATTGTACCCCAACTTTAAAACCATTTTTTCAAAAAATTTGTTTAAATAATTATAGAAAAATCTAATTAAACTATTGTGTAATTAAATTTTGTTTGCAAAATATTAGCTGTATGATTGACCACTCGTACGTCTTTAAAAATCAACAAGAATATTGGCATATCGCTCTTCATATAAACGCGCAACCACAATTAAAAACATGAGCGTTGTTCTTTTTATTCAGGGATGATAAAAATGATCTCGGATCGTTTTATCGATGGAAAATTGAAAATATACAAGATAATGGAAGATTCTTCCTCTTCATCGAACATAATGTATAGTTCAGTATATGCGTGCGCGTACACAGATATATAAATTTTTTGTTCTAATATTTTAAACTGCCGATCACCTTTTTACTCTTATTTACTCGTGTGTAGACCTTTACCTCCTTCTCGCTACATTCCGTGTTTTCGCGCTACGCGATAAAAGGATGACGAAGATAGCTGACACGGTTTGCTCTTTTCCGACAACCCTGCGCTACTGACTACCAATATTACCTCGGCGCTCATGCATAGAGAAACAGACGAGGTTGACAGGCTGGACGGTGAATGGCCCAGTTGTAGACACTTTATATCGACGTCTCGTCAAGGCTTTAACTCGCCTCTGTCATCGCCTCTGTCATCGCCTCTGTCATCGCCTCTGTCATCGCTTCTGTCATCGCCTCTGTCATCGTCTCTGCCACTGTTACTAGGATGAAGAACCGAGCAACACCGAGGGACTGTTCGCTATCTGTTTTTGAAGCTCGAATTTAAATGCCAGGTCGGTGATGGGTGGTTACGGCCCTGGCAAGCCGTTCCCTGCGCTCCTCTGAAATTTAAACACCCAGTCTTAGAGGTGAGCAGCCATACCACTTTTGGCAAATTTCGCGTAATTCGCTGTTGACTCGCTCGACTCTGTTTATGCTTCCCATTGTAGCTTTCATTATCTCCTTTACTTTCTATGTGTCTTTCCGTTTGTCTGTTCTTCCGACGCTCAAGACTTTGATGAAAGGGGAAGAGCAAGATTAAACGCATTGCTCCGAAGGGGGTGACGACGCTAAACCTTCGCGATTATTATCCCTCGTACTCGATACTAACGAACTCAAACATTTTCTTCCGGTATTCCGTTACGCGATATTTTCCTTCATTTTTCGAAGGAGCTGATACATTTTTTAACAAATTAATTTCGCAATAACGATACTTACCTCTACGTATTCGTATTCTTCCTTTTTTATTTAACCTTATTTCAAATTTTATATTCTCGATTCTCCAACGCGTATCGTATGTGCTTACTATAAAGTGACGTACAAGTTCATAATATTATATTTCAAGCATAACTTTTCATTGGTTGATCGATTCATTATTGACTTTCTAAATTAATTATTAATCGATCATTAAATAAACTTTGTAAATCTTGAATATTAAATCTTAATATGTTAAGAAAGTTTCTCAAATAATATTTTGAGTTCCATTTAATCAAATATTGCATACAGAAATACTAAATTTTTTCAAATATTTCTGACCCATAAATACAAACTCCATAACTCTTTCATTAGACGGCAATCAAATTACAAAATTTTAATATTTTAACACTCGCTACTTATCATTTTCTATATATAATTTAAAATTTATTAAACTTTTAGTGTATTATAATTTAATAATATATTTTTATTTATTTCAATGTTTAAATTAGTTTGCAAAGAATAGATACTCTATTTAACAAAATTTTAATATCAATTAAAATTTATAGATCATATATTCCAAAGTATTAATTTTTAAATTGCTTTCTTTTTATATATTATATATAATATTTCCAATATTCTAATGCTTTCCTAATAACATCTACAAATTTTTATCGTATATCGAAGTAAAAATATATATATATATACCAAAATGTAGAGAAAAAAATCCAACTTACTTACATAATGATAATTTTTGGTAATTAATAGAATTTATGCAAATAATACGTATTTAAAAAGTGGGACAACTAACTTTATTATTAAGACATGTTAACGACTAATAGGTTTACGTAAGATTTGATATACAATTTTAATCACTGTTCTGGTACTCTTCACACTAGAAGTGGTCATGCAAAATGTCTAAAATAAAATTAAAAAACTTTAAAGAAATTACATAAGTTATCATTTGATTCTTTTAATTAATTTAAGAATGTTCGTTTAATATATCTTTCAAGTAATCATAAAATTTGAGAAAAAAAATATTACTACATAACGTATTAAATTTACTGTATTTTACATCAAAATTTTTAATCAAAAATATTTTAAAAGCTATAACGTGATTAATGTTATTATAAAATTACAAAATTATAATAGTAATTTCAAACTAAAATTCATTGTATATCCGATGTAAAAGAAATCACCTTTTTTCTGTATAGGGTCACATTTAAATATTATGATTGAACCTTTATATTTAAAGTTAATTATTATAAAATATTCATGTATAACATAAACTTTAATTATAATTTTTAATTTAAAAGTATTCTGCATCAAAATTCAAAATTTGACAATTATTTATTTTAATACGATACTCAAATATTAGTAATTATTCATTTCAATAAAAAAAATTTCTAAGTAATAGTTAGTAAAAATAAGAATAAAAAACTAATACAATATTCACCTAATTTCTATTTTCAAGTTACTCGTAATTTTATCTTGACTTTGAATCAAAGGAAGGACTAAATTTTATTAAAAATACATTTTACAGAAATTAATAAATGTAAAATATTCAAATGTATATTTTTACTGTTCAAGCAACTTTTTAAAAAATTTTTAACGATTTAAATTATTATACAAGTAGAAAATAATTTTCAATCGCATTAAAATCAAACAATATATATATATATAATATTCCAAAATATTATCTATAATAACATCACTAGAATAAATTATTTAAAAATACATTAAGTGAATAAGGCTAGAATATGAAATTGTAATAAAGGAGCAGTAATTAGATTTAAATATATGATTTTTAAATATCATTATTTATTTTGTTGATGAAGAAGAGATCATATACAACTTTATAAAAATCTGGATAAATTGTTATTTTTTTTACTTTTAATATGAATTATTTAAAAGTTAAAAATATGTATATTTGTCAAACTACTAGATTAAATTTTTAATAAAAAAGATATCAACATTACTAAGTCAATATTTAAAAGCAAATAGCAAATAAAATTATTTATTCATATTTCTTGTATCCTGATATAACATTTCTGTTAAAGCTTTGATACAAATGTGAGGATCTCACTTTTAAGAGAAATTGAAACTGGAAGACATGTAATGTTACGAAATGTCTCAATAGAATGAAAACTGTCGCTGCGTTACAAGAGTAAAATGTCAAATAATATACACTTCCAAAAATAGTTTGACAAACAAAATGAAACTCTTCATAAACACGTGTAAACTTGTTTGCCATTGTTGAATTTAACTGTTGTCATTATTATAATTAATAATTAACTTTTATAAAACGATGGCATAAAATTAATATTATTTACAAAAAGATAGTGAAATTTGATTTTCATTGTATTATTATGAATTATACTAGAATAACATTTTTATTATTATTATAATTTATATTGAATTATTTAAAAAAGTAATTTTATTTCATAAAATATGACGTAAAAATAAATACATTTGTAGCAAAAATTTAATTTGCTTTTTATTTATGTACTTGTATACTATAACGTTCTCATAACAGGCATACGAATGTAATATCTATGAATGAATAAAATTTGCGCGCAACTTTAACAAATATACGTTTTCAAATTTTATCACAGAAAAAGCATTTACTGTACAGTCATTATAAAATAAAACTCTATCAACTATATATTATAGTACTAAATAAGAATTAGACTTATGGACATGTATAATAATTAAATACATTCTACAGTAAATAATAAAAGATTAATAAAAGCATAACACATAGGAAAAGTAAATATTTCGCTTACAATGATATCTATGAAATTACTTTGACATCAATAAACAAATATTAATAGTACTTTAAAATGTCAAGCTCGCGCGAAGATCAATAAAATTTATTTCTTTTCTACTCGGCTGCATGTAATTGTTAAATGGTTTTTAATTACATTGGTAGCACAGACGGCAGATGTTACATCTCTTTTTATAGAGTTTCGCTCGACTAGATGAACAAAGATAGCATATATACGACGTAGGTAAACAAGAATACATTTTGCTCATCGTTCGTTATTTCACGCACATTTTAATACAAAAACAAACCGCAACTAAAACAATTCTCTCTGCCTTTCGAGCGATCGATCGTCTTATTTTAATCGATCGTTACAAAATACTATACGTACCGATATATCGTCGAAAGTTTATACGTTCTTTCTCTTTCATTTAAGTATACTTTTTAAAGAAAAAATGAATCGGATGAAAAGTTCTTATATATTGACGTTCAAAAAAGATTTCGAATAGAAATAAAGGATTAACATACTTTTTAACTATATGCAAATGTTGAAAGGTTCAAAATAAATTTTATAATATTATATATATATATTTGATGCTAAATTAGAATCTACATTTTAATAAACATTTTCTTGCATTTATATCAAACATCAATTATTTTGGATATTTTCTTATTTAATTTCAGTAGAATAAATAAAGGTAATTTCAATAAAATTGACGATATTAAATTTTAAACTACCTTTGATAAGTGGACTCGCTTCAAACGTATACTCGTTGGATGAACCGAGGAAAACATCTAAATATAAGATCTTTATTACAATTGATAAAAGATAAATGCGAAGACTGACTAATGCGCCTGTCCTAAAAATACGTTCCAATTCAATGAAGTCCTATTCTTGAATCATTCGACTCGTACGAGTCCTTTGTTCCCCTACACTCGAGGAAGGATAAAATTTTCCCGAATAGGAAAAAACGCGTGCTATTTTCGATAAAAGTTCGCTCGAGTGACACCTGGGTGGAGGGGAAGAGAGTCTTGAAGAATACGGGCTTAAACATTAAGCCCTGGAAATAAACGTTCCTTGTCACTCGCTTCGACTCGTACATAAAAATAATCCTCGGCCTAACGATCGTAAATCGAGTAGCGGTGCGCGGAAACCGCACGCAAGAGAGAAGGAGTGAGAGAGGGAGAGAGGGAGAGAGGAGAGCGAGAGAATTTTGCACCACGAGCTCACGAGCGAAACTCCACAAATTAAAGTCTAACGTGCAAGAGGCGACGCATCCCCTTGAAGCGGGGACAAAAATAAATCTGTCCCACGAGTCGACGGCGATGAAGTCACGGGTGACGGAGAGAGAAAGAAGCGCATGCGTAAGAGCGAGTAGGGATCCTCCCTGCCTCGGTGATAAATCAACGGCAGCCCGCCCGAGGCGGTTCGTCAAATTCTCTCGTTCCGATTACTTCGTCGCCGTTAACGAGCTCGCGTTTCCCGACGACGGACGACCGACACTTAATTGAGACATAATTCAGCCATTAAGGAACGATGCGCGGGATTGTCCTCGAGGAGAGAACAATGCGCGAGAGGCTAGATTAGATGAGTCTCTGCATCTCTTCCGGAGGAGAATCTCAAGGTACTAGTCGAGTCGAGTCTAAGAGCTCGACTCGCCGATTCGCTCCATGTGTTTCAATGTTATTTCAATCGAGTCCTTTAGGCCTGAGCGGTCACTTTTCTTCCGGAATTATGCCGCGTATTGGTGGGATTTTAGAAGATCTTCTCATCTATCATATTTATTTGTTTAAGATGATCGGCTTGTAAACGCTTCAATCGGTCACAATGACATTTATCAAATCCCGTGTCTTGCCTACGCAATGAAACCTTCTTTTTCAAAAATAAATGAGATTCTTTTTTTCTTTCAGCGCGTGTTTCTGTGGTACGAGTGTCGTTTATATCTATCGTAGAGAAAAATTAAATAGAGAAAAATTATTAATATAACCGTGTGCAATATCTACAAAAACAATCACAATTTTTCTTTTTAATGTGAGAATCATCTTTATCGATTATTAAAATAATGCTGAGAGAAATTTGCATACTTATCTTTTTATACATTGATAACAAAATTATTCAACAATCGATCCTTATTTTCCCAATAAAGTAATATTAAAATTACGCATGAAACGTTTTATAAGAGTATAAAACGTTTATAATTGTATGATATCGATAATCTTTGAACTTAACATTAAATTAAAAATATAGTAACTTTTCTTAACATTTTAAGTTATTAATACTAATTGTCCTTTAAAACGTACTAAAAATTTTTAATAATAAAATAATATTTTTTTGATTGTTTTAAAATTATTTTATTTATTATTCATTCAATATAAACATTTCGTAATGATATATATAATTTAATATACTAATTTTTAATATAATAATCAGAGATACAATTATTTCATTAAATTGAAAATTGTAAAATATGTAAAATCTCAAATGTAGCAAAATATAATTTTTGCTTACGCGTTTTACTATTTGATTTCAAAACCCATATTAAACTAAAACTACAAAAAGAGAAACAGATGTTAAAATTTTATGTTATACGTGAAAATAAAATATTTTATAACAAAATATTAAACAGTCACATAATGTTTGTAAGAAGCAACTCAGCTTCTTGCTCGAAAAGCTCTAATATTATAAAACTATTTTTTCGAATAAAACTTTCTGTTTTTCTATTGCTTATCTTCTATCTAATAGCGTATAAAGTTTTAATTTCAAGAAATATACCGATATAATTAATATCAAATATAACTGTATTAATTTAACATTAAAGAAACAAAAATAAAGAAAACAATATTATTGAATAATTATTATCTTAAAATTTGAAATAAATTTAACTGATAAAATATAGTTTAAAACGTTTTATACTTCGGTATATTTATTATTTAAACCTGTATATTAACATATTACTGTTTTCTAAAATATTGGTTGTAATATACAAAATTTAATTAAATCTACAAATTATACTGATAAAAATATTTATTATTATATTATAAATTTTATTTGATTTGCTTTTTAATAAAAAAACATAAGATTTTATACAATGTTATAACAAAAAACTTAAATAAGTTAAATACAAAAATTCACTATAATTGCTTTTATATTTTTTTACTGATATAAATACTAAAATTATATATTTTTAATTCCGAATTATTATTTTTCAATGTAAATTAAATATATAAAAATTAAAAATTCAGTCGTTTTTGAAGAACACAAATAAAATGTTTGTAATAAAGATGATTTATGAATAATTCAAAATATAAAATATGTATTAAAAGAATAGAACTACAATTTATGAAATTTTTTTTTACTATAAAGTATTTTTATATATTATATTATAAGAATAATTAAAATGATACAAAGTTATAATTATAGTTGTTTAAATTTTAAAATTCGTATATGATATACTTTTCAAAATATAAAAATAGGTATTACACTTAAATAGAATATGTTTTTTTCAATTCGTTAAGATTTGAATTTTTTTATCTAAAGAAATAAGACATTTTAAATGCTTTAAAACTTTAACGAAAGTAACCTTTTACTTTAAAAGAAAGTACTAATTACACAAACTTCAAATTCAAGAAAAAAGATTTCCTTATCTTTTAGTGTATAGGTTTTTTAAATCACTTCCCAGGAATAATTTTTCTGTATCCTTTGTTACCGTAAACATTACCTACAAATTTATTCGTTTTAGACCATCTTTATCTATTTTGACCGTGAGTTTTAAATGCAGTGTTAACGCATTATTTAATTTGTATTACTATTTCAATTTATATTATTGATATACAAAATCAAAAAATAAGTTTCTATTGTAACATTTTATGGAAAAAAATTTTATCAAAATAAATATTTGTATGTAATTATTGGATACTGTAACATATTTACATTTTTAAAGTTGAAAAATATCAAAAATATTAATAAGTAAAAAGTTATTTTTTTCTAATATAATTCATATTCAATAATACTTTATGTATCTATACCAAGCTTCTATCAAGAATCAGCCTCATGTTCTTTGATCTTTGAGCATCACATTACCCGATATTCTATTTAAAGCATCATTATAACCGACGTTTGTACCTGAAACCAATGATAAGATAAATAACTAATGAATATCTTACGACGTTGCCATAAGCGCTTTGATATTGTAAAATAATATTTTAAAAATGATAAAATATCTTAGTTTCTAAAATCCAATATTTGAGAATATAACACTTTAAGACATTTTTTATATATTCTACTATATCTTTCGATATAGTGTATCTAATTTGAAACATTCTACCAATATTTCCTAAATACAAAAACGTTTTTCTATTTATCGATATTTGAAACTAAAATGAATGTTGACAATATTATATCGTCGTGTATTAATGACTATTATGTATTAATTAAATATTAAAATAAATCATTATCCTCGATAAATTAGAACTATGACAATATTTTTTAATAAGTCTAAAATTATTTAACTTATATATTTATAAAATATTCTTAACTATTTAAATTTTTAAATTGTATTTGATTACTCTTATCGAGAGAATTCATAAAAATTATAAGAAATATATCAAACGTATATATAAAAAAATGTTTATTTTATATATATGGTAGTACAAAAATCTCTTTTAAATTTTTTATTTACGTTATTTCTTTATTGAGCTAACCTTATCGAAACATGCTTAGAAAAACAACTTATATTTGACCCTTATATTCCTAAGGGTTCACAACATATTCAAACTTTTACATTTAAAAAGAATAATCTTTGTATTTTACTTGAATGGATTTGATTAAATACTAGTAAAAATTACCGACATTGAAGATAAAATTAAATTTGTCCAGAAAAATTATAGATTAAAATCATTTTATTTTTTTTTGTTTTAAAGTAATAAAAAGAATTACTGCAATATTTTAAACTTTTAATTCGAGTTTTTAGACAAATTATAAATAATACGCCAAAAACATTTCTTCATTAAATGCAAAATTTACTTTGTCAAAAAAAGAATGAGTAAATCAATCTGTCACTAACAATCTTAAAACATGAAAATAATTATACTTAAGATTTATCGTTCGTATACATTATTTTAGCGTCCAATAAATATAAGAACTGTACTTGTTATAAATCCAAAAAAATTGTATCCTTAAAAATTAGTAAATAATCTTTAATTTAAAATAAAATAGCTAATTTTCTTATTTTGTTAAAATTAGCAATGATTTTTCTACTTGAAAAGTTTTTTTAAATTCTTTCTTAAATTATTTCATAATGCTAAGATTAGCATAATCAATAATTACATATTTTAATACGTATTACTTTTAAGATGAATAAATGTATCTGAAATAATATATTGTAAGTAAGATTTTAGATAATAATATAAAAACTTCCATTTTATTTTATATTTATCAAAGAAAATAATATAATGAATTAACAGCTTTATTAATTAGCATAAAATTTGTTATAAAAATAGTACTTACAAAATAATAAATTAAATCCTTATAAAAATATTACATAAAAATGAAGTATATAAAAATGCAATGCGCGTACACCGAAAGAGAACACATAATAAACATCATAATAGCAAGTTAAGCTAGTAGACGAAATAGAGTTTCCCTATTTACACTAGTTACTTCCTTACTAACTTATCCCGTTTCACTATTTAATGGCATTCGCGCGCACACGTACTCAAACATACATGTATATCAAGAGGATCGCATTATTTAACTTTTTAACGTCTGGAAGTTAAAGAAATTACAAACTTATATTGTACATTTAATTTGCATGCAATATTGTTGCAAATTATAATATAAATTTTATACGTACGTAAATCTGTACACAGCATTTA
Source organism: Dolichoris vasculosae (assembly GCA_018907195.1). NCBI lineage: Eukaryota > Metazoa > Arthropoda > Insecta > Hymenoptera > Agaonidae > Dolichoris > Dolichoris vasculosae. The sequence continues at coordinate 7,330,070 of JACCHY010000003.1, forward strand.
TTTTAACTTATTTCAAGTATTTAACGGTTTCATTCTTTATGGATTATAAAAGCAAAATGCATTATTATTATTATTATTATTATTATTATTATTATATAATGACATTGAATAAAGTAAAAATTATAAAGCACAATCGTAAATTTTTTAAATAATTCGTTCGATTTCACGATGTTTTACAATAGTATTTCACATGCTAATTGCAATGCTTCCCACGTCTTCGTGAAAAAGGATTGCCACATGAGAAATGTAGTAAATTACTTTCTTGTAAGAATCCTTACAAGTTTGTTACATTTAGAAAAGTATTTTTCATGATATTTTTTCAAGTTTGAAAATATGAGTAATTCTTTTTTTTAAATTAATCATGACTTTTTTTTTAATTTTAGATTTCATAGAATATTATATTGAATAAAGAATAAAGAATCAAATATAGTATTAATACTTTATAAATAATATAAAAATATTTAAACATATATCTTTAGAATTATATAATTGAATTTATATTATTTTATTTTATATATCGAAGTAATCCTGGTTACTTATAAAGATATGTCACAAAACATAAATTTTATTATATATTTGATTTTGTAATAAAATCAAAGTATTCTTTTGATTAAAAAATCAAAATATAAATAACAAATATAAATTTTTTATTTAGAATTGTTATTGATATTCTGAAAGACGTATTGAGTCTTAATACATTTAAAGTATAAATATACGTGAACTACATTTTATTATCAATTTACGCAACTTAATGTCCTTTTACGATGTAGGTGACGATGGTCTAAAAAATGCTTTACGTATCTAAAAGGATAAACGCAACGAAAGCATTATAAAATCTGCGGTATGAAATTATAGTAGTAAATATCAGAGTTGAATACATTAAAATATTAAAGCGATATCATTAGACTTTTCTCGAGTTAAGAGAAATTTGGGGAAACTCCGTCTAATTATAAGGAAATATCATTTGAAAATATAATCGATGAAATAATTTGTAACGACGGTATTCTTATCTTATCTTGTTAATGAAATCCTGTTAAAACTAGATTAACTTTTTAAACTTAATAAAGAACGGAAGGGATCTTAAATAGCGTATAAAAATGGTGGGGAAATCAAATTTCGTTCGTTCCTGCTATACATCCGAGGGAAAATTTGCTTTAAAAAAACAGAGCCTTCCTTCGGTGGTACCTGTGTATAAATACCTTGCTAAAACCACCAAGAAGCTCTAAGCTCTCGAACCGCAGCGGAATCAAGTTCGTTAAAAACGAATTTCCACATTTTCCCAAAGCTCGCCCACAACGACCGACGGGAACTTCCATTCGCGTTTTCATTCCAAAAATCGCATCATAAATCTATCCTGGATTAAGCCTCCCACTAGTTCCTTATTCCCGCGCATTTAATTTGCCTAAATTCGAAGCTACGACTCTACGTACATGCGCTTGTTGATTTAGGTGAGCGACCCGGAAAGCGCGACGGCAGCTGGTGGCAATGGGACGGAGGAACCGCGGAGGAGTTCCCTGGAAGCCTCCTGGTGAGTTTTATTTCTCGACGCCTCTCTCTCTCTCTCTCTCTCTCTCTATCTCTCTCAATAACACACACGGACACACTCACGTACACACCGACACCCAAACACGCGCTCATCCTTTCGTGCCGCCATCCTTTCCTCGCTTTCCTCCCCGAGCTTTAAAGAAGTTTCCAAGGCAGCCATTTGTGGTGGCTCGAGGCCGCGACTGAAACGTTCAACTTTTCCAAGCGCGATACAATTCGGACTTCTTCTTTCCATTCACCCTCTTAGCCGTTCTTGTTCGGCTCTCTTACGACGAGCTCTTTCGAATTCTTTGTTCGGGTGGGGCGACGAGGACTCGGGCTTTTGTAATATTAGCTACGGCATCGGTTTTAAATCTCGCGCATTGCACGTTGAGTCTTGGAACAATTCCTCGCGCCTGTTTAGAGGTTCGATGTTTTTGTATGCGCTCTTTCATTTCAATCTTTTCTTTAATATTCTTCTTTTTTACCTTCCGTGGAGTAAAAAGTAATTTTGGAAGAGGAAGAACGAATCATTTTAATACACCATTCGATAATAAAAATATCGGTGATATTTTACGAAAGCACCCTTCGTATTTCAACCGATTAAAATTTTTTCGATCGTTACCGTTGAACAAATTTATTACGTAATGTATTTTACGAATCCGGTATAATATATTTTGTTTATAAACATTTAATGTCTCGCTTAATTAACAAATATTATAATCACTATGGCATTAAAAATAATTTTTATTTTTTTGCGTAATTTTATAACGCGTATACGTTGACACATATTTTACGCGCTCTATAAATAACGAAGAAATAAAGAAAAAATAAAAATGCATATTTCGATTATTATTATATTAAATTATGAAGCGTATAAAAATTCTACTTTTATATTGATATTTACTTTTTCATCGTCGCTCTTTTTTTATATTTCATTTGTTAATTTAGATTTTAATTATTTAAAATTTTTTTAGTCTAAGCCAAATATGAAAATTTTTATAATTTTCTTGAACTACGGAGACTACTTTTAATGCATGTTATAAATTTTATATTTGATATTTTTATTCTCTGTACGGATATGCTTACTCTGAATTGTAGTGTCCATATTTTTCAGCTGAAGTGTCAATAAACTAAAATTATTATATTAGAGCACTAAAATTCATATTAAAACAAATATTGATATACATATATGTCTATAAATATATATAAATAAATATATGTATATAAAGGAACAAAAGAGAGAAAGAGAGAGAGAGAGATGAGAAAATTCACGAATATAATAATATCCAATTTGGCAGTTATAATTACTCTTTTTAACCGAATAACCAAGTCCCTTCCATTACCGCTTCATCCCGTCGAATACACAACTGTCTAATAAAGAAAAGACAGAGAAAAATATGCCCTTCGTAATAACGTAACGAAATATAAAGGGATATTAAATTACATCCACCCCTTTTTCATCCTAAAGAGAAATTACGTACATATTACGGTCTACAGGCATCAGTATGAGCGCGACGAGAAGAACACGAGAGCCAAGGAAACGAGGCTAATAATTGTCGTCGGGTTGCTTGCGGTCACAGTGATTGCCCTCATCGTCACGCTCACTCTTCAAATAGCTGTTTTCAGCAAATACGAGTACAAGGAGATGTGCCAAAGCGAGGAGTGCATCAGAACCGGTAAGCTCTCAAAGAAAATGTAATTCATGAACTCTAATACATTAGTCGATGATCCTTGCAAATTGCATTACGCGTCGCTTTACGCGTTGCTTTACGCGTTGCTTTACGCGTTGCTTTACGTGTTGCGTTGAGGCATTGCATTCCAGTGCAGCTTTTACGCTTTTAGCGTACCCTTACGACTCAAGTAGGAGATTTTTTCTTTGTTTTATTCAAACGCGAAAATGAAATAATGAAATTTCTGAACTAAGGGACGTCAACGTAATCGAGATACACAAACACTTATTAAAACTTTGTTGCCGTTCACTTGTCCGCTTATCAATCGCTTATTTCTTCGCATTACGATCGATCAAACGTGAATAACGACTTATTATAAAGAAAAATAAATAAAAATAAATTCAGCTAGTTTATAACAAAGATACGTATTGAAAAAATTTAATATTTATATATCGAATTTTTTATCCTGTTTTACACTATCAAATCTTCGCTTATAGTCGATATAAAAAATTGAATAATAATGTTATATAATTAAACACTTTTTAATCGTATTACTAAATAAGTTTCTAAAGAAACCTAAGTTTCAAAATAAATTAAAATGAGAATAATAATAATAATATTTACTAATTTCTCACGGGATTAATATTTTTTAAGTACAGTTAGTTTTATTGTATATAAAAAACGAAATTAGAATAATATATTTTTCATTTGATATTTTATTAAAAATTTCAAATTTATTTCACTGCAATTTATAATTTCATTCTTTGCAAATGGCCAAATGATACTTTTGTATAACTGCATTATTCATTATATACATTTAAAAGATAACTTATGATGCAATTGTTCTTGTATTTCAATGCGAAATTTTTAATGAACTTAAGAATTTTAAAGTCTATGATACTTTTAAAATTTAACATTAATATAGAATCAAAATGTATTGTTTGTTAAATTAAATAAATTAATACAATAATTGGGCTTTATTATCTAACAAAATTGTTACTAACTTTAGAAAGTAATATAAAATTTATTTTAAAACTCGCTAAAATCTAAACTTATCGAAGAAATAAAATTATATAATTACAGTCACAAACTTAGTCTGTATTAAGTTTACTTAAATTTAAGTATTACATTTTCTCTTATGAAAATTTCTAGCTCAAATATAAATTTATAAAAATAGTAATATTTTCTTACACGTAAAAATTTAATAATAAACTAATTTATTTTATATTAAACTATACGATATCTATCAACTATTATTATTAAAAATAGTATATAAAAAACTTTAAATATATAGTAATAATGTAACTTTTTATTCCATGATTTTTTAACTAAATTTAGAGGAATAAACGTCTTTAATAATAATTTTATTACAATAATTTTTTAAAATATATATATATATAACCACAAATCTCATTTTAAAGATTTAATGCGTATTATTTTGCTATTAAATATTCTATGCTGGAAGTAAAAATAAACAGAATTCTATACAGTTTAGATATATTTTATAATTAAATATTATTTCCTTAACGATGTTTTCAATTTTACCAATAATTCTCATAAAAGATCAATCGTATCAAAGTTCAAATTTCGATAGAATAAATTCTTAATTATTGAAGTTATAATCTTGCAAAAATGAAATTTATCAAAAATTTCACGAAATAAACTCCAAGTTCGACAATTTAAACCCGATTAAAAAGAAAATTTTATTTTAAAGAATTTGAAAGAACGAAGGCTCGAATGCCCGAAGTAAAAGTAAAACTTACACTCAGGAAACTTAAAGTTTACTCGACAGCTGAATACATTATTACGCACGGTATAAACCACAAAATTGTTTGATAGCCGCTAGAGTGATAGAGGGCCTGAATAAAAGTGTGGAACCTTGCGAGGACTTTTACAACTTTGCCTGCGGAGGTTGGATTGCCAAGCATCCGATACCTCAGAGTCAAACTTCCTGGGACCAGTTGAGTTTCTTAAGGGAAGAACTTCTAAAGAATTTGAGGATATTCCTAGAAGAATCTGATCACAGCGATGACCCCAAATCCGTCAAGATGGCCAGATCCTTTTACAGAACGTGTATGGATACGGGTAAGATATTTGCTGATAATAAGATTAATTCGAATGTATTTACGCGTACAATAGCATATTTTTTTTAATATAATTACTTGTAAATACATTTTCAAATATTAGCTCGAAAGTTTTAATGTAAGCCCATACGTTAATGAATATTTAAATATCGAAACTCAATTTAGATAAATACTTATTAATATCTAAAATATTAACTAATGTATATCACGCTGAACATATTCAAAATTAAAATGGTATACTGTATTAAGGTATACATTATATGTACTCTTTCTACTTCTTCAAATACATTCCTTTAGTTATTCGGTCGATAAACTGTATAATTTAAAAAATATTAGACTCGAATATTATTCGTAACACGTTTTGATGAAATATATAGAATAAAATTTCCATGCATTTTTCATTTCTTAAAATAAAGATGAATTATCAAATATTTTGACCCTAAATAAACTTAAAAGAATAATAAAGTGAAATAAGAAATACATTAACGTTGGATAAAAAATAAAAAAATATCTATTAAATAATTTATTGAATATTTGTTTATTACTTTTCTCAGATATTTTATTAAATTCATTTAATTTTCATAAAAGTTTTCACATTATATTATTATGTTTTAAATTATTATGTTTTTAAAAACAGTATGAAAACTTACTAAAACAATGTAAACAATCTATTTGAATTTATATTCTATATTATTTAACAAATTGATAATTTTATATAGTTATCTTAATTAAAATGAATTTTCATTAAAGTTCCTAAGTGTTAAAGTAGATAAATATCGATAATTCGGATAAATACTAAGTTAAATCTAGTTTTCATGAACACTTCAATTCTTTTTCTTCTACAGTCTTTTGACAAATAATTTACTGTGTTGTTTAACTTGACAAAATTAGTTTGTACTTTACAATTTAATTATCTTTAAACTTTTTCGTTTAATTCTTTTTAACCAGTGCAATAAAGTAATTAATAAAGTGTAATACTTAACATTAAAATATTCATTAAAAATTATTTTGCAATTTATGAATAAATCACCATCGCTCCTAGTACTAGTTATATTTCAAGCGAATACAAAAATTGTTCTACAAACATAGAAGGTATGAATTAAATTAATTACACTTAAAATTATAAACGAATACTATTGATTTTTGTAAAATTTCAAAAAACAATAATATTTTTATGTTATTCTACATTTTGAAATATACTGTACTTAACTTATAAGCTTTATTTTATTCAGCATTTATCTCAACAGTGACTTAACAACATGTAAGAGCAATGGTTAGATGCGACAATATTTGTGCTGTAAATAAAAGCTTTTATGAGAACCTGTTTCAGTCTCCTTTATATTTGCTGACATTTCTGGGCTTCAGCTTTAGTAGTCCAATCTCATATACAGTGCGAATATATAAAGTTATTGTATCAAATTATTATATTTTAATACCTAAAAAATTGCTCTTAAAACTTTAGTGGATACATATTAAAATTTTCCTTCGATTGGTTTAAAAAATTTAATGTACCTTTATTATAAATTTACTATAAATTCATTATTGTATTTTAATATTTTATTAATCTAATAATGGATTGTTCATTATTATTAAGTTATTTAATAAATCAATTTTATTTTCAATTTATAAATATCAACGAACGGACAAATGCTTAAAAATACTGAACGATACAAATATTTTATTGATAAAATTATAATAATAAAAAACTAAAAATATCCTTAAATTTAATTTGAAAGCAATTAGTTTCAACAATTTAAAAGTATTAATGTTTAATGGTGTCATTAACGATAATTGCACAATAGATAATACCAATTCATTAATAGTGATTAAAGCAAATCAACTATAAATATCGAAAATCAAATAGAAATATTAACTGTAAAAATAGATGAGAACTACAATTTTATTTGCATTCAAATGCAATAAATAATAAATTATAAAATTCATTGTTTACTTGCATTTATGAATCAAACATAGGGATAAAAAATATTTACTGAATTTATACTATTAATATAGATTTAATTTAGATAATAAATATAAAATTATAAATTCTAACTTAAATATTAGTATTTAACTTGTATGTTTTGCAAATATCATTAGCTTTTTTTGCACGTTCCTTATTACTCAATAACTGTTCTATCTATAAATTTAAATTGATCTACGTGTTAACAATTCACTTTTTATATGTAATTAAATACAATATTTTTAGAGTAATGTTTAAACCAAAACTTTTTATTATATGATATTTACGTATAAAAATACAAATTATTAAACATCGAGTTTGATAAATTACAAAAATATTTGCTTCCAAATATTTTGACGATTTTGACGATATTCACAAAATGTATAAAAGTTTGCATCGAAAAATAATTACTCGTTAAAACAAAAATATGACGAATACAAACGTGTCAGCGATTGTTAAAAATTAATTTTTCATATAAAATCTATAAATTTTCATATAAATGAAAATATTCCATTAAATATATAACCAGAATAACTAATAATAAAAAAATAAGATTAAACAAATTTTTAATTTTCTCAGAATAAGTCACCGACAATAAAATTCAAATAGGAAAATATTTGTAAAATTAACTTGGACTTAAATTGAAATACTTAAATTTTCTTTTATTATTTGACTTTATTTTAAACATTTTTAAAAAATCTAGCCTGAAATAATACAATGAATAAAATAACATGAAATCCAAAAAAGTTTTAAAGGCATGCCGTTGAAATTCCACAATTTTAAATAAGTCAAACGTTTAAGTATAAATGTTAATAACGAATGCGCTCAATAAAGTGTGATTCGAAAGTAAAAAATCTTTGGAGAAATCTAAATAAAATCCAGTTGTCTCGAAAACCACTTCAAGGCTCGCGACCAATTCTTCTTAAAATGCGCCGTACGAACGAAAACCCGACGGTGAGAACGTCGATGCGATCCCCTCGACAAAACCATATCGCTACAGCTCGTCTCATCCATCCCTGTTTTTACAGCGAGCGTCGAAGCGATGGGGTTAGCTCCAGTCTTCAGCATCATGGAGAGCTTGGGCTTACCCAAGGAGATTCCCATGGACGACGACAAAATACCAGAGCTGGACATGGCGAAATTGTCGGGCATGGCGCAACGGCTTCTCGGCCTCCACCTATTCGTGGACTTCGACATTAGCGAGGACGTAAGAGACACCACGAGGAACAAAATGATGGTACGTATGCTGCGATCTCGCTTCTATGGATGCGAGTGAAATCGGGAGGATTTTTATCGCGATTCGGGTCCCAATCGGTTTGGGGCGTGTTGCGTTTATTTATGTCGTTTTACATTCGAATGCGCTTCGCTCGCACTAGTCAATAGTTTCGGGGTTTTATCTCGAATTTAAATAGTTTGATTTGCAGTACCCTCATCGAATAGACGATGTACGCTAAGTTTAACGAAGCCACTGGGAAAAACAGGGTTGCAGGAGTAAGGACTTTTTTGTTTTTTATGGACCTTCTTACTTTTATCGTTACGTGTATGGAAACTTTGTCGTTGTCTTTTTTTTCGACACTTTCAAGTTATCTTGTAATTACAATTATAAATCGTAATCGTAATAACAATTAATTTTAAAAACATAATAATAATATCATAACCCATCGATAAATGTCGATATTTTCCTACAGTATTTTGTATATATTATATTTAACGCCGAGTTTTAATAATTTCTCGAAAACTTTCTTTTAACAGAAGCATATACTTGGATAAGTTTAATAAACTTTTTATATTCAAAAATAAATCCTGTAAGCGTATAGCCTTGCCGTCCGTCAATCAACTCCTCTAAAAATTCCATTCAAGCTCGAATAGTTTACCCAACACTTCATTTCGTAAAAAAGGGGCTAAAAGATATTCGCGAGTAAAGTGTCGCAAAGTTTCATCCATCAAACCCTAAAACCAATAATAGGTTTGAAACAAACGGTCGAACGCTCGGTGAGTTTTACAACCTGCGAAAAATCGCACGTCCGGGAAAACTGGCAAGATCTGTTTAAATAAGGCCGCGAACTGGAAAAGCTTTCAATGGATAGAGAACCTCTGGAACATTTATATCCGAGCTCCGAACCGAGAATTTTGTTCGGAAACGGCTCGGTCGCGGAATTCACGGACAAAGTTATTAAGTGGACGTTGGAAGTTTAGGACCGTTGTGCTCACCGTCCTAGAAATGAAAATCTATGTCGGATACATCGGAGAAAAGCAAGTTTTCGCTTCATCAGCTTCTTAACTGTCGATATTTTATTTATTGGTCGATCGAAAAGACAACAGTGGTGGTACTTTTGAGAAAATAATACGTTTCAAACGAAAATCGTATTTATAATTAAAACAATTATTATTTATGAAAATTTACTAATTTAAAATTTTTCGTTTTTCGATTTTGTTTTGAATATAAATTTAACAAACGCGAAAACTTTGACGTAATTAAATTAGAATTACTTATGACGTAAAATCTTTGAACGCGCAATTAAAATAGAAATTGTCATTTTCATTTCGTTCACGAATATTTTTAAATTCTTATTCAATCACATTTGTTATGGTTACAACAAAATCAACAATTATTTCTCTCATAGTTTATTCAGCTTTAATTGAATTTAGAATTAAATTCTCGAAATAAATTTATAATTCATTCAATGCAGGCTCTCGTTAATAATGAGTCAGAACAAGCGTAAAATGGTAAATCTAAACTATTATTTATAACTTAATTTCATACTATGCACATAAAATTAAAATTTTTAACTAATAAATAATAAATTTTATTTATAAAGCAAATTATAAAAATATAACACCGAGAAATAATAATAAATAAGAATTTTTAATATTAAGAAAAATGTAGAAAAAAATAAATTAAATTAATTGTAATATCATCGAATAATCTACAAAAAAATATTTTTTAATATAAATAAGAATAACGCGTATACTTTATACAAAGTCAAAATATGCAAATAAAATAAATATCATTTTATAAATAACATTATATTTTTAACTTTGCAAAGTAAAATGCTTCAATTTTTATTTTAATATCGGTATTTGAACAAATGAACATACTTTGTTAAAATAATTATTTACCACGAAAAAGATAGAACTAAATTAAATAAAAATAAAAAAAATTTCTTGTACGCTTGTATAAACGCACGTAATACGGACATTCGCGTTATGAAATTTGTCTTAACGGACGGAAAAAAGTTTTGTCGCCCTCATCCGTGTCTACTTTTAATCCATTCCAAAGTACACGTTTTTCAATAAAAAAAAAAAAGAAAGAATAGAAAAAAAGAAATTCACATCAAACCTGCGAACCTTTAAAATTTCCTTCCGAACCATCCGTTAGGATCTCGCGAATTCAGTCCTTATGTGCATTCACGAGCGAACGAGAAATAACCGAAGATAGTGAAAAAAACACGTTTTTCCTTTCAAAGATGAAACAAGTATCGCCGGGCTTTAGCGAGAGTTATCTGATCGACCCTCAGCGTTTCCATTCGGAGCTGCACGAATACAAGAAATACATAAAATCCATGGTTGAATTGGTCGGTGCCGGCGATAGGAGCGGTGAGTTCGCCGAAGAAATCCTGCAATTCAGTACGAGCATCGCACAGGTGCGTTTATTATCCTATTATCCTATTACGATAGTCAATATTTTAAGATTGTTTAATGAAAAGGGATAAAGATTTGAACGGGATTGCTTTTGGTTCAAGAGTTGAGTCTCTAATTTCTTATCCTTAGCGAGTAATCTCTTATATTTATATTTCAATGAAAAAAGTAATTTTTATAAAATATTATCTGTTTTTATTTTAAATTTAATTGATTTCTTTGATGTTTATCCGTATAAACTACTTTTAACGTTTCTTTACTTTCGGATTACTTTTAACATTCTTGAATTTTTCTGAAAATATTACTTAGTTCAACGTTTTTTCTTATTATGATGCAATTCTTTTTAATAATGTTTACGCCGATAAAAGTCTCAGACTTAAAACGTATGCATACCAATAACAGATATATCTGGAAATAAATTATTGTTTTTATACTATATAATACATATAATACACGTTTTTTCAAATTAAAATTAAATATTTGAAATTTTTTATGTTTAACAAAAAATTTTTTGATAAAAATATATATATATATACAGACAAAATATTAAAAATAGATATTACCCGATCTACGAATCAAAATATTATGTATTTAATATACTAAACTGAAACTGATCGTCTAAAGAATAATCGTGAACTTGATTCTTTTAAATAATATTTTAAATTTTAAATATGAGCGGATAAAATATAAACAATGAAATATAAACAAAGATAAAAAATGTAATTGTATTATTTTAATAGATACTAACGACTCCGGAAGAGCGTCGAAGTGCCAATCACTTGTTTTACGAAGTTACCGTGATTCAACTCCAAAAGCTGACCAATTTGGAAGTTCTCCAGGTATGTAGTTTCAAGGCATTTTTGATTTTGTTTCATGGCTCAACATTCGTTATTCGCACACTCTAAATGCGCAATATTACATACTTCAATTTTTCGAGCTTGCTTCCCTTTATGAAATTTAAATGGCATTTATGCAAAAATTTTAAAATTTTCAAGAAACATATTGTATTTTAGTCACCGTTATTTTTTTTAAATATGGACGAAGTAACAAGACCTTTTTATTGCCCAAACTACAATTTGTTAATCGAGTTAATTTTTTTGTAAGTTTATTAAACTACCAATAACGTAGGAATCAAGTTTTAAATCGACAACTCTATATTTTCAATTCGACTACGAATAAGCAAGATTTGTTCGGTGCGTATTGTTTTTTTTTCCTGCCGTGAAATATCGAATTCGTATAAAATTAATTATGCGCTAAAAATTAAATTCTGTGCAATCAAAACTTCAATAAGTTATATTAACAATTTTATAATATTCTAAAATTAAAAATAAAAGTTTGTAGCGATACAAATGCCGTGAAGAAGGCCGAGAAGATACTGAAAAAGAAACGAGGTTGAAGTTTACACTAATATCAACCTAAGATGAAATCGTAAGAAACTATAGAAAATATCCTTTTTGATTATAGAATCACTGTTAACCAGATTAATAATTATGTCACTATTTTTATTTAAAATATAGCGAGCGTCTTTTTCTTCGGATATATCCTCCTATAACTATTTTCTATTTACAAATTCATATGGATAAAAGAGAAAAATTTATTTAAAAAATAACTTGAAGAAAATATAGGATATCGAATTCAAAATGATATTTAAAGCGAAACATTGCATCGATGCTTCACAAACTGAAAATGAAAATAATATAGAGATACAACAATATTATAATACGAATAACAGAATTACCGCAAAACAAATGGAACTGTCAAAAAATTCTATGAATTTATTTTGAAAAAATTAAAATTTCTTGCTACTCGTTTAATAAACAACTATTTTATATAAAAATTCCTGTGCACCGAATATATAATTTTACATGCACATATTGAATAATATGAAAATAATTGAACAAGTAGAATAAATCACTTCAGCTTTTAGCTTTCGAATATAAATTGCATATTCAAAATTTATAATTAAATCGAATTAAATAATTAGTCAAAAGAATGATGAAATATAAAAAGTAATTTATATATATATTAACGATGACAATTCTAACAGTTTTTTTACTCGAATATCCAGAAACCTTTTATTTTTACAAAGGAAGCTCTTCCAGCTTAACTATAACCGCTCGTATATTTCTATCATTGAATAGTTCTCGTCATAATCTTAACGAAAATATTGTACTTAATTTATTTCTCGTGTATTAAAATTATATGATTTTCATTTATATTTATTATAAGGTAATTAATTATATATTATTCCTTTATTAAAAAGTTTTCTAAAATAAGTACTAAACGAAAATATTAAAATATAGATTTATCAGATTATTTTAATACATTATAAAATTTTAATATTACACTCTATTCTGTAAGAGTATATATATAATTCGGTCTAAATATAAACAGATTAGATATAACATTTATTTACATTTTGGTACTGTATACAGACCTTGGTCAAAATTAACAATCTAAGGATTACGTTTTTTTCTAGTAAATATTGTTGATTCGGAATAATCAATTAAATAAAAATGACTTAAATTAACATTAAGTAAATAAAAAAATTAAAATATATTATATAAGTCTTGTTATTATACATGTATAAATGTATATAATAAAACAACTTTTAAGACATTTCATATATCAAATAAAACTGATTCTAATAAAAATTACTCATAAATTTATCCTTGATAATTAAATAAGTTGATTATGACTTTCCATTCTAAATAAGCAGTAAAACCAATTATCGTATCCTCAATCAACGTAATTATAAACAATCTTTTCTCAATAATAAAAAAACAAAACAATTTTAACTGTAACCTATACAATAGTTTTAAATTTCCTGTTTTCAACTTTCTTTTATTCCCATCGCCATAATAAATATCAGTCTGTAATTAAATCGCAATAAGATTAAAAATAAAAGAAAAACAAAGCAAAAATAATACTAAAACTTTGTGAATTTTTTTAAACAGTGGGACTGGACTACGTACTTGAACAATGTCTTCAATGATACAAACGTCACAATAGATTCATACAACGACCATATAATTGTCATAGATCTACAATACCTGCAGAAGATGCCACAGTTACTCGCCAACACGTCACAGGCGACTTTAGGTAAAGTACCCGCACGTTTCTATATATCTGCCTCTCTTTTCCTATTCTCTAAAGTTTTAAGCCGACGTGTAGTATAATTCACGAGGTGCACACGCGCGAGACCATCCGGGATTTACCCCTGACTTCTTCCCATATCCTCTGGGACTGTTACTGCATTTCACTAACGTAAAGGGCAAGTTTATTATAAGTGAACAATGATGATAAAATACTCCGCTTCTTTATTCGTCCCTTTGGAGGAATCAAAAATTTATGAAAACTGAGAACTTCATGAGCTACAGACTAGACATATCAGTAACTATTATAGATATTTATCGTACAATTCAATTTTAATATATTTAATACACAACTTCAAAATATTGCAAAACAGCTGAAAAAAGTTATATATATATATATATATATATTTCAATAAAACAATAAAACTACATAAATATATATCTATAATACTTATTACATACAATATAGTAATATTTATAAAATTTATCTTTTATATATATTCTTAAATAACAATATACATTTTGTTTAATTAAATTCTATTTTGATTAATAAGTGAATTCTAAATTTAAAAATATACATACATATAGATATATATGTTTGCATGTGTATATAAACAAACATTAATACTCCTGTTTTGCAGTGTTAAGATAATTTTAATTTTTACGTGAATATAACGTTCATTTTAATTTTAATAAAATAATCTTCAGGTTTTCTAACATAAATTTTATGTTTTCTAGTAATAATATTTTTATCTAATTTTTAAACCATTGAATTTAAATATTCAATAAAAAACAGTTCTAAAGTAAAATATTCTTATGTTGAAATACTATATAGAAAGTTCAAATATAGTTGAAAATGTACGTTTGAATGACTTTCAGTTCATTTTTCTTGAACGAAACTGTTAAAACTTTAGAAAACTACTTCATATAACTGTAAATCGTACAGATCTGTGTATTCAATATCTGTATTGATTTATTAACGAAATAAAATAGGTGACTATATTAATAATAAAAAATAAATATTAAATTTCACTATTAATCTAATGGAATACTTTCTAATATAATTTAATAAAAATACTAAATATAATAATTACTTTATCCTACTGAAAACATTAAAATAAAAGTGATAGATCTAGTCGGTAATACTACTCTATAAACTACATCCGCAGACCATAACTTTGAGGCAATGAACAATCAGAAGAGATTACTTTTAGTACTCGATCGAGTACGAAAAACTAAAAATTTACCTAGGAGAAATATTAATTAAAAAAGCAATAAAAGAAACATATATAATAAATATACGGTAAAAGCTTTCGTTCGCTTTCAGTAAAAATAGATTTTTTGTTGGATTATAGGGTTATAAAGAACCGCAAAATTTTTAAAATAAAATGTATATATCATTACATTAATTGAAAACTCTAATATGATAAAAAATAAAAATGAATGAATTTCAAGTTAAAGGAAATATATTACTTTAATATATTATTTTTTAAATAAGATAATGATACAGAAATAAAAAAAGAGAGGTAACAATTAATATTTAATGATTTCCAAGTAAATATTTAAACTAAACGTATTAAAAAAATTTATATAATTTTTGTAATTACTATATGTATAAGTAGAATCTATATTTATCAAAAATTTCCCTTAAATAATATGTAATTTATATAAAATTACGCCAATTTATTTTCAATCTTCATCTTAAATATTTTCATATTTTCGACCCTAATCGTTCTTTTATACTTTGTATCGAAATAATATATTTCAGAAAACTTTCAATCTAATCGTGTCTTAGAATGACAATAAAAAATTCATAAGAGTACTAAAATTAAATTTATTTGAATGATAAAAAAATCTTTATCATAGTCGATAGGTTATTGAAAGACGCGATATTTTTTCTTTATTTTCTTCTTAATCTTCGTGCAAATCTACACGCGACTAAAAAAGATGCTGAGAAAATGCGAAGACACTCAAGATTTTCACATATAACAGTTCACTGATCTCTGAAACTACTAAATTAAAGAGTGAATTACCTTTTACTTCTTATCTTTTTCAAACTAAAACATACCTTATGCACTCCATCAGTGCATAAAGTTTATTTGTTTTATTTTAGCCTTATTATAACAAATTTATTTTACTTGTGTAATATACAAATTATTAATGATTTGCATAAAATGATAAACAGTGGTAATAGCTTTTCCGGGGTTCTGTAAAATCAGTATGAAATACAATATTATAAATTTATGGAATAATCACGTAATCTATATTTAATAGGTGTAAATATTACATTAAAAATAATAATGGAAATAATAATAAATATTATTTGGAACTCGAATATTATGAATAATAATAACATGTTCTTGCATGAATTCACACGCATATAAAT
The DNA here is from genome assembly GCA_018907195.1 of Dolichoris vasculosae. Classification (NCBI taxonomy): domain Eukaryota; kingdom Metazoa; phylum Arthropoda; class Insecta; order Hymenoptera; family Agaonidae; genus Dolichoris; species Dolichoris vasculosae. Next base: position 7,346,431 of record JACCHY010000003.1, read on the forward strand.
GAATAATAAAATAGTCTTTTTTTAAATATAAATCATAGAAAAATACAACGAATTATATCTACAAAATTGAAGAAACCTACTTAAACACCATTACTTGTATTAAACCATACCTTGATGGTTTCAAAATATAATTAATTAATTAATTAATTAATTAATTAATTGGTATTCCAGAAACTATAATTGAAATAAAAAAGTAAGGTGAATTTTTATATACTTTTTATGATTGTTTTAATTTTTATAGATAAATTATTAAGTACACTTACTACAAGATATAAAATGAGTAATAACTAAAAAAATGTTTAATTAAATCATTTTAACGAATCAAAATGATTAACAAAGTTATTTTTATTTTTGCGAGCTTTAAAAAAATAGCTTAATATGAAATCATTATATAAAGTATTAAAGCACTTTAATATTCACGAATTTTAACTCATTCATAATTTCATTCAAATAAAAATATGAGCTTCAAAAATATGAACATTATTCGCTCCATTTCTTCAATTGTCATTGTTTTTAGAATTAATATCCGTTTATTGAAAAATGTATTTTTAATATACAAATTATTTGAATAAATTACATTAAAAGAATTATTCATATAATCATTATTAATAAAAATCTTTGCTTTATTAAACATTTAGTTAATTGTTGAATCGATTATATGAAAAGATTAGACTAATAACATTAAACTGTACAAGAATCAAGAATTTAAAAAGATATTTTGTATATTATTGTTAAATAAGTCTACCATATGATATAAAATAAATCATTAGTGATCTGATAAAATAAAATAAAAATAAACAATTTTTATAAAAATTACTGGCATTATTTTTATTAAATTTTTTATAATAAAAATACTCATAATTATATACAAAATGTTATTATTTATCAAAAATCAATAAATTTTCTTGAATTAAAGGTAAGAAACAGTACAGGTAAAACAATAAAATCTAAAAATTCATGAATAAACTTGTACCAAACAAACGAGATATTTAACTTTAATAAAAGTACAGATCATAAATCCTTAAAAGTGTTAATATCAAAATTAGGCTTTACTCCCCAAACTTTTCGTAATTACTTTCCTACATTTTACTTTTACAAAACTTCGATACTTTACTGTGATCACCAACTTAGTATTAACGAAATGAAACTTAAAAAAAGTTTGAATATTAATTATGACTACTACGAAACATCGAAAAACGACCAGCGCTTTTCGAATAAAATATTTGTACACATAATTAAAAAAAACTTTAAATTAAAAAAAAGTTAATAATCTATGTGCATTGCTTACTTACTACTAGACGTAGTATTAGACGTATTACTTTTATAAATAGAATTATTTAAATAATGTAAATATATATCATTTTAATATAAAAAATTATAAATTTATTAACCATGATAAAATATAGAAAATACATTATCAAATAAAATTATCTCTGTGAGAAAAAAAATAATCATGAAATAAAAATATATTCAATAAACTAATTAAAATATATTCTCTAATGAAAACGAAAATTGAAAATAATTCTAAGATTAAAAATAAACTATGAAAATATTTATTAAAATTATAGTCACATATATTCTATTTTAAATAATACAATAATAAGAAAAGTAAACAATACAATAATAAATCTTCAATATTTATGAAACATTTTTAAAATAAGTTTTTCTGAATATATGTAAAACTTGGAAATCAATTAAACAACGTCGAACGATTATTACATTGATAAGAAGAATTAAGTTCAGCCTTGTAATACTTTATCGAGGTTTAATTAACTTTTACATCTTTTGCGATGAATAATTTTAATATCTATAATCTAGTAATATATACAAATATAATTATTTAATAAATTTATTCATAAATCGTTACAATACTGCAGTTTAAAAAAAAATTTTATGATGGAAATACCTTTAAAATAACTACTCGTAAAAACCCGTAATATCTATAAATTAAATAAAAATTATGATTTACTTTAAAACGAATTTTAATTTATTAGGATATAAAAAAAACTCTACATAAAATTGACAATATAAACAACAATAAATCTCATTAATTTCATTTTCATTCCATACAAACAATCTCTACATATTTGTCAAATAAAAGTTAACAATATTTATACATGTTGATATCGATAAATTATTTATTAAATGTTATAATAAAAAATATAAAACAAAATATACCAATAATAAATTGAATTTAATACTTTCTTGAATATTATGCTATATATGTATACTTACATAGAAATCAACACGTAAAAATTATTGCAATTTTCTTCTTTAACTGATTTTAAATTGAATTTTTAGAAATTTTTAGATTAGTATTTTTCAACAAAATTGAACTGTGAGTTACTTTATAAATAAAAATATTTATTTACATTTTCATTTCTTTTATGAAAAAAAAAACTACGTATATTAACAGCCAATATTATCTTTAAAACGCTCATTTTCCTCAAATTTCCGAGGACATTTTCATTGCATATGAGGAAGTTTATATTAAGAAAGTTTGTTTCTTTGAAAACACGTAATATTATAAAGAGTAAATTGAAATTACGAAGTTATTCCACTTTCGTAATTCTGATAAACTATGGATAAACTAACTACTAAAAACTATTGTACTTAGCTACAGCTCTGATAAATGTCCTAATTTCCAAAGTTTGTTTATTAATATATTAATTTTTAATAGTACATATATTTAAATTTTTAAATATTTCTATAGTTAATAAATTCTAATTATAAAAGCTTCGTTATTAGTAATATAGTAACTCAATAATTATTTCATGACATAATTATATTTACGCGTTAATAATCCTAATAATACAAAACTAATTTTACAGAATATATTCTATTCATAATTTGTACTTATTCAATAATGCTTATAATATTATAATATTTATTTGGAATTATACAAACTTTTTATGTAAAATTATTATTTAATTATAATTTTTTTAATATGGATTTATATAAAATTACTTTTAAAATTCTTTTATTTATTTAAAAATAGAATTTTTTCCAAACTTTTCAAAATTTTTTTTAATAATTGAAGCAGACTTTTATTTGAATTTTCTTTATTTTTGAAACTATAAAATAGAGTAGGTAGGTCATGAATCAAGATAAATCTACTGTTTTTTTTCGAATAAAGAAAATGATAATGAATAGAATATTTTTATTTACTTTTTCTTCAAAACCATTTAGTCGTTATATGTAAAAAAATTTCTAATCAGTAAAATTAAAAAATTAAATTAAATTTCTTTCCCTTAGTAAATAACTTGCTTGCAATATATATAGCAATAAAAAAATTTATTAATTTTAAAATATTTTCAACTGTTACTAAAACTGGATATGTATCTAAAGTCTAAAAAAGTATAATATAAAATTAAATATTCTCAATAACAATCTGCTTTAAAAATTGTGATCAATAAGGTAGAACAAAATTTTTTGTTTTAATATTTAAGAATTCTTATAAAAACAAAAATACCAAAATTTCTTATACAATTTTAATAAAGTTTATTTCATCTTGAAAACAAAGTATGTTTATAACTTTTTATACAAATTAATTTACAAAAAAATATTCATTTATGAAAACATGTTTTCTTGCAAATCTTTAAAGCTTAACTTAACAATTTTCATTTTAAATTAATAATAAGAGAAAATTTATAATATTAATTCGATTTAATATGATTGATCATTTACTAAACATCGTTGATGAAATTCTCGTGCGAATTTCCCCAACAACTATAAAATTGTTACAATTAGATATAATTACAATGTTATAATTTAAACTCATTTTTAAAATTTTTTAAATTTAAATGAATATAATAATATATATTTCAAACAAAAAAACAATTAATTACTATATTTAACTATTTTAAAGCTTTTTATTTAATAATACTATCTCTTATATTGTATTGTTTTATCAAAAACATAATCTATTTAATTTTGAAATCTTCATGAGGTCTTGAATGATTTCAAAAAATTTTTCTTATACTTAAATTAATATGTAAAAACTTATACATATTTAACTATAAAAAAAAGTCTCATAATAACATATATTAACCTTTAAAAAGTTAGTTATCTAGATTGTCTAGATAAAAAAATGTATAAATTTTGATAAACATATTCAATAATATTTTAATGAGTTTCAATTTAAAAAAATTTAAAGCACTTTGTTTATCGGCTACAGAAAAATTTATTTCTAAATATAAATTCAGAATGGTTTTGATGTATATGCTTTGCCAAAGCATATTTCCTATCACTTGTATAATTACAATGATCACATTTCAATTTTAATTTTCGGCTACAAAATTTTCTCATGTGCCCATTCAGATTTTTCAAATACTCGTATTTTTTTCCACAGTCGGGACACTCATAATTTTTTTTCTGAAACTTCTGATGTTTCGATTGAACATGTTTTTTAATTATATATATAAATTTTGTTTTAAATGGGCAAAACTTGCATTTTAAAATATGTTCACTGGAACAAGCTCTTTCATGTGACAACATACTTTGCTTATTTCTAAACTTTTTCTGACATGTTGAGCACATAAAAACGTTATTAGGTACTATGATTTGAGAATGCTCGTTTTGAATATGTTTAATAAGCTGCATCTTATATATAGTTTCAAAATTGCATTCATTACAATAAAAAACTGTATTTTTATAACATTCATATTTTATGTGATTTTGAATACTAATTAATCTTTGATAAAGAGAATCACAAGTAATACATTGGAATATTAATAATGTTTTACAGTCTTCACATTTTGTATCAATATAATTTATTGATACTTTATTACACTTGGTACAATACATTTTGATTAAATTACTGTAATCTGCAAAAATTAATTAAAAAGATTATCTATATAATTACTGATAATTACATACTTTAAATAATTAACTAATAAGTTTTTCCAATATACATAATTTGAAATTTAATTTTCAATTTATTTTTTGAAAGTTATCCTAAACATATAATAGTGTAAGCAAATACAAGTAATACTGATAAATATATACACATAGTACAAGTATATTAAAAAAGTACTTGCTTGTATTGCATCTTTTTTGTATCTTAAATGTACTTTTAATTGAAATTTCATTCTGCATTCCTTCTATAGTTGTATGTTTACTTGATCTTAATGCATCTTTATGTTTATTTACTTTCAAATGCGTATCTTAAGAAAACGTATATTAATTATTTAAATTATTGTTAAATAACTTTTTATTGACTACAATAATTTTATGAAATTAAACATAAAACGTTGTTACCTGTTAATACATTTTGTAAAATTGTATATTTAGATTTTTTAGTGTCGGAAAATTCTTGTATCATACTTTCATTCTTATCTGAAAAGAATGAATTATAAAAAAACAAAAAATTATTCTATCAATCATAGTTTATACATAGAATTGAATAGTTTATATGTAAATTAATTATAGTTATTATCAATTTAAATTAACTTAAATATTTAATATTTATTGGTTAATTATTTACCTAAAGTAATAGGTGATTCATCAGAAGAATTTTTAATACTCATAAATTCTATTTTATTATTCACTATTTCGTGAATTATATCTCGATTAGATGCCGCATATTCAATATTTGTTTTATTAAATAAACCTGTAATTTATATTATAATTAATATATTTTAATGCATAAAGTTTGTACAAAATATATTACCAAAAATTAAATAAATTCTTCCTAGATAAAAATATAATATTTAAAAGTTCCGAATCACAATTATAAACTATGGACTAATAAATGTACGCGATTTAAAGAAACAAGCATTAAAGCACAATAGAATCATCTATTTGTGGGTATTTGCGCGTGTGTGTAAGTTGATGGGTAGATGAGTGGGCACAGTTCAAAAGTTATTCGAAATTATTAAACCAGACATTCAATAATGTAGTTATATAGTGTACTTATACCATCATAAATTTAATTTAAATTAAATGTGATATAATAATTATTAATAATAATTAGCAATTTTATTAATAATAATAAGTATAATCCCAAACTATTGTACGATAACTAGATTTAATCGTAAAAAGTTACCATGAATAGCAGGTGGTTGAAAGATAAGATATATATCAGGAGTATTTCCTATTTCATCTATGCTGTTAGACAATTCTTGCATGGTAATAGAATCATCTTCTACAAATATTAAATAAAATACTTTTAATGGATTTAAAGTAAAATTAATAAAGATAGAATCTCTAAATTTATTGTAAGTAATACATAAAAGGTGTATACTAAATTCGTTATCGAATCATAAAAATTAAAAATCTCATTAGCGATACACGCAATTTTTAAATAAAATAATTATTTAATTAATCGATAATTAATCCATAATTAATCGATAATGTTACAGTCTCGAATAAAAGAAAAATAGTTAAAAATGAATAATTCTCACTGATTTCGAGTAGATTTGAGGAACATTGGAATTTATCCATAGTTAAAAAAATCCGTAACTATAATTAATTCTTTTGTTGTAGAAAATGAAACGTAAAAGGCGCTGTTACATCGATTAATATGCCTTCTACATCACTAAAATATAATTTATTCAAATAAGCAACTAAACTAAAAAAATAAAAAATAACAACGTCGAATGAACGATGATACCGTATAATATATTCTTACGATACTCTTAATACTCTTCTAAGAAGTTCGCTACTCAAACATATTCAAATTCTTTCGTACAGGACTTTTTACGCAACGCTTCTTTACTATTTCCACGTTACTCTATACTTCACCAAAACACTAGTGATCAACAAATCCTTGCACATCTATCGATATACCAAACAACGGAATTCCTTTTTTATTCGAGCGTAAACATCGACTCGACAAATATCGCGTTCTTTTTTCGTCTTTTTCTAACGTTGTTATTGTCTCGCGCCAAACTCAGCGAGAAAGAATGTTTTTGTAAACATAAGCGGTGTCGATTCTGTGTACATCGATTATTACGAGTTACAAAACTAAATTTAAAACGACGAAAGGTCCTGCAAGAGGGCGCTGTTATAATATTTCGGAATTTTAAATTTTATTAAAAGAAACGTTCCTGACATAACGAAGTATACGCGTATCCTCGTCTAACGATATATTACTTTTCGTTGGCACAACGCCGAACGAATGTACGCGGTTTACATGTTGCATTATATCATAATAGAGACAATCTTAGAGGTTTCAAACTCGAAATAAACTCATTCTCACTCTTCGTTTTCAATACATTTGTTTACCGTCGATCTAATTTTTTTGAAAAAACTTTTTTCACTTTATGGGAAAACCGAGGTAATATTAAAAATGTTTGTTTCTATTTCGTTATTTCGTTCGGAATAATCCATTGATTCGCTATGATTTTATTAAATTAGAAGATTTTTTTTGAAAATTACTTCGATTTAAAATGAAATAAAAAATTATAAATATCAAACACGTTTTAAATAAATTTATTCCAATAGTTTATCAAATTTTACGATAGCATTTACGATGCTTTTAAACGCATACCTACGATTTACTATCGCTAGAAATACAACGTTACTCCTACAATACATGAATGGTTAATATAAATCTGTAGTAATATTCTTAAAACTTATAATGAAAAATATTGATTTTTATATCTTGATAAACATTCTTAAAAAATATGTTTATTTATAAATTTGTTATCCGCGCAAAACTAAGGATCGCAAGTTCATATTCATTTAACCAATTATACACAATGGGTGAGTCGATGTAATCGATATAAATTGTTCAATGATTTTTAAAACAATTAAACAAAATATTACCACTTTGCTTATAAAGCATATATTCAATGAAAGCATTCATTTTTAATAAAATATAAATAAAAGTAACCTGTACATTCGGGAATTTAGAACATTTTTATTTTCCATTTCTGAAGACAATTTATCTAATATTCGATAAAAATAAAAAATCGAAATACATTTTACTGCTTATGACGTATAGATATATATTTATAGATATATATTTATTTATTTATGTGTGTATATGTGTATTCAATCATATACTTGTTGGAACGACAATAATAACTGCAAATAAAATATCCCAACGCCTCTGGGAATAGTAAAATCCTGTTTACTTTCTATAAAATAATATTTTGATTTGATACAACTAGTTTGTTTACATATCACGTAAGAATCATATCTGTTTTTATTTTTGTTTGCTTATTTTAAATAATCCTTTTACCAAGTTAAAAAATTCTTCCTGTTATGTCACGTATGTAAAACATATTTTATAAATAATCAATGCTTAAGAATAAATCGTGAAATTTTTATCGTTATTGCTAAAGGTTTTTAAGAATAAAAGAAAATATTTTTAAATTCGTTTCCTTTATATTTTATGTATAGAGTTGTTAATTTATGTCATATTTTATTAAAGATTTTAGAAAACTTTTATAATTAAAATAAAAATGTACAAGATTTAGTGCAGGGATAATTCCTAGGATTTTTGCGAGAATTCAGTTTGATGCAAAAATCGCTACACTCGCAAAACGAAAGTTAAAGTTTTTTTTTGAAAAAGTTTAAAAATACATTAGCTGCAAATTTTTTAGGAATTGTTATCTTAACATTGGTAAATAGTAGTATTATTACATAAAAAAACGGAGAAAAACTTTGACTTGGCTTAAGCTTAAAGTATAAGCGCGAAACAGTGTGCATAGTTTTAAAAACGTATCATTATTTTATATTCCAAAACACTGATTTAATCATTATATATATATATATATTGTAAATAGATAATAATATAATAAAATAGAACAAACAAGTTACTAATAAATATTATTTTTAAGAATTTATTAGTATTAATAATTCAATGAATTAAATTGAATTTCTGGGGCATTAATTTGTATTAATCAGTTAATACTGTTAAATTTAACAAATCAAAGTTTTAAATATAATAAATTATCTCATTTCAACAATATATTCTTCAAAGTAAATAAATTATGACGTACAATTAAAATGAACACATTACTCGACTGCATTTAAAAACGTCACTATAGGTTTAAACCTGTTTAGAATGTTAACCAAATATGATTTACAATTAATTCAACGGTTTAAAATTATTTAAAAATATAGAAATTATATTGTAAATAGTAAGTAATAGAATAAATTTAGTATAAAGCTGGCTTTTTATTAGGTTGCATAATTGTTTAAAAGCTTTACGTATTAAATTTTAATTTTTCTTAATTTGTTTTATTTTACTTTACAGTACAGATTTTTATAATTATGGTTATTATACTAAATTATGCATAAAAATAATACGTTCATGATTATTTCAACGCGAAGATATAAAAAATTTCTTATTAAAATCATTCTTTACAATTAAAGAAAGATTGAAGAATGAAATAAAAATTATATTACACTCTTAATACTTATCTTTATGCGTTGATGTCCGATCAATTTTCTCTTCACAGGTTCAATACAACCATTGATTTCATTCTAATCTTATTTCTGTGCCACAATACCCGTGAGAAACATCGGAAACATTCTGATTTTATACTTCTTTTCGAGTTGAGACACGTATGATACTCGCCCAGTCTGTCCTTTGTATTTGGTGTGACGTCTCTGCACGTGCGACCCCAACTTACTTACTACTAAAATTTGTTTCCTAAAAAAGCAATACTGACACTTGAAATAAGAGATCGATCCGTAAGTCTCTGTATTTGAAAGATTTATGAATCTCTGTTTTTAATAAAATAAAATTATTACGTTCCATTCCTGAAGTGATTTCGATAAAAAAATAGACAGATTATACGAGCATAATTCTCAACGGTGAAAATCCTATGAATCGATGGATGATTCCATTACACTTTAATAACGGTATCTTTAATATTTTCTCGACGGAATATCTGAATTTTTTAATAAAATACTTTATAGAAATGAAAGAGTATCAAATACTGTATATATTTATTAAAAAAATTATCGGCTACTTAAACACCAGTATTAAAAAATAATAGTAGTATTAATCATTACACGAAGTGTAAATTAAAAAGTGAAAAGAACGCTAAACTACTAACTGAACAAAAACTACATAAAATCATAATACTCTTAAACGTTTTTGAGGCTTCAAAATTTAAACTCAATTAAAAAAATTTTAAAGCGCAATCAAACCACGATTTAATAAAATATTTGTTTAAAAGTGAATCTTTTACTCGACGATCGTCAAACTCCTCACGTACTTACACACGTATGTCACGCGCGTCACTTTATAGTCCCGCTTGAAGCTATGAAAGGTTGCTTCCTTATCGCACTTGTATTTCAGGTGATCATTCATGGAATAAAGATAAGTAAATATCACTGCGTTTCGTACAACCGAATTGTAAAAGCACCCGATATTTCTCTTGATTATGTTTGGCTTTGTTATAAAAGACAGTCGATGTGCTTTGATGTTGAAAGTTCAAAATATGTTCCTTGGTTCAGTTACGTAGATACGATTTGGTCCACTCGATTATACAATGACTTTTTTTGTGCGAAAGAATACATTATTTTTATTCGCGATTACAAATTAGAAGATTTTCCTCCCGCGTAAAACGTAAAATGTTCTCATAGCATATTTTAGTATCTACTGATATATAATTACGCGAATCGAAAGAATTAAAATTTTAATAAGATTTTATTAAATTTACCCCCCTTTAATAATATCTCTTAATAATTAATATTTTATTTTCTTTGGATGAAATTTAAATGCTAATAACATATTATAAAAGAATTAAATCAATTGAAATCTCTTATTTTAAGAATTGACCGAATTACGTGATATTTTTTAATAAAATTTAAAATAATAATTTTTATATGTATATATATATATATAAAGCTTTATTTTATTAATTATTTTTGTATTCTTTTTATTACATTGTATTAAAAAATCCAGTAACAAAATAACCAATAATAAATTCCAATAAAATAATTTTCAAAGTATTTTAAACTCTAGACTAACGTTTAATATATTGATTATAATAAAAATTGACAATAAATTTATCTTAAATTGGTAATTTTTCGGAATATATTAATAATATATGTCTCTTAATATTTAAAATATTTCTAAGGTTTCATTTACAGATAGTATTCGATAATAGTGAATTATTCGATAAATACTAATACCATGTATTAAAACAGAAATTTATATTTCATACATTTTGATTGTGTTCGTATTTCCGTGAAAAAAAATATATATTTTACATAAAATTTTACAAGTCGGTCAAATTAAATAATTATACAGAAAAATATTTAAAAAGTTTGTATGTATTTATCGAGACATAATTTTATAGTTAAATTGATAAAATTCATGTGAATAAAGTACAACATTAGCGATAGCCAATATTGGTTACCTCCATCACCTTTATGACAGATTACAAAATAATTTATTAAAACCGTGCGCGACTCATGATGGATGAAAACAAGGTAACGCGCTATGTTATCTCTTTTATTGAATTTTATTCAGTTTTATTCAATTTTATTTTAGAATTTGTTATCGAATTATAACAAAAGAGTTACGAACGAGTAACTTTAAATGATATTACGTTGGCATAGTACAGCACTATAGAAATTTTGATTGGAAATTAAAATTTTTTAATGATAATGTAGACTATGTACAAAATAAATATACGATCGGTGATACGTTGAAACTACATTTTAACGACGATCGTTCGAAAATAAATAATATAATAATATAAGATTTTATAAGGCGAACAAATTCGAAATTTTTTAGAGATAAGAAGATTCGTTCAAAGAGAAAAACGGATAACTTGTGTAGAAAAAAGAAATGTTTACATAGTGCCCGTAACCTATTAAAATTCTGTCGTTTAATTTGAAATATGGTAATGTAAGAAATAAGATGAAAATAAATACAAATGGAGTATTTTTAACGATATTATTTAACGATTTATATTAAACAATTGTTGTATTTCGTAAATTAATTTCATCGTATCAATTAAATAGATGAAGTCTAGGTAGATAAAATGCATAGATAAAACAGATAAATCAATTTTTCGTTTAATACAAAATTTAATACAAAATTTGTGTAAAGATAAAAATTGAATGTATCGAAAAAATATATTTGAAAACTTTATTAATTATCTATTATTAAATTTAACGATCTCGATAGAGTGTAGCGTAGTTAGGAAGCAAAAATGCGTTCTCTAAAGTCGAAGCGATACAATTTATGAAATATTTTTCTTATTTTGCGTACTGTATTAGCGATAAAAAATTAACGCAACGACGAAACTCGAATATTATGAAAACTAGGATCGATAAAGTCAGCCTTATTCATACGAATGCCCACATAATCGAAATAACCTGACTGTAAATAAGGTTTTACGCCGTACTTTTTCTCCTGCTCGAGGCCGTTCTTTCAATTCTTGTACTTCCTGCCGCATTTCGAGCTCTCGGGAAAGTTTATCTGCTTCAGCGGTACGTGTGCGAATATATCTTTTTCGAGTGGCTTTGTAATCGCATTCGGTAGCGAAACGCTTACTTCTTGCACTTGTGCTTTGCGTGAGCTTACCAGAAACTTACTTCTCTCGTAGCTCCATTCGCATATCGCGGATCCGAATACCCGTGTAACGCAGAGTTTCTCCCATCGATCCTCCTTTCTTTTTCGAAAGCTAATTCGTTTGGACGTTTCTTCGCATTTCGGACAATAAAGCAACGGTTGCCACGGTTATATCTAGAAAAATGCGGGCATATTTGGAATAGCGAAGCAGATGCGAATAAAGCAAGGAAACTCGCTTTTTCGACTCATTTTTCAACTCTCCTAATGGTTATACTTAATCGACAAAATGCTTATACCGCAAAACGATATCCCAGACGGATACACAACTACCGCATCAGAAATAACAATTTACGATCACGTTTGCTTGGGAAAATATAAATTTAAAGTATGGAAATTGTTGCAGATATTGTTTTCTATCTAAATCGTTTTATATTTGAACGAGTTACAACTTTCCCTTCGATCAAATTTAACCTAAAAAATAAAACGAAAAATATAAATCGACTCTTTTTAACGCCACTTTGGAAAAATTTTACTCTACTTACCGAACAAATCAATGAATGCATTGAATTCTATATTTGTATAAGAATCGCGAATTTTGAAAGTGAACTAAATTTTGATTGATTATCTCGTTAATTATATCATATAATAGAACGTAAAAATAGATAATAGAAAATCGTTTCTTCGATAATAAATTAATAAATATTAAAATTATAAGTTTTCTTTTTTTTAATATATTATTAAACGCACATGAACGACGAAACCAAGTATCAAATTTCAAGTTACGATTACGATATTAGAATAACTCGAACAAAAAGTAATACAGCTGTCAACAACTAAGAAAATATAAAAAGTACTACATGCGATTTCCGGTCGGATAAAGCCATGCGCTTCTCTTTTTTCCATGCTTTTACAGATTTCTATCGTTGATGCATAGTATTTAAGTATCACAATACTATTTATTATTCTTAATGCATCAATTTTTACATATTATCTTTTTAATGTTTTTCTAATAACTCATAATAATATTACGATATAATTTCAACAATAAAAGTCATTTTGAACTTTTTTGATTTTAATTTCTTAATTTTTAAAACGAACAAAGCTTTTAGTTCTAATAAACTATAAAAATTTCAAAAAATTGTAATTTATTGAAAGACATGTAAAATATTTTTATGCATAATTTAACATACATTTTTAAAGTTTCTCATAAACTTTTTGTTACCTTTGCGGAAATAAAGCATTTAATTAAAACTTATTTGAAGTCACAGTTGGTATGTAATCAACACTCTGTTTCATTTAAAGTAATTGTGGCATCTAGTGGAACTCTGTCTGTGAATTCTTACCGCAAAGTAACATTGACATCGTTTAAAAACTTTTCTTTAAGAACAGCTTACTAGTTCATTTATTTCTGATGAGTTGAATACCTTTAAATAATCTTTTTCTATTAAAATCTATTTTTATGCATACTTTTAATTATTTTATAATATTTTACTCGATTTAAAAGCTGTATAATGATGATTAGTTTATTTTAAACATTACAAGAATTAAAATTGTTGTAATTGATATTTTTATGAGCTAATTTTAAACAAAGAAATAAATATATCAATGCTTCTATTATTATAATAATTAAATTTCATTTTTAACAAAATTATCAAAACTTTTATTTGTAATTTCACAATAAGATATAACATGTATTCGACACATTTATGAAAATGTATTGAAATATTATATAAAATTTTGAAATATAGAATTTTACACTATTTAAAAAGAAAAATTGTTTCTTTTAAAAAATAAATAATTAGTTATAGTTAGAAATATAAGTAAAATTGAATTTTCTTTTATTACATATTCATAAAAAAACAGTATAAATTATTACTTATATATATACAATAATATATAAAATACGTTATAAGGACTTCAGTTACATTTAATACAAATAAAGTAAAAATTTTTTCTCTGTTAATCAATTGAGAAGTATTAAAAATTCGATATACACTCGATTAATTTATTATATCAAAAAAATTGTAAAAAACTTACTTGTTAAAATACCTTATAATCGAAAAATCATTTTGGTATAAAGAATTAATAACTCGATAAAAGTTAATGATAAAACTAAAAAAGATAATATTATATAATCTAGTTATTTATACAGAGGAAATGTACTTATCAACGTTTCCTTAAATAAATACAATAACAATCAATTATTTATAAAATTTTAATAGAAGAAAAATTTTTAAAATATTATATTTATTAAATGTCAAAAATAATATAAATATAAAATATAAAATGATACTAGTCAAATATTACGGTTGAAAAGGTAATCCATTAATCTAAATAAAAATGAATAAAAAATTTGTATTTATTAAAAGTTATTTTGTATAAAAAACAACGTTTATATTTATAATGTAATAATATAAATTTAATATTATAATAATTAAATTTTTACAAATTAATACATTTTATTCTAAATATAAATATTAAACTTGCTGATTTTTACATAATATTATAAATTTTAATTTTTGTTTTACAACTGTTGAAGAAAAGTAATTTAATTTTAGTTCGAACTATAAACCAAAATATTTTTAGTTAATAAAAATAAGTAAATGCATTTACTTTCTACTGCGTTCTATATTAACTATTTATTAAAAATAAAGTACGATTTTACACAACTTTTCTCAAGTTTTAATAGATTCCAAACTATATTCATTCAACGATTAAAACCAGTTCAATGTTCTATATATACAGATTCTATACAAAGTGACTTTACTGTATATTTGATAAAATAAATTCAATTTTGTCTAAATTTCTTCGAGTAAATTTCACTATTGCTTTCGAAGTTTTACCACTAAGTTACTATGAACTATAGTTTTATTCTTTTACAAGAAAAATTGCAATATTTTTATTAATATTTCTAACAAAAATTAAATATATTGAAAAGGTTAATTATAAAAATATAAATTACTTTCAACATACTAAGAGTTAGACTATATAAAGGATTAATTCTCGTTCGTGATTAATTTATTCTTATTAATGTACTTGTTGATTCGCCTTTGACACTTATTTAATTTACTTTCAACATGCTTATATCATATGAGCTTACTTGAACAATATTTTGCGAAAGTATTATGATTGCATTAATTGAATACAAACATGAACATCTAATTGCAATAAAATTTTATGTACCTGTATTTGATTATTTTTGTTATAGATTCGTTATTAATTTTTGCATGAAATCTTAATAGATATTTTATACGTAATTTTTACGGTACATTTTCTTTAAAATCTGTTACTTATCTATATAATAAAATTTTTCTGATCGTATCAAGGAATAAGTAGTTTTATTTGTTATTGTCCGAAGAAGCATATGAAAAAAAACAATGACTTTTAACTCTTTAATTTATAATTTTACATGAAATCAAAATGTTTTTTATATAGTGAAATTAAAAAACAAAAACAACCATAATATTTATTAAAAATATTTATGAAAAAAATTCAAATTTTGTTAATTACTATTTATTTAAATTCAAAGATTATATGTAAAAAAAAAATCAAGAAAAAATTGTATACATCTTTTGTTTTTTACATTAATATTTATATGAACTGGTGAATAACAAATATTTAATAATAATTTTATATGGTGTTACGAAACTAAAAAATCATTAGGACGATTATTATTACAAAATACAAATATGTAATGTAAATAAAATATATTAAAAATAATATTTGTTCTTACAATTAAATACTATCGATATTAACGTTATATTCTTTTTATTCAAAATTAAACTTTTCAATAACTATAAAATTTTAATAAAATAGTGTTTTTATTACAAAAGTAGACATAATTAAAATTTGCAGAAGTTTTTAGCTCGTATCACATTTATCGTATTTTGAAATTATCTTAGAAACAAAAAAATTTTTTTAGAATTGATTACATTAAAAATACACATACAGTAATGTAATCTATAGTCTAAAAGATTTTTTATTGAAAGATACCTATTCTAAAATTACAAGTTGTACTCACACTATCAAAATTTTACACGTTTTATTAAAGATAACATTATCTTCTAATTCATTTTGCTTTGCAATTTTTTAATCTTTCACACATTTCAAAGTTAAGAGTTTGATGCAATAATATGGATAATAGTACCTTCGGTATATAATTTATTGTAAAGGAAATTAATATCTTTAATTTTAATAAAAACAAATAATATTTAATTAATATATTTAACTGTTTATTAATATATTATACTATTACATTATTATACTAAAATGAAATTTCAATTTTTAATTTTCCAGTAATTAATTAGATTCGCTTTTTTAAATCATAACTAACTTTTTCCCAAATTCTATTAACAGTCATTGTAATTTAAGGTATAGATAGATGAATCTGATTAAATAGAATGAAGTAGACAAGAAAAAGTAAACCCTATTTCAAGTGAAGCTTCATATAATACTTTTTTCAAGATTCACGACAGTGTCTCGGTTTCTTAATTTCTTCTTGTACTTTTACCACTCGTAGACTCTCCTTAACACTATGTGTACGTGTTCCCGATGCTGATAGACTTTTCGTGGATACTTTTAATCTTATTGAGCACTAGAAAACACTGACTCTCTCTATTTTTCTTACCTCTCCGGACCCACATGAAAAATGTCTTCCGTACCTATTTGTGCATCTTGCACATTGGAAAAGCAATTCAATGTTAATCCTTTTACATCAATTTTATATCGATTGAAAACCTTTTTCTCGAACTTGCCATTACAGTCGAACCAGTTTCGGAGATTGCTTAGCTCGTTCCTAAAGTAATTTAATGGATAGTCAAAATAATAAATCTGGCTAAAATAGATGTCATTAGCTTATATTACTCAAAAAGAACTATATACCTATAAATTGATAAAGTAATTACAATTTATATTTAGCATATTTAACAACAAAGATATGTATATTCTTAAAATTTTATTTGGTGGCTATCATTCGAATCAAAATTAGTAAAACTCTATAATGCGTTACGCTAGTAAACAAATTTCACTGTAATATAATTATTATTAAATAAGAATCGTTATTACATAAGTAATAAGCAACGCATACAGTCTGAATATCGGTAACTTATAATTTGTATTATTAATAAATACAATTTTTACTGGATTCTTTAAATAATTAAATATATTTATCTTAACTTATAAATTTTTAATTCATTATATTGATAAGATATCGATTATTTTACTGTTACATTTTATATCTTTAAATAAATCTTCTTTTCTACAAAATAATTTCTTTTACAAAATACAATGATTGGTATAATATTGAAGACGAACGTTTTTATAATTCACTCAAATAATTCAATAGTTTGACTGATTTAAAATTGACTGTTATAAAAGTAGGTTATAACATTCACGATAATATAAATAGTAAGTTGAAATGTTTCGTTTCAAAATTTAATCATCCCAAATAAGATGAAATTTAATATTTCGTGCGTTACTATTACAAATAAATTTAAAAAATAATATAAAATATATTTACATATTTACTTGCATATACTTCGAATTTTTCTGTATCATTTTTCAACTTATTAAAAAATAATCTAATGAATAAATTTGGTATGCTTGTACATAAGTGGATCTGCATACGTGAGATATTTTTGAAATATTTTTCTTCGCACATCTAAAATTTATTTCAATTATTATTAAAATTAAATATGCAAATTAATATAATTATTATTTACTTTTTTATTTTTTAAATCGTTTCTTGGATATAATAAAAGCATAACTTAATTCAATAACGTTTTTTGAACTTTATAACAATTTTGAATGCCTCCATCATTTTTATACTCATTTGAAGTGAAATAATATAATAATAAAGTTTTGATTCAAAATATATCGATCAAGTTTTAATGAATTGAGTTACACGAAAGCTGAGTTGTACCTATGAAAGGAACAAAGTCGCCTTAGATCACACAGAAAGCACGTACAACAAATGAATTTATATAACGGACGATGTTTAGTGTTCTAAAAGTCCGCATTATCTTACAGTCCTATGTGACTCCTATTTCCCAAATCGCGTTACTGTATTCGCTCGATGTGGTCCAGTGGTTCGCTTTCCTTAGCAACTCGATGATGAGGAATCCCGAATGAATGACATCCGGTAACTCACTGAGAAGTTCGTTTCATCTATGGAAGATACCGGAATGCGACTTTTCTGATTCACGTAGTTTCGTCTCCTAGACAGAAGTTATTTTGCGATACATATACATCCATTGCAATAATTTAATGTGCTTTGTTGATATATGACGCAACGCTATTAAACGATAATCATCCATCGTTATTATTATATATTATTATGAAACTTGAGATTAACGAATTCAAATTACTCGCGATATCGATGATTGTACGTGACAATATTATGTAAAAGATCCGAATTACATTTATTATTTTGTGCAATTAACTTTTCAAAGTTCAAAAAGGTAAAATTTTTAACTTATGATAATGATTACTAAATTTATCCAATATATAATTTCATAACACAATTGTTTTCAGACATTTAAACTAATTATAAAATTCTAAACAATTTCTTTAGTATATTATTTTTTGTTTTTTTACTGTTTTTTCTTTTTCTTTTCAATATTTGATTTATGGTTAAAAAAATACATTGGTTACAAACTTACCCTGGAATAATTAAAAAAAATTTCTTAAATCAAAGTGATTATAGAGAAACAAATTTTTCTAGACAAAGTTTTTATTAGCAATATATTAAAGTACTTGATTTTTTATATAATATATTGATTAAAAATTTGTACTTTTATCGTACAATCTGATAAATGTTTGAAATAATACAAAAAAAATTTGTGTAATAAAAATGTATATAAATTTAACAGTTAACACATACACATACATATTTCTTTAAAAATCTAAAATCCTTTTCTATTTTATATGCATATATATTTGACGTATATTCATTTTAAATATGATCATTTCATATTTGCAGGAGAAAGAGTAATGATAACACTTGAAATTTAATTCACTTTTACACTCCATTAACTTGTGTTTTCTAAAGGAATATTATTCATAAATTTCTATCTGAAATTTAAATATTGTTTTTTGTATCCTCTCTTTCTACAGTAGTTCATATATTTTTTTTTCTCTAGTCACACTCAAAGTATCTGAATGTTGTCGACGATTGTCTTCTTATTTTATAAACTTTCCAATATTACTTACAGGATAGTAATTTCAAATGCAGATTTTACACGAATAATAATTGTTCACGCGTATCCACACAACTTTTTTAATGTATACATTAATTATATATATTAATAAGTATCCAATACATGATAATATTAAATTTTTTTTCTTAATTTTATATTTAAACAAAGTCCTATAAAAGCCATATAATAACGGAACATAAAATAAAAAGAAAATAATTTAATCTAAAATATAATTGCACTAATCCAAAACTTCTGCAACATAAAATTGTTTGATTCAACTTAAGATTTTAATTAAATCAAAATGATTCTATGTGAAACTAAAGACGAAATAGAGAAGTTATATTCAAGTAACATTAATATGATAATAAAATCATACGAGATTTTCCTAATTTTAAACAAATACGAGGATATTAAATCTAATAAAGTAATCATTTTGCATACCATGAATAATAGTTAGTTAGCTGTAGTTAATTGAACAAGTTAATTTAAAGTTTATGTAATCATTATATAAATCGCAATTTGTACATAAATGTAAGAAATATTATTTATGTCACAAATAATTTATGATTAAAATTAACGTTACTTCTACGCAATGTAGATTTTAATAATACGTCTGAAAATTAAAGTAATGGAGATCTTATATCTGAAAGGTATAGAAATATCATAGAAAAAAATTATTAAAACCATTTATATGAAAAAATATAAAATATAAATTTTATAAAACAAATATATGTTTTAAATATAATAAATAATTCTATTCAGAATTGATAACAAACCGCTAGATTAATGTAAATTTTACACGTACGATAACTATACATTATCTGTACATTAATTGTATGGTAAATAATAAATTAAAATATCTCAAAACATTTTCCAAATATTATTTTATAAACAAATTTATAAATTTATAATCAAATATATTTTAATCGTTAAGTTTTTATATGCGTTAAAATCTTTAAGCTACTTTATTTATATAATTTTAAATTTTTATAATAATTATTAATATAAAATTTATTGTTAAAACGATAAATATTTTTTAAATTTTTTCTATATTACTAGGAAAGAAGTTATGCGAAATAAATAAATAAATAACATCTGCACTAATAAATTTGAACATAAATAATACAAAAACTCGTAAATTTTAATTATATTACTTATAAAAGCTACCCAAGATGCTATCGTAACATTTTTAGGTAAATAAAAAATAAGTTGAATTACAATATAGAATAAATATAAACGAACTAAATATAAAAAATTTCAATTTAATTTTTAAAACGTGTTAATATAAAGTAAACTTCATACAACGAATGTAAAAGATATGCTTTTTTTACCTACTTGTTGAAAAACAAACTTTGTCAATTGTTCTCGTGCGATATATAAACTATCTGCTACAAAGTCTAAATTACAGGAAACATATGGTTGTAGTGAGTTGGATGCAATAGAATGCAATATGACTATGTAAATTTAAATCGAAATTCCCTGAGGAGAGTTCAGAGAAACTGATGCAATCCATCAGAAAAATACTATTTATATATATAATATAAAAAGTATATACAACTGTGAATTTTTATTTATATTATTTTACAACAAAGTTTTATAAAGAATATTTTTTTATGAATAGTTTTAAAAATTTAATCTGGTATCGATTTAAGTAAAACCCTTTTATTTACATATCTTTAGAACTAAGTTCTATGATAAATACAATATTTTTGTCTTAATTCTTCTTTCTAATTTCAATGACAAACTAAACTGTTATCAAATATAACATCGACATTTCCACTCCCAAGAGAAATTCGAACTTTGAGTATTCTAATAATCATAATATTCGCCATACATATCTTTACTCATGTTTATTAACGTTGTCTACGTGAGTAAATATATTTCAAAGCAAATTCCCATGCGGAGATTGATACCCAACCGAGATAATATACAGTACAGCAAATTAAATGTGGGTCAAGAATCGTTTAAACTATAATAATTTTATAAAAAATTATAAATTTAATTTAATTTATACTTATTAATGAATAATTTTATTTTTCAAAGTTATTTGAGTATTATTATCGATAGCAAGTTTTTAATTTAATTAATTAGCACTAAATATTATTATACTGATAATTAAATATTTTATTTTGAAAAGTAAAAAGAAATTAAAAAGAAAACTTGTTACTTAAATTAATTATTTGAATAAATTAATATTATAAATATCAACTCGTAGTAAAACCATAAGTCTTATGGATTATAAAATCTAATATTGACTGGAATATTTAAAGGATAAACTAACTATTATTTACAAGCTGCGACTTTATTATATTTAAAATCATATTATATCAATATAAAATAATTGTATAAAATAAAAATACTACTTTGTACGAATATTAATGATTCTTATAAAAACTTTAAATAAAATTAATGTAATACAATCATTTATAATAATTAAAATTTTCTATTATACGATAAAGAATCATTTTAAAAAAATTATAAAAAAATTGTTAAAATTTCCAAAAAGATACTTTTTTTTATTAAACTTTTATCTTTTTTTATTTTATAATATCTATTCTAAATTTCGCTCTTGTATAATAAAATCCGTATGAAACGATGTTTGCAACTTCGTGATCGAGCAGAAAATTTTTATGAATAAATATAATTACAGCGTATATAATTATTTGCAAAATTAGATAATGTAAATTATTATATTTATTAAATATAAACAAATAGTTCCTCGTTAAACATTACTTAAAAATAAGATATGAACAAGAACTATTAATCACATATTGCACTATTATTTAAGAAGCTATAAATAATTTACTTTTTAAAATAAATTGACACCTTAGAATTCGTTGCATCATTCACATTTAAAACTATCGAGAGAATAGAAATGTATTCGTAAGATGGCAAAGATAGCGCAGAGTATTAGAATTATCTAGAATGGAGGACGAGAGGGAAAAGCCTACTATTACTCTTGAAGCGTAACATGGGATTACAAATATACATAGTTAGATTAAAAGTGAAGTAGTAATCGGTAACATTATGTTTGTGCACGAAGAATGTAAGATAACGGTCGAATAATCTGAAAAGCACACGATTGTTAAAAATAAATAGAACGTTAGCATACCGACATACCAAACCTCCTCCTTCGTATTTGTTCTAAAGAAATCAGAATACCATCGATTATCTGAAATATTTTATAAATTTTGATGCAAATACGTTTAAAACTACAAAACTCTTTATAACCATTTCTGCTATTTAGTTTTCCATCTTAAGCAAGATGACAATACCGTTTTATCGGGAAAACGTTTCCTTTGACTTTTACTAATTATGAAGAGTTTTTATTAAAGATAACAGAATAGCTTACTAGATTATTCAAAAAAGCAGTAAAAAAACTTCGACACTTTGTAACGAGACATTTATAGTACCGCGAATTAAATTGATTGCGTCAATATATTGAACGAGAAGTATATATATATATATATATATATATATATATAGGACGCGATTATTTTACCAAAGAGATTAGTTTCTTTAAGATTCGAAAATTTTGATAAACCAGGAATAATTAAGCGATGCAAACAAAATGAAGCCATCCTATTGGGTTTAGCGGTACTTCAAATAAAAATAAAAAAATAAATAACATATTAACTTTTTCTTTTTATGTAGAAATGCGTTACAAATTACAATTTTAGTACGTCATTCGTAGGACACAGGTCGTATAATATAAATATGTACTCTGTATTTTTGCATGCGGACCTTAGAGTATTACTAGTTTTATGTATTCTCGTTACAAAAGAAGAGATCCAACATACTTGCATTAATTTACTGGATATTACGGACAATGGAAAATATTTGCAGTGTAATTAAATGAAGAATGACATCAGGAATTAAAACAATATTTTATACTTCGAATCTAAGTATCGTAATGATACGTATCGTAAAAATATTGATAATTTTTCATTGTAAATGTATCGCTTATTAATGCGTATGATAGTTCTAGTTTTAGTTATACTGCTCGATCGATGAAAGGATATTCTCATTACGGTATTTTGCTGACTGTGCACTACTTTAAAAAATAATTCGAGAATCCAATTCTTGATAACATAAAAGTAATTTGGCGTGCGCGTGAGACAACGGACGAAGATCTTGGCAGTTCTGGTAGATTAAAGCCTAGGCAGACTCGCATCTAAGTAGAATTTCTTATATCCGATACGTGAAGTACTTATGAGAAGAGCAAAGGGAGACTCTTCGGACAAAAAATTCACTCATACAGTGATTCCAGTTATGGTTTAAGCACTAGAGTGTGAACGTAAGTTGTAACTAGTCATTGGTCGTATATACTTTCGTTATGAAACCTTCGCATCCGGAGTTCAAGATTTGACCTTCTTCCTGGATAATAATACTGTAGCTATTTAACGATAAAGTAGCTATACCAATAAAGCCTGTCGATCGAATGTAAGATTTTATCGTAGAACGTACAATTACTTTAATAATTATATTAAAAGATGTAAAATCTGCTTTAAATTATGTTTTTTCAATAATAATGTTACTATTTGATATACGTTTTTAACGGGTTAAAAAATATTCAAAATTAAGTAAATATAATATATTATTTAAATTATTTTGATGTAAAGATGAATAAATATAGACAAAAATGTATTTTTTCGTTTATAAAACATTTATATGAAATAAATTTTTTTATTTCATCAAAGTCAAAACTTATACCGCAAGATTTATGGTCAAAAAGTACCTGATCATTTGTATTTCGTTATTTTATTAAATTTTTAAAATGACTTGTATTTGATATTTGAGATGAAAAAATATTATATTATTCTTTATTTAGATCTACATTTTTAATTGCATAATATAATCTCTTAAATTTAATTAACTACAACTATTTTATAAAAATCGGTAAATTAGTGGTTATTCTTTAATTTAAAATAATAATTAAAATTTTCTTATTTTACGTAGTGATTTCTATAATACTCCAATAATAATAAAACAAAACATAGATTTTGATTAAAAAGTGTCCGCAGAGTAACGAATGAATAGTGAATCTTGTATAACGTGGATTCTTAACGTTCCCCCATAAAACAAGTATTATTCTTCGTTTTTAAAAATATTCAGTTTTAAAAATCATATATGGAGACCTTAACTATGCCGTTATGAAAAGTGATAAGAAATATATATTTTAATACAAAATAATATTAATAAATTCAATGATACATTCGCATAAGTATTATCGTAGAAATAATAGTTACGAAATTGAAAATAGTAATAATATATTTGAATTTAATAACTAATGAAATTTAAAAATATACCAGTTCAATTTCTAAAAAAACTAAAAAGTAAAATACTGCAATTATTCTAAAATTGCTTTTAAAATATAAAACGAGAGAGAGAGAGAGAGAGAGAGAGAGAGAGAGAGAGAGAGAGAGAATATGACAATCGACACATGTAATTGATATACTTTGTTACATGCCATTCTTTTTCAAAAAGTATTATTTTTTAGTTTGTTATATCAAATGTTTTCATTATTCTTTAGCTATTGTTTTTTCTTCAGAATAACAACAATTATTATAATTAGTGCACATCAAAAAAATTTTTGCACATTGTATGAAATTAATATCAAAATGAATTTAAATTTCTTTATTAAAATATATATTATATTCTATAACGACATAATTAGAAAAAAATACTGTTTCCAAATGCAATGATTGATATAAAAAAATAAATGTATTTTATAAATCTATCTTTGTTCAGGACTAAAATTACTTTCATCCGAATTTTTACTACTTTGTTTTTCAAATCAGTCAAACTTGAATATATTTTCAAACTATCTCAATAAAGAATTATTACTTTTTCTTTTGAAATAACAAAATTTTGTATTTATTAATACAATTACATCTAAATCTTAATAAGTAAAGCTATAAATGCGTAAATCTTGAAACTTGTTTAATATTTTATTTAAAATTATTAGAATATTTAAATAAATTTATAAAATTATTTAAATATAAAAAAAATTAATTAAATAATAATCACAGTAAAATAAACAATGAGAACAGATATAGCTAAAAATATATTTTTTGATTCTCCCATAAATTATTTTTATTATATTCTATCTAAACTAGTTTATAGACTAAAATTATTTAATTAAATCTTCTATGAAATTTTCAAAATTTTATATTAATAACTTTTATTAAAGAACTTTAAATTTGGTATAAATAAAAAAGTATATTGATATAAATAACTTTTTGATTATTTTCATGCGAAACAACTGGAATGTATTTGTATCCTCAAATTCATTTTATTTTTCGAACTCTATATTCTAATAATAAGCTATAAATATTGCGTTAATAGTAATTGTATAAATAATTTAAACAATTTTTCTTAATAATATAAATTTTATCAAAGTAAAAATTGAATATTTATTATTGAAGTTAATGCTACTGAAAAATAATACGTAAAATTAAAAAATTAATTTACGCCCTGTATAATTTCAAAATGTCTTAAATACAATATAAAATATTTGAAATTCGGTCTTAATTAATAATAATAAATCGATTAGTGCTTTTAAAAAACGAGGTCTCAATTTTTTATGGTCTCAAAGGGAACTTACATCTTCTCCGACTCCCTCGACGCTCGGTCTTCTTCGAGCTGTTCGATCACACGCTCATCTTTTCTACTCTGAAAAACTTTATAATTTCAAAAATTTGTTCCGACATTTATGAAGTAAGTAATATAATGTAGAACGAAATGTTTCTTCGATAGAAATTTATAAAGTGTGCTAAGTAATCGATTTTTATTCGTAAAAATAATACATTAATCGATGGATAAAATATTACGTAAATATATGAAAAGGTAAAAATATCTAATAGTGCGATGATTATTGGATTTAGAAAAGAACGAAGTCTACTTACAGGAGATATCTACTTTTTTCTCTTCAATGCAGGAATGTAACCGATCCATATTAAAGTGATTCTGTTTAATCACTTTTATTGCTCGCAGTCGAGTGATTCGATCAAAGGATCGAACACAGAAATATCATTGGACAAGACTTTTCCTAAATGGTCAATGGTAATAACTTTTTTATATCGCAAGCATTTTACCGTCAAGAAAGACATTCGTAAGAAGGTATGTCGAGAAACAGAGCATATAAAATATTCTACGAAAATTATTTAATATCGTGCGTTTCGTACGATGACATGCAATGATAAATTTCCCTTAAAATATGTTCTAGAATACTATTACATATTTCCGGCGATAAAACAAAAGTAAATTACTTAAGAATACTTTTATTTATTGGAAAGCTCTTTTTAAT
Source organism: Dolichoris vasculosae (assembly GCA_018907195.1). Taxonomy (NCBI): domain Eukaryota; kingdom Metazoa; phylum Arthropoda; class Insecta; order Hymenoptera; family Agaonidae; genus Dolichoris; species Dolichoris vasculosae. The sequence goes on from JACCHY010000003.1 coordinate 7,373,426, forward strand.
AATTGATTGAGAAATAAAAGATAAATAAATAAATATAAACGATAAGCCGAATCGAGTTTTTTTAAAAATAAAAATAAATTCGAATGAAATAATTCTTTTGAAAATTAATTAAAAACAAATTAAAATATGTTATTATTATAAAACAGCTTACTCGTATAAAAAAAATCAAGGTTATAAAGTTGAATAGAAATCGTTGCGTTAGGAAAGAAAAATTAACCGTTAAAATAAAAAGAAAATAGAGTTACGTTAAACAACTCATTTTTAATTCGTTAGTTTTATGTGTAGAATACATAAGAAAAATACTTGGAGAAAATTGGAGTAAACGCGAGGATCCCTATTACCCCATCCCTTTAAACTTGGATCGTTCTAGCTTTCGTTATGTAATATAATTTTCTGCGGACGAAAGCTCTTCGCTATCCTTTACGAATTTGTCGCGAGCTCGTCTACTCGTGCATTGACCTCACCGTTGACTTCGTATCAGTCTCGGAATAATAATTTCACGTTTTATCACTCACGCACGTACCGAAGCTTATTCGCTGTTTATACTATTGACTATTCCTAGACATCTTCGGTATCGGGAAATGCTATACAATTTAAAGCTTATCTAAAGTGCTACTTTGATTTTACAAGCGTTTCAAGATTTGTGGACATCTTCGCTGAGTTCAATATGATAAATAAACAAATTTTCATGGAAATCGAATAAGTCAAAATTGCGTCGACTGAGTTTATAGATAATCGATAGATAATTTTATCAAAGACATAACAGATTATATAATAGAGACGTACTATTAAATTTCTCGATAAAATTAACCGATCACTGTAATAATCTATTTAACAAAATAAAAAGGCATCTTATTCGGTTGATGGATTTATGAATTTTAATATGTTAAAATTATTATTATTAATTTTATTATTATTATTATTATTATTATTATTATTATTATTATTATTATTATTATTAGATAGTATTGATTTATCGATTCTTGAATAGATTTATTCATTTTACTTTCTACTTTTTAATCTACTTTTTAATTTTAATATGTGCGACGAAAAGCCATATACAGATGAAAACAATATTATATTTTATCGAATAACATAAAACAGAGGAAAGCATTCATTTTATAATTACTCGAAAAATAAAAATTGGATAAAACAAATTTATGTACAAAATAATCGCTCTTTTTATTTATTCATCAAAATAATAAATTGTAAACTAAATATTTTTTTATATTTTAACTTAATTTTGTTATTTTTTCAATTTGTGCGAGTACATTTATCGAATGTTTCAAATTTATAAAAGATTTTAATTTAAGATGCCTCGATAATAGTTATTTAAAAAAATGTTAATCCTATATAAAAAAGAGGTGTATATTTAAAATCTAAAACTGTATTTGTTTTATCGGTACAGTTGGTTGATTTAAATAACGTAAAGTTGAAAAAAAATTCAATCAACGATATTTTAATAATGGTTGCTTCTATAAATTTAAAAATATTCATTAATCTATATCCAATTATTATTAGTCCATCAATTTTAATATTATATATCAAATTTTTAGTATCCGCGTTCGATGAAAGTGAGCTGTACTTAAGATAAAACTGTTTAAATAATAATAATAATAACAGTAATAATAACGTCAATAATGGATTGGAAAGGTTAAATTCCAAGTTTAATTTCGCGGTGTCAGACACTTCAGTAATGAGATTGCCATTTAAATTTAACAACTATTAAATATTACCTTAGTATTCGTAATATTTGTCGGATAAAAAAGACATTTACGTATGGTATTTAACGATATTCGTAATTATCGAGCCGTTCATAAAACACATTGATTAATTCAAAATTTTGATCCTTCGCCAATAATCTCGTGTTAAATCGTACATTTTCCATTCGTAATAAAAGTGAATATAACTTAGTAAGTTTAAAATTTATCACCCGCTTAATTACAACACCGTGAGCTCCCGATATTAGTACTTTAGTAACGCCATTAAAAATAACTTTACTCGTCGGAATAATCGAGCTAATTTATAAATTTTATAAGCTCGAGAGCAGAAGGCGTCGATAGCGCATCGAAGGAAGCTCTAAAAAATAAATTTCGGGCAACGATCGGTAAATTTAAAGCGCGCGTGGATGAATTTATCGAAAGCTCCTCGATGAAAACGATCCCAGATTCCTCTGCTCCAACGAGCTGTAATACAAAAGTCTTGACCAAGCGGAGGGTTTCGAGGGCTCTTATTTCGCAGCGAGTCGTCGGGACGGTGAACCTTCTATCTCTATCTCTATCTCTATCGGTATCTCTATCTCTATCTCTACCGAACGGCTGCGCGGGGAGTTCGTTCGGAATGTCGTGCTCGACCATCTCCGGCGAGACTTTGACAATAATAAATGCACGGAATGCACCCGAGAAAAAGGGCCGTCGGCAAAATATATTTATTTACATTTGTAAAACTGGACAGCGACTTACTGTGAAATCTCGGGCTCGATTCTGCTTTTTTATTCGATTTGTAAAAACAGTTTTTGGTGAATATTTCATACGGTGGAAGATCAGCAAAGTGTTCGTGAAAAGCATTTTTGAAAATAGCTCCGAAAGCGTAAACATGCATTCTTTGATTCGTTTTTAAACTTTGCCCAACTTTGCGAATAAAAACATTGGTTCGATGTTTTTCAAAACTTTCTGTGTTAAATAATATACCGTTTTCTTTTAAATAAACTCTAAAATACCGTTTTAAAATTGCGTTCGAAAGTGATAAATACAAGTGCGCGCGAAATGGTTGAGCTCTTTGAAAAGTTACACTAGAATCTTTTAAGCGTTTCGAGAAAAAAAATAGATTGCCAGCTCCTCCTATAAAATGGGTATTCGAATAAACGTTTCTATTGTGTTATTGCACTGTACTTGGATCAACTACAAATATTTGCAATATTAAAATTAATTTACTTGAGCTGTTAGCGTAGATGAATACGTTTGCGGAAAACATTTGATATACGTAAAAAGGATACCGTAATGTATCTTCCATTGTTAAAATGTGTGATACGTACAACTTAAAGATTATACGAGCGAATGGCATTAAATAAATCATATTAACGTTCGAGGAGAAATGAAAATGTTTAAATTATAAAAAATAAAAAACAATCGATTTGCATATTAACTTTATATTAAAAAAAACACGTTTGCTCGTAAAAAGGAATCTAAAATTTTATTGGTTGTAGATTTTTTATACGTACAATATAACATATACAAACGCAATACTCAAACTTATTTTCAGCTTCGAAATATTTACGTTTTATATTTCGAATAAAAATTGCAATGCGATATATTTTATGAGTTACAGAGTGCAAAATTATAAGGATGCAATACGCGACTATAAAAATACTTTATTATAATGAGATTTTTGTTTTACCTACTTTCCAATAAAAATAATTTTCACAAGATTGCACAGTCATGGATTGCAAGCATTACAAGTTTTACGAAAAAACAATGTAATTATACTAAAAGCATCAACGGTGTTTATTCTAGAGAGGATTGATAATCAATCTTATTGTTTAATGGATAACGTTGGTATAAAATTTATTTAAAAATTAATTAAAATATTCAGATTTAAGAAGCGTTTAAATTAAATTTATGTAAAACTATTTGAATCTGAAAAAAATGTATCCGAAAAAAGATATTAAAAGTAACTGTTCTAGAAAAATATAATATATTGTTTTATACACGTTCATTTCAGTACATTAATAACGATTAAAATCAAGAGAAAATCAGTCTAAACTTGATGTTTGAGCTCTCGGAACAAATATTTCCTCCAGTTTTCCAATACGTCTCTTCCATTGTAAGTCTTTTCTCCGAGCGATGTGAAATGCGTCCGTCGACGCAGAAAGCTACAATGGTCTTACATCAAACGATCAGTTCCAATCAGTCTCCAAAAAATCGACAGTAAATCCGAGGATCGTTTATTCTCTATCAACGAGCAATTCCGAGCGAAATAATAAAAGTGATAGACGTGTGCATTTATATACATATGCATACATATATATATACATATGTATGTATGTATGTATGTATGTATGTATGTATGTATGTATGTATGTATGTATGTATGTATGTATGTATGTATGTATGTATGTATGTATGTATGTATGTATGTATGTATGTATGTATGTATGTATGTATGTATGTATGTATGTATGTATGTATGTATGTATGTATGTATGTATGTATGTATGTATGTATGTATGTATGTATGTATGTATGTATGTATGTATGTATGTATGTATGTATGTATGTATGTATATATAATGCCCCTACAATCGAAACGTCAAATTTTCCTCTCCGCTCTTCTAAATCTCGGAAATGTAACATTCAACTTGTAAAAATCGAACGACCAATTGCCGATTTGACAGGTCGATGAGTCGTCGATGAACGTACTTTATGCTATTTGACTGAATATGCGTATAGTGGTTTCTGATTTATGGAGAAAATTTATTCGAGATATAATACGCGATATTCGAGGATTAGGTATCTTAAATTACCATCGCTTTGTACAATTATATTTTAAGCTTTCAATAAATTTCGCGCATACGTTATTTCTGTTTTTATATTTTTTTATATATAAACGACGTTTTCTTTATTTTAAAAAGTTTGAAAAAAAGCTTTAATAGTCTCTACATTTGTATATTAATAGAATTATAATTTTCCGCCATATTTTACGAATATAAATAATCAGTAGTTAATGATATCGACGTTATTGATTTATATATCGAAACAGAAATTTATGATAAAAACGGATTATAATCCTTGAATCAAAGAAATTTAATCTGTAAATTCTTCTTATATTTCATATTACAGTGGCCATTTACTTTCGATAAAGCGGAAATTCACTGTAAATGAAACTATTCTATTTTACTCAAATTGATTACATAAGATTAAAAAACTTCAGATTTTTAATGCACCTTCGTTATCAAGGCAAATCAGCGAAACAAAGTGAATTTAAATTTTAATTTCGTATTTAATATACACATACATACGTATAGCAAAAAAAGAACGAATAGGATTATTAAAAGAAAGCATTATATTGTAATTAAATGACAGGTATTTAAAATTTTAAATATTTTTTAAATACATTAGGATAAAATTTGGTAAACATTTATTACGATAAAAAATGTAATTTCCGACCATTTTTTATAAAAATAAACGCGTTTCAAATTGTAATCTTTTTGAATTCGGTCGTTAATGCACAATAGTTTAAGTGCGTGAACGTAAAAAAAGAACTTTCGAGCAATCTCCTTATTTGTTATTTTACTACTTTTTATTTGAAAATCAAGCTAATGATATCGGTAATCGATGTCGAACGAAACTTTTTAGAATTATAGCCTTGTACCTGCCCCTTTACCAAAATCTATTCCGATAAAAACACTGCACGTATTCTTAGTAATTTTACGAGTTTTTAAAATTTTATCGTTGACTCTAAATTACTAAATTCAAACAAGCGTGTCCTTTAATTTCCAGCTCGTAAATTCAGCACACCGAATCGCTTCGTTTATTTTTCATCTTTCAGCGCGCATGATCCGCTTCCATTCCTAACATAGTTAGAGTATTAGAAGTCTTACGGCGGTTTTATTAAAGTGTAAAGTACGTTAGCTTTCTGTTCAATTATCTAAAGGGCCGCAGGCATCGAGCAAGGGTCAAAGGAGCAAGAAAATGCCATTTTCATCCATTGCGGTGTAGAATAAATCAATAAAACGTGGAATCAAAGACGAAGTTTATTCCCGTTCGTAAGAAGAGTTTCGCTGTGCTCATCGTATAACATCTTGCGATCGCTAGGCTGATTATTGTCAGGACGCATCCATGGATCCCGTCACGTCGCGAAATGGACTTTTTCATTGTGTCGCGTATTATGAATAATGTATTTTCACTTTCTACAAAGACTTCTTGTCCCTTTACTTTTCTTATATTTTTCGCACAAGTGCGTTTACACTGGGCATCTTCGCTGCGTCGTTCGTTCGTTTTCAATCTCAATCCTGGTCATATTCTGTTCGACGCTTGGCATTCGTATGCAGCCTTTGAATGACAATGACGTGGAATACGTCTCTAGGGATACCTCGTATTTGTATAAATAGGCAAAGCAAAGATGCAAAGGGGGAGAGAGAGAGAGAGAGAGAGAGAGAGAGAAAGATGCGATGAAAGAGTAGGGGAAGGAAATTAGATGAACCTAGAGCAAAACGACGGGCCCGGAAATTGGCATAAAATCAATTTTATTCAGACCGAATAACCGTTCGCATACCTATGCACAAATTTTTCTTATCCGTGCATTAATATTCTATTTGTTATTAATATTGATATTATCGTTGTTGTTATTATTATACATTAAAATATTAGTAATTTTCTAATATTTTTGTAGATAAAACGAACGTTACTTAATTTTATTTAAATAAAGAAAATACTTTATACATTTTATTTTTACAAAGTAGCATTATTTAATTACTAGTATTTATAAATTTTTACTAGGAAATAAGTAAAAATTGTATAATTATATTATAATGATAACATTAAAAATTATTAAATTACAGTTTAAATCGTAACGATGACAAATATCTTTTCCGAAAAAAATTTGAATTCTTAATTAATTTTAATGAATTCTTAATGCGTAACGTAAGTGAAAAGCGAAATTGTACACAATCGATCGAAAATATTTACATTTAACAAATAAAAAATACAGGAAATTATCAATTTTATTTATATAATTATCTTTAAATATTATTAATTATAAATATACATTTCTTTTAATTTATGCTTAACATATTACATTATTTATTCTTATAACCGATAATCCCTATCATTTAAAATTTATAAAATAAAAATCACTTATAACAAACAATAAATTCTAAAAAAATAATAAAATTTAAAAAATGTTTCGTTAGCGTTTACGCACGCGAACACATGTACATACACACAATAACAATTTCTTTTATTTAAGCTACTTATTATTCATTGGTACATATCGATACAACACCTTTACTGAATATTTGAGTTTTAAGAGCTTTTATATATAACGTTGACCATAGAAAATATTTCCTATTGAAATGTAAAAATTGAAAGTAATACTTGTCAATTACTGAGAAATTTATCAGTGATAAAAAAAAATCTATGTAACTTCTAAATCAATGATTGAAAAAAATTTTTTTATACATTTTTGAAGAACATAAAATGTTTATAATCCCTAATTTGAATAATAGTTAGTGAATAATGTTCATGCTATATATATATTTATATATTTATAAATTTTTAATTTTTAATTAGCCATGGATTTGAAAACTTTTATGTAAAATGTTTTTGAAATTTCTATCCTTTGAAAACTCCGTTTCTATAGATAATAGTATATATATATATATATATACGTGTAAGGATTAACCTTATTCATGTAAGCTTCTTAAAACGTTAGGAATTATTTTAGAGCAGATTGTAATTACGATATTCAATAATATATTCATTTTAATCATTAAAACTATCTTATAATCATTATAAAATAAATAAGATAGTTTACGTAAATTGAGAATTTTTTAAATTTCATTTAATCAATGTATTACAAAAAAATGAAAAATATCGACTTTCTTTCAGGCATTAGAAATTAAAAAGATTTGTAATATGAAGGATTATTCGTTAAAAAATTATAAAACATTTAGATATACATTAATGTACAAAAATCCAGATTTATTTAACTTTCTCGATTACACTAGTACAGTAAAGTCTAGTAAAGTCGATAATGTAAAAGCATATAAAAAATTCCACATGAAAAATATATTTTTTTTAATTATTACAAAATAATAAAAAAGAAAGTTATATTTTAGTATTAATATCTCAAAAAATACATTTTATACTTATACAATTTAATTTTTTTTAATTTTCCCACATTGCAACGTCATTTGCGTATCTTTGCAATATATTTGCAATACATTATTTATATTTTTTTATTTTCTAATTTAAAACTTAAATGTTTAAAAATATATTTTACTATGAATAAAAAAAATTATCTAAAAGTTGTGAAAATAATAAAGAATTTTGTTTGTTATGACAGTTTTCGCGATATCGATAAATTGTTTCAAATTTAGTAACGTATAAATGTAATTTTTCTCCATTATATTCCTTTCATATTCAAATTATTTTAGAAAAATAAATGTTATTATATGTACGCCATAGATAATCTTTTACGTAATATACCGCGAATAAGAATTAAAATTTTTAAGTAACTTTTATGAAGAAAAAAATTGCTTCAAAGGAGACATTTGTTTAAAAAAATTAGAATATAAAAAAGAAGGAAAGAAGAAGGTTGAAACATCAATAATTTCGATACGCCGGCAATACATTTGCTGTCCGATTGTAAGCTCGGTGTAAAATAGCCTATTGTACGAAAGAGAGGAATGGAAGGTGATGGAATTAAGATCGATCGCGAGCGAACGAGATTTAATTAATTTAGCATTTTCGTTGGAAATGTAAATTTGTCGGAGCGTTGAAAGAGGAGTGAAAGGCGGTGGCAATATTATTAATTGCGTCGTAGTCTAGAGGTTTAATCGTTCTTCGACTCCTGGACAGACAGCCGTGCAACCCCGGTTAGGTACTCCGGGCGGAAGTCCCCCGAAATGCTCCCTCTGAAAAAGAGCGAGCGCCGACAAAAAGCAAGATCCCCTGTTTAGCCATGAACCCCCAGATAACAGATACACCCGCAGATCCAACCGTCCGACTAATCCGACGAATGTCCCCTTCGCGGTCGACAGCTCGTTACGTCTGGTGGAGCGTGTACGCCTCGGTGGCGCCGCTGACGCTGCAGCAGTTCCGCGACCTGGGCTTCCAGTTCTCGCAGAAGGTGTTCGGTCTGAAGGAGAAGACCCCGAGGTGGAAGGGCTGCACGGCGAACGTCAACGGGGACTTCGGCATGGCTCTGAGCTACGTGTACGTGCGCAGGCACTTCGACGAGGAAGCTCGGGAGAAGGTGAGGATACGCCGTCGGCATTACCAAGTGCACTACGCCAATTGTGTGCTTCGACATCGAGGAGAGAATTCTCGGGAAGAATCCTGGAGGTGACGGATTATCCCCCTCTCCTTTGCTCGCTTTCCTCTCCTTTCTCTCATTTTCTCATTTTCTCTCCTTTCTCTCCCTCCTCGTTTCCTCCTTCTCCCTCTCTCCTTTTCCCTTTTCCTCCTTTCCTCTCCTTTCTCTCCTTTTCTCTCCTTTCTCCTTTCCTCTCCTTTTCTCTTCCTCTCCTTTCCTCTCCTTTCCTCTCCTTTCCTCTCCTTTTCTCTCCTTTCCTCTCCTTTCCTCTCCTTTCCTCTCCTTTTCACCACCGTTCCTTTCGTTTAGTTCCGCTGCGTTTGTTATGCCGCGATAGCCTCCGCGGGATCGTCGAATCGACGACACGGAGGGAATTTTCCCACCGGAGAGTGGAAAAGTACTTTTGCGACAGAATTTTCCCCGCCCCTGTTCGTGTTTTTTCGCGGACTCGGTTTATTTATCGCCGGGGCTTTACGAGTGGTATATTCGGCTTAATAGGAGAGATTGGATTCGCCGAGGCTTTCGCAAAGATAGCGAGGAGAAAATTCTTCACTGTCGGAATTAAAATTTTTAAGGTTAACGAGTTTTCTTACTTCTCTCTCGCGTATGATTCATTAATTAATCGGTATTCTAAGATTTTTTAAATTCACGCTCCAAGGCTTCCCAAGACTTCGCTAATTTTCTTCCGGTAAATTATCCCTCGAAGAATTTTGCTCCTCTTTTTATAATTACAAAAACGTTACTCGGTAAGAATAAATTTTAACGGTAAACCTGGTTTTTTCCTTTTTTATTCCTATAAAATACCGGTGGAGTATAAAATTCGTCGAGAAAATGTATTACGAAAATTGGGCCACTCGTAAAAAGAAACTTATCGTAGATCGCTCGATAAAATAACAAAAAAAATAACATCTACGCGTGAAAAAACTTTCTTCTAATTCCGATTCATATCTCGATTAATTCCGGGGAACTTTCGTTTCCGCGACTGTAATTGTCTGGTTAATTGGTTGATCCGCCGGGTTGAAATTCTCGATTCGAGATTTCGCTTGGAATCGCTTCCGAATCGCTACCGAATCTTTATTTCAGCTTCCACCATCGGGACGTAAAAGCAAAACCGTTGGAGAGAAAAAAGAGAAAAGTTTGTCGCGACTCTCCCGATCGTTACAAATATAAATTCGTTGCAGGCTCTGAATATGCTGATGGACGTAAGAACGGCGTTCGACAAGATGGTCACCGAGCTCGAATGGATGGACGCTGGTACTCGAGCGCGTGCCCATAAGAAACTTCACGCGATGCGGCCCTTCGTTGGTTTTCCGGACTGGATAACCGACCCGGAAAAACTCGACAAGTTCTACGAAGGAGTGAGTCTCGCAGCTCCGGTGCTGCCGAATTAAACGGCGCGGAAAATTGCCGTCGACTGATTGCTTCCTTTTCTTCCTCGTTTGCTCTCCCGCGATTTTTCTAAAAATAAAACTAATTTAGAGAAGCTCGGCTTTCTTTACTTCCGCTCGCGCCGTCTTCTTTTTGTGGACCTAAGAGGTACATTTTTTAAACAACGTGAAACATCGAAAGAATACTGGAGAAAATTTTTCTTAGGGATACTGCAGATACTCCGAATTTGGTAAACATTTAAAAGAAGTAATAAGTTGATATTACGAAGAATCCCCCGGTGCGAGGTATATTTTATATTTTTGTACCTCTAGGTCGAATACTTAAAAATTTTTCGTAACGAGAAAACTTTGCCCGTCGTTTACGTTTTATTTTTTTGTTTGTCGTACGTTGTTACGTTGTTAAATCCTATTTATACTATTTTTTATAATTTTTTTTATTCTAATAAACTTTGGCGAACTTCTCGCTCTTATTCTATGAATTTTAAACAAATGCCGTTGGGTCGTAGATCGCAAAGGGCGATATTTTAGCTTTAACTTAACGTTACCAACAATTTGTGAGACAAATAATCCAATTGATAAAAATAACCGGTCGAAGAATAAAAAGAAATAGTAGAAAGATAAAAGGGAAGAAAAAGAGAGAAAATTCTCGCACTTACGCTCGTTGAAGAAATCGAGTGGTTTATCTTCTAAAGGAGAGTCAGAGAGAAGGTAATTAACGAGGCGCGCGACGGGAAACCTTCGCTTTAAGCTACAACTACGCAGGCGGATAGAAAAAGACTCGGTGTGATCGAAAATTCTTAGTATTTTCTCTAATTTTTGGTAGAGAGCATTACTTTCCTTTTTTGCATTTTCAAAGTTATTATTTGTATCGAGAGATACAAATTTACGAAGTGAATGCAGCAATAAAATTAATTCGAGTACTTGTTCTTGTGAAACTATACTTTGTTCGAATAATTTATTTAAAGTTTCGAATTGCTACGGAAATAGAGAAGAAAATTTTTTTTAAATGTTAAAGAAGTACTTTTAACAACGTTAAAAATGACTTTTTAACAACGAAAGAATTTTTTTCTGTAAAAAGTAACCCACTTATTATAGATACCCAAAGGAATTCGGCGTATGAAAGAAATTAATCTTTACGACACGTAAGTAGTTATTAGATCAGTGTTGATCCGATTAACTAAGGCGATGCAATTTATTACGAATTTTTCGATTAGCTAAAAGTAGAAATATCAACGATAAGTAAAGTTTCTATAAAAATTCTTATAACAAAATTAAAAACTTATTTATTTGATCAATTTTATGATATCGTTATATTATTATTATTATTATAATAATTATTATTATTATCATCATCGTCGTCGTCGTCATCATCATCATCATCATCATCATCATTATCACTATGACCAAATTATTATATATAAAAAGGTTCTTTTTTCAATATTTCATTAAAGCAAATTTATTTAAAAATTCGTTTGAGTACCGATTCTGTTTAAGCAAAAATTTTAATTTCTATCTGTGAATTTATAAAAGTGTTTATAACTAGTACTAGCGGTAGTCTTTGATAGTACGCTATTTAGACTGGTTTAAAAAAATACCAATTAATTATTTGCATTTAAACGAACGCATTCTTGATAAGGATAATTTAAATAGTAATTACGCGTAAAAGATATTTTGATGTAACTTTTTCCTTAAAGGTATTTTATCACTAACAAATATTTATTTAAAAAATGCATTCAATTTAATGAGTGTGACGTAAAAGAAATTTTTTTTCCATATTATATCACTAAATAAATGCTTTAAAATAGTTACTTCTTTATAGCGATAAAAATAATAAAACAACTCATAATATCGTTTGATCCTCGAGTAGGAATAGAGAATCTTTCGTTTTATTATATTAAATTTGTTACATATGCATAAATGTAGATCGTATATGTATTGCTCTCATAAATAAATGTTTATGGTTAGAAAAACTCATTTCATAAGGTACATATTTTATAATTTTCATTCCAACGTTTCTAAAATAGAAAAATTAAGTTTTCAACGGTAAACGTTGTAAGATATACTAACTTTTACTAATCTCTCCTTTTATTTCTTATTCTATTTTTAACAATTATAAGAAATGATCTTTTTAATTTGAGCAAACGAGATAATTCTTAAAATTTTGAAGTCTTAAAATACGTAAAATTGAAATTGTATTTTAAAGTGGTTTTTTTGATGCATTTTACTCCTTTGCTTTCTTTTACACGAGTCGAATTCCATTAAAGTCTGAGCAACGCAGCTATTATTAAATTACATCCGCATTAAAAGATGGTTACACGTACTTGATATTCATATTGTAAATTTTTTATTAAAGGATCGATGTTATTTAATATTTTTGCTACGCATTCGTTCGAAATTTAAATTTATATTTCTTTTTTAAGCGTAGTTTTAATGAGACACGATAAAGTTACGTATTAAAAATTTTAATTTTTTTGGAAATTTTTTTTTAGAGAAATGAAAAAGTTCATCGTATAATTTAAGGATATCAAAATAAATGAATGAAAATAAAACTATTTCAACTTTTTACCTAATTAAAATTCAACGTATAATTAAAATGTTTAAGTTAAATTTATTTATATCAAAAACTATTTATTCAAGAATGTTTTTGAATCTTCTTCGTATCCTATCGTATTATGCAAGATATTATGATAAATATGACTCGATGACAAAAGATTTTATTCAAATACTGATTTATTTCTACAGTAAATTGCTGAAAGAGGCGCGAGAATTCCGATATTGAAAAATTCAATTAAAGGCTCGAGGGCTGCTTTTAATTAATAAATGTATAGAAGTACTTAGAGTCTATTAATACTTTTAAAAATTAACGTAAAGACCAATTGAAAGGAAGGTAGAACTCAACTATTTCGGTGACTGTTTATCAAGCTTTCATAATATCCGGGATACACCAGAGATAGAAAAGTTTTCCGCGTTTCGACGATCTAAGTGAACTGTGCCACTCTAAAATGTACATTGCACATTCTGTAAAGTAACATGAATCGTTTGTCGCTTAATAGGCGGAAGTCTTCGATGGTAAACTGTTCAAAACGTTACTCAAACTATTCAACATCGGATTGAAAAAAAAATTGAACAGCTTGAGAGAGAAGCCCGACAAAAACCGGTGGATAAGTCCTGGTACGAGGGTCAACGCCTTTTACAGTGCCAGTTTAAATTCTGTCAGTGAGTATGCGTAATACTATAATAATATTATAACGATAAGTTTTTTTAATCGATTGAAAAAGTGATTCGATTATAGGATACTATCGACTCAAATTGAATACTTTTTTAAATTTTATTTTATGTCAATTTGTAACTTAGAAAAAATGAAAAAAAATTCACTTGCCTTATATCATATCACTCGTATTACTATACTTATAACCTTTTAACGTGCTTCCCTGTATTAAATAAAAAATAATTATTGTCGAAGGTTCGAGCTTTTCAATTGTACAAATTATAATAAGAACTTGTTAAGAATAAATAAAAAAAAGTGATTTTCACTTTATTATCTTCCATAATAATTTTGTCTAAACGAAAATACCTCTCAAAAGTGATATCAATAACACAAATCTTTTAAACTTTACACAAAAAAAGAAAACAATTGCAAATTTGTTTTAAGTTTTTTCTAATAAGATTTTTTTCTAATAATTATTAATTTAATCAATTTTCAAATATTTTCGCTAAATGTAGAGATATTTCATCCAATTTTTAATCTATAATGTAAAATACAAAAAAATACTTTCGATGTGTGCGTAAAAATAACTTAAAAAATAACGTAAAAAGTAATTTATTTATTAATAAAAAAATTTAAATGTTCACGTTTAAATATAAAAAATGTATAAAATTAAACTTTTTAAGTAAATAGATTATATTAAAATCATGCAAAACGATTTGATAAATTTGTGATGAAATATCACAAAGTACTAAAAATTAAAAAATTTACATTTATTAAAAATATATATATATCAATATTTCGATAAATCTAACATTACATTTATTTTTAATACTTATAAATACATTACAAAACTTAAATACATCCATCATAATCTTTTAGTCAACATTCACACGAAAATAAAAAATCAAATTAATAACGATAGAACAGATAATATTTATATAATTCAAAGTAACATTTAAATGTTACCTAAAAAATTAAACAAAATGTTTATGATTTAAACAAATTTTTTAAAATTAATATTAATTATTATTTATAATGAAATTATTATTAAATTTGGTATATTTAAAAAAATTTTAATTTATTATTAGACGTGTATTTTAAAAATTATATTTGTAACTGGAAACGTTTTATGTTAAGAAGATACGCAGTCTCCATTATTTTTATCTAATAAAATAAAATAAAATAAATTTCACGAGCATTTAATAAAAACAATGAAATCTGAGTCTTTTTTAAGAACGCGCGTATAAATTTTGATCGTATTTGTGCACATTTATTTACAGTGGCTCGTTACGCATACTAAAAACTACTTGGGACTTGTAATGAAACATCAAAAAATTTTTTACATTTTTACAACAGTTACGGTGCTTGTACAAAGGACAGTTTGAGAGGGTAATAAATTCACTTGGTATTTATTGGAAGGACATGCACTAGAAAGTAATTCCTCGGGACGAAGTTAGCATATTGCATTTATTGAATCTGTGTATATTTGCATACGACATATAACACGAGCGTTGATATAACTTCTGAGTACTCGATGCTTTTACATGAATTTTGACAATATTTATAAATAATTCAAGTTCAAATTATCGTGATACGTTACACGGAAATGGAATAATTTTGAAACGGTAACCTTATGCTTATAAAGAAGTGAATACTTTATAATCCTTTATAATTCTTATAATTTTTATAATTATTTTTAATAATAATTCGTAATGATAAAATTAATCGAACGAACAAATACATTTTTTAAACTAAAAATTTAATGAAAAACTAAACTTTAAATGAAAATAATTAAAAATGTAATCAAAGTTAACCAAATTTTTTAGACGTATTTTTATCAATAATTATTAATAAATTATAGAACTATTCCAGTATCCCTTTTCACGGATATTTAAAATATACATCAAACCCAAAGTTTCAATAAAAGCTATAAATTAATAAATAATTATATTCTTTATTAAAATGCATGGTGAATTTATGAGATCGATAAATTATTAGTTTGCTGAAAATGGTTTCTAGATAGTAGTAAAAAAGTTTTCACTGTCAAAATTGAGTCTATAAAAATATATTTAGTTTCACCAATGAAAAATTTATCACCTCGAGTATTCGTTGATAAGTTGTAAATTAAGTATTATTTCATTGGCTTCTTAAATTTTCAAGAATAAAATCAAGCTTCAAACTTGCGACATAATTTTCAAATTAAAATTTTACAAATCGTGTTAATAAATAAAATTAAATCCTCGAAAAGATATAAAGTAAAACGATAAAAGTGATAAGGTTCGTTTTTGTAAGCACTGCGCTTGAAAAATTCGAGGAGCTGCATCAAGCTTTTATGAATTCTCAAATTTTACGTTTTAAAGATCGTATCATGCACTTCGAACATATTCAGCAAAGCAACAAATCTTCGTATCAGCCGACGCGGTACCTAAAATTTTTCGTATTTTCAAATGAGCGGAAAGCATCACACACTATAACAAAAAAGATCTTCGAGTTTAAAAATTGTAAATATTTTCAGCTATCCCGGCAGGAATTCTTCATCCACCATTTTATGGAAACGGCCTCGAGTAAGTAAAGTCTTCCACATGAAGCTCTGCGCTCACAAAAGCTGAGAATACGCTTGTTCCGGAGATTTTAATGTTTCATCGTGAAATAAAAAATTCCATACGTAGAACACAAAAGAAAGGGGTTGCGCGATGCCATTTGCCGAGCCTCTAAAAATCTCACGGCAGTAAAATTTCATCCCTCAAATTCTTTGACTACTCGCGGACGTAATACTGACTCGTGGTATTTTCTCAAATCGAAATCTTTTGGAACTTTCTGCAATGATATCGAATTAAATATATTACGAAGGTCGAGCCAAAAAGACATTTTTATTTCGGATTTATCACTTTCTTCGGTTATTTCAAATTATTACAAATTACGCAAATCGACTGTTTTTCTTTTAAATAATCACCTTATTTTTATATTCAGTTTTATATTAAAAATTATTTTTACAATCATTTTTTTTAATTAAATAGGGAAAAATCAAATAATGTAACAATTTTTTATATAATTCGTTTCGATTTCAGATGTTCTAGAAAATCAATAAGCGTTGACCTATTTACATAGAAATAGCTTACATTCGAAATTTTTATTATATTGTTGAACTGATCTATAAAATACTCCATCGTACATGTAATAAAAATATTTTAATAAGAATTTATAATAATTATCTTTAAAAGCAAATAATACGTACCATAAACATAGCCACATTTTTAAAGATAATATAAATAATTAATTTTCCTTTAATCTATATTTTTTATTAAAAATATTTTCAGTTTGATTTATAAAACTTTATTTTATTTTAACTTTTACACTTAAAACTGAAATATAATACTCTTATACATTTTAATTCTTATTTTTCATTTTTAATTTCAAATTTAGAATCATCAATTGTAATTTACGATATTATTTAAAAAATTCGAAATAATACGTAAAAATGTATTAAAATTGTCCAAAGGTTCTGATGAAAATAGTAAATATTACCTTACTCGTTTCTTTTCCGTATTTAAAACGATAATATTAATGTTCCAATGTTTATTCATGATTTCTAACTCTGAACTTATTTCAAATGTCATTCTGATAATATATTTATACGTGTAAGTTTTTTTCAAATCTTACAAAACGCACTTTTGCATATTAACTTTTTGCGTGCACGAGTTGAAGACGCAATAAAGATGTAAATGCTTATCAAGTAACGCGTTTGATAAACATCCCGTTATTCGCGGTTAAAAATCATAACCAGTCCCTTTAAAAGTACAAAGATACACTCGATAGAAAGGATTGACGGTTATATTATTTTAAAATATTAATCAAAATCAATTCTTCGGCGGTTTCATCCTACGTCTATATTATACATAAGTTGGACACGGGAACATCGATTAATACAGTTAAAAATATAAATTTATATTATATAGATATCCATTATATTTTTTTCTATTTTAATAAAAAGATGTTATATTCAATATTTCTGATGAAAGTTTTAAGTTTGAAATCAAATAATTAAACATCTAAATTAGTTGAAATTGAATATCCTGTAATATATTAAACGAAGTATTCGATTCGTGAATTTTATGGAATCCTTAATTTATATTTTATAATTCATTATACTTTATTTTCGGTAAATGAATTCAAATAAATTAGAATAACTAAAATTCGAATAACATTTTAAATAAAATTTTTCTAATGCAAGATAAATATTAATATTTATTAAACTATATCTAAAATGCAATAAAATTTACTTTAAAAAAAAATGGTATAAATGTATAATTACACGTACAAAAACTTTGCAATCGTTGAAATTTATAGTCAAAGTTTTCAAAAACAAATTTATCAAATTCAAACCTAAATTAATTTTATTTAACTTAAACGAATGCTCGGGTATAGTTTGTTAAAGGAAGATTACATCGTTTCGGAGTCAATAAAAAATAAAACGTTAAAATCAACTAAACGCAATTAACTATATATATTGAACTAATTTACACGAAGCTTTAAAATCCTTTCGTTCATTAACTCGTTACTCGCTTTGAAAAAACGCGAGCGTATCTCTTTAAGAAGATCGGTTAAAGCAGAACGGCTCACGAGTTTAGAATCGTTCACGAATCGTACGAATGGTCAAAGTATTTAACTCGAAGGCTCGATCGGGATCGAGATTATTAATTTAACACGTTAAACTGCCATAAAAAATAAAACAATAGAAACTAAACGTCCAACTAAATCTCAGCCACGGTTCGATCAAAATCGCAACGAACTTTTCCGACCCTCGACGTTCATAAATAAAAAGATAACACATTTATTTGGCGTACTTACAAAAGCACTTTATTCTCGCGCGTCGCTCGTTCGTAAGCTATTCCTTATCGCGTAAACATAATATCGGCGATATCGCTTCGTTGAAACGTGGAACTCTCCGTATACCGTAGAGAAGTTTGCGTACGCGTAAAACGCAAGAGCCACTGGGTCCTATCGAAACAGCCGCATCCGTGGAAGCTCGTGTACGTGGTCGAGGCACTGGAGATATCAGCGTAGCCTAATGGAAATTCTTCAATTATTCCCCAGATCCATAAACTACGGAGCGATGGGCGCGATAATGGGACACGAATTAACGCACGGCTTCGACGACCAAGGTAAGTGAGTTGGGTCGATTTAGCGGGGAACGAGGGTCCAAGTGGGAGGTGGAAGGAAGGGACGAACAGCGAACAGCGAACAGCGAACAGCGAACAGCGAACGGGCAAAGAGCGATTTTCCCTGAATTATTATACGCGATTTTGGTCGGATGCGCGTATGCGAGGATGCGCGGATGTACGTGAACGCGAAGGAGAGGGGGAGGAGGAGAGGAAAGATAGGGTGGCTGGACCTGGAAGGGCTTCCAGGTTTTACGGACGAGGTGATTATTTGATGTTTAGATCGCCGTGGAATTTATTTTCTCCTTTTTTATAATTCTGTTAAAAGGCTTATCGGCGAGTCCTCGTGGATCGGATACGTTCGCCGACAGCTTTTTCAAGGGGGAAAATACTCGGCGGAATATGTTTTGCAGTTGTAACAAATAATTTACTGAAATCGAAATCGAAATGACGTACGTTGTTCGAACGTTGGAACTCTGAAAATATCGTGAAAAGCGCGGTATAAAAGTAGCCGTGATAAATTCCCAAACGTATATACTACTTTGACTACTCCTCGCGTTCGATTAAGCCACTCTCGAGCAATATTCGCTAAAAATTAATCTTACATCGTAGTATTATTTTCGCGGTGCTTTTTTAGCTTCGAAACGAATTTCAATGTATAAATTGATTTTTATCGAAATTTGCTTGTCGATTTAATCGCGCGCGGATCGATCGATAGATTAGATAAGTCAAATTACGAAAAGTAAATTGAATTATTATTATGGATCCATTTACGAACGAAGAAAATGGGGGTATACGGAAACATAAAAATTTATCGCTCCGAACCTTAATCACCGGTAAAATTTCTGTCGTGGGGTTTAGGGAAAAACAAAGTTATTCGGCATCCATTGGTCGTAGCAACGATAATAATAAAAATTATAGAAAATATTCGTATTTTACAGTTTTAATAAAAAAAAATATTATTTATGGGATCGTACAAATTAATAAGTATGGCTAAAGGCGAGTAAATCAAGATAAACGTTGCACTTTTTATTTAAAAAACGCGATGTGGATTTTTTCGCAATTAAAGATTTAAAAGATGATCGGCGCCAGTTTTATCTAGATTTTACGAATACGATAGAATAAATAAAAAACGTGTATCGCAAACTCGCTTAAAATTGTTCCACCTGCGGAATAAACACCGAAAGAGCATCAAAAATTTAAATTGTATCAAATACCTAAAGGGATTTTTATTTTTCGTTAATAATTTTGTTTCGTTCGTAAACGTTTTAATTGTCTTTACCTTCGGACAAAAACAAATGCAGCGTTCGTTCAAGATGCGCTGATTAAATTCGGTGTAATAAGATTCGTTAACCGTAATCGCCCAAAAGTATAGAACGGATAGCTTAAATAATAAAAAAAAAATCTTGCAATCGCTCGAAATCACGATCCGTTTGATCCAAAATAAATTAAATACAAAATACAAATTACATCGTTGGAATTGAATTCGCGAATCCCTGTGAAGATTATCCGTGCAGAAATAACGTTTGTCTTAAAAAATTTACAAAACAATTTTCCCGACCGTAAATTCAGCTTTGTTTCCGCAAGCCAGCCCCGGTAGGATTAAAAAGAAAAAGGGAAAGCGGAATGGAAGGGGGAAGGGAGATCAGTCATTCGTAAGTAATCACCGATAGTCGCGCAAACAACGAACCCAAGGTCGGTCGAACGGAGGAACAAAGCCAACGTCGCTCTCGATTTATGCAAAGTACCGGTGTAAGGAAGACGATTCTCGCGGCGTCGCGCGCGACTAAAAAATGAGGAGCTCCCGAAGAAGGGATGCGGGGCCGAAGGAGACAGGAGACAGGGAGGAGTAAAAAATGTCTCTGCCGTAGGTCGGAAGTACGACGAGAACGGCAATCTGCGAGAATGGTGGAGCGAGGAGACACTGCAGCACTATCAGACCAAAGTCGAGTGTATTATCAAGCAGTACAGCAACTACCATTTGCCGGAGCTGGGTAACAATTTCACGGTGAGTGTTTTTCCCACTCCCTCTCGACTATGCATCCCTCGACTATTTCCTCGCCCCGACCGCCCCGACCGCCCGACCGCCCGACCACCCGACCACCGGTTTCGGAGTCGAGGCTCTGCTTTTTATTATTTACGCGACTCCGAACGCTTCGGCGTTTCGAGCGCTTTTGTTACTCCGAGTGGCTTTGCTCTCGGTTGCGGGCCCCGCGATATTTGCAGACTAACCCTCTTACCTCCGCTAGCGATCGGATTCGCTCGGATGAAACGCAGTTAGTCTAATCGAGGATGAGATACCTCCTTCGAGTCCGCGTACTGGATTTCCGTATTTGAATACGATTTTCCCTGTTTCTCCCCGTTGTGTACTCGGGAAGCGGCTCTGTTTTGAAAGCTCTATTCTATTTGTCGCGTAAAGATATTCGCCGGTACTCGATCCTTTATGGGAGGGACGAAACGATCGCTTCTCCTCCGACTGTGGAAGCAGAACTCGGATCGAGTCTCGATCTGTACGCTCGGAGCAAAGTTTACGTTTTTCGGTATCTAAAATTTGCGAGATGTACATTGCATCCGATACGACTCGATAGATTTTTTATAAAGGCATTTGCATTTTGTAATACCATTTAAATATCTTAAAGCGAGATGATACAAAGTCAATATCCAGTATTTCCAACGCTGAATGTACTTTTTATTCTACTCTACTCAAACTGATTTCGGTGACAAAATTCATTTTATTTTAACCTCTTTCGCTTATTTCAGACCCGTTCTAACTTTCAAACGTTCCAATTGGTTCGATAAGACGGAAATCCGTATTCAAAAACATGCGTATTTTTCGATCCCGTACAAAAGTTTGTTCAAAATATTAATTTAGGCAATTAAGTTTTTTACGTTTATAATCTTAGTAGTTCGATCGGGTGCACAATTTTTGACTATATTTTTTATTCGCCAATTTTGTAAAATGTTATAGACGTAAAAAGTTGATTTTTCGTTACGTTGAAAAAAAAATAAACTGCAAAGAATATTTTATTATCGAACGAATAAAACGATAACAAAAAGTTTCTACCTTTACGTATTTTATGATATCCAATTATTTACTTTATCTGCGATAAAAGAACATTTTATTCGTGTATATTTTTCTATAATGATATGCTTATTTAATATATTTGCTTATATAATACTATGTATTAAATTTTCTTTTGATATTCAACTTAATATTTCAATAGCGTCTATGATACATTCGGATAAAAATCTTTACGATTTGGCGATAGATTTATCGATTATCCATTAAAAAGAAAAAGGAAAAAATAACTATTTGGCAAATCATAATTAATCGAGTAATTCTACTGTAAATTAAATTATTTTTACGATAATAATTTTAAATACTTTTTGCAAAAATATTGTAAGGATTAATTTCATCAAAAATGTAGGAGATAATTTAAAATTACAAGCTGTTTTTACTTATTTATAAACCTTAAATGTATTTATTTACGTAACATCTAATAAATATTCATTAATGTATCGATATTTCCATCGATATTGGAAAATCACAATTCTTAATTAATTTACTCAATAGATATAAGCAAAATAATCGCAACCTTCGAAGCCATTGTCATTTTCACGACGATACATCAAGGGCTGCTCACATGCAGGAAAGTACTTGAACCTTGAAATAAACGCCGGGGGTTGTATTTGGCTGTACCGATACGAAACTCCTCTCAAATGTTTTAATTTAACGCGCGAAAAATTTATTTTTAAAATTTATCCTCGAAAATGAGAATACGATGCAACGCGAAAGGTTTAAAATTAAATCGTCGGACAGAAAAAGATGCTAAAGTAAAAATTTAATCGGGATATTTTCTTGAATTACCGAATAAAACTATAATTTGGATTCCGTTGTCGATTACTTTTTTCATAATTTCATTTTTCCAAGATACACAAAACATAATACTGTAAAATTCATAAAATGTTATTTCCACAGCTTTACTCGATAATAGTATGTTGAAAATACAATGAAAATTTAATGTACTTTGAACATGTTTTTTAATACTCCATTAACATTTAATTGTATATAAAAAGTACAAGTACTATAATATTCAAACTTTGATATAATTATATTCTCGTACGTTTTCATCTACATAATTGTTGTCGGAGAAAAAAGTAAATGCAGACGATGAATTATAATTAAACAAAAGCCAAAATATAAAATTTTCGTCCGTGGGTAATAACAATGACTGAGCATTAGATGCCAGATTTGTATTCTTTATAAACAAAAACGTCATTATCCACATAGTTTAATTCGCGAAGAATATTTAACTAAAATATACTGAAAAGAGTACGGTTCGTTTAAATTCGCACGCAGAGTGGCAAAACCTGTAAATTTTGAAAGATACACCGACGCTGCCATCAGCAATTTACTCCGACTCGCTAACGACAGATGCGTTTTACTCGCCTATCCGTCGAAGGCACATGCACACATTTTCCACGCATGTTTTTCGTGCTTTATCTGCTTTTGCTTTTCCTGCATATACGTTTTTTCTTTCTTCTCCATTGTAGCAGCAACGGTATGAATTTATCGATAGAAAAAAGGCTCGTTACTTGAGTTTTACTCTGCCTCTCGCATATCTCTCTCCTTTTCTCTCTCTTTTTTCTCTTTTTTTCTCTTTTTTTTCTCTCTTTTCTCTCTTTTCTCTCTCTTTTAATATCCGCATCTTCTCATCTCTCCGTCGCAGATATCGTAACTTGTCATTATTTTTTCCGTTTACTCCAACGTCGTTCCTACTGTCTATTCTTGCCTTTCTTCCTTTCTTGCTTTAGTTCATATTGTCTTTTATTTTTTTTTTCTTTTGTAGTAATTCTGCTGTTAGCAGTTACATAGCTCGCAAAATCCTGTCCCCGTATGCGTTTTTGTAACTGTCCTGCCTTTTTTGCACGATTTGAAAGCACTTTATATGATTTCACAATGGAAATGATTTTTTTGAACCGGGAACACTTTATGGTATTCTTGTAAGGGTCGTTCGGATGATGTTACATTTTTATTGTTCATAAGCTTTTGGAAAACGCTGTACACATTTTGTATAAAATTTATCAGGTTTAAAATCTATAAAATCTATAAGAATTTTAAACGCGAGTGATATTACCATCGTTAAAATTTATAATTTTAACTTTTATAATTAATATTTTTGACAAATTCTTTAAAAGACATTTAAATAACGTACGTTTGATTACTGTATTTATTATCAATTTTTATTCTTAAATTGATACGCTATTTTCTTTAAAGTTTAGTTTTTTAGTTAGTTTAACTCATTTTTATTCGCTGCACCAAAAAGTCTTTGTAAACAAGATTCATTTTAACTATTGTATTATAATTTACGAAATTCTTAACAAAAGAATCATTTTTCAATTAAAAATTCTTTTATATTTTTCATATTAAAAAATACAAAATATATTTTTTCATGCAATTTTTTAATTACATTATTGATTTAAGCCTTTTGAAATAATTAATACAAGTACTGGATTATAATTAAATATGCTATATTATTGTTATCGCTTGGTACGAATATAAATTCTATAAAAATATCTTTCATATTGGTAGTCGCTATCCTTGAATGAATATGCATAAAATAACTGGAGAAATGTCTTATAATATCGATAGTAATGGCCTTCGATATTATTGAAGTAAATTTAACGTAAGATTGTAAGTATAATGGAATTTATTACCCATTAAAAAACGAACGATATTCCATTTAAAGGTGATAATATCTTAAAAACGTAGTTTTCAAAACTTCAACTGCTTAATTAAATATTTATCGGAATACTTCTTAGAATATTGTAATTATAGAAATGATACAAAGGTGATAATGATATCGCGCGCTTTAAGAAAAACAACGCATTTACCATACACTAAATCGATATATAAAAAATCCAACCGATAAAATTGTAAACACGCAAAAATAAAATCCGATCCAACTAAAATTCCCATCCGTTTCAAATTTGTTCAAAAGTCGGCCAATTTAATTAAAAAGATATCTATAATCTACAGATTGTGTGTCTAAATGACTACGATTTCAATGAATTCCAGTGAACGCGCATCGACACTTGGCGGAAATTCAAATAAAAATCGTAAACGCAACGGGAAAATGGCTAGAAACGAAAGTTCCACGAAATCATTTTCTCGACATCGATCTCCGAATCTCTCGATTTGCGCGATCCGAGCCGACTTTTAGAAGTCGAAACTACGTGTACGCTGCTATAAAGGAAGTTCCTGCGTGTTCCTTCGACGAGATCCCCGAGGTATTTCGGGACATACCGAACGTCAATTTAGTTGCACGTGTGAGGGTGTAATCCGTGTTCGTTTCTCGCGCCACGATATTCCATCGGAAGTTTTCAGGGGTGAAGTCGTAGCGCTCGATCCTCGCTTCAAGAAGTATAGCTTTTACGGAGTTGAAACGCTTTGTTCGTTTAGGTAATCGCATCGAATGCTATTTGTTTTAGCATTTGCTCGGTACCCACTTCGAGTGCAATTACGTTCGAACACTGGCATCTTAATGCTCTCGCGAACAAGATCACCTTAAAATTTATAAACGTTCTAATTACCGCTGTGGGTATTTACGTATCCAGAAAACATTGTCGCGTTTACAATACGTATGTCGTTGGATAATGGATAAAAACCTTCTCTAGAATTTTTACTATTACTCTCCAAAATTTCAGTACCTATCGTATAATTCTTAACCAAAAGTTTCTTCGAACGGTTATTCGTGTATCGATAGAAACCATATCCGCGTTAATCTTTCCGTCTAACGAATACTTGTTAATTATTTAATAAGTGCGTTCGAGTGTTTTTGTATAAAAACATTGTTTTACCAATTGACTTCTTACTTATCGAATAAATAATACAAAATATGTAAATATAAACTGGTTCTAGGATTACGAGTTCCTTAAATCAGTGGTTTGTTACGTAAATAACGCAAAATATAAAATTAGTCCGTATTTTACCTTTAAGCCTTGAAAATTTCTACGCCGTTTATTTTTGGTCTCTAAGTTACGACATAACCCCACGATACAATTAATAAAAAAATGTATCCATACCATTTGAATTTTGTCTTGTAAACGTTCTAGGAGAATATAAATGCAGCTAGATACATAAATGCGGATCCGAGTATTCTTTTGATCAACCGCGACTTTTTTAACGATGCGTTTAAAGTACTGAACGCGTCCAGATCGAACCAACAAATATTTTACGTAGAATAAAATTTTAAGTAGAATAAAACCGATTAAAGAGTAAACGAATAGGATAAAATACGAGAGGAGTTCTCTCCGACCCTTTAACCTCGATCTTCTAAGTAAATCAGTTTGGAGAAAAAGTTTTCTTTCGAACGCGCATCGAACCAACTCGAAAACATAATTTGTCTCGTTACAGGTGAACGGGATCAACACTCAGGGAGAGAATATCGCGGACAACGGAGGAATTCGCGAAGCTTACAGAGCCTACCAGAAGCTGAGGTCCCGAAGCTCCAATCAACTCACTCTGCCCGGTCTCGTCGATTACACTCAAGACCAACTATTCTTCCTCGGATTCGCGCAGGTACTTTAGTCAGCATCCCTCCTACTCGAAGCTTCCACCACCGATGCAATTTCTTTCGCACGACTTTCCTTTTATCGTCGTCGGTATATACCCTTCGTGCCTTCTCCCGTCGAGGAAATTGAGTTTATGCGATTTAATGATTGTGGAAGGGAAGGGCCGAGTCCCGATGCTCTTGTAAAGCTCTGTTTTTACGACGTGCTCGCTTTCGTGCAGTTGCTGGTTCGAATCGAGGGGAGCAAGTTGGTAATGCAATTGTTTAGGAAATTCTGCCACCTGTTTAACTAACGGAAGAGATACAAAGATCGCGATCTTTTTTCGAGGGCGGGTTTATCAGGGTACCGAGATAAAAAGGTACCGAGAAACGAATACGAAATTAATTCGTATTCTCGGCCTTATTAAGTAATTCTTCTCTTTTTTAATATTTCTTCGTATTATTATATATCCGGTAAATAAACCAGTATTTCAGCAACGTTTTATAGCTATTTTTAAAAGCAGCAGAAAATCGGTTTATAACGCTTTTATAAAAGAACACGAGTTTATAGCATTTTTACGATGGTTGTCCTGAAGTTTCATATGCAGTTGAGCAGCCTATTTTTTTGCTTTCTGAACTATTTTTTCCTATGTAGGGTTTTTTTTCGTAAAGGATTACTTTTGTTAAGCCGAAGGCTCTCGCCGTGTTTTATCATTTTATACGAATCGTTTGCGATGCGTTTATTACATTTTACGATAATATTGCGTTTTTATCGTATACTAATAATATATCTTCCTTCTTGCCCGAGCACTTTGAAATATGCTTAATTGTATAACAAAAAATAATAAAATAACCGTAGAAAAATAATTTCTAAAAGGTCTTGGAAATTTTTTAAAACGTTAAAGAATTGAAATCGGTTTTCATCGTCACTAGATTTATAAAATTATTAAGAATTAAGATCCAGTGGTTGGAAATAAAACAAAATCTTACCTTCCTATTTTATATCGATTATATTCGAAAAATAATTTTTGAATCTCGTCTTTTTTTTAATTTCGTATATTTTTGTTTATCTTGGGCTGCTTAAATGTTTTTTACGCTCAAACGTTTAAAATTTCGCGATTTTTCTTCGGTTTAATTTCTAACGAGTAACTTTCGAAAAAAGATTAATCTCATAACATTTGACAAACGAGGCTTTTACGAACGACTTACAAACGACTTACAAATAAATGCTTAATTTTTACGAACGATCGACAAGCGATATCGAGTAAGGATATCTTGAATCGAACTTAATCGTAGATCCTCGACGTTTCAATTTGATAAAGTAAACACGCAACGTATTTACAGAAGGTAATAGCTATAAAATTTAACAGTTTTAGAATAACGACGCATTAAAACGAAAAGCATTGCTTCTCCGCGTTCCACAGATAAACGACAGAACAAAAGTACAAAGCGCGGTAAGAAGTATTTACATGCAAATAAAAACGTTGGTTCGGTTAAGCAAATGAAAAGCAATAACGAGCTAAAAGCAAAGGGTTATAAGGTCTATCTTATGGGGAAACGATGTTTTCATCTAATTTCTTACTCGGCAGTTTAACGACTCCCACTCAAGCTCGAATCACTTACGCTCCAAGTGCCTTCCTCGCGTCCATAATACCGGTTGGCCACGTTCCCTTCTCTCGTTACTCTTAGATTGTGAAGTTCCATTCGCATTCACGGCTCGCCGGCATTACTCGCTTCTCGAACGACATCGCCAGTGTCTCGAAATTCGAAATAGCCGAGGAATAAGAGAAAGCACTTCCGTAATTCAACGCAGACGTCCAACCGGCGCGGAAACCACGGCAACGTTCTTCCGAGCGCGAGCAAACATCGAAAGGGTTAACATTGCCAACGCAAACCGTGTACTCGTTTCCAGGTCTGGTGCGGTAATCACACGAACGGTGTGCTAAAATCGAAGCTCGTGGAAGGTATGCACGCGCCCAACCACGTCAGAGTCATCGGGACGCTGTCGAACAATGCCGAGTTCGCCAAGGCCTGGAAGTGTCCCACGGGGAGTCCCATGAACCCGGTGAACAAGTGCATTCTGTGGTGACCCGCTCCTCGAACCGATACACGTTTCCACGTCTACAAGGCGCTCACACGACTACGACCACGGCCTTCCTTTCAGCGGGATCCGAGTGTATCATTTTGTGTAAAGTGCTTAACCGAGTCTTGCGATTGCCAAGATTTTTCATCGGAATATCTTTTTAGAACGTTTTTCGACCTGCGACCTACGACCCGAGACTTTCGTTCTTTGTAAACCTACCGAATATGGATCAACGATGAAAATTCAGTTTCTAATGGCCGTAGGCTGGTCAAAGAAATTCAGCGTTCGGTTCAGTTATCTATCAGTTGCTACGATTATCGAGCCAAACTAACCATCTACTTCGAAAATTACTAATAAAATAACTGTAATCAATTTCTCGTATAAATCCTGATTAAATTGCAAATTAAATTCTGCTAATCGATGAATAATTAGTTTCGGAACAAATATAAATTATATATATTTATAATAATATAACAATTTTAAAAGATCAAAATAATTAAAGTTGTTCGAATCTTTGATCGACTACATTTTTATTCTCAACGGATGATTCGTTTTTTCATGAATCAATTTATTGCAGTAGATGTTTTTTATGCTTATCCATCAAAATATAATTTTTTAAACTTTAAATAATGATTACACGAGAAAGTGCGTGTTTTAAGCTTATATTTATATGATTGTAAATGTCGAAAACTCGAGAAAAAAAACATAAAAATACATATCATTTATAGGAATAAAAACTCTCGTAACAATAGAAATTTTTTATACGTCTATTGATTTTTCTTGAATACAATCATTTGTTAAAAAATATAAGACTTAAAAAAAAAGTATATATATATATATACGTATATGAATATAATTTTATGACTTCTATTAATTCATCGAAGAGCCTTTAACGTCAAAATTATTGTCCACTGCAATTTGTAATTTTAACGAAATATTTCTGTGATATACGTTTGGTTTAAAATTTTTTTAAAAATGCCAAAATAATGGAATAGTTCCACGTACAATTTTAATTTTCGTATCTTACACTTACTGTAATGAATTAAAATATGTAAAACACAAACAGTTCTTTTATTTTTTAAACATCATCGTATTATAACTAAAAAATATATACCAACTTGTATCAATGTAAGAGATTATTTTATAACTAAAATATCAAATTCGAAGAAGAAAATTGCATTTTATATTACATATCATTTATTAAATCTACCGATAAATATATAATGAAATTTTAATAAATAATACAATCTCCTAAATATTTTAACGTAGTTTTAAAGAGAATTTTTTCTAGGGATGATTTCTTACAAAATGTTTCCTATTTCTTTATTATATTTACTTCTCGAAAAATCTAAATTAAATAGCATAGAAAATTAAAAATTTTTATCTTAGAAGAATCTACAATACTGAACTTTACTGCGTAATGCATCGTAGAGATATACCGATAAAGCACGTACATAAAATAAGTACTTGAATTTACGTGTATAAAACATTTATCAACTTTCTTTAATATAACGATGTTTCATTGAACATTTGAAAAAAAATATATGTTAATAATGTATTTGATACACGTGCATTTAATTGATAAAATAAATCTCTACTTATAGAATAATACTATTCATATTATTATAACAAGGAGAAAAATTAATTTACTTGTACGATACATCGAAGTTTAGTTTTGTAAATTCCCGTGATTTTTCATTGAATAAATTAACTTATAAAATATCTAAAATTTATTGACGTACTCTGACTTAACGTAAAATAAGCAAAGGAGGATATTCTAAAACAAAATTAACTTTGCCCAATTTTATACATTATTTAAGATAATTTTTCTAAGTATAAATTGAACAAAGAAAAATATAAACTAACATTTTAATATACTCATTAAGATTATTATTTAAGATAGTGAAACGTAATAAAAATGAAAAATAAACATTCAAAAATATAGCGAAAAATTAAATTGAAATTTATACGACATAATTAAAGTTAAGAGTAAATCATTTTGATTAATTACATTATCTTTAGTCGTTTAATTTTTAATTACTTATACTATTTTTATAATAATTTACTTAATTTTAATCATAAAAATTTGAACATATTTTAATACAACATTCCTAAATCCGATTTGAATTTTATACACAGAATAAAAGATAATACTCGATTGTATCCAAATTGTTCACAATTCTTTTCGATATGCGTTGCTCTCAAAATGTAAAAACAATCAAAGAGTAAGTAATAAAAATGATTTCTATAAAAATATATTACAACTTACTATCCTCCTTTGTGGCCCTCTTCAAAGAAGAAATTCAGCAATTCATAGCTAATAGTGTATATTCGGATGCGTGATTGGGAATTGTGTTTTAATATTTGTAAATATTTGTTATAACGCCGATTACAACTTCTAGTGTGTAAATATTAATAATTGCAAATAAAATAAAGTAAAAAAAAGATTAAATAATCTGTAATTCGTGATCTCAGGAAAAACACGAAAGCCCAAGAAAAGCGTAACGAACTGCGTGTCTCCTGATTTTAAGTAATTGCTCGCCTCTTCAAACATCCTTGTCTTTTCTCTCTCTCTCTCTCCCCCACCCTCTCACTCTCTATCTCTTTCTCCAGTCCTATGAAAAATCCCAAAAGTTAAGCGAGCTTAGGAGACTCGATTATAGATTATGTAACGCTAAATAAACGCTTCTCATTGTTTTTTGAAAATAATGACCAGCTTGTATAAAAATCGCAAGCTAAACACATTTGAAAATTTCGTGTCGTCGCGTACACGAGTAAACCAGTGATGCGAAGGAACGTAAGCACGTTAAATATTAGAATAGATGAAAACTAAATTTTGTTTCTCCCTTCACTGGTTGAAAAAAAATTCAAATGGAATTTTATATGATAAATAAGTGTATGATAATTAATGTAATGAAATGTAAACAATATCTTTTATATATCAAATTTAACTAGTTTATATGTATCTACGTAACTTTTTTTGTAGCATTATGTATCACAAAAGTTGTTAAACTTAATAAAATGTATAATTTTTTATCAAGACCACGATTGTAACATTAAAAGGAAATAAATTCGTTCGGTAAAAAAATCACCAACTCATTTACTTTTTACATTGATATTTATTACACGATCTTTTAATATTTATGTCACAAATATTTAAATCAGCAATGTAAATAATTATTCTATTTGTACAAAAGAAATTCTGCGAACTTAATAATAATAGAACATTATTAATAATATTTATATAAAACAATCCATAAACGAACCATAAACACATTATCACAGAGTTTCAATTAGCATTGATATTGTGCATAAAAGGTATTTATTATCTAAAATCATAAACATTCGTATAAAAAAGAAAGTTTCTCGTACAAAAAATATTCGTTGCATTCCGAATAAGTTTTTTGTCAAACACTGTTATTTAAGAATAAGTAAATATAGCTTAAGTATTACTCATGATTTCGAGTGAAAAGCAGTAGTTTATAAATAAAAATAAAAATTATATGTAAGGCGTGAGTACAAGATAATGCAACTACAAATAGGAATATTCTGACAATAAGGAACATATCAACTGGACGTGAAACTCGTCTACACGATGAGAAATCAATGCGTTGTCAATGAAAAGTACAAATCACTAACCATGTGTGCACCGCTAGATCGCATCGATCGTTTGTCAATTGATAACGCTTAATCATCGTTTTTGAATGGATAATATCGGACTCATTAATTAATTACATAGAAATTATAGATTATCTATGTATTACATATAAAAATTGATAACACGTTGATTTAAAATTTCATACATTTATGAAATATAGAGTTAATATCGATATCATTCTTAATCAATAAGAACTAATGTTTTAGTATTATTTTTTAAATAATATCTCTTGTATCTTAAAATTGAATAATCTATTTACTTAAGCTTATGTACAGTGTAATAGATACATCGAAATATTATCTTGAAATTTTATTTTTGAAATTTTTCTTTCGTTTCATTTTTAATAGTTTATTTTCAACTGCACCTACTTTCTGTTTCTTTTGCAAATTTTCTGCTCTACTTTTTTCTGAATTTTTTCTTTTCATCTTATTTGTACTATTTTGATTTGTTTTAATGTCAATAGCTTTCTCCAAAGCTTCTTCTTTTTGTTTTTTTTTTTTAACTAAAACTTCTTTTGAGTCATTGTTAATTAGATCCTCTGTTTTCTTTCTCTTTTTTTGAAAATTTGACAACTTTTTCGTATCTTCTGAACTTTTATCAGGCAATTGTAACGTATCTTTTTTCTGTTTCTTCGACGATAAATCTTCATTTATATTTTCTTTACTTTTTTTAGCATTTATTATATTCTCTGTATCTTCGTTTGTATCGGCGTTTAACTTACGTGCGATTTTCTTTCTCGTCTTTTTGGATACTCTAATTTTATTTTCGTCGTTATCTTCATTTTCAATAATAACTTGTTGTTTTGATCTTAATTTATTTGTTGTAATTTCAGATACTTTGTCTTCCAAATTAATCTCTTCCTTTTGATATTTCAAATTCAGACACGATGTTAAAGTTAGGCAAGAAATTCTGGCCTTGCAATCAACTGTATTTAATAATGTTAACTGATAATCTTTAAAAGACCAAAGTTTAATTTCACCCGAAGTAGAAGCAGAAACTAATAATTCTCCGTTCATAGCTAAACATTTTACTCTTGCATCGTGAGCTTGAATTTCATTCGATAGAGATCCATTTTCTAAATTATAAATACTGATCTTTCCATTGGTTAGGCCAACAGCAATGTAAGTATCATCCAAATATTCGGTACAGACCACTTTTGAATCAAAACTAATTTCTTCTTCGATTCCTGCAGATTCAACCGAATAAACATCTATTCTATTATTTGCAGCAAGCAAATAATTTTTACCATTTGGACTCCATTTTAAAACGCTAATATTTTTTGCATCTACTTTCCATCTGGGTACTAAATTTGTAGCATAAGCTTGTCTACCCTTAACAAGATTCCAGGTTCTTAAGACTCCATCGCGTCCAGTGGTCATAGCAAGTTTTCCAGTTGGGTGAACCGCTAAAGTTTCTACTGCAAATCCTTTATGCGGTTTCAACCAGTGTTTTTCTACTTGCCAATTACCACAACGAACTATTCCTATAGTACCATCGTTACTTACCGTTATGATATGAGACGCATCGGGAGTAAAAGAAATACTATTTACAGTATCTACAGGAAAAAGGAATTTTCATTAATAATATTTCATACAATAATAAATCAATATTTTATCAAATTAATTTAATTATAGACATATATTATTTTCAATTTTATTCATTATTTATATTGAATTTCTTATAAACATTTCTGCAAGTTTCATTTTATTAATCAAAGAATGTTTTTTTAAAAAGTATATTTTAAACGAAACAAATTAATATCACCATCGATATTTCACAATTATTTTGTTAGACAAAATTGATAAATTATTTACCATTGTGATGTATCAATTTGCCATTTTCTGTTCTACTTCGCATATCGTATAAGCAAACGGTATCGTCAGCAGCGGCAGAGGCCAAATAATGTTTATTGCTAGCTACGCTTCGAATACTAGCCAGATGACTGTGAGTAGCAAAGCTCTGCTCCATTTTATATTTCTATAATTTAAAATATAAGTACCAGAAATGATATTTTATAGTAAGCGATAAAGCTCAAAAATATATATAAGTAATTTAAAGAATAAAAGTTGTAACGATAAAATTTCCAGGTTATATTTTCTACAGACGTACTATGTAATTTAATAAAATAGGGGTGAATATTAAAGAGATCATTGCAATTGGATATTAAACAATTTCTCTTGTTGATTATTTAAAATTATGAAGAAAAATTTTAAGTAAGTTTGGAAAAATCCAACGCTAAACATAACCTAAAATAATGACTAAAAATTCCATTTCTTACATTGACAACATCATCAACCGTATAGCCGAGCACAAACTGTTCATAAGTGCCGACAACTACCTCTAAATTAGGAGCCATCGTTTCTGACAAAAGTTCTTAAAAAACGCAATTTACGAACATATAAATATCAAGTGCAACCTTTAACCCCACACGCGCACAAATGCAATGTCGTATCGGTTTAACAGCGCCGATACGATTCATAAGTTCAAAGTACGCCTGCGCTAAAAAGAGTAAAAAAAAATTGGTACCAATGAACGATAAACTCTCCAGCCATCGAATGAAAGACAAATTGCAAGTGTCGCCTTCAAAAGCTTAAATATGATTTCTACGAGTCAATAGTGCTGTATAAGTATACTATACAAATGTAATACTAAATAAATATAATTTGATTACAAATATTACGTTGTTACTTGGATTGAAATTAAAAGCAAAATTTACTCTGCATTTTGAATCATAAAATATTTAATTAAAACTACTTTTGCTTCTTCTTTCAGAAAACAATATAATGATATATATAAACAAGTAAAAAATTAATACTAAACATTATTAAATAATTAATATTTAAGATTTTATTACAGATACATTTTTATTATTCTACGTACTAAATTTCATCGAGTAAACGTTATGTTTTTACATAAAAACTGTTTAATTTAATTTTCGTTTTTTACCCAAATATCTGAAGAAAAAAGTAAAAAGAATCATTTAATTATTATATAAGAATTTTAATTTAATCTATACATACCTACATGTATAATTTGTCTAAGAATTTTATATAATTCTACGAGCTACATTGTTTAGATAATATTTTCAATTTATGTATAAAAATAAAAGTTAATTTGTTAAATTTTCTTTATAGTTAAAAATTAATAAAATAACTTTTTGACAATGCTAAACTTGTAAGTTAGCAAAAGTTATATATTTTTTATTTTATATTCAAACTCCTATAATCTAAAATAAAAACCAATCGTTTAGTTATTGCTAAAAGAAGCAAATAGATTCAAATTTATTTCGAATCGTCAACTGCAATCAAAAAATGTTTCTATTCTAGAGTATGTTTACAATAATTACATTATTATTTATGACATTAGTTTGTTTTTAATCATAATTAAAATTATTTATAGTAATATGTTATAATAATAAACAAGAAAATTAAACATATGTATTTTAACAATATTTGAAGTAATTTATAGATAAAAATTAGAAAGGTTATTTATTTTACATCTTTGTTTACAATATTATTATATAATAAATGAACATACGTAATGAATCTTTCATTTCTTTTTAACGAATTATAAATGCATTAATCGTAAATTATTATTTATCGATTATATTAAAATTTTAATATTATTTTCAAGAAAAAAAAACTAACTAGGTAAACTATTCTATTACATTACCAAGAATTAACAAATTGTAGTATTGTATAATTGTACATTGTATAATTTCATAAATAAAGATAACGAATTTATCTTTATTACATTTATCGCGCTATTAAATTCGATAAGAAGAAAAGCATTCAAATGATAATTTCTAATTATGTTGTTTTCATCATACAAGCGAACATTTTGAGTCTATCGTTTATTATAAGATCATCTAAGTTTTTAAAATAATCGAATTAAATATTCAGAATTTATATAATTATCTCGCGAAACTAATTTATTAATGATTGAAATAAGTGAATTTTCAATAAGATGGAAGACACGAAAATAGTACAAGTTGACATCAAAGACGTTAGATTTCCAACGTCTTTAAAATTCGATGGCAGCGATGCAATGGTAAAACAAATTTTCATAAATCCTTTTATCTTTATTTTAATAAACTTATTGATACAGCAATACCTTAACTTACAAAAATTTAAATAAACAAATATCTACAATTTTTTTTAGATGTTGTATTTTGAGTGTTAATTCCTTTCTGTTTTATTTCTTATTAAAATACGACACGAATTTATACTACGAACTAATTATATTTTCTTCTATTCTTTTTCAAACCAAAATCTTTAGAACTAAATAATTGATGACGACAATACTAAATTTTCGTACATTATTTAATATACAATTAAGTTATTAAAAGCGTGTTTTAAAAATGATTTTACGAATAATAAAAATACTAGGTTAAACGTAAGATAAAATATTTTAATGTAGCATAAGGATCCAGATTACTCGTGTGCTTACGTCACGATAAAGACGAACAAAAATATCGAGGGTTACGGACTTACGTTCACTTTGGGTAGAGGAACGGAGATTGGTAAGTGATTAATCTTTGGTAAATCTATGTTCAAGAATGGCGTTAACGAATTTACTATAAATTTTATCGATAATACAGTTGTTTTAGCTTGTAAAACAATATCAGGATTTATCGTGGGAATGAACGTTCAAGATATATTTAACGACTTTGGATCCTTCTGGAGAACACTTACGAGTGAATCTCAGCTACGATGGGTAAATTAAATCGCTTGGTGGTCTTTCGCTTTAAAATTACAATAATTAAATTTCATTTTTATTATCGAATCAATAAATAATATTGTTGAAAATGAAAATGTAATGCGATCGTATACATATTGTGCATCGAGCATCAAACAGTTTGAACATAGAAATATGGACTTGATTTATTATATTATAAAGATTGGACCGGAAAAAGGAGTAATCCATCTAGCGACGGCAGCGGTCATCAATGCTTTGTGGGATTTGTGGGCTCGTATCGAAAAGAAACCTCTTTGGAAATTGTTGGTCGATCTAACCCCGGAACAACTAGTTTCAACGATAGATTTTCGATACATGTAAGATAATGAAACATTTTTAAATTAGAAGAACGTAAACTTTTATCATAATGACACATTTCTTTGAAATTAAAATGTTTTTATCGATTCAAATAATTTTTATTTCCGTTTCTATTTTATTGTTATATCTAAGTTTTATATATTTACTAAATTACCTACGATTAATCGATCATTTATTTTTTACACTTTTCTGGTTTATCGTAAACTCGAAACTATGAAGCAAGTAAAAAACCGTAAAATCATAGGTTCTTTACATCTTGGTAATAACGACAACGGATGTTGCTAAGCCCAATATAAATTAAATATAGAATTTTTTTTAATTTATTTAATTTTTTATACCGGAAATTTTTTATGTGTGGAAATATTCTCCTAATCCTCTAGAAACGTTAAGAAGTAGACTATCTCCGAGATTTTCTTAAGGCTCCGAATCCAGAAAGTTTTCCTATTCACGATCTTACTTTCCAAGTTGACCATTCGATTCTGTCGTTACGCAATCTTAATCCTCTAAACTTGTGTAATAGCGTTTTATTGCAGATTAAGGATACATACAACAATATCATTGAATCCTTACGTTATTACCAATATACAAACTTGTTCTTACAGCTTAGCATTCGCTCGACTCCGACTTTAAATGGTCTTAGTTTCGCTTGATCTTAACTTTATACTTTTACACTTATTCGTTGTAATTATTAAAATTTAGTTCCTACAATATCCTACAATATCAAATACAAAAATATTCGTAAGCTGTGTACAAATGTTTTTTTACGCTAACAAGTATACTTTTGCTAAATTCTTCGTTTTATAAGTTCTTTTAATCCGTTCCGATAACCATTTCTTCTATAATTTAAAAAATTCTCCAATTAACGTATCAACATTTTTTAATAAATTTTTTCAATTACATTAAAATAAAAAATAATAGATATCAAATGTAACTTAAAAATATGAATAAAAGGTTATCGTGTACATATATAACAACTAAAATACATTTTTTATAACAGAAAAAATCCATTTTGAAAATACACACACACACAAACATACACGAATATATTGAAAAAGAAATTAATTTAACAATAGTAATCGATAGTATTAATTTTATACATTTTTGAAGATTTATAGGTGATTCATTCGCTGTGCTATGGATAGTAGCCATATTATATAATAATAAACAGAAGCACATACATTTTTGTCAAATAAATTATTTGTTTGAGTATATATCGATAATCCTTTTTAAGCGCGTGGTTTCAATTTTACTACATTTTTTTAGTTGATAAAAAAAAATTTTTTTTTTAATATTTGGTATTTTACGATCGATTGTAATAAATTATTCCTTAGCTTTTACAGAGATGCGATACATATATTTATTTATAATAATTTATTATTATGTATACATATACATTGTATAATTTGTATTAAATCTATAGTTATGGAACTTCATTCTATTATTTATTTGAGTGCATTTAAAGCTATAAAAATTTTTGATTCAATATCTCAAAACTATAAAATAATCAATTTCTGTGCGTACTTCGAATCGGGAAATATAATTACAATAATCCAAAAGATTATCGTTTCACAATGAGAGAATCCCAAACCCTACAAAATTAATAGGATCAGTGCATTGGTACGACTAATTCGTACATTATTTTCTTCCATCGTATCGGTAGCGTATTATTTCCGCTCCTATGCTCCTTTCTAACAAGTTCGCATGTATAGTTGTGATAAAATGATTAAAAGGCGTATAATACGTATCTACGATCCTTTAAAATCCTTTTATTCGTTATACAGAAACAACTAGCTCTGATATTAAAATTAAGTAAAATCAAAATAAATAAAATAAATTAAATAAATTAAATTAATTAAATAAAAAATGTAATTTAAACGAATTTAACGAAATTTTGCTTACGCTCGAACAGCATAAGAAACTATAAGAAAATTACTCTTAAAAATACAGAAAATAGCGTTACGCGGTAGAAACGAGGCAAATTATCCCTTAAACGATTAATCGTTCCCACCATTAAACGTCTAGAACGAGCTTAAATTAGAAAAAGCTTCACGCGATTGTAGCACCGACGTAATCGGCAAGGAAGAAGCGATCGAGTTGCTAAGATCCCAAAAACCGATGCGTCATAGCCGTGAATCCGAACTCCTGAAAAACGGCTTCCCTGCCTACACAACCCAAGTCGGATGGCTTGGCTACGGAGACGACAAAGTTTGCGCACTCTGCACCAAGTTCATCGATCTCAAGTTCGATGCGTTCAAGGTGAAGGTCGGTCGAAACCTGAAGGAAGACGCTCGCCGTTGCAAACTGATCCGAGACGCGATCGGCTACGAGAGGATGCTGATGCTGGACGCCAACCAAATCTGGGACGTGGAAGAGGCGATAGAATGGATGCGAGAACTCGCCAAGTTCAAGCCGATTTGGATCGAAGAACCGACCTCCCCGGACGATATTCTAGGCCACGCGAAGATCGCCAAAGAGCTAAGGACGTTGGGTATTGGCGTCGCCAGCGGTGAAATGTGCGCCAACCGGGTTATGTTCAAGCAGATGCTGCAAGCCGAAGCGCTCGACTACTGCCAGATAGACTCGGCGAGAATCGGTGGGGTCAACGAGATTCTGGCCGTCTACCTCATGGCCAAGAAATTCAATGGTATCACGTAGTTTTAAGGAACTTTGAGGACTATTTGTTTTATCTGAGTTTTTTTTACAACTTTTTACAACGACGATATCTAAGCTCCTTTTTTATAAGACTCGCTACAATTTATCGAATCGACGATCGGTACGAAATTAATTACATTTAAAATAGATGTCCATTTATACGTGATAAATATTCGAGCGCGATTGAATAAGTGGCCTCAACGATACACCCAATACGAATTAAACATGAATTAAGTACGAATTAAATACGAATTAAATACGAATTAAATACGAATTAAATACGAATTAAATCCTAAACTACCTTGTTTTTTCAAAAAAGGCAAGTTCATTGATTATTCGTGATGGATTTATAAGCCAATATAGAGTATTTAAAGTAATTTTTTTTAAACGAACAATCGAAAGTCGAAACTAAACTAAACTAAAGAAGGTATTTATTTAAAACGTGCTATTTATTTAAAATCCATATTATATATTATCGTTAAAAAGTAAAGTTTATCTATAAACTAAGTCAAATATTTGTTGGTAAAAATACAGTTTTAAATACATAATAAGTATAATTACATTATTAAATATTTAAAATTAATTGTTCGTCAGTTTTTCAACGCATAATTTGCACGAAACCACGCATAAATTATTTCAAATTCTACATTCACTTTTAATAAGGTTAAAAACTATTGTTCGATTTGTTGAAATATATGAAAATATTGCTAACCGATTCGTTACATTAATCACAAAAGTATACCAAGTATTTAATACCTGCTAGAAATAATATTCATCATTTGAAAAATAAAAGTAAAACTACCATGACTTAGTTTTTTATTAAAAGAAAATATATTTTATCGAAAAAATATTCTATTTTTAATAAT
Source organism: Dolichoris vasculosae (assembly GCA_018907195.1). Classification (NCBI taxonomy): domain Eukaryota; kingdom Metazoa; phylum Arthropoda; class Insecta; order Hymenoptera; family Agaonidae; genus Dolichoris; species Dolichoris vasculosae. The sequence goes on from JACCHY010000003.1 coordinate 7,414,084, forward strand.
GAAATCATAAAATCCATATAAAGAATTTTTTACACATGAATGAATTAACCATATCGATTAAAGTTTTATAATTATTATGTAATAAATAAAATATAATCGATAAGTTTACGTTCATAAAAATAAAAAATTATAGCTTGACAATTTCTAATGATATTTCTTTTCTTCTTATTTAAATATTATAAAATCATCGTTTATGCTTTTTAAGAATAACAGAAATATTATGAATAATTTTACACAAATCGTCGGTGAATTTATATAAATAATTTTTGAAAGTCGCTCATTTATTATTTTAATAATTTGAGATCTTTAGTTTTATATATATCTTTATATATTATATATATATATAGTATTTAATTATATCCTATTTCAACTCGTGACGAGTCATAAAAATGATAAAAAAATATTTAGTTTTGGAGTTAATTCTTTTCAAATATATTAAAAAAATCATTTTTAATTTATGCAATGAAATTTTTATATTAAAAATCTGTTATTAATTCAGTTTTACTAAAAGTTTGAAAAACATTGACAAGTATTAATTTTTAGTACATACTCGATCTTTAGAAATAATTAATGAATTAAAATATTGGTATGCTTGTATACTTTTCCTATTATGTATTTCAAATATCACATAAATTGTCTCTGAAGTGATAAAATATCGACAGTCTATGCACTTAATCGAAGTTTGTTCTGTATATCCATAATAATAGAATACTCTTATAATGTATGAATAAGAATGATAAAATGATAAAAACACAATAATGAAAACACTAAAAACCATTTTTTTGCGGAAACTTGCAACTTACATACAATTACTTTTAAATTGTGAAAATTAATTATGTAATTTAAGTTTTTACATTCATGAACAATAACTTTTATGAATTAACATAAAAATGCTCACTTTTTAGAAAATTAATTATTAACAATATAAATAATAAAATATAAATAATAAATATAAAATAACGATATAATAAAAGAATTCATTCAGAAAATTAATAATAATGATGTTCGTACTTGCCTTTCATTTGATTTATAATATATTAATATTTAACTCATTCAAATTTATTATATATTATTTATTTATTTCAACAAATATTTTATATTTTATCAAATATTTTCAAATTTATCAAATAGTTAATCATAAAATAAGAAAAGCAATCTTTACATATACAAATTGTGTACATAAAATATTTTATTTAATACAAATAACGTCGTTTTTAAAAAAATGTTCTACAAATTTACTACTTAATATGCTCTAGTACCAGTTTGTCCTCATGCTGGTGGAGTTGGTCTCTGTGAAATGGTTCAGCATCTACAAATGTGGGATTACGTTTCTTTGACTGGAAGTATGGAAAAGAGGTTCATCGAGTACGTCGATCAACAACACGAACATTTTGAAAATCCTACTATTATACGCAATGCTCGTTACATGCCTCCGACTATGCCTGGTTATTCCACAAAACTAATAGACGAAAGCTTATTAAATTACACATATCCCGATGGAAAAGAATGGCAGTATATGTTCAAGAATAACATTTATCCAACTCCATTACAGTAAAATAAACTAAACATAAAAATATCATTGTTAATTGTATTTAATAAAAATTATATTTGCTAGAAATTTTTAATGTTTTAAATATTACAGATTTATTTATTTCGTTATATTTGTATTACAATGTTAAAAAGAATTTCTAATTTACTTAACTTATTTAAAAATTCTTGTTTTATAATAATTAAAAATTCTTTTATTACATACCTTGATAATAGTTTTCCTTTCCAAGCACCTAATAAAATAATTATATTCCGTATAAAAATCCACAAAATATTAAACTAACTCATCTCTTTAAAACGTGATTTTACATAATCTATCTGTAAAGAAATTCTAATAAAATAATGCTCTTAATTATTATAAATATATATTAATTATTTAAATAACTATTAAATTTAAATAGTTGGTTCTTGATTTATTATTAATATTGACGGTATATATTTTATAGTTTTATATTTAAGATAAAACAAAAATATAAAAATGATCATTTAAAATATAATTGTACAATCGAACTTACACTGACAAACCACAAAGAATTAGGCCTAAACATCATATTTTGAATAAAGCCCATTTTTTCTACAGGATTTATAACGTGCAAATGTAAATGGCTAACCGTAGTAAAAGGAGGCCAATGGAAACCTGTTCTGGTTGATTTTTTATCCAAACCGAGTTTATCGGAAATAATATCGACGGTAGCAACCATCTTATCAACTAAAAGTATATTTAAATAAGAAATCTTTACGCCAATGACTCTTAAATTTATTGAAATACCTACAAAGCTCTTCGTTTTCTTTTTTTAAAACTTTGGCGTTAGCTATATGATTTTTAGGAATAATTAAGTAATGATATGTCGAAGCAGGTTTTATATCCTTTATACAAGCAAGATCTTCAGTCTGAATAAAAAAAATTCTGATATCACATTAAAGCAAAGAATATTAACTGGGAAATCAGTCATTGTATTATTCTATTTGTAAAGAAATATAACTCTTTGTAGGTTATATTATAACTTTCGTACCTCGTAAATATTTTCAGCTGGTTCCTCTTTGTTCAAAATTTTACAGAAAATACAATTTTTCTGATAGTTTATAATGGTTGTCATTGTAATAACTGACAGCTGCAATGGAGGGTATAACAAATTATTTCTACAATATTGGGAAAATAAGTTCGATACTTGCTTCGAACACTGCATACCACATACATCCCCAAATACACACGTACACATGCATATTTAAGTTCTCATAGAAAGGAAAATAATTTATGATTTATGACTATAGATAAAAATGAATTCTTTCTTTTCCATCTATAAAATATTAGACAATAAAAATAAAATTTGACAAAGTTTTCTATTAATTATGTTTATTTTGCATTACTTTTACATTAGTACTATATTACATTGTATTATCTTAACAAAATATACATTTAAAAATCTACATATTTGGAAATATAAACCTAAATTCTTAAGACTATTTTAATATTTATAATATAAAGTATTCAAATTTATTGTGAAATTGTTGAATTTAGAACTGTTTCTTATGAAACAGAGGAAATAAAATATAAATTAAATATTATTACATATCCTAGTGGACCTTAGAATTTTATTTTATTCTATTTTATTTTATTTTATTTTGTTCGCATCTGTTAAATCATAAACATTATTTTTGACAGATTCAATTACAAGGTTAAATTTTTATTCTTACATTTAAAGGAAAAGTATCGGTAATCTCAAAATATGACTACGAATAAAAATTTAAGAACTATACCAAATTATTCTATGAACTTATTGATATTTTGCCTTATATTATTATTAAATTATCTTATAAAATAATAGAATAATATATAATAAAACAAAAAATATTTTCCTATAATTAAAACAAAATTAAATGTTTTAAAGTGACTTTCATAAACTATTTTATATTTATATTTAACTTTTATTTTTATAAACTAAATATAAATTAAATAATTGTTAATTGTAATTCAAATTCATCAAAATATAATTTTTTTCGTTAATCTAGATGTTTGAATTTTTTCTTATCTATTTACAACCTATTTAACTGTTTTATATAATTTGAAATTATAAAGTTGTCTACAAATTTGTTAACTACCCTTTCATTAAGTCAATAAAGGATTACTTAAACAAATATACAAAGAATCAAAACTATAACTTATAATGTATATATTTACATCATCTTTAAAATTACTTAGAAAAGTATAACGATCTAAGTATATATTCAATAATAGTGTGGTTTTAAATGACAATATTAATTACATCATCATCAATTCAATTTGTGTTTACTATTAATATATAAATATATTTCTAAATATATTTCTTTTTAAAATTTTTAAAAAACTCAATTTTATAATTTCAAAAAATTTATTCGTTTCCATAAATAGAATTACAATTACCGTTGAAAAATTAAATACTTTGCCGGTAGCAAATTATTTTAGATAACACACCTTACAAAATAATATTTGAATCATACAATCGAATGTTCAAACGATGCTCGATCGATTCAAATGAAATATAAACATTCTTAATTAATTAGAAAACAGACACTGTACGTTACATTAAATACAAAATAAATAACGAGAAAATTGCAAGAAAAATAATATTTCTTAAACGTTAGAATCAGGATGAAGGAACAATAAGAAATAACGAACGACTGTTTTACAGTTGCATTAAATTTTAATTTAAAATATATAAACTGTACATGTATTTATAGGATATATATATATTTTTTTCATATATTTTTGCATGTGATGTAGTTTTCGTACGATGTAGATTTTATGCGAAGTAGTATCTGTGAGCGTGATAAATTATTCGTGTGATGTGTATTCGTGTATCTTTTATACGTTTCTTTTTACTCGATCGCATAAAAGACGTATGATGAGTATCAGAATAAAGAAATATTTTTGACCAATTAGCAACGAACGCCGTTTTATTTTACCTCGGTAGGTATTTTCTTACCTACTATGGAGTGAATTACAATATAATAATCGTATTCGCTACTCAATCCATTCTAAGCTGAATAGTAAGACTGCACGTATTATCCACGCTCTATTCTTTTTTTTGTTTTTTGTCCTTCGATAAAATCATTCTTCATCAAAATTTTTCTCATGTATTTTCGCTTTTCGCTTTTTGCTTTTCGCTCCTATAAAATCAAGATTATCTAAAAGTACGTATTTTGCACTGTTCCACTTTGATTATAATTATGTAAATACACTTTTTCAAAATAGAAAACGCAAATATGAAATAAAATCGTTTAGAAGATTTATTTGGTTCCTTCACTATTCTCTCGCTTCGCTAGTTTATAATTTATATATCTTAAAACGTAATAAAAAAAATAATTGCCTCCCCTTTCTCTTTATAAGCACTTAAAACAGAACCAATCGCAAAACATGGGAATCCTCTACTACTTTTTGTTGCAAAAGAAAAGAGAAATAACGATACAAACTAAAGCTTAAAATGCGTGTTTCGTTTTTGTAAAAACAGAAACAACGAATGAAAACGAACATTATTTTTACTTATAAAGCTAACGAAACCGTGGAAGTTTTTTATTATTACACTAATTTGTCTTCGCAATTCCAATTTCCGATTGCCTTCATCCTTCTTTCCATTTATTCGCTTACGGAAAAGGATCCTCGGAATCCTTAGGCAGCGCAGTTATATATGTAAAATACGAATCTCACGGGTACCTCGCCCGTCTGTACACTATTGTTTTCTTTTTTTCATTCTCCTCCTTTTATCGCTTCATTTATTTACTCGCTTTTATAAATAACTCTTATAATTTAAAAGCTAAAAATCTACGTTTTGCGAAAGATGAAACATAAAGGAAAGAAAAAAAACGTAACGTAAAAATCAAAGAAAGAAAAAAAAAGAAAAAAAAAGAAAAAAAAAAGAAAAAAAAAGAAAAAAAAAGAACGATCCGATGACAAGAAAAATAGTGCATCAGAATGTACATAGTTTTCCGTTTATATCAAAATTCTCCTCGTTTTTCTTTTGTCACGTTAATACTGCAGGATCGTCAGGTTGACTTGGTGCACGATCGCTCAGTCTATCGCAGCTCCTCCCACTTGCAAAAAAAAAACCAGATTCTCTCTCGCTCGCTATTCTTTGTTATTCTTTGTTAATCTTTGTCTCGCTTTCTCGCTCGTTCTTTCTCACACTCTCACTCTCTCATTTTCTCGCAGTCTTCCTCCAGACTCGGCCTTCCGTATAAAAACATTAGACGTTTCGGGTAATTGATAACGATTGCACCGCTGTTACACATTGATCGGTCAGCGTGCGACGACGAGTTGACCGCGATATTCCTGCTGCCTTTGTACAGATGAATAAATCGAGCGAACTGCTACGCCGTGACGCGTAAATTCCTTGCGGAATATCCACACGTTCGCGCAAAATTTAACGTTTTCTTTAAACTAATATTCGTTTACAATTAGATAGCGAGCTCTGCGCTCGGGAAATGAACGAGCAACTTTGAGCGAAATCAAAGTTTGTACTACAAACATCTTACAACTGACGTTCCAATACACAAAATTAATTTCGTCGGAGTCATTAAAAACATTTTCATGAGAAAATTAAATTTATATATTTTTTCTTGTCAAGAGATTAAAATTTTATCGAGGAATATTAATTTTCGCCTTAAATTAATCGATCGATCTGATCACCTCCTCCGATCACCTCCTCCGATCTGCCGTAACGTTTCGTCATCAACCCTCTTATCAACTTACGCTCTCGCACAGTATTTATCCAATGACCTGATTCCGACTCCAACTGAAACTCTCGAATCTCTTTCGAGACAATGGTAAAAGAACGAGACCTATTGTTAAGCTCGCTGTTTATCCCGCTTGGATCGAGGATTGTTCGTGTGTCGGACGAGTTTTGTAAGTCGCGATGGTTCGAATAAATCAATTTTATATTAGTAACTAGAATACTGGTAGAAATGGATTTCCTCGGTGGATAAAAACTTGCGTACGATGCAGCACGAGGTACAAAATACCGGACGCGTGATTCACTCTTGATGGATCGTGTCCTCGATGCGCTCGATGCACTCGATGCGCTCGATGTACAAATAACGTCATCGACGGAAGATTCTTAGACGGAATTTTAAACGGAATCTTTCGATCTGTCGCCGTGATTTCGGTTTTCTCGCGACCAATTTTTATCTATCGGCTGATAAAATATATCCCGAAAAGTTAAGTAGAAACAAATTAAATAAACGTATTTGATATCAACGTTGCAACGAGAAAACTCGATTTTCCGGAAGACTCGAGTAAAATGCAAAATATATTTAATTAGACTGCATTGAACGTTAAAATGTTTCCACTCGTTATTTAAATATGTCGAGACGACTATCGTTGGCTGATCGACACAGACGGTTAATGACGCATTCGACCGATGTTTTAAAATTTACCATCGATTAAAAGAATTCGAATTCGTTAAAGAATTCGTTCATCTAGTATCCATTTATAATAATAAATTAATGAAAAGTTTGCGAAATCGTTATTCGAGAGTGGGATAATCAACGCGTTTGAATTATTTCGACGCGATATTCGCTATACCATAAAGCACAATAAAATTCCGCTCGGAAAATTCGTGAATATTTTTTCTTCGGAGAAAAGATGAAGGACGATTGCGTCGACGTACGGAAGGTACGGATAATACATCGACGGCAATCGTGCATCACACCATGAATAACTTCGCGTTAATCGTTACGTATCGTCGTAAACATTGCGCTGTTCAGATTTCATCCCCATTCGCGATTAATACATTATCGTGAAATAATGTAATTTATCTGATTTCTATCATCGATTATAGCTACAAAGTTAGGCTTTGAGTTAAATTATGATTAAAACCGTTTCACCTTGAATCTAGTTTCATTCCGTATTAGAAACTACGTATACTCCAACAATTACATAAAAAGCCCTAATGCCTTTCAGACTAACTTATGGACAATAATTTCTTGCGTACACATTTTCACGCTGTTGTAATTGTTCATAGATCGTCTACAGAATCGATCGTATAACCTAACGGGAGGAAGTCTACCATTTTAAAACCCATCTTTATTAGATTCGATAAAAGCTAAAAGATGTCTATGAGCTTTTTCCATTTTTACACGCTTTTCACTCACTCTCTCTCTTTCTCTCTCTATCTTTCTTACTTCATTTCATTATTCGAGTCACACCTACTTTCTCCTTTCAGGAGACGGCCTAAGCTGTTCATTTTCCTTCGCGTATTACTAGATCATCGGCTCCGGACGACCTAGTAAAGAGGTAAATTTCAGCTGCCCTGGTACGGCATTTGATCGGGAAGGGAGGACGAGTGATTTTGAGTCGGACTCTGATGAAAGTGTTGCGAAGAGCCGTCCTGCGACATCTCATTGACAACCGGTTCTTCGTACTTGCCGCGCTTGAAGCGACCGTAGAGCGACGAGTACGGTAAATTGTAATGGATCGCTGCTTGATTTATACTCATGTGTCCTAACCTGGAATCGAAAAGCAAGTCTCGCGTAAGTGTCGGTGGTAAGCGTCCGCAGGAAACGCGAGGGTCGGTCTTTTTGGATGTTTCATTGCTGCGGGAGCCGAACGACGTGGTTACGAGAAAAATATTCCAACTTATCGATTTTTATATAGATAGCCGCACGTACTTAACCGAATCAGCCTCGAGCGAAAGTCTCTTCAAATAAATAAACAAATACTTTTCCGAGGAATAAATAGACTTTCTAAAATAAAAAAATAGAAAACTCAACTTTTACCGATTCTTTACAAATAAGCTATTTATAAAACACGTTTACTTGAATTTAAATGTCTTGGAGCATTTCGTGGGTTCGGTATCGATTCGCCAATCGTAAAAAGTTTTAAAAGCATATGACGCGTTATCGAAAATGTCATTGATGAAAATACGCATTTCAACGTCATCGTTCTCTCCGTTAAAATATTTACGTAGAGTACCGAATGTGAAACCATCGCGCGTTCGATAAATGTATCGGAAAAACAACGATAATAAAATTCCGTACGAAAGAAAGTACTTATCATCGATAGAGAATCGACGGAGAAATCGACGAAGGAATCGAATGGAGGAAGCGACGAAGGAAGCGACAGAGGAATCGGTGGAGGAATCGATGGAGGAATCGGTGGAGGAATCGGTGGAGGAATCGGCGGAGGAATCGGCGGAGAAAAGACGTTAAAACTCGCTTCTGGATGGATAACGCTTAAGAAAAACGTTGGGAGCGAGATGGAAGAATTACCTGACAGCTTCGAGAGCCTCGGTCATGGCGTCCTCGCTCCAAGGCGTGGGGTTGCTTCTGCTGAGCTCGATCCCTTCCCTCTTACAGCGTCCGTAGAGCGTACCAGTGGGGATCCCGAACTCGGTCGAGGCACGTTGCACCGAGGTTTGCCCGGACCTTATGGCCTCGAGGGCTCGGTCCAGATCGGCCGGCGACCAGGTCGTGGGGCTCGCGTTGAATGGCGCCGCCAACCTGATGCCTTCCCTCCTCGCGATCTTGTAAAGCGTACTCGAGGGTATTCCGAAGGCCTTGGAGGCTTTGTTCGCGGAGATCGTTCCGGTGCGCAGCGCGTCCAAGGCGTTGTTCAGGCTCTCGTCGCTCCAGGACTTCGTCGGTCCGTCCTTCTTCGGCGTGTCGATGCCCAGGCGATGCGCGCGCTGCCATAACGTCGTCGACGGTATACCAAACGTCGCTGGAGAGAGAAAAAAAAAAGGTTCTTTACGTTCGTCCACGCGGACACGTGTAACGCACGCTTCCAGACTCCGCGAAATTTTTTGTCTCGTCTCTAACTCGTCTCTAACTCGCCTATAACTCGCCTATAACTCGCCTCTAACTCGCCTCTAACTCGCCTCTAACTCGCCTCTAACTCGCTTCTAACTCGCCTTTACTCCGAGTAATGTTTCCTCGAATTGCGACGACTTTCGAGAAGAAAAAATAATAAACAGATGTGTCTAGCGAAGAGTAATTGAAAACAGAACTCTTTTAAAACTCGAATCGTTTGATATTCGCGATTTACGCGTTCGAACCGTAAAAAACTTACGCGCGACGAGGGTCTTTCGTTATTTACAAATTTTCTTATGACTTTTATAAAACTGTTTGTAACCGGATTGAAAAAAAATTATTTTTAAGGTCAAATTTCGATTTTACGGCACACATTTTTAAATATTTTTTTAGACATTGTTTTATTTATTAATTGGTTTTTTTCTTTTTAAGCGACTATGACGTTAATAAAACGTTAACTACAACGTTTTATCGAGTTTCCGTTCCCGAAAATTAAAATAATAACGCAAAGGACGAATCTCCGAGATGAACGTTTCGAAAAAAAAGCAAAATAACGTTGAATTTCGTTCTCACGCATTTTCGAATGGGACCGATACGAGGGTTCGAACGTTCATCGTCGCCTATAAATTTGAACAACGAATGAACGGAGGATGGCAAAGAGCGGAGAGACTAACCGGAGGCTTTGGTGAGACTCATATCGTGATTCCTGAGGGCCTCGAGGGCCGCATCCATGTCTTCCTGCGTCCAAGATTTGGAGCCATGGTGATGGGAACCCGACTGTCCCGAATGGCTGCGCGAGTTATTCTCCCCCGAGTCCGAGTGTACCGAACTTCCGGAGGGCATGAGACCCAGTAATTCGGGTGTAATCATCATCATGTTGTCGTCGGCGTTCTTTGAGCTGACGCTCGCTCGATCCGACATGTGGCTGTCGATGTCGATCGTGTCCGACGAATCCATCGTATGCAGCGTTTCAAATTTTATCTTCACGCTGTCGCAGCTTTGAATATCTGCAAAAGGAAGTCGGGGTGAGCCATCTTCGAGAATCGAGCGACTTCTTTTTGTTTAAGTTTGTCGCTGCGGTCAATTACATTACGAATGCCCAAATATCGATGAATAGACGCATTCAAAAGTTTTATTAAATACATGGTGCTTGTAAAACCGTCTGAAATTAAATGTGATTTGTGCAGTAAATTACTGATTACTCATCGATACTTTTACGATAGACGATTTACGACGACGGTTTACGCGATTATACATCCATGCGATAATCGCGTTACATCTATTCGGGCGATGTATCATCGTTTACTTAAATTTACGTATAGTAAAAAATATTTACTTTAATCTCCGTTTTAAAAAATAATATTATTACTAAAATATCCTTACGATTATATCCTAAAATGTTTTTGACCATCTTTCCGAACATACGTTAAGTATACGTTTGTCCAGCAAATAAGTAAAATTAATAAGAAGGTTTAATTTTGTTTTTAAAATACATCGCACACAGATAAAAATATCAATGAACGTAATCAATAATTAAAGAAAATGAGAGCTTATTCACCAAATAGTTTTATTAGTTTGAAAATTATTCGTTACATACTGTTTTATATAAATTAAGGAGTACGTTAGGAATCCATGATTTAACGTATAATTTTAACTAATCTATTAGCGTTTATTATACAAAAAATAGTTAGCAAGTTTTAGAAAGGATGCTTTCGAAATTGCTTCGGAAAAAAAGAGGAGAACGCGATCCTCGGTTACGTTTGAGCGGTCGAATTTATTATTATAAGTAAGGATAAGTATCCGAGGCACCTTTCTCGATAATCCCTTTCGTAAAATCTATAAACTTCGGACGTCGAGCGATAAAACGAAACCGCGAGTAAAGTCGTAGCCGCGTTGGTCGAGTTCTCGAACGCGGAGTTGGAGGCGGCCATTGGCAACCGGTGCACCGACACCCGAACTTGTCGTCGAGGCGCCGTCGATTCGGAACCCGGACAGACGCGCGGGTCAGGTGAGGTAGGAAGGGAGGAAGGGAGGAAGGGAGGAAGAGGTAGGTAGCAAGGGGGAGGGGGTTAGGAACGGGGTTAGGAACGGGGTTAGGAGCGGGGTTTGGGTGGGGGGAGGGACGCGAGAATAAAAGAGAGCAGCGCGCGACCGCCGCTCGTTAGTCGGGGGGAAGGGAATCAAAATAATTGGCCTAATCGGGCTTAACTGCCCGTGATTAGATTTGCGCGAGTGCGCCCACACGCGCACAGCCTCATTTAGCCTTCGAATAAAGGCTAAACGTCTAGCTCTGGACTTAATGTACCTTGTGCAACGGCGAGGGGCCCGAATTATCTTTAATCCCGAGGTCGATAACTCTTGCGAATATCCCGAGGTTGCGATTTGCGATCCCGATCGCCCGATCGCCCGATCGCCCGATCACCCGATCATCCGAGACGTTTATTACAACCTAAGTGCGATCCTTCGAGACGCTGCGAACTTTTCTTTTTTATTTTTTATTTTTCCGGGTTTTACTTTATTTGTTTACTTCCCTCCAAATTCTATCGGATCGGTGATTCCGATCCGTGTATTTTTTATTATCCTGGCCGCTTTCGTTAAACCGCGGTGCGACTCATTTTTATCGAACTTTTTTTTTTAAATAACCCGATGCGTTTAAATTCGAAACGTTTAAATTTACTTTTATTTTACTCTGACGTCTCGGATTAACCTTTACATTTTTTTTATTTTACATTTTTTTAAAAATACATTATTAAAGCTTAATTTTTCAATTTCTTTATCGTAAATGTAAAAGTTATTATATTTTTCTGTCTTTATATTTTATCTTAAAATATTTTTATTACATTTTTTAAATGGTTGCATCGAAAACTTGAAAAATTTTGATTTTTTCCTTTCGTAACGAAATAAAATTTATATTTATCGATATTGTATTCGTTAAAAATGAATTATCGAATTTAAATCGAAGAAATTATTTGGGATACGATTCGAAAGTAAATATTTATTCATCGATTATTAAAATATAGGTCGAGATTTTAAAAATCGCTCGATGAATAATTTCACCCGATTACCTTGTCGTATAGTATAATGAGATAGTGTTTTACATCGATTAAACTAATAGCTCGCTAATGATTACCACGTTTGCTAATAAGAAATTCTAAGTTTTGTTAATTATTTTTTATTAGTATTTTACATTGAGAACGGTAGAAACGGACTATCATTACGTAATTACGTGAAATAATTTAACTCGTAATGGTAAAAAGCTTGTAACGTTCGAAACTTTTTAAATTTCTGGAATAAAACTAGTATTCTGAATCTTTTAACGTATAAATATTAATATTAAAATTTAGAAATCAAAATTTGAAATCAAGAATAAAATATATAGTAAATAAGTTTAGCTTTTCGAAATTAGATTTTTCAAAATTAAATTTTATCGTTATTCGTTACTTGAAATTATTAATTTAACATGGATCTTCTTTTTTCGAAATATACTTAGTCTTCTATCGTTCTTGTGCATTAAATAGTTGAATTTGTTAAATTTATTCGTCGAGCGTTTTACTTTTGAAATAATAAAAACATCTTTCGATAAAAATTAAAGAGATCTTAAACATATTTGCGGTGAATATCCTAATTACTCGTATCGATAATAAGATACAACATCTACGCATCAAATTGTTGCATAATTATTTAATAATAAAATTAGGTATAGAAGCCTATTGTTAGCCTAGTAATTATACCAAATACCCAGGAATAACTAATACTACTTCGTATTATCCATTTGGGATTAAAAATAAATCTTTTATAATAAAATATATACAATTATAGACTGTAATTCAATTACGAAAAATATGACTGTGCTCTCCCACGCATAACGAAAATTTTTCTATTAGTAAACCATGAAAATCTATCTAAAACGCGACTACGTGTAGAAAATATAGGCTTCGATATTAACTATAAATCTATTATAAAAATAAAACTGCGAGTTATTCTTTTAGCACCACTGTAACATGAAAAAAACTATTTTAAAACATGTAGCGTGGACGTAAAATTTTTATTACATTCGTAATGATCACGGAATAAATAGAGAAATATCATTTTGTTGTTTACGTAAATAATTTAAATTTACATTGTGATATCTTCTTTTATAATTTTTAATGGATAATAATTGTACATTTCAATAAAATTACGAATGGTAAAAGGCTAATGGTAATCTAAATTCTTTATACATGGATAGAGAAAAAAATAACGTACACCATTTCCCCTCGATCGTTAAACCAACGCGATTCCCACGTTTTTGTAATAATTTACCTGCTGTAAGCATCTTGTTTCTGTTTATGAACGACGCATGAAGACAGCGAGGAGTAGGACTTTCTTGCGCTAATTTTTAAACGAAATCAAAGAATTATTGTCGTATTGTATTTATTTATGTTTAAAAACAAAATTACTACTTACTTATAGATTTTAATAACACTATTATAATGAACCTAAAAGTTGGCTCAAAATTTGATTATCGCTCCGCATCAACGTACGTATAAGATAATTGCAATACAATTAATGATCGCGATAATCGATAAAATATATTTTTAGTTTCGATTTTCAAAAAGTACTCTCAAAAGCGTTTTCTCCGTGCGTACAACCTGAATTATTCTTTAAACAATTAACGCGATCGTCGAGCGGTTAAACCAGTTACAAACTCACATAAAAACTGAAAAATTCATATTTTACATTGGCCGTATTACTATTATTACTATTATTACGTTTCCTATCAAGAACGATAAAAAAAGCATACAAGTTATTTATTTTGCGAGCCTGTTATTATCGATCGTCGATCTAACCCTTTTTATCGCACATCGAGTTTAACGCACAAGTCTCGGACTTTATTGGCAATCCCTGTATGGCAGCCCCTGGACGTAATCTGTACCCCTGGACCGATCGTAACATCGCCGTAAAAAATCATCGCGTATTTCCCACAAGATGTGAAAAAATTATTCGACATCCCGCGTCTCGTCCACTTCTCTTAAATCGCGGTTCCAGGGCGACGAAGAGAGGAAGGAAAAAAGAATACGTCACAGAAGGTACCCGACGAATACAAACCTGCCGTGTGGTGATCCGGATCTCGGAGATGAGTGATCGTCGTGCCGACGAGAGTGGCGCTAGGTGGCGTTGGTTGCGTTTCGGGCGGCAGGTCGACCTCGCCCGGATCCGGATGATGGCCGTAGTGACCGAGGCCTGTGTGACAGAACATGTCACCTTTTTTAATGGGACGTGAATATTTTCTGCCCCTTGCGTTCGAGAGATCGGTAAGTCGCCCCACGCCTGGAAACAACGCAGCGGTCCTCGATCCCCGTAGCCGATAAAAACGCCGATTTAGAACGGAAGGAAAATTAGATCGATCCGAGCGCGAATCCACGTTTCGTCGAGTTTAACCTTTCAAACGTTGCTCTCCACAACCTACGTTCCCTGCACGCGACAATTTTTTATGTATCCAAGAGGACAACGTTGATTCAAAAGAACTTTTAGCAATTTATTTATTTTTACGACTACTTTTCATCGGATAATATACGATAAATAATCATTTCTTTGGACGATTCTTCGAGTGATTTTCCGCTCGAAACAAATGACTCGCAAAAAACGCGTTTTATAACAATGTAAAAAATTGTCAATTTTTTAAAAAGCGTGAATGGTTCGCGTTTTATTTTTAAAACTGATAACATTAACGTAAACATCGTGGATATTACATCTTTCGTATCAAAATTAATCTATTTATACGAGCGTGTATTCGGAAGATCAAATTTAAATTTAAATAGTTTTATTCTTTCGTGAATTTTAAATATATCAGGGAAAAGCATCTAAAATTTGTATACATTTTTTTAAATGCACCAACAGAATTTTATTTCAATCTCCTATTTTTGATTCACGATACTTAAATTATAAATGGGATTTCAAATTACCTTTCGAGTCTACGTCAGTTACGTACATAAAAAGAAATTAAAGAGTTTATACAACCGTCTTATCAAAAGTAGAAATTCAAACTGAAATATTTTAGAATTAAATCTGTCGTTAAATTACAATTATCGTTGAAAGTGTGCGAATGATTCGTTTACCAAACAACTTATAACTTTATAAATAATAATCACAAATATTTACTTGGTCTAATACAAATATTTTAGAAAAGATTACCTACGAAAGTGAAAACGCGAAACTTTTTTGCCAAGTCCGCATCGATCCAATCGTTAAAAAAATAAAAATAATAAAATAGTTGGTAATTAGTTCTTTTTATTTCTCGGTCGACAAAATATTTTCAATGGCTAAGTAAGCATGCATCCGCATCCTTGAACATAAAATCGGCTAAAACGCGATCAAAGCCGTCGTAATCCACCGAAATTCGGTAACGAACATCCCATTAAATTCCGTTCTTAAACTTCACAAGCTCCGTCTTTCCTTCCGACTCTCCTTTAATTTACGAATTACTTATTCGGAGCTCGATGATCGATTCATTCCTGGGGTTCGTCCGCGTTAAATAAAAGAGCCCTGAGGTCGATTCATCGAACCCGGTTCAGCGAACTTGAAGCTTTGACGTCGTTCGAGGACCAGCGAGTCTCGTCAGGCGCGGAGCGTGGATTTTCCCGTCCGACGATCTTACCGTTGTTGTTGGTCGCTACACCGGCAGCGTTGTTGTTACCACTGCTGTTGTTGTTGTCTCCTCCTCCACCTCCTCCACCTCCACCGCCTCCTCCTCCTCCACCACCGCCTCCGCCTCCGCCTCCTCCGCCGCTGCTGCTGCGCTGGCACGAGTCCAGGACTACTGTTGTGGTCGTCGCTGTCGTCTCCATACAATCGTCATCTTCAGCCGGCCAGCAGTCCCGACGATTCTGAAAACGGTACTCGGTTACTCGCCCGATCTGCGCCCGATCCGCGCCCGATCCGCGCCCCATCCGCGCCCCCATACGCGCCCCCATACGCGTCCCCATACGCGCCCCCGTACGCGTCCCCATCCGTACCCGCGATTTAGCGCGAATCGGTCGCTCGTCGACGGTAATCGCCGTGCGATCGAGGCCAGAGGTCGTTAGGTAACTCCTCTGTCAATACTTTTCGCGCGCGCGCCGCTGTGAAAAATCCAACGAGCTTACATAAAAGTATTCCGCTCGATGAATCGTACTTCTGCTTTTGTATGCGTTACGAAAATTACTTTTTTAAACTTTGAGCAGCTTGAAACTTTTGGTCCTTTTGTAACTTTGCGAATTTATAAGTAAGTTCTCGATACGAAGGAAATAAAATATTCTTCGTGTATTCGCGCCTCGCCTTTCAGACCGACTAAATATTCAAATTTTAACTCGTACAACAACGATTTATCTTTAAAAATTAATAATAATTAATAGCAATTAGTAATCGAAGATTGATCGATGTTCTTTAATATTTGTAACCTATTCCTCGCAAAACCGATTTGTGATAAAAAAATTTCTCCGTAAATTGATATTCATGGAAGTTACACCCAACTACGATTTCCGCACCATTTCGAGTTGATTCGACCGTTTACGTAAAACTTGACAAAAAATGAAATATCTTTGTAACTGGAATGGATAATTTACTCGGTACGTTTACTCGATGTCGCGTTAAATGGAAATCGAACTCCGAAACGATTCGATCTTGTAAAATGTTCTAGAGAAAGCCCATCAAAAATACAAGGTTTTATTTAAATAGAAACGATTGGGTACAGTTCGAAAGTATGAAAAATGAAAACTAAAGAAAATTTAACGCGGTTAGTCGCCGCTTGGATAACTCATCCACGATTCATCCACGGCTCATCCACGGCTCATCCACGACTCATCCACGACTCATCCACGACTCATCCACGACTAGAATCGAATTGATCGCGTCGACCAAATTTAAAATTTCAAACGAATTCGGAACAAGTTCGATAGACGAGCGACGGAGTTGTCTCACCTCCTTGTTGCAGTCGCGCACGTAGCTCTCGACAAAATCCTCCTCCTTGTATTTAGCCGGATCGGCGAGGTGGTGATGATGGTGGTGATGATGTCTCGACTCCGTGTTTGCGGTTGGCCCGTGGCCGGGGCGGATGCTGCCCTCGTACGAAGTCCTGGGCCTTTTGTAACGCGGGTGATGCCTTTTGAGCTTGGCGCAGTTCAACCGAGGCGTGCTGGAGTCGCGGGGCGGTGAGCTCAGGCTCACCGAGGGGCCTTCCCTGCTCTCCGGCACCTCGCACAAGCCCTTGATTTTCAACTGATCGGCCGTCTTCAGGAGCGACTGTGGACCGAACGAAAGCAGGGTTGGACGTTATTCGGATATCGCTCGGAGGGAGGGATTCGATCGGGATCGGTGGATGAGCCTCCGATCCTCGAGTCGAGCTTTCCTTTTCTAACGAGTCGAGACTCTCGTGGTTCGGCAGTTTCGGACTGATCCGATTCGAACGCACAAAATTCCTAACAAAATTACTTTTTCTGTGCTGCGCGCGACGCCGATTCCGTTTCCGTTTTTATCGACGTTTTTATCGACGTTTTTATCGACGTTTTTATCGATGTTTTTATCGACGTTTTTATCGATTGCGCCAAGAGAGATTTTTTTAACTCTTTCAGCTAAGAATAACTCACCGAGAATATTTTTCTCTCGCGCGTTCGCACAAATTTCCGATCGACGTAATTTCAATTTCTGAAAGCGGGTGCTAATTTCGAAGTGGAGGGATGTTGTCTTCGAATTCACGAACGCTGAAAAATTATTCGTTCGCCGCGCGTTCGTCGACTACTTAGTTCTGCAATTATTGCCTGAATTTAATGCTTCTTGGAAGCCGCGTAACGACAACGGATGATTCTACGGTATTCGCTACAAAACTCGCCTTCTCTCCTCCTTTGCGTGTTCTTTGCGTTCTTACTCTCTCGATCGATTCCTGTAGCAGAAAGATGCTTTGACGAACTCTCCTCGGAAGCTTTAACGCGAAGAAAGTTTAAAAAGGAAGAAGCGAATTAGTCGTGGCGACAACGATGGCGGAAGAGTAGCGAAAGCTTTCACTCGATTAGCAGTGACGAGAAATTCAATTACGCGGCTTGTTTCGAGTATGCATCGATTCGAGGCATTTTTTCTTCCGAGTCTATAGCTTCTTTCACCGTTTTTTGAATTTTTTTTCTCGCGGTGCTGAACGTTTCCGTTAAAAAACTTTCGTTCTTTTAATCAAATATTTATTTCGTATCGAGAAAATTATAATCTACTCATCGAATTTTATTGTACGTTGTTTTAAATTTACGCAAAATTTTTATCGTTTATAATGATTTATCGAACACCAAGTAAATAATTAATTTATTTTATAAAAATAAATGTACGGTAAATAAATTTAAACGAGTACGTTCATAAAATTGGATAACTTCAAAATTTGCCGTCTAATCGATAAAAAAATACTTTTTTGAATTTTCTCTAATTTTATCCCCAACGTTTATTCGTAGTTACGTTTTTCAAAATATCATTCAATGCGCATTTTTTACCTTTTTTTATCCAGGTAAAAAACGAAAATTTTCTTTTCGATTTTCTTATCTATTCTACTCTGTATATAATTTGTACAAACTTACTTTTTCTATTTAATTTGTATGATTTAATCATCGTTATAATATTGAATCTACTATAAATTCCTCCATAATTAAATAACTTTCCGCAGACTCAAACTCCTACACCGTATAAAATATTTTCCAAAGTACTTTAGTTTAAACCAGTATAAACTTACTTTCTTATTTTTCGTATCGGTTCGTGCTTTACATTCGTGTAACCGACGATAACTTATTATGTCTATAATAAGTCTACGAGTACTTACTTTATTATGAGTAACAATAGTAAGAATTTCAATAGTTCATCGACAGAATCGAAACTTGTTTTTTAAATGTAATCTTTTGTAATTTTCTCTTTAACTTTGTTCATATGGTTCCTTCTTATATACCGATACTTATACAAATAGAGGGAGAGAAAGATTTTATTAAAAACATTTAACCGTATATTTTCGTGATATAATTTTAGCTTCAACGATAATATTTTACTTATCTACTTCTCGTTTTACTCCGAATAAAATTCTATGTTTTACATTTGCTTATACTTATATTAAATTATAATTTGCTTATAATTTTTCAATAAATCTACATCATTGCTATATACTAATACTCGAAATATATCATTTAATAAAATTTCCCTGTATTATTTTTAGTACGTTTAGTTTCATAAGGTATTCTGAAATTAAATTGAATTGAACAAGAGAGACGATATAATAGTTCCTTGCCTTGTTTTAATTTATCATAGATCTCGAATGAATTTCTTACCGTATTTTACCATGCTGTTATTAATTAAAGATAAATTTATAAGAGCTCGGTTGCATCAGTAAACTAAAAGAAATGCGCTTGTTTGTAAATTATTAAATAAATTTTTATAAAAAACGTTTAATAATAAGAAATGGCTCCATAATTACAATTTAAATTTCATAAATAACACGGAAGACAAGATCAATATTTAAAATTAGCATAATAATTTAAATAGTATTATTAATCCAAAAATAAGAAACGACGGTCCAAGTGTAATTATAATCGTACATTGCACTCTTATAATTATATATTTATTTATAATCATCATAGAAACAAAATTAATCGTGTTTATTTAGTTTCAAATTTGAATTTTACTCGTTATCCGGCAAACCTTAACGAGGTAAGAAGCAATAAAATTCTGTAAAATAATGAAATTATTCGCAAGTATAAGCAATAGTATCGGGTAATCGAAAACAGTTTCAACAAGGATCGAAACGTTTGAATTTGTTTCGATACGCGTTAAAGTAAACCACGAATCTCGAGAATTTTTTTTCCGTGCGTCGCCGTTAAACAAGGCCGGAATAAAATACAAAGATTCCGCAGCTTCGTTCATACTCGAGAAAACCAGAGATGCGAGCAATCGATACCTAATAATTCATCGATTGTACTCCGATTACATCGAAAAACATCGGTGATAGCCGATAGTCCGACGCGTTCGATAAATCCGCGGAGGCGGAAAAGGTAAGAACGGGGGAAATAAAATAGTCGAAAAGTCGGCAACAGCCAACGAAAATAAGGGAGAATCGCCGGAATAGCCAACGAAAGGAAAGTCGCGTGACGCTCTTGGCAAAACGGGGGACAAAAGCACGGAGGAAAAAAAAGCAGCGAGAAACAAATCCGAGAGAATGAAAATAATAACGGTAAGAGTGATAAAGAAGGAGTAAAGAATGGAGCGAGCGTCGAGGCGGGACGTCGACGGAAGCATAGCAGCCAACGGCAGTCGACGCCGGGAGCAGCCATCAGCCATCGCGCACGAGAGGCAGTCGGGTGAGTGCCTTCCACCCCTCTCTCTCTCTCTCGCCCTTGCCAACCCTCGCTACCCCCAACCCTCTCTCTCGCTCTCTCTCTGTTCTTTAATCAAGCGCTCAGGGGTGGCGCGCGATTAGGAGAGGACGGGGATAGACGCGCGCTCGCCCCTACGCCGTGCAGCCCCCTCCCCCCTCACCCCCCTTCACCCCCTTCTCGCCTCTGCGCCTTTTTCAGTCTGCATTTCTATTCCATTCGCTTTTTTCACTTCATTTCGCGTGATTTTTGACACTTTCATCCTTCGACTCTCTTTATTTCTCACCTGTTTTTCCAGTTTCTTCGAGTTTCCTCCGTATTTTTCTTTCTTTTTATTTTCCACCGTTTGGGTAGGAAGCGCGACTTCCTACTCCATTTATCTCTACTCGTGCCGTGAACCAATTTTTTTTACCCGAAGCAAAGGCTCCATCCGAACAACTTTACGCACTATAACCGTATATTAACGTTTATTTCCGCGAAAAAAGCGGTCGCTCTCGTTGCGACCTCGCGTATAACGTAAACCTCGTCCGACCGTAACTTCCTATAAATATTTTTATCTTTTCATTATTTAACCCTTCCGTTTGCGCTACCCTCGACGCACACGTACTTATTTATTCATGCGATTAATTTTGTTTTTGCTTGCGTAAGTTTGATGATTACTTTGAATTACTCGGTAACGTCGGTACATACGTTTCGCGGAGAAATCGTAATCTACGAAGATAAATTCTGAAGATAAATCTAGAGTAAATAAAGATGTTTGGGACGCGGATGAAGGGAGGGCTCAACGAGGAGAGGAAGCGAGTGAGACGACCGCTTACTTGTAAACCTGAATTAGTCTCGGTGGCCGCGGTGGGCACGTTCGTCGTCGCCGACACCGACGGCTTCGACGGCATCGACGGCATCGACGGCATCGACGGCATCGACGGCATCGACGGCATCGGACTCGGAGGCCTAACCCATCCCCCGTCGACGCTCCCCTCATCCGAGGTGCGACGTGCCGAGCTTCCGAAGCGCGACGGAGAAGACGCGCGCGGAGAGGGAGTCATCGTACGCGTCCAGGTTGCGGAGGCAAGGGAAAAACGCCCGCAGGAAGAATAGGGGAGGCCTCGCCCTCGCCGTCTCTGTCTCGCATGTCGCGCGGGCCCGTATCGACCACGTCGGGATCCCCTTGCCGCAACCGAAAGGCAGCCGTGTGCACGCGGCAACCCTCCTCCGCCTCGTCCTCGACGCGGCAACCCCCGCGACTTCGGGCACGACGAGCCTCTCGCCGACGAAGGAGAGGGCGACCGCGTGCGCGACGCGTCCAACCCCCGGCGGGCGCGCATGTGCCGGCCGGCGAGGGATGCACGTACGCCGAGAGTCGGCTTTTGGGGGAGGTCGAGTCGCCGGTGGGACTGTACTTACGAGTGGGATGGGCTCGGGCTTTGGCTTTCGCCCCGAGACGAAAAGGTAGCTTTAATAAGGTCGCGCGGGTGAAAACTTGAGAGGCGCCCAAGTGTTGGGGTCGCTCGGGTTCACCGGATCGGGACGAGTGTTGCACAGCTACGACGTCTACGAAGGCTACGAAGGCTACGACGGCTGCGACACGACTCCGACACGACTCCGACGGCTACGACGGTCGCGGACTACCACCGTTTCGAATCATTACCACCGTGTTTACGCCCGCGTGGATTTCAATAGGCAAATTTTACGCGCGTCGCTCCAACGATAACGCCTTGGTAATGGCAGAGGATAAGGGTCTACGCGATAAACCACGGTTAATAAGGTTCTTCGGAGATCCGACGTCGCTGTTTGGAGATACGATAAACCGGATGATGCAGCAATAATCTATAAATTCCGGAACTCCGATCATCCTGTCGAATGCGCCTTTCTTACGATCGATTCCGACCTAACTTTATTTGCCATTTTCATTTCGCTCTATTTATTTATTTGTTTTTAACTTCTCCTTCGACTACTTTGAGTACTTATATACCCAACTTCGCGTCGGAAATTACGAAAGTGCAAATTTATGTTTCAAGAATATAGTGAAATTTCTTTATTTAAACATCCAATTTTCAACGCTATTTATCTTTAATTGTTTTCATTAGAATTCATTTTAGTTTAAATATCGAGATTTTTGTTCTTTCCTATATTCTCTTACAAAAACTTCTCTCCTATATTATAAATTTTGAATTTATTATTAAAATTATACTCTTTTAAAAGATCATCCGTAGATTTGAATACACGTACTTTCAATTAATAACCGTTAATTCTCTCGATTCGATATCGCTGCTTCGTGTATAGAATACTTTTAAAAAATTTTTATAAACTTTATAATTAACGATCGTAGAATCGATCGAGTCATAAAATTTCACGAGTTTAATACTCGATAATTTAGTAAATAAATTTGCTATTTGTATTGAAAATATTACCGAGTTAGAGACAAATTTTTCTCAAATCTATTTTAAAAAATCTTTATTACGTCTACCAAAAACGTTAAACCTGTTCAAATGGAGCGAACTTTACTCTTCGTCGACATCGTCGAAGCGCAAAGGGGTGAAAAGACCAGAGAGGGATTTTCGATTATCCATCCTCATAATACTTGATAATCCCTGATTTCGCTGACTCGGCACCGTGGCAATTTTACACAGCCAACCGATAATAATTATATTTCCCTTCGATCCCTCGTTCATTTGGGGGAGGAGCTGAGACTGGCGGTACAAAATTAAAAAATTCTTTAACGCGTCTTTTATCCAAAATCGATCCTTTGTACGAATTCCCCATTATCCGCTGTACCTTAATACGCGAAAATTGGGCGAAAATGTAACTTCCGTTTCTTTTTAGAGTCGCGTTGCAATATATTTCGGACTCAATTACGAATATTTAATTTAATCTTTCATTAAGATAATTTAATTTTTATATCCAATTTTAACTAGAAAGCTAAAGGAAAAAATTCACCTTATGTTTTTAATCGGGTATTCGTTCGTTTACAAGCTTTTTCCTTACTCTTAAATAATTATTTCGATATTAATAATATAAATTAATAAGATAATAATACAAAAAATAGATGAAACGAAGCTCTTCGCGAAGTTATCGAGAACAAAAGTTCATCGTTTTTAATAAAAAAAAAAAAAAACTAGCTAATCGAATTACACGTCGCAATACGTTAATTTGCAATCTTCAAAATTTTGTTTTTACGTTACGAAAAGAAGAATAATTTCATTGCGAAATAAAACGTCAGGAACGATAGATCCAAATCTCCGAACGAACTATTCGGATGATCGCATATTAATAAATATAAAAGAAATTTGTTTCGAATTATTACGCCTCGAGCCTTGAATCCAGCCCTTTGTATTTTCGTAAGCCTCCTATCTGAATAAAAGCAAATTCGCCGCTCCGCAACTACAGGAGGAAAAATTGAAGTAAAACGCTAATGGAAGTCGAATGAAAGAGCGTCGCATCTTCGACAAAGCCGGCGAGTACATCCATCGGCAGCCGAGTGTAAAAAAAAATCCATCGCTCCCGTCGCCGATGTCCTGCATACGAACGCGTCGTGCGCGGGTGTGTCCTTTCAAAATGGCGTTCCGACGTTCAATTAAATAAATAAGAGGGGGGGTGCCGCCGTCGGTGGCTACGCCGACGCCGCCGGTCCACGAAGCTACGAGAGAATCAGAGAGAGAGAGAGAGAGAGAGAGAGAGAGAGAGAGGAAGAGATACAGAGAAAGGAGAGAGAGGAGAGAGAGAGAAAGGAGAGAGTTTGACAGAGAGAAGAGGTGGAACGGAGTTTGCGCGCCGGCAACGGCGCAGTTGGAATAAAAGCCACGGAGGCCTGAGGATCCCTCGCAGGGAAGAAGCCCTAAGAGTGTATGCGGATAAAGAGAACGAGAGAAGAGAAAGATGGATGCGAAAATACGAACGCGAGATAAAGGAGAGGCACGGGAATAAGGGGATAAAAGAGCGAATTCGATGGCTCGGGGGTAGAGGACCTGCAAACGTTCTTGTAAACGATGACCTTTACAAAATAATGGGATAAAATGATTGATAATGCTCAAGGACACGTTAAATTGTAATTAAAAAATTCCTGCGAATCGATAGCAGCGTCGAGTTCGAGAGTTCGAGCGACCGGGAAGAGCTACGATTACCGCAAAAACATCGAGTATTCGTGCAGTCTTCGAAAGTATTCATCGTTTCGTGCGAATAAAGGAAACGTCCAATGATTTTTACGTAAAATAAATATACCCAAAAGAATAATAAAGGAAATTTAAGCCCGACCGAGAAATATTTTACGATGTATTTTTATGCGAAAACAACTAACGCACTTTTTTCCTACATTTTCCTTCTCTCTTCGTAATACTGCAAACTTCGTCTCTTGAAAAGTGACGTACCATCCAAATCGGAATCTGAAATTTCACTGATTCTTCCCATTCGAATGAACTGTGTACGAAAATGCTTGTAGTAAAGTTTTTCGTTCTTCAAAAATATAATCCTGTACTAACGTCTAGAATGAAAGAGAAAAATGAACAAATCTAAAATCGAGATGGGAACAAAAATTAAGAGGAGGTTAGTGATTGTAAAAACGAGGGAAAAGTGAACGAGGAGAAAAGGAGAAACCGAGTGAGTGAAAACGAGGGAGGGAGAAACGAAGACGATCATGGCGGCAGTGATGCTGACGATACAAAAAGGATGTGCAATGCCGTCGCCGCGGTTTCCAAACTCACTGTCTCTTTCTTTCCCCAATCAATACCAGCGGAAGGGTTCAAGGGCAACGTCCGACCAATTATCCTAAACTAATTGATGTAAAACAATGAAACACGCATCTTCTTCGAGCAGATTCTGTGTATGGTCATCATATATTCTATAGCTGTTATATGACTTTTGAAAGCTCGTCGTCGGACTGTTTCATATATAATAAGTATTAAACAATGAAACCTTGCAAAAATTTTCACTGCTTTTCGGAAATACCGAGTAAAATTAACTAAATCAATTATTTTTTTTACAGCCGTTTACGAATTATTACGAATTAAAAAATAAAAGCAAATAATCTCGATGCAATACGTATCAATAATAGAACATAAAGAATTAACGATACCGTAATCTATTTACGTCTCTATTATTAAATATTTAAAATTAATGATCGATCGATCGATAATTAATTAAATATTTAATTAATAATTTATGGAATAGTAATATATTTATTTTTATCTAACCCATTGATTTAGTTCGAAAAAACTATTGCTTTTTTACGCGAGTCAAAGGTAAAATAAAATAAAAGCACATAATATTTATATTGCAACAGTAAAGTCCAATTTTCGAAATCAAAGTTAATATTAAATTTTCTTAAATTTATCTTAATTTTGGTATCGTTTCCATAGTTTTAT
Source organism: Dolichoris vasculosae (assembly GCA_018907195.1). Taxonomy (NCBI): domain Eukaryota; kingdom Metazoa; phylum Arthropoda; class Insecta; order Hymenoptera; family Agaonidae; genus Dolichoris; species Dolichoris vasculosae. The sequence goes on from JACCHY010000003.1 coordinate 7,440,116, forward strand.
ATTTTAAAAGTTACTCCTGAAAGTATTTTTTATATTCGTGGTGCATTCTAACGAACAAAATTAATTTATAAGGTATCAATAATATAAAAATACAAACGATTAATAAATAAAATATTATTGTAATCGAATATTAATTAGCTAATACGTCATTTAATTCAAAATTCTACGCATGTATAGAGAGACAAATTGTACAATAATATTGATAGGTATATAATATTGTACACGAATGGTTGGTTCATGTTCAAGGATAGTACGAAGAAAGCGGAAATGCGGAGAGCTTAGAATCCTTTTTTATTTATCGATCGCTTAAGTTATAGTCCTGGCGAGATAGTACCCAATTAGAGAACAATTCCCAACTCATTCTCGATGGCTTTTACCGTGTGCAAGAAAGAGTCATAAAAAGGAAGCGAGAGGTTGAGAAGGTGCGGCATGAAAATACAAGTGAGAGAGGGAAAAAAGCAGTAAAACGTAGATAAATTGAGTATGAAAGGGTGAGTTTGGAAATCGCGATATAACGTTCCTTATATACCTAAAAACTTATTATCTATTTTTAATCTATTCAACATAAAAGCATTGTAAATAAAATTTATTTTTAGATACGAAAGTTCTGATTAATATAATATTTTCATATGGATGAAAACTTTTTTATATCGTAAAACTGAAGTTTATAATGTAATAACGTAAATACCATTGTATATTCGATAAAATTATTTTAAAATAAAATTATCTAAATTTATTATAGTTAAGCAAGGTTCGAATTAAACATACATTAATACATTATATAGAAATAACGATGTTTAATAATCGGAAAGAAACAGTCGTTCGATACGAGCATATATTTATTATCACTGTTATTTTTATTTAGAAAATATCATTTTGGTTAGATTTGTAAATTAAATGTTGCACGTAGTATAAAATAAATAAAGAATTCAACGTTTGCACTCTTTGTCGATTTTTATTTTGAGAAATAAAAAAATTTGAATCGTTACATAAATAATTATTCAACGAATTTAAGTTACGAAATTTGTAAAAACAAACATCGAAATTTGGTAAACTTTTAGAGTACGTAAAAATTAATATACACCTACATGTTGATTCATCCCGTAAACGTAAGCTCTTCGAAAATTTTCTTTCCATCCATCTGTCGTAAAAGAGAAAACGAGTAAACGAGAGTGGAAATAAATTAAGAAAGAAAAGGTAAATTTGGAAAAAGCACCGTTGGTCTTCTGGTTTTTGTCTTATTCGTGTTCGCTTTTTCTCTCCTTCGTTCTATATCTCGCGGAGGTGCTTCAACGACGAGCGAGTAAAAACGGGATGAAAAGAGAAAAACATTCCCATGCGTGTAAAAAGAACTAGAGGAAAATAGAGACGGAGATAGAGATACATATTTATGAATGAACGCTCGCGTATAGCAGCGAACAGCCGTATCATGGTTTCATGTAGTCGCCGCCATTCGTATCCGTTGGAACGCGGCAATACAAAACCAAGCGTTTAAAATTTTCTACGTAAAACATTAATACATTTACGACTGCGCATACGTTTGTATACGTTTGTATACGTTTGTATACGTTTGTATATGTTTGTATATGTTTGTGTATGTTTGTATATGTTTGTATACGTTTATATACGTTTATATACGCGTACACAAATACGCTCTTTGTTTATTCTTGAAATCTCGCGAAGTCGAAACATCGTCGCTCGTTCGATCTAAATTAGAATGCTATCTTTTTATTTAATAACGAATCCAAGAAACATCATACTTAACGTATGCGGATATTACGCGGGCAGAAAAGAACGATCGATTTGTCATTTTAATAATTGGACGACGTCGACACAACTGGAAAATATACTTTTAATTTTACCGTACGAGTATGAGTTTCCTCGCGTGAGCAACGATCCGCTAAGACCGCGTGTATACGCGTCCAGCATCGGACGAGGGAGCGAGACGTAGAATATGAAAAACGAATGACCGACGTTGTTACGGATGAGAAATATTGGCCAAATGAAACTGTTTATATCGATGAATTTCTTTGCGCTCGTTACGTCGAGACAATCGGCGAGAATTAATCGAGAATCGCGTAGTCCGTGCTTCGGTTTGGTATTCGTATCGTAACGGCGAATCAATTACATAGGAAAATAACGTATAAACATATTTTTTAATCGAGTCGGTCGGTCGTCCAACGAGACGATAAGAATATATTCATCGATGGTGAAAAGTTCGATAGATTTATTAAATTTCCTATGCCACGATTTTAATCTTTTTTATTTACGTACGACCGAATTAGAAAAATTTCGGATTTTTGTTGGAAACACGGAATAAATATCGAATCAAATTTTTATCGCGTTCGATATACCGAAAACTACCGTCGTCGAAGCGCTTATCTTGCTCTATAAGCATATCGAACGTAACCTTGTAAAACAAGAATAGCGATAAAACTAAAAATTAATTCGAGTTTTAGAATTTTTAGACACCGCGAGATTTTAGTTTAATACGAGAGGAATATTAACGAACGATATAATTTACGGCAAATAACGGTACCAGCCGACCAAAAATTTAACCAACCAACGCAACGCGAAGATCCGCCAAACGAATAAAGACATTTATTTCCCTTTGAAAGAAAAAAGACGGTGGCATCGGTTTTCCACGATAAAAATTCGTCGGTTGAAAAGTAACAAGAAAGCAAGCGTAGCCAATAAAAGCCAACTGCCGGAATCGCGTGCTAAAAAATAGGAGCGAACGGGAGGAGACTAGAGCCGAGGAAGCACGCGTTCGAGACCGAGATTAAAGCGAGGTTGCGAAGTCGAGGGTGTGTCGAACAGTTGGGACGATCGCGCCTTTGCATCGCCTCGGCAAACGAACTCGTCCGAACGCAACGAGAAAAAAGGAAGATGCGGAAGTTCACCGCCACGTGGTTCCAAGACTTTTCAGCGAAACGTCGCTTCTCGCTAACCGAGAGCGGAAGAACGAATAAGGAAGGCGTTGGAAGGAAGGCGTTGGAAGGAAGGCGTTGGAAGGAAGGCGGTGGAAGGAAGGCGGTGGAAGGAAGGCGGTGGAAGGAAGGCGGTGGAAGGAAGGTGGTGGAAGGAAGGAAAGGAGGGATGGGAGGATGGGAAGATGGGGGGATAGGAGGAAGGAAGGAAGGAAGGAAGGAAGGAAGGAAGGAAGGAAGGAAGGAAGGAAGGAAGGAAGGAAGGAAGGAAGGCAGGAAGGAAGGAAGAAGGCAGGGAGGGGGGGAGAGAGGGAGGGAGGAGAGAAAAGAGCGTGTGCTTACGGTAATACGGTTACGAGCGCGAGTATCTGTCTCGTGTCGCTCTCCCCGTGTTACATTATCAATTCCGTTATGGCGAGCGTATTCGTAATATGCCGCGCGTCTTCGGGAGATATCTCCCTTCTCTCTCGCGAACTGCCTCCTGCCCCCGGTTTCACGCTGCGCACCCACCCATCGTTACGTGCCTCGTTCTCTTACGTCACCGCTCTCTTACGCTGCTCTCGTGCTTGCGACCGTGCCTTCCGCTTCTTTTCTTTCCTTTTATCCGTGTCTCGTCGCAGCTTCTCTCGCGAGTGCCTTTCCTCGTTGCGCAAGAGCTTTTTCTCTGCTTTTTTTACGAGTCGGTGAGGCGAGAGGGACGGTGGAAGCGCTGACGAGGGGGACAGAGAGAGAGAGAGAGAGAGAGAGAGAGGCTACGCGATCGATGTACCGTATGTTTCGTGGTAATTTTGCCAGAGTTTCCATTGGTCGTTAGGCTCGGAGCTTGGGCTCGTGTGTACGGCGCGGAATTTAAATCGACGGAGTTCCGCCTCGCTCCGGCCTTAGGATTCGTCGGACGAACGTACGAATGCTTTTTTACGAGCGTTCGTTGATTGGTTACCGCGACGATGTATCGAGATCGCTGATCGATCGACCGATATTTTCGGAAGAAAGTTTATGGGATAAAAACTCGTTATTAAGCTAATGTCGGCGCTGTCGAGTCGAGCCGAGAACATTTTTCCCGTGTTCTCGTCCCGATTATATTTCAACGAAAACTTTAACGTTGAATATTTTAGGTTGCTACCCTTTACGGAACGATCGGACATTTCTAGATTCGGTGCGTAGAAAAAAAAGAGTTATTGTTACGATAGCAATTCTCGCTTATTATAAAACAAAATTTTTGTCGAATCACCGAGACTATCTTGTTACATCGCCTAGACGTAACTTTAAAAGGTACCTTCGTTCGTACTCCAGAGCAAAATGTAGCCAGTTGTCTTCGATCGGCTAATTTTTTAACATCGTAAAATCTATCCACTTTTCGAGCATCGATCGAAGGTAAAAGTTATTTTGACGGGGACTTCTTTTTCGCACTGGTACGCGTTATCTCTTGAAATTTCGTTGGTCGATATCGCGTCTAATACGCGTCCACGTCAACTTACATTTTGTTGTAAATTTATCGTTGCTCTTTGTTTTCGTTTCATTCATCCCCGTATACTTTCACTTTTTATTTATTCGTTCCCGTTCGTTCTCTCTCTCACTCTCTCTCGCGCACGTTTGAATTCTCTTTTGTTTCTACGCATATTTCGGGTTTCCCAACGCTTTTATTCTTTCGTTCTTTTGTATTCCGCACTTGTTTTATCATTGCATCGTTGTACTCGTATCCATCCGAATTAACTTAAGTAACCGAAAATTATGAAACGATTTTGTTTACATAAAGTGCAAGTGTTTTATGTTATCGTTTCTAAAAAAGATTTTTAACGATCTAACGGTCGTAATTTAAAAATATTTATGACACCTTATTACCATAATACATCCATTTGGATTCATTTTTTCTTGAACGTTCCTTCGAAGAAACGAGAGTTTTCTAGCAATTTCATCCATAAAAGTTTCGTAATATCTGATTCGATTTTTGGATCGTTCAAATATTTTAAATCTTTTAAAATTTGATTTTTTAAATCTAACGTACTGTAAAATCCTATAAAAGATTTAGTTATATTTGACGCATGTCGCATACAATTTTTAAAACGTCGAATTTTTTTATTCGTTTTTAAGCCTTCTTTCGCGATATAATAGAAAATAAAATGAATTTATGACGATTCGATTTTGAAATAATTCTAATTTATAATCGTTCGATGTAATAATTTTTTGTTTTCGCAATAACCGAAAGTACGCGCGTTTCGGTTGAGCGCGACGCAGATATAATTAAGTATATCGAAAAGGCGATACTTAACGGAAGTAAAATTTACGATGACGAATTAAAGTGTAACGACTCACTTTACTTAATGCAGGCCTGTATAACTGGTACGGAAAGTTTGCTTACCTGTAACAAACAAACAAAATCAAGAATAAATTTACCATTAAATAAAATCAAAATCGCTTACTTTTATCTTGATAAAAGTTTATATATATATTTATATTTAGAAGTAGGTGTAAAGCAAATAAATAAATTTCAATTATCAGAGCATAGCACCGGCAGAGGCATAAAAATATCTCCGCCTCGAACAAGTTCCTTAAAATTCGCAAGCACATATCCGATTCTACATACGAAATGAAGTCATAAAAATCGAGTGGATCCCCCTTCCAAATCACGCGTTGTTTTTCTTCCTTTTTCCCTACCCTAGGACATAAAACGCACTCAACACAAGCCAAGAGCCGCTCGATCTTCGCTCGATTCTCGCGCACGCTTGTCGGACTTACACCTGTTGGACTCGAGGATATCTCTCTGCCTCTTTCCCCTCTAGTTCAACTCTTGTTCGCTCGCTCGCGCTCAATCGCTTCCCTTATTTTTCTTCGAGGAGAAAAGCCACTTTCACCATTTCACCGCTTCTATGTGCTCTCTTTTTCTTCCTTGCCGTTCCCCCCGGACCGCCTAAGCCGTATTCCTCGTGGTCGTCCTTTTAACCCCCTTGAGAAAGGTGTCGTTTCTTTTCTACTCTTCCTCTGCTACGAGTTCGCTTCGCCCTCGTTTTTTCGTTCCCTCTGACCCTTGTACGGGTACATAAAGGATATTTAATGCGGTATTACTTCACAGTAGTATATTAATATATCGGCAAATCGGGGTCATTCCTCGTCTTGCATATACTTGCTATTCATTGCGTCGTCTACTTTTATTGCTGCGGTGAATTTGCAAGATTTTCATTATTCTTCTTTTTCTTCTTATCGATCGATTAATCGTCTATTTTTAAATACTATGAAAGATTAGGTAACGTGTCACTAGGATTATTATAAGTTTTACGACTGTCGCTAATCTTTAAATTTGCCATTATAAGAAAATTAATTGCTTCTTTTACGTTATTATGCGTATTTCAAGATCCTAAATGATCTGAAATGCACGCGGTAACGGCCCAACTATTTAAGTTATGACTAATTACCATTGTTTAAATAGAGTCAACAATTTTATAAATAATATTGTAAAATTTTGAATGTAACGTTTAACTTTATTGATTTATATCGGATAGAGAAACAATAACTTTTTTATAAAAACGAAATATTTAGCGTCTCTAATTATCTGTGTACAAACAGAATATTCAACGATTTCTTAAGCTTAACGTAAATATATTTCTAATTATTATACAGCTAATCGTCGATTCGATCACCGCAAATATTTTAAACATAAACTAATGTTTAAATAGACTTTCAATAACGAATATAAATACAAAAACTATACGATATTATTAAGTAAAAAAAAAGGCATTCAGATGTTCACTGATACGCTACTGTTTCTCCGCTCGGTGATTTTCTTGCCAGTTAAACTTTTTCACCAGCTGTTCTCTTTCTCACTCTCTCTATCGCTTTCTCTCACCACTTCTATCTCTGTCTCTCTCCTGTATATATATATCTTCTTTACACCCTATTTGTCTGACGTTTCTCGATTTCGCTTTTTCTTTTCTTCTATCTTTTTGCTCCCTCTTATACTCTATCTTTCTGTCCCGTTCACACACATTCTCTTTTTATCTCGCTTTTTATGAGTCGACATTTACTTTCGCCGCTCTTCCGTTTTCTCTCATCTTCCTTCGTTCATTCATTCTTATGTTTCATTCAAGCAGCGCTCGTCCAGACTTTTCTCTGCGAGAGTTTCGACGATTTTCATCGTCCCCTCTTTCCTGCCGACGAAATTGTTCATCCATTTCTGTACTTCTTCATGACTCGTGAATAGCCTGCGAACGAGAGAAGTAGTAGCTCAATTTTGACTTTTCGGCTGATTCCGCTTTTATTTATCGAACCAAATTAATTCCTTCATAATGGATACAAAATATCTGAAAAATATTTCTCTCGTATTTTTTATGCTAATGCGTTTAACTCTGGAATTTTTTAAATATATAAAAAGAAATGATTATTATAAAATACTTATTCATAGACTACATAAACCCTATATAAATATAGCTAAAGAAAATAGAATAACCGACATTGAATTTTAAGAAATTTGTAAAAATAAGCGAAGTAGACATACGCGAAATATAATATAAAAACCCAAAAACTTGGAAGACGAAAATATCAAAATTTTTAATTATACAAACTCTAGAAATATATATTTATTTTTACGAATAAAAAATATCTAAATATACTTCCTATGTTTATCGATGCACAACTTTTATGTTTTTAATTAGGTAATATAGATAAGATTTAGCGTTATCGTACGAAATTAAACATATTAATATCTTTAGGGTATTACGTAAAATTGGATACACGTTTCATTCAAATATCCATATTTTACTTATTAATTTGAATATCAAACAGATTTAAATATATTTAATATTAAAAATGATGTATACATAAGCGAGTTCGGAGCTCGTACGATTAAATACGGATTTAATTGAAATCTGCTTTACCAACTCAAACGTGAAAGAGAAATTACTCGATGATCTAGATTACAAAAACATATATTATAAGAAAAACAAGCAACATTAATACGCGTATTTCAAAAGTATCGTAACACGAAAATTATTCGAAAGGAATTTTTCTAGCGAAAACTTGAACTACGACGATAATAAATTGGACTAAAAATCCGTTAGGTTTGGGAATATAAATAGAAAAATCTCCTCTCGAAGTTTGTGAAGTAGAGTACGATAACCTTGGTTTGAACGATAGCACACGCGAGGGTAAAATCTCGGTAAGAGTTACGTTACTTCTCAACCGCATCTCCGTTATCCATCCAGCTCTTGACCAACCCAAAATTCTATTTGCACGCGGAGTTGAAAAGAACTAAACGACGCACGACGATCCAGCGATTAAACAAAAAAGTGATCTATCCGCGGCAATGGACTCGTCCAATCCGCTCGATGAAACTTATTTCGAATAGAATTTTCTTCGGAATTGGAAATTTCACCGGACACGAGCGCGTCCGAGTTAATTAAGCAAAAAAGGCCGAGACCGAATAGAACCCGGGAAGAGTCTCATCCTCTTTCTCTCGCTCGACCGAGGAGAGACGCATCGACTCGATCAGTCTTCGAGATTCACTCTCGAAAAACCAAATTCTTCTTTCGCCCGACGGTTCCGCGCAACTACGCAACTACTGTCTTTGATTAATCCTTTGTCGACGAGTTGCGATCCGCGTTAATGACATCGCTCGACGGACTTTAGGTTAAGATTACCGACCAGAAAATTGATTTATGGCTAAATTTATCATATGGAAAGTAAAGCGGCCGATACCACGGAAGAATAAAAGAAAACAGGTTGTTAACGGTAGCGATAAGTCACACGCCAAGTAACGAATAGGATAATATCATTCGGGTGACTATTGGTGCGAACGAGGTTAGAACGGGTCTCCGACCGGTGATGTGCCTTTCGCGAAAAAATACGCTGGGACAACTATGTTTGTAGCTACTGCAGTAGCAAGATTCCCGACACACCTGTGAAGTCGAACCGCGAAGTTGGACGAATGCTAGATAATATTTTAAGCTCTGCCTCGGCTAATTGGTCACTCGGTCGCTTTTTCAACGCCGTGAGAGAAATAAAATCACGAATCTTGAGAAAGCAGTCGTTTTTCTTCCGATGAGCTTTCAACGAGGGTGCAATTATTCACCCAAAGTTTTTCGAGCTCCGCTTCATCGTAAAGCCTAATTCCCGTGATTTTAAGTCCTGTTCAAATCCAAGTACTTTTTCGATCAAAGGCATTTATCGACGCATCTCGTTTTGCGCCTCGTAAACGAGTCGGAAATGATGCCGTATCGCGAAAGAAATAACACGATCCCGCCCATGTTTCGAAAGGGTCGAGCGTTCGCCTCGGCTGGTCGTAAACAAATTACGCGTAAAGATCAAACCCGAAATTTCTAGTATTGACTTTGAAACGCTGCTCCTTTACATAACATAAAAGAGCACTTGGGCCTATAGACTTTCACGAAGGAGCGGCGCGTACTCGTAAAAATAGCCGATCCAACGCGGGGTGTTGCATATCTTTCTCTCGCTCTCGTGCTCTCGTGGCATTAACGACTATTTTTAAGACGCCGATGACGGCAGCGACGACGGCGACGATGGCGACGACGACGAAGACGAGGACGCCGACGACGCCGACGACGCCGACGACGACGTAGACGAAGACGACGACGCCGACGACGACGACGAAGACGAAGACGAAGACGAAGACGACGCCGACGAAGCCGACGACGACGTAGACGAAAACGTAAACGTAGACAACGAAGACGACGACGACGACGCCGACGACGACGACGACGACGTCGACGAAGACGAAGACGAAGACGACGAAGACGAAGACGAAGACGACGCCGACGATGACGACGTTAAGTAGAAGCGGTTGGTCGCCTGCCTCTTCTTTACTATTCTCGGCGCAAGGCGCGAAAGTCAAAGCGAGATGCCGAAACGAAAAAGAAAGCTACGAAAAAATTTCGGCGAAGGGTGTAAGAGAGTAAAGAAGCAAACCAACGGTCTCTTGGCTCCATCCGACGAAAATTCGTTGGGAGCGCGAGCCGCTTATTATGGCTCCGATTTCGAATGAATTATGAAGAGTAAACTCGGGCATCGGTACCGTCGGAGCTAATAGAAATCTTATTAATTCTCTAACCCCGATCGTCGACGAAATGTTTTACGTCTCGCGGGATCTGCGGGATCTTACGAAACCTCCGTATCGCGTCTCTAATAAAAACTAACGACTCTCGCGCGCTTTCGAATACTTTCCGAGTACGGAGAACACGGGGATTTGGAATTTCTCGGGGATCCCGAAATCCGATAATCCCCCGCGGATCCACGGCCGTCGAGGAAGATGACTTTTTACCGCTTCCGAGCATCCAACACCAAAACTCGTATTCTTCGCCGAGCGCGACGACCTCGCTCCAACGAGCGGCCGAATCGACTCCGGTCGATCGGGGGGTGCCCGTCGATCGGTTCGATAGCTCCGAAGCTCCGAGCTCTCCAATCCCGGTACAATACTTTGTAAGTCGCGGCCATTACATTCCGGTGCGTCCAAGTACCTAGTAGTCGAGTGAAATTCCGGTGCCTCTGCCGTGTATTCGCGAGAATATCGAATATTCGAAGGCCAGCGACCGACGCGGCAGGCGGCCGAGGCCCCCGAGAAAAGCATCGCGGCGCCTACCTTCCGAGGTGTGTGTGTGTGTGTGTGTGTGTGTGTGTGCGTGTGTGTGTGTGTGAGCGCGTTCGAGTGCCTTGCGAGTGCCCGAGTGTGCGAGCGTGTGTACTCGTCCGTGTCCCTGCCGCGCGCGCGCCTATACGTGTGTGTCTCTCCCTCTCTCGGGCTCGAGCTCGGCGAGTGCGCGACGCGAATATCACGGTCTGCACGGCCAAAAATTTTCGCGTGCAGCTGCTGCGAGTCTGGCACATCGGCGAAATCTTCCGCTCGTGGATAGACGTTTAGAAAACGTCTAACGCGACTTTCGCGAGGCCGTTTTTCGTTCTGCGAAACTTCGTGTACGAAACTTCGATATACCGATACCACCGCGCAGTCTACGCGAACCCAGGCACTTTTTCGCTCTTGATTACGTATGCAAAGGGAAGGATCATCGAGACGTCGTTTGCCCGCGTTCGATCAACGTATAAATATTTGGACGGTGCGACTTTTAAAACTATACTTTTATTTTTATTCGCGCTCGATCGAGCGCTACTACCGCGCGTATATATATATATACACTAAATCGAAATAAATTTAAAATTTATAGTTTAATTTCTCCGTGGGATACTCGGATAAAATCCGAAATTTTCCTCGTTTCGTATTTTATATTTCAATGAAAGAGCGACGCTCGGCGAAACGCCTTTAAAAAATTACACCTACGTATTTCGACGGGGTCGAACGTCTACTCTTTCGAGCTCTCGATTATTATTTGTCCCTTACAACTTTATAACCTTCTCGCGTATCCCGAATACTCCTGCGATAACGCCGAGAATCGTTCTCAAGGCCTCCGTAAACCCACACCGACCCTCGCTTTCATCTACGCTCTCTTTCTCTTTTTTACTCTTTCCATTCTATTGCCCCACCGAGCACCGATCGTAATAATATTCTACCGAATAAGTTCCATAGATTTTGTTCAAAGAGCATAGACGGCAATCGTATCGAGTTCGATTACGAGTTTATTTTTTAAATATTAATTTACGAGGAAACAAAAATTAACGCTTTGAAATCGCAAACTTTTACTCCTCGTTTTTAATAAACGATCGCGATAAGTTTGGTATTATGAATAAATTGTACCTTATACAATCCATAAATCATTAAATATTGATATAATTTGTACTTTGGTTTACAAGCAAATTCTGCTTAATAACGAGTCGATGATTGCAAGCACTAATTAACTCGTTTGATATGCTTTGATTTCGTTATTTAATATCGCATCGTTTGCTCGATTCGAAAAAAATAATTTAAATTTAAAACTCGCGTTGATTCTTTGATACGTTATCCTCAAAGAGGATGAGAAAACGAACTCGCGCTTTAGCGAAATTAAAGCAAACTTAATGAAATTCCACTTGAAACATCGCCGGGGATCGCGATTAAGTTTGCCCGGAATTTCGAGCAAATTAAGTCTCTCTTCTCTCCGTTTCGAGGCCACCGGTTAAGCGATACGAGTATAGCAGCTAGATTTCTGCCTCGGTCGTAGACCCGCGTGTCGCTTTGTACGCACATATAGCAACGAGGACCACGTCGGGAGCCGACTTGCGCGTAAATCGCGTCATTCGATACTATCGAGACTCGCAAGTCCGAGTATGCGTAGGCGCGACAGTAGTGACAATAAAAACGCCGATGACGACGACGAAGACGACGACGACGACGACGACGACGACGACGACGACGACGACGACGACACCGACGACGATGACTATCGCGACGGCGACGACCACGACCACGACCACGACCGCGACCACGACCACGACCACGACCAAGTCGACTCTCGACTCGTACTTCGCGAAATTCGACACGCGAAATCGAACGAGTTACCGCGCACCTTGGATTTGCTGTAGATTCCTGTTTTATCTCCGTTGGCGTTTAATTCAATTTTATTCAGTCGGAGTCTCGTTCTTTCTCGCTTTCGTTTCTCGTGGTCTTTGTTCCTCGATCGTCGCTACAGATTTCAGGGAATTAAAGTCAAGTTTAAATTTAAAAAACTGCTTCTTCGGAACTTTTATTTTGATGTATTACCGGCTGAGTGTCGGTCTATGATCCAAAAAAATTTTAAGACGCTATTTTAGAACGCTGAAAATAAAGTTTTATTTTTATTTGAATAATATAAAACCGTGAACACTTTAAATCGCGTAACAAAAACTCAACTTAATCCGTTTATTAGCTTAAATTTTTATTTCGTACGTAAGTAAGATATAATTCATGGATATTTTAATCATTTTTGTTACGATTCGATGGACGTTCGAAGGAATATACGTAAATGGTAAGAATATTATTATGTTTTACACGAATGTCGACGAAAAAAGGTTGTTTGAAAATTTTGAATTATATGTTAATAAAAATATATAAAAATCTTGAATTTTTTTTATATTTAATAAATTCTGACGTTTAAAAATCTCTCGTTTTAACACGGTGAGCAAATTAGAATATCTTATTACGAAGTTAATTATGATAATAAATTTAAACGAGTTTCATTAATATGAACGTTCAATTTCAACTTTTTGATAATTATATTCGTTTTACGTATGAGTGACTATTAAAATATTAAAGAATTAACGCGAAGAGAAGAACGGATTTTTCAAAGTAAATTATCATATTTTTAATAACTTTAACATTCTTAGAATTAAAATTTAAATGAAGTTTTCTGGTATATAATTGCGCTGAATTTTAAATCGCTTTTTTCGAATGATAATTTATTTTAAATATCGATCGAACTTTTTTTAAACGACTTACGTTTTTAAGCTCCGAAAAAACATTTTCACGTTTTCAAGTTGGTTGTAAAATAGAAGAAACTGGATTAAAAAAAATCTAAAATATAAAAAATATTCACATCCGATCGCACACGGGTGGTCGACATCTTCTACATTAACGAGATTTATCATGTACTCAAATTTGTAATTGGAGTGTAATAGATAGTAAATGAAGCGGACGAATATAGAATATGGGATAGACGCGAGTACGAGTATAACCTAAACATGTTTATAAATATTAGAAATGGTAGGTGTAACGCTCAAAAGTAATGTTAAAATATCGATAAAACGCTCGTTTTCAACGGTTATATCGGGAAAATAGAGCAAACGTTGAAAAATAATTGCTTGAAAACTTTGTCGAATTAGGTACAACGATTTTAATCAAAGTATTATTAAAACGAAACTTAAATGAATGGAATCGCAGCGAAAGGAGATTTCAGAAGTAACGCGATCGATCGATCGAAGCAATAACGCGTACAAGATTTATGGAATCGATTCGATTGTTGATCCACGAAATATCAAACGGAAAATAGAAACGATAACGCATCGTTGCGAATCGTCGGCTCGGAGTCTGTCGCGCGGAGAAAATAATTTCTAAATCCGTTGCAGTGGAACCTCGGAACCTTCCCAACGAAACGTACGCGTATATTATATACCTGCTGTCTTTGGCACTGGTAAAAACTCAATTCTTCGATAATGATTCGTCGTTCGATCGTAATACGTTACACAATGCGCCGCGGTGATAAATAAAAGAGCGAGATTACGTTCAAGTTGTAACTCCCCCGATTCGTCGTTATTTCATGGCAAGGCGAGAAAGAATAATCGCGAATGGAGTCGGGATCGGCTCGAGGACACAACGTCAACGAGTAAAGAGCGACGAATCGATTAGGATATCGGGAAGAGAGGACAATCTAATTCGGAGCAGATAGCGAAGAGCGAAGAGCGAAGAGCGAAGAGCGAAGAGTGAAGAGTGAAGAGGCGTGCAGAACTCACCTAGTGATCGGTCAGCGACTGACTCCTCTATCCTCGCATCGCCTTCCACCGGTAGCAGCCCAAGCACGAGCGCGATGCGCGATCCAAGGAATGTAGAGACAACGAAAGGGAAAAGGAGAGGAGAGAAGAAGAGCAGAGTAGAGCAGAGAAGAGAAGCGAAGAGAAGCGAAGAGAAGCGAAGAGAGGAGAGGAGAGGAGAGGACAGGAGAGGAGAGAGAGTCGCGCACTATAGGGAAACACACACGCGAGTCAAAGCCGAGCGAGACGCACGAGGTGCACGAGGTACACGAGGTGCGCGAGATACACGCGGAGGCGGCCGCTCACTGCACGGACGAACCTCGGAGAAAAACACAAGTCGGCCGAGGAAAAGACCCGCGAAAGGAAGCCGCCGATAAAGACGTGGAGAAGGAAATAGCGAGGGAGGAGAGTCGTTCCACTGAGGAACTCGCCTCGCGCGCTCGCACTCCGCGACTATAACGCGGCCGTGAGCCGAGGGGGAGGACCGACGAAGGGGGAGGAGGAGGAGGAAGAGGAGGAAGAAGAGGATGAGGAGGAGGAGGAAGAGGGGCTAGCAGACGGCGAGGATGATTCCCGGGGCCTCTCGCTCCCTCTCATTCTCTCGCGCGCGAAGCCCAACGAAAGTGAAATGGCATTCGGGGCACCGCCGCGGCACAAGTGCGCGCGAGCGCTGGTCTAACCAGTGGTATGGCGTTCGTCCGCCGCCGCCGTCGCCGCCGCCACCGCTGCCGCCGCCACCGCTGCCGTCGTTGCCGCTGCCGCCGTTACCGCCGCCACCGACGCCGACACCGACGCCGACGCCGACGCCGACGCCGACGCCGACGCCGTCTGAGCTGGAGGAGGAGAAGCAGGGTAGGAGGAGAAGAAGAAGGGAGAGAGAGAAAGAGGGCTCGAAAAGCCAACCACTCTCCTCTTTCTCCACTCTCGCTCGCTCGCTCGCTCGCCGGAGGCGTAGTCTCGTGCGTGTGTGTAAGTGCGTCAGACACGGTCACGCGAGCGACTGCCCCGACGACGCGGCTTTTATCGCTCCCGGCGTATCGTGACCGTCTGCAGCCGTCGAGAGCCGCAGAGGCCTTAGTTTTGGCCGAAAGGCGCGGCCAACTTGGAGCCGTCTTCGCGAGAGATTTTACTTTGGTCTTCGAACCAACGCTCGCCGCGTTATCCACGATATCCGCGAATATCCATCCGAGGAATCGCTCCAATGCGTTCGTCGTTCCTTTCCCTCCGTCGCTCGGACGCTCGATGCGATCGATCGATGATTTATATCGTCGTGGATGATAAGCTCGCGCGGTCGAGAAAATAGTCGAAACACTTCTTACGTGGAACGATAAACTAAGCGACAGCGACGACGAGGAGATTAAATTTTTCTATACTCAAAGAAACGTCCGAATTTATTCGCTTTTCGAAGCTGCGTTGTGCCATTTTTCCTAAGACCGAGATAATAATACTCTTCCGTATCGAGTTTCCGCGCAAAAATATACGATCGTTATCCGATTCGAGTACTCGAAGTCTTCTAAACCCTTAACGAATACTTGGTTCGGCATCGTTGATGTTCCAACGATGTCAGGCTGCTTCGATACCAGCCGAGTCATAGCCAACGTCATTTTTTTCAGCCCGATCGAATTAATTCGATACCCGACGAACGAATCCTACGAACATCTCGCATACAAAGGAGTTAAAAAAAGCAGAAGCAGAAGCCTTCGAATGCACTCGGCATACATATAAAACGCAGGAACAGTACGCGAGTACGTGCAAGCTGACGGTCACGGACCGCGCATAAAAACCATCCGGTCTCTTCCTCTCGCAAGACAAGAAGAAAGCTTAATTTCACGAACGCCGGTACATACATATGGATGGCGAAGAGAGCGAGCGGGAGAGAGAGAGAGAGAGAGCGCGGCGAGAGTGAGAGAGATAAAGACAGTGAAAAGGAAAGGCGGAAAAAGAGAAACGGAGAGAGAGAGAGAGAGAGAGAGAGAGAGAGAGAGAGAGAGAGAGAGAGAGGAAGATCCTTCCGAGACTAGGGGTAAAGAACGAACGAGCGGTTCTCGAGAGGCTGCACCTGACTGTTCTCCTCGAATCGTCGAGCGCGAATTTCTTCGCTGCGTAGGTTGTGCACGTGTTCTTTTACAACGTAAATCTACCGAGATGTTTCGAGGTGGGTCGAACTGCGTCCGAGAGATCGGAACTCGTTCGAAAACCTATTCGCCGTTCGAACTCTTACGCGGTTATATTTATACCGTATCTTTCGAACGTTCGATTTTTGTAGCGGTACGTATGTAAACGAATCGTAAAGAGCGAAACTATTTGTACGGATCGATCGGATACGTTTCCCGATCCGACGGCTTTTACGCTTCGCGCGTAGTCGAAAACTCGAGTTGTTATAACTCCGAGTTGCGTTAGCGATCGAGAGTCACGCGAGTTCCTTACCGAAAATAAATCCGAATAACGAAGCCGAAATAAAAAGACGACAAGAATTAGGTTTTATTGCAGCAGGAATCTTTGTGCCGTCACCGCTCTTACGTCGAGGCGACCAGAGTAAATTTGCTTAAATTTAAAAAAGGTTTGCTTTAGCGAAGAGTCGAAGAAGAAACGTCCGTTGCGAGTGGAGAGAGCATCGGAGCATCCGGAGCATCGGAGCATCGGAGCATCGGCGTCGACGTCGGCGTGTCGCGAACCATCGCCAAGCATCACGGAGTTATCGAATGCGTAAATCTAACCTCGCGCGTACATTCTTCGATGCTGCTTTTACGATTTTCAACGTCGAACCAAAATGAATTTATCGCCTCGTCGGTGGTCGAATCTAAATTTAACCCCGATTCGTCGATCGAACAAAAACGCGATAAACGATCGATCGGCGTCGACGCTGGCCGACGATCCTCCTAAAAAAAATCAGGCGCATTGTTTTCCTTGGACGAGCGATGCGAAGCTGCTCCGAGAACCCGAACGGATATACAGCGCGAAGCAAAGGAAAGCAAAATTAAACATTAAAAGCACGCTTACACTCGACGAACGCAGGTTCGAGCGTAGCCTGGCCAAGGGTATGATCCTGCTAAAGAATTATCGAGCGAGACAAAAAGAGGTGGACGCGAAGAGAAGGGAGAAAGTGAGAACCGCGCGAAAGCAAGGACACAATCGCACGAATGGCTACACGGGATGGGATGTGGTTTGACCAAATGTATATTAAAGGACGGACGTTTTCCAAAAGCGAACTTCGTTGCCTTCGGACGTTTAAATTTAATTTCGAGCGACTTTAAAACGTTCGGAGCGCAAAGACTGTTCTTTTATCCAAGTCGCGCAAACTTTCGGTATTTTGCATCGCACGCGTTCCGCTCGCATCGAATCTTGTCGGTTGTATCGCGCACCGACCGATCCGACTTTAAATGCTCTTTATTAATTAAGCCGCGTATCGCTCGTACGAGCAACAGCTGCGCATTAAACTGTGTATTATAGCGGTAACAACGGATTAATATTTCCTTCATATTTATGGGAGAAAAAATAATTCGAGTTTATAATTTAACGCGGAATGGACGTAAGTGTATCCTCGATGAAGCCAATTATCGACTTTAATTTACTCCGTCGTTATCGAAACTTCCAACGCATTTCAATTATCAACATTTTGCAAACTCTCGCAACTCTAAAATACGTTTCCCTTTTCAAATGGATTTTAGCCCAAAGCTCGTCCGGAATTCCAAGATGTAAAATACGGAATGGCTCATTATATAATAATGATAATTCGTTTACGATGGTCGTTCTTATTATATCGAGCGAACATCCTTCAACGATATCAAAACTTTAAATAATATTGTTTCGCAAGTTTCGTAATTTATGACAATCTTAAAATATAAATTTTTATCGAATTTAAATTTACGTGATTTATACGTTGACAATGTAGTATTGCGACAAAATGTTGTTTTAAATTGGCCCTTAATTTTAATAGGCACTCCGTACAATGTAGTTGTCGCTTTGTATATCGAAAACAGATTAATTATTTACCTTTCGAAATTTACGTATTTTGCTGAAATAATTAATTTACTTATCGAATCGTTTTTAAATAATTATAATAATTTTAATTAAATCAATTTTAAAAGTTACGATGACTTGAATAACAAATTGGGTGATCGTTCGAAAGGAAGGAAGACAAAATTATTTGCATCGATTTCATAGTGTATCGTTTACGTTGTTTACGTTTACAAAAAAATTAGTTTGAACTACATTTTGGGTAAACGTAACACGATGGATTACGAGAACGATGATAGGCGAACAAAGCGCTTTCGACATATTAACGAATCATTTATTTTGCGCGTTTATTTATTAATGCGTTTATGTATATATTCATTGTATGTACATATAAACAACGATCGCGTTTTCCATACGTACGAATGGAGGGTTAAAAACGGATCACGTGTTTTCTTAAGATACGCGAACGAAAACAAATTTTAAATTTAAAAAAGAATTTTGAAAGAAAAATAATTAACGGCGATAAACCGGCACCGAGTTTGCAAAGGATAAGTAAACAAAATAAGTTACGAGAGCAATAAGTAGAATCGCGAGTGTCAAGGTCGAAATTAGTTGCTCGGTGAAAACGGATAAGGTAAAGAAGAAACCGGAAGAGGTAGTAGATATAGAATAAGATTGAAGGAGCAAGAATGACAAAAGAGGTAAAAAAGAAATAAAATGCGGTAAAAGAAGAGAAAGAAAGAGAAAGTAATACCGGGAGGAAGAGGAAGTCCGTAAGTAGGTGAGAGGCGAGATCGAGAAAAAGAAGGCGCCGAGTGAGATGTATGCTCGTGTGTGTAGAGCGTGTGTAGAGCGTGTGTAGAGCGTGTGTAGAGCGTGTGTACGAAGGAAGGAGCGAATAGCTTCAAGAGCGAGGAATCTATAGATACGTTTAGGTGTATCCGCCGTTCGCGCAAGAAACGAAAAGGGTTAAATATACTCGAAGAGAAGAATGGGCGGTGGTAGTTAACAAATAGTCAAGCTTTTAATTAAAATGTACATATATTTTCATTCGGTGGGAATTTATTTTTATTTTTTCGAGGCAGGCATCGCGCGGTTGGCTTCGGGGATACGCGACCGAGACTTTTTGCGCTTCTTTCGAATGGAAATTCCTACAATGCGACGTAACACACCCAATTTACAAAATCCACATGGGAATTTGAGACTCGCGTTATTCTCTCGGTGCGAGTGACCGTCGGGTATCAAGAATTTCGAAAGAGGCATAAGCGAGCATAAGCGAGTATAAGCGGGCATAATTGGTCGGATTACTTTTTTCTTTCGGCCGAGCTTCGAGTAACGCGACGCAAATATTTATCGCGCGAAAAGGCATCGACGCCGGGGGAAGAACCAAAGGAAAAACGAAGCAAAACAAAAGACAACCAAGGCCGAGATCATTGGCCGAAGAAAGTCGCGATCACGGCCGATAAGAAGCGGAGATAGAGGCTGGTGCTACCTTCCGCGGGCCAGCGACGAAATTGTCTCGTGAAAGGAGCGCGGCATCGTTCGGGCATCGTTCGGGCATCGTTCGAGCATCGACGATAAAGAAATAACGGGCGTCGTTCCGAGTAAAAAATCGCTGCTTCCTCCCGAGGGCGGGGGAGGGAGGGGAGAGAAGCGGGGGACGGACGCTCGTCGTCGAGTTAACCGCGGTCGAAAGGAGTTTCGCAAGCACGGTCCGGAGTCCGACGCGTGATCCAAAACTCCCAATTTGCGACCTCCCTAATCCCCGCTCGGTCGAGGCGCGCACCGCCCCCTAAAAAACGAGCCACAAAGACCGAGAGAGAGCGAGAAAGAGAGGGAAGGACGTCGCATCTCTCCGGCGGTGGAGGCACGTACAGCCGGCACTCGAACGGAGCGGAGGGGAGACTCGGCGTCCCTTAATGAAAATTCCCCGGCGTAGCCGACGCCGTGGCCGCGGCATCGATCGCCGGCCGCTGAATATCGAAAATTTACATCGGCGGGGCTCCGGGAATGCGTCGGCGGCGCGCGCGCGAGCGAGAGGAAAGACGGCAACAAAGAAGCGGCCGGTCCCACGCGGACCCGCGGGGCGCCGCGACGCGCTCGCACCGAGCTCCCATGCGCGCACACACGTGCGCGACCCGCAGAGCGGCGTCTGGGAGGTACGAAAATCGACGGCGGCCGCCGAGGAGGGACGGCGGCGTCGACGCGCGGGGGACGACAGGGGAGGCGGCGGTCGCGTCGGAGGAGGGACAACGACGCAGTCTCCCTCGCTCCACGGCACTGCCGGGGGTGTAAGGAGGCGAGCGAGAGCGACGGAGGCAGAGGTCGGAGGCCGAGCGGAGCGCGGGCGACGGAGAGGATCGATCTATCGGAGCTCGAGGGGCGCCGGGGCAGGAACCGGTGGACGAGGAGGTGGACGAGGAGGTGGACGAGGAGGTGGACGAGGAGGTGGACGAGGAGGTGGACGAGGAGGTGGATGAGGAGGTAGACGGGGAGTCGCCGAGAGGATCGACGAGGGGCACGTAATCTCTCGCGGCTGAGTCGAAGAGCGGAGGGAGGGAAAAAGCGCGGACGGCCGTCGACGGCATCCGAGCGGCTATGCAGTTCCGCGCGCTTTTGCCCTGTACGTGATCTTTCGCGTTGACGCTTTTTTCCTCCTCCGCCTAACCCGGAACTCCCCCCCCGACCCCCTTCCTCCATCCACGCTTTTAATCGTTACTTCGTCGCCGCTCGTCCTTCCTCCCCCCCTCCGCTCCCTCCACCAGATTCGAGTCGTTTTATTTTACCTCGCGCGTTGCGTCGCTCGCGCGAAGTTTCGTAGGAAATTAAATCAAAATCATCCGCGCTTCGGACGGCCGTTGATTGGGAATCAACGTGCACGGAATTTGCTGGGTGGACGAGTCCTCGCGCCTCGGCCGAGCATCGGTTTGCGCCCGCTTTTCGAACCGTTCCCTCTCCAGGCCTCGCGAACCAATGACTTTTCAACCGGTCCGATTCATTTTCGAGGCGTTCGCGAGTCGCTCCTCTCGCTCATCGCGTTCATCGCGTTCATCGCGCTCATCGCGCTCCACGACCGAGCCCAGATAACGCGTCTCTCCGCTTTCGAAAGTAAGAGCGACGACGCTGGGGAAGCGCCGACTGTACAATGGGAACCAACGGAAACTTTAACGAAATTATCGCCGCTACTCGCGACCTTTGAATCGAATCAACGTCGCGAATCGTTGCGGACCGTGACTTCCGAAAGCAGCAAAGTCGTCGCTCCTACGAAATTCCATGTATATTAGGATCGACGCCATAAATCAACGATAACCCAGGCGCCCGCGGAAATCTCGAAAAACAATGGTAGAAGCCGGTTGGCGCTGCAAAATCCCCGATAGGGGTGAAACTTTTGACTCGGAATTTCGCGAGGAGTCGACGCAGAAGAGGGAAAGAGAGAGAGCGAGCGAGCGGAGAGAGACGTATAATCTTCGATTAATCTTTCGCCTCGGCCTCTCCCGTAGCGAGTTCGATAAGTGTAAGCGTGTTTACGATCTCTGCGCGTGTGCGTGTTCGCGTGTGAGCGCGTGTGCGCCTGTGTTGGGGCTCGCGCGCGCGCATCTGCATCGAAAGCTTGGCACAGGACACACCGATACGAGTTGAGAGACACCAACGTTTCGTACTAGCTCGTTTACTTTTCTCTCGCTCTCTCTCACTCTCTCCCTTTCCCCCCTCTTCTCTTTGCTCCCTTTACTTTCATTTTTACTCTTCCTATTCCGAGAGATTCTATACCCAGACTATCTCCGATTGCTCTAGATCATTTTTTTCTTCTATAGGTGTATTAACGATTTTGGTATTTACCCTTAAACATGCTAAAAACGACGTGTTTTATACGAACGTGCGATCGATAAATAATCTTTTTATGACAAATTTGAGTATATATTTTACGATTACCGATTCCTTCATTTGCTTCGACACAAATATTTAATCGAAGCTAATTAGTCGATTTCGCGTTTAAAGATTTATTTTAATTGCGTCACAATTTATGAATCACTTAAACGTATTACTCACTCTAATGATAATATTACAAATCGATACAAATTGTACATTTTTGTTGTAACTTACGTGGCAAGAAATTTTCTGCAAATTTGTATTTTTTGTCGACTCACCTGTAACAAAGAAAAAAACTTCGATTATAGACACGCTTGAATGTAAAGAAGAATTAAAAATATTGCAATTTATATAAATTAGATTTGTCTTAATTGTAATTATAAATACTTAAAAATGCGTAAGCGGTTGACAATAATTCGTTATTATTTTTATCGCTTACTAAAAATTCTTAAATATTCTATAAAATTGAATTGTTCATCAACATATTTTAATTCGGATTTCAAAGTGAAAAAAGAGTCGGTTTACCAAAAGGAACGACTATTGTTTGTTTATGTATATCTACATATTAATTCGATCCATCGCGAGAATATTAGAAACAACATTGTATCTCCGGTTATAATATAAAAGCTTATATTTTTTGATAAATATAGAAACGAAAGCACACATCGAACAAATGACATTCCGAGCACATTTAAAATGGATGTCGCATTGAAACGGATGGTCGTAATGCGCATAGGACGGCAACGATAAACGATCGAGATATTCGGACTCGTATCGTTAATTGATCTTTTGCAAACGGACTAGTGGAAGAAAAACGCACGAATAATCATTTCAATATATTAAATATAAATATCATAGTACTATAATTCCGATCAATAGGAAAGCTAATAAAGGAATAATAAAGAGTGCAATAGCCACTCGTGTAACGTGACAACGCCATTATTAAATAACACGAGCACGGATCACTGCTAAATAAATTAATTAATTTTAAGAACTATATTTGAACACGCAATAAGAATATAAAAGGTCACGGTGGAATGAAAAAAATCGCACGCTGGCTTTTACGGTTGATTATAAATTAATATCTCCTATTCGATGGAATAGAAAATACGAGTTCTCGATGAAACAAATGTTCGATTCGCGGAAAAATAAAAGACAATCAATATGCAAAAAAGTAGGAAACGAACAAACGTATTCGATGGAAAATAGAGGAAACAATCGCGAAAGAAAAAAAAAATTACCCAGAGATGAATTGTGCCGTAAAGAGTACGAAGCGTCAACGGATAATCCAAGAAATAATTTTTTTTTATCTTAGCTAAATAAGCAGAAGCAAAAGTAAAGGCGGATTGATACTCGCAAAAGCGGCTACTCGATGAAACATGGAGTACCGACGAAAAAAATGGGGGAACGAAATTGCATTACTTATAAGATACATTAACAAGTCTGGAGAAAATTATTTTAAAAGAAGAATTACTCTAATCGAATGACCCGAACCAATAGTTTTCGTTTTTAACCAATGATATTTATGAAAAAGAAAAATGATAAAAAGTTTTGATAAATAGAATCTGTAATATAAGATATATTAAAATGATGAAATTCAAGAACATCGATAACGATAAAACTTTTTACATTTTCAGAAAGTCTCTTTGTAATCTAATAAATTGAATTACTACTGATTTCGATTTAATAACGATGCATTTGAAATATTGACTTGACGATAAAATATTAAGTGTATAAATTAATAATTATTTCTTAAATAAAAAAACAAGTTTAAGTCATAAAGTGGGTGTTAAGAAATTAGAAGCAACGCAATATCGTGTATAAAAAAAATAACGGTACGCGAATAGACGAGATATCGTATGCGATCTAAAAAATATTTCTTCAAAAAAAGTATCAATTTACATGATGACAAAGTAATGTTGAAAACACGGCAAATCAAAGACGTCCAACCGTTACGACGACGTAGGTACGAAAAGACTCGACGACCAAATATTATTATCAATGCAGAATCTTTACGGGGATTCGGCGAGTAAAAATATTTAACCCACGCCGGAATTGTTGGAAGCAGCTGTTGCTTTGCTCGGATACGCGAGTACTCGGTCGATAACGTAGTTCCTCCCGGGAGATTAAATAAACTCGTAAGTTCACGGTTTGACGAGAGAAAAGAAAATAAAAGCTAGCGTTGGAACGAAAAAACAAAGGAAAACTACAAGAAAAACGAAGGAGCGAAGAGCGAGATAAATATAACGAAAGTAAAGAACTCCTCGGAGAGTCGCAAAAATCACGAAATTCGGTGAAAGAATCGGAGTGGAGGAGGGACATGGGGAAGAATCGGGTGGGAGGGGGGGAGTCGAACAAGTGCACACGAGGATCAAAAAGAGGAAAAGAGGGAACGAAGACGAAGACGAAGACGACGAAGACGAAGACGAAGACGAAGACGAAGACGATGACGACGACGACAACGACGTCGAAGACGACGACCACGACGACCACGACGACCACGACGACCACGACGTCGACGACGACGAAGAGAAGAAGGCAGTCCCGGACAAAGGGAATCCGCAGCAGCTACGCATACGTTTCTACGTGCCTTGCGTGCGTGCGTGTGCGTGCGCGTGCGACGATGTGTGCGCGCAACCTCGTCGACCAGACGACGGGGACAGAGGCGCTTTTGTGTAAAGGGCTTAAGTAAAAGAGAAAGAGAATTCAATTGTTTGTCGTGCGTCTATACCTCGCTATTTATGTGATTCGACCTTCAATTCTCCGAGTACGAGAGTAATATTATTTACGCTCTCTCGCACCAAACAGACTATGCGTCCTCTCTTTTTTTAAGTTTACTCGAATCGCGTTCGGCTAATTCGGGAATTCTAAAAATTGCCGGCAACGGAATTACGGCGAGGAGAGACGATCCTGGTCGGTTTTTTTCAAATTTATCGGATCAACGATCGCCTCGCTTTTTTCGTTTTATCAAAATCACTGGTTGGCTCGTGTTTAAGATATTCCGGGAAAAAAATACGATTCGCGTTATAAATTTTGCAAGTATTTGTTTTCGATTCGATTTTCAAGGTCGATGCACACCGATCGATAACACGCACTCGTGATTTTGTTCCTTCGACGCGGAGAAACGAACGAATTAGTTCGAAAAACATGCGCAGGTGCGAAAGCACGAACGAAAATGAAACGAAAATGAAACGAAAATGACCGAAGACGAGTGTAGATGTGATGCAGAGAGAAAAAGAGTAAGCGTTTGGAAGCTAGGAAAACTGATTCTTTCCCTTTTTTTCGAACGAGGTGAACGAGAAAGATGGAGAACACCGGAGAACTATATTTGGACAAAAATAATAACTCGACTATTTTGACACTTCAATTTGCATATTATTAACCCATTACAATACGTTATATCAAACTATAAATTGTAGATTCTACAATGATTCGGGCAGCTTATCGAATCATCCTTTATAAACCTACACACTTTTAGCTTTTCAATTGCGTTTCTTTAATAAATAATAAAAGCATTTTAAAAGCCGTACGTAATATTTCTCGATGTAATCGTATTTAAAATCAAGTTAATACAGTACGAAATCCTCAAAGTAGATTTTTTAATATTTTACTCGCATATTATTTTATGTCTGTACGCGTTATACACTCGCGAACAACCTCGGCGAGTGCATAAAAAAAAGTCTTTTTGTATTTCTTTTTAGTTTTGTTTTTTTATTTTTTTTGTTTTATAACTCTACCTTCCCTTACACGCGAGGGAAGGTGAAGCAAAAAACGAACAGAGGGGCTAAATGGGTATTGGTAATATTTCAAAAATAATGAGCTGGCTATCTTCGAAATTTTTGGGTCGGAGATGAAAGAGTAATGCATTGGATTTCAACCAAAAGAAGTTGTAAAAATCGATTACTAATAATAAAAATAATATATACGGCAGCTATTCTTCTCGATAAATGTAAAATCCATTACGCTTCGCGAAAAACGGAATTTGAGTGTTGAGATATCTGTCTCTGAAACATACGTTATTTTCGAGATAACGATAAATGATATTTTAATTTAAAATATTTTTAAATATTTCAATATCCATGGAATAGTATCGACAAGCGAATAAAATTATTATTTTTTACTAATTGAAAATGAAAATTATTTGAAATATAGAGATGTTTTAATTCTAATAATTTAAAACATTGAAAATATTCGTATCGACTCAAGATAAAAAATCGCGTTGTATTTCTGAATCCTGAAACAGACGGGCTACATCGAGGGAAAATTTTTTATACAAATGGTTACGATTGGCTTCGATTGTGATATTACCAAAGTGCATCGTTATCTAAAATTTTGACGAAACGAACCGAGATTCCTTAAAAAGTTATAGATCGTTTAAATGTGTATAACGCAAAATTTATGGCCAAATAACGTATTCGTTTGAAATATCAACGTATACAAAATTGCGATTAGCCTCTTTATTTATGTTTCGAGCGTGGAACGACGTAACGTACTTCCCGTAAAAATATTACAATTTGGAAAAATGAAAAACTGAGGAAAAAGTACGAGAACGTTATGGCACTGAACTGCATAAGATTAGTATAAATAAAGTTCGTACGCGACACGTGATAAACTGAAAAAGGCTATGGATAGTTGGAGCTGGAGTAACAACAGGTACTATGAAAAATTCTACTACGATCCTCCCTTCCATTCTTTGCTTCTCTCTTATTTTCTCTTTCTCTCTCTCTCTCTCTCTCTCTCTCTCTCTCTCTCTCCGCTCGTCGTTTTTTCATCCTCCGTTGACTATGCACATTTCCCGCTAGTCTTCTCTTGGTTATTTGCGTTTTAATCAATTTCTATAAACTCCACCACTTAGACATTTTTTTATAATCGCATTACGTTACATATCCCTTCGTTTCGTACTCTTCGTGTTTCCGTATCTATTCCGTGCGACATTTTTTAAGCGCTGCCGCGTCCCGAAACTTTTCGCTCGGTCTCTCAAAAGCTAATGGAATTTTTCGCTTTGCGCAAAAATTTTTTCACCGTCGTTTTTGGCGTCGACGGGAATTAAAATTCGGCCAATGCGACGAAGGCGATCGTTCGAGTGCGAGCGACTAGGTGGGAATACATTTTACCCTTCCAAGTTTACCCTAACGCAATAATATATTTTTTACCGTTCTGGCGAAAAAATTGTACGTCCTTTAAAATTCTCGTATAATATTACATCGCGAAGCGAGAAACGCTAGAGTAAAAACGATTTAGCAAGTATAATGGATGGTTGCTTACGCTTATTAGCGCGTTTTAACACTACCAATGTAATTGGAGTCCCAGACGTACATCGAGTATCGATAGCAATTTAAAAGAAGAAAACGAGTATCGATAGCGAAGCCGTAGAAAAAATTAAGCATCCGAGTATGCGAACGATGGCACGAATTTTGATTTATTTTTCGCGAGGCGACGATATTAAATCAAACGAAAACGAATATCGAACTCGGAGCAAAAATTTTAAACCAAGAGGCATTTATTATTCTTACGGGTATTTAATACACCGGGGCACGGAAGATGGGAAAAAATCGAGAAAAAAAGGAAAAAAATGGAAAAAATGGAAAAAATGGAAAAAATGGAAAAAATGGAAAAAATGGAAAAAAGGAAAAAAAATGGAGAAAAAATTTATCGAACGTAAAACACTGAAAAAGATTGTACTCGATGAGATAACTTTTGAAATTACAGCTTAACGGGTTTTATTAACGAGGTCCAAGGGATTACAAAAATATTTCATACTTTTAACGTTACTTCTGAAGCAATAAAATTCTTAACGCGCGTTATAGCCTTTATAATGTAAAATATATAAACAACGGTCGGTTGGATACGTTCGCGAAATAAAGAAAAAAGTACTCCGTGCGGGATTAAAATAGCGACAACGACCGTCTCTCCATCGACGCGAATAAAATTCTAGTTTCTTAGGGATCGGTTCGGAGCGTACAAAGACCGGTCGGTCATCGGCCATTCGAAGAGCGCGAGTCATTATTTTAGATCGTACGAGCGGCTGATTCGCGTCGCCGATCGCGCAAGAGACGACACTCGTATCGTATCGTCGTGCGAAGAAAAAAAAATAATTTTGACCTCTACGCAAAATCGAGCGGAGCAACGAACTAAATCGAAGGAAATTCCTAATTCTGAAACGAGAGTAGTTGGCTCGAAGACGATTGGCCGATGAGTCGCGCGCGAACCTACTTTTTTCGGGAGAAACTCGGAGCGGTGAAGTCATTCATCGAACCAAGTACATCCGGCAGCAGCGCGAAAACGGATGCCACCAAGCACCGGAGGGAGAGAGGGAGGGAGGGAGGGAGGGAGGGAGGGAGAGAGAAAGAGTCTCGATCAAGAACTACGGGAGTCTCCAAATATTCCACGGTGTCATCGGAGCGACGCGGAGAAAAATCTGCGGCCGTCGAGAGCCGAGAACCGAGACCCGACAGCCGAAAGCCGAGAGTCGAAAGCCGAGAGCGTCGAGGGCCCCGAAAGAATCGAGTTGGACTCGCGTTTGCGGCCCTAGCAAAACGAACGCCGAAAAGCCCCGCGAAATTGCACGGACATAACGATTTTCTAAATTAAAAACACGAACGGGGCAAGACGAACGAGCGGGTCTATGGCGAGGGGGAAGAGGGCGAAGGTAACGGCAGGGAGAGGAGGGGAGGGGGAAGGGGGGGACGCGTGGCCGATCCACGCTTTTATCGAGTAACCGCAATTTCCAGTGCGTATAATGCGCAGACGTCGGGGACCCACGCCTGCCCCGGAGGCACTCCCCGCATAGAATCTGCCCCGCAAAAAAGCAATTTCGGAGTCAGAGGAATAAACAAAAGGCCGAAGAAACCGAGGGAAAAAAGGAGCGAGAGGTGGAGGATGTGGAGGAGGTGGAGGAGGTGGAGGATGCGGAGGACGCGGAGGATGCCGAGAAAGCAAGGGATGGCGCGGTCGAGAGTCTCGTGGCCCGAGGATCGCTCGTCCCGGCCCTGATCGTCTTCCCCGCGCGGCCCCCCGACAGACGCGGAGATGCGAGTACCCAGAGTCCCTCTCTCTCGCTCTCGCGTACACGGATACGCGCGTGCGAGGCTGTCGGGGATCCCTTAGGGCCGGCCCACACGGCGGCTTCCACGCGGAAGCGACCTTTTTCCCCGTCTCGTCGCCGCTGGTCGAATACGCTCGTTGAATACGCTCGCCGAATACGCTCGCCGAATACGCTCTACTTTAACCGCGGGAGGCGCGTCTTCTTCCGGGAGTCCGTCGGGTGTCACGGGACGGGGCCTGGAAAAAATGAGACCGCGGGAAGTCGCGGGAAGTCGCGGCCAGTAGGAAACTTTTGCCGGGCCGAGTATCGATCTCGCGACGAGAATCGCTTTCATCAGCTGATTCACTCGAAATGCTTTGTTTCGCGGTTCGAAGCGTTTGTCCTTGAACGCCGATAAGCGTTCGGCGACGATGAAAAGCGCCCCGTTATCTACGCTCTGCCGTCTATCGTTTTCAAACGCGGCTTGCACGGCCTTTTGATTTCGATTCAGCTCGCGCCTCCACCTCCGCGCGGACTCGAAAACTCTCCGGCGCTCGAGAATTCACCGAATTCTTATTTCCTGTCGAGGATGGGAATATTAATATCCGTTGGCGCGGGAGTAATCGGCGACTCGGGGAAGGCGATCGAGACTCGAGGTCCAAGGCTCGCCGAAGCCGACGTTGTGCGGATCCCTTAATCCAACGTATAGATGCATACGTTCATCTCTGTCTCTTTCTCTCTCTTTCTCTCTCTTTCTCTCTCTGTCTCTCTCTGTCTCTGTCTCTTCGCGTCGCGTCCACTCGTTCGAGGATAGACGAGGGACGACGGGTTCGAGGGAGGAGAGCAGAGGCCAAAAGCAAAAGGGAGAAAAGCAAAGCCGACGACGCGACCATCCGTCCGACCGACCGGCTTCTACTACTCCCTAACCGCCGCGGCGCTCTTCTCTCTCGGTCGCTCTCTCGGTCGCTCTTCCTCTCTCCAGCGCGCACACAAACCGGGCGCACGTGCATGTGCCGGCGGAGCGGAGCATCGAGCGGTATACGGAATAACCCGTATGGAGGATGAGGAAGGAAGAGGGAGAGATACTCGGTCATCTCGCTGGAGCAACAAAGAAACGGAGAGAGCGTGAGAGGGAGAGTCGTGTCAAGGACAGCCAGGAGGAGGAACGAGTCGAAGGACTGTGTCAGTCGTTGATACTTGCTTTTGCTCTTTTGCGCTCTTTCGCGCTCTTTCGCGCTCTTTCGCGCTCTTGCCTCGCTCTTGCCTCGCTCTTGCCTCGCTCTTGCCTCGCTCTCTCGCTCTCTCCCCTTTCGATCTTTCCGAGTCTATCTATTTACTTGGCGCTTCCAGAGTCGGGCCACCAGTGAGCGCTTTTTTCCGGAAAGAGAGGCGAGAGCGTGGACGAGGGAAGCGCCGGAAGAGGAATCACGCGTCGATGGAAATTCGACGGCCAGAGCGAATTTCTGTGCGAAGCGAGGAGACGCGAGACTTTTTTAGGCCCGCGTGTGTGTGCCAAGGGAACGAGGTTCGAGCTCGGGGCCGTATTCGATTTTTATGGGGGGACGAAATTACGGTGGGGTGAAGGAATGCCGGGCGTCTGCGATGCACCGATGAATTTTTTTTCCCTTTTCGATTTTTTTCCTTCGCTCGTTCCGTTTGTTTTATGGGATTTGATACAGCAAGGAGAAAAAATCTCCCGACTCCGCTCCGATGCGAACTATTTATTCCTTCTTTTATCCCCCGCTTCCAATTGGATCGTTAGATTCATAATTTTCTAATATCTAATTAGGCTTGGCGCGACTCGGTGAAAAAAAATAATAACCTCTCGGATGTGTATCGAGAGGCTCCGAGAATACGAAGCGAGACATTCCTAAAACTGCAAAGTTGCCGACGTCGCCGTCGCCGCTGCTCTTAAAATTTTGAACGTTCGATTAAAACAGCCAAGGATCAATTTTCTGCTTTTCTCCTTTTCTCCTTGTTTCGAACCGTGTTTCGAACCGTGTTTCTAAAGAATCGAAGGCTCGGGGCTCGGCCGAGTTCGGTCTCGAGAGAAAACTCCAAAACTATAAATTATAAATCTAAATTTAAATGTTTTTCAAAATATTAAATTATCGCGAGTCACGCACCGCTGGAAACGACCGAAATAAAACGAGCGCTTTGATACAAATCGATACGGTGAACGCTTTTAATAATAAACATCTATTTTACTAATTAACTACTTTAGTTTACGCATACTGATACGATGTTTCTCGTATCTGGTAATTAAAATTGTTGGTTGCTTGCTTGCCTAACGCTAATTATTTGCTAAATAAAGGCGGTTAATCTCTTTCGATCGAACGTTCGTTGATAAAAAAAATAGCCGATGTATTAAGCGGTATTAACGGAATTATATTATACGGCTCTTTACGTAAAAATAAGCAACAACGAAGCGAGCAAATTTTTATTATCGAATGCATCGATCGCGGGTATTTTACTCTATTGTTGAAAAATAACTTACGAATATAGTTTTATTTTGTAATTTTCATACGTAAAATAATTATCGAGGATACGCGAGTATCGGTAAGATAAACGATTATTAATTTTTTTTTTTTTTTTGGGCGAGAAAAACGTTCCCCTCGACGCCTTCGATACATTCGTTACTTTTTTCAAAAAGAGGTTTGTATAAAGTTATCATCGGTGAGGCAGGTTTATTTTACGCGATATATTATTTACGCGCGTTAATATCGTGAATTAACGCGTTATAAAAATAGCGAATCACTATTTTAAATAGAAAATTCGCTTCGCTCGAGGAATAAATAAAAAGAATTAGTATCGAACGAACGGCTTTACGCGTAAAGGTCATTTGCCTATAAAATACATCGCATTTACTCGTTTGTTTTTCGACCGATGTCTTTAATTTTCCGTTTTAAGCCTCTCCCTTTGTTTATTTCTCGATTTTTACAGAATTGATTTGTATTACGGTTACAAGGTACGGACGTTTTATTAGTATAAGCTGGAATTGATTTGCTTTTAATAGCCGTGTCTCGCGTTGCACGTGTAACGAACGCGTTTCCATTTCATTTTAAAGATTTTCGTTAACAGCGAGAAACTATTTGTCGCGCACGAAGGCCAATAGTCGGAAGGAAAAAATGATTTATATATTTCAAGCTACGGCTGTTTTTAATTACGTAAAGCTTAAATATTCGTAATTACGTAAAGCCAAGATTTGGGAGTTGGCGCAGCGGCTAATTTCGAGTAACAAAATTATTCCAGACTTCGTAAGCTCGTTCGCGTACGATTCAATCGAGAACAATAGCTCATTTAATTACAATGAATGCCTCGACCGAGCGAATCCCTCCGACTAATAAAGGCGATGCGAGAAAAAAGAATTAACTATTCACAAACTTGGAGAAAGAGGAGGTAAAAGTGGGCAAGAAAGCGCAAAGGGGAAAAATCCGAAAAATAAAGACGCTTTAACGGTCGATGTGATATGGAATAACGCAAAAGGTGCGACAATGCGCGGACCAAACGATTTTTCCAGCTCGCGGTACGAGGACGAAACGGGAAAGATAGAGACGGGGTTGGAAGGGGAAGAGTCGGAAAAAAGTGACCCACTGAGTGTAAAGAATGCTGATATAAAAAAGATTAAGAACCGAGGAAAGTATAAACCGACGAAAGAAAAGGAGATGAACTTTCGGTCGATGGATACACACTTGTTGAATGGACTGTGAAATACATCGCGCAAAAAAAAATTTTTTTTTTTACCGACGATAGAATGGACGAAAATTGTTTTAGCCGTCTATAGTTTATTCGAATGATAAGAATTTTCGTAGGTAAGTGTAAACCATCGAGCATTATAAATGAAATCAATCGCGCTTTGTAATTAAAATCAGAAAATGGCCAAGGAATTATTTAAATATATTTCGTCGCGAACGCGCGACGAAATTCGGGGTTAAAATGTAAATGAGGAGGTAATACGATCTTAATCAACTTTAAAGTTTCGTTCTTTCTACGGACGAACGTTTACTCGAAAATTTAAGCGAATAATTCATCTCTAGATTTTGATTAACTATTCTTGAGTTTTAAGTGTGTTATCACATCATATTAAATGAGCTAACGGATTATCTTTCTCCCGTGAGTAAAAGCGTACTCGTTTTCTTTTCCTTCTTATTTTCGCAGCCGCTTTTTCCGACTTCCATTAAGGTGTTAATTTCGCGAATGCAAAATAAGCATACGAGATACCGAATTTTATTCGGTAAAACTTACTCTTATCGAGGATGAAATATACTTTTACGAAGTGAATACTCGTTCCAGAACAAACTTTGCTGCAAAATATTTCTCAAAGCTGCGTCGCACTCTATAAATTTTTCGGAATAAAATTTCATCCCAAGTACGAAAATACTACCGTTCGAAATAAAAACGAACGTTTTCTCTATTAAAGTGAATTATTGTTCGAACTGGAGAAAATTTACATACCGAGATTGTAACAAAACGATTAATCAAGCGAAGATGTCTCCGGGGGATTATAAATTCCCTGAAATTTCAGAGCTGCAGAGGCAAACCGCCTCCGACTCTACCTGTGCCGAAAAAAATCATCGAGCGTATTCAAATTCGACCCGAACGACTCCGTTTCGAATCGTTTCATCGTTCCATCCACGGCGATGAATTTCCGAATTCGAGCGAACCTCGACTTTCCTCTCGGCAATGGATGCGCTCTCCGAAACTCGGGTAATCCAGGGAACCCAGGTAACCCAAGGAACCCACCCACGTTCACCATTCGGCCTCGATATTCCGGAGGAATCGTCGCAAAGTCGTCCTGCCGAAACCAGAGCGAATTTCACGGTAGCGAGGAGTCCGAATTCGGAGCTCCACTCCAAGGAGAAGAGAGACGTCCTTCCTTCCGCGGGAGGAAGCCACTCGCTTTGGGCACAAATCTCTCGGCAGAATGCGAAAGAGTCGAGGGGGAGAGGCAAAGAGAGAGCGACGGTGGCGCGATGAAGAAGGAGAGGTTCCCGCGGGTAGACGCGGCGTCGAGGTGCGCACCAATCGCGTGGCTGGCGGAGGGACGCCGGCCCAGGACGCTCCGAGGAGGCAAGGAGGCGAGGAGGGACCGAGGGACGGAGGGACGGAGGGACGGAGGGACGGAGGGAATACGGGGAGCCTGTTTCGCATGAGACGGGCGGGTCGGCCACTTTTTTTAGGAGCGGTCGCCTTTTTTGGGGCTCGCCTGGAGTGAGCTCCACGGCCGGCACTTTGCTTTCGCTCGGTCCCGACGCCAAAGACGCGAGGCCCACGAATACGAGATGAGATTTCCGAGCGAAATCCTTGGGTGGTTTCGACGAGCCGGTCTAGGAGAGAATCGCGGTTTGGACCGTTCGGGCCGTTCGGGTCTACATAGGCGGAGAAGCGAGACCGTCGTTTCTGGATCGGCTCTCGCTCGACTTCCAGATCGTCGCCGGCGATTAAAAACAATATTGCCGACGACGACGACGATCACGGAGCCGATGTGCCAAGTAGAGCGACGTAAACCAGAGGAGATTCCGCGTCCCCCCCCCCTTTCCCCGTCCATGTCCGAAAAACGCGGATCCGGAGAAAACTGAGAACGGATCGAGAACCGGTAAGATTCCTCCAATATCCGCGACCCGATAGTTTCCTGCTATCACGATTCTCGCGCCACCAAGGGTCTAAACTTTCCGCGCGCTTCCATTTTCGAGTGGGTTCGAGTCGGTGGAGTGGTTCTACTCGTTACGAGCGCTACGTTCGGACGAGAATACTCGATGTGCTTCTTAGTAAAATCGAAGACTGCGCATCGAGTCGAATCGAGCTCCGCTCGAATGCCGTTCCGGTTGCGTTAGAAATGTCGAGCGTGTGGTGAAGATTCTTTCCTTTTCAAGAATTTTGAGAAATTGTATTAATTTAAAAAGGAAAACCAAGTCTCGCTTAAATATTGATCGGCAGGTATTCGTTTCGGAGGGTGGGTGCTTCGAATCTTTGGATCCACTTTATCTCAGACTTGCCTCGATAAATAAACCGAGTCTTCCAAACCAATGAAATTTACGCGAGGTTCGGTCTTCGTTGTTTATCGCGCTCGAGAAAAGTCTACGGAAACCAAATTCATTTTGAAAAATCTCGCTTTATAAAAAATCATTCTTAGATTTCATTACAAATAACGAATGCAATGTTGAACGATAATAATCAAACGATAATAAACAAGTTTGGCGCAAACTTTATTGCCTCCTGATTACTTTTACTCGACCGATTAGTCATTAGCATTATATAATTAGCATCGCGTTTATTTTGTAATTACGACCGAGATGTTTTTTTGGAGGAGTCGAACGATCTCTTAACACATTTCGTATCCGTCCAAATACAAATATACTATTTACGTTGCAAATTTTGTTCGCGATCGTATATTTTTCTTGTACAAGCGTTATTGCTCTTATCATCGGTTATAATCCATATTTTTTATCCATAAATAAAGACGCGCTAAACTACGTAAAATGCACCTCAAAGTGATTTTTAATGCTGCGTTAAGTTCAAAATACGATAAACCTTTGCTCGCGAGTTTGTTGAATGGCTTTGCTTAAATTATTTACCGACGATGCGTTGTAAAAATTTTTGGAACTGAAAATATACGATATCGCGAGAAAATAAAGATATCGTAAGTTTAAATTTAGTTAAAAATTCTTGTATTAACGACGGAGCAACGAAATGGATTTTCATTCGCTTTTCGTGCTTTCATTGGCAACCGATTACGAAAGCTTGTAAATTTCCATAGCTCGATGGAAAATCCGCGGATTGAATTTTATAAATGAAAACTCGCGAGCATAAAGCATATACCGAGCGAACTACGAAAAGTACTCGTCGATTTGAAAGGACGCGCAGCCGTAAATGTAAATAAAAATGACGGTACGAGTCATTGTAGACATTACAAATTGTCAACATTGAAAAAAATTTTCAAAACTGTGAATCACTAACTACTCGAGTTCGCTACGATTCTAATTGTCGAACGATGCACGCGGCATCGAAACGCAAAGGCGAAGGGGCGAAGATTGCAACTTTTTTATCGATCATTAGTCCTCTCTTTTTCTTTCTCCGATTTCCTCCTATTCCCTCGCCATCCCTTTATCAGTCCTGTCTCCCTCTCGCTCGCTCGTTCGTTCGCTCGCTTTCCGCGCTCTCGAACTCACTCTTCGAAAGAAAACAAAATGCCTCCGGTCTTAAAAGATCAATCTGGAAAAATTGTTGTCTTTACGCTCGAAGGTAGACGTAAGAATCTTGTATTTTCTCTACGCGTTTTTCTATTACGCGAATGTTTCGAATTCGCGAATAAACTCGATAACTTTTTACTTTTGGTAGCGCATCGAGAAGAAGCGAAGGTTCGATAAGAGACGGTGAATTTCACGCGATAAAGCGTATTCGAAACGTTAAAAAAGTTATTGCACCGCATCGTTTGACCCATATTTACATCCGAGTTATTTCTCAAAATGAAATTTTATCGCGTATTCGTTCGATAGAAAAGCCAACGCGAATCGAGCAACGACGAAAAATCACAAAGTTTTCGTAAAAGTTTCCTTTTATAAATAGTTGGCGTTTTTCACCGAGATGATAAATACGCATAAAAATGATTTCCGAACGATAGCGATCTTTTTTCGTAAACATTCGTTTCGAGCCATTATCAATTATTTATTTTTAGAGCTTGCATCGAAAAATGTAACTCGACACCACCGTTCGGTCGCTCGGTCTTGCTTACCTTGGATTTTCAATTTGCTTCCGTGACATTATTACCTCGAACCAAAGACAAAATAGACGATTCGTTTATAAAATAAAAGTAATCGTATCGTGCACAACCAAATTCACGCTCCAACGATTATTTAACAAGCTTACGGAACCGCAGCGGTCGAAAAATTTATACCTAAATACCGGGTTATAGTTACGAACGATGCGGTAATTCAATAGCCGGAAAAATTTTCTCCGCGTCCGTCCACCAACGCGGGACAGAGACGAAAATATTAAAGATAGACACTTAGAGAATTAGACTGTCCGCGTACGACTTACATTTTTGGACATCAACGAAATTAAATTAGTTCATCGGGCAAAAAACGCGGACGGACTTTTGCGTAAAATAAAAATAACGATCGCTGGTTCGTCCGCTAATTTGGAACACTGGTAGCGTTAGTAGGGCAAATTTAATTGGTCGAGTATTTTACAATAAAAAAAAAAAACGTATTCGTACGAGGCGCGAATCATTTTCTCGTTCGTTCCATTATCGATAATTACGTTGAAACGCGAGTCGGAACGGACGAGGTCTAGATTTTTAATAAAATTCTCGTACTTTCGCGACCAGCTTTACCGATAAAACATCTTCGTTAAATTGGAGAAATCGAGGCGTTCGAATCTACGAAAATCTGAAGCGGGAGATCAACGAACGAAACGAATACGGCGAACGTTGACGATACAACCAAGGAAAAGAATAGACTCGAAGTATTTTCAACGGCAACGAGGAAATCAAGGATGCATCGGTAATCGTCGACAATGGTAAGCAACAACGCGTTACCGAATCGAATCGAATCGAATCGAATCGAATCGAATCGAATCGCAAGTTTTTTCCGAGCAAAGCCGAACCCGCGTTAGCGAATAAAGAAATATTCCGATGCGTGGAATAAAACGAATCGGTCGCCGAAAAATCTGCAAAGCACTCGTGCCTAATTCGCGTAGGCCACGCTTTCTCTCTTTCTCTCGCTCTCGTTCTCTCATCCGTCCTCATCCAGTCGCATGCACACAAACACAAGTCTACGCACTCGGATTCGAGCGCAGCAGGCAAAAGCGTAGATTGGACGAGGAAGGCAACTTATTCGTTAGTGTGCGTGCATTCGACATACCTAACCTCCCTGACCGGCCTCGCACAGGATGATTTCGGAATACACACTTTCCCTCTCTTTCTCTCTCGGTGGATTCCCCGAGCGGCTCCGGACGTCGACGAGAAGAGCGCCGGCGAGGTCGCCGTCGAAGACGATCGAGACGTCCAAGAGGACGAGTTGGTTGCCCGTCGACGACGTCTCCTCTTCCGGTCTCGGTCGCGCGCGACGGCCTCGGAGATGTCCAGCGGCGTCGAGGCGAAAGCGCGGGGGCGGAGAAGAAAAGGAAAGCTCCCGAGCGAAAAGAGTCGCGGGAGGACGAAAAAAAAAATGGCTCGGTCGGCAGCCGCGCACACATACACATGCACTCGCGTAACTCAACTCCGTGGCCGCGGCGACGAGAGGTTGTCTCTCTCCCTCTCGCTCCCACGCGCCGTCCTCGCTCGCTCCTTATCGGCGGATCCTCCCCCGACAGCATCAACGGACGCGCGAAACGACACCACCGCGGCTGTACTCGCGCGCGTGTACACGAGCCCGCGCCATTACGAGCCCGAGCGGCGAAAGGAGTCCGTGGGGAGAGAGAGAGAGAGAGGAGCCAGAGAAACGAGGCGGCAGCGACACGCGGCCGAGAAAGACCCACGCGGCTTCGAGTCGTACTAGCGGCGACTCTCGAGTTCGCCGTGTACCCCGACGACCCCGACGACCCCGTCGCCCTCGCCACCGACAACCAGAGCCGACGGCGCCGCTAACGTTTTCCGACTCCCGCTCGCGCGACCCGCCAACAGCGTACCCAGCTAGCCGATACCCTAGCCGATACCCTAGCCGATACCCTAGCCGATACCCTAGCCGTGTACCCTACTCCGATAGGAGCACGTGCCTCGCGACTTCTGACGGAATCCCGTCAGTCACCGCCGGCGCTTCGGCTGTTTTACCCAACCGACCGTATCGACGGATCCGCCCGGCTTTCCTCCACCTACCGTCCAACCGAACCCAACCCAACCCGCGGGTAACGAGCCGCG
Source organism: Dolichoris vasculosae (assembly GCA_018907195.1). Lineage (NCBI taxonomy): Eukaryota > Metazoa > Arthropoda > Insecta > Hymenoptera > Agaonidae > Dolichoris > Dolichoris vasculosae. The sequence continues at coordinate 7,479,126 of JACCHY010000003.1, forward strand.
ACTCTCCGACTTATCTACCTATCTACCGCTTACCCACCTTCGCATCCTCCTTCGGTCCAGCCAGCCTCACCGAGGGTAAAGCCGACTGCCAACCTCGACCCGAGTTGGCCGTCGGTAAAGCAAACTCGTCGGTAACCCTGACACGATACCTTACCCACCGACGGCCGCTCTCGACTCCCGGACTTCCCGGACTTCCCGGACTTCGGGGGTAAGGAAGAACGTCCGATGCGAGCCTCGACGGTGTTCCGGTGAGCGGTTTCGATAAGACGACCGTATCCAACGATTCCCCAACGATTCCCCAACGATTCCAGAATCAGAACCGACGATCGATTCATATTTTTTATATGGAATTTTCAACTATGCCCGACTCGGAGGGAAACGACTCGATTCTTCGTTGCCTACGATTATTAAATTAATCATCGAACCAACGGGAGTACCAATTTAAAACCGTCACTACTAAGGTTTTCACGTATAAATTAAAAAGAATCGGAAAACTTTATGGTTTCGATCGCGAAGAGTTTTTAAAGGGGATTCGCAACGATATTTTCTCTCGCCTCCACTCGTGAAAAATTAATTAACAAAACCATATAAATAAGTTTATTATTCGAACGAGTTACCTCATCCGAAGAGAATCGATAAAGGTCGCGGTTCGCGAAACTTTGTTCGATCCTAATCATTTTCTCCGCGAGACGAGCCGCTATTTTCGTACGTATCCGTTGCAAATTTAACGAGTCGTATGTACGTTTCCTCGAGATACGCGTACAAAAGCCAAATTTAATTTTCGATCGCCACCGTTTGAAAAGTTGACAAAAGTTGACGATAAGCGCTCTTTTTACGCGCGGCTGGAATATTAGAATTAGCCGTTGCTCGAATTCGGCGCTAGGCGATTCATTTTTACGAATAAAAACGCGTTCTGCTCGGTTATCTAAAATTTACTCGAGATTAGCCAGTCATCGTCCTTAATAGACAAAATCGGTCGTATCGGTCGTATCGCTTTATCGTTCGTCCACTTAATTACTTAATCGTAATTACTCGATGAATATCGAACGAAATTGTTTGGCTCGCGAACCGAAATCGATTCCTCGATGCTCGGGAAAGATTTTCTCCCGGATGGCGTCGCAGCCGCGAGGCGCCGAAAAATCGACTCACCTGAAGTTCCGCTTGCGAGACGTCGATCTCACCCCTGTAGACGAACTCGATAATAAATTTGAGATCGTTGAAGCAGACGTCCTGGGGCATGATGATGGTCGGGTGCTTGCAGGGGTTCGAAAGCAACAACTTTTGAAAGTAGGAGCTGCACGCCGATAACACCACCTGCGAACAAATCGGACGAAACAAAAGTAAGTTATACGAGAAGAATGCCGAGAAACGTAATTGCCTTTTCTCGTTTCTGTTTATTCGCGAGGTGAAGGCTCGAACGGAATAAAGAATGCATCGGGTGTACTTTTGGTAGCTGAATAATGAGCTTCGATTGGAGCTTCCCCCCTGAGAATAATAGTTTAGAGTTTCGGTTTGGTTAGAAATATCCGCGAAATTTACGAATCTGATACTACGAAAGATAAGCGATATATAATAAACGTCTTCCGTGTAATTTTGGCACCGTTTTTTAATTTGTAACAAATCTTCGATTTATGAATTTTTTAAATAATAAAAATCGACTACCGAGATTTAATATTTTATCGCTTAAACCTTACCGCTTAAAAAAAAGAAACATCGGTGTTTTACTCATTTTTCATAAAAAATTAGCGATCCCGAAACCGTTATTTTAAGCGCGCGATTTAAGTAAAATTAAAAACTTTGTTGTATTTTAAAAAGAAAATACGTAAAACGACGGCAAAGCAGAAAGCTTTTGAAAAAATGAAAATTTAAGAGAATGAAATATTCGGTACTAGCGAAAGTCTTCGTTTTTGTTGCGAAAACTACTGTATATAAACCAGGTGCGAAATATTTATCATTTTTAAAATAATTAGAATTATTTTACTACGCGAATGTAGGCAATAAGGTAATGCAGTCGATAAAATTTATACGAGATAACTGAACTAAAAATATAGAAAGGCAATATCTGGTACTATACACGTATTTATTAGAATACAATTTATCTTGAAATTATACATTGGAAAAATCGTACATTTTCTTTGATCGATCGTTGAATTAACGATTATTCGTCATCGTTAACCTTACATTAGCCGTTAATGTACAATACGATTTAACATTGCGTATTCAAAATACCCGATTCATTATTATTAATATAAGAGTTCGAATTTGAAAAGGAGAAAATTAGGAAAACAAAGCTGATTTTATAAAAAAATATTAATACAGTTTAAATATTTTAAACATTCAACGATTCGCGTTGTATCAACAATTCGGCCATATTTCTAACTGGTATAAATAAAGAATACGAGTAAGAAACTCTGCGGAAAGAGACCGATGAAACAAAGAAGCAACGGAGATAGCGCGGTAAACATAAAAAAAGAAAGAGAGAGAGAGGGAGAGAGAAAAGCGAGTAGGAGAGTCAAGAGGGAGAGAAAGGATAAAAACTGTCAGAGATGCGAAGGCACAAACTCTCAGGAAAAAGGGGGACGTGCGAGCACGGGTAGAAAGAGAAAAAGGTGCAGACTTATATACGTACAGCGAGGGAAAAAAAGGAAAAAAAGTGTAGATAAATCGAGAGAGAGAGAGAGAGAGAGAGAGAGAGAGAGAGAGAGAGAGAAAGGGAGGGAGATGAACAGGAGAAAAAGATAAAGCTCAATGGGAGACAAAGAGAAACGACGAGGGAAAGACCAGGAAATGAAATAAAAAGAAAATGGGGGGATGTATAAAAAACAGAGAGAGAAGATAAAAAGAGTGGAGATGGATCCGAGTGGAGACAGAGAGAAAACAGAAGAAAAGAGCAGAAAGGAATAGATCGATAGAGCGTGTGGGTAGAAGAGGGAAAAATGTACATATATTCCAGGTCAATCTTTCCTCTCTTTTCTTTTTTTCTTTTCTATTCTTTCCTTCTATCTCGGAGTCTTATCCCTTTTCGTAGTTATTCGAGTGTGTTGCACGCAAGAGGGGATCCGTGTAAAAATGTTTTATACCGCAATATTATGATCGAACTTATACCGGACTTAACGCCACACTTATCTCTTAAATAAAAAGAACGGCGCTAAGGCGCATACGTGTACCGAATTTATACGAACGCCGCATTAAATGCTCGAGAAAAGACGAATTTTGGCAGAGTGTCAAAAACCCCGAGTATCAGCAGGCGTAAAAGCAAAAGTGCCTCGAGCTAATTAATTCCGGAAAGCAAAATAAAGATAAAGTACGTCGTAAAAAAGAAAATAAGATTCGACTGGAAACGCGATGGTCGCAGAATCCGTTCCGAAACTATTGGTACCCGAGCCCCGAAAGAGGCCTGCGACAACAACGCGGTGAATAAGCGAAGCTGGAACCGGACGATCACGTACCTTGTGCGCCTTCAACGAGGCTTCGTTGCACGCCAGCGTCACATCGACGAAGGCTTCGGTCTGCAGGAGCTGATGGAACACGGATGTCATGTTCGACTGGTAGTTGTTCCAGCGCAGGCAATAGTGTTGCCCGGCCATCCCTCCGCTGTAACAGAGCAAACGAACAAGGTTAACTCACCCTTTGGTATTCGCCGACTTTCAACGACTTTCAACGACTTTCAACCTCGGTGATCCCCTGGTTATCCCCCGCTTGTCCCCCGCTTGTCCCCCGCTTATCCCCCGCTTACCCCGCTGTTATCCCTTAGCCCGCCTCTCCGTCTTTCAGAGAGAAGACGACGAGGCTTTCCCGACCTTCTATCGCAAATATGAGAATTTTACGGATCTTCGCTTCGATCTGCGATCTTTCCCAAAATACCGATAGCCTAAAAAGTGGGGCTGGGATAGGATAGCCTAAAAGTCGGATCTCTCTCGGTGCGAAGGGTAAACGGAACGATTTTTCGATTTCCCAACCTCTTCGGCTAATGTCTTCGATTTAAGTTTTTTACGCGGACAATTTGTAACTGATACACAAAGAGCCTTTCGATGTTTGCGCTGCTGATAAACCCGGTGATCAGCGGTCGATCTAAATCAAAACTTTACGGTACTTTCCTTATTTCGTATTAATTCCTAAGAATCTGATTTTTTTCTTGCCGAATTGGGTTAACGGAATAAGGAACGAAGACGGAGACTTCGTTTTCCTTTCCCACGATTGCAACCGACAATATTTCACCAATTTCCGGTTCTACATTTATACAGGCATTTATACATTTATACATTTATACATTTATACATTTATACATTTATACATTGATCATTATACGACAACGACGCATGAAACTATGAAAACAATTATACCGGAGTCTAAACATATTAGTTAAGAACATTCGACGCGAACTTGGAAAAAGTTTTCCTACCTTTCCTACTCGCCAAAGGTAGAGATAATTTTCGCGAGACGCATTCGTTGTCTCGTGCGAAATTTTATACACTCCAAAGTTTTTTAAATCGAAAATAAATTCAAGACCGAGCTCAGCTGTAAATTGAAGTTTATATCACTCAATTTTAAATTACACTGTTGAATGCGACAAGCAATGGCTTACTCCTTTTAAAGATTGTAAATTAGCTAATCTCCTGCGCACGCGATACAAAGTGACGATGGATCTTGGTTGAAATTTCATCTCCATCGATTCGTTAGCACAACACAAACTACTTGCGTTGAACGACTCGATGTAGTCCCGCAATCGCTATCAGATGTTTCTCGTTTAGATAAGAAATGTCACTCCTTCGGTGGTATCGAATCGGTGATCCTCGTTGTTAAAATCCCGAGAAAAATTTCCACTTGCGTGGAAGAAAAACTGCCAATACTTTTCGCGTTTAGTCGAACGTTAGTCAAAAAAGATCGAGAAAGAAAAATCATCCGCGACTCGTTTAGTTAATCTCTTCCTTTGAATAAGTTGTGGACTTTATCAGTCTCTATCTATTCCGACTATTTATACGCAAGTGAGCCCATTTTTTCGCGCTATCTGTGCGTCCGTGTAGGCGCTCTTTTATCAGGTGCTTAGACGTCTCTGACGAGTGGTTCGATAACAGAAAATGTTTCTTCTTCTGTTTCGTCTTCTCAACGTTCTATCATCCCCCTCTCTTCTTTGTTTCTTGCAATTTTATTTATTGACAATTTCATACAATACTACTTTGTGGATTGCTTATATTTTCCACAAGAATCAGTTTATCTATAAATCACGCGAGAGAAAAAATTTATTTTTTCAAAAACGTAATTATAACTGTAATTTATTTAATTTATCGACTAATTATGCTAAATTTATTTAAAGCTGTTGATTCATACTTTTTATTCTCAATTAATAAATATAACGACATATTATGAAATACGCTTGATTTTTAAGTACATGAATTTCGTATCGTGAATTACGAAATTTTCGAATGTTATCATAAAATTACTTTATAAGTTTCTATTTAATTATTTTACGTATCTGCTGGTATTAAAAATATATCAAGAATATTGTACAGTAGATGTCAACGGTTAATGGATTCCATAAAAGAAATATCGTAAGAAATGGGTGGAATTTAATGTACCAGACATGATATTATTCATCGATGCGGATCCATTTTAGGTTTTCGAAGAATGGAGGTGCTTTTAAAAATGAATTTATTTTTACTTTATACGTGAATTTATTTTAATTAACCGCAAAAGAAGATAACACAGTTATTAATACATTGATTTCAAATAATATTATGATATAATATCAAATTATCTTAATATATTTACATTTAGATCAAAGATTAATGTGTCAATTACCCTTTAGTATAGATATTAAATAAAATAATTACATCAAGTTTTTATAATCATATTAAAAATATAATTGCTAACTTACAGTTATTCCATCGAATGATTTAGTTTATTCTATATATAAATTTCCTAAAGATTTTCGATTCAACATAATCTTATTATTTGACTTAGCTCGTTATGCATAAATAAATTTGTAATAAATTAACACTTGTTCTTTTATTATCTCATATATATAATGCATTTTACTTGCGGTGAGTGAAATAATTATGTTATATTTCTTGATATTTTTCTCCTTCAAAGAATTTTAAAAAAAATTATAATAAATTCGATAAGAATGAAAATTCATGATTTGCATCGATTACATAAACAATAGTTCCAATTTATAATTGATAGATTATATAATTGTTTTTTCCTGTATATATAATAATAATAATTTAAGAACATTAATTAAATAAATTTACGAGAATATCACATACTCGTAAAATTATTATTAAGGAAATAGTTTTATAGAGTTATGATTATTTTAATACGAATTATTTTTATAACTTTATATTCAATACGTATTTCATCATTTTTTTGCGGATTTAGTTATAAAGTTCGAAAAATATCACAAAAACTAATAAAAGAAAAAATTTATGAATTATAAAATATAATCGTGTTAAAAATGAAACATTATATTATACCAATTATTTGACATTAGTACTTACTAAAGAGAAATCGTTCGATACTTACGAATTTATTTGAAATCATTAAATATTAAAACATTTGATGTTATATAAAATATTAAGTTCGCGAAATTTGGTTATGGTTTATGAAACAAAGTTCGATAGTAACAATGAGTTTGTACGAATGAAGTCAAGCAGGAAAGGCATAATTTAAGTATTCAATATATATAGGAACTTATTTTTAAAAAATAAAACAATCTCGTCGTGTCAAATGCGGAAAAAACTATTTATTAATTCTATTAATTATTTCTAAATTTAGATTCTCTTCGATTTTTCGGTTGCATAGCTGATCATCGAAATCGTGTGCGTTTTCCATTAAACCTTATCTTCTAATGCATGCCGTCTTTTCGTATCAATTTTTTTTTCTTTTTCGATATGCTTTCTTATCGCTCGATTCGCGATATTGTGCGTCTCTTCTTTGCCCGCGTTTGTCTTTCGATATAATATTTTGCTTTTTTGTTGACATGCGCTTGTCTCTTTGTACGTCGTTTGGTTATTTATCGGATTTTTCTTTTTACGTGGCTTATTATCGGGTTAATTACACTTTGTTTCTTTATCGTCGAATGCCTTCATTTTCGTACAGTGTTAAATTATATTTATATAAAGCTGTTTCGCCTTGTCTCGTCGCTTATTTTCTTATTTATTTTGCTTCGAAGCATTCGATTATTACGCGTCCCTGCTTTATAACCTTTTTTATTTCTTATTCATTTACATCGAGCTCTACATTCGTTCGATCTATATTTCCATATTTATAAACGATTCGCAAACCTATTTTCATCTCATTTTTACCTACCTTTGATACTTGTCCGCTCGAATTTCTTTAATCGAAAGAATATTATTTGTTTTATGTTTATCGAACAAAATTGACGAGCTACAAGCCACACGCAGGAAATATTTAACTAAAATAATTATATCGATAAAGAAATATCAAGAAAATTTCTTTGCTTCGCCGATGGTGTCGGAACCGATGGCACTCCGTCCTTATACTTATACGTATTTACAGCGGGAACGGATTTATTTTGGACGAAGATGAACGAAGGTTGCGAACCGCTACGAAATTAAAGAGATTTTCGTTTTTCGTCCGATTACTCGTCGCCACTCGTAACTGTGGGTTTACGCGCAACGGTAAGCCGATTTATCCAATAAGATTATTCAAGCCTCTCATCTACGCTGATTTTCTCGTACACCAGGGTTTTTCAATCCAAGTCGGAATAGATCGATAAATCGCAAGATCGACTCCAAGTCTCGCGTACATCCTCAAAATGCGCCGTAGAGATTTTCTACTAGTTGGATTCGACTAGTTGGATTAATTAAACTCGGCGTTCGAAGCACGAGAGACGACATTCGACGCTCAAAACTCCAGGACCACCGGCAAAGCCAAATGACGACGCTTCGTTCCGACCGAACCCCGACAAGGGAACCGACAAGAGAACCGAAAGGTTCGCAACAGCGTGAAAAAAATTCGAGTTCATGCTCCGCTTTGGCACGACGCCTTTATCTCATCCTTTGGCAAACGTGATTCGTGACGACACCGTTCGGCCTCTCCGAGCTTTCGCACACCAACGGTCGCGAACCTTTCAAAATTTTGTCGAGGAAGTTCTTCGCGAGCTTGACTTCTGCTGCGCCTGTATCAATAGCATCTTGGCGCTTTTGGACAATGAGACCGAACAAAAGGATACCATCGCCAATTTCACCAAGTGCACACTGCTCGACGAAATTCGGGCGATCCAAGAATACGCCCGGCTAATAATAGTGGAGCAACTGCGTCGAAAAGTATAATAATTTTTTATAAAATTGTATTATAGAAACCGAAAGCAAACGATCTTCTCTTAAGGATATGCGCAGGCATGTATAAAAGGAATATTTCAGTGCCCGTTACCTGAACACCGAAAGAACGTTTGTTTCAAAAAATCTTTTTTATTTAGATTCTTCTTTTCGCTAGTTATATAAAATTCCAAGTGCACAAAACCAAATAATAATATGTTTCATACCGAATAAAAAGTTAACGCATTTAGAGTCTTACATTTAACATCTACCTCCGATAGATCGGATATAGAAATATTCGAACCGTTCCGCGAAAATGGTATTATTGGCATCCAGGAATTAATATTGGCAGAGAAATTAGAATAGGTGATCAAAGTTTTCTATGCGTAGAGGAAGAAACTCCTAAATGTAGTCGATACCGTGTGATTTTTAGAAGAAAATTTGCGCGCCTGATTAAGTTTACTTATTACACTTAAATTATTAAGCGTAAGACAGAAGAGAACTCGACGTAATCAAATATTAATACAAAAAATGGTACTAAATTGGGTCGTACGGATGCCTTTTTGAATAATGAATATTTATTTTTACCGTCAAATAATTTTCCAAAGACAAAGGTTTAACGAAGCACTTTTAAGCGTCTCGAAAACGCGATAAAAATGTAAGCTTTACATCACAAGGCATTAAAAACTAAAATGCAACTGCAAAATTATGAATTATTTCATATAGCTCCGACAAAAAAACGATCAATGCTTTACTGTAAAAGAAGAATTTTTTATTATTCTCAACAAATTTCTTATAAAAACAACATTATAATATGAAAAGATAAAAAATGTATAGTCAAGTATAAATTCGATCAAACCTCGTTGTAAGGAAAATCATTGCAACGTTTTTTTATGATTCTCGAATATCGTTCTTTCTGTACAAATCTATGAATTAAATACAGGTTCGACGCAGTTTTTTGTCAGAAGATGCCTAAAAGTATTTGGTAAAATTTATGAAGAACGATATCCTATTGTGCGTGAAGCAATGTTGTATAATTTTTGTATCGATAATTTGTTATCGTATTCCAATACGATTGAAAATGAAGTATTATTACAATATGAAATAACATAAAATCGTATTCGACTGATTTCATCTTAAGTAAACAGGTTTCAAAAGAATCGAATAGTATCAGCAAAGTCGATAAAATATCCGATATAAGCATCCAAAGGTACATGGATTATAAAAACCGGAAGCAAATATAATTATACATCGTGTTAATTTCTCCGAGACTCTCGGATTTTCCGAGTTTGCTATTATATCGTTGGTTGGGTAAATCTTCGATTCTCTTGGACCGATTGATTTTCTAAAAGCGCCAACAAAAATAATTATGCAGAAACTGTAGAGTTTAAATTTAAAACGGGAAGAATCATTATCGCAAGACTCACATTCGAAATGGAAAAGCATTAACAAAAATATCGCTCGAGTCAATAATTTAAGTTTAGACAGACGTGCAATATTATCTTAAAGTAAACCGATCAAACTTTATAAATTGTTTATTAATTTGCATCGTGTTTCTGAATCAAAATGTGGAACATGTACTTGCACGTGTTCGACAGAAACGATGATATAAGGATGTTCGAGTTATCGTGCGCTAAATCGAGTATCACCTTTAAAGACCGCATCTCTGCCAAGACCCGAACTTTTGGATGTACCGCAACTGGCGCAACTTATGCGGAAGCTTTCTATAGCATTAGGGTTACAAAAGTATCGATGTTTTTATTGAACTGAACCAATAGTACCGTTCTCGAGGATCGAGGTATCTTTGCGAACTTGGAAGATGTCGGATTGTAAATAAAACGACAGAAATCGACGAAGTCGTGTAAAATAAAGAGAAAATCCCTCGGATATTTTTTATTTTTTTTTGTCAAGGCGTTTCAAGTGCACTTGAATTATGCACCACCGAACTTCGATGGCATTGTATAACTTGACTCGAAGATGATTCGAGTACTTCCCAAACGTGTGGAATTATACAGAAAGAAGGACTTTGGAACGGAGAAGTCACGCAAAGTTTACTAATTCGAGCGATCCAAGAAGAGAATCTATCGAAAATAACATACAAAAAAGAGTACGAAAATAAATTTAATTTTTAATAATTTTTCAAGATACTCGCGAATATTTCGTTTCATAAATCATTCTACCATATCAAAGAGTCGACGACTGAACAACGTTTTCTTGAAAAAATAAAAGAGATGAAAATAAAAAAATTTGAAACAGCAACATTTTTCTCCCAAGAATCTTACGGAAGGAAATTTTTTTAACGAAGTTTTAATTTTAAATTCGAAGCGTAAACTTTTCAAGGACGTTAAATTAAATCAATTAAGATCTTTTACCGACAATCTTGCAATACCGTGAGTAAAAAGCCGGTTTCCAACGCACAGATTTCCGTCGATCGGAGATGTACGATTATATTAGCAGCAAATCGTTTTAATCGAATATGAATATAAACGATTATTGTACGAAGATTTTCTGTCCGTGTTAGCGTTATTACGTAGTCGTTTTGCCAACTAAATAAAAAAATGCTATTAAAAAGATCAACCGACGATTTATAATATCCTGGATATTATATAAATAAGGCTCGATCGATGGAAATGACAGATATAACGGGCAATTTATCTGCTGCAAGGGCAACTTCGATACGTGTATTTGATCATTGTGGAACTGATTTTTCGGGACCTTTTTTATCAAGGAAAGATCCAGAACACGCGTATCAATTAAAATGTACAACTTTATGTTCTTGTGTTTTTCGACTAAGCAGTACATTGTACTAAAGCATAGTACAATCGTACTATATCGAGCTTACGGTTGAATTTATCAACACAAAAATTTTTAACTCTTAAATTCCCCTAAAAGATTCGTCTTTCGTCGGGATGTAGTTGTACATACTCGAATAATGACGCAAACATTGTACGTACGTATAACGAATTATAGAAACTGCATACGTTTTTAAACTAATTTTAGTATCAACGAAATTATTTTTTAACGCTAAAATATATAAATCGATACTTTGTTCCACCTCGTGCGAGTAAGTGCGATAAAATAAGTAAAATTTCATTTAAAACTTATGTAAGACTTACGCGATTCACGTATGAAAATTTTTCACAACACTTTATCAAATTAAGCATAGCCAAAGTCAATAGCTACACCACTACGATGTTAACGATCCTAAACATTTTACTCTAGTACACAAGACCATTTCCTTATCCGTGACTCATTAAATATATTCCCTGAGGCTGATTTACGTAATTGAAATACACGGATCAAATAAATTTCAGTCTCTTCAACGGTAGCTGGTATTTTTCGAAACAGTGGAGATTAATTTTTTGTGGTAAAAAAAGCCAGTAATTTTTTATAAAAATGTTCTTAGAATAAAAATAATTTTAAGATTGTATTCGATGTGAATTTAATTCAAATTTATGCTTTTGACCAAACGATCGTAATTATTTTTATTTTATTTAGGTAACCGTAATAATTAACGATTATTAATATTTGGTCCGTTTATTATCGTTTTTCCGACTAAGAGGTACCGTAGAAAATCTATCGGTTATGCAACGATTACTATTTTTTGTGTCTACTTTCCTTCATGTTTTCGCTTCATTATTCTCAGTTTTTCTCGATCTAATCTTCGTAGACTTAGACACGGTAAATTACTTAAATCTATACGAGACGACACAGATAATTACTTTGGATTAAAAAATATATTTTCTATCTAAATTAAAACTCAGGAGAAACATTTACGTTTAAACTTAATCTTAGGTTTGAAAAGGCCATGAATCAGTGAATTTCGCTAGGTGAATGTACTTTTCGAGCAAAAAGGAAGATTCTTCGATAGGTATTTTATGGTTAAAGAATTCAAAAGTACGAGATTTTCCTATTACCTCGTACTTCCTATCCCTACATCGATGATGACTTTTACTTTTGTATTCCGAATTTTTTATTAAAGCGTCATCGATCAGAGTAAACGTAATGTATTCCACAGATTTGCCGAAGCCTTTCCAACAGGACCGCGTGACCAAGGACTCGTTTACGATAGCGTCGATGAATCCAGAATCGATGGAAGCTTCTACGTTTCATCCACCATTGATAAACGGATAGGTAGCTGCGATTGTCCTTGGGGATGTGCATCGATTGTTACGGATGCGCGAATTCATGCTTGTTCGATTTCTCGGAGCGATCGCGTAGCATTATTCACCGATAGTTGTATTTTGCGAGTAAATCGAACATGATTTTAAGATGGCTTTCGTTAAAAAACGTATCGGTAACATAACCGTTTGCCCTGCCGTATCGTATCGCTCATTTTTTTCTTAACCTTTTATGGTATGTCTCTGACGTATTCCAGAGGCTCGTTCATCTTTAGAACGAACGAGCTAAGCATTTGGCTAAAAGCCTTCTCTCTCTCTCTCTCTCTCTCTCTCTCTCTCTGGTGCTTTTTATCATTTACCGCTGGTCTTGAAAGTTTTCGGATACATCAGCCTTGCTCGATTCGCGAATCTAAAAAGTGCTATATATTTATGCTCCGTGAGAGTAAAACTTTTTTATCGAATCATTACACTTCACTGGTCAGGCGGTATTCAATATTCACGAAACTAAATAAATTAACGGATGGTCCCCGATTAGGCCGAAAGTGCGCTCGACAGCGGTTCGGATGCAGAAAGGTTCGATCAACGGTGGAATATGAATATCGGATTCTCGGATTCTCGTTTACTCGTTCGTACGCTTTCTCGATGAGAGCACATATATTATTTTACAAATATAAGCGGAGAACTCGGCTTTGCTCACCGCGAGTTGGAATAGCGGATTTAAATCTCGCGCATACTTGTGTTTTTTTTTTAATTTAAGCTGTTGAACTCCCGCGTACTCGATAATAAGACTGGAAGTGGGGCGAACTCGACTCCACTTCGAATGTGCTTACCGCCAGAGCCAAACGTACTCGCGCACTTTCGTACCAAAGTTGTACGTGATTCGCTATTTATATACTCGAATTTAAAATTTTTTATCCGTTTTTGCTTCTCATCGTAAAATGTTACTCCTATATTATCCATTCATCTCCTATACGATAAAATAAAAATGATTTCAAGTACATTTTTAATCCTTTACACTCGGTTTTGATAAATATTAATACTTGTTTCATCGATATATTGGAATATCTATCGATCGCTTATCGGGATAACTTTGGATTATTCTAAGCCTGATAAAATGATTCTAGAATTTCATTCTTAAATAAACAAATCTTGTATTTATATTATTTTAAACTGCATAAATTATAACTGATACGGTTAAGCGCTAAGTTCGTTCCAATCGATATTTATAATGGATATAACAAAATATTATTCATTTGTAAATATAAATTATTTGACGTAACGCATTATGTTAAAAAATAGAAACTGTTCGCGTATTCATCCGTAATCTTTTAGTTTCATTATTGTTCGCTTAGCTAAAATTGAAAAAAGTTATATGTTATATTTTTATTATTTTTATCAACTTGTTGAAAATAAAAGTTGATTTGAATTTATTTAAAATTTTTTTATATTATATAATTAAAAATAAATATTCTACGTATGTATACGTATAATAAAAATATTTCATTTTCCTAATTCGCTTGAGCGCAGCTCGGTATTATTTTTAACGACGTGTTCAGTTTTGCAACAAATATTATAAATTTAGATTCACGTTTATTTGTATTTTCGAATTTTTAGGTATCGCGCAATGATTTTTGTATAATTTCTACGATAGAAAATAGGATTATATCTTCGAGATGTTTTGTTTCTGTTGTGATTTGACTATTACAGGCATATGTCAAATCACAACAGAAACAAAACATCTCGAAGATATACTTTAAAATTTTTTAAAATTAAATTATAAATAAATTTAAAACACGATTTATAATAATTTTATACAAGAGAGTTCGTTTGAAAATATTACTTTACATGTTTCATACTGATTTTATTAAATAACTTTCAGTTTTTCGTAAACATTAAATTATTGTTTCTCTCAGAAACGTTACAAGTTTCTATTGTCTTCGTTAACGCTCGACTTTATAAATGGTATTTAAATAATTTTTAAGACAATTACAGTTAAACCGAACAATATCAGTTCGAATTTTATTTATTTTCTAGTCGATAAAGATTCGAGGAAGACATTTGAACACGAGACAAAAAGACTTTTCCATGTTAGCGGAAAAGCGTCGGAAATGCCAAGCGGAAAGTGTATCGCCGTACTCTGACTACACTCGACACATTTTCAAATAAAGAAATATTCACGAGCATCACTGTTTTAGATATTTTCTCGATATTTCATTATTTTAGATTTGTCGTAAAAGTAGTCGCTAATATCTATTCGCGAAAAATTGAAAGCTATTTTAACTAAATTAAGAAGCAGTCTTGGATAATAATTATTGTAATTTAGACAAATCCGATTCACGATGTTATTAAAAATCAAATTTTTAATTTAGTTATTGTCGGATTGAAAAATATATCGATGTATTATCAAAATTCGGTAACTGGAAGAACTCGATGACGCGACTCAGTTTTGTAATAAAGAAATATTGATATTAGCAAAAACTCTTCTATTTGCTAAATTTATTACGAGATTGCTAGCGTATGCATCGAGGGCCGGTGTAAGAACGAGAGAGAGAGAGAGAGAGAGAGAGAGAGAGAGAGAGAGAGAGAGATACCATAGACAAATGGAGAATCGGACGAACGATTCCAGAGAGGATCCATGTCACATTTGTCAAACGAGCGAACGAGTGTTTTTCTCCTGTGCTGGAGAAGCGCAGTTACGTGTACGTCAGTTTGATCGACAAGTGTAAAAGTGCGTGAAAACACTAGAGATTCGATCTTTTTTATTCCCTCTGAAACTTATTTTTCACGCTGTATAAACTTAATTTCAATTATATACGACACAGGAGATATAAAAGATCTAATTTTGAATTGTACGTAGTTTAGGTAATGTCGAATATAAATAAGCGAAACATAAATTAATATTTTCGAATCGTAATCAGTCGGTGTACGAATTATCGATATATGAATTATCTCATTGAATTAATCGAGTAACTTGGAATTACCTTGTCTCGGGATTACATAAATCCTCAGCGTTGTTCCTTTATTTATTATTTACACTAGAATTGAATGGTCCAAAAAATAAGGATAATAGAATCAATCTCTTTTATCTTTTTATCTACGTTACGGAAATTGTTGAAAGGATGTGAATCCGGAGTTTATTAAGAATATCCTTTGCGAGAAAAATCCTTCGTTAACGCTCGTTCGTTTATAGATGGGGTTGATATATTTCGATAGGTAGAATAAAAAAAATCGATTCGAGAGAGAAAAAAGCCCAAAGCCCAAGCGCAGTGGACGGAAGAGATACGTACGTAGATTTTTTACATATGAAGGTATACGTATGTAGACTTAGGAGAACTCCCCCGAAAGGTTTCTTATTTTTCTTAGCAGTGCGTGGCTCCTTCTTTTTCCTACACAACATCACGCGAGGTATCTTTTTGTTCATTTCTCAAGCTTCGACCCCGAATAGTTGGCTCTCCTTTTATCTCGTTCGCTCTTTCGCTCTTTCGCTCGTTCGCTCTTTCATTTTTTCTTTCTTCTCTCTTCAAACAATATTCAACATATAAACACACGCCATGGAAAAAGTTTACGTTCTTCGCTAATCTTTTTTCTTTTTAAAAAAGACAGGATAAGAGATAAAAGAAGCGGTACAGTGTTCTTTTATTTTCCTTCCACGCGATTCATCTCAATTTTTCTTTAAATTTTTTCAATTCGTTCATCTCGCTTCATCCCACCCTCGCTCGTTTTCAACTATATCGTATAAAATGCTTTCTTTCTAGTTCCCTCAGCGTTTCTTCGTTTCCTATTTTTCTTACCCAAGACCCATTTCCCCTCCTTCCGTGTCCCTTCCTACTCGTTTCTTTCTTTATCTACTCATTCTTCTATGTACGTTTCATTTCTCCCACATAGGAAACTGGTAATAGTAGAAATGTGCTCGTACCAGTTATAGATAGGGCGTGCAAAGATACTATTTTCTTCCATAGAGAAAAGAAGAGGGAGCAACTTCTTTGTCCTTTTCTGATATATAGTCGGCATGTTTGCGTGTGTGCGGGCGCGCGTGTGTGTACTTATATACACTATTTCACCTTTTCCTTCTCGAGGTCTCACTCTTTCTCTTTTCCCCTCTCGTAACCTTCTTATCTCATCCTTATTTCTTTCTTGATGTTTCGTATTTTATTTTTCTTTCGGTCCCTCCCCCTCTCCATCGCGCTATTCTTTTTCTCCATTTCTATCTTTTTCACTTTTCTCCGTTTCTTCTCGACTGGATATCCTTAGCAAACACACGCAGAAACACATACAAACGGAGGCTTTTACGTTTTTCCCCAGCATTATCGACGTTCCTCGCACCAACTTTGCTTCTCTTGGATATTTCTTTTCAAAGCTCGTCCTTCAGCGAACCCCCGGGCTTTTCTGTCTTTCTCCCTCTCTTATTCTCTCTCCCTCTCACTCTCGCACTAATACTTTTTACTCTTTATATATCTTTGACTTTTTATTTCGCGCTGTCTCGGTACTTTTTTCCCTGGTTCTTTCTCGCGTAGTCGAGAGTCGCTATGAAAATTGCAACTTCCACTATTTTTTCTCGCGCGAGGAAAAACGAGAAAAAGTGAGAAAAAGCGAGAAAAAGCGAGAAAAAGCGAGAAAAAGCGAGAAAAAGCGAGAAAAAGCAAAAGGTGGAGAACTGAAAAGAGATGAATGCATGCACGTACCCATTCCATACGTATCTATGTGTAACTAAAAAAAGGTTGTATTAGTGCAAGGATATAAAACAGAAAAGTATACATTTCGTGAACTTTCTTCTATCAATGTCGAATATTTTTCTTATGTTTTCTCTTTATCTCTGTTTATGTCGTGTAGTTATTAGAAGTTTTACGGTAGAAATTTTATTTAAAATTTTAAAACAAATATTCGCATAATCGACGTTTAAACTGCTGATGAACGATGTAAAATATTACTTTTAGAATAAACGAATGTAATCGTATCCCTTATGGTTTTACGTTAAAGCAATTATTGTCTTTCGTTATCGAGTCAGCGGTATCAAAACCGATGATTATACTTAAAACTCTAAGAACATTTTTTTCTTTTATGAATTATTATATTCCTAATCGATGTACGTCGATTTTGTTCTTATGAACCCGTTCAAATTACGATATTATTAAATATTTAAGATATAATTTTTTCCCTAGAATTCATATTTCTGCAAACTATTTATATCATTTCCTTTAAAAAAGAATATTTAAAAACACTTGGTCGGTACTGGAAATCGATACAAAATCGATACTTAAATACGGTATTACATTCTCTAAGCCAACTTTAGAAAAGTACGGTATTCATACATCTTATTTAGCTCTTAATTTCCATTTCATCTTTGTTGGAAGCGTTTAACGCGGCTGTTGTATAAGTATTACAACAAGTTTAAAAAAACATTGACATAACGGAACTTCATTGAATAAATTCGTGTCCAAGATTTAGCTGAAAATCGAGGACCTTTTACCCTGTAACCGATCTACGTCTCGTACTTAACCCGGTACCGATTACAAGAATGAAGTAACGGTAAAAGAACGAACAAAACGAAAGATACAAAGCGATACTGATATCTGGAGGTAACTACACTCGAACTCAACAGCTGAAACGGTGGAAACTACGAGGAAGACCGAGTCGTTAAACGGTAAGCATCGAGGATCCGTTTACCCATACTTTGTTCGTT
The DNA here is from genome assembly GCA_018907195.1 of Dolichoris vasculosae. Lineage (NCBI taxonomy): Eukaryota > Metazoa > Arthropoda > Insecta > Hymenoptera > Agaonidae > Dolichoris > Dolichoris vasculosae. The sequence continues at coordinate 7,497,206 of JACCHY010000003.1, forward strand.
GCAATTTAACTAAGAAATAAGATATATTACGCGATTAAGAGACAAGCAAGATTCAAGAAACGACGACGGACTACGACCAAGAAATCGTTTCAAGTTCAAAGACTTTCAAATTTTAATTTCTTTTTGTAATCTTAATTATTATTATTATGTTATTACTCGAGAACGAATATAAAATATAAACAAAATTTAGGAAGTATTTGCAGTCCGTTTAAGCTCGCGGAGAGTCGTAAAATGTTCGTAAAATATTCCTAAAATGTTCGTAAAATGTTCGTAAAATGTAAATAAAATTTTTTAATAATTTTAAAAATATTTCCGATGATAAATAAAATTACTACATCGAATTTGGTGCAAAAAAAATTGAAAGCAGTTTCGTATATACTCTTATTTTCGTGCAGCGAAGCAAGAAACAAAAGCAGCGAGTGATCACTCGGAGTGAGGAGTAAGAGTCATGAACCGAGCTCGCAAATAGATAAAAAGGAAAATTGAGTTAGACGGATAGTAAGTTTGACGCGTTAAGAACGACGTAAAGTAGTGAAAACGACCGAAAAAAAAGACCGAAAAAAAGACCGAAAAAAAGACCGAAAAAAACTCGATGATGAATGGAGAAATGCGGAAGGGCAGGAAATAGTCCGCTGAGTAGACGTAACGATATGTACTTTCTGGATTTTAGCGAATCGGTGATTCATCGTATCGACGATATTTGACGTGTAGTTTTAGATTGATAAGAATTCTTGGACGTGTTTCGCGTATACATTGTAGGATTTTATTTAGTACCGTTTCTTTTTTGGACTCGAATTATTAAAGACTACGCAAAATTAATTTTCATCATTTTCACGCGACGGATGAAATAAAACAACATTTTAATTTATAAAACTTTTGGTCGAATATCATAACGTAGATTTCTCCAAATCCTTTTATGGCATTATAATAAGTGGCGATGTCATGATTGACCACTCGACCGAACCGCAAGAAACGTATAAGAAATGATTGTATCAACTACATTAAACATCACTGATTTCAACATTGAATATTAACCTTTCTATTCCGATTTCATTGTGTGTTCCCTTACTATGTATTGAATTTGGAATTTATAAATTTAAACAAAGGCATAAAATACAAAGCAACATGCATACAACGATAAATAATCCTATTTAATAATTATTTTGTCAACATACGTTTCGCGCGAGCTATCGAAAAATATAAAGTATATTATATTTGGTAAGTTTTTTCGAATCTTCTCTTTTAAATATTTCACTTGAATGCGCGACGACTTAAAATTGAATTACCAAGAAAAAGTAAGTTTCCGACCAAAGATCGGAAAATTCTGTAAATCGATGCACTATTAATTTTGATACGAATGTCGATGAAGGAGGAACATTTATCGATATATCTCACGGTAGCTATAAATGTATTTTCAGCATTATATAAAAGATTCTGGCAAACGCAAACGAAGCGAAAGAAGAAGAGAACGAGAGAGCGAGAGAGCGAGAGAGGTTTACGAGGGGAGAGAGAAGCTCTTCCGAACTCGATTTTCCGATCGCGATTGCTACTCCAATGAACTGGTGGGGTCCAGAGCGAGGGAAGAAGGGAAGAAAGAAAGCAAGAAAAAGAGAAAAAAGACACGTTAGATCGATATCGACACAAAGAAACTCGCAGGTCTTGCTCTTCGGTCGAGCCTTTGGGGATGTTTTTTCGAGGCGCAGTTACATTAAATAAAATGTAGCGCGAGCGTCGCCGTCGGGATGAAAGTGAGAACGGGGGATAGAATGAGCGCAATTCGGAAGGGTTCCATAAGCTTTTATCTCCGTGTCTCTTTATTCTTGGACTATCCTGTCTCTCCCTTGATATTTTCATTCACGTTGAAAGCCATCGGTTCTTCTCGCTCTGCTTTTTTCATTTGCGCTAAAGAAGAAAATGACGGATATCGTTGTTTTTTTACAGTGAAAATAGTTATGCGATACAATTGTAATATACTAGCTTTAGTTTAATTTGTTGGTTGCTCGCAACGATTTTGTTTAGCTTAGCTAACAACAGCTTTGTCTTTTAGTTTAGCTCACCAGTGACATAAATTAATAACGTAGACAATAATGTTTACTATTTGGTTGCGAACTATCTATACTCGGAAAATACACGACACGTAATTTTAGAAACTTTTTGATACCGGAAATAACAACCAAGTTGTATAATGACGTAGAATCAAAGAGACTCGTTGAATTTTCGTAAGAATAAAAAGCGATGGTGACTCTTGAATATATTTGTAAATAATAGTAATACTTTTCGAATGTAATCTATCAAATGGCTTTCGCTATTTTTCAAGATTAACCGATTTTTTAATTTCATGTTTATACTTAACGAATTTTACGGATATTTTAAAGAAAAATTTAAGAATGCGACAAAAATATGATTTAAAAAAATTCAAAAATAATTGTATTTTTAAAAGATGTACAACGATAATAATTAAACAAATTTAATTACATTGTTTTAGGTTTACGAGCGAATGGTCCGTAAATTTTGTTTATATCGCGCAATTTATGCACGGTTACGAAGTAAGATTCGCAAAGAATTAAATTTGTTTTTTTGTGACGTAAATAATTTTAAGGAAAAGAATTTTTTAGAATTTTTTAACTTGCATTGTCAAAAGGCTTCGATTTAAGGATGGTAAAAAAAATAAAATATACCACCGGATATTAACTATCGTTACAATCGATCTAGTTATTAAAGCTCATAAAAAGAATAAAGAAGTATAATTTAAAAAAAAAATCGCCTTTTCGTCATCTACATAAATTTAATAAGCAATAGGAATTTCGCGAATCCCATAAATTCAACACTATCGCAAATTGTAAGCGAAGCAACTCGAGAAAATTCACGACAACGACCGATTTCCGTCCGATATCGTTTACGCTGTAATTTGTAATATGGAACGATTGAGAAAGGAGATAAAAAAACATAGCTTTTCATCCGAAATCAATTTATTTTCTCCGATCGAGCAAAGTTTCGTTGCTACGAACTTCTCGTTCGGAAAACAAAAGACGTTGCCGATGAGTGCGTAAAAAAAAGGAAAAAAGGAAAAAATGAAAAAACAAGAGTCGCGTCTAAAAACCGTGCCTTTTAAATAAACAGAGTCGACGGAAAGTCGTTGGGATTCCGGGCGTGTCGTTACCACCTGCAAAATTCAAAAGAGAAAGTACAAGTTCGGCGGTACGGGCGTAGCGTCGGCAAGGCAGGGATCGTCCTCCCGGCGAGGCAACTGACCCAAAGAACTCCGAAGACCGAAGACCGAAGACCGAAGACGGGTCGATCAGCCGATACACGTAATAACGGTACCCAGAGACAGTCCCGTGCCAGGGATTTATCGCGGAGGCCGCGAGCGCAAGGTCGAAGGGACGAGTGAGTCCGTACATCGGGCACACGCACCGGGGAAAGGGGAACACTAGGGGAACATGGGAGGAGGGAACATGTGTTGCGTGCGCGCACTTGGACGTCGGCTTGATACGGTGCCAGCGAGCTTTCGAACGAGTCGGGACCCCGACGCGGCGCCCATCGACGAAAATGTGCAATCTGTTGCTCCCGGTCGGTCCTTCCTTAATTGCCCGGCTTGCGTTTCAAACCCGAACCGTACGGGAATCGAGCGCACGGATTTTCCTTCGTCCCCCCCCCTCCCACAATCACCCGCCAACGCTTTTATTCCCGTTCCTTCCGCTTCTTCGTCTTTTTTTCTTTCTCCTTCGATATTTATACGGACGCAGTTCGCTCCGACTCCCTCGGAAACACATTTTTCGGGACGTATGAATAACGATTGCGTCGGGAGGCCGTTTCAACGATTTATTTCTTCCATGGATTTTAAGCGTTTTCACCGATTTTAACCGAGCTAATTTCACGAGAAATTGGTTAAGTATACGATATAACTTATTAACGTCCTTTTAATGGAAACCCAAGTTAATCTTATGTTCTCTTAGGTGCTTTTTACGTACAGCTTCAAAATTTAAATAATCGAAACGAATGCTTACGTCCGATATGCGACTATCGTAAAACTATTATATACTATTACATTTTATTATATTTTATATACGATACACTTTCTTCGAACTACGTAGATATCGTCCTACATATGATAAAAAGTGTGACGAAGATCGCACACAATTAAATTATAGCGTTATAAATATTATCCATAGAACGTTAAATTGTATTTCATTCGCTTGTATTTAAGTTGAAATTCAGTTTTATCGTGTTTTAAACTCGAGGAACGAAATTTTCAACGTATCGAGGAAAATGTTGTATACCAATTAATCCAAACAAAAATTTAATAAAAATGTTTTATTCAATTTTCTAAACTCGAGCTTTGGTAAAATTATTTTTGCCATCTTTATGTAAATCGATATATTTTTTGTAGAATTTAACAAACATTTTACCTTACACGCGTTTTAAAAGCAGTTACTTTTCGTTATATATACATAAGCGTAAATTCCTTCGAAACTTATACAAAATTCTTATTAAGATCTTTAGTTGGGTTTTATAATGCAAACCGAAATAACGAAAACCATTGATATTTGTTTAAGATTATAAAATAAGCTTATGTTTATGAAATAATTTTTCGCTTACAATTTTTAATGTTCCGATTATTGTTTTTCCAGTGTATTAAACGTGATTTTCGTTTAAAATGTATAGTTATATAGGTGAAGCAGACGAAATGGAAAATGCAGTATAAAAGTGTACGAAAGTTATTTCGAAAAAGTAGAACTCGCTAATTTAACGTTCACGATTTTTCGATGATCGCTGATGCTTAGCTACAAAAATCACAAGAAGGCAAAGGTAAAGTATCTACTTGTCACGGTGCAAGAATAAAATTCGAACAAAAACGGTCCTTTTTCTTTTTTAATGAATGGAACGCTCCTTTTCCTCGCCTATTTCTCAAGCGAAACGGGGACAGCTAGCGCGACACGGAGAAGGGTAAAAGAAAGAAGATTGGAAAAAGTGGGGAAAAGAGACGTAAACATTAGACGGTGACGGGGAGAGCAAAGAACAAAAACCGACTAAACCGAGTATTTATTTAATAATTTAATGTAGATTTCGAGAGGTGCGTTTTTTACCTGCTAATTATTTATCAGATTTTTCGACATTTATTTTAAGGATCGCGGGTAACGTAAAATTGTATTTGTTCGAAAATTTTATTTGTTATAAAAATTCGACAACTTAAAACGAGTACTACCGGCGAAGGCACTTAGGTATGTAAATAGGTGCGAAAGCGCGTACGTATGTGGGTTTCCGATCGCTGAATTACATTTCACTTTTACTGTCAAAAAGTCGCGTTATATCTTTTGGAATTTTGCGATTCGTTTAATCTAGGTCTGCGATTTTTATTCGAATAGCACGATTCCATTTTTTTTCCTGTAATTCTTTGCTTCGACAATTTAATTTAATTTAATTTTGATAATTTAACACTTTGTAGGATAAAATAGTCGACTGATATTCCAAATTTTTACATTATATTGAAATGCATCTATATTTAATTACGAGTCAACCGGATAAGCTAGAATTCGTTGTAACAAGATTTAAAAATATTTACATTGTAGTATTCTACGAACTAGAAATCTTAGAATTAAATTACGTAAAACTTTTGAATAAGTAATTACATCATTCGAATATGAAAATAAAATATTAGCGTTAGTTAGATTCTGAATTATTTTACATAAATACGAGATTTTTCGCGAAAGAAACTTATATTTTGATACGATACTGTCAAAGAATTATCATCCTTTTGAATATTTTTATTTTCGCAATAAAATTGTCGGTAGGTCGATATCGGAGACAAAAATTTTATTTGCATTATCGATAATCTACAATAGTATATTTCGCATTCGTAAAAATCTTTTACACAAATTTCAAGTATTATTTATAGCCTGAAAAATAATTTTTTTTTCGATAGAATAAAATAAATTGTAAGTTTAACGAAATAATATAACGTATTTTATAAATTGTGCGAGGCATACGAATACCATTCGAGAATTTGCAAATATTCGGTAAATAAATCACTTTGATGCGATAATCATTCATTTGCAAACGTTATCTAAAGTTGTATAACGAGTGAATTATTAATTTTTTAATTTAAAGATATAAAATACCGTTATCGATTATTTTATAAAATTGTAACTCCTAATGACCGAGAAAAAATAATCTTCGCTGCAAACGGTATATTAATATACATCTACGATTTAAAGAACTAGTAATTAACAACGCTTGGAAAATCTTGCTTTACTTATACAGCTGCAACATAAAAGGAAAGTATTTTCATTAAGGTGAAAAGCATTTACATGGATTGAACGTATATACTTTTTACTTTGCGAACGTTCCTATCGAAAGAAATGAAGAAAGGAGGACGAGAAAGAAAGCGACTTGGACTCTGCTCTCGTTGATGGAGGAGGGGAAAAGAGAGAGGAAAAAAAGATCCAGAAATAAAAGAGGTGGGGGACAAAGGAAGAGAAAGACAAATAAATAATCAGCACAATAAAGTGAAATAGAGTGAGAGAGACTGGGGCGGGTGGTAGAGGGGGGGGAGAGAACGATACGAGCAGAAACGCATTAATTTACTCTGAAGAAGGAGAAAAAGAAGAAGCAGGGATAGACGGAAAGAAAGAACAAGAGAAGGAAATAAAAAAAGGAGATAAAAGATGTAAGAGAGGAAGGCGAACAAAAAGAACGAGTAACTTCTTTCAATTAAAAGATAGAAAGACGACGGAGACGACGTAGACGACGGGTTGAAAAGAGAAGGGAGAGAATGACAGAGCGAGAGATGATTTTAGTCGGGACATTATTAATTGGATCATTTTTATCCCCCTAAAAAGACTCCTATAACCCAACTATCTTACGGAGAGGAACAACTACGTCCTACTTTGGCGGAAAATTATTTATAAGATGCAAAGTGCTCGATAGTACGGTCATTTTTAAACAAAGTCCAGCTATTTTGAGAAAACAGCATTGAAACAGGCAAAAAAATCGAAGAGAGTAAAGTCGAGGGATGAAAATGCCGATGTTTTTTACTTACTCCAAATTCAATCATCGCAAACTTTTGCAAGATGTATGGAAATATCTATACTTTCCTCTTGTTCTATTTTCCGACTAGTCAACCGATCTCAAAAAGTAGGAGCGAGAGAATTGAAACGCATGATGCATCGTTCTTTGTTCGTTTATAATAATAGTAATGACCTAAGATTTAATTGAAGCTGATTATACAAAAACTTTTTGAAACGATAGAAAACTTTTATGACTGGAAAATTATATGTCTAAATACGAATGATCATAGTTTGAAATAATATGTGTATTCGTGATTTTAACCAATAATTTAACTAATGAAAAATTATAACATTCGTTATCAAAATATATAATTAAAAATTATAATTAATTTAACCGATAAGAGAAAATTTTACGTCCTATTTTAAATGTAGTGCATCAAAACAACAATCTCATAATTGAAATTATTTTTGTTTCAATTTAACTATTTTAGTTATTTTTAACCGTTGATTATTAGAAAAAAAAATATCAACAGTTACAATTCACGAGTCAAAATACAAAATTATTATAAATATTAACGCAGTTTTAAAAGCCTCAATACTTAACATTTTTATTATTGATTTCGAGAAAAAATGTTAAATGGAATGAAAATACAAATAAGCATTATAAACTAAATTTTAAGGTTGAGCAAATAATAAAAATGATAATAATGATAATAATGACAACAACAACAACAACAACAACAACAACAATAATCATAATAGTAACAAACGGTTACCGGTATATATATTATACATTAAAATTTCAAATATTATTATTTTTATATTTACGCTATATAATTCAAGATTTTTTTAAATATGCTTATTCACGTAAAGAATGTAAAAAATTTATTATTCGCTATAAATTTTTTGATTCGGTGTATCGATAATTTTATACGCATATTTAGATCAACATAATATAGGAATAACGGACAGTAGGGTCACGATTTTTTTTTGAGAACAACAAATATAATAGATAGATAAAGTTGTCAGAAGCAAATATGAAGAAAAAATTCAGGAAATAGCATAAAGATGATCGAGTGAGAAAGAAAGAACAAGATAGAGAGAGAAGTGAGAGGAAGAAAGATAATTATACGCGGTACAAAGCCAGAGAAAAAAATGAATGGAGAGAAAGTCAGCGTCGGAAATAAATAAAGAATAAAGAACAGAAAGAGAGGAGTATAAAAACAAGGAAACGACGATAGGTGGAATATTCGATGGAGAGAGAAAAAGGAACGGAGAGATAAATCGTGGTAAAGTAGTCCTAATTTCTGTCGCGTTTGTACCGTAAGGTATAACAGTACACCGCATTCCGAATGCCCTTCGTTTTCCTCTCGCGTTCCTATCCCTCGTCATTCTTTTACCTTCTTTTAAGGTTTCCCTCTTCTCTCTCTCTCTCTCTCTCTCTCTCTCTCTCTCTCTCTCGATGTACACGTTTCTGCGCTATGTGTCGATCTTTCCGACCGTTCTCCTTTGCCCTACTACACACAATTATCGTAATACGCGCTCGGCTCTCTCTTACTCGGCTCCTCCTTCCTTTCTTTTCTTTCATAAAATCCACAAATGCTAAACGCTCGTCTTGCTCCCGATTCTGGAATCACGGTATTTTTAACTACTCGCGAATTTTTTCACACTTTCGACTTATACGCCGAGGCAAATTGGATAATCCATCTAAACTTTTTTCCTTTTTTCGATCGAACGTCGTTGATTCTTTTGTTGAACGATGATTAGCCTGTAACTGGATCAATCCGCTAATTAAGGGCTATGCAACTCGACTAATCTCGATACAGTATAGAATTTAGTTACTCCAAAAGGATAGATTCTAACGGTAACGTGATTTATCTCGAGCGGAAACGAGTAGTCAACTTTTGTCGAAACAAAAAAAAACTTGGTTTTAAAAAATACTTATCGAATTCAGTATCGAAGTGTGGATCTAATTGCGTTTGCGAACTTCGAGACCTGCCACCTTATTAAGCCTTTGTTTTAAATATTTCACTCACGTGATCGCATAGACTCGGGAGACGATAATTTGCAGCAGTGAAACTCACCTGTAAAACAAGGAAATGTCGAAATTAGTCAAATGCAAATAGAAAAATGAAAAAAAATTTTTACGTTATTTATTGCGAAGCTATGTAGTCTTACATTTCATAAAGTATTATAATTTAACGTTTTTTTACGTTAAGACTAGATTAAAAGAAAAACAAATTATCTAAAAAAAAAAAATAATACATTTAAATCGAGACGAAAGGTTTGATAAAAAACGAAAGACAAATTCAAGGGAGATAAACGGGAAAATGGTAAATTGCCATCAGTTCGGATATTGAGATTTGTAAGTCGGAGACGGGAAATACGGAAAATAGCAACCGGTCCTAACGCAATTCTATCGGTCCCTTTATAAATAAATGCAAAACAGACGATTCTCTTCCAGCATGGAAATGACCGAAGCGTGCATTCGACTCGGTCAGGACGATCGGTGAAAGATTTTCAGGAGTCACGAACACCGAGGAAATCCGTCTCCGTTGATCGGATGACCCACCTCCTCGATAGATAGGGATAAAAAGGACGACGACGTCGCGAGCAGAATTGTCCGACCTCCGGGAGGTGGTCGCTTCCCGTGGCGGGAATAACGAAATCAGACTAATTTTCATTTCTCGCGGCCGACGAACATAGACGAGATGCAGTCGAGCGCGAAATCAACGTAAAATGTACGCGAGAGAGTTCTTTAGGAAAGAAAGAGGGAAGCGCCTCGTTCCCTCGCTTTCTTTTCGCTCCTCTCTGTCGACGAGCGCTAGTTTCGTCCGTCTCTCGTCTCCGTCTCACGTCTCCGTCTCACGTCTCCGTCTCTCGTCTCCGTCTCTCGTCTCCGTCTCTCGTTCCAAGTGTCGGGAGAAAGGAATACGCGCGCTCGCGCGGGAGGACGAGAGAGCATAACGGTAGGAAAGAGAGAGAGAGAGAGACGCGATATCAATTTCTCTCGCCCTACATTCGAAAGAAGAGAGACATTTTTCCATTTTCACGCGAGCGAGCGCCGACGGTTCGCCCTTTCGCTACGGTTATGGAACCCAAGTCAGAACACCGCCCATTAGTGCGTCACCGGTAGAGAATCAAAAAGCACCCTCGGTATTTCCTCCCGGTTCTCTGGTTCCGGTACTCTCTCTTTTCCCTTTTTACTCTCTTATTTTGACCTGAGCTCGATTTTTAGGGAGCGTTGATCGACCGTTTGAGGGTCGAGTGTCGCCCAGCCTTTGTTTTTTATTTATCTTCGTTCGATTCGATTCCACTTTTAATATACTTCCGGACTTTTTCATAATTTTTTTAAAGTAACATTGCGCACGCGGGAAATATTTACTCTCGTTTTCGGTGCACGCAACGACCGTCGAACCTCGAATCAAAGGTGTTTGTTTTCATACGTTTGAAAGATGTTGCACCAATATCTCGTAAATAATACTTTCAAAATAAATAAAATCAAACGATTACGTTAAGTTTACGTACAACCGAAATGGTTTTCGGAACTTATCCGGTACGACTTTGGATATTTTACGCTGTTGGAACGAGGTTACGTTGATGCGTTTGAAATTCTCTATAAAGCTGGAATAAACGTATTTTTTTTAACGAATACGGAAAAATTTAGGTTGAGGAAAAAAGTTTCATAGATTGTAAATGGGCTGAAAGAACGATTAAAATTGCTCTTAAAATTACTCTTAAAATTAGTATTAAAAGGTACACTCGGAGCGTTAATTATGTATCGAAAGTAAGCTTCGATTCAAAAATTTTATCGATCGTTACCGCGATCCTCCGCATACATCCATTTACGCGTAAATTTGAAAGTTCGGGGAGAGAGTTTTTCTTTAAAATTCAGCTTAGATCGTGGAATATCTAAGACGTCTAACTGTACCTCAGTTTCCTCTGAAATATAAATATTGTACATTTTTCGCTCTTTTTATCCGTGCATCGAAATGATGTACCCGAGTAACGTAAATACGTTAAATTTAATGTATACGGTAATATTTCTCATAAACTAATAAATGCAACGTGCAACTATGTAAAAGTAGCGTCTTATAAATGATTTATAAACTCTTATTTTTCTCTGTTTATCTCGCAATGAAAGTTAATGGAAATAAGGTGGATTTCACTTATAAATCCTCAGAAAAATATATCGCGTACCGTAAAACTTAATACACAGCGATAAAACTTTTAATTACAGAAATATTGATTTTCGATTTCGCGCGTGTCTTTTGGGTTAAACTGAATATACGCGGATGATAAGCGAAGGGGAGAAACGGAACCTAATCGACTGGCCGATGTCGTGGTTGATTCGGGAAAGCATTTTATACGTTGGCACCACGAATCGAAGCCGCGTACGACGACTCGATACATTCGAAAGCTAAAAGTTTGTCGCACACTTCGTATCTGGTTCTCTCCCTCAATTCCGGACTCGAGTTCGCGACTTTCCGTTTCGCGCGGGAATTTTCGCGAGCGAAGACCGCGGGAAAGTCCCAGAACCGGAGTTGGTCTGACGCTCGTTCGCGATTTCGCCGACCGGGATTGGCTGCCCGCTTAACACTTTCTACGGGACAACAACGACCGGAGGAAGCCCATTTCTCCTCGGCTACATCCCATTTTTTCCTCCTCGCCCATCGGAATACTCGCGATCTTTCCGTTTCGCGGCTCCTCTTTTTTTCTTTTTTCATCGCTCCGAGAAACTCGACCACCGATGGGAACCGAAACCGAATAGGAGAACAGTATTGGCTTTTCCTGCGGTTTCTTCCAACGACGAAGACATTTCCGTACGGAAATTCGCCTTCGAAAACCGTCGGATTTCCGATTCGCGCGATAATCGGATCGGAGCTTGGTAATCTACGGATCTTCCCCTAAAGCGGAAAAGTGAATTTTTATTCCCGTTACAGAAAATAGGAGAATCGGGTATCCGAGTGCTCCGACGCTCGCCGACGAGAGGAACGATCGTATTCGTATCGTTAAAGTAAAACTGCGTACCTCCGCGAATAACGCTTGGCACCTCCGGTAAAAGTTCGGTAAAAGTCCGGTAATCGGCTGTTCGATGCATCGAAAACAGAAACGCTACAATTCCAAAACGAACTTTATAATTTGAAAAATTGGAGACGCGCGTTTCGCGCGAATAGATAGCGTTTCCGTTAAAACAGTTATCGAAACGAATACGAAACTTTCCGTCTATTAAAATAAGGTTACCGCGTTCGATTGTTATATTCAAATTAATTTTGTTCGTGTACGTCTGCAAACGTATAAAGAACGCAGTCGATGCTCGCACGCAAATCTAACGTTACACGTCCACACGCGCATGGCCTAAAAAATATCGTTTCTTCGACGCGTAACTCGTATCGTAGCATTGAAACGAGCTCTGACAAAAATAAAACATCAAAATGCATTACGTAAATGCATTTTTCCTTCTTTTGTGCAAAAAATGAGGAAAGTCCGTGCTCTATATAATAACATGGTAAGCTACACAATGTCGGGCTTACATACGCGCGCTCGTAGGTAACGTTCGCGTAAAAAAGGGAAAGAGTAGAATACGAAATAAAGAAAAGAAGGGCAAACGAATTCTCTCTTATATTATATACCCTCTATACTAGAAACTATCTCGTTTATTTTTCCCCTCTTGCCGGTTCCACGCGGATCTCCCACCCTCGCTTTCTCTCTCTCTCTCTCTCCCTTTCTTCCGCTTCGAACCTTTCTCTTATGTACCGTTCTGCCCTATCTCCCTCGTTCGTTTTTTCGCGTTACTTTATTTTTCATTCCATCGTCTCTTTCCCCGACGTACGTACATTTCCGACGTTCGTAATTTTTCTCTTTTCCTTCGCGTGTACCGAGCTTGTCCTTCTTTCGAACTTTTTTCATTTTTCATACTCTGTATTAATGGAAATTTGTTTTTATTTTTCGTCGTTTCGAAGGAGTTACTCGCCGCCGGGAGAAATAATAGGCGCATCGATTTATAAATAAGTTTTCTCGAATGTAACGTCGCACAAATTTTTGCGCTTATCCTCTCGTTGATTAAACTCGTGCGGCGGGAGAATTTATAAGATTTGAATTTTTTTACAATCTACAAATTTACCGACTACTTTTATCGTTACGTAAATATCAAAGATAATAAGGCGAGAAACGTAAGATGCCAAGAGCTTCGCAACGAGCAACGAAAATCTTTTTCGTTGCGCTAAAACACATAATTCAACGATGCTATTAGGTCGAATCAAATCGTGACTAAATTCTGGAATTAATGTATAATGCATTATCCGCTGGGGCGGAAGCGGGTTACTTTTTTTATAGGAAGAACGCTCTTCGCGCAAAACCCCGAGGTTAATCTTTTGCACTTTCTCGCCAAGACTATACTCCTAAGCCTTTACCAACTCCGCAATTTCTAAAATGCAAAATCGCAAACGTACCTATTTGGTCATTATTTTTTTCGAAACGAAGTATCTTTTGTTACCGCGTTTCGTACTTGGAAGTTAACTCGAAGTACTCGTTACGATTAGGCCCCGCGTTACAACTCGCTATCTACGACCGAAAACAGTTCGAAGCTAAAAATAAATATTACTCCATCGGTTTGTTCGAGATAGATATCGTTGTAAAAATAAGGGTCGACCTCGGCGCGTCCGTAAATTATTCGACCGACAAAAGAAATTATCCTCGTTATCCATAGAAAAGCTCGCTGTAATTGGAACACGGAAAACAGGTTCGACGGTTCGAGCGCGACGTTCGATAGCTCGAGGTACTCGAGGCTGATCGGGTCTTGTCCCTAAACCCGCGCTCGTTTCTCACACTTCATCGGCTCCGAGAAACTCCCTCCTCCCAACCCACATTCGCACTCGCATTTCCGCATACCCATAATTTCGAGCCTCCGTCCCTCCCATCGTCTTCTCCTCGCTCTTCTTCCATTCCATTCGCCGTCCATTCGCCGTCCATTCGTCACGCTGCTAACGGAAAGGGGCGGAAAAGATCGCGGTAAAAGAAAAAGTGGTAGCATTACCCCCTCGCCGAAGGGCCCTCGAATAGCCGAGAAAAAAGCCGTAGACGCACGCGAGCGATGGCAAAAAAGGATGGAAAAAAAAACCGAGGGAAGCAACGGCTGACGCGCGCGCGATCTCGCCAAGGTCGCACGTGGGCGAAGGCGTCGCGACGCGTACGTCCGCGGCCCAGAGAACGAGTGCGAAAATAAGGCACGCCGGAGGAAAGAGAGGGGAGTTCACCCCCGCGCCGTATTTTGCCCGTGTTTTATAAGGGGCGGAGAAGAGGTTTTCCCTTGGATAAGCGCGTGCGAGTTGTCTTGCGAGGTGTGCCCCTTTGTGTGCCCGTGTGTGTACCCGTGTGTGTACCCGTGTGTGTACCCGTGTGTGTACCCGTGTGCGCCTCGTGTGCCCCGCGTACTCGGGGAACTCTTGGTTTCGCGGAGACTTTGGAAAGAATTATCTTGAATTACACCCTCGTGATCTTCCGATGCACGAGTTAACCTAAATAGATAATAAATACCTGCTTTATTAAAAGCGTTGTAGTTTCGTATCAGCCAAGTTACGATTCAACTCCAAAGTCAAGCCGAATGATAAAAATTCTCCTTTTATTTATACTATGGTAAATTTTTGGTCGCCGATTTACACGGTTTTTTAAAAACCGATCTGATTACGATAAACGCGATTTTTTTACTTGATTTAATCGAGCGAATCTTTTCAATGGAATACGTGAATCTCTTTTATCCACTCGAGCAATAAAACAGCTCCGAGTTAAATCGAGCGCAAAAATTGTATAAAGTTTCGAAATGGTAATTCATTCGTCGAAAGTATGAAACAAAATGTGCAATTATCGAATTAATCAACAGGCCTAACTGCGTTGTAATTAGTATTCGACGAGATAAAGACTCTATGGGTAATTCGTTAATTTTATCTCGATCGTGTTATATATTCTACCCTAGGAAACTATAAAAGGGTTTTTTTTATAAGAATCGAAAGACTTTTAAGTTGTTAAATATAACTAGCGATTAGATGCCAACGTAAAAGAAATCTATTAAGATTCTAAATAAAGTTTCGGATGTCTTGTAGAATAAACATTGTACATTCGAAAAAGCGAAATACGTTAACCTAAATAACTAATGGATATATAAATCTTTATCGATAAATATTTTGAAAGATGGATCGAGTTTATTACGAATAAAAGATAAGATATTAATAAAAACTATCGTTAAAATCGATATTTTATAATACTACTGGTGATTCGACCATAATTATACTTAATTTAAAAAAAGGACGGTAAAAAAATCCGATACACAAAGTAAACCAAAATACCAAACAAATATTTATAATTTTCTTTTTAGAAACTTTTCGATAGGATCATTAATCGATAAATCTAAAACATGATAAATTATATCTATGATATTAACGATAATGATGATGATAACAACAACAATAATAATAACAATAAATGATTCTATATTTTTTACGAATAATGAACATTTTATGATAAGTTAAACTCTAAGCTACTAAATTTCCTCTAGCATTTCTTTTTTTCTAATTTCACTATCGTATATTTCCCCATCTTTTTCGACCCTCCTAATATTTTTATTTTCCATTTTTTGCGCACTTCTTCGTATATTGCGTTTCCACCCAATTCTCCCGCTCTAGCTCTCTTTATCCATTTTTTCTCTCATCTTTCACCCCGCGCTTTTTCTCTTCCATCTCTAAATCTCTATATACACAGTCATTTTTCTCGAATTTTCCTTTTTTTCATTTTCTCCGTCCCTCTCTCGATCCGCTGCCTTTGTTTCTCTATATCCAGAAATTTCCCCTCTCCTTTCATTGTGTTACATCCAACTATATATAATTCCCTCCCTCAAAAAGTAGTTTACCATCCTATCCTCCCTTTTCCTCTTCCATCCTTTTTTGCTTTCTCCTCTTTCGTCCTTGTCCGATGTTTCTCGCTTCCTCTTTATCTTCTTCCATCCTTCCTTGTCGTTTACTCATTTTCTCGCTCTATATCCAGGGCAGCTCACTCGCTCTCGCGATCCCCTTATCTCTCGAGTTTCTCATTGTCTGAAACGGCCATCTGTCCCCGGCCTTTTTCATCCTCCTCCTCGCTGCTTTCATCCCTTCGCTCGCTGCCTGACACAAAGCACTTTCTCTCTCTGCCTCTCTCTCTCTCTCTCTCTCTCTCTCTTACACTCACTCTCCTTCCACCCTTTTTCTCCCGAGGACGCACTCGCTACCGCTTCTTCGCTCTTTTCTTCTCCAACGGCTTGCCCCCTGTATTTTTTCTCCTTCTCCATCATTCTCTCTCGCACACCCGCTGCCCTTCTTCGTTTCCCCTACGCCCGCGCCACTACTCCTTTTTCATTTCTTTCTGCGTCTTTTTCCTACCAAAGTCCCGCTATACGTAGTTTGCTTTTTCTTATGTTGAGCATGTATATGTATGTGCACTCACACCCGAGCGTAATACCCGCAGGGAGATATCTTACGTAGGAAAACTTGAAACCGGAGAACCAGCAGCTCCAAGGATCCCAAAGCGCTCTACTTCGTATTTGTATTTTCTTTTTTCATCTTCGTTCTTCTTTTCGGTTTCATCTTTTCCATCTCTTTTTTTCTCCTTGACACTAGGCTTCCTAATGCACTTACTCTCGCAAGCGCGAACGCGTGTCTCTCGAATTTTCCCTTGATAAAAATACGCGCTATATTATCGATTTTATAAATATAAGATTTTTTTTTAATTCATTAATTTCATTGTTGCTTATTCTTGCACTTTTATAAAAAATGTAAATGCATTGAAATTGTTTTTCATTAACGATCGATTCTACAAAACTTACAAGATTGGTAAAAATTTTACTGGTAGTTTATATTTATTAAAGTTGTTATACGTGATCCTATGTTATTACCTATAAATGAAAATGTATAGCTTCCTAAATTGATCATTTTTCTAGCAAATAGTAACCGAATGAGGAAAAACGTTAAATATAAAATATAAAATATAAAAAATAAAATATAAGAAATAAAATATAAAAAATAAAATATAAAAAATAAAATATAAAAATTAAAATATAAAACATAAAATATAAATATTTATAAATATATTTATTTTTAAAACTCTGTATAAACGAAGAAACGGGATTTTCAAACAAAATAACTGCGCTAGTAATACGATCCGAAAAGGAACAACCAGATAAATAATAAGATAAAATAAAAACAGCTAAGATGAGAGGATATAGTCTGATAAAGAAGCATAAAGAACTTATGCAGAGGGTCAAGTGTACAAAAAAAAAATGAGAAAAATAACGGAAACGAGAAAAACCAAGCAATGAAGAACGGAGTAATAGCAGAAAAAAAGGATAAAAAGAGCTACGAAGGTGAGTCAAGCAGTCGAAACGGTGATCGAAGTAACTACAAAAAAAATTTCTACAGATTAATTGTTCGAGGTATATATGTGTTTATTCCATTTTATATCTTGTTGAATACTTAACGCCAAAATTCAAATTATGCCGCTTAACCGCTAAAAGCGCGCTCAAAATTAATGGTTCGATTTTCGTGTTTATTGTTACAAATGTTTCTACTAATATTATATTCTATTTCCGTTTTTTGTAATATGTTCTATGAGAAATTTATATTTATTTATTTTTTTAACGAATAAAACAGCCGCCGTTCCATATCTAATTTTCATTTAGAAGTTGATTCAAATATTTGGTGTTATAATTACAGGAATAATAAAAATAATACAGCAAAACTTTAAATATAAAACACTGTTATTTGTTTTTTAATATAGCAAAAAATATATAAATATCTCATCGTACACATTATGAACATTAATAAACTGATATCGTTAAAACTGGTCTAGATGAAACATAAAAAAATTTTTTTAATAAACTCTGAAAATTCTATTCTATTTTGTAAATATATCATCGCATTTTGATATACGTTCGGTTAACACACTCTTCGATTTTCCATTCGTACGTTGTTTATTCTAATTTATATTTTTAATGTATTTAATATTTAAAAAATAATTTTACAAAATCAGTATATTTTTTAACAAAATTTAAATGGAAAATATCTTGAAAGCAAGTATTGAAATATGATAAAATTTAATCCAATAAGAAAACGATATAAAAATCAGCAACGTGCCAAAAATTCCACGAATTGTTTATCATTCATCGTTACATTAATAAGAATTAAATGCATTTATAATATCATGAATTTATTATTTAAAAAGTTATAAGTGGATGAAAATTTATAATTTTGTTAATGCAATATATACTTTTTTTTAGAAAAATACAGTTTAACCTAAGTAAAATACTAATAAAAATAAGAAGTTAAAATACAGAGTTTAGTATAAAAAATTAATTTATAAAACATTTATTTTTTAAGTTAGTATTTTATTAAAATCGAAAATAATTAAATTATCAAATAAAAATAGATCAATAATATATCAGTAATTAAATTATAATTTGAAAAAATCACAATTGTTAATACTAGTTTTATAAATGTTTTTTTCCTCGTTTATAATTTTTTTACTAACTCATGCAATGATATAATATCGCGATGTGAGGGCGACATACACGTTACATTCGGCAATTATAAGGGGCATATTTTTAAAACTTGCTACAAATTAATATCTAACACAGGTTAGAATCACTTTGTTATGGTCCAAATTATTTCCTTTTAATTACAAATGAAAAAAGTTTTTAATTCATTGGTATATATACTTATACCTTGGCCATTTCGACCCTTTACAACCCCCTTTAATCCATACTTTTTCTCTCTTTTTCTCTCCTTTTATCTCCTTTTCTCTCGTTTTCTCTCGTTTTCTTTTATTCCTTCCCACTCTCTATCTTTTTCTCATGTCTATCCTTTTCACCCATACGCCCTCTCACCGTTCCGTTCTCTCACTCTTTCTCTCACTCTTTCTCTCGCTCTTTCTTAATCTTTACTCACCCCTGGTTCTTTATTTCTCTCTCCCTCTCCCCCTTTGTCCCTCTTTCTCCCTCTTTCTTCCTCATTCTCCCTCTTTCTTCCTCTTTCTCCTTCTTTCTCCCTCGCTCTTTCATTCGGTCTTGACTCCTTTCTCGCGCAGGAGAACGCGAGTAAAAACAAAAACGACATACCTTTTCTCTGCTCGTACGATAAAGAAGAAGATAGAAATTTTACCGTGTCAGGCAGAAGGCGAGATGAAGAATGTAGTGAGAAAGAGAGAGAGACAGACAACAGAGAGAAAGATAAAAGAACTGAATATTTGCGAGTTTAGTACAAAATCGATGCTAACTTGTATAGTGGAAGTACAAAAAAATAAAAGAAAAAGAAAAAAATACGAAAAAAGATAAAAAAGAGATAAAAAGGTGTAATACACTAAAAGTGAAAAGAGACATCGACCAAATAGTCAATCTTTCTTCGTCTGTTATTCTCTTTTTTCTACAGTTTCTCCCGACTCTTCTCAATCTATGGCTTTTCTTTCTCTCTCTTCCCCTTCCATTTCCATTATTTCTTTTTCAATATTATTTTACAAATATTTTCCTAATATTACCACTATTTGCCTTTATTTTTTTCTATTTTTAAATTTATATTTTACGTGTCATTTTCGAAAATTTACTGCATTAAAAATTAAACTTTTGAAAATTATTAATAAGAGAACATCGGTTATATATATTAACAAATTTTGACACATAAATACGAACAGTTTCTATACGTATGGTTGGCGAAGCGATAAAAAGAATAGCAATTGCAAAACAGCTGTTACGCTTTCTTTTTCGAAACAAATGCGTATATACATTCGGATGAACTAGAAAAACAATCGATCGTGTTTCAGAACGGAATTAATATTAATTTAATAATTATACGAGGATCTTATATAAAAATATATTAAAAAGCCCGATTTTTGATCTTTGATTTTCAAAGTATGTATGATTACAATACGCTAACTGATATCGTAAAAACGTAGTACATCTTACGAATCTCCATAGAACATACCACATTTTTTCTAGGAACGTCGGTAAATAAGATTTATAACATACCTTCGCGAACATACGTATAAAATATAGCTCTAATATGTAGGTATCAACAAAGTACAGATATTACACAAGTGCGATAATGCAAAAAACAATTAATCAGTGCAATACAAAAATGTATCGCGTAAATAACGATAAATTACAGCATAATTTATATTAAATATTATTACTTGAAAAAAGAATGCATAATTGACGTATATTATCGTTAAATTCATCATTCTTCGCTGCACTCGTAGTTTTTACGATGCATTACTACAATGTGTACGTATTGCAAGATAAAAATTAAAATTATATTACGGTATTCTTAAATAGACAAACGTAAACGAAAATGAATGAATTATTTCTATATTTTTAAGCACCTTGATTTTCAGTGAACTTACAAAAACGTAGCATCACCCATAAGTTTTATGAGTCCCTCGAGTCTTCTTGTCAACTCGGGTACAACAATTTTAAAAATACAATTTTCATTGTACTTTTACTTCCATTTATAAAACACCAAAGAGTGAAAACCTGTACATATTTGTATCTTTGATCACTTTGTTAGGCACATTCAGCTTTTATTATACACTCACGCTACTTTACCTATGATTTTGCGTCGAAATACATTCTCTATCTCTACGGTGCCTTTCATACAACGACGCCAAGGCATCGACTTATTTCCCCGTCTTTTTTCCCTTCTACATCGCAGGTTTCTATTTCTCTCTTATTAAATGAACACTTGTCTCTCTATATGTTTTTCTGCATCTTTGTCTAGGTCACTCGTATATCTTTGTACACATTCTACGTCGCTCTATCCTACTTACGAATGTGTATGTCATGTTTGTGCACACGTGCATATGAATATACTCGTTTTTGAAGCGGCATGAAACTTTGCGAGACAGATAGACACGGAAAGAGATAAAAAGAGTATATAAACCGAAAGATGAAACAAGACAGAGGAAAATAAAATGAATAAATACAAAGAAAATACAAGAATAGATATTTTCGTGAATATTATCAACTATAAATTCTTATAAATTTTTATTATAATTAAATATATACATATATATATATATATATATATATATATATATATATGTATGTATGTATGTATATATAAATACATTAAAAATAATATTCAATGTTAAACATTCTTATTTTATAAACTATAACTAATAAATGATAGTTAAAAATAAACGACAGACGTATAACGCGAAGGAAAAATAAAAATTTTGCTATAAAAATAAATACAAAGCTATTAATTCACGATAATTTACAACAAGCATTAAAATATTACAACTAAAAGCCCATAGATATTGTTTTATCATTTCTTTTACATTTATTGCATATTTTATATTTTAAATGTAAAGTAAACATCGGTTTAGTGCTTTAATAATCTTTCGATTACATACTATACGAATTTATAATATTATAATAAATATCAATTATTGGTATTACTTGAAAAAATATACGAGTTCGTTGATAATCATTTCAACATATATAATCGTTGGAAAAATGTTAAATGTTTAAACCAAGTATCGCGGTGAATATTCAAAATGTCGGATAACGATAGAAGTAACGATTGTTGATATATTTTTCATAAAATACCTATCTTTCAATTATAAATTCAGAAACCAACTCGGGTTTAGTAATAATCATTGAAAAAGCAACGTTGATCGTAAATTTAAAGGAAGTTTTTATAAGATGGTGAAGAAATAGAGAATATTCGTTAAATCGTTAATAACAATATCAATTTCATTATAAATATGGTTTCAAAAGAAAGGTTTTTTTCCTTTTTTTCGGTTTTTGTTTATTTACATATACAATAAAAAATTATTATGTAGAAAATTTATTTATTTCGGGCAAAACGATATATAATTTTAATTTATTTAAAAAAAAATTGTTTGTGTCACAAAATTTTACGTAAGATTTAAAGTTATAATATAGGAATAAAAAAAATTTTGAACTTATTTAAATTGGAGAAGTAATCGAAGCAATTTAACTAAATGTATTAAAAAAATTATGCACTTATTGCTCTGATAAACGCGTGGTAGCTAATTATTGCGTTTTCATACGAGCATCATTAACCAAATATTTGCAAACTACGAAGGCCTTCATAATTCAACCTAATCGCTTAAAAAACTCTCGCTGCATACAAAATTCCCAGCTTATACAATCTTATGGAACGAAAAAGCATCGACCCGACAAGAAATAAGCAAAAGAGGCATATAGAGAGATAGAGGAAGAAAGACGGGCAAAACCCACGATGTCTCTCCTCGGCAAAAATACAATTGCGCTAAAAATGGCAACGTTGCTAGGAGAGAAGAGAGACGGAACGAGAAGAGGAGAGAGACGAGGAATAACGACCGTAAAGAGAAGTCAAAAGAGAGGAGAAGAAAAAGAGGACACGACGAAGAGGAAAAGGAAGAGGGCAAGAGGATTCAAGGCAAAAGAGAACGAGACTGAGCGAGAGAGGAAAGAGAGAGACAGAGAGATAGAGAGGAGAGAGACAGACTGACAAAGGAAGGAAAAGAGAGACGAAGCAACAGCCAGAAGGAGGAAGGAGGGACGGAACGACGAAGGAGCGGCGGATCGAAAGGTGGAAGAGTAGAGGCAGAGGGTGGAAGCCGACGGTAGTGGTGTAGTGGTGTAGTAGTGGAGACAGGATGCTAGGGGAAGTATAGAGAGTCGGAGAGGGCGAGGAGAACGAGAAGGGGCGAGGTAGCGAGGAAAGAGATGGAAGAGAGGGATAAAAGCGTTAAGAACGCGACCGAGACGGACGGAGAGAGGAGAAAATTTTGTTTGAATAGTATGAGATAGGAAGGAAACGAGATAGACGTGGAACAAGAAGAGAACGAGAGATAAATAAAAGGCGGTTCTGCTGCGTAAGAGCGCGTTACTCGCGCCCATCCAAAGTTTTAAAAAAGAAATTGTTGTTAAAAGTTTTTGAGCGGTAACGATGAATTGCGTTTAGTTGACCGTTTTAATCGGTGAACATCCGATGAATTAAATGGGAGTATAGCCAACCATGAATCGATCGCGCGAGAAATCGATTATATACGAATGCCAAATAAAGAAACGTATGAATAACAGTTCTAATGCGTAGTAATGTCAATTTACTTTACCGTCGAGAATTCTATGCAACCGCGTGCTCGTGTGCTCGTGTACTCGTGTACTCGTGTACTCGTGTACTCGTGTACTCGTGTACTCGTGTACTCGTGTACTCGTGTACTCGTATGCTCGTATACTCGTGTGCTCGTGTGCTAGTGGCAAAGAAAATTTTTTTCACTTTTCGCGAAGAAACTAGTACCGGTATTGGTACCTACCACCGATAAAAGTCAAGACAACGATTATGTAAAGTAACGCTCGATCAGGAATTATTAAATATCGTAATAATAATATTTTCCTTATCACCGTAAACCTATAGTCCTTGTAAGAAGCTATACCTACAATTTTACGGAACCTTTCTTGTAACATTAATTCTCGGAAAAAATATTACACGCTCGTTTTATTCCGAGAAATTCTCGTTCTTTTAATTACAAATTTATCCATAACTCGACTAACGTACACTTGCATCTTATCTACAAAAATAAGCCATTCGTTTCGCGATCACGACGTACATTTCTAAAAACTGTGGATGAAGAGTAGAAGAAAATTGTGTCTCTTCTTAGGAAAAATACAGCAACGGAGACAAGCATACAATAAGAATCTGAGCAAGCAAAAGATAGAAATGAGTGTGACAGAGAGAAAGAGAGAGATGGAAGAAAATTATGTTTGAGTAAGAAGAGTAAGAGAGAGAGAGAGAGAGAGAGAGAGAGAGAGAATGATTGAGCAGCAAGATAAAGAGTAGAACGAAAAAGGATACTCGCAAAGTTGTTAGCGCTAAAGGAAGAGGGGACAAAGTGGGTAGAGGATAGTCTGACGAATAAAAAGAGACAGAGATGGAGATAGGTAAAGGGGAGGGGGCGGAGGAGGTGGAGGATAAGCGCGACATAGAATAGCAAGAGAGAGAGAGAGCTGCACGAGGTGAAAAGAGAAGGAGAGGAAGGCAAAGGAGAGTGGCAAAGTTCAGTTCTTCTGGGTGAGTCACTACACACAGACTGTTGAAAAGAGACAGAAAGCGAGAGAGACCATATAGGATGAGGAAAGAGAGTGAAGCGGTAGTAGGGGCCAAAAAGAGAAGGGAAAGGAGAGAGAAGAGAAGGCAGGAGAACGTATTATACATATATGTATTCATTTATGCATACGTACACGTACGAAGATATGTTTCGTGGATGCCTACGCGTGTATGTGTGTACGTGTGTGTTTTTTGTACGTGTGTGTGTGTGTGTGTGTGTGTTTTTATATGTAGTGACTGACTGGAAATTTTCGTAGGATTGTGTAACATTTTCTCTCTCTTCCTCTCTTTCGTTTTTTCGTTCTTAACTCAGTTGGCCGATCACAAAATATTATGTATTGTACGCAAATTCTTCCTTTTAAATTTATGAGTATATTTGAAAGATGAAACACACGAATATTGTTAATGTGTTGTATGAATTGGGTGAAAGATGACTTTTCGATACGTAATTTTTATGCGAATTTAATGGAATCTCGAAGACTTCATTTTGTACAATATAGCGTTATTCGTTCGTCGATAGACCGTTAGACCCTAATCTGTTCACGTAAAATTACGACTTATGGTTTGCTACCTTTATCATAATGCAAGATTTTATTGAATTAAGGACTATAATTTTGCACTCGTAATACTCGGTATTTTAAATATCCGCTCCGAACTTCAACGTAATCGCGAAGTTGCGAATTCAAATATTTCCCTTAAAAATATTTCGATAAAATTCTTGGTGATTATTAACCATGACGATAAAAATTTCAATCTTTGCAAAGAATGTTTGTTCTTCAAAATTGGAACGGAACGGAAATGTAAAATAATAGTTATTGCGTTTTACGTGATACGAAAAACCAACAGTTACTCAAAAAAATAAAAATCTCACCAAATTTTTACCTCCCAAAATATGTGCGCATATTTTTCGGAACTCGAATACAAAACACTAGCAAGAAGCGAAAGAAGAAGCGAGAATGACGGAAAAAATAATACCCAAGCAGATGAGGAATGTGGGAGAGAAAGAAAAAGAATACCGAACGCAGATAGAAATAAGAGAAAGAGGGAGAGATATATAGAGAGAGATGGAGAGAGAAAGAGAAATGCAAAGAGTAGGATAAAGAAGCAAAATGAGGACAAAGAGAAAATGACAAAGGCGAGAGAGAGAAAGAGAGAGAAAGGGCATTGGATCCGATTGGAAAGGATGTGGCAGCGTAGAAAAGAGAGGAGAGGCCTCTTTTCCTTTCACCCGGTAAGTTGTTTCTCTTTCCTTCTCTCTCCTTCTCTCTCTTCTTATTTCCCGATGTTTCCCGCCGCTTCCTTTTCTCTCGCACACACGTGCGGTCTCCCTTCTTTTTCACGACCCTTCTTTTCTTTTCCACTCGCGTACGAAACGACCGCGCACACGTTCGCGTACACACACGCACACACACGCGCAAACACACGCACACTTGCGCTCGGGCTTAGGCTGGCCCACAATATAGATAGCGTTAGAAACGCGGAGTGCCTTTTCCCTCGCCTGCTTTTTTCCCTAGTATCTGCACAGACGTCATTCCTTTTCCTCTTTCTTTCTTCTACGTATACATTCACACATCCACCCACCAATGTTTCATTTCTATAATGGTCTCTCTCTCCCTCCCTCCCGTCACCGGTCCTTCTATCTCTCTTCTTTCTTTACTACGTTCTCCTTATTTCCGTCTGTCCGCCGCTATATCTATGTCCTACTATATACCTACACTATAAAAAGAAGAGGAATATCACTTTATCGTTTAACGTTTAAATTTACGGAACGAGTTTAAGGTTCTGAATATGGTAAATTAACAGTCTGCGCTCGAATGTTTTCACGAGCTTGCATTAACTCGGTGTATCGAAGAACAAGAGTTTGTATACATTTCTCTTATTTACGTTGAATCGGTTCAAAAATCGGGCGAAAATCAAAAAGTAATAGGTTTAGCGAAATATAGACGTTTCCTCCGAGGTTACAAATTATTTGCTAGATTACGTGGACCGATAAATATGCAATTTTTCTTAATTAGGCTTAATTTTAACGCGTACTTACGTCCATCGAACGAAAGAAATGACTTTATACGCGAGCCACTTATAATATGTTCGTTGCTTATTATATAATGGCATATACGATAAAATTTAAAATGTAACCGGTAACAATGTTTTTAAAGTCTCACAACGAAATTACTTTATTCAATGTAGATCTTTATGCTACTTGGATACAGTGTGGTAGTAAACTTAAAAGAAATTTTTTTTAAAGCTTGTGTATGCGCGTGCGGCATACGGTGTCTTTCCATCTCTCTCTACCTCTGTACGCGTATGATTGTGTTTCCCATCTCTCTCCCTCTCTCTCTCGCTCGCTATATACACGTGTACTTTTTACCTTTTTTACTCTTTATTTGTCTCTGTCTTCATTTTCCTCTTTCAATATTTCTTCTTTTGTCAAACTTTCTCGATATTTCTGCGATGCGACCTTTTATTTTTCATTTTCCTTACTCTTAAGCAACGTACAGATAAATTTCTGCGGTCCTATTTCGATCATTAATTTAATAACTCGGTATATTTCATTTTTAATTTAAAAAACATTTGAGAAAACATTTATTTCATGCATTTCTTGAAAATGTATTTTGCGGATACTAGATGCTTCCACATGAGTCATTCATAAGTAATTGTATTTAAGACATTTTAACGAATAACAAGGTGTAATAATTTATGCTACATAAAATTGCAAACACACATAAATAAAATTCTATCTTTTCTATCCCGTTTTTCTTTTGTTCGGTTGTAATGCCATTTTTATCTTCTTTTTGTTCTACTTGTGCTTTAACATTTTCACATATTTTCCACTTGCTTGTCTCTCGCTCTGAAAATATTTCTTTTTCTTCGTTTTCCACTCAACTATTTCACTGCTACCGTGTTCTTTAACCATTTTCCTATTTTTTATTCTATCTTTTAGTCATTTTCGTCTCGAGAATTCTATCATTTTCTTACGCGTTAGCTTATGTTTTATTCTCGGTATTTTTTAAATATCGGTCTTAAAATTCTTTTAAAGGAATATATTTTATATTATTGTTTGTATAAAATGAACATTAAACGTGAAATAAACAAGGTCTAGAAACAACCGGTAATTTTTTTTATCGGTCGTCGCGCACAGTTGAAAAAATTCAGTACACATTTTTCTATTAATTTTATTAATACTTATCGAGAACAAACTTTTCAACATTTCGATACATCGTTGAATCTATTTAAGACTAGATGAAACTGGAAAATGAACTATAAAGTTAATTAACGGATCGACTTTTGGATCTTAAAGATCGTACGCAATCTCTTACATCGATAACGAGAATATTAAAATTTGCGGTTTTTAGTCGATACGAATGTTTCTCGTAGATAGAATGGAAAATAAAGATTTACTTAAGTCTTAAAGTGGAATGTCACCGTATACATTGAACCACATGTAAACGGAATAAATACTGTTTCGAATACTAAAATGAATAATAAACGTTACTAATGGTTAACCACCAGACAGAGTAAACCAGAGATAGTAAAACACGTTTTTACCGAGTACATGGAAAGGTACTACTCATCGCAAGAAGGGCAGCCGTGCAGTCCTAACTTTCCATGTATTAAGTAAAAACACGTTTTCCCGTCTACAGCTTATCCACGCAGATGGATAATTACCGCTAATTCGTTTTTCAGTGTGATTCCTTTAATTTACGGCGATTGCGATACAATAAAATGAACGAATCTTTAAAGTTAATTAATTCGACTTTGATTAACTCCTATCGTAAACTTCTTACGATTAGAAGCAAGTTTTCTCGCTTTTAAAGCATAATTATCGCTCGACGGATATTATCTCCCTATTATCTCTGCACCTCTCGCTCCAGCGTTGCTCCGTTCGCGATATTAAGAATATCGAAGTGAAAATGATGGAACGCAACGAACGCAACGAACGCAACGAACGCGTTCGGTAACCGCTCGGTTAAAGGATGAATTTATGCTACTGTACAAAAACTCGGTTCTCTCGTTATGCATAACGCGCAATGCTACCGTGCAAAGCAGCAAAAATCAAAATTTCACTCCAACGATCCGAGAACGAACCGTACATTATATACATATAAATAGGCAACGAAAAGAAGCAGTGGAGGTAAAAGAGAACGGAGCCAAAGGAGGAGAAGAAGGAGGATGGAGGTGAGCGTTATAAGCGGGTGAACGGGAAAATGTCTTTTTGAAATCTTTTCTAGGTCGCGCGTTCCTCTCGCCGTACTCACCGATCGCCTCTCTCTTTCTCTTTCCGTCTCTCTTTTCGCCCGTGCAAGCCACACGGTGCGGCAACGGCGGCAACGACGGCAACGACGGCAACGACGGCAACGACGACGACGAGCGAAATCAACGAGTTCAGCCCCGAACCGCTTCGTGGCGGGATAAATGGGTTTTCCACGGTGTGAGTTACGTGGAAAGTCCGCGAGCTTCGAAGCTGCATCGCGTCGGACAGGATCAAACATTTTCCCTGACACTCGGGTTTCTCCGGAGTTTCTACTCTTCCTACTCCCCGCGCTCCTCGTTCTCGTTGGCGTGGCTGAACGACCTTGAATTCAATGAAAATCGCAACGATCGACGAGCGATCGCGAGGAATTCGTGCCGCGGAGTCCGGGTTATAAATCACCGCGCAGGTCCCGAAATCGTTCCAAGAGATTTTCCACGTTCGCTTCTCGCTCGGGAAATTGGATTCGGATGGATCTCTGCGAGCGCGCAAAGACGATCGAGATCCGAAATATTCTAGACAAAATTGAGTCGCGGAGCGATCGGAACGCCGATGCGACCTTGACTCGATTTAATCTATGATTTACTTTTTAAATAACTATAAAGTGAATATTTTCAAATAAAGCGAAAATTTATGTAGAAAATAATAATGGTTATTATTTTCAAGATTATATATTTAGTAGCTTGTTTTTGCTCGGAGCGCACGTAGGTTTACGAAGTATCCGAAGATGCGTTTGCGGTACGAGTTCCCACTTAAATGTATATAGTTGTTTTAAGCTCGCAGCTGAGAGTCGAATAAAAAAATTCCGTAGACTTTAATATTACACAAGTGGAAGTTCTTACGATCCAACAATATAATATACGAACATCGTTTAATACTAAAGCAGTAACCAATAAAATTGTTCGTTATAATATTTAACGAACGTGGAATATTCTTTATAAGTATTGGACTCGGAGTTGAATTCTAAGTAACGCATTATCCATTATAAAAATGCAATTATAAAACCGAAGATTAAGCGGCAGCTGATTTTCTTTATTTGGTCCAGACGGAACATTATTATTAAGATAATCAAAACTTTACTCGCGATCACCGAAACGTCAAAAAAGATCAAAAACTGCCATAGTTAGCAAACTCTGGAGACAACGAGACGACGCACCAATCGCGCGGTAGCGTAAATAAAAGCGGAAAAACACGGAGTCGTATAATACGCGTATGCTCGATCGGGCAAAACGAAAACAATCCTAGAGCAACGGGAAACGAGTTTCCGTTGGACTATTTTCGCGCGAAAAATCTCGTCGTGCTTTCCCGTACGATTTAAGCGTACGAAAAGGCGCTTACGCCGAGCGGAGGGGCGTAGATTAAGATTCAAGGAGCTGGGAAAACCGTAAGCCGAGTAAACTATACGGAGCGCCTCTTCGCAACGAATATAAAAAGCAGGCGGAACGCGTCGAGTGTCGAGTGGAAAAGCCGAGAGTCGATTTTCCAGGTGAGACCTTCGCTTCCTCGCGAACGCAGCGCCTCCGAGTTATTTTCCACGGAAAGGCGCGAAGGAAAACGTCCGTTAGTCGGTGGCTCTCGACGAGAGTCTCGAAAAAATTGGCGGATCGGAAAGGAGACGTCGACGCGAAGCCGAATCGAATCGAGCGCGTCATCGGCGGTGAAGAAACAAAGTCGCGCCAGAAGCGATCCGCGCTCGGAAAAACAAAGAAAAGGCGGAGACGCGAGGATCGCCAAGGCGCGAATTTCGAAGCTCTCTCTCTCTCTTTCTCTCCCCCCCCTCTCTCTCTCTCTCTCTCTTGCTCACTCTGTCTTTCCGTCGTCTCAGTCGCGCGCGGGCGCAAAGCTTGCAGCCCGAGTTGCAGGCCGCGAAGGAGCGAGAGGCCAAGGAGAGGAGGGAGAGAGACCCGTGATAAAGCGAGAAAAAAGCGCGCGGTGAGGAGAGGGGAAAGAGAGAGCGGCTTCGAGAAGGAGACGGTGCGAGCCGCGTGAACCCGGTGAGGAAGGAGCTCGTCGGAGGGAGATCGGTGGGTGAGCGGGGGGAGTTAGCGGGTGGTGAGCGGGGGGGAGAGATACGAGAGAGAGAGAGACGGGAGAGAGACGGTAGAGAGACGGTAGAGAGACGGCAGAGAGACGGCAGAGAGACGGCAGAGAGACGGCAGAGAGACGGCAGAGAGACGGCAGAGAGACGGTCGAGAGACGCATAGATAGATAGACGGATAGAGCGAGCTCGAGGAAAGCGGAGAAGGGTAAACTCCGAAGGATGTGTATACGTGTGCAGCGCGCATCGACGCCGCGGAGGCATAACCTAGATTCGTGTCAAGACCTGCTTTCTAAGCAGCATTTCTCTTTATCACCGGGAACGCGCCAACGAGCGCCACTGCCCAGGTAAACCGTTGGAACGTCATTGTGGAGAAAATACGCGCTTCTTTCTTCCTTTCTCTCTCCCTCGCGCGCCGGTGCATTCTCTATTCTTTGGCTCGAGTGGCCGCGAGCGAGCCTTGCGAAAAAGACCGTGGAGACGAGGAAACGCTGTTTTGCATGGAAAAATTGAATGAAAAATTGGCAAACCTGTCGAGTACTCCGAGGAGGCATTCCTTCGTTTATTTTATGCACTCGCGCGAGTCGGTGATTACGGACGTTCATTCTTGTTTTCTCTTTTGCGATGAGAAAACCATTTCTTTACAACGAGCGAATAAATTACTTTACGGTAGCCTTGGATGTCGCGCTGCGTTCGGAATCGAGCTTAGCTTTCGTCGCTCGGGAACGTCGCGACGCAACGACTAGAATTGGTCTCGTGGTCTATCGGGATGTCGGAAATTTTTAACTTTTGTCGCATCCATTGCCACTCGTCGGTGGACGATCCTTCCTCTATTCGAGGCGCGAATCGTTGCCCAACGGTAGAAATTAGAATCGGTAATCCAGTTGTTGCGCTCTCTTTAGGAGACCGGTATTTAAATTTACGAGCTCGTCGGAATCGGCGTTGGCTTCGATAGGACAACTTTCGGATTCGTTGGGTAATTATGATAGTTTCCCGCACGATATCGCAACCGTATCCTCGGGAATTGGATTTTTTCCGAGATGGAAAACTCCTCGCCGTTGTTTTTGTCGAATCGGATATCGTTAAATCTGAAATTCGATAAACTCGATGGGGGGAAAAAAATAAGAAGGGAACCGTGCCGTGTCGCTCGATGAAATATGGATCTCGATCCCGCCGATGAACTCACTCTCTAAGCCTTCGTTCCGTTCCCGGTCGACGAACTCTCGAGACCAGGCTCGTGCGTAATTTAAAATGTGATACAACATTGAAATATTCGCTCTTAATAAGTATTAAAAGCATCGGTGTATCGGTTAGCTGCGCTCGCGCGAGTCCGCGACGTACTTCAAGATTCGCTCGGAGCCGTCAGTCTCGGAGGTGCGAGCGTAAAAGGGGCAAGAAGCACGCGCGAGCGCGATACCGAGGATGAAAGATGTACGGAGAGATGGAAGAGTCGAAGAAAAAAGCGCACTAACGAGCTTGTATGCGCACATCTGTGCCTCTATACGTTTACACGAGCGAGGGAACGAGGAGTCGGAAGAGGAGAAGAAAAACGACGTCCACGATCTTTTGAGCGGTGGTGCGTCCTCGATTTGCGAGACTCGTGAAATCACTGGCAAAAAATTAGAAGAGCGAGAGAGCGAGAGAGCGAGAGAGCGAGAGAGCGAGAGAGCGAGAGAACGAGGAATAACGAATACCCACGAGCAAAGGATAAGATACAGAGAGATAATTTTTCCAAGGCGAAAACTTTTTATTTTTAAAACCTATTAAATATCATAGAAATTATACCGTTACGGTTTACATCCTTCGTCTATGAAAAATGGTTTTCGTATTTTTCACAAACACTCGAATGAACCAATTCGATCGAAAATAGCACAAAAGTTTATTCGCGTCGACTCGCGAACGTTGGCACTTTTTGTTTTTCCGAGACCGAATATTTTTCTACTCGCGAAGAATACAAATGTTTTAGACCGATCGCAGTTAGCGTGATAATTAACGTTTAACACTTCGTACATTTAACGCAACCATTTTTTTATTCCAAATTGTAACTGCACGATCCAACGTAAAATAATCGAGTTGTAATTAGCGTAATAGTTTTGCGATAGAATATCGGTTTCATTCGTACGAGCGATGCCTTGGAAATATTCGAATAAATATGATTTGAAACTAAGAACGAGCCGATAATTTCTTCAGCGGCATAATTACAAAAATAAAATAATAGAATTATCGAACCTTGGTAAACTTCTTTGATTTTACAGAATAGTGGTTTTATATTTTATATTTTACGATAATATTAGCTTACACGGAATTTTCAGTTTACGAAGCGAATAAAATAAATAGTCGTTTTATGGTAGATCGCGTTACGTCTTTGGAATAGCCTTAGAGAGACCGACGATACACATACGAAAAATAGGAAAACTCGGAGATTAGCGTGGCATTCTTAGATTTTGCATTCGAAAATCGAGTGAGTGGGAAAGCTTCGTTTATTATCGATAGGTGAAAAGTGCAAAATCACCCTACATCGGTTAAAAGTGAGTCAGTTGGTTGACCGTTTCCCTCGAGCGAAATGAATTATCATTCGATACGATTGGATTATAAATCAAAGCAAAGGAACGACGAGTGCCCTTGAGTCTTTCGCATCGAGCGAATCAAGGGGAATTTTACTCGCGCGAAAGACACGCTTACGGTAAGTTATGACCACGGACCGGTTTTTCGCTTTTGCGGATTGAGTCGGCGCGCGCGCGAACAATTAGCTCGAAAGGTAAGTTAACCAAGAATAAACTAGGTACGCAGGAGAAGCCTCGTTAGAACGAAGAAACAAAGGAAAAAAACGATGGAAGGAGAAAAATAAATATGAGAAAACCCGGGTGTACTTCCCCGGAGCGCGATCCGTTCATCGAAAGAGGGTAGAGGGAAAGGGAGAAGACACGGCGAGGATGATCGCGATGCAGAAGAGCTGCCGGGCAATTTCGAAAGGCCGTGCGAGGCGCGATGCGCTTTGCGAGGTGGTGAGGGGGAGGAGTTGGGAGGAGAAGAGAGGAGAAGAGAAGAGTGGCGAGAGGAGGTGAGGAGAGGAGAGGAGAGGAGAGGAGAGGAGAGGAGAGGAGAGGAGGAGAGGAGAGGAGAGGAGAGGAGAGGAGAGGAGAGGAGAGGAGAGGAGAGGAGAGGACAGGAGTGGAGTGGAGAGGAGAGGAGAGGAGAGGAGAGGAGAGGAGAGGCCGGTTGCCACTGCGCATTTCTTCTTCGTCGCGCCAAGTCGGAGAAGCCGGTTTCCGGTCGTGGCCCACTTTCCGGTTCCGCTATTCGCGCTCGCGCTCGTATACCGTTGTCCGCTTTTCGTCGGCAATCGCTTTTTCTCTCCTCCTTTCTTTCTCTCCCTCCACCTCGGTTCCCCGGCTCGCGCTTCAATTACCGAGGATCTCGCGGCGCCTTCTTTTCCTTTTAATCAAGATGAGAGCTTGTGCTTTTTCGAACGGACGTCTTCAGGGACGCGATTCAATTACACCGGACTCTTCGTACGAGGTGTTTCAGCAATTTATTCGCCGCCGAGACGCGTGTGACACGCGCGAGTATGCGTTTATTGCTACGATTATTCTTTACGATTATTCTTTACGATTATTCTTTACGATTATTTCCCCTTCTATTCAGCCAACCGATTTTTCTAATTGTTTCCGATGCCCCTGAGCGACTCCCGAGAGATTGCGGAATTACGCGATCCCCAAAAATACGAAGGATGTTCTAAACGCGACCGCGCACAGCTTTGCTAACCCAACTTGCTAACCTTGCTTCATCGATCGCGCAGACCTTCGCTACGAAGCCTAAGGACTAAGCCTAAGAAAATAATTTATGTCGCTCGAGAGGGACACCTTGCAAAATTAATAATTCCCCATTATCCTGACCAATTTAAATATATTATCATCAACGATACGTTTTTTTTCTCCAACCGAGTTCTCTTTATCAGAGTCGCCGAATACTCCAAGGATCGAGAAACAACCTGTAACGATACGCGTGCAAATTCGAACGAAGGTGAATCG
Source organism: Dolichoris vasculosae (assembly GCA_018907195.1). Lineage (NCBI taxonomy): Eukaryota > Metazoa > Arthropoda > Insecta > Hymenoptera > Agaonidae > Dolichoris > Dolichoris vasculosae. The sequence goes on from JACCHY010000003.1 coordinate 7,531,663, forward strand.
AATAATTTCCGCGAAAAAACGCTGGGCAAGTGAATTCTCACGAAAACGGAAATGCAAAAAAAAATGACGAATGAGAAACGAACATGAAAAATAAAATCTTTTGTTTTGTTTCTGAAAAAACTAAATTGATTTTCTTTTAGTCGATATTACTCACCTGTTAAAAACGATTATGTTTATTTATCGATTTGATTCGATTATACTCGATTGTAACGCATATTTACATTATTGGTTCATAAAATAATCGATAACAAAAATATGTCAAATGTTACGAGTACATTGGGATATACAAGACGCATATATATTAATAAACAATATTCGAACAAAAAATTCTGATTATTGTGTCACAAAGTACTCAAACATAAATATCGCTTCTTTATTTGTAAAGAATGAATCTTTGAATTATTTTAATGATGGTTCGTTAACTATCTTTATATCGCGAAGGCGTTGTTTTTTTTATCGCTTAAACGAAACAATTTGTATCGTATTATCACATTTGGGCGAATCTTTAATCGATTCCTAAATATTAGTTGAAAAAATACGGAAATAAGACGAGTCAAACTAATCGTTTCTTCGAAATTAAATTACGAAACAAGAGGTAATTCGACCGATACATGTTAAACATCAGCTAAATCGTGTTTCAATATCGCAACCTACATACCAATTTTTCAGAAATATTTGAAAAATTTTATTCGATTTATCAAATTAAATGAAAAATCTAAAAATTTTTTATTCCGAATATTCCTCGTTCAAAGATTAGTCAGTTATTCCGTCAAGTAAGAGATACGATTTAAATGTTGAAACGAATAGATAAACAACTTAATAATATAATCGTTATAAAGTCATGCTCGTTTGGAATGTGCTTACAAACAAATATTATCTCGTGTTAAAAATCGAACCGATATCGATAAGATGAGCATTAACATCGATCGCAACGAGAATTCGAATTTGTTCAAAGACCGCGATCCAATAATAACCTTGTCAATGTAGATTTATGCTTCGAATTCGACGTCTACGTGTCCCCGGTGTATCGAAAGTCGAAAGCAAAACAGAAAGAAAAAGAGCGATAAACTTTCGAAAACCGTATTGATCAGTGTCGTTGGAATCGCGCGAGGAATCATTAAAAAACGAGTTATCCCCCTCCCGAGATCGGAGTAGAAAAAGCCTCTGCAAGAACGAATGAGCGAATGAGGAAAGGAGCGAAGGAACGAAGGAGCAAAGGAACGAAGGAGCAAAGGAACGAAGGAGCAAAGGTACGAAGGAGCACAGGAGCAACGAAGCAACGAAGCAACGGAGCAACGGAGCAACGGAGCAACGGAGCAACCGGGCAACGGAGCCACGGAGCAAAGAAGCAGAGAAGAAGACCGAGAAAGAAGAGTCTCGCTCATCCGGTGGATGGAGATGCGCCCGGTTATCGCGCGCGTGCCGCCGAAGATCCGTGGCCGGGACGTCGACGCCGAAGGTGACGCCGAACAAAAAAGAGAAAAGGCGATCGGTCATCGCTGATTATTGCTCGGCTCGGGCGCACGTGAGCCGCTCGCGCCGCGCTCGTTCAAACGCGCGCGCCAACGCCAAATGCGACGAGGAGCCTCCGCTGCCCGAGTGCTCCCCTTTCGGATCCCCTTTTCCTCTCCCTGGCGAGATAGCGAGAGACCGAGTGCGAACGGAGAAAGACACAAATAGATGAGGAGAGAGAGGGAGGCGCCGATTTCGCGTGCCACATGCGACAGGTCGTCATTGCTTGCAAGAACGCGCCTCGAGTTCTCGATGTCTCTCTTTTGATAACTTCTTTTTTCTCCGTGCACGTGAAATTTGCGGTATATAGGTTGAGCGGGTCTACGTGCGAATTGTATGCCGCGCACGCATTCGGTGTAATCTTTGCTTTCGCCCCCCGCCCTCCTCCCTCCCTCCTCCCTCCCTCCTCCCCCTCTCGCTCTCAACCGCTACCTCTACCTCTACCTCTACCTCTACCTCTACCTCTACCTCTGCCTCTACCTCTACCGCCACCTCCACCTCACTCGTTTCGACTTTTCGTCGTTTGCAATTTTGACGATTTCGCTCGCTTCTTAAATTTTCTTTCGATAAGGCCGAGTTTATTTTATCGGGCTATAAAAGTTTGGGCAGTATCGATGAAGACGTCGGATGAAAATGTTAAAAAACGATAAAACCTATATTCCCTTTTAAATGTGATTTATTTTTCTGCAATTTCGAGCGTTTATTTCTCTTAAAATTGAAAAAATAACGTTCGGCTGCAAATACGTTTCGTTCACACGTGTCGTTTCAACCATTTTCCGAGAGGTGACAAAATTTCACGTTGAGCGTTTCGAAATTTTAACTAGAATATTTGAATTGGGTATGCGGTAATTTCCAATCGACGCGTTAAAAGTATTCAAACTATTATCGATGCTAAACAAAATTAAATAAAGACAGAACGAGAAAAGAAAAGACAAAACGAGTGTGCGATACGAGAAACGTTAGAAACGTTTAAACGACGCTCCTCCGTCTACGAATTTTAAACGCCCAAATCCGCTTTCATTGCGCGTTCGATTTCGTACAAAATAAAAAATAAAATAACTATAATAAAACAGGAAGAATAGTTTTACCGTTAGAGCATTGCTAATAATAGACGCATCGCGTCTAGTATTTTAATAAATCAAACGGAGAGGTCATAATGAAAAACAAAGTAAAAGAAGAGAATGGCAAACCGAAGAAAACAAGAAGGAATGCACAATGTAAAAGTGGAAAGGAAAGAAGATATCGTTGGAGAGTTGGAGAAAGACTGTTTGGATACGGTACGGAGTCCGTGTTTCCTCTCTCGAACGCTGTTCTCGCATCTACTTAGTTTCCGCGTTCAAATTGTTCTTCCAGTGTGTTTGTACCGTTAGGGATTTAAATTCTGATTAAATTAATTATTAAAATTGTAATTATAGAGCCGATATAATTAACGATTTCTGTCTACGTAGCAACGATTGCGCGCTCGAATCGAACGCTAAAATAATTACGATTAACGGTCGAGGTGTGGAATATTCGACGATACGAACGTCGTAACGTCATCTCTAACGTCATCTCGGTACGGGTTTAGCGAACGCATTTTCCAAGATCGAAATGTGGACATCGCACAATTAAAAATGCCTTTTCGAGTCGTACATTCGCTGAAATATATTTCGAATATAGTTGGAATTCTTAAAATAAATTGTTGGATGATTTTTTCGTCGCCTCGAGTAAAAGGTCGGGCTTTTCTTCGAGCATTCCTCCGAAGCGAAAATTGATAATGAATCGAGAACGCGTACGCGAAAAACAAAATACGCGTTGCTTTTACGAGAAGAGAAACCCAACCGTTCGTTCGCGTATCGTTAGATTTTTTTCGCGACACTCGTTCGCGTTGAATTATTTTTTTGCGAATTCTATGACCAACGAGATCGCGTTGCGTTTGTTCGGACGTGTTTTCGAGTGAAATTTTCTCGGCGGGAAATGAAAAGGATTTTTTTAACGATAAAAAATAAAAGGAATTAATTTTTTGTTCCAGTCGGTAAAAACATACTTCTCGTTTAAAGAATTATCTTTAATTTCGATCAGCTCGTTAAAAAAAATTAATATTTATACGCTTTTCACTCGTTCTCGAGCTTAAGAAAATAATATTCGTGCGTAATTTATCGTGGAACGTCCGATCGAGCGATTTCCTTGGCTGTCCGATCCGCGAATTCGTTGGCGAATCGAAGAATAGTACAAAAAAATGTGAATCGTTAAATTAACAATTTTGCGAATATCTCGCGATGTCGATAAGGAAAAGATAATCTAATCCGGAAATAAAATTCGGTAAAAAAAAAAACAAACTGGTTTTTCGGAGTAGTCAACCGAGCGAATCGAGAATTTATTTTCACACAAGAAATTACTACTTTGCGACATTCAATTATTTACACAAGCATGCAAAATAAGGTTAAGCCTTTATTTATTATTCAGTATCGATTTCGCAATAACGTCGTTCTCCAACGAATACGATCTATAAATTTCTTCAACTTTTAACGTCTCGTAAGAATTATTTTATTATTTCGCGGATAATACGGAGCGGGAAGGCGTAATAATTTTAACGACACCAGCCGCGAACGAAAGGTCGGCTCCCGTTTCCCCGATAGTTTTCCTGCCTGGACCGAGGGAACATCGGAGCGAACACCGGAGCGAACACCGGAGCGAACACCGGAGCGAAACTAAGGACGAAGTCGGAAGCTCCGGTAAAATCACCCGGGGAATATTCTGGTGGTCGAAAGGAAAAAAACAAAAGCAGAGATAACGAAAAAAAAAGAAGGGAAAAAAGAAAGACGCAAGGAGCGAGGAAGGCCCACGTGGAGCGTTCGAACCGAGGAAGAATCTATCCAACGCTGTTGACCCCCGTAGCGAATAAAAAGGAAGCAGAAAAAATAAGTCGTCGTTGAATCCTACCTCACCATGATGTGCGCGGTCTCGCGACTCGGCGCAGCGGTGGAGTCCTCTAGGAGTCCCGTTTTCCCAGTTTTCCCTCCTACGTTAAACAAGGAAATTTCTTGGCAGTCCTCGCGCGACTGCGACAAAGCCCCGCGCGGCTCCTAGAGACGAGGCTCCGGGTTCGGCGGCTGTCGGCGGTGTTCCTGGCGCCGGTGGTCCTGGTGCTCCTCGCGCCGCTGATGCCGACGTCGGTGATCCACTTCGCTCGGCATAGAAACCCCCGCGGCTAGCCCTACCCGTGCCGGTGCTCGTCCCGGTGCTCGTCCCGGTGCTCGTCCCGGTGCTCGTCCCGGTCCTCGTACTCGGCTCGTGTCTGTGTGTGCGCGCGATTATCTGCCGGGAAGAAAATGAGGATAGGTGGTGAGGTGGTGAGGTGGTGAGATGGTGTGCGAGTGTCCGCGGAGCGAGACCCGTACGCCCGACGGAGTTGACTCGTGGCACCAAGTCTTTCTTTTTTCTCTCCGTTTTTGTTTTCGCTCGAAATCCCGAAGGAGTCGGACGGCGCTCCGTTCGGTAAAACGTCGAGGGGAAACGCGAGCGTTGCGAGAGCTAAGTGTGTGTTAGAGTAGCTAAACTCGGTGTCGAGGACTATTCGCGGCCGAAAACTCGGCCGACTTTTGATTTAACGTTTTTTAAATGGCTCTACTCTGGCGAATAACCTGTTACAAGGCCAGCGAATCACTGGGTCACGTGACGCTCTTATTTACTCTACCCTTTAAACAACGGTGATGCGACCGACGCGCCGCTCGCTTTCCAATTCGTGCGAGTGTTTTATTACTTTTCGGTATATTAATTTTGCCGTGACCCTGAGCGTGGATGAGTTAATTCGACGAGGGGATAAAGCGCACACGCCACACAGGCTACGCGGTCGCACGGGCTACGAACACACGAACGCACGGAGGCACGGAGGCACGGAGGCACGGACACATCCGCACACGCGCTCACGCGCACACCCGCTCGGAAGCTATTCCATGGATCGAATTTATGGTATTTACGCGTTTCTCGGGTAATTCGTTGGGTCCTAAGGCGACGACTGATTCGAATCGTTGCTTGATTCTGTCCGTCCGACTATTCGGAAAATTGATACGAGCTCTCGATTCGGGAGCCCTCCAAGGATTCGCGTAAATTTTGAATTACAAATGCGCTTTCCTTCAAACCACCAACTTTCTTTTCATTTTCCCCCTTTTATTTACCGAGAGGAACGAGCGCAGTTACGCATCCATTCGTTACGGATCGAGGAAATTCATCTTATCGAATAGTAATGGTTGCAGCTGTTTTTTTTTTTAAGAAATTTCAAATTGAGTCCACTTTTGAACGAATCGACGTCGAGCGACGAGTTTCAATTTATCGCGCGAAAGGAATTTTCTTTGGCAAATATTTTAATTCGAAGAAACAACGTACGTAAACGTTACGGCTGGTCGAGCATTTTTTTTAACGATAAATTCATCGGTTCGAATATAAGGAAAGATTTAGCGAAACCGAGTTATTATCGAGTATCGCGGACGTGAGAATCGAGTAATTTTCCAGGGAACTTGTAAAGTATAGCACGAGAGTACGAGGAAGCAACGTTCCAACCTACGACGACGAGAGATGATACGAGAACTCGGAACTCGGAACTCTGATTCCAACGGGCGCTTGTAAATACGTATGAATCGGTGGCCGTGACTTTGAGCGACTCGCTCGACGAACGACAGTTTTACGGTAAAGGTATGAAAGGCAAAAAAAAATAATTTAAAAGAGAAACTAGAAAAAATAAAAAGAAAAAATAAAAAGGAAAATAAACAGCGACCTACTCGCGGAACATCGTTGGAAGAACGACGGAGACGGAGCGTAAAAACATTGCACTACGTATTCACGCGTGAGTTCTTAGAGCAAAAAAGAGCGGCAACGTTAGTTAATAAAATATGATCGAGTGCAGCAGCAGCAGCGAATGCAACAGCAGCAGCGGCAACGGGAGAAGCAACGACAGCAAAGGAAACGGCAAAGAAGGCAACGACGGCGGCGACAGCGATCAAGGAGGTACGAAGAGGACGAAGAGAGGAAAAAAAAAAAAAAAAAAAAAAAAAAAACTCGTGGCCAGTGTCGCTCGCGTTCGCGGAAGGAAGTCGCCCGAGGGATCTCGGAGAGCAAAAGACACGCGCGTGTTCATGCACGAGCGCGAATCTACGCATACAAATGTGCATCACTCACCAAAGTTTCGCAAGGATGTAAGGCGACGTGTCTCAATGTTTACTCTAGGCCGGGGCGCGAGGAAGACCCTCCACCTCGATAAACTCAACCAAAACAAGCAACACACACGCGGCTCGGGTTATCACTGTCCTCTAGCTTCCGGGAAGCACATCGGCGCATCGAGCGTGGAAGAAGAAACAAGCGAATGTGGCACACGCGCGATTCGAATTTGCCGCCCCCGCGCGCGACGGGAGGAACGACGACGATGACGACGACGACGACGACGACGACGACGACGACGACGACGACGACGAAGGCGCGAACGGCGCGGACGACGCGGACGACGCGGACGACGTGGACGACGGCGACGACCACGACGACAACCACCACGACGACCACCGCGACGACCACCACGACTGCAACTACGACGACTGCGACGACGACTGCGACGACCACTGCGACGACGACCCGGACTACGACGTAGACGGCGCCGCGGACTGCGACGCAGACGCAAGCGTTCCTGGTGCTCTGCTTCTCCTTCGGTCTCCTCTACTCCTCGTTCGTGTTCCACTGGTGTTGCTGCTAGTGCGCGCGACGCGTGTTGACGCGGACGGTGGCGCGAAGCGATTAAGCGATTTTGTTGTGGACCCCGATATTCTCCTTGGCTTCTCGCTCTCCTCTCCTTCCTTCCCTTCTCGCCAGTCACCGCGCGCTTTCCACCGCGCTACGCTCCCTCTCTCTCTCCCTGCTTTTCTCCCACTCTTTGTCCTCTCGCGCGATCTCTCTCTCTCTCCCTCCCTCTCTCTATATCTCTATCCCGCTCTCTCTCTATGCGCAGCGAGTTGCGAGAGAGAATCAGAGCGCGCGCGCGCACGTCGAACCTCCGTCTTCCCGCTCTCTCCCTCTCTAGCGCACGATGCTCGGCCGATCCTTGTCTAGTCTTCCCCGTGTAGCCTCGGTGTCTCGCTTTGACCTACAAAGGTGCCGTTAGCTTTGTCATTGTCGCACCTTCCCCTCTTCTCCTCGATCCTTTTCGCTCGTTCCGCTCCCTCTCTCTTCCACTTCTCGAGTTTCCGTGTAGAGAGAGAGAACGAGGGAGAACGAGGGAGAACGAGGGAGAACGAGGGAGAACCTGGGAGAACCAGGGAGAACGAGGGAGAACGAGGGAGAACGAGGGAGAACGAGGCAGAGAGAGAGAGAGAGAGAGAGAGAGAGAGAGAGAGAGACGGAGATTGCTTTTAACGAAGAACGTACATAAAGGAGAAGAAGAAGAGTGGAAAAAATAATGAACGAGAGAGGGCTTCTTTTTGAGTGGAGGAAAGAAGAATATAAACGTATGAAAAAAATGAAAGAGATGAAACGAATGGAGAAAAGGATGACGACTTTCTTTCCAAAGTAAAGGAAAAAAAAGAAAACACAAACTCGAACCTCGATTTTTCCTTTACTCGTTTATTCATTTATATACTTTTCTCGGACGTCTTTTCCAACAGCGTTAATGTTTTTCGTCCAATGGAAAACAAAGGGACAACAATTTTTTTACGAACAAACCAGTCAATTTTTTATCAACCGTTCGGAAAAAAAACACGACCCTTTTCCATACATTTTATTAAAATACTTTCTTTTTCATCGTTTTTATCGTCTTCTCCAAATGAGATGTAAAGAAACTCATCTAGAAGAATTCGAATTAAAAGGAAAATGAAAAGCCTTATCGAACGCATTGATAAACGCGCTTTAATAAAATATCCAATATTTTAATTTCATTTTTATCGACGCTAAAAATTCTTACTATTGTTGTTCCGAAAACAACAATAATAAAAAAAAAACTAAAAGACAATTAGATGCTCTCGCCCAAGTGGTCGCGTCCACATATTTAACTAGATTTTCATTCCCGTAACTTTTATGCAATATTTTGTTAATTCGCACGAGAAATTCGCGCGATAATTAATAACGTTGTTATTTTCTGATTAAATCGTATCGTAAGGAAAGAATTTCATTTTTAAGTAAACGATTCCAATTAACGAGTTACCTGTTAGAGTACATAAATATAACGGTTTAACTCGTAACGAGTATTTTTTCTCGCATGCCAATTAGCCAAGCAAAGAGAATTATAATTTATTACGCGTGTATAATTTACCATTTTAATCATCGTCATTTTTTTCCTTTATCTTAGCCCATTCAACTAGGCGAAACTAATTTTGGAAAAGCGCACTTGTTTCGTGCGACGATGCATTTGTAAGCCCGCGACAAAATCCTGTTGCGAGTTTTCACGGTGTCAAAATGTCTTTAGGCTTCGATCGCTTCTCTTACTTTTGTACTTCTAACTTTTGTCGTACGAAATTCTTCCACGCTATAATTTCGATTACTTTTGTTAATTGCAGAATCACTCGAGGCTAAGTTTTTTTAAACCGTCGAAGCATCATTTTCGTCGTAAAATATAAAGTCCGTATGAAACTTTATTGTAAACGTCGTTTGTTCTACAAATTAAAATATGAACTATATTTTATTGAAAACGCGTATGTAATCGACTACGTATAAAACGCAAAGAAAAATTGCACTCGAGTTATTTTTTGCGGTATCCTGTTATTTCAATTGAAGCCTAGCAGACCAAATGTTGCATCATCAGTTTTCTTATAATTTTTAATTGTATTCCAATGATATCTAATTGCTTTTAGCGATAGTATGTCATTATAAATAAGATCAAGCATTCGTAAATAAACAAAGAAAATGCAAAATAAAATTCAATTGCATTATATAATTCATTGATACAATTACGAATTTATAAAGTATTGTAGATTACAACAAGAAAAGATTTCCGTACGATGATCTTGGTAAATTTTCATCTATAGTTTCAATTTTTTTAAGCATATTTGAATATCAATTTATCCGATAATTTTATAAAATATTGAAATCTTTAAAACTTGTGCGTTGGTTTCATATAATATACTCAACATGTCGAGTTTTAATATTTTTCTTCTACTAATTTTTTATTATCGAGTATTCTTAATAAAATCACTCTTCGAATTATATGTAATTATATTGCGAGTAACTGCAAGGAAAAATATAGATCTTGGTAGGAATGACAAGCGCTTAAATCGACTTTATTCTTGACAAGTTTTCCATCGGAAAGTATCGCTAAGGAATATATGATAGGATAATAGGAAATAAAAATTAGAAATACTAACATCTGAAATATCCTAATTAATACTTTATAAATATTTTTAAATTTTTCCAGTATTTACAATTTATTATAAATTTTTTCAATTTTTAAATCCATACCTTGATAATTTTTATAACTCTTTAAAAAAATATTTATTCAAAGTAAAATATTATTTAACGCCTTTTAGAATCAATATATGTAATATAAATTTAGCTATATTTTAGGATTTGAGTTTCGGTAACAAATGGTAATTCAATTTAAATAAGCTTAAATACTTAATCAAAATTAATATTATCGTAAAATAAAACGCTTTATTTATTTATTCTATATTTAATTTATTGAAATACATTAAAATATAAATCATAATTTCAGCCGTTTTCAAAACAAGAAATCTGCAGTTATTTGTTTTTAATTCTGAATTATCTTATGTACACATTTTTATACGACATTACTAAATAGTCGAATGAGCGTTTATTTTACTTGTTAATAAAATATTTTTTTAAAAAACAATTTTTTAACATCTGAATAATATTTACATTATTTTTTTTCTATTTAAATAAATAAAATCTGATTTTATTCTATCTAATCCAGATATTATCTTTCGAAATAAGAAAAGCAATTTCACTTTCTAGTTATAATGTGGTTTACAAAAACATTTAAAATGTAGTAAATAACTTCTTATCTCGGACGCGTCATATTAATGAGGAATGCTACGTGTCATTTCATAATAGACTATTATAATTTATAAAACTAGAAAATTTAAAATAAAAGTTATTCTTACAGTAACCATATATTATTCATATTTCTTCTACATTCTGAACAAATATTTTTCATTTATTTAAACTTTTAATCAAATATTTTGTTAAATATAGTCTGAGAGATAAAAACCTGTTTAATATTTATAAAAGTAACTGTGATTTGTAAAATTAAAGTTGCAGCCATTTTTTAATCTATTGTGTCAAATATATTTGATTTAATTGAGTCCTTTGTAATATTTATTTGTTTTAAATGTGAATAGTTTGATTGATATTATATCTATATTGAAAAGAGATTATCTAGATCAGTTGTTCTTTTAAGTTTCACAGTTAATGATTTTTTTACTTATTAACAGATAATACTTATATTAACTATAAATTAAATTATGAATTATTTTCTCGTTTTATTACGTTTTAGTTAATATTGTAAATCTTTTTTATTATCAATTTTTCAGATTTTTTATCTTTTAAAATTACAAATCAATAATTCAATCAGATTTGTGTATTTTATTGGTTCAAATACGATATGCTAACCTCAAATAAAATACATTAATATCGAGACTTATTTTTAAGTTTCAATGCAACGTTAAATAAATAAACTTTTTAATTAATCAAATTTTAATCAAATACATGCGATATTTTAAACGACAAGCTGTATAATTAAGAAATTCCTAATAAGTGCGTAAATGCGATTATTGCACACACATAGATCGCAATACTTAGTAATTGGGATGAAACTACAAATTCATATCAATGTATATATTTATATATATATATACACAAATGCAAGTATACCTTATTTATCTATATTTAATACCGATATTTTTAAAAGTATAAATTAGTATTTTTGTGATTGTAATATAAGATTCTAATATAAATAAAAAAAAATATATATATATGTAACGATTATTAACTTTATTTTAATATTTTAATTTGTAATTCTAATACTTTATGTAAAAGCAGTTATTTCAATCATTGATATATTAAACGTCTTGAAATGAAAATGACTAACTTATTCATTAAAAGTATTAAAACTATAATTAATTAGGTGATTACTAATTATACATGTTATATACATTGATTGTACACATTCCAAAATTCCCATAAATCAAAATATAAAATAAAAACGAATTAAATGTCTCATAATTAAAAAAAAATTAATTTTCAATGCGTAGTTGAAAGTCATGATATATAGAAGGATAATATTTTAACCCTAGCAATTTTTCTCTCGTTGAAGTTCCAAATTTTATTATTTTAAATCTTATAAATGTATTTATATATCTCAACATAAAACTTAAACGCTAAAATTAAAAATCATTGTTCTATTTTTTCAAATACTCTATATACTTTTCAATAAAATAATGTAAATAGCTGTTATGAATTTGTAAAAAAAATAAATGTTTTATAATTATTGTTTCAAACGTGTTAAATAAAGAATACGCTCAAAAATATTAATAGTATTTAAATGTATTTGTAAATACTTTGAAAAATTTTGGTTATTTAGTAATCGTGCAGTTCAAGATAAACGAAATACCGAACCATTTTTAATTACTATTTTATTTAAAATAAATATATATAATGAAGATCTTAAAAAAAAATAATAAAGCAAAAATTAAAAATTTTTGAATTATGTTAATTTTCTTCCTGTAGAAAATAAAACTATTATGTAGTACGTAATATAAAAAAGTCAATTGTATTTAACAACATAAAAAAAATTAAATTTTTTCTGCATATTAATTTTTAAAGTTATGTGTTTTGATACGTCGCAATAATAATGTTAAAGAACAGTTTGTGAAATAAAGTAAAATTTTATTTTATAAAAGAAAAAAACTTTACATTGATAAGCTTTCTCATTCAATCTTTTAAACTTGATTTTTTGAAGAACCGAGTTTTTAATTAAAAGATAATCGACTAATAAGAAATTTTATACATGATATATAGTAGAGCGATTTTTAATAAAAATCAAATAAACTAATATAAATCAATACAAAATAACATGAAATAAATCAAGATTCTTTTGAATTTACGAAAATTTCTTTTAAATTTATGGTAGATTCATTTTTTAATAACTACTGTGCAAGTTATAATATTTGAAATTAAAAAAACGTTATTATAAATTAAAGTATTTACTAAATACTTTATAAAATAGTAATCTATACAATAAAAATTACATGAAAAATAATAATTTGACTTTTTCACGAATGACTTTTGATTTTGTATTTCTTTGCTATTCTTAGCAGAATATATAATTTGTTACTTATTTATTCATATTCTTTAATATATTTAAATTTTTGTCAATACTATGAGTATTATAAAAAAAATTATTTTTTCTCAATAAATTACAGAAAATGTTTAAGTTAGAATAATACATTCGACAAATGATTATAATAAATAAATAGGTAATGTTCTTTAATTATATAAAAAAAAAATAGAAAAATTGATGGTATACTGTTTTGGAATTATTAAAATGAGATAAAAGATTTAAATGAAAAAAAATAAACATCGAAAAAATTTAAATTTTACAAAAGAAGATCAAGAACTATGAGAAATTTTACGCTTAAGAAGTAGAAAAGGATACGTGATTGCGAAAGAAGATAAAAAGAAAACAAACACAGAAGATTTATTTTTCCACATCTGAATGTAGAACCATAATGAAGAAGAAAAAAAAAGTATGAAATAAGAGTAAATGAAAAGTATATGAGACAATTTTATTCAACATTAAAATTTGGTGAGTAAGTGTGAGAGAGTGGAGGGAGAAATCAAATAAAAAAACAGAGAGATGAGAAGATCGAGTCAAAAATTATCAGAGTAAGACAAAAATCAAATACATAAAGAGGTAAGGTGAAATTAGACTTTAAAAATAGCGATTAAAAATGGACGAACAAAATCACGAGAATGATTTTTTCGTAATATTTATATGTTTTTATTTTCAAATTTAAAATATAATTTTAATCTAATTTAAATAAATTATTAAAATGCAGTGTAATAATATCCATTTATATTAATTTAATACTTTTTAGTCGAATAAAATATACTCTTAATTATTCGTATTATAAATTAGAATTATAATAAAAAATTTTCAAACTGTTGTAAGGTATAAAAGGTTTTTTATTAGAATAAATTTTTTATTATTATATCAATATAACAATTCTGTGTTTCAAGAAAGACATCCATGCAAAGAACAGAGTATTGGTTTGGGCAGATCTATATTTTTTCTACATTATTTATGAATAGTTTTATAGCATGAATTTTTTATATAAAAAAGTGGGTAAAATCAGTATTGAAGAAATTTACAAAATTCATGTTAAGTTTTAGAGCTTTTGGTCTTCGTGCAATTTTTCCATTTTTACCTAAATCCTCTCTCTTTTCTCTCTCTAAAATCAAATTCCATCATACCGGATTGTGAATACATTTTTTATATATTTTTACAAATTTAATATTTTAGCTAGCGAATGTATTTCAAAATATTTACATAATCACATTACACCGTTAGAAAATAAGTTACGTTATTATTAAATACTTCGTTAATTAATTAACGTAAAGTTTAAAATATTGTAAAAATATAAGTCTTTTAAACAACAAAATGAGTAAAACGAAGTATAAATAATATTATAGTAAATTATATTGATTTAAAATTTTTAAACCGAACATGCTTCTTTTTATATAAACTAGCTTCATTTTTCGTAGGAATAAAATCGATTTTATAAGAATTCTTTTACAAATTTAATCATAAAAGAATTTTCAATTACATTTTGGATATTATATTTTTGTGTTATTACATATCATAAATATAGATTATTTGTCACAGCAAATAATAAGGAACGAAACTTAAACAATTATATTTCATATTATATTTCTGACAAGCTTTGTACGTAAAATTTTAAAATTATACATTTATCTATTCATTTTGAGCATTTTGAGCATTTTGAGTAATAACTTTATTAAATAGTGTCGACCATCGCATACATTTTAGCTTTTAATGTTCGAACTTATCGAACTACGATCATGTTTAAAAATATTTAATTTCACGCGTTGTAAAAGGTTTTTTACTGCATAGGTTTTAAATTATGATTGATTTTAGTCGTCGATACGTCTGTGTATAATTGAAACCGTTTGAAGTGTTACAATTTTATTTATTTTTTTATTTGCTCAGATATAAAAAACTTTGAAATTTTACGGTCCTTTTCAAAAAGTTGTGGATTATTCAGATGTTTATTTTTAGATTCGCGCGTTACAATTTTTACAATGTAGTAAATGTTAAATAATATCGAACTCACGGTTCCCTTCCGACACAATGTAACAAAAGAAATCGAAAATGCCGAATAGGAAGAGGTAATAAATAAGTCATCGCGATAAATAAATCCTTTTGACCATCGAAATGTTAACAGTTGGATGGAAGGTGCATAATTTAATGACCTTTTTCAGATAATTCGTTTGCTTTCACTAGAGAAAAATAATCTACATAGTAAAAATTGTTCGGTACAGTTGTTAACTTATAGAAAAACGCGAAACTTTTCGTGTGACTCGCACGTAAAGATCAGAAAGGAAAAGAGACGAGAGTGCAATGTAAAAAAGTCATGAAAGAAAAAGTAGAGAGCAGATGAAAGAGGGCAGGCAACTATAGAAACAAAGTGAAAGAGCATGAGCGAAATACCATATCTTTCCTTGTGCACGCACATGACACCGTAAAAGATAAGAGGATGTTAGGGGGGAGGCGAAAGGGAGGAAAACAGAAAAAAAAAGCTTTCCCACTCTCTGGATTTCCCCGACCGCGAATATTCGTCCCAGTAGGAAGAAGAAAGCTTGGGTCGCCATCTTTGAAGGAAAAGCGGGGAGCGAGCAACGGGGTGCCATTTTCGATTTTCTCACTGTGTGTGTGCTTCCGTGTGGGTCCGTGTACGTGCGCGCAACAGAAACTGTGTGCGTAGTATCTCCATCTCGCTTTATCTTTCTTTCTTCTACACTCCACGCTCGCTTCCTTTCCTCGGGAGCTTTCTTCTCCTCTCCTCGTTATTCCGCCCGTTTCCTTCTCCTACTTTACCGAGCATGCGTTTTTCTCTTTCTCTCTTTCTCTCTCTTTCTTACCGTCGACTTCTCCTTGTCGCTTCTTTTTGCGTCTGTCTTTCATTCTATTGGTCCAAGACTTCGCAACGAACAAGCACTGATCTTTTGTTCGATTTTTCCTCTTTTTATCTTTACGCTTTCTTTCTTGTTCACGTGAGCGCTCTTCTGTCTTCTTTCTTTCTTTCTTTCATTGTGTCTTTCTTTCTTTCTGTCTTCTTTCTTTCTTTCATTCATTCATTCATTCATTCTTTCTTTCTTTCTTTCTTTCCTTCTTTCTTTCTTTCTTTCTTTCTTTCTTTCTTTCGCTCTTTCTTCTCTCGTCGGTTCGGAAACTTCTTTCTTCTTCGTTGCATTTTTTTTATTATTCTCGATTCTTCTTTGGAACGGTTGTTTTTCAACATCTCCGCTCTCTCAATTTATTCTTGTATTTTTCTCCTGTGATTTCATTTCTATCTCTTTCTCACTCCCACTTTTCATCACTTTTTCCTTCGCTTACTTCTTTTCTATTCTTCATCCAATTACTAATTACGAGTTGTCCAGTCATCCATCTACTATATCTACTGTCGTTTAAATGCATGAACTTTTGTTACGTGGACAATATCTTTCTATCTCTAGTTATATTTTCATAAACTCTTTTATCTGTCTATCAACCTACCAAAATAAAATATTATACTTCCCGATAAACATTGATTTCATTTTTCGTATAAAATATTCTGTAGAAAATTAAATAACAATGGATAAAGTTTAAATAATAAGAATTATCTAATACAATCGGTAAAGTACAAAATGTTTAACTTATTACTCGATAATTTTGATATATTATATTTCAAAAAATTATTTAAAATATTTTACAAAATTATTCGTGTAATATTTAATATAATTGTTTATTTTAACATACACGTGTGTGATATTTGTGGAAAACTTTAATATGTCTTGAATTTTTGTTTGCATTTTATTTATTTCTGAAAACTATGATAGTAACAAAAAAGTTACACAAACCTGTCTTATTAAATATTAATTATATCTATAAAAAATTTGTAAAAAATATAATATAAACAGAATAATTCAATTATAAAAAATTATGATTTAATCGAATATGAAAAAAATTAATAGTCTTTTATTTTTTTCGATTTCATAAAAATATTTAGATTATCTTTTCATTTTTCAAAATTTTTCCATTTCTTATCATTTAAATGTTATAATATAACTATGCCTTCATAAATAATGCGTATAAGATAAAAAAAATTTAACGGTAGCATATTTTAAATATTTATAATTGCTTACTACATACTGTAAAATATATATATATATATATATATGAAGCATTAATGTTCCAAAGCGATTGAAATAAGTACTTTTATGTAGATACATGCATAATTCATAAAATTAAATTAATAAAAAAACTATTTATACTACTAATTCATAAAATGATAAAAAATTATAGTGAATTTAATATTCTTTCATTTTTATCGCAATTATTATAAGAATTATTTATATTTTCTTTCAAAGTTTATATTTCTTATATTTTTATATTATTATATTTATATATAATTATTTTTCATTGTATATATATATATCTTTTTATTTTAAATTCTAATGTTTTATCTGTTTACAGTGAAATTATTGCCCAAGTACTTAAAAATATCTTCATATACATAACTTTAATATTTACTTTAGAAGACATATTTTACTGATTTTATTTGCTTGTTTTTATATCATATATATATCCTATTAAAATTTTTAACAAATAAGCTATCATATAGATTTAGCCAAACTTAAGAATATGTATAAAAATTTAAATTATTGACGATTTTATCAATGTGTTTTGAATTAATAAAATAAACCTAAATCTTCAAAAAAGATGCCATTTTTTTAATAATATAATTATGTATACGGAAAACAGATTAATTAAAATTAGAAATTTATATATATGTATATATACAACAAGAATTCTTTTAAAATAATAGAGTAATAATACCGATTCTATGAAAGATTTAAAAGTGTATTCATCTAAATTTTGACCCATTAGTAAATGATCTTGTCATAAAGCTTTGAATATAATCGATGATATCATACTTTCAATTCATATAACGGCAGTTAAAATTTGTACATGAAGAATATATAAATGATCCTATAATTGTTATTAATTTATTAATAATTAATACCCGAAATAATTAGTACTAATACGAAAAAATCATTATTAGATATTGTTTTAAATTTTATTAGACACAAATAGAATCACAAAATATATTATTTACTGATCCTAAGGTAACATTAATAGACGAAAATAAATAAAATTTCTAGAAAATTATAAAAAATACTATTAATTTTTACAAAACAAATATAAGGAAATCTTAAAGAATAAAACTTAATAAAAAGTTAGATAATTTATAAATTAAGTCAAAATAATTCAAATTATTTTTCATAAAATTTAGCAAAACTTACACTTTATAAAATAAATTTCTAAATGAATAAAAAAAATACTTCACATATATACAAACCTAATTTAATATAGTGATACGTAAAAATATCTTTAAAATTTATAAATATATAAATGGTAACTGAATACAATAAACTGACAAAAAATGAGAATAAAGCACGAGTTATTTTTTTTATTTATATTTTGTCATATCAATAACTTGATTAATACTATAAATGTAGTAAATTTATAATATTTCATAGAAAGGAAAAAAGCGATCGGATGCCATCAGAAATAATAATAATAATAATAATAATATATACGTATGTATATATTTTTTAATTTTGTGAGATAACAAAAATAATGGATATCATAAATTAATAAGAATTAACGTAAAATTAAAAATAAAATTAAAAACTAATTTCTAGAGTAGATACACATCTATATAAAGACATATGTTATAATAAAAAAATGCATTGAATTATTTAAAAAATCAATAATTCGAAATAAAAATAACGTAATATACGAAAGTGTAAAAGATGCATATGGAAACTCTCTTATTTCTTCTACGATATAACTAAAAATTGAGCAAAGAAATCAAAGGAATAAGCCGAATTACGTTTATTTGAAATTTTATATTTAATGTAATGTTGAAAAATAGATAAAAAATTCTAAATAAGGTTCGGCGATAAATAAGTTATTCTTTAAGTACTTTCAATCAATCACAAAATAAATATTGTATTGAAAGTGCATGGTTTAATTACCTTAGAGAAAAATAAAATTACAAGGTAGATTAAGAGTAAAAAACTTCGTAGACTGAAATTTTTAATTTTTTTTTTAATTAAAAATTAAGTTTGTCTTTCAGATTAAATTAGTTACAGATAATATATGTTTTACCAGTTATTAAACAAAAAATTTTTTTAATTTAATTTTTTTAATAGTTTTTATACATATATTAAATTATTAAACTTTTTTGAAAAAGATCTAAGTAAAGAAAAAATATATTTTTCTTTTATCAATTTATGTAAAAAATAAACTATAGTTAAAATGTAAATTGATTTAATATGCAATGTAAAATTTTTTAAAGTCATAGTTACTCAAAATGTTTAGATAATCTCTCAAAATATTTTTTCGATCAAAGTAAGAAATCAAAGTAAGAAGTATATTCTAAGATAATAAGATAACACGTTTATAATATTATGTTAAAATAGCCAACTAGACTTCATACACTTTTAAAAACAATTGTCATTTGTATATACGAGGGCATAGATAAAATTATCTTTCTCTCTTGTTTGCGTATTAACCATTTATAATGGACACATATCTATGTTATCACTAATACGAATTAATATAGTTAGATTGATTATTATGAAGTTGGGATTGGTATCTATATACAAATATTATAAATATTATTTAGAATCGAGAATTGGTACACTTAATTATATTTACTACTCTTTGAAACCCTACGTCACAAGTTTTGAGATCTGAATTTAGCAATATTACGATTAGAAGATTTTATTTATAAAGGCAAAAATGGATAATATTTGTGTGTAGGTATGCATATTTGATCATGTCACAAATTAAAGTTTAAGGAGATTTAGGTAAACGAATAAAACTCCTAGAAAACGGCGAAGTAACCGATTTAAAATTTTAAGAAAAATCTTGAAGTCGTAGTTCTAAATAAATGCCCGTAGGATCATGTATTTTAGAAAATAAAGCAGAAGTTTTATGTAAACGGGTGAGATTGTCCAAAGACGAAGAATTTTCATGGCGTCCGAATGTGAGTTAAAGTTTGTACGAGCTCGGGTGGAAAAAGTACGTAAACGTGCGTAAATCGTATGGTTTGCGTTATATCCGTTTTTCTACTAGATGGACACGGTGCAAGATTAGTATTTAAGCAAATCCTTCCTAGTCCTTGTAAACGAGTAGCTTGGGTTAGTTTACAACAATTTTACTAATGAGCCCAGTAGACCGACCCGGAACGTGTTCACATTTGTAACATCTGCTACAAATTACTTCTTACTCCCATACAAAATCTTACATTAAAGTCGGGATAGGATTAGTACTCCACGGGTCGGAGTTAGAGAGATAATACTTTTCGACAAAATCAAGCGGCGCACCCTAACCCTTTCTGTCCTGTTAAACGAGTGTTTATAGTCTAATGGTGCAAAGAAGTAACAATTGCACGCGTAGACGTAATAAAATATACACAATATCATAATATTAGAATAGATTATTTTTCCTCCATCCGAATATCTTAGAACGTCAAATTCGTACTTATTAAGATACACACCGTTTACTCGATAATAGTAACAAATTTTATAAATAAAAATTAATAAAAATTTATAACAAATATAATTTTCATTTTTATATAAAAATTAATTTTTTATTTAAACGTGTTTTTAATTATTCGATAGATCGATTTATCCATTTTACAGGTAAAACTCTTATATAAATTTTAAATATCATAAAAATATAAAATAAAAGACAATTAAAAATATTTTGTTTATATAATAAGTTAAATATCAGCTTTTAAACCAAGTAAGTTTTATTATTTTTTTTACAAAATATAATAAGATATGTACATTTATAAATGAATGCTTAGAATCACTTATTTTAATCTCGGTAAAATAAAATTAAAAGGGGCAACTGGTAACAAATATTTATTTAACATAGTTTTAAGTGTAATGAAATAAGTGCATAGAAAATTTTATTTGATATATGTTATTGCCTAGTACGTAACTATGAAATTTTTTGTTAAATTACATGTAATTCATAGGATATATCGAATATTAAATCACGTATATTATCGACGCGGTATTATTAAATTATTCAACTTCTAATTTAAAATATGATTTCATATAAAATTTAAAAAATTTCAACACTTAGTTGCGTTAAAAGTATTTATGTATATTAATGACTTTGATATACTTTTTTTTTTAAAATAACGCACAAAAATTTTTAAAATATCGTAATATTTCATAATAATTATATTGAAATTTGTAATATGTATAATCACTTAAATTTTATAAACCGCGTCCAATGATGAATATATACAAAATAAATTAGAATATATTCAATATTTTAAAATTTATATTTAAAGATTTTTGGTAATCTATGAATAAATATTTATTTAAACATTTAATTGTATCGTTTGGACCTTTTTGGATCTTATATTTTATATTTTACTTTTTTCTTTATATGACTAAAGTTTTAATCCACTACACTACTTTATTGAATAAATTGTGTAATTTTTGTTTCAAATATTGTATTTAATATAAATATTTTAAATATAAATACTTGTTATTATTACTTGAATTTACAATAATCATATTTAAATATAATATATAAATATTTATAGTAATAATTAACAGTGATGTAATGAAAAGACTAAAATTAAAGATGAAAGTATTAATTGAAATTATGTATAAAAACATATTAGAAAAAAATAATATTAACATAAACTTTATCATTAATCTTGTATTAAATTTAAAATATTGGTTCTGTACAAACTTGTGAATTTTTTTTCAAAATAATTATAATTATCATTAAATTAAAAATAATTAATTATAAATGTTTCATATATTTACATAAAAAAAATTATAAAAATTATTTTTAATGTTAAAAATTTTTTATTTAACATGTTCACATATTTTTTATATATTATTTATTTATTACATTAAACATATATAGCGCAATATTGTTTAACAAAAACAGTTTCAACAATATTGGAAAAAATAGTTTTTAGAGTTAAATAATTTCTTTGTTATGGGATGTACAAAATTTTACTTGTAATCACTAATAAAAAGGTCAGCTCATAATGAGAAGAACTATTTACTTGAAAAATTTTCTGGAAAGTCAATAATGCTGAGTTTTTGAAGCTTTTTAATATTAATGTAACATCTAAATTTACTTTATAATGATTTTACAATGACAACAAATGTTCTTTAACTAAATATTGTAGCAGATAATAAATGTTTCCAAATCTAATATTTTAAAATTTTTAATTTATTTAATTTTCCATTATTTTATTTATTTCGATACTACTTTATTATTATTAACACTTAATGTAAATACAATTCTAAAATTTAATAATTATTACTTTGATAAATTCAATAGATAATTCTTTATTTATAACATTTAAAATTGAAAAAATTAAGTTATTACACAAGAAAGCAGAAATTATGAATTTAAGTTAAAATTATGAATGACTGCATTATAATAAATAAATTTCGATACTGCAAAAAATTTAAAATTGATGACGTGTGTTCATATAGCTGAATGTCACCTACTGTATAAATTAATTTATATAAATTTCATTTTAATTATATTTAATTTAGGCAATACAAAAGATATATGTATATACATATTTACAGAATGATTACATTTAATCAATCATCAAAACAGAATGTGTCATTGTCTTAGCGTTTTAAAACATTGCAAACCCGTAAACAATAGCAAATCAACATTGTTTTTAAATCTTAAATCGTTGAATTAGTACTTTTGTATTGTTGTGCAATATACATTTCGAATTGTTACGAGGCAGTTGAAATAGATACATATTAAAATTACAGTGAGAAGTTTTAATATTTAATATTCCAACGTAAATCTTTATTATATAAATAAATGTTTGATGTTTCTAAACCAAATAATTAAGACAATAATATTATTATTTACAATTATTTCTTAAATTGTACGCATCAATTTTAATGCGTTATTGAAAATTATTATCTTCAAATGGTATATAATTAATATTGGCTAGTATTAAAAAATATTATTAACTTTTTAATAAATTATAATTTATAAACAAATAAATAGAAGTATTAAATTTAAATACAGATTCAATCATATAATTATTACATTTAATTTCAGTAAATTTTTATATAAGATCAAGTAAATACACAGTGTTAATGGTAAATAATTAAAATAAAATTTAATTTTCAGTTAATATATATATATTAAATAATTTTTTTAGGATGGTTGAGAGAAGAAAGTAAGAAAAAAGAAATATTTTATTGCAAATACGAATACATGAATATTATTTTTTTAAATCTATTTTAATACAGTGTCTGTTTTATAAAAAATATAATTGTTATAATATTGTTTTAATAATACAATTGATACAATTATAAAATATAAAAGTTTTAAATCTTACAAAAATTTTTTTGAAAAACATCCCAACCAATTACAATGTTCATTCTGAAATTCAACTGCTCATGCTCAAATCAACAGTTATCCAGTTCTATAACTCGAGTATTTGAAAAGATATAAACAAGTATTTTGCTTATAAATTAAAGAATTAGAAAAAACTAACATGGTTAATTCGAGAAATATAATCAATTTTCAAAAATATTGGAATAAATTATTTATGAAAAGAAAAATAACTAATATAAGGAAAAAAATGGCTTACGAGGTTATGTTTGGTTAAAAGTAAGTTTTGCTTTTTATCAATAATCATTATTCTTTAAACTTTATAATGTATTACATGTATGGAATAAAATATGATTTTTATGATTTCAGTATTTATTAACAAAATATATAAGTAATTATATTTATAATTTTGATTTATAATATATACAAGATACAGTATATATACGTAAGCAATTTATATATTATAACTGTTAAGTAAAGTACTCAATTATTCTAGTTTCTTCTGTTCGATATAAAATTGAAATATATATGTATATGTATATATAAGTTGGTTTTTAAAAATCTTTACATTATTAAAATTAAAAAAAATGATGGTTTATAATTCTTTATATTTGCTTTTATAATAAAACTCTTGAAACTTATTATATATATTATAAATATTTTAAACTCTGAAAAATAAAAATATTTATTTCAAAATTTCCATATTCTGACAATTATATTAATATTTTAACAACAAATATATTAAAAAATTTATTTAATATATTAAAATACTGTATACTTATATATATAATTAATTAAAAATTTTACTTTGCAGGAGATACCTTTTATTTAAAAAATTATTATTGCAATCAATTCTTTTTCAAATTATACGAATTCATAAAACATTTCAATTTAAGAAGATGTTGAAATGTTATTATAAGAATTGAAATTTTATTTCTGTATAACTAGAAAATACTATCCAATATATAACTCTTTCTCAATCAGTAAACACATTAAGAATGGTTTATTAATTAACAAAATGTGGATTAAAAAGAGATTCAATTTTTGACAAATATATTCGCATATGTATTTATTAAAGATGGTAAATAATTTATTAATTCTTATATTTTTACATATATTTTAGTTTTATATAATTAATTTAAATTATTTTAGGCTGTTTCTAGATAATTTACAATGATGAAAACAATAATTGTTATAAAATACATTTTGATGATAAATTCAATATAAGAGGATACTAATACATATTTTTGTGTTGGAAAATATAACATGTATCTAATTTATGAATGTGTATACATAAAGCAGATTTATAAGATTAGAATATCATTCGAACGAGTTTTTAATGTAAAAGATAATCGATTGATTTTAAAAGAAATTTTAAGATTTGTTAATAGGAAATGTATGTATAATATTCAATTTTATAACTTTCCTTAAATAGAATGTATGTGTTTTATTTTTATTATATTGCTAACGATAACAAGTTAAGAAGCACAATAATGACTATATTAAAAAGTAAATAATAAAATTTATTTTCTATTTTAATTAAATATTTTTAATAGTTATATTTTATTATAAAAATACTAATTTTAAATTAATTTGACTATATTTGTATTATTCATGAATATAATAAAGTGGAATATTTAATAAGAGTTACAAATCAATTTAATATTAATGTTTTTTATGTTGTATTTTATAAAAATAAATAGATAAATATTTGAAGAACGAATTAGAACATAAAGATTGAGTTAGAAGATATAATAAAATAAAACAATAGAATATATATTTTGATTTACACACCATTAAATTGAGTGAATTATAATATTTTTAAAAATTTTAGTTTTAAAATAATACATAAGTATAATATTGTTACAATGATTTCTAATATTAAATTTTCTTACAGATCAATCTTTTAATTCAAATGTGTACAAGAAAACTAAAATTTAATTAATTAAATTTGTCTGAAAATTCACATTCGACAATTATTTTTCAGAAAATAATATATAATTGTACACAACAGCAGACTTTAAAATAATTTAAACATTATAATTTATTTGTGAAACATGTATTAGAAATGCATTCAATCTATTTTCAAAAACATTGATATTAATTGTAAAAACACAATAATAATTATAAATAATTATTTTTCATGGAAACCAATGTAATTTTGAGGTTTTGTTAATATAGTTATTCATAATATTTTAAAGACGTTTTAAAATATTAGTAAACAAATCAAAGTAGTACAAGAGTTTTTATTTTATGAAACTAATTTTTTTTAATGAGAAGAAAACTCAAATTTTGTAAGTTTGAAAAATCAAGAATTTATTTTGAAACTTAGAGGCTGTGCATAGTAATATTAAATATATCGATAATTTTTTTAAAAAAAGTATACATCGGCCATATTTTATTTCAAGATTATATTATATTTTAATCTACTTTGATAAAAGGATTTTTTAAATAATGATAATAGCACTTATCGTTACCTTTTTATAAATTTATTAGTATTAAAGATTGTCCAAAATTAAGGACAATGATAATAATATAAAATTCTAAGTCTTTTTCATTTAATATAAAGCATTTGTCAGGTAACTATTTTAAGCTATTTTAAAAATGCAATAATTGATTTTTATAGAATTTACAACTATATGTACCGTAGAATGTTCAGAAGATTAGAAATAATTTTTGTTAATTCTCTCGAATATAAAATAATTTTCTAAATATTATAATAAATAAATCATTGACCATATAAAATAATAAAAAACAAATAGAAATACTTGATATGCTAATATAACTAACTTAACGAATGTTAGGTAATAAATTAATTGTATAATAAAAACTTACATTAACTGTTTTCTTTTTCTTAGTATATCGACAGGTTTTAATAAGTTATAGAATTTAAATAAATGTTTTTTAATTATTAAAAATTGAACAAAATAAATTATTTTATTTGAATATGTATATATTATATTTTAAAAACTTTGAAGTATTCATGCTGTAATTAATTTAAGATTTTGGTTGAATACCAAAAAAATTTAAATATTTATGAAAATAAAGCTAATTATTATTTTATTAAAATTGTTTATGTAAATTAGAAGATTGATCATAAATATATTTATGAGATTAAAGGAGTTTTTGAAAGCTGAATATAATATTATTATCGAATAAACAGCATTAATTATCGATTATTATGTTGTACGTGTTGTACAAAAAATTTTGTACAAAATTTTATATTAGTAATATTAATTGTTTATAAAATATTATCGAGGTAATAAAAAACGAAAAACTATGTTTTGTATTTAATTTACTCGTCAAATGCATTTATTTATATAGTATAAAAAATTTCAATACAATAATGAAACGATTCTTATTTGTAAGTTAATGTATAAAATTATCGATTGACTTCAAATATACGGCAAAAATAACAGTTTTATTCGTTTAAGTAAGTAAATATTTTTTTACGCATTTAATAATATATTATGAAAATTCCTTTGCGTAAAATTATTCTCTTAAAATTATTCTCCAAATAAAATTATATCGTGTTAATTTTCAATATTAATATTTAAATTATTATTAGACTTATAAATTCCCACCGCCTTGACTTTTATAAAAAAAAAGTCTAAAACTAGAATTTTTTGTACATACGAGTGTATAAAATATAAAAATAGCGATTAGATTATTAATATAATTAAAATAATAGTAAAGTAACGTTACGACTATATTTACAACATTACAAGAATTTCCACTTCTAAATTATTAAAATACAGAGGCACATTACGTTATCGTACTAAATAATTACATAATCGATATCATACATATTTTCACGATAGAAATGTATCGGCAATATTTCGCGATATATATTTATTAATACATATTTTTACGAGTGACGTTCCGATACGTTTATTACAAATTTTGCTATTCAAACATAATCTTCGAAGCGTATACTGTTAGCGAAATAATAGTTACAGACATCTCAAAGGATACATAAAATATACGAGCAACATTATGCACACGTAATATAATAAATCAGAATATCCGTGTCATGCAAATCAGTTTTTACACTCAATGTAAACTTGCTTAAAAACGTTTTTGATGGCGCATAAACGTTAAAATCGAAGTCGAGAAAAATCGAGCGATGCTGACTAGAAGGAGAAAATGAGTAACGCTTTAAACAAATATGCGCCATTTTATAAAGCTCGGATGTCGGTGCTTATACGCGTAGACATTTTCCATTATCGTTACAGGAATTTTCGCGCGATCCGATACAACGAATAATCTCGAAATCGCGGATAACCCAAAGCAAAGAGAAATAAAATGGTACGAAAAATGTACGAATTTTAGAGGAGGAAGTTTCTCTCAACGTTTCCTTCAACGTTTCCCTCAACGTTTCCCTCAACGTTTCCCGCAACATTTTCCGCAACGTTTCCTTCAACGTTTCGTCGTTTAAAAGCTAAATCGTAGGTCGCGCTCGCGAGGCAATATCTTTTTCTCCATCGAACACTTAATATTTTACGAGGCATTCGATAACTCTATCAATTTCCACGCGGCGAAAATTCCCTTAGGTCGGCGGCTCGTAGGTCGGCGGCTCGTAGGTCGGCGGCTCGTAAAACAAGCCCTCCAAGACAACAAAGAAAAAAGAAAAGCAGGTAATCCCGCCATAAATCGATCGGCTTATGCAGCGGTGTAGAGGCTCCAGGGAGCCCCTAAAATTCCAACCGCGAAGTCCTAGCGGATCCCGCAAACTTCGATCGTTATCCTTCCCTCCTCGACCGAGAGGAACCGGATCTAGGGACGGGCAGGGGCCAGGGCACCTCCTGGTATCCAGCCTCCACCTTCCAGCATCCTCATCTTCCATTTCCTTTCTCCGATTCCCTTCCGCCGAACCCCTCGCGGACCCGGGTCGCGGCTCCCCGAAGAGACGGCCCTGGCCGTCCTGTCGAGGACGCTAGAACTTTCCTCGGACGGGTGCGCACTCGGCAACTGCGCAGGACCGCCCGGGCAAAAGGCGGCACACGCGAGACTCGAGAGACGATCGTTAGGCGACGCCGTCGTCGTCGTTCCTCGACGCTGCTCCTCGTTTACGTTCATTGCGCAAAGAGGAGCCACGGCGAGAGGACACGGAGGCGCGAGGCGCGTGCTGTTCGAAAAAGGAAACCGACGAGGTGTCGACGCGCAGTTCTTCCCCCCTTCAAGGATTCGTCCTGACTCTGTGATATTGAAGACTGTGCCAAGGTGAGAAATTACGCCTACCTCTCTTTTTCGAGTCCGAGGACCCAAGCCATCGTCTCCTTTCCTCCAGTATCCTCTATATTTCTCTATATTTCTCTATATTTCTCTATATTTCTCTATATTTCTCTATATTTCTCTATATTTTTCTATTTTTCTCTATTTTTCTCTATTTTTCTCCATTTTTCTCCATTTTTCTCCATTTTTCTCTAGTTGCCTCTAATTTCCTCTCCTCCCCTCCTCTCCTCTATAATCCTCACCAATCCTCTCGTCTTCGAGGGAAAACGGCCTTTTTCTCTCTCCTCGATGGCTTATTCGAGCTCGGGGTCTCACTACTGTCTTTTGTTTGTTTGTTTCGCTACTTTGGCACGACGAGGTCAGCGTCCGTTGCGAATCTCGCGCCCATCGATTTTTTATGCCGGACTTGTCGTTGTTCGTTGACCGAGGAAAATGGATTTTTGGTCGGAAAACGCGGATTTTTTTCAGCGACTCGCCTTAGCGGCGGAGATGGAACGAACGACGTTGGACTTTTTCGCATTCTCCGTGGCTTTCCGCGAGCTTCTCGCCATTTTGCCTCGCCAAGTCGGCATCGGCGGCCATTGTGGCCACCACCGATACCCATCATCCACTCGGGTGATCTTGTTCGGGCTCGACGCCGGTTCGCGACCGCACGTTTCTTTTTTCGTCTCCTCGTTCTCTCTCTTTCTCTCACTCTCATTCCTTTGTTTATGTTTTTTTCCTTTTCTTTTCATCGCAGTTTCGGGCCCTCGACGCGCGTTTTTTTTTCGCGAGATGGATTCGATCGTTACGCGCGGCATTTTATCGTTGCGCGATCTTACCTATTACATAAGCTATTATTATTTTAATCTCCCTGTTTCTAAAAACCATGCACCGTAGTTGAATTCGTTTTTTTTGTCTCGATAATAATGGGAGAGACGTACAAAGCCTCCGTCGAGTTCTTTCTTTCGGAAGGCTGCTCTTTTCGGTGCGTTCGGAAAGACCGAACTTCCGCTTAAACGAATCGCGGCAAAAAAATTTCTGAAAAGAGAACAAACCAGAGACCCTTTATTCTTCGTAGAAATTCCCGCGCTGTTTATCCGAGAAATTTATCGAATGTTGGAAGGTCTCGGGAGGTTGCATTATCGCGAACGAATGGTTACGACGAAACGACTAATATTATCGTGTCACAGACGCTTCAAAAAACGATCGTCTGTTTATATAACTTTAATTTTAGTCGAGCATTTTTGTTATTACGTTATTAAACGATTCTTTAGGCGTGCGAGTACCGTTTTCTTAACGGCGAGAAATTTTAATTTTAACGCGTAGCCGAAACAGTCGGATATTCCGAATGCTTTTCTCGCGGGATTTATATTTTTGGCGATACGAGGACCGGCAGAAACGACTAAAGATGATTAAAGAAAAAGATTAAAAAAAAAAAAAAGAATGGAGGATCGCGCGAAAATCCCACGTTGCGTTCGCGGAAAGAAGGGCATCACTCGGGGAACGAAATTTCCTTCGCTCGCCACCATTTTTCCGTGAGTGTTCTACATACAAAAGCATAGACGATGTTCTCGTTACACGCCAACGATTCTCGCGTCGTATTCTCCCTCCACGTCTCGCCCCCGTTCCCACGTTCGAGGAGCACCGCGTTACACGCGCATGCGCCCGAGGTCCCCGAGTACCGCGACGGAAAATTTGACCGTCAGGGAGAACCGCGCGTGACGGTGTCCCCTCCCCTCTCCATGGCCAGCTCGCGGTAAATCGACGGTAAGCTGTCGGTTTCCCGTCCCCGACCCCGACCCCGTCCCCTTTCCCCATTCCCCATTCCCCTTACCCCTTACCATAATGCGTGTCGTCCCTCGATCCCCCTTCTCGCCCCGACAGTCCTCGTCCTCCCCCCCCCCAATCCAACCCACTCGTGCCTCCTTCCCCCCAATCCCTCCGACCTGCCGAAGGGGGCGATCGGAAAACAAAAAAAGAAAAGAGCGACTCGCGCGCCCCTCCGCGGCCAACGCGAACCGGCTCGAACGCGAAGTAGCCAGAGACTCGCGCCATTGTTGGCGAAGGGCTTTTGGAGAGAGCGCGAGGCCGCGCGTCCGGGCCACGAGATAACTTTTTTTAACTCTCCGAGCGAGGAGGCGAGGAGGCGAGGAAGAGACGCCCACGCCCTCGGGCGAATTTACCGGAGAGGACGCTTTTCTAACTCTACGACGCGTTGCCTGTGATATTTCGTACCTTATTAGCGCAGACTTAAGGTGAGTGTCCTTTGGTTCTCGTCGGCGTTCTCGTCGGCGTTCTCGTCGGCGTTCTCGTCGGCGGTATCGACGATGTTTCCGTCGGCGTTTTCGTCTCCATTTTCGCTTCCATTTTCGCTTCCATTCGCTTCCGTTTTCGCCTCCATTTTTGCCACCATTTTTATCCAAAGTTTTATCCGCGACTTTTCCTCGCTGTTCGATTTTCCGCTTTTCCGCCGTTCCTTTACGTCTTTTCGCCAAAATTCAGTACCGGCGATAGTCTTTTCCGTTTTCTTGGCTTTCAAGCTCGGAACGAGTAACAGTCGAAAGCTGTGCTCCTTTGTTTCACCAGCCCTTTAAACTCGCGAGTTGTCATTTTTTTTCCGCTTTTCTTTTTTCCTCGATGCCGGATACTCGACGCGAAAAGTTGGTGCAAATGGAAATTGGCGAGAACAGCGGGCGTTTCCTTGTTAGTCTCTCGATCACGCGAGGAAATTCACTTTTTTTCGGATAAATGTCGCGAAATGGTTGATTCCCTCGTTTGAGTCGTTGCGTTTGTTGCGCGATTAAAATTATAGGCCACGTTGCGTTAGCGGAACGCGTTGTTTTCCGAGGAATTTTCTCGTGCTGGCTCGCCATTTTGTTGGAGCTGAACTTCCAGGTCGGCCATGTTTGCCCCATTATAGCCGGATAGCGGTGACTCGCGTTAGGATTTCATCGCGAACGTCGATAAACAAAGCGATAGTTTTGTCGGTTCGTCGGTGATCGTTAGGATATTTATGGGTCGTGTGTACGTAAATAATAGTCGATTCGTCCGGTGGCTCCATGAAGAAAATTCGGAGCATGTGTCGGTTGGATCTGCGAGCACCGGACGAGTCCATGTTCTTTAATGGCATGTCCTTCAAAAACAAACGACGTCGCGTTTAAAACCTTTAAAGTCTCGATCGTTGACTCGGCTGTCGACCTTCTCTCTTTTTCCCTCTCTATCTCTCTCCCTCTCTATCTCTCTCTCTCACTCTCTCTTTCCTTTAAAACGCAATTGTAAACTCGGAAAGATCGCCTCGGATTCTCGTTACGAATAAACAAAAGGTAATCCTATACGTCGATAAAATTGGTTACGCGAGATTCATCGATAAGGATGTAAGATCGTCGGATGTAATTACGAATAAACTTGATCGCGCGCTAATTACGCGAAACGCCAGACGTGTTTTTACGTGCTCAAGGGGACAGCGAAGACGCGTCGTGTCGGGTCATGTCCATTGTTTTCGAAAGGTAGACGAAAATCGCGGAGGGGTTTTCAGGAACCGGCGGAGAGGCTCGTGGATATTTTCCTCGGGCTTTCTCCCACCACCTCGCGGACGAGTCCATTGCGAGGCACCAGTGTCCTCCGCGATGGTCGTTTTTCCAACGGGCGCTTCTCCAACGTTGCTCTTATTATCGTCATCGTTATCGTTGCACGCCGCCGCCGCCGCCGCCGCCGCCGCCGTCGTCGTCGTCGTCGTTGTTGCGGGAAAAAATTGTCGACCGCGGGGACGGCACTCGCGTGCGAAAAGGAACGCCATTTCGCAATTGGGAGATAATAATATAAATAGATTATGCAACGACGGCGTCTTCGCCGGTTCGTATCTATCCGTCTCTCTTTGCGCGGTACGTACGCGGTGCACTCCGAAGTTGTTCCGGCGCAGGCCTACGCGGATCGACCCCACCTCGCGCTTCCGTAGTCGTGGTGCGAGCCCCGGCGTATTCCTCTTCGTCTCTCTCTCTCTCTCTCTCTTTCCTCGGTGTAGCTGCAGTAGCGACCAACTATCGATCGCAGTTCGAGCAGCTGTGCCAGCGCTTACTGCCGTACCCGTACCCGCACCCGCACCCGCACCCGCACCCGCACCCGCACCCGTACCCGTACCCGTACCCGCACCCATACCCGTAGCCGTTGCCAGACAACTACGTGTAATAAGACAGTTTTTTAATCATGCGAATTTGCCCTGGGGAAATTGGCGCTCGATAACCCTCGACTCGCGCCAAAATTACCTTACCCTCTCCGTTGCCGTGCTCGGCTAGAAGGGAAGGCAAACTCGAACTTGCAAACTTGCTTATTTTTAAACAACTTTATTTTAACTCGATTCCATCGCGTTGGGTCTAATTCTTAGCCGCGATTAATAACGAAAACCCTGTGCAATCGAAATGGATGTTCGCACCCCGATTGTCGAGTTGTCTTTTTTCTTTTCCGTTATTGGATAGTTAAACGTATCGTCGATCATGTTCGAACTCGGATACGTGTATCGTGATTCTCGATAATCATCGAGCCGAACAAAATTGATAACGAAGTTAGGATAGCGCCTAGTATTTGTTTACATCTGCATTGTTATTGAAACCGCGTCGTGTTCTTCTCTTACCCCGACGGCCTTTCCAAGCTTTTTCAGCCTTAGCACCGCGTATATTTATTATCCAGCGTAATAAAGGACAGCGAGAGGTTGCGTCGAGGTCGGGAGGTCGGGAAGCGGTAGTAGCGTCGAGCTCGAGTGGTGGCCGTTGGCGCCGAATCGGTGGTGTCTCCTCGGGCGCGAGGACGACGTCTAGAGGTGGAAAGGACGAAAGGACGAAAGGACGCGAGAGTCCGTCGCTCTCTCCACGTCTCTGTTCGTTTTTCCTCGTATCTCTCGAAAGCACCTCCGGCTAGCCGCGGAGTCCCTCTTCCCCGAAACGAACCACGAAAATCGTCGTCGGCCATTGAGCCACCGAAAAAGGGCTTTTTCGAGCAACTTCGACTCGCACTCGGAACCGCCGGGTCCTGGCTCCGCCCCGTTGCCTAGCTGGCAAACCCGCAGTTTTGCGGCGTTGCAGCTCGGCGACGACGAGCACGACGACGACGACGACGACGACAACGAAGACGACGAAGACGATGAAGACGACGACGACGACGAAGAAGAAGAACGACGTCGTCCCTTCCCCTCTAGCTGTCGGCGCCGTTCGCCCCTCCACGCGCATGCGCCCGTCGCCGATTCGGCCTCCCACCTCGCGAACTCGCGTCTCGTTCGCCGGCTTTCCCACTATCTACCGTTAGGCCGTGGTGCGCGGTAGAGCGAGAAGGAGACACGTACAAAGGGAAAGGCCCGCGGAGAGACCGACGCGCTTGCATCATATCGGCCATTTTGGAAGCTTCCGCGCTCGGGACCGGAGCTTTTGGCCAGCGAGTCTCGTTCGCTTTCGCACCTTTCCCGACCGTCCCTCGTCGCTCGTCGCTCGTCGCTCGTCGTTCGTCGCTCATTACTCGACGCCTGACGCCTGACCTGACGCCTGACGCCCGACGCCCGTCGCCCGTCGCCCGTCTCTTGTTCCGTTTTCGCACCATCGGCGACTGGATTAATTCAATGTGCGCGACACGCGGCGGTCGAGATTCATTAGGAGCGAGGCGGTAGCCGCAGTCTGTCCGATATTAAAGGGGCACGTATCCTTGTTTGCTTTGGGTCTGCAGAAACGAGAGAAGATGGAGGACGACCAGCAGTTCTGCCTTAGGTGGAACAACCACCAATCCACCTTAATACAGAATTTCGACACATTACTGGAGTCCGGCACGCTAGTTGATTGCACGCTGGCGGCGGAGGGGAAGTACCTAAAGGCCCACAAAGTCGTCCTCTCCGCCTGCAGTCCGTACTTTGAGGTGAGTATCGATATTTTTATTACCATTGTAAAACTACCGATAATTATAATCCCTTTGGTGCGTTCCGAGAACGTTTACCTTTTGTAAACATTCTCCGAAATTTCTACTTTGGATTCTTCCGATTCGCGCAACTCGATTTCGGTTTGCGGGATCGAATCGAGTTGTGCGGGCTTTCTTCCTTCGTAGTTTATTTCGCGCGTTACGTTCGAGATGCGCATTTTTAACGCTTTAACGATCCGCGAACTAACCGATTACTCGCTAAATAACGAGTCTTTTTCATTACCCTTGTACCGTTTATAATTTGTATGGTTATTGGATTATACGCTTCGCCGCATAGTCGCCTACGATTTCGAGTTTACCAACTATTTTTATACGGTCAAATTTACGATGACGTCGACGACGACGGCCAAACGAATTAATAACGTAGTAAATATTCGAAACTACTTAGGAAAATATTCCGGTGTAGATTAGATAGCGAAGAATTTCGCGTTTGGTATATCGAAACTTTGACTTCTCGGAATCGAATTTCTAAAAATGTATTTTAGAACGGAACCAACGTAAGATTCTCCTTGCGTTGCATCCATTATACGGGCTGTCGTATCGTATTATTTTTACTACTCGTTACTCGGGATTATAAAAATTGCTTGTAAACCGAAGAAAAGGAGAAAAGGAGAAAAGGAAAAAAATGAAAAAAATAAGAAAAATGAGAAAAATGAGAAAAACGAAAAAAACGAAAAAACTTGGTGAAACGAGATTATTGAATTGTTCAACGTTTTTTCCATATTTATCGCTGGCACTGCGACACCGAACTCGAATTTTGCCCGTTAAAATTAACGAAGCCATCGAGCAACGATAAAGAACTCGGTCGTACATTAAACTTGTAGCTTCCACCGTAATTTCTTTGTCCGACTCTCCGTAGTTCTCTTTGCCTCTCGAGTTAGATCAATACCAAATAGAGGGAGACGGAGAGAGAGGGAACTACTCGGTCGAAACAAAATGGCGCTCGAAGCATCTCTGAAACATAGTCTGCCTCCGCCCAGGCAGCGTCAGCAGGGGGAACGGAACGGAGCAGAGCAGAGCAGCAGCAACAGCAACAGCGGTGGTTCCCTCTCCACCTTGTCTGGCATCCTCTTCTCCTGATCAATACCCAGGGAAAGCAAGATGGCCGCTTTCCAGGGCACTTGTGCCGTCTTCCTCTCTTTCTCTCTCTGTCTATCTCTCTTCCCCTGCTCGACTGGGATTTTACCGAACTGGAAAGTAGTGGGGGGACGCGCAAGCCTCGTTTTTCCTCTCTCTTTCTGCCTCGCTGTGCCCTCTCCTTCGACCGGTGTTGAACCTTTTGTAGGACGTCGCCTCTCTACCTTCCTGTGCGCCTCGGAACGTGTTCACGATGCCGATTATTGTAATGCCGTCCCGAGTTTTTATTCTCGGATATTATCCTTTCGAGCTTGCCTTTTTACTTATCTCCCGTCATTTGCGTTATTCACTCGTAGGTTCGCCGTCGTTTTTTTCGCGCTCGAGTTAAAATATTTAGGTCGAGTAGATTGAACTTCTTTAGCTTTAAATATGTATGCTTAGATCGTCGAGCGACGATTAATCGCGTTTCCAACCGCGCTGATGCCATCTTCATAGAATATGAAATTTTACAACCGAGTTGGTTCGCTTTGCCGGCCTTATTTTTCTAGACGCGTAATTCACCGGATCGCGCTCGGTTCTTTTAATAAAAAACCATACAATTGTACGAATTCCGGTGTAGCGATATTGTAGCGATACCGTCGTAGCGATACCGTCGTAGCGATACCGTCGTAGCGATACCGTCGTAGCGATACCGTCGTAGCACCGTCGTAGCAATACCGCGTAACGTTATCTTAGCGTAATAACCCTGTTGCATTGATCCTCAGCGAGTCGTTGAATGGACTTGATAAAAGGGAAAATGTATTTTAATTACAGGGTCTCTTGAGTGAACACTACGATAAACACCCAGTCTTCATACTCAAGGATGTAAAATTCAAAGAACTGAAGGCCATGATGGACTACATGTACAGGGGAGAGGTGAATATATCCCAAGACCAGCTGTCGGCCCTACTTAAGGCGGCCGAGTCCTTACAAATAAAGGGTCTGTCGGACAGCAGAACGGGGGCAAGCGGCGGCGCCACGACCGGCAAAGCCGACACGAGGCCATTGAAAACGGCGAGTTCGACGACGGCCTCGTCGTCGGTCGACATTCCACACGGGTCTTCCGGTCTAACCATAGAGAAGAACAGCAAAGTTCCTAGGCAGAGTCTACAGCAGGTCTCCGTTAGTGACTTGCCCGAGGACTCCGCCAGTCCTCAACTCAGGGGTTTCTCCTCCAGGTAAATATACCGTACCCTAACGAGCTTCTAGATATCTCTGTGCAACGGTATAATTTGATTTGCGAAAGGAACGGCGGTTTTTCCCTGACGTAACTTGTTACTTTATTCGCAAATATTGTTGAAGAACATTTTTTAACACAACTATATTTATATTTTGTCGATATTGCTTCTACGCTCTGGTTTCTCGATTGTTTTTGTATCATCAAATTATTTTATACTGTTGCTTTTCTTCCGAATTTAAACTTGCTTTGAATTTCTTAACGCTTAATTTAAATTACAGGGAAGGATCACAAAGCCCGACCAGGAAAAAAAAGAGGTCACGAAAAAGAAGTTTGGGTAACGACGATAATAACTCGATGGAGAACCACGAAGCATCAAATTCGAGCGACGTAAATATCAGTGCACCAGCGCTCGGAGTCGCGCCAGTCGCGGATGAGAAAAGCCATGCCGATCCAGCGGATTCGATCGGCAGGTCAGCCCTTATGCAGCAACTCACGAAACCCGCTGACGAGATGCTTCAGGTGAGAGAATATAAATTATCTTTCGCCTTCGTTGAACGATTTTCAAGCGAAAGCATTTTTAATCGATGCAGCGATAGAAATTTAAGACGCGTATCTAATAATTTGTATGTTTTGTTTGTATAGATACCCATCGAGAAACCCGAGCCCAGCGAAGAAATGATACAGCCAAAGTCTGAGTACCTGGACGACCAGGAGAGTGTGGAAGACCTTACAAATCTGGATGATGACATGAATGACCTCAACGAAATGGAACAAGACAATAGTAGAGCGGGCCCCAGTCATGATCCTTCCCAACATCCTGGTAAGCAAGAGTCTATTTGTTTTTTTATTTTTTCTTGTCGAGTCGCTTTTTTTGCTTTAAAAAAAGAATCAAAGTCGAGAACAACAGCAAGCTACAAATTAAAAATCTATAGGGAATGCCATATCGAGTATTAGTTATCAAAATCACGACGTTCAACTCTTAAGTTACTTGGTTTGAGAAATCGGATAATGGGAATACCATGTTACATCGAAATTCAATTAATGCGATATCGAGTCATTCGGTTGTCGATTGCAATGTACTACCATTTTCGTTTCTTATTTTATTAATGGAATCGATGAAAAAAATTATTTAAAGACATTTAAACATAGTTCAAGGTGTTTTCATTTTTATAGTACAATAAAAAATTTTAATACAATAGTACATTTTTTAAAATTGAAAATCTATTTATTTCAATATTGAACATAATAAAAATAATTCTATGATAAAGATACGTAGATTTTGAAAAGTTTCCAATAAACTTTGCGATCGAATATTTAATTTTCTGTAATTTGAATTTATAAGGTAAAACCTCTGTCAAGAATTTTCATCGTATTATTTGTAATCTTGATACCGTGTTACATTTACTTAATAAATCAACTACAGGAAAATAAATTTATTATTGGAAAGCTTTATGGTTTTTCAGTTTTTAACAACTTTTAATATTGAAATATTTATGATTTAAAATAAAATGAAATTTATTTCAGATAATAAATGTTTAAATATTAAAAATGTTAATTCAGTCTTATTTACGTGAAATGAATCTAGGTTTTATATAAAGTAGCAAACAATAAAATTGTATTCACGATTTCTGAAATGTCCTTTGTTGAAACTAGAAACATTAACCGATGTAAATATCTTAAAAATCTTTCGCCTTGGATAAAAATGAAAATAAATAGTTTATACGAAGATAAATTTTATTACACTATTTCTTTGAAAAGTTAAGAAGTAATTCTTATGTAGATTTGTTGAAATTGTTAAAAAAAAATAGTTTTTTTTCTTCATTTGGAATAAGAAACGATAATTTTTGTCTGCATTTCTCTCAAATCATAACGGATTAAGATAGACCAATGATACGCCTTTGCTTAACTTTGCGTTTTACGAATCTGCTTGAAATTACGCGTTAACCGCCAGCAATAATTTCGCGATTAGCATTTTCTTTTATCACAACACGAATATACGATAAATGAATATCTATTCACAATGGGTTTGAAAAAACTAACTACTGTAAACAAAATCATAAATGAAGGGTAACAAGTGGGTACCTCTAGAGCTTGGGTTTCTCCTCGTTTTACAGGTGGGTTGTTCGGTCGTCGCGGTACAAAGCTACCCTCGCGCATTCGTTCGCATACGACGTTCGTTGCCATCCCCAGGGATGTCGGCGGCGACGGTGAGGGTGACGGTGACGGTGACGGTGACGGCGACGGAGGCTCCGGTACATACGGAGGCACCTCGCATTTCCTCGCGTATGGGGGGAAAGCCACTGGCCGTCCACCCAAGCTCGCCGTCGACCTGGACGCGTTGCTGCGCTCGCTCGCCAGCAAGCAAGGCAGGAAGTATAGCTTAGAGTCGGTTAGGCTGTCGCTGGAGGCGATACTGTATCAGGGCATTAGCACAACCCAAGCATCTGTGATGTACGGGATCAATCGGTCGACGCTGCAGTTTTATTTGAAAAAGTTGAACGTCGTGAGGAGATGCAGGCGTTGGAGGAAGCCCAACGAGGCTAACCTCGCTCGCAGCGGACAGTGACGAGATTACGCGTATGCTCGTAGAGAAGTGTATCGATTAGAACATTTTTGACTTTATTTCTAGAGGTGTGCGGTGGTAACGTTTGTTTACCACGAGTGTAAACGATCGTCGTTTCGGTCAGTTTTACCGAGTGAACGTTTCCATCCTGATCGTAGCCTTCTGTTAACTCGCTGTTAAAGTAATCGTTTTAAAACAAAAGACGTAGATAGAAATATTAAGATGAACGGTAATTTATCACAGTCTGTATATTCGCGTTAATATATTATTTTAATTTAATCATAGTCATAGCAGTAGTAGTAGAAATGATAATGAACTGTACGTAAATGTTGAACACAGTAATACAAAAAAATTTTTCCAACGTCTAATAGAGCGGGTGGTTATAGCCTTGCTTCTTCGCTTCGTTGGTAGAAAAAAATTCTTATTGCTATCCTTCTGCCTAAACGTCAATTTTTTAACGCAGATTGGAAACAATATGAAACATTTGCTCATTCGATTAAAAATGAAAATTGCTTAATTCCAAATGAGAAGCGTAGTGTGAATAAATTTCGTATATAAATGTTGAATCGAATTATATAATTGTATCTATCGAATAGGAGCATAAATTATTTTTGTTGATCTTGAGATTGACTTTTAAATATAAAATTTATATATTAATATTTTATCACGAATCAAAAACTATTAGTAGATAGCTCATTATATTTATTTTATAACGCTTTATCGAACGTTCAATATATAATGAAACTGGAATTACCGGATTTATAACTGCGATAGACTGATTCTAACAGTATTACAATCATAAAGTTTAAATAGAATAATATCTTCGGAAATAATATTATGGAGTTATATATATAAATGAGATATATATGTAAATATATATTTATATTACATATAGAATTTGATTTAATAAATAAAAATTATAAAACTTATAAAAATTATAAATTTGTCTCTTGGCTGATTACTCGACATTGATTTTTATTTACTAAGAACCACGATCTAGCGTGTTCCTCCATTCCGCAATTATAAATGTTTATATCGAATATTATATTGTGTGGACAGTATAAAAAATGGTTACGTAACGAAACTATAAATAGATATCAATTTCAATAAATAAAACGCTGCTCGATAAAAAACGAAAAAGACGTTAACGGAAAATAATTTTGATACGAACGTGCATCGTTACGAAATCATGCCACCTATTAGCAAAGAAAGTAAAGAAAGTAAAGAAAGAAAAGAAAAAAAAAGAAAAAAAAGAAAAAAAAAAGAAAAAAAGAAGCGTTCGACAAAAGTTGAAACACATGGTTATTTTGAACAACGAAACAACAGGTCTTGCGTCGTGGCACATAGCTGGCGACCGAAGCAACGCGAGCGTCGTGGGTGCCGCAGCTGGACCACCAGGATCGCAAGATGAAGTTTTCCTCGCCGCGCACGAAGCCGCCCAAGCCCAACGCGACTCTCAAGGTAGGCTCATCCACGCCAATTATCATAGCGCCCCTCGCCACCCTTCAACAATGGGCACTAAAGAATCACGAAAGAATCACGAAAGAATCACGAAAGAATCACGAAAGAATCACGAATGAATCAAAAGCACGGAGGAGTGATAACGAGTCCAGTTTTTTTTTTTTCTTTTGTAGCGTTGTCTAGGAAATCGAGGCGGATAGAGATGCAAACGGTCGCTTTTCAATTCGATATACGCGCGCAAACGTTCAACTTTTAAAAGGCCGTTTCGAATGAGTCGTCGCGTAATTTATCGCTGTACTTTGTTTTATTTGGATTCGTTGCTACCGATCGGTAACGAAAGCATTTTCCAGTATTAAGATAACGTTGATTTTAAGCGAGCCATCGCTGCGCAACAGCGACGAGAGATAAGAGCCGCTTGACTCATTCGACGACCGCGAGGCATCCGATGACCGAAAGCCGAAACGATCGCTCGGTGCTAGCCGCAACTTTTCCTGTTTTTTTTTCTGCATCCGTTGCTTTTCCCGAGCAAGCATTTTTATAAATTCTCGTAGCAGCGATTGTTATAGCGACCTTAGCAGCAGCAGCAGCAGCAGCGGTACGTACGAGTCGAAACGAGAAAGTAAAGTGCCCATTGCTCGGGGGGTCGAGGTGCCCAAGTTTTCGCTGCCGGGCAGTGTGGTGCAACGTTGTGAAATTTGACTATCCTTTCAAGAGTAGCACGGTCTCTGACAGAGCTTTTTTTTATATGTAATAAATTGTAACAGTCGTGTGTGCAAAATTGTGTTGAAAGAAAAAGTACGCATAATAATGAAACGTCCTTCGTTTTTTCGCTCATGATTTATCATATTACATGCGTTCTCGTGGTAGAGCCGGTGATGATTGCTCTTATATTGTATATAACGATGATGATACAAAAAAAAAAGAAGTAAAAAAAGTAAAAAAGGTAAAAAAGAAAAAAAAGAAAGAAAGAAAAGCACAGCACAAAAGGGCGAGGTTTGCGAGGGCTGACAATGGAGCAGCGATCGCGTCTCCTCATCGCCCGTCTCGGTCTCCTCGTAGACCTCTCCCTTTTTCTTCTTTTCACACTTCTCTTCTATCGTTTTCTCTTGTTAAAATACTCGCCTCTCTCTCTGTCGCACAACTCCGGCGAAGAAGAATTAGAGTAGTCGCTCGTTGGTTCTTCCCTCCCTCCCGCGCTCGCCTCTTCATTGCTGGCTGGGTCCCCCCATCTCGTCTTACTCCGCCGAAGAGAGAGAAACTTAAGATCGTAACTCGAGAGACGATATCCGGTCCCGACGCGCGTGCTTTTTTTTTCTCCTTTCTCGGATTCGCAAAATTTTCCATTACAGAACGCGCATCGAAGCCGCGCGCTCCTTTTATCCCTCTAGCATTCTTTGCTGTTGCGAGAGTGGCACGATTCGTGGAAATACGAAAGAGAGATAGATAGAGAGAGAGAGAGTCTGAGTAGAGTCCGCGCCTACTCTCTCGCGTAAAGAAAAAA
The DNA here is from genome assembly GCA_018907195.1 of Dolichoris vasculosae. Taxonomy (NCBI): domain Eukaryota; kingdom Metazoa; phylum Arthropoda; class Insecta; order Hymenoptera; family Agaonidae; genus Dolichoris; species Dolichoris vasculosae. Next base: position 7,573,844 of record JACCHY010000003.1, read on the forward strand.
ACGAGGAACAACCGAAAGAGAGACCGAAAATTTGGCCCGAGTCGTCGCCGTCGCTGTCGCCGTTGCCGTTGCCATTGCCGTTGCCATTGCCATCGTGTGTTCCCACGAAAACTCGCCGGCCTTGAACGGGGAATGAGCACCGCCGCCGCCACCGTCGCCACCGCGAAAGGAACGAGCTTTACTAGAAGCCGCCGAGGCTCTTCCGCTCTCCTCGGGGCCCCTTCTCTCGGTTCTCTCCTTTTCTTCGCGTTCGCCTTTTCTTTTTTTAGGTATGTGTATCTCGTACGAGCTGGTGGTGGTTGGTCGGTGTGGTCGGTGTGGTCGGTATGCGCTCGCGCGTGGGTCGAGGAAGGCACGAAATTTGCGTGGGCCTTGGCGGATTATTCGTTCGAGAAAATTCCATGAGCGAAAAGATGACGCGTGAAAAGAGAAGATAGGAGCGGAGCGGAGCGAAGCGAAGCGAAGCGGTAACGGTGCTTTAACAACTAGCGAAGCACTTCTCGACCCAAATAGGCGCGAATAGAGAGCGAGACATACGTGTGTACGAGAACATAGATACACACATACGTATACCTATATATATATATATATATATAACCGCGCACATGCTAACAGATAAAGAGAGAATCTCTCGGGAGCGATGAACTTCTCGCGCCTCTCGAGGAGACGGAAAACGAAAAATGAGGGACGGCAGCCGATGATTTTAGATAGCGCTTCGTTGCGCAACGGAATTTTATTTTCTAGGTACATTATCCGGCAAAGTACTTGCGTCATAAAACGCCGGACGCGTCTGCGTTATATAAATGCGCTCCAGGGATTTAATTCACTCGAGTAATACAGTACGTATTCTTGATTTCGAGCTAAGAAAGCGCAATCGCGCTCGAGCGATGCGAGAAACGCTTGGAGAAGCGAAAATGAGGCGAGTAAGCAAGAAATAAAGAGACAAAGACAGAGCGGGAGAGAGAAGGAATCGTTTTCCTTTTTCGCGAACGCTTAAGCACAAGGCGATGGAAATGTAATTTGGCAACGTCGCTCGCCATGGAAACAAGGGAAAGAGATAATCGCGTACGTCTAAAGTTTTGGCGAATTTCGCGCGGCAGCAGCGCTTGTCGTTGTCGTTGTCGTCGTCGTCGCCGTCGCCGCCGGTTCGTCTTCGTCTTCATCCTTGACGTCGTCGTCGTCGTCGTCGTCATCGTCGTCGTCGTCACCGTCGTCATCGCCGTCGCCGTCGTCGTTCACATTTTAGCTTCGGTTCTCGGTTCTCTCCCCTCTTGTCTCGCGGGGCTTGTCGTTCCCCCAATGTGTCGGACCGCATCCGTTGGTGGAACCGATCGTCGGCAGCTGTCGAATCGCCCGCGCTGCCGACACCGCCGGCAGATGCGGAGGGAGCGAAAAACCGCAAAGAGGACCACGGCGAGGCGTTTTGCTTTTTTCGCAAGCCTCGCCGAGGACCGAGGGTTTCATCCAAAGCCTCGCCGCCGCGCTTTTTTTCTCCTTTCGTAAACCGGGGACAATACTCTCGAACGCTACGGAGGAATTTATTATGCTCCTTGGAAAATGGATGGTCGGCACGAGCCGGTGAACCGATCGGGGGACCGATCTTCTTTTTCTTTAGGCCTCGTTCTCTTTTTAACGCGTTTGCTCGATTCGACGATGTTACGGGCCAAGGAACACGGCGCTGCTCGTGTTTCGGATCCTCGCGAGGGTCGACGAATCGTTCCCGTGAAACGTGGATCGTTGGAGCAAGGACCGCGGGGTATGGAGTAATTAAAAACTAAGTCCTCGTTCAGCTTCGTTATTTAATTACCTCTATGTCTCGGATTTTTCCTCGAACGATACAAAATCGCGCGGAATCAGTCGATCGCAACGCGAGGTTCCAACACTCGCGCGATCCCGAACTCGGCGAATCGAGCTTTACGGTTTCGAAGAGGCAGTGGCTTCGAAGGAAAAAAACTTTGGATTTCTCGGATCGGGTTCAACGGTTCCGTATCGAACGTCGGAGCGACGGTAACTCGGCGAAGGTGAATCGAAATCGTAGACCGGAAATGTAAATTGCAGTTCTCGAGCGCCGCGTTGTTATTTAATTAGGCCTACGTAAAATGTTAGATGATCGCAACCGCGGCGGTCGCAACGTGGGAACAACAAGGTAATTGCGGAGAGAGAGGAGCGAACTCTCTCATCAATGCCAGCGCGATTATTTTCTAGAAGAGGAGATTCGCGGTATTCGTTAAATTAACAAAAATCATACAATTTTCGTGCGCCCGTCGTAACATTAGCCGTAGTTATTATTTTTTAATCGTAAAGCTGATTAAAAAACGAAATAATGAATTGTAGAAAATATAAATTCGCGTATTTTTCATTTAAATGAAGCATACTCGTGTGCTCGCATTGATGTCGGAGGTCGTTTTTTCACCGTCAGAGACATTGGTACCTTGAATAGACTTTCCAACTTGAAATTGTTAAATTTTATTAAAAAAAAAAAAAAAAAAAAAAAATTACCGCGAGGCCAATTTTATTTTAGATTGTTACCTTAGATTATTGTTACTCTATCGCGTTTGTTTAAATAACGTTATTTTATACGTTTGCGTAAAATTCGGTGTAAAAAAGGATCAGTCGCATAATTAACGTAAAAAGTGTTGATTGTTCAGCATTCGAAAAATCGCATTCTTTCCGAAAAAGAATAACGAACTAACTAACGAACGAACGAACGACGAACGAAGAAAGGAAAGAGCATTATTATTAAAGGTTGTGTTGCACCACGTTGTCTGCAGTGCGTAGTAACAAAAATCAGTTTCTTTATAAATGTTGTGAGTAGTGGGAGATTCGGCCAGGGAGGCGCTCTTTCGCAAAAATCGACCGAACGATTTTTGGAAAATAAACCTCGTTAGTCGAATCTTCCGACTGAAAAAAATCCCCCCAGATCCCACGAGTTTTTTTTTCTCTCAGAAAAAAAAGAAAAGAAGGAAACGAAAAGCACCTCTCGTAGTTATGTTCGTGTTTCTTTTTTTTGTTTTTTTGTTGGTAGTTATGTTTAATAATTAATACACACACGTAGTAGAGAAAAACGGAGGGATATGAGAAAAAAACTCTTGACGAGTAGATAAAGAGAAAAAAAGGAACATACAAAAAGAAAATGACATGAAAATTCAAATGGCGCCAAGATGCACGCAATTTTTTTTTAATGTACGTTTTAACATAAGTTTTAATATACGTTTTAATGTTTTAATATACGTTCTAATATACGTTTTAATACACACGTCTCGTCAATCTACGTCTTTGAAGCACGTTGCACAAAGTTAGAAGCCGTCGCGGGGGTGGGATAACTTCGGAATCGTCGACGAAAAAGCCGCGAGCTTCCGAGTCTGAGCAAAGTACAAAGATCGCATAAATAGAGGGGAAAGGAGACACGAGCGAACGAGATATACAACTGGTTTGTCGGGCTTCCTGTTTTCCTCTTGCACGCGAACGAGTCTCATTCGTTCTTCCTTCTCATACCCTTCATTACAAACTTCTATTATACTCTTGTTCGTCTCTTTTTCTCTGCCCTCTTTTTTGATCCTCGTTTGCCTCCCTCGGTAAGCTCGCTGGGTTTTTGCTCGACCGTTTCCGAGTTGAGCTTGAGAAAATTCATTTCGCGTGCGTCTTGGCGCGAGTTGGAAGAGAAAAAGTAATTAACCCAATATTTACCGTTGTGCGATTTTGCGTAATTCGTCTTGCATGCAACGCTTCCTACGGTAGTGTTTTTTTAATCTACACTCTCTAACTCACATGAAGACGCGCTTGCTCGTAAAGTTTTTTTTTTCGTTCTCGGCTGTTCGTGTGCGAAAATGCGATTCGATCGTTTTTCAAAGCGAAAGATCATCGAATCGATCCGCGAGTGGTCGGTCGGATCGAGCAAACGCGTCGCACCTACTTTTTTTACTAACCACGTGTACATAAATCGCTTCTTTGTTCGTAACGCATACATTTTTAAAATTAAAGTAATTATTTGATATATTAACAAACTATGAAAGCGAGTACATGCGATATATGCATGTGTGTGCGACATCGCTCATGCATATTCTCATGTCTCGCAATATAGATATGAGAAACACCCCGTACATATATAGAAAAGAAATATAACTGTTTCTTTTGATTAACACTTATGTACAAACTTGTTTTCTATTCGATATAATATTTTGCTATTATACATGTTTATATATAATGTTATATATATACATACAATCTATATATATAACTATATACATAATTTACGACGTATACAAATTTGCATTAGATGCAAAGTAAAACAGTAAAAAGGGACAATTTAATGTAACTACATGGTATTGTATTTATTATTATTCCGTCAAATTAATTGTGAAGTATTTCATCTCTCATCCTCATTCTATAATTATGCTCATCCTCATCCAGTCATTCATAAAAAAAAACATGTCTTTTACCTCAAAAGTGTTTAGCTTGATCAAGTCGATGTCGATCCAATAAAAAAACAACGGACCAAGGAGTGGAAACTTACGAAGATTATCCGTTAGGAAACATTCCGTTACGGTCGAGCGATTTCTCGATCGGAGCGAAGAGTCGAGTCTGCATTTTTAGCTTAACGCGCGCGATTTATTACCCTTTCGGTCTCGGTAGTGGACTCGACTTTTTTTCCGCATTTTTGGCGACTCGATAACGTTTTTTCTTTTGTTATCCTGGCGCCGACGCGATTTTACGTTTGTTCGTATTTACGTTGTTCCCTCCCTTGGCTGCTGTGGTATCGCGTTTTTTTTTTATCGAATCTCGGGTTCGTTCGAATTTTTCGTCGAACCTCGAGTCTGTATCCACGTTAGCGCCAAAAATTCGAAGTGTTTCCAAGTCAATATCCAGTATGATCGGAGGAGAAAGCATGCAGAGAGAGACGCCGAGGAATTTCTTAGATTTGCCTTTTGCAATTTTGAGATTTTTTAAGGCGTCTCTCGAGATCGATTATGGGGATACGAAGAAGGTAACAAGAAGGTCACAGAGAATATTCTCATCATTTAAAAGGTGAATATCGCACTTTCCTTAATTCCTTAGATTTAAGAATAACGGATGTGTACATACGCATACATTTGTATGTGTGTGCACAATTTAAAATTGTGATTTGATAAATCCATTGGTGGGACGATTTCATATGAAGGTACTTGGTTCATTTGCAATTGTCTGTCCTAATGAACGTATCAAAATATTATTTGCATTATATTGTTGGTGGTATGTATGGTGAATGTAAATGTGTGTTTGAAAGATTTCTGCTTAATCACGAGGATTTATTCTCCGTGATTATTTACAAATCTCTGATAAATATTCATTTGCATTCTGATATTTCTTGTTGGAATCTTTTGAATGTTTATAACATGTCTCTTAAAACTTTAATTTTGCTAATTGAAAATACAGTTCTCTTTTAGTAAAATCAAAAGCTCAAATTTTTTTTTTTTGATTAATTAAAATAATTTATGAAACAATTTATAAAGTTTTATTTTGTCATCAATGTAAAATTTTATAAATTTTTATTGATTCAATTCTTTTGATTAATCAAGGTCTTAATTTTATAATTTTTAATCTCTTAAAAAAAATTTTGATTTTTTTTTCTGAAGTTAAAATTGTAAAATTATCTGGTTGTTAATTTCAATTCGATTACAACAGATTCGAGTAACTTTTGAAAATGTTTGACTTACAAAATAAGAAAATTACCATTATTTTATAAGACTATTCTTGAAAAAGTTACTTTAATCTATTATATTTAATAAATAAAAGGTTCTAATTTTATAGTTGATATTCGTATAAAAAAATTTCAATTTCTTTTATACGATAATATAAATAGTAAAATTATTCAAACTTTCGGTTCCGCTTTGTAATTTTATTATATATATATATACACTGGAAAACATCGATAATATGTATTTTGTAATTTATTTTTCAGCTTTATTTGAACTTTTAATCACATAATTTTTAATTGCAAAACAATGTTTGTAACGACAAAATTGTGTAATTAAATAGCTCGCTATCTTTCCAAGTGTTATTTAAAATATTATTGCTTAACATTTACCTTATAAATATGTTTCTAAGGTGTTGTTAAAAAATATATTTCAAATCAACATACACATCCTTTTTCCAAATATATTTATACAAGGTAAAGGATTCTTTGCATAATTTAATAACAATTTTTTTTAACTGATGCACAGTTCTTCAGTTATTGAATATTGTTAATATATTCTACAATATAAAGAACTTTTACTTTGTACATGTAAAATATCGTATATCATAATATTTTAAAGCTCTGCTTTTTAAGATTATGCAAATTATGATAATCACAATTTTTCAAATTTCAGCTTCTTCTATGATCCGTTAATTATACATATTGATGTAAAACGTTTATTTTATAAAATCTATTTTTATAGCTTTATAAAATCACGTTTTTAGAAAATATATGTAATTAATTTGATCCTTCACAAAATATCGTAGTTTATAATTTTACATAATGGTCTTAAAAAAAATCGAATTTTTTAAAATCGTGAATTGTACAATTTTAGATTTCGATATTTAAAGATTTTATACATTTTTGAAATGCTTTTCATTTACATTTTATCAAAATTGTATTTGATAAATGTTTCATGAATGATAGTTTAAGAACACATAATTAAATTATAATGTATGCATTTGTTTTTTTGTTTGAAAATTTATAAGTATTTTATAAAATAATTTTATAAAATAAATTTTTTGGAATTTGATTTATAAAATTAAATTTAAAAAATACTTAATATTTTTAAATAAAATAATTTTATTTTCAGTGACGATCTTCGTTGGTCTTAATTTTGGAACTTATAAAATCTTATTAAAATGTAAGATTTTATATATTTTAAAATTATCCTTGTTTATTCTTCTCCAATTTTTGTAGTTGTTAAATTAATATATATAATAAGTAATTTTGAAAATTTCAGTGTCTTTTTAAATTTTTTATTAGAATTTAAAAAGTTAATATTTCCAAAATTACTGTGTTTCTTTAATATGAATATTTTCTTTCAGCAATATTTAATGAGTAATGTTTAGCTGAACAAGAATCTGAGATTTTTAACGTTCAAATATTCATTGCTTATTATTTTGCAATTGTTTACATGTTGATTAAATTAAGATTACAAATCTTATTTTACCACCATTTGAATCAATTGTTTATTTCATGTTTTAAAACTGTTAGCTTACAAAAGACTATTTTGTAATATAAGAGTTCTAAAATGTCTTATTCTAAAGCGTTGAAAAATTTTTAATATATTTTAATGATTTACAAAATATCAAGTTTTGTAAAATTGTTAAGATTATTTAAATTTTAATAAAAATACTTTAGAATAATTTAAATTAAATAAATTTCAGTATTGAAGTACGAAGAAAGAAGCTGCAGCAATTCTTCATCGATATCATCACAGCATACAACGCATAAATTTTGTTTTAATTTTGATATTCTCCTTTTGAGAATATCTTGATTAGCAAAATTTACGAATCGTTATTACCGTTTTCCTTTATTTATATTTTTTTATCGCGATTCGGGTAAGCGACTGAAAAGAAGTTAGCTGCATTATTGCGCGACTTCTGACTAAGAAGCGAAGCGGGAGTGTTAAAAATATGAATGAGGGACGTCGACGAGAGGATCACAAGGAGGATAGCATCGTTTATGTTTGGTAATGTATAAATAGCCAAATCGGTAAGAATTATAGAGGTAAAAAACGACTTAGATTTTAAGCTATTTCTTAAGCTATTTCTTAAGCTATTTCTTAAGCTATTTCTTAAGCTATTTCTTAAGCTATTTCTTAAGCTATTTCTTAAATTGTTAATTAAGTTGTTAATTATAAGTATTAATTTAAGGCTGTGCGTTTGTGAGAATTTTGCGTGATTGTATTTAAGCTTAAGAATTTTAGATTATAATCCTTAATTATAAGAACACTTGGTATGTTGTGTAGTTTGTTAGGTGCGCCTGAATATGTATGAAGCGAGTGAATGTATATGTGTCTAGTTGACGTGTGGTATTATGTACTAATTTCACATTCTTCCAGCTTGGTACATAATTTTTTAATCTTTATGAAAAAATGTTGCTATATTCATATTCGTGAAGATTTTTAAATTATATGCTTCGAAACGTATAATTTCGTTTTAATTTTAAATATAATTCATTGGATAATAATGAATACAATATTTAATTCAAACGAAATTCAGGATTAATAATATTTATTATTTATTTACAGCACTTTATTTTTTTGGTGGTGCCAATTTGGTAGCACTATTAATTTTTTTTGCCGAAATATTTTAAGTAACCCTTTTTGGTTCCTTAAAATCGCGTTTTGGGTATCGCGCATCAAAAAAGAAGAAACGAATTTTCAAAAATTTATCGTGAATTTGCAAAAATTCATTATGAATCTTTGACGATGAATATGTTCAAGCCAAACCAAATGTAACAAATCGGACGAGATAATAATACTGCCAAATATGTTTATCATTAATTCAAGTAAAGGCAGATTAATGATTCTGAAGATGGGTAAAAATAAAATGGTAATGTACTTATGTAAGTATTATGTTTTGCGTGTTAGTATCGGCACGCTGAACGACTTTAAATTATTAATATTATATACGAATATTTAATCGTTGTGAGAATAATTTTGGCATTCGATATCAGTAGAAGAATTTTTTGATATTCTAATATATTTTTCAAACTGAATAACTATGAATTTATGACAATTTTCATAGATATTTAGTTTATTCGATTAAAATCATTTTTATGCAATTCTCACACCGAGAAAAATATAATTTCATATTATGATTATTATACAATTGTTGTTTTAAGATAACAATTTTTTTCATAATTTAGCCATTCATTTATTTAGTAAATGAAACAATTTTTTATTATTTACTCATTGGTAGTCGGTGATAATAAAATACGATTATCAAGCTGTACATTTTCAAAAATTGTTTCAAACCACTTACGATGGATTTTTTGTTTTCATTTTTCTCAATTCTCTTCAAACTTTTTTATTTTTTAAATTTTTTACTCACGTTGGACATTTTCAGCATCGTATAAAACTTTGTGGTTTCTTCGTTTTCATTTATCATTGCGTATGAAAGTTGGAACGAATGGCTCGTATTTTCTTTTTTATTTTAATTTCTCTTTTTTTTAACACTAAAAATATCTGATGTTTCGTTTTATAAATTTCGATAAGTCGTTATCTCGCTTTGGTGATGAATTATTACATCCATAAGGCGCCGTGGTTGTCATAACTTTCACCATCAGCAGCTGACACTTTCGAAATTTGTACAAATCCTCGAAAGAGTAATCTTTTGCCAGAAGGTGATCGTTACCCAAAGTAATAAAAATAGAGTCGATCAAACGGTTTCTAAAAATTTTCTAATTAAAATTTTTATAAATGAGTTTTGATCGTTCTAAAATAATCGTTTGCTCATTTTTTTATACGAATGCAATAATTCCTGTGAGATAAATGAATTAAACGATTATCGTAATTATTATATTATAAAAGATTACCAAAGTCTTATATCTTCTCGGTAAAAAATATAATTTCTTATTTTGTTTAACTAGCGATATCAACTACTCCTCTCCTGCGTATCGTTAAAATAATAGATATTTGAACATCCTAAAAGTTTGATGGAACAGTAATTTGCCGCAATACTTTGTATATTTAAATAATCTATTAATTTAACATATATAGTTACTTAATATCGGCAAGTTGAACGAAATCGCCATATATTTTTTAACGAAAAGTTTTAAAACCTTGGAATCTTTTTCGAATTCTTTAGTTAAGGATCGCACTCTGTCGGAAAGTTATTCAACATCATTAGTCTTTTTGAATAATGAAAAAAAGCACTTTATTTGAAGTTAAGCTCGGATCGCCGAGAGGTTAAAAGGTTTAGATTGGCTTGATTCGATGATGGAAGCGAATGTTTGAGTGGTTGGGTTTTGAGTCAGTCGAAATACGTTTACCTGCGATGCAGGCGCAGGTCAAGGTCTTCACTCGTTTGGAGCGACACCAAAGCTTCGAGGTGTCCGTAAGAAATTCGTCCGCAAAATCCGACGAATTGCCCGCATGGACCGAAGAAACTACTCGACCGTAAGGTCGTTCCCTATTTTAGAGTACGATACGATAGTAAAAAAATTTAAATGGTTTTTTCTTTGGTTTTTTACATGGGAATTCCGCGGTTTCATTTTATCCAACTGTTCAACAACTCGAAGTCGAGACTTTAAGCTTGTCTCAAGATTCATATAAATCTTGTGGAAGTTTACATTCTTGGCTTTGCGCGTTGAAAGTGAAGTTTTTATTCGCCGTCATCTTTCTGTTTCTGCATACTTAACAGTTTGGTAGCGATAACCGAAATATTGCTTAATTTACGGTCATCGTTGATGAAAGCGTTATAAGATTATCCGAAGCAGAAAGTAAATATTTCGAGTCTTTTTATCATCGCATGCTTAACCAAAAATATATAATGATGTTGAACGTCATCATTGTATAATTTTGTTCCGCATGTTGACAGTATAAAACAGTATAAAAACACAAATCACTGAATTTAATCGGTAGTTAAACGTGGAATTCTCATTTATATAAAGTTTGACCTAAAACCTCGCGTGTAAAATTTTGATATAAATTTTTTGTACAAAGTTAATTTTTGTTGAAAAAATAACTTGATCGCTTATGGAGAATTTAAAATCACGTTTCACGAATTGTTATTGAATCCACGCAATAAAGAAAGGTGTTGTCAAACATTAAGAAAAATTGTAATATTTAAATTGGATTTGACGTACGTTTATCGTTAAAAAAATGTATCTTAAAAATCGAACGTATAAGAAAAATGACGACGTTGTTAAAATAAAAATCGACAATATTTGCAAAAACTAAAAAGCATGTGTTACAATCCACTTACTTCCACATAACCATACGCGTGCGCACTCGATTTGCAATTAAGTTTCACATTGTTTTGTCGATAGACCATTAAATTAATTTGTTGGAATGATTTGTTCGAATTGCTAATCGAAACGGCGCCCGAAAATCCTGAATCAGAGTTGATAATTGTTTATTGTACAAAAGTCTGTTAAACACGCATCACGATATATAATAAATAAACTATGCTCGGGTTGTAAATTGAAAATTACATTTAAAGTACATTAAAAAAAGTACATTTAAGGCGCTGTTGTGCGTAAAGAAATTTAACACGAGATGGCGCTACCGATTCCAGAGGAAAGAACATTCAACACCTGCAAGTAGACGACGAGATATTAAAAGGCGTTTTTTCAGTCGTTAAAAATTTTTTTCTGCAATTTGATTAAACTTTTATTTAAATGGTAGAATCGTTATTTATTTAATTTAAAATTTTCAAATCAAATTTTTTATTTTAATCGTTAAATCTATCGCTTGGTCGTTACAAACACGAGAGGACAACTAAGAACTAAACACGGATGACAACCGAATGGATTATCATTGAAAGAAATTTGAATAAACGAAAAAATTAAAATTAATTTCTATATATCTTATTATTTAACGAACCTATGTTCCATTTTCCCTTAATCCTCGTTTATTAAATTAAGTAGTAACGATGATCGACTCGATCGAATTTAACGAGCAATTCCATAACAATTAAAGAATTCTTACCGCACTAATATTGTTTCGTTGTTTTTAACGAATTTATGTCATTTTGTTCGATTCGATTATTCGTGCATAACTTACACTTAAGAGTAGTAGAAAAATTTATCATCCCTGCAGAGAACTTTTGAACTCGATGTAATTTCGTACCTCAAAAATTGCTCTGTCCGGATGAAAATCTTGGTACGTTCGAAAATTATACACAATTCTCGAGTAACTCGTTGCTTACAAGACTTGCATATCTCGAAGAGAGAAAGAGAACACGTTGATAGTCGCATTATACGATCTGGGGGCTTCAACTTTGAATTTATTTTTGTTTTACTTTTTATGTATGAATCATTCGATACTTATTATTTTGTATCATAAAAGGCATATATACATATACGTAAACATACATATATATATATATATATATATATATGTATATATGCGTATAGTTTTTTCGAGTAACGTTAATAAGAAAGCTCACAATAAGTTGTGTATCATTAATGCATGTAACACTTTGTAAACTAAATTGTCAAAATGTAAAAAGTCTATAAATACAGTCTTGAAAAATTCAAAGTCGTACTGAGAGAGAAAGAGAGAGAGAATGGAAAGATAAAAATTGCATGGCTATCTCTTGTACAAAAAGAAATAAGAAAGAAAATGTAAAGCTGTAAAATAAAAGAAAAAGAAAAAGAAGGCTGGGGCCTCTCGTTAACATTTATACCGAGTGAGAAAAAGCAAAAGCTCGTGGGATTTATAAAGTTGCAGCGGGTAACGGCAAGGAGGCCAACCCCATGGCCAATTATCGGAGGCTGAGTTGTCCAAGCTGCGGGCGCAGCTACAAATACCGGGGCGGTCTCCTCAAACACGTCGCCGAGTGTTTTTCCGAGGCTGAGAAGCTCGAGGCTGGTACCCAGCAGCAGCACCAGGTCGTCTTGCCTCCCATGGATGTGCGATTGCTCTACAACTTCCGGAAGCCCTGAATTATTCTCGTATCTCTCGGATCGGCTTCTTCCTTCGTTTCCACTTAACTTCTCTCTTTTCCTCAGTCTATCTTGGTTTTTTTCTTTTATCGAAAGCCAACTTTCATTTTTCTTTTAACAAGGAGACGACGCCCGAGTTTCTTTTTGTTTTCGTTATCGCAAAAGTTGCTCTGAATCTGGGTTGCGCGACCGAACGCTTTAGTCTCTCGACGATTTTCGACCGCAGTATTTTTACGCGGGGAACGGAGTGAGTTTTCCTATACTACTCGGCGAACGCGAAGTAACGTAAGTTTCGTCTATCTTCGCTGCTCCGTTTCATATTTTTTTATTCGTTAAATTTATTTTCTCGTAATGATGTTGAGGTTTGAGATTCGAACGTATCGTGAATATTCGTTGAAAAATCGATAAAATCGTATCAACGTCTTTATTTCGAACCTGTATTATTTTCTTAAAACTTGATTTAATCCACGTTTGTTTTGCGTATTTCGAAAAAATTATAAAAATTTCTTGGTTTTCACGCAGCATATTTCACACGCACACTTCTCAGTACGCAAAATTTAAATTGAAATTACTTTTGTATTTCAAAATTCTTAAATAATCGTTTAATATTTTTTTTAAGTTTAATAAACTTCATTTATAAAAAATTTATTCTAACAAAATTTGGAAATAAAAAAATCTGCAGCACTTTATTTTTGAATCATTGAATTATTTTATTCTATCGCGTTGATTTATTTTATCAATTTTATCGATATCTCGTAAAAAAAATTTTGTTCAAATTTATCGTAACTCGAAAATGAAAGGTTGGATTGAAAAAGATATATTTTTTATGATACATTGTTTTTGATTTTATTATATACATTAAAATTACGGAGGTATTTATTATTAGCCATGAATTTTTTTAACATTCATAGATAAAACACTCGTTCCTTATTTCGTAGCGATCATTTTAAAAATAATTTACAATTATATGTACAAGCGTTAAATATGATTCGCTAATTTAAAATGAATTAATAATAAATTAATAAGTAATGGATTAATATTAAATAAATATTCGTGTATCGATTTCGCAAAACTTAGTATTATTTGCTACAAATGTAAAATGAAAATGTTTTCATCTTACAAAAAATAATACCGAAAAGAAAAGAAATACGTTAAAAATTATCTTTAGCTTTTTCGTTACGAAGAAGATTGTATAAAATTTTGATATTTTATAAAATTATTTCATCGTCGATGTAGGAACATAGTGAATTTTTTGTATTTAAGTAATCTATTTCCAGAATCTTTCGTATGAAATAAAATTAATTTTTAGCCTAAGATAGCGAAATATTTTTGTTAGTTTAATTAGAAAGTGTAATGAATGTAACGAATAACTATTTCTTAGTTTTTTCTCTTAAGTTGTGTCATCGATATTAGTTTTCGTCAAAGTCGTCAAACACAAATATGCATGCTGGTTTTACAGAACTAAAAAATTCATGATGAAATCGTAATTTTCCCAGAGTACATTTTAATACTTATACGATTTTGAAAAAGAATCGGTTTCGTGCAATTTTGCTTAGAATCGAAGCCGTTCCTGATATTTCGTCATTAATTAGAATAAAGTTTGTGTTTTGGGGATGATGGAGCAAATTATGTGGACGCATTTTTTTTTTCTAAATTGGGCTACTCATAATTTTATTAATGATGCCGAGGGTGTATAAAAACTAATAAGGGAATTCATTCGATTAATTTATTATGGGGAAGCATGTAAATAACAAAAGCCTAAACATCAAAGATTTTGCACAACTAAAATTAATCCGGACGCAAGTTTTTATTAAAATTTTCGCGTGGTATTTCGCATTTATTATTTAGTATACGTTTTTAGTTTATTTCATACGCGAAAGGTTAACGTAAATTCTATTTTTAGATTGTGCAAAATTTTCAAGACTGGATGTAAATAAGCTTCGAGTTTCCGAGTAAGTCGTTTGATGAATTTGTTGTTAACATTGTAATACAAAAGTGAAACTCTTAGCTGTAATGTTTTACCACGAGTTTTGCACGCTTGTTTCAAGCTTTCGCCGCCAATGAAACAGTAAATAATATAAACGTGTGTGGGACTTAAAAAATAATTGTACATAATAAATGGGTTGACTCGGTCGAGTCCGTAGATACAAGAGAATTAAGACGTCTTGTCTTAGACCGCAATTACTTGTAACAAAAAAAAATTTTCACTCTACATCAAGCCATTTAAATTTTTACGAAGAAAAAAATTTGTCTGTCTGTACGATAAATCCGAAGAAAAAAATGAATCTCCAATTTTGTAATTTTTGTTGATTTAAAAGCGTTAAATTTTTTTTTCATCAACGCTTACGTCCGTATAAAACATTTACATGTATCAAAATAACTATCTCGTGTATTTATGAATTTTGTGATTTTGTTACGCCCATCCATGACTCGTTGATGCGCCACGGGATATATATATATATATATAAAAAGATGTTTCACACATATGTATGTATATACAAACTATATATATATATATATATATATGTATATATATGCATAAAGTCATTGTTCAATAAAAGTAAAACTTGTTAATTTATTTTCATCCTCCACTTATTTTATCCGAATAGGATATCTCACCGCATCGCCGCATATTTCGTTTACGATTGTTCCCCGAAGCTACCCAAGCAACACCAAGAACAACAACGACAAAGAGGCAATTTTTGTGTCGAGGGTAATCTCGTATCGTAAGCGTATCATTACTCGTTCTACGGCTACGCATCGAATCGGGTTATAAGAGTCGGAGTTGGCCTTTATCGGGATGATTTCCGGCTCTCGCTGCCGGCATCGGTGGGAGCGGAAACGTGGCAACGTCGATCTCGCAGGCGAGTTCTGCGTTGACCCATTGGGCGCGACGTTGCCGTTTACTCCGGCGCCGGAGGAGTGAAATTGGAATTCGCTGCGTCGAGGGGAAATCGCGACCGATAGGTGGCGCTGCGATGGCGGATTTTGCCTCGACCGGGGCTTTGTTTTTTATTTCGTATCTTCGTTTCTCTCTTGGTTTTTCTCTTTGTTTCTCTCTTTGTTTCTCTCTTCGTTTCTCTCTTCGTTTCTCTCTTTGTTTCTCTCTTCGTTTCTCTCTTCGTTTCTCTCTTCGTTTCTCTCTTCGTTTCTCTCTTCGTTTCGCTCTTCGTTTCTCTCTTCGTTTCGCTCTTCGTTTCTCTTTCCATTTCTCTTTCCATTTCTCTTTCCATTTCTCTTTCCATTTCTCTTTCCATTTCTCTCTTCGTTTCGCTTTTCGTTCCTCCTTTCTTTTCGAACGCGAGTGGCTTGCACGGGGAACACGTCGGTGTGATTCGCGAACTTACGACCGAGTAGCTGACGAAATCCGAGAGTTTAGACGCTTGATGTAGATTTTACTCGAGTTAAAGTTCGATCCGATCGCGGTGTAAAGTAGCGGATGGTCGGTGAATGTTGTCCGTTCGTTTGTATGCTTGTTGAAACACCTTTGACAGTACTTAACTAAAAGGGATGCATAGCAGCTTACAAAACGCGAACGCTTTTAAATTTGGATGTTTTATAAATTTGTTCTGGTTTGAGAGAAAGAAATAAACGTTTTTTTTATTTTGAAGATTTTTATTTGAATTTATTCGAAAGATGAGCGTCTAAGAAATTTAGATGTTGGTTCAATAGTATTGTTTTGCCTTGAGCTAATTTATACTTTGTATTTTGCATTACTATTTTTATTATATTATTACTATTACTATTATTATAATTATCACTATTATTGTTATTATTATTATTTAAACATTTAAATATTATATTTTATATACATATATACATACATGTTCTTTGAAAACTTTCTTTTTTTGAATATATAATTTATAAATATTCTTTTAAAATTACTTTGAATTATGTACATATTCAAATTTCTAATTTGTATGAAAAAAATAATTACGATCGTTACATCCGTATGCAAATACGTATACGAGTTTAATGTGTAAAAGATTTGCTTTTTATAAAAACTAAGTTGTCGATAAAATTAAATATGTAATATATTTAAATTCAATTGCACGATATGGTCTAAAATTAAAATGCCACAATGATTTCGCAATTACAAAAAATACGTCAAATTGTAATTTTTATACGTTTGATCGAGATTTTTCAAAATGAAGTTTTTATTCGATCCAAGTAGAAAAATTTTTCGTATGAAAAATCTGGTTCGAATTAAAATTTATTTTTTAATTCGGTCTTTTTAATATAATTTCTGTAAACCATTCATACCGTATTCGAAAAAGTCAGTATTCTTAAAGCTCTTAATAAATTCATATAAAAATATAAACTATTAATTTTTATAAAGTTTACGATTTCTCGAATCAGGAAAAATTTCATTGCAGTATTTGGACTACCGTATCGTGCATTATTAACATAATTATAAATTAATTTGATCGTTGATAAAAGTTGGATAGTACTGGTACCGTTTGTTTAAAACGTTGAAAAGGATATAAAATTTAATACATTTGTAACGTTCCTCGTATTTGATCTAAAGTCTTTGATAATGATATATAAATAACGCGGAATCAATTTCAGCCGAGTAAGTAAAAGTAAGTAACGTTTGTTTTGTTGAAAAAACGATCATCAAGAGCCCAAGCGAACAAACGCTGTTGCGACAGTAAAAATCTTTAACGGTCAATTCCGGTATAAAAATAAAAAATCGCGTACATAAAATGAACCGAGCAAAGCAAAATAAGCTCCCGATTCGGCAACCTGGTTCGTTCACTAACAAAAGCTCATTCGTTCACTAGCAAAAACGATCGAAGTACGTTATTGTCGTTGAACGCAGATCTTAATTTCTTCCTTCACCGCGCGAACAAAGTAAGCTCGAAAAGCTCGTTAGAACCAACAAATATTACACGGGTCCAAAACCGCGCAGCTTCCGCGCTGGTGGGTGTCCTTGAAACGATTGAAAAAAAGTCGCGATAAGGAGACATGACTCGGGGGAGAAGCACGAAAAGGCGGTCGCAAACTGAAAGAAAGCCTCCCTCTGTGTGTGTTCGCAGTAATAAGTCCAGGACTTCTGGAGGTCGGAGGCGGCGGAGGTTGCGGCGGAGGTGGAGGCGGTGGCAGTGGCAGTGGCAGTGGCAGTATCGTTGGGGGTGGCGTCGGCATCCTTGGAGGCAGCAGCGGTGGTGACCTGCGCTTTCGTTGCGTCATGTGCGGAAGGGGCTACCGATCTCGGTCCTCGCTCACGAGGCATTCGCGGTACGAGTGCGGTGGCCTCGGATCCAGGTACACCTTCACCTGCACTTTGTGTGGCAAGTACTTCTGCAGGCCGGACCACCTCAAGCAGCATATCCTCAACATACACGGCAGCGGCACCGTTTGTAAATAACCTCGGGATAAACATCGTCGTTATTTTTAGTATTTTCTTTTCTTTTATTTTATTTTTTGTTTGTTTTATTCTAGATCATTTCGCGTTTGTCTTTGCGCAGGGAAATCTTGGTTCTTTATTATGACTACCGTGTGAACGGATGGCAAAGATAATGGTGCTGGTATTTTTTACCTTTTTATACAAAATTACCGCTTTGGCATCGAACACATTTATTTTGTCATCCGGTCGCGAGGGACATTTTTTTTTCTTGAAATTGTAGTCTTTTTCGCGCCATTGACTGTTCATCCTGTCTACGTCATTATTTCGTCGTCGATGGTCAGGAAATCGAAGTTACCGAAGTTATATTTATCTAGCGTACATTATGATTTTGAACGGCGCGGACAATCGAACGTTGATCGTTGCTCGTTTTCACTCAAGTGCGCTTGAATTCGATCGGTATATATCGTACGGAATTGTCCGGTCAATTTCCGGATTTTCATGCTTAAGTTGTAATTTTAATTGGTTAAATGCATTTTTATAAACATTTTTCATCGATACCGTTAAGAAGTTTATCTATTCGATAAATATTGCTTTGATCAAGGGAAGAGGTATCTCAATTTTTTTACTACCGTTAAGAACGAATAAACGGAAAAATGTTAAGAGCTTATCGCTTATCTTCGATAGTCTATTTTATTTTAAATGCAAAAATAAGAGTTATAGTTGATCGCGAAGTTGAAATGTTACGAAGAGTAAAATCATTTATAATTTAATTCGCATAAAATTGTGAATATTGAACATTTATTAAGTAATTATTAAGTATTCGGATCAAACAGCTATAATCAAACAAATACGAGTAATCATCAAAGTTTGAATTATTTACTTTGGTATCCGAAAATCAATTGTTGAAGAGTATATTTAAAAATTTTATTCTATTTTTTTTTAAATAAATTTTTATTATTTATTATTATTATTTTATTATTATTTAAAATTATACTTTTATAAGATTATGTTATTAATGTAGATTGATAATATTTGGATGCATATAATTAGGCAATAAAAAAATTTTCATGATTGAATATTTTAATGATTTTTAGTTGGTACGAATTATTGATTTTTCATTTAAACCAAAATGTTACTTAAGTTTGTTGATGAGATGTTTTACTTTTGTTGTTGTAAAATTTTTAGAAGATATAAATATCGTAGAGAATAAAATGTTTGTCTCCGATTTTATTTTATTTATATAATAGTCGTAATGCCTCTTAAGGTTAAATAAAAAATTTGAATCTCGTAATTTTTTTTACAGAGTTAGGCCAAAGAATAATCAACTCCTTTGACAGTTTTAAGTCTTGCGAGTGCCAAACTTAAATGTAAAAATCTGATTATTTACAATTGTTATATATATTAAGATATTTATTATTATTATCAATACATAGAAAATATTTTTATGTATAACGAAGGATATACGTTGCCATAAAATAGTTATTACAAATATTTTAATAGAGTTATATATATATATATATATATATTTATACATGCATACATACACACATAAATGCACACGAACACAAAACACGCGCACACACACTTTTTTAGAATAATTTATTAACATAATTAGACTGATAAGTTTATTGAATTGTAATGGAGCGTTATTAGTTATTAGGAATCCTTAGGTACTCGATAGTGTAATATTTACCGTGCAACTATAATTATTTACTTAACTATGTTTTTATCGAATTGGGGTGAGCCCACAGTTTTCTGTGGGTGTGCGTGTTTTTTTGGAGTGTAATATTTGTTGGGGAGTTTTTATTTTATTGAAACGTTACTAAGACTGCCGTGTTAAAAAATGTACACTTACAGTATGTTGATAAATAAAAGTTTCATTTAACGAGTTACTCGCTTTACTCAAATCCTTCCCATTCCTTTCCTATATTCAAATATAAAAGCATTGGTAAAGAATTTTTTTGATTTGACGAGCGACGTATTTAATTACGTCGAATTCGATCAATTAAAGAAATATTGCTTTCTTTATTCAAATTTTGTACTCGATGTGCACAAGTTCTAGCGTTACGCGAGCACTAATTTTGTATTTTTATCGTTATTCGTCGATCACGAGTTGTACGTAATTAATTTTTATAAATTATTTTTTAATAAATATACAAACAAATATTTCAAATTAAAATAATTTCTAAACAAAAAATATTTTTGACTTTTTTTATCACGCAGGATGTTTTTTTATTTCTAGAATTCGGACGACTAATATACGACGTATACATTAAACGTATCGTAAGGACGTTATGCATTTTTTTATATCCATAGGCACTCGAAGAACAACAAGGAAGAATCATCAATGAAAATCAAACACGGAAGAAACGTATATCTCGAAGATAATATTACTAATCACATTCTACGGAGCCATGCGAAATTATCGTTTCATTTTTAGCCATATTTAAAAATTTTAATTTCGAAACATTCATTTACCGAACGAAGCAAACCATTTATATCTTTTGCAAACGCAGTCGGTATTTCGTTGGATCGCATCGAATTAACTAACGTAGAAACCGTAACAGCCACGAATGCTCGTAAAGAACCACGTACCGAAAATTTTAAAGATGGACTGTGGATATCTTTGCTTACACTGCTAAATGTAAGTTGGCAAAAACTATCGTTAACAGTAGTCGTCCACTTCCCGGAAGTCCTCGGCGCGCGCTTTTTCTGCATGTCATGCGAGCTCTGTACGTTTCGTGTCGTCAGCAAGATTTTCCTACACACTTCGCGAAACCTACACGACAAAAATGAAAAGAAATGAAATAAAAGACAAAAACAAAAAACGATGAAAGATCGCGGTCGCGAGTCTGTCCGCCACATTAACGTAACCGTCCTTTTTCTCTTTCGTTTTGCTTGCAGCCGACCCTTGGATCGAGCAACGGCAACGACACCTTCAGCAACAGCCGCACCGTAGGCCAACGTCTACGGCCTCCGAACTCGGCCACGTCTGCGAGAACTGCGGCAAGGTGTACAAGCAAAGGAACGCCTTGTGGCGGCATTTCAAGTACGAGTGCGGCAAGCCACCGCGATTTCAATGCCCTTATTGCCGCTATCGCACTAAACAGCGTTCGAATATGTACACGCACATCAAGCATCGGCATCATGGTCTGAAGATCTGCGTCGTCGATCTCGGACCCGACACCTCTTGAAGATCCGAGGGAAGCTCGACCACCGAAGCTTCCAAGAATTAGCGACCAAAGAGAAGACGAACGCGGTTCAGGAGGAAAACCAAGCGACTAACATTTCCAAACTTGGGACTATTTTTTTTTTGCGATCGCTCATCGCTCGTGGATTATACTAGAGTCGTTCGGACTTTTTATTCACCTTTTTACTCATCTTTTTACTCACCTTTTTACTCGTTTTTTTACTTTTTTCTTCTTTTTTTTTTTAAATATAAATAGTTGCGCTTTTACAATTTGTTTTGTTTTGTTTTGTTTTTATGGTGATTCGGAACACGAATGACGGTGATACATTTAGGGTGCTCGCGTAATCATAAGTAACGCATTCGTAAGCTAACGGAAAGTTTTAATTTATCATTTTTTTGTATATACATACATTAGTATATTGTTGATCGATTAAAAAGATATCGTTTTTTTATTAAAATAAAAATAACGAGATTATCGATAAATGAAATAAACGAAAAGTTGCTTTTTTAAATGAATGAAATTGCTTATAATTAATATATGATTATTTCATCTTGTGTTCTACAAGCTTTAATAGACCAAATTTAATAATAAAAATGCATTAATAATAAGCGATCCATCTAAAAACTAATACAATATTAATTTCTTTTTTAAATGGTAAAATGAAGGAATCGCAAAATTGTTTTTCAAAACTTACGAAAATTTCGAATTAGGTTTAGTAAGTTTAAGCGAATTATCTATGATCTTTACGTTTTACTATTTAAAAACAAGTGCAATAAAACTATACTAATTAATATTAAATAAAATAATCATGATAAAATCAGGCAATAATAGAATAATCGTAATAAAAATCAGGCGGTAATAAAATAATCGCGCAAAAATAATATTTTTAACAATCTTTGCGTTTTAAGATAAAGCTTTAGTTTAAATTTTAGTTAAATAATATTTTCATTAATATTTTCAACATTGAAAGTTTTATCTGTCTATAGTATGTATTATATAATTTAATTGTACAGTGATTATAAATCATTGTACGATAATAATTATATATTTTATGTTTTGAAAATAAAAAAGCTTGAAATAATGGATTAAAAAAATTATAAAATAAAGAAAAACTATTTGTTTTTATTGAATTTTAATTGTAATTTGAGTTGAAATTTATACGATTATTTAGTAGTAGTATAAAACGAAAGGTAAAAATAAAATTTTTACGATAATATAAAAAATGTTGATATATAAAATTTT
This sequence comes from Dolichoris vasculosae, assembly GCA_018907195.1. Classification (NCBI taxonomy): domain Eukaryota; kingdom Metazoa; phylum Arthropoda; class Insecta; order Hymenoptera; family Agaonidae; genus Dolichoris; species Dolichoris vasculosae. Next base: position 7,596,240 of record JACCHY010000003.1, read on the forward strand.
TTATGATATTAGACATTCAATTTAATATAAACCCATTTAGCAAACATTTTTTTGTATCTGTAAGCATTGAGTATAAGCTTACGATTAGGTTTGATAAAATCTGCGTGAAATTTATACAGTTCGATGAAAAAGTAAAGTCAGTAAAATTAAAAGGCTGAATTACAAATTTTTCTTACTTAATTGTTAAAATAAGTAATTAATAACTAATAATGATATTAGTATTTTGTACTTAATTGAAAATTTAGGTTATATGATAATTAAATCGATGGCAGCATTATTAAAAAAAATGTGTTCATCATAATAAAAAAGAATTTAATTTATTTTTTTATTCTTTTTTCTCTTTGATAAAAATTTGTTTATATATTTATAAGTAATGTTAGCTTTGCCTTAATATATATATTTGTATGATTCGAAAGATTAATGTATTGTATATATGTTTTATACATTCGTTTTTTAGAATTTCTTTACATTTGCCATGTAAAGAAATTTCTAAAATAATTAAACTATGATGTAAGCGTTAATAAAGTATGTTTTTATAAAGATAATTTTATTATTTATTGTAATAATAATATTCAATACCGCAATAAATATATGCTCAATTATTCATAAATTGAAGTTGATTTTTTTATTACGGTTAGAGCTTGATTATGTAAAAATGTGTTGTCTTTATATTGTGCACAGTCTAGCTTTTTAAATATTGCTAAAAAGAGATAATTCAAATTATGCATGGTTTTCCTTGAGGTGAATCTACATATGCAAATAACTAACTTGAACGAAATATGACAGTTAAGATGAAAATAATTAATATTCCTAAATTTAATTTTTTTTTTTTGATAATTTCTAAATTATCGGATAACTTTTTTAAAATTATTATTGTTACCGATTTTATGAGAAACATTTTATAATCAATTGTTTAATTAGATTATAAGCTAATAGTAATTTTTAATCGATGTGTTTTGTAAAAGTTTATTTATTCAATTTTTATGTTTAGTATTGTGGCTTAATATTTATTCAACCAATTTAATGCTATATAGATTATATTTGAGGAAAATTCATGTATATTTTTAAGTATTTGAAACAACTTTTTATCTTCCTTTCGAATCTTCTTTTTTCTTTTCGAAACGAATAAGTATTGCGATGCAAGATAGATTATAATTTTATAAAAATTTTATAAAAATAAATAAATGAATATAAAATAAGATATTGATCGAGTATAAAATGTACATGTAAATGAAAATTATTTTATAAGTTATATTATTATTTTATAATAAATTAAAGCATGTTTTAATTTAAAATATTATTTTATTTTCATGTTGCAATATTTTAAAAATTTCATAGTAAAAATATGTATATATTGTAACCTACTTTACCAAATGAATTATATTGTTAAAATACGGAGGGTAAGTTATTCACGTATTAAAATGGAAAGTAATTTGAAATACATTTAACTTTAATATTCGATTCTAACAATTTAATTCCAACAATTTAAATCAGCGATGATTAGTTAAATATTCGAATAAAATTCTTTGAAAAAGGAACAATTACGCGATTAGCGACTATACATACGAACTCGGTAAAAACGAGTCTAAATTTTTTAAGTTAAAAATTCGTAACGTTGTAATTTGTAGATCGAATTTAGCACGCAGTCCGTGTTTTAAAAATGTATACAACTCGGAAACATACTCCCTTATAATAATATAATTTAGAATTGTTGTTCCGCAGTCGAACGAAATCGAACGAAATCGAACGAAATCGAACGAAATACACTCATTCGAGTTGGAAAAAAAAACGAAACCAGTGATTCTTTTGCACATCCCCGTTTCTTCTTTTTCAGTGCTACAACAGCAAGATCCACTCCAGGTGCTGAAGCCACCACCAGACCAATTCCGGTGCAACTACTGCAACTACCCTTACTCCAGCCTCGGTTTTCTACGCCGTCATCTCATGCGTGGCTGCAATTTTCTTAATCAAACGTCATCCTCGTCGGCGTCCGGTGGCGGGAGCGGCAAGGCTTCCGATAAATCCTCGTCCAGTGAGAAAAAGGGTCCGCCTGTAAAACGTAAGGGCGTCTTTAAAACCCATCCGTGCCCGATGTGCCATCAGATGTTCAAGAGCAGGGAAACGCTGATTTCCCACCTGCGTGATACCTGTGGCCAGAAGCCCAAGTACAAGTGTCCTTACTGCGACCTCAAGTCCAAGCGGCCTCACAATATCAAGGCTCACGTTAGGAATCGCCACGAGGGCGAGGCTTATTATCTCGTCAACATTACGGATTAGAGTAATGACAACAACTATAAAACTTCATTGTTTCGATCTTGTTCTTTTCCTTTACTATTTTTTCATCTGCTTTATTCAACTTTTTTACTCTCGTTCTGGAGAGGTTTATTCGGCTAATTTCAACGAGTTCTCAATTCCAGTGTAAATTGTATAAGCTGGTTTCTTAATTATTTCTAAATTATAATCGATAAAATAATAAGATGCAGTGATCGTACCTTCCGTACAATACGATTGTAATTTTTTCCACCAATCATAATCAATTTAATGTCAAGTAGAATATTCAAGGATATTCAGTCGATGTAGCTGTGAGAGCTTAGTATGAGAAGCAACGTATATACTTTGCTTTTATTTATAGGTACTCGATCGTGTTAGTCTCAGGATGGTAAATTTAATACGATTGCCCAATCAATACGTACGATCGATAATTCTCATTCGAATTTGTTCAAGTTAATCTTAATTATATTTTGTTGTTCCGGTTAGTTTCTTCATTTTAAGTAGTATAATCGTTTAAAACTTATTCACGAGCGATAGTATACACAGAGTAAACACGTTTCCAAGAGGAAAATTATTTTTTCCATTACAGAGGATATAACGTATCCTGTGCAAAACTTAAAAGTTATCACCTACGATAACTTTGTTGTTATAAATGAAAATTGTTAAAGTCGATAGTAGGTATAAGTACAAAGAAATTTATTTATCGAATCTTACTTTGAATATTTTTCGATTGTATCGGATAGTTGTTGCGTTTGCGAAGGTGGTGTCGATGATCTCATACAGCAGTTCAAAATATGACGTACGTAACTATTAATAGAAATGTATCCTCGCCATAAATTTTAACCCCTTAGACTGTTACGTTACTAAAACAAAATTGTTTTAATTACTTTGTTTTTTGAAATGCATGAAATTCGTACGATAAAATAATGAAAGTACCACGATAAAATATTTTGAAGTATGAAACGTTGTGGTTTGTTTTTGTTTTATACATGTTTGCGCGTTTCCACACTGTTTTATGTAATGTCGTATAAGTTTAATTCTGGATTCGAAGTCATGCAATGCAACGAAAAATGCATCGCGATCTTTAAGATATCGTTACACTATCAACGCAAAGCATCGTTATATCGGGTAAAAAAATAGCCGATCATAACTTACTGGCATCGTTGAACGGATCATTCGTACGTTTATTAATTGGAGTTTTTCGGCAGGGTTTCGGTCGCATATACGATTACGATACGCACATTTATCGAATAATTGGAACGGATGCAACGAATAATGCAACACTGATCGGTTCGAGGTACAAATTTACGTACAGGTAAAAAACGAAGCTCAACTCGGTAATGATCCAGAAGGGTTCGAAAAAGTATCTGCAATTTACGATGTCACCCAAACAATACAATAACGCTATTGAAAGCAAAAGCAAAAATGACTTCGCTCTAGCCACGATAATTCGCAGGCATCACTGACGCGCTGTTTCTTTTTGCTTTATTTTGCAGAGGAGGAGGAAGACATCGGTTACGACACGAAAAACGATTTGCCTTGTCTCATAGCGAGTTACAGTAGTCTCGTGCCGAACCCTTGGCGCACCGGACACGGAACCTCGGGCCATCATCATAGCCGAATCCCCCGGACTCGTAATTTTCGCTGCTCCCAATGTCCCTCTTTCTTCAGCATCCAGAAGGAGCTCAATTACCATATTAGGCATAATTGCGGGCGCGTGCATAGGTGTGGGATCTGTCAGACTGTTTACAAGTCTCTGCAAACAGCCAAAGTTCATTTCAAGCGACGACATCCCGGTAGACGCGAGATCGTCATCATCAGCGAGCCGACCAGCGTTTATAAATTCGAGTCGGATGTACAGTAAAGGGTTTTTCCGATCGTCTAGACTTCTATTTCTGCATCGGTTGCGAGAGCTTTCGGCTCGGGACGATCGAAAATTTATTCTACTCTTTAGTTATCGGTAGTTTTTTTATTTATTTACTTCTTTTTTTTTTTTTCAAATGTTTACCGGATGGGATGGAAAAGCAACGTTGTTTAGGTCTTGCAGCGAATCTTGATTCTCTGCGTGACCACTGAAAAACTACTTTTGAACTTGTCTTGTTACGTAGTGATATTGTATACGGAGTTTTCGTGCACTCAGTGGTTTACCAGTTTGAATAATAATCGTTATAACGAAATAAAAATAGTAACTTCGATAGTTATAATTACTTTTTTTTACCCTATAGTTATTTGTATTTTTCCTTAAGTGTTCAAGGTTCGTATGGATGTAGTTTAAAAGTAACGAAATCTAAGTCAATATGCATTCGATGGAGACGATATTTGTGCTTTTATGAGATGTTACATAATATATTTTCTTAAATGTATCGATGATTCGATAACTAGGTAAGGTATTCGTTTCGAATATCCGAATCAATGTCAAATTTTAAAGTTAAATTATATGAAAATTATATAATGGTGTTATTCCGAGTTCACTGTTACTAGTCGTTGTTTTTCACATTTTTCATAGTTCATTATTTTATTAAGAAATTTTCTTTATATATTAATATAATATAAATAAATCATTTTACGAAAATATTATAAATGTTTTTCTAATATTTTTTAGATATTAAAAGAAAAAAATGTATGCAAAATTGATGTTTATTCGTTTAATAGAATATTTGTCGGTATTTATTTTTTAACATGCGTATTATGTGTGTTTTACTATATTAATAATTTTAGCAGGTGTTTTTATGTAACGATTAACCAGCATAATTTAAAACGCTTACTGAATGGTTATGTATTTATACGTAAACATACTAGAACAAAAAATTAAATAAGAATGATGCTTTTATTTCTTATACTTTAAAACTTTCATCGTTTTTGCGGTTTTATTAAATTGTTTGATAATTTGTTTTCAAATATATTGAATAAGTAAACTATTATTCATAAAATATTATTTATAATACACGATTGGCTATTAGACGATTAACAATCGTTAATAAATTTTGGCTACAATATTAATTGTAACTATTGACTTTAAATCTACTTTTGTAATATTTTTAATTTTATTGGTATGATATAATATTGATTACTCTCTTAATTAAGAGTAAAATTTTTTTGGTTTAAACTATTAATTTTTTAACGTAGAAAGATAGAAAAAAATTCGTTAGCGATGTTGACTGATTACAATAAGTAAATAATTATGAATTATTAGTATGAACTTAGAATTATATAATATATTGTATAGTTTTATTGTATATAATAAAAAAATTTGAATTCATGCTATTCGAGAGTGAAGTGTTCATGAAAAATTTATTGTGAATTTACAAATTGAAATAAAATTATTTAACGTATGTTCTTCTACCTATTGTTTAATAATTTTTGAATTCCTGTTACATTTTTATTGTTTCGTATTTCGTTAGGTTAATCTTAGAAAATTTTTTTATTACAAGAAATAACCTTATAGTATGAAATAATCTTTTATAAAATGAATCTGAAATAAGTGAAAAATATTGTCAGTTTAGATGTTTATTATAATTTTGTCTCATTATTCGGTATACGATAATATCTTAAATTATATATTTTATATTAATATCATGAATATTTCCGAATTATTGAATTTTAAAGTTTAAAATTAAATAAAAAAATTTTCAGTTCACCAATGGTAATGTAAAGAAGTAAACAGGGATAAGATAATTAAATTTATAATACAAAGAATGTACACTTAAACAATTTGAAATAAAAAATCAGAAGAATAGTTTTAAAGAAAAATTTAAAAATATTAAAAATTGAAATACTTTTTTTGATACTCGTTAACGCGTTGAATTATAGTATTTTTAAAATTGAATATGACATACAACATTAATTTCGGAAATATTATGATCCTTTTATTATCGATTATTGTATATTCAGAATTAATGTTTTCAAATTTTTTATTAGTAATATATTTTATTATATATAAAAAAGGATGTATTTTTTAATTTATACTTGTTGATTTAAGCATCTTTAATTTATTTTTATTTTGTTTTTAAATAATTGATACGTTACTCATTATTCATAAATATTTTTATTTAATAATATAATGATATACAATTATTCATCTCTTAAGAATACTTTTGATTTGATTAATAAACACCAATTGCCTTGGAATTGTGGATCGTACATTATTGTTACGATTAATCGTACATGTTAGCCTTATCTGATGTTTAAAATAATTTATGCAAGCATGCAACTCGTCAGTCATGTTCAAGGACCATTAAAAAAACTAATTTAATTTAGTAAACGCTATATCATGATTTTGAAAAATTATATTTAATTATTTATATTTACTTTAAAAAGGATAAAGTAGATAATAATGCAATTATGATACAATTAATTTATAATTAATCTAAAATATTTAATATATATATGTCTATAAATATCAGCAAGTAGAATACACGCTAATTAATTAATAACGCAAATTAAAGAGCATATTAACAGTGTATTCAAAATTGTTTAATTTACGAAATTAATTTTAGAAGTGATTTTTTTAAGAACTCAATTTTTTTATGGTATCAAAATTGAACTAATTGTATTATCAAGTAAAGAGAGTATAATTATAAATTGTATTGTCATTAGATGTGATATATTGTATGACTCATTTTATAACTAACTCAAATTCAAGTGTCTCATAAAAAAAGTTACATTATAATTATCATATCACATATCACGTGTGTAAGCTGATGAGTTTACTAATAATACAGTCTTTATTTTGTCATGTAGTAATTCGCATGAATGAAATAACCCAGAGAATTTAAACTAATTCACTTCATTTTATAAATATAAGGGTTAAACGAAGAGAATATATATATTACAGAGTTAGTATAAAATCTTTTTGTACGTTAACGTTTCTAGCGGGAAATATATATATAAAAATAAATAAATAAATAAATATATATATCCACGGTATTATGAAATTATTGAGAATCAGATGTAAAAAATGAATTCTGATCAATTGAAAAATAATATTTTCAGAAAGTAGAAAAATGCACTAATTTATTATTATTTTACATTTTACGAAATAACATGAAAAATCTCGTCGATTGATAAAAAATCTTGTTACTTTTCATCATAGAAATTGATTAAATTTTCCTTTCTATCGTTTTTTCCCTTTTATTTGAATCATTTTCTTATTATTAATATTACTTTATCAATAAATATAAATTTATAACAGTTACGTCAACGTAAATTCGTTTCATTAAAGTTTTAGAGGAGAAAGATTAAAAAATTCGGTGGTAATTACGTGTAACGTTTAGCGCAAGGGTGAAATAAAATTCGGAGTTACTTTGTGTGATTTTGTTCCGTGTCTCGCGATAACTCGGGGATGTTCGGTATTATTAAGCGGTACGGGTTTGCGCAGGCAAGAAGATTGTCGTTAAAAGAACGGGTCTCGGGAACAATCGAGATTATTCTCCTTAAAAATGATCTAGACCTACGATCTCGCGAACTCCCTCGGTTCCAGATAATGTCCAAACTATGTTGCGGTTTAGCTCATGCGAGGCTGTTCTGGCTTCTTTGTCTTGCTTGCAGGTTTTTACCTCGGTTACGTCGATCCTCGCACGCAACCACCGCCACCACCGCCGCTGCCCTCGACGACGACTGCAACGACCTTCCGATCCCACGGATCTCTCCTGCGATATCCCTGTCCACGATGCGGACACAGTTACAAAAATCACGGCGACATGCGCAAACACTACAAGTTCCATTGTGGCAAGGCGCCCCGCTGGGGTTGCCCTTATTGCCCCAAGATCGCCAAGATCTCCTCCAATATGTATGCCCACATCCGCGGCGTGCACAAGAACCGGGAGATCTACGTCATAGACCTGTACAAGGATAACAGCGATAGGACGAGCTCCGGTGACTCCTCCTCGGACATTGCGAAATAGCGACTGGGAATAAGCACAGGGGTTCGCGAAACGATATCGGTCCGCATTGTAATTACGAGTTCGATCGGTAATAAAAACGTGTTCGTATTTTTAATGGGAGATTAACGGGAGATTAACGGAAGATTAACGGAAGATTAACGGGTGATTCACGGGAGATTCACGGGAGATTCACGGGAGATTCACGGGAGATTCACGTTACCCGAGTTTTCGTATCTTTGTGCTTTTATTGGCTTGAAGATTATCGAAAGTAAATGGAGTCGTGGGACATTGCTCGCGATACGTAAGTAGACCTACGTTGGTTTAATCGCGTTCCACTCTCGTACTAATATGGTTTTGGTGTACTTTTCGGGCTTCGTAATTATCGTATCTGTTTTTTCTCTACTGGAGATCTCGCGAACGAAGAACCAAAGAGTAAATTAGAGTTGTGTTATTGAGTCAAAATACTGCTAAACGTTAAATTCAACGCTAATTGGTTCCTTTTGATTTTTGAATTGAATTCTTAGTTTCTTTTTTTTCTTAATGTTCAAATTATGCTCTATATCGCTTTATATTCGTAGAAATTATTTTCAAGTAGTTCATGAAATACGCTCGTACTTAACGATGTAAATTCCTACCGTTGATATCGATTATTGCATTGATAAAATTTTAAATCCTTCTCTATATTATTTTATCAATTTTTTATTTGTTACACAATTTTCATACAGTAATTACCAAAAATATCAATTGTCGTGTTATACGAAAATATAAAATATTTATGTAAATACGTATACTTTGAACTGATGTATAGTATTGATTATTAACTTTGGTAACAGAATATATTGTACCTGTCATTTTTATAATACGTATCGTGAGTTACGTTAGTCTTAGAAATAATAAATGTACGTTCAAAGTAAAAAAATTAAATTTATTTTTAAAGAGTGAGCTTCAAAATTATTTTAACTAGAAGACTTTGATAAAGGAAGATACGACAGAATTTATCGTGAAACTTGAAGAGGTGACATCATGAGATAGGCATTGAATAAACTGCAGATGAGCATTTCCGAGATTTTAAGAATCTAAATGTTTCGTGTCTACTTTTCTTATGATTTCCATACCTCTTAATGTTAACATATTTTTTTAATATAAGTAATATTTGACTGGATATTATAAACCAGATTTCAAATGTTTATTTATAATAAAATAGAATATTTTTAATATAATATGAGATATTGTATTAGCAAATAAATTTTCCCAGAGTTTGTTTTAATTTAGATTTGTTACCTCGCGTTAAAAATTGTATCGAATTTATAATGTCAAGTTTATTTTACATGTTTTTCAATGCATTTTGTTAGAAATTACTTAGTGTATTTTTATTCATTGATATAAGACATTTTATAGAAACTAGAATATTTTATTTTATAAATATTTATTAAAATTTAGTTTTTCTTACCATAATGGAAATCATTGTATCAAATATTCAAAGTATAAGTAATATGAAATTCAATTATTTATCCAAGAATTGATATAATATACTTACGTTTATTTAAAAATTTAACTCATTTGACGTTAGGTATTCTTCATTAACAAAAAAATATTTGTCTTCAACTTAGTTTAACGTTCAGTTATTTTAATAAAAAATTTAATAATTTTCTTTCAATTTTTAGTTAAAAATCATGAATTATATTGAATAATATGAAGAATAATATTACTTTTACTTTCATTCACGCGAAAAATTTTGAAAAAATAATTTGTATTACTAATATTATTATAAATATATTAAATATGATGTTTATTTAAAAAATTAATATATTAATACGAATATTTAATAATATGTATAAATTGTAAATTACGGTTAATTTTTATGAATATTAAATTTATAAAAAGATATTTAAAGAAATGTTAAGTTAAAAAAAATTTTTCTTTTATATTCTGGTTTTTTTTTACAAAATTTTTGACAAATATTTAGTCTTAAATTTATTTTGTCAACTTTGTTATTTATACATATAATGGTGAAATATATTTTAAACTGATAAATTATTCGGAATAAAATAGATTTTATTAAAATGTATGCTGTAAACTTTTTAAAAATTTAATAATTTTTAATTATGTGTAATCTAAGTATTAATAGTATCTGATTCGAAAAGATAGAAATTATTAATTTTTAACCAAATTATATATCATTTCTAAAAAATTATCTTTTCTGATCCATCAATACTGTAATTTATATAATTTAAATCTATATTCTTTAATTCCAAAACATCAATTTATAATTTAACAAAATAATTAAATTTAAAAGATATATTTTTCTAAATTACAATGCTATTTATATAAGAATAATTTTTTCCCATAAAGAAAAATATTATTATTTTAAATGAATAATATGCTGTTATGAATTTCAATTGTTTCTAAATATATATACATAGAATATTTTCTGTATTGAGAAAAGTTACGAGACCAAAATTGTGACATTAAAGTATTTATCTAATATTATCTATTTTCTATTCCTTTATTTATGAAAGACTTAAATTTCATGAATATTCTTCTTCGATATTTTTTATTACCTTAAAGTATATTTTAATATTTTTAATTCTTAACGACTAAAAATATGCATTATTTTTTGTTTGTTGCAGGAAATAATGGACAACTTGGGATAAAATGAGAGGTATCTTTTTTCAAAATAAATGAAAAAATATTTCCATGAAATTTAAAACGAGATAACTTTTGATATCAGCAGGTGATAAGTGCGAAGAATCAAGTTATAAAAAGCTGTTTTTTTAAGAAAGATATATATATATGATTTGATTTGATCATTCGTAAAAAAATTTCAGATTTTGGTTTTTTATTTTTAATTTATTATTCTAATTTTATAGTCGAGAATATTATTTACAATAATTATTCATGACTATTTGAGTTATCATTATGATTAAAATGTTTGCATGAAAATATAAGTTTGATAATAAAATTTATGCAATTTTCAATTTTTAAGAAACATACATATGCATAAAAAAATTCTCTTAAGATGTAAGTTACTAAAAATTGATGAGTACAACTAAATCTATAGTAATATTGTTCTAAATTTACATTTTATTTAAAATCATATAAAATATAGTACTAATATAAGTTCTATTAGTAATTTTCATATTTTTCGTCTTTATAACAAATTATTTGTGAAAGTTAAGAAACGTTGAAACTCAACGTTAATGGACTTGAAATACTTATATTTATTTAAGGCGTTTCTGAAATAAATCACAATTTTCGAAGGGAGATTGATGGTAAATCCATAATCGTTTTTTGGTAGAAACGATTGGAGTTCTACATCATTTGTGTTAAATGAAGTAAAAATGTTATATCCCAAAGTGTTAATTTAGTATTAGATAATTAAGTAATATAATGTTGTATCGAAGTTTTAAATCAATTAAAATTAATAAAATATTTTATATTTTTTTCATACTTTAGCCGTGTACTAAATAAATTTTACCAATCCTAAGACTGTCCAAATGTATTGAAAATAATATTTTGTTTTATTTTATTTATTTTAAGAAGACTGAATTATTAAAAGGATTGAATTTTATTTACATTAGAGTTTTTAATAAAAAAATAATTATTTTATCGATTGTTTTTTTCAGGACTTTGAGAACAAGGAGTTTTTTATTTGGATTAACGACCGAAAAAGATCATTGGATATACACATTTTAAAATTAGAAAAATTATTATCCGTTCCTTGAAAAATTTTATTCATTAAATAACTTTAATAGCCTTACTATATTTATAATAACAAAATTAATATATAAGAAACAAATTCAGTGAAATTGAATATTTAAACAACATTTTATCAATAAATTAAAAATGTTGCTTACTTTTAATTTTTTAAAAGTGTTTAAATTTATAGTTTTCAATTTATTTATGTTTCATTATTTTCCAATTTATTTCTAAAATAATAATAATAAAATAATTTTATTAGTTGATGTCTTATCTATAACTTAGATATTATTATTTAATTACAATGTTTTGTCAATGTATTAGTTTTTTAACGGTTTTTCATTCTATTCATTGTAGTTATTAATTAGCATGTTAATAGTTTATAACAAGTCTTGTAAATAAGTGTAAATGATATTAAGAATTAGATAAAATGTAAGAAGACATTAGCAGCATTTGTAATATAATTTGTATATTAATTACCATTAATAAAATTTATACTAATTTATATTTAAAAATAGATTTAGGCAACACTGATAGAAAAATAACGATATTCTTAACGTCAGCCAGCATATTTTCCAAATAAGATAATTAATTATTGTTTGAATGCCAATCACATAGACTTTATGTAAAATAAATACAAGATCCTTAACACCATGGCTTTTAGTTGACTTCTTATTAAAGTTTGAGCTGCATAACACATTTTAATTAACATACACAAAGAATGTTTAGTCCAGTGTAGGACTAGAATAGAGCTGTCATTAATTTGCATTCCAAATAAATGATTTTGATTATTATTGTTATTATTATTATTATTATTATTATTGTTGCTGTTGTTATTGTTGTTATTATTATTATCATCATTATTATTATTGTTGTTGTTGTTGTCGATGTCGTCGTATTTCGTTGAACGGAAGATATTTTCTAATTTCTGGATCACGAATAAATTTAAACGATAACCGAGCAACCGAGTATCCTGCAAATAATCGTGAAAGCTCGATACCGGTAAATTTAAGAATATCTATATCTCGCATTTTTAAACTTGAAAAACAGCAAAGAGTCGCATTACGATCTTTTATTTTTTATAAATGTCATTGTACACGTGTATATTTCACATTTTCGTTCTCTCGTTACGATCCATCATCGTATTTTTATTATATTTTTATTGTTACGATATACAAAAGATAAAGAAAATGCACGCAAGCGCACGATCTCCAAGAGCAACGAAAACATAGCCATTATTTTAGGAATAACGCACCCAAGAGATAAAGCAATAACAAAGGGACGAATTAGCGAACGAGTTAAAAGCAACGATTCCTTTCGGCACACGGGCTAAGAATTACAGCTAGGAATAACGAAATAAGCCTATCTGGAATCATTAAAATAGTAATTATGAATAAGAAAACATACGAAAGATGAAACGCATTAATGTCAGCTCTAATCTAGAGTAAGCAAAAGCAAAAAAAGCTAAAAAAGCAAAAAAAGCAAACAAGCAAACAAAGCAAACAAAGCAAACAAAGCAAACAAAGCAAATAAAGCAAATGTGCATATTACGCTGTTGATGTGCCGAGTCTCACCAGAACTAATCTCCATCGTTTTGTTCTTGCCTTGCATTTGGCCCTTGCAGAAAGCCTCCAGGTAATCGCTCTGTCCCAGCAGCAGAGGCAGCCACGAGGTATGCGTACCCTCAAGCCCCGGCAGTTCGCCTGTCCCAAGTGCCCGAGTATGTTCACCCACCGGAACAACCTTTACTACCACTGCAAGTTCGAATGTGGTCAGCTGCCGCGGTTCAGCTGCCCTTACTGCGAGTACAGGGCCAGGCACTCTTCGAATACGAGGGCCCACGTCAGACGCAAACATCCCGGCTTGAAGGTTTTCACCATCGACGTCTGTAAGATCTCGCAATAAGAATCGGGCGATGTTTCAAGACTCGCGCAAGACTCGCCCAAGACTCGCCCAAGAGTCACACGATAAATATTTTTATGTACAATAAGAGCTCTCGTTAAGCGAATAACCTGAATCGTCGTTATAATACGTCAGCCTATTTTTTATTGCATTTATAATCACACTTACCGATTAAAACTTACGAGATGCTCGAACATTATTAATAAAAAAACTCAATTATTGTTATTAGCTGAAGAATCGATGCTTTGACGGATCATTTCAATTTTACGGTCTACGGGTAAAAAAAAATGTTCCGTTGAATGATTTGATTCTCGGTCAAATAATGAGAACGGGATCTCGAGGCGAAATTATTCATTACCAAAATGCATTTTTTTATTCTTTCGATGATCGACTCAAATGCGGGCTAATAAATATTGTGATGGTATTATGCCAGTAATTATTCATTTCACGGAAGATTTTCCATCCCGCCAGTTTTAGATTCTGAACAGTGAAATTTTTTAATTTTTCATTGCTGTTTTATTCTGATACGATAAATGTTTTTTTTTCTTTTTATTTATTATTTTTTTTAATATTTGCAATTAATTGTTCTCATTACTGTTATTCATCGTTCTATAAATCTTCGCATACGGATCCAAAGTTTTATTGTATAGGAATTGACGTTAGTTAGAATATTTCAATTCTTTGTCTGTATGCAGTTGATATAATGCAAATAAATTAAACCGACTTACGTGACATTTGATAAAAGTTAGAAACTAGAACAAAAAATCAATTACTTATACACATTTTTATATTATACAAATGAATCGAATATTTGTATCAATGTTTATACCGATAAAATTAATGTAATGTTAAGTATTTCGAAGTGATCAAATTTAGGCTTATATTTTTATTATTTTAATTTACAATTTTAGTAGTTATATTTTTAATATGAACTAATCAAATATTATTTTTAATATTAAAATTATCGTTGATTCGCATGCATAATTTAATATTTATATATATATCGTTACATGATATTGTTGCAATCTTTTTTTATATTATATGATGTATTTATTATAATGTCAGCGTTTCTATGTTTATGTAGATGTTAAAGTTCGTTTTAAACAGTGGAAATAAAACTGTTAAGAAAAGAAGTTATAAGTATAAAGTGCATATTTTACGATTTAATCAGGAGGAATATTATCAACGATAGTTTTTTGAATTTATTTTTTTGATATAAACGTTATTTTCGTTTTTAGTAAAATTTTTACGTTCGAATGTAAATACTGTGCAGAATATAATAAGTGGAAAAAAATGATTTTTTTTTATTTAAAACCTAGTCTATTTCCTGCTTCTAATCATAAATTTTATAGAATTTTATTTTAGAAATTGAAAAATAAATATGATTCTAAACGGTAAAAATTAAAAAAATCTATGGTTAAATAGTTATTTAAATATTGCATCGAAATTTAAAACTGTTAATATTTATTTATAAATAAAGGTGTTCAAAATGTTTTATAAGTCATCTTTTCTTTATGAATTTTTAATTCTTCATTTGAATTTTGAGTAACTTTCACTGATATTGTAAAGAGAACCAGACTTATAAATACATAAAGAAATGTAAAATAAAATTAATATTTTTCTATTTACTTTATTAATAATTAAACGCTAGAAAATTTAATTGTTTTATCAATGTAAAAAAGAAAAATATTAACGAAATCTTGTATCGTTTTGTAATTCTAGTGATAACAACAGTAATCATTAAATATATAAATAGAATTAACATTGTAGCTAATAATATTATATTAATTTTAGTCTTTGTTTATGATAAATAATTTCATAAAAAAATTATTGAATACAGACATGTTAATTTGGTCAATTATATTTGTTGTATGCAAACGTTTTTTATTACATTATATATCGATTACTTAAAAATTTTAAAAGTTTGACGAAAATTAATTTCGGTAGAAATTTATCAGACACGCATATATTGAAGTATTATTTTAACAAAAACGAGCAAATAATATTCGATAATCCGAAAAGGAGATAAAAGTTCTCGTAATTTTCTTTATTGTTTAAGATTTGTATAAACAGTGAAAAAATACAAAATAGAGCATTCGCAAAACGATTTTCAAACTATTTACCATTTGTTTCAATACTGTATTCCATAATTGCCCCGAGTAGATTTTTGTAAAATATCTAATCATTTTGATGTCGTTCCGATGCGTCGTCGCAGATTTAATATGTATTTGACGTAGTAAAAAAGAAACGAATAAAAAGCTTGAATAGCTTAACGATTGTTGCGAAAATAGTAAAATATATTGGTTTGTCGAGTATCCAAACGGAAAACCTACGTAGATTTTAGGAGCGATCCGAAAGGAAATTCGTATCAACATACGAGGCGAGCTCGCAAGTCGATACTTATAAAATTTCTGTAAAGCAACACCGGCAAAGATCTTTCGAAAAAATCAGTACCCCGACATTTTTGCTTCCAGGCCAAATCCACACTCAACAGCAACCGACGATGCAAAAACCATTTGCCTGTCCCAAATGCAGCAACGTCTTCACGCGTAAGAACAACCTCTACAATCACCTCAAGTTCCAGTGTGGCCAGCTGCCGAGGTTCAACTGCCCCTACTGCGAGTACAGGACGAAACACGCGTCTAACGTTCGAACGCACGTCCGAAGGTTGCACCCGAATCTACAGGTTTACGTCGTCGATGTTGGAACGGTGAATCAGCAGCAGCAGCAGCAACAGCAACAGCAACAGCAACAGCAACAGCAGCATCAACAACAGCAGCAGCAACAGCAGCAGCAGCAACAACAACAGCAACTGCAGGAACTACAATCCAAGCGACAGCAACGCAATAGCAATAGTTGAGGCAACTTTTTCATTTTTTTTTCGTCTTTTTCGAAGGACTCGAACGTTCCGCAATGGGTCGTAAGTCGCGTTGGGAGCACCGGCGACAAGTGTTGCTTTTTATATCGGTAGCTTGGCTCGAACGCGCGTCGGTGGTCTTCGAAACGTAGAGCTAGAACCATTCCAATATTACCAGTCTCATCATTCGTGTAAACGTCGTGGGGTTTTCGACGAATAGCTGAATTTTTAATGTTCCGACGAACCTGAGTAAAGCTCTTAGAGTTCGATATCAGTATTTAATATAATCGCCATATAACAAATTACTTTTCAATACCTTTTCGAAGCTTAGTGTCATCTTTATCGTCAAGTGTTTCCGAATTTATTTATTTTTATACGCATCGGTGAACGATACTGTTATTGAGAAAACGCGTAAGTTCAGTGGTTAATTCAGTGGTTAATTCAGCGGTTAGTTCAGTAGTAAGTTCACTGGTTCCAGTTATTTACGGATATTCCATAGTTTCAACGATATCACTAGCTAAGCTCTCGATGAGTTTTTCATCGAAGACCAAAGAGAAAAACACGAATTTATTTTAAAAATATTTAATTTTTGTACAGATTTTTTTTTACAAAGTACTTAATCCCTAAGCGCGTGACCCGATAATTATATACTGACTAAAATTTAACGATTTTGAATATTTTTTTTTACGAACATTTTACATTTCATAATTTGGGGGTAAGTTTTTTATTACTTGCAGAAGTTTTTAAGACGAATACTTTACGTAGAATTAAATTTAAACGCAGTTTTGTTAAAAAACGAAAGTTCTCTTTGATAAATCTCATAATGCAAAAAATAAATGTAAAATATTTGAAAGATAATATTGCGTTATTTAATTATTTTTATACTTTAAACGATAAATCGTTGACTGTCCATGTCAAAAAAAAATTGTGGATTACAAAAAGAAGATCAAACGAAGCGTGTGATGATTGTATAAAAATTTTTCAATTTGAAAATTTGTTGAAAAATTTGAAATGCGATCGAGAACACTCTTTAAAATTTTATTTGAAACAAAATTTATTGTAATAAAAATAACCATAGTTTCTTGGGGGTCAGATTAATATATACATACATGTGCGTGTGCGCGCGTGTATGGATGCGCGTGGGAGCGCGTGTGTGGGTGTGCGTGTGTGCACGTGTATGGATGAGCGTGTGTAGGATGTCCGATAAAAGCAGTCTTAAATTAATTTAATTGAAATTTTTGAAAATATTCTAAATTATTGGTTGTCATTAGAAACGGTTTGAATTGATTTTTAATGTCGTTCTATTCGAATATGTAATAGTTTGTAATTGCTAATATTGTAGTATATAAAAGGATACTGTAATTTAAACGGTAACGATAGTTATCTATTTTTCTGTACTACGATATTTATAATTTATTAAATGATTGTAAATTTTTGAAACCAATCAATATTCTTATGTATCATACCATGAATTGATAATTTTTACAAAATAAATTTTTATTTTTTGTAATTTTTTCGAAAAATACCTTTCTAAAACATTTTTTAAAAGTTCGTTCATCCATTTTATAACTTCGGTAAATACAATCGATTATAAGGTGAAAAAAGACGACTCGTAAAAATATTTTTGACCGAATGCAAATAACTAAAGATTCGGTAAAGATGTTTATACGAGGAAAATTTTTTCTTTTTTTTTCTTTTGTTATACGATACCAAACATAACCAGAGTAATAAAGTAACCAGAGTATACATTATGAATATTTCAGTTATCGAGTTTTCGTGCATAGGGAATTTAATTTTGCTATAACATTGCAAACGCTTTGCTCGAGGCTCACGACAATCAGCGCAAATAAATGTCGATCATTGAATATATCGTAAGTATCGTTTGTTTTTTCCGAGTTTAACAAATTGGCTATTTATTCATCACGCTTATTCACGAAACAATTATTATTCCGCCTTGAACATTATAATATACGAACGAACCCCAGAGCACTACTTTACACCAGCCTCCCAAAAGCGTGCGTTGGAATTAACTTATCCGAGAATTATCATCGAGAACGGTGTGTTCTTGCCTCCAAGAAACAAAATAAGAAACAAAATAAAAAACAAAATACTGGCGGGATATACATTACCGGCGGGATTCGTTCGTCCACCGCTCGCGACCTCACCCGCACGCAAAAACAAACATACCAACCAGTGCATCGTCGTTAGCTCGCTAAGCAACCGAAAAAGCCCCGAAAGCTAGCGAAGTGCGGTGACCCAAGCGGCAAATTTCTGTTGGCAGGTCGGTACCAGCGCAGGTTCCAGACCATGGAGCGACACCCGTCCTTGGCGCCCAGGAGGAAGAGGTCGAGGAACATCGAGCAACGGTACGCCTGCCCCAAGTGCCCGAGCTACTTCGCCTGGGACTATTCCCTTCGTCGGCACCTGAAGAACGAGTGCGGACGCGAGCCTAGGTACTGCTGTCCTTACTGCCCTTACCGCGGCAAGTGGAAGGCGAACGTCGCGAGACACGTGCGAAGGGTCCACAAGAACTACGACGTCTACGTTTTGTGCGGTGTGACCGTAGCCGCGAATACCGGCTGAAAGGAGACGTCCTCCGAGCTCGCGGAGCTTCCTCGAGGTTGCGACTTGTCCAATGGCGGCCGGATTTATTCTCTTGTTCTCTTGTACGATTCTCTTTGCGAGGAGTCGCCGACGCCTCTTACCCGCGAGCTTTTTATTTTACTGTGAGAGAACGGTGACGAAAGCGATGATGACGAATCGTGACTCGATTCTTCGATCCTTGCCTCCATCCTTGCCTCATCCTTGCCTCCATCCTTGCCTCCATCCTTGCCTCCATCCTTTCCTCCAGCCTTGCCTCTTTCGGGCGCGTTATCGTTGACCCCTGGGAGTCGCACCTAGAGCGATTATTGTACATAGAGTTGATAACGGAATAGCGATTCAATAGATTCGTCGATCGCTCGAATGATTTTAACCATCGATTGAAGAGTTCTTTTGTAATAACTTGTGTAAATTACATATTACTTCTTTTGTAATAAAAATTATATTTTTATCGTATTGCAAGATGATGGTAATAAATTGAGCTTCACCTGTGAAATTTATATTATTTTAAAATATAAATTAAATTTAAAAGCAGAAAAAATAATTCATGTTTGAGAAAGAATTTTTATTTTTATATTTATAAGAAATATGTATTCGTAATTTATCAAAAACTGCCGATGACTTATGAATATTTTGTAAAAATTATGAAATTGAATGCTTTCGTAATTTTTGTTGAATTTATTGAGATTGTTTCCAACTCAACTACTTTTTTAATTAATTTAAAGAATTTCGATAATAAGAATGTACGTCGTTTATTATTATAGAGCTGTTTTTTTCATAAAATTCAATTTACACTTTTTCATTTCTTAAATTTATGACACGAAACTGTATTAATTCTTTTGTAAAAAAATAAATTAATATTTTTTTAAAGAAAATGTTGAATTGTATGGGGCATTTAAAAATGCTTTTTTTTTATCGTATATCCTTGATACTTCTGATTGGTCTAAGTAATATTTTACATATTTTTCTTTGGTGGATTGTTTTGAAATATAATAAATATTTTTAGAATGCACAGCATATAGGGATAAATGAGAAAAAATAAATAAAAAAATTATTTATATCGATCAATAGAAATAAAACAGACATTTTAAATTAATTTTCAATTATTTTCTTTTAAAATTATATAAAATATTTTTTTAAATAGTGACATTTATAATACATTATACAATACTTAATTTAATTTTTTTTCTTCTAAAGATCGTAAAAATAAAACATAAAAGAATAAGATGTAATTTTCTTTTTAGTATATGCGATTAATTAATATTATTTAATATTTTAAATACGATTAAAAAGAAATTAATCTATACTATAAATTACTTTTTTCAAAAATGAAAATATTGAAACGTTATTAAATTTTATACAAAATTCTCTAGAAATTAAGTAGTGAAAAATATAAAATAAGGTAATTTTATATTCTGTAAAAATAAAGCACATATGTACTCATAAATAAAGACTCAAACAGTAAAATAATATACATTAATTTTACCAAATTTTAAATATTTCAGGAAGCAATTCAAATTTATATATTATGTAAATGATTAATTATTTAAAATTGCAGAAATTTTTAAGGAAATATTTCAATAATACGATCATCTCGATTGTTTCAGATTCAAATATGTCGTCGGTTAAAACATTGTAACACTTCATTGAAAAGGAACTAAATGAATTGTATTTTTCTTTAGAAACTTAATTAATGATAAGACAATGGTTTCTTTTAAAAGTAAGTATATTGATTAGAGAATATCGAAGCTATATTGGCAAAATTTTATCGGATACGTGTAATTTTTTTAAAAATTAAAATGATACTTAAAGGGTTATATGAAAGAATATTTCATTATTTGATCTATTTAATTTATTTTATCAATAATATTTAAAAGATAAAGTAAGTTATCCATTTACAATATTGTAAATTATATTTATGAAAAATAGAATAGCAGTAGTTTTATGAAAACAAATTTTGAATAAACTTTAAAGATTTCGATAGTTGATAAAAAGGCAATGATCGAAACAAGTTTGATTATATAATATATGTCGAATAAATTTAGTCTTGGGACAAAGACGTAAAAGACAATTTTTCAAGCATGCAGTCGTAATAACGAACATAGGCTTATAAGTTCTAATCAGAGCAAATTTAATCCTTCTTTATTTTATTTCGATACTGTTATTTTTAGAAACTTTTTCATTCATGAAATTTCATTCATACTATTAAATAAATAACCATAATATTTAAATTTTAATCCTGGTATTAAGTTCTATTGATTTTTTAACTTCTAAACATTCTTATATTTGATACAAATTTTTATCTTGTTTTCTTTTCTTTTGTAAATATACTTATTACTAAATAAAGTCAATTATATTCCTATAATAAGTAAAAGCCTTTATCATTTGGTTACATGTTCTGTCAAATAATGATTTTATAATAAAAATTTTTTCTTATAATTAAAAAATTCTAGTTACTTAAATTACGTTATAATTCTTAGATTTTGAGATAACTCACGATAAGATGAATATGAACTTACGTTGAACTAAAGAAAATAATTAATTTTTATTTTGGATTGCATTACGATGAAGTAATAAATACGGAATTCGACATTTCATTTTTATTTACTTGCGTTTTTTGGTTTTAACAATTAGTAGAAAATTATTCATCGGACTGAAAATAAAATTAATCGTGTAAGATTGTTAAGGATTTAATATAATGTTTAAACCTTATATATCGTACAGTTTGTGATATTGACGTATTAAAAAGATGCACCTACCGAGGTATATTAGTTATTATTTTTATAACAAGACAAATGAAAATTTCAAACAAGAAGTGATATAATTCAAAGGAATTCACATTTTGAGCTTAAGTTTTTAACTGGTTAGATACGAAAAGTTAACGGTATATAAGTATAAATTGATAATTGCAATGAAACGATTTAAAAAATAAATGGATTATTAAGGAAATAATTAAGGAATTAATCGTTTCTTCATTGGCTTTAAAATTTAATTGAATTAAAGTATTTTTAATTTTGTAAATATGCATTAAAAGTAACGATAATAATAATTTTTTTTCATAGGAAGACTGTTTAATGGAATAGAAATTTTACCGTAAAAAATTCTGTAAAAGTCAGATATGGATATAAAATATTTTTTTATGAAAATTAAAAATTTTTTATTACAAAGTTTAATTAACAATATATCGTATACCCTGAAAAATATGTTTAATTTCGTAAATTTAGATTTGAAAATTAAATTTGAATTCTTGAAAATAGTTGCATTATTTCTATAATGGTTTAATAAATTATTTAACGATTATTAATAGTTAATACAGCAGAAATAGTATTTAAAATTTAAAATACTGTTATACGAATTATTTCATTTAGAGTAAAATAAAGTATATTCATAAAAAATTTGATATTCGTTTAAAATTTTATTGAACGATAGATTTTAAACGATATTTCATAGGCATAAGCTGAATTATCTCAAATCATATATTTTTTATTTAAATTTTACGTAAAATATTAACATGGAAATATTTAGCGCGCAATAAAAATCTTTGATTTAGATTTTTTGGAAGATCATTGGCAGAACATTTTCCTCGATAAACTTCCTTCCTCTTTGTCATTAAAATCAATAAGAAAAATTAACCGAGAACAAAGAAAAAACATCTGTATTTTGCAGTTAAAGATGTATACCCGTCGTTGATGTGTCGTCGGGTAGGATATCCCTGTCCTCGATGTCCATCTTTATTCGAATGGCGTCACAACCTCGCGACACATTTGCAGCATTACTGTGGCCAGAAGCCGCGATATAAGTGTCCGTACTGTTTGTACCGTAGCAAATTCAAGAGCCATGTGCGCAGACATTTACGCGGTCAGCATCCCAACTGCGACGTGTACTTTTACGATCTCGCCTACAAGGATACGCCCCAGCAAAAGGTCTTATAGACCTTACATGCGCAGCCTCTGAAGGTGAGCTATGCCTTGATTAGCAATCGAAAGGATTCACTCGATTCATCTTTGTTCTACAATTCAATTATAACTTACAGTTTCTAGTGTTATTAATGTCGCGAGTCGGGCTTCTGTTTTTTTTTTGATTTTTGATAATTTACGAATAGTATTTGCAGCTTTATTCGTTTAAATTATATAAAATTTCTTATACGTTATACATATATTACGTTGGAGTAATATATTTTTCAGGAAATAACAAAATATTTCTTATATATATTATTAGTACACTGGCTCAAGTTTAACGTGTGAATTACTCAAACGGCGAAACAAAATGTTTCTTTATTGTCGATACAAATTGACTTTTTATAATTTATCACTTTCATTTACTATTAAGATATACGTATATATTAACAAAATTAACGTTATATTAACAAAATTATTACTTTTTTTGTTCCAGGTCAAATTATCGGTTGGCGATATTATTTAAATACGATTTAAATCAATTTTTGAAACGAAGGACAAAGCAAAAACTTTTACGTTTTTAATCAATATTTGTAATTTGGATTTGAAATATGATTTATATAAGAAGTACAATAAAATTGTGTGTAGTGATATATCAAAAATATTACAATAACAAAAATCTATTAATAATTGTTGCAAATGAATATATGAATAAAATAAAAAATAATTGTTTAAATGTATAAAATTATAATATAAGAAATATGACCGAAAGTCTAATATGGAATAATAAAACATTTAACGTTAATCCAGTATTGTTCTTGAGAGTTGCGATTTTTAAATGTATATATTTTTTAATTTAGCAGTGTCTACACATAACCGTATCTTCTTTGTGAATACTGAAATTGTTTTTGTTTTGGCAAAAAGAAATTTTAATATTAATAAATTTGAAATCATTTTTAACTATTCATTATTTTATTATTTTTTATAATCTATATATTTCTGTAATCTTCAAGAATGTTAATATTTTTTGATACTTTTTTACGAATTTTCAATAAAAATTACTCTTTGAAAATATTGTAATTTTCTTATTTTCCCGATGTTATATTTATGAATATTTATGGATTGATATTTATTTTATAGTAAAAGATATCAAACAAAAAATTAAATAGCATTTAACGCATTATAAAAAGCTTTAATGTTGAATTATACACCCTTTTTCTCCTTTATCTAATTTCTATTTTTTTACAGAGCTTACTGCTAGTTATATATGTTATGGAAAAACCATGTATTGATTATGGAAAATTATTGATATGAATGATCAAGTAAAAAATAAATTTATAGAATATATTAGAAACATATTTAAAAATGGATATGAATAAAGAAGTTGAAGATCTTTAGAATCGTATATATATATATTTATTTACAAGAACTTTTATTTTTCAAAAGATTTATTAACTTTATCTGATGTTTATATTGACAGTACAATATGTTTGATATATTTGGAATCCTATAATACATTATTATCTGTCAAGCGAATTTGATTTTCTTTATTCAATGATTAATTTTATCATTAATTGTTTTACATATGTATAAAAATAAGAGTATGAATCAATATATATTATCAGGATAAAATGTAAATTCAACTTAATTTTGAATTTCAAGGTTGATTCATATTTATTATTAATTTTTATAAGTAATTTTATTATAAAATGAATTCTAAATGCTTTTTGTACACTTTGGCTTATTCATAATTAGTTAATATTATTTGAAATAATTGCAGGATCTAAGATTTATAAGGTACACATTTTTTTTTAGTGATTTTTGGGTTATAGTTATAAAATGATGCGAGTTTTAGTAAATCATAAAATTGAAGAGATCAGTGTCATAAAATTTAAATGTAAATAATTTTATTGATTTATATGATTACATAAACAACTATTTGTATAATTATAATTAAGATAAGTTAAATATCATAATATGTATTAAGTAGTATTTTTTTATACGTATGATCGATCTATTTATATTTAATTTTTTAGTAAGAAAATTTATATGTCCATTAAAACGATTCTTTATATTTGAATAACATGGATATTTTTCCTGATTTAAAACGTCGAAGAATTAAACGATGTATAAGATCCGAATCTCTTCAAAATTTGGTCATTTAAATTTTTTGGTACATACAAATAATTTTGATGGTTAATTAAACTAAATTTAACATAATTAAAATAAAGATGAGAAAAATATCGAACTATATTTAATTTCATCATACATTGTTTGTACTGTATCAATTTGTTTACATATTCAGAGCATTAAATAATCGGAGAAAATAATTTTATGTTATTTTGCAAAGATAAATTTTTTATGTAATAATAGTTGCTAGTTAAATAATATTTATTTTTTTTATTTTAGATATAGAGTGAAATTAGTTAGCGAACATTCAAAAATTTTATTTCACTAATATTAAAAACTGAGATTGCGACAAAAGCACGAGAAATTAAATTTCTTAAGCATTATATATTTATTCTGTAATAAACATCATCTTATTAGAGCTGTTCATTATACATCAGCTTATCGTTTAACAAAGTGTATAAAATTTTCAAAAGAATACGTTTCAACAATAAATGGAATTTTTGTATGTTTTTAACGAATTTTGTATCTATATGTTGTCAAAAAATACAAATGCTTAAATTATAAAAAATATTATAAAAATGTCACGCTCATTAAATTAAATTTGACTATAGTATGATAAGATTATAAATTATATATTCGTAACGAGTACATTTTTATATAAATTTAAATTTAACATTTTATATTAAACAGATTTACAATTTAGCGCAATCCTTTTCGAATAAAATAAATCACTGGGCATAAAAGGAACTACGTAGCATCGACAAAGGCAGTACATATCGCACCAATAATTTTAACCGCGATCGAAGCGACACAAAAACGAATAAAATAAAGAATACCACATTCGTACGCAAGGTTCCCTCGCACATATGTATATATATATATATATATATATATATATATATATATTCACCACCCACGAATATATCCACGAATATATCCACGAATATATCCACGAATATATCCATCGGTGTCCGATAAAACAGCCAATCCACACACAAGCGCAATTCGTCCTTACTTCGAATTTCACACTCGTTCGCAATTATCCACACACCCGCTTACTCTCGCCAAGTGTACGACCGGTGCGATTCACCCCTAAGAGCAAAGCAACAAACCTCGAAACCAGTCTGACAGTAAAATCCTCTGTTTATTTAACAGCCTGGGAGCCGTACGCCTCGAATCTCTCGAAACGTCGTACGAGTCTCGCGTCCGGGCGCCTCGGCTGTGAGATAATCGAGCTGCCGGAACGTCCCGGGGACGTCTACCGGGGCATGCCCAAGAACTTCCAGTGCCCCAAGTGCCCGAAACGGTTCTCGGCCAAGAGCAGCGTCGTCCAGCACATGAAGTACGACTGCAACCGACTGCCCAGGTTCACGTGTCCTTATTGCAGCATACGCAGCAAATGGCCCTTCAGCCTCTACAAGCACATACGGAAGATGCACGTGGGTTCGAGGGTTTACTGCTACGACATTACCAACGACAACACTGTGCAATGATCGTCCGGAGGGCGGCGATCGAGGTTCTCTTCCAAATAGCCGGGCCAACCTCCGGAGGCTTTTCGCATTCAATGTTACAAGAAGGACGTTTACAGGGACGTTTTTAACGAGGCGGTATTTACTACGGGGAGTTTGATTTTTTCGTTTTGTTCGATTATCGCGAATCTTCTATTTGTTTGTCGTGTGAGCGATACCGAGTTTTTCTTTTTCGTATTATTGAATACTTTCAGTGAAAACATTTTATTTATTTCTTTTTTGCAATCAGTCGATAATTGTTGAGTATCGATTGTGACATCGATTGTGATTTGACACTTATAATTTGTGATAAGCGACGGTTTATATTTGTAAAGATCAATTTTGTATATAATGTATGATACGATGATGATAAAGATTTTTCTAGATCGGAAATATTGCATTTGAATCGAGAGTTGTTACTCTTGTAATTAATTTATGAAAGTATATCCGAAAGCGTGAAATGGTCGATATTTAATTTATGTACGTTTGGTTACGATTATTGTTTTACACTTTCGTATATACTTTAGATTTCAATAATATTATTAAATATTAATACAAAGAAAAATTTCAATTTTTTTGTTTATCGATTTCTTAGTTTGTATAATCAGTGATAAACAACACCGATAGTTTTTTCGAGTAATTCATAACATATTGATTACGTCATTAATTGAAATTTTTTTTTATATTTGTATTAAAATGTATTAATCATCGATAAAAATTTATGTTATAAACATTTTTTTAAAATTGTAAAAGACTGTTATAATTTATGTATTATGTATTAATTAAAGGTTATTATTTAAAATTATCCGAATTGATATGAAATAAATATCAATTTAATTTAATATAAATCTATTACGTATAAATTTTTCACAATTTGTAATTATACAGTATATTTTCTTTCCTATTTAACATATCCTATTCATTGAATGTATATACATTTAACATTTATCAAGTCACTATTATTCATTAAGTTTTATTTCAATACATTTGTTACTGTGTTATTTTTTAGTTATTGGTTTTGAAAAATCAACTCCAGATAAATACGGATTGAATTTTATTATAAACTATATTGTGAATTTAGTGGAATTATATTAGTTTTTAACGCATCGTTACAAAATAAGTTAAAGCTATAATCAACACTTGTCGTAAATATAATATTTACGCTTTAGTTATTACAACGTACATATGAATCTGATAAAAATATTATAATATTTATTATATTCATATATTATTGATTTTTTTAATTCTATGTTATATGCATAATTAAATTTTTTACAAATTATAGTGATATCGTTATATTCTGCTTAATTTTTTTATCTCTTTAATTGTTGGTTTACGAGTAAAATGTATTTTGGCATAAAAACTTGAAACTTAATTAATGTTATTTTTTTGTAAGTCGTGAGCAATTGTGTATTTTATCATTTATTTAAATTACATTGTTTTACTTGAAATCTAAACTTGTATAGAATTTTAAATTATGCATAGAAAAAGTATAATGTTATGACATTTTGTTAATGGTTTAAAAAGTGAAAATTATTATTCTCATTAAATTAATAATAAATGTATTGTAATTCTATCTTTGATTAAGAAAATATTTGATTTATCCTTCTTAGTTTTTTAATTATAACATATTTTAAAATTAATTGAAATTGAATTTTATTTAATCATATTACATTAAAATTATTAAATGAAAATATATAAAAAAATAAGCTGTACTAGAAACTCGAGTATAATTTCTGGTATGGATTTGTTGTTATTTATTAATTAGAAATTACTTTCGACAATTAAAAAAATGTAAATTTAAATGATTACGATAATTTAAGCGTTCAAATATGAACATAATTTGTGTTATAATGTATTAAAAATATACCAAACGAACGACTCCAATACATCATATTTAAATGGTGTATTTCGTATAAAAAATTAAAAGATTAATTAAAAATATTATAATTTTTTGCGTTTTATAAAAAGTGAAAATTATATGTACCGAAAAATATTTTGTTTAAAGATAATAAATCTGAATTGAAGTTAAAGTTGGTTATTGCACTAAACTAATCAATAAATTTTCTTTTTGCAGCTTCAGAGTAAGTTAATATTATGAATGAAGAAGCAGAGAACGAAATCTATGTAAAAACAACTTTGAAATATGTTTTGATAATAATAAATCGGGTTTTAACTAGAATAAACTGAAATAAAAACTTTCTAAAAACGAAGACTTAAAAATATGAATGCAATAGTAATCATCGTTTGTCAATATCCATCCTAATTAGAAAAGTTTTAAATTTATATTGAATAATGCATATATATTAGTGATAGTAATCGACTAATTTTATTATTTGATAATTTAATTTTATACGCACATTTTAATGTATTGAAAAAAATATACACCTAATGCTTTTTTTAAAATGCACGAGGTTAGAATTTTAAATACTGATCGATGGTGGTGAGACTTAAGGAATATTAATCTTGTTATAATGCTTGCATTTGTTTTTGAATAGTTGGGAATAAAATTGTATGTTATACATTAGTCTTGTAATTCTTCATTCCTATATCGTATTCATATATTTACAATAATTTCGATTTAAAATTAAATATACATTAAGAATTATCGTGTAAATAATTGATTGATACATAATTAACACTCTTTCTTTCGTACAGAACTGGTGTTTTCGAATATCAAGGAAGAAGTGAATTTCGAGTTCAACATCTTGAACAGCCTCAACGATTTTTCTGCAGATATTATTTCTCAAGCTAGTCAAGAAATGAATCACGCTGTTGTATTCAAGGTAGCTCAGGAATATTCATTGAGAAAGAGACACAGAGCAACTTCAACTTCTTTACCCAAAGTTTTTTATACCTGTGACAAGTGTCAGAGAAGATTCCGCAATGAGAAGAAATTCCGAACGCACTTGAATTTGAATTATTGCGATTACGCTAGACTTGCATGCCCCTATTGTGAATTTGGACCAAAACATTATAAAAACGAAATTCACCGACATATTCGAAACAGACACAAAGATGAAGAAATTTATTGTATCGATTGTTTTGATGGTTCTCGGAGGGACGATTAAATTAAAAGCGTAAGGGATAAAATGATAAAGAAATTTATTAATTTCTAACATTAAACTACTGTAAGAATTAAATAAAAAGTAAAATAAAGTACAATAATTATATTTATTTTTCGCCTCGATCGCTACGTTAAATTTATATACCTCGACTTAAATATTCATTATAAAGCAATTTAATAAATTGAATAATGTTTCTATAGTCGATCGATTATTTTATATAATTATATTACTTTTTGTATAATGTATATAAAGATTACTAATTTTTATAAATTACGTAATTATAATGAAATTATATTGTAAAAAATGTTTCTTATATCCGGAAAAAGTGATTTCTATTATTATATGAACAAGGAATATGTCTTCATCTTTGTACGTTCGATATTTTAAAGATAAGTGAAGTAATTAATAACTATAAATTAAATTAATAAAATAAATATTCGACATCCCTAGTTTAAGACGTAAATATTTATTTGAATAAAGATATAATTTTTTAAGTTACAATTGATATTAATTCGAATATATTTAAGCTTAATTTGAATAAAGAAATATAAATTGGTTAATTTGAAAGCATAAAAGTCATTTCTAGACTTCGAGATTAAATATCTTTAGCAGTTTCTTTATTACTTTTACAGTGAATGTTATTTTAGTGGAATTAATCTTTCACTCATATTTCAAAGATAATGCACCGTTGTATAAAAGCAAGTTTGAAACATTCGTTTTAGAATGAAATTCTCGTTAAAATAGTTAAGATAATATTTTTCAAAAATAATGAATATTCATGTTTAGAATTCATCTTTTATTTTGTTAATCAGAGCGGTATAAATAAATATTAACTAGGGTTCATGTAATATATTTAAACAATAAGTTTGCATATAATATGGACGAATAAGTATTTTACGATTCTCAAAATCAAAATGTTCCTATGAATTCTGTCGAAAATCGTCATCGTGTTATTGTATATTGTAATTTTTGTATTAAAACAAAAATATATTTTGACTCATATACTTATGGGTGATTTTTAATGCGACGTTACATCAAGAGGATGTTAAAACTTTTGTCACCAATATTCATATAACAATATTAAAAAATAAATCGATAAGTGACCTTTAATGAATGCAATAAAAAATTGAAGAGACACAAAAACACAAGTGTCGTCAATCATTTTAAAAAAAATTTAGAAAAAGCCAAGTATCAAGTTATATTGAAGAAATAGCATTTTTAATATCAAGTATATGTTCTTACAAATTTACTTTCTAAAAAGTTAGGTTACCTTTAAAAATTAAGTTATTAAGTTATTTGCAATTGAAGAATGAAAATTTAAAATAGTTTAACGAATTTTTCATTATTTACAAATTAATTATTAAAATCACATTGGTAATAAATATTTACAAAATATATTCAATTTCTAAATTTGTTTTACTTGTTACTTTTTTAATCGAATTATTTAATTAAACATTATATGTGTTATAAAGCAATCGAGTTTTTGATTCGTTAATGTATAAAAAAAAATATTAGTAGAACAAAATAATAATTAGTAGAATGTCTGAGATTTTATTTTTTTAAATTTATAATACAAGTATGAGCATAAATTAGTAAAACCACAAACCGAATATGTGATAGTTTAGCTAATAAAAAAAGGTTGTCTGAAATAAATAGTATTATTTCGCCTTTAAAATAAAATTTGGTTTAATATTAACATTGGAAAACTGATTTTTTTAATAATCATCTAGTAAAATAATTATTATTTATCGATGATCAGACTTTCATAAATATTAAAAATTAATTCATATAATTAATATATATTGTTTACATATTTAAAATAAGCCTTATATTTTTTATACAAGTGGTAGATATAATTTTGACTGTTTTAAAAGAAAGAACATATTTTTATTTAACGTTAAATTTTTTGTAAAAAGAAAAAAGTTATTAAAGAAAGATATAATAAATTATTAAAATCTGAGTATTATTTAATCATATTCATTAGTCATTAAAATCATCTTTATCACAACACACATGATTCATATTTTTCTATTATATTTATTATTATTGTTTTTAAAATAATAAAAGATTAGATTTTCTAATAAGGATTATATTAAATTAGAAAAGTAAAATACATCATTTAATAAAATAAAAAGCAATTAACTATCGATTAAAATTTATAAAATTAGAATATCTAAAATTAATAATGAAACAGGAAAGAAAGACTAATATATTTAAAAAGAATAACAATGAATTTTTGTAATAAAATATAGTTTAAAAAAAGTTTGATTGAAAATATAATTTTGTAATATTAAAAAAATGTTTTATTAAAATAAAATTCATTTTCGATAATTTTATATTTTGAAGCAAACGAGGTTTTAAAAGGATATACAAAACATTGTAACTACGAATTTTATAGGTTTCGCATTCTTAAAGTTTATACTTGCAATTATTTTTACGAATCAGAAGATCAAAGGTTTTACTATTAAAAAAAATGTATCCACAGAATCGAAAAAATAACAATAGTTTGGAAATACAGTTTAAGTTAGATTTGAAAGGACGCGTTTATTGAATTATGCGTATAAATTGAAGGTAAAATTGGCAAGATTGATAAAAGTGTACCGTAAGTACAAAGTCTTTAATTAAATATTTAATAAAATTAAAAGAAAAATCGAAAATATTATTTAAACTAAGTATTCATCATTGAAAAGCATCGGAAATGTAAATTTTATAACAAAGTAAAAAAATGTGCACGTCTCGCTGGCTTACGATTTTCTCGTCGAAATTAAAATATTTGAAAAGCACCGAGACAGATAAGAGTCGCAGAGACTAACCACGTCATTCGCTCGTTTTTTTGTTCGCAGACTGGGATAGTTGCCAGCAGTATGTGAATGCCGTAACAGCGGAGGAGTGTTTCGAGGTCGTAGTCGGTCTCCAAGAGGGTAATCTCACGACTGACGATGACACTCGAGAGTTACATAAGCAAGAAGTTGCCAGTTGACGGAGGCGTAAATGTCAGGCATAAAAAGAAACGAGCGCTCGGCAAATTTCAAGTCGGAGGATCGTTCGAGTGGTTTGACGTACGAAAAGGGTTTGGTGTTTGGTAGAGGAACGCACAGACACGAGCGTGGACTGAATCGGAGGTCGAGTGTCGAGTGTCCGTACTGCAACCAACGTAACCAACGTAACCAACGTAACAAGTGAACGAACGATCTTTACGAGCACGTGTGTACGAATCGCGGATACGTACGAAATACCTACGGATTCCAAGTTCGATATGTCGCCAGTCCTGAAAATTAACGAATGCCGATGGAAGAATGTACAAAATCTGTGTCGTTGTTTATCTATATTGAAACTCGTTTGAGATAATGGCTCGGCTGTTTTCACCGTTGAAAAAGTTGACGGTTTTCTAAGGGAGATCGCATAATATATTTTTTAATTTTGAAATAAACGTTTTATTTCAGTGGTTTGTACGATTACAACAAAAATGAATCGTTTCCAGAGATGGACATTTTATGCGCTGTTATATCACTCATATACGAGTGATAATAAATTTTCTACGATAGAAGATTGTACATAAATAAATTGATTAATAGAAAAGACTGTCTTTATATTTGATTACTTGATAATATAATTATTCCGTCATCCCGTTTGAAAATATGAACAGATTTTCGACCAACCGTAGTTTTCAAGGTTGCGATGAAATAAACGTCTCTCGTTCATATTTTAATTTAATGACTCGTTAATGCGACGAAACGCGTAGTTTTCTTTATATTTTCCTTCTTCGCCTAACTTAAGTCGTATAAATAAATTTAACGACACGACACCTCGTCAGTTTTTCTTTTATAAATATTTCACCGAAGGTAGAAATGTTTGGTTTTACCAAAAGACAATTTTTAGAAATTAAACTTTATGTGTACCATTTTTATGTTAAAAAACAACACTCAAACTCTTTATGTTTACCTCGGATTAAAATATTTTTTATTAATTACCACTCATATAAAAAATTTATATATTAAATATTTATAGATTAAAGCATGTTTAACGAGGGCGCAAGAATTTCAATGTAATTTTTTATTTAAGGAACAATCGATTTTTTAGAAGTTTAGCAATTACGTAGATTTTTCATGCTTTTAACAAAAAGTATTCTCTATTATTCTCTATTGTATAACAACATCTTTCTTTCGTTTCTTTGAATCGTACAACATTTAATATTAAGTGTTAAACAAAAGCTTTTAAACTACGTTAATATGGAACTTTATACTCTTTTATCTGTTTCAGTGCCAAACTTTTCAAGCAGCATAGTCATAAAGGACGAACACGACATTTTACACGAATATCAGAACGGCTCCGACTTTGTTCCACCGCAAGGACTTAAAACCGAACAACTGGATGTTCATACGTCATCCATCAAAGTACTCGATGTCACGAGTATATCGCTTAAAGAAATGGAACAACTTAGTCATGGACAAAGCACTTTATTGGAAAATCCTTTGTCGATCATGAGAAGAGGTCTTAGGAGATTTCAAGATCCTATGATATTACCAGACATCGACGAAAGGAAAGGTGAACCTCCTAGACCGAGTAACGCTGTCGCGACTGTTTTGGCCGAGCAAGAGCCAGACGAAGAAGAAGATTACGCGAATAACAAAGTGTTTGCTCAAAATGATCTTGAACGGCACTTGCTGCTACCTCAAAAGGTCTTGGACGTTAATGATTTGAAAAGGAAGCGGGGAAGGCCGCGCAAAAATTGTTCCGCCAGCTTTTCTACCAAAAAGGTCCTCGTTAATGGTCTCGTAAAGAAAAAACGAGGTAGACCTCGCAAATACGATATGATCGATGGCAGGCCGAAATCGCCAGTCTTCAGAAGCTTTCAAGTGATTAAGAAGCCGGATACCCATTACTTCAGGGACGAAATTCTTATGACAAGACTGAGGAACAAACGCTTGTAAAACCGTGATAGACTTGTGTGAAAACTCGTTGATGAAAGTGTTCGGTGGAAAATCGAGGCGACTTTTAATTTATAGTTTTTAATCGATAGCTTTTAATTTTTTGAAAGATCTACGAGGATATTAGAAAGTCTAATAAATATTTGGCATGGTTAGCTTTAATTTTTTAGAATGGTTTATGCGGTTTCAAATTTTAAACTAGTTAGTTAAAAATTAAATTTATTAAAAGTTAACGTTATTTAGGAATATTTTGGTAATATATTTACAGGAAGTTAAAGTCTTCCATAAATTATAAGAAAGTTTATATTTTATTATGGCAAAGCTTTTTAGTTATATATTTTAATCCGTTTATTTTTATGATAATTTTGTAAAACTAGTACATTATTAAGGGAATAAATAAATAAAAGAAATTCGTAACGATTTTCATTTATTCCAAATTACATTGTGATATGTAATTAAAATATTTTTTCAATTTATACTTGATTATAAAATTATGGAAAAATAGCTTTTAAATAATATATATATTTATGTATTTATGCTTTTGTTGATTAATTTTTTTAGAATTACGTGGGTAAAAACTTATTGGATAAAATGAATAAATATCAGAGTTATAGGTCTCGGTTTTCCTACCACTTCCTATCTTGATATTATAATTAATAATCTATAAATAGCTTTATATTGTTTGCTCAGTAATTAACTATTAAAATTATCCTATTAGCTTAATGGTAGTCATTAATCTCAGCGTTTTATAGCTATGTAAAGCATTATCTGATAAATAAATTAATTATTTTCTTGTATTGTGTTAAAGAGATGAAATTATGTGTGCTACGTCTTAAAATATTTACAGAATAAATGAAGTATTAGGTTGCGATATACAGTTTTACAGATATTGACTAATGGGAGTGTGCAAATATAATTTTGAATTTCATTTCATCGTATAAACACGTATCATTAAACATTTATTATTAATTTTTTTCATAATAAAATTATATTAATAATCAATAATAAAGAAAATTTATTGATAAAAAAATACGTATTGGTTTTTTTTCTACGTTTTTATTATTCACATAAATCTATGGTTCGGTAAGTATATTTTATTGTGAAAATCATTTTTTGTTATCAAAATTTAATCACCTGTTCATTTTTTGATTATCTTTTGTTCGATTATTACTACAGATCATTACAGATTTAACAAAATTATTAAATTATTTATCTTAAATTAAAAATCATTAAGTATAAAGCGATAAAAACGCACTTTATTTTGTATATTATTTTTCCAAAATAAATTTTTTTTAAATTAGATCCTCACATTTTAGTTAAAGATCGTGCAATCTTTGACTAAATGGTAACAAACATAAATCTTTACTACGAAATTTTCTCAAAAAAGTTATAAGACTGGTAGTTATTAAAATTTCGCTGTTATATTTGTATCGTCGTAACATTTATTTGTAGACTTGTAGTAAATTCGACATCGTAATTTTGTCGACTCCAGAGTTATCGATACCTGATAGTGGTTGAAATTGATTGAAAGAATATTTTTCAACTTATCATAGGACCTGGGTTTTCGTTTGAAAAAAAAATTTTTACACCGTTTGAATTTAAAAATATACTTATAAAGTGTTTTAGTAATACAAAAAAAATTATTTTTTATAATTTCTATGTGTTGTACATTTGAAACATAAGTACAACTACATATTTTAATAAAAATGTTCACATTATGTAAATATATTAGAAAGTATTTCGGGCCCTTATTATTATGAATCGTAATATATTATCCTTTTAATTAGTTTTATTATTTTCGTTTAATAGTTGTCGAGGGATTTATTTTTAATTTTGCTACACAAATCAACTTTATATAAAAAATATGCGGTATTTATTTTTAATTTTTTTGATTATTTCTTATGAGAAGCTAAGAAGATTCTAATATAGAATCTTAATATTGAATATAAAATTTGCAATTAACGGCATTTTTTATATATAATATAAACTTAAAAAAAATTAAATTGAGATCTCAGTTCTGAAATGTCTGTTTTCTTTTTGATTTTCTAGCTGTACCTTCGAAGGACGTTAGTGAATTTTGCGGCTTTGAACGGCAAGAACTTCAGGGTGCACTTGGATACTTACAAAATTGGGATCTCTTTATGTCTCGTTTCCTAAAGTCAAGAAACGATAAGCAAACTTCGAATGATATCCTTCTAAAGAAAAGTCATACTCGCTATCTCTGTAATAAGTGTTCCAAGGAGTTCAATTTTAAGAGAGATTTGTGGAAGCATGTTAAATATGCTTGTGGTCAAGATAAAAGATTCAAGTGTCCGCAATGCAGATACAAGAGCCAATGGACTTCAAGCGTTTATAGGCACATCAGGAATCTTCACGTAAACTCTCGCATATTTTGCATCGATGTTCTTACTAATAAGCCGTTTCATGGGTTAATGAATTGATTAGCCTATATATTATATAATAATTTTACATCGTTTATAACATAATCTTTAAAAACTGTTCCGATTAAATTTTAATGTTGATTTGAATTCTTTATATTATTAAATGTTAATTTGTGTGTTTTAATAATTTATTTCAATAATTTATACGTTAATTTTTCAAAGTTTTCAAAATATTATTTATTCAACAAGAATTATTAACTATCGAATTTTATTTATTCAAAAATGTCTTAAAACATATTCTTCGTTAAAACAAAAACTATCCTAATTATAAAATATTAATTATATTTATAGTGTGCGTTCCTAATCGTATTACTTCCATTAATAAGAAAGTTAACCTAATTATAAGATAAATTAATATATTATAAAAATTTATAATTAATTACCATAAAAGTATTTTCTAAAATATTGATTGAATTCGTATTGTATTTTCAATTCAAGTTGTAAATGTAATTATTTAATCAATAAATTTATTTATTATAAGCGAATGATAAATTATACCTTTCATATTCAATTAAATTATTAGTTCATTTAAAATAATAAATATATATAATTCAGTTTTACGTAATGTAAATTACAATTATATAAATGATAATCTCTAAATAAATTTATTTTATATTTCAGAAAAGTTTTTCAACTAATTTCTATTACTAATTCTGCATTTTTTTAATAAAAAAACTCTAAAGTTTTAATAAATAAATTGGCATCTTTTATACATTAAAATAAATATATTTTATAATTTTTAAAACAAATGTTATTTTTGTTTACAGTTTCTTCAAACGACAGTTGCACACGAAGATGTTGGAACTACTTTACTCTTACCGTATTAAAATATTTTCTTATCGCTACAACATTTTTATTTTTATTTTACACATAGAAAAATCTTATTTATCTATGAAGAAAAAATACATGTATTTTTATTCAAGAAGTATTCGAAGAGATTTTCTGAAAGTATATTAATTATTTATAAGAATGTAATAAATTTAATAAATATTTTTATTACAAATGTAAGTGCATTGAAACATCGAGTACTCAAAATATAGTGCACACGTTCATATCACTAATAAAGGAAGTATGATAATTTATTTATGGTTTAAGTCTTGAAATATATTATTTTCTTTTATGTCATCAAATTCAATTATTATTAATGTGATTATAATTTTTATGCATAAAACGTATATATGGGTTTTGTTTACATATTATCTATTGTAGGTTTTATTATGACAATAAAAATTTACGTTATAAAGTGCATGAGTGATTCAACGAGATCGAAATTAACGATAATTGATATTCTTTTTTCTAATAATTAATAAATTTAATGCTTTTTATTGTTACATGTTACATGATTTTGTAATTATTTTTCAGTAATTTATTTCATTACATCCTAAATATTGTAAGTACTTATTTACAGTTGTTTTTACAACTTTAAAGTAAAAAAATTTAGTATTTTAAAAAATTAAGTTTATCAAACCATTTGTATTTTAATTGCATTTTTTTTCAAATAAGAACTACTCATTATGAGGCTATTTTGAATTATTTAAGTATGGTAAAAGTTTTAGCAGAAAATTTTAGATAATTAATGAATAATGAATCTATTACTATACATTAATTTCTTTATCATTATGAATACACGGTATTTACGATTCGATAATGTGGATCAAGCGTGAAACTAATTTGATGATTGGTATATTTTTATCTAATCTTATAATTATATTTTTCATTGTATGTACGTTATTAAATTCTATTGGAAGCAAATTGTTAATAAATATGTAATAACCCACAATTTTGCAATAACCCAAATGCTATTTTCTTTGTTTAAGTTTAGCTGCTGTATCAGTTGGTTAACGCGAAGAAACAGTTCAAATACGACGATTTCGACTTTAATTTTGATTGTGCTGAAAACTTGACTCCATTAAAGAAGTCGACTCTGTTTCAGATTCGAAAATACAAGCCAAAGTGATACAAAGACGGTAATCCGTTAGATAACGATAAATCATCAATCATGAGATCGTTCCACGTCCAATTCTCAAACTTGTTGCAATATATTTGTAATTTAAAATCTAACGGTAATCTTATTCCAGTACTGGTAGATTTTCGAACTATCGAAGTTATAGAAATAAAAAACAAAAATTAAAAAGATAGTTTGCATTAAGTTTGTGCAAGAACCAAGATTTACGTGTATTTACAGTTTTTTCAAGAACAAAAAGATATAAGAATAAAGCTATGAAGTGCTTTAGTATTCTGTCACAAGTAATAAATAAATACAGTAAATACTAGATCAAAATCGGTAAAAATGCATAGACACTATATATTGTTATCAATGCTTAGTATAAGAATATACTTTTTGTATATTATATTGGAAAATAAAAAGAAATGTTAAAATAATTACAAAATTGATATCATACTTATATCATATCATATTTAGCATTATATATGAAGTATGATGATATTATACTTATCATTTGTTATACTTTTCATATACATGAATTATTCCGGAATCGAAGCTATTAAATATCATGACACGTATTCATTGAGATTTTTAAGCAATACCATTTGCTTTTTAGTTGAAATCAACTTTATTTATTTGTAATTTACATTCTTTAATCCTGATATATTATATTTTTGCAAATTAATGCATGCACCTTTTTTTAAATTAGTAAATAGTATGTATGATCGATATAATTTCTAAATAATTGGTAAATATTATTATTTTTAAATTAAAGTAATAAATTATTTTAATTTAACTCTTAATAGTAATAATTTTATTTAAACTGTATATAATTTACTTTATTAATTTATAATGCTTAATTAAAACATTTAATATATGTCAATTCAATTTAAATTATAATTTAAATATAGAATAATACATACTCAAACCACAACACATTAAAATATATGAGATCGATTAATTTATTTTAAGCATTTTTTTTTGACAAATTTAATAGTATTTTAATTTATATTTTATATTTAAAAATATTTGATTTGTGATATATTACTTTTAATTTTGAGAATTGTTGTATAATTTTTAGAATATGTAATGTGTAAGGATTTATCTTTCATACCGTATTATAGATATAATTTATTTCTATCAATGTTTTAATTAAATTCTAATTATTCTTATTTTACGTTATTAATGTATTATGTAAAATGTATTTTATTTAAGTAGAAATGTATTTTCATCTTAATTCTTTTATTTTTAAATGTTGTAATAGTAAATAAATGTCTATTAATATGAGTTCTCTTAATCAAGAAATTTGCAAGCATTTTTTATTTTTAGGATGATTTAAAGTTATTGTTATATAATACAATGTATAATTATTGAAATCATTACGAATTTTTCGGTATAATTGAAACTTTCTTTCTCAGGGCAGATTTAAAACGTAAGCTTTACAACGGAAATTATTATGAAAAACTGATTATATTAAAAAAGTGATTTTTTTATTTTGTTGACATGATGCCTTTTATATTTGTTTTACATTTTTATACATATTTTTTTGTATTTTGTAATTTTTTTTTAGAAAATAGGTAATTGATTTTTTAGTAGTATTTTTTAATTTTATATAAAATTATCGATGAAAATTATTGTAATATAAAATATTCAACCTTTTTGTCAAATTTATTTATTAAAAATTGTAGGTACAAAACAGTAAACTATTTTAGTTCTTATTAATATTATCATAGAGTTTTATATTAAATTATTAAATTGTGTATTAATTTTATTTAGGCAAATTCACAAAATATTAAGTGGTTTTCTAGTATGTATATACGTATGCTATTTAGTTCTTACAAATAATAGATTTAAAAATATATTAATTTTTATAACTTATACATTATTTATATTTTATTGTGATTTCTACTATTAGGAAACTAATTGTTTTATTGTTTTTAATGTTTATTGATTTGGTACCTAAAAGAATAATATATTTGCAATTTTCTTGGCCATAAAAGTGAATCTATTGTTACAATTAATACTAGTCTATCCACATTGTAGTACTAACCGTATAAGGCAACATTTTTTATTATCGATATTCATCGTATAGAAAAAATGAAAAATTTTATGTTATTGCGCGCGAAATGAAGCGAATATAAAAACAGATAAATAAAGGATTCACTAAAATCAAATCAAGTTTGTACACAATCCAAACTATATTCTAGAGAAGTTTGATCAAATTTGAAGAAATTGAAAAAAATCAATGAGATGATGTGATCTCGGTATTTTTGGTGTACTTTCAGAAATTAATTTAAACATTACAAAATCGGCAACATTTTCCCCATTTAAATGGTTTCCATGACCCCATTACCTTAGAGATGTTGTATTAACTGTAGTATCACAGTTTTAGTATTTTATTTCGTTTACTAACCTTTCCAATATATTTTACAAAAAAGTGTATTATTAATTATATTATTGATCATAATTTAATTTAAAAAATTTAATTTACGATTTTTTATAGTTTACAAAACGTATATGTTTTAAATTGAATCAATTTAACCTTGTTTTTTAACATGTTTTTATTTATGTACGATTGTGTATGAATTTTAATTTTTACAATTATTTTGTATTAATAAAGTATTCTTGTTCCGACTAAATTTTCAAATTATAATAATTCTTAATTTGATTATGAATATGCTTTATTTGTATTAAATTAGAGTATATGATAAAAATAATGCGAGGATAAGATTATAATTTAATAAATATTGTTGTTAACGATGTTTTAATTTTAATAGATAGTGAATATTATACGATACAAAAATTTTTTAATTAAAACTTATTCTATAGTTTTATAATATTATTATATTTGTAAACATTTAAAAATAATTATAATATATATAATATTTTAATGTTTGAATATTCATAATACATTCAAATTATTCGATCAAAATTTTTTATGCAATCGTTGGTTATTATTTGACCTGAATATTAATCATTATTAAATCAATGTCTATGTTAATTTAAATTTTTCAATACTTTCATTTAAAAATCATCTCAAACGTTTTGAATTATACTTATATAATAGTATTTGTGAAATTATTATTGAAACTTTATTTATTTTGAATGTATCAAATAATTTTAAGAGTCTTTGAACGAAGCAATAAGAAATGTTTTAAAAATATTCAAAAGCAATCGTCATTTTATCGTTGATTAATTTAGTAGTAAAATTATTCGAACGAGTTCTCGTGACTTTCAGTTTTTGTCTTACTTCGTGGAAACTGAAAAAGCCAATCTAAGGGTAATGGCCAATTTAAGCGATGGAAGTGCATACGGTGATTCAAAGGACAAGGAAAAATATTCAATAATAATAACGAATAATTTCAAAAGGCACGAAGACGTTAAGTATCTAAGGGT
Organism: Dolichoris vasculosae; assembly: GCA_018907195.1. Lineage (NCBI taxonomy): Eukaryota > Metazoa > Arthropoda > Insecta > Hymenoptera > Agaonidae > Dolichoris > Dolichoris vasculosae. The sequence continues at coordinate 7,638,764 of JACCHY010000003.1, forward strand.
TTAAATTTGAGGATTAAATGCACGCATAGATAATAAAAGCATCAACGCGAAAACTGTGAAGCTCTTTTTATATTTTTTTAATTTGAGATGGCGAACATCGAAGAATTAACAACTTTACTATACTTTATATGCGGGAATTAAATATTATTTAAATACATTGACGATTGATCTTATTGTACGATCTTTACAAATAGTTTATTTTTTAAAAAATTGTCTTTATACCGTTTGTTAATAAATGTATTTTAATTAAACTTAATCGAGTGAAAAACATTTAGATAAAGCATTTGTTACGATGTTAGCATTAAAAAGTTCATTTATTGTTACAAGCGAATGGTATACAATTTTAACGGTAGTCCGTCTATAATATATTTTATCTATTTATCGTAAATTTAATATCATGAATGTACGAATATACTCATATTACTCATATATAATTAGATACATAAGACTTGCAATCGTTGCGTAGTTTTCGAAAATATATTTGTTTACGGGCTATTTTTTTTTTCAAAATTGCAAATATTAAATTTTTTTAGACCATAATTATCGATAAAATAATTGACATTTTTTACTTAAAAGAATCGTTGAAACTCACTGTGATCTCTTTCTTCCTGTATCGAAAACCCGAGAAAATTTGGTTTCGATAATTACTGGTAAACTTTTTACAAAAGCATTTACGAACTTAATCCCAATTTCAAATAAAAATGGACTTGGTCGCAAAGTTCAAGATGGCTTTTCAATCGTTCAATTTTCAATAATCCGTCATTGATTATTAGACACTTATATTAGAGTTTTATTACATATTGCAGTCGATAGGTTTGATAGTGTAATTAATGAACAATTTGTAAAATTGTAAAATTGTAAAACATCTTAAAACACCCGACATCCTGGTAAAGACCAATGGTCCATCTTGAAAGTGCGATCAACATCAACAGGAAGCTTTCCACGAATACTTCGTACACCATTTGCCCCAAAAAATGAAAACCTCACATCCGATTCGATGCGTGCCTCTTCGCTAATCTACAATTTTCTTCTTCCTTTCAGACTGGTTGAAAGAGGAGCCGTTGAGCGATTTGGAAATGGACGTTACCATGGACGTTACCATGGATGAGTCCCTGCCCTCGGCGACGCACCTCCATCACGATCGATCGATTCCTTCCTCGACCTCGTCGCCGCTGGACCATCAGCAGCAGCAACAGCATCAGCAGCAGAGCGGCTACCTCGAAAAGGAGAAGAAGTTCCATTGCTCGACGTGTAGTAAGACCTTCAGCGTGTACACGAGCCTCTACCGACACACGCGTTACGAGTGCGGACAGCAGCCGAGATTCGGATGTACGTACTGCCCGTACCGCACCAAGCAAACCACGAGCGTCTACCAGCACGTGAGGAGGATGCACCAGGGTTGCGAGCTCGCGTGCATCGACGTCATCAGGGGCAAGGTTGTCAAGAGGAGGAGCTACAAATCGCTGCCCACGCCGTTGGCGTCTTCCTCCTCCTCCTCCTCGGTTTCAGCTGCCAAGTCCAATTAGGAGTCGCTCGTTCGACCCTTTACTATGCGCTAATGTCCCCATCTCGCGCTCAGTCTTGATCCAAATATCTTTACCCGAGAATTTTCACGACTATATCAATCTTGTTATTCGTGTTCGATTGTTAAAACTATAAAATAGTTGGTTCGTTGGTTATGATTATTTCCAGTATCATTTTGCGAAGGGTTGGGTTTCGAATATCTGCTCAATGTTTTTCAAGATATTTTTATACCCTTTTGATGAATATTATGGAGTCAAAGTGCATTGTCTCAATGATTTGTCCTTTCAGAGAACAGGTGTATCGAAAGAGATTTAAAACTAAACTTTATGGATCAGGGATATCGGAAATATAAAAGCACTTAATAAAATAGTATTTCAAATTAAAATTAAGGAAATTATTAGTTTTAAAGTATAATTTTTATAAATTCTAAGGAAATTAAATATTATTATTCATCTCTTAAAATATTTCATCGCTTAGTCATCGTATATTCATATCAAATTCAAGCATGTAATGAAAAATTCTTACAGTGTTATATCTATTATTATAGATTTTCAATGCGTATTAATTTGCATTTAATGCTCGTTAAAAATTATATGTTCATTCAATTTGATATTACGAGTATTGATTAAATATTTATTTGTATTAAAATTAAATTAAACACTTATTTATTTAGTTACCATAATTATAGACATAATAAAGAAATTTGAATTTATATATATAATTATATTGTATGAATTATATTTAATACTATACGTATTATATTTATTTATTATAGGATATAAAATTTCAAATTCTTTATTCAAAAGTTCAAACATCATGTTTGAAAATTATTTAAAATTATATTACCGCACTTGTTTATTTTAAGATTTATTTAAAACCCTATTAATAAGTTGTGTTTATTATTTTCATATTTACTAATAAAGAATTTTATTGCGACTGGTTGAAAATAAGTAGAACATTAAATACTTTTGTACGTTTTTACTATTTAAAAAAAAGCAGTATTGATATAATAAATAAATTAAGTTAATTCAAAATATGGCGTTTTTATGTATTCCAGATATATAAATCATAATTTTCGTTTTATTAATTTTCTAATTTGTATAATATTAAAAATTTATTTACGTTTACGTTACAATATACAGCAAATTTTTACATGCATTGATCGTTGGCAAAATATTGTACTTTAATCTAATGTAATATTTCAGAGATATTGCGTATTCGATACGTATAAGCTTTTTTAGAAAGTTTAAAATTAATGTATTAATTGTATTTATTTATTTCTGAATTATTCTATATACCTTCGTTCAACTAACACAACTAAATTAATAACAACAAAATTGATAGAAAACTGTTTCTAACCTGCTTATATTTTGTTATAATAATTAAATCCATCATTTATATTATTTTTCGCTATAATTACAGAATGAATGATTACTAAGAAGAATACGGCATGAAGAATTTGTCCGAAAGAATAAATATTTAAAAATATTGAATCGTATTTTTCCTTTAATCCCGCATTATAAAAACGTCTAGTATCTAATATTTATGCAGCATTCACACGAAAAAAGACAGAACTTGTGTCGATCTTTCGAACCGCAAGACCTTGCAATAATTAACCCTAACAATATATTCAAACAGCTAGTTCATATTGTAGAGTTAAGAATCATGGAATTTTGCAACTCTAAACATTTGCAACCGTTATGAAAATCCAATTTCACACTGTCATTCCTTGTCATCTCATCCGTAAATTAGGTAATTTGCAACAATCGAAATGAAATAAATGATGAATATTTTTGTAAAAAATGTAAAAACCGTAAAATGTATCCATCTCATCAGAATCCAAGAAGAAACGTTTAGCTCGATTCCAAGCTAACGCAAGACCTCTAAAAACCGACTTTAAAAACCGAGAGACTCGTAAAGAAAAGCCAGCCTAACGAAAAATTCTTGATTCTTTTCCAGCCTACCTTCATACGCTGTCATTGGACTATTGGCTCGAGAGCAACATTATCAACGGCAAGCACCGATTCAAGAGCGAACTACGCAAATCGTGCCTTCGTTTTCCCTGTCCTCGATGCGACAAGAGTTACACGACCAAGAGCGCGGTAACCTCCCATTTCAAGTACGATTGTGGTATGCCGCCGCGATTCGAGTGTCCCTATTGCGGCAAGCTCAGCAAGAAAAAGTTCAACGTTCAGGACCACATCAGGAATATACACCCCGCGAAGCCAGTCGTTTGCAATACGCTCTTTTAGAAGCTGGGGTGAGAAGAACGCGTTCGATTTTCGTTACGGACTTGGAGATGTACGAAGAGGAAACTCCGAGATGTATCGATGGTATTATGGTATCGAACGATGAACTTGAGTGACCGGTGTATCATCTAGTCGGGTACATCATCTAGTGAATTATTGTTTACCGCTTACTTAAGAACGTTTCTTAGCGTTTCACGGTTCCCCGAGCGAAACGTGGGTACATCCTTTCCTCGGGATAAGAGTTTCTTTGCGCTTTCGAAGTTTGAGTTGATACTCGAACACTCGTTATTTAATTCGTAAAAATTTTCTGTCCATATTCGATGACGATCTTTGTATTTTACAACATTTTTTACAAGATTATCCGAATCACATGGATATCATTAATTATGACCTTATTTAAATTATCATTTGAAATAGCTTATGTAAGAACTCCAATGTAGCCGCTACAAATTTACATTTTTATTTTAATTATTTATGATTAAGAGAAATTTACATGAAATGTATTTTGAAACCAACTGTTAAAATTATCGAGTACTTAAGTATGGTAAGGTTGAATAATTCGTGTCGATACACGAATATTCTGTACCTATGTACATATTTTTAATAGTTAATATTTGTTTATCGAATACGGATATACGAGCCAACGTTCGGATAAGGCAATAATCTCACTCGAATTATTAGGAATATTTTAGTAATATTTTAGAGTATTAAAAGCGATCGCTTACATATTCAGTTATTTAAAACTACAAGTCATTTTAGCCCACGAATATATTAGTTACTTATATTACAAGTCGCGAAATAATAATATTTCAATTTTTTCATTTATTTATAGATTCTGATGTACGATCAAAATCCACTAAAATAATATTTTAAAATAAGAAAAGTGATTGAAAACATTAGTCAATATTATAGTTTTCTCTTGTATTGATAATTATCAATATTTAATGCAATGTTACCAAAAATTTTCAAAACATCGGATACGAATATATTTTTTCATTGTATATATTGTATATAAAGTATTAGTAAACTTAAAAACGATAGATACGAATATATTTTTTCATTGTATATATTGTATATAAAGAATTAGTAAGCTTTATTCATAAAAAGACGCGTTGAATACAAAAATTTTTAAATGACAAATTTCGTTATATTTTTCTCTTGCTCTTTTTAATTTCCTACAATGATAGTTTTGAAATGAATTACATATATAATTGCATTTTCAATTTAATTTTAAAAATATATTGGTTATATTTATTTGGTATATTATATTAATTTTGTTTTATATAAATTTATACACGATATACATAGTATATATATAGTATATATATAGTATATATATATACAAATTACATTGTTCACATGCAAAAACATCGTTTATGAAATAATAGTCATAAATAGTAATAAATATCGAATGTTTATTTCATTTTAAATTAAAATATCGTAAATAGTTATATAAATATGTCATACTTAAATATTAATAGTTCATAATGTATTATTTTTGTACAAAAATTTATATTACATTATGGTCGTATTATGTTTTATCTATTTACAAAAAATATATATATAAAGAATATTACGTATCAAAAACAAATATATTTTCATGTTAATAAAATTGAAAACGCGTGCAAGTAATACGATTTCGTTATCAGCTTAATAAATTTAACGTTAATGATAGTTAATAAATTTAATTATGAAAAATAGTTATTGCAATAATATATCGAGAGAATTAAGTAATAATCATTTTATTACAAACGAAGTATTTGCCAACGCCATTTAGGTATATACGCTTCAATATTATATTAATAAAATTACTGTAAACTTCGAATTACTTGATTTAAATAATTAGGATAAGAAAATGCAGTCCAAAATCATAAAAGTATTTTAGAATAAAGATAAAGAAATTTTATTTTATCGATGGTTTTAAATAAGTAATAAAAAGATGACCGTTGTTAGTATTAGTATTTACTTATAATTTATTTATTGAAAATTGCTATGTATTTTTACTATGTCTTCCTGTTACTAAATAAAGTTCTGTATAAATTTATATATCATTTTTTCCCTTTATTACTTTAAATACAATTAAGGTGAATATTTAATGGATGGACGATTAATTATTCTTAAAACAAGCGAAAAATGTAGTCGGAGATTTTTCGTACAGTTTTCCGAAGAATTAAAATTTCATCGAAATTAAAATAGTTTGTACCGAACACTTATAGAAAAGTACAGGTGTATAGTTCGATAAATTTAAATCCAGAAAAATTATTTTCATTCAATATCTGTTGAATAAACCCTTAGAGAGAAAACGTAAAAGTTGCTTTTGCGACAAGACTACGCATAAAATAAAAGGGAGTATCGTATAAATAATAAATAATAAAAAATAAACTAAAAAAAATGTAATCATAAAAATTTCGATTAATTTTGTTGATTTTTTTTAAAAGAACAAAAGTTTTTTATAACTTCTTACAACAACATCAGTCGAAATGGTTTTATCTTATTTTCTTCGGATCTTGAGTGCATGCTTACATTTTCACACTGAATCTCCTATAAATCCGAATAAAAAGAAAAAAATTACATGGTTTGCGGTGTCTCAATGCCTCAATGCTTTTTTATGTAAGTTTAATAAAGAAAATAAAGAATAGGAAACAATCGAATCGCCCACCACTCGAAACTCCTCTAACCCAAGCCTCGTCGTTTTCTTCTGTTCCAGATACCAAACTCCTCGGCATATCGATGTGGACCTTACCCGAGAACAAAAAGTACTATCAGCGGAAACGCGATCACCAGCAGTACAACAGCTTCACGGGCAAGTATCACTGTCCGACGTGCAACAACGGGTACGGAAGGCGAGACACGATGCTCGGACATTTTCGGTACGAGTGCGGCAAGGCGCCGAGATACAAATGCCCGTATTGTCTACTAGTCAGCAAGAAGACCTCCAATATTTATCAGCACGTGAGATGCGTGCACCCGAACAAGCAGGTCACGCTCGTCAAGCTGTACTAACTTGTTGGGGTTGAGGTGAACTAACGACGAATCGTTAGTTGTTTACGTATGTTCGGTTACCTCGGCCGAAGGGATTTAACGATCGATCGTTTCGCGTCCTCGAAACTTGTAATCGAATCCGTTTTTTTGCTACGGATTTATATTTTAATTTGCGAATGAGATTTGTAACCGTAATTGAGTATTTTTATTATTTTTTATTTTTTTATTTTATTATTTATTCGCTCGATCGAACTTACACTTGTCGTAATTACATTGATTTCTTCAAACTTGGACCGTTTAGCTTAGTTTTAAGTACGTTGTACATTATGTGAATAGGTAACTTACTTTTATAAGGAAATTAATGTTTTTTTTAGAGATTTTTGTATATTATACAAATTAAAATCATAATTATATTGAAACACGTTTTTAATAATTATAGAAATTTTCTTTTTTTTTCCTTTCTTTTTTTAATTTTGGTGAAAGAATTAATTTTGTGTAATTATTCGGCCTTTTATAACGTTTGTATTTGAAATATTCGAATCAAATTTTACTTAAAAATATCAGTGCAATTTTTAAACGTAGAAACTGTATTAGTAGTATAATCGATTGCATTTTTAACTTTATATAATAAAAATATTAACGTTGTATATCTTATTTAAAGACTGTATTTTCAACTGCTTTTTATGTCAATATTTTGTAACGTAAACAGCACCGTATTTTGTAAACGTTATAGTGACGTTTCTTTCTATTTCTAAAATACAAAAAGTAATGCATTATAGATAATTTTATAATTTTATACTATGCATAATAAAGGTTGTAAATTTATTTACCTCGTTAAGATTAGCGAAGATTATAGGAAGAATTTACTTACTATTTTATAAGTATTATATTCGATATTAATAATATTGTAATATTATTTAATGTTTATCATACATATTTTTCAGCAATATTATATATATACACAATTTTTTATAACTTTTAATATTAAGACATTTAAGGTTTTATGTTAATTATTATACATAATACGTTCGGTAAAATTACCGCACATTATGAAAATTTTTTTTAACGAACAATAAACAAAAACCATTATATGTTTTTCATATAATACAACTTAAAAAACATGAAATAGAAGCCACGAAGAGATTTTTTAATTATGACCAATCTACAACACTGAAATTTTTTTTATATTTTAATCTACAAAATTATATTAAAATATTTCGAATATTATTCGATACGTTAGCATTCAATTAGTTTTTTTGTTTATTTTATTTTTTACACAAAAACTGAAAAGTATAATGGAAAATGTTAAATAATTTTTACAATAATTTGAATTTATATTCTAGCGTTGTTTCTTCTTGTATAATTCATAATTATTTAACAAAACGTTAATAAGAAGAAATTTTAAGACTCATATTGTTTATGAATTAACGATTTAAAAATAAAGATGGTCAATAGTCAATTTATAATAATGCATAATAGATATATAAATTTTTTGTAAATATTAGATTTACAAATATTATATTTATTAGATTATAATGTCCGATAATTTTAAAAATAATATATGAATAAAAGTAAAATGATTATATTTTGGTCTTTCTTGTAAAAAGTAAATAATTTGTACATAGTATAGTTAGTGATTGATTCAATAAAAAATAATTTAGTCATCGTATTATTATTTTTATAATAATAATACTAATATCGTTTGTACGAATATCCGAATAGGAAAATAAAAATTATAAAATCAAAGCTATAAAAAATATGTTTTAAAATGAATACAAGCCATCAAAATAATAATTATAATTTCGTACGTAAGCGTATACATTGAAAATAATAATGTAATATTGGAAAGATAAACTTATGTCAATTGAAATTGGCTTACGAATGCTTTGTAATAAAGTACAAAAGTACTTTTAAAAAAGTACACGTTTAATAAATATTTTTTCCTATCAATACAAAATACGGTATTTTAAGAATTATTTAATCATAATTTTTTTTGCAACCTAGCAATCTATGTTATACGCATTTGAATGTTATCCTTGGGTTTCATAACTTACTGTTTTTTTTTAATTTCTTGGACGCCTTGAACAAGTTATGCTGAATATATATATGTATATATATATATATATATATATTCAAAAATGTAGTTCCATTCTAATATATTTTTATTACTAATATTGAATTTATTTGTTTGGTTTCTATAGATAAATCTGTCCGGTTCGAACGAGAAGTACATTGGATTGATGAATCTCGAAAAATTCAAGAATGGTCAAAATCAAACGTTGAAGAAGTATTTGAAAACTTGCCTCGTCATTCGGCCGATGCAATGGAACTTTCAAATCTGCAAGATCGTTTAAGTACCAGCGTTACTCTTAACTTAGTTCATAAAATGGAACGATTGCCAAAACGCGGAAGACCTAGAGGACGAACTCAAATCGTTCGACAATCAGATCAGAGTTCATTGGTTAAAACGAATGAAAAACCGTTGATTAAATTGTACGGATGTCCTTATTGTACTTACGTTTCAAAATATGCACACAGTGTGTATTCTCACGTCCGTAAACAACATAATGGTTTTAAAGTTTATTGTATCGATTTTCCAATATAGTTACATTAATTCATGTTATAATCTTTATGTTGTGGTAGTACTGTTTAAATAATTAAATTTTTATTTTTACGATTGCGACTGTGGTTATGCTACTCTTAATATTACGATTTAACGAACCTCAGATTTATCGTTTTTTAAGTTCTTTTTTTATTTTTTTTTAAATTTCCTATCAAAGATTCCAATTTTGTATTTTCTTAAATTTGTCGTAAGTATATCGCGTTTTTTTTTATACATACTCTCTAAACAATCGCCATTAAGCGTTATATAATTACTAGGGCTCTACGTTACTAAGATGTAAATCCGATCGTAATGTATAATTCATTCAATAAATTACTATAATTGATGCCAAAATTCCATACGAATTCATTTAATAACAATCATTTAATCATGATTAATGGAATGTAAACAATATTGTCAAAAATGTAAGCAATGGCAATGTAAAACAATAAAGAAGGAAATCGTATTATGCATTAAAACTTTATACGTAGAATATATAAATTTTACAATTAATTTACCATTAGATCATTAATTATTATTATAAAATTCAACCGTTAAAAATTCTAGTGTGCATGTTTAAATAGTATTTAATATAATAATACAGTAATAAAGCTATGTAACTAATTGTTCTAGACTTATTGATTTATAAATATTAAGGATTCATTCCTAGCGAATAATAAAATTATTTTTTTAGTTAAAACTATCTATTATAACCAAGTTAAAATTTTTATTGAAAGTCAATGCTATATTTTATATTGTTTTGTTGCTCAAAAATTCTTTTAGCTTTGCTCATTGAGTTACAGTGAACACAAGAAATCATTTTATCAAATGATCCTACTATTGAAAATAAAGAAAAAAAGAACACCAGTACACAATCAAGAAAGTGAGTTTTCCAAAATAAATAAGAACATCTGCAACGTAGTTGTCTACCTAGAACTTCAACTCCGAGAAAAATCTTATACTCCATTTAATGATCCAGAACTAATCAAAATCTCTATTCTATTTTTGTTTGCCATAGTATTCCTTAAAGGAGTGGGAAGCAGTCTTGAAGAATTGTCTAATTCCCCGGAATGTTTAGAGGAAGACAAGATAACTGAGTTTTAACACAAACTCTTTACTGGCAAGTATCACTAATTCAAATGTCGTTTGAGACCTGATATGTTTTATTAAGATATGAGTGTCTTTATTGTGGAAACGTTAAATGGGTCAAGAATTTCTACTACTACATTGGTTCATTAATATATTTATTTATGTATTTTTTTTTAATTTGGGTGTCCATAAAATTGTTATTAGTTATATGGAAGATATTGAATAAAATCATCCCGGAAATATTCACTTAAATAGTTATAATATTCTCTTTTATTATGTCAGGTTTTATCGAGATTTATTTTAATGTTTTTCAAATACCTTTTAAGTAGTTTTCAAGTATATATTATTCGTTAATTTATAATAGATTCCTCTAAATATGCAAATTTTTAAAATACAAATTAATATTTTTTCTTTTTAAACTATATTTATCATTGAATGCTTAATTACATACAATATAAATTTGGTTCACTTTAAACAATCGTTATCATTCCATATTAAGATGGAAAATATGAAATGGTAAAATAATAAAATAATGATAATAGATATTTAGATATTTAATTTGAAAAAATAATAATACAGAATCAAAATTATAATAAAAACTTACACAAATTTATTAAGATATATTTAGATATGTATTAAAATTACAATTTATATATTCATAATTTAATTAAAAAACTGACATATTTATAGAAATTTCACTTAATTTTTTCATTTTATTATATGTAAAATTACATACAATAATTTAAAAATAACACTTGATTAAAAAAATTATCCATGATAATATAAAATATTATTAAAATTTTTATTAACAGAAATAATTTTCAATATATTTTTTAGAGAATATCTTTTATTAATGATAGTATAAATTAATTTCAATTCATTTTAAAATGAGATTTTTCAATAAAAAGAGTTTTAGTGTGCTTATTTTGAAGAAGGAATCGAGGAAAAACTATAATTAGATCTAAAATGCTAATTTAGAGTTTATATTTAAACTTCTTTATTATGAAAAATCCATTTAAAAATATATTATTTTTATTTTGATTTTCATTTTTTTACTATATAATAGTAAACATATTCATATTTATTTTTACTATTAGAAAGTTTATAATTTTATATCGTTGTTATTTCGAATTCAGTTAATGTTTTTAAATTAAGCAAGCAAATATTTTTTATTCAAATTAATATATTAATATATTTTTTTAATTTTACTGTATTCTTCTAGCACATAAGAATTTTTTCATAGTACTTATTTTTCATTAAACATTAATATAGTTATGATAATATTTCAAAGTTAATTAAAAATTACTGTACTTTGATTTTTTTAAATTATCAATGTAAATCTATTCTAGAAATTTAAATTTCTATATATTATTTCATAGTTACTCAATATTAATTTCCAATATAAAAATATTACATATCTATGATACTCGATGCGAAAGAAATCGATAGAGAATAATGAAATTATAAGTTATTTGAAATAATAGACAATTTTCAGATAATAAAAAATTGTTATTTATTTTTACATTAAATTAGTCAAATAATTAATTTGCGATAAGTGTCTGAAAGGTGATAATTTCTTCGATGATACGTAGATGGTAGAGCTAAAATAACGCTAGCATTGTTTTTATTTAAAAAATATATTCTAGATATCGTCATTAGTTTTAGCCAAATGATTTTGCCACATCTCGAATGAAACGGAAATGATCGGTAAGACATCTTTCATTATTTTATTTTCTCAAAATTTTATATACTTCGCTTCAATTGCTGCACTCTCGCCTAAGTACGCAAAATAAAACAAAAAATCGTCGCCATGCCGATCCCAAATAAATTATCTAACCAATTTATTTTCTTTGTTGTTCTCAGATCGATTCTCGACTTATCGCACGAATTTTTTGGACGTCCTTGGGTTTAACTCCAATACCGTATCCGAAAGACATCATCAAACGTTACCGGAGGATATTTCAAGTGGCAAACTTGCGATTTATCATTGCCCGCGTTGCAATGCTGGTTACACGTATAAGAAGACGTTGATGACGCACATGAAATACGATTGTGGCAAAGAGCCTAGGTTTAAGTGTCCCTACTGTGGTAAAAGGGACAAGTGTTCATCCAATATTTATAAGCACGTCAGAATGAAACACGATGGACTGCCCGTGAAAGTACATAAGAACTGAAAAGAAATAATAACAATTTAACTACTCGTGCCTGTGCATTTAAAATGATGCAAAAATATTATTTTTCAGAGTTTTATTTATTTGTATTTATCTTACATGGTTTAACAATACTTTATTTCATAAGAGATTCAGTCAGATATTTATTTTAATGTTATTCTATTATGTTATTTAATGGTATTGTATAAGAAAGATTTTATGAAAAAAAGATAAATTATTCTAACTACCTTTTGATAATGAATTGGAAATTTTAGTAAGGTTATAGCAATAGAATTTATTCATAGTTAAATTGTTCGTTAATATTCTTGGTTTTTGTTGTTACATCAAAAAATAGGACTTAAAATTTATAGTTTTAAACGTGTATTTTATCTATATAGTAAATTAAAAATGATGTTAAAAAAAAGAGTAAAAACGAAAAATTGTAAAAGTACACGAGTTTGTAATAATAAGTTTTATGAAACTCCGATAATATTTTAATTATGGACGAAGTTATCTCTCGATGATATCATAATCCGTGATTTTAATATATTTTATCAGTATTAAAGAAAGGTATATTAACCAAGAAATTTGTTAACTGTGAATATATTCTTTTTAGAGTAAATGTGTATGCTTAAAAAATAAAAAAGTCATTATTTATAAAGAGAAACTAAAAATTTTAATTGATATTTTAAAGAGTTAAAGTTATTATTACTATTTATCAGTTATATTTATTATATTATGTAGTAATCAGTTACGATTTAATAGATATAATGTTTATTCCAAGTGCCAATTAATTTTATGTACATCAATTAAATTTTAAAGTATCTATGATCAGTTATGATCTTAAACGTTATTTAAAAATTCATTTCGACATTTTAGATTACCTCGTTATATTTGATTAAACGTTTATTATGAAAATATTAAATATAATCAATTTCTCGAAATGTCTATTATATATTGGATTATATATTATTTTTAATTTTTAATGAACAAGATTGATTATAAAAAGTTGAATAGTTTTATATTTTAAAATAATTAAACAGGTATTAATGTATATTTATTTTTTATGAATTTTATTAATATATCTTTGATTTAAAATCATAGTTGTTTCATAATATTATGAATTATAAAATAAATTTTCAATTTCTAATAAAATTATTATTAAGATTCTTATCATAACTACAAAATTTTTACCATTATTTATAAAATGAAGTTATTATAAATAATTATAGTTATATTAGTATTTGTTTTTGTTTTTTAAAATTAAGTTATCGATTTTTATACAAATGCATATAATTATTATTCATCCAGTCATTAATAAAAAGTCTTCCTTTGTGTTTATTAAAATAACACAGTAAAACAAAATAGTTAATTATTTTTCTTCTCAATACTGAAATTGATAATCTTACCGTTAATAAAATTCCTTCTATTCATAAAAATAGTTGGTATATGATCCTTGATCAATGAGGTGTGAAATAAGATATTTAGAAATGTATAGTTAATATCAATAAAGTTAATAAATAATTATACTTAGATTTAAAAGTTATTGTTAGTATAAACCTAATATGTTACCGAAATGAAGATTAGCGACAAATATTTTGTGCTGTAGTATAGATTTAAAATTCTGTTACATTTATTATTAAGAATCTTTCTCATTATGTACCCAAAAAAGGTTAGTTTGTTTTTTGATGTATTAATCAATTATTATTGTTTGTGAAAATAATAAGTATTTTACCCATGTAATAGATAATGTTATTTTTTATATTTTTAAAAATAAATATAGTTTCTTTCTAACAGATTTTTACTATTATATAATCAAGGTTATTTAAATTTTTCTTAGAAAATTCCCTTTAACTATTTATGCCGACAACGAATAACGCGTATCATCGACGCGTACGTTGTCGATCCGAAGCCGATACGGAAATAGAAACGAAGGTTTCCATTCGTACACTCGAGCTTCTTTCCAACCTGTAAAAGCTCGATGCGGCATCGGCAAAAAGAAAAATTAGGTGAGGGGATAACCGAGGAACGATCTTTCTCTTTGGCTGCTTCGAAAGTACCAGTAGAAAAAATACCAATACAGCCTTTTGAGAGCTGATAAATACCGCCAACGCGAGAAACATCCTCGTGCTTTATTCGACAAAGGTAGCAGACTCTTTATCAAAAAAAACAATTTTTTTTCTATAACAAATTGTTACGAATACGTAAATTGTACGCATTTGTACAAAATGAGATAAAGGATATAAGCGTACAATGGTCGGTGCTCGTCTTTTCAAACATCCAAAGCTTTTAAATTCGAGATATACATAGACATAGATGTACAGAAACCGGGGTATGCTTATAAATATATCGATGGGGGTCCACTCGATGTCGATCCTTTTCCAAATTTCAATTAAAAAATTTGAACTTTACTTTAAAAACTTCATCAGTTTGGCCTTAAAGAATACGCATCGATTTTTAACACATCCGTTATTCTTAAAATTATTATTTATATCAAAGAAATTGTGAATTCTTTTTGAAAAAAATTGTGAAAAAATACGATGTATAATAAACTCACGTCTACGGTATTTACGAACAGTGTATCTCTTATCGCCGTAACGTGACTCAAAGTTCACAATTATTGAATTTATATGCAAGTATTATAATATGTTACAAGGTTACTGGATTACCGTTGACGTAAACGTTCCGCTAACCGAGAGAAAAAATTAATGAATCGATCAATTGTTGCAGGTCCGTTTAAGTTTATTCACGGGTCGCTGTGCATCATCGGAAATTCATCCAAAGCGACTGCGACACGATTTTCAATTGCGGCTGCGACTTGCGAAGGCACAACTTTACTCGTCGACCACTGCGATATTCTTGAATTACCGCTACATTATTAGGAGATACACCTTGGAGCACTCGAATGGATCCATTCGAGGATTCCAAGTCGATACTTGGAATTCAAAATTTTAAATAAATGCTTTAATCGTTCCTTTTTTTAAATTTCAAGTTATTTATTTAGATTTTTGATAAAATTTGCAATTTGATTTTCTGATATAATTTAATGCTGTTCGCTTAAATTATTTCAAATGTACATTATAATCTTAGTACTGACAATTTCAAATTAAGATTTACAGTTTTTAATTATTTATTTCGCGCGAGATATATATATATATATATATATATATGTATATACTTTATAATTAAAGTCATTATTTGTATTATTCATGTATTTGTATTATATATCAACGGTGCAATCGATGATACGAGTAAATATAATAACTTTAAAAATATTGTGTTTTTTATAATATCATTTATTGTCTCATGAAGTATGATTAATTTTTAATATCAATTACGTTTTAAATAATTTTAGAATGCAATCCTGTTCCAGGAGTTCGAGATAAACACTTGCTTACCTTGGAGACTAAGTTTACCGTATTCATGAGATTGGATTTTTGTTTCTACGTAAAATAACGAGCGTTAGCGATAACCTGTTTTAAAAATAAAATATTTACATTTCACGAAGTGTTTGTCGAATGAAATATATTAATTTAATTAGGAATTATGAACGTATTTCGTGATTGAAACACTGAAAATCGGATATTATCGTTTATAATTTTTTAAATATACTTTAAATTTCAGATACGATCAACGTACAATTATCGTTAAAATTATAGATATTACACCATCCTATTTCTCTATAAGATAATGTGATATTTAAATAACCATAATTGTACGCTTAATTAAAGAAATATTTTTTATTTTCAGTTTTAATATAGAAATTAGTGTAATAGTTGAATAAGTTTATTTTACGATTAAAATTCAATTCTTATTCGACTGTTTGCAAATTAAAAATTTTCACGCTTAGAATAATCTTCTAATTTTTTAAATTTATTAGTTGAATGCGAGTCGATTTTAAATATTTCGTACACTATAAACGCTTAAATTATATCATGACTATTCCGTATAGTTTTAATTTCTTAAAATTACCACGAATAATTTTCTCGTTGAAGAAAAATTTTGGTCCGAATTAAGAAGGATGCTTGGCACATAAAATTAGTATCGAATTATTTTCTCAAATGCTACCTTTCATAGAAACACGTAACATTAAAAATATCAACACCAAACATATATACTTTTTATCACGAAAACTAAAAACTGCACAACGTGATAAATTCTTTGCTGCTGTAAACTCACAAATTCATCCTCCAGTATCATCCTACAGCCGTAATTTACAGTAATAAAATAGGTAACAAAGATTTAAATCAGTTTTAAAGATATCGGTACTCGTTGCACGGTACTCGTCTCCTTCCGATTACAAAAACCACAAACAAACAGCAAAACAAAAGAAAAAAAAACGAAAAAAAAAACGAAAAAAAAACGAAAAAAAAACGAAAAAAAAACGAAAAAAAAACGAAAAAAAGACGAAAAAAACGAAAAAAACGAAAAAAACGAAAAAAACGAAAAAAATCCAAACGAAGCCCACCATTGTTCCAAATCATCAATGAATTGACGATTTTCTTTTTGTGCTCCTATTTTGCAGACGACGTGAAATCCTGGACGCTGTTCCACCATCGTCAGCAACGGCAAAACGACGAGTTCACAGGTACGATCTCCTACAAGATCCATCCCAACGAAAGAAAATGCTACGAGTGCCTCAACTGCCTGCGACGGTTCAGCCAGAAGACGACGATGACGCGTCACCTGCGGTACTTTTGCGGAAAGGGCCACCGATACAAATGTCCGTACTGCGATGCTCTGGCCTCGTGTTCGTCCAACATCTACCGGCACGTGAGATCGAGGCACGACGGCAAGATACCGCACGCGATCAAGCTGTTCGCATCGATCACCAATCGATGAATATCCGAGGCGGTGTGAACAAGTGCGCGTCGAAAGGTCTCGAGTTTCATTCGTATCGCAGAAGATTCAGGTTGTGCATAGGTATAAGTGTTTTCAATGGGATTTTTATTAAAGTGCTATACTACCTAAAGAAGAATA
Organism: Dolichoris vasculosae; assembly: GCA_018907195.1. Classification (NCBI taxonomy): domain Eukaryota; kingdom Metazoa; phylum Arthropoda; class Insecta; order Hymenoptera; family Agaonidae; genus Dolichoris; species Dolichoris vasculosae. The sequence goes on from JACCHY010000003.1 coordinate 7,656,340, forward strand.
CGCATAAAGAATTTTCAATTTTCAAGTGTACCACTTGAAGAGTGGAAAGCAAATAACCGACGTACGAGTACGTTGCGATCTAGGAAATACGATTGATTCTAAATAATAAAGATAGGAGTTATTCGTTATTTGAGTAGAGGATCGAATCGGTTCAATGTTAGTTACGGTCTTTAGTTAGTCGACTATATCGAAGTAGAAATTCGCTCTAAGTTCACGTTAAAACATTAATGTTTCTCGCTTGTTAAAGCACAAACGCTTATATAGCATTAGTTACCATTGATTGCTCAAACATATTTTTCAACTTTAAATAAAAACGTATTTATATTACCGTATGCATAGTATTATGTTGTTGTATGCGAATATAAAAACTTACAGAAATGTACAAAATGTACAGAAACGTACGAAAACGTACAAAAATGTACAAAAATGTACAAAAATGTACAAAAATGTACAAAAACGTACAAAAATGTATAAAAACGTAATTTAAAAAATGTACGTTATGATACAAGTGTTTATTTACTATAAAAAAATACATTATGTTGTATAAAATATAGATATATATGAAAAGGTATTGGAAACCTTACGTTTATGTATTACTATATTGTTCATTAACAGGGTAGCGTAAAAACTCTTTTCGAGTCTTCTATTTTCGCAGAATGAGACAATACATTGTAAATGTCGAATATTTATTCCTGAAAAGACAGTATAATGTTTTATTTGACAAAGAGTGATTTTCTACGTAGTTGTACATTCTGTATAGCTTTTTTAAAATATGATACAAATGCAAAAAATAATTTACTTGTATATTTTATAAATAGAAGATGCTTGAATTAATTATTATTCGTGTTCAAATAATTTCAGACATAAATAACTTTAAAATGGTTAATTTTCTTTTTTAAATATATTTAATTTAAACTATATATTTATTTGAACGTCTATTTAATCTATTTTTCCAAGTTGTTTTTAAGATAATTCAGTAATTAAAATTTTCAAAAAAAATTTGTTGAATGAATTAAATTAAAATAAAAAAATCTATTCGTATAAAAAAGATACGATACATTAAATCAATGGTGATTAAAATCCATTAGATTTATTACTTTTAATTCAACTATGTTGATAACAAATTAGTGAGAGTAGCCAATTTGAATTTATTCTAGTATTCGATCATTTTTATACTTCGTTTTGTAAATTTTTAAAAATGTATTATCATTTATACATATCGTAGTATTAAAACTTTTTTAAAAAATATTATTATATTCATAAGAATAAATTAAATTAAAGTTAAAGTTAAATTAAATTTAAAGAATACTCTAGTCTCTAATTATCGTTTTGAAAGTTGACAAAGTAGTTGTGATCGGAAAAATAATCGATTACGTTGAATATACGATATTATACATTCTATAAAAATTTTATGCACCTTTACGAATTTTTATTTATAATTAAAACCAATAAAATAATTCACGAATAATTGAATTCGTTACTCGCGCACAAATGCAAATATTATTCATTATTTATGTATTTTACGAATGTAAACTAACACTTTGTGTTATTCAGTACTGGAACAAAACAAGTTCAATAATTTTGATCATTAAATAATAGATTAGGAATAAATAAATATCTAAATAGAAATACGCTAAAAAAGAAAATGCCAATGTGTAAGTCAATGATAAAATAAAAACTTTGAATTATACACTATATAATTATTTCTCTTATTTCTCTCGAAGGTTTTTTCTTTCTCTTTATTAACTTTATTATTTAATCACGGTTAATTATAGACGAAAATCGATTTATCTATTTACAGTATAAATAATACTATTATTATCGACTTTGCTAAAAACAATTAGTTGCTAAATAGTTTTGAAATGAAGTAGTAATTATCACGAAGTAGTAAAGTTGCAAAAATTCTAAAGTATACTTAGAAAGTTGTATTTTCCTCTGGAAGCAATGAAAGTTTGCTACCACTAATAATCCTTAGAAACTCAAGTGATTGTAATTCTGTGATTGAACAGGTGACTCGAAATTTGACTGGCAAATGAAAAAGAAGACTACCGACGTTCGCTTGCTCTCGACTAATGATTCGAACAATTGATTTGCAGATGGTGGTCTCGACGATTACCAGAAACTGCGACGCAACATCTACAGCCTCTGCAAGAGCTACTTCTGCCCGCGTTGCAACCACGGCTACACGGAAAAGGCGAATATGATGCGGCACTTTCGTCACGAGTGCGGTGTTCCACCCAAGTACAAGTGCCCGTACTGCGAGTACGTCTCGCGATACACGCACAACATTTATTCCCACGTGAGGAGACATCACCCGCAGCAAAAGCCTTGCTTCACCAAGACCTCGTGAAGCCTCGTGAAGCCTCGTGAAGCCTCGTGAAGCTTCGTTTCACGTCCTCGCGCACTCGAGCATACTCGTATTTTTTTGCTTTTGTATTTTTTATTTTTCTCCCGGGAGAAGACCTACAATTACGTTTCCTAGCGATATTATATTTTAAATAGAGAATTATTTGCGTTGCTTATCTCATAGTTAAGTGTATCTCGATCGTATATAAGAATGTTTATAATACGATTATTAATCGCGTTGTTAGCTTTTTCTTTACGTGATCGAATATAATGCATATTTTGAGCGGGTATTCACGTTTCTTGAAAGTTAGGAGACGCGTGAACCTCGCCTACGTTTTATATTAAATTTGTTCCAGTATTCGTTAGCGTTATTAAACTTTGTATAAGCATTCGTTACGTAAATTTATAACACTAATTTTGTATAATTTATGGTACATTTCTTTTATTTATTTGCTATTCTTATTTATTAATAAATATATAAAAAACAAATTTTTCGTTGAAGAATATTTTCATAATTTATTCTTTCTTTCGACGTTAAAGATCGCATTGTTTGTATTTTCGATAATGTATTTCCAATTTATCGTATTCGACGCATTAGTTTTGGATCATCGTTCCAAATTCGTATTTAATCGAAAGAAACGCTCTTCCGAAAATAATTACTATTTTAGCGAGAGCTACCGGATTCATTATCCTTTTAATAAGAAACGAATGGCTCGAGTAAGTAAAAGGAGAGTTTAAGATAAAGTTTAAGCAAAAGCGTAGTTTAAGATTAAATTAAATAGTTTGTAGACGATCCTTCCAACGTGATATGATATACTCGTATAATTAGTATTTTGTATAATTTTTTTTGTAATAAACTGTACCAATAGTTCCTTAATCAAAGATTTTATTTTTAATCGAAGCTTTAAGAAAGTAAATAAAATATTTTTGAATACTTGTAAATGACGGTATTGATAAATAATCAAAATATCACGATATTAGATTACAAAGCGTAAGATGATAATTGTCTCCGCAAACTTTCCTAAATACGCAAGACTGTAAGTTATTTAATATTTTTTACGAATTCCATGTTAGTACGTGTTAGTACGAAGACTGTATACGATTTATAAAGCTAAATCATATCTTTATATTTGTTTTTTACTTTATTTTTGTACGTGCGTTATTCTTCCTTGTACCGTTTGCGATGAAAAACATGTAAAATTGTTTATTTAGAATGTATTAAAATAAAACCATTATAAATAAACGAATTTCCGACTTTGAATCCACCATATTTATAAATTTATTTCAAACAGTCTAATAACGATTTTAACGATTGGCAGGGTAAGAGACCCATTTACCGCTTTGTGCTAATTTGCCGAGTGACGCTTTTCCTCCCGTAGAGAAATTGTAAGCGGTGTAAGAAATGAGGAGCGGGTAAAGTAAATCCGGTCTCTCGCCCGACCTTTGCAATATCGAAATCAGTGTCGATCCGGAAGACGAGGTCCAGGAAGATAAAGTCTTATCCCTCGATTCTCTCCGCCATCTCTCTCTCTCTTTCTCTCTGACCCCCGACCGTTTGTTTTTCAGATTACTGGAAGCCGCCGATCGCTCGCCATCACGCCACCGTCAATTTATCGGAGCGTTACTACTATTGTCCGCGGTGCAGCCACCGGTACACCAATAAGGCGAACATGTTCAAGCACTTCCGGCACGTCTGCGGAAAGCCCGCCATGTACAAGTGCCCTTATTGCAAGTACGTCTCGCGATATACGCACAATGTGTACGCGCACGTGAGGCGAGTCCACCCGCAGGAGAAGCCTTCCTTCGTTATGAACGACCGAGCCAACGAATGAACGGACGGGTTTGGACCTTGGCCTTACGCTAATTCAAAAACCCAAGGAATCTATCCGTTAAGATCTAGATTTGAATAAGCTATGTGCGACTAAACATGTAAAGTAATCGCTACTTTTCTAATTATTATGAGAATTGATATCGTACTTAACATCGGTATAATAGATAAAACAATTTTACTTCGAAGACTGGCTGGTATTATGAAATGGACAAATATTTTTAGATTAATTTTCAAGTTGTCTAGTGCAATATTTATTCATAATATTTATCAACGATGCGTAGATAGTTTGTGATAAAATTATTTTTATTGAGAAAGAACTATCCATCGATTCAAATTATGTAAAAACTAAAGGCCATTATAATAAAAGTATTAATATTTTAAACAAATACTTTTTATCCTTTTTTCCAATTTTTTTCTATTTTTTATGCTAATAAAGTGACTTGTGAAATTTATTCGACGAGTATAAATTCCGATCGTTTTCTTTCTTTTACGTTATCTCGTAATTTTTCATTTTGATACAATAAAGCATGAAAATTTGAGTAACGATCGCGTTTCAAATATGTTTTCATCTTGATTTCAAAACTTAATTTTTAATTTTTAATTTTTAATGCGTATTGGAATTATGATTTATAAATTATAAAAAGATGTCTTGTATTATTTTTTGTGCATCGTCAAAATCATGCATTATAAATTTAATGTAACCATTTCATCGTTCGCGAGTACCACGTGATTTTATTCGTTTATCTTGTGTATTTTTACAATTTACACGATGCTTTTTTTTTTTTAATCGTAAACGAGACACGTTGTGGTAATAATTATATATTTAATTATTTCTCATTAATTAATTTTAATATTTTACAGGATAATTTTGAATATCTTTAATCATCTATATTCGGACAGTGCTACCTTAATTCTTCAGTAGTAGACAATATACGTTTCGATGTACCGTAAGTGCAACTTATAAAATATTTAATTTTCTGTAAATTATATTGCTATTATAAAAATGAAAGAAACGCATCCTATTTCAAAGTTACGCCGCCTAACAAAAATTTAATACTTAGTAGTTTTTAACATATATCTGTATTGTAAATATTATTAATTTAATTCTTCGAGGTCATCGTCGAATATCACGAATATAAAATACTCCTAGTTTTATCTTCCTTTTATTTAAAAAAAAAATAAAAGTAGACGAAATTAACGAACGACATCACGTATCATAGTATTTTACCGAAAGTAAATTTGTAATAAAAATCGAATTCACTTGGTCGCATAGAAAATAGTTTTAATGAAAAAAGTATTATCGTATGTTCGGTAACGTTTCGTTCGGTGAGAAAAGTTTCGCCACGGTATTTTGAAGATTTTGGATAAGCTTTATTACTAGATATTAACAAATTTGATGTGAAAATACGTACGTAAAATAACATTTGTATAAACGAACCGACGTAATCTGCACAATATAAATATGTAGATAATTATTACGTCCCCCATCACATACGTAAAATATTTATCTGTAAAAATCTTTAGCGTACGATAATATGCGAGCGATCGCACCTGTCACTTCCAAATTACATTTGCACCGAACCAACAGTGCACTCGCACTCCTAAAATTGTTTCCCCCGAGGTTCGTTACGGTCCGATGACTGGCTGAAAGAAAATAAGTCAAAAGAGAAACGAAGCGAGACTGGTGGAGATGATAAACGAGTATCCTTTTGTTTTCTTTGTGCGCAGATTTTTACCAACTGGACAGACGCAGTTCCATGTACCGCGAGCGTGGAAAATTCTGCTGCGACACCTGCGGCAAGACTTACAAGTGGTACAGCGGCCTTTACAGGCATCGCACCTACGAATGCGGCAAGGCCCCGAGGTTCCAGTGTCCGCACTGCGACTACGTCGCCAAGCAGCGGCCCCACGTCTACACGCACATCAAGGCCGCTCACAAGAACAGCGTCGTTTACGCCCTCGATCTCGAAAGGACGTGAGCTCGATCGTTTATCCAAGCTCAGCGACCTTCCCTACCTTTCAACTACCTTTAACAACTCCTCCTACATGCGACTGTCGAGGATCTCTTTATTCGAGATTCGCGCGTCTTCGGGCGAGGATCTCATGTGGGATGACGCAAGACGATGGCAAACTAAGCGCGTCTAAGTTTTATTCGAAATGTTCCTTTTCATTTTTAGAAAATCATAATCGAACGCATTATAGAAATTCGTTAGAGAAAAGAAAGCCAAGGTTAACTAAGTGCCTATTTTCATTTTATATTCAAAAGGTAAACATTGATCGGGTAGTCGTCGAATAAAACCGTTCGTTGTAACAGATTATACGGTATCGGGTAATAAATTCGATAAAAGAGAAAATATGAATATTATAAATGTGCAAATGTTCTGTTTTTGAAATTACTACTTTATAATTCAGAATTTTATTTGAAATTTTCTTTTATCGAATTATGAGTATTAAAATTATTTAAAATATTTATTTGAAATCTGAAATTTTTTTACTAGGTTATTTACACGAATAGACAATTAATTATTTACCATTAATAACATAACAATTCATACTTTCGAATTCAATAGATGATTTTTATATCGTGTATCATAAATCTGCAGTCATTTTTTTCAAATTTAGCTTTTTATATTCCTGTTTATAATAAAGAAGTTACGATTTTTATGTAACAAAGTCGCGTAATAGATGTTTGATCTTTTTTAATCCGTTAATATTATATAAGAAAATGTTATAAATATAATATTTATTGGTATTTTATTAGAAAATTTTGACTATTTAATTTTTTATTTTAAAATGAATATATTTTACCAAAAACTTTTGTAATAAGTGGATGTAAACGAAATTTTGTCGTTTATAAATTTAAAAATTCGAGTCACAGATTGTACATATATTTAAAGAAGTTGTTGTTATTATTATTATTATTATTATTATTATTATTATTATTACCATTACTATTATCATTATAGCAATCATTACAGGTTTCGATTTAGTATAAGAGAAATAACTACAGATATTGATAATTTACAATGTGATAATTTTATATACATATACTATAGAAAAACATATACATATTTATATTTTTTTCTTGTTGATTCCATACATTTTTACAATTTGAAATAATATACTTAAAAAATGTAATATTTTGAAGTTTGAATGATATTTTAAATCTGTTAATGATCGTAGATATCGTTCATTCTAGAAAGTCGATTATATTCTATACACATTTTTTGAAAGCATTCGACATGCAATTATTTCTTTACATTTGAACAAACTTGAGTTTAAGTTTAATAAATTAAATTTAGTGAAATTTTAAAATCAATTATTTACATCAATGTGTTATAAATTGCTATTTTTGTCAAATAATTTGTAATAAAAGAAATATATAAAAGAATTAATTTTTAAACAATTTAAGACATCGTTTATTCTTATCCTACTTCGTACATTTAAATAATATATTTATTAACTTTGGTTAATTATTTATACTAAAATTAGCATTGAATATTTTCATGCAGTCATATTTTATGCAGTAATATTTTTTGTGTGGTATAATATTATATAAAACTAGAAGTCATTGTATATAAATAATGTATAAATATTTTATTTTATATTTATTAAATTTTCTAATATCAACTGTAAATTCCAATGGCAAATATTCTTATGTATGATAAACAAAATTATTGATGTTTTGTTATTTATAATATATATTATATAATTATACAAATTAGCATAAATTTTCGTTCATAACAGATATAAGTATGGTTTATATATTATGTATGAAAATATTTTACGAAAATATGTATACTTTTTGTAATATTTAATATAATTAATTATACATCATTTCATATCTCTTTATATGAAAATAAATATTTACTTATAAATATTTAATATACGAAAAAAAATTTGTGGCTCATCAAATAAGGAAAGTGTTAGTTTTTTTAACTTTTTTTAAAGTTGCAACGATTGATTTATATCTATAAATCATAATTGATTTTTATATTAAAAATATGCTAATTAAAGAAAATTATTATTATGATAGTGATTATATATAATATTTGTAATTAATAACTATGAAATTGTTTACAGGAAGCTCTTAATATACATCTTTAAAATTCGGATGACATAGATTTACTTTTATATATTAATACGAATTTATTTTGTATAATTAATTAATGCTTGATAAAATAGATAAATTGAACATAACTTTCGAGAAATTTTTGCATCAAAATCATTTTTTAAATGTTGCAATTTTTTTATCTATTTTATAAAAAAAATTATTTGAGTTTGACTAAGAAATTAATTTTTAAGATATATTTGTTGCTAATGTTAAGAATTTCGTAAAATAATTTAGAATTTAAAATCCGGTTAAATTATCAAAAACTAAAGTCCTGTTAGTTAATTTTTCAATAATTTAATATTTAAATTAGAAGTATATTTGTAACAATATACTACTTTATTTCGACAAAATTTTATTTTACATTTATAAATAAAATCAATTTTTTGATTTTTTTATGATCGGCTCTAATTTATTTAGATTAAACGACTTTTAATTTAATCTAAATTGTTTATTTTTTTATTCTTAGGTGGAAATTCACAGCAAAGTTGAAAAAACAGAAATTTATGTGAAATATCAATATTTTCCGATGAATAAAAACAAAAATTAGAAGAATATAATAAAGGAAACAGGTTATTTTTTCAATTCCCATTTATTAATCGATAATTTAACTCGAGCAAATATGAATACTGCGATAAATAGTCATGTTTATATTGTAGTTTGAGTGACTTTTTGCATTTCTACTACTCAATATATTTTTTTGTATTAAACATAATTTACACAAATCTTCCGAGAGAATATTAATTATAAACCTTCTCTTTCGATTTGAAACCTAATAAAACTGTATTGTGGATGAATGATTTTAGCTTATGGAATGAATTACAAATTTACTATTTATATTACAGAATATTTGATAAATAGTTACACAATCAAGAGTAAATTGCTTGGATAATTCATCGTCTACTAAAAATTAAATTAAAAGAAAAACTAGGATATATTTATTATATATTTTGAATGTAGTTATCACTACAACTGTCAATTTTTATATCGATATCTTTTCAAATTGACAAAGAAAAAATGTCATTGTTTTAGAAGCGATACTTTTTGTGACAGAGAAATAGATAATGAGAATACTCTTAAAGGATTAAAATTGTTTAACATTGCTTGAGACATTGCAGTTACGCCACCTTACAACAGTTTTAATATTAAATGTAGGTAAATAATATTAGTTTAAAACAAAACTTGATGAAAAAATTCAAATTTTAATCGTCACTTTAATATTGAATATTTGATAAAAAATTCATCTATGATTTTTTTTATGAAATTAATTATAAAATTTGTAGAATTTTCAAAAAATTGTCATATAAGAATCACGAGATTTTAAATTAAAATGTATATCTTCAATGCAATTATATATAACTAAATATGAATTTTTATCTGAATGTATATTTATTCATATATCGGAAAATTAAATTTATATACATATATCTAAAATTTTGATTAAGAAACTTAAGAAATTTTAATTTACGGCGATGTGTAAGAAAAATATTTATAATAAATCTGATTCAATTTTTGCACCGTAAAAAATAATTTTAGATATTAGATATATAATTAAATATAATATTTTTTTTATCGATCATTGGGTAAAATAATTTCTTTATTCAGAAATTTTATGATTTTTAAAATACGTTATGAATATATGCATTTATTTTTTATGGTAAAAAGTATTATATTCTATCACGAATGAAGATATAAATGTTTAAAGTGATATTCTTTACCATTAATTCTCGATAAAATGTAAAATCTATTCAGGTCAAATTTGAAGCAGTCGTAACATTTATCTATACTTAAGCGATAATTTCAATCTAAATACGATGTTATCTGTTTCAGATACCGTTAATTTTGAGCGGACTCTATTGACATCTAAATACTCCACAAGTTCAAATGGAAATCCTTACCGATCTAATACGATTTGTTAAAAATGCTTTCAGTGTACTATCGTCGGTCGACAAAATCGTCACTCTCGATTAAAAGTGGCCTGGACAGATTTCGTTGTTGTTTTGTCTCAAAACCTACTGTCAAATGGCAAGACGATTTGTACAAGCGGACAGACTCATCATGACACTTATATAATAATTTATTCCTGAATTATTGCGATTCTTAGCGATTAGATTTTTGTGAGTTTTCTATTTTTCAATCGAAAGGAACGTTCTTATCAAGACAAATATTTAATCTACTATCAACATTTTAGAGATTTTTTTTTAATTGATTACATTTTAATGTAAACGCTAATTTCTATTTATATAATGATTTTATTGAATAAGTTAAATGAAAAATCGTTTGAAAAATTAACAAAAGTAAAATTAATTTTTTTTTCAGTTTAATATCAATTCTGGAAAAAGTTATTAAAATTTTATATAGAAATAAATAGTTATTTCTTTAAAAGATGCACAAGAATAATCAAAATTGTACGATAAAAAAGCTTTCTAAATTTTGTAAAACCACGTAGAAGTAACTACTATAAAAATTAATAACTCGAAAAATATTAATTATTTTTTAAACTTATTTTTTTGTGAATTGATTTAATTAGATTCTTCAAAATCTTCAAATAATGAAATTAATTATTATTAACTATTACTATAATATTAACTTCAATCATAATTAAAATAGTAAACTTAATTATTTATACATTATATACTATAAGATACATACAATAGATTATTTTTAAACCAATAAAAATAATGTAGAGAGTGTAAATTATGATTTATTAAAATATGAATGTTGACCGATACGGATTACATCCATTAATAAATATTATAATAAAGGAATAGTTTTTACTTACTTATAAATAAGAAATTTTGTTAATGTAAGGGATGTGATTGTATTAAGTATTTTGTTCACATAAATGTTTCATTTTCATCTTGTTTGTTGTGTTTACTAAATTGCTTTAGATTTCCGTGGATCGTTTAACGTACGACAAAAATTCCACCTAAATTCAGTGTCGTATATTCACTTCTGGTTATGGGTCCACATCTCCTTATTTTAATTTTATATATTTTTTGACTACGAATTTCTCTTAAAACGATTATACTCTTTTTTTTTGTTTTCACAGATTGGGAGAGCATTTTCTTAAAAGGTATTAGACTAGTTTCTACGAGTCCAATCGAAAACGTTGAGGTTCGTAGACCTGTCGAATATGCCTGTCCGTATTGTCTATTTCGTAATAAGCGAAAGGATAACATTTATCGTCACATTCGAGAGAAACATCCCAATCAAAAAGTATGCTTCCTTGATTTGTCGCTGAAATACTAAATTTTTTATCAAAGTATGCTATAATTTCAACGAACCGATTCGGCGAATGTGAATCTATTGTCTTACTGTAATATTTCTTATTTTTCGGTTTAAGAGCGATATTTTTAAGGATAAACAAACGACTTTATATTTACTTCATTATTTTTTAAATACAGCTTTCTCGTAAAGGTCATTTGTACGATACTTATATTTGCGTTGTAAAAAATTTATGTAAGATTTTAAGGCAACGAAAACAATACGTTTGAACTCAAATATCTATGAAACAACAATAATCTGAACAATAATTTTAACGAGAGTTGTAAGCCTCAATTGTTTAATATAGGCATAACTTAAAAAAAAATCTTATTTTTTTCAAAAAAAATTCAAAAATGCGTATTATCAAATAGTTAATTAAAAAAATAAAGACACTTATTTGTATCGAATAATCAGATGTGTTAAGTAAAATATTTATAGTTTTAAGAAGACAATGTATAAACTAAAGATGTATAATCAATCAAAAACAATCAAATAAACTCATGTATTTTTTAAAATCCAAATCCCCGACTTTCCAAATAAAAGATTGTATTTCAAACACACGTTGTATTATATACGTCATCATGTAAATGTCACCAAACGTAGAGTAGACGAGCTTCATAAAATTAAAAGCAACGATATTTTAGTTTTTTATAAAATAATAAGAACGGATGCAAAGCAACTCATACTTATATCGAAGTGTCGCTTTGTAAAAGAGCACTCCACGTCGAATAAAGTAAATGGTTACCCTTAACTTACTAGCTTAACTCCTTGAACCGTAAGTAAACATTCGATCCACAAAATTTGGAATAAAAAATGGAATAGCGAAGGAAGAACGAAAGGTACCCTTGAAATTCCAGAGCCGCCTTGTTACAAAACACGTACGATCTCGTACCGCTAAAACAAAAGCGAAAGAAAAGAAAGGGACTAGAGAAGGCCCAGAAATAACGCGAGCACCTCTATTTCTTTTGCAGGCATCTCGTACAAGAACTGGCCAAGTGCGAACGACCTCTACACCCAAGGGGACGAGCCGAGGAAGCGTCATCCTTGTCCTCGCTGTTATCGCACTTACAAGCACCGTAGCCACATGATCCGTCACTACACCTACGAGTGCGGCACACCCCAGAGATTCGAGTGCCCCTACTGTAAGATCCACCTCAGACAGCGAACGCACGCCTGGACTCACATTCGCACCTTCCATCCCAATAGCGAGATGTACTGCATCGACATCGCCACCAACGCCAAACTCACTAGGCGGGATTACAGGGCCGATTGAACTCCGAACCCCAACGATTCGAACGGTATTCGGATATTCGCTCTGGTGTTGGTGATAAGTGGCCTTCGGGACGTGGCAAGGATAACGCGAGATACGTTGCCGATTACCTTTCTATCTTCTTTCACCCTTTTCGTTCGGCTTGCGAATTACAGCTTACTCGCGCTATCTATCGAATCCGATCTACAGACTAATGTACGAGAGGATGCTTTAAAGTGCTTTCGTTAAGATCGCTAGATCGATCCTAGGACGCGGGCTTTTATTTCACATATTTCACTGGGACTTCCAATTCATTGGAATAAAATTCATTCGATTGAATTTACTAAGCGTACTTATTATATTTTTTACGTTTATATCCTTTTGTAATTTGTTCGTTCATTTTTAAACTTTCAAGTTTTTTTGTGAAAAAATAAAATTTTCGATTACTCCAACTTTTAGAATGAAAAATAATTAAATTATACACTATTTTAACGCTTTACGCGATGATATTTTTTAAAATAGTTTATTTTAATATTTTAATCATCCAGTTTGACGTATGCGAAGTTTAATGAATATTACGTGGCTACAAATGTCATTATATATATATATATTTTTTTTTTTAATTTTAAAGCGGACATTAACAAACTAATATATTTCAGTTGACATGATATTGAAAAATATTCATTATTCTGCAAAAATTAAAACTTCTATAAGCATAAAAGAACAAAAGATGTATGATGAATTTTTAATTACTTTTTAAAAGACCGAGTTAAAATAAACCTCTTTTTGAAACAGATCGTTTATTAAATTCTATGCACGTGTATAAAATTAAACATCTAAATTGATAAAATTTCGAATATTCAAATTGTTATTTAATGTGTTTCTAGTTGGACCAATTTTTTATGCCTGTAAATACTTAAATCGAAGAGCTCATATTATTAAAGAAATTTATGAAAATAATGCTTAAAAAATAATAAGTATAATGCGTAAAAAGTTGTAACAACTTTTATAAACCATTTTGTTAGTAACAATAATTAACATATTAAATTTTATAATATTTTCAGATAATGAGTTAATTAATTCTTTGTCAAATTCGTTACATTTATGCTATTGAATAATTAATAGATATACGTTATATTGATTATTTAATTATAAGACAAAGGGTTACGGAAATTTTTCCACAGTGTTATCTGTTCCTCTTAAAGACATTAAACTAAGCTATTAAAAAAATGAATCGTAATACTTTTTAGGCTGTTTATGCAAACAGATCTATTTATGTCGTTTCAACTAATTTCAATGAAATTGTAGTAAAGTAATAAAATTCATGATGGTAAAAAATTTACTCCATTATGTAATCCTATGTTATATTTTTACCATTAACTTTTTTATTTTTGATAGAAGCCTTACTATAATACGCATAAATTATTTCCATTAACTTAAAAAGCTTAATATAAGTAGTATGAATACGCAAGAAACTACTGTTTAATTTTTAAATAACTAAATATTTGCCAGATGTTTTTCTTCTTGCATATATTTTAGTTTTTACTTTTACGAAAAAACTTTTTTAAAGGTATTTCTATATATACTTACTCAGATAATATTTCTTTTTTAAAAATTTAGTGAAAATATTAAATAATACTTATAAATAATTTTAGGAATTAAATTATTCACAATAAATACGTTAACGTTATTTTAAAATTAATTTGTATTTACTATTTTATTGATTATCGATTATATTACCACAAATTTAAATAAAGAGCTTCTAAAGATACTTTATACAGTGTATGTAAATATAAATATAATTTTATGTAAAATCGACTGATATTTAAATATATTTAAATTATTTATTCGAAAATAATTTATATAAAAAATTCGTTAACCATCTTCATATTTGAGTGTCAGTATTTTTAACCACATTTATATATTATATTTATTTAAGGAGGAAAAAAAGCGCAAACCAAATAAAGAATTGTATTTTAGCGTTATTTTTCGTTTAAATTATTGTAGTTACGAACTATTATTATCATTTCAAATAATTCAGAATTTTTCTTCTAATTATTTAATTCTTAAAAATGTTCTTTTACAATCAAAATATTATTTTTTAAGGAATTTATACTAATACTTATTACAATATTATTCAATATAATTAATTTTAGATATACAAATTATTCCTATAGAATAATTTGTCTTTACAAATAAATTTTTATTTTTCTGCTTGTTACTTAATATTTAATATTTTAAATGATTGTACTTTAGTTTTTTTCAGATTTTTTTGTAAAAATATCAAGTAAAAAATGTTTATTTTTTCAGAATAACAACAATTTCTGTCAATAATAAAATTTTGAAGATTTTTAATTTTTAATTAAAAAGTAAACATTTTTAATATACAATTGAATTTTAGATATTTTTATAAATACAGAATAATATTAATGAAATATGTAATTGAAGTGCACAAATCCTTACGACGCCAATGTTTCTAGTCAACGACTTGTTTATAATTTTTATTATTCTAATTGTTTATTTTTATAAGAAATAATTTGATGTAATAATATGCAAAATTATAATTTGTTAATTAAATATAATATATTGCTTTGAGATTTGGGTAACATGTAAATATAAATGTAGATTATTTATGAAATAAAATGTTTATTAACAATATATATGTATATATTTTTTATTTAGATTAAAGTATTAAGTCGTGTATTGAAATTATATTAAGTACAATGTATTGTATTTATCAAAATTAATGTTTCTATAAAATGTGTTCGTGATCTTGTTTCAACTGTTTTGGTCATCGTTCAAAAAGAAGGTGAAGGGCTAATATTATTGCATTGCGGAAAATATATAAATGATTGATGTTTTGTATTTCAGTTATCCAAAGAATAAAATGCAACAGCAGTTTATACATCAAATGGAAATGGACCGACAGCAAGATATCGTCAAAAACCATGGGATACTTTACGTGACTTCTATTATTTAATCAAATTGTAGTATTAATATAAAATGGGATTTGTTAAAATCATTTTCAATGCACTTTTAGTTAAAAATTTTTCCGCCTTATGCACACGATATTTTACGAATTTATGTTAACAACGGAAATGATTTTTAGGGAAATGTAGATGTTAATTACAGTGCGTGTGTAAAAATTACATTTTTTTTTACAAATTTATCTATACTTACT
Source organism: Dolichoris vasculosae (assembly GCA_018907195.1). NCBI lineage: Eukaryota > Metazoa > Arthropoda > Insecta > Hymenoptera > Agaonidae > Dolichoris > Dolichoris vasculosae. Next base: position 7,672,325 of record JACCHY010000003.1, read on the forward strand.
TCAATAATAAGTTGTAAACAAATTAAAAAAAAAGTTTCTAATAAAATGTATAATTCATATTTTTAACAATTATGTTGAAATTGTAAAACATAGAGAGAATTTTCATTTATATATTAGGATACGATCTTATATAAAATTTAAATTTTTAACGAGAATATTGTTCGAAATAATGCATTAAAAATTATGAAATTCACAATAAGTCAAATTATTTTTTAAATAAATATAATTTTTATAAAAAAATATGAAACAGAATTATTTTAATAAGAAAAATTTTAGTTGAAAAATTATTTTAATATTAATATCATTCACATGGCGTATTTAAAATATCTTTTATTTATAATAAAAGAGAAATTGATATCAATCATCATCCACATTGATAATTATAAATTTTCAAGTAAATTATTGATTTGATTTCTTGCGATAAATTTGTACGTCGCGTTTTGTATTCCTATGTTTAGGAATTCATAGATTTTTCAAACTAACATATTTTTGTAAGTGTCTTAAAAACTGTTTTCGTTTACGATAAGAATTTCGAACATACAAGTACGAGGCATGTATTTACGTTTTCGAATTCACATGCTACGTACGTAACAATGTCACTACCATCATTACCACGATCGACAAAAATAAAAACAATAACATTAAAAACTAAAACTAAAACTAAAATTAAAACAAAAACAAAAACAAGAACAACAACCACAAACAAAAAAACAAAAACAAAAACAAAAACAACAATAAAACCATAGGTCGCATTGCAATTCATTTCTTTAACTAACCAGTGGTATTATTTTCCTTTTTCAGGTTTTTTCGTGCCACAGTTGGACCTAAATTTCGTGTTGCAGCAGACGACGTCGACCTGTAGCAGCGAGTCGACCGAATCGGATTCGATTAACCGTCCGTTACTTTCGATTGCAAGCCAAACCAACAACTCGATCCAAGTACCGGGTACCGAAGACTTTTTCAATCATACGAGACCGAAGGCGGTTATCGTCGCGCATCAGCAGCAAACGCCGCAACAACAACAACAGCAGCAACAACAACAACAACAACAACAGCAACAACAGCAGCAACAGCAGCAACAACAACAGCAGCAACAACAGCAGCAACAACAGCAGCAGCAACAGCAGCAGCAACAACAGCAGCAGCAACAACAGCAGCAGCAACAACAGCAACAACAGCAGCAGCAACAACAGCAACAACAGCAGCAACAACAGCAGCAGCAACAACAGCACAGTAAACCTTTCGGTTGTCCTAAATGCTCGCGAAGCTTCACCGTCAAAGGCAACATGACTCGACACCTGAAGTACGAGTGCGGACAGCAACCAAGGTTTCAGTGCCCCTACTGCGAATTTCGAAGCAAGCAGACCTCCAACGTGATGTCGCACATAAGGACGAGGCACATCGGCGAGCGCGTCTACGTTGTTCACCTCAAGTCCGACGAGTAATGGAATCCTCGAATGATTCGTGGCTTTTTAAATTGATTTAACCTAGTTCTCAGCGGTTCAACGATCCACGCTCGGGGTTTTTTACTTTTTATAAATTTATAGCGTACGCGTGCGATGTTGGTTGCCATTTTTTGGCTGTTACAACCTTGTTGAGAAACGAAGAGTACCATAGCGAGGATATAATTATTAATAAATTTAGCCAAAAGAAGTTAGTTCAATAAATTTAACGAAAAGTGATACGATACCAAATCAACGAAAAAGCTTGTTTCGAGTTAATTCTTCCTAAGTAATATTAATAGTTTAAAAATTATATATATATATTATATATATGTAAGAGGGTGATATACGGTTAAGATGTCGATAATATTAAAATTTTATTCGAATTTATTCGAATTTATTCGCTATACGTGCATTGAAATTATCGTTTTTTTTATCGTAGATTGTTTGAGCGGTAAGAGTTTTCTATTTTTAAAGCTACTATGATTTATGTATGAATTTGGTCTTTTCATCTTTGATACTTAATTTCTATAATTTTTATATATAATTTCTCTTTAATTAGCACTGGATTTTACGACCGATTCAATGTAAGAAACACTGCGTAATATCTCTTTTTATATTTTACTAGTCTTCCCGTTGATGTTTTTCGAGTCACGAAAAATCGAAGTAAAACAGCGAAGAATAATCGTAACTTTAACCAAACTATTCGGTAAGCGATCGACATTTTCCATTTCGTTTTACTCTTTAATATTATATATTATGTATCTTTAATACCGTTTCAATTTGTTATGCTTTGAGAAATTTTTTTTTTAAAGTTTTGTAAATATTATCTACCAAAGATAAAATATTATAAAAATACTTAATTTTTTTAAGTCATAGTGCGTAATATTAAAATATAATTTTTTACAGTTTATCGTGTATTTTCGAATAAAAACAAATCTCATTTTTCTATATCTGTGTTTGTTAAAAATAAAACGAGTTCACGTTGATATGCGTATTTGTTTTTGTATTAACGTATGTTTTTAAATTAATTTATATTAATCGTTTGATTTCAGTTTTTATCTCACAATAATTATTATATTATCAACTGTTAATCAAAGACTGAGGAGCAGCATAATTATAATATCGACCAAATGCTCAATGTATTATTTCGAAAATCATTTAAAATGTCATCTTCAAACATATATACATTTTATTATTCGATGAATTTAATAATGTAATTGTACCGATAGATGAACATTTCAACCGATTCAAGCCATGTGTCTTTCTACTACCTAAAACAGCGAATAAAAAAATTTGATACGATAATCAGAGTTGATCATGTTTCCACATATTTTATTTTCTTTATATTTTTCAGAAAAAAAAGTTGTGTTTCCATTATATTTTATTTAATCTAATAAGTATAATAATACATGTTTATTAGTCCTACTAATATGAATAAGAAACTATTAACAGTTTGCAATTACTAATTTTTAATCAGTGATGGTAAACGACTCTTTGCATAATTAGCATGTATTTTGTGAAAATTGATAACGTTAGATTTTGCAAAATTGTTTGATAGCAGCATTAAGTTACGTGCACGAGCGCATCGGCAATTCGTCATCGCGACTGCCCAGAGAAAACAAAATTAAAAGCTGGTTAGTTTCCGCTGCTCTGTCGAATATCGAAATCAGTGAAAAAAATCGTAAGTATCGGTGCCAGTACGAATAAAGAAGTTCTTTCTCGTTCTCTTCCAAAGGGCAATAAATGTGTAATTTAATTCTTGGTTATTAATTTCTCTCGACCGCAAAGCTGTTGAGATTTTAAAAAAAAAAGATCAATTCTTTTCCATCTTAACGTCTTAAACATCCTAAAATAACGTATTTGTTATTTCAATACGATGCCGCAACGATTCCAACCGAGTCAAAGTTGGAGAAGTGGAGAAGGAAACGAAGCTTCTCCAAACGTCGACTCGACCAAAATGCGGCAGAGCATCTCGTAGAAACTCGACGAAATCGAGCCAGCAATTGCCACTTCTCACAAGCAGCTGCACCGTGTTTTCCGTGATCACTAACAAAACTATTCGTATCTTTCAACCACGCCGAGCGAACCCAAAGAGACCGCGCGAAAACCCAAGCAACTGAATCGTCCTTTGTTTCCAGACCAGCTTATAAGTTCGCTCATGAGCTTCATCCAGGATGGGAATCCCAGTTCCGTGTGCACGAAGCGCTCGTTCGTCCGCGGGCCCCAATGGCGCGAGAAACAGCACTACTGCCCAAAATGCCACCGTGGGTTCACCCTCAAGAGCAACCGCAACCGACACTTCAAGTACGAGTGCGGGTACGAGCCGCGCTACAAGTGTCCTTACTGCGATCTCAGGAGCAAGCAAACCTCCCAGGTGTACTCGCACATCAGGAAGAAGCATCCCGGGGAGAGAGTCTGCGTCGTCAACTTAGAGTCAACCGACAAGAGCGACTGATCGTTCTTGTCTCAATTTAAAAATAATAATTAATACTCGAGGCTCCGTCTTTTAGGCTTTGAATCTCTTATTCTCTTATTTCTTCGGATTCGAATACTTTTGGTAGCGACGCGCGGTAAACTCGAACGTTCTAACGGCGAACTTAGACAATCGAAGGCAATCGAAGGCAATCGAAGGCAATCGAAGGCAATCGAAACTCGCTCCTTTCAAACTGCTTTTGAATAAAGTTTGGCAAACCTTTCGGAACGTTCGTTTGCTTTACAACAAATATTCTTGCATTTGAGCCGATGATTTCTAATTTTTAAGATTTTTTTTTATTTTACTGTGCGTTTTTTCAAGAATCTCGTATCTGATGTTCAAATTCATTAAATTTAAGTAAATGTTTGACTCTTACGTGAAAATGATCTTAACGACGTTTACGTCGATATGTCTATTGGATAACGCGGTCCCCAGACTTATAAAATTTCCTGTCGAATAACCGAACGTTCGGATCGAGTTTAAACAACTTGTATTTTCTGTTTTAGCACGCTTTCAAATCGTTTAAGTATCGTTCTAAAATCATTTATAATCGTATGTAATAGGATAACGATCAGCAATTTTTTTTATAATTTAATTTTTTTAGTTTTCTTTAATGTTATAAAGAAATGATCCTTTAAGTACGAGTATACGAGTAAACGTGAATTTTCATTATTAATGCACCATCACGTTTTACTTTTACGCAATCATTTTTGCATTCGCGAATTAAAAAAAATCTGTTTGTATGCATATACGGTGCTGTGTATTTAAATTGTTGAATCATCGGTTAAATTACTTGATATTAATCTTACTTTATCAGCCTTAATATAAAGCATGGCTCATTTACTAAATCAAGTAACGAAATATTGGATTTATTGTATAATGAATCGTAACAAATATGTTCATAATTTTAAACGTTCATTTATTATAATTATTCAAGACTTTTTCTACCGAAACGTTAATATGTATTTAAAACATTTTCTTCGTCAGAAATCTCAATCTTAATATTTTTATCCATAAAATAATTTTTTTTTCGTTATGGATTATAATTATTATTATGTATAAATTAATTACCGTTTGAACAAAATGAAATAATTTAATTTACCTAATATTGTTCGTATTATTTAAGATTTACTTTTGTTTGATGTGATTTTTTGTGAATTATACGTTGATTTCTAAGTCAAATTATATTATCGAACAAATATATTTTTTATTCTGAATAATTCTTTTAGGAATTTATTGTTGATCGATGAATTATAAATAGAGGAAGAAAATTTTCTAAGAATAATATATTGTTGAAATAATTTTCTAAATTATATGAAATGAAATATTTTGTTTAAAATACAAAAAAAAATTTGAGAAAAAAGTGAAAAAAATGTGATATTAGTATTGATTTATAATTTCACGTTGTGCCATAATTATAATTATTTTAATATTGGCTCTTTTAGAAAATTTTTTCCCTGTAAAGGTATTTTTATTTCTATTAATTTTCGCCGTATTTATATATATATAAATTATAAACGTTTTATCGGAGAAAATTAAAAAACACCTTTAAGAATATTACCGTATTTATAATTATAAACGATATCCTTTAATTTTTTAAAAAATCCAATATATTTAACTTTGAGAGATATAAGAAATTTATGTTTTTGTAAAACAATAATGACAAATATTTTTTAAAAGACTGTTGTAAATTTATTTATATAATAAATAATGGTCAACGAAAAAATAAAGTTTTAAGCTTTTTTTCAAATTATAAATTTTGTATGGAGTATTTGTTATTTTTAATTTAATTATATTTGCGATATTAATGTATTATACTTCTATGCGTGTTCTCAATTTATAGTTGAAGTACATACGACCGGCACAGCTCACCAGAAATTCACACACAAATTTTTTCATCCGAAAACTAAACTTGCGTTATCTTCGATAATCCTATAATAAAACATTAAAATATCTTCTAACCTCGGTAAAATAATTTTTGGATAAAAACAAATATTTAGGGAGCTCAAAATTTCATTAAAGATACTGAATTTCTTTCGCGTATACTTAACAATAGCGTAAGTTATTATTTTAATTCCTAAAATCTGAATAAGTAAAAATCACATGGCCAATCAGAGAAGGAACGACTACCCTCATTAATCCAATTACGCCTAACCGATCGCATCATTGGTAATTTCATTTCCAAATTTAGTGAATTTCACTAATTCAGATAACTGGGATAACGACCAAATGTTTGTGTTTGTTTAATAAATATTTACACTTTAATAATTAACGGTAATTTATATCTAGTAAGTATTGACATTAAAGGTTATTAAAAAGCTCTACATGAATTTAGGCATTGCGCTTAGTTAATATGTACAAACAACTCCAACCTAAACGACCTAACCCCACACTAAACGAGAAAGAGAAAAGCGATCTCACAGAAAACTAATTATTTGTCGCGCCATTCGCCATCCGACATTCGACATTCGACATCCGACATTCGACATTCGACATCCGACATTCGACATTCGACATCCGACATCCGCCATTCGGCATTTCCTTCTTCATCCCTACGCGATCCCGAGAGGAATCGGGATTATCTACTAACACGTGCCTCCCCGGGGCCGTCCTGCTTTTTGCTTGCAGTTCCAAGGCTCGTGCCGCGTTATCAGCACTTGGCCTCGGCGCGACATCGAATATCCCCGGGATGCAGCAAAAATCACGTGTGCTCGATCTGCGGCAAGGGTTACGTTTTCTACAAAAGCCTCAAGCGACATCAGAGGTACGAGTGTGGCCTCGAGCCCAGGTTTTGCTGTCCCTACTGCGACGAGCGCAAGAAACAACAGACTCACGTTCGGGAGCACATCAAACGCAAACACACCGGCAAGAGCATCTATATCGTTGATTTGAGGGAATGATTCCTCGGAGTCTTCGCCTTTCATCCTCGGAGGTTTTGCGTTTCTCGGTCTTTTTCGACCTTATTTCTTCTTCGATTTTTATTCGATTCTTGCTGCTGCGCGAGTTTACGCTCTTTTCCTGTCGAATTTACGAGCGAATCGATAATGCCGAATCCTTATCTTAGGCTTAGTTACCGGTTAACATTTTTGCGCGTTAACCTTTTTTCAAAAAATATGTTTCGGGAGTCCTTTTCAAGGATTCGATGACTAACCTTTATTATTTTGGTGCATTTAATCGTTGCATTTTTTTTACCGCCTTTAAAATTTTTAAACTCTTGCGATTGTCGTATCTAAATCCATAATAAATCTAAATTTATTTTAAAATAAATAGCTCGTATTTTTGTACATTTGTGTATTGTATTTTATTTTATTTTGCTTCTTTTTTAAGGTTGTTATCAAAATTTGTCGGATGATAATATTGTTGAAAAGTATTATTCCGATAAATCACATTTATACGTTATACCATGTAAATAATTGTACGAAATATTGTAATTGAAATTCAAAAAATTTGTTAACGATGCAGCACGAAAGAGAAGAGTCAAAAATAAATGTACTAGTCAAATAAAATCAATTTATTAACCTTAAGCATAATATGTTAACTTTATTACGTTGTTAATTTTATCGTTCATGTTTCTTATACGATGAATCTTCGTACCAATATGTTTTTAAAGTGTTTTTTTTTACATTGTATGTATTTAAAGGTTATTAAAAATTTAGCAAACAACTTGTACACCTGTGATATTTGAAATGCTCCTTTGTTACTTTCTCACTTGTTATTTAATTTTTTTTTATGTTATTCATTTTGTTTGATAGTATTAATTCGTGTAAATAAAATTTCTTTTTAGCGCTTTTTTCATTTCTTAGGAATGGTGAATGGTTATTTGTAACGGTAACATGATTATGCTATTATATTGTATTTTGTTGAACTTGAATTATTTTTATTTTATTCTTTTGTATTTGGTAAGATAATTTTGGTATGTATGTTAATTTTGCTAGATACTACTCTTTCTCATTTTACTCGGTTTTCGATTTACATTTAAGAAAGCAGAAAAAAGATTACAGCTTTAGCAAGGTAGTTATCTATGTAAGCGCTTATTCATGTATCATGGAAAAATATTTTTAATGTCGCTCACCTTTTAAAACCTATAGCAAAGTAACGAATCCGCGTTGGAAAAAAATGTTTTAACACGTATACATGCCTGCCTTAATCCATTGACGATCAGGATGATTATCTCGATTTCAAGAAGCTATATCTTTTTTCAGATGTACCAGAAAATTGGTTTCATCCGTATATTTGCAATGAGTGAATTTAAACGAGTCGATAGTTTTAACGAGAAGAGTATTTAAAAAAAAAAAAAAAAAAAAACAACTGGTACCAATGGATTAAGAATCAATACGAGATTGAAAAATTTCTCAAGGTCCTAATAATTGGAACGAAACTGATGCATTTAAATCTTAAATTTTAGATTCGGAACTCATGGGCTTCACGGATTACAGTTCGGATCCTCTCTATCTTCCAGAGCCGATTATCATCAACGACAAGTTCAAGAGTCGGCCCTTTCGTCCTCGGGCTATTCGAAGCGAAGATCGGTACGTCTGCTCGAAATGCGGTCGGAGTTACATGCACTCGTGGTGTTTGAAGCGTCACGTGAATCTTGAATGCAATCGCGAGCCAAAGATGCAGTGCCCTTATTGTAGTATTAGAATGAAGCAGCGTAGTCACGTTTATCGACACATAAGAATGAAACACCGAGGTCAGAGTGTTTATGTAATCGATCTTAACCATGAGAACGCGTAAGGTATTTAAGGTTCTTTTTCTTTTTACAAAGATTCGCTCGATCACCGATGGTGGGTATATTGATGGGTACATTGGTGGGTAAATTGGTGGGTACTTTGGTGGGTACTTTGGTGGGTACTTTGGTGGGTACTTTGGTCGGTACTTTGGTGGGTACACCGAGTATCTAATAAGCTATTTAAATTTGGGGCTTAAATTATCGCGAGATGGATAATTAAATTATGCGTTATGCGTTCGCTTTTAGCTTTACTTTTGACGAAGGTTTACGGATTTATCTGAAATTAACGAGAATTTACAGGCAGGCGTTAGTCCGGAAAGCGGTACTAAATACGATTCGTTTTTTACTCTATTCAATATCGATTAACGTACACATGACGAACATTTTATAAAATTTACACGTAGTAAAATATATTTTAAGCGTACGTTTATAAATGTACCTCGTACGTTAATTTTTAACTTTATATTTCTATCGCTTCCATTTTTTAACGGTTACTCTTTTTTTAAAGTGGTAAAATTAACGTTACATTTAGAGAGAATCATTTATTATTTTATAAGTATCTACCTCAAGTAAAACTATATTCCAATCGCTTATCGATATAAGTATATAAATTTATGAATACTTTTTGTATCGTCGTATTTAATTAATATTAATATTTAATAAAATTTCGAAAATTATTTAACTATTAAAAAATTTTTAGCTAGTAGTGAGTTGCTTAATTAAAGAATTCCGTATAAATAATTATTTTAAATGAAAGTAGTATTACATTTTTAGCATGCTGAAAAACAAACTAAAATTTAGTTCGTATTTGGCAGACGAATCAGTTTATATTTATACGTAACTATTTATAATTACTCGAGTAATAAGCGTTGCGTAAATATCGGTCGATGAAATTCAAAATGATGTACGTGTCTTTCTCGTAGTTATAATTATGAAAATTAAAGAATAATAAAAAATACGTATTTGTAATTAGAAAATTAGAAAAGTATGAAATGGGGTTCGTATTATATATTTGTTCAAGCCGTAATATAATGTACAGTACATTTATTTAAATTTTGTAAATTGTATTGTATAAAAATATTACTTGTACAGTAGCTAATCAAAAGCATTACGTGCATTTCGACACGAGTATTCTAATATCGATAAAATCTAGTATACTAATTTTTCATGTTTTGTTATTGTTTCTTTTTTAAATATTTATGTACGTAACATTTTAATGTTACCGACAAAATTAATCTATTGCATATACAGTATAACATCGCCATTATTTTACTTATTGAATATGATGTAGAATTATTTGTTTGGTCTATTTGGTAATTTATTTAATTTTTTCAATAAATGTTACGAATCATTTAAATAACGAGTAAATTAATTTATTTAAAAGTTTCGTAATTTATTTTACATATTTCCTTATTAATTGGAAATTGAATTTTATCGAATATAAAATTTAAAGTATGCATAAAAATATATTAAATTTATATTAGTATTATAGAAAATTAATAACGTTTCTATTTATTGCATGAAGTTTTCGAAAAAGTTCGAATCAATAAATAATATGAATTTGGTGATTCTTTGGGTTTTTAGATAAAATTAACTCTTTTACGGAGTACGTTTTTAAAATATAATATAATTAGCGTTAATCCTAGATGAAATTAAATTAAATTAAATTAAATTTTTCATATTGTAATATATAAATTTGTAAAATATCTATATGTTTAACAAAAAATGTAGATAATATTTAAGTCAATTAAAATTAAGTCTGTAACTATCGTGACGTACTTGTTACATAGGTTTCTCTCTATCTCTGTCTCTCTCTCTATATATATATTTATATATAAAATATGGTATTTTTTGAAAGTAAGAAGAAATAAATATGACATGAAACATTTTTTGTTGTCTTAGATTAAAAATGAAAATAAAGCATATCATTATAATAATAATTGAGTTAACATAATTAAATAGAATCGAAAATTTTACAAAAAACATGACCTTACGGTTGATTCTAGTCATATTCGAATGTTGAGGAAAAAGTTAATACAATTTGTTTTATTCAGAAAATTTTTATCCAATAAGAAAACTTTTAATATTTTTAAACATTTATGGATAGTATTTTTCACAGAGTTTTTAAAAAGAAACATCTTTGTATTTAAAACATGAAGTATATTTAATAATAATAACTACTTAAAATATTCATTCAAATTTTATGACTCTGCAGTATCAATAATAATTATTTCAACCTTGTATTTATAAATATTGTATTTTTATTTAGGTTGGAATTTTGTTATGCTACCTATATTTTTAAAACGAGCTAACAACGAAATTTGAAAAATTAACGAATAAAACTGTTTTCTACTTTTAATGAAAATATTTTAAGGTTCTTAAAATAGTCATTTAACACGAAAGAAATATTAGAATTTATTTAATATTTAAAACTTCGCAAGTTTCATTTTTATTTATTATTAAACATTATTTAGAATAGTTCTGAAATAAAATATGTACTAAATATTAATTTTTCTTATGTTGCAAAATTTTAATCAATGGTTTCTGTTACTAAAATTACGATAATCTTTCATAGTATTGTTTTCCTTTTGTTACTGTAACTTTATTGTTTTAGAAACGAGTTAAGTTTATTTTATTATTTTTATCGAATATATCGATTTTAAATGTTCTATATTTCACTCCGATAACTATATATTTGGAAATTAGGCTGATGGAATATTTTTTTTGAGTGATTTAATATAAGAAAAATATTATCTTTACTTTGTTCTTTTAATTAAGGTATTTTGTTTGCTATAAATTTGTTATCGATCTTTTTCTGTTATTAATTTTTCTTCTTAGGTAAAAATTATTTATATTAATCAACTAATTTTGAAATTTGAGCACGCGATTAGTTTATTTTCTAATTTGAGACGATTCTTTCAGTAGATCAAAGTTGGTAGCAAAATTTGTTTTGAGCAGACAATTACTTCGAGTATAAATATATTGTCATATATTATAAAAATAGGCTTTCACTACAGGAAATCCATGTTTAGAGTATTCAATCTAAGATTATTGATCAAATGAGATAAGTAAGATTTTAATTGTGTAATTAAAACGTATCAATCGATATATCTCATATTTGTTAATCGTGAAAAGCTGATCATTGTCTTCTATTTTTAAATTTTACTACTCGATATTAATTTCGTATAAGCTATCGTAAAATAAGACAATTTGTATTAACTCACATAAAATTACGTTTAAAATATTGTGCTTTTTGTCTCTATAAGCGTCTAGTAGTGCGAACTCTAGGAATTTTCATAAGCTTGATCAAAAATTTTTGTATTACAAAATAAACATATGACACTAGCAAGTAAAATTTAATATATCTTTGTAAACCGAATATATGTAAAATTTTTATACTTTAATATTTAGAGGGATTTTAATTGGTCGTAAATTATAATTACGTTTCAAAAAAAATTATTGTACCGTTTTAAACTGTTGGATTTAAAAACTCCTTACAAAAATGTAAAATAACACATGAATGTATAATCTTTTTCAAAATAATTATATGAATAAATTAAAAAGAATCAATGAAAAATAATTTTGTTAGTTTTTTTATTATAATTTAATAATGTAAGTATCAAATCGAAAGAAAGTTGAATGCGAGAGTGCGAAAGTATAAACTTGAATTGTAAATTGTATCATAATCATCAGAAAAATTATGCGAAACTTGAATAACTTTCATAAATGTGTAATTAATCCTTGTAATTTTAAGAATTCTTTTTCTTAATTCTTTATGGTCATCGATAATTTAATTTTTATCTTTTCACGAACTCAAATATACGAACATCGCAAATCGTAACGTTTCTAAATTCTATAATACATATTTTCTTATAAAATAATAAACTTTCATATCGGTTCGTCCTCGTATATATTCTCCGTATCTTCTTGGTGAATGGTGACATGAATAAATGGTAAAAATGTTCGTTCCCGCAAGAGGCTGATGAAAAATTACGATAATCCATCTCTAACGAATCGTCTTCTTTTCTTTTTCAGGATTCCGAAAGATTCGCTTGGGCCCGAGTCCGAGCTCCGAACATAATTCCATCGTCGTCGTTCAGCAGTCCTCCCATAAAAATATGAACGCCGCACCTGGTTGCTTTACCTGTGACAAGTGTGGCAAGGTGTACCGATGGTACAGGAATCTGACGACGCATCTGAGGGTGGAGTGCGGAAAAGAACCGAGCGTCGTGTGTCCTTATTGTCCGAGACGCACCAAACACAAAACTAGTATGCGATCGCACATGCGGCGGATTCACAACGTCATTTTTTAAGAAACCATTTTCGTTCCTATCTATTTTAGCGAAGCATTTCTTTAGGAACCTTATTTATGAAAATTAATTAGAATTTGCTTATCGAGAAAAGTTCTAATTGTTTTATATTAAATTATTTATTTAAACAAATATTTTTATAAAACTTAGTAATTATTAAATTTAGTTTTTTTTTCTCGGTTAATTTTGCAAAAAATTAATTAGTTAGGAAATTCGTTGTTAAAAAAGTATTTAGAATATTTGTGTCATCCGAATATTACGATAAAATAAACGTAATATTCGAGAAAAGATGAGCATAGTTCGTTTGAATGTTCCTTAATTTTTACGTTAATTTGTTGAATTTCCGAGCAATTATATCTTATTTATTTAATCGAATTAAAAGTATTAAATTACATAGAAAAGATTATTCTACGAATTGTTACAATTTCATTTAATATTGTTAAGATAATTATTATTGTTTATGTACCGTTAAGAATAAATAAATAGCAGAATAATAAAGATCGTACCTAAAATTATTCTCCATTCTGTCTATCCCCAATTTAGCTGTACATCATTTTCAACGATGCGCATAGTTTGATAATTTATAATTAAAAATTTGTTATTAACCGACGTATTTTACTCTTTCAGGTGGAACATCGGTGCAACGAAAAGAACATTCTGATACATTTTGATATTGCAGCGATATTTAAGATAATTCTATGGAATCCAGTGTCTTCGGTCGATACATCGAACGAGTTCTCCATCCGTCAAAATCAATTTTTCAAATAAATTCACAAACGTCACAAATTTAAAAACACAACACTTCGATAGAGATCTTCTATAAAACATTTGACTACAAATTATTTTCAAATAGTGGAAGCTACCGAATACCGCATAATAAGCATGGAATGGTTGCATGTCAATTAGTGTTTTCTACCTTTTTTATTTTTTCTTTCATACTCCTCGAAAGCTCGCGAAGACTAGAGATAGTTTTTGTTTAAATTTTCTGCTGTGCATTTGAATTATACAGAACGCAAGTTTTAATTTATTCAACGATTGCAGTGAGGCATGCATTTATCGATGTTGACTGTTAACGCACTCATTTTGTGTTATTGTTCGTTTGATCTAGTTAATTTGAGATTCGATAAGTGTGGCATCGATGGCAAGTCCTTTGAAGTTTAATTGAATTTAATTGAAGTTTAATCAAAGGCTGCAGAATGATAAAGAATCGATTTTACACTGGATGAAAAATATTTGGATAATGTTTAGAATAATATTATATATTATTACTGGATGTCATACGACAATAACATATTTTAAGGAATATTGAAAAGGAAGGGATCGATTCTTTGTCATGATAAGTAAAATACAAAAAGTAAAAATTACAAAACCACTTTAGCAAAATGCGATCGAAAAGAACCGCAGAGTAAGTCTTGTCCCGACGAGAGTCGCTCGAGCGGGAACTAACGTTGGGAAACCGTGTCTCCTTGGATTTTCCAGACGCCCCGCTCTTCCCGATCGTGAGGCCGCGCTTACACGTTTGTCCGCGGTGCGGTCAGATGTACTCCTGGGCCTCGAATCTCCGCAAGCATCTCAAGATGGGCTGCGGTATGGTGACCTGCGAGACTCACTTCTCCTGTCAATACTGTCCTTACAGGTCGCGCATCGAAGCCAGCTTTATCAAGCACCTCCTATCGGTGCACAACATCAAGTAGGACAGGCCTACGTCCGGGAACTCCTCGAGGCTCCAGCCGTCGGAGAACTCGGCGATCGCCAAGCCCGTACTCCTCTAAAAGGGTACGGTAAACAACGGGTTACTACGGGTAATCGTTTTTAGGAGATGCGCGTCGACACGGAGGTTTCGTTATCGACGAGCGTTCCTTTATCGTTTAATAGAGAACTTTTTTTAACGCCGTTTCATTCACTCGGGAACAGATGTGCTCTCGAAGCGCCCGAAACCAATGAGAATCCGGTACACGAAACTAATTGATTGATCGAAACCTTGAGATTAAACGATGCTGTCGATCGACCGGAGGATGTGGACCGGAGGAGGAGGGACACGTTCATTCGATCCGAGAATTATCGTAGTATTACACTAACTTTTTTTTTACCAATGTTCTCTAGGAACCTGTCGTCGTTGCATTTAGCAAATTTTTATTCGAATTTTCAGTTTTTTTACAGAGGGAGTTACATACTGTTTTGGCAATAAAACGAGTCGTAACATTCGTCCCAAAGTTTCAAAGAATTTTATAAAGAATCTCGAAATTTCTTAATGATTAATAAAAATGATTATCTTTAGCGGAGAAAAGTATTTTAGATAAAAATAACAAAGACTAAATAAAAATAACAAATAATAAAGTATACAAATTGAGGGTATTAGTGTGCAACAATAACTTTCGTTAATGTGCAAGTAAGAGTAGCTATAAATTGATAGATTTGTATTTAGTTCTTTCGTAAGATCAAATTTCGTGAAAATATTGAAAAACGGCAGCTAAAGTTTGAACTTTATATTAAAATTATTATCTAAGATGCATTTTAATGAAACAAAATATATATACATATATCGATAACTTTCAATTGTGAGTAATCAAAAGTGATAATTGCTTTGACCAAATAATTTAGCGTAAGAAATTTGAATCGGTTGATAATTTGATTCGTTATACTTAGTTGATCAAATTCGAAATAATTTATACAATATTGATTAATTTTTTAAACATTAAGATTGTATCGTTCGGTATATATATAGTTTTAGCCTTAGTAGATGAACGTTTCAGAAATTTAATAAAAGTTTTCAAAATTTTTCGATAAAAATATTTTACTTAGAATATTTAGGAAAATATTTTTTCCAAGAGAATTAATTATTAATATACCGTCTATACAATTATTTATAGAGTTGTTAGATTTTTATATTCATCGCAGTTTTCTTGGAGCAAAAATATAATGTAATATGTGACTTTATTAATATTTTTTTTATAATTTGAAAAACTAATTTACTAGTCAATTTTCTAAATATAACTAGTTATACAAAGTAAATCATTAATTTAAAAAATCCGCGTTTATTCTTGTTTTTTGTAATGTTTATTTACATTACGAAACATATTTATTTTATGACTTTATTAAAAATATATGTAAAATTTGTATTTTTAATCGCACTGATAAATGAAAGTGTAATTAAAAATGAAAGACAGTTATTTTTGCTCCAAAAATTAAAAAGTGTATTAATTAGGTTATAAGATCTGCTTACACAATGGAAGCAATAGAGGTTGATTTTTAAAATGCCTTTATTCTAAATAGGATGGGTATTTCATTGCGCATTTTACTAGTCCTTAAGATTTTTAAGAAAAGCCTACATAAGCTTATTTTATAACAAAATATTTATTCCTTGTGTAAGTCAGAAAATTATTCTTTGATAGTATTGCACTGTATTTAAAAGAATATTATGAATAATGAATATAGCTTTTTTATTATAAAACATTTGAATACAATTTTTATAAATTTAGATTTACTTATGTGCTATTTTTTTGCAAGAAAACATATTGAAATTCTTTAAATATAAGCCACGTTTAAAATGCCTTTGATTTGAAACAATACATCATGTAATGCTCGAATATATGCCTGTTAAAACGTGCAATTCTCATCGAGTGAAACTAAAATAATTAAAGAGTACCGAGTACTAATAGATGATACAATAACAAAGATGGGTAAATAAATAGTCTGATATTTATCTAAAACTGTGCCGATTAAGTCGAAGACTTAGTGTTTAAGATTTCTCCAAAAAAAATAAAAATAAAAAAGAAAAAAGGAGATACATTCGCTACGTTATAAGTATAAGTATATTCGCGTACGCTAGACGATTATAATGCTACACTGTAATAAAAAAAGATTGTAGGCTTATCATATAGTAAAAGTTAATTAAGACTTTAAAATCAAAGAAATTTGTAATTATAATTGATTAAAAAATCTAACTATATTTAAGATTTTGATATACTAATTTAATTATAGATTTATATTTTGATATTAAATAGTTAAATCAATTTATAAAAATTTAATTCAAAATTAATTTAGATTTTTTGATTATTAAAAAATGTTAATAATAATATATATATATATATATTATTCTCAACATTTTTTTTATTTTAAGTGGAATAAAAAAATACAAACTTATATCAATTATCACGACATAGATAGTTTTAAATATTGATTATTACCAATTATTATTATTTCACGTACTTATCTATTAATAATCCTTAGTTTAATACTCACCAAAGATTATGCAATAAGTTTGTTTTTTGTATTGAACAAATCTGTAGCAATATATATATATATATATATATATATATATAAATAAATCTATTACCATATATTCATTATGTTCGAAAGAACAAAAATTTCTTTAATAAAGGATTTTTATACGCAACTGTAAAAATGATGAAATCAAAATGTTGAAGTTTTGAAAATTTCTTTGAATGCAACCATCGAGAAAAATATAATTTGTAATCATTTATAATAAGATTTTAAAAGAAGAAATTAGAAGAAAAAAAGTTATTAAGCGTAAAATAGATACGCTGTAGTAATACGAATATTTTTGGTCGTCACTTTGCGGCTGCAATCGCATAAGAAAAAGAATTGGTATAAAAATCTTGTTAAAAATTAGCGTATCATTTAGATTTTATCTGCAAGGAATAACAAAATTTATCATCAAAATGCCAACTTTTTCAATAAACAGGTATTATTAGAAAATATATTTTGTATGAATATTAAATAAAGAGTTTGTAAATTTTAAATAATACCTATAAAAAATTATATTAATTCTAGTTGGTACATAAGATGTTATAGTTTTTGAGGTAATAGTAATTTATTGATTCAGTAATAATATAAATTTTATGCTAATTTTTACTTCTATTTTTACACTAATTTTTATTGTTGTGCACATAAGCAAAGAAAGTTACTCTCGCGTTTTTTGCGACAATGAAAAAGTTCCTCAAAAGCAAAATAAAAAAATAAAAAGAAGCCGTTAAAGTGAAAACCGTGAATGAAAAAAAATTATTATAATAAAGCAGCGTTATCCTCAATAAATAATGAAATTTAAAAAGTTTTGAAAAAATATCATACTACTTTGTAGTTGTGCTACTATATATTTCAACGGAATGTTTGTTAGAGCGTCAATCACTAGATAAATATAAAATGAAAAATTTTTTCAAAGTATTTGCATATCATAAATGAAATCAACAAAATGTATTTACATAAATTTTGTAACTTATAAATCTTATAACCCACCGAAATGCAATGTAGAAAGCGAAATCATATTTTATTTATACATATAAACGTGCGTATTTACGTGTATGTGGATAACTTTATTTAATTACGGTTTTTTCTTTGAATATTTTATAATTATAAGTATAATATAGCCACATTACATTTATTTATAGAACCTATTCTACCAAATATTATGATTTAATTATTTGATTTGTGTAAATTTTTCAAATTTTCTGATCACATATCAACAGCGTAGTATTGTACTGATGTAATCCTCTTTTATAAAATGTCTTCATATTTGCAAATAAACGTTTTCGCATAGAAGAAATCATATTAAATGAGAGAATCGAGTGTGACGATAAAGAAGCAAAAATAAAGTTGAATTATTTAATCGGTACGTTCAACGATACGGATAAATTTTTTTTATAATTTTGATATCAATCTTTTATTACCAACACCATAGAATTTAGCGTTAATCAATAAAATTTTTCATTATTATTAAGGATGTTAGGTTTTTTGATAAAAGTGGCGAGAGTTTCAAGTTAATACGATTTCTTTTAAAAGATGAATTTGCAAGGTTGAAATAAAGACTTTTCCCTTATCCTCGGACTAATACCAATCGCATTTCTATATGCGAATTGGGCAAGGCACAATTTGTACACTTCTCATGTATTCTCGCATGTTCGATGTAATCAATAGTAAGGTCGACTCGACAAGAGTCCCTATCTCTTATGCATAACCGTAAACATAAAAAAATTGTATGAGCAAAAACCGAGTACTACGCAAGTAAGTGTCTATGTAACGCTGTTTCCCTTTATCAATTTTTTCAATAAATACATGTAAATATAGTAATTCACATATTCATAATCATATCTACCATTTTATCAATTTTCAATCGCATCTTTTTTCTTTTTTTCATTTATTAAATTTAATACATGATATTGTTGTTTTATTAGTTTTTATAAAGTATTATATATATTTAAATCAAAAATAGTTGACAACTCTTTAAATTTAAAGCAAATCATTTTAAATTTGACAAATAATTTCTAAAATAGAATTTTTAAATATTTAATTAATTCTATCGTATTTCTTTTATTTACTATATTTTTATTTTTATATTATTATTATTAATTATTTTTAAAAAAATTTTTATTTTTAACACTGATTATTGTACGCATAAATTATTAAAATTAATAATACTATACAAATCATTCAAGTATATCTTCAATTGATATAAAATGTATTCACGAAATTGTATACTTGAAAGGTCCACTAGAAATAATTGTAAAAGATATACAAGTTTTGATCTTTCTCAAAATATATTGAATACTTAATTCTTTGTGCAAGATATCTAATGAAAAAGTAAATTTTTATGGATTTTTATTGCCGGTACTAATAAAATACATTTTGTTTTCAGGTAATGTTATTTTCGTCAGATCAATAGATGCATAACAATAATTATTTGAAAGGCATTTCATATTTTTTTTTGTGATTTTAAGAGCTAAAGAAAATTGATAATTATCAAATTAAGTATAAAACACTTTACTTGAGAAGATTTCCAACAAAAATCTTTTAAAAATTGTATTAATTTAATAATGTAGTAAAACTATTCATAATATTTATTATTATAATGAATCGATAAAACAAAAACATATTTTAGATGGTATTATTTTGTCATATTTATAATATGACCATATTTATTTATTTTGAATTAAAATTTTTTTTATTTAGATTCAACTTTAAGTATGATAAAAAAATATGTATTTCAAGTATTGAAAATTAATTTTAAAAACTTTTGTTTGTTTCAGATCTCCGTAGTGCTGACATATTTCAAAATAATAAATTCAAAATACCAAAAAATGAAACACATTCAAAGAGATTTTTATAATTATATTAAAAATTCGCTTATTTAATATAAAACTATTTTTTAATACATCTAAAAATATAACGCATCAATTATGTATAAATTTTATATCTTTTTAGTTGAATTTAATAATTAGTAATTTTATTATGGTTTTAAATTATTATATAAATTATTATTTAAATTCTATACAATAGTAATAAATTATTACAATATATTTCCGTAATATAATAGAATTTGGTGTAAGTAAATGTTTTTATAGATTCTTTTTTCATCCAAGGTTTTATATTAAAACAAAAAAATATTGTTTAAAGTTTGGATGAGCGGAGTTTTTCATGATTTTGGAAATAAATGTATATAATATTGCTGGAATTTAATAATTAAGTCATAAAAATAAGAATTATGAGAGTTTTGTTCAAATAAGTTATGATAATTCGTAATTGAATAAGTAAAAGTTTATTAAAACTTTTTTATTTTAAGGAGAAATTATGAAATATATTTTGTAATATTTATTTACTACATATTATTTATATCGTACTACGTATTTATAGTACTTATATTTAAAATCTCAATTAATATTTTTTTATTTAACTGTTTATTTAATATGCTTGTAATTAATATGTTCATAATTATAAATTTATATTATAAATTGATGTGAAATTATTGTATTATCGCGGTAATCATTTGAAAGTGATAATAAAATAGCATTAAAATCTGTTTGCAAAAATTTTTAAAAATAATATTTTGTTTTTATCTGCGTGCAAATATTGTTGTGCGATTTGTTATTAAAGCATAAAGTGATGGTTAAAGAATGATTTATTTTGTTAATTTATGTTATGAAATAACATAAAAATTAATATTTGTTTCAGGTTGCGTGTTTGTCAAAACGGGTGAACACAAGCTTATTATTAAGCAAGAGATCATCGAAGAAGAAATAAAACAGGAAATTGAAGTAAAATCTGAAGATGAATTAAAAAACGATATTGAAACCCAACATATAGTTAAAGTTAGCTATGAATCTGAAGATGAAGACGAAGATGAAGATGAGGAAGGTATCGAAGATGATGATTTTAATGATGAAGAAGAAGATGAAGATGATGTGAATATAGATGATAGACATAGTACACGAAACATTAAACGAAAATTTTTTAGATTTTGCGATGTCAACGAAGAGATTAAAGTAGCTGAACAAAGTAAGTTCGATAGTAAACATTATATGACAAAATGTATAATGTAAAAAATATTTCAATATCATTCTAAAATGTTGAAATAAACTAAAATAATCGATGAATCTTATAAATATAATTTTTCTTTCTTTGATAAATACTAAAAATAATTTTTACATTATCGATCTCTTACAGAAAAGGTGTGTGTAAAAAAGTGGTAAAAATAATCATAAATTATTTATATCTTAGCTCCTGAAAAGATCAAGTATAAGGTCGTCATGCCTAAGATTCGTCAAAGCCTCGACACTTTCGAGGGTTGGTGTATCCGTAACGTCGCCAGACGTGACAGAAAACCACAATCAGTCGGACCTCCATATCGAATGACCGCGAATCTTAGAATGGCTCTTCAAAGGTTAGACAAAGGGGCGCGATATTCCACCGTTGCCAAAGCATATGGAATTTCCGAAAAGAGGTTGCGTTATATCAAGAAGATGGAGCGTATAAATCCTGCCTTTATATTACACCGTTAGTATACATTAAACTATTGGATAATATTTTCAATTAAATAGAGAAATATTTTTAAGAATTACAGCAATTTGTCAATGTTATCGTTGATATCTCATATTTAAATAGAGTTTAATAATATGATTTTATAATCTATTACAGTTGCGTAGATACGATCATTTATTTGAAATATTATTTAAAAGTCTTAAAAAACTTATAATAATTTACTAGCAATACTATTTAAAAGTATTAAAAAAATTTAATTTTACTTAGTAAAATTATACGTAATTAAATTTAAATTACAAATGCAATAAAATAAATGTAAAACATGATTCCATTATGCACTTAATTTTTAAAATGAAAACACTAATTTCAAATAGAAGAAATTAATTTAGAATTTATTTTCATTGTTTTTAAATATTCGTGTTATGTATATATATATATATATATATATATATATATATATATATAATTTTAATTTGTATTCTATAAAATGAATATTTATGTTTCAGGTAATTCAATACAAAAGCCGAAAAAGTAAAACTTTATTATGTAGAAAAATAAAATCACTTATACAATAACAAATCAACAACTTTTATTATTATGAATCAAAACAAAATTTATTATGTAGCAATGAAATTATTTTGTTATGCATATATGGATTTTTTGCGTAATAGGATAACATAAAAATACAATAAAGTATACTAACAAATATTGTGATTCTTCATCATAAAAAATTTTACAGTAATACGATCAAGAATACTATCATTTAAAAATGACTTATATTATTTATGATATTTACTTACATTTTATTCAATAAATAAGAGTCTCTTTCGAGATATACTCGTAACTTTTTCTATTATATTGCTTTATGCTACAGAATGTAAGATTTTATAAAATATTTATAAATAAAACAGAATATAATAATAAAAAATAAATTTAAAATGACTTTTACTTTGTAAAATTATAATTGTATTTACAGATTTGTGACAAAATAAATCTTAATAATCGACTATATTTCAAGTGTAGCCTTATGTATATATATACTCGCACACAACATAACATGTATTATATTTTTTTACGTCTCTAAATAAATTAAAATTGTTTTTAAACTCTTCTTTAAATTCTTTTATTTAGATAAGTTGAAATTATTTTTTAATTAAAATAATTAATTTATTTTAAAGTATGATAATATATAAGTAAAATAAATTATCCTTAATCGAAGAAAAACAAATTTAAATTAATATTATTGAATTATGCAATATATTTTTCGTTTTGTCGAACAAACGAATTATTTAATATAAGATATAATCATTACGAGTAAGACATTATTTATAATAAAAAAGTGTAATAATACATTTATATGCATATTATTGTTGTTTCATTTATTATTTTATTAGTAATAATTTTAAAAGATAAAAATAATTTTTACTTTTGAAAATTAACATAATATATTAGTATGATTTTAATATAATTTTTCTGTTTCAGAATCCAATGCATGGAAAAAATTAATATTAACAAAATATATTAAAAAAATATATATTATATAACATTTTTCAATGCATCAGTGCAAATACACCAATATATTTTAAAAAGTTATTATTCATAATTATGTTAATATTAAATGCAGTTTTATAATTATGTGAAAAACTAACGCACTGTAACGTCACGTGTATCCACAAATATTGTCGGTCGATCCACGATCACACCATAACGACTGGACTCATTGGTTATTTAAAAAATATTAAAATGGTTTTAGAAATATTTTATACAGCGCTTTGATGTTTTATAGGAGGTATATAATGTTTTCGGAAAAACATCATGTTACGATATAATATCTTATGGTGGTACGACAAAATAATGTCTTTAATTTGTAATCGGTCTTTTTATATTGTTTTCAAAAATTTTATTTCGATAAACTATAGATATTGAAGAAAAAATAGCACTTATAATAAAAATATTCATGTTTGTTTGTTATTATAGAAAATAATTTATTTAGATTATAGAAAATGAATGTATTTGCCGATTTTATAATAATATATTTATAATAATATCTGTTTCAAATGAAACTCGACTTTTTATTTTGATAAATCAATAATTTATATATAAATAAATTAATAATTTAAGTTAAATGCATCCATAATTGTGAACTTACATTGGAACCAAAAGATATTTTGAAGAGATAATTAAAAATAAAAAATTTATTCATTGACTACTGTATTTATGAAAATTAAATTAAAAAATTAAAAATCATAATTTTTTATTATTAGTTTAAAAATTTAAGAATTTTTTCTTACCATTTATGTTAATTCGTGTACCACGAAGATTTATTCGATATTTTATTTTAGAAAAATGTTATAATCCTGATTATAAAAAAACAAAATTGTATATATATCAGAAATTAAGATAAAGTTATAATAAAAAATGCAAGGTAGTCTGTAAATGCTCCATTATTATTTATATCGGAATAACATTTGGTAATTAAAGTTCATTTTTATTTGTCTCGATGCTTTTAAATATACAATCTTTAAAATAGTTCTTATTTTAATATATATGGTTTGATCCATTTAACTTTTATTTTAATAACTGCCGCAACAATTTTAAATTGATAAAATTTTTTTAAAAATTCCATGTTATAAAAATATAATTTTTCTAAATATTTTGAATTGAATAGAACATTTGTATCCATGAGTTATCTACTACGTATGAAATAAAATTTAATTTCGTATTGATCGAAGATTAATCATTTTGTATAAAAATAACATTACTATTCTAAAAAATAATCATTGAAATGATTCATCCATTAGATGGAATTACCATATTTTAAAATTCTTAATTTGAGGAAGTATACATACTATTCTAATCGTTCATCGGTGATATCGAATCGTTTTTATAATTTTCTTTTGTAAAATAGAATGTAGCTAATTCATCGAGCTATTTTTTCATTTTTAATTTAAACACCGTTGACAAATAAATCTTTTGAAAAAATTTAGTAAAAGAATATTTTTTTGGAAATACCTTAATGTACTAAAAGGTACACAAGGATATTGTTTTCTCGTCAAATTTATCGAATATATTTATAAGCTTATGTTATCGTATCAAATGCATCAAGTATCATATCGAAGACAAAATTTATTTACGAAGCAAAAGCTATCTAAATGTATCTAAATGTAACGCTTAGCATGTGGAGAGTAACGCGGTTTAACAAGACACTTCGTCGTTCAAATAATGATTTCACTCCAAGAAATATGTCGAGGAAATCCGAGCAGATTTTAACTGATTTTAACTTTTCTCTGGTTTATTTTAATATTAACCGATTGTTTCTCGTTCTATTCTTCTTCTTATTCTTCTCCCAGCGCTAAATGTGAACATGGTCGTCTTCCACTTGCCTTCCGTCTCTTTAAACAAAAAGAAATATCGTTGTTCCATGTACAACAGATTTTACAAGGTCCAACGATCGTTTCGACGTCGTATGCAGACCGAGCTCGGCAAAGTTCCACGATACAAGTGACCCTCCCGCGATCATTGTACTAAGTACAAGGCTAGGATACTGAAAAACGTTTTGCATATTCATCCAAACATGCCGTTAACTTGTTGGAAAAGAGGAGTATTCCGTGTTTCAAAGTGGCCAAGTATATTAAGCTGGAAAGTGTTTTTGTGATTGGGGCTTCGAAAAGTCTTTCCAACTATTTTTAGTCGCGGATAAACATGAGTTTTTGTAAATGAAAATTGTAGAAGAAAGTCTCACCTTATCGTTATATCGTTAATAGTTCTCAAAATACATTTTTGAGAAATCAGTAAAACTTACCAAACTGCGTAGTTACGTAAATTGATAAAATATTTCCTTAGAAATTTACAACTCAGATTAATTTTTTTACGTTTTTTTTCTATTTATGCTCGTAAAGTATTTCTAATGGTATCTTATTATTTGAAAATCATCCGTTTTATTAGTCATAATTTAAATTTAATTTCGTTTTTTAAACTGTACAAGGATTAAAATCGAAATCGATATTATTGCATTTGTTCCATTTTGTATTCAACTTATTTTAAGATTCTTTCTATTATGATTTATTTTTTCTATAATTATAAATACAAATTTATGATTTAATTATATAATTTAATTATATTTATTTTTTAATGTTTTTTATACAAGAATTAAACGAAAAGAAAGAATTAAATGGATGATATGATTAGATTGTAACAACGTCATTGTAATCGCCAAAAAACATTCCAATAAGTTAAAATATATTTTGACAAAGTTCGATAATAATTATTCCAGTTTAATGATGAATAATATTATAAATATTCTTTAAATATATAAGAATAATTGATTATATATATCAAATTTAATGTTAACTAAAAATAATATCATTGTAATTCACATAAAAAATCTAATTTTAATACATGTATCTATGGCAAATTTTGAATAAGAAAGTAAAATATAAATACGTAAAAAAAAATTTACTTATATTTTATATGAAAAATTCTAATACATAGCATATTGTCATGTTTCGGGTAAGGTTTAGGTAACGGTGACTTGAATCTTACTATTATAAGTACGAATGAATATTGTAAATAATTCCATTGCTCATTTCTATAAAAAAATTATTTGCGTGGAAATTATAAAGATCATAAATACGCATAATTCGTTATTTTTTATTTAAAAAAAGAATTATTTTCTACATAATTATTTTATATTTTATTCTTGACAGACTATTTGTTTAAATAAGAATCATTCGATATTTGCATTAAAATTATTATTATATTTTCTTGTTTTACGTTTAACGCGCGAATCTACAAATTTATCGGATATCGGACTTTTTCAGGAGTGTTATATTTTACATTTTAAATTATTTAAAGGTTACTCATTCATACTCAAATAATCATATATTTATACATTCGAATCAACGTCAGTAACAACACATATCGTATACATTTTACACGTACAGTAAAGTACGGCCAAATTATTCACTTGCAAATATACGCATTATTCGAAAAAATAATGCCAACGTATCGCAAAAGAACAGACACAAATGGAAAAAAAATATATTATGACTGATCGATATAATTGTGTTTTTCACAGGTGAATATCTGCATCATCACCCGAGACAACGAAGGTCGCGAGGATTGGGTCGTTACGCATGCGAAAATTGCGATCGCCGGTACTACGAGCTGAAAAACCTCAAGAGACATATAAAGCAGGAGTGTGGGAGAAAGCCAACTTATCAATGCCTTCATTGTCCCTTCAGATCTTCCTACAAGACGCATATAATACTGCACGGCAATGAGCACACGGTTCGCAAGGAACAGTCGCAGAGACAGAGACAAAAGCTCTCCTTCATCACGACGTATTAGGGTCCAATATTCATTTTCAGGAGATGCTACCTTCTTTTTTTGAGGCGACAGATAACTTTATCATTGGTAGAATGCTTGATTCAATGTGATAATTTGTAGTCTCGTACTTATTATTGTTTTCATTTACTTATGTTTTTGGGAAGGTATAGACTAAGAAAGTTTTATTACGATACGTAATTATTCGTTTTGTCAAGCTTTTATTCATAATAAAAGTTTTACATCAGCTATTTAGCTCAAATTGAAACCTCGGCTAATAGTATCCATAATGTACTTTTTTTTTATATTGGAGCATAGATTAATGTATTAATCTGCATGTGAAAATCTAACAAAAAAGTAATGATTGTAAAGAAAAGTTTACAAAAATTTATGACGTTGATTATTTTATACCGTTCAAAACATAATTTAGTTTATTTAATTGTATTATTTCCTATCTATAGATTTAAAGATCAATTAGTTGTAATACCTAATTCTACAAAATTAAATACATAATATATGTATATATATATATATATATATATATATATATACATTAGTTGAACATTTAAAAATGTACATAAAAATTTTAATATGGGTCGTTGATCACATTGTTGCTTAACTATTTTAAAATTACTAGTCAATCCTAATCATGAAAGTTTATTTTAATACTTAAATTCGTATGTGTGTAAGAATAGATCGATCGTCTATCTTATATAAGATAGAATAAAATCGAATAAAATCCGATTCATTCGATTCTTTCAGTCGTTTCTTTCATTTAACTTCCCCTCATACAAGCTGTCAATCATCTTCCTTAAATCGCAATAGATAATTTTAATGGTCCAAAGATAGCACGACTAACTCAGTACCTTATAAGATGTATTTTTTTAAATATTCCTCTTTAAATGCAAATTATTTTTTTTTCATCTACGATCCTATCCTCGTTAAGTACAATGTTTGCAAAACAATTCCCATAAAGACGACCTTGCCATAACGAAAGTACCGAAACGAGGAGTCGAACGGGTCGGCCGAAAAATATAACGACGGAAAATTAAAAACGTGAACGATCCATCAATATCCTTCCCTTCTTGTTGCAGACAAGTTATACCACTACATCAACACGAGCAGCAACGTATGCGTGACCTGCGGTAAGGCCTACAAACATAAGCATCACCTGAAGCGTCACCGGGACTTCGAGTGCGGCGTCGAGCCCAAGTTCAGCTGCGTTTATTGTCCTCACAAAACTCGTTACAAGGACAGTCTCATGAAACACGTACTAGCGAGACACGAGCGCGTCTGGAACCAATCTCAGCAGCAGCAGTTGCAGCAGCAGCAACAGCAGCAGCAGCAGCAGCAATTCATCGAGGGAGGCAGTCGAGATTACGATCCGCTGCAGATCGGCAGCTTCAACAGCTACAGCAGCGATTACTCGCAGAATTAGGGGAAGCGATGAGAGACGATAGTTGTTTTTGATTGGGTGTTTTTCGTTTTGTTTTTATTAGATTTTGTTATTTTAAAAGAGCCAAAGTAGATTTTTTTTTCAGAAGCCGTCGGTGCTATCGAGGCAGTATTTTATAAATCGGACTTTGGTGCTATAGGAGTTGTAGGAGGTCCGACCTTTCGCGTTTTAATTAAAAATATGTAGGGAATCTTGTAAGTTTTATTTCAACCAAGTGTTTTTAAATCAAAAAGAAAATACGAGTATTTTTAATTAATTACAATACTTTCTGCTTTTATTCTGCTTTATTATTATTGACAATTAGTTACTTCAGCTGGTTGTCAACCAGCATCATTTTTAATGTTACTATGTAACGATTTTAAACAATAACTATATTTATATATCTAAAGATAGTTAAAGAGTAAAGTTAAAAAAATGTAACGAAAAAAAATAATTATACGATTTATGGTCGTAGTAAATTTAATTTTTCAGCCTGAAAGATGCCAACATATTTTTATTTTATTTATATACATTCCAAACTATAAATTACACGAGCATATCGTACGTTAATTTATTTACAATATTCTCAAAGGTTATGAATTAAATTACAGTAAGACGCAGAAATTTAGTTATTTAAGTTTCAAGTATCTAGAGATTAGTAAGATTTAGATGAAATAAGGGAGAATTGCAAAAATTTACCAAAGTTTTCATTGGATCGATGCTTTTAATCGATCTTTTAAATATGTTAAATATTCATCGGTTTTAAGTATTATTTACAAATTAGGTGTAATACTTTATTTTAAATATTAATACGTTATCCTATATTTATAATGTTTGTAATTGTCTAGCAGTTGCTTTATCCGATAGTTGAAAGCATCCAATCAAAAACAGATTGTATAAAAAATGCTATAGATACAGCAAATGATATAAACTATATTTATTAGATTTGATCATTAACAAAAATGAAAGTATTTTCATGGTCCAAAATTATAGCGAATAAACATTTTTACATATGTACATATAACGATGAGTCAATTAAATTAAAAATTTGTTTTTCAATTATTGTGTTTACGTTAATATTTTTAAACCCTTTACAGAATTTATAATTATTAATTTAATTTTTAATTTTTATTTTAATATTCGTACGATGTTCAATTTAGCATTTATCCGAAATTAAAAAAATGAAACATTATAAAATTAGGTGAGATACAGTTCAAAGTTTTTCCCTAGCACAATAAATATATTTATGAATAAATATGTGTTATACATTAATCTATAAAATATTTATATTGTACGTGATTAATCATTAATTTACATAAAAAAAGTCTTAAATGTTTTACTACAAGTGATTTGGCGGCTGATGTACTCCTTTTTTTAAAAAAAACTTACGAATGACGTATTAAAGTAGATAATTTTCAACATCGGTATAATAATACATTTTAATTTTATTATTTTCATAATTTTTTTATATTTGTAATTTTATAATACGGATTCATGATGAAAGTTAAATATTAGTTAAATAAAATCGAGTTTCATACAAATTAAGACTATTTAAAAATGTTATCGCTCTGAGAAAAGGGATCTCAATGTTTTTACCAAAAATTTAACGATTGAGGAGCATTTTTAGAAATAAATGAATTCTAAATATACTTGGATAATTCGATTTTATCGTAATTTCTTATCATAGTTTCTCTAAAATTCTCCTCGCTCAATTTTGGGTAGAAAAACACGGACTCTCTTGATCGGAGCGACTTGTACGCGAAAAAAGGAACTCGGAATAAAACGTAGACTAACATCGAATCTCCGATAAGCCTTTAGAGGCTTATATCGCCTCTAAAAATCGCCTTAAATCCGCCTTAAAATAGGAGACCGCTAAAGAAAAATCCGCTCGATGCCGACTTCAAACGGGCTTCGATCGGTATTGGAGACTCGCAGCGTTTCCCTCCCTGCAAAAAGAAAAGAGAGTTTCGATAAATTGCTAAGCTCTGTAGTGTTGTCCCCGAGTCCCTCGCACCTCCTCGACTAACGTCTCTCTCTCGTCTGCTTCTGTCGTTTCAGTTCGCGGGTACACCTTGGACACCCTGCCCTCCTTCTCCAAGGACTTCTGCCTCCAGCGACGGTTACGTTCGAGCGAGAATTCCTCGCCGCTCTACAAACTCAACGCGACTTCCTGGAACGTGCGCAAGTACTCCTGTGCGGAGTGCGGTCGGAATTTCAACGGACGGTCTTCTCTGGCCCGTCACCGGGTCTACGAGTGCGCGGGTCTGCTTCTGGAGGACTCGAGCCCTCGCGAAGAGGAACCGGATCAGAAGGAGAAGCTCGCGATACCCGGGGGACGGTCCAAGAGGAAACACATCTGCGCAAAGTGCAACAAGAGCTATGCCTTCTTCACGTCGCTCTGGCGGCACCAGAACTACGAGTGCGGCGTCGAGCCCAGGTTCGGGTGCACCGTCTGTCGGGCCAAGTTCGCGCAGAAGAGCAACTTGGATCGGCACGTCAAAGCCAGGCACAGCGCCTGAGCTCGAGCAAGGTTCTAACCTTGCTCGAAAAGAACGCCATCCGCGACTTTTTTTAGCTCCTCCTGGAGTAGATACTCCGAGTATTCGGAGGTGCTTTTGTCGCGACGGCGAGCGAGGAAATTGTCGATGCGAGTCGTAACCAAGGAACCCCAGAAAAGAATTTTTCTATTCGGTGTATTGGTTCGAACGAGACTTTGCACAGGCAATTTTTTCACTCGTTCTTACGAAATATTATCGATCGGAGATGCAACGAATAAGAAAAGACTTTATTCTCTTATTCATTTGAGAATTTTACGTTGTCGTTGCGAATATTCCCTAATTGTACGGATAACCATTGATTTTCATGCACTTACCTATTTTCTTTATAAATAGAGAGTATTATTTAACGCTTTCAATTTATTATAAATGATAAAGATAATTCGATAACTGCTTAGTCAGGGTGATTATGAGTCTTAATTTAGAATGGGTCGTATCCGTTCTTAAAAGAAATATGTATTACAACTCCTTTAGCTATAAGAGAAGATTATTTCACGCAAATACGTGAATAAAAACTTTTATTTTTTTTCTGTTTCATTGATTCGAAATTTAATAACTTATTATGGCGAAAAAAACTTGCATTTTATAATTTTAACAATTTTATTTTAAAACTATAATGATGATTTGAGACAATAAGTTTTTGGAAGAGCTTAAACTATTTAGTAAAGGTATTTTTCAAAGAAAAAGTTGATTATAAATAAAAAATATACCTATAGTTTCAACTTACAAAATACTTTGACGTCTGGAATTGTTTTGATTTAAGGATATGCAATGCATTTTAGATGTATATTCGCTAATAACATAACCCAAAATTATTTAATTTAAATAATAGATATTTAATTAAGTACTTACCATGACTTTTCAAGGTATACGATTCGTTTTTTTAAATACGTAGGTACCATTTTTTAGCTTTTACGATTAATTTAAAAAAAAAGATTTTCTTTTTTACCAATGTAATAATTCCTATTCATGCAATTTATAAAATCTCGAATATTTATATATTGCTGATTTAAATAAAGATACGTTATTTTTTAATATTAGGTGATATTTTCAATCAGCAAATGATATTTGCAAAAAGTCAAGTAGCTTATTTATGATTATTATATTAATATTTTAGTAATTTATCTAAGGATAAATTTATTGTAAAATCTACTGAGATATTAATACTTCCAAATGATGTTAATTTAATTAATTCAAGCGTGAATTAAAATTGTTTATAAAAACTTTGTTTCGTTTTTAAGCTATCACAAAATAATTTTGAGTGATAGCGATACATAGTCTATTTCAAATTTAATATTAAACTATTGAATATATTCATAGTACGATTTGTAGCTACGTTACAAAATTTTTCGCTCTGTATATGCGCATACGTTTGCAGAAGTATAAATTTATATATAACCTGCAGATATCGTTGATTTTTATCAAAATAAAATTAATTATTGTTTTTAGTAAAAATTCGAAGATTCTGCGAAGGTACGATATTATCGATAATTTAAATTATTTTCTTATTGTACAATTATATTTCTAAAAAATTCTTTTTTTTTAAATGAAACATTTGTGACAACAAAAATTCATAATATTTTGAATTTTGTATTTATACATCTTAACATTCCATTAAATTTATTACATTGGCGATAAAATTTGTTAACCAAAGTGTTTATATGTCACTTAAGAATTATTTTCAGATGTATACGTACGATACGATAAAAAATATTTTACAATATTTTCCTTATTTTTATAATTCGTATCTTTATAATTATAAAATTATGAGGATAGTCACTTTAGATTATTAAGTTACGTATTTTATAGTTTTTTAGAGTTAATCTAATGACAGAGTTATATTTTTTGTTCTATGTTAAATCTAAACAAAATTTGTTCCATGCGTTTCTGTCAGAATTTACATTACAGAAAATTTGTATAAGCCAATTACGATTTTATATTAATAAAAAGAAAAAGAAAAATTAAATGATTTAAATAATTCTAATGTAAACAAAACCTATTATTCATGCATTTCATTGTTATAAGAAATTTAATTATTTTATAATATTTAACTGAAAATAACATATTTTTATATTATTAGATTATTATTCTTCATATTTTTCTTTGATAATATTTTTATGAATTTATTATTTCAATATTAATTTAACATTAAGAAATATTTATTATCTATAGATCATCATTTTATTTTTTGTTCAAGGTTGTTCTTATTTTTCCAAATTTATTCTTCACGTTAATTTTTTTTATTATTGTATATTAGCATTCGTAATATATTTTTCTTATATTGTTATTTGTAGATCGTTGGTATCAAATTACTTGGAAAATACCTGTGTATTTTTACAAACAATTATTCATACATTTAAAAAAAGATTAATATACCATAAAAATATTTATGTATAAGATTAATATACGTTAAAAAGAAGTTATTATTTCTTTATTTAGTATTTCTTTTGTACATGTTTTAAATATTTTATTGTAATAAACTTATCGAGGGTTAATACAATTACAAACAGAAAATTGTAATATAATTAATATAATTCTAAAAATCATGATTTTTTAAAAATATGTTTTGAATATTTATTTTAAAAAATATCAGAAAAACTTAGCTTATGTTTTTGGCTATGTAAATTTGAGTTGTAATTATATATATTGTTGTACAAGTTATTAATTATATTTAATTATTTTATTAACATTCATGTAATTATTTATAATAAGTTTAAATATAAGCAATTTTTTTCATTGATTAATGTTTAATTAAATTTAAACGATTAATAAGTTTTTAATTTTATGAAAATAGTTTAATTTAATAGCATAGCAGGATTCGAATAATATCAAAAATGCGATGTTGTAAGTATTAAATATAGTATTGAAATAAAAGTATACTCTTATTAGACTTATAATACAAATAGTTGTATATTTCCGCTCTTGTTTTCTGTATTGTATAAATTGAAGAAGTGTTTCAAATTATCATTTAAAACATAAAATATTAATTTTTACCGTACATAAATCGTAGACGTAAATCTCGTTGTAAGATAAAATACTAATATTCGTAGAAATTTCATTCAGAATTCGATAGATTCTTGCCATTTTAACAAAAAGCTGTATTAAAATATTGTCTTTTATTTTTCTCAATACTCATATATTGCAGTTACAGGAACATAAATCAGAACTATCGTAATGTTAGAAGAATTTATTCAAATAATATGGATGTTAAATTTAATCAATAAAACTCTCAAAGCAAAAACATCTTACCAGAATAAAAATATTCAGAAATTTGAATTTAAATCGATTTGCCTTAGTAAGCTCAAAAGATTAAATGAATTGTAAATTTTCTCTTCTGAACTGAATCTTCCAAGCACAGATTAAGAATGGGCTTTTGACGTCGAGACAAAATGACTACGTTAACCGATGTTGGAGTCACCATCGATGACCAGTCGACCATATCTCAAATTGTTCCGGTAAGACCACAAAATTCTTCACGTGTAACGCCGTCCGTATATTTTATTTCTCGACCGATGCAAATGAAACTAATTAGAACCGATGGCTCTGCTTTTCTGTTTACAGATGCTACGATGAGTTTTTCTCTCCCACGAGTTCCACGGAATCGATAAACCGTTGAACCCGTCTTTTAGTAGTCCGCTCGCAGATCGGATGGTCGCAGATTCGAAGATCCGCGAATGGTTTGGACTGTTTATAGTGTGACTTGTGTCCGGCGAGGTGTAAAAGTAATATCGGGCAGAAGCATAACCTCGTGTAGTGCCATGGAATATACACGCGAAGAAATTTTATGACACCTCGAGAATTCTAAATTGACCGAGACTCGATTGCGTTTCTTCTTTCTGGTGATTTCAGAAAAACCATTTAGTTATTTTTGTAACGCACTTTCGTGTTTTAACTAGGGACGAGGCTTGTCATTTTATTGATTTTAATTGTCTTTACTTTGGAATAAAAGATACGTTATGATTTAAAAAAATTCTTTAATAAATTTTGCTTTTAATTTACAGGATATTTCATAATTTCTGATTAAATATTTAATTTAAAATACGATAAAATAATTCAATTATATTTTTTAAGATTATAATATTAAATTATATTTTTATGACAGTTTCAAACGAGACTTGAAAATAAAACTGAAAAACTACATATCAATGAATATATTTTAACGACAATTTTTCAGAAAATATTTATAATAGTTGGTGAATAAGATTTCTTTATATCTAAAAAATATATTCATTATTTAAAAGAATAGTTTATCGAAAATTTTATTATTATTATTAAATTATCGAGTTTAACTTTTTTCATACGTTTGTTAATTATTGTAAAGATATTGTATATGAATATTGTATATGAATATTATAGTGGAGTCTCATTTTTAATTTGCATGTAAAAATATTATTGTATGTTGTATGTTTTAAAAAAATCGAACAAACATCAATGATATATCAAATTATTACTGTAAATATTTTGAAGCATTCTTTTATTTGAAGATAATTTTATTATTGAAATTATCGTTAACTCTTTATTTTTCATCAAAATTTGGTATAACCAAATTCATAAGTTGGAGAACTATTATTTTCATTGCAAAATGCAATTGAAATATACAAAAAAATATTCGAAACATTTTTATTTGTAACGTTATTTTAATTATAATTTCTGTTTTTTACAATCATGTGATAAATTTAATAAGCAAATTAAAAGAAATCGATTTTTTCTCGTTTGAAAAATTTTAATTCAATATTGAATAAGTTTATTAAGAACCACCTTTAAAACTTTATTATGTGATTTCACTTATATCATAGTCTTGGAAATTATTGAAGAAGGTTATTCGAATTTAGAAACTTGTCGAGTCTCGACTAGAGTAAGCATTTGTGAGATGTATTTTCATGAGTATGTCTTCGGTACTCGTCTATTTATGGATTCATTCATCTACTAATGCGAATTACCAATCCAGTTTTCCAAGTATCGGCTTTTCAGTCGAAAAAAGAAATACTTTATTTTATATGAAACTAAGATTCCACCACTGACTCGTTCCAGGTTCAGGGAAAAAACAGTTTCGATTTAAAATGCATCTCACCTCAGATTTGGTGGACGATGCCATAATTCTGAATTGCCAGACCTGCGGACGCGAATACAAGGATCGTACAAACTACAGTCTTACTCGGCAGCTAAGGTACGAGTGCGGTGGTCCCAAAAACTTCTCCTGCTTCTTATGCTCGAACAAATACACTAAAAACGGTACGTTAAGGATTCACATGCTTAAATCGTACCACGTCTGTCTACCATCGAAGAAGAAACTTCGTTGGAATATTGTTTCGGTGCCTTGAAGTCCATTCGAGTCCGATGACAACTATTCGTTAGGCAGAAGCGTTTCATGTTTTCATGTCTGAAAGCGCATGTTTGATTAAATCGATAGTTATCTATTCGTAGCGTGAGCGTATTTCTGATATTAACGTAGAAATTAATTTAACAGAATATAATTTATTTTTTAGATTTATTATATTTCTTACTTTAAAGTAATTGTAATAAATATTATGTTTTATTTATACTTATGCAGTGACAATCTAGATTTAAATTATCGGTTAAATAAGTTATAAAACTCGATATCATATGATATTTGATGAGAAATATTTCCCATCTATCTATAACTAGACGAGTCAACTTGATAGTCAACTGAAAACATATTATTATTATTATTATTATTTTAATTATTTTGTTGTATTTAATAACAAAAAATTTTAGGAAAGTACAAATGCAAATAAATAATATTTATATGATAATTTTTATATAATATTTTTATTAAACATTAATAATAAGATAATACTCGGATGAATATATAATTGTATATTTACATACGCATTGTTTGTATTTAAAAAACATGTGAAATACACCAAAAAAATAATTCTTTGCGTAAGATAAAAAATGAAAGGTGCTCATTGTACATTGAAAATTATTTTATATTAAAGTAATGTATTCGAAAATTTTTATACGTTAGATTTTACGCTGAAAGGTCTATCGATGATTCACGAGCGAGATTCTATAGGATTATTGCAATTAAAGAATTATATAATTTTATTTACAAAATTATTGTAATACCAATTTAATTTAATATTTAAAATAATTCTACAATGTTTATAAATATTAACCATATAATACATATAGTTGTAGTAGATGATGAACATTATTTTGTTGCTAAATTTAGCAATAAAAAGATGTATACATGAAGTAAGAAAAAATGTATATATTGTCCACTATGTAATATAATTTATAAAATAAATAATGAAACAATATCAATTCCTTCTTATAAATTTTACATTGATACGGATAAGATAATGTCCCGATTACGAATTAATTATCGAAATCTTTTGCTCGGCATAAGTTTTGCCTATAACAGAACTGCTTTGAATTAGCGTTGTTTTACAAATAGCTTTAAAATTTGTAACAATACGTTTAATTTACGATCAGATTCGAGTTGATCGTCGGTCGATCGTCGGTCGATCGTCGGTCGATCGCAGGTCGATCGCAGGTCGATCGCAGGTCGATCGTCCACACTCGCTTCCTCTCCCCAGCCCCTAAAAAAATAAATACGTTTTCACGTAGTAACGATTTCAACAAATCGCGCGAAGTCTCGAAACCCCGTATCCCGAATTCCCTTCTCGCACAATCGGACTCTTAGCTCTTTTATACTTGTCGAGCCAGTCTCGCGTCCGTACCCGACCCTCCACCGACCTGTCAAATCCACAACCTCGCTAACGGGCTACCGATGGGCTTTCTTTTGCAGAGCTCTACATCGACTACAGGCCGTTCCGATCGCGCATCCAGGCCGCCGTCCATGACATCACCAACCCCGGGCTCCAGTGCGAGAAGTGCGGGAAGAGTTACTCCCTCAAGCACAACCTCCAAAGGCACGTCAAGTTCGAGTGCGGCGGTCAGCGACGCTTCTGGTGTTACCTCTGCCCGAACAAGTACACCCAGAACGCGAGCCTCCACAGGCACTTGCTGCATAACCACAACGTCGACGTCAGGGACGCGAGGAAGAGACTCAAATACGAGTCCACGGCTCTTCAGTGATCGTATCTCGTGTCGTTTGGGTTTTGGTTTGTTTTCGACGATCGCTCGTCCGGCGTTTCCAGTCAAAGTCGTCACGGTGCGCGTGCAGAATCCGTCCGAGAGACCTGGACTGAGTTCGAGGACTCGGACTTGGTCGACAGTTACGTAACTTTGAGCCAACTTGGAGTAATCGCGCAGGACGTTCTTTACTTAAATTAAATACAGAGACGAAAATGGGCGGACGTCGGTTGCGAACTAAAAATTATTTACATCTAAACTAGGTCTACGATAGTCGCGTTATTTTTTAAAAAAAATACAAGCTTTTGTATTACGAAGTGCATCTTTCAAACGATAAAATAAACCGTTTATTTTATAATTTCTTACTAACGTATATTTACTCTAATATTTTGAAATAATAATCGACTACTATTTATTACTTTTGGCTCGGAAATTTGTTTCGAGGTAGTTTTTTATTAGCACTCGTGTGTTACATACCAATAATTATTTTACAAGTACGTATATTTGCGTGTTTACGAAAAAGGTATTCGTTTTTAAAAACTCCTTGTTTAAAATCAATAAAATATATATTATCGTTAAGAAATATAAAATTTTTTAAATAATGTAAAAACAAAAAATCCATGATTTAATTTTTTTTTACAAAAAATAATATATAATGAAACGCATAAGCAATTTGATAAGGTACTGAAATTAAGCGACCTCTCGTAGGTTTTTCTAAATATTTCCATCGAATTTATTCTTACTTAAAAAAGTGTTTTCTTTCGTTTACGTTCTTTGTATATTTATATTCAATATCAAAGGTAAAGAAATATGTCGAAGGTAAAATAGATACTATTCAGTATTTCATTTTTAGAAAAACTTAAAGAGAATTCTAATAATCAATTTATCCTATACGAGAAAAGTACAAATTAAATAATGATGTATTTAAATTTGATCTGCATTATATATTGAAATGTTTGTACATTAGAAAAATTTACATATATTCTTTATTTACTTATTTTGCAGATCATTAAAATCTAATTATGTGTACATATTCACAGTATTTATTTTATAAAATAATAAGTTACTGATTGTCATTTTTTTTATATTTATCTTTTCTTTTAAAAATTATAATAGTTATTAAACAGCAATTTAAACCAATGATTTTTGTAAACTTCATCTTACAAAAAAAATTTAAAGTAGTAACTCGAAGCTTGAACAATGTTAATTTTATTAAAATTATTTTTATGTAAAATAAAAGTTATAAATAAAAATATTTATTTTTCATAAAAAGAATATTATGATTGAATTGTATAAAATAAATATTTTTATTGTATTATTTAAAATAACTATTATTTTGTATACGTTAATTTCTAAACCCTATGTATTTATTAGTATTAATTTGCTTCTATGAAAGCTTAACCTCTTATTTCTAGATAGTTAAATTTGTGAAATTTTATTTAAATATTTAGATTTTTGTATTAAAAAACTTTATTTGATTAAAGTTAATATAATATTGAGACTATATGTAATCGATCAAAATTTATTGTAATTAAAACTTTATTATAATTAAAAAAAACATACATATTTTATAATCCGATTACTAATACTAATATTAATAAATTATTTTCAGTATATTAAGCCAATGAATTTTTTATTCACCTTATATAAAAATATTATATCCATATAAATTATATTATTGTTATTAAATTGTTATTGGTAATGATAAAAAATTTTATATTTTGATATTTCTGTATCACTCTTAGATAAAATTTTTTTCTAGACTTGATCTCTAAAAGGTTGATTTGATCTCATTAGTTAACGAATGTTAACTAATTATTGTTAATAAGTGAAGCCTCAAATTCACTACTGTTTGTATTTGTAATCATATGATTATTAATCTGTAATATTAATACATAATGTTATTTTTATAATTAAAATCATACAAAAGAAATTTGAAACTTAAATATTTATTTATATGAAATTTAATCTTAAAGTAATATTTAAACAAACCTATATTACTAGTTCCAAAGAAAAATAATATAAATACATGTATTTAAAATTATGAAATATATCTTTAACTCCTGTAAGCAATATATTTTAAATAATAAAACATGTGATTTTTAAGTTACATTGCAGTATCCGTGTTAATAGTTTAGGATGAATTAGTAATTTAACGCTTACAAGATTATTTTCTTAAATTATTCATTTTACTATGATCATACAGAAATCAATTATAGATGAAGAAAATGTATGAATAATTTCATATTTCCGCTCTTTCTTGTCTTATATAATTTGTTTCATACATTCGCATCTTTTAATTGCGAATTTACACAGTTTTCAAAACGAATATCCAAGGATAATATTTGTAAAGATAAATTATGCTCACACGATAATCGTTTTTTTATTTTTCAGGAAATCTTGGGTTAAACATCTGTGACAAATGCAATCGTTCGTATCAGTCCATTTCCAGTCTAAAGAAGCACTTAAAATTTGAATGTGGTGGACGAAAGAACTTCGCCTGTGATTTATGCGAGAAGAGTTTTACGCAAAATGTCAGTCTACGACGTCATCTTCTTCAATATCATAACATCTATCGCCCTCCACTCAAGACTTGTACGAGATACAAATATAAATTTTAACGAAGACAATAAGTTTTACCCCTAATTTGTGTACTTCTATTAATCTATACATATTTTATTTAGGTCATATATTTAAAATATTGTAACATTTACGATATGATGTAAATTATTAATCGTTTAAAATTTTGAAACATTTAAATTTTTTTAAAATATCGACATTATTTTTATTTTAAAATTCTTTTTAAAATTTATATACAAAATCGATTACTTTTAAACTTAATGTTTTTAAATTTTATATTATTATGAAATAAATTATCTTTCTGCGGATTTAATAATTTAAGTGTACCTC
Source organism: Dolichoris vasculosae (assembly GCA_018907195.1). Lineage (NCBI taxonomy): Eukaryota > Metazoa > Arthropoda > Insecta > Hymenoptera > Agaonidae > Dolichoris > Dolichoris vasculosae. The sequence goes on from JACCHY010000003.1 coordinate 7,713,344, forward strand.
ATAAATCAATAATTTCATCGTTTTAGAAAAATTAAAACTTTCAGAAAAATAAATAGTGCACAATACGTTTAAATAATGAATTATCTTATGAAAAATTATTTAATACTTTATATCTTTATATGAGTAAAAAAATTACAAAAATCTAAATTCTTGATAAGAATATATTGTTTTATTATTTTATACTAATGAAAATATTTTAATTTATGATTTTAATAATATTGCATATTTTTTTATCGTATTTGAAAAACTATGAAGATAAAATATTATGAAAAATATTCAAATTTACTGTACAAAGAAGATTCACAAAGTATTGATAGCACAAACATAAATTTTTATAACTGATATTTTTAGAATATCGTTAAAAACATTTTATGCTTAACTTTAATTCTTAAGGAAAAAAGATTATAAAAGATTATTATTAATTTTATTATACTCATATAATTATATTAATTTTTTCTACGTAATGTATTTAAGTCTGTGAAAATATTTTTATACTGTGATTTAAATTAATTGTGTAATGATTTCATTAGAATTTGTTTGTATCTGGTATTTTAATTTTTAAATTAAATTGAAAATATAATAAATAAAAGATATTAATTTCGTTCTTTTGTATTTAAAAACATAAAATGTAAACTTAAAAAATTATTTATTCCATAAGTATTTAAACTTCAAAGTACGTAGTTTCGCAAAAATCAAAAGTTTTATATAGTTTTAGTGTTACATGGAATACAAATCCTACTTATGTGTTTTATGTAATGTTTACCATAAATGTACGAGAATTTAAGTCGACAATTTTCTTTCTGCCGTTTACACCACTAAAACTCTTCTTTAGCTACTATCCAAGAAATGTCCGCATGAAGTATAAATACAATTGCGTTGCTTAAAAGTTAAGCATTTTAAGAAGTATTGTGATTGTCGTAAGGAGAAGAAGTATGTAAACTATTTTTATGGGATTGAACCGTTATATTCGTAAATTGCTCAAGTACTACATAATAAGCGATTAATATACCGAGTTGTAGACTTTTAGACAAAAAGGGATTAGGAGTGTTTTAAATTAAATTCTTATATACATACGTAAAAGTTATCGAAGTTTTTATGTTCTTTCTGTTTTACCTATATTTTTTTGGAAAAGACTCGTTCTTTCTTTTAATTAAACAATAATCGACGTAGTATAATATTTTACATTTCGAAATAAATAGTAAATTAATTAAATTAAAATGATTAGCTTTAGATTTAAATTTAAAGTGTAAATTTAATTCATTTTAATTGGTTATTGAATTGGATATTACAGTTTGATAGTTTACTTCATTTAATTTTTTTACGTGGAAAATGAATATTAATAGAAATATAAATCATTGAAAATTTGTCGAATTAAAATGTTTTATTAAAAATTTTAATATTTTTTAAAAATATTTGAGACAATTTGACGGTTTCACTAGATAAGCTTATTTTATTTTAATTATTGTGTACTTAGCCATTACTCGGTTACACTAACGAAGTTTATAAATGTTATTGTAATATAATGATTATAATATTCGTGATTATGAAAAATGAATATTGTAAAAAAAGTTAATTTTTGTTAAAATTGTAATCCTTCGATGGGAATAATCGAAATTACTCGATTAATAGGAATTAATAAGAAGTTACTCGACATCAATGGCTGTTAAACGCTGGTAAGTTGAATAAAGTTAATAAGCAACTTGTTACGATTTGCACAGATTTTTATATCGATAAGTAAGTTTTGAAAAGTAAGTTCTGAAAAGTAAGTTCTGATAAGTAAGTTCTGACTTCCAAAAAATGTATTTCCAAACCTACGTGTGGCCACCTTTGCATCCGTCGAGTGCTACAAAAACTCGCTCATGCAAACACGATGCGCGTAACTAACACTTTAGAAAAAGCCAGTCTTGTGAAATAACGCGCGAGCGTTAATAGAAAGCAAAAAGTCGATCCCTGAAAATTAACGACGCAAAAAGTAGTCATCGAACTCGTTACCACGTGTAACTTCGCTTAGCTAACCCGGTCCGAACCCATTTCTGTTACAGATTACTCATCGGTGAGCTTTCGAGACTCCGCGGATGAAGCCGCCCACGAGAAAAAATGGTCACCCTCGAGAACGCAATACGTATGTCCGCACTGCCGCGCCGCTTTCCAACTAAAGGGTCTACTCAAGCGCCACATGCAGTTCACCTGCAAGAAGAATCCACGAGCCGCCGTTTTCCAATGCAACTTCTGCACCTACAAGAGTATGTACAAGGCGAACGTGGAGCGACACGTGAGGAACGTCCACGATCGTGGGAGCATCAAGTTCAGGTGTAACCTCTGCAACTTTCGCAGCAAATACACATCTTGCGTGCGCAGGCATATGAAAACCTTCCACGATCAGAACTTCGTGGTTTTTCCTTCGAGCGCCGAGTGAGAGGCAAGAAGACCGTCGAGCGATTTGTACATTTCTCTAACAAGAGCTTGCAGCGAGATTACGCATCGATCCGAGATTTTTGTAACGATGAAAATTGGTCGGAGAAGAGGGAACAAAGTCTGTGTATATACGTATAAAGTTAGGGTAGTTCTCGTATTTTATAAGATAGACTTACATTATACTTATTTTTTTCTTGGCGCTTGGCGTAACTACTAACTTAATAATGGTAAGCCTTTGCCGTGTAGGAATAAAGAGTAAGGGTTTTCGTTACATTTTACTCGCGGAGTTTAAGTGACATAATACATTATTAGGAGCTTTGAACAAAAAAATTCAGCGTGTATTTTATATCGTCTATTTGTCTTTAATTTTATAAACTCACGTGATTTATAATATTTTGGTTGAAACAAAATATTGTCAAATCAATAATACCGAGTTTTAGGCTTATTTATTCTGTAAATTAATATTTCATGTAAATTTTGTATTAGACTAAATAATAGTGAAACTTTGGAAATTTATTATGTACCTTTTTAAGATATGCCAATGATTTTATCGTATTACTTTGAGTAAACCAGTTAAGATTTACAAATATGTTCTTAAACTTTATTATTTTATTAATAGAACTATACAATATATGACTACAATATATTATTTATATTTATTTGAAAAATCATGAGAATTATTATACACGCAATAATCAAAAGATTTATTGTCTTATAGGATTATAAGGACTCTAAACGATGTAATTTATTTTGGCAAATATTGTTAAGCATTACATGTATTAGATATTTCAGGTCGTTTTATAAAATGGAAATATTATTGCACAATACATTAATGTATAACAGAAGTAACATATTCTATTATTTATCGAATTTATGAACTTATGTTACAAATTGTAACCGCTATTTATATTATATTAAATAATTTGTATTTATTTTTCGGTTTTTAAGATGTACTAAAAATAAATTTTTTAAACAAAGTATCCTTGTCTTAAAATTTTATTAAAAATATATTTTTAGTACAAAAAGTAAAATTTTTAGACTGTAATTACTAAAATTATCACTTATTATTTCTATATACGACTATTAATTAAGAATAAGATAAATATCATATTTATAAGAATTCTACCTTAAAATAAATATAAATTATATCCTCTTTTATTTGTATCATATAATAATTATATATGATTTTTAAAGAAAAAATGAAAAATGAAACGTGATAATAGTAATAAAATTTCATATGTATTTTGTTTTTTAATTTTTGTTGTTTCTTATATTTGTAAATAATGAAAAAATTATACCAGTAAATAAATTTTAAGCTTATAACTTTACTTATTAAAGTATGTATTTATTTTAAACGTGAATAATTCTTCTCAAAATCGACATATTATTTTATATATTATAAAAGAAAAATTATAATAATGCAGCATCGACTAAAATATTTTGCGATAAAATTGCATTTCATAAAAAAAAACTTTTTTCTAACGAAAAAAGCGAATATAAAACAAAAAAATTTAAATATGCACTTTATTTTATTTTTTATTTTATTGTTATGAATTAATATTACTTAAAATATATGTCTTGAATGAACTGAAATTATTACAAAAACAATATAACTTCTGAGATAAAATATTCATTGATCGCCTAAGTATATATAAATTTTTTATCATCGCTTTAACCTAAAATCAAAATTCATGTACCTTCATTTATGATGCAAAATAATTTATTATAATAGTATCTTATTATATTTATAATACATAACGTTTAAACATAAAATGTTCAATATTTTTTAACATAATATTGTAAAAATTTCAGTGGTTTTAAATAATTTTCTGAGTCGAAAAAAAGAAAAACATTAGTTTTTCGTTTTTATATTTAGAGTTATTTTACATGTTAAATACAATTTATACTGTAAATAAACATTTTTTGTTAAATGTAAGTATTTTTAACATATTAAATATTTAAAAATTAAAGTGAAATAAATTAATTTTATTGCGATTTTGAATTAAAATCCATTTTTTCCTTATATATATAACACTTAATTGGAGAAATGTTTTGAATGATTTGTCGTGGATGTTACTACAATTTCCTCATATTATAGATAAATAGATGAACAAATTTCAATCAAGAAAAATAAATGAAACACTTACTGTAATCTTTTTTCACTAATTTCACTATCCTGTCTTGTTTCAGTTGTAAACTAATCACAGCATATTAATAACAACTACAATAACAATGTAATGATCCAGATTGTAGTTAGAAGCAGTCAATATTGATAACATCTGAAAGATTCTTAAATGACATGTACGTTAGTTGGAAATGTAACGAGTCGTAGATCATATGCAGATTTTTAGAAGAACCTAAATTTGAATTGGCCAATGTAATAATTTAAGAAAAATATAAAAATCAATTCTAGAAGTGTTCAAAAAATATTCGTGGGTGGTCAAAAGATTCATCGTAATAAATCATACGATGAATTACATCGCTGAAATTGAGAAAGTTTTGTGATTAATAAACCAAAGCACAATTTCAGGGTAATTTTTATTCAATTTTTGTGGACTGTTATATCAACCATTAGATTATTAATTATGGATTGGTTATGTGAACATTTTTAAGTAACAGAACAAAATATATTACTTTATAAGTTTTATATAATATTATACGATTATTAATATAAGAAACTTGTAATAAAAATATTAGTTTTGTTTATTTATATACAAAATTTTAAAGGTTATCGAAATTCATTGTATTTATTTATTAATTAAATTATTAATTTATTAATTTATTTATTATATTAAAATAGCAGTTTTTAATAATTAGGAAAAATTAAAAAATGTAAATGAGTAATATTTATTCGTTCAATTATTTAATTATTATTGATAATGGTTTATGAATAATTAATTTATAATAAACATTTATAAATGATTTTTATTTATAAGTTTATTACAAAAATTATATAGATAATTATATTTTCTTATTAACTATGAACAATATTAAATGAAAAAAAATATATATATATCCTTTGATATATTGTTAATCTAGTTAATTGTTAATCTAGTTATTATAATTAAAAATGAGAAAATGATTGTGAGTGTATCATATACAATAATTTCGCGCTGTATAATTAGTAATAGAAATCTACTAATAAATTTTTGGTCATTTTTTCAGGTCAGCAATGATTAAGTAGTACTAACCATCGAGGAATTCTAACCTCATTAAAATATAAATAAGATTTTGTTCGCTTAAATTATAAAATATAAAATATAAAATATTTTGTAAAAAGATAATTTTGTTTCTTTATGTTGTGTGTTGCATTATTTTTTTTTAAATTTGAAGAAATTTGTTGAATTATTTTAATTTATTTTAGTAGAAACATTCGTCATTTCTATAAAATTATATAAGTCTTTAAAATAGTTAAAGCGATGCTATTAAAAATTTTTGGGAAATACAAAAATGAAAAATTCTTATATTTTTAACATTAATTGAATATTCTTTAATAATGCTATAGCGTATAATGTTTAAAATAATTATCATTAGAAAGATATTTAATTATAACTGAGTTGAACTCGAATAATATATAATACTACAAATAATAATATTTTTCAAAAGTTTACAATTGTTATTTCAATAATATATGAAAATTTAGGAGTTTAAAATTATATTGTAATTTTAAATTTCTCTAAAATTGATTATTCATTTATTTTTAATCGTATTATTCGGATTATTTATATTTCCATACGCGTTACAAGTTATATAAATTGATCTATTTGAAATTTTATTCTTTTAATTATTTAAGGGTTTTTTAGATACTGAGTTTTAACGATTTTAATTATTATTTTAATAACATTGAAATAAAAGTAAAAATAAAAATAAACTGTATGTATATCCAGTTATGGGTAATACATTTATAATAATATATCATTGGTATAATATAAACATTTTAGAAAAACGTAAGAATAATATTTTTGTGAGATGATTATTTACTCTTAAAATAGTTAAGAACGATGACAAAACCTAGAAGTTACACATATTTAAAATTTTGAAATATATTGCCTAGCTTTTAGAATACTTTTATATATTTAGAGTTAATAAATATTAAAAATGAACGGTAAAACTGTTGATAATTTTCCTGCTACATGGAAAGAGACAAAAAAGTGTGGAATATTTATAAAGTAGTAGAAAACTCGTAGATGCATTGCTTGAATTTTATTATCCGCTGAGTGCGCTGAGGACTTTTGCAATAATTTGAGGATGAATTTCTTTATTATTACACCTATGTCTGTTTCCAGTTTTTGTTTTTCTTTACCCCGCGTAAAAAAATCAAACTCCTCCAAGAAGCCAGCACTAACATCTCGGCATTGCTTTTCTGCTTGCAGCCTATCGCAAGACATACGTCGGCGAGCACATGCTCGGCTACACGTGCACCAAGTGCAGTAAATTCTACAAGATGTGGAGCAACTACCTGAAGCACAAGTGCGAACCGCCACAGTTCAAGTGTTCGCTTTGTCCCTTCGCCGCATTCAAGGCCTTCATTCTGCACGCACATCAGGCGGAGCAGCACTTCAAGGTCACGTCGCCTAACACGTGAGACCTAAAGATCGTGTAATTCGATCCGTGGAGTATACTTTATATTGCGTGTCGCGTCTGCGTATGCGTGTACGTATTCGTGTACGTGTACGTAATGTTGCATTTATACTGACCCCCTCTCCTTTTGATTTAGCACTTTTCATTTACTACAAAAAAATAACGTGGTTTTACTGATTTTTTCCTATAGAAAGTCCTTTACTAAATCGTTTTAAGACGTACGAGTGAACAATTTTTATACGACAACGAACTGAATGTTATTAAAGTAGTCCGCTTTCCATAAAAGTTTTCATGACTTCGAAAAGTACGTGAGAAATAAATCTCTTTGCAATTTTTTTTATACTTATGTAAAAATCATTTAAATAACTTTAAAAACAAAATCGTGCATTTATTTTTTCATTCGTTACTATTATAGTTACTGTAGGGGATCGGAAAGTACTCGGGTATGAAAATTATATTTCAGAAGAAAATATACTTTCAAGTCCCTCAAAAAATATTTGATAAAACGTATTTTTATTTTTCTTTCGTACGACTATACTATTATATATAATATATCATTGTGAGGAAAATAATAAAGTTTTTCTTTATTTTTATTATAAAAGATAATGATAATAATTAATTTTATAAGATATTTTCTAAATTATGAAAATATATAGTTGATAGATTGTAGTAACGTGTAGTAATCAAGATCGAATATTCCTTTTGATTTCTAAAAAAAATTTGGTTCTTATATTCGTTATAATGGACTGTTTGTCTTAGCATTTATATAACTTAATATAACTTAATAATTTATAGATGATTTATAAAGATTAATTTTTTTTTACAAAAAATGATGAAAATGAAATAATTTTAACATTTATGATAAAGACTAATTAATTTAATATTCAATGTTTTGCCATAAACTGTATAGATTTTTAATATATTATTCAAATTAATTCATTGTTCGTATATTAATTTTGCGATAGAGTATACAAATAGTAGATTATTTTTAAGATTCATTTTATTTTTTTCTAATTTTTTCTATTCAAAGAAGAAACCGAGAATTAATATGTAATTTAAGAAGATTTTTAATCATAATAATTCATAGAAAACGTAAAAAAGTTCCTTTTCTAAGAGGTATGAAATTAGAAATCTTTCCTTCACACATAAAACATAATACATAATGCAAAATAATTTCATAAAGAAATATTTATATTATAATTTTAAATATTCTTTACAATAAAATATTTATTATATATAAATTATATTTGCTAAAAAATATACTTTACAAATTATTTTCAAATTGATAACTACTATGTAGATTTATTTTTTAATACGACTCTTTCTTTGAATTTAAAAGTTATCAACATACCAAATTTAATAAAATAAATATATTTATATTGTAGGCTTGTAAGTGCAAAGAAAATATATATTTACATAAAACTTATTCGGATAAATATTTTATATAATATTGTATAAATAACTAAATTTTAGATATAAATAAATATATAATTAATATATTATTTAGTCATATTACCTATTATATATAGTATCTATATAATTTTAGTCTAAATTTTATAAAATTTATTTACTATGTAATCTTTATTTTCATACCACAAATTTATATATTTAAAATATATAAGATTTATTTTATGTATTAATTTTTTAATATTTATTTACTAATTTGTGATGAACTCATAAAAAATTATATAACTGTGATTTTTTCGGGCTTCCTGCTAATCATATCTGATACTTTAAAGTAAAAAAAATTATAACTTTTAATTTTATATGGTTAGTAGCGATGATAAATGTAAAAGAAAAATAAATTAATTCATTGAAATCAAAAAATGTGAAGGAGAGATTTTTATATTACATATTTGTTGGCTATGATTTTCCACGTATGAAATAAAATAATTATTCTATGATATTAGAATAAAATTCAGAAATTTATAAAAGCTTAAAGAGCTTTTCTATATGACTAAATAACTTACATGCTAATTTTTTACTGAAGAATAAAATAAAGTTTAAAATTATTTGAAAATAAGAATTAACGCATTGCGTAGAAAATGCGTATATTTTAATATTTCGAAAAATTGTACAAAATTTCTAGTAGATAATAAATTAAAAAAACAAAATTATGCCTATTTTAGTTGATAAGAAGAACATATTACGAAGTAACTATGTATAATAATTGAACAATTTGAAATGTCCGTGGATAGGAGTTACCTAGTCCTATCATTATAGTTTATTTGTTCTAAACGATAATTAAAATTATCAATTTTTCATAAGTAAATTATAGAGCGTATTACAATAATTCATCGTATAATAATTTAAAAAATGTATTCATGATTATACATCTAAGTTTATATGTTTTTATGAATCTAGATCTTAAAGAGATAGTAAGACTTCGCTCTATTATAAAATTTAATCTGAGAAACTCGTCTCTTGGGTCAAAATATTGTTTAAAAGGAATAAAACATATTTTCTATGTACATAGATAAATCAACGTATTGAAAACTATTTTTTTGTATTATTGATATATTGGTAACTTAAATAGGAAGGTAAAACTTAGAAAATATGTTCAATTCGATATAATTGTTTATTAAATACCGACAGGGTTACCATTCTTTTATATAGTGTTAATTAACTAAATAGGAATGTATTATCTGAAAAATTGTTTCAGACAAAAATTGTACCTAGAATAAATAAGAACTTGTAGAAGGCACAAATGAATCAATATAAGTATTATCAGTCAATGAGTAACTAAAGCTTTCTTTTAGTTCTGGAAAAACATTTTTTAATCTCGCCGGATTCAAAATATTTAATCATACTCTGAAATTTAATTATAAGAATTTACTATATAAATTCAATTTCATTCAAATTATTTAAAAAATTTTTTTTAAAAGTTTTTAACATTATCCGATTTTGTTTATGAAATGCTTTAGATAAAATGAGATATTTATATTATTTATTTGTGAATCAAAATACCTAAACATTTTCTAATACGTTTAGTATTAGATTTTGATGTTTTTTTCAGATCATCATTTTCCTTCTACAGTTGAAAAATGTCAATTGTTGGTTAATGATTTTTGCGCATTTAATGAAGATATTGTCTAATTTTTTATTTTTGAGTGCTAGTATTTATGTATCTATGTAACTTTGTATTTCTGATACTAATAAAGTATGTAAGAATGCTTTAATCAAATAATAAAATTTTTTCTATTTTTTCTATTTCCAGTCAGTTTTCATTGTGTCAAAAATACTAATTTTAATCAAAATTTTCAGAATATTATATATTTTTAGTACAACAGGAATTATTATTATTGCCATTATTTTTTATATTCATCAATGATTAAAACATATTAATTTTTTTGAAATTTAGTGAATATTGTTATTTTTATATATAAGTAATTTTTTTTATATTTGGATTTTTCAGGTACTCTTGTATACTTTCTTTGGACAATTTTATAAGCAGTGTCTAAATTCTAATCACATCCAATGATTCGATTGAGTCTGCGTGATCAGAATTTGTATTAATTCTAGCAACAATAAGAGTATTTTTTACTATTTTTTTTTATAATTTTTAGTGATAATTAGTATAATTTTGTATGAGTTCTCTTAGATGCATTGTTTAATAAATTATACCATAATTATGAGAATAAAAGAAAATGAAATTTTTAAATTTTTCTGAATTTAAATTTTAAAATATCTATCGTATCTTCTAATCCTTTACGAATTAATCCTAAATAAAAGATTACAGTACATATATATTTTTTAATTTACTAATAATTTTTACACGTATAATGAAATTTATTCATTGTTTTCATATTTATAAATATATAAATGAATAAAATGATTATTTGAATCAGCTACATATTTTGGTTAATGATTGACTGTTCCATATAATTTCAGATGTATTTTTATGCTCTAAACTATATTCTATAAATTCGTTTCAATTTCTAATATTTCGCTTCAATTTTTCAAGGAATAAATCTCTTGTTTGATACAGAAATACATAATGGGATATATAGATGATAAAAAGAATATAAAATTAAACTATTTTGTGCCTAATTTTATTATTTTCTACTTTTTAGAGAAACATAAAACTATTTTATAAATGGAGTACCCCTGGATAATTTATTTGTATGAAAACTCACCTAGACATCAGTGTCTATAATGTTTGTAGGAAAATGTCTTATTGCAATATATAGATGAGTTTTTTTTTATAAAAGATTGGAATGACAAAAGCAACCGAATCTATTATATTAAATTGTTTAATATTTTTTTATTTATTTCTTTATCTAGAAAATTTTATCCTCTTTGATGTTATTGAATTTTATATTATGTTAATAATTATGTACATTATTATCAAGTTGTGCAAATCTTTCAAAATCTATTTAAAATTTAAAAAAACTTAAGATAACATCATTTGAATTGAAATATTTATCCAAAGGTTTAGAACATTTTAAAACTTCTAAAGACATGATTATCGTAAAATTTAAATTATAGCAGTTTATTATTACAGTTACATCAAGGCTATTATTTAAAAAATTATCGAATATTTGAAAGTATTATATTAATTATAGAATATGATATCTTGCAAGTAAGATAAGGAATTGCATTTGATATGGTATAAAAAATATACGCATGATGTTAAAAAATATATACCGAATAAAATATTGTTGTTAAATAGCAATCGAGTACGTTTCTATCGTTAATATACTTAAAATATTCGAGTAGATTAATCATTCGTCTTATTAACTATGACTAAGAAAATCATTGTTCATAATTAGCAACAAGTTAAACTCACTGCAATCGATCTTTTCTTTTTCAGGTTACGTGGACACAGCGCGAAGTGTATGTTTAGCTTGTTCCAAGTCGTACAAGTGGAGAAAATCATTGATCAGGCATGCCAGAGATTCGCCAGAGTGTTGGCCGGTACTTTTGAACTCCAACGACGGGGAGATAGCGGCAAAGATACGACACAGATTGTTTTTTGGATTGTAAAATATAGTTATAAAATGTAAATTCGTTTTTGTTAAAGTATAAAAATATAAATTATTTCTTTGCTTCAAAGTGTTGAAAATTTGTTATAAGTTGAAGTTTTGTATTATTTCACGAAATAGTGTACTTTGTGTTTCAGAAGTATATTTTTGATATAAAATCAGTTTAGAAGCGATAATAAGTTTATTATTTATAGCATATGTCGAAAAGAAGACTTTAAAGTACCAAATTTTGTATTTTCTAAACATAAAGGACAAAAAACTTATGTATTCGACTATGAAATACTGTACATATAATATACATAATTATTATGGTTTCAAAATCTCATGATCATATTATATTATTTAATTTAAGCTTTATAGTAAGTGATGAAGTAGTGTAAAATTATTTCTAATTAATTCTGTATTATACACGATAGTAAATCTTTAATATTGTAAAATTATCAACTATTCTAAAATGTGTCGATTTTAGAGAACCAATGTAAATTGATAAGAAAATTCTAAATAATCGTTTATTAAGTTTAAATATGTAAATTATACAAGTAGGATATGTTTATTTAATTGTTGCAAGATATCTGAAAAATTTATTTAAATTTAAAAATATTTATAAAATACATTCAGGTTTCAATAAAATATATATTGTTCTTCTATAAACGTATGTTTGTAATACAATTCAGAGAAATTATTCAGTACAATATTACTCCCAAATAGCAAATATAGTATATTTCTCTTCTATTGCTTTACCTTCGAAAATATGTTTACTCGGAAATCGTTTTTATCGATATATAAAGATCACATTGTGTTCAGATTTATATGAACGACGCGACGAAAGTTGATCGAAACTTGTTATCTCATCGATCTTGGTTAGCTTAGTGTCTCGAAAATGTATCCTTTAATATACTAACTCCGCTTTTCTCTCTCCACATTTTAGGTTACCGTCTAGACGACAATAGTACAATGCGGGCGTTCATGTGCGAAATGTGCTACAAAACGTACAACGTCAAATCCTCTCTGCTTCGCCATTTGCGGCTCGAGTGTGGCAAGATGCCGCAATTTGGCTGCCCGTATTGCCAATATAGAGCCAAGCGAAAGGATAATTTAAGAGTCCACGTGGCCGGCAAACATAAAACCAATGTCCTTCAATGATGAGTAGGAAATTATTGAATTTGTTTGCTAAACGGGTTTTTTCAATGTTGTATAGATTTTTAAATTAATTTAACGCGATTAGTAATAATGTTATTTTATGCGTTTGTTAAGTAGACTAACTGTATATTCTTTATGTAAAGTGTTTTATATGAAGTGGTTAAAGTTGAACCGTAAGCTTTCTGGTCTTATGAAAAATGTAATTTTGAAATTAAAGACAATTTCAAATTACTGTAACATTTATTTTATGAAAGTTGTTGTTTTCAATTATTAGTTATCACAAAAATTATTATTAGTAATAAAATATATATTTTTAAATATTTAATTGCATTGTTATTATTCTATTATTGTAAATCCATGTTTAATAAAATTCCTTAAAATTACAAATTCATTTTATATTAATTTTCGAAAATTATTGTCACATTTTTATGAAATAAAAATATAAATATATTAAGTTACTTTTGTAAGATATATGTTTTTATTTAAGCAAGTAAGTATACTTTTATTTATTATTGAATTGAAGATTATAAAGATTTTTACTAACGAAAGATTTATTTTTTTCAGGTTACTGCAGTAAAGGAATTATAGACGTTCACTATCGAAATACCGATCATCGAATATTATGACCATCAAAATGATTTTCGATGCATATTTATATATGCAACATATTTTTTGGTAACATTGAAACTAATTAATTTGTTTCATAAATTAATGCCTATGGATTCTGTATTTAGAAATAGATTTTTTTTTATCGAAGATATAATTAAATTTTTTAAAATACGATTATAATATTAATTTTATTATTAAGAAATTTTTTTCAATTTTTTTAATACAAATTTAGATTTTTAAATAATTATTTTGACGATTTATAAATTATTATAAATGTTTGTTATTTATATTATTTATTCGAAACAAATTTACATTAATTTTTTATAATTAAAGAATATATGTAATTAAAATGTATTACATTGATTATATTATTAATTTTTTCTGTACAGTTGTATATATTCCTTAAAATACGGATATATCATTAATATTGCAATCATATTTATGTATAAAGAACACTTCGGATTTTGTGATATATTTTATTTTAAGTATTCGTTAATTTCATGTAGTTATTAAGTTTCTATTGGTTGAAGAATTTATTATTTTCTTTTTGCTGCAGCACTTTTTCTGATCAGGGCTATTTTACTTCAGAGGTTTTAAATTATGAAATTTTTAGTTGTAAAGACAAAAAGAGACATGTTGAAATAAAAATAATCGAGTACATTTACACAATTCAGGAACCAAATATAGTTAAAAATTACTATGTGGATAAAATTTCCATTACTGACATTATTATCGAGACAGGTGAAAATGATATATTTTAATCATCGAAATAGGAAAAACTTAAGAAAATTAAATTATTTTGGATTTTAAAATATTTATAAGAAAAAAAAATTTTTAGTATAAAATATTAATGGATTTCATATTATTTTCTGTAATATATATATTAAAGTAATTCAATTAATTTCTATTTATGGCAACTTTTAGTATTATATAAGTTTTCATTCTATAGTTAGTAATAATTTTTATCTGAAATAAAACATGTTAATAATAACATTCATTTCAAAATATAAATTATATTTTAGATAATTTTTTTTTATTAATTTACTACGTACATTTGATAAATATTAAATTTGTACCTACGGATTGAAAATTTGATGTGATAATTAACCTGTTGGTCGATAACATATTTAATAAGTAAGAAATTGATAGAAATTTTTCAAAATTAGATTAGAAACAACAGTGTTTTCAAGAAATAACGTTGTCATCGACTATTTAGTATAATCGTTGACTTCAACGTTATTTCAATTTGATTTTATATTTGAATTGGTTAAGAAAACATATCAATAGCAAATTATATTTATTTTAAAGAACGTATGTTATCAACATTTATGAAGTATACGAATTAAAGAAACATAATTCTTGTTAAAAATAACAAATAATCTGATAAAGGTATTGGATTTAAAAAATCTTTTCCAATAATTGCATATATAATAAATATAGATTATTTTAATATTAATTAGCAGATTACTTTTATAAATCAAGTTATTATAAATTCGCGTCAAAAATTCTTAAACGTCTTAACTATTATAAAATGATCGATATTTCTAATGAATTAATTAAAGTTTCTAATACAAATTAAATAGCTCATCGATATAATAATTTTTTCGGCGTTGATTTACCTTATTATTCAAGTAAGTGTATTCTTAAATAAAAAAATCTTTCCAAATGATTAAATTCATTGGAATTAAGATTCGAATAAATCTTTTTTTGTCTTTCACGACTACATTCTATTCTTCTTAAATTGATATTCGGTCTTGGGCACTCTTTCTTTAAGGCTATTGGCTGAAACATTTGTGTTGGATTGGTTATGGGTTTAATTTTAAACAATAACGAGTGTCGAGTAAAACAACTTCACTCCTTGCACTTTTACTTTTCTTATTAAAAAAAATAATAATAACGTGCCAATGATGTAGTGACCGGATAAAAAATAAAAAATTTTCCAAGTTTAATACCAAGAACCACCATACAATGTACATATATATCTCTTTTTGAACTTCTAAAAACCAAAGATTTACTATTTTAGATTGAAAATTGTGATATCTTGACACGAAAAGTCTCGAACTTTGATCGTAGATTGTATGGAGGTACTAATTGATATGGAGCTATTTCGATACTTGCAGAACGAGTAAAATCATATTTAAAAAATTGCAGTTTTCGCTCTGTAAGGAAAATTGAATGCCGTGGATTATCGAGGGGAACGAAAGAAATAGAGCGAGGAATAGGAGGGGGAGGGGGTTATTATTATGATTGACGGGCGGGGGTTGTGGGGAGGGGGGAGAGCGAGAAAGATAACGCACCAAAGGGCTCTATTAAAAAAATAAGATTCACACCACTGACCGTTTCTCGCCTGTTTTTGTGCGCCGCTGTTACAGGAATGGGTGCGCTCCTGTCTCTCCTGCGTTCCGACTACAAGCACGGCATCATCTCCGGGAAGCACAGGAGTCGTTCCAGTACCCGCGGTACCGTCGACCACCGAGGCGCCTTCAAGACGTCGTCGTCGCGCGAGCGTCGGAGTCTCGACACGGGCAGCAACAGCAGCGGCGGCGGCGGTGGTGGCGGTGGCGGTGGCAACAACAACAACAACAACAACAACAACAACAATAACATCAATAGCATCGAGGGCGAGAGATCTACGAGGGAAGTCGTGTTCCCGGACTCGTTCGAAGTACTTCCCCAGCCGCGTTCGGACCTCAGCATCGTCTACATGGGAGTCACCCACGAGCAGCAGCGCAAGTTCCGCTGTCGGTTCTGCGGAAAGGGTTACCGGTGGAAGAGCACCATGAGAAGACACGAGATGGTCGAGTGCGGAGGTAAACCTCCGGCTTTTCAATGCCCCGAGTGTCCGTATAAAGCCAGGCAAAGGGGGAACCTGACGGTGCATTACAAGCGGCACCATCAGAAACTCGGGGCCTTCGACGACGGCGTCTAGGCTCCTTTTATTTTTTTACCTTTATCTTATTATTTTATCCATTATTCTAACGATTTGGCGCGTTCGCGCACGTGCGAAGTAAGACTTCTACTCGGATTTGGGTTTTATTATTATTTAATTCTTTTATTTGATAGATTGAATACATTTCTGTCGCGACCGTGTCACATCCAGAAGAGCGTTCTTTGCAATATCTATGGACGTTCTCAAAGATCGTTCATCGATTGTTTTTAGAGGAATTTTCATGTTTCGCAAGCTGCGGGTTCGAGTTCGGCAAGGGTTGTAAATTTATTCTCACCTCGAGTACCGATTCGACTCGGATGGATAGTCCAAAGTTTATGAAAGCTCCTAATTTTTAGTGTTTGATCGAATTCAGTCGTTTAGGTTTTTCGAAACGTAAATCGCTTGCGGGTGTTTTTATAGGAGTACAAATAATATGTTTGTTTTTTCGATTTAATTCAGGATTAATTCGAAGTTGTTTCAATGTTTATCGAAAGTTTTAAAAATGCTCGATAGGATAAATTTAATTTTTCCTAAGCAGATTGAGAAGGATCGATTTATCGTTGCATCGAAGAATATTAAAAGTAATAAATATTCGTGATATAAAGTAAATGTATGACTGAATCATGAATGTAAAATTCCAAAATTACATATTTTACATTAATTTTTTAGTTAATATTATTAATTAAGTTCATAATACCTAAACGAATACAGTTTTATACGTACGTTACCAACAATATTCAAATATAACTAAAACATCGTAGAATTTATTTCTTTTTTAGGTTTAAACAAATTATCATAAGCATATAAAAAATTACCTGATTTAATTAAAAATTTCATTTAATGAAATAATATTCTGGATGTGACGAAAGAAAGTTAGGAGATAATAGTGTACAAATATTTAAATTTTTATAAAATGATTAAAAATAACATTCCATATTCCAACGACAACATTTGCACTTTATATCGGAGAGTTAAAAAATGATTGTATTTAAAAAGAGTTTTGTCTAGTGTTTGAACCATGTTGAGATTCCATGTACAAGATAGAAGATTGAACTTAACCGTTTCAGTCACTATTATTTCTCGTTAGGGATACAATTTTTAATATTCTGCATAATATAAGTATATATTAAAACGAACATTTTTTCACAAATTTCGATGATATAGATTTCTTTAGATTAATTTTTTCGGAGATTCTATAAATAAATACTCAGGTATATAGTATATTATACGAAATAAGTTATGTAGGATATGTTTTCAACATAGATTTTTAAATATATGTACGCATAGTACCGTATTCACAAGCTGTGTATATTATTGGTTTTCAATCGTATACTTCTATTTAACATCTAAACGTAATTTATGTTTAGAATTTTCTATTTAATGCAATAATCATGATATAGTATACTTATGAAAAAAGCTCACCAATTTATGATTTACTTTTTAAACTACGGTCTGAAAAACTTGATAATATTTGTACTATCTTTCTATAACTCTTTCTGATAAACTAATATACATAATATTGTAGTTTTAATTCAAGTATTTAACAAAAAAAAAAAAGAATTACCATAGATACATACCAATGGAATGCGATTTAATTGTTTATTACTGATAAACATAAGGATAAACGTATTGCGGATAACATTTATCACTGATTTTAATAAACGTTGTGACTGGAATGGTTAAAATAATTATATATATATATATACATTTACAGAATCATTTACAAAATGATTATATAGTTTATAATTTAAAAATATAGAAACGTTTTAAAACTAATCAATTTTTCATATATTCATGTTCCTAAATATTTCTTAAAAAATTGATTTCGAAAAAAAATTATAAGAAAAGAAAAAAGTCAATCTTCTGTCTTTATATCAAAGACGTTAAAGATGATTTTATACACAATTTACAACGCCGTATATATTTTTAATTTGAAACAGTACCTCTATTATAAGATAGAAAAATATTTATGCGTTAGCACCATCGTATTATTAGAATGAAAATAATTTGTAAGAGAAGGGAGCATATTTTTTATAAAATATTAATCTGAAACTTTTAAATGATGATATAATTAATAAAATTCTCTTAGAATTATGTCATAAATATTTTTGATTTAAAAAACAAAAATATTTTTACAGTAATTTAAAGCATCTATAAAAATACTTTCAATTGAATTTTCCAGGGAAATTAATGGCGCTGCAGAGTCGAGTCTTGAAATTATATCGATATTATTAAATAAGATTTTTTAAATTGATATATGACTATTACTCTATGTTGATAATTATTATGAAATTATGTTACTTTAGTAGATTTATCGGTCATATGAAATTTTATGACTAAAATTTATTAACTTTGAAATATTTGTATATTTCAACTTTTATTATTTAGAAATTGATTTATTTTTCATGAAAATATTTTTAAAATATTTAAGAAAAATGTCTTCAAAATAATAATAAAAAAAAAGTTGATTAATGAAGTTGAATTATAATAAAGCTTCATTTTCAATCCTTGTCGATTATTTTAAGCGCTTTAAAATTGAATTCACACTATTTATGATTTTTTACAATATATAATGTATATGATGTATTATTCAATGTTATTGTACATTTGATGTATCGATATACATTTGACTACAATATCAAAATATTGAATAATTATTGTGACGGCTAATTTATTTTTATTTATTCGATTCTTTTATAATTTTAACCAAATTGTAAATAATTGAATAAGTTACATAATATTAATGAAAATATATTTTACGTAAATTTTTAATTCCGTAATTTTCTTAGTTACTTTATAATTTTTCTAAATTGTATTTATTAAGAGAGCATTTTATAATATCGACTCAGACAGCGCCGAAGTTAAGAGGGTTTGTAATTTAATCTACATTCCAGTATTGATGTCATGCACTTATACGATTTTATCAAATATAACGAAGAAATGACAATCAATGTCTAGAATTTAAATAAAATATAAAGTGTATAATAAATGTTGTTGTTCAATATTTTAAACATATCATTTAATAAACGATTAAAATTTTTTTAGATCTAGACATTTATTGAACAATTTTTCAAATTTTATGTTTTTTCTATTATGAAAAACATAATTTGTACTAAAAAATTACGTACTATTACGCTTACATTCTAAAATAAATTAATATATTCTTTTCACTTTAATGTATATTTATAATTGAAACTTATTTTATAGGTATAAAGAACTTAATAAAAGGTTTTCTATTGTTATAGATTTTTTAATATACGTTCGGAATTACTAACAACTTTTAATGGGATTTTATTTCTAAACTTAGTACCTTGAATTCTTATTAACTTTTTAATAAGATTATAAAACAGAATTTTCTTAAAAAGAATTTCTAATTTTAGCGTTTGCGCATAAACTTAAAGATTATATAATAATAATAAGTTTATTAAATTATCGAATTTAAAAAATAAACCAATGTTTTCTATATAGAAATACTTTTTAATACTGGGCACATAAAAGGTACTTACATTGTAGCATAATAAGATCATTTTCTAGTTACTTAATATGATTTTTTACGAGTTACGTATAGTTATGCGATTTACAATGTTATAATCGTTTTATTACATAATTTATTTGCAAAAATTATTTATATTTGCGTGAGTAAACTACAATTGTTATGCGTATATAGAAACTTTGAAAAATACTACGACTTACAATCGAAAAAAAAACATAATAAAAAGACACCAAAACAATATTTTCATAGTATTAGATATACACCTAATATATAAGTGTACCGAAAATCGAGTATATTTAAAACAGAGAGACAAGACGTAGCTTCAGTATTTTTTATATCAGTATTTATACCTAAGGATTGACCTAAGGATACTCTTTACCGATTTACTATATATTTTGTACCAATCACTTAAATTTTTTCTATTTTCTTAATAATAATTAACTGTTACCGTCACTGTCACTATGGTTTTTGTACTCCGTATATATGCGTTCATTCGTTCGAAATAAATTATTATTAATTTAGTAATTTTTACATATTATTAATTTTTAATTATGTCTATTAACTTAAACAATGGTCAAATATTACAAGCGTGAAGATTTTATAATAATTACACAAAATGGCCTTTTATTTCCTACGGTACTTAACAATTTTGGAAAGGTTTAATAAAGCGCTATATTTAATTACGTTTATTATAATTAATATTATTATTGTAATTATTATTTTTATTAATATTATTAATAAATTAAATTCGTTGCGGGTTTTTAAAACGTTATCATGTTTTTCTTTACCTATCTTAAAATTATATTCCTTGTCACTTTGCCCTTTATAATATTGATAACTTTATTATTTAATTGCAGGATTTTTCAATTTAAGGTGGTGATACGTGTTCAATCATTTATAATACAATTATTGAAACATGAATAACAGGATTAATCATATTTTAAAATAAAAAATAAAAATGGTTGGTGATTAAAATTCATTTAATTCTGGTATAATTACTTTTTAACAAATGTAACAAGTTATTAGAGAAAAGGGATCATTCGAAAATATACCTAATAGACAATTCTGCATTATCGTAAAAAATTTCATCGAATTTACGTATTAAAGAATATTTCAACCGTTGAAAAATCATTTTTTAACGTTTGAGTTAAAAAAGGAAATTTATTTAAATGTCATATTTTTGTCCAATAATATTCAAGCTAAAAAATGTGTATCGTGATTTGTTTCATGAAAATATCGAGCAAATATTAATGAACATGAATGTGTTAAAATAAAGAACGTATTTATAATCTTTATGAAAGAAAACATCGATGTCTTATAATTGGTATTATTAATTTATTTATTTACCGCCGTACAATAATATACGAGTTAAACGGTAATAATAAACGGAGAGGCAATATCACGCATCGAATCGACATCGATATTTTGTTCATAAAAGAGCATAAAAGTAGTTCCATATTTAATGTGAAACGCTAAAGTATAATAACATTTACGTAGAATGTATGTTTTAATTTAATAATTAAATTGTTGATATAATTTTTTGTCGTACAGATGGCCTAGATCTTTCGAAATAATTCGAAAATGATTTTCTCGTGAATAATTTGCTGCCTGAAATCCCAAGTAAAATAATCCCACGTAAATATCATACCGGAAAAAAAAAAGAAATCATCGAAATTTTGTTGTTTACGCTCGTGCAATTACTTCTCGAGCGGGTAATAACGATTGATAAAGAAAGAGAAAAGCCGGAGTAAAACAAAGGTACGAGCGCGTAGTAAAGCAGCCCGAAAACGAAAATACATCCGCTCCATTTTCTTGAACTCACCAATTGACCAATTGACCAATTGACCAATTAACCTCGTTTGCCTCCCGTCTCGGGAAAGCATTAAAGTCCTAGTCACTTTTTGCTTGGGATAGGCGTGCTGCTGAAAGAAACGCTGCCAAAAAGGAAAACAAAAACAAAACCCCGGAGTGAAAAG
The DNA here is from genome assembly GCA_018907195.1 of Dolichoris vasculosae. NCBI lineage: Eukaryota > Metazoa > Arthropoda > Insecta > Hymenoptera > Agaonidae > Dolichoris > Dolichoris vasculosae. Next base: position 7,735,472 of record JACCHY010000003.1, read on the forward strand.
CCCTTCTGACGAATGCACCTTTCCCTTTTGCAGGTAACCACTACACCGAGGGCTTCCACGGGGAATTCGGGCGGTTCTACCCATGCGACACGTGTAGTCGGAGCTACCGCAGACTCATAACTCTCCAACGGCACAAGAAGTTCGAGTGCGGCAAGGAGGCGACCTTCGGCTGCGTCCTCTGCAGCGCGCGGTTCAAGCACAAGCACAGCCTGCAGAGGCACCTCAAGGTCCACCTGGTGGGTCAACCAGCGGCGCCCACGGACCCGCTCAGCCTGGACGAGATGTGGCGTATGCACAACTTCGCATGACAGAAGAAAGAGGAACGAGCGACGTAGGAAGACTTTCGCGAGTTTCCGCTCCTGCGCGGATCCTAGGCTTTTCTTTTTCTTCCCCTTGGTCCTCGGCGGTTCGGTGGCTCGACTCTTCATCCGTACGATCAATACGTCAATCCGATTCTAGAAAAGAGATTATTTTCTTAAATCAATCTTATAACCTTAAAGCTCTCGAAATAACTTGGAATAACCAAATATATTTTTAATTTTCGGAGCGCTATTTACCGCGAGCTAAGTATACATTAATATAAAGTAAGTTAATCGACCGAACGGAAGTGGATTTTTATCTAATAATGGCTTAGATAATCTACTATCGGAATGGAATGCAGTTTACCAAATAAAGGACTAAAAGAAAGATGTACTCTTTTTCAAATTCGTTACTCACGAATCAATAATCAATGTTGTTAACGATATCGAAGTATAAAATTCCTCTCATTTGTTTCGAATAACAAAATAAGTAACATCTTCACCGTTTCATTGTTTCTTCTGAATAAATAACGTACACAAATACATACAGATAAGTTTAAATATATATATATATGTTCTATAATTCAAAACGTGATAATGTATATAAAAAATTTTATTAACCACTTATATATGCAAATATAATAAAATTTAGTTATAAAAAACTTAATGCTATTCGTTGATTTTATTTCTTGAAAATTAAATTTCTATATAACAGAGAAACGACGAATTTAAACATATCATGTGCCATATATTAATTTTTTTATTTACCTTGAATTAAAAATTTTCATTTACGTTTATTTTGAAGGTAATCTTCATCTTAAATGATAATTCAAATATGTTTATTTATAATGCGAGTATTAAGTTTAACAAAAATACATTGTTTTCGAGTCACTGTTGAAAATGATTATTTAATAATAATAAATACTTCTAATTTCTACTATCAGAATTTGAATCAAGAATTTATTTATTAGATGTCGTACCAAAGGAAATATAAAAATATTACTTTGTACGTGTATCGATCGGACCTTAGTATCTTAAAAATAAAGAAAGTCTATTATACTTTTCATATATTATATATATATATATATATATATATATTATACAAAATAATTATTATTAAGTTATCCTTTCTGTTTGTTATAAAACATTTCTTGTATATTTGACTTTCTTATTTTTAATTGTCATAAATTTGATATAAAATGGTAAGTTTAGTTGAATATTTTAAGCGTAATAAGAAAATCAATTCGTTCATTCACGATAAAAACGTTTCAATTCAATGTCTTCTTGTTATACATATCAATGATTCTTTAAAAAATGAAAAAATTTATTACACAAGAATTTATACGTTATTTTTGAAATATAATATTTCTTTTTCAGATTAGCAAGTTATTAATTATTCATAAAAGATTTTATAAAAACTAATATGTGTTTGAGATAATAATTTGTCAAATTTATATTTTTATGGTTTAAGTATCAGCTACAGAATTTTTTTTTTCTTCGTTCATTCTTTCATCGCTTTCTTTTATAAAATGAAAATAAAAATAAGGTATTTTAAAATTTTAATTATTCATTCTGTATTTACTGTTTAAGCATTTGAATTTTTCTTCGTTTTAGTATTCAAGTACCACGAGTTTACGAAGTTTCGGAAGACTGAACGGAAGACTAAATCTCTACATTTAAAAAATTTATTCTATATGAAATTGAACAGAATCTCATTACTCTATGTATTTTTTCAGAATTCTGGCATTCGTAGTTACTTATGCATCAATACTCATAATTGCCTGTTGTCAAGAAAATAATTTTTAACACGAGAGCTTCGAGGGAAATGATAAAGTTGTTTCTACGCAAGACTATACTTTTTGAAATACCACCTAAAAAAATATTATAAAAGATACATGAATTAAAATGACGTATCAAACATTTTTCGAGCATTATTTTAATAAAGTTTTTGAAATCCTTCTAATTGTATATACAACCATATTTTATAAATTAAGAATTTATAATTTTAGGTAACCATTATTTATTTAAAAAATATTTAATATGTAATTTATAATAAATGTTCAAGTTAGTTTAATCGTTCTTTTGTATAAAACATTTAAAATTTCTTAATTTAATTCTTATGTATAATAATTTTTTAATATAGTATATTTACATTACAAAAGGCTTAATTACACTGCATTATATTGTTTATATGAAATAGTTTAATAAAACGATTATTTAAAGAAACGTTATTTATTCCAGATTATATTATAGTAGTGTAGTAGTAATAATATATTATTTTCGCTATACAGTTATCACATAAATTTGTTGTAGTAAACACAATGCAATAATTATATATTATATAACAATAGCAAATACTATTAAAATAATGTATTAGAAATAAAATTATAGAATACAATGATTTAAAAGTAATTTATGTAATATATTTATTATTCTTATTTAATTTAAAATAATAATTTAACGTTACTTCTTGTTACCTTCATACATAAAAATACTTACTCAACACAGATATATACTAAAATAAAAAAGCCACGAATCTTTTCATTCTTACTATCTAGAATTTGTTTTTGTATCCATTTAGTTGCGCGAGATGCGCCGAACTAAAAGTATAGAATTTCAGCGCTAGCGACATAGAAAGCAATTTTATACATACCAGTACTCGCATTCCTCAAATAATCGATACCCCAGTCAATTACTTAGTATTTTTTATTTTTCTGAAAGTGACTTCATCTCGCCTTTTGATTTATTACTGACTACATCAATCGATAGTAGTAATAGCTTTTATTATTTTTTAAGTCTTCTAAATATATCTTAGTTTGTAATTAAATATTTTTCAAAGATCCATGAATTATTTATTTATATATTTCTTTACATATATATACAATGTCATAAATATAAATTAAAGTTGATGAAAATCAAAATATTTTAAGAATGATCGAGCGTATATTATAATCAAGTTCAAAATCTCTTATTGAATTTTTAGTTCCACGTAGAAAGAGTATCATATTAGTTCTTCTTGTATGCTTCTGCAAATAGAGATTTTAAAAATATAAACTTTCCAAAATGAGAAAATATAGATAATAAAAAACGCTTTTGTTACAATTTTATAATCTGTTTTCGTTAACTCTAGTTACAATTTGCATGTACCAATAACTAACCAATGCAATGTTTTGGATATCGAATTCAGAATTCGATATGCGATATCCAAATCAATATTGTATCAAGGTATGAAATCCCACCCTTTTAATGCGACATCTACATTAAAAACTTTTGCTTTAAAATTTCTAATGCTTGTAAATCTGTTTTGAAACCGGATATAACTTAAAATATGTATACTAAAATTAACATAAAGCATTCGAGTAACGATGAAGCATAAAAAGATTATGTAGCCATTCTAGAATAAGATCATCAATATAAATATATTTTTGTATACGTTGCTTATATTTTGATCATTGATAGAAATTGAATAATTAAATAATCTAATTGCCTCGATAGAGAGATAAATACGTATATAATCTGTATAGAAAGTAGTTCGTAATTATTTTATACTATGTAATAAGTTATAAATTGTATTATGAATAAAAATATGACATTCGTTTTATATTATAAACTTTAATAAAATATTATAAAAAATATTTCAATGTAAATAGCGAAATGGATAAAAAATTATTATAAATAAAGTTGTTATGGTTATTTAATCGTTGTTTCAGTATAATAATAAATATGTGTTATAATAAAATCGAGCATGTAACATAAATTTTTATAACGTAAAAAAGCTAGCCATTTATTAATATAAAATAAATTAATTTTATGATATGTTTTGAAATTTTGGTAAATATCATAGTAAATTAAATACTATTTTATGATAAAATACCGATGAAACGATAACGAAAACTTAGTTACTAAAATAAATATATTTTATTATTTTACAGTAATTCAACTCGTTCCGGATGAAGATATAACAAACATTTCGACTATAACTCAAATTTATTACGAGTGCGTTCATTGTTTGAGACGTTACAGCTCCTTACCAGCTCTAAAATTTCATCAGAAATATGAGTGTGGCATTGAACCAAGTTTTATCTGTCCATGGTGTACTTATAAAACTCGAAGAAAATATCTTTTGACGCAGCATATAATAAGGCACACCGGAGAAGAAGGGTAAGTTTTTGAAATTTACAAGTAAAGCTTAGTTGAACACAGATGTATATAAATATCAAGTTATCAATAGATATATTTTTTTTAAAGTGCTCGAGGCAGAAGGAGAAGACGAAGCATATGGAGAGAAAAAGATACAGGCAGTGATAAATCTTCGACGATTAATTAAACTCTCGTACCATTAGTTTAAAATTTTGTTAATTGCTAAACAATATTTATAATAAACAATTGTATTTTCATTAAATTTTTGTCGTTGCTTGTAATACATTTTAATAGTATTTAAGTAAGTAAAATAATTATTTCTATATTATTCTTGAACAATATCACATAAATATATTTCATTTCAGGGGTACAGTGATGGTTGGAATCAAGAGCAATTCGATTACGAAATATACGGACAAAAAATATAAAAAAGAAGATTGAATCATTATCACATTTCCGTTTAATATACTTGATCAATTTTTCGCAATGTTTAAAAAATAAAACAACAATTTTTGAAATTTTGTAAAATTTAGTATGTTGCAAATTATTAAATAATCATTGAATTATCTGTACATTTTAAATGTAATATGTTTTAGCTTTTACCTTAATGCATTCCAGTATTTTCCTAGCATTTCATAATTTATTTCAAATTTACGTAATCTTTTATTATTGTTATCATTATTATCACTATTATTATTATTATTATTATTATTATTATTATTATTATTATTATTATTATTATCATCACTGTTATTATTATTAAAATTAAAAATAATTTATTTATATAATAATTAAATTAAATTATTGTAATGTATAATTTAAGATATTTATATTGTTTAAAAAAATTATTTATTGATTTATTTATTGGTAGTTAAAAGTTTAAAAAATTCATCAATAAATAATTAATTCATAATAAACGATGATGCAATTCTACGGAATAAATACCAGAAATGTTTTGAATAAAACAAAACATTTATGTTTTTTTAATTTGTAAGTGCATCAACATAATTAGTACTGATCAAATACAAGGAAGATGTACAGTTTATAAATAAATAGTAAAAAATTTCATCCGTATATTTTATTCTAAAAATAAAAACATGTATGAATTGTTTTAAATTTGATTTAATAGTAGTGTTTTCTTTTTTTTTAATTTGAAAAATCAACAAATCTTATTGTTATTATAGTTGACATGTTGTTTATCAACCTTTCTCGTCTAAAATTTATAATTTTGGGAAAGTAGCGAGAACATTTTTCTACACATTAATTTCATTGTAATTTATGCATCAAAACCAGCAGTTTCCAACCATTCGGATGAGAATTTAAATTCGCTTTAATAAATATTTACAATCATAACTGACATTAATCTCTAATTTACCTTAATCATGATAATTACATATATATTCAGTACGGATCAACTCGAATGGTTGTTATTGTGTCACCTCATGTTAGCCAGTATAACATAGCACGCACTATGCTTATATTTTTTATATTTAGTTTTCTAATTGTAAAACTTTTATGCTTCATCTTTTAAGTAACCTGAACATTTTTTGATTTTAATCAAAATTCAGATAGAGGACGTTAAAATTTCTTTAATACAATGTTTTATTTAGTTTTGGGTATCTAATTCGAAGTATTATGGATTATCATTTTCCGATTTATTCAATCTACGTTATTATTTCTAAGCTCGAAAATTCTCTCGCGTTCCATAACCGGTCATTACATATTCGTTATTATACCGTTCATTGAATATCGAAATGTTTGAGTTTTAAAAAATCAATTTCTATTCGAATATTTTTTACGTATTTAAAATAAAATATCTTCGATTTAAAATTTTTTTTTATTATCCAGAAAGATACGAGGCGCTGTTAATTTAAATATTCGTTTAAAAACTAATGATATTTATTTGGCGATAAATTTTGAAGTTGCTCGATCGGTTCATAGAGATAAATATTATTGATAAATAATTTGAGAACGCTTCGTAACCGTATAAGGTAAATTTGACGGACTCGTTTGAAAAAATGTCGTTAGAAACTTACGAGTAATAACCTTCGGTTGATTTAACATAAAACTATATTAACACGTAATACGATGAGGCTATTTGCGATGAAACGAAAGCATTGCCTCTCGATATACGGAAGCCAAAGATTTATCGTGTGCAAAATCCCGATTCGGCGCAAGTGACGCGGCATCAGCCGATCACCATCCGGGCGCCACTAAATCGGCGTTTTTCTTTCAGACGCTTGCGAGTCAGACGTGAGCCCGAAGGTCACACGGGCCGGAGGTCGGCGAATCTCCGGTCACTTTGACTGCGTTCGCTGCGGACGTTCGTACGCGCGTAAGGACTCGCTGCAACGCCACGTCAACTGGGAGTGCGGCAAGGAGCCGCAGTTTCAATGTCTCTTCTGTCCCCAGCGGTGCAAACGTAAGGCCCACTGGATCAGACACATCAGGCGACAGCACCACGACAAGTTCGACCTCATAGAGGAGTACCTCATGAATTATACGCCTCGTGCCGAGTTCGACTGACTTTTCACACAGCTCCGCTGATGCGACGCGCGCATTTATTCCAACTTTTGCAGCTGCTGCTTCTTGTGATATTAATTTTCTTTTTAAACTATTCGAATGTTTTGCAGTGAAATTTTTCAGTTCCGAAACACACAGTGGTTGAATCATTACCTTTTTTGGTTTTGCGAAATAAAGTAAATTATCGAGAACACGGTAATAACGATTACTGCATTTGTGAACTCGTTCGAAACACTAAGCATGGAAGTATTTCTTGTTTTCAAATTGGTTAAGATATATATATATATATATATATTTATATTTATTATTTATATATATATATATATGTATAAACTTATCAAACTGTATACGTCATTTTATTTTTTAATATATATATATATATAATTTAATAGGTTTTACGATAAAATGTTATGTGCGTCGTTATTTCGTTAAGAGTAACCACCGTTGAAATCATAATATCTTGAGCAAATGATTATCAGTGTGAATGAAAATACATATGGAAATATTTATAGAGTATATTATTAGTGTGCGTATAATAAATATGTGGTTTATTACGGCTAATTATAGAAATACATTATTCATCGTTTATGCCTGAAAGTCTGTATCGAACAATGAAATAATAGTTATAATTATTATTTTATATTCGTAATACCAAAATCAAACGTTTTCGAAACAAATTCAAGCGACAAGTAATTATTTATTTGGTATATAATTATATTTTATATTCTTATCTAAAATAGCTTGTTACAAGTGCCTTATGAAATGTCGTACAATAAACGGATATATTATTTCTTTAAGGATACTGTGATGCTGCCCAAAAGCAAATTTACTTTGTGAATGTATTTTATATAATTTTTTATTCGTCAAATACATAACTAGATAAATAGATGTATTTTATGTTTGTTGCATCGTACAAGTGTTTCTACATAACAGCTCTCGATGCACTATTATTTACAAAATCTTACTGTGCGATATTAATAAATCTGTAGCAAAAATTAAGTTGAATATATCGTAAAAAGTAAAATTGCATAGTTCTAATTTAGAAACACTCAATCGCTAGTTAATCAAAAACTTTAACTTTTCTAAGTTTCTTATTCTTTACAATATTATTCTCCTTGATGCGATTTAAAACCTTCAAGTAAAACCTTCATTCTACTTTTCAAAATTCTTTAGAGCTACGATCGCTCGACGCATCTTATCTATAATTTTAGCTATCTCTACTGCACAGTATTCCCCAAGATCAAATCTCCTTCTTAACTCCAACGTAACCTAAATATTCCATCCTAAAACACATTTTGAATATCCGAATATCATTCGCATTCAACGATTCACGAGAAATGTCAGTCTTTGAATCCTTTCGCACCGAAAACACTTACTTGCCTTTACCATTATTCCAGATATTGGGGAATCATAGGCATGCGCACTAACTAGTCAAAACTGTACATATAGAAGTATTTTCATTTGCTTGCATTTCGAAAACAAAAAGATAGCTAGTAATTGAAAATTAGTATCCGTTTAAATTTTCCGTCGAGATACTATTTTTCAAATACGAGTCTTTACTTTTCAAACTGCCAAAATTGCCATTTCTTTCACGTAAAAAGGACTCTCATCTAGCCAGTTGCTTGGGGCCTCAAATGTAAGGAACGAATATGCACATTATCACGCAAATGCATTAGTGTAATAATACAAAAATTTTGATTTTCTTATGCCAATCTTGAATCAGGAAAGACTCGAAACAATTTAAAATCGCTCGGTAATAGGTCAAAATATATTCTTGAAATATTAAACCCATTGACGTTTTGACGTTTTGACGTTTTGACGTTTTTACGTTTTTACGTTGTCAAAGATTTTTTTATTCAAATAATCATTAAGTATTATTTAAAATAAGTGTAACGACAAACTTGAGCACGAATATTCTGTTTTTTTATACATTTAAATAAAAAAGATATTTCGTTATCGAGCGATTACCTTCGACTCTGCCATCGCAGAAAATCTAATAATTCTGTAGACATCTTTACAAGTAAGCGTTGCATTAAGTAATAAATAGAAAAAAAATTACCCCCTTAGTGTATAAGTACCGAAACAAATAACTTTTCAATGTATGGGTCCTAAAGTAAAATAAGAAATATATCTCGTTAGGATGTATTGTAAAACTTGACTATAAATAAAATCTGGAAACTGTTGTTCCAGCCGAGGACCTCAGCATCACTGGCCTCAAATGGGCAGCTGCCTGGCAACGATGGACCGTTCCTTCCATCATGTGGAGATCCGGAGGAAGTTTGGGTAAAGGTTTGGCTTCGGGCGGCTCCCCTGGTGCCAATCCCGAAGGCTTCAATTGTCCGGCTTGTGGTCGCGTCTATAAGCTCAAGAGCAGTCTCAGGAATCATCAAAAGTGGGAGTGCGGTAAAGAGCCGCAATTCCAATGCCCCCACTGCGTCTATCGTGCGAAACAAAAGATGCACATTGCCCGCCACATGGAACGCATGCACAAAGAGAAAATATACAAGCAGGAGTTGGTCTAGGAGTGCGAGAGATGTCCGAGAGAGAGGACGCGAGTGATACAAATGCGAGATACGGACGTTGGTTTAACCTGCGTAACTATACACTGGCTCAAGATTTATCGTCTGCGAGATTTATCCTTACCGATGGATACGGTTTATTCGGAGCAAATAGTTTCGCCCGAAATTAATTTGAAAAAGTACAATTTGAATTCACGACGACACTGCGACCTTCGCGTGCTTCGCGCACCCTTCGATAAATTGTTTAATCGGTTGGTTAATCGGTTGGTTAATCGATTGGTTAACCGATTGGTTAACCGATTGGTTAACGATATCAAAATTCGATTCGAGGTTTCATCGAAAAATTCCACGGTCAACTTCGGTGCCTTTGTTTTTCAATAAAATTATTTGCACTTGATACATCGTATCGATCGCGTAACCGCGCGATGATTAATTGGGATAAAGTCTTGAACCGTTAGTCCTAAACTTCCCTCGATTCATAAAGTAAAACAATATTCAACGATATTTAATACCGACAGCGAGCATTTTATCACTTTGTGAAAGTAGTCCTTTGACGAGGTAAGCATATAGGACATAATCCTGCTTGGCTTTTTGGATTTTTGTATTTTTTATCCTTAGTAAGTTTTAACTACTTTAGTAAGATTTATTATATCATTTATCGTATTGGAGTGTGTATATATATATATGCACGTAAACGCGATCATCGAGACGCGATAATCCGATGAAAAACAGTAATTTAATAACGAGAGAAATGCGCGTCACTCTCTCGCTCGGGGCGTAAATGCCACTATTATCCTCCCGGCATACGAGGGTAATAATGAAAATAGATACATGATACAAAAATCGTACTACTAGTTTTAGTTTTTAGGTTTTTAGGCTCGCGATGTTCAAAGATCGGAGGAAAATGCGCAAACATTCGGTGAATATTGGTTAGAATTTTTTTCCTTTCTATGAGATAGGAGGTGGAAAGATTCGGATCGAGTTGAAATCAAAAGATTAGTAATTACGCAAGGAAAAGGATAAGGAACCGTGGACCGGCAATGACCGGGTGCAATCGTTATCCCATTGTTTCAGAGGGATAAACGGGGAAACTGGACTAGTTAAAGCTACTGTGATAGAACGCGCTGGATTACGCGTCACATAAGCAAATTTTCGTGAGTAGGTTTAGAGTGATGCAATAATTGCATTCTCGTGAAAAATTACTGATAACAAACGGGGATCGGTTGGTCGATCGTCCGAATCGAGTCGAGTCGAGTCGAGTAGAGTCGAATCGAGCGTCGCAAGCTATTATTTCCCGAGCGGAAGTATCAAAATTTTGAACATAACGATTTTTTAATTGTATTTTTCACGTTTGCAAGAGATATAGAAAATCGTTGCGGTCCACGGGTTATCGATATCTTTTTTAATTCATATCGAGGTTGATACTTAGATTTTAAATCGCATCGACCAGCATTTTCTCTCGGTTAACTCATCGACACGGAGCACGTATTTCGATGAAATTGAAATCTTGAAAAGAAAAAGTCTTAAAAGTTATCGTAAGGAGAATAAATAATAATAAATAAAGGAACGCCCCGAGCTAGATTCAGACCGTCCGGTATTATCATGATACCCGGAACAACTCATCCATAGCAACCATTCTGGTCACACTGGTTCCATACTTTAATGAAAAACGAACGATTCCGTGCACGTGGTGGCTAACACTGGAAATACAGTAAATACTTCAACGTAACTTTCACTTGCTATATACTATGCACGGATATATAGAAATATTTTCTACTCCTCGTATTTCCGTCGGTCCAGCTGAGCTCTTAACCGATTCGCCATTTCACACCATTTTTAATCATTTCATTCCAAGTTGTATAATGTGAGTCGGTAAAATTGATCGATTTCAATTATAATAAGTTCACGGCTACTGAAAACAACTGAAAACATACCGAAAAACATCCGATTACTATCGAGATCTTTTAATACATTTTCCATTAAAACGCAAACTTAAATCTCGGACTTGTTTCAAATTTATTCGACGATTCTCTTTATTTTTTATCTTGATAGTACGATTTTCGAATTTCGATCGTTCACGGAATGCACGCGACCGAGTCCATAAACGCTTCGTACAATTTTTATAAATAGACCACTGCATATATAGTGATATTATAATAGTAATGATAAAGTTAACGATGTGTAATAATATATACCGCAAAGTATGCAGTACTGTGTACTCTTAGACTGTCAGATGTATAACTGTAAGATTCCTATTCAATGCATTTATTTACACAATTATTTATAATTAAAATAGTAACGCGTTTTGTCGAGTAAGACGTTCTTTCTATTTATAATACGTATTTATCTTTCTTTTAACGTATCAAACGTCTCGTATTCACGTATATAAATCGCTAAGGATTAAACAGCTGGATCGATATGAAATAATTGGATCGAATATCGTCATGATCGAGTTCGCGAATTTTAACCCGCATTTTTCTTTCCATAATTAACAACCGATATTGTTCCTGTAATTTTAGAACTAGTCCCTTTTTCTGCTTCTTACAGTACCAATAAGGTACTCGTAGCGGTTTGTCAGATAAAATTACAAGCATACAATATATTTTTTCAGTTGTAAATATATATAAAACGGCTACGGAATATTTTTTTACCGTTCTAATCTTACCAGAAAGATTATTTCCATTAAAATATTTTTAAAGCAACGAAGCTTACAGTATTATGTTAATTTTCATTTTATTATACACGTGTGCGCACTTATAATCGAAATTACCGAATTTATCGAACGACGGCATGCGATTATTTGTGCAATATTTTCTCGAGGTGGGCTTAATTTATCTGATTTTTAATATCGCATAGGGCTTCGTTTTCAACAAATACTCGACGATTCGATATTTTCAAACACCGTATATAAGAATAATTTAATTATCTTTCAGTTTTTTTTCCATGAAACGAAGTATATTAATAAATAAAGAATGGCTGAATCGAGCCAGCGATAAATTTATTCGAATGCTTACTTCTTAATAACTCTCGAAGAATGCACACTTGTAAAAGATTTCGATTATTTTAAATATAGCAATACTATAATATTTAATTTTTTTATCGTTACAATAGAAAAAAAACTGTATATTTTTTTCGATGAGACGGTCGAGTATATTTTCTTTTGCCAAAGAACCATTTGTTTAAAATGATGTTTCGACACTCGGGTCGCTAAATATATTGCGTTGAGAATATATAAGAAAAAGTTTTCAGTAATCGACTATTGAATCGAGAATTGTTGAAAATGAATTATTCGGTTCTTCCATCGTTAAATTGATCGCGTTACGATTTACTTTATTTTATTGCCAACCTCGTTATTTGTACTTTTATCTGATCTTCGTGCTTCATAGAGTGATAAAGTATGTCGCTAAGTGGCATGCATCGAACCAATAGGTATACTAATCATACTTTTGCCAAATAGATGTATAAATAGTAATCAAGATAAACGTCTTATGCGAACTCGACTGTTAATGATTTATACGTTCCATATTCCTATGCCACCCCAGTCACGTGCCACGGCCGTTCGCAACGACTCTTCATATACATATAGACAATATTTATGAAACAAACTATGCTATAAAAGTATACTATTGATAAAACAAACGAAGGTACACATACTCGTAATGATTAAGAGATCGCATATTATATAATGCAAACACAATTATTGCGAATTCGCGCTAGACTTATATTTAATTATTTTTGTTTATACATTGGTCGTATACGTAGGCAAGATATTTTTCGTTATAGCTTTTATTTTCATAGCTGAGACCATTTCTATAATTTTTCTCGATTTTTATATTATTTTAATTATATGTTAATTTATACAATGTAGGTATGCGTAATTATGCGTAACACGACTAGATGTGTCTTCTTCGTAAAATATTTATTTCTAACGTAGTGCAAAATAAATACACTCGGTTGAAGCAAAAATACTTTATTTCAACAAAATAAAAAATTACTTAAATTTAAAAAAGCTATAAATTATTCTATCGACGAAAGTGTAGATAATTATTTTTGTACAACGTTTGTTTTTAACTAATTTTATCGCAATTTCATTCGATATCCAAGTCCCACTTTAAAATTAATTTGCGCCCATTTTAAACGATTTGCATAACACATTTGCACTTTGTACAGGTTTTATATGATCGAACAAGTCAAAGACAGGATGGTCTCAGCTCGAAAACGAAGTGCAAAAATAATGAATATTGCACGAAGAAATTTGAGTAAGATGAAAAATAATAATAACAAATTATGAATTATAATATCAGAATTAATATACGATAGATTTAAGGAATAGAGCGTTGATGAAAGATAATTTACGGACGGAAAATGAGAGGAATTGAGCGCCTTGATTAAAATTTAGATTTAGGACAAAGTACACGCTTGTGGCTTTATAAAAGAAACAAAAAAGGTCGTACTAAAATTATCGATATTTAAGTAAAATAAATAATTATTAAAATTATATATTTGTGTAAAGATGAGAATTAAACGCGAAAACAGTTTAGAAAAGCTTAAAAAAGTACAGGGGTAGAGAAAGAAAGACGAGAGACTAGATGACGATAAGGCTTTATAAGAAATGATCTATGAATAATAACTTCATCTTTTATGTATGCATAAGTGATTTTAGAACGATAGCTTTATCGTATAGTATGGTAAATTTTAGAAGAAGAAAGAGATGAATCGACTTGATATATTATATACATACACATGGAAATATATATAAATATAAATATAGTTGTAAGATGATAATGGATAATATAGTGCCTCACGAGGCCTTCAATGATCGATGACGGCCAGCTCCACGAAAAGTGAAATAAGTGCATAAAAATCTAAATATTGAAACAATTAAATATAAGTAACTTAACGAGCAAAGGGATGTTACGACTAACTTTCTTCTCGGTGGAGATTATTTTAGAATCGATAATGCCAGTGGTCGTCATCAGATGTACGGAGATTATTAGGTCTTAGAAATTTAGGCTTAAGGTTTTAGATAAGCTTATTAGGTTATATTACGCGACTTGTGAAGAAAATAGTTTTTTTCTAATATTGATGTAAAATAAATGGAAAAAGTATGATAGGCACGTGCCCTTTATTGAAAATGATCGGGCATGATATCAATGATACAAATAGAATAACGAGACATAAACAAAGATAAAACGAAAGAGAAAACAGAGAAGATCTGGAAGGGATGTCTGAATAGAGATATGGAAAGTAGATCCATGTATACGGATGAGATAGATCGAAATGGAAAATGATACAAAAAACAGAGATAACCCTACACTTTCTAGTTATATACTCATGCAAATAAAGAAATAATTGACGCATCTTCGAGTCCGCTTCGTATTTTCCGGCCTTGGCTCTTCCATTTTTCAATACGATTCTTACAAGAGTAGAAAAGTATTCAAAGTTCGCCTAATTAAAATGCGAGTAGTCTTATAATAATAAAGAAAATACTAGTTATTGCTACTTCTAAAATCTGTGCCAATTGTTTAAATAATATGCAAAAACCGTATAAGAGTAGGATGAAGATTTTCCCCATTAAGTATCCTTTCAAAAAGTAACGAAACTAATTTTCGTTAGAAATAAGCATTTAAAATAGTATGATATAATAAGAAATCATTATTTTTCCATAAGCAAAGCTTTACATAAATTTTCATAACATTCGTGATTATAAATATTATTTCTAGTAACGAAATTTTTTTATTTTAAAGTCGCGATCGTTTACCTGGATAAAATTATACTTTTTAAAAGATATAATTTGTATTTTATTATAAAATAATAATTACATTTTCCAGATTTATGAAACAATTTATAAAAACAAATCGCACGTCCATACACACCCGCACACATACAGGCATACATAAATACATACATAAATACATACATAAATACACATAAATACATACATAAATACTTACATAAATACATACATAAATACATAAATAACAACCACATATATATGTGTGTGTCACAAAAAATTTTAATCGATTGTTTTAATTTTTTCACTATTATTAGTTATAATTTATTGCAAAGCAATTTCATTATATTATATTGATAAGCAAAGGATAAAAATTCTTTTTCTTGATTATTACCAAGTTCTTTTGTATAGCTTCTACATTGGATGACATGCCTTTGCTTCGATTCTGTTTTCGATAGATAAGAATATTAAAAAAATGAATTTTTTGAGACCGGAAAATTATAACCGCGGACAGATGATGATATTTAATAATGAAAAATTAGATTAAAGAAAGTTAGAAAAAGGTATGTTCTTCTTTCTATAAAACGTGCCTTTGAAATTTTAATTAATAACGAATTCATGAAATTTAAAAATTAAAGTGACCTATTTCTTATTAAAAAAATTTAATATTTTAACAAAAAAAATACAAGTGCTTCAAAATTATAGATTAAAAAAATTACGATAATCCGTTTAAAGTTGAATCAATAGATGAGATGTATCATAAGTTAATATAAAACAAAGTTTAATCATATTTAGAGAATATGCTATAATCAGCGTAAGAAATACTGAATTCAATATGTAAAAACTTACGGCAAATTAATATTAAAAAAGAATACGAAAAATTTTAAGCAGGCAAGTAACGAGGAACATTTCATATCGTACATATTTTGTAGCGAAAAAGCGTACATTATATTGTAAACTAGAAAAGCGAAAAAATTCGCGAATAGAAGATATTTTATGTAAAAAGTAAGAATTTATTAATGCGGGAGTGATGATCACACATTTTATTGATTTAACTATTTTTCTTTTTAATTGATAATTGGTTTAAGCATTTTAATCGTATATATCGCGAGTTATTTTTATGTTTAATCAGGCTTGTTTTTATCATAATATTATGTATATTAATCTTTGTATTTTAAATGGTACATCATGATTTAGTTAAATAATCATTTCAAGAGGGACAAATTAATATTAAACAAAACAAAAATATATCGAGATACATATATTGATTACATTGAAGGTTAAAATTTTTAAGCTTAACAAAATTTAAATACGAACTGAATAACATATTGGAAAATTATCAGATTACATATGGAGCACTGAAAAGTAAAAGATAAGAATTTGGTTGTAGCTTACCCTTTTTATCTCTCGTTTTTTATTCGGAGTACAATAGCGATTCTGTTTTATATTATGAATAGAAATTTAATCGTGGAGCAAACGTTTGTATACTTCGTCATTCGGTGAGTAATATTAGTACATACAATTCATTAAATATATTTTTCTTAATTAGGTGGTAAGGTTTAAATGCAATTTTTAGGAAAAATTTACTTTTCCAAATTTAAATATATTATAAAATTTTTTTATACTTCTAGGAAGAGTTTTAAAAATGCAAAGAACTGTAATTTTTTGGTAGTATTTAAAAGATATGACACGTCATGCATCGTGATATTTAGATATAAAAAACTTGAGGGGCATGTTGTATACTGAAATTAGGCTATTTTATTGAAAGAGATAAAGAAAATCAAAAAATTTAGGGTAGAAAATATCGTAAAGTCACAAAATTATTTATCACACTGTATACGAGTGTCTATGGCATACTGGACATGATTTAGTTAAAAAAAAGTACAGTAGAACAAATAAATAACTTAAGAATTGATAATTTACGATATTTCTTAAAAAAAAATTAACAACAATGTAAAACAAATAAAACAAATTGCGAATTTATTTCACGGATGAATGAGATTTTCTTTCGGACGAACAAAATTGTTTAGGTGTATCGAAGAACGTATTTCTCTTTAAAGTATTGAAGTATTTTACTTAAAATTTTAAAACTACTTTTTGGCTGTAAAATTTGTCGATAAAACAAGTGATCGAGTAAGCGAGTGATTAAATATTTAAAAATATTTTGAGAATCTCGCATAAATTCAATTAAAATGAATTTTGTGAGATTCGCAATATTAATTATATATTATATGATGAGCGCAAGAGATCAAGGTAATCTTGTTTTACACAGTGATAAAAATTAGAGAGTATGAAAAAAAGAGTACGAAATGAAATTTGAAAATATTTTTAAAAAGCTTTTTATTTTCGCCATATCATGAATGACGTTGTTAGATTAATTAATCAAAAACTAGTTTAATAACAAACCTTTAGGCGATTTAATGAGACATGGTCGGGTTAAAAAAATTTTCTTTTAGATTTAGCCGATGTATAAATTAGGTAAGCTTTTAACAATAATGTTTCAAAAAAATATTTTATCTATTAAACTATATATTATATATTGGATCGAACTATTGAAAATTTGTTTGACAACGTGTTATATAGAAAATTTAGACAGAGCTGTGTTATGATTTTCATTATTTACTCATGACAGTACGAGAGGTTTTTTTTTCTATTTATAAGTTTTTATGTCCTACTTTGTTTAATAATTTTGGAATATTTCTGTACTAATTAATATATTATCGAATAATTTCTGCATTTATATAAACGAAGCTTTATAAAGTGTGATTTAAATATTGAAAATTATAAAACTGGTCAACTTGTAACCTACCAATCCTAAGCTTTGCATTTACGAAAGTTTTAGATAATAAAGCGTAACGAAAAGTCAACGAAATAGTTATTAAGCGTACTACACGGAGCAACATATGAAAGGAAATAACAAACACTAACGAAATTTTATACGTTCGAGGGATAAGGAAGGAAAGTAACTCTGAGAAATTTGAGAATTCGGAGATGAAGCTGCAAAGAAAATAATACTTTGTAATGTTTGAATGCGACGTCTTTGTGAATTGATAGAGCCTTGTGTTAAGTGCCTTGAAGTACGACTTAGATTTTAGACTAGGGAGATCCGGAGGCGCTGGGTATACATACATACAATGGTGACACAGACTTCTAAAGGTATTATTATTAATTTCCATCGACTGAACGAAACGAAAGTACGGACTTGGCGGGATCGTTTCCGTTTTGAAAAACGGTAAAAGCATTTGAAAATTTAAAATTTTCGAATTGTCGTTAACGTAAATTGCCTCGGGGTTACGGAGTTCTCGATCAAGAAAGTACGAGTACGAGATACGTTAATCTCTGTTGTCGCCTCTCGTCGAATTTTTAAATACACCGCTATACCCTTGGAAAGGTGAGCGTAGTGAAATGAAAAAAATTTTATCAAATTTTCGTTACGCACTTTACCGAGTCCGAAGGAAAACTCAAAAGTTTTATATTTTTTATATTAGTTATCCACGCGCAGAGTCTGTACTTTCGCGACACCCGGTGCACATTCTCGAGACTAGTGAGATTTTTTAGCAAACTATTTATTTACGCCGAAGAATTATCAGAGATAATCTTAACGACTCGCTATACTGCCAACATATCTACTAAGTTTTTAAATTAATTTTATGCACACATTAACGTACGTTTTTCTTTGTCTTTATATAAATATCCTTCCCCGAGTTAAAACTACGTTTCTTTATTTATTCGATATCATTTTCGTCGATTTTCACTTGGATTTTTTAACCCATTAATTCTTGTATTAAATTATACGTCTAATTTAAGGTTAAATTTTGTAATATTTCGATATTTCGTAAATGTTAATAAAATATTGTCGGTACCATTAATTCAAATTTAAAATGAAACAACACTCGTACACCATTTACCATTTTTTAAAGTAAATTATAGATATTAGTTCTATATTGAAATTTATTTTAGTAATTTTAAGTAAAATATTTGGTTCGTTTATTTTAAAAAATGGCACCTTAATCTTGAAAGTATAAAAATAACAACACTCAACGTATTTATATCTATTTATTTTTTGTAACAAGTTTTATATTTTATTATGATGCCCCTGTAGAAAAATTCAAAAATTTCAAAACTTTCTATACAATATTCGATTATAATGCAGGCATACAAAATTCTACCTACGTCGATCTAGAAAGTTTTTCTTAATGATTGAAATTTTCTACTCGGGTTTGTACGACTTCCTACATTTCTTATTACGAGAATAAACTTTACCTCCATGCGCAATTTGTTCGCTCCACAGTACAATTTATATGTTACGAGACTCTAATATAATTCTAGTACACGTAAGCGCGACACTCTTTAGTACAAGACCATCAATATTTTTGTTTGTTTATTCAGTTGATTGTACAAAGCGTTTTTATTTTGCGAAAAGTGTAAATTGTCTCAACTTTCACTCAGCGCCTCACAAATAACAAAAGAATGCTTTATAATACTTTGTAATTGTGTAATATTTTCCGCCATATGTTTGCCAACGAACGATGATTATTACTTTTATTTCGTCTCCATTTTATATGATAATTAATTAATAATTATTCAGATAAATATTATTAACAAATACGCTAAAGAAAATAAAAATAATCATAATCTTTCTAGATATTTTTGCTTCGCGCGATGAAACATTTATATATACGAATGCATAATGTACATGGGCATATTATATATGCAACATGTAAATGAATACGAACATAATTGAGAAAATAGTTTATATTATATCCCATGAATATTAATTTTAATACTTTTGTTATTATTTTTACATTTTTTAAAAATCATTCGACAAATACATATTTTTGTTGTTTGGATTTTTCAACTTATTCAAAATGTAAACTAAGGACGCAAATAATTCATTTTAAGAATTTATTATTTATATATCTTCTTAATGTCTACTCTGATAAACATTCCAAAATGCTCGCTTTTTCCATTCGTTTTAATTTTGTTTTTTCCACGAAATGTAGAGTTTTTACTGTATTCGATTAAGAGCAAAATAAAGTCTAGAAAGAGAAAATTATTTAATATATATTTTTTATTCCTTACCCTTATTGTAAAAAAATATATCGAATAACTTTTACCTGAATTTATCGGTACGAATCTCTACATTGTTTCTTTTACTAACTTTATGATTTTTTCACAGGTGTTGCGGTTTTAAATATGAAGGGAGCAAAGATAAGAAGAAAGATAAATGGAAAGTACCAAATCCACTGTTTAATTCCAAAGCTGAATTTTTAAATTTTAAATTTGAAATAAAATATCAAATGCGTTAACTATTGAATTTTTATTAAACCTTCCCTTTTATATTACACAGTATTAATTTTTTTATTAATACATAAATTTCTTGTTTCAGGTGTAATCCACGGATCGATAAGGTAACGAAGATCTACAATCCCAATATACAAATATTAAACGCACCAACAACATTGAATCATGAATGAAATACTAGTCGTAAAACTCTTTATCGTTCTTAAAACAAAGACAAAATTATTACAGGGAGAAATTTTTTGTAGAACAAATTATAGTATCCGTTAAATGCGAATAGAAAATTCATAAAAATGAAAAAATAATTACAATTACAGATTTTTGTAGTGATTTAAAAACGATGATTTTACTCTATATCGATAATATTATAGATAAAAATTTAAATATAATTTATTAATTTGTAATTTTTTCTATAAAATCTCTCTAATTATAAATTTATATTTATTAGTTTGTATAATTTGGTGTTCATATATTAGTTGAAATGTAGCATCGTATTTATATAATTTGTTTAGAAACAGAATGAGTACAATTTTTAATTAATCGAATTTTGAACCTGTAAAACGATGCTTTTATTAGAAAATAATTATCTCTTTTAAGTTTCATTTACAGCATTCATCATCCGTCGAATCATTCCTTTAAGTCCAATTATTTTCCAGGGCAGATTTTTCCATTCGCTTCTCGCTCCTTTGTTTTGCTCGTTGTTGCTGGCTTGAGAACTGAATGTTTTTAGCATGGCTCGCGCCTTATCACAGCAGTTTTGAAAGAAGATTTGTTGCTTTTATGCCATGAACCTCTGGAACTGGAAAACGAAAGTATTATTATTTATTTTTTATTAAATCTAAATCACGATGTATATATGTGTGACTATTTAAAATTAATTTTTTTTTATTCGTGTAATTTTTATTTTATCGAATAATTAAAATGAAAATAATGAAAATAATCATAATAAAAATAATTTTTTTTAAAAAAGAAAGTTTTTCAATGTAATATTCTACCATTAAACAGATTTTATATATAAATTTGTATATAATTACGATTTTTTATATCGTAATAAATCTTTTTTTACAAATTATTTAAATTCGTATTAAAAATAATAATTTAAAATAAAATTGTACTAACTCAAAGCTTGAAATATTAAGCTAAAAAGACTGTTTTATTATTTCTAGGCTTAAAATGTGTAATCCGAATTGGAAAGAATCGTTCATAATTTCTTAACATAAAATTTCTCGCGATGGAATAAACGAAACTCGAAGATCGTTTGGTTAAAAATCGCTTTAACCAAATGAATAATGAAAGGTTTTCCTAGTTCCAAGTTCGAGAAGTAGTCTTGCGACTTCGCGACATAATCCAGCGACAAATCTGTAATCGTATCATCCTCGTTTTGGTCGACATTGTCCACTGTCCGTAACTCCGCATATAAAAAACTAATCGTGTCCATCACGACCCTCTGCTTAACTCGTTTCAGGCTTCTTCGCGGGGCTGAGTTGGCGTTCCGGGAGCAACGAGACCTCGACCACGGGACACCGACGCACCACGAGAACTCACGCATCCTCGAACTCGGAAGTTCCTGCTCCTTTGGCACCCCAGCGTCGAGCCCGGATGCACTGTCCCACGCGTCATCCAGGTCGGAACAATAACAATCGTGCCCTTAACCATCACGCGATGGTTGTTGCCTCGGTCCACGATCGACGTCATAACTGCTCGCGTTGCGGTAAGAGTTACAAAAATGCGTACATACTAAAGCGACATTTGTTGTACGAATGCGGTAAGGCACCGTCCTTCATTTGTCCTCATTGCGCCTTCAGCTCCAAATACGAAAGGAATCTTAAAGCTCACATCAACCATCGTCACGTTGATTTGCAAAACTCGGTTGCGGGTCGAAACTGAATTTAAGTCTAACGATCGGACGAATAACGAAATAACGCCATCCTTACTTGACAACTCTAGCTATTAAATAATTTTCAGCTTTCGAAAGGGAGAAAAGCATGATTTAGGTTTCCTTTCACCAGAGTTCACCCTATACTTAACATATCATTCTTTTTGATTTTTTTATTATTATTCATCCATGCGTTCATATACACGAATGTTTTCCGCTATAATCTAATATATATGTGTACTTGGAGAGGTTATTTTAAATCGATGATTATCGTTCGACCGATAAAGTCGAATTTCGTGCAGTATAACATTCTAACATCGACAAATATTATGTTTTTATTTATTTATAGTTCATTTACGTAAATTTATGAATATTGCATCAACGTTCGGTTGTGTAAATTATATTATAAACTTTTGTTTAAAAATCTATATTCCTTAGTACTTAATCTTATATAGAAAATTAAGGACTGGATAGTCAAAAGTCGATTTCAGTTAGTTTGTACTTTAAATTTAAAACTTGAATAAACTTAATAACTTTTGAAAATATAATAAACGTATGTAAAAATGACATAATTACATGGTTTTCTTATATTTAATTTAGTATTTATATAAAAAAAAATTGAAAGAAATCACGTAATTTTTTTAATGATTGAATTAACTTACATCATGCTTAAAAATTATTTGATAGTTAGATGAGTTCATTTATAAGTATCATCTCTAATCCGATTGTTCAAATAGTAAAATCTTTGAAGAAGTTGAAAAAAAAAACAATAATTTAGGGTAAACGCTTTTTTACTTCATTTTATTCACAAGCGTTAATTACGATAAGAAAATCAAAAATTTATCTGTAAAACTGCTTGTTTGAGGGTTGATTTATGGTTTTGCTTGTTTGTTCCATCGCGTCTTTGTGACATTATAATTATATAATTTTATAAGTGAAATTTCAAGCTGATAAAAATAATTAAATTTATTTCATATACTAACTGTGATTGATATTTTTGTTTTAATTTTGAAAGGTTGAAAATCTCAATTGAAACGAGATATTTGATAAACTATAATCAGAAACGTTTAGTGCCAAAACTATATATTGATTATAAATCGAAGCTATATCGATTTATATTCTATAAAGTGCCAACGATATGCCAAAGTCACAATGCAATTTACAGCCAAAATTGCATTATTTAATGATTTAAATATTTTTTTTAAATTATAAAGTCATATTCTTATTTATTTCTAGTAAAATTATAAAATTTGATCTTCCATTTAGCATATATAATATATAAATAAAAAAGGCAAGAAGCATGCCCAAATTTTAAATACCAATATAAGTAAAAATGAAAATTCTACTAATTATTTGTAAATCGTAGAATGACATTCCATCAATTTACTGAAAATCACATCGAATTTTCGATGCAATTAGTATCACTTTACAGTAATTTTGTAAAACTAAAATTGAATCTCAAATTCAAGACTCAAAATAAATATTTCCTTTGAATAATCAAAATGAAAAAATCACCATTGTGATAATATATTCTTCAAAAAGCTGAACAAATTTAAAACCTAATGTTCGTAAATCGCTTAAATTAATAAGAACAAAAACAAAATAATCTTATGTTAAAGATTTCTATGTAAAAATATTGTAAAATCGTGTAATTTTGAACTAGTGCATTCAATATCTACATAAATATATATAATATAAAATATTTATATATAGAAGTTTTTTGAAATTATCAAAAACCTAATGAGTTTATTAAACGATATATTTATGTCGGACTTTCACCATTTAATGATTCAAAAGAAGTTACTAGTTCATCGATATTACAATATATACACAGTACGACAACATTTTTTTTAAGATATTAGAACACGACGAAAAAGAGACTAGTAAAAATAGATAGAGTTGTATCAAAACGTCAGATTTATAGCGCAATACTAGAATATTATCGAATGTTCTCCTTAAGAATAATAAACGATAGTGAAGGGAGAAAATTGAATAAAAATAATGCGGATAATTTATACGTAGAGAAGAGATGAATCCATTGTTGAAACTTCATCTGCTTCCTTTAAGAAAATCCATAGATATTTCCCCCTTTATTTTTGTACGAGGTGTAAGAGTATGAAAGAAAGAAATAGAATTATACAGGAGCAGATTTTTCATTCTCATCAAGAATTGAAATTAATAGCATTTTTCATATAACGAGAAAAAAAATTACAGTCTTTTTTAATTCAGAGAAAAAAAGAAAGTTTTAATATTTCAGTCATAACTTATAGCTTTACACACTTTAATTTTCATAAATTATGCAGGATAATGCGTTGATTTTTTTATATATTAATAATTATTATTTATTTATAAAAGATATTTTATTAGTTATACAGATATTATTTTTAAAATAAAATAAACAAAATCCGACATTGAAAGTATCTTAAACTGAATCATTATTTTAACGAATAACAAAATATTAATTTTTAAAGAAATTTAATTTATGAGAAAAAAGTTTTAAATACAACGAATTTTAAGCTCTGAATCTCATCTTTTTACATCTTTAATTAGCTGAATAATAAATAATCTATTCGTTTATCTAGTCAGGAAGATAAAAAATTATTCTTTATTACATAAAATAGTTATTGACGCTAATGTACTGTTTCATTCTAATAAATTAAGCATCTCTTTCTAACTGATCTAGTCTCAAAAAATGTGTATTTTGTCAGACAAAAAATAATTATGGATACATTAACCATAGAAGATTTTATTAACATATATTTAAGTCAAATATATATTACACATTATATAGAATAACAATGAATGTAATACATTGATAATTATTTTTAAATCGATATAATCTCTGAGGCATTACAATAAATAATGTTATTGTTTATTGCTATTAAAAAATTAAATAATCCTCGTACAATAGAAAATTATTATTCAAAGTACTCACAATTGATTTTTATGAAAAAGTAGTAATTAAATAAAACCAAATATGTCAAAGATTTTATTTTATTTTTATCACTTGTAGCTAAATATTTAAGAAGTATGCAATACGCTTGAAATAAAACAATTGTAAACTATCGTATAAGACAAAGTAGTTTATTTAGATAGATACATTTTTAAAAGCATTACAGTAAGCTTTTGACAATAATTTTAATTGAGCATGAAATAATATATTAATACCAGTTATAAATCATTGATTTATTCTTGATTTCTTTTTTATCTCGTAATATATAATATTTGTTTTTTTCTCATTCTAATTAATATTTCAAAATAGTAAATCTTGTAGCTTAAAAAACTATTATCACCACCGGGAATAAAATTATATATAACACGAATCAGACTATTAGTAATGTTCTGTAGTGACTCTATACTCATAAAAAATTATAGAGAGTGAAGGAAGAATAATTGAAAAGGTACTATATTTATTTTTATATATTTTTACTTTATTGATATATAATTTAAATTATAATGTAACTTTTTTTATTAACTTTTTATTATAATAATTTTTTTGTCGAAAAATTAAAAAATTTATAAATTAATATATGATGTTAATCAAATTATTATTTGTTTATTATAGTTTATTATAGTTTATTATTTTTTGAAATAAGAATAATATATTATTACATTTAATTTTTTTATATGCGTATTTTAATAAACGTAATATTATGGTACCAAAACTAATATTTCAGACGTAGAAAATAAAATAAAAATAATATCATTTCATATTAAAAAAAATCATTATCTAGTATTGCTGTCTCTACTATTAATGTCTTGTCATAGATGATATAATCAAGCTAGAAAAAGAAGTTCAGTCATTTATATAAAAATTTGACGCTTCTTCTACATTAACATTAGAATTTCATCTTTTTAGTGTCCTGGTGATTAATGTAACGAAATTTAGATAAAGTTGCATAATGAATTAAGTTTATTAAGGATTCTGAAATATTATAAGATTAAAATACTTATTATATTATCTGTAGTTATTATTTGATTAAATTAAAAATAATAGTAAATATAGTTAATAATTTACAATGTTCATTGATTCAAACTTTAATAACGATAAAGTTTCTACATAGAAAACTCGATCGTATAAGATGTATCCAAACTCTGTAAAAGTTAAATTACAATGACTTAATTTGATAGATTTTTAGTATAATTCTATTGGTCTTGCTATGATATAAAATCGATTCTAATTCTTAAATTTATATTTAGATTTTAAGCAAAGCATACGTATTCATAATATTTCTTTTATATATTATACTATTTTGCATGAAAGTCTCAAAAACACTATTATCTTGTGTCTTCGTATTACTAAATAAAGGTCAGCTCGAGTCTTCCAACTTCTAAATCAAAGTTAAATATTTCACAGAAAATTTCGAAAAAATTAAACAGAAATAAATGTAAAAAGGGCTTATGTAAATTAAGAAGTACTATACGAAGTTAAGCGGAGCAAAAAAAGAAGCAACTCGTGCCAAAAATAAAAACTTAAACAATAAATACAATTGTGATCAAAATAATTTTTGAAGATTAAGGGAAGATCTAAATTTTTTCACGAAATTGAAAGTAACAGCGTAAAGACTGAACAAATAAAACATAAAACATGACACTTGAAAGAAAAAATTTTAAATGATCATTGAATCATAATAGCGAAACATACGACGAGACATCACGAAGTTCTTTTGAACGAAGTTGAGGTCGCGATCAACACTGGACAATTTTTTATTATACATTAACGCTATTATTTGAATTATAAAATTTTATAATATTTTAATTTTAATGCACTGTTAATTTAAAACGTTGTAACACTTATAATTTATATTTAAAAAAGAAAAGTCGATAAAAATATCTTTTGTGAAGGCTAAAATATTTTGTTTTGGATTTGCACGAAGATTGTCGACGAAACTGAATTTGGAACTGATTTGGAACAACTGTATATAATTTATAAGTACATAAAAATATGTACCTGCATATGCATTGAACCACTAACAACTATCGATTTCAATGTTCATATTAATAATTAAATTTTTTTTCAGTAAATAAACACTTGGTGAGGTAGAAACAAATTTTAGCCTTTAATATCGAGATAATAATTAGTATGTAAGTATCACAAAGAGCAAACAAGCATGACACTTGCGAATATTGAGTTATAGGTATAAACAAGATAAAATATAAATATGGTTTATTGTAGAATACATGTGAAGGGGAAATGAATAATACGTGTATGATAAAGGAAAGAAGAGTATATAGTAATTAGATAATATAAACAAAAATGAAATTTTAATTTAAATAAAATTCATGAGCTGTTCATGTACGATTATATTAAAAATATATAAAGATTGCGATTTATAACTTATGATTTATAGTTTTCATTTTGCGAGTTTTAAAATTGATTATTATACTTCTAAATGTAATTATGATAACCATTGTCTTAGCAAGATGAAGATTTGATCAATAAAAAAGTAAATTTAATTATTGAAAGCATGTGAGTCATTTTAATTCTCCCAATCATTTATATATTTCACTATATTCTTACGCTTACATTCAATTTTATCAATAAATTTATGTTTTCATTTTAGGTCATCTCTAATATACTGTAATGTACTCAATGATGTCAAGGTTATACTAGAATTAAATTTCAGTATATAAATCAATTTTGAAGATCATTATAAAAGTATAGAAATTAATTATAGTGGGTATCAGTGAGTTCTTTAAGATATATATATATATATATATTTATTTATTTATTTGTAAATTAAAGTAAATGAAATAATAAAATTCATTGTAACATAAAGGTATACTTATTTTATTTTAGCATTGAATGCTTCTATATTTATTGTAATGAATACAAATAATTGCTTAATGTATTGTTTATATTATTAAAAAATATTATTTTTATAACGTTTATTTATAACACAAAACTTAATTGTTGTCGTTTTATCCTGCTTATTTGTTACGGAATATTTTTTATTTGTTTTTTTTCTGTGTATTTTGCTATTAAAAGTGTAATATTTATCCCCTGAAAAATTAGATATTAATAAAAAATTTACATAAACAGATATATATTTTCAATTATTTTAATTTACTATTATATGTCAATATAAAAAATATTATACAAAATAAGATGTTAACATTATTTTGATTATTTTAGTGAATTTTCAAAGTTTCAAATATATTTTAAAAATATTAATTTCCATTTATATAAATAATTTGTACAATTATCTTTATTTCAGTGAATTATTTACTTGAATATATATATTTATAATTTAAATAAATAATTCAATGATTTGTATCGTTAGTAATTTATGAATGATAAATAAATTATTCATCGATAAAAATCAAATAATAAACGAGAAAAAAATAATGTCGATTATTTATATGAAATATTCATGTATCGTAAAAATACTAAGGAAACATAATTGACGTTAAAACATAAAAAGTTATCTATAGTTTTTAGTACGAATACGATAGTCGTAAGCGATGAATATATATCTTAATTTATAAAATGCATGATTTGCTTCGATAATAAAGCAGTTTCTCCTATTACGATAACGTAATTCATAAAAAATTACAGTATCAACATATTTTATTACTCCGAATAAAACTAACATAACTCAAAAAATCGGATAATAAAAATATTTTCCGATAGTTTCGTTCGGTCGAGAAAAATTCAATTTCTTGTTTTTCCAAACAAATTAATTAGTTTATATAAAGATTACGGTATAAATAAAGAGTCATGGTGGTTAGATTCGAGTTTAAGTAATGTAGCGATGATATTTTTTGTATGACTTACGTAAAGAACGATGGTTTTCGCTGTTCCTGTCTAATAGAGTTTTTCCTTCTTTATCGAAAAAGTAATTGTTCCGATGAAAAAGTAACAGTGGTCCCTTGTATTCGATAAGCAAATTAATATCGAGAAACACGCTAAAGTTTCTTTGGAATAAACCGTGGAGTTTGGAAGACGCGGATGTCAGGTCCGCAGATTCTTGTTCGATCCGATAAGTTGGCGAAACCAAGTCACCACGGATCCTTAAAAGATCGAGGAAAACTGTTAAGTTTTCACGGTAACGATAACTCGCTTCGATCCCGACCGAGCAGCTGTAGAGCCGGATCGTTGTCGGTAACCGATATCGGTCACTACATATACATATTACACCCGGAGTAACTCGACGGCTGGAACGGTATCGAGGAAGCGCTCGATTAGACTTGGACAAGGACGAGCCAACCTCGTGACTAAACTCGTATTTACTCGTACGTACTGAGTAACGCACTGAGTAACGCACTGAGTAACGCACCATCGTGCTCTCGTTTTCGTTCGTGTCCGCAGGTTGGGTCCTACCGAATTGGTCCAAGAGCACTCGCACCGGATTCCTCGACCTCAACAGTCTCGACAAGCGCTTTCCTTGCCCGGTCTGCGGTAAAAGCTACAAGTGGCGAGAGTCGCTGCTCAAGCACCGACGCATCGAGTGCGGCAAACCGCCGGCCTTCACCTGCGACATCTGCGGCAATCGGTTCATGCACAAACACCACCTAGTGAAGCATCGGAACGCCATGCATCCGGTCCCCGTGGCCGGCGAGGTTGGCGGCAATAACAAGACTTTGAGCTCGCTCGATGTTCTAGGATATCCGTAGGCCATCTCCTTCCGGAGTGGTCACGCGAACACGGGATAACTATTTTTTTTTTCGAGTTTTTCTCCCCGGGCATCGCTTGTCGCGATTATCGCGGAGTTCGCCTAGGTAAAACTAACTTTATTACCTCAGCGAGCGTTTACTTAAGTTTTCGGAATTCGCGGAGGATCGCAAGCTTGCTTCATTTTTATTAAGCTTACCAAATTCGACTAAGCTGAAACGAACTATCCAATGACTACCCAATACTTTTTAAGTGATATCTTTACACAGATTTCCGTCGAAGAATTAATTTACCACGATGGAGACTTTAACGCGGGCTTCCTTTCGTTCGTTGTGACGATGATACGCGGACATTGTCAAATTTTTATACACCGATTCTATCGAATATGTATAGTCGTTATCGAATTTAATTTTTATTTTATCGTATCGCCGGTAACTCGAATCTTAGACTAGTATACTATTCAATACAAATATACGAGTATAGTACTTAGGAAAATGTATTTTATTTCTATTGTTTATTGAGATGTTGAAATTAAAATTATTTAAAATTTCCGATTGTCAGTCAAGCCATTTCTTTTTCGGGGATAAAACGTAAAAACGTAATAAATATGGAAACGAAAATACTCGAGACTCGAGAATATCGTACCGTTCGACAAAACTATTTGGAGTAGATTACAAAAAACGTTTTCTTTATCATAGAAATAATATAGCTCGATTACGTATTTCGTAATATTATGAATTTATTTAAACTTATTTGTAAAAATTTTGAAACAAATTGCGAAAAATTTACAGGCGATTCGAATAATTTAACCAAATAAAATACACACTAATTTTTAAGATAACATTTTTTACAAATCGCTAGTAAGGTTTCAACCTCTGTCTTAGGATTATCGTTTCAGAAATTTTATTTAAAACTGTACGCTTAACAATATTTAATTTTACTATTAAATTTTCTGCCAAAGACAAACTTTCAGTGTGCAATTGAATAAAATACATTTTAATATTTATTATTTATTTACGTTAGAGCACTGAGCTATATTATAATATTTTGAATTTCTGAAAAAGTATAATGATTTCGAGAAAATTATAGAAAAAAAAAAGTTTTTGTTAATTTGAAGAAAGTATTGCAGTTGTTTGATACAAATTTGGCTACTTTGGCGATATCTATTTAATTTTCATCGATACTCTCGATAACATTCTTATCTGAAAAAAGATAAGAAATGATAAATACTTCTTAAATTATCTATTTATGCTTTTCAAGAATTCTATACTTTTGTTTGCTTTATATATTTAAGATCATATAATTCCAGAAGCAAATACGATAAATATTTATTCTATAAATATTTTTTAAATTCTCTATTTTTAAAAAGAATCAAATTTAATTTACGCTTTATAAATTTATGTAAATTATCGATATTGTATATAAAATAGTTGTTACCTAATATAAATACCGTAGAAAAGATTCTAGCACTTTTCTTGACAACGAAGAGTATAATTTATTAAAATAAAGAACAAAATGTACAGTGTCTAATTATTTAATAACGAATTATATGAAATTGTTTAGTACTTTATTTGAATAATTTATTATATTAAATTTTCACTATTAGAAAATAATTCTCTTTTTGCAGTTGTAATAAAAAAAATTATACATCCTTGGATTTGATATATATTTATACGTTCATTATGAAGTTTTTTTTAAAGAAACGATAATAATTCTTTTTGAAACATATATGTATATATAAGGATCTCATTAATATTGAAATATTTTTAAGGAATGTTAGCGTAAGATATATTTTTATAAGTAATTCAAGATTCATAAATAATACTAAATAATATAAATAAGTTTATTTGATTTTAGTATGATATTTGTATGTAAATCGTTATGATTTTATAAAAATTACCAAATAAAGTAAGAAATGTTTTGTTTTAGAAATATACTCTTATATATAAAAAACCTGTAAAAAATTCAAAAAATAAAAAAGTATTAGGTTTTAAAAATTGATTTGTATTTATTATTTTATTGTTAAATTAAATATTTATTATCTTATTAAAATTTTTTACAATTTTTAATTATTTAAAAAAATGGCTTTATTAGCTTATTTACATTTTTATTATTCATGTCATTAGAGAATTCAAGGATTTTTTGTAAAACCAGAAGCCATTTATCTTTATAAAGCTTAACTTAATATTTTTTTTTTATACAATCAAGATGGAACATGTGAAATAAAGCGAGTTGATAACTTATCTTAAATTATCTTAAATTGATTTATTCTAATTTTTAATGATTAATTACGTTAACAATGTAAGATAAAAATATTATTTTTACACATTCTAACCTTTGTTCATTATATTAAATAAATATTTTATTACATATGGCAATTTTACTTAATAAATTGTTAAATGTAAATAAAGAAGATAAATAAAATACAGAATGAATAATGATGATCAGTTTTTTATAAAATATATTTTCCTAGGTCAATAAAAGTATATAATGTAATAATACCTATGAAACTATTTCTTCACTTGAAACAATAAAAATAAAAAATCATTTATGACTATTTGTATAACGATCAGATTTCGTCTGTTACGAAATCATACGATTGTGTTTTGTCACTGACTAGAGTTTGTTGTTTTAGGGATGGGGATATACCATACAACCCAATCAATTGCAATTAATGAGAAACTACGCTTTTGAACCTGCACTTAAAATAGCAAAGGAGTCAAATATTATCTGCCCAAGTTACATCTTGTGAAACTAAACTGATTAATTTGATAATATTTTTGTTTTAATAAAAAATTGTATAGTTATTAATAAAGTAGATTTCCTATTTTTCCTTTAGTATTATGGAAAAATGTTTGTGTTTTGGATAATTGTGTATTAACTATATTTAATGAAATAAAATTAATTTATAATATACTAATATATATATAGATATATAAAATATATTTCATTCATGAGTGATAAAAGTTATATTTTTATGAATGATGTACATTTTACTATTTATAATTTAAGAAAAATCATCGATGTATTCTCGTATATAATTTATATACTAAAAAGGTAAAAAATTGTTCGATTAATACATTAATACTTCTGTTAATTAATTAATTAATTAATTAATACATCTCTGCGTAAATATACACATTTTTAGAATGTCCTCCATTACCTTTAGGATTTCAAAATAAAAAAATGTTTTGAAATTATAAATATATATATATAATGTTTGGAAAGGAAACCCATAATCACTTTGTATACAATTTTAATCTTAGATACTATTTCAGTGTTGACATTTTTACATTAATGAATGTTATGCGTAGCTGAAATTTGCTGTTGTGTAGACTGGTCAAAAATTTTTGTATTTATCTCTATTTACATATTTCATGTATTATCATTATATATGTATATATATAGCGTTCGTTTTTTTGCTTGTTAAGGTTTTTTGCTGATTCTGTGTTTCTATTACATTTGGTGTTTTATATATCAATTTTTAATGGGTTTATGTATTTTCGTAGATAATATTGTATGAATTATGAAAAGTATTAGTAAATTAAAGGGCGCTATAATTTTGTATATAATTGTGCATGGTTTTTTATAATCATGTTTATTATTATTTGTAAAATTACAAATATTTGGTTGCATATGAGAATATGAGTTGAATCGATATATCCATTAAATGCATGCGACGATAAATAGTTGTATGCAAACCTCGAATGTAAAACGGTCCTGTATACAATTCTGTCCATATAATATTTCGATAATGCAAGACTTATCGAGAATTTCGATTATGTGTGCTATCACCTTAACGAATAAGGATATATCTGTAGAACATTTCACTTTCATAATCTTCCGAGATTATTTTTATGAATTCATTCGATACATCCATAGCATATTTAAGCCATATTTCTTGAAAAAACATAAATAATTACCGCATATTAAGCGAAAAAACTCTTCCTTGGATGTTGTAATACGTAAAAAGAAAAATGTATTTAAGAAACCTATGTTAGAATAAATATTACAAATATTAGAATAAGTATTTGTAAATATGCATTCTATGTTTGGAAATTATTTCTTCCATATATCAGCGATTCTAAAAGCAAAGAATATGAGTAACGTGTAGACGTTTAAAACACTCGACCAGTTAAATACTCCAAATTCCCGTCCTTGAACGTGAGTCAGAATATTCATTCAGTAAGCAAAAAAAGATATAGACATAAAGGTACGATACACCTCGAAAGAGGATTAATTAAAAAGTAATTAAAAAAAAGAAAAAAATGAAAAGTTCTATAGATACGTCCACTTCTCTCTCCCATGACGATGTACACGTTACCAATGAATGAAAAAGAAGGTTTTACCTTCGGCTCGATATCCATTAGTTTCTGTAATATACAATTTTACAATCACACATTAATCACTGTAATTCCCAGGCCGAGCGCTCCAGCATCTCTGCCAACAATCAAATTTTTTTTTTTTAGAGTTCGATGAGGACGAAGAGTACAGGATCGGGGCTTCGGGCTTCGGCGTCGGCATTGGCATCGGCGTTGCGGCCAATGCGGACAGTCACAACTTCCAGTGTCCCAAATGCGACAAGACCTACTCTTGGCGCACTTCCCTGTTGCGTCACCTGAGGGAAGAGTGCAAGATCCTTCCGCGCTACTTTTGCCAACATTGTGGCAGGCGTTTCAAACGCGCTTATCATTTGCGCAGACATCAGCGCTCGAAACGTCCCTGTGTATTCACCGATTTCCTCGTTTAAATCCGAACTCTTCTTTTATCGGGGAAGTCCTCGTCTTTTTGGAGATCCTCGATACGGAAGGAACGACTTTTTAATCCATCATCACGCCCTTTAGATCAATCATTATTCACGTCGAGCGTAATAAACTTAATCCGTTACATCGATATTCGTTGTGCAGCATTATTTTATATGCAATTTTTTAGGAAATAAATGGATTTATCATTAACGTATCAAGATCAAAGATCAATTACTGCTTTTAAGGTATGCGCGTTCACGTGCAAAACTCTGGGAAGCATTTGAGAATCTCGAATGAATTACTTACTCTGATGTATCCGAGATATAAAGTATATAAAATAAACAATTTTAATCTTTAAATGAAAACGTAAAAAGAGTAGATATTTATACGTTTTATTCCTTTAGTTTTTTACCTAATTATTTACGAGGAAAGGAACGAATTTTCTCGTGCAAAAAATTTCTCTCTTTATATCTATATAAATGAAATTAATGCTTGTTAAAATTTTAAGTAAATCGTACGCGATAAGAAACTCCTTCCTTATATCTAGAAAAACTTGTAACTAGAAAAGCCGAATTTATTAAAAATTATTCAAATACTTACTATTGATAATAATCGATTTGATTAAAAAAAAAATTATGATGTAATAATTCACGATTGATTCATTAAATGCAATCTATTCATGATTACACATGAAATTTTTTAAATTTAAAACTACGTAAAAAAATTATAAACATGGATAAAAACTGTTGATATTACAATTTATTTTATTGAAAAAGCGTGTTAATTTAATATGCTTAGTTTTTTAGTTCGTTACAAATGAACTTATGGCCTTTTTTAAATTATTTTTCGATCAATTTATCGATGGAAAATATAATTCATTACAAGATTTATTTATTTCGTTAACATTACATTATTCTAATAGTATGAATATCATATACATTAGAAATATTTATGAAAAATTAAAATTATTACTCATTAATATGTAAATGATATTTTAAATTTTCATATTTATTTCATTAGTAATCTGTTTTGTATAATGTATTTAAAACTTGAATACTTTTGTAATGTACTTAAATAAAATGATCTTTATTAACTAGATCTTTCCGAAAAATTTGAGACTACTTTTATTTATATTTTTTCATCACAGTTTACATTAATTGATATTTTACCTTGTTTACATTTTGATTTTTGCTTAAATAGACTTTAATAAACACGAAATCGTATAATTTTAAAACAATAATTTTAGTTGTTTTAATTATTTCCCAATCCGATGAATCGAAATTCTTCCAATATTTCTGATGCCTAAACATCGTACACAGATAAATATGTAAATTAGTGCATACATTCGTTCGTATATACATATACATATATATTTATTTACACTTATATAAATTGTTTTTAAACATATCTTTATTTTTATCGTGTTATACTTTGTAAAAATTCGTTGTGAAGTAAATCTATAATGTACGAAACCTTCAAGAATATTATTTCTATTCTATAGTTTATATTCATTAATTATTTTTAAACAAATATTTGATAATATTAAATAATATTATGTATAATATAAAACTTTTTTTTACAGGGTTAAACTTATTTAATTTATTTTAAATTATACAATTATGAAGCTTATTTAAGGTAAGTCACTTTCTGAAACTTTTTATACTTAAGTCATTTAAATTTATTTGTTAAACATCACTTAGCCTATCGATTACCTTAATCAAATAATTCGCATTTACCAACATTTTTTTCTCCATTGATGAGATTAAATCATAATTTAATTTAACAATATTTAGTAAGTGAAGGGTTTTTATGAAACACGATGATCTTTAATTATTTATTTGTATATTTTTTCACCTGCACAACATAACGAGTATATTTTTTGAACTTTATATTCTAAATAATTCGAATTTATTTACAAAAATTGCACGTATTCAATCACGTAAATAGTAATTTTTAATTTGCACTTCTATAATTTTCTATAGCAATGTAATGAAATTGTGCAAACTCAAAAAAAAATTAATAGTTACGGAAATCGTTTTTTAATATATATCTAAAATAACTTATGTTTTCAAATATAAATACTAAAAAGTACGTAATTGTATAAACATTGAAATTATGTACGTAGGTATATATAAAAAAAATTTTCTATTAAAAATGTTCTTGTAAATAAATTACAACAATATTCTCGATAAATATAAAAACGTCACGGATGTATCAGTTTTCCGTGAAAATTGTAAAGAGAAATTCGTACGATATTTTGAAAATATTTTGGAAATTCTTGACTTGAAAAAACGTCGATTGTCCAATAATGAAAAAATGTTCGAGAGAAAGATTTCGAGTGTTTGACGCGACTGCATTTGCGTTTCTGTAAGTTTGTATGCAATGTGCGTTTGTAAAAATCCGCATGGTGGTGGTCAGAACCTGGCTAGTTGGACCTTTTCCGTGTCTTTGTTATGTAATTCGCACCATACAGTTAAACCTTTCATTCATCATTATTACGATAACTAGCACAGTTGCTGCATACGTAAATTTTGCTTGATTTTGTGGCCTAAGAAAAATTTCAGAGTATTGTATTCCAAATAATACCGGTTACGGAAATTCACGTAATAGTATAAATTGAATATTAACAATTGCTAATTAACAATTTGGAAGTGGTACTGTAGATTAGATTTATAATTAATTAATTAATTAATTAATATTATAATTAATCTAAGATAACAACAAATTGTTATGACTTGTAACTGCACAGCGTTGATTCATTACTTATTAAATAGTTACTTGTGTCTTGCGGAATTGCTTGGTAATGAAATAGTTTCATTGATTATTGTCAAATAAAAATATCTTGAAGAATGCGTATAAAACATTTTTATTATATTGCATTTTTTTACATTTTGAATATAAATTGTGTCGATTAAATTATAATCGATTAAATTGTAATATAGCGTTCGAATTTGATATAATTTATGCGAAGTACGTTAAAAACTCATAAAAATATTTAATAATATTTTTATCGTATCCGTTGTTTAAATAAGAAACTCGATCGTAGTCACGATAAAGAAAGTTAGTTCGAATAGAGAACCGTTGTTGAGCGCGTTTTCGCGAGCAAACCTTTTTCTTTTATCATCTTTTGCTGCCTCCAACGCATTCAGTAGTGGTTCTCAAGATTTGACTTATGCGACTATTCGTTATAAAGTTTTGAATAAAAGAATAAAAATCGGCAGTTCTTTTAATTTGATTAACTTATTTACGCAATACGCTTGTATCTGTTTACATGACCATCGTACGCCGACCAAGCACAGTAAAAAGAAAAATGAACCAGAGACACACTGACCTACGATATGAACAGACAGTAAAAGGACCCGCAAAAAGAACGCCAAGCGAATCCCCCCGAGTAACAAAAGTAATTTTACTTTTCTCGTATGTTTCAAGGCATGAGCACTTCCACACCTTCGATGATGAAATTCTGTGGTCGTCCGTTCGTTTGCCACCTCTGTGGTAAAACCTACGCCTGGAAAGTTTCTCTAACGCGTCACTTACGCGAGGAATGCGGGAAACAACCTCAGCATGTTTGCACATTTTGCAACAAACGTTTTAAACAACGTAGTAGCTATCAACGCCATATGCTTACTCAACATCAACTCGAGGCTCGCGTCTACGGTTGCGGACGTCGATTCTCGGACATCAAGTAAGTGAATCGGAATAATTCTGCATCCTTTAATTTACCACCTTTTTCGTCGAGCCCTGATCGCCTTCCTCTCAGCTCCACGCTAGTTTTTCGTTTTTATTTCAGTTATACCTCCATATTTCTACACTTTTATAAAGCTTCTAAGACGCGCTCTTATCGATTTTTAATTAAAAAGGTATTTCAATAAAACGCTACCCTTTCTCTTTCTTTTATTTATAATTATTTTAATCTTCCAAAATTTTTAATTTAATCTTCAAAATTAAAATCATTATTATACAACAAAAATTTGTCTTAAATAAATCTCTCTAAAATTAATAATAGGTTTTCCGTCCTTTTACCATCGAACAATTTGAAATCTTCGCGGTACGGAAAAAATGAACTGTCGAGCGTAAAATTTATAAAATTCATACATAATTATTTATTTGTAAATGTATTTATCACAATATCATTTAACGTAATCATTTAACAGCTTCAAGATGGTTCACCGAAGAACGATAACTATTGTTTAAAATGTTTGATAAAGACAAAATATATACAATTTTTATAACGAGATTTACATTAATTTGTTTTAGTATTATTCTTATTTTAATTTCGGGTACAAAATTAATTACGTCAATGAAAAAATCTGTTAAGTAAATTAACTACTGTATAAATTTTACAGTGCTTCTTTCGATGCGGATTCCTTTCCGTGAGTACTCGAGTGAACTATCAAAATATCTTTAATTCAACTTAGATATTTAAATATCCAAAAGACTTAAATCAACAATGAAGATGAATATACTGTATGAAGATCATCACTGAAGATTAATCGCGTACACTGAAGATGTGTAAAATTCTTTTTTAACATAATTCGATATTTGGTTTGTTCATTTCCGAATACTTTAGAATTAAAGGCTGTTTTTCACCTTTGTGTTTGCAATTTCACTCTAGTTTTTAAGTTATAGTCTTATTGAACTATTCTGTTAATTGAGAGTTAATGTGTTAATTGAGTGTTAATTGAGAAGAATAATTCTCGTATGAATATTTTTAGTAAATTTTTTAAATTGTGATATTTCAAGTGATCTTTAACTTAAGATTAGTAGCAAATCATAAATGATACTAAAATTGTAAGTTTTGTAAAATACTTGTAAATTGTAAATTACACTTTTAGGAATGAAAGTATAAAATGAGAATTGTTTCTAGTAATTATATGAAAATCATATTAAAAATTAGACTGAGACATGTCAATCAAATTACGCAATTAACATCACAGAATAGTAACTAATATGTTTAAGAAGTACAAAGTTTTAAAGCTACATGAATTATATACGTGGTTTTGCCATGCTTTATTATTATTCTCTCAATGACTATAATCATATTGTAGTTTTCATTTACATACTTAATATCTCGTAAGTTTCTGTCTTAAAAACGATTATATTTTAAATTGTGTTCTTAGTACCTTAAAGAGAATGAAGCTATAACTTCTTGGTCTCGCAATAATAATCAACAATTTTTACATACAATGTAATGGATTATTAAATTATTTTTAATAAAAGAATAATTGTGATTACTTTTACATTTTGCTTTTTTTTATTTTTAATATCAAAACTTGATAATCCTACTACTTGGAAGATTCTGAAATAAGCAACTTGAAGATTATTGTAACTCATCGCTCAAGATACATCATTTATTAATTTTTTAAATTATATGTTAATTGTTTAATTCGAAGGTAAGATATAATATAAGAAGTACACGAATGTGTTTTAACCTTTTCTTAAATTATTTTAAAGAAAGTATTTTATACCTCAGCTCCATCTCTTAAATTTCATTACTAACTAAAATTTATAATATTTTTTATAATTACCATATTTGTTTTTTAATATAAAATATATATCAATAGATTATATCTTGAAAAAGAATCTTTAAACCTATTGTTAACTTTATGTAAGTTTAAGGAAACTTTTAAGAATCTCCGCATTTTAATTTATTAAAAGAATCCTGTAAATTAGAATAAATTTAATCTTCAATCGCAAATTGTTTAAATGTATATATCATTAATTAATTTTTTTTTTAATTTTAATTTTATAATTTAGGTATTGCAAGATAATATAAACTTAATATATTCAAAATTAGGTACATATAATTTTCAAACTTAAGCTTGTACATACATTTTTTTTATACTATATAATTTTTAGTATTTTTACTTTAAAATAAAAAAATGATATAAGGTAAACTAAAGTCATTACTTTAGATATACATAGGATAATACAAATTCAAGAAATATAAATAGTATTCAAATGTTTATATTACTTAACATTTATATTTGTCTAAATAATAAGCAAACCTTTTTACAAAATTTTAGAAACAGAAGAAGAAGAAAATTGAATATTTTAAAAAATTATTTAGAAAATTTTTTGCTAACATAATTTTTTTTTTTTAGAGCTGGTGCTA
Source organism: Dolichoris vasculosae (assembly GCA_018907195.1). Lineage (NCBI taxonomy): Eukaryota > Metazoa > Arthropoda > Insecta > Hymenoptera > Agaonidae > Dolichoris > Dolichoris vasculosae. The sequence goes on from JACCHY010000003.1 coordinate 7,776,339, forward strand.
TTACGAGTATTTTATTACAACCTTGGAAGATGTTATTCAAGAAATAAACGTCTTGGAAGATACAATTCAAGAAAATATAGCTCTGGAAGATTGTATTCAAGACCAAATTTGAAGTCTTATTCAAGAAAATAACTCTAAGATTAAAATCTACAATTTCATATAAATAACTTTAAAAATATGTTGATTACATTTACAAATTTACTTTCAAATATATAAATATGATGAAACATAAATCATCAAGATATATAAAAAATAATTATAGCATAACATATGTTTAACATATATTTATTATCTAATTACAAATCAAATAAAGAATTTCAAACAGAAATATATATAAAATTAATTCGAATGTTATTTATTTCAGAGTAGTAACTATATTTAATGAATATTTATAAAATATGTTTTTCTCATTAAAATTTTTATTTAGATGAATTAGAATAATTTATAATTATATATTTATAAACAATATGTATGTAAATATATAATATCAATGTACTAAAGATGAAATTAACCTCTTTATAATTTTAATTTTTATATGTTTATCCTATGAATATAAGAGTATATTATACAAATTTATCATATATTATTTCGATTATAAGAAAATAATAATTTTAGTTTTAAGATTTTTTTTCATATGAAATCACGTATTAATAATTTTAAATATGGAAAAATATAATCTTAATTTAAAATTTATAACGTATTTCTGAATTAAAAATATTTTTTGTATAAAATATATGTATATCTTGTTCAAGTATCTAATTAAATAAACTGACATATAAAAAGTTATAATTTAAAAAGTTTTAAGAGAAAATCTAAATCTAAATTCGTTTTCTGATAACCGTTGAGTTTTCAATTCTACTGAAAATTTTTTAATAATAGTGATAAAAATTCTCTACATAATTTAGAAAACTATTTAATTTAAAATTTACATATATTCTAAATTAAAAATGTGATATGACATTAATTCTTTGTATGTTCCTTTTTGTAATATTTTTTAAATTTTTTCTTTAGTAAGCCGTAAATAATGTAATTGTTTAAAAAAGGTAATAGATTAATGCTTCAATAATTTGTAGATCTCTTAATAACTACTACTCTTAACTATTACTGGATTAATTTTTTTTAGTCATTCAAGATTTTTATTTTTAATAAATTGGAATTATAATTATAGTTTATTTTCTAAAAGCCTCCAACTGAAGATATGCAACATATATATTTTATATAATTTTATACTTATTATATAAATTTTTATTAATAACATTTATAATATATCAAAGCATGCTTTATTTCATTTTTTCGTATTACCATATATTAAACGGAATGCTTTTCTATACTCATAAGATTTTAGACACTGAAGATATTAAAGCTGGTATTAGGTGAGTTTTTGGAAAAATATTATGTTTATAGAAAAGCGATTTAAAAAACTTATAGTAAATATATGATTTATAGGAGTTAGAAAATTCTGCGTAATTATATTTGAAACAAATTATTTTACAATAATACGATAAGCATTGATATACATGAATTTTGTATTAACCATTATAAAGAACATAAAATATTTTTATTTAGCTTTGGTTTGGTTAGAGTATAAGCTTAGAAAAAAATTAGTATTTATTTATAATTTACAAATGCGAGAAATATTTTCGTATAATAGAATGTAGTTTTTTTACGTTATCGATACCTGAAATTACATTCGCTCCTATATTTTGGTAAATTAGATGAAAATTATCGTACATTTTCCGTAGAATAAAATAATTTTAATGTATACTTTATGCACGTTAATTAAAAAGTCCATTGAATTGTTTTATTTCGCGAGGATTTATTATATGTTTATGCATTTATATAAAATTCTTTCAATCTAGTATCTTAAAAATCTATCTTTAAATGTTCATCGAAAAAAAATGTAACGAAAGTAAAGAAATAAATAAAAAATCCAATGGTATTTTTAATAGTGTATTGTATTTGTAATCGCAGTACTGGGTAACGGCCTCGTAGAAATTCTTCGCAAACAGATTATTATCTGGTGCAAAAGTTCGGTAAAAGCGAACAGTAAGAACTTCTACCAGGATCATTCGCGTGTTACAAAAAAGAAATGTTCATATTACGCACATTTTTTTCATTATGTCCAGACACACGAACTAATAGTCTACTCCTTCTGCTTCGTCTGTCTGGCAGGCTTCAACGTCGATCGACCCTCGATCCTCTACTCGCGCACTGATAAACTCAAGCCGTGGTACTGCCGTGATTGCGGAAAGTCCTACCGCAACAAAGGTAGTCTGAAGCGCCACCAGGAGGTCGAGTGCGGCAAGGATCCCACGCACATTTGCCACATTTGCCGCAAGGGCTTCAAGCAGAAGGCCAACTTTCAGCGGCACAACGCCACCGTACACGGAAGCATGTACGTCGTCGGGAAGCCGTCGACGGCTACGGCTCGAGGTCCTGTCCTCGTGCTCAACAAGAAGAGATCCACCGATCCATTTTAAGGATGAAAATCGTCGCGAACACCGCGACGAAGACCACCACGAAGACCGACTCGAAGACCGCCTCGAAGACCGCCTCGAAGACCGCCTCGAAGACCGCCTCGAAGACCGACTCGAAGACCGACTCGAAGACCGCCTCGAAGACTGACTCGAAGACCGACTCGAAGACCGCCTCGAAAACCGACTCGAAAACCGACTCGAAGATCGACGCGAAAACCATACGTCGGTACCAACACGACAAGACTCGTCTTTTTAAGCATTATAGGAAACTCCTTTGTCCTTTCTATGTTATTGATTCATCTATGAAGATAATCACGATAAAGGAGGATGCTAGAGGGTTACCGATGTTGGTCGGCGATTTTTATTTTTTCTATTTTGCCATGTCTTTCTAGCAAGGCTCGTTATATCATTCAGCAGGGATCAGCCTCGAAGGGCGGAAATACATTTTTTGTTTTTCATTTTGTCAATTTGATATATTTTAATATTCGGTAAGTTTTGATTATTTGTAAACAAAGCAAAAGAAATTTAACGTTAAAATTATACATATAATTATTTTATATAAATTATCGATTAATCATCCAAGTATCGTTATTTAAATATGATATTTATTTGAACGATAAAATGTTATTAAAAAATCCAAATTTTTATTGAATTTACTATTGGATAAATTCGCCGATAACTGTATACTGAATACGTATATATAATTTGTTGACGAATCCTAAGTATTAAGGTTGAAAAATTGTATGGTAATAAGCCATTGAAATATTAAGATATACCTAAAAGGCTTAGCATAAGAAACTGTTACGTTTTACGAGGATATACTGCAAAAACGTTTTTATTTTTTATTTTCTCAACCATTTTGGTTAACGATATAAGTAAATAATATAAGAAACAATATATATTTCATTTACAAATTATCTATTTATAGGTATCGAATAATTTCTTTTATTCGTGGGCGTTTATATGTAAAGAAACATAAACTTATATTGACTATATTTTAAGTAGCATATATAACATAGATCAGAGGATAAAAAATCGGCTATTATAGAAATTCATAATTTTTAAGTATTGATGAATTTAAAATATAATCATGCGATGCACTATTTTACAGATTTTTATTAAAATTTTTTATTAAAAGCCATTGATTGGATTAATCATTGAAATTCGCACTAAATTCTATATTTAATATAATTACGTAAGATTTTAGTTTAATAATTTTTACTTCTATAGCTGTTACGATATATAATTAATAATATACTAAAATAAGCGTACATTTTTCATGTAAAAATATAGAATAGATTTAAAAATGGATGCATGTTTAAAAAGCATACGGTGTACAATACAAATTTTCTTTTATTAGACTAAGATTTTGTGATCTATTGTAGTTGATTATATTATAATGTTCAATTAGATTAGAATCTTGCCATTGACTTTCAAATCTTAATTTAAAATAAATTTGAGAGACTTGGCTAATCTTGATTACACTTACAATATACTAAAGATTTAACTAAGAAGGAAATTCATAAAAAAATGTGATTTCGTATTTATTTTTTTTAAGATATTTCGTCGATAAGTAATTGAGTACGAATTTTTATGGAGAAAGTACCAAAAGAAAAAATTGTCCAGAATAATTATGCTGGCATTAGAAATCGTACAAATTTAAATTTCTTGTTGGTGATTTTTCACTATAATTAGCAAAAAAGAATAGATTGGTAGAATATTTTTAAGAAATTTTTAGTTTAGCTTTTTATGTTGAAATTTTAAGTATGATAAAAATTTATTTTTAACTCTTTCATGTGCCATATGAAAAGATTCAGAATTGACTATTGAAAAAATTGAGAATCTAATTTTGATACTATCAGACTCGTAAGGGATCTGATTTTATGATTATTTTATAGCGGTATATTTTTTCCTGAAAAAAGGATGTGATCGTTGTTTATCTAAAATTTTGCGGAAAAATAATAATATTACGAAGATTGATATAAAAACATCTGTATTTTTGTATATAATGTATACTAAATTCTTCACGAATACTTTCCCCCAAAATTGTGTTAGTTTCATATAGAATCTAACTATGTGAGTTATTAAAATGAGCAATTAAGATTATAATTTCAAGTCTTTTAGAAAAGCTCTCTAAAAAATGAATGTACGTTAATTATCGTATAACTTTAAAATTCTTCTATGAAATACAATTAGTTTTTAATTAAATTATGTACTTAGAAGTTTGATATCCATTAAACTTTTTTCATTCTAATATTTCACAGAATAAAATTATTGTTGTTATTCAATTATTTTAAAAAGGTATGAGTTATATAAAGAAATATTCAATATATGTATCTTAATAAATTACATTATGATTGAAATAGCTGTTAAGAATATTAAAAAGACAAAGTCTTACAAGTTTAGACTCAATTATAAACTTATTAAAAACGTATTGACAAATCTAACTATACTACTTTGTCATGATTAGTAAAATTTAATGTACATATAGTACGACAAATATTGTCTTGTCGAATTATTACAAACATTTTAGTAATTAATATTAAGCTCATTGAAACAGAATTTATTAGCTTAATAATTACTATGATGAGACCTGATTTTCATGAAATCCCTACAATAAATCACTGCTGAATTGAGTTCTGCCTCGAATTATATATTGTGATAAAACGAAATTTGTTTTGTACATAAATTTAATCGTTTATGTAATCGATCGCTTTTGGTAATGTAATCTTGACAGCCTCCTGTTAATATTTTTTATTTAACTTCGTATGAATCGAATTACTATATCTTTGCCTTGTTGTAGATATTCAACGCGTTACATGATATCTTTTTTATACCCACTGCGTTATTTAGTGCCTTTGCTGCTTTACGATTTCTATGTTCGTTTTATCAATGAATGTATAAGTGTTAACTCTTAAATCATTAACTTGGACTATATAATGGTTATGATTTTTTATGCTGTTGCCTCATTCGCTTACATAGTATGAGTATACGAGACTGAGATGGACATTTTGTGCCCCTACCTAACGCACCCGTAAATGGGTTACTATGTATAAATTTTTAGATAAATAATAAAATATGTTATTAGAGGAAAAGCATTAATGGGAATACTTTTTATTGTATTTAATCAAGTGATTTATCGATATATTCATGGAAAAAAATTTTATGATACACATCCATATAAATATACTCTTGCAAACATGTTACTTAATTTTAAAATAAAGTAAGTTGAAAAATAAGTTCGTAAGAATTAAACTCATTTTCGATATAAATTTTTTATTTAAAAAAATATAAGTGTATAAATTGTGTAAATAATTTTTTTTTGAACTACACGTTTTAAAAATCTCTATAATTCTGATATAAAAAAATATCTATTGATCAAAGTTTGTAAAATGACGTTCAAAGTTAATTTCTCATTAAATTATCCTTCGCAATTTCATTTATTATATACATTTATTGAATTCATAAAACACTGGAAGACTAATTAAGCTCCGAAAAATGAAAAGCAACTCTGAAGACTAAAACAATCCCGCTGATTAAGTTTACTCTGAAGGTTCAAGAAACTGAAGATTAAAGCAATCTCAAGATTAAAGTAACTGCGAAAAATGATTAGCTTCGTGAAGATATAAAAATAATACAAAAGAAGGAAGATGTGAAGACTTTCCATTCTAAATATTAAATCATTTTTATTATACTATTTTAAGCAATATTAAATATTCTAATAATTTTTTTATTCGAATTTCAAAAAAATAATTTACATTATATTTTGTTTTTTTATTTATAAAAGTAGTACATAGTAAAACTTTATAAAATATAATTAAAAAAAATATATATTATGTTATTTGAAGTTTGTTTTACTGTTTATTTAAATATTATTATTAATTTAAATATTAAGATGTCAGCTACGAAGATCGGTAAGTTTCATAATGATATACGTAAAATTAACATCTGCGAAGATATTCAATTTGTCAATTGATTTATTAATATTATTTCTATTTAAAGTAACGCTTCTAGAAAAACATTTTTAGTTCTTTATTTCTGTTTTTTAGAACTGTCTATAAAATTTTGAAATGAATAAACTTTATTCAGCAGATCGATATCGAAGCTTTATAAATTTATAATTTAACAGTACATTTTAACTTTTCTTTATTACAGAATAGTTTATCCCACAAAGAATAATATATCACTGTTGCAGAATATTTATTATAAATAAATGAAAAGCATGAATTTTATTAATGTTTATCAGTTAAAATATTTTTCATGTATCTAGTGAATGATTTTTTCTTTCTGTCTGTTAATTTAATAATTTTTAAGCATAATTATTTAGTTTAGGTTTTGATTTCAATAAAATTTACTTTAAAAGTTTGAATAAAGTAACTAAGTGTAATATTATTTATAAATTTAATACGTAACTTTCTCATGTAAATATTAAGTATTAGTTTCATAAATTTAAAAATAATCATTGTACGAGTTAAAATCAACCGAAAAAAGAAAAAATGGATTAAGAGAATTATTATTTATAATATAAATGGGTAAATTGTAAAATCAACATTTTTATGTACTATATCATTAATATATCATATATTCTCTTTTGGGATAGACTATAAGTATATTTATTCAATAATTTTTATTGTTGTTTATTTCATATAAACACTAACCGATTTGTTATTTATAAATTATTTTTATTTCTATATAAATTATTTTCATTATAAAGCAAATTTAGATTATTCAGATACAAACTTTTCATTAAAATATGTATAAAGCTATGCATTAAAATTAATATAGATTTTTGTTTTATGATTACAGATCGTCGACAAATTATGCAGATAGTGAATCAAGTGGATTATGAGAAACTCCGCCAATTTTGTAAGTACGGAAATGCGTATTCTCGCAACATCATTTTGATAGTCATCTGAGTTAGGGGTATGTCAAAAGATTTTCATAATTGCGGTATAATTGGTTTGTCGGTGGTAAACATAATTTTAAGTTTATTTGAAGGAGTAAGATACTTCAATTATTCACCGGAATATATAAAGATTAAATAATTTATTAAAATTTATTAGTTCAGATAAATAGTTTTATTTTATTTTATTAGATATGCATGAATTAAATGAAAATTCATTTATACAGATGCACTATTTTCACTTTTGAAAATATTTTTTTTCATGTAACGAGGGTATTGCTCTCTCTTTTTATTCTTGACATTTAATTTCTTTGAGCCTGTCCAATATAAAATTATTCTGATTTGGCTTATTCATATATAATTAATATATATGTATCTCATAAATAATCTAGTTATTGCTGGATCAATCTTTTAAAAGGTTCTTTTTTCGCTTTGAATTTAGTAACGAAGAAGATTCGTTATATTGATTTGAACTAGATTTTTTTGAATATTTTTTAGCGCTAATACCTAGATCTTTTATTTTGTATAGATAAAATCGTAATTATTATGATCAAAACTTATCCATATTTTCAAATCATTAAAAAGAAATCTCTTTAAAAAGTTATAAAACTAAAACAGTTCGAAATATTTTAAATTAAATTACAATCGTCTTCAGCATAATTGCTTATCTCAAAATTAATTATCCAAAAAGATTATCAGAATTTATTCATGTTTTCTTAAAAGCATATTCTCTAGATACCACATGTGTTCATCTATCTGAATATCTGAATATCTATTTATTGTTAAATTCGTATATCAAATACTAATTAGAATTTTTTTTTAATTTATTTTTATTGTATTAATTTTGCTATTAGTTTAAGATTAATATGTGAGTATTAAAATTAGCCTACAATATGAAAAACAATTTAAATCCATGCATTTAAATATTTTTAAACAATTATAATTTCTTATTATTTTGCTTTAAGACATTTGGATTTTCTAAAGTTACATAGAAATAACTAATATATCTCTAGTTATTTTTTAATTATCCGATTGTGGATTTGAATATCACTTTTTTACCAAGAATTTAAAAGTATTGATGATTACAATACTAAATGCACTTGATTAGCTTTAGAACTGAATTTCAATATTATCTTATTCATAATTTTTTTAGGAAAATAATTATAATTTAAATTATTTCCTAATTATTTATCCAATTTTTAAAAAGAATTTCAAACTATAAATACTTTATGCTTGAATTTAAGTATGTTTATGTTATTTATAACGGAACTATGAATATTACTCTTTAATCTTATTAGATAATTAATTTTTAATTCGGTTTTTATTACTATATCAATTATATATATTGATGAAAATATTTTAGTGTATTTTGACCAGCTGAACAAATAAGTTATTATATTTTAAAAATCAATAGTTCGTACTATTTTCGATGAAATTTGTGATTCTGAAAATGAGATTTCTTCTCAAAGATTCAATCCTTAGTTACCAATACAACAAATTTAGTAAAGCTTTAAGCTTTTATAAAATATACCAAATATAAATTATTATTAAATATTTTGAAAAAATTCTAAAATAGATATAAATTAGTTTTTGAAATATTTAACTATATCTTTTTTTTTTCAAATTATTTATACCTTGTTATTGATACTTTCACAGATATATTTACATTAGAATAAATTATTTATTTTTAATTTTTACACAAAAGATGATACAATAATATTTTTAGTTCGAAGAAATAATTAATGTTAAAAAAATCAATGTATCCAAAATATAATGACTTTAACTAGAAAAATTAATTCAATATTTAATCTTGCAAATGCTTTTGTTTAAGTTAATAATAAAAATATTTAATATAGAACGATATATATTTTTTAACGATTAGTACGATTATAAAAGTTTAATATGATAAAATTTTTTTTTTATTATGTATTCGATTGAAATCTTATAAAATGTATCGCTAGATCTATTTATATTTATTTAGTTAAATATTTTTACATCTATGGGTTCTTTAATATTTTAAATAATTTTATAAATAATCACATTTATTTTTCATAGAATTTGTAGACAAATAACTCCATTATTTAATTTAATATCATGACATTTTTTACGTTCTAAAATATTTCATTTTTTTTAAATTATTTCTTTATAGAAGAACATTAAATATCAATTATTAAAAAGTATTTTATTTTAAGAGATTTTTTATCAACATTAATTTATTTAATATATTCTATTTTTATGTTTTTTAAGTTATAATTTTTAATTAAATATTTGTTAAATTTTATTATTTAGATAATTATAGTTCCTCAACTACGTAATGAATAAAAAAAATTGATTGTCAGATATAAGTTGATAATTTGATACTTAGAATTTAATATTAACTAGTTCCGACAGAAAAGTCTATTAATAATTAGCCATAAAATCATACTGACAAAAATTTTGCAAACGACTTTACTAATACGTATATAAGAGTATTTATAGAAGAGCAAAATAGTAAAATATTTTCAATTCAAAATAAATTATTAATTTATTATATAATAAAGATAATGAATTTATTTTGAATATAAATCGAATTTTTACTTACAAATGAAGTAATTAAGTTAACACAATTATTATTCGTAATTCTTATAAATTATACTAACTTGAAAACGTAAGCTGCCTCATTCTATTTCATAAAACAAATAATCTATTTGATAAAATTTTATACAATTATATAAAAAATTACTACAAGTACCAATTGAATATTTAAGATGACCAAATATTACTATAAATATTTAATAGACAGACTTGCACATATTTAGTTTCTTTAAAGAATCATTTACCGACATGTTTGATGAAAAATTGTATTCTTTGGCGAATTTGATACCATGGATATGAAACGGTAATATGAAGTCATTAAATTTCTATCTAAACCTTTTTTTATTTACCTTTTTGTTACGAAAAATATTTAAGAGGAAGGTAACTGAACATTACTGTATAAAATAAATAGCGAGATACGTGTGCTAATGATCACACAAAGAACTTAAATAATATTATATTTTTATTAAAGTCAAATCAAGTAATTATACTTATACATACAAACACTAAGAGTATCTTAGAAATATAATGTTTAACATTGCATCAATTTAAAATTCAACTTTAAACTTTGAGATTATTGTAATAATTAGATATCGAACATGAATATAATATTATTATTGTTGATAAATTTTTTAAAATAATGTTAACATTTTTCTATCAATAATATTTTTATCGTAGTAAATTTTAAATAGAAGTCTTTAATAGAAGCTTTTTTTGTTAAAACAAATCCAATATTTCAGAATTATTTAATTTTTAGATCAGTATTTCAATTATGAGCATTTTGGTATTGAAAATTTTTTTAACATTTATATTTATCAAGAATTATAAATATGCATTAACAGCAACAAAAACTATCTCGAAAGTTTAAGAACTAAAATTTTTTTATAAAATAGAGTTTATATAATAAAATTATATAATATATTTCAAGAAATTAAAATTTTATACAGCGAGATTTGGAGTTATTGAGTTATTAAAAAAAGTAATGAATTCATTAATAAAAATTTAATATATAAATGTTAATAAAATAAGTTAATTTACATTCAATACTTGTCTTAGTTCAATCTGTTTAACTTTCAAAAACGCGGGTAGCGATTTTGCATTACCGAGAAACAACGGAATGCTTACTCGAAAATTTAAACAATTATAATTAAGTAGATATATTTATATTGAATATCAGTTGGGTAGCTTTTGTTTATTGAAGATTACCGAACTCAAATTTAAATCTTTATAAATATATTTTTTTATTTACCGAAATAAAAATATCAATTTTTTTTAAATATAAATATATTAATATAAAAATATTATTAGTTTATTCTGCTGTATTTATTTACAGATTTTTGTGTAAATAAATTAATATTATTAAAATTCGTTACAATATTATTCTAGTCACCCACATTTATTTTATACATAAATGAAAATATTTGATGTTTGAAAAAGTTATTATTTTTTATTTATTCTTCAATTTTATTTTCGTGCATTTATTATATGAAATAAAGTATCTATGGTTAAAAATGAGATATTTTGTTAACAATGAAACATAGAATTGTATGGAATATATAAGGTATATTTTAACAGTTACCAAAACGCTCAGAAACCTCAGGTTAATTTAGAAATTAATTTTTCTTATAAAGTATCGATTATTCCAAGTATTTAATTATTTGAGTTACCTCAACATATTTATGTATGATATGAAATATTTTATAATATAATTTTAAATAAATAATTGATATTTTCAAAAATGTACTTTATTTTTATTTATTGTTTAAAAACTTTCTTCCTTCTAAACAATCCAAATCATATTAAAACGTTTTATATTGATCTTTTAGTATAAAAAGTACTTTTGTAATATGTAACTATAATGTATTGTTTTCTACTATTATATACTAGCTTACATAAAATCATAATAATGAAAAGCGTTAATAATTATTCATATTGTACCTACTATTAACTTATTAATTGATTTATTTTTTGTTAAATGTTAAATTAAATTTGTATTTACATAATTATTGTTGTTATTATTATAAAATTAAAATATCTAGTACCAGAAAGTAGTTTTTAATAAAACTTCTTTCATCGGTTTTTAAAAAATTTTATAATCTGTTATTTTCAAATAATACAATGAAGATTTTTTAATAAAACATGTGTTTCATACGATAATGTATATTTTAATCAAAAACGACAAAGAAACATCAGGACAAATTTATTTTTTACTTAGGTGAAAGATATTATATTGTATTTAAACATTTTTTAAGTTTTTTTTTTTAAAAATAAACAATTCTTTTACAATATTTATAGTGTATTCCGCAACATTATTAATTTTAATATTATGTTACGCTAGATTTTGATTTACATTTGTATTATTTTATGTCTGAATAATAAATATTTAATTTTTAAGTCGTTCTCTTTAAAGCAATTTTATATCAACTACACACATACGCGTTCACGCATACATTTGTAGAATCTTTACCGAAAATCAATCTTCAATAAATTATTTCATAACGGGAAAATATATTATAATGGATCCTGGATTTTACATCATATGAAGTTTTACATTAATTTAGCACTCCTACAATGTAATGACAATTGCTTATAAAGTAGATCTTATGTAGGATATTATTATAATATTGACACAATTTTAATATATTGGTAAGTCGATATTGAATTCGAAACGAAGTAAAATTGCATTACTGAAATATAACATACGAAACGTATCTGTATTGTAAACTTGATAAATTACATTTAATAACGATACTTTGTACTTCTACTTCACAAGATAACAGGAATGCAGTACCATTACGACCAACTCTTCCAATAGCCGTAATAAATCAATGAATCAACAAAAGACAACGCTCTTATGTGTTAATTAATGCTGACTAAAACTTCAAAGGCATTATAATTCTGTGTTTAAATTACTGAAATATCATTAGCAAGATTTTTAAGTTTTATACAATAGAAAAAAATGATTTCTTATGAGCATTACTTTATAGATATTTCCATATTTTTAATATATGCACATAAAGTTATAAATCCAAATATTTAAAAAACTTGAGTTAAATTGTCTTAAAAATAAACATATAGAAAACAAAATTTGTTCGTGGTGTATAAATTATATTAAGATAAAAAGAATAAAAATAATTGTTTATATATCTGTATTTTTTTATGAACTATTGAAATATTATAGGATAAATCAAGATTTTTCAATGATAAATAATGACAAATGATAAAATGAATAATGTTATATAATAGTAAGTATTATCATTTATTGTAAAGATACAAAAGTACATTAGGATCAATTTTGAAAATTGCATGTATATATAAAAATATTAATAAAAAAAACATTAATAATATAAGTAATAAATTTATTTACTTATATGAATATACGTGTAATTTAATAGCTAAAGTTTATAAATTACAATTTTCAATAAATTAAAGATATTTTTCAAATATACATTCTCTTACATTTATTTATCAAATCAAATTTCATAATCCTATAATATGTACTTAATATTAATTTGTATTATGATATTTTGTATTATATAATTTTCAGTTGATAATATATTATATCATATTATAAATTTATATATATAAATATAAATTTTATAACTATTTGTAATATTCTATATTTTATTTTTCAGGTTATCTAAAATAAATGATCGATTTTATTGCATTGAAAATGTGCACTAAAACATTTATACGAAAACATCATAAAGTTATTCTTTAAATTATTATGATGGATTATAAAATTTCGTAAAATCTATTTGAAGATATTTCGTTCTATATTTTTCAGAAAAATTTTGTTAAGATTTAGAATATTAATTTAGAATTTATTATAATTTTATAAAAAAATAACAAAATTATAGATTTTCCAAGATATTGGTGGTATACTGATAAAATTGCATAGAGCAAAAGTTAAAAAATAAAAAATTGTTGTTCACATAAAATGTCTTAAAAATTGCGCTTAAAGTTTTTATTACAATTCATATTACGATTTATTTTAAATTTATTGTAAGACTTATTTTTTGTTTTTATATATCATGTTCCAACTTTCTAGATCTACAAATGTACCATTCAAAAATTTCATCAATTGGTACTATTTCTATATTCTATAAAGAGCTTATAATAGAGATTTTTATATTACAGAAAAAACTATTCAAGAAGTCGTGTTGATATACCATACTTCTATGACTTTCAACACTGGAAATTTAACAATACTATGGATAGTATTAATCGCTAAGAAGAAACATAATTTAATTTCGGACCCGAATGAAAATCAAATACAAGTGAGCAATGTTGTATAAACACTCTATATCGAATAGATTTATTAAGGATTTAAGTAAACTGTAAAATGTATGGAGATTAAAACTAAAGTACCTTCAAAGATTAAAAAAATGTCTTAGTTCTTTGATTTTATGTGCACCATTTATAGATTTTTAAACCTTTTTTTGATTCTAGTGTTTTTATTTTAATAAAGGTTTGAATTAAAGGTATCAAAAATTAATATTAATCTATTAAAAAATATATATATAGAAAATTTCCTGAAATTAAATTAAAGTAAAATATTTTTTTACATAAGAAGATAATTAAAATAAAAACATTTTAAATACTTATTCAAGTAAAAATAAAGTTAATTATATATGATAGAAAACTATTTTTCTAATAGTATTGAAGATAATGTATTTTATTCTTGTTATTGATAATTTAGTAAGGTATTTGTATGAATTTTTTTGTAATTAAATATTTTTTTGAATTTGTAAAATATTTTATAAAAAGCTTAAATATATATATATATATGAAATTCGTAAATTGACAATAATTTATTCATGCACATATAGAATCTATTAAATATTTTACAGTTACTCCTTATTTAGTTCGCATAATAAATAGAAATGAATTAAGGATTAATTATAGTAAGCAAATATAATTTTAAATATAAATTCATAAATTTCTAATTTATACAATAATTGTAAAAAAGTATTAGTTAATTGTTGCTAAGAAATACTTTATATTAATTTTGTTATATAAATTTAATTATATTATTATTATTTAACGCATTTATTTCTTAATTTTTTCGAATTTAAAATATTTAAAATTATTAATTTTCAATTTTTATTATATTTACATAAAGCTTCCGACATTACCTCTTTTAAGTAAATAAATTAAATTTAATATTTAATGATACAAACTAAATACTATACTTTTCTAATTAATGTAAAATTGATTAAATTCTTTAAGAACTTAAAATTCTATATCAAATTTATTCAATTAAATTTATTTAATCAAATTTATTGCTGTGTACATATGATATTTACTATTTTATTTTTATTTTCTTTTATAACATTCACATATTAAATTCTCTGATTTACAAGTAAATTAATATACCTAAATTTTTCAAATATTAATCGAAGAAAAATCCAACTTTATAATTTATTTTTGTACATCAATTTTAATTTTTTTATACGAGTGAATATTATATGTAATATTTTTATAGATTTGATATACTTTATATATGTAATTTTTAATATACGTACTTTTATAATTTAAAATTATTTTTAGCAAATATAAAAATGAATTTAGTAAATACTTTTTTGTAAACCATTATCGAAATATTAAAAAGTATTACATTTTTACAGTAATATATATAAAATAATTGAATATAATTTTGGATGTTTGTATTCTGAATATATATATATATATATATATATATATATATATTCAAAACTATTTTAAAAAAATAAGATTTTTGTTTTGGATTCATAAAAGTGAATTTAAAATTGTTATATTACAATAAGTAAATGGTTTATATATATTTTATAGTTTTTTTATATAAAATAGTTTTATTTCTAAAAAAATTTTCTTAGAAAATCTTAAGTTTTTCATGTATATGTATACAAAATTGACTAAAAGGATGATTAAATTTATTTTAATTAATCATTGTATATTTTTTGTTTCAGATAATTCAGCAAACGACTAGAATATATTTTTCGAAGACGAATTTTTATATACTTTAAAAATTATATTAAATTAATATTTTTCATGAAAAAGTTACTAAATATCCTAAATACATTTATAATTAAAATTATAATTATTCACTAATAGATATAATAAATTTTTTAAATTGTCCTAAAACTACCATTTTAACCATTAGATGTTGATAATTTTTTCAATCACTTTCTCGCCTAGAAATTTATAAGTGTATACATAAGTAGGTAAAAATACTGTGAAAATTCAATATTATCTATCATTTTAGTCAATTAGTACAATCAAGGGTATATTGTACCATAAATTTTATGCTTCTTTAACAAAAATTCTTTATTTTAGTTTTTGGCAAAAGTTATAATAAAATGAATATTTTCAAGCAATGTAGTTTATTGACTTATAAGAGGAGATCTAAAATTGTTAATCTGTTTAAAAGGTAACGAAATCTATATTTTGAAACATTTAACCCTTCATTTTCTTACAAAAATTAAATGAGTGAAAATTTAATATGAATGCAATTTAGTACGCTTTAATGATAAATTATATATATTTTAAGTTAAGTATGTAAAGATTATTCAAATCTTATTTTAAAATATATTTTTTCAAGTTTTACAAAACTTTCATATAATTTTTGAAAAATGAATCGCTACTTTTTTAAAATTGTAGTTTGCATTTTTCCCTGTTATTGTACTATTTATTATTCAATAAATAATTCATCGAAAATTATTTATTAGTTATAGATTTAAATTAATTAATTTAATTTATCGTACTTAATTAATGTTGATAAATATCTCTAAGAGATAAATAATATTGTTTAAGAAAAAATTGTATATATTAAGAACTGTATCAAATTTAGATCTTCTCTTTACAGCAGTGATCCCCAATATCACTTCCGGTTTACTCGTGCAAAAAAAAACTCTAAAATGATGATGACGATGATAAAGCAGCTTATGGAACAAAATAACTCTCGCAAAAAAGAATTCATTTTTTTCCAACGTTCCTAAAAGACCATCCTCTTTTTTTGCAGACCCGTCCTCGTCGAACACTAGCACTGGTGATTACTACAAGAGGGTGGGACGACATTTGTGCCTAAACTGTGGTAAAGAATATCGCTGGATGCAGTCGTTGGTTCGACATAAGCGCGAAGAATGTGGCAAGGGTCCACAGCACTGCTGTTCCATATGTGGAAAGCGAATCAGACATAAGTGGAAGCTTAAGAGGCACCTCATCGAAGCTCACAATATTATTTGCATCAGCGGAAGTGGAAATGAATGAATTTAATTTATTCTATGTTTATACTATTTTTAAAATTCAGTTAAAATTTATTCTATCGTGTTATAAGAATTTTTGGAATGAACGTAATTGAATAATTTATTATCTCCTTTCACATTTATTTGCTACGTATATATATTTTGCAAATTTCATTATTTTTATAAATAATTAATGCATTAATAACAAAAATATTATCTTGTTAAAGTAAATTTCACGAAAATAATAATAGGAGATTTTTAATTATCAAAAACTATACTTAACGCTGTTTACGAATTTTGCTTTATATATTTTAGCATTTAACTCATTAAGTAAGAAATACATGAAAATAAAAATATAATATGATAGACTGAATTAATTTTCTTATGTACACGACTGATGATTTTTATATCGATTAATGACACATGTACTATATATTTTATAACTAAATTTCTGTTAAATATGTTTATATATTATATATATCATAATATATAATTGTTCTTTAGTTAATTAACACCTGTTCAAAATATTTAATTTGTATTATTGTGGATTCATCGGTTATGAAATAAATAATAATAATACTTATTAAATAAATAATAATAATTTATTTCTTTTTACAGCATGGATGTAATATATATATATATATATACAATTTATAAAAATAAATTCTTTCTTTAAATTATTTGATAATAATTTTATTCAAAATGAATTATTTGATATTTCTACGATATGAGCGATTCTTTTTATAGTCAGGAAATAATTAAACCAGATTAATAAAAACAATCATGTATCAACACTTGATTTTAGATTATATTGAAACTGAAAATAAATTAAAAGAATTATTAATATTTATTAATTTTATTCTACCTTTGATTAAATTTTTAATATTATATTAAGGTGATTTATTTTTCATAAAAATAATACTTCATAAAAAATGCCTCTATTGGTTCTACAAATTGCAACATTGAAAGTATCAAAAAATTATTTAGTACAGAATATTTTGTTTTTATAATCGTAATAATATAATCTTATTCGGCCGATACTTATTTACTGATAATATACGAGTATGTTTATACGGTATTTATTTATTTGATCTATTTAATTAATAATGTGTATTAAAATATATTAATCAACGTATTATTAATCAACATTGCAATCCTTCATACAAAGCTAATTATTACCATAGTTTGTAATTCATGATTAAAAATCGGTATTCATTTATAAATCAAAGGTATGCAAGAAATTTTTACTCAATTAATTTTGCCATATTCATACGACCGTATTAACTTATTCACAACAACACAAGACACAATTTCTAAACAGGTTTTCATAACGTAACACCCCAATCATTTTTTTATTCACAGATTCTTTATTTTTAAAGAAATAACTAAAATAGACTCTACATTTGGAATCTAAACATACGATAACAAAACAGTTTCACTTTGTAGCTAAATTTTCTTAAAACTCACCATAAAATTGACGACTGTTGCAGAACTACAGGACACTTATGCTGGCCGTTTGGAGCCTTCGTGGATGTACAGATCGCATAATAAATGGACGTACGTGTGTAATTGCTGTAGAAAGGAATACACGTGGAAAAAATCGCTTCTGAGGCATCTTCGCGAGGCCGAGTGCGGCAAAAATGTCAAGTACAGCTGTCAACTTTGCCATAAGCAGTACAAACGTAGGGATGTTCTGAATCAACATATGGCCTCGGCTCACTCGCGAGTTGAAATTAACTGATTTCAGTGGATAATAACGATCAAAGCTTTGTAAAACGAAGGGCTTAGTAATATTTTACATTTCTATCCAAAATTTTCCGATTTAACTGGAATCAACTGGTGTCACCTTCGTTTTTCACTTTTTATTTTATTTTTAATTAAATATCAATCGGCCGAAAAGGTTTTGCACGAATACTTAATTTTCTACATAAGTAATTATGATCCAAACTACACGGTTGACTGGTTTCTCATAAAATTGTGAAGTTTTAATAATATTCATTCAATATTTTAATATTCTAAATTATTTTCGAAGGATAAAATAAGAGATAACAACGTATTCTTTGAAGCATATATTACAAAAATTATAAGATTTTCTTTATTATAGCGTTTATACTTGTAATATAATCTATATTGAATGCTAAACATATATGCAATTTGATATAAATATAGATCTATTTTATATATACCAAAATACAAATTCTTGAGAATTGATATTTTCTTGTACTACTCAACATTTTCAGAAATAATTATAAGTTTTATTGGGAACTTCCAATTTCAAATTCCTCTTTCACAATATAAACTCCGTATATATACAGTAATATCATGAGATAAATTTTGTATATCTTTGCGTAGATTCAGGAAAAGTATTTCTATTATAATGAAATTTTTGTTTTAATTAATCGAATAGAATTTATATTCTAAAGCATCGGTATTTAACATTCTATTAAATTTTCAAAATAAATCAACTGCAAAGCAACCAAAGCTGTGTTTCCAAATGTAATGTGATTAGGCATTAGATATAGTTTAAATGATCCAAGCTGATGTACCGATGAAAATTTTATTTAAAAGATAATATTATTTATATTAATTGAAATAATAAAATGAAAAGTAAATTATTCGTATTGTTTAATTAGAATAAAGTTCGTTAAATACATTTGTAGTCATTTTAATTTTAGTATTTAAGGATTCTTGGACAATGAAAATAATTTATAATAGACGTATCATACAGAATTATTTGAACATTAATAAACATTATAGTTTGCAACTAAAATATTTTTTGTATTAATTAAAAAATATTGGTAATAAAATGTAGCTATAGTGTTAAACAATTGACGTATGACTAAGCAAACACATTACAAATCGAATTAAAATATTCAACACTAAGCAAATAATACTCTTACCATTAGTTTTATTTCTTGATAATTTGTATATTTGTTGTATATATATACAAAGAAAATATTTTTGCACAGCCATAAATCTATTATTTTAAATATATAAACTAATTGTATTATAAATCTAAATTTTTAATACATTTCTACATTTTTAATAAATCATACATTCATTTGATATTACTAGACATAAAAGATTAATACTCAATTTGATATTTTATATTCCAAAAATATAATAATTCAAGTTTAATTAAATATATTTTAATATTAAATTGATTTTCTTCTCTGAATTATAACAGATTTAACATTACTTTGAGAATGTATTCTTTTAAATTCAAACCAATTCAATTATAAACTACAACTTATTTAGTTTTATTTTTTATAAAACTATAAAAAAAGAAAAAAAAGAAAAATATTTATAAGAGTAATATATTATTAATTATATGAAATAATACCACAATAATTTATTAAATTTGTCATTTTAATTTTTTTAAATATGGTACGATGACAATTGAGTAGCTTGAGATTGGCATTATTATTTATGAATAATAAAAGAATATTCTTCTTCAAAATTAAGACTGATAACATTTACATCTTCTAATTATATGTCTGAATAAATTGAATAATAAATAATTGTTGAATTAAAAGTATAGTTTTAGTTTTAGATGAGTTTAGTGGAAATCTAACGAGTAATATTAAATTTTATAAAAATGTATGTGTCGGTTTATTAATTTTCTGTTTGTATATAATTAAAGTAATAAAAAAATACTAAGATTTTAAATAATTAAGTTACCTTAAAAGATTAATTATTCAGAAAACGTTTCTCATTCTTTTAAATTATATGTTTTATCAAATTATTATGTATGTTAAAGATTATAAAAATTTTATTTCCTTATTTAAATTTTAAGTATTAAATTCATTCGTATAATATGTAATTAAATTATCAACGTATATAATGCCGTTAAAAAATTAGAACCTATAAGATTAAAGTACAGGAGTCTCATTAAATTATATCACTAGCAAAAATATTTTAATTTTTATATTTACAAACATACTTACGTATAATAATCATAACAGAATGAGTAAATGTAATATGAAACTTTTATAACGTTACCGTATCATTGTAATTTATGTAAGAAACATACTTTGTTATTTTGTGTAAATAAATAATTTTAACGAACGATTAATTTCGTTTATGTCTCTGTGTAACTTAATTGTCACAAATAATAATTATATATTTTCTTTGATTTAGGAAACGTGCCAAAATTGACAAACCATCGCTAATAACAAAATTTCACTGACCCACTTCTGTCTTTTTTTGGTTTCAGGTGCTTTCGAGCACTTCCACTTTATGTGTCCTCGATGTGAAAAAGCTTACAAGTCTCGTGGTGCTCTAAACCATCACCAACGACACGAATGCGGAGTCGAACGACGTTTCTATTGCGAAATTTGTGGGAATAAATTCAAACATAAACATCACATGCAGCAACACATGATTAGGATTCACCATTGGATGAAGATGCTGCAATAATAGAAACAGAGTATTTTTTCCGCAATGCCTATATTCGAAATACGAGTAAAACTTATTATACCATATCAGCTTTATCTTGATCTTCATAAAATACATTTCGTGCCATATTAATTTTCGGAAACCGCTTTTTCATATTGAACATATATGAATAAATAAACAGATATAAGACATATCATGTGATATAAAATTTTGTATAGTTTCTAAGTATTTGAAGACAATATGTGATATTAAACAAGATTATTTTTCATTCATATAATTATCGACATAGAATTTCGAGATAATCCAATGCAATTCGTTGCTTCACTAAACTTTTTTTGTTTGGAAATAAGTAAAATGAATCTCTTATTTTTATATACAAACATTTTCGGAATAGCTATAATTAAAATAATAGTTGTATAAAATTATTATTAATTTATAGCTATGAAATCAATGATAGTTAGAAATAATTTTTAAAATTATAAAACATTTTAAAGTCACTTAATATAATTTATTATCATTAAATTTATTCAATATTCGCGTCTTCAAATAAAGTAAATATATTTTTTATTTATCAGTTTTTTTAATATTTATTTGTAACGAATAAAGATGAAAACTTTAATAAATATTATAAAATAAAATTAATATTGAATTAAAAACTTTTTGAATTATAGTATATATTAATATTATAGCTGGAAAAAAATTAAAGAGTCAATTTTAATTTTTTTTCAATCTTAATGCTTACTAGAATATGGATCTCATTTTTGTTATATATTTTTTAAGAATTTTAAAGAATATAAGTAACATTAAAGAAAAAATTAAAATGTCTTAGATATGCAAATGAAACCATGTTATTTATAATAAATATCTGTTTTTAAATACTATACAAGTATAATTTACATTTCACTCTGAGTAAATAAAAATATATATGTAGTCAAAAAATTTGCATAAATAATTAAGAAAAAAAGTATCATTTGCTCTCATAAAATAATAATATTGATTTAACAATCTAAATACATCAACTTAATAATAACTTATATTAATAAATAATGTAATTTTTTTCAAAATATAGAAAAAATATAGAAAAATTAGATTAGATTCTTATAAAAATTTATGTAATATAATATTTTTATATTTTAAGATTTTTATTATACTTTTATTGTACTACCTAATTTCTAGTCTAGAAAAAAATATCAACAGTCGATGTACATAAAATGTAAATAAAAAGCATAATATCCATATTTTATTAAAAACATGCTTAATAAAGAAATAATGAAAATATTTCGTTTGTAATGATTTAAAAAATATTTATTCTTTCATCGCTTTAAATTTTGAATTATGTCTACGTTATATTAAATAGAGTATTCAGAATTACATTAAATTTTCTATTTAAAAAACAAAGTCACATAGTTTACAAGTATATAAGGAGAAAATAATATGAGTTATTAAAATACAATGTTCATTGGATAATTATTTAAAGAAATAAATGTAAATTAGCGTAAGCAAAATCAAATAACATATAAATTTCCTGTTTTTAACAGTATAAATAAAAATTAGATAGGAATATATAATGCATAATTATTTTAATAAAGAATGCTAGGTATCAGCACGTCGGATGAGCTTTAAAATTTGAACTACTACATAAGCTGATCTCTAAATTTACGATTTGTACATCTCAACTATCAATATTTTATTCATCAAAAATATATTTTTTGCAGAATATGATTAATTTTGCAAAATATTATCATAGTTTATGTCTAAATAATACAAATATCAAATGTAAAATTATTTATAAAACGCTCTCGTTTCTGTGAACGATAGCTAATTCTATGTATGTACCTGAAATAATGGAGTCGAATTTGCTTTCCTACTATATGTTCCGCTGCTGAATGATAGATGTGTTGCAAAATATACATGAACGTATGCTCTGTGATATACTGTAAGTGCGACAGTTGTATATAAAAATCATATATCTGATACCTAAACTGAATGCACTGAATATCCTTCAGTTTTATTTTAGATTTATATAGTTGAAATAATAATAAAAAAATTATTTTTCACAATTTTAAGGAGGTCTATACCTTTTAGTATTAAGATTTATATTGAAATGCATAATACGTAAAATTAATACATTTTTTCATGCATAAATTTATCGATATCGGTTAAGTATGTATATCATAATTGATAAAAGTGATCAACCTTTTATTATTACTTATATATTGTAGAAAATATTTATAAAAATAAATCAAATCAATAAATATATGTTTATAGTATTTTGATTTAATAGAAAAAACTATTTCAATAAAACGCTTTTGTCAAAATACTATATATAAGTCTACATTTATAAAATTCAAATCAAAATAAATGAGTATAAGTTAAAAATATGAATATGATGAAATATTGTTAGTGGAAGTATATATGTTTAAAATATACTTCCACTAACAATATTATACTGGTAAATAAATCTAAGTACATAATTGTAGAACAGGTAATGAATAACTCTAAATTAATAATGTTATTTGTTTCAGGACATTTATTTCATGAATTAAGTATTCAAAAAGTGTAAGTGATGACTTCCAAGTATTCACGATAGATTATTTATTATGAATATGATATATCAATTGTAGGAAGAATAGTAATATATAATTAATTAATACAGTTAATTATGTCATTTAAAATTCGTATATTTTATATATTTAAATAATGTAAAATTTTGTACAATAAAACTTTTACAATAAAAATGGAAAAAAAATTTTTGTTTAGTAATAATTATATAATTATATTTTATATAACTTTTTCTGTTCTATTTCTTCAATTATTATCCTGAAAATAATTTGACATTCATATCTTTATCCGTGTATACATATGTTACATATGTGTATATATATATACATATATATACATATATATACATATACATAAAATAAAATTCCAAATCATTATATATTAATTAAATCTATAATAAAGTTAATTTTAATTTTAATATTTTAAAATATATTAAAGTACCTAAAAATATTTTATTCTAAATTTTAAAAGAATATTCAAACTTCATTAAATTTTTTATATAAAACAGTTTCATTCATCTAAAATTTTTTTATACTTTATATTGATCCGACTATTTAATAATAGATGATTCATAATATTAAAATTTTGAAATTATTATGTTTCTAGGTTATTACAGTCGGATACATGCTCAATATTTAATGTCAATCGAGCGAAGGTTCAACTGCCATTGCGGAAAATCTTATGTGCGAAAAGAATCCCTAAATCTGCACAAACGTTTTGAATGTGGTAAAGAACCAAGTTTCTTCTGCGAACTTTGTGGGAGAAGATTCAAACATAAACACCACCTCACAAGGCATATGAATATACGGATACACAAACAGGATCCACTTGCTTGATTATTTTTTAATTATTATTAATCTAAATGAAAGAAAAGGATATCAACATATTATCATATATTTTTATAACGAAGTCATTAAACTTAAGACTGATATTACACATATACTACGCATAGAAAAGAAATACTTATTATATAAGTATCAATTTTATCTAGTAACTTGTTATAAAATAGAAAAGTAATAGAACTCAAATTTTTAGTCTCCCAAATACTTGTTATTTGTAAGAATTTATATATGGGAGCTGTTATTAAAATCTTATTAAGAACACACTAATATCGTAAATATTTTATTAGCTTAAAATAGATATGTTTCAGATGATAAGTAATTGATTATGTTGTTATAATTGAAAATGTTTCAATTAAGAAAGTTTTATATACATAAGTTATTAATAACGATAATATTTAAAAATTAAAATTATAATTTCTTTAAAAAGAAATTTAAATATGTAGGAAATTTAAGTAACAGAATATAAGTCCGTTAATTTTTTTTTTAAATAAAATGAATTTGAAAAAATTTGTAGTCTGAATTACTATATTCCATAATTTGATTATAATTATTATTGTCTTTATTCAACAACGGATTAATTTATTCTATATTAATATTTGCAAAAATGTATTATAAAACGTTAATTCTATAAAACATCTTATTGATATATTGATAGGGATTTTAAAAAATTGTATAATTGGAGATTATTTATTGCATAAAGTTATATAACTATTAATCTAATTTGTTTTTAAAAGTATTCTCAACCTTCGAAAATATCTGATAATTTTTTCTATACAAACAATAGTATTTAATAATTTTAATAAAATTATTATTTTAAAATAAAATTTTTTTATTAATAATTTATAAGGAATAATTCAAATTTTTTTTCAGATTTAAAGCAAAGGTATTGATATTTACATGTTTTGATTATTGCAAATATATATTATAAACTTTACAAAAAATATATAATATTTAATGATAATATTATTTTTCTAGGAATATAAATTTTGATAAATTTATACATAGTTATTTCATAAATTTATAAAAAATTAATAACATGTACGAAAAAGTTTTGATTGATAAATTCAAATTTAAAAAAAATTTTTTATAAAAATAGAAGTAAAGTATAATATGTAAGGTATAAATATTTAACATTTGATAACATTCATTGGCTATTATTATTAGATAAAAAAATTAGATGATGTACATTTGAAATGCAATTGATTTTGATATAATACAATCAATAGTTTGATTGAAAATAAACTTTTTAGAATTATATTTTTACTACCTATATCAATTTATTATATTTGAAAAATAAAAAAAAATTATTTTCGAGTAATTAACTTATACATTATATTAATTATAGCATTGATATATATGTATGTGCCTAAATAAAAATATTCAATGTATTTCTTATACAATAAATTATTCACTACATTTTTTAAATAAAACTTTGAATTAAATATTCTATAACTCTTTCAATTTCTTAAAATTAAAGAATCTGTATAATAAAATAATTAAAAAATTAAATTATAACTGTTGAAAAATTATTATGTTTCTAAAATTTGGAGAAATATATAAATTATTTAATGTATGAATTATTTATTGCAACCGATTTTAATAAAACTTATATAAAATTAAAATTAACTCCAAATAAAAACATTAAATTTAGCCTCATAATTTACATACTTCTAATTTTTCAGCACAAAACATATTTGTCTGTGAAAACTGGTAGACCTTACGCGAGAAAGTCATCCAACTTTATATGTAGACGAGCGGATTTCTGAGAAGGAACAAAGTTCGTCTGTTATGTAATAAGAGCTTCAAATATAAACATCGATCATGTATTTTTGAAATTTTTCTTCGTGAATTAATTTTTGGAGTGCTCGATTCAAAGAACGAATATTCTTTTAAAAATGAAAAATAATATTAGGAAAATATTTAAATGTGAAATTTAGCAAAAAAATAACGAGAATTTAGTGATAAGAAATTAAATTTTAGAAAAGATTTTAGTTTTTCAAATTTTAATTTTGCGCTAATTTCATTTTTAATTAATGATTACAACTCTGTAAAATTCATAAGAATTGCAGAGACAATTTTCAATATTAAACTTTAATAAGAAGTATTCTTGAATAATTCATGATAAATAGTAAAAATGTATTAATAAAACGGAATTTCATTATTTTTGTAAGATGTAAAAAGAAAACTATTACAATAAACTAGTTGAATATTAATGATTGATATATTTTGATTTTAGATAACCTAAACCAAAAATATAATTTATAAAAACTCAATGAATGAATTTATATCCAAAACAATAAATTTTAGTCACTCCGATGCTAATTTATCAATTTCAATTATGTTTCAGATAAACCATGGCTTTGTGGCAATTGCGGTAGAACATATCAAGTGAAAAAGTCTTTGCAGAGGCATTTACGACACGAGTGTGGAAAGGAGCCTAAATTCAAGTGTCCGATATGCGAAAAAGCCTTTTATCATAATTTTATTATGTTTACGCACGCACTACAAGTGCATCAAGAAAAATTGGTTACGTAGTGGCTGATACGATTCTTAATATACGGAAAAGTAGTTGTTGATATTACAAATAGTCAGAATTAAGTATTAAGAATCATATCAAAGATTTTGAACGATACTTTCAAACAAATGAAATTTTGTGATATGATTCTTCGCTGATAATTCTGAATACTTAATACGTAACTTAATCAGCTTATTAATAAAAACAATCATAGGAGCTCTATTTTACGTTTTTTCTTTATTTCGATTTATTGTAATATAAATAAATAGGTGTCTTAGAATTCGCTTTCTATTTTTATAAAATATCGAAGACTTCAATTGGGGTTACTTTAACACAATTAGTCAATGATATTAAATCTTTTCATGTCAGACAAAGGAAAATTATTCATATTTTTACATAGCTATAATAATATTTTTATAATAATAATAGTCTGATTCCTATAAAATTGTTTTTGAAAATGTTTGAATATATCAAATTAATTGCTGACTTGGCTATAAATATATATTTAAAATAAGAGTTAATAACCTTTAAACTCTGAGCAACCTTAGTTTTTAGTAGCGAAAAATAAAAAATGCAATATGCGTAATAAAAATATCTTTTTACTAACCAGTGTTTAATTGGGACTGTTACAAACGATGAATATCTTTGAGAGTATTTAAAAAAATATTTTCAATAATAAAAATTATAAATACTTTTCACCAAATAAATGATCAAATTTTAAATAGGTAAAAAAAATTCATAAGAATTTTATGTACCATACCATATAATAAATAAAATTAATGAATATAATGAATATAATGAATATATAAGTTAATCGATAAATTTTACTGTTTTTTCTTTCTATAGATGATATATGTACAAACGTTATTTATTTTGAAAAGAAATTTTATAATTTTTTTTTCGACTGTTAGGTAAAAGATTAACTACCTTCTAGTTTAATTTTTTACAGTTTTTAATACTTTTCTAACTATTCTTGTCATTATTAATAACATTCAGTAAAAGTAATAAAATAAAGATGAAACCAAAAATAAAATACCATATATATAAAATTGAAAAGAGTTATAAGTTATTAAAAATATGAAAATATAAATAAAAAAATGTTTCTTTGTTTTGAATTATACGATATAAAGATTTACTTGCTCTTAAAATAATTCTGCAATAATAATTCTAAAATAGTCCTGCAATCCATGTTATTAATAAAAATCTTAGACTAAAGCCAGAATGAAAATAAATGGCTTATATTATTATAATTATACTTACGGACATGCTTTAATACTAATATTAATATAAATAGTCTTTTAATTATTTAAAAATATTCATATTTAAAAATTGATTTAATATATTTGATACAGAAATTATAACACATACGTATAAATAATATTAATTTTGTTAATTTTATTATCACGGTGTCAATTATGTATGAAATATATGTGAAATATATGTGAAAATAAAATAAATATTACCGATAATAAATTATTTATTAATTCTTTAATAGCATAATTTTTTTATTTTAAGTTATAAAAATACGTATAAGAGATGCAAATGAATACTTGTGACTATTTGAAGTTTAATTTTTTCACTAACAAAATATTTTCTTTGATTTTCTTATTTTCCAGAATTATCCGTATTCTTTTGCTATCCTCGTAATCAAGAAATATACAGAAAATATTATCCAAGGCTAGATAACAGGCTACACATCTGTCCAGTTTGTAGCAGTTGGTTTAAGAGGAAATATCATTTGAATGAAGATACGAGTTCCACTTGTAAAGTGAGGCTGAAACGAATGTGATTTTTTCCTGAAAAACCACACAAATATTTTTTATGTACATTTTGTTGAACTTTGAAATTCATTCATAGATATTATTTTATTTGATATATTTAATATATGTAAAAGTATAATATTAGGCAATGTATAAAATTACGCGTAGAATTCGACATTCCATTACCTTATTCATTACATTTATAAAGCATTTACGTTTACATCCATTCTGGAATTAATATTTCATTTTTTTTAAATCAATTATTATTTTTTAATAAAACAATTATTATTATTATTTTTTCTTAAAAAGTTTATTTCTTGAAATATTAATATATTCGGTAAGTTAATATTTAGGATTTGAAATAAACTTATATTTTTATATTATTTTTACGCTTAGCTTAAATTATGAATAAATAATATTTGTACGATACGATTTTGCAATTTAAAGCATTTAAAAAAATTCTTTTTTAAACGTTAATTTGACGTGTCACTCGAAATCATAAATC
The DNA here is from genome assembly GCA_018907195.1 of Dolichoris vasculosae. NCBI lineage: Eukaryota > Metazoa > Arthropoda > Insecta > Hymenoptera > Agaonidae > Dolichoris > Dolichoris vasculosae. Next base: position 7,806,101 of record JACCHY010000003.1, read on the forward strand.
AAAAGATCGGATTCCATCGTGATTGGATATCAGGAAGAAAAGAAACAAACCTCCAACTTAAAATATCTTTTGATAAAGTTAATGATAATAATAATGATCGTCATTCCACGACAACATCGATAAATTAACAGTTTCGATGGAGAGATTTGGGAGCACAAGAAGCAAGTCAAAATAATTTAAAATAAAATCATCGGTAACTCAAACGGTTTGTTTTCTTCGACTCTTTCCAGGAATCTTCTTGACGATTCGTTCGCAATACCGATTCAAACTCCACGTCTGCGAGCGATGAGGAAAATCTTAGGATGACTAGACCGTCATCGTAGACATTGTAGATATCGTAGACTTGAAAGCGGTGTTTTAACCACGGAGATGTGCCTGATTTGCAAGAGGAGCATGGGATATAAATTATGCTGACACAGTTGAAATTCCCATGGGTTATTCTTTCTGAGGTGAAGAAGTTCTGAAAAAAGTCGTAGACTAGAAAAATGGGTAAAGAGACAAGTTAATATATTATGTACAAATAAAACGAAGACTTGGTGTGCATAAAATGTAGAAAATACTAATAATCTATTATTGTCGATATATTTTAACTGTTCACAATTTGATCATTTCTTCGATTCATATAAATCATTGTAATTTATATTTCTTCTCAATATTAATATGAACTCACATTTTTAACTTTCAGATCGATTTACTTATCGTTTCACTACAATTTTAGTTATGATTCATATTTGAAAGTGTCTAATGGGTTCGTAATAGATTCCATGCATAATAAGAATAATAATAAGTTACATTTACTTATTTTATTTATTTATGAATTCAATTACTAGAAAGTATATTTACGATTCTTAAAATAAAAAATAAATATTATATATTTATATAATGTGTATTATTATATAACATTAAATATTGAATATTAGCACAAACTATATTTAATATTTTTAATCACATAAATTTTTATTTAATAATCATAAATGCATAGTTTAATAAAAAATATTGTAAAATATTACTTATATTTTACAATTATTGTATTCATAGGATATTTTTATATTTTAAATAAAGCATATGTAGAAAATTGTAAGAATATTTCTTTAATTAATGTATATATCATTTAATGTATTTTAAACTATTATATTTGAGAATCAAAAATACTTCTTCTTTTTTTTTATAACTAAATTTAATTATACTAAAAAGAAAACTTGTAGTATTACAAATACTCATAGTACATCAAAATGAGAAACGTACAATTTTTATGCAACTTAATGAAATCCATACTTTACCTGTATTATAATAATTTTTAACTTATGCAGCCAACTACATACGATACGTGATACGTAACTGAAAATGATAAATAGCTCAAAAGTTGCTACTTGAATAATTGAATCTTTTAAAAAATATTTAATATCTGAAAAATTAAAACATAAAATAAGTAAGTATAAGTTTTAATTAAAAATTTCAACTAAGGTGATTTATAAAGTACTACTGATTATTGGATAATTTATATTTTTAATAAATTAGAAAATGTATATTTGTGTACAGTTTCTAATAATGTTTAATTATTTATCATGGAGATGGATCAATTTTATAAACTTGATTGAATTTTTTTTAATCTTTCATATTTATGTATATTTTTTCATTACAAATTCCTTGCATAAAGCTTCGAATAATTAAAACGCACATTATAACCATTTTTGTCTGAAAAATATGTTTCCATTGTAGTTATAATTTTGTTTCAATATTATTTACTATTATACAATTTATTGTTTTTATATAATTGTTTTCAAATTTTTATTTTCATTCATATTTCTATGCATGTTCTAATGAGTTTTATAATTATGAGAAATTTAAATAAATTTAAAAACTAACAATGAGTACATATACATAATGTCCTATTTAATTATATTTTTACATATACTTGAACGCAATCTAATATATATATCTAAAAATATATATACGTATATATATATAAATATTTATATATAAAAATATTGGTTTTAAATATTTAAAAAATACAACTATAATTCTTTAAGAAATTAAATATACTCGATTGTGAACTGTATTTCATAATTTCAGTAACTGATACAAGTGCTAATTGTTATAAACAAAAATTATTTTCATTTCATAGTGCTAAATATTTTATTATTTTAATTTTTCGTTCATTAACATTGCTTAAATAATTATGCTTTCAGAATGTAAATTAATTAATAATTATGCTTTAATAATTTTGAAATAATTTATAGATCATTTTATAATTTAATTTAATTTTCAATATATTAAAGTGTAATGTAGTACATTAGATTAACGAAAGTAACTTTTATTTGTAAATCACTGTTAAAGTAGAATAGTATCGATACAGAGAAAAAATTCAATAATATAGCACAAAGAAACGTTTGAATGTCGTCACGCGTCATTTAAAATTTACTTAAAACATTCACTCATTGTTCATCATATTTAATAACTAAAAGATAAATGTAAACCTTTTGTTTTTACGTTAAAGTTCTGTGTTATAAAAAACAGAAATTTTTCTCCAAAAGTGAATCTATGTCCTAAAAATTCACATTATTTATAAGAAATACAAACAATTTATCCTTTTCCCTTACAAAAGGTACCAGACAAACAAAATCACGCTGAAATATTTTGCGTGCAAATGAAAGTTTCCAGCGTTCGTCGCCTTTGTAATTAAGATTTACAACTGATGTTTTTACACCTTGTTTATAGGTAACTACATCCAAAAAGTCATTGATGAGCCACTGCTTTCGGAATTCATCAAGTGCGAACAATTCCTATTACCTTCGATTTCGACTCGACAACGCAGACCGGGAAATTCGACGCCGCTTGAAGACCAGAACTTTTTGTGCGGTCAATGTGGAAAAGGCTACAAATGGATCGAAAATCTCAAGCGTCATCAAAGACTTGAATGTGGTAAAGCGCCAAAGCACAGATGTCAAATATGTTACAAAACCTTTTATCGAAGATACGAGCTTACAAATCACTGTTTGACAAAACATGGTTCATTAACTCAGTAAATTACCTGTGATGTTTTTTTACTTTGTTTTAGAAACTGATTTGTATGGTAAAGGTGAATACTTATATTTCGCGTGTTTATGTGATTTCCTCTCAAATATAATTTTACTTAACTTTTTTTGGCATAAGACAAAAAGTCTACGATTTACATTTCACTGTATATTTTATGTTTCTTTTCGTATATGCTAGAGAAAAGTAAATTAATATGATTTACTTATACTTTATATACTATTTTCTCAAATTATAGATTAAAATAGTTTATTTATACAAAAATAAACATAAAAATACAGTAAAATATTATTCATAGACTCGAATAGTATGAAAAAAATAATTTTTTTTCATGAAATATTATATGTAGTATTAATTTTTAATTATAAAAATATTTAATAATATATATATATATATATATATATGATATTTATTGAATATATTTATTAACGTTGAATAAATCTTTGTCAATGGGTAAACATTTTAAACGTGAATAATTTAAGTAACATTAAAAACTTTTGTTAAGTCTTTTATGAAAATATTATTATAAAATATATCTTTCGATACTATTTCTAAAATTAGAGAACTTTAATTTTTTTTCTTCCTAAAAAAACAGCAGAATTTGATCATGTTATTATATTATTTTAAAAATACGAAATTCATTGTATTACAGTAAAATGGGTCTTAGAAATTTTTAAAAACATACTATATAAAAGAAAAATGATTTATAGTAAAAGATTAATAATTTTACTAATATTTTTATTCATTAATAATCTGATTAGAAATACTAATTGTTATTATATGAGAGTTCAGTTGTCTTTAAACTATACTAAAAGTGCAATTTAGTTTATAATGACTGATAAGTTAATATCTTATGTTACTTATCATACATTATAACATTTAAATTTAATGTAATAGATTAATCAATAATATTTATTTAATAATTGATAAATTTATTTCACGTATAGTATTTTTCTAGTCTTGGAAAATTTCACCAATTATGAGTTAATAATTTCATTTTAACTGTTCGTTATATTATAGTTTTGGCTTTGATTATTCTTTATACCATAAATTTCTGTTTGTTTAAAATACTAAAATAAAAGATCACAATATAATAAAGTATTATATAACATGAATATAAATATTAATGATATTTTTTATAAATTGTTTAATTGAAAGTATAAATATTTATACTTAATATCTGCATTTACTGTAAATCTTTAAGTAAAATACCTGTAAATATTTTAATATAGTTACATCGGTTTAAGAAATTTCTATGAAAAATTATTGCTCGTGTAAAATTTAATATTTGCAAAAATTTATTAATCATGAACGAGGATAAATAAATTCTAAAATTTTGATAAAATATTAATATAAATGATATATAATAAACAATTGCTTTAATTTTCACATTGAAAATCTTACATTTATTTTCATAATAGAATAAATATGATACGAAAATTTTGGCTATAGATGAAAATAATATATTTTGATTGTAGTTGGACAACCTTTACAATCTTATTTGTAACTAGTATTATTTGTATAATAAAGAAATGATAAACTTGTGTCAACATTTTTTCAGGTATTATAATTTTGTATTTACAAATTATTTTTTCTTGTAAACATATTAAGATGGATTATTAAGATAATTATAAAAAATTCATGACCGTTTAATTTTAGTTACGTGTATTTAAAAGAAAATATGTATATCAGAATTTAAAACAATAATATAATTTCGTATATATTTGGCAAGTGCTAAGTGATATTTAAATACGAATGTAAAAATTAAGGCTTAACCAATAAAATGTACAGTGTTAAGACTCGAAGAGACTAAAAAACAAAAAAATGTTTAACCTTAATTTTATTGTATGTATGATTGTATTAGACAAAAATTTATATTGATAATAGTATGTGTCTATAATGTAATTAAAGAAATATTATTAAACTTGTGGTTAGAAGCATAAAAATGTATTTAATTTAAATAAGTTAAATAAAATAAATTTTCAAAAAACATTGTTTTAATGTAGTTTATAGACTTCGTTATAAAATCAAAATGTTTATAATCTATAAAAATAAATATAATTAGATTATTTATATTATATTTGTATTAAGAATATTAAACCAATCTGAATTCTGATTATGTATGTTCTAAATATTTTCGATATTTTATAATATACTTCTCGTAGCTTAAATAATAAAGTATTTAAAAGTTTACATAAAGATTTTTAAAGAATGAGTTTGCGACATAAAATATTCATTTTATTGATATTATTTTCTAAATTTTGTTTCAGAATCCAGATCTCTAATCACGAATAGAAGAAATAAACACATCTTATAATTTACTTCAAGAAATAAGTTGAAGAAAAAATTTACTCGTACGTTGGTGATAAAATATGAAAACGTAGAAATCATATTTATTGTGATTTTGGATTTACAGAACAATAAGCTTTTTTTTAATAAATAAATTAAAAAGTTTTTAGTGAAGATCTTAAAAATGTAAAGATTATACAACATAATTGAGTAAGAAGAATTTACCTTTTATAAAGTAAAGTAATATTTAAAGGTATTGATAAATATAGTCGTATTTAATCGATTAATATTTACATACTTGAACAATTTTTATTGAAAATCTGTGAAAGCCTTAAAATTGTATTAACACTAAAATTTATTTTTAGAAATACTAAAGAAAAAATACTTATACATCAAGGAAGAAATGTTTTAAACGATTGAAATAAAAAATTGATCATCTCATAAGAAAATTTGTAATACAGAATGAAAAGTGTCAAGATATTTTTTGCTGAGTAACATAAAATAATAAATTGTAATGTATCCAATCTATAATTTTTATTGCATTTTTTTAAATTTATAAATAAATATTATTCTTATTACTATTACATAATCCAATAACGAAGTTGTTACATTACTTTCTTATATTTATATTTAAACAACAGAATATCTTTTCAGTTTATGAAATATATAAAATTTGTACCTATTTTTAACATTTACATTGAAATAGATTTAAAAAATGTAAAAATAATATAAATTAATAAATACGTAAAGTAAAATTTCAAAATACATAATTTTTTATTCCTGAAGTCACAACCTTTTAACTAATTTTATTTATATGTACAATAAATGGTGAATGTATAAAGCTAATTTTTGCAATTATTGAACTGGAAGATGAACAAATAAATATATATATATATATATATATATTAAAAACATCTTACTGTATATATTTTAATTGATATTGATAATCATGAATTTATTAGTGGACTCAAATTATAATTATTTTTATTTCAGATAATCAAGATCTTTATATCACCGAACTAATTCAATCTTGAAATGTTTATTAACTTATCGATGTAATAAAACAAATTTAAAGGCTAAAAATCACTTTGCTTGCTAATCAATCAGCACTTTGTATTAAAAAAATAACAATAAACTTAAAATAACATAACAATCTCTAGCTTCTTTGGAGTAAAACTATTTTATAAATGAAAATTAAAGATTTTTCAAATATGAATGGTCACGAATAGGTTTGTTTTGATACACAACCTTATTAATTTGAAAAATGTTTACAACATTTTTGAATCTTCTTTATTAAATAACTTCTTGCTCGATAATATTGCGATGAATCTATTATTAATAACGATCGAGTTTACATTATCCATTTAAATATAATATAGCTGTGAACTTTCAAGTTCCTCAAGTTCTTCAAAGAACTCATTCATTGTTGATTAAAAATTTTGAATGTAATTTACACAAAGGCATATCGATCAGATAACTTTTTGTTTCAATATTTCACTCTAAGAGAGTAAAAATCGAATCTATTTTATAACAGATTCAAAGGCAAGAGAGAAAACATTGAACTCTAAGGACAAACTGAAAAGCCTATATCGTTTACTACCCATTACAATCGTGAATCATTTTACTCCAGGGAAATTCGAGAAAGTGCAAAATTCCACGCCGATTTCGCGCTTGTCTCGTTTGAGTCTCGACACCGCTGACACTCCGCTTCTTTCCTTCTTACAGAAGATGCGATGCTGACGAGCGTCTGGCTCGCAGATGTTACCGACGAAGACAACGTCGACCACCATCACCATCAACAACACGACGTTGACCTCGTGGACCCGATGGTCCCGGAGCAATTCCTCGAGGTCGACATGAATAACTTCTATCTGCCGACGCCGCCGGAAAGCAGCGAACTCTGGCAGGAGAATTTGCTACCCCCGACCCTCACCTGCGTCAAGGCCACCCGAGTCAGCGCCCAGTCCCGTCGTCTCTACTGCGCTCGTTGCACCAAGGCCTTTTCGCGCACCGACAGCCTCCGTCGCCACGAGAAGCTCTACTGCAGAAGTAACGCCAAGATCGAGCAGCAGCGAACTCAACAAGCGAGACAAAGGCAGCAGCAGAAGCAACACTCTCAGCAGCAAGTTAAGCTACCCTCCGCGCCGTCCTGAGGAAAGGGGCGTCGGCGCCGGGGTCGACGTCCTCGTGCCGATGCGTAGCAATCGTAAAAGACCCCAACAACGCGAGCGGACTTGGAGACCTTTACTATCCTTGGATTTTTTCCTTGCTTGAACTGAATTTTCTACTGGCGACGAGGTTCTATCGCCAATTATCAAATTAATGAGTGGACTATCGTTAACCATTTGCAAAGGTTCAGTTCAAGTTAGCTAAGAACTCGTTTCCTTCAATTTTCAATCAGATTATAATGCATTCTACACAAATGGTAGTTTTGTATTTCGATCGAATATCTTGAATGTGCAGGAAAGGCCCGCTTTGTATTTACGATATTAACAACGCGATAATTCACGCACTCTCGTAAATGAAAAATTTTTTTCATTTTATTTCGCATAATAATCTATTCTTTTTTCAAATACGTAACTTGTACTATATGTATTTCATTGTTAAAGGTAAGCCTAGAATACCGAGGAGAAACTCTTTTACGGTAATGCAATAGCCACTTTTTGTGTTTCACAAACTTTATAAAATTTAGATTATAAACTTTATAATCCTGCTGTATTACACTAAAAACGTAAGATGTATTACACAATTTTTCAGATTTCATTATCGCGCGTTTTTTTCGTTATTTTAACGAAATATGTATTTAAAGAATTCTTGAATATGGGTTGAAATATATTAATGTACAAGTCAGTTTTGAAAATACTACTTATGAACTTTCGTATGCTTATGATTTTATAGAACATACAAAAATAGATTTCTATTGAAAAAAAATGTTACAAGACTCGATGTATTACTTGAGTAAATGAAATTTTAAATCGTTGAAGCATATTCATATGGATATTTACATATTCCATTTATAAGTAAATTAGTATCTCTTTTCTGATAATAATTGTAGAATAGAACTATTATAGTTTTTTGTGTGACCAACCTTCAGTATACTCTCACTAATGTGACTTTAACGAAAGATTCTATTACTATCAAAGTATTTGTGCTTTTCGTTTATATTTTATTTTTTTATATTTTTTATTTTCAGAACATTTATCGACGATACCCCATTTATTGTTTTTTAATACGTATTAATAAATGTAATGTCAAAGTAAACATCATTCCGCAAGTTACATATTTAATTTCAAACATACTTTAAATCATTTAAAAATAACTAAGTAATATTTATTATAAGTAAATTAATATTTCAATAAATTTATAATTGAATATAGAAATAAATATAGAACAAGCAAATAAAATCATTTTGTTTTCGAGAAGATTAATTCTAAATTGAGATATCGTTATATATTTGTACAATTATTTTAAACTTTCGTAAATTTTAAAAATTGTTTTACAAAACAATTATTCTTATTTTAAGAAAACAAATTTTAATTTTTAGCGAAGAATACGAGTTTACTTTGTAATAACATATTTTCAAATTTTCGCTCCATAAATATGAAATAAATAAAAATTATGGATTGAATTTATTTGAACAATTTTTAGTTTTGTTTTAGATAAATGTTTGAATAAATCCATTTCATTGAAAGAACTATTTTCTCAATTAAAGTAAATATTTAGTATCTAAGGATTCACATCCAATGGTAGATATTATCTATTAAACAAAAAGTTATTTTTATTTTATATATATAAAAGTCAAGTCATGGAAATTTATTAATTATCTTTACGGAGCTAAAAATTAACATTTATTAAGAGAAATTAGATTTGTATTTAATTTAAGACTATTATCCCTTCGAAAATCAATATCTACACTTTTATAATATTAGTTTAAAATTTGCATTATATAATCGTAGGTAACTTCTTAAAGTGTTTTTTAATTTTTTTTTAGTAAATATAGAAATAATCAAGAAGTAGTATAGCAAAAATATAAAAAAGTTGCATTATATGAAACATAATTAGTATATATAATTTTATCGTTAATATAAAATTTTTTCTAAAATCTAATTAGACTTGAAGTCCATGAACAAATATTATTTCTTCTTAATTTAATTAAGTAATTAATTATGTAATAATTTCATTATATTGGATTCACACTATTTTCCTTTATATTTAGAAAAAAATTACTCATAAAAATGAACTTCTAAATTCAATTTATATGCTATCCTATTTTTTAATAATAATAAGATTGTTAAATTTTAAGTTCTTCATTTTTTAGTGGAATTATGAAAATAATTGAAAAAAGGAAAATGCATTTTATGAATAATTATTTTATGTATTATTATTTATTTTAAACGAACTTATTTATTTAAAAAATATATCACTTTAATAATTTTGATATATTTTATTTTTACGAAAATATAAAAATTCATATGCTTGAGATTTAATATAATTATTTTATACAAAATTATATATTTTAATGTTCTACTTCTTGATTCTTCAATACTTCTTATATTTAAAAATATATTTGTAGTTTATAATTTCTCGATACTTTCTGATAAATAATAAAAAAATAATACATCAATAATTTAAATGTATTAGTATTAACTAAGGGTAATACAAATTTTTTCTATTTAGTTATTTAGTGAGGTGTGTTAAATATTTGGATTAATCGTTTTCCGTATAATAAACTAATATAGTAATAAACAAATAATAATTTAACTTTATATCGTTTTAAGTGCCATAAATGTTTTTGCTTTTACACATAAAATTATTAACGTAGATAAATAAATATTAAATCAAACATTTAAGTTTTGTTATATTCTATTGGTAAATTTTTAAATAATAATCCCTTCTTATTAAAAAATTTAAATAATAAATTCTTTAATGTCACATTAAAGTACGAAAAATAATACGATAATTAGTAAATGTCTTAGTTATAAACTATTTTATAAAAATAATGTATGATATATTATCAATGAAAAATTATAAATACTTGTCATTATAAATTTGTCGATTAACCTTTACATTTTTCTAATCTAATAAGGAAGCTAACAAAATTTCTCTACAAGGAAGAAATTCTAAAAAATTATTCTTCGTTTTATAAATAATTCGTAAATAAATTATTGTAACAAATTATTGTATAAATACGAAATGATTATTTAAATAAATAAAATATTTTTTTTAATTGCGCCAAAAAACTGCATGATTTAAAATCCTATATTGTTTATAATTATAACAATCGAAGAAATAATTATATGTAAAAAATTCTGGAATTGATGAAAGCATTACAATAAGTCATTGATACAAATAAATTTAGCATAACTTATTATTTAATAACTTCTATATGAATGTACTATACATTTTTATATTATATATTCAACTATACTCAAAACTACAATAATTATATATTCGAACTATTAAATATTTTCTTGAGTAGAAATAAATTACATAAGCTGAATGTAACATTTACAACATTTATTTAATTGCATTACCAAATATAGTTCAATCTATTAATATTATAATTAGATTAAGTATCGTTGTTCTCGAATTTTTTGTATTAAATGTTATTCTAGGAAAAAAAATTTTGACTTAACATAAATGATTGATATGCACAGAAAATAGAGGATAATATTTATTTCTTTAAACAGAATTTATACATGAATTTAAAATTATAAAACAAGATTATTTTATTACACGAATCATCGGTATACATTAAAAATTTGTTATATGCAAAGAAATTTATAAAATAATGTTGAACGTTTTCTCTTGATAAAAAAATGCATCAATCTTCTTAACATTGTATTTGTTTATAAGTGCCCTAATAAAATATAATTTGTATTGTAAAAAATAAAATATACTTAAAGAAGCTATTATATGTTCAATACTGATTTCTTTTATTTATCTCTAATAATATCAACCACTTTAAATAATTAATATTAATGGATGTTTTTGTTAAAAAAATTAGCAAAACTAACAACGTATCATTTGTTTTTCAAATAAATTTTATTCTTTTTATAGTGCATTATAAATCTTCAAAATATTTTAATAATTCAGACATTTATAAAAAATACAGATAATTTTATTTAGGGTGTATATATATTTATAAAAATAATTTTTTTTTGACGTATATTACAGCAATAAATATAACTATCTGTTATAAAAACTTTCAATTTAATATCAAATGTAGGTAGTACGATGTACTTTCAATTGGTAAGACTGTATTTACAACAATTTTTTAAGAAAAGGTAAAACTTTTGTATTTATATTTTTATTATTAGAAAATTTTAATTACTATTCCAATAATTTATTTATTTATTTAAATAATAAAAAATGTATATAAAGGATTCCTAATATATTTCTATTTGAATTAATTAATTTAATAATTTGTTCAAAACGTGTAGTTCAATAAACGAGTAAATGGTAAGAAATATGTATAAATATTGATTATTATATATACACGACACACACTTTACAATTAAAAAATTATCATTATAAGTTATCTAATTATATTTTTTGTCAACGTATTTTATTATGAGTGAAATGCATTAAGATAATTTCAAACTAAAAATATTGGATTTTTCGCATTCATTTAATAAATAAGGAAAAAGAAATTGAAATCATCATTTAGAAAAAAATTATATCAATTATTGTAAATATCGCATCGATAATTATTGATATATAATTTATAGCTTCATATTTTTTGAAAGTTTTTTAAAAAAATAAGCGACACATAAGCTTGAAACAATATCGATGAAAATCAATATTATCGAAAAATTTATTAAATGAATATATAATATAAATTTATTGTATGAAAATAACATGTTCATAATATAATTTTTTGAAATAATTCAATCAAGATAAAAAATTTAAAACATAAACATTAGGATACAACGATTCCTTTAAAAACGATTGTATATTTTAATACATTTATTTGCCATTGTAAGATGTCTTTAATACATATATCATAATTAAAACCGATTAGAAAAAAGAGAGCCTCGATAGTCCGATGCGAGTAAATATAAAACAAATATAAAAGTGAAATTATCTCAGTGCATAACGACTCGATCGAGGAACGAGATAAGTTTCAGATAAGTTTCAACCCCGACCAACCAATAGAACTTTTTCTGTTGCAGATTCGGAGGAAAGTGGCTCGGAACCTCGCGACCCTTTAGACATTCAGAGCTGCGTAAACACGTCCGGCCTAGGCTACTACGTTCCTAAGATCAGGGATTCTAAGTCTCCGGTAGCAAAATACGTTTGCGCGACCTGCGGATGCTGCTTCGTCCATATCGGAGCACTTAACGGTCATCTCAGGAGTTGCGCCCAAGCCGAAAACTTCCGCAGACTCGATCTCGAGGCTCGATTTCCTTGCTACAGCTGCAAGAAGGTCTATTTGAGCAGGACTAGTCTCAATCGGCACAGGCGTGCCAACTGTCCAGGTGCAAGGATCGCAACCTGTGGCATTTGCGATCAAGAGTTTCCCACCCACTACGTCATGATGCTGCATCGAGAAGAGCATTTTAGGGACAAGCCCAATAATTAAGTCTTGGAAGTACATCGAGTCCTCGAGTCAGAAGCTTCGGTCGCATCGAAGCTTCGACTATTGGCTAAACATAGATTTGCATTCTGCTGATTGAAAGATAGTGATTGCGAATTTGTCCAGTAGTACGTAAAACTATCGATCGATGTTACCGAAATGGTAAACTTATTTGTGTAGGAAATTTGATTGACACTAATTTGTTTTATTGCAGAGGAGATAACGAAAGATTATCAAAGAAAGATAATCCACAAATAAATATACCGATGAATAGACTTGATATAAAATTTGTAATCGATATGATATGTTTGAATTTATAAATATTAGTTTTTCTGTGATTTTCATTAAAAGTATTATAAGAATATTTGACAATTTACAATTTTAATATGCTTCCATAAGGGGAATAAAACATTACGAACAAAGAGGTTTTTACGCAATTTCGTATTGATTAATATTTTATATTCTCGTACATTTTTAAAAATATCGTTTAATGTTGATTTGTTATTTACATGCATAATTTTTCGATATAATGTTATTTATAAACTAAAATTCGGTAAAAAGCATATACATAATTTCGTTACGTATTAATATTAAATATTTTTTATTTAATTTTGAATTAAAATGTTCGAATTTATAATCGACTCCATTTTTTAGTTTAAAAAAATATATGCTTTTACTTAAATGCTCAAGTAATCAAACATAAAATAATTATTATTATCTTATTTTAGTTTCATAAACTAGAAAGAAATATAATAATATTTTTGAAGTGGTTGGATTTAAAAAATTGATCGAATCATTTTATTGAAAGGAGAAAAATCTTATAAAATTATTAGGTTTACCAATATAATCCAATACAAAAGTGCAATAATTAATTTTTGTATCTTACGAAACAAATAAAAAAAATTTGGATTTTTAATGTTATAATATTCTTAATATTTTTTGTGTTTTTTGTTTAATATATTTGATGTATATCATAATAAGTAAGAGATTACGCAGTATTATTTGCTTTATAAAAATTTGTTCTATAGACTAAAAATCTTTTACATAAAAAATATAAAATGTATTTTGATTGTATATATTATTAAGCTTTGTATTTATTTTTTAAAGTTTAATAAAAACAATGATTAAAAATATTTAATATAAAAATAGTCTTAATGTAAAGAAAATATAATCATTATGGTATTAAAGTGTGAAAATATTCATAACTTTAATTTCTCGTAAATATTATAACAATTTTTTATTCAACTTATTATTGAATAATATAAATTATATATATTCAAATTATTTATAAATTATTTCTATTCTATGTCTATATATAATATCTATTAAATAATTTACTAAAAAATTGTAACGCTCAAATATCATATGCTGTAATGTTATGACTTTTCACTTTAAATAGGTTTAAAAAAAATTAATATTTTATAAACAAATGTACATAAAAATTTTAATCTTGAGCCCTTTAAATAAATTCCTATGAAATTATGTGTTAATATTGCATTATACTATTAAATTTATTTTATTTTTATGATATATTAAACTCCCGCTTCAATCCTACTATCCGATGAAAATTAATTTATAAATTTATTATATATATTATTCAGATTTCACCAATTTTATATTCCAATTATTAACAATGCAATTAACAATAGCTGTAATACTTTGCATAAGATATTTAAATATTTATTATTTATTATTGAAAACTGAATTTTTATTTTTTTATAGAGTAAAATGCTTTTATAATTATTTATAAATTTGTGTGATGATGTATTTTAGTAATAAATTAAAACAATTTTAATTTTTAGTTTAAAAATAAATTAAATAATTGCTTTTTTTTAATTAAAAAGCACGTAATAATATATTTTTTCAGAACTAAGATATTTATTTTATATATATTGAGCTTTGGTAATAGTTATTTATAAAATATTTTAATATAGAATTCATGATTATTTAAAAATTTTTTCATTGCAGGAAATTATAAATGCTTTTCTATTCATTTTATTCGTCATATTATTTATTGCAGTTTACATATTGAAGATGTTGTAAATATTGATCATTTCAATCAAGAGAACATAAGCTTATCATTTGAATGTTTGTTATGTGCTATCACATTATATTTACGAGTATAAAGTTGTTGATATATTCATTTTTTAAATAAATAAAATATACTTATCAGAGTTAAATTTAAATATGATTTATATACCAATTTCCGAACCATCAAAATTTAATTTATTATCCTCTATAAGGTATTTGGCAAATTTAAATTTGATTTTAGAAAGGAAGAAAGAGGTATATTTGTAATTAAAAATATATTTATAATTCTGAAAATTAAAAATCAAAATAATTTCTGTATATTTGAACTTAAAATTTATTTCCTCTTCTATTATACAATACATATTAATATTAGTTCGATGATTAGGTAATTTTATGTTTTGTAATCGGATTTGATATCGCATGAGTTTACAATATCAACTTTTTAAATAAATCTGCATAAATATTCTGTATAAAAATTTATTAAGCTTCGAAAATTGCTATGAAAAAGATTCCAAATGCAAAAATAAATATAAGAAGACTTTTTGATGGCAATTTTTTTCCAAGTTTCTTGCAAATCAATATTTATTCTTGCAAATTAATGATTTGCTGACATTAAATTTTTTTAATAGATCGCACAATTTGCATAAAAATATCGATTACTTTGCTTTAATTAAATTTTCTATCAACAAATGATAATTGATACGCGAAAAAATTTGTATAGAGTATCTCTAAAAATATTGAAATTTCTCATATTCTTATTTTTGAAATTAACCAGAAATCGTATTTTTTCTTTTTTCTATAGGTACGTCATCATCGTCATCGCTGTTATTCGACTCGTATAATCCGCTATGGTCACTACAGGAGCTGAAGACCGAAACTCTGGGCCTCGTCGGTACGTCCAAATCGACTTTAGATTACCGGCGATTGCCCTTTGAATCTGCAGATGCCTCGACTGAGCAGCGCAGTACGTTTATGGTCCACCAACAACAGCAAACTTCATCTCAGCACGAATGTTTAAGTTGTGGAAAGAAGTATAAGTGGTTGGATAGTCTTAGGCGTCATCAGAGGGTAGAATGCGGAAACAAGGCAAAGAAATTTGCTTGCAACATATGCGATCGAAAGTACAAGTATAGATATGAAATGAAAAATCATATTGTATCACAGCACCGATTGAGTGAATTTAGTGGACAAAGCACGACCAATGAAAATTCTTATAGTTAAATAGGATTATAGGTTTAGATAAGACACTAATTTTTGTTTAGCGATGTACATTTGATGCTGTTGTTGTGTGTTACGAATGTTTAGATTTCCATAAATTTGAACACTAAATAACAAACACTGTTTAAATTTTATAATGTTTTATATAAAATTATACTTTGAATAAAAAAATCTACTACGAGTTTAATTTGAAGTAAACATAAAAAGTTAAATTATTAATAACTAAATAAGTATTTTTTTTAAATATCTTACAAAATAGTCTTACAAAAAAAAATGAATAACAAAATCGCTGTATTTGGAAAAGTTGATTCCAATAAATAAAAGTACAAGCTAATTTTTAAACAGTTTAAATAATAAATTTTTTAACTTAATTTTAAAATATGTATTATAGTAAAAAATATTAACATATGACCTGTTCAAGATGTGTAAAAATATGCAGTAATGTATAAAATTTCTTAAATATTGTTTACATGAGATTATATATAAAGTGTAAATATTAATTATAGGAGATCGATTTTTAGAAATGTGAGTATCAGACGTATATATGGGAATCGATTGTTATCTCATTATAAACAGTGTATTTATATATTTGTCATTAAATAAGATAATACATAGTTTATCATACAATCACGAATTTCTAATATGAAATGTGACAAATAAAAATCGTTTTATAAAAAGTTAATCGAACAGTATTCATTCTAAAATAATGCATTTATATGCAAAAGCAGGGTAATAGAATAATCACAAAATGTTTATAACGTGAAATGTTTCTTGTTAAAATTTATAAAATTTATAAAATTTAACAAGATTCTTAACAATCCAATAATTTATTAGTTGACATCATTATTTCTGTTGTTATAGCAAAATAACTAGAAATATAATTTTAATTTATTTTGAATTAACAATATTTTTAATTACTTCAAAGTAAATCTAAGTACTTCAAATAAGAATGGAATAGATAATTTTATTAAAAATTGAGACAATATTTTATTTATTTCGTTTTACAATTGAAATTGATACTATAAAAATAATGTAACTAATTAATTATAATAAAATTATTAAAATAACAGTTAAATTTTGACTTTAATAAATGTAATATAAGTGTAATCGTGTTTACATATATATAACAAATTATGATGAATGGTTTATACGTCTATAAAAAGCAAAATAAATATAAATATAATATACATTAATTTTTTCATCATATTCATGAAAACTTTTTCCCTAAGAATCGCGATTCATAAAAATAGCCTCAATCCAAAAATATATTGGTCATTAATTATCTGTAATATGTCTTAAATAATGAAAATCATTATATATCGATCAATCACAATTATTGACCGCAGATATTAATTTTTTAGATTTAATTTATATACAATTATTAAATAAACATATGCCTTGGATTTAGGCTATATAAAGGAATCAATCGTCAAATCCTCTCTTATAAAAAATTTTAAACTGAATTTTTTCTCTTATTCCAAGTTTTACCCTCATATCTCGTTGACTCGATTTTTTTGTCCTTTTCCCAAAGTCTTATTATCGCTATCTTTATCACTGTTTCTGATATATTGCCATTTTTCTTTCAGACTCGTAGCTATTGACACCGTAATCGATAAAAACAGTTTCCAATATTCTTCTGTCTTTACTACAAGAGATAATACCAGAGATAATATTCTCGGAACTATTATCCCTGTGTAAAATACGACAAGAATCAAATTGACTAAATCAAGTGAAAAAAAAGTATAAACATCAGGGATGGTATTGTACCAGATACTTATATTATAGACTTTATACAATTTATTTATAGAGATTTAAGAACGATCGTTAAAAATACATATTTAATAAAAGAAGTTACATTAAAAATATACCTCAATCATTTATTTCATTTTTATGTTTGATATTATATTTTTAAGAGTTTATTACTCTTGGGTACTCATTATGAATTTATTTGCTATTTTTTCAACATAAAATTTCAGGTACTGATTAATAAATTATCCTTGAAGGTTTTATTTAATTTTAGCATTGGTATCAATATACACAATAAATTAATATTTTCTTAAATAGAGAGTATTATATTTATTAATAACTTAAGAGAATATATGGAATAATTAATAATAACTTTTGTTTTCTTTTCAGTTAGATTAAATAATATATAGCATTTCTCATATTTATTATTTTTAAGATATTTATTGTATAGCTCTTGTAATAATTAGCGATAAGAAATAGTTGATAAGTTTTGAAATATTTTATTAATAATTTATAATAATAATTCCTCCTTATAAATATCCAACTGTTATTTTACTTTAAATTTTTCCTGTTAAGTGTTTATAATAATCGTATTACATTGTCCGAAGTGTTACATATATATAAAAAAACTGTATCACCGTTCCATCTATATATTTATACTGTATAAACGAAATATTATAAAGTTATAAAATAAATTATATAAAACAGATATCAAAAATTGTGTGGAGCTGTAACAAAGTGAATATCCAGGTTCGTGGTTGCTTTTTGGTGACTGGTAATCGTGTGTCAAAAAGCTTGTTTGTGTTCGTCCGTTCTTCGTCATTTTATGTGCTAATCTTTAAGCTCAAAATATTTTTTGAAACGATTTAGAATTAGTTTTGACTAGTATATTGTTATTATTCACAAATAAATACAAAAATTTTATATATATAAAATACAAACATTTCTAAATCTAAGAAATATTTCATCACGATTTTTACAGTGTTAGAAAATTAAATGAAATTCTCTATGGCTGAATTATTTATCGATTGTGATAAAAAGAATACAAGGATAACCTTGTATTTTACATTTTATCATATATTTTAGGTAAAGATTTTATTAATATTTTAATTATAATTGTTATAGTCAAAAATTCTTCTTATTTAGTCAAAAAATATTCAAATGTGGAAGTACTGTTTTACCGATATTTAAATTTGGTTTATATAATTATTCATCGTAAACTTTTCGAAGACAGAATTATAGTCCTCGAAATTAACAAGCAATGAACGAATAATTGAATAATTATATAAAACCAATGGAATATGACGTCGACTAAATAAAAATAGACGACTCATAGGCAAAAAAGAATTTCGATAAAACAGTACTGAGTAATTTGGTCAAGAGCTCGTTCCTGTGTCAAGCCAATGGCAAACGAGGATATCCAACAGCATCCTCAATTGGAAATGTAACACCACACAAGCCGCAGCCCTGACGAAATGTCTCCCTTTGTCTTTTGTTCTAGAGCCAATTCGGCGCGGTTCGACCGTGATCGATCGCTATTATCAGTATCAGACGCTGTATCTCCGACTCTTGGCCGAGAAAGAAATCGCATCGCCGACGTTTCTGCAGGTCGAGGATCACGAGCAGCCGGAGATTACTTCGGACGACGGAAGCCTGCGAACGGATCACAGGCCACGGAATACACGAATAATATCGACGAGCGCCGGCGGCGAAGCTCCGGGTTATTTCTGTCCTCGTTGCGGCAATGCTTACAGCAGGCCACATTCGCTTAATCGGCACATACGATTCGAGTGCGGAGTCGAGCCTCAATTCGAGTGTCCCGTGTGCCACAAAAGATCCAAGCACAAGCACAACCTTGTACTGCACATGAGGACGCATCAGAAGTCCTAAGACTTTTTTTCTAATTACCTTTCGAGTACGCTCGCATTTTATATCGTAAAAAATTTCTTATATCGCACTTCGTAATGCTGAATTTTTATTTTTGCGTAGTAAATTTCAAATTTCAGCACTTGTTACTTTAAATCTCAGTCTTTTACTTCTTAGTAAAACAGTTTCTGTTTTGAGAGAATTTTTTGTTTTTTATTTTTATGTAAAAATTTTGCGATATGAAAGTTAAAAAAGAATTATTTTACGCTCGCGATGTACAATCGTAAAAGTATGAAAATTAATTTTCATACGAAACTTTGATTTCTCTCGAACCTTCGGGTTAAAAATTCATCATGGGAGAGCGTTCGATTAAATTCTGATTTGAATGAAATTTTATAAAAATTAATTTAGTATATCGTTCGTTCCATACAAATTTTTTATACAAATTTTCTTTATTATCGTTGATAAGATTTTGAAAAGTATACCTGTATTATACATTTTCATGATTTTCTTTTATATATTCTTCATTGAGAATGAAATATGTCTGATATTTTTGAATTATATACCGGAAGAAAATTTATTAAAGAAAATATACTATTTTCAAAATAATTTGCATGAAATAATTGTTTTAAAAAATATATATGCATAAAAGTTACATATGTAATTTACTTATGACCAAAAATTAAGTAAAGTATAACTTTACAAAACATTAGAAATATTTATATATTAAAGAGAAATGTATATAACTGTTATAAATTTATATAGATGTTAAATATTTTAAGAAAGCGAATCATTAAATTTTCTTACATCTTATATTTACATGAATGTATATTCTTTGCTTAAACAATGTATAATGTACAAATTGTTGTTGCTTCAGCGATTTTTGATAATGTAGAATTTTTTACACAGATATCTATTATATGCTAGGTGTAAAAAAAGATAAGATATTGCAAGGAAAAATATACATCTGCAATTACTTTGTAAACTTTAGATACTATAAATACACGTGTATGAAACTAGTCACGATTACTAGTAAAATAGAGACTGAAATTTGCCAGTTGTTTTATAAAAATACGATATACACACAAATTTTTTTACAAAAATATATTAAATGCGAAATGATATATTTATGTAATATATGTATTGTACGAAAGCGAAATATTGTAATTATTTTGTAAAACATTTAATTGTAACTACGATACATAAATAATAAATTTATAACTTTACTCTAATAATTTTGAGTATATAGTAAACGAAGTAGTTACAATTTTATAAAAATAAAATTTATTTTGATAAGAATATCTTCTATGTAAAAATTATTTCAATAAAATTAATTACATTGAAAGTATTATGATATTGATAAATATACAAAATTTATTTTAATTTATAATTTTGGTATCGAAGTCTGTTCAAATTAGATAGAAAATTTGAAAATAAAACGAATAAACTCTAAATTGTAATATGTTTTGATTAAAAAAAAATAAAATGTAAGTGCTATAATATTTATTTATAATTTTCATTTTATTTTTGTTTAAATCAACATATTATAATATTATTGATACACAATTTTAATTTCTGGGTATTATTATTACGATCGAAAAGTTTTTATTTCTTGTTTTCTCAAAATGAATATACTTTCTAGTTCAAGAAATTATTATTTTATCTACTCCTTCATTTATCAATAATACTTTTCTCTACTCTTTGTCATTCTAATGGAACTAAATTAACGAACTCTTTTGCCGATGAATTTTACTATAAGCAAAAGAAATTGTACAATGTTACCTAATTTAATATAAATTTCCGCTCACTTCGCTTTCAAATAATAATAATAACTACTCTTAGCCTAAATTAACTTAACTTAATTTTCCTTCATACAAATACTTGACATTCTCAACATGGATTCATTGAAAACGAGATAAAAGCTCGCTCATAAAGAACCAAGACTCGATCGGCAGTGCGTCATTACAATACAAGTAATTTCAACTTCATTCTCAGAAATGTCGAGAGTGCATGCGGTAAACCTCGTGGAACTCCACTACATCGTAGCTACTTTTCGTTTGTTTCAGGATGGCCAGGTCGAGTGGTGGTCATCGCCTCGGCGACCTCGGAAGACGGTCCTCCCTACGGATGCCAACGATGCGGACGTACTTATTCCCACAAGTGCAACCTCCTGCGACACCTGAGGCTCGAATGCGGTGTTGGTCCGCGATTCCAATGCTCGCACTGCGAGAGGCGTTTCAAACACCGACATCATCTTCGCGACCACGAGAAAACTCACCTTCATGTTCAAGGATTCAAGCTGCCTTTGGATCCTCTCAATTGAAACGCTCTTTATACTTGCGGTCGAATAGAGACGTTAATCGTTTAATGCTGGAGGTGTATTGATGTCGATACATGTAACGGGGTTGGACTTCAATCTCGCAGGGAGTCCTAAAAAGAAAGTTACGTTAATATAGCATATTTCAGTATAATCGAGAATGTCAAGAGCTGAAAAAGCAGATTATGCTAACGTAAAAATTTATCGACCAATCGATACCAAACAAAGGAATACCAAAAATATCTACAAATAATCCCCGAATTTTTATAATTTTCTTGATAAAATATTTATTTCTATTACTTTTCTGAATTTACACGAGGTACTTTGATAATCAGCATTTTCATTAAATACTTTTTAACTTTTTTTATTTTTCTTTAAGCGTGCATAAAAGTTATTAACGTTCATGGTTTTACACAACATTCATTAGTAAGAATTGTAATTTATAATCAGTCGATGATGTAAAATGAAGCTTAAATTGGTATTTTATGAGAACTAAAATAAGTATTCCATTTATCAATATATGATTTTTTAAATATTCAAAACTACATTTTTTTCTAAAAATAAATTGAAAGCTTTCATCTAAATCTTTTTTTTTCAAATGTACGTAATGATGTCATTTAAAATTAATTATTTTGAAAAATAAATCATTCATTAATTCTTGAGAATTCTTTATCCCTATTAAAAATACTATAGAATCACTATAGAATATATAAATAATATATATTATATTTACCAGAAATTGCTTATAGCTAAAATAATATTAAATTATTAAAAGATAAAAGATATAAATCCAAATATATTTTAATAAAATAAATTCTAAAAATGAAATTACTTTTCGCATTTTTAAAATTTGTACTTATTATTGAAATTGTAATATTAAAATATAGTTTTTATAATCCATAATTTTACTTCATAACTTATTTAAAGTTATTCAATGCTAATAACATGTAATTTATAGAATTATTACTGATATTTGATTTTTTGAAAATAAATAATTTTAAATTTATTTGATAAATAGATGAATAATTCAGAAAATAATTTGAAAAATAATACATTAAAATGTACTTAATGCAGAAAAAAAATATAAAAAATTAAAACATTTTTAATATTTATAAAAATTAAACAAGTTTAATAAAATCTTTATTTCGTTCATATTTTAATTTTTTATTAAAAAGATATTTATTAGATATAACTATATTACTATTGAAAATTTTTTTAATAATATAAATGTCATGTAACTTCCAAATATCATTGCATATTAATCAGTTTATTTTAACTAAAATAAATTGCACATGTAAAATATAGAATATATAAAATGTATTTATTTTAGACAATAATTACAATAGGAACAAATTTGTAAATATTTGACTTATATAAAAATGCTTTTATGGGATAATAATTTTTTTTATTTAAATATTTATAGAAATAGTGAAAATAATATTTTGTTGTGTGATATGAACTATTATTCGTCAAGCATAATATACTTTTTAAAATGTAAATTAGTATATTAGATTTTTTAATTGTAAACATTCACAAATGTGCCAAAATCATTCTAGTCTGTATTTCTATAATTTGAAGAAATATTGTCACGTACGTAACGCGCAAGCTTGGCACTTTAAATAATAAATTTTATAAATAATTTTTATAAAATCAAGGAACGCATTGTAAAGTGTATTGAATGTAATAATGAAATAAGTTTAAGCTTTTGTACTCAAATTATAGTTCAGTATATATGTTGTAAATAAAAAAATTATCAATAGGATTCCAAGACTATTATATTAAAGAATTCAGTTCAGACTGAATCTTTTAATGTGTATTAATCTAAAAAAATTTATGAATTTTTAACAAAATATTTTAATAAAAATATCTTAGAATGTATTTTGTAAAATTATAAATTATTATAAAACATTACATTAAAAATTGTTTATTATAACTCGAACACTGTAATTTCTAGAATAAAACTTATTTAAATTGATCCAGTTTTAATATTTTTCATCTGAATTTTGACGATTTATTCTATTTTCTAATAATTGAAATTTTTAATGAAAACCACTTTCTGATGTAGTTCATTTAAATATAATTTATGATGATATATTTTTAAAGTTCTTATTTGTTTTAACATATAAAGTATATATAATCTATTAATAATATCCTTAGTTTTATTTATAAAAGTATTAATTTATAAGCAAAGGATGGCCTTCAATTTATTAAATACATTTTTTTCTTTTCGTTAAGCATATATTTTTTTTATATTTTTCTTTAATATTTTTCTTTTCTTGAATATTTTTAGAAATAGTATAAGTATTTTCTTACAATAAACTTTTGATATTTTATATTAAGTATTCTGCAACATATTTTTATTTATATTTTAAGTATACATTTTTATAAAATTTATTTAGTTTTTTTAGAAACATTAAGAATACAATATAAAATTTTCATAAAAGGAAAAAAGTGTAAATATTACATAGTAATGCAATTGGTTTCGTGAGCTTGCACTAACAATTTGATGTGAAATATTTATTTTATTCTTAATTTCATATATGTAAATATATACATGTATCCATATACTGGGGATTAGTTTCGTAGTATTTTAAAATCTTAATTAATAACGAATAAACGTTAATTACAGTTCAATTAAATATGACGGGTAATCGATATATTTATAATTTTCATATTTAAAATTATATGATATCAAGATAAATTTATAATAATTATAAAATTGTTTGGCAGACAATAAAAACTTTCTACAAGAAAGAAGATCAAGTGAGTCATAAAATTGTTAAACGTTTTTAAAATTTTATATATTGTAATTCTAAATTTATTTTATAAAATTCCAATTATTATATCAATGTTATTTGAATTATAATGAAATTTATAAAAAATTAACGTGTTATTTAAACAAATCCAAGTGAATTACAGAAATATGAAATTAGTATTCATCTGGGAGGAAAGTAGTATTTAAGGAGGATACAAATTTATACCATAAACTTTTTTTTTAATATATTCTATAATATTATTCAATACAATTATTAATAAATGTTATAATTTATAATTTTTAAATAGTCGTTGACCGATGTATAATAATATACGTTGCGAAGTACAGAAGTATTGAAAAAAACTACAAAGAACTTATAGTTCAAAAAATTGGATAAAAACAAGTTTTATCGTATTTTTCAGCGTGACACACAAAAAATAAGAAAAAATAAGTTGTGAAAAAATAAGAAGCGTATAAGGATTACATTGTATTAAAGTTTGGATCAAGAAAAACTATTCTAAAGATTATACATATAAAATTACATCTATACTCTTTATTGAATTTATTAACCCACCAAAACCAAAAGAATATATTGTATTTGTATCGTTTAAAACATTTTTTTACCGATGACTTATTTCAGCTTATGAGAAAGCCATTGAAAATCCATGCCATTATTTCGTAACCGTAATAAATACACGAATATTTAACAAAGAAACGTTTCTTTCATCGTGACATCACTCCAATCACCCGAAAAGTGTACAAACAGATCTACCAACACTAATGCAAGTCCGCGTTACCTCTGTTACAGGGATGTCGTCTCAGCAATTACCTCCGCATCCAATGGACGTCCACGCTCAGACGGACGGACGGTTCCAGTGTCCACGATGCACCACCAGCTTTACCCGTAAAAACAATTTGCACAATCATCTCAAGTTCCAATGCGGACAGCTGCCGAGGTTTAATTGCCCGTACTGCGAGTACAGGACGAAGCATTCGCCTAATGTCAGAACTCACGTTAGAAGGCTGCACCCGAACCGAACGATTTACGTCGTCGACGTGCTACTGCGCAAAAACTTGCTCTGAATAAGAGCCACAAAAATTACGATGTTAAGGAACTACTTTATTCCTAACTATGCAATATGGAGAATTTATTTTAATCAATCATCGAGCGCTGTTTCATATGTCATTGTAAAATGCATTCGTTACAAGGTTATAACTCTGAATAGTCAGATGTGATTATCAAATAAAATAATCTTTAGGTTGGACTTCTACTATTGATGTAATAAGAATTTTATAGATTTAAATAGATGAAAATCAACTTTATTTCTAATCTGAGATCTGAAAGTTAGTCAATATTTACTGCTTTAATAATTTTCCTCTATATATTTTTAATATAGCTGTATCTTAAATTCATTATCTAGATTTAGCGTAAATTTTCCTTTAATTATATATAATATAATAGAAAAAAATTTTATAGTTTTAAGAATTAAAATTCAATTTTTTTATATAGTGTGTGAGCTTTTTACAGATCTCAGATGAAAATATTTTATTATTATTAGATTAGAGCTTTATTTTATTTAAATTTTTTATCGCGTATTCATTTTCAAATATTATTTATTATATAAATATCTTTAAATGTGTAAATTAAGTTGTGAAAATAGAATCGACAGGCTTAATGAATATTGGAAATAATATAAAAAATCATTTCAAAAATTATAAAATCAAATTACAAATATTGTGTTCAATAATTATTTACTTTTTAGCAGAAATTCTATATAATTTACCTACAAATATATTTAGGAAACTTTAGTTTTAACGTAAATGTACAAAATTATAAGAATTACAGATTAAGTAATATTTTTATAAAAGACTTGAAATTTTGAATTCTCGTTAAATATAGAATTTATATTGACACAAATATTTATCTCACTCCATTTATAAGTATATAATATCATAGTGTTATGGATGAAATTACATTTTTTTACGGGACGTGTTCAAAACTATCTTTATTTTTATAAATTTGAATTAAAATATTATTGATTTCTAGATTATAATTTAGTGAAACTATTCGAAATTTTTTTCAAAAAATGTTAAAGCTCTAAACAATATTTCAGTTCTTTTTATCTAAAATCTAAAATTGATGAAAATTATAATTAAATTCTTTAATTTTAGAATACTTTTTTGGTAATAGTATTCAATACAAAAGATTTTATATAGATTTTCCTATTTGTTATAATTTGATTTATAAAGAATAATTGAAAGTATATTATAATTCATATTAAATATATATAATAACAATTATAATTTTTTTAAAATAATTGCATTCGAATAAAAGTATTTTTTTTAATTGCATTATTTTGAACTAAAATCTTATTAAAAATGGATCGATATCATAAGACATTCAATTTAAATACCGTAAGAAATAAATGATATATAATTTATGACTAGACTGATATAATATTAAATTGAATTGAAGAACACAGAAATTATTATAATTGTTATAATAATTATTGTTATTCTATATTAAACCTTTACATTATTAATTTTAAAAACATCAAAAACAAATTAATTCAATCATAAAAATATTTAAATAAATCTTCTAATGAAATTTAATTAGGTATAATATTATGATCTGGTGGAGATCAATTGTTAAAAAATAAATAATATGAACGTGCCAAATAAAAATGAATTATATTACTTTGATTAATAATGTTTTTCTAGTACTTTTGTGTTATGATATTATAAGAACTGATTATGTTGTAATTTAAAGATATTTAAAATTAATTTGTAATTTTGAGAATTATCGTATAGTTAGTAACAAAAATAAAAAATTTTAAGTTTTTTGAAAAATAATGGAAGGTTATATTCCACCAATGTGAGATATGTGAATAATACAAGAACATGTAAATTTTATAATTTTAGGTAAAAATGACTAAAGTACCTACGTATGAATGAAAGTTTTTTTTTTATGTTCTAAGATTATACAACAATAATTATAAGATATATTTATGAAGTTTTAAAAATATAAATGAATTAAACTCAAAGTGCAAAGGTATATTTTATATTTTTTACAACTTTAATATACTATTTCAAATTAAACTGATATTTTCGTAGAAATTGTGTAATTAAATACTCTTATTATGTACTAATATTATATACTTAAAATAATATTATCTATTTGCTGCAGTAAAATTTACAATTGATACAAGCGAAAGTTAAAATAAAATAATTTTGATAAAGAAAACTATAAATATGAGTATCTCACATAAAAGATCTTTATTCTTCTAAGTGTAATCTTTACTGTGTTTAATGATATTTCTCGTTCTAACTTAGACGAGTCTTTAGTTACATTAAATTTTTTTTTATAACTATGATCATTCCTGAATAAGTGCACCTAAATATAAGAAAGTAGTGATGCAAACCGCATAAGTATTTTAATAAAAGATGATTCTAATAGTTATGAATTTCTATATCAAAAATAATTTTCACTGTCATTATTATTAAGTTCTTCTATGTACAATTGTAAGTCGTAAAATTTAATGTTCTTTTATTCATCTTTACTATTCTGATGAAATATTTAACATTAAAAAAGTTACCAGATAATTTATAATAGAAATTCGATATTTTTACTATTATCAATACTTATTAAAAAATTTTGAATCGAAAAATACTTTTGATAGAATTACTTTAAACAATATATTTATCTTTACAATAGTTTATTATATTTTCAAGCATGAATAAATATAAATTATTATGTTGAAAATTTGTGTAATATTTTTAAAAAAATTATTAATTTCGATACTTTTAAACTGAAAAAAGATTTTATAATGTATAGTTTTTATAATATTTATGTAAAATATTATTCGACTTATGTATACCATTTTTTTTATAAAATATATTTTATAGATAAATAATTCATACTGTTATATTAAATTTAGAAATAAAATTCATTCTTCCATGTTGGATGCCTTTAATAAATTATAGTTAGAGTAGTTTTATCAATAAATTAAAAAATATATTTATCTTTTAAAATATATTATTTTATCTAAATTCGTATGTAACCATGACAATGTTTACGAAACAATATTGTATCTGCCAAAAAATTTAAAATAATAAAAAATGTCTTTGAAAGTAATAACTGAAATAATATATTGAAATATAATAACTGATCGCATCATCATTCCATTTCAATGTGTAAAGTAGCCAATTAAATGTGGAAATTGTTTTTCGTAACTTATCTGAAATTTTCTTATTGTTACTTAATATTATAAAATTGTAACTTTGACTAAATTATATAGTTATTGAAATATTAATGTTAGGCCAAAGCATACTTTAAATTATAAAATTTTTTAATTTATCTAGAGCTTAGATTATCATTGTAATAATTAAATTTTCGTGTACTCATATTGAATACTATCTGTTATGAATTTTAATTTTATGAAGATGAAAATTTTTGTGTTCAAAAAACATGAAATACTTTATGTATTGTAATCATAAAAATTTATAATTAAATATAATATAAAAGTTTCATCTAAATACTTAAATATTTTACATTTTCAAATTATATGTACAGTTTTGAGTAATTTTTAAAAAAATTTATAACAATTTTAGTTTTTAATAATATACTGTATACAAATGTAAATTAAAGTAAATATTGCGCTTTCGATAAAACTTAAAAAATTATATATTTTGGAAAAAAATAGTTTTATGAATTGCTAAATATAAGTAGTTTTTAAATTACATTGCTTTATTAATATTTCTATTACTTATAATAAATTTATGCTAATATGAAATATATAACATACTGTTATGTACTGTTTCTAAAATATTTTTTATATTGTAAATACTAAATGAAAGTCAAAATAAAAAAAACTAGAGATAACGTTTGATTATAACTTTTTGGAACCTTTCGTATGTCCTTAGTTATCTATCTTAAAATGATTATTAAATAATACATTATTACTAATCATTTAATTTATATTTAAATAGATTATATAATAATCTTTAAAGGAATATACATTTATCGTTAAAAACATAATTTTCTACGAAATATATTTTGAAAATAACTCAATTATTTTTGAATTTTTTTTAATATCGTAAAATATTAATAATAAGAAGAATAATAATGTAATCGCCTTCAACGAATATATTCCAAGAATTTATATTACATCCATTCTTAAATTGAACTGTAGTCTTGTGCTATGATCTATAATATTTATTACCATGAATTACTGAATTTTTAAAAAATGTTATACTATATTTATTGTAATAAAATATAATGTATGTTTATTATGTTATAAAAATTATATAAGAAAATGTTATGATTATAGCAGTAATTTGAAACATAAAAATCAAAAAAATAAAAGCATATGTAGAATGAAGCCAATGTTTTATATAATATTTTAAAATCTAATTTTCAAAAATTTTACTCCAATTTAATATATCTTTACAAAATCATGTATGTCTATAGTTCTTATAATAAAATAGATGTATTGCAATACAAATATTTTATTATGTATTATAAAAAATTAATCAATAACCTAAATATCATGGTGAAAATTATCAACATTATATTAATACCTTCCATTTATATTTCATTTTCAGATTACGAGTACTACAATGTCTTGAAACCAATAATGGCAGGTGTATATGTATATGAAGGTTTAAAAGGCGTAAAAAATCAAAAGTCAATCTCTGAAATACAACAAGAGCAACAGAAGTCAAAGCAAGACAAAAAACATACAGTTTTTAAAAATTCAAAACTTCTAGTATCAACAGAATATATCGATCTCGCTGAAAAGGATTTCGTTGAGACACAGTCAAATAGTTATTTTGATTCAGACTCATTAGCAATTATGACATCATCACCTAAGAGGCGAAATTATCACAATCCTATTTTTATTTTACCAAAGTCAACTGGTTATTCAGAGAATAAAGTCCCGCCTATTTGTATTGTAACGAATTGTAGAGGCGAAAAATCTATTTCTTCAAAGATAAGAAATTCAAAAAGATTAAAAAAAAATAGTGAAAAACGTAGAACTAAAAAAAAATATAGTAAAATTCAATAAAATACTATTTATTTTTATTACTTAGTTAATTTTATAATATTATGAATAAATAGCTTTACTATTTTCTAGCAAAAATTAAATTTAGATAATTTTAACTTTTGACGAATACATTTTATTGGGTTATTAGGAATTTATCAGTTATTTAAAAATAGAAATTTCAGTATTTATAGTCTGTGGTTAAACTAGCTAATTTTTTTATGAAAGCTATATTTTAATTAAAAAATAATAAATTTTTTTTAAAATTGAAAACACCAACATTTATTTTGAAGTAATAAAATGCATGGATTTTTTGCTTTTAGTTTTCCTAATAAGTTTAAATTCTAGTGTTAATAAAATTTAGATTTGTTTGTAAATAAAGCATATATTATTTTTTAAATGAGACTGATCAATAGATATCAAGAATTTTGCATCAACGGGTAAACAATATTTTTAATTTACCGAGTTTCCATAATCTTCTTATAGTTAATTGTTGTTCATTTTATACCGAAAAACAATAATGTAATTTATATTACAAGATATAAATGTCCACACATTTCTACGTAATCACCCTATGAATTATATATGCAGAATTTTATACACTCGTTATGTCTAAAAAAAGTGCGTCTACAATCTGATGAATAATTTTTTTAATGTTTTGATTATGAAATAAAATTAATATTATTTCCAAAAAATGTCTTTCAATAATTATTTTTTTTATATAACATAAGAATTCGTATTTTTATAATATGGGATATTATTATAAATAAATTGATTTATTTATTTAGTTGTTTAATATATGAATATATATCTGTATATTTGAATATACGTATATATGTATACATATGCGGTTATATATACATGTATATATATATAAACATAGAATGAGATTTACATAAATCGTAATTCTAAATAAAGTCAATATATATAGTAAATATACACACATAAACACTCATATATAAAAAAATATTTTAATTTAATAAATAAATTTTTATTTTTTACTTTATTCAAATTTGTTGGGAAAAAATATAATAAAATTAAGATCGAATATTAAGGAAACGGATACTAGAAAAGGTATATGAGATCAGTTCTATTTTTATTTATGAAGGTTCTATGCTTGTGCTTCTATAATATGATTAATAAAATTTTATAACGAAAAGAATTAATTGTATTTTATAACTGTTAATAAAAATTTTCACTGTTATAACGTATGAAAAAGGCAATCAGCGGTAAATAAACTTTTTATAGACGAAACAAATTAAAAATTTCATATCCATAAGAAAATTTAAAAGTATGTATTCGAATAAGATCATTTGAAAATCATAAGAATGCTTTTTAAATAAGGGTTATATGCGAGTTATATAATTACACACACATGAGGAGATAATTGTTTAATTAAAAAAAATCCTTCGTAGGAATTATCTCATATTTTAACGAGAAAAGTTACTATCGATAAAAGTTCGATCAATTTATTTTTTGAAATTCTTAAATAAAATTAGTGTCAATTAAAAGCACTTTTATCCTTAATAACATTACAAATATCATAATTACTTCTTAATTTATCTTTGACTGGTTATTCGTTGTTCTATTTACCATAATATCAGAAAGCAATTGAATCGTTCAAATTTGGATTAACTAGTCTAATATTTTGTTCACAGGCTTCTACGTCGAGGACATTCAAATAAAAGAAGAACCATGTTACGACATCATCTTAGAAGAACAAGATGAATCAAGCAACTCCGCACAGCCAAGCTCCGAGACGTTCACCTACAATGGAAAGATCAGCACTCATCAGGCAATTTTATTCAGGGAGCGACGACGAGGCAAACGTCGCATCGTACCAAACCGTTTTTACTTCAACGATGTTTCTCTAAATCAATGTAAATTCCCCTCGTTCTTCGAGCCAACAAAAATCCAAAAAACTCAAAACAATTACAAAAAAAATAAAAATAAAAATAAAAATAATAACGCGAAGCCATTCGTGTGTGTCACATGCTCAAGATCTTTTAGCCACCTTCGAACGATGACTCAACATATGAAGTTCGAATGCTCCAAAGATCCGCGATTTAAATGCCCTTACTGTGATTACAGATCCAAATGGGTGACCAACGTCAATTCACACATTAAAAGAAAGCATGTGTGTAAAAAAGTCTACGCCTTGGATTTAACGACAAATGCCGTTCATCAGCGTTCCAATACGAATTCGTAAAACATTTGATTAAGCTTTCTCAATTATAAAAGTAAAATAATATGGTAGCGTTATAATAACATGGTACTACGTATTTTTATTATTATTTGTATGGAAATAATTTAGTTTTTTACGATGATTTTAAATTTGATTATCCGTTAAAGCAGGCTTGAATAGGAAAATCATTTGATTTAAATTTTATTAAATTCTATTTAGATATTTTTATAATATTTTCGTAATTTCATATAAGTTAGACTAAGAAATATTATAATAAAAAATTGTATATAGTTAAAAGTTATATCGAAGAATTAATTTGCACGTGATAATTTAGATGTTTGTAGCTATTTATTTTATGTATGTTGTTATAAAAATCATTTTTTTCTAACTTTTTCTTGTAAAAAAATTCTTTACAAATAAATTACACGAAAACAAGCTTATTTTGCTGAATTAAGCGTGATTTTTTTACACAATTTTATTTTTATTTTTTGTATTATAATACATTTTTGACTGTGATAAAACTTGATTCATTTGCGCAATTAAAAATCCAACATTTTGATTTTTTATTTTCATAACTTTTATATAATATAATTGTTCGATCCTAGAAATAATGTATATTTATAACGTCTAAAATTAAAACTTTTTTACATATGCAGTTTAAAATATTATTCTTAAAAAAATACTTTCTTCCTATTACATTAAAGTCTTTTATGTTTGATTGTGTAAGTAATTCACTCTTATGTAACTTAAAACTACCGCTGATATAAATTATTTAAAAGTTATAATATCAAATTAATTACTATATTTAATTGATCTTTTTTACAATGTAATTCTGTTTTATTAATTTTTATAATCAAATTAATATAATACTAAAGAAGTTTTATTTAGTATCTTCTTCATTAAAATCATGTTGAAAAACTAAAGAATTGCAAATTAATCCCTTATGAAGAATTTGGATTAAAAATTTCGATTTTTGCTATTTTATGTATAGATTATTTTTATACTAATTCTTTTAGAATAAGTTATTAGGTATTCGTATAATTTTGATTACAGATTTTTATTTGTGTTTCTATTTTCTACTACGATGTTTTACCAATAAATTTAAACATTATAAATGTAATCGATAACGTTGATACGTAATAATTATATTAAACAGAGAAAGTTACCACCTGTTTAATATTCAACCTGTTCAAATACATAAGCACTGACATATGGATCTATTAAAAGCGTTTATTAATTACATTCTTACAATTTTATACTGTAATATAAGCTTATGCAATTCAGTAAACAAAAACTAAAAAAAATTATATTAATTTGTAGTGAATATTATAAAAAATTAAGGAATTAATATTTATTTTTCACTTTTTTGAAGTAAAAAAAAAATTATTTTTTCATTCAAGTGTATACAAGGGTATCAAATAATTTAATTAGTTTTAATTCTAACATATTATTTTTTATAGATTTGAAGAATTTTATTTCGGGAACAATAAATAAAATTATATCAACTACTAACGAACGTATCTGTACTAATATATTAGTTACTATATTGTTTAAGTGCTACGTATTACGTATTTCTTTTGTATTCAAATATTTATCTTTTAAATATTATGAAAAAAAATTTGGCTTTATAGTTTACTTTATTCACAATAAGAGGTGATCGATTTTTCGATGGGTAAAAAATTTGAAATTTTATCTTTATTTTACATATTGACATCAATTATTAGTTTCTTATTAAATTACAATTGCTCATCTAAGATTTGTATTTTAATCATTTTTTACATATATCTCGATGAAAGCATACAGCTTATTTATGACGTATTTATATATTTATGGATTTAAAAGTAATATAAATCGTAAGGATTTACAATAGCCAAATGCTAGTCTTTAAACAAACAAAATAGTTGTATACAAAAAAATCGCATACATCGAAAATATTCTGTTTATTATTAAACTGTTTTATTAAATTATAATCATAAAAATACATAGAATTATTTAATTTTACTTAAACGTATATTTTTCATCAAAAACTTCGATGATTTATCTTAGGTTTAGATAATTAATATAGAATCCATAAATAAGAATTTTCTTTATAATATTTATGTATTACGTCTACGGTTCTATTATACAACATAAATTTAATATGTTGATATATTAATTTTTATTTTATAATTAAGAAACGTTGCTTTATTTCACTAAATATTAAGCATTACTATGTATTTTTTATGTATGTGAACTATAAAATTAAATGCGATATTTACTAAAAAAAAAAAGAAAATAAATTGAAAGAGTTGAAATCATTTGAATTTATACTTTAATTTTTATTACTAATTATTACTGTTTTTGTGTATTCAGATAGAAATATCTAGTTAAAATTATTGAATAAAATAATGAATTGACACAGTAGTTTATGCCTTTTTTTCTTATTGTTAATTTTAGTTAATCTTATAATTGTACATAGATATAAATTAAAAAAGAAACAAAAGAAAAAACTAATCGAATAATTTTGATATTTATAGATTCAAGTAAATTATTATAACAACCTTATGATGAAGATTTTATGCGTCAGATCTTTGGTCAT
This sequence comes from Dolichoris vasculosae, assembly GCA_018907195.1. Classification (NCBI taxonomy): domain Eukaryota; kingdom Metazoa; phylum Arthropoda; class Insecta; order Hymenoptera; family Agaonidae; genus Dolichoris; species Dolichoris vasculosae. The sequence goes on from JACCHY010000003.1 coordinate 7,841,742, forward strand.
TTATTCAGATACGAAATGGCAAATCAACAAAATTCTGTAATAAATTATTATTGCACAAAAAATTCTGGCAGCTTTACCGTATTCTATGTTCAATCCAACTTTTTATTCTTTTGAAAAAATAAATATTTACGCACGTTTCGCTGAATGTTCGATCAAAATTTGGTCTCCAAAAGACGAATAATAGATGCACATATGCTAATTAAATATATCCACACTAACGCTACGAATTTCCTTTGGTTTCAGATTGGATAAAATCGCTGACAAAATTACCTCTAAACTTCCAGTCGACGGAGCCGCGAAGAGCCGAAACTCGAGTACCAACTTCAGCCAAGGAAAAGAACTTCCCTTGTCCAAATTGCCCGACTGGTTTCTCCGAAAAAGGATCTTTAACGCGTCACCTGAGATACGAGTGCGGACAAGAACCACGATTCGCGTGTCCATATTGCACCTATAGGACCAAATGGACTTCCAGTATCTACAATCACGTGCGCAACAAACACGAAGGCCAACGAGTTTACTGCGTTGATATTTACGCAGACGAGACTTGCATGGCAGGGAGACGCAGTACTATGCTAACACCGACTAATAACGCACCGATTTAAAATTTTTTATGGGCGAATGCAAAATTTACGCTGTTATCTATGTTAATTCAGTTTTTTCGTTGGGCGACTCACAGGTACATTGAGTACATTGACTGCACGATGAAATCGAAGAAGTAGGAGATTGTCTGGGGTTGTACTTAAATGCAACTATGGAACATCTCCATTTAAAATTCGGTGTGAAATCAATAAAGTTTTATGCTTTTATATATTATCGGATTTGATTAAAACTTTCAGGTAAATTTTTTAAGAAGTGAGAAAATTTTTATTTTGTGATGTACTTAAAAAATGATCAAAAATTCGATAATTTTTAATTACGAATAAAACTTAAATAAATTGCTAAGTATACGCTGTAAGACCAGTTTTAATTTTAGAATAATTCAATGATGATACAAACAACGATAATAATTTTCATTTATAAATATCGAAGTGAGGAAGAACTTATATTTTTTACACATATCATTTTTTATTATTGTAGTTCAAAGTTAGGGAAAAGAGGACAGAACAAAAAAGTGTAGGATTGCTTAGATTTTTGTATTCAAAGCGATTTCATAATCTTTTATAATAGAGGTAGTAAATTTACATGCTGATAAATATATTCATGATAAATCTGTATCTTGAAAGAATCAGTGTATATCTATTTACACATATAGAAATATATATTATATTGTTATATACATTTTCATGGGATTTTTCTTGATATTTTTAGTAAATCTTACTTAAAATTAAATGTCTTTTTATACTTTGAAAAAATTATTTTTAAAAAAATACGCTGTTTACAATGAATATCATCTTATATTTTTTATACCATTTATAGTAAATTATAAATTTTTTATTTGTATCATTACAAATTAATAATTGTATTTCAATTTTGTGATATATAAATTTAATATTCTTGAAGATTCATTTTCATTAATTAAATATGGTTTTTAAAAAATTAATCGTATAAATAAGAAAATTTCTACTTAGTAAGAAATTTTTAAAACTTTTCTAAAAAATTGTACTGTAAATTATATTAAAATTTTATTTAAGATTCATGTATATTTGAATATTTTTAACCAAAACTAAATTCAAAAAGTATACATTTTTTAAAAACAAATTAAATTTTTAATTTTTTGTTTAACTTATTTATTCTGAGCTATATTTTATTTTGTAAAAAAACCAATAGTAATATAATTCTATAAATTTGGTGATAAAATTATTAATTTAGTGTATTTAGCGAATCAACATTCTTTTTACGAATTGTTGAATCGTATCATATTAAAACTGTTTATATCTGAAAATAATAAGCTCGTCATATCATTGACAAAAATTATATTATTTTACGATGGTATAGTATAAACTAAGATTATTAATATTTATGATATTTTCATTGTGTATTTCTTTACATTTATATTTTTCAATATAATGTGTAAATAAATGACAAAACCTTTATCAATGCAAATATGCGTATATCCGAATTCAGGCAAAATATTTAGTATTTTATAAGTATAAATACATAATTGTAGTAATAAACTATTACTAGTGCGAGCAATTAGTTTTTTATATATAAAAAAGCCATAAAAATGTTGAGCATTCCAGAATCTTCAGGGTAGCTAATGTGATATTAAAGTTTTGTTCAATATCAATGACTATTCATTTATAAAATAAAACTAATTTGATACTGATGAAATCTTTTTATTTTGAGAAATACTAAAATCTATAATTATAAAAAAAAATGATAATATGTATCTGAAAAGTTTCATGAATTTAATTACAAAGATATTTATTGTATAAACAAAAAACTAAGAATATAGTATTATACGAATATATAAAAAGCATATATAAGAAAAATAAAATTAAAGTGGTTAAGATAAAAAGAATAAAAAGATTTATTATTTAAATTATATTTGATTAAATTAATTTATAAATTGTTATTATACTTTGCAAATAAATAAATTTTAAAAAATGTACATGTTAAGAAGTAATTATTTTCGCCCAGAATAACACTATTCACTCTTAAGTAACATGTTGCTATTGCACCATAGAATTTGAAATAAATAAATTATAAACGATGGTTATTATTTCTTATATTTATTCGGGAAATTTTTCATCATTTTTACAAGGATTTTTTAGATGCATGGTATTGTATACACATATTAAATAGTATTTTGTCTGCAAATTATATGCTATAATATTGTTTAAATTAACGAGATATATAAATTTTAAATAATTCAAAGAATGTATTAGACAACTATAATTCTTTTTTTAAACTTAAGAAAATGTGCTAGAATAATTCGTAAAATCCACGGTTATATATTTTAGAGATTTATTAAAGTACATCATATTTCAAAGTTACTTTTCTTTTTATTTCAACTACATTATAAATAATTTTTTATTTAAAAAATAAAGAATTACATGATTAAATAAAATTTTTTAAATATATTCAGTATATATAAATATTAATATATTGTATTTTCAATAAATAACTAAAAATTAATTTTATATATTTATTTTCATTTGTGAAAATAAATATGTAATTTAATGTTAAAAACTATCATCGCAATAAAGAAGCTTTTTATTATTTTTTATACGTTTAAAAGACATTTTTAAACGTAATTCTTATGTACACGTAAAACAATTTAGATGGAAATTTTCTAAATAATATTTCACCGGATATGAACAATTGTTATCATGCATGAATACTATCAAAACGGATAAACTGTACTTGGTGACTCAGTGAGATAACCATACTGATCGTAAATAACAAATTTTTCTTTCAGAATATTTGGTTGGATTTTCGTTACAACCTATGCCAAAAATCGTGTCGATTGAAGCATGCATGGATATCAAGGAAGAACCTATAATCGATATCGTATCTTTGAATTGCATTGGACTATCCCAAGAAAAAAACAATTTGCATGTTGTAAATGAAAAAAAAGCTTTTGGCAACGATAAGTTTCCTCCTACAGAAAAGACAATAGTCACAAGATCTGAGAAAATGCGTAAAACTTTGGCTGAAAAACGTGAGAGAAATTGGCACAAAAAGAAGTTTCCTTGTTCATTTTGTCCAAGTGGTTTTACTCAGGAATCATCTTTAAAACGACACTTGAAATACGAATGCGGACAGGAACCGCGTTTTAACTGTCCTTATTGTAAATACAAGACTAAGTGGCAAAATAATGTCGGTAAACACGTAAAGCACCAGCACAGGGGAAAACGTGTTTATTTTGTGCGATTGTATTAACAAATTTATCGTTAATTTTTTATTTATATTATCATACTGAGTTTCGTTTTAATTATATACAGTAAAAGGCTCTGCGATGAATTTTTAGAGAAACCATGAATTTTTTATTGAGATATTTATTTAAGTATACCCATATGTATACAGTTTATGATCAATGGGTTATATATTTATTCGATTTTCTTCTGGAGTTTTGCAGATCCTTTTCTGTTTGATTTTATTTCATTTCATCACATTTTTTATATAATTTATCCTCGAGGAAATACTAATTGCTCTACTCATACTCGAGGATACTAATCATATCCGTTTAGTGGGAAGCTACAGATTACAGATTAAAATATTTACATTTTTAATTTGCTTTCTATTAAATATTTTATACATGCATTGATTTTAATCACAATTTCCATAAGATATCCATCATTTTAATTACATTTTATTTATAGGTTTACTTTAAAAACTTATATTTTTAAAATACAAGCTTTAAGATTATATATTATTTGATCTTAAAGTATATATATATGTTATAATAAACTTATTGATTATTAGATAAAATTATATCCTAGCATTTTGTTAAATTTATAATTATAATAAAAAGAATTTGTTATTTATAATAAAATTAATATTATGTATAAGCAATATATTTTATGAAATTTTATAAATAAAGAATTTTATCTCGCAATAAATTATGTATTTTAATTTAAATAGTTGTACTTATATATTTTTAAATATTGTAAATGATTTCTTTGTTTCAGTGTTTAAAAAACTGATGGATTGAAACGTCAATTTTTTTTTAATTTATCTTTATATTAATGCTATTAACTTGTTATAGTAATTTTTTAAATTGTTAATTTCGTAACTGAAAAGGTGAAACGATGTTCAAATTTTAAAACTCGTTGAAAAATCTTATTTTTTGATTTTTGATTTTTGAAAAATTTGATCATTTTAAAAAATATGTTTTACTGAAATGTTTAATAAAAAAAACTAGCATTTTTTATAATTTAATAATATTTATTTAAGTATTTTTAAATTTTACATTTTAGAAAAGATCGAAATAATAACATCATAATAAATGTTTAATGTAATATAATTATTCTGTATATATGTATAAATTATATAGTTATTTAAATTTGATGAATTTAAAAAACATCGTTAAAATTTTACTTGTCTTTTATTTTTGTATAACAATATTTTTCCTTAAAAATAATTACTTGTTATTTTCGATTTAATTCATTATCTTAGCTCACTTAACTTAGTTATTGTATAAGCTCATTAAATCATTTTGTAGTTTAATATATTTCTTATTTGTAAAATAAATGGAAATATACTTTTGTGGCATACAGCTATTTATGTTGTTATATATTTTTTTATTATATATTTCTATAATTTAAAAAATAGAATAAAGGTTGCAAAAAGAATCAATGTAAATCGAGAGTACATAAAATTATAACATTTTAATAAATATAAGATAAATATTGAATTAATATAGTAAACTTATATATTTTAATATATAATAAAGTTGTATTTTTATCATTTATGTCTTAAATTTTGAAATACTTGTAAAAATACAAGATAAAGAAAAAGTATTTTTTAAATATTACTTGATACTTTACATTGATTCTTTAAATTCTATAGTTCTCCATTCTTACATTATTATCATTACTTGAAAATAAATTTTTATAATATAATAAGGGAATCAAATATTTACATCTGCTTATAAAATACTAATTTTCTTTATATTTTATATCTTTCAACATTTTTGAAAATGTTTCACAGAAAAACTACGACACACGTTTGCATGTGAATGAACCTGGATAATGTAACATGAAATTCTGTGCCAGAAATTAACTTGCATTTGATTTTTTTTACTTTTCAGATTGGGAAAAATTACACTTCGTGGATATCAAAGACATACTGCCGAAGACAGGACGAATAAGAAAGAGAAGAGGAAGAGCTGCAAAACAACTGTTTCATTGTACGAACTGTCCCAGTAAATTTACATACGAACGAGGTTTACAACAACACGTCAAATACGCTTGCCATCAGAAGCCTAGATTCGTGTGTCCGTACTGTCATTACAGATCAAAATGGAGATATAACGTATACAATCATGTTAGAAATAGCCACAAGGGAAAAGATGTATATTGCGTAGATGTAAAAGATGATACTGATATATAAAATACATTCAAGGAGAATATCTTGAATGAAATTCGACATTATATGATACGGGAACTGTATCTTATAGTATAATTTTTAAGGATAGGTAAATGGTTTTATTCCGAAATAAATCATCTTTTGATTGATAGTATTCGATTTATTTAATAAAAAGTGGAAAAGAAAAATAAAGTTTAAAAATGAAATTAATAGAGAATTATGTATAAATATTTTGTACATTTTTTACATAATGAGAAAATTTGTTATTACTTTCAAAATATTATAGAAGGTATTGAAGAATTTTTAATAAAAAAATTCGTGAATTTTACCCATATTTATATTTGAAATGACGTTTAAAGATTTGCCAAATATTCTATTGCTTTTCTCATACTACTAATAATATCTTCAATTAATATTTCAATAAGTATTACATTTTTTCTAGTATTATATAGAATAGAAAAATCTAAATATTTTTGAATAAGTATAGAAAAATTATTTCATAATTTTAGATAAGGTAATTACAAATATTTAGATTAAAATCTTTCGCAATTATAATGAATAAGGAATTAAAATTAAAATTTTTGTTTTTAGTCATTGAATAAGAAAATATATTATAATTACATATATATTTTTTTGCGAATTGAGGCTTGGAATTATGAAAAATGGAATGAATAATCGAATTAAAATTTACATATTAAGTTTGTATGTATAATTGCATTCATAATAAGCAACTTCATATGGTATTAAGTTTTTATAATTGAACTTTTTATTATATAAATTCTAAGTATGTAGCTTCGAAATTATAATATAAAACATAATTTAACTAAATCGTAATTTATTTATAAACATTAATAATTAAATGAAATCGCTAAATTTAAATAATAATGTAATTTATATATCGATGATAAATTTATTAAATCTAAAATATAAGAAAAAGTTAGAAATTTTATTTACTTATTTATATTTGATGAATTCGGTTTATTCTATTTACTTTGAATACTATATTATTCCATGATAATAGTACAAGATATAAAGAGAAGAAAAATTTTTTTCATGAATATGAAAAACTTATTAAAACTACCGAGTACATTAATTTTTTAAGAAAAGTGTATATAAGAAAAGCAAAAAATAAATATTTTCAGATTTATTTGTTCCAATGTATTATACAAATAATATAAAAAATTTATCTTTGGAAAATAATTTTTTTCAATTATTATGTATAAATGTAGAATAAAGATTGATCATTTATAAAATGTATAAACTAAATTTGAACATTTTTAAGATCATTCGATTTAAAAATTTAAAATTATAATTTATTTTTTTATCAAAGTTCTTATGAATTTATTCATACAGGATAAATCATCTGGTCAGTGTATAATAATGTACTTAATTTTATAGGTTCGTTAAAAATTAATTTATCAAAATAAAAAATATTTTGATTTTATAAAATAATATAATGTACGATTAGCTTTCAATTATAAATTTTAAAAGATGAATGGATTTGATAATCTATTATATTCATGTTATCAATCAATTTAAAAGATATAATTTTTGAGAGTTGATATACGTCTCTTATTTGTAGTTTTTTTTTTCAACTTCGATTTATTATCTATAAGATGTATAGTATAATATCTTATGTATATTTCATTAAATTAAAGACTATTGCATAAATAAATAATTAATTATATTAAAATATTATTCCTTTTAAGTTATACTTTTCCTGACCTATGTTCATGTATGTTACTGAATATTACAACTTCAAATTAAAATAATCTACTTTTTACGATGTAAATAAATTTAAAATATAAATAATATAATTTTGATATTTTTATAAATATAGTTTTTATTTTAATAAATTAATTTCATTGATACAGAAGCTTTAAAAGTATGAAGTATCATTTTCAAACGCTGTTTGAATTGCGATTATTAAACTTATAATTATCTCTGTTAATCAATTATTATTTTAATTATACTAACTATAGTAATTATAATAATTATCTCATTATTATTTATATTATTTTACTAAATTTTTAATATTTTATATTACATAGTAAATTAAAATCAGTCGATAGATCTTTTAAACTAAATTTTATGAATTATACTATAATTCATTAATATTGAATATGTTACTAATATTCAAATATATATCATTTATCTTATGTATTTATAATTTGTAAATTTATGTATTTTATTCATCAAAAATCTATAAATAAAAATATTTTTTATTAATTAAAGATTTCTGTTTCAGGTATATAAGTTCATCAGCTTCAATAAAATCTACTTAAAAGTAAAGCTTGACTGGTACATTCGCTAGAAAAATTAAAACATTTTTTAAGAATCTTGTAATTTAATTTTCAAAATATTTTTTTTAATTGAAATATTTTCATATATCAAAAAAGTATTGAAACTATTTGATGATCTATCCATTAACAGAATATTATTTATATTTGTTTTTATTATTAAAAAACATGAAATTATTATCAATTTTTTACACAATAAATAAATAAAAATTTTATTATTTTAACTATAATTATTAAAATAATATTTATTTTAATTACAAATTTTTTCTAAAAATATGATAACTAACACATCAAACTCAATTGCAAAAAATACAATGATCAACTGAATTATTGTCTTAGTATGTTTATATTTATAAAATTAGAAAATATAGTTGATATATATGGACCATATAATTAACGTCAGTATTCTCCATATCCATATAAATTAATTGTAATTAGAAAATACGGAAAATTATATCACTAATCACTTATTTTATATTTGTTTCAGATGCAGAGAAAACTATTATTGTATTATATTAGCATCGAATGATAGATTTAGCAGTTACATACTGTTGTTATATTTGTCTTTCTAGTAGTGAAATCAAAGTGAAAATATATTTTTATCGGAATGTTGTGAATTTCAAAATAGATTTGAATATTTATAACAAGAATGATTAATTTAAATACCTCTATTGTAAATATAAAACATATAAAGTAATTCATTTACTTTAATGAAAAAAAAAGAGATAATAAAAATTTTGTTTATTTTTATAGTATAGGAAAAGTTTAAATATATATCTAATAAAAAAAAATAATTATAAATTATATTTTATTATCATAGAAAAAATGCCTTTTCTTAATAAATTTCATTACACTGTCTATAAATTTTTAGATATCGATGAGTAACTAATAAAATATATTAATTTTTAAAAATACTCAAGTAATTTATTATTAATAAAATAAAAAATTTTATTTATTTTAAAGTTAAATTAATAAGGGTTTCTAATATTATGTATTTAAAAATAAGTTGTTACGAAATATCATGATAAAATGTATTTTTCTAAATTTAACATAATTGTGTAATTTATGGTATATCTTATCATAAATTAAATTTAATAAAATTCAAATTGTTTCTACCTTTTCTTAAAATAAATATATTTTTTAGAATATAGGTATCTGATAAATTTTATTTATTTACAACAATTTAACATATAAAAATTAATATTTATTTGCTTATTTTATCTTGAACTGATATTCCAATATATATTTATAATAAAATATATTATAATTGTGTATCGAATAATTATAGTATAATAAAGGATTAAAAATATGTTTTCAAAGTAGTTAGAAAAATTAACGAATAAATTAATAATATGTGTATATTTATATTTAATTTGATATCTATGATTTTTTATTTTTCTTAACAATTATTCATTTTTTTAAATTTTCTCATTTACTCCAATCATTCTTTCATGAAATACTTTCGTTATATTTTGTTCTTGCTATCATAAAAATTATAATTATATAATTCTTAACTTTGTAAAAATATTGACAAAATGTTTTTAATTTACAGTTTATAAATAACTAGACTTATTTTACAGATCGTTATTAAACGAATAAATTATGAAATAATAAAAATTTAGTATAAAGTATAAAAATAATTAATAATTACAAAGTCGACACTTGAATATATATAACATAAAACTTGGTATTTATCATATATTTTTTAATATCGAGCATTGTTTTCCACGAAAAAATCCTGAATGTACTATAAAATCATTGTGCGAAGTTTTCCCAAACAAAAATTAAAATAAATGATATAATGATCATCTTGAATAAACATTGGCATGGGTTCAGTGTGATTATTATTCCTCAAAGCAAATCATTAGGTACTCGCATGCAGCCTGTATAACATAACACAACGAAAAGAAATACACCTAACCATCACTAACCCGAGAATTTTGGAATTTTTATTCCAGACTGGGATCTTATGCAGTTTGCCGATATGGATCATTTGAGGCTCGGCTTGGACTTTGGCGACACCCAAGGGTCTATCGATTCCCTCGTCAACCAAAAAAGATCCAGTAGCAGAACCAAAAATCGTACCACTGAGAAATCTGGAACGGACAAGTCTTTTCCATGCCCGAATTGCTCGAGCGTCTACAACCGCCACGATAATCTCACGCAACATCTTAAATATGTCTGTTTTCAAAAGCCAAGATTCGCTTGTCCGTATTGTAACTACATTACCAAACGTACTTACAACGTTTACGGACACGTACGCAGTAAACATCCTTGTGCTATGGTCGCCTATATAGATGTTGAAGATTCGAACAATCTGGTCACACCTCAAAGCAGTCGCTGATTATTAATTCATATCATGTCGATAATTTATTCTTCGTTCGATCAATGAGTTAAAAAACGACGACTCAGATAAACCAAACATTGCGAGTGAAGAATTCCAAAAAAAACTCGATTACCATATAAAGAGAATGGGAATTTTAATATCGTACAAATGTAATTATTGAAAATATGTATTTTAAATATTATAAAAAAGAAGAATGATTTATTTAAATTTTATTTTTACAAAAATACATGTTTAAATATTTATAATCTGAAATGCAAAATTTTTGAAAATAATTTTTTATCTTCGATTATAAATGTTATACTGCACCTGAAAATTATTCATTACGTTATATTTTAGGTTCTTCATTAATAACTATTTCACTTTATCTAATTTTATTTTTTATTTTTAATACCCAACCAAAGAAATTTAGAAATATATTTACAAAAAATCTGATGCTACATTATACTTGGAGCATACGTCTTATTGATTATTTACTTTATCGATTAAAAATTTAAAAATATTTATTTTTTTTTATTTTTCATATCACGTCAAGTAGTATTCTAATCTAAAAATTGCAACTAAAGACTTTATTCAGCATTTTATATTTTTTATGATTATTATTTATTTTCCAAGTTACATTTTTATATGCTTAATTTTATTTTCAGTTAAGTCTTTATTTTAGAAATATTCATGGAAGATAAAGTATCGATAAGAATTAGTTTTTAATTTTTCTTTCCTTATCTTTTTGATGATTTTTCAACTTTATCCAATATTTTAAAAAACGTGTATTTCTGCAGGAAAATTTTTTATAAATAGAAATATCGATTCAAAAGTTTTCTAGTAACAATTTAATAATTAAAAGAATAGTTTTCTAATAGTATTAAATACATCACACATTATCATATTAATTATTTAATTACCTCCAAAATAGATTTTCTCGTGTGTCGACTTAATGAATTATTTTTAGCAATTAAGATATTTGCCGTGTAATTCTTAGATAATTTTCAATTCAATCAATTTTTTAATTTTTCAGTAGAAATTTTTTATTTTTTATTTTTTTGTAAATGTGTATAAATGAGTGCCTAATTTATTGTTTAATCTATAAATATAATTATTTTAAAGTGTTGAAAGATACGTATAATTTCTAATCCTTTCAGAGTGAATATTTTATGCTAAGTATATTCTTCTCATAGATAAAATCTCATTATTTTAAAAAATTTAAATTATATTATTTATAAATTATATTTTATACTAATTTAGTACCGTATTTTTAGAATAAGTAAATAATAATTATCAACCATTCAAATAATATACAGAAATAAAGTTACTCCAAGTTGTGTTCAATAAATTAATGTATGTATGTAACAAAACAACTAAGAGACTGTATATAAGCAATAATATTATAGTAAATTTACAAAAAAGGGATGATTTAAGAAAAGATTAATGCAATAAATATTTATAATTCTATAATTTCTTCTATAAAAAAACTTTTTATGAATCTTCACATGTTCTACATGTAGCAATAATTTTTATATATAAAATAAAGTGAAAATAAATATTTTCTTTTTATGTATTTAGTTATAATTATATAGATCTTATTCTTTATAATACAAGAATTTATACAAATTTAAATATTATTATTTTTGTTTAGATATAAAATCTACATTTTTTTTTTAATTCCATAATTTCTATGGTTTTAAATATTTGTTTATATATATTTGTATATATATATTATATTAGCAATAATAGTCTAGCCATAATCAAATTTATTAGAGAAAGTCTTAGAATTTATATTTATAAGAGTACAATGCACATTTACGACTAATATTGTCAATTTTTATTTGTAAAAATTAATTTTAAATAATTTATTAAGTATTTACGGGGATAAAATTTATTAAAATATGAATAAAAGCCGTAAAATATACATAAATATTGTTCTAAATACATGTAAATGAATTATTCTTCATATTTATAAGAAAAAAATGTAAACATTCCATAAATAATTATAATTTTCTTATTTTCTCTCACCTATATTTCAAAATTTAAATAAGTGCATTAATAAATTATACTTGAATATATTTTTAATTTTATAAGGGAATTTTTTAAAGATATTTATAAAAAAATTTTAAATATAAAATATTTGTGTGAAACGATTAAAATTTTTGTAAATAATTAACTTATAAATCATGAACATAGATGGTTATTGAAAATAAATAAATAAATTCATACTAAATATCTGAAAATATTAATTTAGAATTATTATATCACAAAAATAATTATTTTTTATCCATACACTTTGAACTATAATTTTGAATTTCTGATTCTGTAATATGAATTTTATAATATAAGTATTAATAAACGTATTATTATTATATATTACTTTATTTTATATTTAAATAACTCTGCGCACTATATATACAAATTCTAATTTTATATAATAATATAAATATAAAATAGTGATCAACACTGCTCGAAATTTGAGAAATAATATTATTTCTATATGTAAACAAAAAAAATTGGACCACTTCTTAAAAAATGTATACATAAAAAATAAACTAATTTTATAAAGATTAATAAAAAGAAATAATCATTTTTCTAAATTATTCTCCGTCTTAAAATAGCTAGTTTAATTAAGGATACGTATACAAAAATTAAGTAAGTTTAATAAAATATTAAACACAATAAAACAACATTAATCATATAACAAATTTGTAACTAATTTTATTTTTTTTGCAGATTTATAAATCAAGAAATGAGAAATACCTTCAGATGAAGAAAAATATCATTTTTCATTTGTTCCTATTGCCAATGCTTATAAACATGGGTGCAAAATATTTTTTATATCAAGGCGACTTTTGAAGAATAATAGTCAAAATTTCAATAAAATCTATTATTGGATTATGTAAATAACATTTTATTCGTTCACATATTTTTTTATTGTGATTCTTTAATTAATTCAGATTTAAATGTATCCGAAGATATTTATGAAGTAACATGACAAAATGACATTTATTATTGAAATTTATAAATAATACAAATCTATTTAATATATAACATAATATAAAATAAAGACATGAATAATGTCAAAAATTTAAGAATTAAGAAATTTTTCTTTAAAACGATGTTATTGTCTTAAATTATAGTTTTAAAATAATAAATAATTTAAAATTGAAAATATTAGATAACAAATAATTTGAGAAGTATAGATAGTATTTTTTTTACAAATATTACATAATAGTTTAATTTACTTTGATAAAACATTCGTTCAAATTTTTTAAATGCGGATTTTTAAAAAAAATTGATTGCAAGAAAATAGCTTTTATCTAATTTAATAAAATTATAAAAAAATACTCAATTACTTTTACGATGTAAGATTTTTATTTTATGAATAAAAGTACCATTTAATTGGAAAGACTTAACGATTGGACTAACAAAAAATCTTATGTATGTATGTATAGGTATTCCATAGTACATTATAGTTAATGTAATGTACCGATAATTATAAATTTTCTTCTTATATACAATTTTAGTTAATATATAGATAGACATGTTTTATAAATTTCAATATATATATAGATATATTTACCTTTTACATGAATTTTATGAATTGAAATGAAGAAAATGAATCAATATTTGTAATATATTAATCAATATTATTTACAGATATTTATCGAACTGTAGTAAAATAGTATGCCAGCATGTTTAGTAACAATTGTATTATAAATGAAATCACAACAATATTACCTTGATAATATTGAGCCATAAAAAGATTAATAATTATTTATAAGAATAACTCTATTATAAAATTTCTTTATATAAAAATAATATAACCCACGAAAATTACTTAAAAATAGTCACGATTTCACAGTAGAAAAACTCTTTCTTCACACATAATTTGAAGTTTATCGTAACTTTGCCCTCCTCTATCGAAGCCTAAAACCATAATTGCAGTATTAAGCATGTAACCTATGTTTACTAAAACAGCTTAACTGGACACAATTTCAGGTTACTTGGAGGCATCGTTGCAGCGTTACAAGCCCTTTGTTTACGATCCCAATGGCAGCCTTAAGATCATAAGAACCGTGGACAATGTGTGCCTGCAGTGTGGCAAGACGTATAAACACGCGCGGAATCTGGACCGACATCAGAAGGTCGAGTGCGACAAGCCGCGCCGTTTCTGTTGCACGTACTGCCCCTACAGGAGCAAGCACAAGAGTGACACGATCAAGCATATCATAAGAGTGCACAATGGTGGCAAGGACGAGTATTATTTCGATGCCAAGTGAATCGGATCGGTGGAGTATACGATGCGAATGAGTCGCCGAGAATTCGACCATTTCAGTGAGAGCGTCATTTTCTTGCGTTGCGTATAATTTCACCTAGGACGAACAAATTTTTATTTATAAAATTCAAATAGAACGTACTTAACGATACGGATACATTATTAGATTTTTGTACGGGTTACCTTGCTATAAGAGATTTTACGATAACTTTTGCTCACTTTTTATTCTTGCATAGTTTTTAATATAGAACAAATTATAGGACAATTAATGTATGTTTATGTTTAAAAACGATTTTATAAATATATATTATACGTAGCAAACATCGATCGCACGATAAAAATTAACGATACTAAATGATAAAAAATATTATTTAAGTGAGAGCTTTGATTGTAAAATATCATTTTTATACAGTAAACATTTTTTTACTCGTAAACGTAATGATTAAATATGTTCATAGAGGATCATATTTATTGAAACATTATAAATATAAGTTAGCGTTTAAGTAAAACAGAAAATTTTTCGATAGATAACAGTCGGTATTAATGAACTTTCTTTCTATATCTTAATTTTTAATTGAAAATGACCAAAAATAATTCTATAATATTATTTTTTATAATAAATTAAGTGATATATTTATATCTCGATATATAAAATATCGTATAATTTTTTTTAAATTTCTTAGATTTTAAAATATAAAGAATAAAATATTAACATTATTATAAAAATATTTTAAATACCTTCGGAAAATAAAAATATAAATTTTGTTTAAGTTACTAGATTTAGTAGTAAGAATCTAAGTATGAATAATCTTCATAATCTGTTTTTAAGAATTATACTAAATCAAATTTTTTATCAAAAAAAATTTTTGCTTATTCTTCGATTAATAAAAAAAATATGATATAAAAAAATTAAAATACATTAATTATTTAAATTAATTGGTACTTATTAAATTTATCGAAATATACTAGTTATATAAATTATTAAAATTTGAATAAATTTTCTAGAATTAAAATATTCTATTCTAGACCAAACACTATTTTACTAGACAACGTTAAATTTATTTATTTTCATATTACATGTAAAACTTACATCATGAATTTGATATTTGTAAGAAATCTAAAAACGTAATAATTATTTGAAAATGAAATTCTTAAAGATATTAAATATGTGATGATAACTTGATAAAAATTTTAATTGTTACATAAACATATACTGCAAATCTGAATACAAAATTATCAATGGAATAAATGAATACATATGTCCAAATCTTAATACCAATGACCTATTTTTTATTTGTTTGTCTTAAAAATGATTCTAACATTTATGTATATTTATAAAAATATGTAACTAATGATCATTATTTAAATAATATATAATATTTATTATTAAGAGTGTCATATTCTCATTCTAAAATAATAGAATATAAACTTCTAATTTATCAATTAAAAATTATCATAATTTAAGAACTTTTTTTATATTTTAAATGCAAAATTTAATAATAGTTAACTAATTTATTTGAAAATTATATATATATTCATATATATAAATATATATTATGAAAATAGTTTAATAAATAATAAATTAATCTACAAAATTAATGATAATATTTTAATTTTTTTGCAAAAAAAATTGTATTGAAAAAACTATGAGTTTACTTAGACATATAAATATTAGTCATTAAATTGAAGATTAATATATATTTAATAAAATTAAAATAGTTGACAATAAGCATAATTGAGGTAATGATACATAGTAGACTTTTTATATTCAAGTTAACTTAATGATTCTTGCAAATCGTCCAAAACAACTTAATAACTTAAAAAACATAATATAAAATACAAATCATTATTATAAAATAATATGTACATAAAAATGAAAATAAAATTTTGTTTAAAAAGCTCATTTATAAATAAGTGATTTTATTATCTATAACTTTTCATTCTTATATCTTGTACTATTTAAAAAAAATTATTTCCACAGATCATTAAATTATTTAAAATTTTCAGTGATCAACTATTGTTACTCAAAGCAGAATTTATATAGGATTTTTTTTATTAATTATGAATAAAAAGCTACTTCTATCCATTTATTTTATGAATCAAAAAACTATAAAAATACTTTTTACCAATTATTAATAAAATTATATTTTCTTTTCCAGAACGAAAAATATTAATTTACATTAGTCGTACAATATTCTTTACATACAAAAGGCAAATAAACTTATTCATGTATAATGGCATATTAAAAAGATAAGAAGACAAAGCAGAGCGTCAATTTCATAATCTATATTGTACAAATATTTATATTTGTGTGAAAAACCTCAAGCTGCATCTAAAAATTTTCATTTTTTTCTACATTATTTTAAACCTTGTGTACAAAATTATTTTTTTATATTATTTTTATATTTATATATACATTTTTTTTATATTATTTATATATATATATATTTTTTATATTATTTTTATATTTATATATACATTTTTTTTATATTATTTATATATATATATATATACTTTTTATATTATTTTTATATTCATATATATTTTTTTTATATTATTTTTATATTTATATATATATATTTTTATATTATTTTTAAATTCATATATATATTTTTTTTTATATTATTTTTATATTTATATATATATTTTTTTATGTTTATATAAGTGTATTTCGAATTGGATATAAAAATCGTGAATATTTTAAAGTTTCATTAAATCTGAAAATTTGGTAAAATTTTTATTTTTTTTTTATTTTTTCATTCGCTTCTAATTTTAAGATGTAAAATGCATGTATAACATATTTTAAATTGTTTTTCTTATAAAATTTAAAACCATATTATTTTTTGACTGATTAACTTTAATAATTTTTATAATTTATGTAACTATAAATTGATATAAAATAATAATATACTTACATGTAAAAAAAAGAAATAAAAATAATTTAATTTAATAAAATCTTTGTTTTATTACTTTCGTTTAATTTATATATTTTATTTAAGTGTTTTTTTTCAAATATATAGTGGATTATAAATTTAGAAAAATAATTAATTTTATAAGGAAGAAAATTCATAAGAAAATATATGAAGTATTTTTCACGTCTCATTAATTGGATTTCTAAAAAAAAAAACGTTTTTTTTATATTATTGATCCGTTGTTTTTTTATACACTCAAATATAAATAAAGAGAAATACTTTATTTATTAAGATCTTTTTAGATTCTAGATTTTCACATAAATAATTTTTTCAATATTTTATTCTAAAATTTATAGATTCTTCACGCCTCTTGTTTTTTATACTTGAAAATTATATAAATGATCGAAGAAACTTTTCTAACTATATCAAATATTTTAACAATCCACTAATATGTTATTTACCATCTTAATTCAATATAAAAAATCACATAAATTTTACATCATGACTTTAATATCGTGTATGTTTATTTATATATATATTTGTGTATAATTATATTATATTTTATCAATATTATTTTTTAATTTTTCTAAATTTATAAAATTTATAAATTCAATAATAAAAATAAAATACTTTTATTGCATACAATTTAATTTTTTTAATTATTTTTAAACTAAATTATCAAACATTGTCAGGAAAAAATATAATATTAAATTCAATTTTTTAATTACAAAATTGCAGTTATTAGAATAAAATTAATTTACGCTTATTATACATAAATTTTGCAAATTTAAAAATTTCAAATAATCTTGTAAGAAAGTATAACACAATACTATACATTACAAGGCACGGTTTTAAATTATATCAATTAATAAAAACGATATTTCAAATAAACGTATAAAAAACAAAACAAAATTATAGGTTTTATTTCGCATTCATCATTAATGAGTGTTGTTTATATATTGAAATAAAAAAATTGGATATTAATTTAAAATTTTTTGAAATTTCAGCCTATGTTTATCCAGCCGTTGAAATGCAAGATCCTCTGTCTGTGTTCGAACTGCCAACATTTAAAATTGATGAGAATATGATCTCGATGGCCGGATCGTCAGCTACGGTATTGACTTTTAATCGAACTTCTTCTGTAAATGTTTGTCATGAATGTGGAAAGTCTTACGTGTACTTTCGTGATCTGCAACAACATCAGCAATACGAGTGCAGAATTTCACCCCGATTCAGATGCTACTACTGTCTTCATCGTACCAGACACAAACATCATATGATGGATCACTTAAAACGAAGACACACTAATAAAAAAATTTATATTATATCGATCCAGAATTGTAATTACGGTTATTTTTTTATTAGACTAATTTTGCTGCCCTTGTTTTTCAAAACTGGCGGTTTTCTTAGTTACATTTATATTGGTAGTAAACTCATCAAAAATAATTTGCAGTTTTTCTGTTTTAAAATAAATAATTATAACTGAGTATTGATCAAAATGTGCTCAGTTATTTTATTTAACTTAGTCACAAGAATATAGAAAAATTTATATAAAGGAGAATGTTTCTACAGAAATATATGAATTCAACAAATTTTTTTTTAAAGTTAAACAAGTAGATAATATTTTTAGACCATATTGTAGGAATTATACATATATTTTGCATAACACGTTGCGAATATATATCAGAGCTTTAAAAAAATAATTTACATCTTTTGCAATAAATACATTGTAAATTAATAATAATAATAATCATTTAGTATTAGAATGTAATCGATATACGACAATTGGATATAAATATTCTAGAATGGTTGTAAGGTAATTTTAATAATAGTATATGAAACATGAATGTTCATGTTTTTTATGCTCGAAAAGCATTTATTTATTTTCTACTGGAATATGATTTTTCGAAATATGCTCCGAAGAGGTGGACTTTTACAAAATTCCGCGTTAGAAAAATGTGAGATAGTGATATCAATTGGATATTCGTTCTGTGTAAATATTTGCTATACCAATAATTGTTCATTTTCTTTTACGAGAGAACGAATTTTGGAGTTGATCTTTTCATAATCCAGTACCAACGTCGGAGTATGAAAACTGAATGCGTTTTTCTTGAAGAGAAAACTTTTCTCTTTAACCTTGGTTTTACAGGTTTTCTCATCGCAGAGATTCCAAAGATTAGCCGTTCGCTCATAAAAGATAAATAGATATGTTGATCGATCGATCGGTATCTGCTCTCTCAAACTAGTAAGAAACTTGATCTATTACCAGGATTATATATTGTACGATTAAATAAATTGATTTAATTGTATTATACATTTTCACTGTCATTTCATTATTCAACGTTACCCAATTCATTTCTTTTCAGTTTTATAATTTGGTTAATTATATTTATAACACATAATAAACATTTATAACAGATCGAATAAGATTATTTCTTATTATATATAATAATCTATTTAAAAGTAGCAATTTTTTCTTCTAAAATCCTACATATTATAAGATACTAGAAAACTAAATTTATAAATAATGTAAATTACATAGTTATTATTATATATGTTTGGTTGTAGATTGATTTTATATTATATTATATGTACTTTTATTTATTATTAAAAATCTATAAATGTCATTAATAACTTTTTTCAGATCTTCAATTTTTTTAAAATATGTATATAATTGAAAATATTTCGTGACTGTAAAATCATTTCAACGAATTGTTTTGTAACTTTGAAAAGTTTTTATTTAATTTTTGTCACTCGGCAACGAAAATGGCATCGGTATGTTTTTAAATAGAATTCTACTAATAAAATTTATTTATTTTACAATTTCAGATTTTTGAATGATAAGGACTTACGCCGATTAAGATGATTATGCCACCCAATCATAGTAGCAGAAACAGATCTTTTCGAATCAAAATGAAGAAGAAACGAACGTAATCACGAAATCACCGTCCCTGGTTATTTTGCTTTGACTATTTTCATGGTACCGTATGCAAGTATGATATGCAATGCCACGTTTTTTAAAATCACAAGAATTTTGCAATTTTTTCGAATATTAAAGAGATCTTAAAAAAACAATGCTTTTTTAGAAACTGTAAAAATTATTAACCCATTTACTCTTTCTGAATATTTTACATATATTACTATAGAATTGGAATTACGTTTGTTTATATAATTATTATTTATAAGTGTTGTAATATTTTTTATGAATCTAAAAATTAAATATGAACGTTAGTTATAAAGTATAATTTGTTACGAATAAAAAATTACCTATGAAAACAATCGTATAATAACATATTAAATAAAAAACGTTTAAGTTTCACTATATCTAATAAGGTAAATCAATATCGAATTAGAAATATTGTAAAAATTAAATTTCTGTACTGGTGGTTGATCAAAAACGGATGTTTAAACGGTACTGGTACGGTATAATTATTAACCTTAGTTTACGTGTACTTTAAGCTGCCTTTGTTCACTATTTAATTATTATTTGCATAATATATATGTATGTATATATATGTATGTATATATATGTATATATATATATATATATATATATATAGTAGTTAGTTCTTAATGTTTGCACTATTTCTTACTTTTCGTTCTTTTATGTTTATTTATTATTTATATTTCTATTTCTATTAGTCTTTTAACTTTGAATAAAGATTAAATTAGCAAATATAGTTAATCTCTTTAATATCGAATTTAAAAGTTTTTGAATAGAAATACAAAGTTATCGATAACAATCTATTTTGTGATTAATTCGTACAATCAAAAACTTGAAACTCTAATATCGCGATGATATAATTTATATGGATTGAATTACTCGTTGCTATATTATACGAATAATATAGTGAAATTGAAACCACAAATACTTTTAAATTCATTCTAAGCTCATGGTTCGATATATTTGGAAGAAAAAATGTTAGCCTTGGAGTCGATTTCCTACATTTGCTGATTTATCGCTATTTATCACTGGCTTTTATCTAGCCAACCGAAAACCTCTAAAACTCGATAAATATCTTGGTATCCGTGTATGATAGACGCATAATTACCGTCTTTCGTTGAAATGCCCGCCTAATTCTCATACGAAACAGAAGGCGAAAACGTACGTAGGGACGATGTCGGGCGTTCTGCATTGTTTCGCCTAGATTCGATAAAGCGAATCCACCCGAGCTCGCAAATCCACTTAACTCATTCGACGATAATAAATTCCAGGCTACGCGAGAATTCGGATACATAGTTACGAGAGCTTACTGGCACCTCAGCAACGCGGAGGGCCGAGATCGACGAGGAACACGTGTCAACAGTGCGGTAAGTCGTACAAGCACAACACGAATCTTAAGCGTCACATCAAGTTCGAGTGCGGCCAACCACCGAGATTCTGCTGTTACTACTGCCCCCAGAGATGCAAGCACAAGAACGATATGAAGAATCACGTTCTTCGTTGCCACAAAGGACACGACGTCAACTTTTACACGCTCTAAGGGACTCGAGACCGGAACCTATAGCTTAGATGTTATTATTTAGTCGAGGCCGGATCAGCATTGCTTTTAAACAGGCAACTCTTGAAAAGAGTATATATACTCTTAGGCGGTAAACTAACCTTCGCATAAAGATAAATGTTAGGCTTACGAATAATTTAGAATTTTGGAGATTCAGTGCTTGAGATAATAATATAAATAAAGTTACAGACTGATTCTAAAACGTATTGCTTTTATAGAATTAGCTTTCTCGATGTATAAGAAGAAATTGTTTAATGTATTTGATTTAGAATGCTCGGAAAATACCAGAAAACTATACTTAAAATATTCAAATTGTATCAAATGCATTTTATTCTGATATAAAATAGAAAAAGCTCTATTTCTAGAAATCATTTCTTAAAATCACTTCTTTTTATAATCAATCATTTTTAATCATTATTTGTATTTTTATTAATATTTATCGCTTTTTAAAATGTAAGAAAAATGATTGGTTAAGATAAGAATTATTTTGAAATATAAGAAAATATTTCTCTAACTACAACGTAAGCCTTTCAATTTTCATTTTTCGTCTTATTGTAATTATTTTTGTTGATTTAACTATTTTACAGATTTAAACTTTACGTCTTAACATAAAGAAAATTTTTCTTTAAAAAATTCGACGAATATGCAATTAATGTGAAGATTTTCAATTAGAATATATTTGTGTTTTTACAGGAAACAATTTTTTCAAAATACACGATTGTAAATTTAGTGAAATATTTACATTAATATATATTCTCTTATTAATCGCTACGATAAATTTTTTAATTTATTATTTACAGCGCATATTTATATTCTCAAAAAAACTTTTAATTATAAAAATTAATATATAAAAATGTAATAGATATTAATATTTGCGATATTAGTGAATCATTGAACGTGTTTTATACAAATTCATTTAGCTAAAAATCTCCGGTAATGGGTTTTTTCATATTTAAGTTGAAAGTAGTAGAAATTTATTCATGTTTTTATAATGTTAAATAAATAAGTATGGTGTGATATTTATTTTATCTTATTCTCATTATTGTGTGACATTAAGGGCTTATTGTTAGTATAAAGTAATGTATAGGATGAAAAGTATAATAAAATTAATAAAATATGTTTTGAAAATATACTGATATCAACTTTTTAGTATACCCGTTCTTATGTTCTACCTTTTTGTTTTATTAATTTCAAACAATATTTTTACTATTATTACTTTTTATATCTATATCTACTTTATAAAAAACTAAATTATTATATGTATTAATAAAATAAAATATATGAAAAATATGTAATAAGTGAACTTATTGCTCGAGCATAAATATAAGTTATACAGATGATTTTGTTGATGAACTTAATATATCATTGTAAACAAAATTTTAAAATACATTTATTTATATTGTGTGAATTTATTATAAAATTTTAATTTGTTTCAAACTTTTGTAATATGATATATTTATTTTCATAATTATATAATCAACATTTTAAGCCGAAGTACCGGTGCAGATTGTATCTAGTTTTTTTCAAATTGCTTAAGAATAATCTACTACATATTATGTTGAAAAAAAATTTTAATTTAAATACGCATCAAAATTTTGAAATATTATTTGCTATAATCTATATTTTTTTATATTCTAAAATTAATAATGACATAGTGTATAATAATAAATGTAATATGTGTAAAATAATAAATTTATTATATTAAATTTGATTCTGTGCAACATTTATAGAGTGTGTAAATATTTTTTGTTAAGTTGAAAATAAAAAATTACCATTTTGTAATTTTCAAAATTTACTTTAATTTTTAATGATAAAATAAGTAATGCAATAGTAACATATTAAATTTTATTTCTAGACAAAATATATACTTCAAATATTTCATATATTCAAACGTTTAATTATATTGATATTTATTAATTATAATTAACAAATTCTTTTTAAATTATATATTTTAAAATGAAAGTATATTAATAATCAATGATATTAATCTTAAATAAAAATTGCTTTAATCAAAGAATTATATAAAATTGCAGAGGTAAATTTGAAAAATAATGACTAAATCTATCGATATTTATTTAACGCGCACTCAAAGCAGATGAAATTATCTCTTTTCTCTGTTTTTCTTTAGTTTTCCGCATTTATTCTTCATTTAACATACTTAGTATCATACTGCAAAAAATGCATAAAATAATAATATAAAAAAGAATGTCCTTTAACATATATTTTATGATTAATAAAAATTTTTTAATTAGTTTAATTTAAATAAATTCAATAAATTATCATCGAAAAAAATATCTGAAAAACTGTGTGTAAATAATTATATAAAAAAAAATTAATTCATTATTAACGTAAAAAACTTAAGGTAGAATTTATATATTTTAAATGTATTTATTCTACTAATCATATAGTATAATCTGATATCAGATTAAATCTGAAATACTTGGAACCACGTATTTATCAAGAATAATATAATGTTTGTTTACATACTTAATAATATATAATTTAACAATGTTAAATTGTTCATATATTCTAACAAATTTTGATTCTTAACTAACCCTTATACTTTTTTCAATTTTAGGTGACTATGTATCGTTCATACCTGGCAAAATACCTTTTTCGTAATTCAAAATATAAATATCACCTAAACATAAAAGAGGATTAATTATTTGAACACGATACAACATTTATTGTCATGGTGATAAATCTTACAAACACTCAACAACCACCGTAATAATTACAAGGATCGCATTAAAAAACATAATTATAAGAAACAAAAAATAAACCCGTTAAATATATTATTAATGAATAATGTGAAGATTAGGTTGTTAAGAATTTAAATTGTAGAAAAATTTTTAGTGGAAAATAAAATATTTATAAATGTGATTACAAATAACTCGATTTAAAAAATATTTTGTTTATTACATTAAATTTTGTTTTATTAAATTTTATTAAAAATGTATAAATAAAAGACCTTTGTAAATTAAAACAAAAATCATATATTAAAAATTCATATTATTAATTATTTAAATTGAGTTTTTATCATTTTTAAATTGTTAATTTATTAAATAAATATTAATAAATAAATTAAGAATATTAATTCGAATTTATTTCACAATGAAAAATCTTTTCCTTTTCACGAATATTATCTACAAAAATATTTACAAAATTATTTTCTATAAATGAATGAATTTTAATAAATCTGTTTATAAAGGTGCCTAATAAAATAGAAATCGATGTAATTCATTGGCCATAATATTATAAAATGTTGAATTTGTAGAAAAAAGTGTACGTTGTAATTGAATAAGATCTTTAGTGTTTCAGTTTCAGATAAATACTCCAAGATATTTAACTCGCTGTATTCTTATCCAAATGTAAATATGTTAGAGAATATTTTGTAATTAAGATGTTAAAAATTTATAAATTTTTAAAACATCTAATTGGTTTAAATATATTAAACATAGTTAATAAAAATATTTGTCTTCGATACTTTCAAAATCTAAATATTTTCGTACTATTTATTCATCAGTATTTTTACCTGTACATCCTAATTATACGAAAGTATTATTCTTCTTTCTTATTTTTAATCGACCATGTTTCAATGTATAAACACGTATTGTTATCGTAAGTAATTTTCTTTATCACATTACGTAGTCATAGTAGAATTTAAATCAAACTACCCTTCAATTTTTTCTACTATGCTTCGCTTTTAGAATTCAAGTGTTTTTTCGAATTTTTCTAAAAACTCAACTTTCATCATCATATAAGACAACGCCTTATATTTCATGAAAATCTAACTTGAAACTTTCTGCGGTATTAAGAGGCCGCACAAGGTTCTGAAGTTTAATATTATATACATTTTTAATTTTTACGCCTATCCTTTCAAACTGCAAAGCAACTTACTAATCTACTAATCTTACTAATCTACTCTTTTTTTACGTTGCAGGTAACCTCATTCTTCAGATACATGATTTTCGCTATTCCGAAGTAAGCCAGTATCAAGTTCCGCCTCAAAATCTTTTGAGGGTGGCAAGAAAGGTTTCGGCTAATGCATCTCGTGAACATGTGTGTCAGGATTGCGGCAAGTCGTATAAGTACTATTATCACTTAACCAGTCACAAGAAATACGAATGCGGAAAACCACCAAGATTCTGTTGCTATTACTGCGCGTATAGAGCCAAACGAAAGGCTCACATCAAGACACATGTGCAATTGTGTCACAAAAACAAGAGCCTTAAGTTTCGTATAGATCCCATCTGAAATTTTATATTAAAGGATACCATAACAAGAAAATAATAGTATTTACTCTAATAATCAAATATCGATGGATTAGTAATTAATTATGTTTATGATAAAATCGCAAGCTTTACGAGTGAAAATTGTAGAAAAAAATGAGATTAAATTTAAACGCGCGATTATTGATTAAAAGATATAATTCCTATTAGTAAAGTAATCTTGTGAGTAGATATTAAAAACTTTGTTATATTTTCAATTTGCAAATTAATAAAAAATATTGAGATTTATTATTCATACGCCAATGAATTTAGGTACAGTTTTTTTTAGAAGCAGTAAAATAAACAATATATTTTATTTTATCAAAAATTAGAAAAATGCATAAACGAGAATAATTTATAGTTTTTTATTATTATCGTATACAAACTTTAAATTTTTATACTTAAATATGATAATTTATCAATTTATTTATTATTATATTTATAATAGTTCGAATTTATAAAATTTTATACAAGAATCTTACGAGCTAAATTTTTATATGAATACTAAAAGACGAATAATGCATAAAAAAGTTATTAATGAAATTATAAACAATATAATTACATTAATATAATAAACTTTGAAACTCATTATGAATATCTAAATTTTTAATTATTTTATTTTTTTATGGCTAGTATTTATATTTTATCATTTCTATGTACAAAATAAGATACTAAGAAGTTATTCTGATACTATACTGTAACTTTCTTTAGTGACAAAAATAAATTGTTAAAATCAAGAGTAATAAATCGTGACCTTAAGTGAAATTAAATTCTTGTATAAATTATTAATATTTTATTATATTTTGGTACGTAATAATATTTTTATTTTTATATTTACAGGATTGATTTTAATAATTGGGCAAATCTCATATTTCTCGTAAAATTATTATAAATATTTTATCTTTAGGTAGCGTTAATATATATAATTTAAATTATCTTAGTTTTGCTAGTTCTAGGTTTATAGAAAAATTTTTCATTAACCTGTATTAATATAAGAAAAAATTTATTTTTGATAAGAAAGGAATAATTTTTGTCTGTTTATAATGATTTTTTAGCTTGCAGTTTAAAAAATAAGTTGTTTATGCTTAGAACTAACAAAATATTGTATCATTTCTTCGAAATTTATCAAATTATATAAAGTACACAATATTTTTATTACAATAAAATTCTACCGAAATTATTAGTCAAACTACTAAAAATTAATAAAAGTGCATAATTTAAAAATCTTTGATTATCCAGTATAAGACAAAATTATTAGATCTGATTTTTATGAGGTTATTATAAAAGTAATAAGTTTTTAAAACTATCTGTAAATATGTAAAGCATGTTTAATTTTTATTTACAATTAAAAATATATTTACAAATCGATTACCATGTCAATAGATTTTTAAAATATTGTCAACATCGTTCTTAAATAAATTATGCTTAGTATAGAAAAATTGAGTTTTTATTTATTCTTAAATCTGAATTCAAAAGAATTTAATCAATATCTATGCATGAAAATATACAGAATATTATCAGTAAAAAAATATATATTTAAATAAGATCTTGGATAACTTACTTTCAATACAACTTATAAAGTTTATGAAAACAACAATGTACATAATAGTTAATCGACGTATTTAATACTTGATTTTGATCAGATTTCTTATAAATTAAAAAAATAAACTGTCTATAATTCCGTATATAATGTCTACAACTTGTGATTTTAAAAGTAATTTAAAAAAAATATATTTTATCCATACTCAATTTTAATAATTTAATGGTAAATATGATGTAAAAACTCGTATAGAAATGTAAATATTATAAAATAAATAATTATTGATAATATGATATTCCAGTTATATTTCCTTTATTAAATCTCAAATATACATTATATTCTATTTTTTAGATAATTTTTAAATTTATTTGCCAAAATAAAAACTTATGAAATTTCTTTTGAAAAAAAATTCTATGAAAGTTTTCGATACAGATGTATTTTAATTTCAAGTTTTTATTTTCATTTTTGAAGTTTAATATTTACAAGTAAAATATACAATTCAATACAAATCGAGTTATAAACTTATATTCAGTTTATATTTTTAACATAATTTAGATACATACCATACTAAAGTTATATTCGACTATTTCGAGAATATACTAAAAAATGAATATTATTTCCATTTATTATATAAATTCAACTTTCTGCCTTAATAAATAAAGTAAATAAATCAAATTAAATGAAAATACTAACGGAGAAATTTGATGAACTCACGATGTATTTTTTCTACATTATTAAGTCATTATATTTCTGGTATTTTATAAAGTATTATACGAATATTTTTACAGTATTTTAAAGCTTTTATGATAACAAAATTCTACATAAAAGAATTATAATTATTATAATATATAAGGGGATAAAAAATAATAAATAATATGTTTATAATAAAAATTCAATTTTCTATTTGATTTGTGTATAAAATATAATGCATTAATACGCAATCAAATTTTTAGTTACCTTCAATTTTTTTAATTATTCTACTTTTATAGTACTAAAATATAATACATTCTTATAAATTACAGTTATGTATGTATATATATATATATATATATATATATATATATATACATACACACTCATATATACATTGGTAATAATATATTATAATTAGAAATTAATTTTAAATACGCAAAATATTTATCAATATCCAGAGAATGTAATTAAGAATTAAAATGATCTAGTTTAAAATAAAAATTAAATGTAGCTGATATTAGATTGATATCAGAAATGATTTAACTATAATTTTATGAAATTTTTGTAGCGCGAAAAAAATATGTAAAAAATTCAGAACTAATTATTTTATGACGTTTAAAATAATAAATATTTGTTTTCATTTTAAAAAAAGGTTGACGCAACATTGTTGTATAAATTAATTTTGATTTAATGTAAGTACTAAATTATTTATCAATTTTATATCTCCTGTAGTTATATTCCAAAATATAATGTCTTCAATAATGTAATACTTTATTATATTTTATGATAAAAGATTGAACTGAAAGATTGACAATTTATGTTTTTGATTTTATCAATAAGTTTAAAAAAATATATATAACACAATGTACATAATAATAAACAATTGTAACTAACAACTAATAAAGAATTTTGCAGAGATTATTTGATTCCAATAATGATTTTTTTATAATAATATAATTATTAAAATGCATATTTTAATAATTTTTAATGTATAACAATGTAACAATTTTAAGAATTTATATAGAATATTTAGAGTTTCTTGTTTAGATGATCAATAATATATTGCAATTTCTGAAATATCATATAGAATTATATTAATGATATACTATTTCAGTTACTTTCGCTTCACTAAAGTTTATCGAATAAGTTTGGTTTTATTTTTGTTTTATATGAAATACTATTTTATAAAAACATTAAAATCTGATATTAATATTAATAATATTAATAATATTATAATATTGATAATATCTAATATATATAATCTTTTTGTAGCTGAGGTTGTATATTTTATGAGTCAGTATTGTATTAAATATCTGCTTATATTGTTTTCCTTAAATATAAAATATTTTACATAAATGATTTAATCATTTTAATATTTAATCTAGTAAAACTAAACACTATTATTTAAACACATTTTTAAATCGATATAATGTACGTTTACTTCACAAATAATATTTACTTATATTCAGTATATATTTTCAGTTATACACGTTCTGCACTTTCCACGTTGAAAAAAAAGTCATCTATAAAAACATTGTCATCAATCGATAATCCAGTTCGCGTGTGTGAATCATTCTCAATTTATAGACGAGAGTAAAGTTTGTCCAAGAGTTTGATCGAACACGTTATCGCGACTTCGATAAGTGTATAAATATAATCTATATCAACGATATTTTCCGGTTCGCTATGCATCTACCAAACACAAAGTGAACATACACAAACCTAAAACAAAGTAAATAAAATGGCCGTAGGAAAAGTTGGGGAGTCAAGGAAACCTCTTTACTAATCCAACCTCAATCCTTCATCTTTCAGGCCCGTACTTCGTCAACTGCCTCGAGTTTGAGCCGATATCCGGTGTCGCACACGTCCAGCATCACCAGCAGCATCATCATCAGCAAGAACAAGAGCGGGCTAACATTTGCGAGCAGTGCGGCAAAGCCTACAAACGCAGCTGTTCGCTCATTCGTCACAAGAAGTACGAGTGCGGACAACCGCCAAGATACGCTTGCACCCAATGTTCCTACATGGCCAAATACAGGACTCACTTACTGACGCATATGGCTCATCGACACAAAAGCAAAGGTTTCGCGATTGCATCTGGTAATGTATCCTTCGGGAATTAAACCAAGTCGACTTACGTCTGCGGGCTCAAAAAGAGCCAAGGACTTGCGTTTTCTTATCATAAAATTCATTTTATTTTTAAAATAAAAGCAATCGTTTTTTCATATTAATATTTACTAAAGAAACTTTTAACTTCTAAAGTTGGTTTATATTAAATATATTCAATATATTTAAATATGTTTCCGTGTTCATTGTTATATATTTAAAAAAAATTTTACGATTGTATCAAAATTCCATACAAATATAAGTGAAATTTTTAATTTCTCTCTAAATATCAACGTATGATAAAAAAATATACAATACTAAAGCAAAATTATTTTAAGCGTGACATAACTGATATACTATTTTCATTTGCAAATTAATATTTAATCCTGACTGAATTTTGGTCTAGTGTTATTTTTCTTCGTGAATGTAATACGGCATATTTGTATTTAAAATTTTTTATAATAATAAGCTTAATTGAATGAATAATAATGTATGAAATCGACAAATTTCAATTTTTGTTGCGATAATAATGATATCTGAAAGTTATAAATTATTTAAATTTAAAAAAGTTATGTAAAAAGAGTGACAATAAATAATAATTATATTTGGAGAAAGTATTTGTTTGAAATATATTATTTATTATTGTAGAATAACAAATTTTATTATTTATCTATGTTGAAATAAATCATATAGTATTACTGTAACATAAAACTTTACTTATTTATAACTATATTGTTTTATACGAATTATATTTTGAAAATAAAATTGCGATTAAATTAATTATTAAGTTAGGTTTAAAAAATAAAGTTTTCGTACATTTTTTTATTTTGCTTTGGAAATCTATATAACTAATAAAACCAAACTATAATAGAAAAAAGCAAAGTAAATGTAAATATGAAGATTTTTAAAATTATTATATTTAATTTAAAAATAGAATGAAGCTTTATGTTCATGAAAGAATAATGTAAATAATTTTAAAACTCATCTACAATAATAAAGATTGTAAAATATATATGTACTTATTTAGTCATTAATATTTTTAATGTATTTCGATAAGTATTAGTAATAGAGGAGAGAAAATTTTTTTGACAAATGTATGAATATTTAAATTATAATTTTGTAATTAATTTTAATTTTAATTTTCGGCGAATTAAATATTAGTTTAAGAATTTGTATAAGTTTGATGAACTCCTTACGATCAATTGCGCTAAAAGGCCTAAAAATAATTTATTTAGTTAATAATTATTAATTTGTACATTTAAATTTATATAAATATATGATTTAATATGAAAGTTTAGTACAAGATTACAATTAAACTGTACATATAAAAATTCTTTTAGATAATTTTTTTTTGTATACTATATGACATTATTTATATGTAATGTTATGTTTTAATTATATTTTTATTTTATTTTGTTAAAAATCATATTTTAAACTTTCATGAAATTGTAAATAAAGATTTCATCAAGTTTTGATTTAAAGAATGAAAATAATAGACTTTATGTAAAAAATTTGTATTTATCTTGAAACAGTATTGAATATTATTATACGTACGTTGTTATTTTATGCTACCTAATTCATATACCTGTGGAAAAAGAGTGTAATAACTATTAAAGAATAAAATTAATAATATAAACCTTAAAATTATATTCTTGCCTAATTAATAAGATATTAGTAATAAAAATTATATTTAAAAATGCACGTAAATATTAAAGTAATATAATAAATACGTATCTTTTAACGATACACAATCTATTAAGCTATGCATCGAACATGCTTCAAGAATTTTAATAAAAACTCTATTATTTCATATCGTTATTAAATTACTTATAATAAATTTATAAAACTCTGCTCTATCTAACTTTTAACTTTGACCTTAATCCCATGAGTCCTGCATTTTATAAGCCCGTTACATAAAAATGAATATATCTAACGTAAGTAAGGCATGAAAAAATATTGAATATACATTTATATAAAATTATTTATATAAAATTATATTTATCATAAAACACACAGAATATATAGAGTAAAACATCGGTGTAAAACGAGTAACGAAATGGACGTAATCCCATGTATCCTTAAAATACCAATATCCAACGAAGCGGGTGGAGCAACTCGGTCGGAGTCTAAGTTATTTTCATTACTGACGTCTTTTTCTTTCTTCAATTCCAGAGTACTACTACGGACGGATGGAGGGATACGGACGTCTCGAACCCTTCCGCAGGATCAAACTAACCCCGGTTAGTTCGCGACGCCTCGCCCCAGACTGCAAGAACGTTTGCGATAGATGCGGAAAATCTTACAAGTGGCACTATACCCTCTGCCGCCATATCAAGTACGAGTGTGGAAAACCCGCGCGTTTTTCCTGCGGTCAGTGCTCTTATCGCGCTAAGCGGAAGGATAACCTCAACTACCACATCGCGCATTGTCACAAGCCCAAGCCTGGCAAATTTACAGGCAAACACACTCGATAAACGTTTGCTTTCTCTTTCTCTTATAGGCCAATTAACTAGAATTTGCGTGGACGTCGTTCTCTAACAACTACAACTTCTCGACTATTTATCATTTTCACTTGGCGTTACTACAATAATAAACGGTCGTTACTGTTTAACTCTTGAGATAGTATGAATAAATTAGGTGTCGCGCGATTCGATAAACGTTCGTTATCTAATTCGGTTTATCGCTTAAGTATTTACATAACCCGATGTTTCTTTTAAAAAAATAAATGAAATGCCTATATTGATATCATTAAATACAAATTATATGACACAATAAAAATACTCAGAAGTGTATTAAAACTTATTGTTTAAGTTGGTATTAAATGGTTTAAGAAATCATATAATATTGATGATTTCATAATTTTCGTTATAAATTTATATTATTTATAAAAAAATAGTATTTGACGAATTAAAAAAATATCTGCTTGGTGAACCTAAGCAATTTATATTTGATTAATATAAAATTAAAAAATATTCTTTATTTAGTTAGATTATTTAAATTATTTAAAGAACAATACATATATATATTTATTATTTTACATTGAATCTCGGTTTATTTACCATCAATTAAATAATATGGTAAATTAAAATGTTTATCAAAGATTTTGAAGTATTTTAAAATCAAAATAATAGAGAATATATGAATCTCATCTTGAATCATGTGTAATAAATATGCGTATCATATTTCGTGTCTAAAGATTATCTAAAAATAATCATTACTGAATAAAAATTTACGTGATTCTAATTATTATTCAAGAAAAAAGTAGTATACCAAAAATTTTTGTTTTTTAATCAAAAGAGTTTATGAAAAGAGGCTAATTTTGCAGTCTGATATTTTTTTATAAGGTTTATAATTTGAATAAAATTATAAATATATGATCTGTTAGATCATAAAGTATAAAATAAATTAATAATGTAAGTAAAATATAATTTGTAATATTGCAATTTCTTCTGTGTATACATATAATTAAATATCTTCAATAGACTGTATACATGAAAGAAAAAAGAATAGGAAATTTATGTAAAAAAAACTGTAATTAATAATAAACTTTATTAATATATCTACTATATTTTTCAGATTTTATTGTGTACATTATTTCTTTTTAATATACACGTTGTTAAAGAATATTTTCCAGGATTAATTATTTACGAATTTGTAAGTTGACATTTTGTCTTATTAACGATAGATATATTATATTGATAATAATTTTTCGTTTGACCGATTTTGTTTTTTTTTAAAGGAGAAACATATTGGTTAATTATGTTAATATTTATTTATTTGTAATAATTTTATTAAATAGAATTAGTTCAAAAATATTTATATTCTATTACTACTTTACTAGTATATTCTATGAATTTGTAAAACAACTTATTGTAAAATGAACAATAAAATTGTTATTCATGATATGCATAATTATCTATAATTCCCTTCAATCCAAATTTTGAAACTTTATTTCAATAACTTTTACTTAAATTTCTACTTCTTGTAAATGTTATATTTTTCTCTATGATTTCTTTTCATAAAATTTAAGTTGGTTTTATATTATGTATTATTTACTCATTAAAATAATTTATTTCTTAAGTTGTAAATATATTTTAAGTAAATTTGTATAAATATACATGTAAATTTTAATATATACTTTTATTTTGAACAGTTTAATTAAACTTAATCTTCAAAAAAACTTAACATATTTTAAAAATAGTTTCAATTTTCTGAAACATTAAATTTTCAAAAATCAGAAAATCAGTGAAAAAGTTAGAAATTTTTAAAATTACTCGATAAATCTCTTTTGGAAATTTAAAGTTGAAGATGATTAACTCAAGTAAAAAACAATTACCAAAACCAAACTCTAATCAAACGAATAAAAAAATTGTAAGTATCGTTATAAACATTATATTTGTTATTAATCTGTAAACTTTCTCTTTGTGATTGACTTTTTGGTATTCAAAGTATTTTGTGTTTGCTGTATATACTAAGTAATGTATCAGAAAGCGAGAATTTATAAAAGAAACTGTATTAGTATAAATAATTTTAAAGGTCCCTTATTAAAAGTATAGTACCTGTAACGTTGATCTAAGCTTCATTTTCATCTCCCAAATACACATGTACGTACATCTTCACATAAACGTAAGCAAACAAACAAACAAACGCACAAATAAACAACCGAACGAACGAACGAACGAACAAACAAACAAATAAACAAACAAACGAACGAACTAACAAACAAATAAACGAACGAACAAATAAACAAACACACATACACACACATTCTAGAAAATCATTTGTACCTACAGAGAACGAAGCGACCGAAGAGAAGTAACTATGTATCGTAAATACCCGCTATATATACACGGGACATATATTTTACTTGTATCAGGTTTTTCAGTTCGGTCGAGTCTTTCTATTCTCTCCCAAAATCCATGTAGAAAACAGAAAAAAGCAGTAGCGCCCCGAAAAAGCTTGAACAGTAATACGACTCCTCCTCCCCCCTTCCACTAACTCTCGGTGCTCTACTTTGGGATTTCAGAGTTGGAATTCGCTGAGTGTTACGAGCCTCTGACTTCGCTCCAGCGGATAAAGCTGCGTATCGTCAAGTCGGAGTCACTGGCGGTGGGCAACATCCGATCGAGGCCGAAGTACGATCACGTCTGCCACCAATGCGGCAAGTCCTACATGCGTCCAAATACCCTTAAGCGACACCTCAAGTACGAGTGCGGCAAACCTGCGAGTTTCTGCTGCACTTTCTGCTCGTATCGGGCCAAACGCAAGGACAACCTCAGGTACCATATCAACAACTGTCAGAAGAGGCGAGACAGCCACAAGATCCGCGGTAGACGTAGGTAGAGATCTTAAGATGAATGCGAATATCCAAAGTTTATATTCTCTGCGAGAATTTGCGAAAGATGAGCGACGCTGTTCTCCGAATATTTATTTTCGTTGTATTAATTTTGTTGCTCGATGTAGACACTGCTTTTTCTCTAATTTTTGGGTACGACGTTAGAACAGTGTTTGTATATTATATACTTAAGAGGAAAACTTGGTATTTAAATTAAAAAATTTAAAACCAAATTGAATTTTTCGTTCATTTCATTTTAATA
Organism: Dolichoris vasculosae; assembly: GCA_018907195.1. Lineage (NCBI taxonomy): Eukaryota > Metazoa > Arthropoda > Insecta > Hymenoptera > Agaonidae > Dolichoris > Dolichoris vasculosae. Next base: position 7,878,244 of record JACCHY010000003.1, read on the forward strand.
AAGAATATATAAATGCGTATGTATTTATGTCTATACTATTTCGACGATAAGCGTCATTATCAAATTATAAAAGTGTACGAATACAAGATAATTTTATTTATTATCTTGGAATAGCAATTCATATTTTTTTCTTTCGAGCAAAAAAAATTCAAGATAGAATACAAACGAGATTAGTTTTCCATTTCTTTTTAAGTTCTACGTGACTTTTATATAATTTAGCTTCGTTATTATTAAATATTAATATGTAGTATGGGTATTGAACGTAGTCAACTGAATCGTAATAGATTTCTAATTATTAAAATTATATATAGTTTTATACATTTTTGGAATAATCAAGATTTTAAAAAATTTTATTTTAAGAAAATGTCAAATAAATACTAAAATACATTGTCATGAGTAATTTATAGTTTTCTTGTATTATTAGATATAAATAATTAAGATATAGTTAAGAGAAAATATAATTAATAATTCTATAGTTTTTTATATTTTTACATTATATGTTAATAATTATTTCAAAATTTTGCGTTAATTTATTTACAAAAACTGATTTTTTTAGATAACTGGTTTTCTGCATATGAAGTTTCGGAAACTTTCTGCAATCTGTATTTAATAACGATGATAGATGTTTCTACAAACTTTTATAAAAAAATTTATGTATCATATAAATCTTACAAAGTAGAGTTTGATTTTATAAAAAGAATATATATTATATTATTTTAAGTTTTCAAATAACCGAATCTTATAATTTAATATAAATCTATATAGTATTAGTTTATTTAAACTTAGTACTGAGTAACAAAAACATTGGTATTTTAAATGATCACTTAATCTAAGATGATATTTCTGATTAAGATAAAATAGGTATGGAGTAAAATTTTGTAACGTAAATTTTTTCTTATGTTGTCAAAATTACTTCATTGAGCAATTATAAAAATGTGCAGTTTGTAAACAATTTAGAATAAACATCTAGTCAACATTTTTTATATTATTGAATATTCATAAGTAAATTAAATATTTCTTTACGTAAGCTGTATATGAAATTTTTAATCGATTATACTTATTGTGTACGTACAAATGATACCATCGTATGTTAATATTAAAAATTATTATATTCGTGGGCATTTGCGTGTTTTTAATTGAATGTTTTGAATAGTATTATATTAAATTAATAATATATACTGGTATATACATGTAAAAGATCTATGATGTTTGTAATTTTATTAATAAATGTTATAGTGACGAAATACAATCTTAATCAAATGTTTAAAAGAAATCTATAATCAACTACCCATTAATAAAAATCCTTCAAAAAAATTAACTTTATTGAATTTTTAAATTATGAAAAATAAATATTGAAATAATTCATTCATTTTCATCGCTAATAATCTCTTTTATTTCAATTTTACAGAGAATCGAGAATATTTCATATACAATACGAGTACGTCACGATGGTATTAGAAATTCAAGAAAAACGATTCAACTATATCACGAAGTTATACTTTCCTTGGGAATAGCGTGACAAAGTTTAAAATACCCAAAAACTATTATTTTACAACAAACTTTTAAGTAAGATACAGATCTATAATTTCTATTAACTTCTATGTTTCAATATATGTAAAAAATCTAATTTTTAAAATACTTATTAATCAGCATCACAAGAATAAAACTTCTAGTACCACATCGACCCTCAAATTTAATTTTGAATTATAAATAATATCAAATTATAAGTTCTTCATAATTATAATGTATTTGAATCGCTCATATATTGAAATTAAATTTCTATTGCATTGTTTAGAAAAATTAATATAAATAAACATTGTAAATCTATTATTAAATTTGAACCAATATTTAATAAGATTATTTATGATTAAATCATTCAAAAATTTTTTGGCATAACTTTTTTTGCATTAAAGTTTATATTAAATAATTTTAAGAAGAATTATATCATTAATATACTAAATTCTTTTACTTATATTTTATTTATTCTATTTTTAAAATTCTATAAAATATTTACTAAACTGTGTTTGTCATTTTGCTAAAATATGCTAAAAGAAATAAATCTTTTATTTGTAATTATAATATTTAGTGTGTATTAAATTGTATAAAATAAAATAATTTAAGTTATCCGTACAATAAAATGTAATTTAATATATATTTTAGAAAATTATATACAATAAATTTAATGATAAAAAAAAATTTCTTAAACCCATAATTTATATTTATTAAAAAAACATTTTTATTTCAGAATAATTACCATAAGAAATTTTTTATAATATGTATAATATTTATTGTCTATCTGTAAAATATATTTCAAGATTTATACTATATAAAAAATATACCAAATTCTACCAATATGATCTCATATCTTTGCTATTTATCATTAGTTTTAAAAGTTTTTTGTTCAATATCTATTATTACTAACTTATTTCCATAAATCAACCTTTTCAATATTAATCTAGATAATTACCGTTCTTTGTTAAAATTTTAATGATATAAGCACTATATATTTATAACAAACTTGGAAAATTATTCGTCACTAAAAGTGAAAAAAAGTAAGTTGAAAAGGTTGAAAATATAAGCTGAAACTTTTATAAAGACATTCAATTATTATTATTAAGAAAATAGTGTGAATACTTGTTTTTGCATTCTCGAATATATCTTACTTTTTAAAAATGACTTCTTATCTATTCACATTATACAAATAATTAATTTCGTTATTTTCTTTTATTACTTTGAATGAATTTAATTGATTTTGTATTTATGTTTATAATTAACTCGCGTGTACCGCTTTTACAATTACATAATTGAAAATAATACATATAAGAATTAAAATCATTAAAAAAAAAAATATTTACATTAAGTTTATAGTATGATTACTATTATAATTATCCTTGTTATTACAACGTAAAGAGCTTTTATCACGTACCTATTAATCAAGAATTGAACTGCCTGAATAAAATCTTAAAATAACGAATGGTGTAATAAAAGATTTCCTTTGAATTTAAGACTATTTCTACATAAAATTCCTCAAGCAGTTAAGTCCTCGTTGCCTCTTTACACCGGAGAAGCTTCAAACTGCTTGAATACTTCGAATCCCAAAAGAAAGCACTCAAATTTCATTGAAAAATTTCGTTGAACTCACCTCCAACTAATCCATCGATTATTCGTTTTAGGCAACCAATGGATCCCCGGCTCGATAAAGATGCCCCAGGATGCAGGAAGCGGGACGAGCATCAAGACCAAAACGAACCTGTGCGTCCAATGTGGCAAGACCTACGTTCACGACTTCACGCTTAGGCGGCACATCAAATACGAGTGCGGAAAACCCGCGCGATTCTGCTGCTTCTACTGTCCGCATCGTAGCAAATACAAGGCCAACGTTCAGCAGCACATATTGCAGTTGCACAAGGGTGAACCGGTCAAGATCCACGTCGATCCCGAGTAATTTTACCGCGATTCCATTCGATTAATTGCAGGTATGCGTGGATCAATTGAGCTTCGCTTATCGTACGGAGACTATTTTACAAGTAGGGTTTCCGCGTTGGGTGAACAATGGATGATGGATTTTACGGTTGTACTGGAGGTGGTCGACGTCGACTTTGGACTCGTAAACTAGTAATGTAATACTAGGAAAAACAGAGGAGTTTGTATTAATTGTAAAACTCATTAATCATTTATACAATAATTTTCGTAGAAAAAAATAAAGGTAAGGTTATAAGCTCAAATTTTGAAATGTACGGTGACTCTATTTATTTTAAATTTAGAGCCAGACAAGTGAATCGTACGAGAAAATTAGAAAAATAGATTTTTTGTTATACGTGTATTTTTTGATAAGAAAGTCGATCAAGAGTCTTCGTCTTTTATGAATCTTTTATTTTAATTCTTGTAACATTTATTTGTCGAGTTATACTTACTTTTAGAGCTGTACATCGTTTTTCAAAAAAGTACTCATTTTATAGATCCACGAGTGTTAAAATTCATACAGGAAATTATTCTTTAGAATTTCTTTACTATAATAAACGAAAGAAAAATGCTAGAATTCTTATATTTTTAAATAATATTTTTTAACAAATTTTTTTAATAACGTTTAAGTAAATATTTTATAACTAAATTGAACATAACGAATATTTTCTATGAATTTTAATGCTTCTGTTTCAAATTATTTTAAATAAATACCATAGCCTTTATAAGATTGATTATTTTTAATTAATTCAAAATAAAATATATTATCACATGTTCTGAATAATAATACTTTCTGAATTACTGATAACTTCGATGAACTGTGTTCGTTTAGTAATAATACGTCGCATATATCCTTATACATACTTTAAATAGCAATATTTAAATATCATAAATTCGCTATTTTGTTTAAAAATTAGTGTGTTATTATTTTAACGTTATCTGAAATTATTACAAACTTTATTTTATTTTATTTGCGTTTCAAAAATATGTATTAAATAAAAAGAGGGTTTGCAGTAAAAACGTCATCAATCTCGTTCAATGACTTTAATATATATCAATGAACGAATAGTCCAACAGTATTAAAAATACTTGTATCTACACAAGTGTAAGACGATACTCATACTTATACAATGTAACTTTCTAATGTTATCAAAATTAAATTGCGGAAAATAATAACTTAAATTAATATACGAATGAAAAAAAAATGTTTTATATATTTAAATTATAACATAATGTATGTTTACAAATATATTTATTTGTACTTATAATAATTGACTTAATAAAAAAATTTAAAGAGTTCAACATATTAGACATCAAAATGTAATTATTAAATACTTTCCACACATGTAACTGAAGAAGGTAGTATATATATAATAGTTTATTATAGATTTTAATAACAAAATTAAGTAAAAATAATATATCTTTACACATCAGTTCGCTACTCGTTTCAGAAATAAATTATTAAATAAATATTTTTAATTTATTAAAGTGTATATTTATAATCTAAATAATATCTATTTTATAATAATTTTGTTCGAATGAAAATTTTTTTTGATATACTATTAATATAACATTATATTGTATTTGTAATGTTATAAAAATATATATATACGTGTATAATTTTTATTACCACGATCCTATCAAAATTATATTTTTGTAATTCATTAAATTACAAAATTATATAAATTATTTAATTATAAAAAATTAAAAAAAAATTACACTACGATAAAAATATTGATCAATATTCTTATTAAGTATGAATAGATGTATATAAAATTTTTATTCATTTCAAATGATGATTTTATTTAAAATTAATTCTAACTTTAGAATAAATAAATATTTAAATATAATCCGAAATGAAATATTAAAAATTTAATACATAGATTAATAATAATTATTATGATTTTACATTGATTTTATTTAATTTTGTATACTTCCTTTTTCTGTACACCGCATTTTGTTTAACTGTAGCACCAAATATTATTTATTTGCTTGCAGTTGTAAAACCCATTCAGTCGTCTAATTGAAATAAATTTTGTAAAATATTAGATACATATATAACTATATTTTTAATATAAACTTATTTTTTAATTTCAGATCCTCTTCAGTTGCTGATAACGCACGTCAAACTTCCATTGAAGGAATTAGTGAAGAGATCGAAGAAGAAAAAATTATCCAATAAATTGATTAAAGATAATATTTGTTCATATTGTGGAAAGCGTTATAATTATGCAAGAAATTTAAAGCGACATGTTCAATATGAGTGCCAAAAACCGCCTAGATTTTCTTGTCCTTATTGCAATTACAAAACTCATTATAAATTTACAGTAAAAACACATATTGAACGATGTCATAAAGATATTATTATTAATTATATTAATGATCAATAGGATTTAAAAATTTTCTTATACTCATGACAAACTTTTATTTTATTTAAATATATACGAAAATTGTATAAATAATAAAGCAAATTATAAGTGTAGGCATATTAAACATTTAGTATTTTCTACGTAAAAAATTTAAATAGAATATTTATATATATATTTACTTATATCAAATATCATTGATTTACTGAAACAGAAAAAAATTAAATGTAATAAATTGAATATAATAACAGAATAATTTTTTATGAATAAGGATAACCTTCAAATATTATGAATTTCAATAATTAAGAAAAAATGAAGAATCAATATCGATTATTTATATAAAGTTATTTTACATTAACAAAACACACCAAAGAAATAAGAATTTTCAAAGTTAGATGTTTTCATTTTCATTTTGTAAGAGACCTTGGAATAAGGATTTTATTATTTAAAAAATGAAGATTTTGAAGCGAAGTCAGAAGAAACAATCTGTATAAATTATATAAAATAAAATAAAATAATTTTTATAAACGTAATTATAGTTAAAAACTCACGTTGAAGAAAATATAAAATTTAATAATTGATGACTTCTCGATATTTACTATTATCTGAAATAAAAAACATAGAGTATTTCTATTATATGAAAAAAATTATTATCTTATTTTATTTCTTTATCATTTATTACAAATAACTTCTTTCCTATTTTCATTCATGCTTATATTAAATATAAGTACGTATATATATAAATATGGTATTTAAATTCAAAAAATTTTTTTACAGAATAATCCTATTTTAAGAATAGTTCAAATAAATTAATTTTCGATATTTAGTAAGACTAATCTGTAAAATTAAAAAAATAAGAAAATTAATTCTAACCTATATTGTTACTATTAGAAATTTTTTTGGACGCAAATAAATGATTTTAGTAATTTCAGTTTATATCTCATCTTTTTTTTCTTTCTTTTTAGTGTATTAAATTAAATTTGTTTTGTTAAAATGAAGAACAGAGAGAATATAAATTAGATTCCATTGTACATGAATATTATTATGTTTCAGTAAAAATTTTTATATTTACAGAAAGGTTTTATTGAAAAAAACTATGAAATCTTTACTTAAAAAATTGTAAGTAAAAGCATATTATTAATATGATAACAATTTGTAAAATAGAATAATATTTAAATGTTTTCGATATAAAATTAATCATTTAAGATATTAAAGAATTATTCAATTTATTCAATTCAATTATTATTCAAATCAATTAAATTATTCACTATTTATATAATAATTTTAAAAGTTATATGCATATAATTAATTAATGATTTGAAGATTATTTATTTTTTCTCAAAATATTATTCGAAACGTGTATGTGTTACTGTATTAATCTTAACTTAAACATGTGTTAATGTACATTAATTAACAGAATATCTAAATTGTATTTATTAATATATAAATAATATTAGTATTTTCCTTTGAATGGTTCAATTAATAATCAATATATATACTAAATTCATTTTCTAATTATGTTTTTCAAAAATGAAATATATAATTTGAAAAATATCATAATATTAAAAAAATATAATACTAACAGTTGGATAAAAATAAATTAGCAAGTCAAAATTTATTTCGCTATTATTTTAGTTTTTCAAGCTAATTTTTAAGCAACAAAAATATAAAATATTGTGGTTATAAATTATTAGAAATAATTAATAAAAAAGAGTAATGGAAATATTTAAATATTTTTTACATTTTCCAGTAATATATTAACACAAATATATTTAATACCAATTTTAAACAGAAAAGAATTTCAGGGTTTCAATGTAAAGGACTTTCACTTAATTGCTATACAGGAAATAAAATTATATATAATATGAATATTTACATCAGTAAAAACTGCATCCGTACATTTTAAGATTTAAAAATTTCTGCTTACAAATTCTTAAAAATTTCAAATATTCTATATTTCATAAATTTCTCCGATTATTAAACTGTTTTTAATAGAATTTATACTATTTTAAAAAAAATAAGCAATAAATAAAACAATAAAATACTATGAAGAATTTGACTGTAAATGCGAACTGTAATAAATTAAAAAATTTCACACTAAAAATTAATTTGACTTCTATCATTCAAACACCTACTATATAACTTAGCGCTCATATATGTGCATTTGTTATATGTGTCCCTGGTAAAATTAAGCGGTAATTCTAAATTAAGCAAAATAATGTTTAATTATCATTTTTAGTAAAATTTGTGAATTTAGCTTAAATATAATTTAAGATGGGTTAAAAAGGATTTCGATACATAAAAAATATTATTTTATATAATTTCATTTAATTTATAAATTTCATATAATATATAAATTCGAATAAAATATATATTATCATTTATACCTGCGTATACATTTTTCATATGGCTTTTCATGATTAACATTATTATACAAAGACCGTGAGAACTATTTTTCGAAAAATTAATAAAAAAAACCTCCTTTTAAAAATACTAATATACATGAATATTGTTTTTGAATATCAGGTCACAGAGATTGGAGCATGTATCAACAGAATGAACAGTGGCCAATACCAGAATCCGAAAGACTATCCATGATTTTAGGAAGAAGGTTTTCAGTCGGCAACTTTATATGCCCGAAATGTGGCAAATCGTACACATCCGCTGGGAATTTGAGTCGTCACGAGAAGTACGAGTGTGGCAAGCAACCTGGTTTTTCATGCTCCGAATGTCCTTACCAAAGCTACTACAGATTCAACATGCAGAGGCATTTGTTAGTTTGCCGTCAGAGGAAAAATTCGTTTCACTTTGATCATAAGTAGCTTTGAGATTCAAAAGTAATACAAGAAAAATTAATTAAAAAATAATACAAAATTAAAAGATAAGTTTAAATATAAGCTATATAGAAAATTTTGTTGTTCGTTCATATAAATTAGACTAGATCATGACTTGAAAAAAAAATTTTATTGGTCAATCGATGAGTTAAACATGCATAGGAATAATTAATCGTGCGAATCGAAGAGGAAATTTAGGTAAATTAATTAGAAACACGAGGAAAAGTAATAAAATGAGGAAGCAGTGTCACGCTTTGAACTAAACTACTTTCTAATAAAAACAGAATGCTTTTATTGCTGCTAAATTTGGCATAATGAAGCTGAATTTAAATTTTTATATTCTCTTTTTCCTCGTAATATATATTAAAATTTTATTAGTTATAATTTGTTCATTATTTTGTCGTTTTTTTCTGTAACGTATTCCATTTTTAATTTGAATTGTTTATAATTTACTTTACTGGAATGCCTTTACTCGTCATTAAATTTTTATTGTACGAGAATTATTTTATTTAATACGTCTGTAGAATTTCAATTTACTTTTACCGTTTAATATGTAAGTAAATGACTACAAAGCGATAAAAATTTGTTATAAATTTATAATGCTATTTTAAATAAATCTAGTTTAGATCCTACATTAATAAAAATAGATAAATAAATATTGACAAATAAGGTAATAAAATTAATATATTTATTTTATAATTAAAATTAAATATTAGTATTTTAAAACAATTAAATAAATTTTAATTTTGATTAATCATACGTCGCATTTCACATTTATAAATAGCATATTGTGTCAAGAACAAACTTTAAAAAAAATTGATATAACGACTGTATCGATATACATACTCTATATATTTCATTGAAAAGATAAAATTTTTGTTTTTGATATGTTTAAGATTCAAATTTTGTAGCGCGTATGAAACCTAGAAGTAAGTGGAGTGGAATTTTTTATGACTAAAGTCTTTATAACATTATAGAATCAATTTTATTTGAAAAAAAGTTTCGAATATTAATATTAAAATGTAATATCTCGGCTCGAAAGATAATTTTTTTTTCATAATTATAAAATAGAATAAAATAAAATATTGTTTTTCTTTTACAAAATATTTAACCCTATTAAGAAAACATTTTTGATTTAGTATTTCTGTAGTTTAACATTATACAATAATTCAGAAAAAATAAAAATATAAATTTAACTCATATTATTTGTAAGTATTTTTCAATAACACTCTTGTTTTTGTATTCTTGTGTTGAATAATTTGAAAAGAAATACGTTTCTAGTCAAGTATTCGCTGTATTTGAGTTTCGATTTATGTTAGTAACATAATTTGTAAATTTTCAATAAATTCTTTATGATACGATAAGTCTTTTTATTTATATTTTAACCTTTATCGATCCGCTCATTATAAAAATTGTGTTCATAATTTTATTTAATTATAACGAAATTACATATATTTTCATAAAAGCTTTACCAAAATCATATTTTGTACTTTAATATTTATTGTAAATAAGAAGGTAGTTTATCATCTCCCATCTCTTGCGTATCCTTAATCAAATATATCCTTAATCATACAGCTAATATGGAAAATATTAAAAACGATAACCTGTCGTTGGATTTAAAACATTTTCTCCCAAATATATTATAAAGCAACGTAAGTTAAAACTCTATCGATTATACGTTTCGCAAGGTAACTTATGAAAACGAACTTAAATTTCAGGTGATATACGTACACAGGAATACGGTTACGTATCGGTCACGTCCTCCAAGATCTGGAAATTGCCAATTGGGAAGAAACGGAAATTATTCGATGAGGGCAAAGGCAATATTGTGTGCACGAGATGCGGCAAATCTTATAAAACGGTAGGCAACTTGAGCCGTCACGAGAAATACGAGTGTGGTAAACTCCCGAGATTTTGCTGTTCTCACTGCTCTTATCGGACCCATTATACCTATACGATGCAAAGACATTTACTTGTATGTCGAAATAAAGGAAATTACGACTTCAGAATGGATCAAAATTGAAACTTTCTAGTGGAAATAAATCGGTGCTGTGCGAATCGAGATTATGAATAATTTTTTATAACTTGCGATTTTTAATTATTAATATTTAAGAATTTATTGATTGCCACAATTATTTCTACAGATTATACAAAGAAGAAATATTTATTAGCGTTATAATCTATTACTTGTAACAGTGCTATCAATTTATTAATTTTATGCGTTTATAAATAATCTTTCACAAACAAAAATATCTTTAAATTTTTTGAAGAATAAATAATTCTCCCGTATCTTAATTTTATAAATTATTTTATAAACAAAATAATGCATGCTCGATCATAGGATTATTGTTTTGAATTTAATAAACTAACTAGTGTCTTATATTTTGTGACTTATGTAAAAATAGTTAATAGATATGTGCGTTAAAAATGATATGAAAATAAATTTAAAACAATGCTTATATAAATTGCTCTTTTTATTTAAATAAAATAAATGTATTTTCGTATACCCAAAGCTTCATAAATAAATGTAGAGTAATGTTAATATTTTATAATACATTTACTTTAGAAAATGGATAATAGTCGCATTAACGTTTGACGATATGTTAGTCAAAAACTTTATTACAGATTTATTGTTGATTATTAACTGGAAAATTTTATTTTATTTTTTCTAATTACACTGGAAATATATTGTGAGAATAAAATGGATCAACAGTTGAATTAATTTTAAATAATCGCTAATTGTTAATATTTTTATATTTCAGATAACAACGGGCCAAAATGTGATCCTTTTACTCTACTTCTTAAAACTATCCCACTGAAAAAAGGTGATTGAAAAAAAAATGTATTACATTTAACTTTGCTATACAAATAATAGTAATAATATAAGTATTTAACGACACGAGAAGATATTTAATCTAATTACAAGTTTTAATACTCAAGCAGATAGTCATGATTTGTAATTATAATAGTGAATAAATACTTAAATGTTGGAATTAATAAAGAAATATTACATTTATTTTGTTGTATATTTTTTATTTTTGTGCTTTTTATTAAAATTTACCACCTTTTTATTAAATTTATTAAATTTAAATAAATAAAAGCACAGAAAATAATTTATAAATAATTAGAAAATATAATGTACGATTCTTCTAAGTAGTAATAATTAAATAATTAAGCTTTAAATTAAAAAATTTGTATCAATATTAAAAACAATTTGGAATGAATGATTTTATCGGTTATTTAAGTTAATTAATTAAGGAATTGTATATCAAGTAAATATAATAATTATATATTTAAGGTTGATATATTTTTACTTTTTATGTATTTATTACTGTAATTATATTGATTTCTTAGGTACTCGCTTCTTAGGTTCTCGAAGTAAGTATGGAAAAATAGTAAAATAGATTGAAAGTTTTCAAAGATTTAAAGGATGATAAAAAGACATACATCGGTGAATTAAGAATATATAATAAAATAATTTATATAAGTTTAAATATGTACATAAGAAACGTGTAAAATAAGAAAAAATTATCATTATTTCAAATATGAAATTATATGTTTAAATATTTATGTACAGAATATTTTTCCAAAGTTATTAAAATACATAAGTTTATATAATATGAATTTTGAAGTCAAATAAATTTTTATTTTTAATGTTCTCTTTTAACTAAACTGTATTATAAATAATATTTATAAACAGCATACTATAATACTAACTATATTTGCTACTTTGTCAGAAATATAATTTTTCAAAATTATATTTTAAATTTTAATAGTATTTTAATAGAAATATAACGATAATATTATGAATAAAATTTTTTTGTATTACTTTTATTATTTTTATTATTAAATTAGGAAAACTTTAGGATTAGTCTATTAAAATAAATGTATCGACTTGTGCTAATATTAATAAAGACGTACAATATATATTATTGTATATGTTGAATGAAATTTTTCTAAACAGCATTATCAAATAATATTACATATAAATAAAAATTGAAGAATAAATTATTTTCCATTAAAATAAAGTTTTGGGATAAATTTTCTCCTTGACATTTTACAGACCAGCAGAAGAAAAATAAACTTCCAGAAACATTGCTAATCGATAAAATTTTTGCATTTTCTTTTTCAGACACTTACAAGCCGAGCTTTGATCACCTGTATGTAAAGCGAGATGCGAGGCCGATGACAAAGAAGAATCAATATAAGTGCCCAAGATGCGGTAAAACATACAAGTATCTGTTCTCCCTTACCCGTCATCGAAGCTACGCCTGCGAAGGTCAAAGTCGCTTTCTGTGTGCTTATTGTTCCAAACGATTTGTGCATAAACAATCGGTGAAGGAACATATTGAAGGAAAGCACAAGGGCAAGGCCTTAAAGTTCCAAGTGTCTCCACAAGAACCTGATCGAATCACACATCACTGAATATTTCTTTACATATTCTATATAAAACTATGTATGCTTTCTAAAATGTTGTTTTTATTACTAATTATGTAATTCATAATATTTGTTATAAATTTTAATTATATTTGATTTGCTAATTAAGTTATAGCGATCGAGCGTAAAAGTTTGTACCATTTAGGCTCCATACTGAAATTTAATTTAAGATTTAATATACTTGGTAATTGATATTATATTTCATGTATTATGTTTTATGAATGAAAAATAATTCATTTTGCAGTTTAAATAAAGTTAATATGGGTCCGTAACTTAAATTAAAAAATAATTGTACATTATGTATTTAAAAATAGCACTATAACTATTTTAATTATATATCATTTCTTACATTTAATTATAATGTATATTAAATACACAAAATTCAAAATTGCTTATAATAAATTTTAATTTAATTTTTTTTATATAAGCTAATGTCATACTCGTTAATAAATTTTTATTGGTATTTAAAAGAGTTTAAAAAAAAATGCATTATTAATATCCATAAAATATTTTTCTGAAAGAATTTATAAACGATATTTTACATATTGTAAATATAAATTGATTTACAACCACAATCACTTGCAAATTATAATTCCAATACTGACCAATTACAGAATTCTTAATTTATGAATTACATTAAACATACATACTCAAGGAAAACTTTATTATTGATTATAAAATATTGATATTTATTTATTTAATATGTATTATCAATGTAAAATAATAGTAACTGTAATAGTATTTATTCCGAGAATTTTTATTTATTTTGTAACAGTAAAATTTTTGAACAGCTACTTGTGAGTGAATTGCAAAATAAATTAATACTGATATATTAAACATTATGCTTATAATATTTTTAGTCAATGAAAAAGGAAAGTAGTAATAAGGATGATATAAGTAACCAATTCAAAAGAATCTCTTAATTTAAATATTACATCTAATATTTAACACATACAAAATGGTAAGCATTATTTACTGCTATAATTCCATGGATCTTCCTAGTTCCTTTAGATATTCATATAAATCTATTATGATTTTGATCATCATAAATTTTTCAAATAATAATTATTATAATTTAAGATCTATATTCAACGCAATTGACCGTATTCGCTTTGTTTTCAGCCTATGAGTGTCGCTGATAATGTGCCTCCAAATCGAAGATCATATTTTTCATACAACTGAAGCGCTCGATAAATCTTACAAGTTATATAAGAAGTAAAAAATTTGCTAATATTGCCAAAACTAATAGCGTGAAAAATCCAAGTATAATGTTGAGTTCAAGTTTTTATTTTATGTATTTTTAACATAAATTTGCAATGATCTGACACATTCATCGATAAATCTAATTGCCATCGGTAATAATTTCAAAGAAATTTTTGCGCAATGTATAAATGAGACTCTTCAAATATGCTTTCAGAAATTTCTAATTTTAATCATTATTATTGTAATACATTATAAGAAATCTTATATAAAAACTTTTGTTTTACTTCAGAACAATACACAATTATTTTTTACAAACATATATTTTAACGCATTTCTCATCGGTCTAGATAAACGTAATATGCACAATAAATTTTGTAAATTGAATCATAAATTTCCAAGCTAATAATTAATTTTATTTCAAAATAAATAATTTAAAAAAAAGTCGTAATAAAGTCTACTCTGGGTATAATTAAATATAAAAAGAACTATAAATATATTATGTTTATAAAATTGGTAAGAAAATGCATAAAAATGTTACTGTTTTTTTATAACAACTATGCGGTGATTGAATAATTATAAAACTGCATCATTTAAGAATTAAGAATATAGAAATAGAAATATTTTTAATAAAATTTAAAATTAGTAATTATTTTACTTATGGATATTTAAAAAAATTTTATAATACTCTTTATTAAAAATGATTTTAAACTAAATATTATTTACTATATATATTCAAGTTATTTACTCATTTCATATTCTAAAAAAATTTTCATTTTAAGATTTATATTTATTATAAATATTATAAATGTAAAAAAATGTATATCGTTATCTCCTTGCACTCGATACTATTTAAAAATTAAGCAAAATCTTTTTTAAATTGAATAAAATAATATATTTTTGCTTAGTAATGAAATATATTTAATAAAGGAATATGTATTTTTTGTAAAAATAGATTGGAGCACAGACTTTAACGTTGGGCTAATAAAATTTTGTAAATACCGAAAAAATTATTAAACACGGTTTTACTTATAAATGATTATTATCATCCAAGATATATTCAAAGGAAGTATCTACATCTATAAATCTATTTTTATTTGTATCGATAATTTAATATAGCATATAATTCCTCATTGCACTTGATAATGTATTTCGTTGTATAGATGTTGAATAAATACACATTTCGATATTGCTTAATGAATATTTACTTTAAAATAACAAACATAGATGGATCCGCAAAAGGACTTCCTTGACCAAATTAAAACGAATTCATAAATCGCGTTCGAAACAATTGTTATTTTGAAATAAATGCGCATCGAGAAGTATCGTAATAAATGTCTGTTCAAATGCATATGTTTCAACGCACAAGCAAAAACCAAAAAGCAAAAACCAAAAACCAAAAACCAAAAACCAGAAACCAGAAACCAGAAACCTAAATTAAAAATGATAAATCCAAAATTCAGAATCCAAAGTCCAAACCAAACACCAAACCCAAGATCCGCTTTTACAATGCTAAAACCGTACAAGCAATCACCCAGTACTTGTCCACTGTCCCCCAGCGTAGACTTTGAGAACGTCGACGCCGAGAAAAGCCGCTGCTCCATTATTAACTCACTACCGTCCCTCCGATGCTTTCAGACCCGATGAGCGAAGCCTTGGAGATGTTCGACATGTACGACCTGGTGACGCCGGTCCTCGCCGACCAGCTCCAGGTCGAGATGGACGAGGAGGAGGAAGCTGCACTAGCGACTAGCGATCCCAAACACCCGAACGTCTGTCTGCGCTGCGGAAAATCGTATAAGCACTCTTCCCACCTCATACAACACGAGAAGTACGAGTGCGACAAGCCGCCTCGGTTCGGCTGCTTCTACTGTTCGTATCGGAGCAAACGCAAGACCGACATCCGTCGGCACATTCGCATCAGACACCAAGACAAGGACTTCAGGTACAACGTCCAACCGGATTAGAAGCATTTCCGGAGCTTTTACTTACCCGCTTCGCGCTTTCCCCCCTGCTTCCGAATCTACACGACGCGATTTTGCGTTACGTTAACGATCTCGACTCGCACCAAGTTCGGAATCTCGCCGTTCGCTATTGCGAGAAACATCCAAGCTGCGAAGAAGATGAATAAGATTTTCAAATTTTCGAATGGATTAAGTTTTTATTCATATGTTTGTGTGCGTGCGTGCGTGCATGCGTGCAGTCAAGACA
The DNA here is from genome assembly GCA_018907195.1 of Dolichoris vasculosae. Lineage (NCBI taxonomy): Eukaryota > Metazoa > Arthropoda > Insecta > Hymenoptera > Agaonidae > Dolichoris > Dolichoris vasculosae. Next base: position 7,894,754 of record JACCHY010000003.1, read on the forward strand.
AGATTTGCAAATCTGGTAGGTCGTAGCAAACGGTGCTCTGACTCACTGGTCGAATGAAAGATATTCCAAAAGAGACGAGCGAATGAAAATTTGTGACGATTTACTTAAGAGTTTTTATGTAATAGTTTGTTGTCGAAAACTGTGTTTTCAATTTTATTTCGTAAATAAATGCTGTTATGTAAGTTTTTTTTCTTCACTATCGGAGACAAATTTTTTTATCGACGAACTTTTTATTCGTTTTTACAGAAACTTTTTTAAGTTTAATTCCTTTTATAAAAATTCCTGAACGTACTATTTATCGGTAGGTCGATCCATTTATTAATAGATACGTAGCGACTAAACTTTAAAAGTATATATGTAGCGCATATATTATTTAAAGCGTTTTATATGAAATAATTTCATGTTTCATGTGCTCACTCGCTTTTCTGTATTAGACTGCATTACAATTTATTATGTTGTATGCTAATTCACGCAGAGATAATACGTTTCTCGAGTAGTGAAATATACTTTTTTATTTTTTGTAATTTTTATACAACTTCAACAGTGCAATTTTTTTATGTAACCAAATTAATAATTTAAAAATGCGATAAACGTTTTCGAATAAATAAAATATACAAATTTAATGATGATTAGAACTTGCAAGAGTTACGTAAAAAATCATATACGATCAATAAAAAAAAAAGTTTGTGTCTATATCCTAAAAGGACTGTTTTAAAAGAGAAATAAATAGTTCTTGAAAGAAAAATGTTGCTTAAAAATATTGTATTTAGAGTATAATCATAAAATGTGTGAATATCATAAATAATTATAATAGCATTCTAAGCTAATCATCTAAAGGTTGTAATAAATTTCTAGTAAAGAATTCAAGATCTTGCAATCGTTCCAGACTCGATTGGAAACTTGTATATAAAAATCATGTTTCCTACTCATCTTTTGTTTATTTTTTTATCGCTAAATTAAATATCATATATGTAATACTTCATATATTTTTAAGTTGTTATTTTAAATTTACAAAACTTAAAACTAATTAATATTTGAAATTTTGATTCGACATGTGTAGTATATAAATTAACATATGTGTGGCTAAAAAAATTTAAAAAAAAATAAAAATGCTATAGAAACGATAAATTTATCTCAATTCGTGTTTATTCGATGAATTTAATAATAAAAAAATCTTTATCTACCTTATAAACAATTCCAAAGTTTATTACAGCCTGTGCACTATTAATTGTTGTAGCTAAAATTGATAAATAAGCACATGTTTTTTGTACAAAATAAAAAAACTCCTCGATAAATATTCAATTATTTCAATACAGAGGATTAAATAGCACGTAAAATGCATATAATATATTTATGCACAAGCGTCTGTATACAAAATATTCTTCACATAAAAGTTGTACATGAATATCAATGGACAACAATAAACTTATTCAATATTTCAAATTGTATTTATATTCATTCTATAATTATTACCTACTTATGTATTTTGGTTTTCTTATATTTTTCGCGAATATGTTGATATTAATTTTAATGTATAATTTGTTTGATATTATAGTCGATATAAATTTTATACAAAAATATTTTAATTAAATATTTTTAAACAAGAAATTTCATTATTTATGCTTTTAATTTATAAATTTTATATAATTTATATAATTATAACAAAATTATATTTCTATTATTTTTCATATTCTATTAACATACCAGAACATTTTAAATCATAAATATCGAATTATTTTTTAGTTTCAACAAATTTTTACGACATATGTTTAAAATGTGCTTTTTTAATTTCAGAAAATCATATTTGGATTTTTATATCGTTTAGCTATGTATGGATATAATATTTGTTATCAACTTTAATATATGATTTTTTCATTTATAATTTATGTATAATATATGTATAATAATATATTGCTTAATTTTCAGGAATGCTTACAGAAAAAATATAACTAACAAATTTTTAAGTTTTATATTGGTATTGTACACGCTTAAGATATATTCTATATTTTTTATATTTCTAATTATTATAATTTGGAAAATAAATCTTATTAACTGAACTTTTTCAACTTTGACTAACTAAAACGTTTTTAATTTTTTATTTTTCAGGTTACGATTATAGAAAATGAATATTAAAAAGGTAAAAAAGAAACAACGATTACCAACATCAATGAGATTATTTTCTCTAGTATTTTCAATCGCTGATAAAATAGAAATTATAAAATTCTTGGATATTTCATATTAAATAACTACTATCATTATCAACGATCTAATTAAGTTTAAGACAATGTTAAGAAAATTTGATGTTTTACTTTTTTTCAAAAAATCATCCGATAAAAGAGTAACTACAATTTTTATAACATAGTAGAAAAATAATGTATAATTATGTGTTTACCAATTTTCTCCTTCTTTCCTAATACATTAATTAAATTAGTTACTTTAATTATCTATATTTCAGTCCAGACTTTTAAAAACAAAATAAAGAATAGAAAAATTATAATATACATACTTGTTTTACAAATATATATTGAAAATATACCATAATTGATTTAGATAATCCTGCAGATTATAGCACAACAAAAAAATGGACAATATTCAAATAAGTTAAAATTTCTTTGAAGTATTTACATTAAAAATATACTTAATATTAAATATATTCAGTTGTATATATATATAATTTTACTGAATTTCTTCTTTGACAACGACATTTTATAAAATAAAACTAAATAAATGATGCTAATAAACAGTACATCTAGTTCATATATTTCACAATTCGATCTTTCAGTTGAGAAGTAGAAGTCATGTCAAATTTTGTCAAAAACAACAACGATAATTATTATAACAGCCTATGACAACGTCCTTATTAAGTGCGAAAAGTAATAAAATATACAAAGTTATTTCTTGTGCTTGAAAGCAAGAATGTATAACACCATAATAACAAAACAATATTGCGACTAAACATATGATCGATCACTGATATTCAAATTAGTCTCTCTTAAATAGTCACCAGTTCCATGAAATTTACATTGATCAAATTCTGATTTAATTTAATTTTATTTATTTTTATTTAGTCTATTTGAAGTTTGTACTTTTATGAGAATTTATATATTTATAGGCACGCTTTAAGTATAAATGAACCTTAATAGTTAAAATTCTATTTAATACGAGAATGTTAGTTTTAAAAAGCTTATGTTTCATAAAAATTGTATCTAAAGATTATAATTATACTCAGAAGTTGACATATTTAAATATTTTTATTTTCGATTTTAATAAAATTATCATGCGGTGTATTTTCTAAAGTACATATTGTAAAGAGTATATAATATCAAACTTATATTTAATAAACTGAAAAAATTAAGTATATGTTTAATATATATGTATGAGTAATTATTTATTTTTGTTTTATTGGAAAGGATAATGAAAAAACATTGTTAATTATTCCTTTTAAGATAATGTGTTAACTCGAAACAATTTAAAAAAGAATAATTAAAATCTAATTATTTTTTACATCTTGTATCTCTTTTTATTTATTTTTATATCGAATTAAAAATTAGAGAAATAAATTATTTTTTATCCTAAATATAGTATAAGTATTTTTACAGTAATTATTAATGAAGTACTTTCTCATAATAAATAAAAATTTGCCGATACCTAATCATAGATTTAGAACATTGAGTTTATTAAATAGACTTTCTTTTTATTACATCTATTATTGAATCTTACAGATATTGTCTTTTATCTTGTTTATTCTACGATATATGTTCAATTAAAAATGTAACAAAATTAAAAATTTGTTTTGGAAAGATTCTGTATTTTTGTAGTTATTCCTTTTATGTATGAAATGATTTTAAAGATTAAAATAGTTGTACTCTGTATCGGTTCATCGTAAACCGCTTTATATTATTTATGTACTCTAACATTATAATCTCAAAGTAAGAAGTTCTTATGAATGACACTGATCGAACCGATACAGTTAATAATAATGTTTCGTAAAAGCTGGATAATTTAATAAAACACCGTCTTTAATTTTTAACATCGTTCGTTCGAGATAAGGTTTATTAACACCTAATCAAATAGACCCACTAACCATCAACTTCGCTTGATACGTTTCAGGGTATGGTTTTCTGATGATGCAGAATTACGAGATGCCACGACTCCCGATATACACAAGTGCAATGACTTACAACACCAGCCACGACAATGTTTGCATCGACTGTGGAAAATCGTACAAACAGTGGGGTAACCTAATGCGCCACCAAAAGTACGAATGTGGTATTGAGCCACGTTTCAGGTGTCACTACTGTCCTCACCGCAGTAAGCGCAAAAGTCATATGGAGACACACATACTACTGCGACATAAGAATAAGCGCGTGATGTTCCACGTCAATCCAGAAGCTTAAAACAACTCGATTTATTGTTTTCGTTTATTTCTCTTGCGAGATATTTTTCAAGGGAATGATCGACTAAATTAATTAAATTCAGAAAATACGAAATATTTTTTTTCATCTTTATATAAATTTGTTGTAAATTTAGTATTTAAACCAACGATAAAAGAAAATCATTTTATGATTGAAATTAGATCATGAAACATCTTTTAAGAAAAAAATTGTTTAATGAAATAAATAAGCAAAGTAGATCTTATATGTATAAAATAATCGTGTATTTAAAATGAATTTTTAAATTTGGAGAAGAAGCTTTACCATGTGTATTATGTATATATTTTAATTACTTAATTAAGATTAAAAATAAGTTTATTAATTTGATTTATCATAATTGCAATATTTCAATTCTATAATATTCTGTAAATTAATGAGAATTAATATTATATTTAATGTTATTGTTTAAGAATTCAAATTAAATTAATCCATATTGAAATTCTGTAACTTTGAATTATTTGTACATACCATATTGATTGTTGAGATTATTTGTTAAATTGACTAGTCGCTATTTGGAATAAAAATATTGCATGTAGAAAGAAATTTATATTATACAACTGGTACTGATATTATATTTGTAATAAATTAAAGTTTTATTAAAAAATGTTTGATATATTAAAATAAATTATTATTATTGTAGTTTTCAAAATTAAATTGAAAAAATAGTTTATAAAATTTACAAGTATATACCTTGTAAAATATCGATGAAATTCTATAATAAATTTACTAGTCTCGATATATATATATATATAATTAAAATTACAATAGAATATATCAATTCTGTTTCATTAATAATACCATCTTTTTAAATATATTATGAATGTATAATAATATGATTATTATTAAAGCAGTTGTTAAAATTATGCCAAAAAAGATATGAAATCTCAAGTTACAATTTTCTATTTTTGTTATTTTCTGATGTGCAATTCAATAAATTATATATCGTAGGTAAGACAATTATATTTTTATTTATTTTAATAGCGATATTCAAAAAATATATTTTTTGTTTTTTATCAAAACTTTACTTTACAATCGAAAACTTAAATTATTTTAAATATATGATTTGTTTTATATATATATATATATATATATATATATATATATATACACATTTATATAAAAATTTAATTATTTATGTTCTTTCTAATAATAATATTTTATAGAATTTAAAAATTTATACTCTTTTGATTGTTTTTTTCAATTATATTTTATTATTCATCGTTTACATATTACAGTATGTTGACAAAACAATATTATAATACTGACACGGTGTTCGTCGTTATCAAATTTAATAGTTTTTTCTCTCTGTTTTTGTGGATAAACGAAAACATATACTATAAAAATAACGAGCTACGTGAACAAGTATGATACTGCGATTTATTCTCAATAGAAAAATATAATCCGAAATTAAACTTATAAAACCTTAATATTTGAAATATGAATAAGATGAATAGAACGCAAATTTTTTCTTCATATTTCAAAGCTACTCGTGGAAAATAAAATCACGCGTACGAAAAAAAATACGGATGTTAAATGATCTAACTTTAAAACAATTCTTTATTCTGTTACGACTTTTAAATAAAATAATAATATTAAGAAAAAATTGACTAAAATTCCTTTTGTAATTATTGAATAAATATGATATATCATATATTTATGTATGTATATATATAATAAGTAAATTAATATTAGATAGAAACATTCATAAAAACTTATTAAAAAATTATTATATCTTATAATATTCAATATATATAAATAAAATTAAAATTAAAATTTATTATAAATATTTTATTATATATTCCTAAAGTATTTTAATGTAAGAATATACATATATTCAACTTACAATAAGCACAAAGTGTAATGAACCAAAATATTGTAATTATTAAATGCTCGCTAAAATGATTTAATGTAAGAATATTTATATGTGTGTGTTTGTGCGTATGTGCAGTGCAATATAATTCTTTATAAAATGTATAACAAACCATTCTCTTTTATGTAATGAAACTGAACAACAACAAGATAAATCGCTCTGTGTTCACTTGGTTTTAAAAGAAGTGTTTTTCCGTAACAATCTTTGATATCTCTTGCGTATTATAATTATCAAGCTAATAAACAAATAATATTGCTTTTGACATGGAAAAAGTTGCAGCCTAAAAGTTCGATCTAAAGGTCTTCTGTATGGCGATACAATAAAAATATCTAGTTTATTAAAAATAAAATTTCTACGAATTACGGAAGGAAGGGATTCGTCGTTATCGCTTTGTCACTCCAGTTAGTTAACGTGTCGCAAAACTCATCGAGTAAACTAGTCTCCATCGAAGTAATTTCAAACAAAATTTCATCAGTCTCAAACAAGTCACGATCCAAAAAATTTAAAGCAAGTCAATGCCAAGTTAATGTCAAGTTAATGTCAAGTCAAAGTCAGAATCGAGTTAAAGGTCAATTAACAAGTCAAATTTATAGTCGATTTAAGAAAATGAAGAGGAAAAAAATGCAATTCTAGAGAAGAGGTTCCAAAAAAATCGACGCAGTGCAGTAAACCCAGGAAGCAAACCATCGGATTTGAAAAACGGACAGAAGTTGATGCGGTTCAAAAAAAGGAATAGGCCAAAAGATCCCCGTGGGTTTGTAGTAAAGTAAAGGCGCGGTTCGCAAAAATTGTAAACTGGAGATTACCGGTAACTCGACGAAAATCCTTTTTATTAATAAATTAAAAATTAAAAAAATACTATTTTTAAACTTAATTTTAACCTTATCCTTAATGTAATTATTAAAACTTATAACATAATCCATCTTATGCTGTTCAGACAAGTGTCGTAGGCAAAAAATGGAAGCAAATATTCGCGTTACGTTTGGACCTAAAATTATTACGCGTTATAAAACAATACAATTCATTTATTTCTAAGTTTTTCCTAATTTTATGTATTTAATTAATTATTTTAAATCATTTATATTTTTAATGACTTTATAATTATGTAAAATTAAATATTTAAAATTAACGTGTAATTTTCACCAAATTTTTAAAACTTATGAAAAATGTAATATATATAATATATTCTTATTTGTTTGTACGAAAGAAATAAATTTAAATCTTTTTATTTTTATACATTATAAAATTCATATCTATATCATGAAATAATTTTATTCAGAAAGCAAAATTCTTTTTTTTAAAGACTAAAATGTGAATTATACCTTTTATGATAACGATAATATATTACTGATTTTCAGTCATAACAATACTTTTTATATTTGTGCGGATACTACGATAAATTTATGATAAAGCTCACGTAAACTTATCATAAAGCTTAACTTTTTTTTTTTTATGCTTTATGGGGATTTCTATCTTACATTAGATGAATAATTTTAAGAGGACAAATAAAATATTTTATACGCGATTCAAGTTATATAAGTTATCAAGTTATATTTATTGATAGCGAAAGCTATTCTTATATCTTATATTGTAATATATTTGTACTAATTAAAATTATTTTCTTTTTTTAGATGAATCGATGCAAAAAACTGGATCATTCGAGTCTTTAAACAGAAGTTATACATTCTAAATTTAAATTCTAAATATTGAGAATTTATTATTTTCTTCTAAAATTTGTTTTAATGTTTTTTCGGGTCAAAGTAATGCCAATGATCAAGATTTATTTAAAAATATATTTAGTAAGAGGAAGGTAAGCCTTTCATCTCGACTTTTCTTAAATTTAAATTACTTACGTTAAATTTAACGGTAATAATCTTACTTTTTTTAACTTATTCGGTTTATAACTAAAAAAGTATTGCATTATTAATATATGAAATAGGAAATATTAATTTTTCATTTCAGATAATTCAAGTATCATCGAAATTTTTTAGATCAAAACTAAAGAAGGTTATAATTTAAAGAAGTCAATTTACACGTGCGTAATAACGCAAGATTTATGTTTGGCTGAGATATTTAAATCAAAGGAATCACGAACATAATAAGTCATGTTTTATGTTATCTTTTATATATTGTTCAAATCGTAGATAAAAATTTAGATAACTTTAATGAAAAGATTAAATTTTTTTTTCTTATGTAAGAGTCAAATATAAATTACACTTCTAAAAAAATATGTGCGAACAATTTATAGAGTGTACCTAATTTTTACTATATTTTTTCGTGAGTTGATATAATTTTAATAATTATTAAAATTTATCTTCAAGTTCATAATTATTAAAATAAAGTCATGAAAATAATTTTCAAAATATATATTAACACCTTTAGATTATTGTACCTGAAGAAATGTATATAAATAAAATTAAAAATAACGTTGTTATGAATATAATTGTAAGTTAATAATAATATAATTGAATATAAAATTTTATATTCGCAATATTCTAATAAAAATAATTTAGATATTTTTAAGTATATGCAACGGAATTTAAACAGCAATAAATCGAATGTATACGTTTATATATTGTACTTTTAAGCAATGATTGTATGTATTTATAAATAAAAACTAAAAAGTACATTTGCTTACTAATTTTGTATTTTAGTTAAAATTTAGATATTTTAACAGTAACTGTTTTTTTTAGTAAAAATTGTATAAAATATATAATATGTAAAAAAAATATGGGAAAGGTAAAAAAATACAAATTTTTTAATTTTGATAGTAAGCGAAAACGCTTAATTTTTAATAAATTAAAAAAGGCTTTATGTAATCCCAAATTTTTTTTGTATAAGTAATTTTTGATATTTTGAGAGTGAAAATATTTTATTATGAAAAGCATTTTTAGTTGAGCGTATAATTCGTTTAAAATATCATTGAAAATTGAATTTGAACGAAACTAGTCTGTAAACATTTAGATTACCTCAGCTTCTGAAGATATAAAATAAATTCTATAAAATAAAATTAGAGTCTACATCTTTGATTTCCATAAAGGAACGTATATTTTACTAGTTCTCTCAAAATTCATTCTTCAGTGTTTAATATTTTATGACAACCACTTTTCAGAACTTCATAAATCACTTTTCAAAAATTCGATTTTCATTTTTTTTCGGTATGCTTTCTTTGATACTTAGAAGGATCCCTAAAGAGCCGTTTATTTATCCGTCTACAACACAATCCAATAGGCTAAAAAATTGAACGTTTTTCCATAACCACATTCGCGTTAATATTCGTAGCTCTTAGTAATTGATTGTCGCCTTTCAAAATATTACAGGTTTCAACGACTTCGCTGGTCTTTGGTACGAGCCTCAAATGCTATTATTGCATAATGGAGCATCGAACAGTTTCACGGGCGGCGAGGAGGGTTGCAATATTTGTCCACGTTGCGGCAAAACGTACATACATTCCAGGCACCTGAAACGTCATATGAAGTACGAATGCGACAATCCCCGACGCTTCTGTTGCTCTTACTGTCCACATCGCAGCAACCACAAGATCGATCTGCAAAGGCACATTGTCAGACGTCATCAGGGAAAGAGCATCAAGTTCTATGTTCTGAAATGAGCTTTTTAAATTTATCGCGCTGTTCTTTTTTCCTCACTTTTTAGCTTATACGTTTCAATTCATCCGATGTTCTCAGTTCTAAACTTTTTCAATATTTGGGAACGGGGACTCGGTGTTGCATTGACTGACACTTTAAATTGCCTTTCTATACTAATTTATATAACATAATTTCCTGGTTAAACAAATTATGCAAAGATTCATTTGAAATGATTTGTAATCATTTCATTTTAGTATTAATTTGCTTAAAATATCAAAGGTTTTTCTCGAATTATTACGAGATTGTGATCACTTGAGCTACCGAAAATATATATAAGGCTTTAACAAAAAACAACAAATATTTTAAATGATGGTAAGATTTTCCCAGAAAATTATGATAAAAAGATTAATTATTATAGATAAATAATAACGAGAAATTAATGATATACTAAATAATTTGAATTATATTTTTTATTAATTGACTAAATTATGTATTATTCCACACTTTTATAACCTTTTAGTACCACTATTGTTAATAATTAATTTAATAAATACATATTTAAATTATAGAAAAACACTTTAAGTATTGGTGAAATGAGCTATGCATTATATTTTTTATGCATTTTTATGAGTTTTCTTTTAATAAATTATAGACATTGATAAATTAGAAAATGCTATTTAAAAAACTTAATTATTTTAATTAATTCGTTAATATGAATATGCATACGCTAATGTATAGTTTAATTTTACTAATATGTATAGTGTAATCATTTTCTTATAATATAAACTTTCTTAAAAAGTTTACTTAAAAAATGAAGTATTAATTTTTATTATTTTTTTGCATGTTCATTTAAAGACATTTTATGTTGTAATTCTTCGATAAAAATTGATAGTTATTAATAATCAAAAATATTTCTATATTTTATGATTCAGCGTGATATAAATTTTGAATCTATGTTAATAATAATTACGTTTGAAGTATTCTAAAAATACTGAGAATTTATTAATCTAAAAACGTTCAACGAATTTTCTATAAACGCGATATGTTGATGAATATATGAATAACTTATTAAACGATTTATTAATTCTTTTTTTCATAAAAATTTAGGTGGATATTCATTATTTTAGGAATACTAGCCGTCAATTTTCAATTTATAATTATTTATTTAAGAGTAATTATTTAAAATGTGTGAATTTATTTCTGACGTAATACATAATATATTTTTGTGATATCCATCAAATTTCTTTTACTTTAGTTTAACTATTTCATAAGAAGCACTTACAATTATTTCATAAATAAAAATAAACAAATTGATAAAATAGAATTTGTTATATTTAATCAACAAATGCATACTATGTTATATTGTAATTTTTTTATAAATTAGTGCGTTTTGTGTGTATTTTATAATTTTTTCATTAATATTTCATAAAAATTCTTTTATTTTAAGAATACATTTTAATGCAAAAATGTCATAATAGCGCCCTCTGAAAAATATTACAAAATCATATGATAAAATGTTATGTATGTAAAAAGATCATTTGAAAATAATAATAAATAATTCTTGTAAAAATACAGAATTAAGTTTTTTTCTATTTTTTATGAAGACTTTACTTATAATAAGGATTTAAATAATTAATACGGGATCTAATTTTAAAAAAATATTTTAATTTGATTACAAACTTGTAAATTAAAATTTTATTTTGATTATAAATAATTACTTATTTTTTAATATTTATGTTACATATGATAAGATTTGTTACCTAAATATCTACATAAAAACTTTTATTTATTAGTCCGACTAATAAAAACATTAATTCTACTAATTATATCTTTTTATATTAAATCTATTATTTTTTTTAAATTCATGTACAAAATGTTGAATATTTTATTAAGGTACTTAAATTCAAAAAATGACTTTTTTATGAATTTTGTTTGATTCATCTTTAATTAGATTAATTATTTGATATTATTATTATTATTATTATTATTATTATTATTATTATTATTATTATTATTATTATTATTATTATTATTATTATTATTATTATTATTATTATTATTCATATTTTTGTAACTAAAAATTATCTAGTTATTATTTTTGAGTTTCAAATTCCTTAAGTAAAAAAATCAGTATTATCAACGGATTTATTTACTTTTAAATATCAAAGTTCTAATAATAACGTATAAAGTAAAATAAATTTGTTACTCATGAATATAGATTTGATAATCTATAACGTTAAAAACTCAAATCTTTTCTATTACAATGTATATTAGTTGAATGTAATTAATATTAATATGAATTAATATTTTTTATTACAGATGGATCGAATACATGCTAAAAACAAAAGCAACACGATATCGATACTTTTGAAGATAACGAAAGGGGTATCATTAAAAGTAAATTGCAAATGCGAGAAACACTCGAATACGCACTTATCAATTTATCTAAAAACTGTATGAATTTTTTATATTTCCATTACAAAAAATAAATACTGTACTTAAATATAATTCCAGATACAAATAAATTAAAAAGTTGTCGAATCGATCAATTTCTCCTCGATATAAACATTTATGAGTAACACAACTGTAAATTCATCGATATAAAATATATATATTTAAATACTTCTCGTTCAATAATACTCATAATCTGAACGGTTTACCGAATCCCGATAAAAATTCCACGTCGCAAGAGTCCCGTTTTTCTTTCCGAAATCGGTATCTACGAGTCGTGGTAAATAAAATAAAAAGTATCCCTGTCTCCGTTCTTCGCGTTAATCCAACTCGTTAAAATCTCGCCTCCTCTCGACAGCTCGACTCGCAGCCGCGATCCTCGAAAGAAGAAGCGACTCGTCTCCCAGAGACTGACATCTAGGCGTCCGCGAATATAACGTCGTGGCGCGTCATCGCCTCGGAGGTCAGCTACGCTTCCGGTTACTAAATCGACTCGATCTCCCGAGAGATGTTCGTCCGACCCGGACAACGGCTACGAGAACAGGTACTTTTGCGGACCACTTGCGGACGCATTACCCTCGGGTGTAGCAAGTGTGGCAAGCTACCGCTATTATATATTATATATTATCTCCCTTTTAAGAGCACAAAGCCAACCAGAGATCTAACCTTAACTCGCGTGTGCTCCGGAGGCACTCGTGCGAGCCGATCGTCGACGGCTCCGGATGTATGCGCACGAGGAAGCGAGGAAGCGAAGACAATGCGATCCGAGTTAAACTTGTATTTGGTGTTGTTGTGATATTTGGAGATGGAAGCTAGTTGGTATTTAGGCTGACTTTTTATTCGTAACGTTGAGAAGCGACTCCATTTATGGAATTTTATCTTAACGATAATATAGAATTGCTCTTTCCGTAAGAAATGAATTATTACTTTAATTTACCACCAATTCCGGATAAAAGTAATACTATGAGAAATATTTAATTTATTAGTCGTTTATACAAAAATCATGCAATCGATACTTCAATATTGTTTATAAGATTTGTAAAGAAAAATAACACCACGTTAATCTTTATTTTATTCGATCGCTTTCAGAATCATTTCAGATCAACTTTTAAAAACATGATTTTAGCAATTTAATTGCATAAAAACAATTTTATATTATAAAAATTTTCTATAAGAAATTTATTTGTAATAAATTTTTATTTTATTGTGCTATCGATGATTCAATAAATAAAATTATAAAAATGCCTATTCTTATGATTATTAATTTTGCATGTAGATAAAGGATAATTAAAAATATATTTATTTATATTTGATTTATTTTATAAGAGTATCATAAAACTAATATTTTTAATATATTATAAATGACATTATTACAATTTTAAGTATACATGTATATAGATTTTTTAAATGTATGGATAAAAAAATTTACGTCTCGTTTTATAACAAAATTTTTATTTTTTATGCACGTAGTTATTTTAATTGTAAATAATGAATTAAACTTTTAATTACGTTGAAAAAAATGATGTGAAAATTTGTAATTATTTGGTTTAGTTATATTGTTTATCATGATTTTTAAGAATGTTCCGTTTTTTCAAGCGTAAAGAATCTAACATTTCTATATTAATACAAATATATGTAGTGTAGACACGAACGGTGTTAAATCGGCATTGCAGTCGTGATTTTATCGAACGAAGAATTTAGTATTAATTAACATTAATTTTTTCAGATGCTGAAGCAGTTTTATCACACGTGTATATGCGAGATGATAATAATTCATACTTTATAACCAAAGATATAAATTATGAAAACTTTCAAATCTGTTTCGGTAAGTACATTTTTTAACGATACTAAGAAATTTTGAAATTAATTTTTAAAAACTTTTCAGATCCATCACCCGTTGAAATCTACAAATGTCCTAAATGTGACAAAATTTACAAGAACAAAAATACAATGCAAAGTCATTATCGTCAATTGTGTGGAAATCTGCGAAACTTAAATTGTGAATATTGCGAATACACGTGTAAACGGAGATACAGCTTGAGATGTCACGTAAAAAATCGACATATGAAAAACTAGATTTATTTTTAAAAAAGTACTCATTTTTGGGAAATTTGAGAAATAATTGTGAAATTACTAATTAAAAACTTATAATAGATGCTTTTTTTATTTATTAGAATGTTTGTTAACGTATTGATAATTATCGCGTATATCTTACGTTTTGGCGAGACACACCTTAAATATACAGAAGTAAATTATACGTATAATTACATAAGTTGATGCGACTTATTCGCGATTCGCACTTAAATGCGTTAAATCTCAGACTTATGTTGTAAAAAATCGAATCAACCGTTTATTTCTTTGCCCTGTTCATCGGTTAAACTATTCTTATATTTTAATTGACTCGTAAAAAATAATATAAAATAATAGTTAGCATAGCTTGAATATACCGCTGTTCTATTAACGTAATTAATAATTCATTATGCTTTATAAAATTAATGCATATATTATTTTTTATCGAAGGTTTTAAATTTTGCATTGCTTTGCAGGTGCATGTATACCGTATATAAATCTTATTCTTAGGAGGTACCGAAAATTTATAGCGGCATATTAGCGTAGAATATTTATTTCAACCAGTTTTCGTTTAACGAACAATGAGGTATAATTTGAAGAGTTCGTGAAACCAGATTGAAAATTTAACAACCGGGAAATACCCAATACTCGAGAATCTATAAAGCGACCGCACAAAGTTCACCGACAAAACTATTATATTCTTCTACGGCATTGTTTCGTTATCCCCACTCCTGTGATTCATTTTACAATAGAACACAATTTAATTCGTAGAGATTATCGAAAAATTTTAAATATCGATTAGGAAAATTGCGAATACCTATAGATTCAATCGATGAATAAAAGAGTACGAATTGCAGCTTGAATCGTTAACTCGCTTTAATAAAAGAAAAATATGTATAATCAGTTTCGAAAACATTAAAATTCAAGGTGTCAAAAACCACGCGAGTTTTGAATAATTGTATTATCGCAAACCGTGTTTTTTTATAGATTTCCGGAAACGTATAAAAATATCGCGTGCATAATTTATGAAAATAATATCGAATACAGTTATTAAAATAATGGACGGAAAGCCTTAATCTTGGAAAAGAGGCAAGAAAAAGTTCGATACTTGCAATTGTCTCTAACTGTACAGGTACTTTTTTTAATGCACACGTACGAATCAGATTATCGTCCGATCTCGGGATAAATGATAAATAAAAGAGCTGAAATTTGAAAATTGGAGAATAAAAATGAATGACTAAATGAGTCGTTGGTGACATCGTTAGAATTCAAGCGGGAAGAGACTCGGGCCAAGATCAGAGACCAAGATCAGAGACTAAGGAAGCAGCAAAACCACAAGAAAGTTTTGATACGCCGAGCCGAAGTTAAAGACACGGTCGGGTTGAATCTGTGTGAGGTGTTGGTGCGTCTAGCGTCGAGCGTCGAGCGTCGGGCGTCGAGCGTCGGACGTCGAGCGTCGAGCGTCGAGCGTCGGACGTCGAGCGTCGAACGTCGAGCGTCGAGCGTCGAGCGACGAGCGTCGAGCGACGAGCGACGAGCGACGAGCGAATAAAGGTGGGGGGAGAGAGAAAACCGTTACGTATTACGGATCTTTTCGTCGTCGTCTTTCTTATATCGTTTTTACATTATGATTTTGTGTACCAACGGCAGCGGCTGAGTGTCAGGTTTTTCAGTGCCATCGCGGTAGATCATCTTCGATTTAACGTGTTTCGCATCCGTTGTACAATTTCCCTGAAAAATTCGCGTACGAATTCGCGGATGTGTTACTCGTCGGTTGTGCGCGTATATTTAGAAGCCAAGCGATGAAAAGGTTAGGAACTAACCTAACGATAAACCTCACAAGCATGCGTTTGTTTACGTGTGATGTGTTGGAGGATTCTGTGAATTATGAAGATAAGACTTGAGTGGAAAAATGTATTTGTGATAATGGATCACAAGAGTGTTTCTCTGCACTGTTTGAGAATATGTTTTTTTTGCTTAAAACGAGATTTATACATCATCGATCCATTAAAATCTATATCGACTGTAAACAAAATGTTCTGCAAAACTTTCGCGCAAAATAATGCTTTTCTCGGTATAAACAAAAATTAAGACAATCAAGATTACTAAAAATTATTTTGTTAATTTTATTGTTTGATTAGATTAAAAGATAGTATTGATATCATTTGTAATTTTGATAGTTTATTCATTTTAATGTACGTGCCTGATATTTGTGATTTTTTTTTATATCGTTGGCTAAGATTTAGATTGTACTGTTATTTTTTAGAATATCTGGTATATTTTTGCTAGTTCTATCTAAAATAATATTACATATTTAATAATTTATTGTATAACTATATCTGTTTCTAAATATAATTTATAAAGAAAAAATAAGTGACTTATAATAACGGTAATTTATTACTTATAGTTCAAAATTTTTTCCATGGATTTGATTTTATAAAAAAATATATAAAGTTCACCGATAAAAGAAAGTGTCAAGAAAATGCAAGGAAATTAAAAATAAATTTACAAAGACTAAACCATCGGATGATCGATTGAGAAAACTAAAATTGAAAGATAATAATCAGCAATGGATACTTATAATTATACTCTTGTTTAAATGAGAAACTTCAAATTGTAATAAAATCATGTGAGTTAAGTTTCTTTTTTATTTTTTAATTTAATTTATCTTTACTTATAATGATATATACTATATTTTTCTACTCGTCGTTTTAAATATTGTAATAATAGATGTAATTATTATGAAGTGATTAAATTTTCAATAATTAATTACTAAGTAATAGCAATTAATACATATTTAATTTATTTAGATAGCATAAACAGATTATTTAATTAGTTGATCGTATTTAAAAAATTTTATCCAATAAATGTTTTAAATTTGTACTATAATATACAATAATTTATATTATAGCAATGAAATTTTCTAAGGATATAGAAATGAAAACTTTTTTAATTTAACATAAAGTATTGTATCTTTGAGTCGCGTTAATTTTAATAAAATAATTTTATTAATATGTTAATTAATTTCAAATAACTAAATTTGTACAAATTACAATCTAATTTCTATTTTATTTATATTTCTACAGAAGCATTTTATAATGTAAAATACCTAAACATTCAAAATTATTTTTAAATTCATATAAGAAATAATTTAAGAAATTAAAATTAATATAAAAATAGTAGTTGAAAAATTAACTAATAGACGTTAAAAAATATTAGTACTCTATGTATTGAAGATACTTTCAGCAAATATAATATATAATATTATGAATGTATGTTTAGATTTCAGATGACCATTTTAATTATTTTATATATTAAATAGGTTTTATCAACATTTTATAAACGTTATAAAATATACAAGTTGTAAAGTTACTTCATTATTATTCTTCACAACTATATAAAACAAATATTTAATTTTATTTATTTTATATTATTAGATAACAATTAAAGTACTTAATGGTAAACGGTATTTAAATAACTTTAAAAAATTATAAATATTAGCGAAATTTAACCAAAATATATAGACGTCTGAATATCGCAATAAAAATTGTAAGGTCGCATAGCATGACCCATGATATATGAATGCTCGCTTCTAAAGGCAAACTATTATCGATAATAATTTGATAAAATATCGATTCTAAAGGCATGTATGAGAAGAAATATCATTTTACAATATATCACTATCGTACGTCTTCAAACTTGAATTGCTTTTATTTTTTTGTACGTAAATTTCTATCGCAAGAAATCCTTTGACATTTGCTAGAAATTCTCGTTCAACATGAAAGTACGTAAATATCATTTAGAGAATAAATCTTGTGAGGGCGCTTTAGTAAGCGAATTTATCCATGATGTAAATATAATTTTCTAAACATACTATTTTTTATATTTATTTATTTACTCTTCGCTTTATTTTTAGCTGTTTTTCTGTGTATAAAAATCTCAGGTAAATTAAAATGTTTTTTCATATATCAATGGGATTTTTTTTCATAGTTTTAATAAATTTATAATTTTTTGGTCTATTCTGTCTAAAATGAATTAAAACTTATCAGCAAATTTACGATAAGGTAAATTATTAGCCCATCTCTTTACAATATTCGATATTCTCAGTAGATCACATTTAGAAAATATTAAACAAGAATATATAATATGTATGTTTATGCAATATATCTATATATATTCCTTATTATTTTCAGACAATTTACAACATCGATCATTTTTTGATAATACTAATTTTAATAATAATAATAGCTGTAACAACAACAATAACATTAATTTTATTTTATTTTTATTTTTATTCCTTTTTCTAATAATTATGTTTTAATTATTATTGTTTGTAAGTAAATTATAAATTACAATTAATATATTTTTTATACGTTTGTTATAATAATAACATTTATGAATATAATGCACAAAAATATAAAAGTTTTAATAGCAATTCAAAATTTTATTTACTTTATTATTTGTATTTCAGATTTATAAGTATTTTAAACAAAAGATGTTTTTCGTCGTAAACGTTGAATTTCTATTACAATGAAAATAAAAATAAACTCTTTTTTTTTAAAAATTTGATGTTTTTTCAAATTTAGAAAACAATGATATTATTCAATGATAAAAGAGTATGATAAAATAGAGCAGCGTTTCCTTCGATAAAAAAAAATGCGTAGATACGTAATTATAATTTTATATTTATAATAATATATTATATGTATATGAATATGATATATTTAGATGTACAATGTATCTAAATATTTAATCGTACTTCAATCAATCAATTTTATTATATATTATAGTATATTATTTTTTAATTGTTTTATGGATTACAAATACGTTTTTTCATTTTTAAGTTTAAGTTTTGGAAAGTGGTTTTATTATATAATTATTATTGTTATTTCTCTTACATCATAATCATACTAGTTTTGAAATTTTTAATAATTATTTTAACTAATTATTGATAATATTTTTATAAATAACTGCAGTTTTTATTATTGATGGGAAAATTAAAATTTTAGTATTATATTAATTTTATGATTGCATTATAAAAATTATCTATTTTATTTATCTAACATTACTTTTTAGGTTTGAAAAATATTGAAATGCATTTGTAAAAATATTTTAAATAGAAACAAATGCAACATCTATTCAATGTATGATGAAATCAACCTTTTATTTTTTCAGTATGTTATATAAGAAATACTGGAATGTATACATATTAGAATGTAGTTATATTATTTTAATGATAAGTTCATTGTTGGTAACATGAAATAAAAGCCTAATAACGTTGAAAATCATCTATGGAATTTACGACCATTATAAAAATTATACATCTTTATACTTTCATTATTATTATTACGATAAGTTATTTAAATAAAGAATATATTATAAATATATATAATTTCCCTTATATAACTCAACAAACGTGTATACTATGAATAATAGTGAATATAATTATGAATAAATAGGAATTTTTTATACGTTTTAAAAGTAGATAATTTATTATTTCTAGATTATTCTATGTTTTTAGTTTCTTTTATTATGTAGTTTTAAGTAGATAATTTTAATTTGTAACTAGTTGAATGAAAATCACTAGTAGTTTTCTTCTTTTGCTATTGAAGCATGTGAATGATTTCAATACACAAATAATATAATTATTAACTGTGAAACATAAACTTTTATTACAGGTTCACCTTTTAAATCACCCGATGAAAAATCATTACGTGAATTTGAAGATCAATCTGTTGGTACGTATGCTTTGATTAAAAAATCGCATTCTTATTAATTATTTTATATATGTGTTCGTTTACATCTTATATTCTGACTCGAGTATATAATGTTTCGTTTTAGATGACAAATTACAAAAGACATTAGTGAAATTGAAGAAGCATGTGTCAGCTAAAAGATTCAGCTGTAAGTATAGTCTACAATTTTATGTTAATTTAAGAGCTTACGAATACTTTATAAAGTGAAATTTTATGAATTTAAAATGAACGAAATATAATTTTCAATAGGTAGTATTGAATTATTCTTTACTTAATTAAAAAATATATTTTACAGGTTAAACTATGTATTTTATCGTTAAAAAAGAATAAATTATTTAAAAGGCTTAAAATAATAAATATATATATATATATATATATATATATTAGGAATATTACGTGTTTAAATAATAAAAATATTTATTTTCTTATTTATCGATAAAACTTCTTTTTTTTGTATTCTAAAAAATCTAAAAATATTAATAATCTGAAAATATTTTTAGTTCTTCTTCTTAAAAACGTAAGATTTCCTATAAATATTTTGTTGACATTGATAAAGAATATAATCAAATATAAGAATTTTATAAGTCAATTCCATTAATATTTATTTACGAATGAGTTATAGCCTAATAATATTAGGATATAATATAATGCTTTACAATAATTATATCTTTTTTATTATATCAGGTTGAGAAATAGATGATTTTCTTTACCGATCAATGAAACATAAAAAAAATTTTAACGAATATTTTGTTCACAATAGTTAGAGAAAATACGAAATTTCAATTATAATGTGTTCATGAAACGTATCTTGTTACCTCTTTTTAATCCCTCCCCCCTCTTCCGTACCCAAGATAGATTTTTTGAAGTATTCTTCCCATTGATCAAACAAAAGGAAAATTTCGTTACTTATAATTTTATTGCTTTTTCCATATACCCTCAAAAAGTATATATATAAAAGTTGTCTGTATACTTTTACTTTTAAGCTTTCGTTTTCATCGCGTAATTCATATTAACAATTCGATAGGTCCAGCGGAACTGATTCTCTTACACTGCCCAAAATGCAGCGAGTCCATCACGAAACCGGCGCGAAAGCGCGTAGGCAATTGCGAACGCTGCAACTCGGCCTTACTGCTTCAATGCTCGAAGTGTCGTAAGATATTCCGCAAATACATAACGCTTTACTGTCACATAAAGGCAATTTGCGGCAATCGAAACGCCAAAGCCGAGGGAGCGGGAGACGACGGACGGATGGCATGCAGCGAATGCGCCACCAGATTTTCCAGCTACGAGAACCTCAGGCGTCACAAAAGATTGACCTGCAGGAAGCAGCCCGATTACAAGTGTTCGCTCTGTCCGTTCGTTAGCAGATACAAGGCATCTCTGGAACAACACGTTCGCAGCCAGCATCGAAGTCCCGCGAGCACAGTCTCACACAGGTGCGAATGGTGTCGCAAAAACTTCAAGCATGCGCAGACTCTCAAGCGCCACGAGATCTACAGCTGCGGTAAGGAGAAGGGTTTCTTTTGCGGACACTGTGACTACAAGTGTTATCTCAAATATCAATTGAAAAGCCATATGAGAACAAAGCACAAGGGCCTCTTCTATAACGGGGGATCGAGAAAATAATTACTCGATTCCTTACAATTCTATCACCAAGGCTGATTTTTAAGCAATAATACATTTTATTCCTAAGAATTCTTACCGTTCTAGCGTCAATAAAAAGTTTATACAAATTTTTACTCCTACTTATCACTATAATAATATATCAACTTTCTTAAACTTTCTTAAACTTTCTTATACACGTTAACTAGTGACTAGTAATTTATAGAAATTTTTTAAAGAAATATCGAAGCGTATGTATGTTATTTATACACGTATTTTGATAACTCTTGTCTTTATACCCATTTTATTCTAGTTGTAATTGTATATAGACTTATTATAGAACAAGTTTCCAAAGCGTATACTGCCAATTCTTATTACATATAATATAGCATGATTCGTCACTGCGTTTTATACAATATTTATATATTTAGCTAGAATTAGGCGATTTTACTTATAGTACCATTTTGTAAAAAAAAAATTTACAATAAAATAAAATCCAATATAAACCAAACTGCGACTCGAACGATTATTTGTAATTTAGAACCTTAAACATTTTTTAATATTTCTGATCAACTTTTTATAATTTTATATCTTATTTTTAAAGTATGAACAACATTTAATTATATTTGTATTAATGGAAGATTTATGTATTTATATCTTAAATAACGTATAGTTTATTGAAAGAATATTCTTTACATTAATCCGATTCATTTGTACCAATGAAATTTTTTCGTAAGTATACAGATCCAAAATTATTTTTATACGTTAATAATTCGAATTTTTAATTTTATTTCAGATATATCGAGGAAAGCATTAAACGTCGATCAATGTTTTTAATAAAATACGTATTATACATAACATCGTGATATACATAATAATAAAATATAAATCTATTTTTGTTATTCAATTAAAATTGCTTAGAGATATATTTCTCTTTTGATGAAGACTATAAAATTGAAGCGTTAAAAATTGTATAATTATTTTACGCATGTGTTTTATTTATAATGGAAAAAAATTAAAAATATATTTCTTTTATTTATACATTTGTATTGTATTAACAATCAAAAATAATAAATATTTTTTATATTTCAAATTTAATAAATTCTGTTTAATTTTAGAAATTTATTGTGTCAATTTCTTGTATACTAACCGTATTTTCTCTAAAACTTTAATGTACGAAGATTATACACAAATGTTATTATTTATATATTTTATTTACATATTTATATAAATTAATTATGTTTTTAAATTTTTCAGATTAGTTAGATACTTGATAAATGACAGTTTATAAAATAAAAGAGTCATTTATCAGATGATTATTACATCGACGAAGATAATTTTTTAGGTACAGAATACATTTAAGTGGGTCCATAGTTTTAATCAAATTATACATATTGATAAATTACAGAGTTTATTTAATTTTTATGTGAGTAAAGATTATCAAAATACAATAAAAGAATTTTATTTATGATATCCGATGACAATAATCAATATACTGTTAGAAGTACTAGTTACTGTTATATTATGTACAAATTTTTATATATATATATATATATATAAACAAGTATTAGATTTATTCATTCATTATATTATTCAGATTAGATATTTTAGTTTCGTTTAGATGAAAATGTATTTATTTAACAATTACAGAAACATGATGTGATCAATATCATTAAGGATGTTTAGTCGATTGTAGTGACATTAGATGATTTTAATTGATAATAAAATTTATTTCAAATTGCTTAAATTTAAAATAATTATATTATCATTAAAAAAATAAAAATAATTTTTAAAATAAGCTAAAAGCATTAATCAAAATAATATTAAAATTTTTAAAGAATTTTAATTATTTTTATGGAAAACTGCTCTTGTATTATATTAATAATTAAATTTCAATGAGTTGGAATTAATTAAAATAAAAGTGCCATTTAATCCGTATTTTGCAAACAATATCTCGTATTGTTATATTGGACGATTATGTATATAAGCTATTCATTTGTTAAAAATTAAATTAGTGTTAATAAAAAAATTCGAAATTGAATATAAAGATTAACCTAAGTGTAATTAAGAAAATAAGATATTTAACTTTTTTTATTAATTACGCTTACCTGCAACACCATTTGCAACACAAGTATAAGAAACTTATTAAGAACGTTTCTTCCATAAATCCCTGTAGCAACTACAATAAATTCTACGTTTATCAGCAATTACAAAATGTGCACAAAAAGGGATACGAGCATTATATTTCAGAAGATTAGTCACTCTAAGTTTAAATAACAAAACTATGCTGTGAAAAGCGAAACTTACTTTTACGTAGATGTTTTATTTTCAGATAGGTCTCGAAGTTCTTAGATTTAGTGATATATATACAACAAGAACAGCAACATTTGAATATGTATCTCTCAATTTATAAATATGATTTTATGTTTAAATATCATCGGAAATATCGAACTAGAATTTCGACAATTAATTTCAAATACGATAGGATAATTTATTTATTTTTTATATAAATAACTAGACAATAATTTTTTATAAGATTAATATATTGATTATTGCTCTGTTTGCATATTTATTTCGAAAAAAATAACCACGTAATTCATATTGATAGTATAATACATTAAATAATAAAACGATTACACCGATTGAGTTTTCAGATATTTTTCAAATTATTAAAAGACTAACTGAATCATTAATAAAAATGATATGCATAAAAATTCTCAAAAACTGAATTATATTTATATTCGTAAAAAAATATATAGAATATTTATCTGTGTATATATGTATATGTATGTATATATATTTTTTATATAAATAATTTATACATTAATAAATATTAAAAGTTCAAATTTTTATAATAACTAATTTTAATTTTAAATACAGTAATTAACATTTATAATACAATAATCTATGAAATATATATAAATAACAAAAATATTTATACAAAAAGATTACATTTGAAAATATGTATTTGATATAAATTATTCAAATGCTAGTAACATATTAATTGTTAATTTTGAACAAATAGAAAGTTTGATAAGTAAGATTTATATGTATAATAAATCTAATAATAATAAAATTGGTAACAATATATTATAAATTTATTCATAGAATAGCGTTTACCTTTTAACTTTATAATATTATCAATTTTCATTTTTTTTAAGTTTTGTTTCGAGTATATGAATTTTTAACATTCTTTTTAAATATCTTTTGCTAAGCAAATTTAATTTTTTTAATTATAAATTTTTCCTCGTTACCGTTTTTTAATTTACCATTATTTTCTTTTCTTTATCTCATGTTTTGTTTTTCATATTTACTATCAACAGTTTAAAATTTTTTTTTAAATTTTCTATTAATTACTTTTATTCTTTTATTATCACCTTATTATAAATTTTAAACGACGTATAAAAAATTTTTAATTTTTCTCGTACATTAATTTTTTACATGATATGTTTATATATTTATTCTTTTTTATCATTGTGTTTCTTTAATCAACCTGATGTTCTAATTTGATGATTTTTTATTTTATAATTTATCGTAATATTACTGTATTTATTTAAGAATCAGATTTTATTAATATCTTAGTTTAATGATTGTTAAATACTCTATCAACTATTAAAACAAAACTTTAATTGAAAAAACGTTTAAATAATTTGTTTAAATTTTTTCGATATTAGATAAATCAATTGCAGTTAGATTGTACATTGAATATGTTAATTTAAATTAATTAAGAATTTTGAACTAAATTTAATATATTAAATTTAATTTGAACCGTGCTACAAAGTTATTATATGTGGTAGTAATTGATATTTTCAGATTTCAAACAATCAAAGAAATTAAAAATCCAACATAATAAAGCATTAAATCGATATTTACTATTGATATTTAAGAATAAATGAATGTCATAAAAATATCAATTTAAATAAATAATAATAATTTAGCTTTCTCAAAAGTAAATTATTAAATTGAAGGAATTATATAGATTTTAATGACGAATGTAGTACAACCATTTTTAGTGGTAAGTAAATTAATGATGTTTATAATACTAAAAGTTTTATATATTTGAATAATACTAAATTTATTGCAGATAACGTAATACAGTGTGAAAACAATAAAAATCAAATAGAAGGAGCGATTACTGGATTACAACATTGGTGGATGAGAATATGATGAAATTAAAAAAATATATAATCAGGTAACGAATTCTAATACCTTTTTTACAATAAAAAATTAATAATTAATCAATGCATTTTTTTATATTAACACAATATAAAAGGAAATAGTTTCTAAAAATTTTAAATATATAAAAGAACGAAATATTTTATATTTTTTTTCCATTTCTAAGATGTTTAATTATAGTCATAAAGTTTATATTTATATGTACATGTGTGATTAGAATTAATTACATTTTTATCAAGTTAGAATAGCTATTTAAATTCAAATTCAAATCAAAATGAATGTTTCACTTATGTTTAAAAGTATGTAAATTAAATAATATGGATTAATTGACAATAATGTTATTCGAATCTTTTGTGTAATCTAAATTATACTTACATTTTTATTGGATAGAACAAATTTCACACATATGTATATTTTATTTTTTGATAATTCCATAAGAAATTTAAAAGTGGATTATAACGATTATTAAATCTCGAATATTCTTGCAGATAAATATAAATGATATAAAAGTTAATATAAAATATATTCTGTATATGTAGAAGGTCAATATTAATTAAAATGTTGATTTTTAATTAACTATTAAAAAAAATGAAAATTATAGTAGCAAAGATAATGTATATGTAATCTACAACGGTCGGTATTGTAATGTATTTTAAATAATTATACCTTTTTATTCTGTTATTTAATATAATATATCTTAATTTGATTCTCTTTTATTATTAAATTTATCATAGATATAAAAAATATTTATATTATATATATATTTTATTTTGAATTCTTTTTAGTGAAAATATTAAATTATGTATGTCAATAAATATGTAATTTAAATTATCGTTGAACAAATTTATATGTACATTGTTGACTGAGAAACATAATTTTATCAATTGTTTAATTTTTCTACTATTATTATATATTTTTAAATAATTTAACCTGTTATTTCAGATTTATACTATTAAAGCCTTTAGTACTATTGACTCTTTTTCACAAAATAATACGATATAGTAGTAAGCGTTACTTTTTAAATTTATGTAATTTTATGAGCCACTGTATATTCATATTTTATTTTCAGAGAATGAATATATTTATCCATTTTGTTTAGATTTGTGTATTTCCTATAATTAAGCGTAAATATTTTTTTCAGCCACAATGTTTTACAAAATTTTATATTTTATATTGTGATTTATGATTTTTCAATTAGTTTTTTATAAGTACCTAAAATATCAAATTATTAATAAAAGAAAGAAATTTATATATTACAAAATATGATAGTACTTAAGAATATATCTGTAATCTTTAAATTTATGTTTATGTAACTATTTAATAATATGACTTAATATACGTTAAAATACAAATTTACAGTATTTAGAAATATATTATTGGATTAAAATGGCAAATAGTCCTAATTATAAAAGAATGTACTACACATGATTTCGAGCAATAACTAGTTATTTATATTACATTTATATAAATGTCATAGATAACGGAAACTAATTTCTTTTTTTCCGCAAGTGTATCACAAAACAAAAAACAGTAATAGCAAAGTTGAATGACGTTCGACTTTTTCATCGTGAAACATGTGTTACAGATAGGAGAATGAACGAGCGATATACCTGCACATTTTGTGGGTACATTTATAAATAGAAGGTGAGCTTGAAAAGGCATCGGATACGCGAGTACGGCCATCTTTGGTATAATACGGAATACAAATGCAACATTGCGAGTACGAGGGCCGACAACGAGCTCATCTTGTTGGTCGCATACGCCGACAAGAGGATCCCGACGAGGGCAACAAGTTTTACTGCTCGAGATGTCCAGCCGCTTACAGTAAAGTGTAAATGCAATCTGACGAAGCACCTGGAAACGTGCGAGGGCAGAATCGGAGATCTATCGCATGTTACGATCTGGTGAAAGCTGAGCAGCAAACGGTTAACTTCGGTTTATAACAAGAAGCTTAGTTCTGATGTAAAAAATTGAATGCTTTTACGACTGATTTAGGAGTTGCTGGAAGAAAACCTTACAATGATTTTGCAAATAATAAATTTGCTTATAATAAATTTGCTAAATATTTGCTAAAAACTTGATATCACGTCGTTGGGATCTACTACATTTTTTAATTCGTTTTCATCGATTCAATATTTATTAAAATCTGGAGAGAATTTTATTTTCCTCTATTATTGAAAAATATGATGCAAGTAAAATATGAAAAATTTTTGTTATTCATTAGGGAAAATAAGATTTCATTGAAAGAAATTAAAAGAAGTTTTTATATTTTTATATTGTTACAATTTTCAGAAATTTTCAGAATCATTTTACCTATTCCAGACTAGAATTGATAAAATTTTAAACTAACTACTTTAAAATATTCTAGTACAGATGTAATAAAATATTTTAGAAAATTTTACTGCAAGAAGATTTTATATTTTAGAAATATTAAAATTTTAGTATATTAAGAATATCCATTTTTTACAATAAAAAGAAAAAAGGTGCAAAATTAAAACTTATACTATTATCGAAAGTGAAATTTGAATATCTTATAAATATAAACTTTATTTCATAAAAAATCAACAATATTATATTATCAATTAAATTAATTTTATATATTTGTAAAACTGATAATGTATAATAAATATAAGAAAGTGTATATTGTTTTTCATTTTGATTTTAATGATGTACTTATTTTATTTTATTTTATTTTTTATATATAAGAAAAGTTATATTTGCAATAAATATTATTGTTATAATGTACACTATATATTTTATATTAATATATAATTATGGGAGAGATTTTATATATTCTAGATAATTTTTCTTGTAAGAAATGAATTTGACTACACAATTTATAGAGTATATGAGACAGATATTATTGTGTATATGTTTATATATAATCAACAAAAATTTATATGTAATTCTATAACAAATACAAAGATTTAAATGTAAAATCTCCTTGTTGATTATGTTAATTACTAATGTAATAATTATAATAACATAATGTGTTTAATGTTTAATTTATTGTTTAATTTATTGTTTAATTTTGATAATTATACAATATGAGTATATGTAATATATATAATAATAATATATATAACAGTATTAATAATAAATTGTAATATAATATTATTTTATACTATAATTAATCTAGTAAAATAATGGGTAAAATTTTTGTAATTTTTGAATAAAATTTAATATTTAATAACCCTGCAATGATAATTTAATATCCATTTTAGTAATAAATGATTCAGTTGTAGTATTTATATTTATCTTATTTTTTAGTTTATTATCATATATTTATTTAAATATTATTTACGATTGTATTTTGAATATTTTGTACATTTTTTGCAGTCATTTTATTTCACTGGTGTTGGTTTCATCTATAATAGTAATTAGTATCTACACATTATTTTGCACGTTTTAGATTTTTATTTTCTTATACACCGCAGACTTATTTAAATTTACCCCCATTTTTCTTCCTTTATATCGATATTTTAATTTATATTAATTTATTCATTATTTCCGGATTATTAATTTTAAATTAATTTTATTATCCGATGTTATTCACGAAGGAAAATTTATGGATGAATACTGTATTTTTTAGCATATAACAGACTGTCGAAACACAATATAAAAACAACGCATAAATAATTATACGTTATACGAGCTTATTCTTATAATTGCATATCGTAGTAATTTGTACGAGTAAAGTATACTTAAAATCGCATAAAAAATGTTTTTATTTATTAATAAATAATAATTATCAAAATGATTGATCTCCAATTAAAATAATTGTAAATATAAAATTACCGTCTTAATACGGACATCTATTAATGAAATTCAAGTAATTCCGAATTCTTTATATAATAATTAATTTTTGTACATTTTATCGAAGTACAGGTCAAGATCACGTAAGTTTCTTTATGAATATTTTATCTTTTATTAACTCGTTTAAATCTTAGTTATTCAATATAAAAAACGAAAGTAGCTTCAATAAAATTCTATCGATAAAAAAAATCGTTGAACGATTAATTAATATTCTAGTGTCAAAGATTAAAATAACGAAAGAAGAAACGAGGAATTAATTAGCTTTGAACGGGAATAAAAGAATTTCGAAGAATAAAAATCGCGGTAAAGAATCGACTATAAAATGCAGTGATAGTCAAAATAAATTTTCCTCTTGAATCGCTCGAGCACTGCGATCGCTTGCAGTCGCCTGACAATAGAACCCAAACAACCACCTGTTTATTTGTTTGCAGGCAAATCTAGCCGTCTGAGCATGATATCCTTGTTGCGCCGGAACTTCAAGCAGTTTGCGAAAAAACCTCGACCCCTGACTCGCAGCCGCAGCGATCAGCACCAGCAGCAGCTCCAAATGCGAGGTCGATTCGGGCTGGAGATTGACCGCTTCGACGAGGAGGAAGCCTCTTCCTCGCGCGACAGCCTCGTCTTCCCCGCGTCTCTCGGCCTCGTCAGCCGGCATCAGCTCGAGCAGCACCAACAGCAGATCCGCCAACTAAAACAGGAGGCATCCGTGGTGCCGGTCTTCGGCCAAGATCCGAGTCAGCAGCGGGAATTCCGCTGCAGGTTCTGCGGGAAGGGCTACAGGTGGAAGAGCACCATGAGGAGGCACGAGAGTCTCGAGTGCGGCGACAAGCCTCCGTCCTTTCAGTGCCCTCAGTGTCCCTACAAGGCGAGGCAAAGGGGGAACCTGACCGTTCATTTCAAGCGGCACCACCAAACGGCTTGAGACCTTTGCTGGACCGGTAAAAAGAAATTTCGCTCCGAATTCCTCGGAACGAGAGGCGGCGGGTGACATCGCGTCGGTGAAACGGAAATTCTAACGAAAGGTTTGCCGCTTGTCGTGAGGAGCCAATTGTCGAGCCGAGGAATTTAGAGCGCGACTCCTTTATGCTGAATTGAGGATTTCTGAAGCTTTCAAAGCGAGAGGCTCCATTTTAAGAATCAAGTCCGTTGAAATTAGAGTGACCGTTCCGACTTTAGATTGTATCCTTGCCTAAAATAGTTTCTGTACGTATATGATCTCACACGCGTATTCCATGCTTTGCGGTATTTTGTAACTGCTTGATCGGTTAGTAATTTACATCGGTGCACGTATATTTTATACAAAATCATTTGTCCGACAAGTTTTAATTTTATCGATTATTTAATGCGAAAATATTTTGCGAGGTTTGGTTAAATTATTCAGTTGTGTTACGGTTGGCGTTAGTGCCTCATTTTTAGAGTCCGAGGTCACTCTAATTAATATAGAAAAATACATTCCTGAATCAGTTCCAGTTAACTTTGATAAAAATAAAATTTCACACTAAAATATGTAGAGAGCGTTATCTTAATATTTTTCAAATACGCTTACTAACTTCTTCGAAGTAAAATTTCATTCCAAACAGACTGACCGGATCGCTAATAATGTATCCGAACTCGAGACAGGATTTTTTCTTTGTCTGAAGAGAATTTTCACTTTATCTGAAGAATGAATGCATTTATTTACGCGCAATGAAATATATATATATATATATATATATATATATATATAAAATTATCCATAATAATAATTTTTACGGATCAGAAGTATACTCAATAATTTATTTCCATGATTTATACACAATTTGAGTTATTTTTTCATTTAAAATAAAGCCCATTACTATACGTTTTAACGAGTAATATGCGAGTTAAAATTGTGAAATACACAATTATTATCTTAGATTACTTTAAAATACTTAAAGTATGCGAATAGTGAATATTTACCGTTTACATAAATTGAAGGAGTATCGAGAAAGATTCTATCTATAAGATGTGATTGATAATTCATCAAGATGGTATATTGAATACTGATTATTTCATTACTTATTTATTCATATTTTTCTACTTAATTGTATTATAAAAGTTATCTTTAAGAATTTACAGTTTTACACTTATATTATAAAAATATACTTAATTTTTAAGTAATAAAAAGATTTTTAATGTATTTGATCGCAGTTGATATTGAAATATAAAACAATATTTCTCGTTAATAAATAGAGAAATAAGGGTCTCGGTGGTGTGGTTACTTTGATGGCATACTCATCTTTTTAGTATAAAATTTACTTGAAATATTTTTAATTAATTGAATTGAATACTTAAGATATTTAATTTATTATTTTCCAGTAGTTTTATCGATAAATACATAGTGGTTACTGAAATTTATTTTAAGATGAGGTCATTATAAAATTTGGGTAGGTAAGAAGACCCATCGCTTTATAACTTTAAACTTAAATAACTACGTATATAAAGTTTTTTAAATCTATAATCTTATAAGTTTAGAGAAACTTTGGTTTTAATACATTTATCATAAGTATCTAATAAAAAAATGCACATGCGGGTAATGTGGCACACAGTATAATTAACGTACTATGCGTATAAATGTTATAAACGTACTTTTAATTCTTTATATTTATACTTTATTTTATTTTTTTTAAAGGCACTTTCTTTAATCGAATATTTAACTAAAGAATGGTTTAGTTTAGTTATTGGATACTGTTCTAAAATCTTAAAGTATCTTTCAAATATTATTCAATGTAAAAAATAACTTATCACTGCTTGTGACTTAAATTAAAATTAACTCAATCAGATGACTAATGTGAAAATTGATTTTATTTAAAGAAACTAAATATCGTGATTATTATCAATTATAAAAGTTTTGAAACTTTTAAAAAACTATTAAATTATATATATTAGAAATATCTATCCAGTATTTTGTATATAGTTACGAATAATTGTAATAATCTTTTATTAATTATACCACCTTCATAAAAATACATATTTTTATAAGAATATTTGTTAACCGAAGAGATTTAATAAAAATTACTTTTATAAAAAAAGTAATTCATAAATCTAATATTTTGTATAATATAAGCTCTCTTCGTATATTAAACCTTTATAATTCATTTTTATTTATCAGTAAACTTAATTTAAAAATAAATAAATGAAAAGAAGTTTTTTGTAAATTAAACTGACAGTTATAATTATAATTTAAATTCAATCTTTTGAATTAATAACTATTAAAATTATGTTAGAGAGATATTCAATTTAAAGGAACTTAAGTGAAATCATGAACTACGTAGTATTTGATTATTACCTAAAAATATTTGCTATAAACATAATTTATATGTCCTAATTAACATTTAAAAGTTTATTTGTTATTTAGATTTTATATAGTGATAATCTGCAATAATAATAAATTCTGTAGATCAAAATAAAATTCGAGTGATCATCATAATATTTTTCTATATTTATGAAATACAGTAAAACTATAATTAATATTTCAATTAACATTTCATATTTACATTTTAAAATTAATATAAATTTTTAAATATTATTCAATACTTTTAAAAATATAAGCACGATATATACATTTATAAAATAATTTTTATAGCACATATTATTTTCTATAAATTATATCCATTTTTTATTTATTAATAGAGAAATAATGTGTTTTAATATGAATACGGTTAATATTTAATAATATATACTATTAATATCGATAAATTTTAAAAAATAATAAGTAACATTGAATTATTTAGAAAATTCGTAAAAATATTTTGGATAAAAATATTTGTTTTAAATTTATTTTAAACTAATAAACATATATTTAAAAAATGAAAAAAAATCATTATCATTAATATTGTATAAAAAATAAAAAGATGATTTCTGATTATTAAAATTATTTAAAAGAATATATTTTTTAAATCATATTTAAACATGTTACGATATCAAAATTTAAAATATTTACAACTTAATATTTAAATTTTTATACTAAAAATAGTTAGATCTTCTAATGTTACAATGTTTTTATAATCGATAAAAATAGATCTTATTTTAAATTTAAATTAAAAATATGCAGTTATTATTTTCAGTTAGCTTTCGATAACTTGAATAACTATGATTGAAAATAGTGAAATGAAAATATTTTATAAAAAATTGTATAAATATCAAAATCAGGGTTTAATATAACAAAAATTATATATTTTCTTTATTGTACATGTCAAATGCGTACTTCGAATTTTTATTCTAATTACTTTATAAAGTATTGTGTCAAAAATTGTAGATTATAATATCTTTTAGTATTCTTTACATCGATAAAATAATGAAATAGTATATAATTTTTATAATTGCTATTATTTTACGTTATTATCCTTAGTTAAATTTACGTTTTACGTATGCCTCGTATTAATAGAATATGTCTAGTGTTAACCAATTTTTCAAACATTCCGTGGTTTGAATATCGATCGTACTTACTACACCTACATATATGTATTACTTTAAATTAAAAAAATTATAATTATAGAGACCAACACTTATCTGAGAATTTTTTATTATAATCTATGTACCATAGATTAGAATATTTAAGAAATACAATTTTTATTATTGTAAACGCTATTTAGGTTTTGAGGGTGAATGGTATTGTTACAAGGTGTTTTTATAATTGTTATGTAAGGTTATTTAAGGTCATAATTTATATTAAGAGAAAGCGTATCCAATATATAGATAATTATACGCATTCAAACAAGAGTTTTCTATTTTATAATTGTCAAAATAGTAGTTTTTTTACCAAACTGTGTACAAGGTACTTAAATATTAAATAATTTTATAATACAAAGATTTTGATTTTTTATTTATATACCTGTATCAAATAATATCATAATTTATAATATATAGTTAACAAAACATATATTTTTTAATTTATAGCATATTTGATTAACATATTTTATATAAAAAAATTTATCATACTAATATAAAATATTATTTTTAGGTGTTCCTGACTAAAAAGGTGAACTTTTGAATTATATATATGAGATAGCAGAATATTAAACAACATTAGAATTTAACTTGTATTTTATCTATAAAATGCTGTAATAGAAATTGTTTGTGTTCAATAAATAAATGGTTTTATCCCTACTTTCATTATAATTTCTGTTACAATTAATTATTATTTGAAATGTAACTGTATTTTATTGTATATTATTTTATTTTATTATATAATACTTCATTTTCATGTATTATTTTAATAAAATTTTATTTTTATTAGGTAATCATTTTTATTCGTTGATTAATCATAGCGCATGATTATTAATTTAACGCTTTATTTGAAATATAAAGCATTTTGCTTGCTATGAATAGTTTGTACATTTCTCTTACAGATTTACTTTATTTTCTCATTAAATGAATGTTTATATGAAATATTCTATCCTATATAAATATTTATCCTATGTTACAAATAAATAATTTTATTATTACTTATTTTTAAACGTAAGCAAAAGAGTAAGCAAATAAAACTCTATTTTTTTATTTATACATTTTTTATCGATTATTTACTTTTTTAACCATCAATTACAAAATTTTATATAATTAATTTTGTTTATACTGTACAAAACTTTCAAAAAGTGGAATGCAAATTCAAATTTCATTTGAATAAATTTATATAAATAAATAGTTATGTAAGAATTTTATTTTATATTAAGTATAGGTAATTTATAAGATGTAAATTTTATCACAATATTATTTATTTAAAATTAATTTAATACTTGACTAGAATAATGCTTTATAAATTTTATTTTAAAAATTTGATAATGTTATTTTTATTCAAGGAAAATAAAAGTAGTCTTTTTCTTCGTAAATAAAATACAGATCCGAAACATAGGTATTAAATCTAGGTTGGATTTACTCAATAGAATAACTATTCTTATTACAATTTTTATTATAAGTACACATCGTATCGCAAGAAGCTTATAATAAATTTGTATTTATCTTGTCATTATCCGATAACCTGTTTAGATCTATATTGAACCGCCGGAGTTAATTATAATCTTAACGATTATTCATTTAATATTCTTTCATAAGATTTAATTATAAAAGTTTATACTTATTTTGCAGTAATTCTTTCTTTACACGCTCCAAAAAGCTTTTACCATCTCTACATGGAACGCTGTCTTCTCCAATAGAAATCTAATTTTTATCCCATCCTAAGCTAATCCTTCAGCCTATCATCTTCAGCCTGGAACTCGGATCACGTAAGTTAACCTCCGTTTGTCTGTTCCAGTGTATAACTTGAGTCATACGGATTCGCAAAGCTCACCTTCGGAATGGCCAACTTGGTGCGTACCATCGATCGTTTGGTGCGACATCGACAAGGAAGGCTGCACAAATAGTGCAAATTCAAAGGACTTCATTTGCCCGGATTGCGGTAGAATTTACAAATTGAAAAGTAGCTTAAGAAACCATCAAAAGTGGGAATGTGGGAAGGAACCACAGTTTCAATGTCCCTATTGTTTTTATAAGGCCAAGCAGAAGATGCACGTATCGAGACACATCGAGCGTGTCCACAAGGATAATATCAATGGCAAATAGTTGGCGACTGAAAATTTTATAAATAGTGCCTGCCTCTCTCTTCCAGTCTCTCTTGATTCCTTTTACTTTTAAAATAATAATTTAGGAATCCATTGGAACATAATATTTATGTTCTCAAAGTCTTGAATAATGTTTCTGTCAACGATAAGGGTAATTTTTAATTTACGCGAAAAGAAAACTGTTCAAGAATTATTAAGATAATTATTAAAATTATAAAATACTCTAAGTGTAGTATTTACAAGACAAGTCTTTTTAAATAGTTTTTATATTATTTACTATATTTATTTAGTTATTTTATTCATTTTAGATAGTAGATTACTTTAAACAAGATAAATACCTCATTTTATTTTTGTATTCATTCCTTTATGTTTTAAATTGTCCTTTTCTCAATCATATCATAATAAGTTAAATTAAAAAGAAATTTTTAAGGGCATAGAATACATTCCTAGAAAGTATTACTTTTCTAATCTGTATATAAAATTTAATTGATTACATAGAGTAAAAATATTAGAAATTTTTAAAAAGACAATTTAATCAATTTAAATAGAAGAATATTTATTAGTAGTATGTATATGTTACTTATTATATGCGAGTCATTTACTTATGTGTGTCAATTACATCTGAATGAAATATTGAACATACGAATATATTTCTTATTTTCAAGAAATATGTTTTAATGGAATAATACTGAATATTTATACCAAATTTCATACATTCGTTAATTTTACTAATTTATAAATTAGAAACGTAAAATTTTATTTAATACATAGGTTACTATATGTTCAGTTTATCTAAATAATGTATTTGGGTAATATTCTAAATATTTTTAATATATAATTTTACAAATTGCAAAATTTATATTTTAATAAAGTAAAAATTTTATCAATCATTTATTTAAAAAAATTTTTTAATTTTATACTTATATAATATAAATTATTATATAATATACATTGCAGTTAAAAAATATTTATGATTAAATATTGTTAAATATTGTTTATCATGTATATAAATAATTTTGTTTTTATTCATATATTTTTGTAGTAAAAATGCAACCAATAATTTTATTAGTTGCAATTAAATTTCTAGACTTTATTTTTTTCCCAAAAAATATAAAAAGATTACATTTTTTATTTAAAATAATCAAAATTATAATAAATGTTTTAATAATAAATAAAGCATACATTATAAATGTTATTTTATATTTTATTAATAAAATAATTTTTATTTAGTTATATTTACCATGAATTGTAGCATAAACATTATTTAAGACTTCTAAAATACATGTTTCATTCATTTAATAAAATGTATTACAGTACATTTTATAAGTTTATAACATTTTTAAATACTTATAAGTTTACAATTATATTAAACATTAATTAATAAAAAATTAGAAACCAGAATATTTAGAATAAAAAAGCTATTTCTGCAAACATATTAAAATTTTTAAATATATACTTGAATTTATTACTGATATTTAATTCTTCAATACTTTTAACTTTTTATTTTAATTTTATTGATAAAAATTAAGAAATTATATTCCAAAAAATTATTTAGTACCCTTTATGTTCGAGTTTGAGTTTTTGGTAAGAATTTTTTATATTGTACATCTAATCTGCTCTAAATTTTGTAAATTATATTAAAACTTTAAAGCATAATTTAATTTCTTTTTCATTTTTATATTACAAAATTATTTTTCCGTAATTAAAGAGACTTTTATAATAATATGTGAGCTGAAAATTATCTTTTTATAAACATATATTTTTTATGATGATAAAAAAATGTTAAATATTCTGGACGTGATATAAAATATAGTAGAAGTATTTATCTTAAACAAATATTTTTCTGTTAAAAGTATTAAACAGAGAAATTTTAATTGTGATTTATGTTAATATAATTTTCTAAATATATATTAAAACGATAAAATCGTAATTTCAGTGATAACGTTAAAAGAACTATGATAGTAAAGTCCGAAATTCAAAGTTATTAGTCAAGGAAAATGATCCAAAATGTACATTATATAATAAACATATGTATTTATTATATTCTAATTAAAAGAAAATTTTTTTAATCTATCTGATTTAAATAGAAGATGTGAACGGTATATTTTAAAGAATTTTATGAGATAATT
Source organism: Dolichoris vasculosae (assembly GCA_018907195.1). Classification (NCBI taxonomy): domain Eukaryota; kingdom Metazoa; phylum Arthropoda; class Insecta; order Hymenoptera; family Agaonidae; genus Dolichoris; species Dolichoris vasculosae. The sequence goes on from JACCHY010000003.1 coordinate 7,933,219, forward strand.
TAAATAGCGTAGTAGAATCCATAAGTCTCTAAATTGATGAATGAAAATTTATAAATAATTATTTTAGAAATATGTTTTCTATTTGTCAATTGGTAATTTTTCTTATGATTTTCATTAATGTTAATATTTTTTGATTAAATTTTATATTAAATTTTTTATGATAGAATATAAGAACTTATAGATTAGAACAATTTTTGTATATGAGGAATACAATATGTGTAACTCTATGCGAGTATAGTGTTCTTAAATAGAATATATACGAAAAAGAAATATCAGATACGTCAATTTATTAGAAAAAAATAAAATATGGGATAAAATGACAAAAATTATACAAAAGAAACAAATGTTTCTAAAATTTTTCAGTTAATTTCTTTTTTATATTGATAAATGAATTATAAATCATTGAATTTAATTAATTGTTTAAAATAATATGTTTAATTTTAATATATTATTCATACATAAAATTACATATGTGGACAGTAAATGGATTTCTATACGTTAAGTGCCTTATGAAATTCAATGTAATTTAAAAGTTTGATATAAAAAATTACAAACATATTTGAGGAATAAATTTAATAAAAATTAATTAAATGTGCGTTCTAATATATTTTTTAAAAATATCTATTAAGATATTTATGACAAATATATTATTTTGTTTCCAATATTTTTTCTGTATTAATTTTATTATAAGAATTAATAGTTCATTATAAAATTAATATACGTGGCTGATATATTTCATTAATTTAATTCTGAATTAATTACTAGTAAATTACTTCAACCACTTATTTTTTATATGATACTTTATATTAAATTTTCTTAAATTTAGCTTTGTAAGTTTTAGATGATACTTAAGTTTTATAATATTTGCTCATAAAAACTAAGTTTACTTACATGAAACGTAGAATTATTAATAAGATTTATATTAATTAAAGATTACTGATAAACAATAGTATCTATATATATTAAATTTTTAAGTTTAAATATAAATTACTTTACTACGTTTAATAATAATTTCATCTTAGATAATATATTTTTATATATACTTGTAGTATAGAAGTAGAAATAGATCTAAAAAGAAATTTTGCAAACATAATTTGTTACATAAAAAATGATTCAATGAATATGTTATAAATGAAGTTTTTATAATAAAATATGGGAATATAAGTTATATTTAGGAAACTTTATTTACTAATACTTAAGTTATTGTGGATATGATTGAATTAAATATAAATATAATCATTTCTATACAATATATATCAAAGATTCTCCTTCCTGATCTAATTATATATATACATAGAAATATAAAATGTTTCCAGAAAATTCCCTTTTTAACAGTTTTTATTCAGTATGAAGCGATAAAATTACGCTATAAATGTTTTCCTTTAATTAAAAAGTTTTATTAAATAACATTTTTTAAAATTATTTTTTAATAAAAAGTGTGTGCCTAAATTAGCAACTTCTATTCCCAAAAAACTGCAATTAGAGATATACTTTAATAACTTGCGATGAAAATAAAATTAAACGTAGATAAATAGTTTTATACACATATAATTATAAAAAAAATATAATTTTTAGGTTCTGATTTTTTAATTTCGCCTCGCATTTTTTGCTATAACCAATGTATTTAAGTTCAATAGTTTCCTACAATTTCATAAACAATTTGAAAATGTGATCATGCTTTTCCCTATTATGTTCCTGTACTTAATATCAATAGACTGCAATACATTTTCATATATGCATATACATACACATACATATATTTTTTATTATTTCAAAACACTCAATACCGTATAAGAGATTATTTTTTAAATATTCACGCCATATTCGATGTTCATGCTATTTATGAATTTATATTTTATTTAATTATAATATTTACAATAATTTTTGTAATAATAATTTTATGTATATATAAATATAGAAATATATATATAAAGAACTTCAGTTTTGATAACAATATATACAAATACATTTTGTGATTTATAAATGTAATTGTATAATTGTTCAAGTTGAACTCTGTTCGTTTACATTCTTATATAAGAACATTTATGTAATTATAACATAAAATTGCTATGTTCTTATTTGCTTTTCACAGAATAGATTTTTCAAAAAACGACAATATTTTCCTATAATATTGAAAAATTCAATACAACCTTTATGAACTGTAAATAATGTTATAAGTATATATTATAGCTGAAGTCTTTATAAGAAAAACATGAATTTAATAAAAGTTGTAATTGAAGTGAATAAATAAAAAATGAAAAAAATATATTCAATGATCTATCAGTTTCAACCCTTTACATTTATAAATCTACTTATTATTTTAATATTCAATTATATGTATTCAATTTTTTTAATAAAAATATTTTGTTTTAGGTAAAATGGAGAAGAAAATAAGATTGCGGGCAAAACTAATATTTCTAATAGAGACAAGATACTGTAAGCTTTATTATCACTGTATACTTGACACTATCTAAAACTATATGAAATTTACTTAATCATTGTTTAAATTATACCTAAATATATGCAACTTATAGTTTTTATTTTATTTATCCATGTATGTATTTTTTCTATTAAATATCAACCAAATCTTCAAAGTCTGAAAAATTATATTTGGCTTATCAACAGCTTAAGTCATTTTATATTTTCATATTAATGTTATAGTAGAAAATATGATTAAAATTAATTGTGATTAAATCAACGTGTAATTATTGCATCTAGTATACAAATCTTACATAAATAATAAATTTTCAAAATTATTCATATTTTTCTGGACTAAATAAATATAAATATAATAAAATATGAACAATAAATTAATAATATTTAATTATACGATAAGAAATATATATATATATATATATTTATATAAGAGAATAATTATAAAATAAAAGAAATTATATAATATAATGTATTATAATTGAATCAATTGCTATTTTAAATTTTTTTTAATGTAAGTTGATCGTATAGAAATTATGTTTTTAGTGAATTTTAAACATTTTGAATGTTTTTTCAATCAAAAAAGGTATTCATTACGATACCTTAAAGTTATTTTCATTGGGAATTATTGTCTTTCAAAATATAATTTTATAAATGTTTATAATGTATTTCTATTTATTATATTCGTATGTAAATATATTAATATTATTTATTTTGTATTGTTAAAAAAAAGGTGTATATACACAACAAAGACTATAAGAAAAAGTCATTGTTTTTATAAATTGTAACACCACTTATAAGTTAAAAGCAATATATGCACATAGAATAAATATATACGAATGCACGTAGAATAATTATAACGGTTAGTACAAAGTATTAACACTAAATGTCGTCAATATTTCAATATTCGTCTGCCAAATGCAATAAAACATTGATGGATTATATTCATTTGGGGAATTTAATTTTGAAATATTTCAAATACCTTTATTTATTTCTTGTATTTAAAAATTTTAACTAATTAAATAGATATAAAAGTTTACTTATCCTATTGCAGGAACATATAAAGACTGAAGATATGAAGGAAATATCGGACTATGTCAATATCAACTCTATCATTGGATTGCATGTTGCATGCTGTTATTATAAGGAAGATTATTAGGGTTAAATAATAAGTAAAATCAAATTTTATTATGAAATTATTTTTATATTGTTTTTCTGATTGAAATTTAAAATTGTATACGGAAGAAAGATAAAATACAATTTATGATGCAAATTTCTAAATATTCTACGTCTTTTAAATTGCGGAGAAAACTATTATTATATTTACACATATTTAAACTTGTTACAATGATACATATGCAAAAAGAAAACAACATCTAAATGAATATTAAGATACCTTAAAGAAAATTCAGATAAAAAAATAACAAAGGTCAAGACATATAATTAGTGTGTGCCACAATTGTAACAAAACACTAAAAACTATTATTTTGTTTTATTTCTTTATAAAGTTTAATTAACAATAAATTTTTCCAAAATTTTCATTATTTTTTAATTTATGTAATTTTACGTAACAATCAATCCAAATCAACAAGTTTCAATTATATTACTATCGTATCCGCATTACTGAATTTTATTTTTTTATTTTATTTTTTTATTTTATTATTTTATTTTTTTTTTTATTTTATTTTTTAAATGTAACGTATGTAACTTAGTACAAAGTATTTGTTGGATTTCAAGTATCGTTATAATATAATGGAAAATTGAATAAAGAAATGATCGACCTCAACAGCTGGAAGAGCTTTGATTGTGAAAACGCAAGGTACCGCTTTTTTTACGAATCTTCCTTGAAAATATATTTATTGTTAACAGCACGTAATGTCTTTGCTATTCAATAATAAAATTAAATTATAGGTACAAATTAAGCGTTTTTATGTCAATCAATTTTGAGTTCTAATCTGAAATAATAATATTGTTTATCAATAATACAAAGTTTATACAACTTTAAATACATTATATATTAAATTTGATTAAATTTTACTGGTCATCGAAAAGAAACTTTTTAATTACTATAATTTTAGCAGTACATAATACATTTTATGAATTATTAATGTAGCTTTCATTTACATTCATCATTTTTTATTTAAAGCTTTTTAAAACTAAATTCTAATGCACGTAATTCCTATTTAATTCGTTTGTGAACTAGAGTATAAGAATATCTTGAGTCTAAATCTTTACACTATCGCTTTGTTTTTTATTTGTTCTTGAAGTGCTTTATTAAAATTTTTTTCGTATCATATTCGTTTAATTTTTTTAATAATATGTTTGTAAATGGTTGAAGTAACATAAATAAAAATTATCAAATTTCTCTTACATTCCAGTATTTTTGTTTACAGGTAAACGTCAAAAGGTGGCGAGAAAGTTTGTAAAAACAAATGCTCCGGCAAAACGTAGCGACGAAAATGAGATTGCCGAAATTATTATAGGTAAGCTTGAACTAAGATCATACTTTCGATCCGAATAGTTTTTTAGTTTTTAGCATTAATTATTAAGCTTTGATATTTTACGATGGACTTATAGATGATAACGAATCGACTGTTCGCGAAGTTCATTATGTGAGAGAACAAGCTGTTTATTCATCAGAGTCTTCGGATGATCCAGACGAAGCTTACGATGCACTCGATATTGCTGGTACGTAGTCATTATCCATCAAATACATATTTTAAAAAATTATTTATAATTATCGAATCTATTAAATATTTTTACCGTTGTACGTAACTTATATTTTGTTGTACTTGAATAGTAAATAAAGGACGTTTGCCCTTTATCTGTGGTTAGTTTTAAAAAAATTAAAAAATTACATTTATGATTTAAAAATATCATGGACTTGAATTTTAATAAATATTGTTGCAGACTCAAATTTTGAATTGACTTACTGCTTACAATGTGACAAGCGCTCGAAACTTATAGTTTGGCGGAAAGACCTTAAATGCGAAACCTGCGAATCCAGTCTCAACTACCAATGCGAGCGTTGTAGTAAAATATATAAACGCATCAAGTCACTCCGATTCCACCTGAGGCACGATTGTAACAAGGATCCAAATTATTACTGTAACCACTGCGAGTACAAGTCAACGCGCAAGGCAAGTCTTCATATGCACATCAAGTGCAAGCACATCAAAATCAATACCAAATACTTACATAAGTGCTCAAAATGTGGAAAGAGCTACAAGCATCGCTTCCATATGCGAGAACACGAAAAACATTGCGGTTTGCCCGAAGTTAAATGCGAGCAATGCGATTATAAGACGAGGAAACTAGCCAATCTTAAACAGCACGTACGAAATATACACATGGGTTTGAATCAAATAGACTTCTACGAGTGCCGCAACTGTGGTAAGATGTACAAACGCTCGAGGACGCTTTACAAGCATAAAAGGAATTGTGGTGTTATTACAAGGAAATGTGCTCACTGTGACTTCCGCACTAATAACAAATTCAAATTATTGAAACACATTAAAAAGTGTCACGGATATACTGTTAGTAATCCATTAAATGGTAGATCAGCTGTCAAGAGGAAGAAAGTCACGCCCAAAAGATACACGGAGTGATGCTATGATAATATGCCGATGATAATCAATCACCCGTATAGCTTATTACATTATTACATTACATATTATTGCGTACATCGTTACTTTATTATACAATAGTATATTATATTTTCTAAGTCTTATTCCACGGTGTATAATTAGCCTGTAATTTTTAAAAGTTCACTTGAAATCTAAAAATATCATTTTCTAAATATAATTTAATAACATAATTTTCTATTAATAATTATAAATATAAAAAGTTTTAAATCTACGTTTTGTATAAATAAAATTAAAAGTTTTGATTGTAAGTGGAATTATGAAATTTAGATTATTGTGACTGCATAAAAACATTAATAATATTTCTGTTTCTTAGTCATAATAAATGTAAATTTGAATTAAATTTAAGTAGTCGGAATAAAATTTATATAGCAGAAATTTTTTTTATCTATACAAAATTGTGTTTAATTATTTAGATAGATAGTCTAAATGTATTCTAGAATTATTTTATAACATTAATAAATAAAATATAATAATATCATTTTTTCTGCATTTATTCCTTAAAATTTCTAAATCTTTAATATTTTCAAACTCCAAAAAATACCAAAATTTGAATATTTTTAAGTTATATATATGAAGGAAATTTTCAAGAGAAAAAATCAATATTTATATAAAATATAATGTGTAAACAGACATTGTTTAAATTATGAACGAAATTTATTTTTACCGTTAAAAAATTAATTAATGAAACAGCTTTTTTAACTCTTAACATTTAAAGTTGTCTTACAGGACTTTAAGATAACGATAATTTTTTATAAGATAATAATGAATTGACTTTACAAAAGTTTTTCATCATAATATAGTTCAAATATTCAAGTTTATCGTTCTATTATATTTTTATAATAATAAATCAAACTTTTTATTAATATTAATGTAATATTTATTTTTTCTTTATATCTGTTGATATTTATTTTATACTTAAATCGTTACTAATGGACAATATTGATAATTACAGATTTATAAAATGAGCTGATTTAAATATCTAATACCACCGATCAACTCATTTAACACAATAATAAACTACAAAGAATGTGAAAAACATTATACTATAGTCGAATATTCAATAAAATAAATAAATATAAAAAATATTATTCAATTAAAAAAATTTCAACAAATCTGATAATATTTAGAGTTCTTAAAAACATCTTTATTTTAAATTATAAATTTATATATCATAAATATGTATCTTATTTCAGATTTATTACATATATTAAATAAGTAAGAAATATGAAAATTGATAAATGTAAAATTTTAAATTCGATTTTTTTAAATAAAAATAAAATTTGAATTTGTTACAAATATTTGAAATAATTTTTAACCGATTGTATAAAATGAAAAAATAAAATAAATTAAAATTTAACAATTAAATTAAAAGTATATTAAACAATTGGTAAGTCAAGTATATATAATTTATATAAATATTATATTTTTTTTCATAATACTTAGAATTTATGTGTATAATTATTTGGGAAATTAGTTTATAACCAAAGACTTTGTATTTTATTCAAACATGTTTATCGATGTTAAATAAAGATATAAAATGTTGTTGGCTTAATGTTATAATAAAACTAATATTTATTAATTTTATATATGATACATTATCATAAAATCCTATGTTTTATAAGGTCCTTGTTCCTGAATGATTGACGAAGCACAGCGACAATTTCAGTGGTGAAAAAAAAGATGAATACAATTTCATTTTTATCAAAGTAATATTTACGTATATAAATTTTTTATTTCTATCAAGAACTAATAAATAATTACCAATAGTTGCAATGGAATTATTTACTTAGGATTTTTTTAAAAATCCTGCAATAATGTTTACTGTGTAGATAATTCTTCTATAATATATTGTTTGGCAAACGTAAAATCGTTATTAATTAGCTAACAAGGTTGTGGTTACAAGACGTTTTCCAAGTTATTTAAAATAATAAACAACTTAAGTGGTGCGTTTTAGAAATTAAATACGGTATTGGATATCAACACGATAAATTAAAATATTTGAGATTTTGATAAAATATTATATAATACATACTTTAAACATATACAAATTTTTTTATTTAATATAAATGTTCACATGTGCTGCATTTTTATTTTGTTTTGCAATAAACACATTTTTAATTTTTTCAAGAAAAACACAAAGTTTCTTTAATCATACATTATTTTCGTGTAAATATTTTATATCGTTTTATTTCTTAGGTTATCATAGTATGTATGAATATATATCACGTAATTGTGTATTAGTAATTAGACGTTTTAAATAATTAGATAATTCTTTTTATTATTTATTTCAGATGGGGGGACCGACGGATACGTTTTCACGTCGGTTTCCGAAGCGGACTTAAACAAACTGAAAATCTGTAGTCCGAGGAAGAAGACATTGAATGTTATCCATCCCGCTAACAGATTCGTACGTTAAAAATTATTTTCATATATTCGTTGACTCCAAAATTTCTATTATAAGTCATTTTATTAAGCGAGTTACTCCCGAGATTTTCTTTATCATTGGGAATACCTTATTATCGATAATTTACAGTATGCCGAGGCGATAAATCCAGAAATCATCATTGAAAATAGTCCGAATGCGATTTCGAAGATTGGAGAGAGTAGATCACACGAACTATTAATGGCGAATTTATCAAACTCGGATGGAAATCCAGAAAGCTTCGGTCACAATGCTTATAATCAGGTATGATATTAATGTAATTTGTACTATCTAATCTTAGTTATCTCTAATAACTAGTGCCCATGTCAAGAAAATTAGTTTTATACAGCAAGTTAAAAAAATTAAGTATACTTTATGAATAAAAAAATCATTTATTGAAAGGGATGGAGTCTAATGAACGTCAGAGCTTGGGTCGAGGTGTACGACAGAAAACAGCTAAGGATATCATCCCTAATGAATGTTTTGGATTCAGGAGTAGTCGAACCGAGTGATCGACGCGAGTTGGTTAGGATAGCCGTTGCAGGAATGGTAGAATTCAACGAAGGCAATCTGTAAATTTTGATATGTTTTATAAATCCATTAAAGTCCAAAATTAAACGAGCAAACTCTAAGAGGAATTTTTAATATATTTATATTTTCAAGGCATACTTTGATGTATTTACCATTATCGTGTAGAAAGAAAACGTTTTATCAATACTTTCATCGTATTGATTTTAAAATTTTTAAAAATCATTACCTATATACTTTCAAACAGTAATATTTGTAAATACACTCGATGATTTAATTAAATAAATTAAGTGTACTTGGATATGGGAAGAATAAGAAGAATCTTTTACCGATATTAATTTAGAAAAATTTGATCGATAATATTTTCTTTACAGCAGGCAATTAATAAATACAGTATTATTATATGAAAATTATGCAGAATAAATAATCCAGTAAATAATATAGTTATTAATTTTGGAGTTAAATGGATGAATTTATACTTTTCAAGAATTTCTTTGTTTTATTTATCATCTTACATTTTTGTCTTAGTTATCCATCTTGCCAATTAAAGACACAGTTAGCTAAAGATATTATTACTGCTTTTCCAAAATTGCGTTCAGCTAATGGAGGCTATGTAAGTATTATTATAAGGAATTAAACACTTACGTAATTAAATATTAACAGTTTCACTTCAAATTTTAGGAACACTTTTATGACCCGAAAACGAATCGAGGTTTTATTGAATTCAGACTGAAAACTCTGCGATTAAAATTAAATCCTTCAGAGAAAAAACGAGCTACAAGTTCTCAAACACGAGAAAGAAAAACAAACAAGCTGCCTCTTAAAGTTGTGATAAATGAAGAATTACTCGACGATAGAGAATTTAATTCTAAAGTAAATTTCAAAGAAACTATATACTTTTCAATTGAAAACCGAGAAATATGAATACCCTAAATTTTTTTTTTTTTTAGATTTCGGAATTATTTTTAAAAATACCAACCGAAACAAATAAATTAGAAATTTTTCGACTGACCGAAGAAACAAGAGCAAACAGGCAGAGGCAAATAAGAACTGCTGTTGAATCAATGACATTAGCCACAATATTAAACATGTATCCCAGGTTTAAAGATTTCGAAGGTGAACTGGTAAGAAAAACAAATGTTTCCGTTTATGAATTGTTTTTTCATTATTCTAATTTTAATTACTCATTACTTAGATAAGAAGAGAATTCTTAGCGGAATACCCACATAATGACACATTCTTAGAACGATTTGCTACGTATTATACACCAAGAATTTTACAGTATTGCTCTTCTACAAAACCTCATCTTTTGCAGACCGTACAAGACATCAATGATAGTTAGTATAATTTCTTAATAAACAATTATTAATTTATTATGTTTGCTTCAAAAATTAATAATTTCATTGCTTTCTAGATAATTTGAAAGCTCTAATTCTATTACCGGAATTATTACCCAGTCCAAATTATACAAAAAGGAAAGAAAATAAAACTGTAAGTTTATCGATTCTTTATTTTATAAACTTATTATTTTGTAAATAATAACAATTTTCATTGTTAGGAACCAAAAACTTTATTGAAAGTTAAACCTACAAAGACTATACCAAATGAAAATTTACTTCAATTCGTGAACGTAAGTTTCTGTAAAATATTTCATTTTTATGCATTTATATTTTTTATTATTTAAAATATTTTCATAATTTCGTAGATCTCAGATGAATCTCTTTTGAACGAAATTTATGCGCACAGAAAATCTCCATTTCTCCTATGTTGTGTGCATAATCACGAAAGAAATGGAAATTTTTATATAAAAACGGAAGGGCATTTAATCCAAGTAGGAGCTAACGCAATATTTGCTTTTGATGTCCTTCTAAAATTGCACTATTGCTTTGATGTGCCCTTCGCATCAGACTTGGTATACTTTTACGATTTTATAACCGGATGTATATTACAATTGAATGAACCAAAAGGATGCTGCGTTGCTCTTAATTCATCATTGAGTAATGTCACTTTGACTAATATAGATTCACCGAATATGTTTATGTTTACACAATAATTTATAAGTGTTAATACTTTTGAAGTATATTTATAAAAAATAATCAATATTCAAGCCTCTATATCGGAATTGCGATAGAAAATCGTATTATATCGAGGAAAAAGTAAATAATACAATATAATAAGCAGCGTTTTAAATTGCATAAATCTAGATATCATATAATGAATTGCTTTAAGTAATATAAATTTACTTATAAAATTAAAAATTTTAAGATTCTAGTATTAATTTTTTTGTGGTTTATGTATTTTATATTGTATTACCTATTTGTTAATAAAATGCTCTAATATGCTAAAAAATGTTTTTATTCTTATCTTTTATTTAAACATTGTTATCTTTTTTCATATGAAAATTTTTAGTTTAAATACTACATACATTGTAATTCTATATTTAACATTGATCCAACATTGAAAACGAAAGTAACAATTTCTGTTTTCATAGACATATTTACTTTTTCTTATATATTTGTTAGAAATGTATGCATCTTTGATTTCACTCATTTTAAACATGTAAAATTTTATTAAAATAAAAATAAAAATGTTTGTTCTTATATCATGTAATATGTGTAGTAATGTATATATTATAAATATTTCTATTTCTACTTAAAAATTTAATGAAATTGGAAAAACAACTCTTACCTACTTTTAATGGATTACAAATTCATTATTTTATTGTAATAATATATTATATTTAATTACAAAATAATAAATATTATAAATATTTTTAATTAATCTTATAAATAAAAACTATAATTTTAATACAAAATTTTAATATTTTAATATTCGAACTATATTTCTTTCTATATTATTTTTTTTGTACTTCAAATTGTAAGTAAAATAATATTGTAGTTTTAATTGTTTTACAAAAGTATAAATAAAAATATAATTTTGAAATGAACCAATGAATGTTTATATGTATTAGATTTTTATACATCAAAAATTATGTACTATATTTGTTCTTAATTTTTTTTTTTAAAATGCTAAGATATTTTTATTTTAAGAAAAATAAAATATCTAACTAAGTTCATAAATTTTATACATTATACTAATATATTTTTCTGATTATATTTCAGATGATGAACCATTTCCACTGTAAGATGCTTGTTACCTTAATACGAAAAAAAATTTACTTTGCATAACGATGATTCAATTCATGATATTTAATTTTTTCTAGTATTAAAAGGATTAATACATTCTTTTATATGGATATTATTTTATTGCGGTAGATTTTATAGACATTTTGTAAATTAATTCATAAAATAATAAGAATATTGAATCATGAATTCTAAACAAAATAGAATATAATTTAATCACTATTTGGTATTGAAACAGTATGCAATCAACATTATTTAAAACTTTAGAAGAAAGCAAATTTAGATGTCTAAAAAAAATATATATTTACTGCAAGGTTTCGAGAAGAACAAAATTCAACATTTTTCACAAATAAAAATACAATATATAAAGATATTGAAAAAAATCCATTTCATTTTTAGTTGGAATAACGTTGTATAATCATTTATGATATTTATATCAATTATATATATATATATATTATAAAGTATACGATATGATTAGAATTGTTATTGAATTAAATTTCCAAATTGGTATATTCGTTATTTATGTATAAATAAATATATAAATATATTATTTTTTTATCGTTATCGTTGTTAATAAATTACTTAAAAATAAAAAAGCTTCTTATTATTTTTTAACCAAGAAAATTTTTTGATATTGTAAAACTGTAATATATAATCGGTTAGAAATTTGTATCCATAGATAATATAAATATTATCCAAATAAAATATTCAAACCTAAAGCATGCACGAATAATGTACAGAAATAATTTAGTATTTACTTTCTATACAATGCGGGATAGACTAATGCAAGACCGTAGATAACAGCCTTATACTACATTTTTATCTTTTTTTCGGTTTTATCATAATTAAGAAGCTATATCAATGCAGATAAATATGAAATAGTGATACAAGTGTACGATTGTGAATGTAATCTTGAATTTTACTCTAGATTTTTATTGTTTTTAAAAAAGAAATTATACTATTATCTTAAATAAAATGTATGGAAAGTATTAATGTAACGCAAAAAAATATTTTCATAAAAAATGGTCTGAAATATGAAATAATTATAATATGTTGATTAATTTATGATTCAATAATAATTTGTTGCAGTAAACCAGGGGACTTAGATGCGTTTGCAGTTTTATAATCTGGCTTACATTACTATTTTATTATTTCATTATTTTATGAGATTTTTTAGAACTAAATGTAAATAAATTACATACTACATTTATAAAATTATAATAAATTATTAATATTAATATAAATGTACAGATTTATTTTATTTTATTCAATTATTATATTTTTATTTTCTTTGGAAATAAAATTTCTCTAAAAAACTGCATACTAACATTTTCTTTAACTTGCTTTTCATTCATAACATTATTTTTATGGTTCAAAATTTATTTTTTAAATATTGCAATATATATTTCAAAAATTTATTTTTACAGATAACTGTTCTGAATTTAAGCCATTTCTAAAGATCTGCGAAATTCGATCCTTAACATCCTTCAATGATCCTATCGATGTTCCAAAAGGTACACAAATACTATTCATTTTATTTTCTATTTACAAAGAGAAAAAAATCATTCATTTTTTACATACAATATTCTGTTTACAGAATATGAACATTTTAATAGCTTTTACGAAGACCATTCTCATTTTGTTGAATATGATGAATATGATGAACATGATACAGACGACATCGAAGATAATAGTTCGGAATTGAGACCATTTGGATTAAATTTTTCAGGTTTGTAGATGTTAATTTTATATACAATCTATATGTTTAAATAAAATGTTTATTACCAAATGATAATAATTAAAAAATCCCTGTGTATTGTATTAATAAACATAAAATTAATTATAGATGACTCAAATGAATATGTTCGAAAGCCGATTCCAGAAATACGTTTAAAGGTGTCTAGACGAAAGTCAGGTAATTAGCATTTATTGTAAATGTTTAATTTATAAATACTTATAAAATTAAAGATTTTTTATTTAAAATAAATTAAATTTTTTCATGAATTAAGAAGATTTTTACCCTACAACATTTCATTATTTAATTTTTTATTTATACGATTTTAATAAACTTACAATCTATAAGCAAAAAATAGTATTAAATAGTTTATAAATATTTCAAGATTTATAATAAATAAATTTTACAAATTCTTGTCTTTAATCCACGGATTAAAATTTTATGTAAACAGTACTCTAAAATATTTATTTCTAGTATTATTTTTATACCTATTTATTTAAAATTATTATATAAAATCTAATTAAAAAGAGAAATGTACCATTTAATATAGTATAGTAAATGTACGTAAGAATACTCAATCTTACAACTCATTTTATCACAATTCATAAAAGGATAAACTTCCTACGATCGCACATTATCAGTTACAGACCAAAAGCTGGTTCATCTGTATTGTAAGAATTGCAACGTAACTTATCCGCGAAGTCGAGATCGTCAATCGCGCATGAAGTCTTGTATCACTTGCAGCACTATTCTCATGTACAAGTGCGCACGTTGTGATAACAAGATCTACACGGCATTTCAATCAGCCCAGCGACATATTCAGGGTGAATGCGTGGATCCTCGAATGTTGCATTGCAGTTCCTGCGAATACAAGACACCACGGAAATATAGATTAGCGGAACACATTGAGAGACGTCATGGAAAAATTAAAACTCGAATAGTTAATAGAATCATCAAGAAACGTTCCCAAATTTGCCCGAGTTGTGGTAAAAAATTTATAACTATAATTCGATTCAATAGGCACATTCAGAAATGTGGTAAGACTATTAATGTAGATTGAACTTTCAATTGACGTTTTATACTAATCAATTATTAATTATATCGTTTAAAATTGGGTCCTTTTATTAGTTACAAAATCTGAATTATCAAATTAATTTTAAAATTAATTTAACGGAATGTGATTTAAGCAATAATTTTTATAGCAAAAATCTGATAAAAGGGTATTTTAATAATACATATTTTATAGAATAATGAACGTATTCAATATTAACGTATTTAAATTTAAAATATATAATATATAAAACTTGATAAAGAAAAATATAAAAAAATTTTAATGACAATTATATTCTAATTTTTTTTATAGCGTATGTATATCAAGCGTGTATTTTTCATGAACTCATATAAAAACAAATAAAATGAAGTTGAACATTTTTGTTCACTAAAAGTTGAATATTAAACAAAACGCTTTTTATTCAGCTAAACGTATATCAGAAGAATACTAAATGAAATCTTAATTTTTTGAAGCACTTTTTAAAATTTTCCTTAGTAATGTAAAGAAAAAAATTAATGCTGAATATTCAGAAGTAAAAAAATTGATCATTGATAAAAATATATAAAATTTCAGATAAATCGGATAAATATTTCTAGTAATTTTATAACAGTTGTTAAAAAAATTGAAAAGAATGAACTTTATAAAAAGTATGTGCTAAAAAATATATTATATTTATAGTTTGAAAAGTATTACAGAACCCTAACATTTTTATTGTCTGGTGTCTGATTTTAATAGCCTTGACAGTATGATTATTACATATATCAAAAAAGTATTTATTTTAAATTTCAGTTATTATTCCCGCTATTTGTGAATATAGTAATGTTAAGTAGAATTAAATTTTAAATAAACAAAATTTGTTCAAATTATTATTAAAAATATCAGTATTCTGAAAAATTTTGAAGTTTTAAAACAAAACTATGTTATATTTAAATCATTATTAAATTATGTTATTTAAAATTTTATAAATAAATTTGTTTTACTTTAAGCATCGAAAAGAATAGAGAAACTATTTTAATTCAAACACATAAATGCAAAGCTAGTTTGCAAAATTTGTTTGTTAATTTAAATAATTCGTCAAACAATTAGGTAAATTTACTATAAACCAAAAATACAATATAAAATTTTTGTTGTTTATTTGTATAATGATTTTTGTTAATATAAATAATCCTAAACGTATAACTATTAATCTCGAATTAACATTACATATCTTTATTAAAGTTGATAAATAATTGATATTTTCTTAAAAAAGTGAAAAATATTTATGTAACATTTTTATATAGAATATTTATATATATTTTATATCTATTAAAGTAATATTTTTTTCATAAATTTACATCATACGTTTGGAAATATTAAATTTATAATGTTGTAAGAAGTCAAATCAAGATATTTATGTTTTTAGCATGACAGTTCATCATTAAGAATGTACTTAAATGAAAAATACATATTTTAATTGATAAACTTTTCCTTGTTAAATTAAGAAATTAAAAAATATTATTTAAATATAATTATTTTCACTGCTCATTATGTGAAAATCAAAGAAATTAATTTTAATTTTTAATTTTAATAGGCAATAATTATTCAAATATCTAAATGTTCGTTAAAACTAATTTATAATTAATTTTATCATAAGAGTTATGAATGATCCTAAAGATTATTTAAATGTGAATTTAAAGATTTTATAACTTTATGAAGGTTATACGTTTATACATATATATATATATATATATATATATGCTCACACAGGCATACACACGCAGAAATGCCCGAAATAAATAGATCTAAGCTGAATAATAAGACAATAATTGTTATCTTACAACAAATGATACTGCATAAATAGGTGCAATATATATTTATATTATATTATTTTTAATATATAAAAGTTGAATTAAATATTTTATATTTTATACTCTATATTTCTATCTATTAACGTATAAAGTCCTTTATTTATAATTCAGAAAAAACTATAATTCCTACGTGGATATTTTTTATAAAAGTTAATATTATTAAAAATTCCAGTGTTGTTGATTAAAACGTATAGTTGATATTTTCGTAAATTCGTTTAAAAATAAATTGCGTTGAATTATTTATTATATATAATAGATTATATTGTAATAGTTAAAATTAAAAAATAATATAAGTAAATAAATATAAAATGTTATTAAAATCCATAATGTTACATTTATCATTATTTGTATAAGGAACTATTCAAAAATTATAATAACAGTATAATATTTATATAATTTAAAAAATTTTTACTTACAATCTTGCAAAAACTGTCCTAAATATTCTAAAGTTTCAAATTGATAAACGTTTTTGGTCATAAGTGAATGAAATGACATTGTATACTATTAATATTGTATATCTAAAACATATCTTTTAATTTATAATATTTGTATTCTATAAAAAATATCAATATTAATTATTATAATTTTAAATATGTATTTATTTTATAAATAAATAATTGTTTAACAAAAACTCCGAAATAAGAAGCATGCATCATAATTTTTAGAAAAAAATACTCAATATTATTTCTAAAATTTATAATTAAAATTAAATTTAAACTATCAACTATAATTATTTATGATATTTTTTTTACTCTTTCCAAAAGCTTCTGAATTTATAATCTCAAATATATTAATTGAATTTTTAAGTAGTTGCATTTATTATGTAAAAAAGTAAATATGTATAAATAATCAGTAATAAAAAAAATTAAGTTGATTAAACATAAATATTTGTTTAGGTACGTAATTTCAGTCTAAATGTTAAGAAATAACGTATTTAAATCGTGTTTTTTACACAATCAATTAGTAAAATAAGTATATCAGCGTGAAAATATTATATATGAATGTAAAAATTTAATGAAAATAATAATGAAATATTTTGCAAAATTTTTTATCAAATTTTATTCTTTCATAGTCTTAAATTGAAACTAAAATGAAAATTTACGGAAAGCAATTGAATCAGAAAAAATTACTTTTATTGTATTGATAAAACTTACATGCTTAAAATCATAGTTTTTTTAAAAAAGTATCAGAGTTATAGAAGTGAATTGCAGTGAATCTTTTAGTAATTTCAGTAACTATTTTGATACTTGAAAATTAACGTATTCATCTAATAAATAGAATTTTATAAAAAATTTTTAGATAAATATTTCTATTATATTAATATATTACTAAATAACTACATCATTAAATATAAAAAAGCTATTGTTGTAATATGCATATTGCATATAAAAATATATTCTATTGTATTTATAAATTATTAATGTAAATAATATTGTATTTGAAAATTAATATTGTATTAGATTTCTTTATTATAAAATTTTAGAAATGTACTAAATGGTTAAATAAAGATTTTTATATTAAAATAGTAATTATGAAGAAATTTTTAAGTACCTTACACCATACTGTTTATTCTTATATATTGTATATAATTTTTTTTAATATTAGAATAATTTATATATATATATATGTATTTATTTAATAGCAATAATATTTTTTTTCCTTTTTAAAATATATTTATTGTATTTAATAATAATTAAGAAATATATAATTATAAATTAATAATTTTTTATTTTTAGTTAATATATCGACAATTTTTTAAATTGTGAATAATAACATGGAATTTTTTCTGATGGTGAGTTAACTTTATTTATAAACGTCAAAATAATATTATTTGAATTTTTTAAAAAATATATATATTATATGAAACTAACTACATGAATAAGTAAGAAATAAATAATTATTTTTTAAGCTTTAAACATGATATTATATAATTTGGTTGCAGATCTGAAACAAAATATTGGATCACAGTCAATTAGTTAAGAAATGTCTCTTCGTACTATATAATTCGTGTTCTATTAAGTAAGTATAATGAGACTGGAGCTTTTCCCAAATTTGGAATATAACAAAATGATAACGAAAAATTTGACTGACCAAGTAATCGAAGTTCAGTTACTCTAATACTAAAAGTATAATCTAAGATATGTAGTAACTCAAAGGTAATTGAAACTGGAAGATACAATTATTTATTCAATAACAATTTTTCAAATTTCAATTAAAGAAGTTTTGAAGCTGTTTTAAGGAATAAAATTAATTTATATTTTTGTAGTTTGTATTAAAACATATTTATATTCGAAAATTGGTATTGTAAAATACTATTTTAAGTAAATATTTTTTAGAAATATATTATTTTTTTAATATATAATACATAATTTTAATATATAAAAAATATAAGGGTAATATTTTATCGTGCATATAATTATGTATAATATTAAAAGAACAATATTTAAAAAAGTAAACTAAAAATTTAGAAAAACGATAAAAATTGTTAACGTATAGTGTGAATTTTAAATAAATATAATGTAATAGCAATGTTAATACTTATTTTTCTTAGTATATTATATATATAATAATTTTAGGAATATTTGAAATTAATTATTATTATTAATGTTTCGCGTACTTATAAAATCGTAAAATTATAAAATGTTAATGCTTAGGTAGAAGATTAAACTTAGTACCATATTTAAAGGTTAATATTATAAGAAATTTTTAAAAATAATCATCGTTTACGTCTTTATTAAATAATTGATATCTACGAAATCCATGTATGAGAATTGTAGATTAATATATGTGTTATATGCTATATATATGAAAAATAAGATGAGATGAACTATATCTCTAAACTTTTTTTGTAGAAGTAGTATAATATATTATAATCAAATAATTTTCATAAAGACTTATACAGATAATATTTTTATAAATATAAGTGAATTTTAATAAAAATTTGTAATTATATGTCTATTTAGAACATGCTACCAGGGATTTCATATATTAAATTATTATTAAGTATATAGTAATAATTCCATAGTTTATAATATATACACACGTATATAATTTAATTTCAATATTTTAATTAATAATTTATAGTAAAATTCATTAATATTCCATTTTTATTCTAGAAATTATGCGTATTAGTCTTGGAAAATAAAATATCGAATTGTTTGTAAATATAATTTTTTTGTAGCGTTAAACAACTATAATATATATTTAAAATTATATATATATTATAAG
The DNA here is from genome assembly GCA_018907195.1 of Dolichoris vasculosae. Taxonomy (NCBI): domain Eukaryota; kingdom Metazoa; phylum Arthropoda; class Insecta; order Hymenoptera; family Agaonidae; genus Dolichoris; species Dolichoris vasculosae. Next base: position 7,953,256 of record JACCHY010000003.1, read on the forward strand.
TTTGAAATTCTTATTAAATAAAACATAAATTTGATATCCTTAACAATATTCAAATTGTATTAAATTTTGCTCTTATAAAGATTCAATATTATTTTAGAAGTATGGAAATTTAATCTTTTCATAATTCTTATATACACATATAAATATAGATAGGAAAAATATGTACACTAATTGTAATCAAAATAAAATAAAGTTTCAAATAAAAATTATAAATACTTGTTTTTAAATTTTCTTAATTACTTACACAGAAGTTATTTAATATTACAATTTTGAAATAATAAAGATTTAAAAATAAACCATATTTTGGTAAAAAGTTTTTCAGAGCATATAAATTTAAGGATTAATTCACAAAATTTATTTTGTTTATTAAATAATTAAAATTGACAATGATTAATAAAAATAAAATATTTATATATTTCGAAATACTTAAATATTTGCTCTTTAATGACTAACCATTTTTTATTAAAATTAGAAAATCAAAAATTATCAAAAATAATAATTCTGCTCAAAGTAAATTTTTAACTAACTTTTTTATTTATATTTTTATGTTACAGAAGAGCTTACCTATTATATTCCATCTTCGTATATTAAGGAGGACGTAGATCTCGCTACAGATAACTTTTATTATGAAAGAAATTCGGAGTCACTAGGTAACTGTTACATTTTTATTTAAAATTAAATAAATTGTTTGTAAATGTTAATTATTATAAAAAATTTTCTTATAGAAATGGAAGAAATTCATAGTAAACATTTTGATATGCATTCAAAAAATTCAATATTTGACGAATCAGATTATAAGAAAATATTTAATAGAAATGAAAGTATACGATATAATTTAGGTAATTTGGTATAAATATAATACTTATATGATAATATACAACATTACAACCAAATTATATTTCTAATTTTGCTTATATTTAATTCTAAATATATTTTAAAAATTCAATACAAGTAAAACTTTTGTACAACAAAAGTTTAAGTCAACTTTAATGGAAGTTTTGTGCATAATTAGATTAATATACATTTAAAAGTAAAATGAGTTTTAGTAATACTACAATACAAAATTACTAATTTTTAATATTAAATTATAAAATTATAATTACCTATAATTTCCATGAAATAATAATTAACTATAGACCATGAAATTTCTTTTTAAAAACAATTTTCAATTGAAATTGATTACATTATTTTTGATAAGATACTAATGGTTTTGATTTATTTCAGGATTCAACAATTACATAGTATTACGCTGTTCAAAATGCTTATACATTGTTGAAAAATCAAATGATATAAAAGTTAAATCCTGTAAGAATTGTTCAGATTTATTGGAGTTCGAGTGTTTGAAATGCGGTGATTGTTTCGATTCAGTAGATTTTTGCATTCAGCATTTAAATACCGAGTGTAATCATCCAAATGTACACGAATGTTTGGAAATTAATTGCGAGGAAATCAAGAACACAAAATTAAATAATTGTAACATATCTTTGGAGGGTATAAACCAAGTTGAAGATGTTTATAATAGTATCGATAATTTCAAATGCTCCATGTGTAATTTTAATACCGATACATTCGTTGATCTTACTCATCATATAGAAAAAACGCATGTACAAAAAACTTTAGAATCCTACGATACATTTTACTGTAACGACTGTGATTTTAAAACTAGCACGAAAGTAGTATTGCGAAGGCACATTAAATATAAACACATTTCGAAAAAATGTCGAAAATGTGGTCAAGTTTTCTCAAACCATGTTGCGCATGTAAGAATGTGTGGACGAGTCCTGCAAGAATTTAAATGTCCTCTTTGTTCTTTTGTTACCTGTCGCAAAGTAAATCTTAGAGCTCATGTCAAAATGATGCATATATTTAGTGAAGAAGCTTTTCAATGTAACGATTGCGATTACATGACTGATAAAAAAACTAATCTCACGAGACATCATAAGCTTTGGCACACGTTTGTAGATTGTAAAAAATGTGGACGTACCTTTAGGTGTCAAAATATCTACCAGCATAAATTGATTTGCGGTACAATACCGCGTTTTAAGTGTACACTTTGCAACTATGTGGCTAAACGCGCTTATTATGTGAAATTACACTCAGCTAATATACACGAGAAATCAAAAAATCGCGTGTTCAGATGTTTGATCTGTAACTTTAAGACAAAACGTAATATATATCTGAAATCTCATGTTCAGCGAATGCATTCTCGTGATTAACTTAGCTTGATTGTTAGAATAACAATTTATTTCAAAGAATTATAGAAACAGAATTCCTTAGCATGAAATATTATTCATAATAATTTAAATAGTTTTATTGTGCCATTATTAATGTAATTTATTTTTAACTTTACTCCAGAATATTTTCCATATAAATTTTTTAATTACTCGATATAAATTTAGTACAACCAATTTTTTTCATTTCAAACAATTTTCTATATAAATGGAGAATAAATATCGAGGATATCTAATATCTTCGATTTAAGATTAATTATTACAATGTACTATAAATATGTGAACAAAAGTATCAATAGCGTATAGCAAACAATCAAAATCGAGACAGATTTATAAAATTAATTTATAAACATGAAATTATCTTCGAGAAAGGAAGTTATGTATTGACACGTTTGAAAATACAAACTTATTTATGAGTACTATATTATGGATTTTAAGTTATTAATACTTTAAGTCTAATTTCTGACGAAAAGTTTATTACATGAAAAATAAACTTTAATTATTTTTATGAACTGTGCTATTTTCCTTCATTTATTGTATTTACTTTTAGTTTTATTTTTTTTATATAATAAAATCAATTTTAAGATTTATGATTTTATTTAGTTTAAAAATTTAATTATAGTTCTTAGAGTATTTAATCTGAAATTCGTGTTTGTAATGCCGATTTTTAATATTTAATTTTTTAATGCACTATAATAATTTTATATAAAAAATTTAGAATAAGTGTGGATATGTTATTTTTTATTAAGTAATGATATTTGCTATTTATTTGAAAAGTTATTACGTATCTTATTAATTTCGAATATACTTTAATTTATACTTTCGAACCTTAGTCGTATTTAATATTAATTTCTTTCCTAAAAAATTATGCAACTGAAAATAAAAATTCGCAGATTTAGTATAATATATAATAATTTTCATGTAGCAATGTAATGCTTAATGATTTTTCAATAAATAATACGAGTTTATTCTACGCAGGTCAATTTATTAATTTATTTCAGTTTCATTAAAATTTACAATTTTTATTAAAAAAATCATTCAATATTTTTATATTATAACATTCCATAATTAATTCCATAAGTACAGGTTAAATCCAAAAATACATTTATAGTGAATTTGAACGCAAAAGTGAAAATAAAAATTTTCATGAAAATAAAAGTTGGGACATAAATATTTAACATAATATAAATATTGATTTTCAAATTTGACATTATAAGGTTTATTACATTATAAATAATATAAATTTTTTTAAATTAAATATTTATGTATAATTAAACCAACTGCTTCGAAGCTTTGCATTTTGGTAAATATTCTGGGAATGATTTAATAATTATTGTTGTATTACCGATTGTTATTCAAAATTGTATTGTTATAACAAATATGTTTTTAATAAAAGCTATGTAATTATTATAGGATTTTCTTAATAAAAAATAAAAATAAAATTAATAATAACTGTTACTTTTTTCAACTATCTAGATTGCGATAATATTTTTAATAATAATACTGTAATATTATAAAAGGTCCGACAATTTCTACATGTTTAAATTCGTTATCTTTTAGATATTTTTACTGGAAGATTATATAATGTTTATAAATATTTTATTTATAATATCTCAGTTTTTATTATTATAATTTAAAAACTTATGATAAAATGTAAGTCTATTTTCTTAATAATATGTATGTAAAAAATAAAAATATAAAAATAATTTTTAATATCTATAACAATGAAAAATATCAATTTTTGAATTGGATAACTTATGAAGAATAATCTAAGGTATCATTATAGGAAAATAGAAACTGAGAAAAATAAAAAATTTAGATCATAAAGAAGAACGAAATAATTTTTTAATCTTTTATTCTCTAAAACTATTTTCAGTGTCTTATGATTAAAATGTGAAAGATGAGTAAGATCATATATGCTTATGGAAAAAAAGTTACAGGAATTCAGATGGTCACTCGTTTAGCTTCGATTAAATTTTGGGTTTTGTTTATATTTCTAATAATCTCTAGAAAACAAACGAATGCTATAAATCAACAGAATTCTTTATGATATTTTGGCGTGATTCAAATAAATGAAAAGGTATTTTTCCTAATTGTAGTAACAGCACTAACTATAAGAACCAGTAGTATTATTAAAATTATTAATGAAAATTAATAGTATTAATTTTCAGAAAAGTTATAAAATAAATAATGTTTAATACATTGATAATATTAATTACAATTTAAACTAATAAATAATATTTTTTCATTTTTAGCTAGACATTCATTGAGTATAAAGAAACGAAAAGCAACCCCAAAATCAAATAAAAATTAGAATATTAGATGAATTTAATTACATTATTTTTTGTATGTATTTTAAACAATTTATACATATCAGAAAATAATTTAATACATATTAAAGAAACAAAAAAGTGAAAGCCATTTAGAAAAAATAATAATTGTTTCATATTTATATAAAAAATATTACATCTTCTTGTAAACATTTAACATGAATTGATTTAATACAAATATTTATATTATAGAAGAAATTAACTCGCTTAATATTACACAAACAAGCGAAGTTGTAAATTTAATGAAGCATTGATAGTTGAACTGTATCCTAATAAACATATTATTTTTCAAGGATGATTTTGATTCAATTAGTTTAAAAATTTAATATATATTTCGCAGATACAATGCCTCGTAAGATTGATGAATCATCACACATAAAGAAGTAAATTTTAATGCGGATGATGTTTTACTTTTGAAATTATTTGAATATTCTAGTAAGTATATAAATTTATACCAAATCATTTTCAATGTATATTAAGGACTGAATATTTACACGAATAAAAATATTTTACATCATTTTAAATACGCAGGTGGTGAACCAAGGATAAGTGTTGAAGCAAAACCAATAGTTAGTGACAAAGTTCTTAAAGAAAGAAAAATGAAAAAACAAAATAAAATTCAATATTTTTGCGTATATCCTCTAAAAGCAATAGCAAATCTAAGTACACACCAGGTAATTTTTAGTATTATAAAAAATTGATTTATAAATGATAAAAATAAAATTTGTTATATTTAATATGCTTATTATGTCGTAAAAAAGTATAAGCGATATTACAAATATAAAGGCGAAAGATGCGGAGAATCTAGAAGTTCTCTATTCTTTACTTATGGTACCTGTCAAAAACTGTATACTATTTGCAATGGTACCAATTACCGCATGACCTATTTATACACTAGTAAAATATTAATGCATCACAAGAATTAAAAGAGGGAATTGAAAGATTTTAATATTGAAAAAACGAAACGTAAGATTGTATCCCGAAATCCACTATTGACTGGTTCTCTGGTTCTTCATTTATTTTTGATTACCCGAGATGTCGTGAAAATCGGGTAAAGAAAAAGCTACGATTCACGCGTTCGATGTGTCTGTGCAATGCCAAATAGAAAATACACGAGAGCGTATTTTTTGGATGCTTGCAAAAATAATATTAAGTACCGATATGATTACTGCTTATATAAATATACGTATCGAGAACATACATAACGAGACAATTAAAAGTGAAACAAATCTAGATCTGTTTCCAGATGATATATTTATGAAAAGAAATTTTTGTAGAATATTCGATCGACAAGTAACTTTTAAATTAATTTCTTAGCTTTTAAATATAATGTGTTATTTAATAGAAAAATATAATATTTAAATGTTTTAAACCGATTGAATAAAATTTATGAGATCTTGCGCGTCTTATCTTGCAGACATTATGTTAAATTCTCCTAGCTAATCATGAAATACTCAGCAATTAATAATTTTTTTATTCGATAAATAAAACAAAGAGAAAAATTAATTTTTATGTAATTTAATATAAATTTTATTGTTTTAAAATATAAAATATATGAACGTTAAATTAGTAATTATTTTAAATATAAAAACATTTTTTAAAAGTTCTACATGTTCATTTTCTTTTTTTTAAATTATCCAGTTTTTTTTTAATTTTTATATGAAAGTAAAACGCATCTATATATCCATATATCTACCAACTTCGCGTTCCCTCCTTATTATTGATTTAGCTCACCATTTCATTTACGAATAGATGAAAGAAGTTAATTGTAATAAATTATGACTAAAAATATTTACACATGTATCTGAGAAATTTCGCAAATTGTGAATAGATAAAATTTGAATATTTATTTGCGTCATTTCATTATAAAATTAAAAGACTTTTTAAATAAATTATGTAAGGTATATAATATAAAACTTTTCAAAGTTGTTTTATAAGAAATTAAGTTACACAGTTGATATCATAATTTTATTATTTTTTTGGAATGTTATCCATAAATCGCTATTGATATTGTATTATATTCCAAATTTAAGCAGATTTGTATTTAAAACATATAAGTTGGTATACCTTATAGAAATAACTTATGATTAAAAATTGAATCAATTGTATTTAAAATCTATTTTATCTTTCCCTAGAAGAATACTTAGATTACAGTAACATTTTTTAACTTAAAATATTTGCCTTTATATTTTAATTAATATAAACAATACAGCACTTAATTCTTTGAAGTAGTGATTAAAATAAATTTTTGTATATTAATCTTAATTAAAATTTTAATTCGATTAATAAAAAATATTTTACTATTTTACAGCGTTATGATTAATATAGGTTTTATACAAGACATGAACTAATTTCATCGATTCACTTTTTATATCAAATAAACAGAAATATATTTTCAATTTTGACAAAAAAAACTAGAAATCTCAACTTAATAGATACAATAAAAATTACTACAGTTTAAGAAAATTAAAAATATTTTATTATATAAGTAACGAAATTTCCTCTTAAATGGTAAAACATTCGTAATTTATGTAATTTATGATTGAAATGTTTAGAAATATTCAATTTGGTTGAAGTTTATTAGTTTTAGCACCCATTTTATCCGAAGATCTTGAGTCGGTCGCCGACCAATTGGTAAGCTTCTCACGACAACTCTTTGTATGTGTCTACGGTCTGAAGCGAGCAGAATGATTTTTCAGATCCTCGTCATCGCAATAAACTCTTCACTACGACCGAAATGAAGGAACCGGTCTCTCGAATAATAGAGCTTCCCACTCCGAGTGAGCGACCCTTGGGTCTGTTCACATACCGTGACATTCCCAAGAATTTTCAGTGTCCAAGTGCTCCAAACGTTTTTCAGCCAGGAATGGCGTCATTCAATCTACGAAGTACGCCTCTAACCAACCGCCAAGATTTTCATGCCCTTATCGCAGTAACTACAGCAACTGTCTCTTCAGCCTTTATAAACACGTACGTGAGGTACATCCTGGGTATAAAATTTTCTGTAACGACTTATTACGCATCGCATTCATGCTGTGATTTGATAAAGTCAAGAAATTATCCAAGAGACTACAATATTTACGAACTATGAAATGCAGCTTGCGTCGCGAATAATGTATACTTTAAAAAGAAAAACGCGCTTTATATTTTCGATATTTCAATTCGTATATTTGGAATGTTTTTAAATTTATCTATTTGATCAAATCATAAGTTATTGATCCGAAAAGTATTTTATTATTTATATTTATATTTATATAATTACAATTAAGATCTATCCAATTTTATACATAATCTAGATTGCGCTAAATTTTTAAAACTAAATTAATGATAATATTTGACTGAATATTAAGACTGAATCAATAATTTATTATTCATTTTTAATCATTTTTTTATTGACTGAATAATAAAAATAAACATCGTTTTTCTACTGTAAAACATTAAATTAATTACACAGCATATCAAAATAGAAACAATTTTTTTTGTTTTATAAATTGGATATATTCTTTAATATTCTTTGAATTATGAATTATTACAAAATGCAATCATTTATATATTCTAATCTTGATATTCAATGTATGACTATAATATATTCATATAATAATTTAAAAATAAAACAATCCGTGCGTTTGTAAAGATATACACGTACTCGTTTTTCCCCATAAAATAATAGTAATTTATTGTAATGTGAATATAATTATACCCATATAAATATAAGATTAAAAAATGTGTATGTGTGAATGTGTATTGTAAATGTATTTGATTTTATAATGATGCAATGTAATCTTTTTTATACGAACTATATTTGGCATATATTTTATTATTTTAAGTATATTTTTTTCTTAAGAATTATGATATATTAAATTTAATATAATTAAATATAATTAAGACTATTTAAAAAATGTTTTTAGAATTATTTTGTATATTAAGCTTTACGTTCAAGAAACTATGGAGATAATTTATCACTTTTCTTAAGCAAAGTATTCAAAATATTTTTCTAGTGTATCACATAAATTTTTAATAAAAATAAATTGTTTATTTGAATTTTGATATTTTTATGATTTATTATATGTATATATATACATTAATTATAGTGTTATATTCAACTACAATGATATTAAATTTTATTATGTATATTTTGTTTTTAATTTCTCATACAAGTTAATGAAAAATACTATTTTAAAATGTGAAACTAAAATATCAAGTATTTGTCATATTTTCTCATAAATTTTATGTAATACGAATAGTTTATACATATTATTATATATTTTCGTGATTACGAATCTTCGTCTGCTATTTTTTATCTATACATGGATTCTTATATTCTTATAATTTATATTTTTTTATTTTTACTAATTTATAATTGCTAATTACATTAAATATTTTATAAAAAAAATTAATTATTTACACATATTCTGTCAGATTTAGAGAAAATTAATCATGTTTATAAAAGCTGGATTAAAGCAATTCAAATGTGCATTCGAAACGTTCGTGTGATTCATTTTCATTCAAGATTGCATTGTTTCTTACAATATTTCGAGGTAATCGGTGAACCTGCATCCTTTGAATTATTTTTTTGAGCGTTAAAAAAGTATTATACAAAAAATTTTGAATTTTAATATATCCTTTTTCTAATTTTTATTTAAGGAAACTTTAGATTAAAAGAATTAAATTATATTTAAAATTTTTAGGGATAAGTTTATTTTTCGAATAGAATAAATTGATTAACTCATATTTTATCGTATAGTAATGTACAATTAGTATTATAAGGTATTCGATATTTTTTTCTATTTTTATGTAGACATTTCACTAAAACTCTCGAAATATCTCATTTATTTCTATTATTAAGCAGAAGGTAGAATTACGATAAAAGTATTTAAGTTGATTCTTTTCTCTTGGTTTCAATATTTCACAAATAATTTAAAGGAAATGATTTTTAAGTAGTTGTAATACAAATGATTGTAAATCTTCACAAATCTCTGTAGCTTATGAAAACAAGTAGAATATTAGAAAGATTATTTTTAAGTTCAGTTTTAACGAAAAAACAAACACTCCACGGACAAAAACTTTCGATCGAAAGATCATTGAACTCCGATTAACGCATGTGTTCACGTTTCTGTTCCCAGATTGGTACAATTATTTCGAGTATGCGAGTCCCGAAAAGTCGTTCTATAATGCAACAACGACGGCATTTGCTTTCGCCGTCCACGAGAAGAAATTTCTACAAAACCGTTCCAGGGGCAGACGCTCATCCGGTCGTCTGTCCGAGCCGAAGAACTTTCCATGTCCAAACTGCTCGAGTGGTTTTACCTACGAGAAAGGCTTAGTTCAACACATGAAGTACGAGTGTGGCCAGCAGCCAAGGTTCAAGTGTCCCTACTGCGAGTACCTAAGCAAATGGATGAACAACGTTTACAAGCACGTTCGTACGATGCACGAAGGCGCGGAGGTCCGTTACGTTATGAATTCTTAGGTCGTTTTGAGTCCGAGTGCACTTCTCGTTTCTCAAGTTTTTATTCGGGGTACAAGAAATTTATGGCTTTGCAAATTATTATACGAATGATTTGTTGCTACTACGAAGAATTGATAAACTAATTCATAAATTTATTATTCGAATTTGAACAATAAGAGTCCGAGGATATTGTTAAACACTCTAATTATATGAAACTGTTATGAAATATACTTAGCGTTTTTGCTACTGAAATATATCGATAACAAAAGAAATATGTATATCTTGAGGCAGGTACTAAAATATTCGATAAATGACAATCTTTTTTATCAAAAATTAAATAATTCTATCAAACTCGTTAGTTATTCATTTTTTTAATGGAATTACTATAATTATTTTTAAAGCTCTCGTAAAAATATGGGAATACCTAATATTAATTTAGAAAACATAGTTAGTAAATTATAAGTTCAATTTATAATATAATCTTATAAGTATAGAAACAATTTTAAATTAGACATTCCAAAGTATTTTATTAATTTAATTGTTTAAAAATATATACACTTAGCTATTTTATTATTTGATAATTATAATAACTAGTGTAATAATATAAATTGAAAAATTATGTGCAAATAAATTTCATATTTACGGTAATATTTAAATGTATTAAATGTTTGATACATTGAAATTAAATCAATAGAGCCATATCATCGGATTAATTTCATCATTAATTTGTTAATCTGCTGCCAAAGCTTGTATAAAAAGTCTAGTCTTCCATTGGTCCGTTGCTGGTTAAAACTTTTCTTATTTTTTATTATTTATTTAATGCAAATTGCGATAAGATTGAATACATAAAAAAATTTCAATTCGATTTTATTTTATATTACCATAAGATATGTAATTTAAAATATCTGCGATAAAGACTGTATTTTTTGGAAATAAAAATATTTTCTTTATAATGGTATGATACAAAATATAATATGTCCGAATAGTTTAAAAAATGTTCATGTTAAATATACATATTATGCTATTATAAAATCCATTAATGAAAATATTTGAACTTAGATAAGGTATGAAGTATTAATTTTATTTGAAAACTGATTTTAATGTTATTTTTGTATAAATATTTTTTATTGGTAACATCGACGTAAAATAAAATTAAAATATTTCGTTAAATTTAAAATGTTAGAATATAAAAATTTTAATATATAAGGTGAAAAATCGTAAAAATATTTTACTGAATTTAAATAAAATAATTTTGTATATTAATATATATAATCTTGAAACAAAAATGTTTTTGATTTTAAAATAAAAATTGTTTATTTAAAGAATAAATACTTTTTTTTTATAGTATTTTGATTTTGTAGAAAATCATTGACTGTTAAAAATTATGACTGTGTAATATATAAAAATATTGTAAGATACAAGTGATATCTAATAATTCTTAAATAATTAAATACGTTGTTACGTTATAATTTAAGAACTATTTAAAAAGAATCACTCTCGAATCAATATAATATTTTTCCTAAATTAAATTTATTGTATTTATAGAGTATTTGAAGATATTTAAACAACAAATTAATTCTGCAACACAGAAATGATTGAAGTAAATACACTGCTGGTATACAGAAACATATGGGTTTTCAACATTTAAAGGAATGTGTCAAACACATATTAATGTAAATTATTATTTGAAACATTGTTTTGTTATAATTTTTTACATATGATAATATGTATAATATATACATATGTACAATATATATAATTTAATCAACAAATTCCTGACATTTTTTAAGATAAAAATTTAATTTTTCATTTTAATTTTAAGTTTTGTTTTTATAATGAAGTAAATACATTATTACAATTGATTCAATCATGATAAGTATACAGTATAAATAACAATTTAAATTCACATTTTTTAGTTTTTAAATGAAAAACTTGCATGAATAAATTAATTATAAGTTTCATGTGTATTGAATAAAATTTTTATTAAATTATCAAAAAAAATATCTTATTTTATATTTTAATATATATTAATATTTATATTATAATTGATATAATAAAACTTATATACATAAAATAATTATTATGTAGTATAATATATTAATATTATACATTGAATTAAAAATATATATATATTATTTTTATTTTTAATATACTAAAATTCATATTTAATAAATAAATATATATATATATATATATAAAATACAAAATTAACACATGCATGCAATATTTCATTGTTTCAATTAGTAAAAATAAATGATCAAACTAATCAAGTATTTATTATTTTTTAGATTACACGCCGTTTCAAATTGTTGCAGTAGAAGAACAAATAGATATGCAAATTTTGCATGAATATGGATCACAGACTTTACAGCAATCTGATCCACTAATAGATGGATATACTTGTTGGAAATGTGGACGCATCTATAAAAATAAGCACGATATGACAAGACACGTAAAACACGAGTGTGGTCAAAAAGGAAAACATACTTGTCCCGTTTGTTCATATCGAAGTCAACGCATTACGAATGTTCGTCGCCATATTATGGCATCTCATCCAAAAAATCAACCATTATAAAATAAGAAAGGTGAAATAATTTGTTGTATATAGTGAAAAGAAAAAATATATGTGGATGAGTAAAGATTATTTTTATAATTTTTATTTCCTTTTTAATTTTAGTATTAATAGAAATGTAATAATAAAATAAAAAATTGATTAAAAAATTAATGGGTATTCTAAATATTTAATTTCATATATTTGTATATAATGAAAGTTGTAAAATAAATAATATATGTACATACAAAAACAATTATAAAATAAATAATAATTTTTTATTATTCTTAATTTTTAAGATGTATTATTTTATAAGCTAACTATTATTATACACAAAAAATATATAAATCAAATATTTATAGTAAGTAAGGGTCCATATGTAATAAATAATCTGCATTTTTATCATTATCAATATTTTTATAAATACTGCAATATTCACTTTATTGGTGTATTCCTGGCATTTTTTTATCTACATATATATTTGATGTTATATCGAATTAAAAAAATTTCTTGTATTCAAAAATTATTTTTAAGTTCATTATTAGCTATATAAAATAAATACTTTGATTTTTAGGTATCGAGTATAAGAATTTAATATCATTTTTATTTTATTAATAATTATCATTTAATTATAAAATAATCTAATTGTGTTGTATATTGTAATTAATAAGACGACAAAGATATATAATTTACATTATTACATTAACATTTACTATTTTACCAAATTTCAGACAAAGTAGTTAAAAATTTTAGGAAAAATCAATGTTTCAATGTTGAGAAATTTACTTTATCTTTTCCTGGCACCATCTTTTATTTAAAAAAAATCCTATTATGATGTATATACATATACATATAAATGTTTCTTTGTAATAAATACCAAATTCCGAAAATCGGTTTTGCATGAATTTACTATTTCAATTATGTGTATTAATTAAATTTATGACATGAAATATTTAATTACCAAAAACCAACTTTTTGAAATTTTGTAATCTTCTTTACTAAATGTATTATATAAATAGAAATATTAACATAAGTAATTATGATTTGATGAGTCGATTAATAAACGTCTACACTTTTTGCGATATAGAGATAATAATAAGTAACTCATCTAGTTGGAACAAGTACTTTGCCGATTTAAAAATTCCATAAAATCTTAACCGTGTAATTGTTCATACGAATTACGTTTCAGTTGAATGGATGACTGCAGAAAGGGGTTGAAAAAAAATGTATAAAAATCGACTATAGTAAACTCAAAAATTTGCACAATCTCTGAAATTCAGTGAAATGGTATGTAACAAAGCCTATTTTTATTTTTCTTTCAGGTTTTTCACCCATGCTGCCTCGACTCTATTTAAGGAAATACCGCCATGAGAACCAAAATCGTAGTAATCAGCGGAGTAATAGCGACAAATTATCTCAATTAGAACGTTACCATTGTCCTACTTGCGACAAAAGCTACGGTACTCGCAGTGCCATGAATGCACACTACAAATACGATTGTGGAAAACCACCGCGATTCCAGTGTCCCTATTGTGGCAAACTCAATCGAAAGAAGTTCAATGTACAAGACCACATCAGACGGATACATCCCGATCGGCCGATCCTTTGTAACACCCGATTTTAAATTTATCGCGTTAATTGCTAATGATCCAATACCGATTGGTAACATTTCGATATAATAATTCGTTTATTTTATGTTCCTCGTTGACTTTACGAGAAGAGTTACTCATTTTTAACTTTACCGTTATCTCTATTATTAATTACATGGTTTCAGTCACTTAATTACGTGTTTCATTTGTATTAATTACTTAGGATACATTTAAAATTTTTATAGTTTTAAATAAAAGTTTATATGCTTAAGATATAAATCTATTCGTCATATCTACGCTAAATATTTAAAACTTGATTTTTTCTTATTTATTGGAATATAATAGTTATCGTTTCCAATAAAGATCTGCTTTCTTATGAGCTAAAGATATTTTTAATTTTATATCTATTCAATTAATTTTAGAACTTATAGAAAAAAAGGTAGTACTACTTTTCAAATAAAAGTATTAAAAAAGAAAAACTTGAAAACATTTAATTAATCATAGAATGATATTAACGTAAATGAAAATCTATTTTATCTCGGACATTTTTATAAAATATTTAAATTCCTTTTTAAACTAATATTAGAAACTTTTTTTGGAGAAAATTTAAAAAAATTTGATTTAAAATAGTTACTTTATTCTATTGTACACTAAATGTTGATATACATTTCTAAATTTCTGTAGAACCTTATTTCGTTCTATACTCTATCTTCTACACGCTATTTATTATATTGAATAATTTTTTTAAATGTTCATATTCGTATTGTATCAGATGTTGTAATGGTATTGTAAAATTAAATTATCTATTTCTAAATTTCATTTTCTTTGAGTAGTAAATGAAATGAAAATATTTATGTTAACATCATGTTAAATAAATTTAGTATTAAAATTGCAGTCTTTATGATTAATAAAAATTATTATACGCTTAATTAAAAAATAATATACTTTGATGTGTTTGTATGAAAGATTATAATATTATAATTATTTTTTTAATTTATTAAATTTATTTTTTGTAAATCTTACTATATCGACTGTCTGACTATTTATTTATTAACTTTTCTGAGTATTTATTTAAAACGAAATATACATTGTTACCTAAATTAAATATTTAAAAATCGTAATTAAGTAATAAACGACGGAAAAATTTATCTCATAAATCTTTTTCCGCCATTTTGTAAGATAAAAATGTTTTCATAAATCATGCCATAATTCATTTTTGAAAAAAATATATTATTAAATAAAATTAATTTGGAAAAATATGTATTTTAATTTTTATTTTTTACCTTATTTTGTACGATTAAAAAATAAATTGTAGTTAAAAAATCGATTTTAATAATTCTAAATATAATTTGAACAATAATTAGAATATTGCGTTTAGTCTATATAATATCAATACTATAAAAATTATTCAGAATAAAGACATTTATTATTAAAATGAATGTTTTTATTTACGATTTTATAATAAGAACTAAATTAGTTCTTGTATGAATTCTAATGTAAGTCATACATCGTTTTCTGCTTTACTTATTTTAAGTAAAATTCAAACTAGAATGAAAATTTAAATTATTTTAATTTCCCTGTTTTAGATAAATAACCTAACTACATTTATTAATCTCTATATATTGAGATTATATAATTCACTAGCAATTTTTTGATGTTAAAATAATTTGTATTTTATATTTTCAAATAAGACTTTCTAATTTTATTGTAAAAAATTTAAAAATACACACTGATAATAATAATATTTTTATTATAGATAATTAATAATACATACAGAAATTTTTAATCTAATTTTTTTGTTAAAAATTATGGATATTCAGAATAATATAAAAATTTCTGATGTTTATTTATTACTATTTCAAATATATTTTATTATATATAAACGTGTTTGTGTAGAATGAATTTCTATTTTTGAGATAAATTTCTATACAAATAATCATTAAATGATTATATATATAAAAAGTTTGTTTTATTAACTCAATAAATCAACAACTAGTAATATTAGTAATCTTATTTATGAAAATATCTATAAATATATTATAAACCATTATTTTATATTATAAATAATTTGCACATTTCTTTTCTAAAAAAAAAGATAAATTGTATGTACATACATATATATATATAAATGAAATTTGAAAAAAATAAAAATATATAGTATAAAAAAATTTTGTGTTAATAGAATAATATTCGATTTTTTCAGATTTTCAATAATTCTTATGGTGGATATGAAAAAATATATTCTGCATAATTCATTAATGTATCGATACATTAAATTTTGCATTATTATTTTTTTAAAATTTTCTGTATCTAATCTTCCTACTTTATCTTTTTCAGAGCTCTGTTGTACCTGCAATATCGTATACACAAGTATCAACAAAATAAAGTTAAAATAAAAACTCCCACTATGCATTAATAAATGTAAATCATACTAATTTACTAATTATAAAGTGCCAAGATAGAAGTAGATATTATCAGTTTCAAAGTAAAAAAATATCGACTGCTAATTAATGTGACCCATATGGATATTCCAGCACCAGCCGTGTCAAGTTTTTTAGGTAAAGCTTAAGTGGACATTTATTTGTAAAATAAAATACGTACGATGTAAGTAATTACATTTATGAATGATTTGAAATAAGTCAAATGTTTATTACTAAGAGTGTGAAAAGCTTGTACTAAATTTATTAGATATATCGTTTTATGCATTAAGTAATAACAGACTAACTATTTTTATCCAAGAACTTAAACTTTATTTCAAAGATTCTAGAATCATAAATCATTGTTATTAATATCAAACGTAGTACTTTTTCTCACATAGTAAAGTATGTTATTATTAGATATGATCGTTTAGTATTTGATTAATAAAATAATATATTAATATATTGATTTAAAATTCTAAGAATAACACTATTAATCATACAGTCTAATTTTCTTTAATACTTTTTTACATAAACATTACGATAAAATCCTAAAAAGAAAGAATATATTTGAAATAAAATCTTTATATATTTAATTATTTTCATATAAATAAATCAAAATTTTATGATAATTTCGATTTCATCCGAAATATGAATTTTTTTAAAGGAAAAATCTATTTAGACTTATAAATTAATCAGTAATTAAATTGTATTTTATGAATCTTTTAATTTACTACACTTTCATGCTATAATTTTCATACCTGTATTTTATTTTCAATTATTAAATAGAATATTTATTTTAACCTTTATAAATAAAAAAATGTGATAATTTTATATAAAATATAGAATAATTTCTCTAAATATATTTGTAATGTATAATTCACATTGTTCGCAGATTGAGAAATAAAATACAACGATGTGGTATATTATCATATTTCTTATCAGATTCTGCTATAGTAATATTTTATTCTATATAGTTATATGAATGTAATTGTATATTTTATAGTCAAATGTAATAATTATAATATGGGCATAAATTATTTATGCATTTTTCTCATCAATTTAAGTGTTACTATTTACTAACATTTTTTGTAGTTATCATTCAAGATATTTAAAATAATTATAAATAGAATTTTTTCTTTATTATATTACACTCGTCTTAAAACGTAAATTTTTGTTTTAATGTATAAGATAATTTTTTAAGTTAGCGAAATAATGCAGTTTAAAGTTAAAATTGTTTAATAGGCTAAAAAAACGAATGTCAATATTTTAAAGATCTAATTCTTAATACTTAATATATCAAAGACGAAAATTCCTACAATTTATATAAGTATTTATTGTATGTTATAAAAATTTATTTTAATTACTAAATTTTGAAATCATTATCTTCCGAATAACGTATTATATTTTCAATTTTGAACGAGTAAAAATATCAAAAGTCCATTGTTAAACGAAGATATAAAAATATTTTTCAATACATTTTAAAAAATCTTTGATAAATCGCGTAATTTCCATACAACTTAAAATTCTTTTTTCGTATTATTAAAATATAAAATCAATTGATTAAAAAACTTTATATATTCGGACTTTTCATCGATATATTTCGATTTGATAGATCCGAAAGTATCGTACTATGATATATGAATTCTACCGGCTGTTATCGCTTACATCGCATTTTCTCTAAAAACAAAACTCATTATTAAGTCTGGGCTTTGCGTCGCGTTCCGAAACGTAAGAAAATTATGTTGTTATCTGTATTTGGAGTAGCTTTCGTCACAAGGAGCTTTGTTTAGTCGATCGAGATCTCTTAAACGAGACGAGCACGGCAACAAAGCGACGTCCTCGCTATAAAAAAAAGCATGCGCAACGATCCAAAAAGCATTCGTCCGAAAATCCATAACAAACCAAAAGCCGCTGCAACTTTTTTGCTTATCTTCAAGATCTCCAGCTATGATCCCTCTTCTTTATTTTTTCCAGGCCTACTAGATATCGATCAATCGCAGCTTTCCACCCAGTGGTTCAGTTGCACCGTCTGTTTGCGGCTCTTCGGCACGACTCAATCGTTGGCTCGTCACGTGCGATCTCACGACTTCACCCGAGAATATCAACCCGACGGCCAGGGCACAAGATATCGATGCAACTACTGTACCTATTCGTCCAAGTACACTTCCAACATGCACAAACACGTGCGCAGGATGCACAAGAAAATTTTCGACATTCCAATGCTTTAGTGCCTGTCGTGTCCGCGACGTGAACGATTACGTTTTTTCAAACTTACGAGTGCACCGCCTCGTCAGCGAAATAACGAAAGAGCCGAATTATTAAGTTTAAGGATAAATTTTTGTATAGAAAGAGTATTAGAGTATTTATAGCACCGATTACGAATGAGTCCTTTTACGAAAAAACGAGCGATGCTACCGAAACTTGTAATATATTTCATTTAAAATAATACTCATATTTGTTGCAGTTACATTAGAATGTATATAATCTGTTAAAAATATTTATATTATTGTTTAATTCTTTCTTATGATTTCATTTATTTATATTATTTTTATTTTATTTTTTATTCGGTGAAATATGTTTTAGTTACATAAAACACCAATTTTTAACATATGAAATCGCTAGAAATTTTTTTTGAACAGTGACCAAAACATTCGCTATTTTATATTACATTTTATTATTTTATATAGTCGATACATAATTTACATAAATAAGAATGAAATAAATTTAATAATCGTTTTTCATGTAAATAGAATAAAAGTTTGCTAAAAGTGCCTAAGAAACGATCGGATGAATAATGTATAGTATATTGATAAATTTCAATACAAACATTGACATCTATATAATATTTATAAAATTTAGGGATAAATTAAAAATTAAATGAAGATAAAACGAGTTGCGAGAAAAATATTTTTGGTATAGATTTTCAAAATATATTTTTATTTTAAACTCTTATTTTCTTTCAACTGTTACAATCCTGCAAATTTAATCGTTTCTTTTATCTAAATCTCATTAACAGAATAATAAATAATATATTTAAGTTTACGATTCGATATCTAAAGCATTTTATACATTTAAAAAAATCTAATGTATAAAAGATTATGAATTAAAATATTATAATATACTGTAATATTATCAATCCAATAAATACAATTTGATTATCGGAGAAAACAGTTATGAAAATATATCGACTTTGTAATTGACTTAGATAGTTGCTGAAAACAATTATAAAATTAATAGATAATAAATTATAATTCTAAAGATATTTTGAAGATTTAATATAATTTTAGTCTGAATCAGAAAATATATTTCAGTTTTTTTGATCATTTTTCGAAGTCTAAATTTAATATTTAGTATAGTAACAAATAATTACTTAATTATACATTAATAAATAATTAATCGAAGTAATTGGCTAAGATTATAAACATTATCTTCAGTTATTGTAAATTTCATTTCCATTCGCATATTGTATCATAAATATATACATGTATTTTTGTTTATTCAATTAAAAAAGATCAAGACCTTTTATGTAATTTCAAATTTTAGGGATTTTTCATATTCATTTAAGCCTATTGCACATGTTATAATAGACATTAGTCGTCTTTATGATATTATATTTTAGATTATGAAAGAATGGATATTTTTGAATTATTTTTTTATAGATAAATTGCGACTATTTAAATAAATGAATAAGTTATTGTAAGATTGGTATTAAATTTTGAACAGTAATGAATTTATTCTGACAATTTTTTAATAAGTGCCTAAAATGTTATATATATATATATATATATATATATATATATATATATATATGTAATATTTAACTAAATAAATTTAGTAATATAAAAAACTTTTTGTAATAAATTGCATTATAATAAATATCCATAAATAAATAAACAGTATATAGGAGATATTACCATTATTATTAAGTAGCCTAAAAAAGCACTATTTACTTTACTATATAATGTAAAAAATTTTAATGATGTATCATATTGTACATATACTGTCTAAAATATCTTTTTTTTTTTTTAGAAAAAATGAAAATTGATTCTTTTTCACATTTATTTAAATTTTTCTTATGAATTGAAGTCTAAACAGTATAAAATTATAAAATCATTTTTGACATGTAATAAACAATAGATACATTAAAAATATATCGTTGATTCGATATCTAATACTTAATTCAATTCTCGCATGCCTTTATAATTTATAATAAAACACAATTAGACACCAAATATTGAAATAATTTTTTAATAAGTGTAATATTTTCTTTCACCCGAACATTATTTATTTTAATTACAATTTTAAAATTAAGCATGAAATCTAAATATAAATAATAGTATTGAAGCCAACAAACCTACTCAAAGGAAAGTGAGAAGAACAAATATTTACACTGCCAAAAAAAAATTTTTCGACCATCGTATGTACTTCACGTTAACGTAATACTTTTATATTTTGTTAATTAATACTATTATATTAATTTTTTCAGATATCGGCTGGATTTCTAATGATTGCGGCGATAATACAAACTATGTCTGCAACATTGCAGTGTTGGTTTTCGCAGAATTGCTGATCTTTACAAACATAAATGTGGACCACCACAGCGAAACGATTGCCTATATTGTTGCATCGTTTTTTGGCAACCAATTTTTGAATATATATCGACACGCAAGAAGGTGGCATTCGTGTACGGTGGTTCGAATTAACTAATTATTTTGAATAAGGGTAAAACGTGTATATATCTAGTGTAGTACAAGCTTCCCTATACTTCTACGAACTTTAATTTATTTTATTAACATGTACGATAACGAGATTATAAGGTTGTATTTTTTCTGAATGTACACAACTGTCTAACATTAATTATTCAATCATTCCATTTTAATTTAGAAAAAGAAATTTAGATGTGAATAATTACAAAATTATAACTCATTTTAGAACGTAAATAATTTTTTAAATGATTCAATATCGATTTTTAAAAATCATTTTTCCTTTGTATAGAAAACATTTAACTGAAAAATTTATTGGAAAATTACTTACTTTTTCGAATAATTTCTTAAAGCATATTACCGACTCGAATGTAATACTGGTGCAGTTTCAATCATCATTTAAAAAAAAATCAGACACTTGTTTTCACCTTAAATTTAATTTATACTTTTGAATTATTACAGAAAATAGTATTTTATGTTTTGCTAAGATAAATAATGGTTTGTATCATTTTAGAATTTTTCTCATGTTGGGTAGTTTATAACTAATATCTAACTATTTTTCTATTTAATTTATATTTTTTTGAAGATTTTTTTTTTATTATATATATATCATGATGTAATTCTAGTTTTAATTAAATATTTACGATGACCATGCCACAATAACACGTTAAACATGAGATTTTCTTTACACATTTTTTTCATTCCTTAGGATTTGAAATATGAATGTAATGAACAATAAATATTTTCAAAGCTATGAAGGAATTTATGAATATACTGATTTCAAATAATGAGTTTAATCCATTAAAAAACTTTGAAAACATGATATTTTAATCTATAATTTTATCTAGACTTTTAATAAATGCGTTTAAAATTATGAACAATAAAAAAATCAATGGAAAATATTTGATTTTTGCGAATATCTAAGGAGTTTTTCTTTAAATTTTTTAATTTAGAACTTAGAATGTTATCGATAAATTATTTTTTGTTTATAAAACTGGTATAAAAATTAAAATTATAATATTTTCAAAATATTAAAAAAAATAAAATTATTATGCAAAATCATAATTAGAAAGAAACTTTTAAATATCCAAAAATAATTATATATTTTAATTTAAAATTAAAGATTTGGAAAAATAAAATCAAATTTATATTATTATTATAGTTGTATAATTAAAAGTATTTTATATTTTACAATGAAAAATAAATAAAAAACTTCATTTGACCAAATTATTAATTATTTTTGTTACAGAATATATTATAAAAGTGTATGTATTATATATATACATATCTCAGAAGATATTTGTATATAATATAAATTATTATTTTAGATCATTGTGTAAAGTAAATCTTTTTATGTAAAAACAAATGAATTGATTGAATCAAAAATATATTATATAACTAATTTATATTATATTAAGCTTTTTTTAAATTATTAACATTTCCTTTATATTTTAATTTTTTTTTTGAAAATTATGTAATCGTATAAAAAATAATATAATCTGCAGCCATAACTATAAGCAAAATATTACAATGAAGATAATGAAATTTAAAATAATAATCTATTAAAATTTTCAGGTTTTTCGATATTTATATATTTATACTTTCATTAGATTGTTTAAAAAATATCCTAAAATATTTGTTATTACAGACACACACACACACACACATACATATAATTAATTTATGAAGATATTCTTACAGCAAATATTTCATTAAGAAATCAAAGATACACCTATAATATTATTATATATAAGTTGGTTAATTAAAACAATTTGCAATTAAATCCGACATGTATTTTATTATAAGTAGACAGCTTAATAGATAATATTTAACAGTGTTTTTTATTTTCTGTAAAAATTGATTTGCTAATGGTGAATATAAGTCTTTTATGTAAATCTGGAATAAAAACGAGTGAAAAATATCAGAAAAAATGTATAAAGTAGCCTCTTTAGGAGAAATTTAAATATTTTATTTAAAATTTTTCGCTTTAAAAATAGAAATATCGGTTATCACAAAATATTTCCTTCGTATGTTTCGTCTACAGTTATTCTTATTCATAGATTCATTATATCTTGATTTTGATAACAATGATCGTTTCTTGTATAAATTTTAATTTTCCAAGTCTTGTTAAAAATTTGAGGTCACGAAATTAATCAAGAATATGCCTTACGACAATACATCATAATCCTTTACACCATGGAATCATTTCTTATTAGAAATTCCATTCATTTATATTTTTAAGAAAAATAAAATTTATTCAAATTTTAAAAATGAATATATTTCGAAAAAAATATATAGTGCAAATATTACAATGATAAATTAGCATTTAATATTTATTCTTATACTTAATAAACTTAAACTTATCAAACCTGTTTAACCGTGTTTCAAATCTTGTTTTGCTATTTTAACGTCAATATGTCAAGTATAAATATTTTTTAAACAAAAATATTTTGGATTTCATGAAAATTTAATACTGGAAAAAAGTAGATATTAAAATAAGATGAAGTAGTAAAGCAAGACTTGAAAATATTTCTGCCCTTGTGAGACTCCTGATAAAGTGAGTAATAACAAAAAGTGGATTTTAATCTATTACTTTCATCATTTCATTAGAGTTTTTACGCATAATGAAAAACAAGTATAACCTGTATAAGCGTAACGTAATGATCGATCCTTGGAAAATTTTCGTTTGCAGAACACCAATCGACTACGAGACAAGCGTCGTATCTTCCACAACGTCCTCGCGGTGCCTACAGTTGCCAGAACTGTGAAAAAACTTACAGATGGTACAGCGGCCTTCATCGACACGTGACTTACGAATGTGGGAAGCCACCGCGATTTCAGTGTCCACATTGCAGCTACATAGCGAAACATCGCTCGCATATTTACTGTCACATCAAAAGTACGCACGCTCAAAGCGCAGTGTATGCCGTTGATATCCAGCAAATGCTTAAGTGAGAAAAATAAGTGCATGTTTCTTGAGAGCGAAATAGAGAGTCGATTGTTCGTATGATTTTTGTTCATTTATTTTGCGTTATTGTACTTTATTATTGTACTCTTGTATTTTTTAATTTATATTTTTAACGAGTGCTGTTTCACCCGAAGAATATTTTGATTATGTAAAGAAAAATTTTAAATGCTCTTATCGATCAAAAGAAAAAGTCACACATTTAGGAAAACTCGAGTTTCAAAAGGCACAGCGTACACGAAAAAACTTTTAATAAAAAAATAAGATATTAAATGAAAAATAATTTTTATAGATGGTTACCTGGTTTTTCTAAGTCAATTTTAATAATAAATAGCAATTTTATCGAAGCTATCAACAAAAAAATAATTCGCCGAATAAATGTAAAAGGAAAGTGCAATGCAAGCCAAACTATTTTTGTATAAAGATACAGATAAGATCTTACGAGTAACGAAATAATCCATCGAAATTAGTAAGCTTATTTCTTAGTTACTGTACGCGTAAGAAATATATTTTATATACCATGTTACCGATTTACTCGGTAAATAATAGTTCGGAATTATTATTTTTAATTATAAAAATAAAAATTTTAATTTTAAGAAAATCAAACTTTTGTTTAAAAATTTGATTTTTAACCGTATAATATTATGAAAATCAATTGATATTGTTTTATTCGCTTTTTAAGATAGACGAATATCTATAATAATTTTATTTTATAATTCTCGAATTAAGTTAATTGTAATTATTCGTAAGTAATCTTGAAATTTATTAAATCAAACTAGTTTTTCGTACTATATAAAATCACATAAATATAAATAATATCTAAAATAACGAATAAAAAATATGAATTAAGATCGATAAATTTTAAACAAGAATAAGTATATTATAATCTATAAATAATATTTTTTATATTAGAATGAATGAATTTTATTTCAAATAAACTTGAGCAATATATCGTATATAGTAAATATGATCTCATTTTGAGGGATTAAAAAATATATAAATGAACTAAGAAGTAAGTTGATGTAAATCAGTGAAATTTAACGCAGAAACAATAAAAAAAGCACGTACACAGTGTGTGCATAGAATTTGCACAAATTATGTTCCTAAATTATTAATAAGAATGATAATTGTTATATTTCAATCATTTTTATTTCGATTTGTTAATTTGGAATTTATCGCCAAAGAATAATCATAATATTAATAATCAGAAAATTCTTGCGATTAAAAGTATTTGATGAAATATAAAATGTGTATATGAAATTTATTTTTACTAAAATACTATTATTTCAATTAATACGATGTTATTTTATTATTTTATCGATTTATTACTAAAAATATATGAACTAGTAAATAATATATTAGCGAAGATTATAAAATAGATACATTAAAAATGTAACTACTTTTTTCTCATGTAATTTTTTATGGTTGCGAACACGATTTATTCAGAACTTTTGCAGCGATCCGTCAATAATAATAATCATTTGATGAACTTGATGAAAAAAATAAAAGGAAATTGAATAAGAATTGCTTTATAATATTTCGAATAAAAAAAAGTAATTAACTTAAAAATAGGCATTCAGGCAGGTGCAATAAAAAAGTAAAGTTTGTCTCCCTACAAAAAATCGCTATTTTGTTTAATCCGATATTTTATATATATGATAATCAATTGATGCGTTTTTATTATTTATATTTTTTATTAATATAAACATACTTATTTAAATAACACCTTAATTAAATAAAGAATCGTTACATTATGTAATTCAATACTAAGTTTTATAATAGATTAATAAGTAATTATAAGAAAATTTATGAAAATTATTGTTGTTAATGGTGATAATTAAAATATCACTATATCGATAGATAATAAAAAATAAACATTTTTATTTAAAAAATTCGAAAATAATGACAATTATTTCGTATTTAGTATATTACATTATTTTTCAATCGTCTTTTAAATGTCAATTTAGTACTTCAACTTGATAAACCTTATGAACAATAGAATCCAATAATTATTTCTAATTAAGTTTACTAACATAAAATTATATCAAAAATTTAAATAAATTTCAAATAAATTTAATTAAAGAATATAATGGATTCGTTTTGAATTTTAATATTCTTTTCGTATCATAGTTTGTACATATTTATAAGTTTTTAAATTGAATTGAAAATATTCTTTATAAATATAAATATAATATTTTAATATTAGAAATTTTACAATTATAAAATATTTATTAATTGATTGATATTTTTTTTTCAGGTTCTAACAGTCGTGTAAATCAACTTTAACTAATTACAATAATTCATTCAGTTAGAAGACAAATTTTTTTAAACATCCATATAAATTGCGCGAGTAAACTCCTGAAGTTATGATATGATGAGAATGGTATCAATTAAAAAATGATAAAAAATGTCCAATATTACAACGTTTAATTAATTTTTGATATTTTTATTTTTATTTAATGGTTACATTATTTAATTATTTCATAATTTATGTGCAATTAATTTATAAGAAATATTACAATATAGAATGTACATAAAAATGAGTTGTAATATTCACAATTAATTTTTTTATTTTTTTATTGAAATTTTCAAATAAAATAAATTAACGTTCAAATAAACTAAAATAACGTTCTTTAGAATTAATAAAAAATTAATGTATTTAATAATTAAATGTAAAAATGTATAATTAACACAATCAAGTTGTATTTTTATGTTATAAATGAGGTAATTATATGCTATATTAATGTTTACATATTTATTATTCTAACAAAGTGTCTTGATAATAATTTCATTTTACTTAAACTATGAATTAAATATTATTTAAATCCCATCATATTAATCGATTTCATTAAACTTTAAAAAATATTTAAATCTTTATTCGATTAAAATTAAAATCGTTTTAAGAATAACATTCGTTCAATTTGTAATAAGGGTTAAAAGATTTGGTTTATATATATTTTTAATTTACTTTCACTAATCGAATGAATCTGTTCGTTTTTCAGGTTTCTTTGCAACTCACAAGGATACAAATTATTTTCTGGAAACCTCGTCGAGTAAAGATATACGTTTGGATCATCATTCGCAAATTAACAACTCTAATGATTTAAAAATTGCGAATATTCCAGACGATGTTCTCAGTGCAGCTTTTGGCGAAAGCGTTATGATGATGAAGAACCAACAACAAGAAATATATACCAACAAACTATTCAGCTGTCCGAAATGCTCGCGTTCATTTACCGTCAAAGGCAATATGATGCGACATTTAAAATACGAATGTGGCCAAGAACCTAAATTTCAATGTCCTTATTGTAAATTTCGGAGCAAACAAACATCAAATGTCATGTCTCACATCAGAAAAAAACATATCGGTCTAGATGTTTACGTGGTTCGTTTGTAGTGCATTTAAGTACACAACCAATATAGACAAATATAGACAAAAATAATTTGTCATTTTATTATTATAACGAAATTAATATTGTTCGATTCATATGCGGTTCTTAAGTGCAGATTAATATAAAATAGATTTGTATTAATCATATTTATGTGTGTCATTTATGTGTAAACCAGTCAGAGTTT
The DNA here is from genome assembly GCA_018907195.1 of Dolichoris vasculosae. Classification (NCBI taxonomy): domain Eukaryota; kingdom Metazoa; phylum Arthropoda; class Insecta; order Hymenoptera; family Agaonidae; genus Dolichoris; species Dolichoris vasculosae. The sequence continues at coordinate 7,981,070 of JACCHY010000003.1, forward strand.
CGTTAATAAATTCATTAAATTCTAAACAAAAAATATATAAATAAAAATAAATATCTTAAATTTCAAATGTGAATCATCTGACATAACAAGAAAATAACTTTTTATGATAAATTGTAAAATTTCGATTAGTAATTTGAATTAGTTTAAATAAAGTGAGCGCTACATATTTTAAAAGTTTATTGTGAACTTTTAATTGGTAATTTACAATGATTAAAAAAATATACGTTTTAAGTTTTAGTTTTAAGAAATATTGATATAAATATCTTGTATATATTTAACTATTTTTACATCAATTTTAAAATATTTCAAAGTAAAAATCTAATTTTTATCCGAATTAAGATGATTTAATGCATTTCTTATAACATTATTATATTCTTTTAGTATATCTTGATCGAAGCTATTTATTTGTTTTTTATTTAAAAGATTTGTAAACTATGAAAATAGAAATCAATAAAGAATGTAAAATGCTGAAGAATGTAATATTTTTACCAAGTATATCAATAATTAAAAACAATATTTTATATTTATAAAAATAATATTTATTAGTATAAATAAATCTGTAATGGTTTTAGCATAAATAAATAAATATATATTTCAAATTTATATATATATATATATAAGTTACTTAGAATAACAAAGGTAAATTCTTTGCTAGACGTTGGTATTTTGATAACAATTATTTAATAAAGAGTAGCGTTGAATTATATAGGTTATTATGTTTACTCCATTATCTGGTTACACTTAAATGATAGATTATTTTTATTATTTTAGTTATGATTTTAAAGAATTTTATAATTCAGCCTACAAAATAGAAATTTTTGTATAGTAAGCATGATATTTTTGTTATTTCACAGATTTTTTAATAATTCTACGCACATATAATAGAGCTTTTAACAAATCTAAAAACTATAATAATTTATTTATATCAAATTATTTGCATGGAGTGATATTTTATTATATGAAATATTTTTAATTTGTTAACAAATTATAAAAAATTTGCTTCTATACGAAAGTAATATTTAAAATTTTAATGCCTTATAATATATTTGCATGCTTACGTATCAAAAACTTTATTATTCAAGTTGTATGCTGGCTTGGTATTGCATCCATTAAAAAAAACACTATTCAACGGTAAACGGAACAATTTTAAATGTTTGTTCTCGATGAATTTATGGATACTATTATCGATACATAATGAATGCCTTAGTAACCAGTATAAAGTATTTTAAGAATTAAGACTTTGAAGCTAATAGCCTACTCGTAGTTTTTTAAATTAATACAATAACAACGTAAAAAGGGAACCTGGATTTCGAAATTGGAAAATAGCGATACCAAATTTTCAATCTCGGTACAGAATTTATCATCAAACGTATTCGGTAAAAAGTATTAACATAAGAATAATATAGTTTTGCAGAGCTCGACCGATCGAATGTTAGCTTCGAAGTAATTACAATTTTTTCTCACCATAATAAACTATACATAAAATAACGCCGCTACTAAAAGAAAATAACATTACCTTAGGTTGCTGCCTCTTCTAATACGTTCAAGAAAATGACGATCAGCTTACCCGACAGGCCTGCGCATAATCATGCGAAACCAATAAAAACCGATAAATGTTCTCTGCTTGCAGACTTTCTGATGAACCGCTTCCGGCACTTTGTGGACAGTCCTGATTCCAGTGGGAATCGCCAGCGCAGTCGCCGAAACGTACCCAAAAGACCTCAATGGCGCGAGAAGCAATATTATTGTCCCAAGTGCAACCGGGGATTTACCCTCAAGAGTAATCTCAAGCGTCACTATACGTACGAGTGTGGTTTCAAACCGCGCTACAAATGTCCCTACTGCGAACTTAGGAGCAAGCAGACATCGCAAATCTACTCTCACATTAGAAACAAGCATCCGGGTGAGCAGGTCTGTGTTATTAATGTCGACACGACGGATAAGAGCGAGTAGATTTTTCGCTAAGTTACAAAACCGCTTGTTCTCTTTTTTCATTTTATTATGAATCTGAAAATTTTTTGTAGTCAAATTTTACCCATGTTAGAATGATTAACCATGCAACTTTAGTTTAGAATGAATTTTCAATTTCGTCGGAGTGAGTTTTGCCTTTCAATGTAAAAAGTGATTTCGTTATTAAGGTAGTGAAATTTTACTAATCACTCTTCACTCTAGATGCAAAGACTACTTATTTACATAGATCATAAATACACTTTCACGCAAGTGAATCAATTAAGTATGATTTCTGAACTTATAATCACGACTCTACTTGTATCATATTTGTCCAATAATGTAAATAAATTCGAATTATTACTTAAAAGATTACGAAGTTGATATTATTTTAATTTGAAAAAAGTACCATTTTATAATTCTTAAATAAATAGTGTAATAATAATGGCAATAAATTTGCCTTTTAAATTTATTTTGACTTTAATTTGAGTTAAATTGCAAAAAAAAAACACGAAAACGTCCACAATAATCTTTACTAAAATAAAATTTAAAATTACTAAAATTTTAAAAATTAAACCGGATTTTTCATATGTTTTATTATCATAGTATTAAAATTTTAACTCTATGATTTGAATTACATCAAGTTTGAGTGTGATTTTAGTTAAGATAGATTAATAATACGTTTTATCGTTAAAATTATAAACAAATTTTCGATGAAAATTTACTCATGTGAAAATCTTCCATTTTTATTTAATTTTAATATCAGTTAATAATAGCAATAAAATAAGAGATTTGTCTAAATCGATCTTCGAACAATTTGTACTTTTACATTAAGCAATTTTACAGATGATTGCAATTATTGTATGTTTTTTTTAAAAATATCTTTTTCAATTTCGACACTGAAGAAATATAATAAATATTTATAAAGCATAGATTTATATTAAATACATTACATGTATATGAATATAAATTGACATTTTTTATATTACGTTGATAGAAATAGTATATTATGTTTATACGATTTATTAACGAAACTTAATATTGCTTTAAATGAACAAAATATTTTTTGGTTACGTCAAATTTTTCAAATAAAAATGTTTATTTGAAGAATCGATCGTATTCTGTAACAATTCTTTTTTTATAAAATACAGCGGTGACATAGAAATCTTGTGTAAGCATGCGAGATAAATATATATAAGGTCAACGATAGCATCAAATACATATGTAAAAATATGCACTTGCTCTAAACTTACAAAAATTTTATAACCCATTGTTTGTATACTCACTTAGCAAATATCGTTTAATTTTTTACACTTTTTTGTAACCTTATACAGAATTATACTAATAAAAAAATTATATGATAAATACGCGTATTTAATATCATGTATTTGATAAGTACGGGTGTCTTCATAATAAGTGTGAGATTTCAAAAATATTTTACTTTATACCGTGTGTATACAATTCACTAAAAAATAAATATTAGTTGAATGTATGAATATGCAGTGTGTATTTTGAATAATATATTATGTTACGATAAAATTGTTTTCCGTAAAATGAATTTTTGTTCTTTATTCCTCATCGTATATTTTTTTTCATCGAGCTTAAACGGAAAACTATACAACCTGATCTACGTATGGAGCGCTAGAAACGATGTACTTTGACAAGTACAAACTGTCAATCTACAGAGAACCTTTAGCAGAGCAACTGCGTTGTTCAGGTCTCTAACGCTTTAAAAAATATTTGTATCTCTTTGTCAAACCTTTTTTGTTAATAAATTTACGCATTATACTCTAATAGTTGAATTCTTTATTCTGTGTTTCAAGTCAATAGGATATCGGTCCATCATTTCTCCAGTGCGCAATTGTGTAGTTCATCGACAAAGTACAACTTGAATATCGCGTTGTGTGACTTCGCGTTCGAGCAAAAAGTTTGTTCGATAGTGTAATAGGATTTTTCGTCGTGACCTATAAGGAATTAGGAGTTAATACATTACTAATGAACTAGACAACAAATTAAATATTCGTCAAAGACGATTTTTAGTAACAATTTATTAAAAACCTAAACGATTGAGTTTATTTTAAGATGATTAAATATTTATCTATAAAAATATATATTTTATATATTGTACAATTGATTGCGAATATATTCAAACAATCGATGGAAAAAGAGTGAATGTGATGCTACAAGGAGTCTAAGCAAATGCGTATAGTTGATGAAATTGCTAAATTTGTATAAAATAAGGTATGAAACAAAATTTCTAAGTCGAGAAATATAAATCAGAGAAAAACTAAAACCAACAGTACATTAGTAGTGGTAGGTTCAACAAACATTGAAGAAACAAAAATATTGACGAACGATATTAAATCTACGTAAGTTTGTTTATGGTATATTTTCGTTGTGTATAAAAGTGCAATAAATGAAACTAGAATGTATAAGCTAACTTCAATTCAGCTGAATTGAAAAGTTCATGTGATATCGATAGCATCTGTAAAAAATGTGTTTATACACATGTGTATATATATATATATATATATATATTAGTTGAAATATAGTTTAATTAAAAAAATTATATGGGTGTGAAATATGCGATAGGGAAGAAAAATCAAGATTTGCAAAAAAATGTTTTTTCGTATAAGTTTTATAGCCAAGTTACTTGTCGAATACGATACTACTGAAATTATTCTCAGACAATGAAAATTGAATTAACATAGAAAAATCTTGATCGATTAAGGTGATCATATCAAGTACTAATGAAATTTAGAATCGAACATTGATAAGTCTGATTTCAAACAATAAACATAACGTATTATATTTGTAATACAATAATTATACAGTTTACAGAGATAAAAGTAAGTTATGAATTATAATTTAAAATAATTCTTCATTGATATATTAAAAAATATTCAGATTTTCTTAAAATTTAGAATTATCAGTTTTTATTTATACATTTTATATTCTAATTATATTCTAGATTTATTTAAAAAACAACTCAATATTTGGTTATATTATAAATATGTATTGAATTCTTGATAAAAATCCTGAATTAAATTTATATCTTCTTTAAAATTATATAATAAGTAGTATTTTAATTATTTTGTAAAATAGATATTAAAATCTAGTTTTTTATCATTAGCAACATATTTAACTATTACATATTTTATTTTTACTATTACGTGTTTCAAAAATATAAACATAACATTTAAAATATTCCTTGTTTTAATTTTTAACAATGTAGTTATTTTTTAAATTATTTCGTCTTTTCAAAGATAATTAATACATTTAAACTACCAATTTGATGTATTGTTCACATTTGTTAATAATTAATTATTATTCATATTTATTAACCTTTGTGATAATTCACGTGATCTTATACCTAAAAAATGTACCGAATTAACGATAAAATATTATATTTTACAGACTTTGATCAAGTACATGATTTCTACGGTAAACTGCAACTTACAATACAAAATGAATTGGGAAAAAAAATTTTGTAAAGCATTCGTATACATTTTAAGAAAAATGCAAGCAAAGACACAGCAAAGAAATAATAAGCCAAATAAAGAACCATAACACTTCTTTCGCAAAACTGTATAAATTGAAACAACAATTACATAATGCATAATAAAAAGGTAAACGTAATATGTATAATTAATAATAATAAAGTATAATATAGTTGTATATTACTATTCGTATCAAAAAAACATTGTACATACGCATAAAAACATAATTTCCAATTTGAGTCTTCCAACATCCCTTAGTTAGGCTCACTAATTCAAAGGTGAACGGTGAAAAATGAAGAAAACGTTGGATTATCTTTTAGTCCATCTCATACTAACAATTTTTTCTTTTGTCTCTTTCAGAGTTCCAAAGGATTAGGCTTCCGAAGGATCCGGTCGCCGCCAATTTCCGCTTGGTCCAACTGCAAGCTCGTAAGCCTAAGAATATACATTCGTCACCAGGACGCTATCCATGCGATACATGTGGTAAAATCTATCGTTGGTATCGAAACCTTACCACGCATCTGAGGGTGGAGTGCGGGAAAGAACCGAGTGTGGTATGTCCTTACTGTCCGAGGCGCACCAAACACAAGAACAGTATGCGCTCGCATATACGAAGAATACACAAGATAGTCTTGTGAGAATCCTACATAGATTATTGCATACTTTTAATAGATCAAAATTGTAGATAGATAAATCCAAAAATGGAAGATCAAGCATTTATTCCTTCTCTTCGATAATATTCGAAATAGAAAACATTTAAAGAACAAATTTGCTGTTTATTTTATAAAGATGTTATAAAGTTGATACGGTTCAACTAGTAACGTTAAAGTCATAATTGTTAATGTTATGTATAATGAAGAAAATTTGTGTTCATCGACCTTTACGTATTATTTTCGAATTATTTCGTTTGAAGCAGTCACGCGAATGAATATACCAACGAAAAAGATTGGAAATCTTTATGCAAATATTTCTATTAACTTTCATTATTTAAATGTTTAGTAAGAGTTCGAGATTATATTTAAATATGAAATATTTACAAGATATAATTCATATATCATAGTTAACTTAATAATATTGAATTAAACATATTTTCAAGATCAAATATAATTTTTCATGAAAAATAACAACTAATAACTACAATATAAACTTGTTCTAGATTAGATACTTTTTAATTTGATAACTTTAATGTTATTCTTTAAATAAAGATTATTTGCTTCTACTTTAATACAATATACGCTTAGTTTTATTAAATTAATGTTTTATTTTAGTTATAAAATATTTAATTGTTTTATACAAAATATTTTGTTTCGTTAATTTTATTCAAACGGCAATGAAATAAATGATTCAAAATATTTTATAAATTCATTTGTAAGTTATTTTCATATTTGCTTTCACTTTTTAATAGTGATGTATTATTTTAAACTTGTTAAATATATAGATTTCATACTATATGTCGTAGTATTCTGTAATTATTAGTAAACATATATTGCGAGAATTTATAACAAAAATATTTTTTAAATCATAAAATGTTTTTGACTAGTTTTATGATAAATTTCTTTAATTATTAAATATTTTCTAATTATATTATGATAGTTATCTTAGAAAATATTATAAAATCTATTTGTTTCAGAGTACATAAAATATTTGTTGTTGATTGTATATGTAATAATGTATTTTTTAGAATAATAAATTATAAAAAATATATTTTTAATCTCTCGTCTTTATTTTATAATATTCGATTCACCAAACATAATTAAACTAATTTTATAATGATTGTAAAAAATATAAAGATAATTAATTCACATTATTATATATGGAACATGTTATTAATAATTTATTTTTATTTTAGGTAGTATACATGGAGTACTTGGGAAATATAGTAAATTTCTGGCAATTGAATCAATGATTTTTTTATATTAAAACATTATCATTTAACAAATTATATATTTTGTCAAGAAAAACCAGATATTGAAGTTATTTATCAAGTCTATTGTAACAAAATATAATAAATATCTAAATTTAATATTAAATTGTATATTATGTATTCAATAATACATATTTAATAACATAAATAATTGATTGAAATTATTTTAAAATGTTTCCTATGGTCAGCAATTATGTTTAGAAATATATTCTTTAAAAATAAAAAAAACATTAGGAAAACCTATAATTTTAATTATAATAACATTATAATGGAATTTTTTAAATATTATATAATATAATTATAAGGAACTATTTTATTAATAAACATTTTTTTTATTTCGATATTGAATATTAGTAATACTATAAAATACATACTACTATAATATATTCAAATGAAAAACACCTAACTTTTATGTAGTATTTTAGCAGTTTCTTTAGTATTATAGTTATTATTATTTATTATCCTATTCAGTTCATTTTAATATTATTTCTTTTATTGTTGTTGTCATTGTTATCGATGTTGTAGCTATGGATATAAAGATTTAAGAAGAATTTTGTGTTCATGATTATCTTCTTAACTTTGTACTCAAAATACCTTCGTGTGGAAATTTATGATCAGTTATACATATATTGAATATATAATATTAATCGAATTTAAAAATATATAATACGTTTACATTATTAAAAATTTATTTAAAAAATTTATCATACTAAGGTGGAAAATATATTTATCATACAAAATTGATTTTTTTATAAATTATCTAATAGTAATAATAGAGTTTGCTTTAAGCGTATTTTTAAATGCTTAAAATATGAAGACAAATTTCTTTCTTACGAACCTTAGAAATACTTTAGCACTATTTAAGTTATTCCTTGATTTCTATCAAAGTGTTAGTCCTTATATAGTTATTAATTTTTTCCCAGTCTTTTTAGTATGCTTTGATTGATTATTGTTTAAATAGTACTCTGAGTTGCCTGTCTATTGCTAACGAGACAGTAAATGTTTTTTTCAGATTTATCGCTTAAGTCTTGGTTTACTAATAAATTTATATATATAATGCAAAATTTTCAATAAATTAAAATTCATATACAGATAATTTACGTCATCGAGCATTTTATTAAGATCATCGAACAAAGTACGATATATACATAAAATTTCCGAATCGAAAATTTTGTATTCTTCAAGCATTAGTTAAATATATAAGCACTAAATTATTATCGATTAGTTCATCGCATTAAGATTTTCAATCTTACAGTATGTATTTTCTTTGTATTATTCATATATCACACACAGAGTTTTGATATTATTTACTCATATTGAATAATGAATTTACGACGAATAAAATAAAAATTTGTCTAGGCAATACCGGGAAATGATTCGCTTTGGATATGCGATACAAAGACATCCGGAAGATAAATTCTCCCTTCCTCGTCGACTCGAACCTAATTGCGAAAAACAAATCGTGTTTTGTTTACCATTTTTCAGAAACTCCACTCTTTCCGATCGTGAGACCTCGACTACATGTTTGCCCACGCTGTGGTCAAATGTATTCCTGGGCATCGAACCTTCGCAAGCACCTGAAGACCGGATGTGGAAGCATCACCTGTGAAAGCCACTTCTCCTGTCAATATTGCCCGTATAGATCGCGCGTCGAAGCCAGTTTCGTTAAGCATCTCATGTCGGTGCATAATATCAAGTAAAATATAACCGTATTTACTGTACCAAAGATTTATTTAGCGAAATTTTTATATGCGTGGTATATTGCTGTATTCGTTCAAATTTCAAATTAAGTTTCCAGCATGCGACGAAACAACTTGATTCTCGAACTAGTAAACTAAAAATACCGGCACTTATGTATGCTATTTTATTGAGATTCATAGTACTCTTTATGACTATCGAAACGTCAAAACTAAATACATAAACGAAGCATATACTTTAATAGTAAATAGAGAAAAGTCTTAATCTTGGAGATATTTAAACATATTTGTCATGTGGTATAAAGTTGTAATAATTAGAGTTATGTGGAAATGTGAACTAGAAGAATAGTGGAAATCATAATGTTTATAATATTCAGTTTATACCTTTATTTTATTTTGAGAGTGAATAATAATGCTTTACTTTAATACTCTTTGAGCAAAAATCATATTAACTATAAATTTTAAATTTTAAGAATGACTTTGAATATAACGCGATAGAAAAACTAATAGAAAAAATTTTTATAAATTATTTACACATAAATATCTTTATAATATTCATAAAATTTTAAATATATATTTGTAATATAAATATTTATTGTATTTATAGACGAATTTTTAGTACATTTATAGTTTAGTCATTTATATTTATAACTTATTTATTAATATATATTTTTTGATAGTCAGAAAAAGAAATTGTGAATTAATAAATATTTAAAGAAATCACATTTTTGCAATAATAAAATTAGTTTTGTATCGTGATAATCCAAATCTCTAAACCAATGTGTATATGTACATGTAACCAAAATATCCTTCTTTCAAAATTCTTTTGGTTAAAAAAAAAAGGAAGCGTTAACCCATTTTTATTTTCTATAATTAATAACTAAGCTAATATAATACAAGAAAATAAATAGTATCTATTCATATTAAATATCAATTATTTGTATTTTTAGTCTTAAATATTTTTCGATATGATACTTAGAAGACGAGGGATATATGCGATAAATCATTGAAAAAATGTATTAGTAATTTACAAATTGAACTATAATTTATAGTTACATAATATACAAAAGAAAAGAGTAATAAAAAATATTTTACACAAAAAATATTTTAAAAGATTTTGAAAATAAATATAGTGTACACAATAGAAATTATAAATTTTTATATGTAGGATAATCCTTATTTAAATTTATTTTATATTTCAGTTCATTTTATTTTGTACTTCGATAAATATTTAATGTTTATTGATTTAATGATATTTATTAATCATTTATTCTAATGAACTATATTTTAAATATGACTATATAAATTATGTTTAATTTCTTTTGCAAGAAAATTTAATGTATAAATAATGTACAAGATTAATGAATACAATAGATCAAAGTGTTTGGAAAAAATCAGATAAATTTTGAGTGATTAATACATGAATTAATTTTATTATACTTATTACCTATTTTTACTCGTGATTTTAATTTTAATATTTGTATTTGAAAATATTTTTTTATTATTTAAGCTTTTGATTTTCATATATTTAATATAAGAAATGCCTTCTTTCATATTTGTACTATTAAGAATATCCTACATTTGTTTTTAAACATCGATATATTTTAGTAAATTTACATGTCTTATTTTATTAATTTTGATACAATATTTTTTTAAAGATATGATAATTATAGTAATTTGTAAAGTTTTATATTAAAAAGGCTGAATATTAAATACTAAATACTACTAGTCCTTAATTGTTATGATCTAATTAAAATAATAATTACAAATCCGTATTGATTGTTTAATGTTTACATGTAAAAAATTATAAACATCACAATAATTTTCATGGTATAATGCAAAATTAATTAAATCAATACTATTTATAGAAATCTATAATATAACAAAAATCTTAAAAATTGATTTTAATAAAAAAATCTAGTCCTTAATAAAAAACAACAAACAATAACATTAAATAGTCAATTACATTTAGATAATACTTTTGACTGATATAATAAAACCTTAGTAACATAATAAAGTAATCAAATATATCTACAAATTAGTCATATTATATTATATACGTAGAATTTATGTATTTCTTCAATAATTCTAGAGGTATAATGAATAAATGTATAACAAAGTAATCACTTTCGTGTCCTTGAGAAAAAATTAAAGTTCCTCAAAAAAAATTAAAATGCATTGTACGAAACCAAATATATAATTTATCACGTGGTTTCTTAATAAATCTAGTTAGAAATAAATAATTTATACAAAACCATTTTCGATAAATTTATATACCATAGAACTAATATCAGATACATAAGATACATAAGCTGAAAACACTTGATTTTTTTATTAAAACTAGGAAAGAATATTCAAAATGTAATTTAAATCTTGTTTTATAAATATAATTGTTTATTGTATAACAACAATTATAACAATAAAAAGTTATATGTTGGTTATAAATAACATAGAAATGCTTTTTTTAATATTTCTTGAAATGTTTATTATATGTACAAATATAATACAAAATGTATAAATATAAAGAAATCAAGTTTTCGAATAAACTTTAGATACGATTATATAATATTATTGCATAAAATTAATTAATGTTTTTACTTTTTCTGTATTTCCATGTGTAAATGTTAATAATACATTTAATAAACTTTCTTAAACAAAATTTTTAAACTTTAGGAGAAAATCATAAATACTGAGAATTCTTCGTCATGTATCCCATTTTTTAGTTTTTTAATAAATATATATGACCATAAAAAATTATGGAGTATTATAATAATATGTATCCTACTTGTATTGAAGTTTAATTAAAATATATCAATTATTACATGAATGGATATTTATTTGAGAAAATATAATTTCTCATTATATTAATTTATTTTTAAATAATATTTTACTTTATGCATTACAATTGTAAATATTTTATTTGTAATAATTAATTTATTTATTACTAGTTATAGATATATTATAATTCAAACTCTTGCCGATAAGTTGATTTAAAACTTTATCCAAGATATCAAACCAGAAATTTTATATTTTTTAAAGTACTATTTTAAATAATTTAAATGAAAAATAAAAAATAATACTGTTCACAAAATATTTTCAAATTTTAAATAAAATTATATTATTTTCTTATTAAATTGTGATATTTTGTTTCTAATAATATAATTTATTTTCAGCTAATTCTATTAATAAATTTGGACAATTTCTAAATGATCGAAGCCGTTCAGAAAATACTTGAATAGTTTTTGAATGGCAAATTTCTATTTAAATAATAGAAATATGGCTTCTGTAGTTATTTTATAATTATTTATTCAAGCATTTAATACCGAAGTATGTAAAAATTCGATTATCACATAATAAAATTAATAATAAGAAATATTCGTTGATTTACGTATAATGAAAATAATATGTGTATGTAATTAGTAGATAAGTATTATTAATTTAATAATATTTTGGTTATAATACCGTAATGAATAAAGTTTTATGTGTGGAATTTTAATATATTTTTTAATTTATTATATTATATAATAAAAAAACTATTTGTTGTAAATAATGTATATAATTCAACTAAATATTTTTCTATTAATAATGCATCTTGTTATTATTTACTAATTGATTTATCTGAATGTCATATTTGTTATAATAAATTTAAATAGAAAACCAATTTTTATCGACTAATATTTCCTTTAAATTTTTCTTCTGAAAATAATAAGTAACCAGCATGTTTACTCCAAGTCTTGATTACGAAATGTGAAATTAGCTCTAAATCTAAATAACTCTTTAATTTTTATATTTCAGACGACTCTATATTGGATTTTGACACGATGGTATCTGATTTAATAGGCAAAGATATCTATTCATCTAATTCGAAATATGAGTGTGATAAATGCTCCAGGATCTTTAATTCACAGTATTCTCTTATCAAACATTTACGCATCTGTAATTCGAAGAAGAACTTCTCTTGTCCCTTGTGTAATTATCAGAGTAACAGAAAATGGAACGTCAAGTCACATATAGAACGCGTTCATGTCAAAGGAATTTTAAAAATCAAAAATGATCAAAAATTTATTAATTTTAAATTTGAAGTTGATAATTAAAAAATGAAGATTTAAGAAAGATTTCGTTAAAATATATGCAAGGCAATTATTGTTATTATAATTATATTAATTATATAAAAATAATGAAATTAGTATAAAATAAAACTTCTTTCAAGAAAAAAAACTTATGTATTCTTGTAATTAGTTTCGAATATTTATTTCATAATTATATCTATTACACACATCGTACTCTATACAATTTTTGATAATCGAATAAGGCCAAAGTATTTCTTTATATTTTAATATCCTGTATCATACTGTTATTTAAAACTTCGATTTAATTTTTTTCTAAGTATACGATATTTTTTACTTCAGAGACAACAAAATTATATAAAATGATAACAAAAAAATATAAAATGTACACATTTTGATATATTTTTATTTGTATTGTATATATAGATGAGCTTTAAATATATATTTAAATATATATTTCATAAAAAGTGCGTACTATTATTTTATTTATAATCAAAGAATATTCAAGTATTATTTAAAATTTAAGATTTTATTAAAACGTAAATTATCTAAATTTTTATATTCAAAAATAAATATTGCGGTATAAAAGTTTATTCTGAAACGTTTATTGTGAAATGAAATGAATTTATTTATTTTCATATTTTAAAGTTATGTGTGAGAATAAATTTTAAATTTATTTTTATCGTATATTAATTTTGATAATCAAAAATCATAAATATTTTGCATTAGAAATACCTATTACATATTAAAAATTAAAATTTAGAAAATTGTACTTGAACTAGTAAATCTAGTATTTAAATGAGTTAGTAAGTTTATAAATTTTATATTATACCATCTTCTTTTGTACAAATAAACTGAATTCAATAATTTATTCAATAAAGTTCATAAATATCAAAATATAAATCATTTAGATGAATATATTATAATCAAGCTTAAAATATAATATCAAAATGTTCCTAAAGAATATTCTTAAAAATCCAAATCAATTGTATAATTGAATATTCTCGTATTTAAATTAAATTAATAAAAAATTCATAAGATTTATATATTCCTAGTAATGTTTTATTTGAGTTACTTTATTAATTTCAAAAATTATGTTATTGAATAACTAGAATCTCAAGCATTCTATCCATCCATCAAATTCATTCCAGATTTATTAAAAGTTTGTGAAAACCATCGATTGGAAATTTACAAATTTCTAACAGTGTTATCTTCAATACATATTTCGTTATTCCCTAAATATATAGGAGCAAGTTTTATGTTACTAATGCAATATGTTTTCTTACAGGTTACATTGGATGATTACAGTCGATAATTGTAAGATGCAAGTTTGATAATATCAAGCTACGACTCAATGCAACACTATTTCTCACAGATTTGATATCTTAACAATTTTTCATCTTAGGATTTCAAATACAGAACTCAAATACAAGGTTAAAATTGATCGTGAAAGTATTCAAGAAAACGATCAAATTAATAAAATCTAAAATTAAAATGTTTGATCAATCAAATTTCATATTGTTTAACTAGTTGAATAGAAAGGATGTATGTGATTATGTTGATATATTTAATTAAAATTAAGAGTTTAATAGTGAAAATAAGTAATTTATAAGAATTATCCATATTTTATATAAATTTAATTTAATATCTTTTATATCATAAAACTATATAAAAAATCATCTAATAAGGAATTATACATAGGCGAAGAATATTTTAAGTCAAAAAAAGATTTATTATTCATTAATTTAATTTTCACAATCACTATTATAAGCATTGATTAATTTAGTCTAAAGCAGCTTTATTTACATGCATTTTTTCATCGCTTATTAACCTAACAATAAATAAAGTTATTATATTTGTAACTCATGTGCGCTAATAGTGCACGAATTTAATGCATTATCAAATTTAAATATCCTGATTTGGTTGAAGTAAGAATTTATATTTTAATTTACTGAACTATTTCATATGTGCAATTTTAAATACTTCCTTCATTGTGCGATGAATTCATTATTGCATTCTGAAGAGTACTAATAATAATATATATCATAATATGGTTGTTTTTAATGAGCATGTATCAGTTTTCAAAAGATTTTATTTTTCTTATTTGCGATAATAATTATTTGTTGCACTTCTTGAAATATTTCTGACATCTTTACTAAAGATTTTTATTGCTTTTATTTAGAATATTTTGCGATTTATATTATTCAATCCATTTTTTCAATTATAATTTTTTGATATTTTAAATTTATAAGGAAGTAATTTATCTATCCTTAAATATTTGGTATTTATTTTTAAAAATTTTGCTTCAAATTATAAATTGTATATAAATATTAGATAATAAAATTGAATATTATTAAAATAAAAATTATTTAAAATGATTTATATAAATGCAATACATACTTTTTATTATATAAATTACATTACATAATACTGAAATTAGCGAATTTTCATAATAACAATTACGTTTATTTTAAATATAATAACAGTATATCATACATATCTAAGGATGTAAATTTTATAAGAAAGAGCTAAATTACAATATAATATGATTATAATGGGTTAAATTTTATATCGCATCCTTTGAATTTTTTAAAATATGTTTAGTGTATGATGCAAATTTTTTAATAATAGTCAATTAATAAAATATAATCGTAAATTATTAAAAATATTGTCTTTCATATCAGATACTTTCAGGTTAATAAAAACATTTTAAACTATATTATGATTTAGAACTCATCAAAAACTCATAGAAAATTAGATATTTGTAATCGAGACAAATATTTCTCTATTTATAATATATTTAAAAACTTATGTTCTTTGAATTTTGTATATTTTAATTTTTAAACATATTTTAATAATTCAATAAAAAGAGTTTAATTTTGATGAAATTATTTATATTTATTCGTCATTCATACGGTAATTACAGTACATATGATTTATATATATATGTATGTATGTATGTATATATATATATAATTAATCAATAAAAAATTAATCTAAATATTTAAGTCTTGCAATTATTAGTACTGTGAAGAGAGAAATTATACTTTACAATCTAATAAATTTAAATACAAAACGTAAGTGTTATATCGTTGTTATATCTACAAATATAGTTTTTTAATAAATTTAAAAATAGGTAGTACTTTTTTGACTGAATATTCAAAGTTAAAAAATTATATTTTTCAAATCTTATAATTACGTGTTTGTAAAATGTTGCATATGATCTTGCGTTACTTATATATTTGAGCTATTTCAACCTAAGTTTAACTGCCTAAAAAATATTTAGACTAAGAAACCTATTTATTCAAACATATACTAAAAATTATGTAAATATAATATTTTTTGCTTTAAGATTGAAAAAAAATATTTAAAAAAGTTATATAAATTTCATGTGTTTCTTTTTTCGAAACATAAAATCGTTATTGTTACTACCACTACAAAAAAAAATTAAAAAAATCTTATGATACATGATTTAAAATAAATAAATGTTTGAATAAATTTTCAGGTACGAATATTTACTTTTAATGTAAGTCTTCATAAGAGTAAAGAAAATT
The DNA here is from genome assembly GCA_018907195.1 of Dolichoris vasculosae. Lineage (NCBI taxonomy): Eukaryota > Metazoa > Arthropoda > Insecta > Hymenoptera > Agaonidae > Dolichoris > Dolichoris vasculosae. Next base: position 7,997,759 of record JACCHY010000003.1, read on the forward strand.
AATTTTTTAGTTTTCAAAATAGGGTTATACTCATTATTAACAAAATTATTTTCTTTTGGATTAAATGTTGATTTAATCATTTTAGGTTTAAGTATCTGAATTTTTTTAATTAAAAATACATATTTTTTTTATAAAAATATGTTAAAAATTTTTTGATAATCACGATGAATAAAATTTTTTAATTATTTTTGAATACACAATACTAAGTGTTGAAGTTTACGTCGAAGAAAAAAAATTAAGTAAATTTTTTATAACGATCATGATAATCAATTATAATTTTTTTCTTTTGATTCGTAAAGCACAAAAAAATTTATTTCCATATCCTTGAAAAAATAAATCCTGTGTAATATATTAGAACAGTTTTTTTTAGGTTGATATACTTAAATGGATATAACGTATTTTCAACGCCTATAAAGCATAAATGAAATTCCCTTCCTCTCCTGCGCATCCATAAAGGAAAATAAAATAAAGGCTTCCAGCGAGCAAAATATTGGCGACCTTTGAAAAATACCGTAGAAGAGAAATTTCTACTTTTACAATCCTTAATCATTACTGTCTACCTTTTCTCTGTGTTTGTAGGGAGACGACCGACGCGTGGTTATTTGAACAACCAGCGTATCACGTATCCTTGCCGTAACTGCGGTAAACTCTACAATTACTATTCGAGTTTGGCACGGCATCTTAAACACGAGTGTGGAGTCGAGCCCAAGTTCCAGTGTCCGCTTTGTCCCTACAGAACGAAACATCGTTCCAGTCTCAACACACATCTCAACGGGAAGCACCAGAAAATAAGAAACGTAGATGTTAATCATGAGTTAGTAGGGAAGTTAAAATATACGACTATGGACAGTAAATTTCCTAGAACTTAAAATCCTTGTTTCGTATTGTCCTTATCAATTTCTTAAATATTATGCATTTCATTAAATACGATATAATATTTGAACGATTATATCACGATTTTTTTCGTATATGAAAAAAATTTTGATAAACTACAAAAACATTAGACTTACATTTTGCATTCTCATTTTTTTAAAAACTCAATGCGTTACTATCTTATTTCATTTGCGTGAAACAATGTAATCGCGAATACAGAAAAAATTATGAACATTGTATGGAAGTTAAAGTGCGAAAGTTAAAATATGTATTTTGATAAAACAAACTTTTATTTGGAAACGATCAAAATTGTTTTTTAAAATTATATACCCAATTTACATAAAATAAATTTTATTATCGAAAATTGATTATGAAAAGGTATTTATTACTGTTTTCAATTATATATTTTATTATGAACGCGTATATAAGTATTAATGATTGTGTGTGTTAAACTATGTTTTGAGAATAATCTTATTCCCATTAACTGATTTAGTAGAAATCGATTATAGAAATATAATTAAAATATAATAATTTTTGTTATTGAATCATAAATATTTATCTTTTGTTGTTGATACATTGATTTTTACCATGTACAAAACAATCATATAATGAATACAAGTATAAGAATCAATTATTTAAGTGATCTTGTTTTCATTATGTATTAAATTAAAATAATACATTTGTTAATTTTTTTAAATATTAAAAACTTAAATTACTAAAATTTTATCTATAGATTTTAAATTATGAAAAACAATGTTTATAAATTTGTCACCTCTATAATATGTTTGAAGTATCTTATAAAATAAAATCGTAAAATGTGACTTTAATAAATAATCATTCTATGTATAATTACTTGAATATTCACTGTAATGTTACATTTTTAATAGAATACATATTAATTATTATTATCCTTTATCAACAGATAAATATAAATTTGATAATAAAAAATTTTATAAAGATGGCCCTAAAAAGACAACCCTATGAAAACATCGAAATATAATATACTCATATTGTAGTAATATTTAGTTTTAGGTACTGGCATAAATTTATAGAAATCGGACAATAACTTATAAAAAATCATTACACCGTTACAAGATGGAAGATACAAATTTGAAGATATCCTAACATTCGATGCAACAAGATGAAGAATAAAGAATAGCCATAATTGTTACCATTAGATATCATTTTTCATGAATATTTTATTTCTAATAATAATTCTATTGATTTTTTATTATAATTTATTTACTTTTTGTGTACGATATATAATTAAAATTTCGTTATATGTTGTCAACACGAATATAAACACTTATGAACATATAAAAATCGTTATATTTATATGTATTTATATGTAAAAGGTAACTATCATAAAACTCGAGTTTAAAAAAAAAAATTTTAAACTAATTTAGTTTTTACAATCAATTTAATCTATCAATATGTAAATAATGAAAATTAAAAGTATTCGCTATATTTTAAAAACTAAAGGTACCTCGGGTACATAAGTCAAAGGTTGAATTATGGTAAATAATTGAAAATAAAATATTAACAATATAATATAATTATAATATATATGTATAGATAATTCTGATTTCTTATATTATATATTCTATAATTATTAACATATAGTCAATGTAATATATCGATTACTCAAATTTTTATCGTCTGTTAATAATTTTTCGATATGATAGCATAATAATTATACTGATTGAACAAAAATTTTACGCAGGAAAGTTCGTGGCTTGAGAGTTTAAAAAGCACATATCTTATTTATAATTTATGCCGTAGATAAAAAGCAAAAGAAACTTATGTTTATTTTATAATTATCATAATAAACAGTAAAATAAATAACAATATCTGTTGGTTGCTTTATACTGAAATTACGTAGTACAAAAAGGTTATATTATACCTATAAATTCTACTGAAAATTTATATATGTGTATATGGTCAAAAATACAGAATTTTTTATTAAAAAATACTGCACTGTAAATTTTTTAATGTATTATTTTAAATAAAATACATTATAATTAAAATTATTATAATATATGAGATTATAATCATTTTTGGTCTCACCTTTATCCTACAAAAATTTTTATGTTATTCTTATTTTTGAAGGTATTTATATTTTAGAAATTATTTTTATACTATTATTTTTATAGGAAATTTTATTTTAAAAAATTACTGAAGTATACATATGACAGTAATAAATATCCTACATATTTCCTACATTAAAATATGTGTATAAAATAAATATATATATATATTTAAGCAGTGGAATAGTTAAACAAATTTAATATGAAAATTTTTACTTTATTTTTAACTTATCATAATATTTAATTTTTTTAGTCTAATTTATTGATAAATGAATTTGATTTAAGTTTCTTTGATAACAATTATTTTAAGTATAAAAATCACGTTTTTGTATAAAAACAGATATTAGCTATAAATCAGTAGATATATATTTATACTTTTATTTATTTTATATATAAAAAAATTTAAGTATATTTACTGAAATTTATTTACTGTGGCAATATGTTCAAATCTGTAATATATATTACGAAATCTAATTCATTTTTATTTTTTAAATTATTCAACATTCAATATTTCATAATTTTTTTTTTAATAACCTATTAAATCTAATTCTTCAAAGAATAAAGTTTATTTATTCATATATAATTATTTATATTTTTTTAGATACATTATTAAAAATAATTTTTTTTTCCGTAATCTTAAAACAAACAAAAATTCATTAAATAATTTTTATTCAACTTCTCTTGTCATTCAAAAATATTATTTCAAATTCAAAATCTAATCATCAAATAATAACTTTATTTTGTTTCTTTTTAGATTTCGTAACATTCACATGGTACTCGCTGTTGGAATCCTTGGATAATATTAATAGGACGATCTTTCGTAACAGATTTTTAAGTATTGTTAATAACTTCGAATCACTACTAGTAGATCTCTTGACAAGAAGGAAAAGAAATATATTAACTGTAGTATAGTTTAATCTTTGAAAAGATAACTATCGAAATATGAAACTGAAAAGAAGCATCGGTTAAACATCTATACTGCTCTCAAAAGCTCAATCAATATAGCAATTTAAATATATAAGTAAAAAGTATCCAATCTCATTAAATGTTTTTAAAATTTTGAGGAATAATTCATTGTATTAATTTTGAGCTCTACATTACTCAAACATTATTAATGCGATAAATCATTAAAAAAATATGTAAAATATTCAAATCAAAACTTTTAAATTAGAATTGTCATTTAATCGAAGAATGAACTGTTTATAAATTATAAAGAGTCGAAGATTTCTTATATATATATATAGTAATATGATCTATTAATCTTATTACTAATTCATCTGTTATTAGATATGAAAATTTAATGACCATAATAATTATTTAATTGGAATATAATGTATTAAAGGATACTAGATTTAAAACTACTAAAACTACAATGTAATTAAAAAAATATAAGATTTGAAAAAAAATCGATAGAAAATTTTTGTTAATTCATTTTTATATGAATCTGATATGAATCTTTAACGATCAAATTGTATGTATCATTATAAAATCTAATATCTTTTAATTTTTACTATTATATGATTTTTTATATCCGTTTTTTATTCATATTTATAGATTTCAGAAACTTACTTTAAAGCTGGATAGGTTAATTGAGTCAAATTTTTTTAAAATATTTAATTTTTATCAAAATTTTTTTGTTTTGAATAATAAGAAAGTACATATATTTAATTTTATTTGGAAGCTTGTAAATATTCAAAAATCTATATAGAAATGTAGTTTTACAAATTTTACTGAATACGCATAGAAAAAAATTCATCGTTTTGCAGAATTCACATTACGCAGAACATCAACACAAGCGCAGCTGATTATATTTTGTAAGAACTTCATATGTATTCTTTAATAAAATACTCAAGAATGTGATAAAAATAAAGCACGAAAATGTCATATAACTAACTTTTAAATCTTATTCGTTTGTTTCAGATTCTCTGGAGAATTATTAGTATAACGTCAAGGAGATTCGCCTAGTAGGTAAATAAATTTCTGTAATTATAAAAATTGCTATCAAAGCTATTGTCGTCTGAAAAATTTAAAAAGATATTTGAAAGATGAATTTGGAAAAATCAGTGCGCTATTCACACATTCATGTCCTACAAGTCCTATGTAGAAATAATACAAATATCCGGACTGATAAGGATTCCATCAAATGGGACAATATCAACTTCTTCAAAATGTATTTGTATTTTATGAAAGAATTTATAAAAGGTTTTCAATTTCTTTATAAATTGATATTTTACATTCTTATTAAGATTTCGAGATTTTTAAAAAATATACTTACATAGAATACCCAATAATGTTATGTAATAATTTACTATTTACAATTGGAAACTTAAAAATTATTTTATTATAATAATCGAGTCTATAAATAAATATTAAATATATTTTAATATAAATTTAAAAAAATAATATTTTGTGTGTTTAAAAAATAGTGAGTTTATGTATGATATTACAGAAATGTATGTAATCAATTTTTCATTTTTTATTATTTTATATTTTGAATACATACTATAATCGATTGCTACGTCTATTTTTAATACCTAATATTATGAAATATAAAATTATTTAAAAAATATAAAATTGATATTTATACCTAGATTCAAATATTTACAAAATATAAAAGTACAGCATATTTTGTTTCAAATACCCTTGAATAAATACGCTTGAAATAATATTATTTATTTATTATGTTTAATTTAAAATTTGAAATTAATTGGAAATAGTAAAATTATAGTAATATAATTAATACCATAACGATGTATGAATACGAAGAGTACGAAAATATTTCCTCGTTGGAGTCGTTTTAATAAGGATTATTCTTATAAGAACGGATGATTTCGTAAAAATTAAAATTTTATAAAGGAAGAAATAAAAGACTTGTTTTCGGAAATAGTTACGGCTAGCCTTTTCTGAGAAAGGCAGACTCGCTACACTTTTATCCGCAGATGCACGTAATTTATGTACGAGGTATAGAAAAATACTACCATTAATCCAGTATAACTCACTTGGGTCAGTTGCGAATATCTAATTATATATTATTTCTTTAACATTTCTTAAACTATTTATTTTTATTATTCCTCGAAAACAACAGAATTAAATAAAGGAATAATAATATAAAATTTTTACTCACATTTTTATCTAAAATCTGATTATTTAAATAACTTTTATATTAAATGAAGAATTAAAAAGTTATAAGTTGCAATAAGTTAGTTTATCAAATGTATATGTATATTATAGACATAAGAAAATCAAATCAAATCGAAAGTTTATATATTATTTCTATTTTAATTTTTAAGTATATTATTACTGTGTATTTAGTAAATTAGAATTTATTTTATTAATTTATTAAAAGCATTCCATAAAATAGAAATGTGATCGATCGATTCATCTTATGCAACATTAACACAATAGATTTAAATAAAACTTATATAATTACCAAATATTAATTTATTTTTTTTTACTCTCTAAATCTTTATTAACGAAACATTTTATGTAGGTTTAATTGAACTTGTAAGTTAACAAATAATAAGTCAAGATCGACAAAAAATTACTTGTGTAAATAAAAAAGATGGTTAATATTATTCAATTTGTAAATAATATTTTTATAAATAGCATAAGACTCGTAATATGGATCTGAACTCAATGTATATGTAATACTAAATAGTTTTTGATGTATAAAAGAATCGAAAAAAAATGAATACAATTTATAACTTTATGTTAAAATATTTCTAATCTCAATTTTAATTGTTTCAAATTTTGAATATCAATTACAATTTATGTTTATGTTATTTACATGTATGTAAGATGCTATTACTAATTAACATAATATTCTATTCGGTAAATTACAGTTATAAAGTAAAATGGTATTGGTATTAGATTTGTATTAGATTTTTAAATGTATTGTGTTTAGTATAATATTATCTAGTATTATTTTATAAAATTTTATTTTCTGTGTAGCTACATATGAATATACCTTACTTCATGTTTAACACAATGTTTCTTTATGTATTCGATATCAAATCAATCATTCAAAATCAGTTTAAATCTACGTATCATCCTTTTTATATATAATATAATATATATTATTCTATTTAATCGCAAAATTATTATGTCTGACGAGTATTATGTGATACGAGGTTTATAGTTATGGATTTTTTATCATTATTCTTTAATATTAATTTTTTAATATTACATGAATAATTACTTAAATTTATATTTTACGAAAGAATATTATATTGTACTATATAATTGATATCGTAAAATAAATAATTTATGAGAAAGTTCAAGTTTATTCATCAATGTTTTCATATTTCATTATAACTCATTTATCATAAACTTTTAAATATTAGATGTAGATTCAAAATTTTTAAAAAATACATTTGAAATTTATTTTTATAATTTGTTAATAAAATGTCTACTATAATATATTTTTATTAATATGTCTTATTAACAAATGTGTTTATCTTAGATTGAATTAAATGTGATCGTTCTTCTATTAAAAGGTTTTATTATTCGTTGTTGCAACTATAATTTTGGGTTGGAATAATGCATCGTCCAGGTTTTCGGTACGACCCATCATTGGTTAAGTAAATATCGAAAGTTTCTATCGATGTCATGTTAAAGATTATCTTTTCTTTTTTTTATTTGTTCGCAGCATCGATAAGATTAAAGTCTTTAATTGAGTACTATCGCATCAGTAAGCGGTGGTCATCAAAAATACCAAACCACAACGTCGAGTGTCAATATAAGTGCGAAAATTGCGGCAAATCTTACACAGCCCAACGAAATCTATCCCGTCATATCAATCTCGAATGCGCCGGACAAAAACGTTTTACTTGCAGCATTTGCCCGGCCAAGTACTCGCAAAACATTGCCTTAAGGAGGCATTTGATGCAGCGACACAATATTTATGTGCCACCTAAACATTTGGCTCCCAAGAGGATTTTTCACTAAGATATTGGATAATTTTTTATATCGAATTTTTTTTATCGACTGAGTAATAATATTTTATATCTGTCATTTTACAATAACAACTTGATTATTTCAAGTGAAAAAACGAGAAGTCTGATGAAGACTTTGATTGGTAACGAGAAAATTAGAGAACGTAAAAAAAGCGTACGAGAAAATTTTACACTCTTAAATACTTGTAAAATTGAAACTCAATAGATTTAATAGCATAATTAATATTGTCGCTAGATTTATTATTAATATTTTAAGAACATCTCTTCCAAATTATAGATAATTAAGAGGCTAATAATTTTTTTAACGCGCTCTCTAATATTGCATAAAAATATATTAATAACGAATCATTTTAAATTGATTATCGAACAGTGATAATTAACGCATTTAAATATATTTTTATGATAAAATCGTTACTATTTAGCATTTTTTTAAACTTGATTTTAATTATTAGTACTTCGATTGAATTTTATTAATACTTGTTTAAACGATAAATTTGACTTTAATATTATTTATTTTATTTTATTCTAAAAACATGAATAAGTATGAAAATTATCGTTTATTTAAACGTTGTTTAAAATACAATATTATGTATATTATTAGTCGTCTTGATCAATTATTAATATATATACATATGTACATATTATTTGTTGACTAAAGTGTTGAATATTAATATTATTTTCATTTTTAAAATATAAATATAAAATAAATATGTATGGTATGAAATCGAATTATTCAGACAAATTTTGATTAAATAAAATTATATTTATTTAATAAAACATGTATTATCTTTTATATATTAACAATAAATACTATATTAATATATCAAATTTAGTGATAACTATTCAATTATTTTATAATTTTTTAGGTTATTAAAAAAATGTTATATATATAAAGATTTATAATTGCTTACATTTCATTAAAATTCTATTTATTTTAAAAATATATAACATATATTATCTGAGCATAAAATATTTAAAGTTAAATTGTGAATTCGATTATATATCTATACCAATTAATATGAATAATATAACTTAATTAAAAAGTTTGAGGTAAAACAAAGACAAGTTTAATTTTAAATTTCATGAATATTTTTTCATTCATCTACTTTTTGATAATTTTGTAAAATATTTTACTCTATTATAATTATATAACGAAATCTTGTCTTTTGAAAAAGATTTATAATGATAATATTTTTTCATTTATAAATTCAAATGTTAATTTACATTATGAAGTTCACATAATGCTTTATCAATTCGTAAAATATATTATTCAAGTAATGAAATTATTTACATATCATAACGAAAAAAGTTTTTAATATTATTTAAATATATTCTATAAAGATATATACGGAACAAATTATAATTTAGCAATAACTAAATTATAGAAATTATTATATTAAAAAAACATTATTTTTAAATGATATCTAAAATTCAAGTTCGATAGCCAAAACAAAATTAAATATTTGAATTATTATAAATCAAGTTATTGATTAAAAATAAATAGAAATTTTTTTCGTTTTTGAAGTATTAGTATACATATTATATTAAAAAAAATAAGAATTTATTCATAGGTGACTCGTTATTAAAATAATTTAAAGAATTATTTTATATTTTTTATATATTTGAATATAATCAACATATAACGGTAATCGGGATGTAAATATTAATATTAAAATTGATTCTATATTTTTATTACTTTTTGATTATATAATCGTATTTTAGATTAAATTATTTTTTATAATTAGAGAAATGATTTTAAAGGAAGAATAGCTTTGTAAAAATTTATTATGTTATCCCGTGAACTATTCAAAACTTATAAATATTTTTGAAATAATATATAATTTAATATACACAGCTTAGTGCAGTTTACCTTTTCTATTTCCACCTGTGATTATAAGGAACAAACTTAAATCGAAAAACAAATAATTTTTTGACACTCAAAAAATAATTTATTGTAATATATTCTTATTTTACAAATCATGTATAGAAAAAAAATGAAATTTGAAACTGCATTTTGGTGATAAATTAACCACTTCTTTGATGAATATCAATAATGATATACTCTTTATTTTTACAGATATTTATTACCTATAAATTATGCATATATAGATGAATCTTCCATATTAGTTTTGTATAAGTATTTTATGTTTATAAAATTATTCTATTAAAAAATATTTTGTATAGAAATATATATTAAGGTGTAAATTATTGAACCTGGTGTATATTTTATTTAATAATGTTGATACAAGATACTTATCGTACGCAAAGTTGAATCTTAAAAAATGATTCATAAAGAAATGTGAAAAGTTTTTACCCAATCCATATCAATTAAATATATATTGAAGTCATATACACTTTAGTATACTTGTTTTGCACTTTCAAATATTTTGTTAAATTTAAGAAGTTTATGATTGCGTTAAACATAAAAAGTATTAACATAATTATTATTACAAATTTTTTATTAATAATTTTAAATGAAATTGATTAAAGGTAAATAAAAAAAAGAGCTAATATTTATGGTCTACAAAACTGAATAATGAAAAATAGGAAATTTTAACTTTTTTATTTCATAAAATTATTTTTAAATGCATCTTATTTAATTAAATAATAAAATATTGTTATATTATGAAAAATAATATGAAAATCATCATTATTTTATTAAATAATTACATATTGTTAATAATTTATGTATTTATACTTAATTTATAATAAATTATATTTATAATGTTTAAAAGAGTTTTTAACAAACCATTGTTTCACCTAATATTTTAATTTTGCTTTTCTGATTCATAGTTAATTATTGTATTCGTTGTGTATAAGATAAAAAAAAGTAGTTTATAGTTAAAGAATTAGTTTATCATAAGTAATTACACTAAAAAAACTTTTTATAATTTAAAATTAATTTAAAAATGAAATAAATATATTTTTTCGAATCACAATAATTTATAATTATTCTCTTCTTAATATTTTTACCATATTTATTTATTGAAAATGTCTATTATTTTTCCAGATATTTAAAAAAATTGAAAACATGTCACTCTTAAATTTAAAATAAGGTGCACTAATCATAATCTAAACTTTCCTTTTTCAGATGAATACATGTGACAACTTTACTTTGGCTTATCCTACCGATCTCGTACAGTTACATCAATATCAATTAGTTGAAATAATATATCGATAATCAAACAAATTTGGCTCATCTTATTTTGCTGACAAATTTAATATTATGAATTTGACGAAATTTATATAGTAAATTATAATTTGTTGAAAATATCAAGTTTTAATATAAAGGTCTACGGCAATTTTGGTGTAACTTCTGTCTCAATAACTATTCACAGGAAATAAGTCTGTAGATTTAATACATAATTACAATATTTAAGTGATAGAAATTATAAAAATTAGCGAAAATTTCCTAGATTGTCAAATTTTACGTCTCATTTATACACGAAAAAGAATATGTGATTCAGATTTTATAATTAAGTACAAAAGCGATATTGTTAAAGTATTCTGTTTGTAATTTTTCAAATGACATTATTAATACATAAAATTTAATATACTAAATTAAAAAATACATGAAGAAATCAAATATGAGAAACTGTATTTAAAAAATGATATTTCAATAATATGTATAAATCACATCTTTTGAATACAAATTATTTTTCTAGCAATAAATTTTTACAAATTAAAATTTCTACACTTTCAGGCATAAAAATTTTATCACTAGTCAAATTTGTAAATTAGTAAATAAAATAAAAACATATATTCTTGCAATTAGGTTAAAAAAATCTATTCGATGCGTAATTTATTTTATTAATATATTTTCTAATACAGATTAATATTATTGATAATATTGAGTTTTCTATTTATTATGAAAATCATTGAAAATATATCTTAAATTATACAAATTTGCAATGACAATTTTTAACAGAGTTAATAGATCTCGTGTATTGATGTTTCCCTTGAATATTTGTAAGTAGCGATTATCCTTTTCAGTCCTATCTACAACAAAATTTACACTGTTATAAATTATTCTTTCATAATTTTCTCGGATAATTTTATCGAATCATTTTAGTTATCGATTTAATAAAAATTTTGAAAGGGAATGAATTTTGATAGTTGCGTTTTAATTGAATAATGAATAACTTAATATATCGGTATAAGACATTTTTATGTGTAGTTATAAATAGCTCGTAAGTAGTACCCATCCGATAATTTAAAAATAGTTTTATATATAGGAAGTAAAAATCCATGGATATAATAAATAGCGAAAGTGTTGTGCGTATTCGATGTTCTAATAGTCGTGAGTAATAAAAGTGGGATTGTCTAGTTTTTATATCATAGGCATGATTTTCCATCCCTTCCTATAATTTCAAGTACATTTCAAATTGAGTATCCATTTATTTTCCACCAGATGAACCATGAAATTTTGAGAAACTTGGAGTCATTAGTCCATTCCTTGGTTTTTAAACCTCCCTATTCTTTTGAATCTGTACTTCACGAGTCATTATTTTTTCTAAACTAACAAAATCTCTTCGATCTCGATGTTACAGCAACATTGTACTGCAGCACATTACCACCGGAAGTCTGGAAAAGCTGCAAGGTGAACTTGCGCTGCTTAAAATGCTGCAAAAACTACAGCGATTGGCGCAGTCTTAAGAAGCACATGAACTATTTCTGCCAGATTGAACCGCTTTATCAATGTCCGTACTGCAATCACCGAGCGAGAATGAATACTCTTCTTAAATACCACATTAATCGCGAACATAAAAGCGATGCGTATTACTATGAATCAAATGACAAAAAAAATATGTATACTTAAGACTTTGGACTTTCATTCTTTTTTTTCATCCTGGGAAGGCTGATTTACTTTTAGTGCTTGTAATTCTTGTGTAGTTTATGTGAATCATTAGAATTACGTGCATTAATTTTGGCTTTTCTGACATGATTTTTTATATCACTGATGGCTGTTAAAAATACTTGTCGATTGCTTACTAAGTCTATCAAAACTTAGATAAAATGTATTATATATTTCATACAAATGACCCCAGAAATGATATTTCAGTAGTACGTCTACTATTAGTGATATATTTGGAAATTAATCGATATTAATTAGTAGTTGGAAAATTTTTTTATGTAGAATATACTATTTTTACTCTTCGAAGACAATATATTAATTTTTGTAATATCAATTTTTAATTTTTTTCTAATAAAAAATTATTTATCTTATTGTGATATATTAATTAAATTTTATTACATAAATTATTAAATTTATTACAGAAATTATGTAAAATAAAAGCTATTTATATAAAACTAACTTATTAAACTTTCTTGATTATACTTTATACTTTGATAATTTAAAATTTTTAAATATAATTATTTAATATTATATAGATTTAAATTTAATGAATGCCAAAATAAATAAGTATATTTACAGATTAAATTAATTTTGTTATTTTTTAAATAATTTTATCATATTCAAGCATATATGCCACTATTTTTAAAATAATTTTTATCGTTTAGTATAGCTTTTCAATATATATGTTTACATATAACATTTATATAATTATAGTAAATTAATAAATATATCCAATAATATATTATTAAAAAATGTGTTTATTAACGGTAATAGATATAATTTGTTATTTTAATATTGTAAACTTCAGTTTGTCGATTGTTTTGTTCAATTACAGAATATGGAGTGATCATAAAAAGTGTATCATCGTTTACCATATAAATTTATTAAAAATATTTTACCAATATAAATATTGAAATGTACAAAAATAAAACAAATATGATATTTCCTTAAAGTGTATTTTTTTTTATCCATTTCAGCTAAATATTACGTGTAAATAAAAAAGATATTGATTACAATTTTGATAAAATAATATTTGATTGTATTCATAGCTTTAATTTTCCATGTAGATGTTAAGTTTGAATAATATTTGATTTTTATTATATTACTTTTACCATATTTTATTTTATTTTATTTTGACATATAAATAACTCTAATAAAGTTTTGATTTAATAAAAATTTTCAGAGATTTAGTTGTATAAGAAGTAGATGAATTTTACCTCAAAGGTATAAAACTCATATTACTATTATAATCACTAGTAAAAATTTAAAGTATATTTGCTTTCAAATAATTTTCACATGTAGATTGAAAGCTATATTCTTTAGTTTATATGGCAGAAAACTTATATTCTAGAAATGCCAGTAGAATTTTTAGATAGAAATTGAATAATACTTCTGTTTCTCAATTATACGTGAAATGAACTCGGATTTTTGCTGGATGCGAAAATACCTGTCTTCTAAGTAAGACAAGACAAACCTTAGATATTCCTTGGAAATTAACAGGATTCAAATATATGTTTCAGGTATAAATCGAAGGATGAGTGCAGGTACGAGTCGACGGATTGCTCCAGGTACAAATCGGCGTATGGGAGCTGTTCCTAAAATTATCCGATTAATACCGCACATGCATTATGATAACAAGACGCATAGATCGATCGGAGGGATTTTCCAGTGCAGTGCTTGCGAATACCACAGTTTGTATAAGACCAACGCTGATCGACACTTGCGCAATGTTCACGGCGATTACAACGCGCGTTTTAAGTGCGAACTCTGTGATTTTCGAAGCAAATATAAATCGTGTGTTGATCGGCATCTCAGATCATTTCATAAGACCACTTCGTAAGCTGTATACACGGCTTGAGATACTTCATATTTTACCCTTAATCGCCTTTTCAACTAAATTGGTGGGTACATTAAAAACCAGACGACCAACTTTTGAACTTTACGATATCACAGTGTAAAAGTCATATTTCTACTAACTACTTTATGTATAACCACGAACAAAAATACATTTTCCTTTTTTTAGTAGTTTTTTATTGTAATATTTCTAACATGATTGTATAAATACGTATACGCATTGCAGTAAATAGATAATGATTGGCAGTGACAAATAAATTTCTACAATTGTTCTAAAAATAAAATTCTACAAATTATTTTTAGAAATAATTATATTATAATTTTGTTTATATTTTTGGCTTAAGAAAGAAAAAATATCGTTAAATTATACTTGTTATGTGCGCATAACAGGTCTGTTTTATTATTGCTTTGGAAGGAAATTGTAATTGAAAAAATGTATTCGATTCATTTAAAGCGTTTATTCGGTAACTATTAGTTTGTTATATACTGAACAATAATATTGTTACGTGAAAACTTTAATTTTCAAAATTAAACCTAATTTAAACCTGTCCCATTTAATGGTTTCAAATACTAAACTATAAAATCTATTCTATTATAGTTACATCGATGCTATTGTTATTTATTCTATTAAAAAAACGAATCGGTGCACTTCATTTCGATAAAACTGCAAAGTAATTTTTACTTTTATTTTATGTATAAAATATAAAAGTAGAATTTTTAACCGATAACTCGTTGAGTACTTTTAAGAAAATAAATAAGCAAAGAATAATGTAATATAATATTTATTCATCTAAGTCTCAATTTAGTACAAAATAAATATTCAATATTGCGTAACATTTTATTCGATACATTACACATAGTTTATAAAAAAACAATAAAATCTGAAGAAAAGAAAATAAAAATCTTTGCTGGACTTATCTTAAATAAAGATAGTGAGTCAATAGGAGAGTAGTAGAAAATGAATTATTGAAACTGGTCAATTTGTATACGTTATTGATAAACGTATTAAAAATAAAAATAATATTTTCTAGAACAACTGTTCATGTGTTAATATTAAGATTTGAATACGATCAGACGTGTTTGGCGGAACAAAGATTTTGTTAAACTTCCTTTGCAACTGTATAATTTATTATTTTAATCATTTATTTATATTCATTTAAAATATTGATAATTAAAAGTATAATATACACGATTCAATACTTGTAAATATTAATTATGGATACGTAATTGTAGATTTTAACTTATTCATAATTCAAAATAATTATTTTAAATTATAATTTTAACAAACTCACAGTTATTTTTTCAGTAATAAATTATTTAAGATTAAACAATTATTATATTAAAAATAATTTATTCTATTATTATTACATATGTCTTCGTTTAATTTACTACTTATTGAATAATATTGAAATATAAATAAATAGTATAGAATTTTAGAAAATATATGAATGTAAATATGTTAATATTAATATTAAGCGACGACTTACGGGTCGAAAACGTAAAAAATTTTCAATCATAATTAATTTTTATGAAAAATCTAAATCAAGAATTATAAAAAATATTTATAATTAAATTTAAATTGTATTTGAAAAGTTGTATTTGAAAAATAAGTCTTATATGTAATTATTATAAATTTTTAATTTATGCTACCACGAAATACATATTATTAAAAATATTTTTAATGTTATTCGTTTTAACCATTTTTTTATAACTATAAATAATATGAATAAAAAAACCACAATATTAGTTTTACATTCACTAACTTTTTATTGTGTGTTATATTAATTTTTCTAGTAATAATTTATTTTTGTACATACTATAATTTAAAATTAATAAAGATTTTTATTTCGTAAATTTTTTTTATTAACGACTTCTTTTACATTAATTGATAATATATTCGTATAAGAAGTATATTTAAGGAGCTTAATATATTTAGAAATATGCAATAGAAAAATTTTAAGACTTTTTTTGTACCATATTGATATTAAAATGTAAATAACAAACGTTTAATTATACTACTATATACCACCAGTATATACATATAGATATATACACATGTATATATGTATATATAATATAAAAATAAAACTAATGTACTAAATTTATACGCAGATGTACTATTTAGTTAAATATATTGTGTATACATGTAAACGTATGTACCTAAGTATATGTACGTAAGTACAAAAAACTTAAAAATATTAACAGGTATTTTCTATTCCGTAACGAATAATTATGAATTTAAAAATTTAAATTCTTAAAAGTGTATAATTAATGTATATTACGGAAGGTAAAAATATTCGATAAAAATATATTAATGTACGAATTAAAATAATGAGTCGTTCGATGTAAAAATTAAGCAGATCGGAGCATTGCTACGTTTTTCTGCGTGTAGAAAAAAATTATTTTCTGGATAAAGTCTAGAAGCTCGACCACGAAAAAACTCGATAAAAAAAACGAATCTCGTATTGACGATGCACAACTTTTTTTCTGTTTTAGAATGTTTCTGGCAACCGAGCACCGATCCTCTTTCCCTAAACGATTGGCAGGTCCAACAATCTTTACACCAACAGCAGCAACCGTTTCACTGTTCCGTATGTGGTAAGGGCTACGCTGTTCAACGATCGCTGTGGCGGCACCGGAAGTTCGAGTGCGTCAACGCGAAGCCAAGGCTCAGTTGCAACCTCTGCGACTATCATACGCCGCACAAGTGGGCCCTTGAAAATCATAAAAGAAATCGACACACGAGAAATTAGTGGGTAAAATCGTACAAGGTGTTAAAGCAAGTATTTTATTAGTTTTATTACATGATTCATATGTGTAATACTTTTGACATTTTATGTTAAATATTGAGTAATTGATTTTTATATTTACATATTTTACTGTACCATATTGATATTTTAATTCCGATAATGGTGATTACCGATTATAACTTTAAAATTACTAATTCGATTATTTTATATAAGTAATAAGTTAATTTATAAAATTTAGTTCGAAAACGTATCAAATTTATTTAGTAACGAATTTATTTAGTATGAACTCTTTTCGATTGATATAAAAAATTTATATTCGTCTTCTCCCCTACACTATAAACAAATCATATTATTTCCACCTATAATTGACTTCTTCGATCACTATCGAGAAAACATCGAAACAATTTTGAGAGAAAACTCGATGAAAATGTAATAAAATATATTAGTATAAGTATTATATACTACTGAAAGTATATAACATTTGCTTATTAAATAATTATATATAAATATATTATATATGATATAAAAAATTTTATTACATAATCTTGATACAAAAATATTATTAGTCATAATAAACAAAACAATTTAAATTTATAATTAGAAATACTAAGTAATAATGTATGAGAATATAATATAATTTAATTTTCATTGGAAATATTTTTTTTTACATATTATTTATTATTATTCTTACAGTACTATATTTATTATTTTAAACCAAAAAATTAATAATTACATCAAATATAGGCAAACGGTTTTAATTTTTAGATTTATTCTTAATACGATGAAATATAATTTACTTAATACATATACATTTGACTAATTTATTAACCCTCCATTTTAGAAAATTTAACTATCAATCAAAATAATAAACTTGAAGTTTTAAACTAGAGAAATATCATTTTAATAAAAAATATTTAAAAATTACGCGATTTCATATATACATATACAAGAAAAATCGTTAAATTTATAAGTTTATACAAATTTAATATTTAATACTTAAGCTGTTAATAAATAATAAATTATAATAGTTATGAGATTACTAGACAGTCAGATACCAATAAAATGAATATAATTACATCTTTGTATAATTATTCATAGATTGAAGGAAAATTATCAAAATCATGTGCATGTATATATAGAATTATAATACTTGGAAAAAGATCTGTTTATCATCCTTTAATTTTTTTAATCATGAATTGTGATGACATACGTACAGATTTATGTGATATTGCAGATAAAATTTTTTTTAATTTTTTTTTATTTACAAACTAGGATTTATTAAATTAATTGATTTCGTTATCGGGATTGTATAATGCTTGTATAGTTTTGTAGTTAACTTATTAATAAGATCTGTTACTAAATATTATTGAAATAAAAATTTTTGTTTCGAAATTCATAAATTTTTCTAAATTTTATCGAAGACTAAGAAAACCACCCTCGGCAAATCATGTGTTTCAAACAGAGAAGAAAAAAATTTCGTGAAACAACGAGTTTATAATTTTTTAGCACAATATTGACATCAACTTACTTAAAAATTTCTTTATAAACTTAATGGCATTGTACTCGGAAAAAGTTATTTATTTCTAAAAAGCCAAAAAATATATTTTTAACTCCAACTGCTTTTAAATAAAAATGAGTAAATTTTTACACAAACTTGAAATTAATTAATTCAATATTTTTAATTCAAACCTTTAGTTTAGATCTTATACGTAAGTAAATATTATACTGTGTATTACGTTGCGAAGAAAACAATAATTTTATCTATTGGTGGAAGAAAAAATGTATTCAAGGTGAAAATTATATTTTATTGTTTGATTGTACTTTAACAATTCGATTAAAATTATATCAG
Source organism: Dolichoris vasculosae (assembly GCA_018907195.1). NCBI lineage: Eukaryota > Metazoa > Arthropoda > Insecta > Hymenoptera > Agaonidae > Dolichoris > Dolichoris vasculosae. Next base: position 8,016,982 of record JACCHY010000003.1, read on the forward strand.
TAAGATAAAAGTTCGTTAGTAAATATTGAAAGGCTATTGTGCAAATAAAATATTGAATTATTTTATGATCATAATTTAATAGGCTATGGCGGAGTTTCGTGTGAACACATCTGTGAATATGTTTAATTATTCTGTTTGCCGCCATAGCTTTAAAAAAATTATAATATATTTACATTAGATTTATGTGCATTATATATAAATATTTTATATTTTAAATGTATAAAAAAACGAAAACCAACATATTTGTATTTTTAAGTGAAGAATGCTTCATAGATTAATTCAAAATATTTGTAGCTTTCACTTAACAACGTGAAAGACAACAAGTAATTTTTATAAAAATATTGTCTAAAACTTATAAGGATAAAAATTTATGATTTATAAATTCATCATGTAAAAATTTATTCCGTAATTTACATAATTATATACTCAATGTACATAAAATTTACAATAATTATTAGGTACACATGTTACATTAATACGTTAAGTAGGATGAAAAAAAAATTTTGTAAATTTGCGAATTGAAATTAGACATTGATCTAAAATATTAATTTTAATTATATTCCTGTATTCGTTGGAAGTATATGAAACATATATTTTAAATATAAAAATTTGTTTTCTTAATAAACCTTACCCCATAAATAATATAAACTAATGATTATTTTAAAAGTAGCTATCGAATAAATTATGTTCGATAATTTAATTTACCATTTATGTCGTATTAAATATTTTTTTACTTTATTTTCATAAATAGTTGAAATTAAATAAAAAATGACAATTAATATTGAAACTCTACTGCTTAAAGCAAATATTTTATTTCAGATTATTGAATCACTATAGCAGATCATAAAAGTATGAATATTAATAAATGATTTGGAAAAGATATGTGTAGGTATGTCATATATAATAAAATATTATTCATAAACGAAAGTTATAACGTTTTTTTATATATATAGAAAAAATCACATTTTCTCTCTTTTCTGTTTTCTCAATTTCTAATTATAATATAATGATAAAGATAACCGTAATATTCATTGTAGTAAAAGAATAATCAGTTAGAAGTTTAATTAGTTTACAAGTGTATGTGAATTGCTCTTATAAAGTGCTTTTAATAATTTAGCATTATATCTATTGCTATTCATCACTTAATTATTTTTAACATAGTAGTACCACTTTCTTCTAATAAACAATACATAACAAAAATACTTAAAATTTGAAGCTCGTAGCTCGCAGTGCTTAAACTTTCATATTATCTAAAGTGATTATTTAAAGGTCTTTCGATTTTTGCTTGTAAGACGTAACGGCAGACAAAGAAAATAAGTGAAATAAAGTAACCGATCTTTGTTTTGTACTAATCGCTATTAACTTTGCTCTTGTAATTACAGCCTATCGCAAGACGTATTCAGGTGAGCAGATGCTCGGCTACACGTGTACCAAATGCAGCAAGTTCTACAAGATGTGGAGTAATTACCTGAAACACAAATGCGAGGCTCCAGAGTTTAAATGCCTCATGTGTCCTTTCGCAGCTTTCAAAGCCTTTATTCTACATGCCCACCAGATCGAGCAGCACTTCTCACGATTTACAGATAAAATTGGATCGCGAATCGATCGTTCTGAAAAAGAATAGAGCAGCTACATTTTATATAAATCACTTGCGAAATGGGAACAAAATTTTTCTTTATAAGTACTTAACTAATTGCGTGTATGTTTTTTATACAAATTTTTAAAAAAAGTATACTTTATTTTCGCTATCCTAAAATTGTAACATAACTAATATATGTGTGTGTGAAGGATAATACTTCTTTTACATTGTGTAAGTTTTATTGCTTAATATATACAAAAAATAATTTTTATTTAAATATAAAAAATGTAAAGTGAAATGAAATTTTGATATTAGAAGTACTTCAAATAGATATTCCAAAACAATTTTAATGTAAATATTGTAAATTAATTTTTATAGAGACAAATGAAATTTGTCTATTTCAAAATTCTAAAACTACAAATATCTAATTAAAATAATATATATTGAGATCGATAATTAAGGATAACAAAACTTAAATTATGTTGGTCTAGTATACAAATTTTGTAGTTTTAATATTTTTGCCAATATAGTTTATAACATGAATAATATTAGAATAAAAACTTAAAATAATATTATTAGCGATGTAGCTATTAAAAATAATTCGAGATATAGTTTTCATAAATTTTTTTAAAATTATTTGTAAGTTGAGAAAGAAACTAAAAAATTTAATTCAAAATTAATCAAATATATTAAATAAAATGATTTTCTTTTTATTTTTATTATTATATATTCCTCTGTAAATTGAAATATATTATTTAAAAAAACTAATCATTTTTATTTAAAGAAGTATATAAAATTTTGATAAATATAATTTTTTTCAATGATAGTGATATTTAAAAATGGTAGTCTTGAATTTTAGTTTTATTACTCAAATATTGACATTTACAAGAATTTTAATTTTAAGATAATTTAAAAATTAATATAATAATCAAATTAGAATGTGATAAATTTGCGTCAATTCAATCTTGTAATTTTATTCTTGGAAGTTGAAATTAAGTACTAGCTTTGAAACTTTATAATAAAAGTTTATAAAATTGAATCATGCCTATTGTAATACGTTTGTATACTTAAATAATAAAATAAACTAATAAATTTTATAATTTTTCTATAAAATATAGATTAAGAATGAGATAAACTATATATATTCTTAAGAATAATTTGTAGAATAACTTATTTTCCATTGAAAATAAATGGACTGATAAATAAAGACTATTCAAATTAATTGTTAAGAGTGCCATTGCCTGTTAAATTTACAATAAAAAATTTTAAAATACTTTGAACGTTACATTAAAAAATATACGTTGTACATTAATAAATCAAAAGTGAAAGAAAATGTTTTTCTTTACTAAGTCTAGTATGTCATAAATGATCCATACAATCAATTAAAATTCACGAGTAGTGGTATCTTTTAATTTTAATAAATTATTAAGTTTAAGCTTCATATAAGTAAGTGTATGCATATTTATATTATGAAAAAAAATTGAAATATATTTTGAATAATTTTATATTTAATCATACTATTTTTTTTCTGCGATTTATAATAAGTCGAACACTAATTTTATAATTTTATATAAATCGTTTTTTCGATTGAGAAAATTCCATATTATCTTACTAAATTTTATATATGTATCTGTGCAGTTAATTTCAATAAAAATATATATTTAAGATATTTTATTTATTAATTCCTGTAGATAACGAATTATTTTTTATCAAAATATATTATTATTAAAATTTGAAACTGCCTTCAAAGTGATGATTTAAATCTATATTATTTTGATTGGAATAATCTTATTCAATTTTTTAGTTTTAATAAATTTTTCTTAGTAATTTTATAATTAAGTAATTGAATTATAAAAATATATTAGTATTTTTATTTTTTACCCTCTTACTCTTTTCATAGTAGCATAATATTTAAAGATTAACCTTTATGAGAAAGAAATATATATTTCTTAAAATATCAAAAAATAAATAAATATGTATATCACAATGATATTGAACTAAAAGATTTACTAATTCTTATTTCTTCATATTTTAGGATTACGAGTCAATAATTTCAACGCCTTTATTTACCAGAAGTACTAACTATATTGTGCAAAATCTTCATTGATTTTGATATTTATGGCATCAATGCAGAAAATAAAAAGTCAACGCTTTATAAACTATTTTTTATTGTAATTATTTTGTATTATATAAGAATTACATTATAAAAACAATTTTTAATATGCGTTCAAGAAAAAATAATTAGCATTAGTTAATTTATAAAAATGAACGAAATAATTAAAGTGTTACTATTTCCTTGAATGTTCCTGTATTTATCATCAATTTAATTAGAAATTAAATAAATATCCGATTAATTTTTCATATAACAATATATATAATTTTATATTGTATATTAATAATTTAGATATGTATGTTTTAGTAGAAAATTTTTTTGTTTTTTGTTAAATTTACCTAAGTTATATAATTACATAAATTATGCATTACATTTTTAGAATAACGAACGTTAAAAATAATATTAATCACTATTAGAGCTATTAAAGCTCATATTTCATTTAAAAATCAAGAAAAGAAAATAATATTTGGAAACAATAATCTTCAAGTTCGCACTACACTATATATCTGCCCATAATCATATAACTAGTATTTATAAACTCGATAATTTCGAACGTGTCTTAACAACATAATGTGGTTTTTTACAGGTTTTTGGCAACCCTCCTTGTACGTGACTTCGCATCAGCAGAACTATCCAGTCTCGATACAGCAACCTTATCCAAGGGTGCAGCTGAACAGAGGTGCAATGACATCCAGTCCTCGCAATCAATCGAATTTTAAGTGCCCAAACTGCGGACGTGTTTACATGAGACTATCGTGCATGAGACGACACTTGAGGGTCGAGTGCGGCAAGGCACCAAAATACCAGTGCCAAATCTGCCAAGGTTGGTTCAAATACAAACACAATCTCTCGGCGCATATGCAGTTACACGTTGAGGAGCCCAAATTTGCTTGTCCCATGTGCCCCAAGAAGTTCTACAGACGCGACAAGCTCATCGATCACGAAAAGAAGTACCACTCTTCCTAAGAAGTTGGAATTGACCATTCAAGACTGATCCAATATTTGTACTTTATGTGAAACTATATCGCAAGGCCAATATTTTGCTCCAAGTCGAGTATGGCAAACTGATTCGTTTACCTACAGAGAGATAAATTTAGTTTTTCAATGAGATCATTTTATGCTATGAAATAATAAGTTTTATATTTCATACGTATCAAAAATTTATAAATAGGCCAAGAAAGTTACTATTCGTACAATAAGAACTTTCGTCGGCATCGTGTATGATATATAAAGTAAAAAATGTATTTCTAGAACAATTATCGGTATTTAAGAATTCTAATTTTACTTCGACTTCCTTATTATATGTTATTTAAATGGTGCTGCTTCTTAAAATGTTTCTATATTCTTTTCAGAACTGAAATATTATTTAGTTTCAGAATTTTTTTACCTTATAGCTATAATTTCTAGCTAAACTATACAGCTTATTAAATTTCTTGAGTAAACTGTGTAGAAAATCAGTGATATTTGATCCAAACATTAATCCAACAACTAATCATTTCATGTCTTTCCAGGAAATAGTAAAAATTGCAATTATTAATAAATTAAGATACATAGAAAAGACAAACGAATGGGTTAAGTTTCAAATTATAAAATATAACGTATGGTTTCCAATTAAATTTTTATTTTATAAAAAATTTCATACTTTATAAATATGTTTAAAAATGTGAAATTAAACTGATATTTTGTAAATTATAACTAAAAATGCAAAATTAATAAAAAACAATTTTTGTTTTGTATTTATCAACGATCTATCAAGAATATTTTCTTTTATATAAAATTATTTCTACATTGGAAACCACAAAAACTCATTGGTAACGTTTTTTTCTCAAATTTTAAAACTATTATATTCACATTTGAATGCAAAACAATCAAATACAAGTTAATAACAAAAAATTGAATTAGATAAGTTTTATTAAATTCCATTAATAAACAAATAAATCCAGATGTTAAATAATAAATTTCAATTTTCATTACAAAAACTCATTCAAGTGATAAACTAGGTGTTTTAAGGACTACATATTACTTTTAAATATCTCATTTATTTGTACGCTTTTCATAGGATTATACAAATTTTTATATTATAAATTTATTTCTTTTTTAAGAAATATTATTTACCTATATTGTAACGTAATTTCTAAATTAATCTCGATCTAGCTTAGTTTTTTAATTACACTAATTTTTATTTACTTCATTAACCTTAATTAAAAAAATTTTATTTTGTATTTATAAAAGAAATTTAAAAAATTATATTTTACGTTCTACATGTATATCATGTAACGTTTGTTTTATATTAAATTGTATTAAAATAGTATTGAATTTATAATCAAATCTTAATATTGAATATAGAATATTGCTGTTGATTAAAAAATTAATTTTTCAAAATATTTCATATATTTTAAATAAATGCTTAGATAGGCTGTTATTAATGCAAAGTATTTTTGCGATTTACTTTGAGTAATATTATTTTTAATATAAATTATATTCTTAAATTTTTTTATTAGTTATATAAAATAAGTAAAGTTTTAAAATGAAAAATAAACTTTGACGCAATTCATCCAATTCAAAGACATTTTTACATTATACAGTATTTTTCAATATATTTAATTTTAAATAAATATGTGCAATGCCTATTTTGTAATCAATCAATATCACTATATTTCATTTTAAGTTAATTAGAAAATTTTATTTACGAAAACATTATTTGATTATATATATTTTTGAAATACAGATGATTTCAAATATTACATAATTATACATGAATTTGTAAAAAGTCTATTACTTATAAAAGTTACTTGTCCGCTATGTCATAAATTCGTTTTTTTATATTAATGTTAATATACGTGTTGATGTTGAAATTATATTTTATGCTTTATTTATAAATTATCTAAATTTTATAAGATTAAATTATCGTTATTTACGTAGTATCATAACATTAGTTAAATTTCTTTATTATATTCATAAATGACATATGGAATATCTACTTATAATATTACGGGATTTTTAAAAAAATTTAAGAATAATTATCAAGTTGCATGAATCATGAGTACGAGCACAAAAAAATTTTCTTTTCACTTATTATTTTATATAATTTGCTATTTTATACATAGTTTTATTGCATAAAAATCTTAAACGGTTTAATTTATCAATGAATGAATAAGATTTTAATATTATATTTTGGTTATGTTAGATTTTGTATTTAAATTTTAACTTATATAATAAAAATTTTAAGTATTATTTTATGTTATAAAATGATATAACAATGTCAGAGGATCTATTTATTGTAATGAATTTCTGATGTAATTGAGATGTATAATTAACATTATAAATAATAAAGTTCTATAAAGTGTTGTGGTAAAAAATATTAAAAATAAAAAGCTTAGATTAACTAAAACAATAATAAAAAATTAATTGAGAAATATTAAAAAATATTGTATGTACAAAAAACTTAAACGGACAGATTTACTGTAAAAGACAATAATAATCTCATTTGATGATTTCATGAACTTTGGACTTTTAAAAATTTTTAATATAAAACTATTATTTATATTGATTGAGATAAAATTATGTTATAATAAAATAATATATTATCTTCGGTCATTTTTTTATTGCATTTAATAAAGTATCGCTATAATAAAACTAACAATTTTTCATAGTATAAAATATTAATACTTTGAAAAGATGAACAAAGAAAATTCGAATCGTTATCGCCTTTTAGAGAATTATTAGCATTTAATTTAGTTTTTAAAAGCAATCGTTGTTAACTACATGTACATTTGTATGATAATATTTTAATGAAATTTTCAATTAATATTAATGAAAACATAAAAATTTAATATTATTAAACTGTTTTCATAATTAGTTACATATTTTTGTATAAGTATAAATACATTTTTATTTTATACCTAATGTATGATATTTAACAAGAAAAACTAGATGCTAATCAAAGTTTTATAACTATGCAATGTATACTTCTCAATAAATATACTTTTAATACTCATAAAAATAAAATCCATCATGTTCCTGTTATAAATTTTGATTTTAATTTGTCACCTTCTTTTCTATATTCATTAATAAAAAAAACTATAGAAAAAATATATAACATAAGAAAATATATTTAAAACTCACTACATTATGAATATTACAATTTGTTATACAATTTTTAACGTTTAAAGTATTAGTCAGTTTATCAAGAACTTGAGAATTTCAATTAAATTTAATTATATTTCAGCTCTAAGAAAACTGTATTTAGTTTACAAAAGGATAAAGGTTGCAATATTCATAATAATGTTGATCTTGTTCATCAATAAACATACAAAATCCTATTCCATCTACATCCTTTCATTATTTCGATATTATATATTTTTTTTCGATATTCGGGGATAAAAAAATGAGTTAAAATGAAGAATTTCGTCTAGTTAAGGTAAAAATAAAGTAATGTCAACTCATTAAGTATCTGTTACAAAAGTCACTTATTATTTTATGAATGAATATTAAATTTAATATATTATTTAATTTATTCTGAGGACTAATATTTTCTTATTTTTCAGGTAATTTACTGCATTGATTACTCATATACATATTAAATTATCATTGAATCAATTTTTAATTATACAATCAGATCATCAATATTCAAAGGAAATCTTTTTTGTACAAATATATTTTGAAGCTTTTGAAAGGTTAGTAATTTTATAATTGTTTTTCACATACATTTTTCTCTAATTTTTATAAAATTAATATTTATTTTTTATCTTTACAAAAAAATTTATTTATTATAATGAATTCAATGAAAATCAGAAAAGATAAAAAAATTCATATTATAATTATATTATTATTTTAGCAATATGTCTAATATATTTTCATTTTTTTAGGATTGGGAAATTGTGATACAATATTGAACTACAAAATGGAACTAAAAACAATTTAAATTATAAAGAATAATATTTGAATCGTAAAAAGTATCACACGTTTTTAGAATTAAAATTATATAAGCGTTTTATTTTGCAATTGTATTAAGTATATTTGCAGTCGAAATTTTATAAAAAACAGGACTATTTTCATTTGTATTATATTATATTTATAATACATCAAGGTAATAATCTAATCCGTTTTATAAAATTCGAAATAGTAATTAAAATTCTTTTCAGGTTATATGTTAAACTAATATTCATAAAATTAATTTTTTTGAAGATTTTCTGTATCATTTTCTTCGAGATTATATTTTTATTAGTTGTTAATATTGAGGTAGTATTAAATAATAAAAGTACACTTATATTGTGCTATACTGAAATCATCAAATATGTAATAAATTATTAAAAACTATAAAAAATAAAATAAAAAATACATTTCTTTATGATTTTACATATTTCTGTGCTTTATTAAAATATATATATCGATTTATATTTAAGTTTGGATATAGTGATAAAGATTTTTTGTAATATATTTAATTTATTTTTTATTTGAATAAAATACTTTCAGTAACAAAAGCATTATAATTATTTCTATAAGATATTAAAAAAATATATCGTGAAAGAAAAATTTTGAATGTTACGAATTTTTAAAATATTTTTTTAGTTAAATATTATAAATATTTGTAGCTATGTATTATTATATTATGAAAATATTTGTTGCATAATAAAATATTGTACGTCTAAAATACCTTATTTAAAACTGCTATTTCCTGAATTTTATTTTTTTTTACATCTTAGTTGGTATTTTTATCGAAGAATTTTCTTTTACAACACTGCTACTGTTTAGATTTCTCTATATACCATATTCAAGTAAAAAATTAATTCTTAACGTTAAAATTTGAATGAAATATGAAGTCAAATATTAACGATAAATAAGTTTTCCAATAAATATAAAATATATCAAGAGTTGAAAACATTTTTTTTTAATTTTTTACTTAAAATCTAACAAATTTCTTTGGATTATGTATATAAAATTCTAAGAAAATAATAACATTTTGTAGTTTGTTAGAGCTTTGATTTTTATTATTTTTATCAATTATTTTAATTTGATGAAATTAATTAAATTCTTTTCGTAAATGTTATTATTAGATTATTAGAAAAGCATGCACACTACTTAGTCGATACTATTTCTAAAGAACTATTTTCATTGCTTACTTTTTGTAAAGGAAAAGGATAATGCCATTTATTATTTTGATTTATTATACATTATTTATTATTTATTCATTTTCAATCGTATCACTCGAAAATAAATAAAAATTTTGCGTACGTATAACCTTTTCTTTTTCAAATGATTAATAATGCCTGTTTTTACTTGCATACAATATTTTCCGAGTAGTTGCTTTGGAATGATATTAGTTCCTTATTAGTAAAATATTATAAAGTTTTTTGATTAAAATTGTTACGTAGAACATAATAAAAAACAAATTGCTCGCTATAAATATTTGTATTTCAATAAATATATACTCTTTTTATGGTAAGTCTTTAGTTATGTATCACGATCGTACTTTTAACGAAGACTCGAGTGAAAACTAAATTTAATCAAAAATTCTTTTAAAAATTTTGTTATAAAAAAATTATTTTTCTTGACGGTATCCAACGTTGTAGCTATGAAACATTGAATATTGCACCGAAAATTCTCTTAACTTTACAAGATATGTGTACCGTGGTATAGAAAGTTTTCTTATCGACACGATAAAAATAATTGCGTACGTTTCGACTTAGTACTGTATTTAAAAAATGCAGCGGAATGAATTATTTATCATTATCTTTGAACGAATTAGAATTACTGATGTAATAAGTCAGCAGGTATTTTTATCTTGAAACGAATCATAAGAGGCTTTTAAAAATATCAGCACGTTCGAAGTAAATAGTTTGTTGAAGCGTACACATATCGAGTGAAATAATTAAAGATAAATAGCTGCAACGTTCGGTGTCGTAGCAAGTAGTATTGGTAAGTAGCAACGACATCCGTACTAAAGCCTCTGCAAACTCTGTTGCAGCGGAGGACCTAAGTATCGCGTCCAGTCTGAAATGGGCCGAGGCCTGGCAGAAACTGGCTGAAAATGTTCCGTCCTTCATGTGGCGATCTGGAATCTCCCTGGGTAAGAGCTTGAGTTTTGACAATTCACTCAACCCAACCGAGGGCTTCAGCTGCTCAGCCTGTGGCAGGGTCTACAAGCTAAAGAGCAGCTTGAGGAATCACCAAAAGTGGGAGTGCGGTAAGGAACCGCAATTTCAATGTCCCCATTGCGTTTATCGGGCCAAGCAGAAGATGCACATCTCGCGACACATGGAGCGCATGCACAAGGAGAAACTCTTCAAGCAAGAGTTGGTGTAACGAAGCTGAATTCAATTTTTTTTTTTATATCGAGCGGAGCGTTGGATTGGAGATTTATGATCTAAACCTTAATTATCGAAGGTATTAAGAGTCATAGCGGAGATTATTATGATCGTTGGACAATCTCAGAATTTGAACCACGTAAATAATACTCTTTATTTTGATCGACTTGTACAGATTATTCCGATATTTATACAATGACGAATTTCATGTACGAGTTTTATCTCGATGAATCTTTTTGGTCCGAGTATGAATTATTTTCATTCGTTTTCAAATAATTTAACTATTCAAATTTATAGCGATATAATTCTTACTCGATTGTTTGATATATAAATATTTATAAAAATATTTTAAGAATATTAAACAAATTGTTTTATAAAATTTTGAAATTGTCTTCATAATTGTATTATTTTATATCGTTTATGATACAACGTAAACAAGTAAAACGAGATCAAATTTTAATACATCATTTTAGCCAATTAACAAAAATTTACATTATGATATCGAAATTGATCGTGATTATGTTTTAATATTTAATCCGAGTATATTGATAAATATAGCTTTTATTAAGGTCATAATGATTCATTGCGATTAAACATTATAAAAGTATTACTAAACTTTTTGGCTGTAAAGCTTTAAAACGACTTAAAATCCGAGGAATTTACTATATCTTTGAAAATTGTTACTGGTAAAACATTTAAATCTTGAACATAATTCTATATGCTTCATTATATATTTATACATTTATTCCGGTAGTTTAACTACTTCATTAAGATTTTTACATTAATCTTTTTTTTTGCTATCATCGCTAAGTTGATACCTAGGTATTTGTTAAAAAATCTTGCTCAGGGTAGTTTTCGATTTCTACCGTAGGAATTCAAACAATTTATCGGAATAATTCCAAAACATATTTCATCCTCATAATATATTTAAGTCTGGCCTTTCATTCTGCGCTAAATCATTTTAATTCGTGAAAGTTACTCAGAGTTCCAATATTTTATTTAAGAAAAAAATGCGAGGAAAATTTTGCGAAAGCAATGAATTAGTGCAATGTTTTTTGGACTATTTAACTTTTTCAAGCCAAGGGAAATTAACGATTTGTGAAATTAGCTGTGATAAAATGCACTATATTGCAAATGACAAGAATATATCTTAAAAAGTGATAAATTATCGGAAAATTTTGGGTCAGGAGCTTAATTATTGCGCATGAATTAGGCTAATATATTGAGAATGTCCGTTCTGATGGGCGCTTGGATTTCTATACACGTATACTATATACAAATTGAAAAATTTTTACCGTTACATAAACAAAAGATGAGACTTTTTTCATTCGTGATTCATTCGCAATTTGAAATTGATGAAAAACCAAGTCGGTCTTTAACACTTCGCGCAGCATCTTTCAAAAACTTCTTAATTTATAATGTTTTTTATACAGAGAGTAAAGTAAGATATTAATTTTCATAAATTCGAGACTATGCCGAACGAGCTTAGATTCGAATAATACACACTCCGGGTAATCCGGATTAACTCTTCCATAGCAACCATTCTGGTCACACTGGTTCCATTTTTAAACAAACGAACGACGCCGTGGAAGCCGTTGGTTTATGCACTTTATAACGACTGAAAGAGAACATACATCACCACTGAATGTATAATTATACGATAGCTTACTAAATAAAATAGCACACACTGTATCAGTTCTAGTGTGTAAGATATTCCTCTTGTATATAAATAGTTCAGTATCATTATTTATATATTTATTATTTTTTTTATGTGATTTTTATTTTAACGCCGATAAAGACTCTTTCGGTTTTTATTTAAGACTGATAATGATCCACGTAAAATAGTTTAATAAAGCTTACAGTTTACACATTCCTTTTCCTATTATTCAATTTGAATAATATAACGCATGAAACAAAACACCGTTACTTATAGATTATATCAAATTTAAAATCTTATACATTTATATTTTTATACTGCAGATTTTTCGTTATTGTATTTAAGAGTGTATTCAAAACGATTCTTAAAACAGTAATTTCTATATAACTTTCGAGTTGAAATAAAAATTAACAAATTCTTCAATATTATTAATAAATTGTTATGCTTTTATCAAGAGATTTGAAATTAAATAATAATAACCATTGAACTGATAATGAAATATACGATTATCGCGAGATTTATTTCCATTGATAACAAGATTACACGCTCTTTTTTAATAATAAGTTTTTAAATACAATTTTTGTTAAACTTGACTATTCATAATTTTATCGATACTCTACGTTCTCGACCTCATCCCACTGTATAAAATATAAAACACTAGCTATATTTTGCCAAATAGAGCGCGAAGAAACACAAATGCCGTTTAATACTCGTCCTGTATATTTCTACGTAAAGCCAACAGCGAACCACGGCCGTTCGACTTTCCATAAAACATAGCCAATATTTATATAATACAAATTATATAAAATATTCATAATTATTTACACTCCATACAAATAAGTAATTATCTTAGCATAGCTGCGAAAAACTAGATTTTTATATAATTTTTTTACATAGACATGAAGTTAGATTTTAATTTTATTGAAATCTCATAAGTCGAGGCTATCTTGATTAATTTTTTTTTTTGTAATAATAACTTATGTATAAAATACAAGGTTTAAATGGATTTTTATTATCCATGATAAATTATAATAAATCTATAATTATAAAATAATGAAAATGATTCAGAAGACATTTTTTATAATATAATATAAGCATAGAAATAGCAAATAAAAATTAAATAAGTAGAAATAATAATAATTGATAAAATTAGAGCCTTAATAGTGGTCTTATTACATCTCTAATAATCTAAGTGTACTTTATTTTTCAAAGAACGTGTGTTTAGTCAATTTTTTAAAAGTGCGTTAATTTTGTGTTAAATATATCGAGTGATATAATTTAAATCCCATAGTTTTATGTAAAGAACAGGTTGAACTCACAATATTATGAGTTAGTTTTGCTCGTAATGAACAAAACTTTTATTTTCGCAAATGGTGTTGCTCAATAACATTATTACTTGAAGAAGTTTTATATAAACATTATTCATAAATAAATTCTTTTATATCAAAATTATCTGAATATTTCGAATCATATTTTAAAGAATCATATTAATATTTTAATTTACTACTATGCAGGTATAACATAAAATTAATGTACGTTTTAGAACTCGATTAAATTAATGGTAAAAAATATTTCTTTGATCACAAATGTTTTCAAAACTTAGAGTCGTTTTAACTATACATTAAAAAAAAAATATATATATATGTATATGAAAGTAATTATTTGGTAATAACAATATAGTGCCTCATAAAACATTTCCTGTTTAAGAGAAATGAAAAAATATAAAACTCAAGTAATATAAAATCCAAAACTAAAGAATTGAGTTTAAAAAACTATTGAATGTCATTAAGAAATGAGCAAGTGAACTTAGACTTAATTTTTAATTAATTATAATCATTTTTATTTTTTGTCATCATCATCATCATTATTATTATTATTATTATTATTATTATTATTATTATTATTATTATTATTATTACAATTAACATTGAAAACTTTTTCAAAAATTATTTTTAAAGAAAAAATAAAAAAAATTAAAATACGATAAATATTAAATTCTAATCAAAAGTTTTAAAAGTATAATATTGATTTTTTACTTATAAACCCATTCATTAGAAGCAAATGTAGTAAAGAATAATTTTTAAAAATTGATTATTTTTTAACTATAACTGGTTTTATTATAATGGGTTACTTAGAAATGCTATTAAGCATATTAAAAATTAGATTACTAATATTGTTGAAGTGCATAGAAATTACTAAAAAATAAAAATATTGTTCAAAAGTATCTGAATATTATCAATTAATTTTAAGAAAAACTGAACATAAATTTGAAAACTTAAAAAGAAAATATTTACATTAAATGGTGGAGGATATAATTTAAATTGTACTTTATTAATGTCATAAAAATTTTTTAAATGAAAATACTGAAAAAAATAACAAAATCTTTAAAAGAACTTGAAAACCTTTATAAGTTACTAAAAATTAAATAACTTTAAGATATCTAAGAATATGAAAATACATTTTATAAAAAATATTTAAAAATATACAAAATTGTATATAATAATATATACGTCAATATATCTACTAAAAGAGTAGAAAAAAATATGCTGATTTTACAAACTTATTAAGAAATATTCTTTAATATATTAATACATATTTTAACGTGACACTCAATACATAAATAAATTTTATGAATTTAAAATATTTTGATAAGTATACCGCATTACACTGTCTACGTTAATATATAAATTTGAAATTAAAAATGAGTTTTTACAATGTAAAAACATTAATTATATTAAAATTTTTATATTAAATTAATTTGAATTCAATATACGATACAAGATTTCATATTTGAAATAGCAAAATATTCTACAAGTATTCATAAATGAAGATTTCTTGTAATGCAGTTAAAATGTTTATATTCATATTAAGAAACTATGAATTAAATTATAAAAAAAATGATAATTAAAGATGGTGATAATTAGTTTTTTATTTAAGCTTTTAATAAATATTAAACAAGAAAAATTTGTAAAGTTAGAGTTGAACATAAATAAAGTATTGAGTTCATTTTAAAAATTCATTTATATAGGATACTTGGAATAAACGATTATAAAATTTGAATATGATAAAAAATATTAAATCTAGTAAAGCACTTCAAACATAAAATTAATAATATACCATACCAAGATATAATATGACCGGTTTATAGACACAATCTAATATAAAATTTTATTTTTCATTTTAATCATACATTTAAGAAACATTATTTCGTTGATAAGAATTTGTAAAAGAAAAAAATTTTTGTTATATTTTTTTACTAATAACGTACTATTTAATTTTAAAATAGTAGTCATGTTTGTTAATTTAAATGTACTTATAAAACATTATCTAAATTTTTCACGTCTTTTGGTCATGTTCAAAAGTTATACGAGGAACAGAGTTTTATTAAAAGTCAATTTTTAAAAAATATAAAGAACTTTTCTAGTTTACGTTCTTTATTAGTTTTTAACTTTCATGATCTTTTTTCATGAATACAAAATTTAACGTTGATCGTTAAAAATTGCGGAAAGCTTAAAAATTGACTTTGGGTGATAAAAATTTAATTTTTGTAAGTTCTTTAGTGCTAAAAATCATTCTGACGTGCTTCAATAGCTTTATTTGATTACGAAATTGCTGACAGCTTTTAATATTTACATTTAGTTAAGATGAGCAAACCAGAGCTTTCTATTTTTAAAATTTAATATATAAAATAATGTAAGAGTAGATATTAATCAGACTTAGATTTAGGTACGTATATATTAAACTAAATATCACAGTGACTTTGAAATAACTTCTAAGAAGAAAAGATAGAAAAGTAACGTTTTTAATATCCGACCGAGTAAACTGAAAAAAAATCGAAAGAAGCCTTGCGTTACGTGCCTTTCACTGTACTACTTAGATTAAGAATAGAGGCGTTGAGTGCAATTTATTGAGAATAAACTTTTGATCTGTTGATTAATTGCAAAATTTAAAAGATCAAAGATTTTCGTATCTGTGAAATATTTATTCTCCAAACTTATTATATACAAAAAGAGTCAAAATTTGTTGAGTTAATAAAAAATACAAACAAATTTTAAATATTCTCGATTTTTATTGATTTTTATTATAAATTATTATACGAAAATCTATGTAAACAAAATTAGTACACATATTTGAAACAGTTTTACCAATCATAGTAATCATAAATCGAATTAATAGTACTGCCATATATAATTATTTTCATAAATTGGTATAACTCTATTCGCATTGTTAATTTTTTTGATTCAAATTGTAAAAAAATTTATTTTTTAAATTACATATTCTATTAAAATAACTTAATGTATACAATTATTACTTAAATTTAAAATTAGAACGAGCAAATTCATATATTTCCCGATACTATTATTATTTACATTTTATAATTATATCATGAATAAAAATCAGAATATTACATAATAATTTGAACTTTATCCTATTGTATTTAATATTGTATCTAATATTTAATATTATAATTTGAATCAAAGAAAATTTATACATTTTTTTCGTAAACGTACTCATCAAAATGTAATTGCAAAATTATTTTTTTTTTTATTTGGATATTATGTAAATCCCAATGAAATTGTAGTTATAACTATATTATTTTAATATATTACATAACATTTCGTATTTATATAATTTTATGCACAAAGAAATATATTTACATCGCCTTAAAACTCACTCAGCGCCTCGAAATACACTTTTATACTGAGCGTAAATGTGTCTCCGTTCGCCATTGATTTTGTCAAAAATGTAATAATATCTTTTATTTTCTATCGTATTTGCGTAATTAGTAATTATTTACATAAGTTTTTAAAAATATTAAATACATCATGAAGATAATTATAATTGTTTGCTTTAAACAAGAAAAACATTTTTCACATAATTATAATACTAGCGATTGAAATGATTTTTTAATTTTGTACTATTGTTTTAATCACGAAAATGTTTCAGGTATTTTCATGTTATTAATTTGATTTAATTTATTTAATTAAACAATGTGTTTTAATAACATTCCAAATTATTCACTTTTCAAAAAAATATTTTAAATTGTCAATATTTAGTTGTACTCTATTTCAAAAATAAAATAAAGTCCGTGAAAATAACAACGTTATATTATTATTTTAAACTTCCCAGAATTAGAAGAATAATTCAGAGTAATAATCCAATATTTCGTTAATCTTTAGTATATATTCAACTAATTGTTTCATATTTTTTACAGGTATTTTGGATTCGCTTAATCTAAGGAAGACAAATATATAATCGGCTCTCAAAAATGACCAACGTTATGGGATTTAAGTTTCATTCTCGTATTATTTTCTTTACAGTATCATCTCCGGTTGTATCAGGGATTAATCACAGCCATCTGATACCGTTACTACGATAAACTAATTGAGCTTCCTTTTGAAAATCATGTATTTTATTTTATAGTATTAAAAAAACTATTATTGTATTATTAAAATATTTCATTTTTACGAAGTAATATATAAATTTTGTTTTAATGTATTATATCATATAATTAAGAATATACCTCTGCCTTTATGAGTGTTTATTTTTTTCCAACATTATTTAAATTTTTTCTTTGTATATTGCAGTTATTATTTTACCTCTCAAATTTATTATATTATACTCTAAATATTTTTATTATCATTAAGAAATCTTATTAAATATAATATAAAATGGAAGCCTTTATCTGAGAAAAAACTGACTTCAACTATGAAGACAGTTATAATATTTATGATTTTCTGCATTTACAGATAAAGAAATTATGATATTACTAAATTTTTCAAGAATTTATAATTGACTTAACATCTACAAGAAACTATTCATAACTTTTTATTAACTAATAAAATATTACTATAAATGTAACCATCCATTCGTGGATAATTTTTAAATAACTTAAAAAGGTTAAAATTTTAATTGTGAATAATACAATTCTATCATAACTCTATTATGTATAAAAATAGAAAAACAAATAATATATATTATCTACATAAATATAAATTGAAATAACTAAAAGTTTTCTAAATAAAACATGTAACTATCAATTATAGATACTTGTAAATATTACCTCGTAACTTTTTTATGCAAATGCTAGACTTAACGATCAATAATAAAATTTTAATCTGTACATACTATAAATATAAATTTTTTCAGCTATCGAAAATACGTTGGAAAAATTTTATCTATATTTTACATTCTAATCTATTGAAAACTAACTGTCTCGATAAATATTAATATCGATATTAGAATTTCATCGTATTAAATTTAGTACCGTCATTTTTTTAAAGAGTTATCAAAGTAATTTTTAATGACTATTTAAAAATATGTCATTTATAATTAATTTAAGTGTTATATTTACAATAAGTAATAGTTTTAAGTTAATTATATATCAATATTTTGACCGATTATTGATTTATTTAAAAATCTTTTAATATATTTATTTAATTAGATTTATTAATATAACGATCTAGTAATAACCGGTAATAGAGATAATATGATAGATTTTATCAGTTTTTCATAAAATTTCATAATTACTTTATTTTTATTTTATAATGAATGCGACTGCAATAATATTACATAATAAATAATTATTTATATATTCAATGAATAGATAAAAATATAAATTTATTTAAGATAAATTTCTTTTTAATTAAAACATTTTAGAGATTTTTTTATCATTATAAATTTGTAAAATAATTATTTTATCAATTAAAAGTTTACTTAATATATTTTTAGAAGAATATCATAATTATAAAATAAAACCGTGTTTTTAAAATTAAGAAAATTTTTAAATTAAGAACAAAAATATAAGATTCCTACTTTAGGCTAGCGATTACCTAAATAATAAAAAATAACTGACCCGTTCTTCAAAAGAATGTGAATATGTGAATACTTTAGGCGAATATAATCATAATAGGACTAATAATTATATACCTTACTGCAATCTTCAATTAATAAATGGTCGAGCTATTTAAGAAATAATTTAAAATAATACGGCAATTCATCAAAAAAATTCGAATAACTAAATATTTTCTCAAATGTATTCAGTCTTTAATGAATAAAATATAATTTTTAATACAAATTTGTAATTAATTATATGGGTCTTATTCGAAGTTTTTTATTCAAATACAATACATATGTATTGAAATCATTCTGTAAAATATATATAATATTTAACCATTCTACAAGATTTCAACTTTCATTTAAATATCATATACATGATTTAATTGATATTTTTTATTAATAACATGAAGTAATACTAAAGGCGAACTCTTTATATTCATAAGCTTACATATTGATACTTTTAATTAAAAAATTAAGTTGTGTATATTTTGTGCAGTTTATTGTTACTGTTTAATATAATAAAATAAATTTAAATTTAAATAAAAAATTTACTTAATATTACCAAAAAAATCTGAAAATGATAAAAACAATATATTAATAAAATATTGTACATATATATAATACAAGTATATTTAATAGCGTGTTAAATGTATTTCACCTTTTCATGAAAAAATAAAGAAATTTAGTTTATATCATACTTTTTGTACCATGAAATTTGTAAATCAAATTGTTAATTCTCGTTAATTAAAATTCAAATAAAAGTATAAAAATAATATTTATTTCAACTATTAAAATAATTATTTCTTGAATGACCTTGATACGTCACTATTTAAATGTAAATGTGAGTCTAAAATAAATGTTTTTCGATATATATTAAAATCTACTGTAGTTACCAAATAAAAAATGCTTAAACATCTATGATTTTCGGTGAATAAAGCACGTACGAGAATGCTAAAATTTAAATTAAGATATTTTCAGTCACCTACGTCGATTGACGCTTTTTATATCTTTTCTTATTTCAGATTTCAAAAGCTGTTACTTTCAGTGCGTTAGATGTGAGAAAATGTATAAAACGAAAGGGACTCTATTTCGTCATCAGCGACACGAGTGTGGTGTCTTACGACAATTCGGATGTTGTATTTGTCAAAAGAATTTCAAACATAAACACCATCTTCAGCAACATATGATAAGAGTGCATCGATGGATGAAATCTACATAAAGACGATTCAATCGAATATTGAATTTTATATTTTTTTACGTTCATGTGTAAATACATTCTTAGATGTATAAAAATTTTCTATCTGAACAGTTACAAAAAATATGCAAATAAGTTTCTATAATATAACTTACTTTAATTATTTATGTAAACTTGACTATAAAAAAATTAAAATACATCAATATTAGATATTTGTTGTAAAAATGAATCATGTAAGCGATATTCAAATGAGTTTTTACTCCAATTAAATGTAATGAAAACACAATTGTATTATGCTAATTTAAATTTGGAATAAGTCGTTTATGTGTTTATCATCTAAAATCATTTATACTTAAAATTTGTATCGATATAATTATTTGTGAAAAGCTTTATGTGTGCATTAAATTTGTTTCACAAATACGAATATTTCCTTTTTTATGTGTACATAAAATCAAATAGCAACAGATTTAATGAATCGAAATAAAAGCTGCAAAGCTTGTATATCGAAAATATTAATAAACCTTGTGCTTTGCAGGAAAGCCTCGATACAGCAGTTTTTCGATCATATCATAAAAATTTGCATTTAAAAATCCTCCTAAAACCTTTCTATATCACGAGCGAGCCAATATCATTCAACGAACATTCATCTATCGCAAAACCCCATATTAGCGAATCTCTAGCGACATGCGAAGGATCGAGTGAAAAAGTATCGAACTAAAAGGTCCACTTGTTCTTTTCCACAGGTAGTTGGACCGAACACGGACAGTTCACTTGCGAGCGATGCTACAAGGTCTATAAAACCCGGGGCTCGTTGACTCAACATCAGCGGCGCGAGTGTGGAGTCGAACGGCAATTTGCTTGCGTCATCTGCGGAAGTAGATTTAAGCACAAGCACCACCTGAAGAAGCACCTCAATCGACTTCACTTCGTGTGAACGTTTTTTCGCGTGATGTAAAATCTCGGAGACCGGAGCTATGTGAATCGTTATCTTGTATGTTCGTGCGTTGATGAGGATCGATGTCTTGTTTCTAAAGGAGATTTGTACATAAAAGAATACCTGAACGCTTAAAAGTCGAATAGAGCATCAAAGAGAACTAGTTAAAAACTTTATTTTCCGATAATGTACAATGATCGCTAGCCATACACTTTATCTAAAATTATCCTAAAAACTTAATTAATAAAAAGTCGCTAATAATTAACAAAATTTTTTTTATAAAGTATTCAACTAAAATAGTTTTCAAATTTATTACGTAATTTTTTAACGACAATGTCATCCTTTTTATATATTTTGACATCTTTTAAATAAAGAAATTATAAATTTTCGAATTTAAAATTATTAAATCATAAAATATTTTATAGGTAGAACTAGGTAATGACTTTTTTCAAAAAATTGATTGTAAAATAAATAAAGAAAATTAAGATGCGTATTTTTATTCAATGCTTATTTATATAATGTACATCTAAAAGAATAAACTATTGATTTTTCGACCATTCTAGTTTTCTTAAGGAGTAAATCATTCGAAAATTATATTACCATATACAAATTTTAATCGTATATTCATACAAAGTAACATCTAGAACATTATTATCTTTGAAAGATACGATTATTTAAAATAAGTCATTATGTGGTAGTATTTATACATTCCTGTTAGTAGTGTAATGTAATATTCCAAGATTATATGAAAAATAAGTTTTTCATTTATAAAGTTTCGTTATATGTTATTAAATATGAATGAACATCGAAGACATTTCAGATATAATATTCTGTATCGAAATATTCAAATTAAAATTGATACCAATTTTTTTTCAACTCAAACATCGTAAAACGTTTACCTTTATTATAAAGATTTAATCAATATTTTTAGTTAATTCTATTGTTATTATTCATAAAAGCTTGGTTTTTACATACATACAAAATTAATATTCAAGTTCACAATACTAATTAAAAATAATAAAATTCAAAAGTTGTTAATAATAAATAAATTAATTAAGTAAAAAATAATAATTAATATAAAATTAGATTATTAAAATTACCTTTATATATTACCAAAAGTAATATTTTTATTTCTTGTTACATCATAAAAAAATATTTTTTGATAAGTGAATATATTAAAAATAAGACAAAGCATTAGCTACATTCCGAATATTAATGTATAAATGTATGAAAGACTGTATTATTGAGCTGAAAATTAGTTACATTATAAAAGGAACTTGAAAAAATATTTGCATAAAAACAATACTAAAAATTAATAAGTACAACAATTATCTTACACATATTCTATAGTTATATAAAAGTTTTTTAATTACAATAGTTGCTAGAAAGGCAAAAACATTTGTATTAGTAATATTAGAATAAGCAACTTGTTTTAGATTTGGTAACTAAATTCAACTTGTTAAAAATTATAACATCCTATAATTTAAATATTTATCAGTACGGTAATTTACAATCTATTTTTATTCTTTTACGTTATGTGATAAATAAACGATTATTTTATACAGAACTGTATGTATACTACGAATGGAATAGTGAAGTTATATTTTAAATTCTATAATGCAATTTGATTATTAAATCTATTTTTACTATTTCATATTTCAATAAAATATTTTAGTTCTTACAATGTGGAAATATTTTAATTACATTTTGTATAAAATATATAGTTTTATATGAATAGAAGTTCCATAAAAAATAGAATATTGATCTTTCTTTGTTCTTCATATAAGAAAGTATTTTTGTCTTCAATTATTATAATATAATATTCAGTTATTTACACACTGAAATAGTCAGTAATTATAACTTAACATGTTACCACTAGAACATTACGTTAATTTTATTCAAATTATTAAATTTATTCAATTAAATAGTCATTTCTATAAGAATATCGATGTACTTGTTTCTTTCAACCCAATTAACTTATACGATTTATTCGAGTGATGTAAAAAATTAATAACTTTGCACAACGAAATATACTTCGATTAATGATAAATATTATTATTGATAATATGACCAATTATTAGAAAAATGTAACATATTTTTGAAATAAGATAAACTTAAAATTAATAAATGAAACAAATATGTCCATAATAGAAGTAAATCTATAATAAATAAAATGGGTATTTCTTATTTACTAAACTCAGTTTATATTATTAATGTAAGGTGTTTATATATGTTTGTAAATACTATTTAAGAAACTTAAAAATTGATAATATGTATTGTTGAAAATTGTCTTACTGTTCATGTATAAACTTGAAGTAATATATTTTTAATTAAGTTTTCAAATCATAGTTACTAAAATATAATATTTATTGTTGTAAGTGTTTTCTCTGTTGAATAAATAAGTTTTTATTTTTTTTAAGAATTCAAATTTTGATGTTTATGTTAATAAATATATTGGATATTTATATATCTTATATGTGTGCTTCCATTTCTGCTTCAATTGTATTATATGTTTTGATATGGAATAAATAAATATTCTTATAAATTAATAAAGCATAAAATTTATTATAAAAACTTTTTTAATACATTGAGTTTACTCTATGTTGCATTTATATTTTAATTAAAGCAACTTTGAAAATTTTATTTAAATAGTAATTTTTTAAAAATACTTAAATTTTTGTTTACTTTTTTTACATTCGTCATATCACTGATTATATATTTTATTTACTTTTGAATATAATAATAGTATCGTTTAAAATGTAATTACACTTTGATATTATAAGATAATTAATAAATATTCCAATATAAATTTGTATGTTATTGTAATACACTGAAAAAAGAAAAATATTGATAATATTCAATGTAATTAACATTTATAATAAATATCAACAATAAGAAAAAATAACATAAAATATCTCATTAAAATATGCATGCTTTTTATGTTATTAGGTTATTTGGTTCGTGAAATAAAAAGATATGTATGTTCCAAATGTGGAAAGTCTTACAAGTGGCGTGACTCATTGAATCTACATACACGAAATGTTTGCGGCAAGAATCCACGATTTCGTTGCCAATTTTGCGACCGAAGATTTAAACACAAAC
This sequence comes from Dolichoris vasculosae, assembly GCA_018907195.1. Taxonomy (NCBI): domain Eukaryota; kingdom Metazoa; phylum Arthropoda; class Insecta; order Hymenoptera; family Agaonidae; genus Dolichoris; species Dolichoris vasculosae. The sequence goes on from JACCHY010000003.1 coordinate 8,041,709, forward strand.
ATCATTTGACAAAACATGAAAATTCATTTCATAGATAAAATAATTCAGAAGTATAATTTTTGTATAAATTGACGATTGAATATTTAATGATTTAGTAAATAATATGTAATTTTTTTCTTTCAATTACTTGAAAATGTAAATTTTGTAATAAAAATATGACGATGATGGATGTTTATAAAAATATATATATATAACATAAAAAAATAAAATATATTTGGATATAAAAATTTATTGTGTTTTATTAAACTTAAGCTATCAATTATTTTATGAAATTATATATTAATTTCTCATATTTATAAATTTATAATAAAAATATACAATTTATTATTAAAAATTATTTCAAGTTTTTAAATATCTTAAAATAATTTCTTAACGTTAATAAGTTAGTTAACAAAAATTCAACCGATTATATAAAACTTTAATAATTATTTAAAATATTGTTTCGGGAAGTAATAAATTTGTGATTTATACCTGAATATACGTATAAATCTAATAGTTATAATTTTTTTATGATACATATAATTATAAAACTTATTAAAATGAAATATACAATTTATATATTATAATAAGATTATAATTTTTTTAATTTATAAATTTTCCAAATGATTTGATAGATATACGATAGAATTTATGATATTATAATACTGCTATGTAATCATTTTTCATAAAATAGTAAAAAATTATTTTACAAATAAAATATCTTATTCTAATTATAAATTAACTTCGATTTTTAATGACAGAATTTATAAAGTAGAAACTTAAGTTCTGCATATATAATCTTATATGTAGAATTGTTCCTTAACGTTCCACATGTATGATTGAAAAATATATTTTTATGAATCGGTTAATAATAAAATCAAATACAAACATTCTTTGATCAAACATTTTAAATTACTAATTTACAAAGTTATTTTAAATGGTTTTATAATTACATACTTATGTATTTATATATGTATTATTTAATAAATAACATTTGAAGTAATGTGTTTTGATTTTCAAAATTTCTAAACCTTATCTAAAATTAAATAACGTGTTTAAACAATTCATTCTTGAATTAGAATAAAGAAATGGGGATTTTATAATCTATTATTATAATAGTTATAATAATAGTCTCAATCATTTATGATTTATTCTGGATTAGATCTCTTAAAATAAAATATTTAATATATTTAAGTATTCTAAAAAATAAAAATTTTAAATTCTTACCGAAAAACATCGTTATCAAAATTTCTATAAAATAAAAATTCATAAAAAAGAAAGAATTATTTCATTTCGAACATTTAAAAATCTTCTTTCAATTTAAAATATAAAACTTTCAAGTTAGCGCAGAATGAAGAAAAATAAATTTACCGAATATTCATGATATTTTTTGCATTATTTTTAAATATATAAATAATGTTATAAATAAATATCAATAATAATTTCCTTAATAAAATCTTTCTTTACAGAATCATCTTTTTGTAAATAAAAGGTATATGAAATCTTAAAATTTTTTTCGTCCTTAGCATCAAGCGCTTTTATAAGTTTGTACAAAAGTTTATTTCGGATAAATCATATCTATTAGTATCTGTTGTATAAATAAAATTTTATTTTGATTCATAAGATTTAATTATATTTATTTTAATAATGTATTTATTACACTAATAAAAAAGCATTCTATATTTAAAGAATCTTTTTCTAAATTTAAATACATAAAATTTATTTTTATAATCTACGATATAATTTCATAATAGTAAAATCTATGAAAATTCGAATTCATTCATTCTTTTTAAAATATATAGAATGTTTCAAAAAATATGTACCAATTGAAATTATTCGAATGATTTAGCCCTTATGAATACAAATAAAATTTAATTAAAATATATATTTGTTAATTTTATTCAGGATAAAATATAATTAATAATTATGTAGTTATCTCTTATAATCATATAAGTAATACAAATTTCATTTATTTTATAGAAATAATATTTAATCTAATTCTTACTTTTGATACATTAATTTTTTGTATAAAAAATGTTAATAAAAAATAAATATATTTATTTGATGAACTTTAAATTAAAATTTAAGAAACAAATGTGAACTAGAATTTAAATTCGTTATACACTCAACCTTTTTTAAATATTTTGTTTAAACAAAGTTCATCTAGTTTGATAATCAATTTTTGGCTAATAATGTATATATTCCAATTCATTATTCGAGTGCGAATAAAATGAAATTCTAACCCAAGCCTTCTGTTTTTCCACCAGAGTATTATTACAACGATCCATCGGAGGATCCCTTATCATTGATGAACTGCAATATTCGGAAGCGTAGAAGATGTTCGAGTCCTGTCGTTACTCAGAAATTCTTATGCAATGATTGTGGCAAAGGTTATACGAGAGTCGAGAGTCTGATTCGCCATCAAAAGCTCGAGTGCAGCAAACTACCGAGTTTTAAGTGCAATATTTGTCAGCGCAGTTTTTACAGACGTTACGAGCTCACTAATCATAATATGTCAAAGCATTCTATTAAGCAGATTGTCGAGATGAAATCGAAATTCAGCAAACGCAAGATACGAAAATAATATTAAAGTCGAGTTGTTGAACAATTAGAAAACAACACCAATCGTTAAAATTCGCTTGAGTGTACATTGTAATGTTTCAATATACTGATTAAGAACTTATATAAACTATACTTCTATTCTTGAATTTCGATCGATTTTCTTAATTTTATACTATTTATGTTTCTGAACGCTTTGTAAGAATTACGCTAATAGTTATATAACAAAATTATTCAGTAGTGTATTTTCAAAGTAGCAACATGTAAAAAAAAATCTAGTCATATGTAAATGTATCTATTCAGGCATTGATCTTTTATTGGATACACCTTTTCGTTTATCAATCATTAAGTTAAATACAAATATCAATTCATTGATACATTTATGAATGTATTGAAAATTAATTCTGACAATGTATATTTATCGATATTAGAATTATTATATATAATTTATAAAATATCTGGATATAAAAATTTTTAACTTAACGATAATTTTTAAAATTTCGAAGCGATGAAAAAATTTTTATTTATATATTTTATAAAATATTCCTTGATCCCATTTATTTTAATAAAAATTATATTTATATCTCAACATACTAGAGTATAAATCTATTCTTAAAAAAATTTTTTAGTTAACGATCGAAAAAAAATTGATGTAAATGTTTTACTTTTTATTGCAAATAATTTTACTTTTACTGATGTAGAAATTACGTAATGAATTTTAGTCTTATGCTTAGTATATGCTTGTACATTGTTATTTAGCAAAAATATTTAAGTAATAATATAAACTTGTAAACAAATTTGGCTACTACAATATCTATGTAATTATATATTAAATTAATCTAAGAAAAGACTAGAAAGATCATAATTATCTTATTTTTTGTGATTTTTTATATATTAATAAATTGAATAGTTTTTAAACCTATTAATTTAGCTTCGATTCTTAGAAAAATTTTACCCTTGAATAATAATAATAATTATATTATCGATAACTTTAATTATTATATTATCGATAAATTAAAAAAATTATATGTAAAGATTATTTATTAAATTGAATTATTTATTATAAATAAATAATTATAATTAATAAATAATTATAAATAAATAGTTCAATTGTCTGCGAAACAAATTTTTATGTATTACATTTTATATTTATACAACTTGAAACATAGATTTACTTCTAATAAATACGAAAATATGTAGTAATATACAAAAACGATTATTTTCAAAGCATAACGTTTATCTAACGTATGCTATGACTTTAGTTTGTATAGATTACATAAATATGTAAGATTGACTATAATAAAAAAGTATTAAAACTACCTTTACAGTAAATATGAAATATCAACCATAGTAGAATAAGTTTTTGTACGAATATTTTATACAAACTTTGTGAATGATACTTAACTTTATTAAAGCGCTATGCAACTAAATCTATTAACTTCCAATCATCTAATTATCTATCAATTTCCGGGATTCCAAATAATTTCCAAATTTCTTTCCACATCTACATCATTGTTTCTTCCACTGTACATATTTATCTTAATGTAACCGAAATAAATACAATAGAAGTAATGGATATCCATGAAATGGTAAAATATCTGTAATCGCAATGATCGACCCTTAAGATCGACTAGGCGGTCTTTCTAACTATGGTTGCACTTTTTAAATTATTTCTTCGACTAACACCGTTATCGTTAATTCTGATTCCAGAATTTCAAATTCTCATGTCCGCATTGGAGGAAATCAATGATACTTTAAAAGACATAGCCAAAAATCAACAAGACACCAAAACCGCTTTATGGGCGGCATCGGATCACATTGTGAAAGAAGAGAATAATGTTCTAACGGTGATGTGCGATCGAGGTTTTGCCGATAAATACGGAATGGAATTGCCGATGAAGGAGCTTTGCGATTTTCTGATGTTTGATAATAAACTCAAGCACGATGAAAATATTCGACGTGATTTTGTAAGTACAATGAATTCTTTCCGAATGCTAAAATTTGAATAGTTTTCACATGGAAATTGATTCGAATATCCTTTTTTGACTCAGTTCGTTACGAATAGAAAAATTACTACTTCTATCTATGTCACAATAATTTCATGATTATGATCAATGTACAATGTCGTTAAATTTAAAAATCGGTATACACTTATATGTAATTTATTCAATTAATAATAATCATTTAAAAAACTTTTAAAACTGGTTAAACTATGATATTAATTTTTTTTACTCACAAAAATTTTAATTATATATGTTAGTCTCTATTGTACCGAAAACGTTAAAAAAATTAATTTTTATTATGATAAATCTAAATTACATATTCCGATTATTCAAATAAATATCTTAAAGTATATTTGCAAAATTATATGTATATTAGTAATTCATTTTAAATTTTTCAGACTGCATCGTTACCTACTCTTGTTGATCGACATAATATAGTTTCAAAAAGTACGACAAATATACTTAGAAAGTTTATGACTAGATCCGTTGTTTTGAAGTTTACAGTCCAGAAGAAAATTACTGATAAAATTGTGTTGAAAGATACGACATTTTGCAAGTGTGCCTTAGGTAAAATAATAAATTAAATAGCATTTTCAATTTCAGACATTACTTTATAATTAAGTAAAATATAATATATCACATAAAATATTTTTAATATTCAATAAAAAGTTCAATTAACATAAATACAATAATAAAATATATTTTTTCAACATTTCGAAATAATTGCTTTGCGTAATGACATATATTTATTTTTCAGAGGTTTTACTAAAAATGCACAGAGATAATCGTGGGGATCCAATAACTGAAAAAGATGTTTTTGGTGCATTTGGAAGTTCGTTAAATAATGCAAAAGACTGGGATGGTTATCGTTCGCAACGCAAGGATAAAGAAAAGAAAGCTAACTAAATTATACTAAAAAATTAATCAAATTTTAAGTTTATAAATTTTTATTTTTCAAATAATTTATGTTTTTATTTAATAAGGATTGGATAAAATATAATTTTATCACACGTTCATAGAGTAATATTTATCTACATAATACTGATTTTTAAAAATAAAAATCATGATTACATCTAAAGTTTTAATTAATAATTTAACAATAATTTATATTAATTTATTATTTAAAACAAAATTTCAAATAAGCTAATGTGATTATTATCGTAATTTAATAAAATATACTATATTTTTATTATGATATTTTAATATATGCAGAATTATTTTGATGATATCATTTTTTTTGATTAATTGATTTATAATTATTTTGTAATATAATTTTCATTTCATATTTAGTGTCTGTATATCTTATATTAGTGTTAATAAAAAATATAAAAATATCAACCTTATTTTTTCAAATTATATTAATCTAACCTCATCTGAATACAAGAGAAAAATAATTTTTCTTTTCCAAATTAATATAAAAACTAAAATTTAATATAAATTTTTAATGTAGCTTTTGTTCATTAAAAATTTATAAAAATACCGAAAAGTAAAGAGCTAATTAATATTTAAATATTTATCAAACTATCCTTTTTATTATAAAATAATTATTAACCGCTCTAAAATTTTACTAAAAAAATTTAATAGATTTAAACCGTTATTTTACTTTCAGACAACTTATTATACTTATTTCAACTTTAATAAGTTTCATGAATAAAGAAATATTATTGAATTTCAATAATGATTATACTTAATTTACATTAGTTTAATATTTATATTAAAGAATATACTTAAGCTCAAATTATGAATAAAGTTTTGAAATTGTGCACTAAGTTCATTCAGTAAAAGAAATGTTTCTTAATTTATGTAATAATACTTGATTACCTATTGACAAATTCGATCGATATAGATATTTTCTATAATAACTTCTCTGACTAAAGTGGTATGAAAAATCCACGTGTTTTTTTTTATTAACAGTTTTTAAATAATTGCTATATTTCTTAAGTTCTTTAAAGCATTAAAACTCAGACATTAAAGTGATTCATTTTAAATTTTCTTTCTTTTAGATAATAAATAAAGAATATTCGATTTATATTTTCTTTTTTTTTATTCATAGATCGATATATATGTATTTATTCGTTTATTTATTTTTTTTATTATTATATGTTAATTTATGTCAACATATAATTTTATTGTATAAATGTAAGTAATAAGGTTTATATTATTAATCAAAACAGTTTTATTTTAGATAAGTCAAACAGACATTCAACATACATCACATATGTACTTAATTCGCTATATACAACAACAACTTTACACATCGTTTCAACTTCTAATACAATACATTACCAAACTTTATAAACATCGAATTAATATTGAAGTTAACAAATCACTTCCCTTTTAAATTTATGTTTTGGTTGAATATTTGTTTTAAAATTTCGAAATAAACCTTCAAGAAACCTCAGCTTGCTACAAAAAGGTAAAAATATTGCTTTATATTATCTAGCTATATTTATAACTGTTTAACATAATTATTTAAAATACATGTTTACTATAATAAACATTGCTTTCTATAAATAATGCATTATAATATAAATTGTGCTAGAAATTTCATAAGCAATATTAAATGTGTGAAAGATTATTATACTAATAACTTAACACTTTCCCGTTTATTGTGTAAATGCATAATAATTTATTGAAAAAATAATACCTCCTTGATGTTTTTATGAAAAAATATTTTATTTAATTTAACTATTGTTATATGACGTATATAGTAAGGCGCTTGGCATCAGAATTTGTATTATAAATCTTGGAAAGCGTGAATAACGTAGATGATACTCGAATTACTCCGCATTTCCAATCCATTGTATTATTCTGTTTCTCATAAGGTAACTTTACGATAATATATGCATTCGGTTATTAAAATACTACGAGATTATTTTGAAACGTCATGAGAAATAATCTGATAAATTGTCGAAACTTCGAGAAATGAAAAAGTCCTGATTAGGTATTTATCATAGATAAAATTAGTGAACTGAGACAGAAAACTTTTTAGTGATATTCTGGATAAAAAATCATTCGGAACTTTTAAATCGAGGAGTTAGACATTTTGGCCAGAAAGCAATACCAAATAAAATACAGGACTACCAACGAGCTTGGCTACGAAATTTGGGATTTAGAAACATCATCGCAAATTACGTGTTCGAATAACTCGAGAATTTACATTACACTTAATCGAAATATGACGGATTATAACTTTCATAGATTTTTACGTTATTAAACGGTATTTAATACTATTTGAATTCGTGCAAAAGTAAATTCAGCTACAGTTATACGTATGATTTATAAAAAAGATTTAAAAGGTTGTATAAAATATTTATTAAAACTTATTTCGTGAAATCAAATAAAAAAGTTTAGTCAATTGTATAGATTTTTAGTTAACCTGCAAAAATTTTATCAATTTTTAAAAACAGAAAAAAATACAAAAAATAATTAAATTATTTGTATAAAAGACACTTAAGATGATGTAAAAGTTTATATAAAGAATTAAAATACTCATTTGAGTCAACCCTAATGTTAATATATGTGTTTTATGTTACGTCTATTTTATAGTTTAGTTGTCTACTTTTAACTTCATCTATTAATTCATTTTTATGAAATTTCTAATGGAATTTAAATTTTTATTTTAAGTTAGAATTTTCTTATATTGTTAGGACAAATAAATGAATTGTATTTGATTAAAGATAAGACTTTTGATACTTAAAATATTTTTAAATAAGCATATATATATATAATTTGGTCTAAAACTCTTCTTCGGACTTTTATGGATGTAAATAAATTTAAAAAAAAACAAAAAAGTAAAATTCATTGAATTTATATTTGTATTAATATCAATATTTCAGTGCTAAATTTAAAAATATTCGCTAATATTTCAATATGATAATTGTACAAATTAAAAAAAAAATTTGAAAAACAAATAATAAAATTCTGTACGTAAATAAAAAAATACAACTAACCTTCGGTCTATGGTTAAAATATAGACTCGGATACACAGAAGAGAAATATAAAATTGTACGTATGTAACCACATAGAAAAATACTCGTCTATTCAGGCATGTGCAGAAAGGAAGAATTGAAACGCGAGGCTAAAGGACGCATCGATACTAACCTTCGAAAAATAAATTTTTTGTTCCAGATCATTCGAGATTGATCGATCGACCCGAGTACTTACGCGTCCCCGTCTCCAAGTCGAACACGGGTCGCTTCCTTTGCCCCAAGTGTTCGACCTCCTTCACGCGCAAGGATAACCTGCGCAATCATCTCAAGTACCAGTGCGGACAGCAACCGAGATTCAACTGTCCTTACTGCGACTATAGAACCAAACACTCGCCCAACGTCAGGACACACGTTAGAAGGCTGCATCCTGACAGGGAGATATACGTTGTCGATATTCTTCTGGGCAAACATCTCTTCTGAACCCGTTTTCTTCTCGTTAGGATCATGGATTTCTTTCGCTTCTTTTGCTTCTTTCGCTTGCATCATAATAAATGGATGAAGATTTGGTTTTGGTTTTTGTTTTGGAACAATTTTAAACTAACGAGATATGCCCAAAGAAATACATATTTATGTACTTATCTATTCATCAACTTAAAAAATGTTGTAAATGTTATAAATCTTATAAATCTTATAAATCTTATAAATCTTATAAATCTTATAAATCTTATAAATCTTATAAATCTTATAAATTTTATAAATCTTATAAATGTTAAATGATCTATTGATATATGTACAGATTTTATAATTTTTTTTACTTTCTAATAAATTTCAGAAAAAAGATATATCTTAAATTCAAAATAGAAACAATTTTTTATTTCTTAAAACATGATTATTTTTTTAATATAAAAAATGTTTAGTAAAATGAATACACATTAACTTAATATGATCCTTGGTAGAATTACCAAATGTAAAATATATATTTATTTACGCGTCTTTTTTCTGAGATTTATTCAATTTTATTTTATGTATACATTTTATGTAATCTTACGTATATTTGTTAAGAATATTTAACAAGTTATTTATCTTTGAAAAAATCAAGATAATTATTCAACGAAAATTTTATTCGTTAACAAACTTTTTTTAATATAAAATATTCTCATAACTTTGCTTAAATAAAAGTTTATTCCTAAAAAATCTAATTCAAAACATATTCAAAATCTTTGTTACCAAAAATATATAGAATAAATTTTTTTTAATTAATTGTAATAATTGTTTCCATAAAATATTGATAGACATTTTAAATATCGCATAGAATTACTTTCTCTTTTTTTCAACATACATTTTTTTATAAATATAGAATGTGTTCAAAAATTCGTTACATCCGTGTTATTATTACTATTTACTGTTCTGCTGTTAATTATTCAAAAATCTGTATTATAAATGATTTATAATTGTATACGATTCACTATTTATTATTATAAAATTTTTTAATATTATCGTATAATTTAAAAAATTATTTACCTATAAAATAAATAAAGATTATATTGTTAAAAAAGTAACGAAAAATCATGAAAAAATTAATCAAATATCTTATATAAAAAAAAAGAATATTTTTCCTTTTCAAAAAAGTTTTATCATTTTCAAATTAAAATAAAAATAAATAAATTATTAATCGATACAATTTTTTCTGTTTCTTATGCGAATAAAAATATTATTCAAATTATTTATATATGTATATAATAAATATTTATATTAAAGTAAAGATTTCTTAATAAATTTAATGCAGAATTTAGTATGTAAAGATATATAGAATAAAATATAAAATTAAATATTCATATTTTTGCCTCGATAACTGAAAAACTAGAATTTCACTATAGAATAATGTGATATTGTTTGTAACGTCCAACATTATTGATCGTGTTATTTCTGTGTTTTCAATACCATTTTCCGGCAGTGAAAAAACAGTAGTTGTTCGGTAGTATATATAGTATATACTTTTCTAAGTACAATGCGAATTCTTTACATCATATCTGAAATTATTGTTCATGTGTACACGAGCATTTTTTGGCCCATAAAATTTATTTTGTATAATATTCTGAATTACAACTTATTTGGAAGAGATTGTCTTGTTTTTTCGTCTTAAAATTCTGTTTTATAGCGAGAATTAATTAATCATTTATCTTGAGGATTTAATTAATTAAACAACGATTTTTTAATTTTTTAATTTTTGGTTTAACCGGTGATTAAATTACTATAAGTTAAAATTGTCTCCGCATGCATATTTTTCATAGTTCTATTACCAAATAATTACGTACCTTATAAAAGTAAAATTAATAATTAATTTCTAATTGATATAATACTTTACTTTTACTTCGGTCCCTGATTTAGTATCTTTTTTTTTATCTTAACCAATATCCAGTAATTTCTTGTTTCGTAAAGAATAAGTATTTTTCTTTTCTATTAATGTAATATAATTTATACCACTCTAAATACATATTCAATTTTTTCGATACATTACATATAAAATAATATAGTTGCTTCTTCTATAATAAAATTATTGATCTATTGTATAATAGTATAAATTTTTAACGACTATACGCAGAATCATGTAATTGGATAATATTCATGGTCTGCATCATTTATTGTAGGGAAAAATTTAATAAAATAATCCGTAAAATAGATTATATTAAAAATATTTATACTTCTGCAATATAAGTAATCAAATTTAATTTTACATGTGATTACTATACACATACAAATAATCACTTCTGATATTATATTTAGATCAAGGTTTTACTTAATTGATAAAGCGGTATTTTAAAAGTGCTTACGTATATAGTACATAGTACGATAATAAGAATTAAAATTATGAATATGTAGAAACAAATATTTCATATTGAAATAATATATAATTTATTTTTTACATAATAATAATATACCAATATTTTATGACGACTTATTTTATCTAAATTATTTTCTTTCCTTAATGAGTATTTCGTTTATTTATCTTTACTTTTATAATTAAGTAACTTTATTAAATCCTTGCTGATACAAAAATATTATGATATCTACACACTTCCCTCTTAATTATAATTAACATAGCTTACAGTTGAATTAAAAGTATTTTTGTTGAATATGTTTATTGAATAATAAAGTATATATATATTTTTTTTAATTGAAAATGTTTTATGAATGGTACTTCTAAAATGTATTATAATAGATTTTCATAATATCACATAAAACTTCATAAATGCTTTAATTATAAAGTTTGAATGCCAATAATTTAATTATTTCTATTATGAATTGTACAAATATCATTTCTTAATTTATGTATTTCATTTCATTTTACTTTATGCAATGTACAGAAATATATTTTGCATGTATTTAATACTTTATTCGATTAAAAGACAATCAGTTATGAAATAGATTATATAATTTATAGTACATAATTATATGATATTATAAATTTATTTATTATATCTTCAAAATTTATTTATAATATATGCACCGTCAATAAAAAATGCGTCTAAATCAAAAATTATTACCGAATGTATTTATAAGATATATATATATATATATAAATATATATATATTAGTTGTATTTTGCAACTCATGATTATATTTATAAAAAATGTAAAAAAAAAATTGCAATTGCAATCTTTTTGTAAATTTTTGTTTAAAATAAAAAAAACGGAGTTTGTAATTGCAAAAATATAAATTTAAAGAAATTGTTAATAAATAAAAATATTGAAAAGTTTTTCTCATATTTTATTTTAAACCATGAAAATTAAACATATTTGTATCTTAAATTATATACATTTTAAAATTAGTTGAATGTTTGTTATAATCATATATACGAGAGTAAGTAAAAAATTGTACTTCATTTATTATTAATCACCTTCGAAAATAATATATGAAAATTTAGGTTATTTACAATGAATACATTTATAATATACAATGACAACTAATGATGGTATTATATTATTATCAGATAAAAAAGTTCAAAAAATTTATATTTTTCTTCTTCTCATTGATTTATATTCTAAAATTTACTATTTTATGATTCTATGAATTCATATATTTAACAAGTTAAACAAATACTCTTAATCAATAAGAATTTGTTTACTTTGATATGTTTTTAAATTATATATTTATTTTTAGTAAGTAAGTATTTAAAAAGTAAAGTAATTAGTTTTTACGTAACTGTACACGATTAATTTTTTATTAAAATTAAATTTACATTTTAGATATTCGGTACTGCAAATCCGCCAAGTATGTAAACATAGCATTAGATAACAAAAAGTATTAATTTTGGTATAATAATTTTAGTAAAATTTGTACCCAAATCACGCATTTTAATGATTCACATAGTGCAATTTTGATAATTGCAAAGAACCATGTGTCCACACACGAGCACCAGTATAATTATAAAATGATTAGCATTTCCAACGTAGATAAATGAAAATAATGTCTTAGAAAAAATAAACATCGGTATTCATATTTTTTTTGTTTTTGGAACAGGCTGGAACCGATTACATTTTGTAAAAATCGAGGATATCTTATCGTCGAGTGGAGAGCGCAAACATCGACGTCGAGGTCGTCCCTCGACCGTAATGAATCCGGAAGGTCTCGCATCCCTGTACGAGAACGTTGACTCCCAGCAGTTTCGCTGTCCCAATTGCCCGAGTCATTTTTCCTACGAACGGGGATTGCAGCAGCATCTCAAGTACGCCTGTTACCAAAATCCGCGATTCAAGTGTCCCTACTGCTTGTACCGTTCAAAATATCGGTACAACGCGTACAATCATATAAGGCATGCGCATAAGGGAGAAAACGTTTATTGCGTCGATTTGAAAGTCGAAGAAAATTTGTAAAAAGCGAGAAGTGCACTATTATAGATATAAATGGAATCACAACCTACTTACAATTTGCTCAACGAACTTTACAAATTTTTTCTCGTTACAGATATTTGTCTATTTATTATGTATTGGTCATATTTTAAATACGACCTATTTTTCGTATAACTTTAAGCCTATTATTCATTATTCGTATATTATACCATGAGTTTATAAAAAAGTATTAAAAAGCATATGTATAAATTTGAATCAAAAATATGTTTTATTACGTTGATAAATTATTTTAAACAAATCGTAAATTTTAACGAAACTATTACGATTAATGTAAGAAAGTCATTTAGGGTTATGATTCTAATTTATGCTACAATAAAAATATAAAAATATTCTGTTTCGTAAAGTAAATCTAGTGTTGTAAATGAAACTAGTCTTATGTGTAAATTTTAAGAGTATTACAATTAATTTCCTATTATTTATACTTGAAAAAACAGTATTATGAAAAACGAAAATAGAAACGCATATTTGATTTAATTTTTTTATAATTAAAATATTAGTATGTTAAATTTAATTTTGTAATAATTAGAATATTGTTACATTCCATTTATTTTTAGAGAAATAGAAATTTACGAAACATTTTTTGTTACTTCAAAGAAAAGTAACTTTCACAAATAAGCTTTGAAATTTGTGAATTTATAAAGTATTTATAAACAGAAGTTAATTCTTTGAAGTTAAATATTTATCGATAAAAATATCAAGAAACTTTATAAAATCTGTACATTTTTTATTTGAAATATAAAATATTCAATTTTTATCTGCATATACAGTTTTTATAAAATCTATTAAGAAATCAGTATTATATTATAAGCAGCTAACTTTTATAATATTAAAATAATGTAATTATAAAAAAAATGTTTTTAAATGTTTCCAACATTTTAATATATTTTTAATTGACAAATATTTTTTTCATGTGTTTGTAAAAATGATCTTTTAATGTAAATTTTTAGTAAATTATTATAAAGATCAATATTATTTAAAGAATGTATAATATTGCTTGCGTATATCTTGTTTTTGATTGCTTTCATTATTATAGAATAATTACTATGGTTTTTAATTACGTATGTCATTATATATAAATTTAAAAGTTGTAAAACAACCAAATTTTTTGTTATATCTAGTCATTAATATTAGAATTTGTATTAAAATTAAATTTATGATCCATAGCATAACTTAATCGGAAAAATATGTAATAAATCTACCAAAACAAAATATTTGTATTTTAAGGAAAGAATGAAATTCAAAAATACATTCATATATTTTAACATATTAGCATAATACATTTTGTAAATAATTTTTAAGTATATCGAGAAAAATTACGATCTAGTTTTTAATTAATTTAATCTAGAATTTAATTATTCGTAATGATAAAAATAATTGTTACAATGGGACCATTATTATTTTTTGCTTTATTATTTCCATTAGTATGGAAAAATTATGGCGAAAATGGTTTAAAATTTTAGTTTTGACATTGGCTATCGACATCCTATAAAAGCTTGACTTGTAGAAATCTAGTTTCTATTAAAAAAAATTAGTTTTCAAAAAACTTATTGTACATTTCTAAAAATGTTGAATAAAAACTTTTAGTATTATCCATTTAAATGTTTATCTATTAGGAATGAATTTTAATTATCTATGAGAACGATGTAGAAAGTAAATGAATGTATTCCTTGGAAAGTTATTTAGTTTAATATGAATTTAATGGGATATCTTGAATATATATATATATATACATATATATATATATATATTATAAACAATGATAATGTTGTAGTTTGTATACGAATATTAAGATAATAATAATTAATATAGTAAACAAACACTATGAAAAAGAAGATGAAAAAGTGAACTGGCGAAAATCCCTTTCTTCTAAAATTTTCGCCTACAATAGTTGAGAGTTTCACTCTTGTTATATTACATATGTAAAGCAATTAATAAAATTTTTCTTATAAATAATATATTGATGTTTTAATGTTTGCGTTCGTATTAATTTATGGTTTAGAAAAAATTTTACATGATCTTTTTATAGCAAAGATTCAAATGTTTAAAAATTATGAAATAAAACATTACATGTTTATGTTTAAAAAATACGTCTGTTAAAATAATACAATGTATTATTAAACGTAGTTAAGTTTAAGGTGTGATTATATTTTTATATTCTAGGTTTCAGGATGTAAAAAGATACGATCACCTTTTTCTGAAAATAAGTTTTTGTTCCGAAAACTGATAGTGTATAAACGTATATCAAAAGTGTTATTCATAAATTATAAATTAATAATATAATTATTGTAATGATAGTGCATGCAAATAAAAATGTTAAAAACAAAAAAATACGTGAAATAAATTCTACTTTAAAATCAATAATATTATACATTATTTTAATTGTAGTAAAATATAGAATTTTTTTTAATATTCCAATATTTTTCTTTATTAGATACATTAATCTAATATAAAATGATTTGATAATTTTAAACTTAAGTTTTTAGGTTGTAACAAATTACATGTAATTTAGAGTAGTTTTCGAATATTTAAAACAAATTATAGAAGAAACGTTAATTTTATATTTGTATAATATAATAAAAATGTATATAATTATACATTTTATAGAAATAAAATTATTGGTACATTTAGTAAAGGAATTTTGTTAACTTTATTATTTAAAAAGCTATTGAAATCTTACTGAAATTTATTTGTACCATAACTATTATAAATCAATTAAAAATATGGCAAAATATTTACGATTTCAAAATATCAATATTTTATATTTATCTTAACTGCTTAATTTCTTTTAAAAGTTGTGAAGTCTTTAAATAAATGATTTTTATAAAAATTCTTCGTACAAAAATAATTTGATCTGTATATAAATTTTTATGAATTGTTATCACCATCAATTATTAGTGAAAATTGAAATTATATTCTTTATAATATTTTTTAAACCCAAAAAATCAATATTATATTCTCAGATTCATATTTATTACGATAATGATGATGGTAAATATCAAATTAATGTTTCTTTCAATTATGACTCATATTAATCGATCAAACGAATCTCATTAAGAGATAAATAAAATAAACTCGTATTAGATACTAATTAAATTAATTTCTTTTTGTTTTAGATGTTACTGCATTTTACTATGTGGACGTGAACAGCTCGAGCGCTGATTTTGACTACAATCAAATACCGGAGACTCAAATTGACATGTCACCGTCTAGTTCACGATTAAAAACGCTCAAAAATTATTATTGTACGAATTGTCCGGCTGCATTCATTCGCAAAGGATGCTTCTCGCGTCACTTAAAATACGAATGCGGTCAACAGCCGCGATTCAAGTGTCCCTATTGTCATTTCCGTAGCAAAAAAACATCACACGTCAACAGACATGTGCGTAGCGTCCATCCCCAACAAAAGATTTTTTATATAGATTTGTATGCGAATGTGGATAAATGGAAGTTTAGAAATGACTGAATCCATCCTTGGAATTTGGTATTAAATTTACGCTGAAATTACTTAAAACATATTAGAATGAAACCAAAGCAATTTTCGCTTACTCTAAATAACATTTTCGATATTCGTAAAATTTATTGGAAACTTGAATATTGTTGGGGATTGAATTAAAATACTTCTTTTTCTTGTTTTAAATACGATTAACTTCTTTTTTATATTAATAGAAAATGTATTTATATTAGCTTTGTACAATTTTTCTTTGATATTTGATTTAGATGCGATCCAGTCGCATACAATATTTGATTTTCTTGTTCTCGAAAATTCAATCGGGTTATTGTTCGGGAAGCTCTGCTCGAAAAAGATATGCTCGTAAAATTCTATCTAAAAATGCTATTCGCTTTTTCTCCTATATTTATACACTCGGTTCTTCTCCCCGTGTTTAGACCTTTTCTTTTGTTTTTCTCGATATTTCGGTAATAAAAATTTTCCGTCGTACGTTAATCTTGATCGAACTTTCTCTTTGTTTTGTTTCAAAACGACCTTCGTTCAATACGCTTATTAAATACCTCGATTCTACCCTCATTTGTTTATACCTTTAGTTTTTTTTTTTGCTAATCTTCATTCAATTATTTACTCGCGATTCATTCCGTATTTCTTTTCGAAAAGCATCAAACTACAGCAAGGTATTTATTAATTTTCGCGTTAGAGTTCCGAACTCTCTCGATCTTTCTCCGGTTCCATGCGCTCGCGTAGAACCTCGACTTCCCCGTCCTCAGCAGGTAAGTCCGCCACTAGATACCCGACTAAACACCCGACTAGACACCCTAACGTATTCTCGCAGCTGGCAGTTACTCCTCCTCATCCGCTGACAGGAGGACCGTCAGTCTGCTCCATGGATTTAATAAACCCGCGGTCTCTTCTATCCCCAACGGATAAATCCTTCACTAATCATGCGTACGTCTATTTTAATTTATGAACGCTGTTGTCATAGTGAGACGTTTGTCTGAATTTAGCAATTTCTCTCTCATCTGTGCATACGAGCCGTCCGTGCGATCCATTGGTGATGTTTCCCGCCCATTCGCCGACTAGACCCGGCAGTACTTTATCTCGTTATCGGTGGAAGTACACCTCGTGCGTCGTCCCAACGGACCCCGTTCCATATAATTCCGAGTTGCTCGCATCGCTTCAACCCTTTTTTATCCGTAAACTTTGTCTCCTCGCTGTGATTTGCTCGGAATTAACATTGCGTGCCGTCGCGAGAAGAAATCCGCGAGTGACCTTCGGTTTCAAACTCGCTTATCCGAGCTCGGAGCTGCGAGTTTATTCGTATGATTTTACACGGATTACGGACGTCTTCCACCGTACGTTCATGGATCTATTGCGAGCAACTCGATGACAACTTCGCAATTTGGAAGATATCAATACAGTTCGGGTAAATTCAATTACTCCTATATTATTCCACCTTCTTGACGTTTGACACTCCTTCCATGAATTCTTATTCCTTTCAGTATTCTACTCTTAACAAATATATTCTACTCGATCCACGCTACATCAATTTTTTATTGAATTTTCATTATTAATAAACACTGTTACTTATGGTCGACAAATTTTTTTCAATGAAAGATACTTGTAATTCGTGTAATTATTTAATGAAATATTAAAATAAGATAACGTTTGATGTTCAACTTAAATATGTAGAAACGTAAACGCGTAAATTTTATCAATTTTGTAAATACGATTCTATCATAAAAATTAAAATTAGCATGGTATCTTATAATTTTTTCATCCTGAACGAAAATATGTATATCGTATATACTGGGTGTCAAAAATTTTTGTTCAATAATATTGATTTTTTATTGAAAAATGCGTTGAATTTGATATAACTAAGCCGTTATTCAATTGTTTAAACTTTAAAAATACAATAATGACTTTTATTATGCATCAGCAAAACCAAATATTAAATTTTTTCTTTTATTTTATATAGTTATATTTTATATAGATTTTAAACACAAAAAAACCAAATTTGAATACGATTTTAATAGAAGTTGCTATTTTATTACCAAAATATTATGATTGTTTGTAATAATATTAGAAAACATAAAATGTCGTGTTCGAATAAATAAACAATTTCGATTATACAGAATAATTTATTGTTAAATTTATAAATTTCAATTATGATTTGTATAATATGAGACAAAATTGACATATATGTATTTGTAAACTAATTAATGAAATGTGTTTTAAAAATATGTGCAACTTGATAATAAAATAAAAGTAAAAAATACATATTATTTATTTTAATATTAATACACGGAACTAAGCGAATGCGTAATGATTTTTCATAAATTCCAAAATTGTGTAAAAAATTATATATGAATATTGCATGATTTTTGAAAAAAAAAATGTTTGGTTTCTTTCTATTGTCCAATAAGTCACAAGATTTGTATTTTTTCAGAGTGTCATCTATTGCAGTTCGCCGATGTTGATAAACTGGATTCAAACTTCGAATTAAACTTTACGTCAAAACGAAATTCTGGAATTCAAGATCCTTTACGTATTAACATGCATCCCAAAGATAAAAAAAAAAGAAGTACATTGAGGCCTTCGCCTTGTCCCAACTGTGCAAGCGTATTTAATCGTTACGATAATCTAATACAACATTTGAGGTATGCGTGTAACCGAAAGCCTAGATTTTCTTGTCCATATTGTAATTACTTGGGTAAGAGAACTTGCGAAATTTATTCTCATGTGCGCTTAAAACACAAGGGTTACAAAGTATCCTGCGTCGATCTCGAAGACTCTAATAATGTATTAACTCCACGAAAGCAGTGAAGAAATTGACATTGATTGATTTTTAATTACAGTTTTTATTTTTTATTCTATGTGCAATTTTTCCCATATTTTCAAGAACGTTTAAAATTACCTGTAAATTATTTTTTTCGAAATAATTACAAAAATATAAAAAGTTTTTATAATCTATGTAATTATTTACACTAAATTATTGTTGATAAAAAATGTGTAACTCAAGCGTAATTGAACTAAATAGAGAAAGTTAAAACATTGTTTATGACAATTTATTTATTTACAATTTTAAATTGTAATTATTTGTTATATGTAAATATGAATAAAATGTTTACTTAGCATCTATTAATTTCACTAATCTATGAAAATAATTGAACAAATCTCTATACATTTATCCTAATTATTATCCAAAATCAACGTCCTTGTACTGATATTGCATGTAATTTGATGAAACATTTATTCAATCTATTATTTGTTTAACTCCATCATACGCTATTTCAGAGTGGAATCTTTTACAATTTGCGGATGTGAATCAATTGGAGACAAAGATGGAAACGAATTCGGAATCAAGCTTACCTCCTCCTACGATCGATCCATTGCATATTCGTGAAAATACAACGGGTAAGAAAATATATACAAACATTTTTAATTAAATTGACAAACATTTATCGAAGGAAACATTATTTTTGGCGTAAATATTCTATATTAACAAGAATTCAAAAATATAAATTTTTTATAAATATAAGGATCATTATTCAAAAAAATTTTTAAATTATTATCGTAAAAATGGATTGAAAAGTTTATAATAATATCAAATTATTATTTCATTTAAATAAATTTTAAAAAAAGCTAATTATAAAAAAAAATTATATATATCGAATATAGTTATCTCAAATTTAATATATAAAAATAATAGAAATCGATGAAAATATAATACTTACTAATTTAAAAATACGCTTAATAATGTTTACTGTCACACGATAAATACATATTGCTTGAAAAATATTAATATATGTTCTTTTATCCCGTTAATATTTTCCAGAGTGGGTACCGTTTTCTTTTCTAGACGTTAATCCTCCTAACCAGAAAAAGCGCAAGAGTCACGCTACATACGCTGATGCCCAACTATCAACCAAGTCGAAACATTCAAATAATGAAAAATTTCCTTGTCCAAATTGTAAAAGCGTATACAATCGCTACGATAACCTGACGCAACATCTCAAGTATGTATGTAATCAGAAGCCACGTTTTGCCTGTCCGTATTGCAGTTATGTGACGAAACGTACTTTCAGCGTTTACGGTCATGTACGTACTAAACATCCGGACTCAAAAGTTGGCTACGTTGACATTGAGGACCGGAAAAATATTATAGAGCCGCAGTAGTATTGAAAGTAGATGGAAAATATTTTAAACAGGATTTCTGAGATTCCAAGCGATCTTTTATTCCAACAGTTACTCTATTTTCACTATTTTTTTTAATCTATTTAGAAAACGATGTTGATTTACTTTAGAAAATTTAACAAAATGTTTTTAATTATTATCATAGATGAATATTATTATATTTTGTTTTTTATTTTCGCGTAAAAAATAATTTACATGAAAAATTAACTATCGATCAATTAATTTGATTGTTTATCTAAGTAAAAAGTTTGATTTGATTTTCATATGTTTAATAAACTACGATATTATTCATTTATGCGAATTAAATTTACTAGAAATTATTCTCAATTTTATAAGATGTTTTAACAACGATTGTTTATGGATCTAATATTTTTAGATCGTCTACTTTAATAATTTCTTGTATTTTTGTGACAGAAAAATAATAAAAGCTATATTTCGGGATATTGCAAAATACACTATAATTATCATTTTTCTTTTTGTTATTATGTTACTGTATTATATATAAATTTTACAATTTTATTCGATATTAGATTAAAATATATCAAGGAATAACTGGACACGAAAAATCACTATCAGAATATGATTATATACTCGATATAATTCATATAAATATATGTGTGAAAATTAATTATTTTATTATTATTTAAAAAAAAAGGTTAATAAATTTTAGCAAGTTTTTATCAAACCTCTGCTCAGTGATAGATAATAATAATAATAACGTAAATCTACGTAAACGTATGATATTCTAACGTGCGCATAATGATTAATCGAAATTATTTATAAATAAAGTAATTTAAGAAAATAATTAATACTTGGTATAATAAAAAAGACAATTTGTGACAAAATTTAAATTATATATATTATATTTAATTGCAAATGTAGATAAAATAAATCATTATATCATAAAAAATAAAAACATAATTTGTTAAATAAAGACATTTATTAGTGTAATTTTACTTAATAATAATTATTAAATTTACATAAAAAAACATCTATATAATACTTAATATTTTATATAAAATAGTTTTTATATATATTAAAATAGAGCTATATGTTGAATAAAACGTAAACTATGACATTATATTTTCTTAATAATCTCGTATTTTATTTACACTAAAATAAAATTCAACAAAATATACAACATATTTATAATAACACAAAATATCATCATCTGACAATATTAAGAATAAAAAATATTCTTTAATCAATAATAATATTTATAATAAATTAGGTGTTCTATCTAAGAAATAATTGATTTGAAATAATTAATTAAAAATATTAATTTATTACTTGGACCATTATAAGTATTATAAAAGAATGAGCTTAAATAGTATACATTAATTTTAACATTTTTATCTTTATGATACAAATATAATTATGAAATATTATTATTATTGAAAATAGAATTATCATAATTAGAATTAAATTATATTTATTAGCAAGAAAGAATTCGCAATGTCTATACATAAAAGTTTTCAACCATCGAAAAATTAATAACTAATATCGTTGACGCATATCTTTTAAAATTGATATTAATAAATAAAAACATATCTTTGAAACTGTATGAAATAATATCGATTTAAAAAAAAATATAAAAAAATTTTGATCCGGTATAAAAAATAGAATTACATATCTCTACTATTATTAATATACATCATATTAATTAGTAAAATTGTAATTTAATTGAAAAATAATTGTAATTAAATTTTAGTAAGTAAATTATAGATGCGTAGATCTAATTGTAACCATAGTATAATTCAATATAAATAATTGTCATAGTCGTCCTTTGAATGTTAGAGTTAAAAAATCTGTGCAATATTTACTAAAAGTTTGAATGGCCAAATTTAGTCTTTACCTTGTACGAATGAAGAGTAAGCGCCGAATATTAATTATAAGCAATATCTACATATATGTATGCATTATGAACAACCATTTAGCAATAAACAATTAAAAATATATTTTAAGCTAGGCTACGGTATAAGTGTGATCGAATATGCGAATTATTCCTATTTGCGTATATTTATTGTGAAAACCTATGTGGGTATAACATATACAGAATTTAGAATAGAAATTTAAGATCTTGATATTAGTCAAGTGTGACTGATTTTATAAAAAAAAAAATACATAATATTGAATCTTTATTTTATATGTATTAAAATGATTGTATAACTAAAATTCTATACAAATAAATATGGTATTTACAAATTTTAAACAAATTTATTGTATTCTTTATAAATTATTTAATATATTAAGTAAAACTAAATTCACTTATTTTATATTTTTATTTTTAGAAAAAAAAATTTCTTTAAAAAATTAGCTCTACATAACTACGATTTCGTCTTTTAATATCCTATTTACTAATTTATTTATAATCTAAATATAAGTCAATTAAAAAAACTCGTAAATAAATATTGTACTAAAATTTCGTTAGTTCGCCAAATAATATTTTATCGTGCGATATATACATGTATAAATGTTCATGAAATAACACCTAACTGATTTTTAGGTTACCCGGATCCATTTATGCAGAATTATGATCCTGTGCTGTTCTCGCAAGCTGAAGAAATGAGCTTAATCACGAATCAAATAAATCAACTCGGCAGCAAACCATCCATTCTAAACATTTGCTATCAGTGCGGCAAATCTTACGCTCATGCCACAACGCTCAAACGTCATTTGAAATACGAATGCAATAAACCACCGCGATTTTGCTGTTCTTATTGCCCTCAACGATGCAAACATAAAAACGACATTAAGAGTCACATTATACGTTGCCATAAGGGTCAACACGTCAATTTTTACGTATTGTAAAAATTTTATATTTTAGGATATAGATTCTTCGTGTACCGTTCGAATTTATAAAATCATACCTCGAGGACGTATAGCTGCAATATATATTGTATAAAGAGAATAAAAAAATAATTGTATTTTAAATATTATCTATTCTAGAGCATTATAAAATTAATAATATATTTTTCTTTTGTATAAATGAATCGAAATTTTATATGTGAAAACAATCTATACGTAATTCTATACGTAAAAATTCTTATGTTTAATAACATTTATAGTCTAATAAATATATGTCTGCAAACTGTACTTGAATACAATAGAAACTTTATATATTTGTTACAAAGCGTTGTTATTACTATTTACGTTTATTAGATAAATATACAGATTATTTTTCTTTATAGTTTATATAAAAATATTTATATAAAAATGTAGAAAATTAGTTGATATGTCGTTTATCGTATAATATTTGTAAAATTTATTTATATAAAAATTAATGATTATGAATTATTTATAATCGTGAATTTTAAAGAAACCAAAAGACTATTAATTTTTATATAATTTTGTAATATATCTATAAGGAAACTTATAGAAATACTAATCTTAAATCTAAATATTGATGATAAAAGAAATTCATTGTTATATAAGTTCAAGAAAGATTATTTACATTATTGTTAGGTTATAAATATTAAATTTATCAAAAAAATCTTTAACAGATTACTATATTAAAATATGAACTATTTAACGAATAATAATAATTATACGTTTCATCGCTTACTATTTTAGCGAATCGTTTTATCTTGTACCATACTTTATTTTTATTAGTCATCAAGCAAAATATACTTCATTAAATCTGTAAAATTCGTTAATAAGATGTTTCTTTTTCGTACAATTACGTCTCAAACCTAATAACATAATTTTACCTTAGTCCATACATTTTCTACGATAACAAAATTATCAGCGGATATTTTTGAGCTAACGCAACGCTCTTGTCTTTTTCAGCTCGGTTCTACGGGTTGTCGGAGAATCATGATCAATTGGCAGCCTCGTTTTCGCAGATGAACTACGTCCCTGTGGGAGATGACACTTACATACCCAAACAAAAGAACGTGTGTCAACTCTGCGGAAAATCTTACAAACGTCCGAGTACTTTGCAGCGGCACCTCGACTACGAGTGCGGCCAACCCGCGAGATTTAGTTGCGTCTTCTGCTCGTACCGATGCAAACGCAAAGACACGCTCAAGATTCATACAATCTCCTGTCGGAATAAGCGCAATGTATAAGTTGCAGTTAGCTGTTGTTTATTTAGAAAACATCCTAAATTCGTTCCTAAACTCTTTAGATATTTATTTCCTGTTCCATCGACAGTGATCGACTATATATAATTAATTCAAATATAATGAAAATTGACTCCGATAACTTTGTTGTCAAAGAAGTGGATTTTACTTTATGATAGACGCATTTCGTGTTAAAGAATGTTATAATTTTATAAAAAAAATTTTAGCGTTAAATTTTATAAGTATTTTATAATATTCAATAAAAACATTCGGAATTTTTATTAATATAAATATAATTTGTGTCGGTGCCAAAAAGATTTAAAAAAATATTTTTACGATTGTCGGTAATACGGTTGTACCTAAGCTAAAAATCCGTAGAAAATTATCGATTTGCATAAGTATTATCACCGTAAATAAAATAGTAAATAAAGGATTATAAAACTATAAAATGATCTTAAAAAATGAAAATCATAAAATTTACTCATAAAAACTTGTATTTCATTTTTGTAAAATTTATGTGTAAAATTTTTACTTTATTCTAGTTAGAATGTTAATCATTCGTGTGTTAAATCCTTTAAATAATTCTTAAAAAATACATCGAATAACATGTGGAACAAGTGATAATTATTGATAAAAATACAGGTTGATAAAACATATTAATAATTATTAAAAATTGTTAGCAAGTACAATAAAAATTAGTGGTTCGTAATTTGACTAAAAAATTTAATTTGTTGAGGCTAGATAATTTTGCTAGTTTTTAAAAATTTTTTAAAAATTAGAATCTATAAATTCTGCTTATTATTATAATTTATAATCACATAGGAACATGTTTTGCTATTAATTCTCGCCATATTTTTTAACTGGAATTCTCATATTTTTAAATGTTTAGAAATTTTATCTAAATAGAAATTATTATTAAAATCTTTTAGAAATTTTATCAGCTGATTTTCATTCTATAAATAGATATAATGCAAAACTTAAAAAGCTTTTACTTGTACAAACTTAATAGATTTGGCGAGGAGATGAATAGATAAATATTTAAGTTTTTAAAAGAAGTTACCACATTCGAATCAGAAAATTTATCTCAATATCGTAATAAGTGTTAAATATAATTTCCTATACCATATTTATTAAGTAACATTTAAATTTCCTTTAACACTTATACTTTTAAAATCTTAATGATATTTTATTTTTGTTTTAATTTAACATTTATAATGGGTTCTAATATATATCCATAGCATAATTAGATGAAAATTATACTTTAAATATTTATATATAGTTTACATAAGAAAAATTTTCGTGTAACATATTTTAATATTAACATAATTGCTTATCTTATATATAATATAATGAGTTTATGGTTGTTATTTTATTGATTTAGATCAAGAAATCGCAACAATTTAAATAAAAATCTAATCTCAATGGTTTTTTGCACAAGTTTCGATGTCTTAAAGTTATTAAAATTTTTAATTTAAAGAAAGATTAACATAAAATAATTATTTTTTAAAAAATTTTAATAAATACCCAATAAGAACTTAAAAATGACAAATAAAATTTTAACACTATTATCTGTGAGTATTTTTAGGAATTAGAAAATCTAATCTTTACCAAATTTAAACAAAATTATTTTTAATTCTAAAATAAGTTTAAGTTATTTTTGAATATTAATATAAAATATTAAATATATATGTTGAATAGAAACATTATTACATAGAAAAATTTTTTTTAAATATATTATAAAATAATAATCTTTAATAACATTTTAGCACTAAATTTACATATATAAAAACAGTATTGTTGATACTCAAAAATAAGAATAATGGATTTCTTTTACGTAGTGGTGTATATCTATTTCTATAAACTTTTAAGATGTATTTGTGTCACAATTAAAAATTTTTGCACCAGAGATAATATATATACATATTCTAAAAATGTCTTGAATAATAATTAAAAAATTTAAATATAACTTAAATTTATCATGAAAATATATATAAATTATCTTTAATCGGTATTTAATATTTTGATATTAACATATTCATTATTCTTTTCGTTTTAAATACATTAAATCAATAATAAGTATCTTTAAAAAATAATAATTACAACGAAAAAAAATATATATAATTTATTCATTTTGATTATTATAATTTATTCAATAATTTAAAAATTGTACGCATAATCGTAATGTTACCATTTATAAATTCAAAACAGATTTAATCCGTTTTAGTAGTCAGCAACTAATTAAATCAATAACAAAGTTTCTGTTTCTTGTAAAGTAATACCTTTGTATTTTAAAAAAAATTTAATCTTTTAATTGCACCTTTCTAAAAATAGAATAAATTATCAATTTTTTTTTATAATTTTAATGTAATGAGAAAATTAGTAAAAAAAACATGCGATCAAAGTGATTACATACTATACATGATGATGTTTTGCCTAATATTGGTATTGGTATTTGTCGGATATACCTTTAAAATCTGTTCTTCTATATTTTAATTGGGATGAAATAATTAAGAAAATAAGAAAATATTTCTAATTTTAATTTTTATTAATGTAATTTGTATAGTGTCTTTTCAAACGCGTTTAAACAAGTTTTTTAAAAAATGCTGTGATATTTGTATAAAAAAGACATAGTAAATAGAATGAATAGTAATAACATTGCGACAAATAAATGTAGAAATAGAATTGAAATTAGAAAAATATTCTTTAAGTTCCAGTTATTTTTCCAGTTATTTTGTTGAAGCATTGTGACTAAGCAATATTTTCTAAATGTAATATTTTGTTATGTATGATACAAAAATAGCAAATATCTTACATTGTTTGTAGTACACAAAAAAGAATTTAATTCACTTTACTCGTTCATTTTAAGATCTTAAAAAAAAATACTTTGTATAAAACAAATTTGAAGTCATATCATTTGTTTTACCTTTATTAAGTAATTTTAAATACCAAAAACCCAACCGAATCGAAATCATTGATCGTTCGATACAGTCGGCCTCACGGGTAAGGTGTTGTAGGGACCAATTTAAGAACAATATTTATCCTGTTTATGTTTATTTTTCTATATGTTACTGTGATTATAATCAGGCAATGCAGCATTAGACCACAAATTTCCATTCGCTGTTCTATATTCAACGTATACAGCGACGGATTCCTACTGTCGAAACGATAAATCGAGCTTATACGTATTAGCGAGATATTTTTCGATAATTTTTCCAATTCTTACCTATCATGCTGATATCATTGCTGCACCTATAATAGATCTCCAATTACCATAGTATATGTAAGCTACGCAATTATAACACACTATATTATGTTTTACAGTTTTTAGTTATGCTTGTATATTCAGTTAGATTTGATGCTATAAATCATATATGTATATGTATATGTATATGTATATGTATATGTATATGTATATGTATATGTATATGTATATGTATATGTATATGTATATGTATATGTATATGTATGAATATATCTACGTATATACACTCTATGCACGGTGTATGCTCTGTGTTTGTATGCGCGTTGAACTAAATACTATTGTTGTTTGTGTTAATTTTTTTATTTTCTATTCAGCAGTATGCGTTGATCCGCGATTTTACTGTTATCGCATGAATTGCGCAATCGCTCCCAACATTATGTGAACTAAATGTATCTTTATGAATTCGAACTATAAATATAGAATAATATTTATAAGAATTGTTTTAGTGATTATTCGATATAAATTTGTTAATAATAAATATTAAGCGTTAGAATATAGTTTCCTATTTAATCTTCCTTTGTGATTGTATTTTACAAATTAATACTTTCCAAAATTAAAATTTTTTGTTATGTATTACAAATAGAATAAATTATTCTTGAAAATGATGTAATATGAAATTATTCCGCCTATTTAAAAAACTAATAAAGTTTATTTTAATAAATAATTCAAACACTTATATAGAACAGAATATTTTTTAAATATGTATATTTAAACATGCAAATAAATAAATGTTGAATATGACGTTTTCTTTATATCGTTTTAATATAACACAGAGAAAAGTTATATTTCATGTTACGTACAAATAAATTCAAGAAATTAATTTCAATTTTAATTTGCAACAAATTTTATTTGAATTATATATATGATTTTATTCATACAATAAAATTTTTCTAGAACAAAAATAAAGATGATTTCTTGAAAACCATTTAATACACAATACAATCCAATTGATTAAACTAATTAATTAATAATCCAAACGATATCAAACTATCTAAAAGATTTATTTATGTCCATGCAGTCATATATAACGTATAATGAATAGAGATTTAAAACTCATAGAATCTTGATCACCTAAAAAGCCTTTGTATAATTTCCGTTTCGTTAATTTTTTAAATCTTAATTATACCTTTGGATAATTTTTCATAAAATTAGAGCTGTATGTTTATTAAAATTATAAGACAATATTATAAAATTAAAAAAAGTGATAAGATAAATAACATTTGAAAAAATAAAAATATAATATAAATAGTATAGAAAATAATTGTCTTTATTTTATCATAAAATTCTAATATTAACTATTTAAATATAATATTTAATAAATATAGTACTATAATAATTAAAAATAACATTTTAAAAACTTAAAGAAACTGTATTGTGCAAAAACTAATACAAAGTTGCAGGTAAAAGTCAAATTTAGAATTATAATATAATTGTTTGATAATTTTCCTTAATTTATACGGTTTATACATTCTAATTAAATTTTAGCTTTTATCACGAAAAAGTTATAAAGAATCGTCCGTCATTTTGTTAGAAAATTGGATAAATTTGAAAGCAGCTTCTTTAAAAAAATTGATTATAACTATATTTTTATGTAATATTATCTAATGTAATATGTCGCAAAATTATTCAAGTATTTGATATGAGAATTAAGGAATAAATCTTAGCTTGACCGATAACGAAATTGATACGAATGATTGAATAAATGAAATCTAAGAACGGCAACCACCATTAAATTCAGTATAAAGTTTCCGGAGTAAATCGTAAATTGTATTCATGTAAAAAGGAACTTAATAGAACTATCAAATCTGCGGTAAATAAAGAAGAATAAAATATTATAAAGATCATTAATCATTGGTAAAATGTAGTACTTATATAAATATACTACATATATGTATGAAATACAATGAAAACCTGAAATTTATTATAATTCGGCTCTTCTTTTACAAACATCATTTGTAGAAATTAATAGATTAAAGGAACTGTTGTATATATTCCTAATATATTGTCTAGTTAACCTTTATATATATAGTTTTTTATTTGTTGTATACATTTTTTAATTTTTCTTTTAAATAATTAATAAAAACATGATAAAGTAGAAACTGTTAACAATAATTTAATAAATAATATTCAATTAATAATATTTTTATTTGAAAAGTTATTTGATTATAATTAAAAGATGACCTCATTAATGTTCTTCTTCGAATGCTTGAATTAAATAACGATGAATAATAGATAAGAAAAATCTATTTTAAATTATCGATATTGATATAAATAAAATAAAAATTTATTTTTAAGTTTGAATTTTTCAAACGATACATATATAATAATAATATTAATACAATTAACTATTATTAAATCCTAAATACACATGATAAGACTAATTATTCACAAACTTTACATTTTCTTATTTACAGATTTTCCATATATATTCCATATATATAAAGAAAATACTTCTAAATATTCCAGTAATTTCAAAAAATAAAATTAATATTAGATCTGGTAAATCTTCGAGATCCTGTTACAATTTTTCATAAATACATTTACATAAAAAATATTAAGAAATACGTAAACGTAAAGTGTAAGATCAAGCTAATTTATTATTAAAATATTCATATATCCAAACTGGTTTTATAGATATAATACATTATTATTAATTATGAAATTTTCATAATTTGAAATATTATTTTTATGTATTCTATTTCGTAGATTTATTTTAATGTGATGATTGTGTATTTTTTAATATTTTAAATATTGTATTACTTTAAAATCTATGCAAATTAACTAAAAATATTTTCAATTTTTGGTTCATGATAATTATAAGGCTTCTAATTTTGTAATTAACTTTCTAATATAGCGAAATAAATTATTGATTACTATTATTAAAAAACGGTTTTTAGTATTACATTGCTTTTTCTAATGGCTAACTTCGCTTTTTATTGAATAAGTAGTTTGTTATAGTGACTATTATTAATAATGGATATTACTTTAGGATTTTTCATGGATATAGTTTTTTAAAGTTGTACGGTTCAAAAAATTTTTCGTAAAAACATGTTATCTTAAACATAGTTATGAATATTTATCATTCTAATAATGAATACAGCAATTATTACCTCTAAAGTTATTAAGCTACAGCTGATAGATATCAAATAATAATACTTTATAAATGAAGAATCCCAAGAATTTTCTTTCCTAATTTAATAAATGTCGTCGTTATTATACTTTTTCAAAGGCACAAAATTGGTTACTGTTGCACAAATCTTTTATCTTTCTAATATAAAATGCAAACTCTTATCAAAAGAAGAATCGCAGTTCATTGCATTATTATCGACATTTATTTTTCATCACTCGTATACTTTTAATTTTCAGTCGCAGTTCATTTCCAATGGTCACCGCCCCCAGAAAAATTGCGTAACTATACATGCGTACAGTGTGGAAACTCTTACGTCCATGACTTCACTCTACGACGACACATAAAGTACGAATGCCGAAAACCAGCTCGTTACTGTTGTTACTACTGTCCTCATCGTAGCAAGTATAAAGCCAATGTTCAGCAACACATTATTCAGTTGCATCATGGCGAAAAAGTGAGAATTCATGTTGAAGATTTTCCTGAATGAGAATCGTTTCGAGATTCTTCTGAATTGTTGAAAGGCAATATTTGCACGATTACACCCCCCCCCCAGTTTATATATAAACATTATCATTTAGAAAATGAATATTTTAATTAAATATATATTATAAACTTGTATTGTCTTGGTCACATTTATTATTCACACGAAGTAAATAAATACCTTTCTGATATTTCGAAGTACACTGATAATATGTATATATTATAATAATAAAACTTTTATATATTTTTTATTTGATATGTTACAAATTTCGTATAATTTTTTATAATCAATAAACTTATTTACATTGATTTACTATGCAACTAGTAGGATTAAATTAGTATTTTTAGCAGGTATAAACAAATTATTTCTATTAAACACATATGTACTCTATAATGTTTCTCCAAATACTAAAAACCTTTGTACGTTGCATATATATTTGAAATTTTTTACAATTTGTTTTATGAATACTTTGTAAATTAAAGGCGTCTTTGCACGATGTAAATAAATAATGTAACGAATAAAAAATTTCATAATATTTCAATTACTTGGAATTTTAATGCATTTGATCTTAATCCTATACATAGAATTTCTTAAATTAATTCAAACATAAATAAAAAAATTGTTATTTTTAGAATATTATTATTATTTAAATAATATATATTTAAACTCTACAAATATTTATAAATATATCTTAAAATATTTTATTAAATATACGAATGTTATATATATATATATATAATTATATATAACTTGCAAGTGAACAACGTTACACGATGTCTTCTACGATTTCTTAATGCAAACATTAAAAATAAAGCTATACATACGTATTTGTGAAAAATTTGAAATTTAATTTCGTTTATGAATTTTGTTAAAACACATTATTGTAATTACAATTATTATAAAATATTATACTACAAATAAAATTATTTGATAATGCCCGTAGTAAAACTTTGCAAACGATAATTTTTTATAATAAATTTGTTGAAATACATTCAAAATATTTTTTATGTATTAAATAAAACTTCGAACAATTTAAAAACAATAATTTCAAAAAATACTGGTATATAAATTATATTAAATTGCTTTTATTGTTGAATAAATCATAAAAACAGTCATTTTCTTTTATAAATCAAAAAGTTTTAAATACAGCATGTGTGCATGAACACATTAGATATTTTAGGCAAGTATTTTTTATTGCATATAATAATTCAAAATAAATTCTGTTTCAGTAATCCGGCCAATCGAATTAAAGAAGCTTATGAATATGAGCTCGAAGCATCAGTCAAACGAATTAACAGGTTTGTTACAGAAATTCTATTCAATTATTACAAAAAAATACTTGTAATGTCAAAAATTAAAACGTATAAATTATATAAATATTTTCTAATATACATAAATTTTTAATCTACATTGTAATTACATTTAAATTCTTTTCAAAAATAACTCTTTCAAATATTGTCGATGAAATTTCTTTGCGTCTTTACATTATTCTATTGTTATAAAAGAAAAATAATAATTACTAAACTATACTTCAAATTAATTATATAAAAGTAAAGTTAATATCAAGGACAATTTTATATTTATTGTTATATAATTTATAATTTAGATTTAGTAAATAGTTTCATTTTTAGTTAATTATTTTGTTTTATCTTTTATTACCGATTATTTATATAAACAACAAAATCTAAAAAATTATTAACCATGAAATTTATTTATAAACCTTTTATTAAAAAAAAAGAAATATCCTTATCGAATTATCGTGTAATAAAATCTTGTCGATATGTAATATATTTTAATACATCCAATTTATTCCAGAAAATAACAGTTTTATTATTCAAGAAGTTCAAAACATTAAAATGGAAATAACCGATGATATTATTGAATCTACAAGTTATAATGTATTCGAGTACATTGGTAAGTTTAAAATAAAATAATTATATTTGTACAAAAATTTGAATATTCGTTACAAGTGCCACATAAATTATTATTTTATTTATATTCTAGATGGTAAGAATACATCGAATACATTAAATAAATCTGTGAATCAATCGGTGAAAACTGAGATCGAATGTGAAAATCCAGAATTATCTACATTAGACATAAAAAATATAGGTAAATTGAATTAAAAAATATATTACTATTAACATAGACATGTGTTGCTGAAATGTATTTTAAATCAATCAAAACGATATATTGCATAAATATATGATATATTCAATAAAAGAACGATAATGTTGTTTAATAATCATTCGATAAGAAAATTTTTTAAAATAAATAGTCTAAAAATATGATCGATACAAACTTTCTTTATTATAATATTAAGTTAAAAAAATAAAATAATCTTTTAATAGCAGCGTTGAACGACCTAATCGACTTCACGTGTACAAAGTGTCGTCGAACAACAAAAAATCCGGATTATTTCCTAAATAAACCTGATCTGAAATGCTTGGATTGCAAGGCAACAATGAAGTTCCAGTGTCCCCGATGTAAGCTCACATTCCGACAGTTCGACAGTGCTTGCAGACACGCGAGGCAAATTTGTCAGATCAACGATAATTCATCTTCGCAACTTCAACGAAATCAGGTAAGGACGTACATTTAAATCGTTATTTATTTAAATTATTAAAAAAATCCATTGTAGATGCTCATTTTTCAAATTGGAAAAAATAATTTTATACGGTTGATAAAATATCGATAAATTCCTTCTAAAAAAAGATTAAGAAAAAATTTATAATTAAAAACGTTGATTCGGTTAATCCTACGCATATTTTACGCCATCGTTACGACATTCAACGAATTGGAAATTATGAAATTTGATAAAAATCATTCTCGTGTTACCTCTTTTTCTCTTCCATAACAATCGTAACTTGATGCGAAAGAAAAGGTTCGACGATTTCCCAAAAACGATCTCGAGGTTCTCCCTCGAACCCTCGCATAATTTTCCGAAACTTCTACATCTACAAACACTCGACTCGTAATCTAATAAACCCCCCCCCCCTCAGGAGTCCTGCCTGACGACGCCGACGCCCCACGAACCCCGACGCTACTGGCCGAGGCACCGCGACGCCGGTGATCACGCGTGTCCTCGTTGCTCCCGTCGCTACAAGACCCGGGAAAGTATGATGAAGCACGCGAGACTCTGCGGACGCGATCCTCACATCCGGTGCGAGTTCTGCAGCTACCGGACCAAACGCCGCGAGCATCTCCGAGTACACATGCGGCACAAGCACCCGGACCCCGAGTCGTGCCACGGGAGTACCTACGACTGTCCGAGCTGCAACAAGAAGTACAAGTACCTCACCTCCATGAAGTCCCATGCGCAGCTCTGCACCAAGGTCTCCAAGCATCCGCTCTGAGCGAAGCTTGACAAATATTATTACCAGGATAATCTAGTCATTGTGACTTTAAATTATTATCGTAGGCTAAGTAAAATGTTTTTCTTGTTCTTTTTTAGTCTCGGTTATCGATGACCGACTGGATTTCATCGTTGGCGCGAACCGACTATACGCGTACGCATACACACGACATAAACACATCCGCACACTCGCATACACACTCGCATACACACTCGCATACACACTCGCATACACACTCGCAAACACACTCGCATACACACTCGCATACACACGACAATGTAGCCGCATTTTGAAGCATCGTAACGTAGTTTGTTTATGCTTTTAGCTAATAATTCGTATTGTATTCAATAGTAACATACCGTAAATACGATGTTGACTATTTAAAGTAGGTACGAATCAATGATTATTTTCAATGATTAAGTTTTACAGTACTGTAATAGAAATACGTGAATTTTTACTTCGATCGTTTATCATCTCGTCGCTATTCCTAATTTGTACGTGGAATATAAAACAAATTTAAATATTTTTGGTAATTATTAACTTTCGAATTCAAGCACGTGTACAAAAATTATGAATAATCGATAAGAACGTTCGACTAATTAAAAATTTACGATTTCTTGATTGACTCCAAATATATATCCAAATATATCGCCTAAATGTTAAGAAATTGTCAACGAGTTGAAAAACTTGGTATGAACGATTAAAATGTTTACTTGATATCGATTGTAATTCAATTGCAATAAAAAGTTTAAAATAAATTTTTAGAACTTTTTCCTACACATCTCTCGTTATCATTTTGGAATATTTTTATCCAATTTTTAAGATAATTTATACACGCGATAATAATTTAATACCAACCTAAACATTTAGTTAGCATGATAGATTTATCTAAAATTGAAAATAACGTTCACAGAAATCCGTAAATACTTATTATTTCTAGATCCATCGTTTTTCACGCTAGAATCGTGACGCGTTATTTTTATTATTCGGATATTTTAATGAACAAAATTTTGTAGAGGACACTGCGAAAATAATTTTGCACGCGAAGTCGAGGCCAATGAGCTTCGGATTCCCATCGTCGTTTACTTATACACGTATATGCAACACTACTACGTAATAACGGTAAATATCATTCGAATCTTTTGTGAAAGCATTTGTGGCGGTTAAAATGTTATTCTATGTTTTTGAGTTTTTTCGTGTCGTTTTCTTTACCGTTTTTTATTGTTTTTTATATTTATAGAAATTGTAATTGTAATATTTATGAGTTAATGTGCAAATTATAATGCGTAACTTTTCTTTTAGCATTAAGCATGCAATCACAACATAATTGTAGGTTAGGAAATGTGGTGTTTTCAAATATTATAAAATTAAATATCGATAATTGGATAAATCTTTTAACATTCACAGGTATTTTAATAACGTTAACATTAAATTTCAAAATATGAATTGTTGATAAAAAATAGACATTAGATAAATTCAAACTGAAAATAATTTTGTTGGATAACTTAATTTATATTATTGTACAGCTTAAAATTAGCAATTATTTATATTTAAAATATATAAAGCAAATTACAACAATCCATTAAAAATTAATAAGTTTTAATTCATAATTTTAATTTATTTACTTAAAACAATCTTGTTTCTTAATCTGCATACTTTAATAAGTAAGTCTTAATATTGAATAATTTGTAAACGAATAAAGAAAATTATTTCAAACAATGCATATAAATTTAATTTATAGTTTACATTTTGATCGGATAAAAATATTTCCAAAATTTAATAATATGAAATATTTGATAAAATAATTTATATCTTATGTTGATAATTATGTTTTATAATATATTTTTAGTATTCGATAAGAATTGAAATTGAAATTTAAAAAATTAATATGAATGACAAAAAATTTTAATTTTAAGTTCATGCGTTCTTTGTATATTTTGCTTTTAAATCATTATGTAGGAATTTATAGTTAAACTACATAAAAAATATATCAATTTTGATTTGTAATAATTATTTTTTAATCCAAAATAAAATTCATTTCTGTAATGTACAAGGAATATAGCTTTGGAGGATTCTTCTTCATCGACAACATCAAATTTTACACAATTGTATAAAAATATTATATAAAATCCAAGACTAGTGCACCGTATATCATAATTATTGCCAATCATCATATGTATGTTATTTATAAAAAGAAAATTTTATTTGAAATGGAATTATTATTAAGCTCAATAGTTGTGGCATAATAAATTTAAATTTCATGAGCTGATATTTCTAGCATTCATCTTTTCCCCATAACCAAATTTTTCTGAAAAAAGAGATAAGATTTCTGCTATATTCTAACTTAGTTTTATGAAAATTAGACATTAACAGAGAGAACTAGTCATTCTTCTAAACCCAAGTATTTTTTAACAATGCAATAAATTCATTTTTCTAATATTAAATATAATAAAGTTTTTCTTTTAGCGTTTAAATAGATTTTTAAATTGATGTATGAAGTTTATTTATCTACTTTTTGAATACTTATTAAAATACGATAAGAATCTAAATTGAAATTAATATTGATATTATTCGAAAACTATCTTTAAGCATAATGTAAACATTTATTGTAAAATATATTGAGGATATAGATGTACCTATTCTATTATAATTTTTATCGTATAAATTCAAAAGTATTTTAGTATAATATTGTAAACTTTAAATTTACATCTTAGTGATCCAGAAACTTAGAAATGAAATAAAAATATATTTATTAAGGTATGATTAAATTGAATAATAGAAAATTAAATGTAGAGTGGAATGTCACTAAAATCAGTAAGCAAATATTTAAAATTATGTATGTGATATTTGCGAGGATCGGAAGGCCAAATATGCGCGCGAAAAAAGATATAAGCGTCTTTCGATATAAAATACGTATATAAATGCATATAATATAAATTTTTTTTAATTTTTTTATTGTTTATTTATACCCAATAAATACAATATATTGTTTTACAATCATAATAAACAATGATTTAATATAAAAAATTACTTATGACTAATTACATGTTATATCCAGCGATCGCAGTTTTGCAGGTTATTTGTTTTTTTTCTTTGTTCCAATTAAGGTTTTTTATTGTTTGTGAGAATTTGTTACGGGTGAACAAATTTTTTCATAACAATTTTGTAGGTTTATTTATATATAGAAAATGGGTAGAATTAAAAAGTGAGTGTCGCATATAATATGAATGTATATATAAAAATGTACCTAGTGGTAATTTAAAATAAATTTTTAAAAATAATATTTTTCATATTTTTAGTTAAAACTTATTTGAGGTAAAAATTCTATATAAATTTGTAGAAAAACAAGGCAAAAATTCGAATTGTAATTTATTTATTAATTTTAGTAAATGAAAAAATGAATTTTTATGATTGCAATTTTTGACGTATCGTAATGTATTGGCGTAAAGAACTTAAAATGGAAAAGGGCACTTATTTACATAAAAATTTATAGACAGAATTGTGCAGTACGTACATCGTTAATGATTTTCGTAAAGAACAATGGTAGAATAAGTAACTATTACGTTTGAAATTGGATAAAGAGCAACGCAGAAATTATAAATTTTGTTTGCGAAAAATTTAAATAATGTTTTATAAATAGTTTGCGAAAAATTTTTAAATAAATATTTATTTACAAAGGTTGAGTTATTTTTATTTTTATAATTATGAACCTTTTGATTTTGATTTAATAAATATTTTTATGTAAAGAACAAAAACAGCTTGCTTTTATTTTTCCTTATTCTCCTACATCAAATATTTGTTAATGTATTATATTATTTTTATCATACCAATGACATATAAATATTTTTATTATTTTAATTTTATGTTATTTAAACAATTATTTACGTTTTGAAATAGTTGTGATAATAAAATGCAATTCTTAAGTGTGATCTGCTTTACTTTATACTTTTATACTTTTGCCTATGCTCGTTTAATTTGCAATTAAAACTTTCTTTTCTTACTTTTATATACATTTATTTTTTATTATAAAAATAAACTTACAAATAACTTAAATTTTAATTTATACTTATAAGGAAAAAATTTAAAGATATTCTTAAAAATTATGCGAGGTTACAATAATTTACACTACATAAAATTTTGTTTTTGCAGGTTCTGATCATTCTTTAATTAACTATTACATAGAAGATCTACCATTATTAAAACCAAAATTCGTTATTCCTTTGGAAGACTTAAGCGATGAT
Source organism: Dolichoris vasculosae (assembly GCA_018907195.1). NCBI lineage: Eukaryota > Metazoa > Arthropoda > Insecta > Hymenoptera > Agaonidae > Dolichoris > Dolichoris vasculosae. Next base: position 8,081,271 of record JACCHY010000003.1, read on the forward strand.
CATCAAGCATCGTATCGTACTATTCCAAAGAAATCAAGTATGTATTTTTTATTTTGAATCTGCCAAATGATTCTTTAAGTAAAAAATGAGACCAATGACCAACGAATAATATTTGTTGTAAAAGTTCTATAGTTTTATAATTAAATTTCCAATAATTAATAAATTGTCGATGAGTATTTGCGAGTTGAAGAATCATTGGTTTTTAAGTAGTACTCGTTAATGTTATAAAATATTCTTTTTCTATTTTTTTCATTATTTAAATAACAATGATACGTATTAATATGTAAACGCACGTTCGTGTGTTTTTGAAAACTTTCGTTGCAGTTGGATTAAAACGACGCGATCAACTAAAAACTCTTACTGCTGGATTTATTAGCTTACCTAACAATAACCATCTGAATGTAATTGAAAGTAAGTACAAAATTAATATCAAATACGTGAAGATTATAATATATAACTATGGAATTGTTCCTGATAAATATTTAAATGAAACGAAAAACTTTTAAAAATTATTTATTATTTTTTATGTATATCGTAATACTACTTAAAAGTAATATATTCCGTTTTTTCTAAATAAATGTTATGGAGTTAATATATATCCAAGCTAATTCACGTAAACTTTCTTTTCCATTATTTATCTCTTAGTATTAATTAAATTGACTTCAAAATTGGTTTTCTTCTAAAATTTAAAAGAAAATTATCATCGTACTTATTAAATTAATTATAAAATGATGTCTACTAAAAATTAAAAATACTCATTTCGTTAAAGATTGATTGTTCGTCTTTTAGTATTCAAAGTACATACGAACTACTTGTACATAGTAAAAAATATTCACAAATAAACGTATCGATCAAAATTATTTCTAAGTCCGTATACGTGTCGTTAATCCTCCATGATCAAAGTAAATATTTCGTTTGTGCTTCATAACAACATATGCAAACTAATTTCACAATCCTTAATAAAGAAAATAATCGTTTGTATTCTGTTCAGAACAAAAAATAGCGCAACCTATCATCTCGGAGAATAGCCAACCGGCGGATGCATCTACTCCATCACAACTGGAGGATAATGATTCCAACACGATGAAGGTCTCGAAACGTCGGGGCAGACCTGCCCGAAATAAGTCTGAGATATCAAGCGTTGCTAGTAGTCTCACCGAGAAAATAAAATACCGGATATTCCTGAGATCTCTAACTCGTACGAGTCTTACGGAGTCAGCGATCGACGCGAAGCCAATTTTAAAACGTCGAGGCAGACCTCGAAAAGTTGACCGTTCGAATCGAGGTCCTCACTTCTGCCCAAATAAGGACTGTCGTCGATCTTTTACATACGAGCACAATCTCAAACGCCATGTGAACTTCATTTGCCAGATGCAGCCACGCTTTAAATGTGGACACTGCTATTATCTCGGCAGATATCCTTACATCATAGCTAATCATACTCGGGGTAAACATCCGAACCAAGAATTAAACATCGTTGAGATACCGAATGAAGAATCCTCTTGCGAATGATTAAATCATTAAGTATCTTGAACACTCGAGTATTTTTGTAAAGAGAATACGAAGAAGCGAAAGACTTCAAAGATTGTCAATTTACAATTTTGCACGATGTATATTATTTACAGTTTTGTTTATTTATAAAATAGCTTTTAATTTTTAAAAATTATATACAATCAACAGCGAGTGTATTTGTGTATTATGATTGATACGAAACTCTTTCAACGTATCAAATTTTATTTAATATGAAACAGATGATTAAAGTAAACGTGTAAATATCGTATTTTTTTTTGTAATTGAAAAAATTTAAAACTAGATCATTTTTGCAAGTTTGATGTAAGTTACACATTACGAAAAAATTATTATCTATAATAAACCGTGTGACTAAAATATTACGATTTATAAATTAAAAATATTGTGTTTCGTACTTTAGTTATAGAATTTCATTTATTTGTTATAAAGTCAATATTTTCTTTAAATGTTCTAAATTTTTTTAAAAAAAAGTAAGGCTGTCGAAATATTAAAAATAAGAAAAAACATTAATTGTTTTCAACCCTTCAGTTTATATTTGCAATTTTCTACAGGAATGCAGATTGTACATGTATTAATTGTATAATTATTATTTACTATGTATTTTAAAAATTTACCGATAAGTGAAAAATTAAAAAAATTTGTTCGTTGCGATATAAGATTAAAACTTTATTGTTGTTACTTTTTTGGAATTTTTTCTGTGTGTAATATTTATAGTTAATTTTAAACAAAAATCTAAAATTAAAATTAGAAGATTATAAAAAGTACTTATCATTTTGCTTTATTTGATCAAATTTTTAAAATAAGAAAAATTATAAATTAAGAATAAGTTTACTTATTTAATTTAAAATGTTTAAACGACTTCTAAGTATAATACGAAATTTTTTGTATTTCTAACTTAAAATTGATGTATGATTTTATTACATACATTATTTTGAAAATTTTTTTTATAATACCCTTTTTCATAAGTAATATTCAATATACTTCTAAGTTTTATATAATATATTTACTGATAACGTAAATCAGTAAAATAAATGATATCATAATTATATTATTTTTAAATTAATAAATAAAATTAATGTACTTGAAACATCGATGTTTCATAAATAATGTAAATCAAAAATCGAATTGTTAAAAACAATGTAATATAAATTATATTCGGTTAACTAATTTTAAAATGATTGATATATAAATATAAATAAAGTTTAAATTCTACAAAAAATATTATGTATTATGTTTTTTAAATTATAAAAGACTTGAATCATAAAAATATAATTTTTAAATATGTTCATTTGAAATTCAAATGTAAGAAAATATTTCAATCGCTAAATTTAATTTTTTTTAAATATTGTATAGAACACGAAGTTTTTCTTAATAAAATATGAATTTCAAAAAAATTTTCACTGCCTTTTCAAATATAAAGTATTTAATAATTATATTTTTATACAATCTTTAATTCAATATAAATACAAAGTAATTTTTTATTTTCGTAAAAATAATATTGATATTCATCCGAAATCCTATTTAATAACTTTAGTATCATTCCTGCACTTAACATTTCAATCATCGATAAAAAGTCTTGCTTGAAAAATAACTTACCTTTAAATAATTCATGACTTCAAAATATGTAACTAAAATACAAAATATGATTTTTCAGATAACCGAGAGGATGATACCAATAATTTTTCAAAACTGACATCCAAAAAGAAGACTTCTGTTAAAAAATTAAATGTAGATCATGAAAAAAGACCAAAACGAAAGTCAACATTACATTTAAGTAAGTAAAATTTTTCACAATAATTTTTTTTATTTAAATGGAGCATAATATCAATATCGAACATAAATGATATATTATAATTGATTCAAACGAAGTCTTTTTTAAAATATTTATAGTTGCTAGTATTTTTAATTTATTTACTATTGCTCTTACTATTCTTTTAAAAAATTTCTTTTCGTGTTTTATCTGGTACAATTAATTACATTAAATTAATTGTGAATTAAAATGTGAAACAAATTTTTCATTTTATTAATTATCACAAAAGTGTATTATCATTTCACGAGTTGCTAAAATAATTTTTTACACTGTTTGAATACATAAATATATCGATAAAATTATATTTCTTGTAAAATTTTGTTAATAATAAAATTAAATCTCTAAAATTTAATTATATTAGTCATTTATAATATGTATATATTTCCATTATCATTCACACAAAATAGAATTTTTTACACAATATAAAGAAATTATATTTGATATTACAATTAAAAATTAAATTAATTATTATGTAAAAAATTACATTAAAAGTGAATAGTAAAAGTTAAAAAATTTCATTAATTATTTTATTTGTATAAATAAAATTTTTATTTTTTCTTTTAATTTTTACAATTAATTCGTCTAAAAAATTAAATTATATAAATTTAATTTCATTGAATATCATAAATCACAAATTATCATCATTTTTTTACAGATCTACGAAAACAAAGTACCAGAATGACAACATTTCCCTTAAAGCTTCAAAGTTATATATTCAACGAACGCTTGAATATGAAAAAGAGTAAGTAAAATATTATAATTATTTTAAAAATGCGCGGAATCTTAACAATATGAATTTTATTACAGTTAACATTAATATCTAGTATACAAATACACGTATAAAATTATTTATTTAAAATTTTTGGAATCTATATTTAATACCATAAATAATTCTTCAAAATTTGTGAATAATTATGATCTAAATTATAAATAAATATTTCCAGCAATGGAAATATTAAAAAGTAGGTTAATATTCAATTTGATGAATTTTTTAATAATAGCGTTTACTTATTATTTTTAATGGAACAAAATTGAAAATGTGGACAATAATATTTCTTGTTATTATAATTGAAAGTAACTTAGAAAATTCCAGTAAAAATCTTATAAGTTTTTTTCTGGGAAATTTTCAGGAATTAATCATAGCAAAACGAAGCAGAACAAGACAACATTGCAATTGGATTATTTATCCGATGATATTATACCACTGAACATTTTGTCGAAAAGTAAAAGGCTAAAAGATAAAGATGAAAAAAATTCATCTTACGAAGAACAGCTACATAAGCAAATTCGAACACCTAAAAAAGCAACGACTAGGAAAAGGGTCCGTAAGAGACCTTTGTTTCCCAAGAAAAATTTTTGTCCGACGGCAAATTGCGATCGCTGTTTCAAATATAAAGGGGGCCTCATCCGTCATCTGCGTTTCCAATGTGAGATAGAACCACATTTCAAATGTGCATATTGCGACTTTGTCGGTGCGTATGATCTCAGTGTTCGCAAACACGCGCAAAATAAACATAAAGGTCTCGAGGTTAAAATTATCGATACGAGTATGAATGATAAAAATTTTTTTTAGCTGTCTTAATAATTTTAATTTTAAAAGAACTGGTGAAGTAGTAAATTAAATAAATGCAACAATTTTTCTTTTTTGAGAAAATGCAACCAAATGTGTTGTGTACATATATAGTGATTTTTTGGCTTAGATTTATAAAAGAAAATTAATAGCGAAGCCTGTTCCAATAACGTAATATACTTTCCTAAATTAATTTAGAGTATTTAGAGTAAATATTGTAATGTTTTTACTCTTTTATTTAAGAAATTTAATCGTGCGAATTCACCTACTTTTAATCAAATACGAAGGAGGAAGAAACGTTCAAAATTATTAAAAATAAATATCTTATTTTAAAATAAATATAGATAACTAAATATAAATAATAGTAATTTTCTGATTTAAAATAGTTATTTAAGTATAATGATAAAATCTCTTGTCAATTTGTGAAAACAAATTTCAATAAAAAGAAATTTTAAACTACATATGAACCTCTGATCCGCCAAATTTTGTTAAATAAATATTATTGTATAATCTTTTTTATGTTAATATATTATAAAATATACTAGCAAATAATTATTGATAATTGTAACATATAATCCTAATTTCATCAATGAAAATAAATAGATCAATATGAAATTTGTTTAACAATCGATATAATTTCCACATTCTTAAAAATGTATAAAGCTGAATAATTATAATATAAATGAAATATAAAATATTGAAATTTTATTAGTTTATTTTTTAGTTTATAAATTAAAATATTTAAATAACAAAATTTTTGAATTAAATAATAAAAATTTAATTTTAAATTACTATTTATAATTATAGTTACAATTTTTCCAATTGCTGTTTGATTTCAATTAAATTTTATAAACAATGGAAATATTTTAAAATAAATTATAAAACAATATTTTATAAAATTTTTATCATTTATTCTATATGTTTATTTAAAATATTTCTATTTTATAATTATATTTTGATTAAGTATAATATTCAGTAAATAGTTTTATGTCTATGAAATTTTGAATCATATTTCTGTAATTAAACACTTCTTGAAATAATTTTTCTTACAAAATTCATGACAAATATTCTAAAACACGCAATTTTTAGAATAGAAATATATGAATATAATTCAAATTATTAATTTTGCAATTCACAAGAACATAACGAATATATTTACACACAAAAATATCCGATCGTTAGAACAACATTGCTAAAGTATTTTATGTGCAATTCTTTTCAAATTTAATATCTAATAGGTTGTCATAAATATAATAATAAAACTCATAATTAAGAGATAAAATTGATGAAGCACCAGGTTAAAGTTAAATATGGAAAAATTTATTTCGAACCGTAACTTACTTGTAAAAAATAGAACAAAATAAAACATTATTTTTATTTCTGCAAAAGTTATATTACTGGAATAGAGAACATTTTCAAATGAAATGATGGGTAAGAATGAATGCAAAAGAAGATATATAATTATGTATTACCAATCGATAACTTACCAATCGTAATTGTAATATAACCAATAAGTTGAAAATACCTTCGAGAAAGATTATAAATTGTTATATGAAAAAAATATTCTATATATATATATATATATATATATATATATATATATATATATTTAAGGTTTTTTATTCTTTTAATTTATAAAATTAAACTACTTAAGAAAAGCAAATGTATTAAGCTAATAAGATAAGAACTTTTGTTATAAGTAAAATTATATAAATAATATATGTATTTAATGATTTGTATATTTTATAAGTTTGTTCATCCTATATTTACTATTTTAAATACAGATATGTGACAGTTTTCATCACAATAGTATACGATAATAGTGACTTATTTTAACATACATAAACGTTGCCGCAATCAAATGAAATATTGGTATTTATTAAATTTTATACAATACTTATTAAATATTATATATTTTCTATTTTAGCTTGTATCACTACTCCATCGACACTTAGTAACATTCTTAGTGAATTATAAATTCAAACAATTTATATTTCTACGATGTTATTATTATTAAGTACAACACGCGTATTTACATATTATAGGTATGCAAATATTTTTACAGATATCACTAATATACAAATATATATTGTTTGCTATTTAGAACACTAAACGCATCCCCATATTATTAATGACTCTATATCGAACAATGTTAGCGTACGTATCCATTGTCTTGATAATGAAAACGTAAAGTAAAGCAAATAGTCAAAAGTATAAAACCGCTAAAACGTATCCCTGATCGACGTTTCGAAGCGATCGCACTAACTTACACCGCCTTTTTTTCCCGCAGCTTGGGAGCCGTACGTCCCGAACCCGTCGAAGCGTCGTCAGGCGAATTCCGCGGATCAAGAGCGTCTCATCGCCGAGATAATCGAACTGCCCACCGATCCGATCGCCATCTCTCCGCCTGGATACACGCCCAAAAGTTTCCAGTGTCCTAAGTGCCCCAAACGATTCTCGGCCAAGAGCAGCGTCGTACAACACATTAAGTACGACTGCAACCGACTGCCGAGGTTCGCCTGTCCTTACTGCAGCCAACGTAGCAAATGGCCTTTCAGCCTCTATAAGCACATACGTAACGTACATCCTGGCTCGAGAGTCTATTGCAATGACATATTGTGCGGTGACGTGGTTCAATAAGACTGCAATAAGACTGCAATAAGACTGCAATAAAACGCTAGTAGTTACATTTATTCATTTTTATCCGGTACCACAAATTTCATGGTTAAATTATAGTGTACCACGTGTTCTGTTTGCTTTTTTAATAAACAGTGGATACAAGTTTTATTTTAATTTTCATCTGATTCGATTAGCATTTAATTCGTGAAGCGATGAAAAATAGACAAAAACGAGTCGCATGAAAGTGTAGAATACCAAACTTGTAAAACTACGGTGTATTTCAGTTGCAAATTATTATCAAAGATATAATCTATAGACATCTTATAAAATCGTGAAACTGCGATGCATCGATACATTATTCTATTCGATTTATGAATAATATTGTAAGTGATTTTTAGACACTTTCTATTCCAACAAAAATTTTCCGACGGAAATATATTATTGTTAATTAATTTGTTTAAGAACTTATTTTTCAAACAAATGTTTTTAGATTTTATTTACGTAATAAAATTAGAAATTAGTTCCTTGATGGATCACTAAAACTCGAGTCATTAATTATAAGTATTTTAAGTGAAAAATAATAATATTAATGAAAAAGCTTGCGAGCAATGAAATGCAAATTAAATACAAATCTTCGTTCACGTATTATCGAACGATTTTATATAAACAGCGTGCAATTTTTATTGCTTTTTTAAGTACCAAAAATACTTATTACATTTTTAATTGTTCTTGAAGTAAAAATATATCATTTGTTTAAAAAATGAGTGAACCTTACCCATTACTTTTTTATTTTTTAGTTATACTAATTTATTTTATAAAAAATACGATTTCAAATTATATTGTTGTAAAGTTAAAAATATAGATATCTTTCATATATATTAAGTATTAATATAAATCTTAAATATTCAAAAGTTTTGTGAAATTCGAAACTTCTATAAAAACTATTTTTATGTAAATAAAGATTAAACTTCTATTAAATATTGCATCATTTTGTTTCGATAGCTTTTTCAGAAAGTTTTTTTTTATAATACTAAATTAAATAAAAAAATTTATATTTTTTGATAAATTATTTCAAATAATTTATATCGTTAAATAAGATAAAATTAATTAGTTAATTAGTTAAGAAAAACATAAGAAATCGAAAAGAAACAAAACACTTTGAAACATTTTTAAATTGCATTTGTATCTCTTACTTCTACGAATTTTCTGTGAATGTACAAATTTATATTTTATATATAAATTACTGTATTTATAATTTAGGATATTTCAGGAAATTAAATTTCTTACCATACACGTATTTTATAGCTATTTAAAATTGTGATATCAAGTCATTATACTTAAAGAAACTAGGCAGTCATTTTTAACAAAAGTATTGTTTTGAAATTTACTATAATAAAAATACATGCAATTTTTTTCATTATTATTTATTAAAGTATCATATAATAATTTTCAAGTATATATAGTTATTTATTAATTAGTCTTTTCTTTAGATATATACATTTACATTTTAAAACAAAGAAAACAAAGATAAAATGGGCAAAAATTGATGATTTATCTATTAAAAATAAATTTTAATTATATATTTATGAAAGTTTGGCACCTAATAATTTTTCTAAAAAAATGAAAATATAACAGATATATATATTTTTTACGTATGTTCTAATTATTAGAATTTTTTAATTTGATTTTTTTATAATCATCTATCAAACGGTTTTCAATGACAAAAATCCGTATTATTTTTTATATTCCCATTTCTTCCACAATGTATTATATTGTTTGAAAGGCAACGTAAATAATAGTAGCTTATGAAAATTATTAATTTTGATTATTTCTTAACTTCTACTTGTTTTTTTTTAAATTATTTTCTAAAACGTATCAAACATCGTTTGATTTTCTTTGCAAATTGTATATATCCACCGATATATTATAAAATAATATATTTTACATTATTTAGAAGTATAATTTTGTATTCATATTTTTCAAATTTATTATCTTCTTGACCTTTTGTAATTAATTATTTTGCCTATTATCGAATACTCCGGGATAATAATTCTAGTTAGTGCTAACATCAACTACGTATTTCTGATGAATTTTTGCTACTAAAATATTTTAATTTTATTTATATTATTATTAACGATTACCAAATCAAAATAACTATTTAATCCTTAAAATAATATATTCGTTTCTTAAATTTATAAATGAAAATTAAAATTATCCACATTCAGAATTATCTTTGAAAATTGAATTAATACTTCTTCCATTTGTAAACCTCAGAAAATTCATAATTCTATATAAAATTTTATTCTATCATAAATTATATTATTTATTAAACATTTTAATCTAACACTTTAGATTATTTAAAATTTTATTACCGGTGACCAAATGCGCTACTTAATATTTTTAGTTATAATATTAATCATTTTTATAATTATAGTATAAATTGAGCATATTTGAATTCAAATAGAATTATTGTTTTAGTTTTTGTTAAAAAATTCAAATTTTGACTGCCTAGTTCTTTAAAGAAAATTTAAATTAAAATTTGGATTGAAAATCCTGTTTGCATAGTATTTTTACCCGTATAATATTTAAAATTTTTATGCTATGACATACAATTTATTTTCATGTTCTTTTATATAAATTTTATATATTAATAATTTACATATATAATATAATTTATATAACAGTTTATTCGAACGTAGCTTGTATAAAATTAAATATAAAATAGGTGGTATTTTTAATCATCTTCTTTATATAATAAAAATATAAATAAGAATGTAATTCTGTATTGTTTAATTATTAATATTTCCTCTACACAATTATTTACTTTAATATATTATTCGCGTAAAAAAATGGAAATTAATAAAACTTTCAAATAATAAATGATAATATTTTCCAAGAAAAAATGTCATAATTTGGTTATTTTATTGAAATTTTTTAATTTGTAATAGATGTTAATAAATAGAAAATTAGTTTCAATAACATCAATTTTTATGATTATGTTTGTTTTATTTTTTCCATATTATTTATTTATTGTCTATTTATTTTAAAATTATTTAAAAATTTAAAGGTACTGAAGCTATATTTTCATAATAATTCCATTCGATATTTTTGTGAAATATAAATTTGTGATTAACACTATCGAATTTGTAGGGAAATGCATATAATAAACACTAATATTATAACACTTACTCGTCATAATATCGTAAGTAATAAAAAATCTTCTCTTATTTTTCAGATTGGCATAATTATTGTAAACGTCATGCAAATTATTACCATGGTATAAAGCTGACTTATGGGTGTCCTTATTGTGAATATGGATCAAGAAGAACTACTGTTATTTATTCACATATACGTAAAAAACACAAAGGATTTAGAGTACATTATGTACATTATTAACCTTTTCATAATAAAACTTTAAAGTTTGTATAATAACAATTGCTGAAAAATAAATGATATTACATGAAACTAAAAAAATATTTTTTTTATAAGTTTTGTCATTAGTTAGTAATGTAGTTTGCTAACCACATATTTCTTTCATGAACTTATTTATTCGCTATATTACTATAATATGTAAGACTATAAAATCAAGTTTGAAGAAACATCCATAAAATATTCTACAGTTATATTTTTTATCTGTTACAGCTCTGGATGTATCTGATCAATGGTCAGTAAAGGACGAATTTGTTATAAATTCACCAGAAAAGCGAAATGATTCGATTCACTTGATTTCCGAATTATCTCCTACAATTCAAGTTCGAAATGACGTTAATATATTATCAAACCAAGTTGAACAACTTCATGGCAGCCGAAATTCGATAGAATTAAATAACTTATCGATAAAATTCACAACAAATCCTAAAAAAATTGAAATTTCCAGAAAAAGATCTGTATTTTTATCGTCGATTAAATCTCACCCTGTTAGAAATGAATCATTGAACAATACGAAGAATTTAAAGAAAAGAGTCAATTTACGACGAAAATGTAAAACTATGCAACGTAAAGAAAATGTAGAAATGAAAAAGATAAAACAAGTGAAAACTATGAAAAAAGATAATAACTCTATAGTTATTAAAAATATGCATAAAAGTGATCGAAATGGACGAAATGAATCGTTTACAATTATAAGCGAAGAATATAACGATATTTCAATAAAAAAAAATAAGGCGATACAAAAAAAAATAAAACCATTAGCAAATGCAATAGTAACAAATAAAAATAATAATATTTTAAATATAAATAATGACTTAAAAATAACTAACGCACCTACTCTAATAAAAAAAAAAGTAGGAAGACCACGAAAAATCAATAAATATGTGCATAATTTCTCAACAAATGAAAACAAATTGAAACTATCACCGAAAGAAAGAAGTTCATCCATCGAAGTAATCAATGACATAAAGTTATTCACTCCTAAAACTAAAAATACGCTATTGGAAAATCAAATGGTAATCTTAAAAAGAGCGTCTGTTGAACTTGATAAAGATTTAACTTCACCCCAATCATCGACGTTTGATCAGTCAACAACAAAACTATATCAATTAAGGAAAGAAAAGATATTAAAAGATCGAATTAAATCAGAACTGCAAATGAACAAGTTGAATTTAAAAAATAAATCAGATATCGATAATCCTAAGAAAAAAGTTGGTAGACCTTCAAAAGCTACCATTGTGAAAAAAAGTGCAAAGATCAATAGTGACGAAATTGATGGAGAATCTAAAAATATTCCAAGAATTCGTAAAATTGAAATATTAAATAAAATTATAAAACGCAAACGTGGTCGTCCTCCGAAAGCTCTGAGTATCGTTATGCCAGAAAAAAGTATAATGACAATCCTAAAGAAAAAACCTGGAAGACCTCGCATAGATCCAAAAACTAAAAAAGCATCTTTAAATAAAAATGAAAACATGAAAAAATAACAGTTGAAGAATTTTTCTGTTATTAGCTCGTCGTCAAGATTAAAATTGACTTTTTATATTATATTTTATCAAGCAATCGCTTCTTAGATACCAGAAGAAATTGATAAACCATTAATCAAATTATTTTAAAATAAGCTATATGTAATACTGTGTTTATAAAAACTTCTTATTTTGCAAAGAAAAAGCTATTATAAACATTCATATTTTTATAAGTATATTATTTTTATTATATTATAATACGGATACTCATGTTAATCAACTATGAATATGAAGGACGTACGTATACCATTTTTAATTGAAAAATAAATTCGGATGCCATAATAAAACTAATAGAAATAACGATAAAAAATATTAATTCTAAGTTTATACGTATAATATTAAACATATGAAACTATAAAAAGTGATATTAATTTTCAATCAAACCAACTAATCATTTTTAAGTATAACCGAATATCTTGTGCAATATCTTTTAAACTGTGTGTGAATTTTTTACACTTTTTATTTTTTATTGAATTAAAATTTAAATTCTTTAAATTTTAAACCCGATAGAAGATTCGTTTAAAATATATATGAATAGTTGTTTCGGCACACCTAGAATTAAAAAATGTAATAACTACAATTCAATTATAACATAGGCAAATATTAATAACAACTTAGTAATATTTATGAATAATCAGATTTTGAAATGATATCATATACGTTTAAGTATTAAAAACTATTAATTTTACTTAAATTTCTTTAAACGTTTATCTCTTACCAGAATAATGAAAATCATAAAAATTTTATTTATTAAAATATAGTAACGATTTTATATTAAATGTTATATCATATCAGATTCAAAAAATTTTTATTGCAATGAGGATGTATTTTATACAGTAAACATTTTTTATTGTGTTTGAAGGAAGCTTACGATTTTTTAATCGACTTCATATGCAGCCACTGACAAATTAACCAATCGATCGCTTTGACATAGAGCCTGTTTATTTCGAAGCCATTTATTTAGTTTAGCCATAAAAGAGATAAATAAGAAAAAATAAACGAATGCAAAAGAAGAAATAAATAGAAAATTTTTTTAAAAATTCTTTAAATGGCGTAGAACACATTGAAACGTATTAACACGTGGACCGGAATAAAAAAGCAGCATCGAAGTTCCATATCCCAACGACTTTGCTTCATAACTTACTCTATTTTGTTATATTTTGTTACGACTTTCAAATGCAATGGTTACGGAAGAACTATACATGTGTAAAATTTATAAAATGATAGAGAAGAAACTGTTTGAAGTTAAATAAATTGACAAATATCGTAGCTTTAATTTTCCTTTTATTTGTGACAAGTGATATTTTTCATAAAGAAAAAAATTAGAATGGAAAATTTTTTTAAATAATTAAACACATGTATGAATAAATATGTTTTGAGAAAAATTTATTACATTCTAAAAAATACAATAATAATAATAACTGATATAGCTGAATTCGAAATACTACATTACTACATAAATTTAAAAGTTCTCATAAATACGGTATTCTAACAAATTTCTGTCCTTTTATCGATTATTATTTCCATGAATTACAGAAGGTTATTCTTTTACAAGATTTTAAATAAGCCCGATAAATAGAATCAAAATACTCGATAATACTCTCTTAACATATATAGCATATATTTTTTATATATGTGAACGATATAATACGTAAACTTAAAACTAATCAGAAATAATAGTGTTTTTAACAAATTATTCTTATTTATCATAAGTTGAAAACAAAATATCAATATTGAAAAAAATATTAGCAACAAAAATTGAGGTATACATAAACAAATTAGAAACGTGTCAAATCGTTAACATAGTTCAAAAAAACTTCGTGAAATAAATTTGATGAAATGTAACCAATTCGAAGAACAATTTCCCAAGTCAAGTAAATATCATTAGGAAAACTTATAAGAATTGATCTAAAAATATATCTAAGTATAATAACAATATTTTAAAAACCTTGAATTTTTTAAATAATGAATATGATATAATAATAATCATTTACATGATAATTTATTTAGAATTTAAATGAAATTCGTAAAAAATAATTCATCGATCTTTAGATTTTTAATTAAATATTAATGTATTTTCTCTTTTAAAATTAATATATTGCAAATTTCAATATTTTATATTTAAAACTTCTCTAGTAAGCTGCAATTCAGTATGAAAAATGAGGAATTTATGAACTTTATACTTAAAACCTAATGAGATTTTATAAATTAAACGTAATTGAAAATAAATGATAATTTCCTCGAAAATCGTCTTTCTAAGTAACTTAGATAATAATTGTACTGTAATAAGTATATCTAATCAATTATCAAATATATTTTATATAAAAAATTTTATCCAATTATAAAGTTCGTGTAAAAAATCTTATGATATCCAATTTTCACATTTATAAGTGTTCTGAATCTTATTCATGCATCTTATACAATAAACTATATAAAATTAAATTTTAGAATTATAAAAAATATAAAAAATATTTGAAAATGATATATATTTATAGAATAGTATATAATTAATACAATATAGTACAATAGTATAATAAAAAATTGAGCTTTAAAATGTACACTGCAAATTTTGTGTAATTAAATAAATATTCTATCGTACAATGATAGAAAAAAATTATTGAATAGTTCATTAAAACTGTCCTTCTCTCTCTCTCTCTCTCTCTCTCTCTCTCTCTCTCTCTCTCTCTCTCTCTCTCTCTCTCTCTCTCTCTCTCTCTCTCTCTCTCTCTCTCTCTCTCTCTCTCTCTCTCTCTCTCTCTGTCCCTCTATCTCTTCATAATCTGTAAAATTGTGTATTGAAAATTTAAGCTAATATATCATGGATGTCACTAGTCAGTGATACAGCGAACACGAAATTATAAATAAGTATTGTAATTAAAAGTAATTAAAATCGTAGCACTGCAACTATTTTTCTGAAAATATAAGATACAAAACCGAGAATTTGTGTTTATACTTATAAGTAAATGCGCAACTAAAAGCAACATTTAGTTCAACACCATTACGAAAAAATTTATTCAGTATTATATGAAAATAACGATAATTTTTTGCAAAATATATTTTTAAATTATAAATAAAATTTTTGATTTATTCAAATATATATGAAAATCAAATTAATATTTTAATCATAATTTTTTGTCACGTAAATATTTTTATGTATTACATGAATTAAAGAATATAGAAAATAATATATGAAATTACTTCGATATAATAGTTAACATATTCTAACTTTTCTACATTTCATAAGAAAAAATTATAAACTAAAGAATGACAAAAAAAATGATGATAAATTATTATTTATTTTTTGAAATTACCAAAGGGAAATTATTCCAATATATTTATGTACATAAAAAAAAGGGTTGTTAAATATGTTAATTTTCTAATATATTATAAAACTGTTTACGAAATTCTGCAAAATTAAAAAATAATATTCATATAATCAAAATAGAGAGATACATATTCACTTTTAAAGTTGTAAAAATTTTTTATTTCTAAAATATTATTCTTTAATAGAAAATTGTTTCTATTTTGATTAATGAAATATTTATACTATTTTCACATAAGTTCATTCATTCAATCGACAGACTTTTTTTTAAATAAATTAATTTCAAGTATATTTGATTAAAGCTTTTACCTTCTAACATAAAATAATATATTGTCGGGTATACTAATTATAGTTATAAAATATGATTGAATTTATTTTTTTAAATCATGTTTGTATTAATTTGTATTATTGAAACCTAATTTTTTTAAGATTTTATAAAAATATGACTCAAATTATTTTTTACTTAAAAATGAACTTTCGTTTTTTAATTCTTTCCTTTTAAATTTACTTATAAAAATATTAGAAATTAAACAGTATCATAGATAATAATTAATATTTTCAAAATTCCAGAGATTAATGAAAATATATGACGTAATTATAAACTCTTATAAATACTAACCAAATATTGGAATTTAATTTAAAATGATGTACTACAATTTTATATTTACGATAATTTTAAAGTTTCTCAAAATAACTTTCATATGCTATAAAAAGATAATTTATTAAACATACAATCTATTATGGTTTTGCTGGTATACTACTTTATATAAAATAATTCTCATGAAATTTTTATTTCACAATTTACTATATAAATAACAAAGTCAGATTACGTAAATCGAAAAGTTTTCTCTAATCTTTCAAATTTTAATCCTCTCCTTATTCACCTTAAACGAAAGAGAACAAAAAATTAGGACAGTGTATTCTTTTTTTAATATTACATACACAAATTTTTATTTTAAGAATCATATGAAACTTCAAAATTTCTTTTAAATATTACATCTATAAAAAATCTACATATATTTACAAATATACATATATATAAATTCCTATAAAACTTTTTAAGATTTTGTAATGATAAAATAATAATTTAAAAGATAATTTAATATTTTATTATTATATTTTACAAGGCTAAAACTTAATAAGCAGTCATTGATTAATCATGCATTTTGGAAGTTACTTTTTTTGTTTAAATAAATATATTGATAAAAATATCTTTCTAAAATATTGAGTTTAGTCCAGTAATTTTATAACGAAAGAATTATTTTTCTATAATACTATAAAATATAACGAAGTATATGACAATTTTATGTCTGCCTTTCCTCGATCGGTAGACATTTCGTTTATACTATAATATTTTATATAGTATTTATAAATTTTATGTAAAATTTTTTTACATAATCAGTAAAAAACATTAAAAATTATAACTCTTAATAAAAATAAATATAATATTTAGATATCCTATTAGTGTTAAATATTATTTTCACAATTCTAATAAAATTTAACTCATAAATATAAAATTAATTAAATTACAATTTACAATCACATTTATAAGTTTTTTAATTTTTTAAATTAGTACAATAATACCTAGCAAAAGTGTGTATATATTTGATACATTTAAAAAAAATAGATAAATAATTAGACATGATATTGAAAAAAGGATCGATATATTATATTTCTAATTTTACGGAATTAATACAATGGATTATTATATGTAAAGGTATGAATATGGAAACTTTGAATTCAGTAGAGTATCGTAACTAATAAATTATATTTATTAAAATGAAGATAATAAAAACGTTACATATGGTATTTTCATCCATTATAATTTCAAGCAAGTATAATGAAATTTTTCAGAGAAAATTATTTAAACTGTTGAGTTGGCATAAAAACTTTTTAGAATTATTATTTCAATAAAAATATCATCTTTATGAAATAATTCAAAATAATCATTAGTATTTACTAATACAATTTATCACAGAAAATAACTAACACAAAAAAAATAACAGTGTATATTATAGACAATTATTAAGATTAAAGAAAACTTGCTTTATAAAAGATGTTTATGTATACTACAAATATATAAATTCAAATAGATTGTTATTTTAATGTAAATATTAATTATGTCAAAATTTTTTACGCTATCTGAAATAGCTCAACTAAATACATATTTTACTGAATAAGTATTATTTATTTTATATTGCTTATCTTATATTAGAATTATTATAAATTGTAAGTAATATTTAAAAACAAAAGAAAAGTTCTACAATTCTTTTAATTTTCAGCATCAAATTTGTAATTAAAAGTCATATTAATTAAATAAAATTAATAAAATTATGATATCTATACACTACTGATAATCTATTAAACAAAAAAAATAGAAAAAAATAAATTGCTTGATGGAATATATATTAAAACATATAAGATCTTTCGATTAATATTAATAAGAAATGTATTATTTTTTTTGTTTAGTATCTGTTTTATAGTTATGATAAATTTATAAATTTATAAAAATCTTTATTTGTGAAACAAGATATGTAAAACAATAAAAAATTTTATAAAATTAATTACACTTTGTTGAATTATAACTACTATTATACTACTGACAGTATTATATTTTGATTATCGTTTTATACTTTAAATTTTATTAAATGTAATGTAATTTTTATATTCAAAAATTATCCGAATCGTTTATATGAAGTTAGAAAAAGAAAAAGTTTAATATCTATTTATTGATACTTGTTTTTAACAATTTACATCAAATGTTAAATATAATTTCTGCAGATTATATAAAAATTACACAAAAAATCGTAATACAATAATTATCCATCAAAATTAAATTTATATTTGTTGGAATAAAAAATGTAAATTTACTGGTAATTATAAATAAAGTATTATGTTTACATAATTTTCTCAATTAGCTTCTTTATTATAAATAAATTGTAAAATTTATTACATAAAATCCAATACAACTATAAAAAAACTTTTGTAAATATATTTTATGTTTGAAAAATGTTATTTGTGTATTGAAAATACAAGTAAAACAGACGGCTTATAAATAACTACAATTATAATTTGGTTACTCCTATAATTATTTTCTTGAAATGCATGAAATATAACTGTTTATAAAAATATTAGTTAATTATAGATCGTAAATGTACCCTTATATTTCAGAAATCTAATTTAATTCAATATCTATATTAATATTGATTTGCTTTACTACAACTATATCCACATTTTTAATAAATTGTAATATCGCTTCTTCTTAACGATAAATTTTTTATTTTCAAAACCGATGACAAGGTGAACTGTATCACAAGTAGATTCGATTTAAAAATCACTCGATAAAAATAAAACATAAACCACGATAAAAAACAATCACACGCTAATCGAGAGAGTTGAACTTTTCTTTTCACAGATGTCGTTTCGACTTTTCGGAAGCAATGACGGAAGGGCAATCATAAGTACAAATTGACTAAATGCTCGCTTGCTTTTTCGCAAAGCTACTCGATGTACTGAAATTACAAGTACGAGTGATAAAATACTGATCGCCACGTTATCGGTACCCTTAGCGCGATCCTCGTAACAAATGGACGCACCAGTTACAATGTATATATGTATTATATAATCAGGAATTAAGTTTTCCTTTCCAACCGACGTTTAAAGTATACGAATTTATGCAGATATCGTAATATCATGCTTAATGTTACTAAGTTAAATAAAATAATTCTGTAAAGATAAACGTTCCAAAATTCCACTTTCTCACCCTTGCAGATATAAAAATAGTATCGGTTCCTTAACTCGTTCGTACATTTATTATACACATAGGTAAACACAACGATGTAATATCCTGCAGTCATCGTTCGAAAGGAAGCGCAAGTATTGCAAACAGTCAAAAATTCAAAGTTAGTCATACATTTTCGTCTCAATTTAAAGACTCGGTTTAATACTTATTTTCGGCATTACACAACGATATCTAGCGATATCTATAAAAATAATTTAGCTTTGAATACGATAACTACTTTAATCTTATACATTTAATTAAAATTACAAAACTTTTAAAGTTTTTCTCCGATCTATTTTTTTTGAAACATTATCGATTTTACCAAACGAAAGCATAATTTATTGTAAAAAATATAATTTAAGACAATTAAATATACATAACTTTTATAATATTAGAAATGAATTTTTATACTCAACTATCCTTCATCAAAGATAAACGATCCTCGTTTCAAAAAAATGTATTGGGAATTAGTAGTAATATAAAAGAAAGCGAGCGTGCGGCAAAGTGTATTTATAACGAAAAGTTAAGCAACGAATGTCTATGTAATGTAAAAAAAAAATGAATAACACTAGTCATGGAATCATAGAAAAATACACTGCGCGTGAGAAAATAAAAAGCATTGAATAGAACAAGTTTAAACCACGGAAATTTGTACTAACCGCTGGAAAATGTTCTTCTCGTTTCAGAAACCAGGATAAAACCAGGAGTTTGGCTTCCGTCGTCCCCTTCGCCAGATTTCGCGAGCTACGTCTGCGAAACTTGCAGTGCGGGTTTCCGGAGGGTCGCCGATCTGTTCAGACACAAGTGTGGACCACCGCCTCGTTACAGCTGCCCTTATTGCCACAAGAAAGACAATTACTCCTCGAACATTAATCGGCACGTGAAACGTTGGCACCCGCGCATGCCCGTCAAATTCAACAAAATATTCTAAGAGATCGGAGATCTCGACGGGAACCTTCGACTAGACTTTAGCCGCTTCGTAACTCGGTTCGATTGCAACGTCCTTCAGAGCTGGAGGAGAAATAGATTTTGAAAGACAATACGAGAGGAACGAACCATTATTACACGTTCATGCATTTACTGTTTTTGCTTACTTTTTTTTTATATATAATCTTCTATTTCTTTTTAAACCATTTCTAAATACTTTGCCATTCCTTTGGATAAATAAACGAAAAATGAATGTATTGTATGTTGAATTTTGAGGCTTAAGCGAAAAAGCAAATAATGTCAAACGTTTCTCGTATAAAATAATTTGTGCCAAAGCGTAAGAAATGTTATTCGATATATTCAATTATACTGAACGTTTAATTCTTTAAATTTTTTATGTAATATATATTATTTCATTCGAATTAAACGATTCTTAATCTTTCAAATTACAAAAATTAAATAAAATATTCAGAACTTTTTTATATTTGTATAAAAAATATATATATTTCAATATATATATACATAAATTAAATATAAATTAAATATAAATTAAATTTTTGCCATCGTATGATTATATAACCGATATATAATTGTTCAAAATATTGAAAATCAGTATTTTATAGATTAAATGATTCTAAATCTGTTAAAGTTGAATTTTTAAATGGCTGTGTTAGAAATATTCCATGTATCGTAAGACTGCATTTCTTTCTTTTATCAATTTTGTTAAATATAAAAAACATATAACAATATTGTAAATCTGAATATGAATTGTAATAATTCCACGCGAAACTAATATTGGAATCAATTACATTACTAGAACAGCGCTGTGTTATGAAAACTTTATTGTAAGTGGGTATCATATTTTGTAAACTAACAATATCTAAACTTGAACTGTCTATGATTTTCTTACTACTTAAGTGATGTTATTTAGAAACTACTTTGCTTGTACTGTATACAAATTTTTAATGGTATTGTGTCGCAATGGAAGGAAAAATTTCATTTTTATAATTATAAATATTTTTAATTAAGAAAGAAATATTGTAAAATTTTAATTTGATAGTTGATTATTTTAGAGAATTCTTAATTAAACATTACCAAACGATATTAATCTATTATTATTTATTACTTTTATACTTCCTGTTTTCTAAAATTATAGTACTGTAAATGCAAATATTAGTAAGAAATTAATAAAGTAAGATAATATTTATAAACTCAAAATGTTTTAATTTAATACATCCTCTGAATTACTTGTTTTATTAAATACTAACGAAAAATCATTCAGAATTATAAATATCTTACATTTGTTGACAAATAATTTATCTTTATTTGAAGATCTTCAAAATCAATGGTGATTTATACACTGAAATCAGAAATTGTAAAAATTTATGTGTTCAAGTTACAAGAATTTGAGAATGTATAGACATCAAATATTGTTACTCGGTTATATCACAGAATGTTTAATTCATGTTTTTCAATAAAACTTTACATTGTGAATTTTTAGAACCATCTTTGACAATTTATTTATAATACAAAATATCGTCTATTTTTCATGATTTTATATATTTTTTCAACTGCTTTTTTTAGTGATTGTTATTTAAATAAATATATCGTAATTATCAACATTATATATAATACTAAATGTACATTTACAAAGATATAAAAATATAGAAAAATTTGATTATTTTTTAAACAGAGTTGATTCTAAAATATTTATCACATTACGAACGTAAAGATATACTTTTGAAAATGTAAATAAAATTTTAACATAATTTTAAAACTCATACAATATATTGAATAATGTTTAAAGTTTTAAATAAAGAAGTCATTTTAAAAATGTATTAGAATAATAAAGTTAACCAGTATTAGAGGGATAGAACAAAATAACAAAATAAAATCATTATTTTATTTAAAATAATAAAAAAATAAATCTAAACGACTTGTAAAAATCGTATATTAACTTCTTGTAATAAATTTCATTTTTTTAAATAATTCATTGTGCTTGTAAAGTATTTTCACATTGATAATAAAAAATGTTAACTATTACAATGCTATAGTAAGAAATGATAATTTTTTTTTAAATTGTACAATTTATAATTTAATAAAATAATTATCTGATATAAATTTAATTAGTATTTAATTTATTAAATTAATATTAAGTAATTAGTTTACAATTAAAATTACATCAAACATAATGACTTGTCATAATATAAAATGTATTCAACAGCATTTTAATAAAAAATTTATAAAAAAAATTTACTATCTTTCGCGAGAAATAAAAACTATGATATCGTTTTTTAAAAAATATTATTTTCTTAAAAATATAGAAATAATTATTTCGAAGCTAATTCTACATATTATAAAGAATTTTATATCATTTATTCATAAAAATTGATTTTTCGATACGTTTCTCTTTTCAGATGTAAACTGGTCACCAATTTCGAAAAATAAATATTTAAAATCCCATGCAGTCCAATTACAATATTGATTCTATTGAAAAAAAGCGTAACGAGTGTCTTGTGATGAAGATTGTTTTATTCAATATTCTTACTACAAAACTTTTGATGTCAATTCAACTAACATCTACAAGCATTTCATATATCATAAGGATCGATAACTTCAAGTTATTCAACCTTTTTATAAAATAAGATCATCCACTACAATTGTACATGTTACATGAAATAGAAAAAGTTTGGAAAATTTGTTAAATTTTACAGTAATTTAAATAAAAACGCATAAATCGGACATTTAACTAATAAAAATAAAGTAATTTAATATACGATCTAATGTATTTATAGTGTTTCAATATCATTCGTAATTATATAATAAAAATTATATAATAAAAATTATAATTTTATATGTATTTTAACTTATTGTATTTAAATTATTTTAAAGTCTTGTCAAATTATATATTGATAATGATAATATTTTTTAAGGGTATATTAAATGAGAATATCAAAAAATGATCATTTTGCATTTATTATTTGTTACAATTTCATTTACAGAAATAGATGATTGAGCGATGGATTATTTATAAATTTCAAAAAGAGTTTCCCTGTATTCCATAAACCCGAATATTGTAAAATTTATTTGTTTTAAATACCAATATGGATAATTGATAAAAAGACTTATTGAAAAATCTTTTATATATAGTACTTACAAATAAACAGAAAATAATAGACGAATAATGAACAGATATTACTTAAAATATCGAATAAAAAACTACTGGTATCGAATTGAAATTCATCATATTTTTTTAATAATAAATTAAACTTATAATGTAAAATTATAAATATATTAATTTAAAAATATCTACTAATGCATTATTAATTTAATTCCAATATCTAAATAATACTTTTAGAAAATAACGAATGAATCAATGTCACCGTTTTCACGTAATATCAATTTTATGTATCAATTACTATTAAGGAAAACTTTATGATATTATTTATATAAATTTAGATTTTACAACCGCTATTTACTTTTTAAAACAATTTTAATAATTATTAATAGTTATTTTTATAATTAATATTGATCGTTAATTTATTATGATTTTTGATTATATATTATAAATATTTATCGCATAATATTTAAAAAAATCTGATTCGCTCATTCTGTTTAAATACTTATTTTGTCGTAATTTACAATTAAATATAAGCTGATTTAATTATTCCTTAATATAGGCGTATCATTATTATTGTTTATAATAAATTTATAACCGAATATCTGTAAATTTTATAAATTTCGAAGCTTAATATTATACAATGTAATTTTTTTTAAATAATACAATCTACTTTATACGAAATGTAATTTGTTTAATTGATTACGATTCGAGAATTTATCGTCACATAATTTCACATTTACCAATAAATTAATATTCTCTGAAATAATTAAATCTGTTCACAAATCAAAGTTGAACCCGATTCCATGTCAATCCACCAAATCGCTATCAGCCGTTGCAGCTAGAAAGTTTCCAGTCAGAATCCGAACAACAACATCGCATTAATTCCTCTTTCTAATTTCAGTATTAGCAGCGGTGCCGTATTACTATAAGCCGTGCATTTTGACCTCAACGACGAGTCTCCACCGTTAACCTTGGGATCGATACGTTCACAAGATGTTCGCGTGCTCCGAGTGCGATAAAGCTTACGTTTTCCAGCTGAGTTTTAACCAACAGCGGAAGTTGGTGTATTGCCCGGAGTCAAGGTTCCGGTGTCTGTATCGCTGATATAGATCTATGCAGCAAACGCACGCGAAGAAACACCTGAGGCGTAAACACCTGGGCAAAAGAGCAGACTTAACGATTTATTCGAATAAAATTACAAATTTTTACGAATGCAAAAATTTGAAACTTTATTCTATATATGTGTGAAAGTTGGAACTAACCGTAAACGCTTATTAAAATTAATATTTTTAAGGTTGGAATGAACTGTTGGTTTTATTTACCGATTGGTTTATCGATGAATTCCAGATTTTATAGCAAATTTACTTTTTTATATTTCAAAACTTAACCACTGCTTACGTTAAAATCTAGAACCATTACTCTATGTGTATAATATTGTACATAGAAATAGTTTTCATGTGCTCGATTAATAGGATAGCATTATGTAGTTTTAAGTATAATAAAAATTATTTATAATAATTCGTCGAATTTAATTGTATAATAGAAGTAAAAATATGTAAGTATAGTTTTCACTATTTGTATGATTAATATGATTAAAAATATACATATATTTATTTTTATTTAATTTACAATTAAATGAAATTTTGATACATACTTCTTTCTTACATTTTACAATTAACAATTTAATATTAATATAAATAAATGTTAAAATCCCTAACATGGCAAAAAATTTTACTTTATAATTATAAATAACTTGAAATGTATCGATAATTTCGTTAGAATTCTGATGTAATACAATCGTTTATCGAGTATTTATTTTTTCATAGATATTAACATTATTAGTACAAATGTATAATTTCTTCTATCGCATTTTATTTAATACGCTATTAAAACTTGAAAATACCATGGCCAAAAATTTTAAATCTTATACAAAAACTTTTCATTAAGCATCAAATACATTTTACACTAAAACAGTATTTTAATGAAATTTGTAATATTGTAAATTAATTGAATAAAATCATGTTATTAATGTATATATTCGTTTCAGATATTGTATATAAACAAGTCTTAAAAAATAATTTTTAATCCATAACCTATAATAGAATTTCATACATTCAGCAAAGATATGTGTCAATTTTTACTTATATTGACTCTAATTATTTGATTATGAATTTAAATTTAAATAAAACCTATAATAGAATTTCATACATTCAGCAAAGGTATGTGTCAATTTTTACTTATATTCACTCTAATTATTTGATTATGAATTTAAATTTAAATAAAAATTAATTGTATTCATAAAATTATTCTTTGCGGTCCAACAAAACATATGTAAAAAAATTAATTTTAGTCAAATTTAAAAAATTTTTTGATCAATCTTGGATAATTTCTATTAAATAATCATAATCAACTTTACCAAATATTTTGATAAAAAAATATGCTGAAATATATGAAACAAATATATGAATTTAAATTTAACCATAATAAAATTATTGGGTAAATGCTATGTAAATGTGTACATGTACCTGTTATATTTTCTTAATACTTTTTTATCAAAAAAAGTTGAATAAAATACTTTTAACCAGAAAAAACGTATTTACAGCGCACGACACAGACACACGCAAGCGCGTGCCCGCAGAGCCACACACACACGTATATAGTTGAATGAATACATCATTTCATTTCATTTCGACAAACGAGAACAATTCTCTAAAAGAAATATCAATTTAAAGATTAGATCACACATAAAGCTTAAGAAGATTTGGGAGCACTGAATAAAGTATTTCGAACATTGATTTAGATGTATTTTCCAAAGGTATTCCAGGGCAAATAAAAAATTTGGCAAAATCTCTTATTTTCGATAAGAAAATATTCGCGGAATGCTGAGCTCATACTATTATGAAAACACTCGGTCCTCAAAATAATACGTGATTCCGACTTTCGTTACAGATTTGTCGGTGGACACGCCGTTCGCCTTCGTAGATCCCGAACACGTTTTCTACTCGGGGAGCGAGGAAGATCCGATGGCGGGTTCGGAAACCCCCGAGCAACAACTCAAGAGTACCTCGAATCGCTACGTCTGCGTAATATGTAGTAGAACTTATTCCAACCTGTGGAGCTTGAAGCGCCACGTGAATCACGAATGCAATCGCGAACCGAGGATGCAATGTCCTTACTGCAGAATAAGAATGAAACAACGCACTCATATTTATCGGCATATCAGAAGACGACATTTCGGCGAAAGAGTTTATGCGATCGACCTCAATAAATAATCGCGTGGATTAAAAATTTTTGGAAAGAAGCACAAGATTTTTTAGGAGGTGCTATCGATCGATATGAACTATTCGCGTATATCAGTTTGGTTAAAATTGTGGTACAATAAAATTCTATTTAGAAACTATTATAAGGGATTTTGCAGGTGGTATTTATAATCAATATATTGAATATATCTTGAAATTCTCGATGGTCTTGTTTATTTAAAAAAAATGGAATTTTTTCTTTTATCGATAATTGTAAGAAGTAAATTTAAATCCATTTTTTCTATTATGACGTATTTCTATTATATTATTCTAAGAAGTCTTCCAGAATAACATATTGTTTTATAATTTATGTATTACACTGTTTTAAATTACGTAATCGTTAATGTCGATATAAAGTTGGAATTTGGTAATACCGAATTAGTCTAATAATATCACGATAAATATCATTTGATAGTTTCACAATTTTTCAAAATTTCATGTAGTTGACGTAACTGTAAAATTTAATACGAATTAAGTAGTTTCATGCTATTTACAAATAATTTAATAAATAAAATGAATTTAGGACTGTATAAAATAAATTTAAATACTTATATTTAGAAAATAAACACGAGACGATAGTAGAAAAATTTTTAACATTCATAGATTTTGTAAGGCTTGAATTTTCAAATTCTAGAAGTTTGTATACAATGAATGAAAAATAACGAATAAAAGATTTGCCAGAATGTGCTTATCCATAAAAGTAATAAATTATGATTTATTAACTTATAATGGAGAAAATATACAAGTTTGTAATAAATTGAATCCATTTATGTTTTCATGTGGTAAATTATATATATTTAGAAATATTTAATTTTTTAATTCATTTATGATTTTCGGATACTTATAAATAACTTTGTTGAATACAAAAAATTGACTCATTTTATATAATATTTTTAAATTATAATTAATTATATTAGAATTACCTTTAAAATTATTTGCAAAATATTAAAATCGATTTTATTATATTTATTCTGCATAAATAAAATACTTTATTAAAGAAATTAATTATTATTATCCTAATACATGTAAATTAAAATTCACAATTTTAATGAGTCTATATTTAAATATAGTATATAAAGATTAAAATAAATTTCATTCTTGTTTAATTTGATAGTTAGTATAAAATTAATCAGAATTAAATAAGAATATATTATTATAAATAGATAAATAGTCGAGTTTTCCTAAATTATTATATTTAAAAATTCGTTATTGTGTAAAATAATTTAAAATAATTATATTACAAAATTGAATACTTTAGTCAATAATTATAATATTTATTTTGTATACTTTGTAATTAATAAATTTCTAACAGAAATTTTTTATTTTATTGATAATAGAAACTTGTATTCAAAGAATTAAGAAAATATATGTATTTATATACATAAAAAATTTATATGCCAAATGATGAATAATTGAGTATTAAAAGAAAAATTTTAGAATTAAATATTTTTCTCCATTAAAAGTATTTTCAAATTCTAGTTAAGAATTTTATATAAAATAATTTTAGTAATTTATTCTGATACTTATATGGAACGAACAAAAATAATTTCTGAATAATGTTCAGAAATTTTCGTTAGTATAGATATATTTGTTACAATATTGTAGATATACAATTAATGGATTGTTATAACAAAATATACTG
Organism: Dolichoris vasculosae; assembly: GCA_018907195.1. Classification (NCBI taxonomy): domain Eukaryota; kingdom Metazoa; phylum Arthropoda; class Insecta; order Hymenoptera; family Agaonidae; genus Dolichoris; species Dolichoris vasculosae. Next base: position 8,109,847 of record JACCHY010000003.1, read on the forward strand.
ATAAAATGTTTTTAATACTTTTATATGTAGTTGTATAAGGTTTTAAAAGATGGGTTGATTCTTAAAATATTTAAAATTATTATATTTATAAAAAAGGTAAAAAAGAAAATAAATAAACATAGATATGAATAACGAAATTATATATATATATATATATATATATATATATATATGCATAAAATGCCTTCGATATTTTATTTAGTTATTAAATATATATTGAATTTATTATATATTTATGTTCAAATAAATTCTTATGTAATAAAAAACAATAATACAAATTTATTACATGTTATACTAAGCCCTTTCCATAATAAAAACACCATGAAATATAAGTGATGCAGTCATTATTTTTATTCGGTACTTGACTGTTATAAAATATGATTTCTTAACCGGAAGTCATAATATAATAGCATTATTCGTAGTAACTAAAAGGCGCAACTAATAGTATACACTAATACTAAAGAATATATATTTTTATTTTTGTAAGATTTTTCTTTTTCTCTATTTTAAAGGAAGATAACTTTTTCATATAATTTGAGAAATGTTTACTCGCAATGAAAAATATATTTTTTCGTTTGAGGATTAATTATACACAATAATTTAAAAAAAAACTGATTAATAACAATAATGGTTACTTATACGAAGTAACGAAAAAATATAATGTTCCGATAACGGAAGACGTTTACAATATACCCAATCCGAAAAGAAGTTAATCTCTTATCGAAGAGAACGTTTTAGGGCAGGTCTTATATTAAAACAAACCGTTCCTTACAATATCGCTGCACACGAGGTACATGCATATAGTTTTTAAACCATCCGCCAACGCAAGCCTCGACTCACCGACGCCTCTTGTTCTGTGTTTGCAGGGTCGATGCCGGTGATGATGATGAACCGAGCAGCCGCAGCAGCCGCGAGCTTCCGCACCCTTCCCATCACCAAGGACCTCACCGCCGTCTGGATGGCCCAATACGCGTATCATTGCGACAAGTGCGGCAAGGGTTATCAGCACCGAGCGACGCTCCTCCGACACACGCGTCACGAATGCGGGAAGGAACCCAAATTCAAGTGCCCCTACTGCCCGCACAAGACCAAACAAAGGGGCAATCTCTACCAGCACATTCGGACCAATCACCCTGGTGAAACCGTGTTCTCGGACACGGCTTGAGAGGCTCGCCGCCTGCATCGAGACCAACGCTCGATTTATCTTATATTCCTTGCAAAGCCTTGTCTTGCTACCAAGGTCCAAGGCTAATGTTCCTCGATCCCCATTTCTTGTTGATTATTGCCCAAGGAAATCAACAGAGTTATTCCGGGTTACTTTTTCTAATCGATAACACTGTCGTTTTGTAATTTAACGTTATATTTGCGAGATCAGTGATGATGTGTACTGCGAAGTGTTAAACCTGTCAAAACTGAAAATTAAATTATACACCGCTTCAGTTTTTTTATGCGACACGAAAGAATCTCCATATACTGTAGCAGTTTTAAGAGGCTTTTATAAATACATAGAATAAAGTATAGAAAAAGTTTCAGCGAATAATATACATCTGCAATCGAATATAAATCGTAGGATATAACGCAAATCGTTATTATGACAGGATACACGATCGTAAATAAATACATACATAAATAAATACAAATTTAATATATTCGCTTGTAAAGAAATTAAATTATCGATGAAAAATCATTATAAAATTTATAAAATTGACATCATTTTAAGTTGAACTTAATTAAATATAGATCTTATTAACTATTTTATTGTCAAAAATGCTGAAGAAGTATAATAAAATTTTTATTAGCATTATTATCATCTACCTGTAGGATACATTTACAGTTAAATTTAATTGAATTTAAATAAAATATAAATTTTTCTATTTTACTTAGAAATTTAACTTTTAATTTTACAATATAAGGTAGTGATAAAGTAAATTATTAACTTTACAACATTAAAACACAATATATGTACGATATTGCCATATATGTTATGATAATTTTATATATTTATTATATATCTTATATATAGTATATATAAGATCTAAAGTAGTTTATTAAAAATTAAAAATAAATAATTATTTAATCTATTAATTTAAACCATACTATTTTTATAGTATAAAATTTATCGTAAAATTAATAATCTATCAAGAAACGCTCTGCTTTAATCAAGTAAAATTAATTACTTAATAATTATTTTATTGTAATTTATTATCCTTTTTAATTTACTTGTTTCAAACAGAGTCCAGTTTTTTACAAAATAAATAAGAATAAATGTTTAAATATTTGAATAATTATAATATATTTTTTAATTAATAAATTAGTATCAAATTCTTTTTACATATAAAATAAAAATTACAGTCACTTTATTATTCGGCAAAAAACTGTAATGATCGCGTAAATAAATATTATAATTGATCGTTTATATTCTGTACGGCTACTTATTGAAAAATACTACATTTACTTTTAAATTTGAAATGTTAAATTATTAAAATATATATACGTAATAATATTTTATTCGATTAAAATATAATGACATCTGATAACAATGAAATTGTGGAAATGTAGTTGGATAATATCTCAACGTTTACTTTATTACCAAAGTAGTTTTACATTAAAAAATTATAGATTTTTCAAACAAATAAATAAAATACTCTTTAAAGAAAATATAATATATTTAATATAACTTTTTATAATTATATTTTCTTAAAATATGTTCATATCATATATTCTTAAATATAATTCTTTTAACAGGTTTGTGTATAAAAATATATGATTATGTACGACCTAAATTTTTTACCTTAGTTAGTTTTTAATTAAATAATGCTTCATTCTCAATATAATAAATCAATAAATATATTGACTTAAATTTCAGAAAATATGATATTTATTCTCAGTAATCAATTTTAGAAGACTTGATACATTATTTGCATATTTTATAATACTTTTAATAATTATCATTTTAATGAAAATCATATCAGTATTCATTTAACTATTTTCTTATTTTAATTGTAATTTTATAATTTTTAAATTAGTTCTTTTTTTTTACACGTTTCAAAATTAATTTATATTTACAGTATTGAAAATGAAGGTACAATAAAAGTATAAAAACATATATTATTTAAGAACATGACTTTAATTATATGAATTGTTATTCAAATAACATACATACAAAATTATTTAGTAATTATTAAATATGTTAAAAATTCAAATGGTATTTCATAATTTTTTTCTCTTATATTTAATAGTAATATACAACAGAAATATATTTGTAGTCAATTGCTATCAATTTTAAAAAAAAATATGATTTTATATATCTCATTAACTGTTCTTTTTTAATTTCTAAATTATTCAAAAATTTAATTATAACCGTAAATTTGAGTAATAATTTATTAAATTTTTATAATTGAATAATCGTATCTCCATAAAATAAAAAATAGTGTTCGTAATAATCAATTTACATATTAAAAAATTTTTTTTTTATGTTAACAATATTAACTTCAATAGAAAAAATATTATGTAACCTGAATATTATATCAGATTACTAATTTTCATATTATTTTTCTCCTTTTTCAGTATAGTTTTAATTTCACTGTATGTACGTATTGTTATACCATTTTGAAATAAGTAAGCATATAATAGTATCAAAACATACGAATTTATATATTCCTTCTTTTATTTTTATTGGTAATAAATAGTTGCATTTTTAACCAAAGATAATGATATATTTATATAATTCAATTTTTTTAATTGCAATAATATTAATTTATTACATAATTTATTATACACTATATTTTTACATAAAAGTCTATTCCATGTACTTACATTTCAAATAAAATAGAAAATGTTAATTAATGTACTTAATATGTACCAATGTACTTATAATTATCAGTCGATTTTCAGATAAGCTATAAGGAACTTTTCTTTCCTAGTGTATTAATTAGTAATCATTACTATTCCGTATTTAAAATAATAAATTGTTCATATTAAAAAATAGTATTGACATAAGTGTATAATATCAATTTCACAAAAATTATTTCAATTTATAAACTTTGTCATACACTTATTATTATTGTTATTATTATTATTATTATTATTATTATTATTATTATTATTATTATCATCATCATCATCATCATCATCATCATCATCATCGCTGTTGTTTTTGTTATTGTTATTATTCTTATCATCGTCATTGTTATCATCATCATCATCATCATCATCATTATTATTATTTCTTAAAAAAGTATTGTTTCCTTCAATTCATGTTGCATAAAATATATATTATAATCTAATACATACTTTAATAATATATCTTCATAATTACTTTTGGTTATTTTTAAAACAAACACTTTGGTATTATTATTATTCTTACTTTTTTAAAGTAGTTACTAAAATAAAAAATAACTTTTACGTTACAAAAATTAATTTTTTTAAATGAAATTTCTATGCATCGTAAGGAACGAATTTCATTTTTCTCATAATTCCAATTTAAAAAATAAGTATGTTAATAAAAAATATTAATACATTAAATAATCTTAGCGTAGTTAAAAATATTACTAATATTACTAAAAAACAATTGTTTTATATTCTTGTGCTACCTGATTTAAAAATAATGTATTATCTTTATCATCTTTTAGCACGCACTTGAACAAAATATATCCGTTTTGAGTAGAAGATCGATTATCTTTAATATATAAAATTGTAGCCTAGAAATTTTCGATTATCTTAAAAGGCTTTTCTTCAGTATAATAAACTTTATTATATTAAATTATTATTAAAGCATATATTTGAATAATAAAGTTGTAATGCAGGGTATTAATACTGTAATATTTGTAATATTGTATCGTCGTCTATTAACACAGAAGATTCATATATACGTTTTAATTAAACTTATTTTATTATAATTAATTAGCTAAAAAATAGTACTTTTATTATAAAAATATAAAACTTGTCAGATTAAAATTTAAGTAAGATTGTCTACTAATTATTATTTTTAAAAAAATGTCATCGTTAGTAATAAAACGAATTATTATCTACATGTTGCAATTATACGCGTAGGTCTGCGAAATTCGTTTAAGGAGTCAACCCTTTGACTATAAGGAGAATACATATGCGTATATTTATTGTAATTTCAACTTTTCATAATTCTTATACAAACTATTAAAATTTTAAATATTGTATTTGACGCCAGTTACCTATTTGCCAAAATATCGATAATGCGTATTCCACTTGTACAGCCGGTAGGAAATGTAATACTATGATCTTGTAGTTTTTTATATTTAATGAACTATACAAATAAAAGAGAATTTAAAAACCATCTAAAACTGCTGTATAATTATGAATTTTATTTCATCGATAACTATGAGAATATAATTAATTTTATTTAATCGATAACTATAATAAGTATTTATAAATTAATACTGATCTTGTTTAATTTATTTATCTATCTTTATATTTGATAATTAAACTATGTACAGAACTATTACTGTATACAGAAATAGTAGTGTTTTTACTTTTATAGGTTAAAATATACTTGTAATTGTGTATTATACTATCAAAATAAGCTAATTCTAACATTATTTATATTGTTATTAATAATTTTAAATCTTCAAAATGATTGAAAAAATGATTTATATCTAAATATTAAAAAAAAAAAATTAATTGAAGAAAACAACAGTAAAAAAAGTCAGAGATTTATTGTTTATATTAGTATAAATAAGCCATTTCTAACGCCGCTCTTACAATTAACTTTCAGTTACCGTTAGCCGAACAACCGCAAAATTGTAAAGCTCACATATTCGCACCTTCTTAATAAGAACAGAAAATATAAAATTTATTTACTAGCTTATATATACTATATATACCATAGGCCATATCTGACGAGGCACAAAAAAAATATCGCTGTCTCTTCTGCAGCCTCTTTGATCAAGCAACATTTCAAGATTGATTGCCGTAAAGCACCGAAACTGCAGTGCTCGTATTTTACCACTACATACAAGAGTAATTTAATCAAACACATTAAATATATACATCCTGGATCAGCTCTACCGATGAAATCATTTATGTATTCGTTAAGTTTGATTTTTACGTTTCTCATAAAATCGCATCGAGTTCAAAATTAAAGAGTGTAAGTTTATTGAGTAGACATAATTTATTTCAAAATAAACTTATATTAATTATATATCAAGATATTTATCTTTTTTTCTAAAAAAGATAATCAAATATACTTAATGATTTTTTTTCATGATTATTTAAGTTTAATATACAACATTAATTTAAAAAAGTTATTTAAATTATATTTAAAATCGTTAAATTTTAAAAAATGTAGAATACTCGGGAAATATTCGGAAAATATTTTATTCTTGGATAAAAATTTTATATAAATATATAATTGAAAAAATCTATGATTGAATAAAAGATATTTTTATCTAATAATTTTATAAATATTTACTTTGGTTGGATTTATATTCATTGATTTCACAAATATTATAATTATATTTTAAAGAAGATAATACTTTTTTGAAAATATAGCGTTGGTCTCAATATTTATTTTAATATTAATATTATTTTTTTTAGTATTAATTAAATTTAGAATCATTCCAGATTGTTAAGTTTAATATATTGTTTAATATATTTTTATCCAATGATAAAGAAAACTAATATATTTGAAAATATGAACTAATTTTTAATATTTATTGAATATAATAATTTTTAATTGAATAATTACATTAAAAAATGTAATAAATTTAAAATTTGAATAATAATATAAACAATTATGACTTATTTGTTCTATATAAAGTAAATAGTTTTTATATTATGTGCGATCAGTTTTAAAGTTTCAAAAATCTAAAATACATTGAAATTTAACAGAGTTTCAGAAATTTGTAGGTATAATTGAAAATTATAAATAAATATGTTTTATATTTTTATAATTTATTGTTTTATTAAATATTTAAATCAACACTTCATTATTCAAGTTCTTTCAAATATTAAGATAAATTATTAAATAATATTTACTGTATTTATTACTATATAATAAATTTATTTTTGTATTATATTCAGTTAATTTTATTGCCTACTATCATATATTTAAGAATATTGTATTTAATATAAATTATATCATACGTGAAATGATGTATCATGATTGTAAATATCAATGAACTTAGTTTTAAGCAATATATATTTAAACGGTGATAGTATTTATTTGCTAATTTAATTCAAATAAAATTTGACATTTTCTTAATATAAATACATTATTAATAAAAAGTTTTATTAATAGTACTTTGTATTATTAAAAGGCTAAAAAGAGTGGAGAATATACAGATATTAACTAAGTTATAAATTATTTTATGTAAATTTGAATACGCATAAATCTAAATATCATATAAACATAAATACTTATTACCATTATGTTATAATATATTGTACATCAATTTGAATTCGATTTTCAGCAATTCATATATGAAAAAATGTAAATCACATCTATTCATAATATATTCTTTTTATTAATAATATATTTCCTGTAATTGATATTGAAGACTTCTTATAAGTAGTTTTTATGTTCAGATGCATAATGCCAATAATGTTGAAGTCATTTGTAAAATAATAGCTGAATATTTAAGTAAACGATTACGTGATATATATTTCCATTGATCTCAACAAGATTTTTTTTTAGGATCAAAGTTCTCAAGAATATAAAAAAACATAATCACCAACTAACCAAAGAAAAATTTTTTGCTTTCAGGTCACACTTTCATTTGCAGTAACTACCAAAATTTCTTCAACGTTCGAAAATATCTAAAAGTAACTGAATATTACTCAAGTAGAATTTAAATGGCCGATGTTCTAATTTTCAACTTACTTGCCTCTATAATGCATTATCGCCAAAGCAATCACTGGAAAAACAAAGACCGGTAAAGTTTCTCGTGAAGTGAAAGAAAGGAAAAGAACAATGATAAATCTTCGCCAAAAATTGCGAACTTACTATTAAGTCGAATTTTTTATATAGATATATACTATATTACTTATTTTTTATCTGCATGTAATTTTGATATTATTTTTTAGTTTTATACAAAAATATAAATAATAATATTAAAATATATTAAGATTATATTCATCAAAAGCCTGAAAAAATAAAAATATAGATTTAAATTTACTAAAATATCTTAACATATCTACAAATGTAGTATTATTAGCAACGAATAGATTTAATTTTAAAATTAATTAAAATTATAACTTGATCTTTGATATCGATTAATGGTCAATAACTCATAAATAATCCTTACTAATTTTAATAATATAAAAAGGAATACGAAATAAAAGTTTTTCCATATACAGTATAAAATAACTTACCGTATAATTTTCGGTTTTTCTTGAACTTAATTATGAATATATTTGTATACATCGAATGCAAGTAAAACGAATTATTTGTATATAAAAGTAAATAAATAAAATTAAATATATTATTGCTAAACTATCGAATTTATACTTTAGGAGAATAAAAATATAAAATAATTTCTACACACTAGTGAACAAAACAAATAAATAAATTACTTTTAAGTTTTTGATTATGTACTTCTGTAATACTTTGGTTATTCTTACGCAATAAATATACGATATATATACATATATTAAAGAAAATGAAAAATTTATTAGTTCTTTTGTAATCGTAAGCATACGTTTAATTTTTGATACATTACCTACGATAATAAAATAACGCGATTAAAGTTCAAGGATAAAAAAGTTACAATGGAAGCGAATAATTCTTAGGCTTCGTGATATCGTCGATAAAAGTATTGGATAAGAGTTCGATACGACTCGACTCTACCACAAACGGTATCCACGGATATTTAATTTCGTTATCCTTGGCTGTTTAATGGCAAAGAAGAACTTTCATCGCGATAAACGAGAATGAAAAGAAAGATATAAACCCGTTTCAACCCCTGTTCGAAAGAAGAGCGGATCCCTTAACTAAACAACTCGTTGTGCTTGCAGGGGATTACGAAACCGACCCTCTCCAGTTACCGACGCGCACCGGCATCAGACGCTATTTACGCGCGAGACGCTCCGAAACGCATTTCCCGTGCGTCAACTGCGGCAAGTCCTACGCCGCCAAGCGAAGCCTCTCCAGGCACATGAACCACGAGTGCGGAGGACAGCGACGCTTCCACTGCCAGCTCTGCCCTGCCAAGTACACCCAGAACACGACCCTCAGACGACACCTAATGCAACGCCACAGTGTCTTCGTCCCGCCCAAGTACACGCACTGAGACTTCAAGAGGATTTCGATTGAAGCTTTCGGTTTCCTTCAACCCGCAAACTTAACTGGTCCTCTCCTTCGACCTTTCACCCGCTTTCGGGAAATAGGTATTCTCTATCCTTGTGCTATTTGTATGTAATCTTAACTGCCACATGTACGTCAGTGAAGTAAGAACATTTCAAAAGCTTGAAAATTTAAGTTTTAGAGCTTTCGGCTAAATTTACCAATGATACAACCAATTTCGATACCAATGATACCACTGTTTTTTATTTTTTATTTAACGTTCCCCGCGATGAGTCTTCCACCAAACTTTGTATACGGAACGATAAAAATTTATGTAAAATTGTTATCGACATATTTTTAACGATTTTAACACGAACCAAATTTTCTACCTATATATTATAGGTGCCAAAATTGTGACCAAATCTCGATTCGACTTTCGATGTATGTTTTTAGGCAAATTTTATTTTTATCCGAGTTGGATTCATTTTTTATAGTTTTGTTTATTTTTATATTTTATGCAATTATCGAAAAACAGCGAGTAAATTGTACGTCGTGCGATTTGATTTCAAAAATTAAATTTATAAAAGTTTTTATTATTAATTCACTAATAAATGTTTTTTTGGAATTAAATAATTTTTCTATTATTTTTGCCGATTTAACATAATTTTCTCGTTGGTAAATCTTAATTACTTATAAAAATTTATATTACAATACTTCGTTAAACCGTTATTCGCGAAAGAAAAATATAATCTTATTGAGTAAACTTCGAAAGTCTTATCAAATTCATCGGAACGTATTTATTTTTACCACTTTTTTAGAAAATAAAATGAGCAATTAATAATAAAATATTTTTAGTATAATAAACAAAGTTTAAAACTTTTTCGATGCTTTTTTAATTTTGAAATTTCAATTTTTATTCTTCAAATTTTTAATAAATTGATAATTAGAATTTAATTTTAATACGGTTTTAAATACGTGTAATTTTATAGAAACTTTAACTATACGTAATATTCATAAATTTTTGTATTTTTTTTGTTTTTTATTTTTTATTTTCTTTTTATATTAATCCTACGTTGTTATTCTTTTTAAATTGATTTAAAAATTATAAATAAGTTTTCGTTCATTTAGTATAAAAATTAGGTAAAAAATTTCAATGTTTAATACTTGTAAAATTTTATGTGTATTTGTAACGTAATGTGTTCTATACATTAAGGCAAATTTATAATTTTGTTACATAATTTCTAATATTTATATATATAAAGCAACAATAAAAAATTACAATAGTAAATTCATACATTGATAAAATAACAAATATTACTTTATTAATGAAGTATATGTGTAATTGTGTAACTTCTAACTGTTATTTTCATTTTTCAGATTAACATTTGTATATATTAAAATTTTATTTGTTATTGTTATATATTTTAACCTATGTAAAAATATAATAAATTTGTTTATAATTATATAAAGTATCAGTAATAATATATTATGCAAATGCTGTTTACTAAATACTACCAAAATAAAATAAATTCAATAAACTAAATAATTAGTAATAAAATATTACGTTTTTAATGATTTTTACACAAGTAATAAAAAGTCAATTGAAATGCACTTATAGTTTATACTATAATATACAAGACTTTGAAAACTTACTAAAATCGCATGAAGCTTATTTATTTTTATTATTACCGATTACATTATTTATATTGCTTACAATATCAATTTATTAGATTTTATTTATGTTATAACTTTTGTGCCAAATTAAAATTTATAAATTGTAAGTTTCATATTTGAAATAAAGATTTAATTACATATTCATTTTATAAATAGATATATACACTTAATAATCAAATATTTCCTAAAATTCGAATGATTCTGATATTATGATTTAGATAATTGATAAGTTTGTTTTATCTAATTCTTAATATTGTGAATTCAAATTAAAAAAAATTATTAGTACAAATATTTATATATGAAATGCAAATTCAATTAAAATTATATTGGTAATACTAAAACATTATAAAATTCATATATATGTATGTTACTCAATAACATAAAAAAAAAACTATTAAAAATAATAAAATAGAGAAACAATGTTAATGTTTTTTAAAAGCTCTTTATAGATTTTAAGAGCAGTATAATATTGTCTAATCTATCTTATTTATTAAAAAAACGACTAATATTATATTCTTTAATTGTATTAAAATTTACTTATTTCATTGGTTTTTCCTTGCAGACACAAAATATACTTTAAATAAAATGACAGAACCATTAGATTTATACATCAATCATCAGCTGTTCTACATCAAATGAAATACAGAAAGAAAAAAAATCTTCATTGATGATAAAAATAATTAATGTATTTTAAAAACTGTTTTGGTTTTTTTATATTGATTTTAATTTCTTTTTTAATATTTACAGGATTTTAAGAAAAATTTCTAAATTTTAGAAACTATAAATAAATTGATTTTTATTTAATATAGTTTTTCAGTTATGTAATGCCTAAGGTAATAATTACATGTATAATTGAATAGTATATCTACTCAAAAAGTTTATCATTTTGTTTTTATTGTAAAAAATAAATACAAATACGATAAATTTAACACAAATTGAAAAATTTTGTGATAGACTAAGAACATAATTTTTATACGAGCTCAGATATACTCAAATTTGAATAAATTATAATGGTAATAATTCATACATTATTATATGCTTTTGTTTATCTACATTAGTACAAAGCTTTATACAAAAAATTTTAAAATTTAAAATTATTATACACCATCATTTATAAATAATTTTCACCTTCATAATCACTAAAATAAATCGATTAAACATTGAATAAAATATTTTTTTAATTTACACAATATTCATAGCATCTAAAATAAATATTAAATTAAATAGCATAGATATGTTTCTCCAAATCACCTGTAATGACTATTGTTAGATAAAATATAATCTTAGTAATATATTATTTTTACAGATATCACCCTTTTTAGTTTAAATAATTGTGAAGCATCTTTATAAAAAATTTAGCGTAATTGTAAAGTGTACTTAAATATACCTACTACAAACTTGCTAAAATATATTGTTTGATATTTAAAATGCGTGTAATAGAAACAGAGATTCAATAGTATATGAGAATATTTCCTTATCCACCTTGAAGTTACCATACTCGACTTCGTTCTAAAAATCCGACCAATTCACCGTTCGTCATTTAATTTTTTACATCATCAAGTGGGTCTAACAACAATGTACTCGATATTACCGACTTCCCCGAGCTATAAAGAAAAGATCTTTAAATTTAAAACAGTAATGTCAACGATGTTGGAGGACTTATTCATTTCGTCATATTCTTCTAAAGCACGTAAAATTAGTACTCAAAAGTCAACGTCACTTCTCGTGTGACTTTCGTTAAATAAAGTTTCGGTAGCAAAAGACAAAAGTCTCCAACGACATTTACTATGTAAGCACAAGGTCCATGATTACGTTAACAGGCTTTTTCACGCCAATAAAGTATAAAAGTAATATGAAGTTCTGAAATAAGTACATTTTCGTGATTCGATATTCTTATTATACAATACAATAAAAATACATTTTATAATAAAAATCCTTAGAATTTAAATATTATTAAATTAAACTTTACTTTATGATTGTTGAAATTATCAAATGTTTACTTAAATACTTAACAATTACATTAATTTTAGATTATTTTATTTCTGTAAATATAAAAGATGCTCAATTTTTAGTTATAGATAAAAATGGAATAATTCTAATAATAAAATTAAAAATTAGTTACTTACCATGTTATTCTTAAATATTATGTATCTTAGAGAGAATCCATAAAAAAATATTAAATATATTTTACACTTTAAAAACTGTATATAAGACACGAAAGGAAATGAATTTTATTGAAAAATTCATTAGTTATATATACATAAAATAATAGATTGGTATTATTTAATAATTAGCGATGCTACGAATATTGAGAAATATTATTATTTTAAATACAAAAACTGTTTTTGTTTCATACAATAAATATTTTAGATAAACTTAGAAATTGTTATGAAATAAGAATTAAATAATATTCCATACAAACTTAATCTAAAAAAAATATCTATAAATGCACATTGTGTATGTTTTTCAAATTATTTTCAAATTTTTTTGCGTGTGTATTTTAAATCATATGCATTCTTATAAATATGATAGAACACAGTAGATAAGGAATTCTTCATAATTTTAGTACCGATGATATTAGTTTGGAAATTTATTTTCTTTCATAATAAATATTATTTCGTTTTCATGATACATATTTTGTATATTGGATAAATAAAATTTTTAAATAAACTGACAAAATGGATAGGAAGAAGAAGATTTGTCAAATTCCTTCTCGAAAAGGATAACGAACGGAGGAAATATTAGGTGAAACGAGAACACGGCAAGGAAGAAAAAAAAAATAAAATAAAACACTGCAGATTTTAGTTGTCGTCGTCGGTGTAGAGGCGTTGGCGTATGTCAAATGGACCCGCACCCGACGATGTCCCACGCTCCAGGAACCGACGTTCACCATTGGATCGCAGGATTAACGTGTCAAAAAGGGTTAACGATCGAGTAAATTCCCTTCCAGAGTCCCGGGTTTTCCCCCCAGACCCCCGTTCCTTAACTCCGCGTAGACGAGGTAAACCGCGTCAAGGTTTATAATCTAAAAGGTGCGCGACTGAGAAACTATGGCCCAGATCAAAAAAAGATCAAAATATATTTACTTGTAAGCATTTAATTGTAAATTTAAGCAGAGTATAGATATAAATTCATTTTTTAAGTCTTTCTACAGCTTCTATAAATTATATCGATTTTAATTATATAAATTCTTATAATTTTGTGTCCGAATAAGAATAAATGTGTCATTTTTAGAATTGGTGTGGCATTTCTTGAAAGTAGATTAGTAATTATTTTGGTGAAAAGTATTAATATGTAAGTTTTTGCAGTCCTAACGTTATTTTGATATTGGTTGCAGATTTTGCTACTAATTTTATAAAAATATAAGATTCCATATTTCTAAATTACCTCAATTCATATTAAATATGATCATAGAATACCCTTTAAGATATTATTATGAAAATGTGTATATTTATATTTTCATAATCTTATTATATAGTTATATACAATATCGATCTTAGCGTATAAAATAGATTTGTGTGTTTGTTTAATTTTTGCTATTATCGTTTTTAAAATTTCATTTACATAAACCAAGGTATTGAGCTTTGTAAATTGATTTCACCTTTTTGTCGTATCGTTTAACTTTTAATCGGAGCACAAAAGCTCCTGAGATAATTGTTCGCGAGAAAACTAAATGATAATCAAAAATTCTTTCTATTTCAGATCCCATGAATTTTACCATTTGCCATACTTGCGGGAAGTCGTACAAAACTACTCACGATTTCAAAAATCATTACAGACAGGATTGTACCGAGCGCAAGAGATTCGCGTGTGACTTTTGTGATAAGCGGTTCACTCAAAACGTCAGTCTACGTCGGCATTTACTACAGTTTCATAATGTCTATCGACCACCTCTCAAGCCTTGTCGCAGGAAGAATTTTTAAGCAAATTTTTTTTTGTAATAAAAAATAAACGACATAGCGTTGAATGATCGCAAAAAGAAATGTATCTGGTTACCCGCAAATGCATCATGTCTACATACATTTTTACATTTCGCTTTTAAAAATTTAGAACATCGCGGTTGTTAAAAAGTCAAATTCAGAATTCGTCCTAATTATAATATCCGGCTTATTACGATCAATTTTTGCTGTACACAGTGGTATATTTAAAATATTGAGATTAATACTTGAATATAAACATTAGCCATTAGTTTTTTAATTAATTCCTTGCTATGATAATTTCTTTTTTTTAAATAATCGAAACAGAAAAATCTATTTTTATGTACAATTTTCAATGTTGGTTTTGTTTAAAACTAAAATTAGAAAAAATTGAAGAAAAAAACTCAGTAAAATCTTCGGAACGAGTAATATAATTACGTAATAAAAGAAGTATATCTTGATTCATTTTATAAGCCTGATATAATGACACCTTTGGGTTCATTTAACTAATGTTATCGAATCAATTGTATGCTAAATATATTGCTCAAACTTGTGAATAAATTTAACTGAAGGAATAAAAACATTTAGAGAAATTATTTCTATAAATATATATATGTTATAAGAACAAAAAAGAAGGCACCACTTTTATCATTGTATAATTTAAAATATAAATATTCGTATTTCTCTAAAATATGTTTATTATCTGAAGGAATTTCTAAAATACTAAATATAATAATTCAACACATTTATGTCTTGATCTAAAAGTCCAACGATACAACTTCTAGACTATTTTTAATACTGAAAACTTTATTTAAAATAAGTCATTTTAATACTTTATAATTAACAATATTTTCAAGAATATTCAACCAAATAATAATGAGTTATAAAAATTTTATCTGAATCAAAATAATTCAGATTGAAAAATAAAACTTGTTATTTAACTATTTTAACATAATTTAACTTAATTTTAAGTAACTATACATAAATTTAATAATCTGCATAATAATTTACGTATACAATTTAATTTTATTAATTCGAAGATATTATAAAATCCCAATACTTATATATTTTGTATATGGAATATTTCTGTATCTCAATATTTATATCAGGTTCTTCCTGTCACTTAATTTCTCTTTGATAAAATGTATATAGTTTATTTTTCATATCAATATTAATTAATTCAATGAATTTTTTGTATGTATTTAAAAAATACACTTAATAATTAAAACAAATTGTTGTAATTTTATAGTATTTTAAAATGTTAAAAATATACTGTTTAAATATTTGTATAACTCTTAAAGTAGTTTTATTATAATTATTTGATATTTTAAATTTTTAAATTTAAAAATATCTTTAAAATATTCTTTTACTCTAATGTAAATTTTTTAATAGATATATGGAATTCACTTTATGTAAGTAAACTTTTTCATTTTACTTATTACAAAAAACACATTTATTTGCATTTTAATTTTAAAAATGAAATCAAATGATTTATATATTTCCTTATTATTTTAGTAATTATAAGTTTCAAAATCATGTTGTGCTTTATTATACATAAAAACATAGTTACTAATACTTAATTTTTACTACAAGATATTTGACTACATTGTTGACTCAACGAAAAAGTTATAAAATTTTATTATACGTTTTAAAATGATTGAATAATAAAATACAATTGAAGCAAAAATAATTTATTAATGTTAAGTTTACATCTTTTACCGTTATCTTTTCATTAGTCTTTATATTTAATGTTTAATTTTTTAATCTATATCTTATATTTCTTCCATAAAAAATTAATTAAATTCAAATCTTTTTTGTAAATGGAATAATTTTAAAAAAGTTGTTGCATTTTTAATCTTTTTATTACTCTATTTGAACATTAAGATATAAAAAATGTTTATGTTCTAATTTAGAGATTTTAATTCTAAATTTTTTCTATTTTGTTAAAACGTGGCATATAACATAATATCAATAGTTTAAATACAGAAAAAATTTTGGTATAAAATTGTAATTCAACTTTATACGTTTAAATATATTATTATAAGACTGTAAGGCTGTAAAAATAAACAAATATGTTATTTATTATAATAATTCTTGAACCTTTATCTTGAATAAATAAAGTTAATGTTACAAAATTTTACCATTTACTTTAACTGATACACAAAATTTATCCTGATAACAGTAATTATATCCCTTTAAAAATATATATTTCCTAAGCAACTTTTCATAAACGTTCGAATATATTTGGATAAAAATATAATTTTAAACAAATATAAATAATACTTTACATATAAAATAAATACTTTACAAATATAATAAAAAGTACCCGAATACAAAGATAATAAATTTGAAAACAAACATGGATTTCATCTTGTTTTTCATATTTTCACAGAATATTTAAATTTTATTTTCCGAATGTACTAAAAAATTATGAATTATAAATTGTCGTAAAAAATAATTTTCCAAACTTAAAGTAATATATTCTTTTGGTTTATGACAATACATAGTTAATTGAAATACCAAATAAATTAAAAATTTCCATATAATTAATTATTTACATAGTGTATAAATCAGTAGTAAGCATAGCAATTATAACTTTATTGTCAAAGTTGAAAATTTACTTATGAACTACAATTTTTAGAATATTTTAAACATTGAATATTTCGTACGTTTATATATGAAGTAAAAATATTATTTAAGAAAAATATACTGATTCGTTTGTTGAAAATTTTAATTTGGATTCCGTCAAAGACATCTTTATATAAAATATTAAATAAAAAACATCAGAGTAACTCAACATACATTACAACATCCTTTTACCCCGTAAAAAATATTCTTTAGCACGAAGCAAATGCATTTCCTTTTGTTTCGGATCGAGAGGGAGGGAGAGACGGAGAATCAGGCTGAAACCGATCGAATCGTCTCCCTTACAGTGCAGCTGTTTTGCTCCAGCTTTCCCCCGTGCATCCGAAAGAAGTCCAAACGTGATCTGCGTTGCTTGAAATGTTTCATTAAATTCAGCGACTGGCGGAGCCTTGGGAAAAATGTAAAGTGAAATACGTTTGTCGGATCGAACCTCGACGCTCCATTGCTGTCCATGTTCCTATGGCTCCTACCGAAAAAGGATCTGTGCTCTCTTCGACCATCGCATTAATCGCGTGCATTGCAAATCGAAGATATTGTTAATGTTTTAGAAATTTTAAAGAAAAACAAATTTAAGAGAATAATTATAGTAACTTTAAGGGTACTTTTCACTTAAGGAAATAATGAAAGAAGACAGTTTTAGAATATAAAAAAGTTTTATAAAATGAATGTTGCGATTAAATTGTAATTGCAATTGCCATTTATATAGCGAATAAGTAAACTTAATTCTGATAAGATATTATTAATGTTCTTCGATAGAATAAGGCGTGAAATTCTACGTTAGTATAATTTATCTAATTTTTATCAAATTTATAAAAAATATATTTGCATCCATGTATGATATTAAAATTTTATATTTTACAATATTGCAATTTTATGCTTTTTATGACATTTTAATTTGAAAATTAAATTAATACATGTATAAAATATATTAAATTTTCTAAAGTTTAAAATTTAATTTATTCTTTACAAATTTTGTTGAATATGATTACACTCTAAAATTCTTTTTAATATCAAAGTCCGTATATACATATATATAATGCAAAGTTTTATAAATCGATCATTACTTTTTCTACAAGATTGAATTATAAAAAAAATTACCTACGTTAAAAATTTCGTTTAATAATAGATAAAAAAAATTATTGTTTAACATTTTTAGCAACAAACAAAGTCATCAAAGTCAATTTTTATTAGATTATAAAAGACATACGAACTTATTTTATATTAAAGTGGATTTAAAACTATTTTTTAAATAAATCATTTTCATTCGCATTGTATATAAATATTAAAACACGATTATTAATAAACAAATAAGATTTTATGAACAATTACATGCATTAAAAAAAACGTAAGTACAAATTTAAATTATTGTGTAAGTAATCAATAAGAGATAAAATTTTATTAAGTTATTTGTATAAAAATTAAAGATTTTTTATTCCTAATGTATATATAAATTTCAATGTTCAAATAATTTTTAATTTCGATAATTTTATACCATGTATAAAAGATCTCATAAGATTAAAAGAAAATAGACATAAATTATACCGCGTTATATTATCTTAAGATGTCAAGAACTATTAATTTTTAAAATTACATTTTGTCTAAAATAGTTTGCGTATTTTATATATCTAATTATTAATTATCGTACTAAAGTTTCATACTATATAATTTTATACATTGTAATAATGTGAATAAATTTATTATTAATACTGTGTAAATAAAAATATAAATAAAAATGTATCGATATATTCGAAATATACTTAATATATTTACTTAATAAATATTTCACGTATATATATTACACATATAATAAGAATGAAAATACTTTCTTTTATAATGATATATTTCTTTTTATAATTATTTTTTTAAATTTAATGTTTTAAATATTATATGTTATAAATTCATACTGTAATGCTATTAAATTATTTATTGCTTATATATCATTTTAAATTATAATTTAAGTATTAATTTAATAATTGGTATTTTTATTATTAAATAACTGTAAAAGGACGAATAATTCTAGAAAGAAGTTTTTCATTATTATAATTATAATCACAAATATATTATTAAATATATCAAATCTTATTTATTTTATTTAATATAATAAATATAAATAATTCTGTTTAATATAATTTCCAGGTTTTTTATTAAAATTTTTTTTAAAACTTCTAATTTAATACTTTCGTCTAATTCCGTAATTTAAATATCAATAATATTGTATTAATTTCATAATTTCTTAAACACGCATAGTGTATAAAACTGCATCGTCAATTATATAAATCTTTTATTTTTTTATAAATAAATCAAGAATATTGCACGATGAAAAGAATTTTAACTTATTCCAGAATTCAAAATGTATTAAATCAAATATTATTCTTAAGCGTTGAATTTTCTTTACGTTTGTACATTTGCCAAACAGCAAAAATAAAAAAAAACTAACTATATCTGCATTGTTTCACTAAAAATTAATGTACTCTTAAAAATAACGTGTTTTAAAATAGTAATATAAAAAATAGCAATATCAAGCTTATATTCATCTGATGTTGATTTTTCTTCTTATTTCAGTGGTGTATCGTTTACTACCGGATGCTGATCCTCTTGCATTAAGCGGCCACATCTGTCAGAACTGCAACAAATCCTATACAGCTTATCGATCGCTTTGGCGACACCAAAAATTTGAATGCGTTAACTCGATACCAAGGCTTAGATGCGATTTATGTTCTTACGAAAGTCCTCATAAGTGGTGTCTCGAAAAACACAAGAAAAAGCGGCACTAACTAAATAACGCGAATAATGCAAACAACATAATATACTTTAAAATTTAATTTTTCTCCTTTTGTCTATTTTGAAAACAACTTTATTATACAATTATTGCAACAAATCTTCGATTACAATTTTATCGAAGTAGATAATTCTTATTGGAAGAAGTTTTTTCAACACACGATTTCTTTCATCATTTTTGCATAAAGTAAACGTAATTATATTTAAATATTGTCAAATACTTCATTGAAAATTAACTATTTTTATTTGTTCATCAAATAATTTTGAATTATAAATGTTTGTAATTACTTTAGTTGTTACAACTATTTTAAATACACTGATATCATTATAAATTTATTATTATAAATTTATATTCAAAAACGAAAATATTTGATATCGTATTTAATTAATAGAAAGAAACCTTGGAAATTGTTCTAGAATTTTTATGGAACTGACTCATTAAAGTATTCAACATTCGTTATATCTTTTTTCAATATTCGATATTATTAGTATTTGTTAACCTAAACTGTTTGTTCTATACGACAAAAATGCAGTTTTTAATTCATATTTTTCAAATCGAATCTTAGACTCTCAATTTCATCTTCAATTTCAGCAAAACAATAATAATATATTTGTCGTTATATAAACTTTTGGGTCAGTAGAAACATAAAATTTTTCGGTCTTAGTCTTAAATTGAATAATCATAATGATCTTAATTTGTTTATTTTATTAGATTCTACTAAAATTATTTGAATTGAAAATTTTCATTTTTTATAATCACATTTACTTTTTTTAAATCACTTTCTTAATAAAGAATCTTACTTACTAATTAAAAGATAATGATTCAAGTTTATGAGATTTAACAAATAAAAAGAGTTTGAATAGTTTAATATTTTAACTGTTATATTTCATTAAATAGAAATAATAAAACATTTTTGTTTACATAACATAATAATTAAATTAAAGTTGATTTAAAAAAAATCAAATTATTTTAATATATTAATTAAATAATTTGCTATTTTTATTTAATATTTGTAAATTTATTATCAATATTCAATGTTAAAATTTTTTAAAACTATATTTTATTAACTGTGATGTTTTCTGTAATAAAAATTTATAATAATATTGTAAATACATTATTTATATTTATAAATGTGGACAAGTATTTCTAAAATTAGTAATGGATTTTTTATCATATATAGATTTTGTTTTATATATAAAATAATGAGAATGCCTTCAGAATTATTGTATTTACATTTATAAAATATCAATGAATCTGATCATAAAGCAGTACAATCATTTTATTTTTTAAAAATAAATACATAATATATTGTATTATTATTATTGCGGTTTATACAAAATAAACTATTTTATTTATTTTTCATAAATTATATTTTATTTTTATTTTTGCCCTAATATATAAGCAATTTTGAATTATGTATATATTATTTTTATATTTGATAAGGAATAATTTAAATAAATAAATATGTAATAATATTATGTAAAAAATATATGTGAAAAATGTTTCATAATAATTCAGAATATACTTAAATCATTTTTTTATCGAATAAAGAATATGTTCTACGTTTCTCTAATTTATAAATTAGAAATTTTAATAATATTAAATTATTACATAAATTATATAGAAAACCTTTTTTAAAAAATAACTAATATTAATATTTACCTCGAAAATTACAAAATTTGGATAAAATATATATATTTCTTTATGAATGTAATTAGACGTTAAAAATAAAAATTTTAAATAAGAAAAAACAATCTTTTATGAAATTTTTATATTCAACATACAATTAACCATATAATCTTAACAATACGCATGATTTATAACTAATTATTAGCGCTAAAATAAAACCTTTACTTTTTTACAAACTAATACTAATTAAACGTAACTATTGTTTTTGAGAACTTATTATTATCTGTATTTATAACGTTATGAATTTAAACATAAATATAAACTTGCACAATGAAAATATTCGTTATATCTATTTGCTGCTTTTAAATCCTTTATTTTATTGGTTTCTTGGATAAAACATCATTTTGAACATTCGATATTCAAAATGGAACTCTGCTTTGATTCTATTAAAAAAGTTATTTAATGAATTTTCTTATAATATTTATTACAAAAATTTCATTCGAAGTGTTATAAACATATTAAGTTTTGAATATTTTATTTATTTACATAAGAAAAATTATATTAAATACTACTAAATTTTTATGTATTATAAAGAAATTTTTATAGATAATTTCATACTTTATATTACACTCTTAAGGTTGTTAAAAATACATAATTATTGCGCAATTGATTACTGACACATTTGCTTCAAATATTTCTTTTAAATTATGAATAGTGCATATATATTACGAAAATAATTTTACTAAAAGGTAATATTTAAAAAAAATTATTTATTCATTGCGTATCGAAACGTTTAAAAAATTCTTAAAAATTTTCATCTAAATTTTCATCTAAATTTTATTTTTCAGACTAAAAGCGATGTTTCTCTTCAATTTACAAATATATTATTGTAAGTAAAAGGGTTCGATATTCATAATATTAACATCATAGTAAGATAGGAATTTATGCTGGAAATATTTTTGACAAAACGGTTCGTTAACTTAAAAAAAATTTGTTTTAAATAGTTACAATTTTAATTTAAGATATACGAATAAGCTTAAGGATATAAATAATTTTTCATAAATTAAAAATAAACAGGTCTAGGTATTTATTTCGCAATAAATAGTCTAAGGAAACAAAGTTAAAAATTCCGACCTGCAATTTTATTATTATAGTTTATTACGATACATATAAATTATAAAAGAAATCAAAATATTTGGTAAAAAAAAAATAATAAAGATCAGTTTATTATAAAATGATTTTTGTATTAATTATAAAACGATCGATTTACCATTAAATTTCATACTTCTCGCTTCTTTAAATAATTCTAAAGAAAAAGATCTTTGATCGAAATAAGAGAAAATAGTACTTTTCTTTACCAATATAAATTTAGCGAAATAAATTTGTAACTAGAAATTCTAAAAATAACAATGTTCATATTATTTGCTTATTTACACACACGCATGCACAATTATCGAATATCACCGACACGCGAACTCGAGCTGCGTTAAAAAAATTTCGCTCCACTGACGGGAATCTCGTTTTCGTTTCTGTTTCAGCTGGTACGAGTTCACAACTAAGTTGTCATAATTGTGGCCGATCGTATTCGAGACGAGATAATCTTCAACGCCATCTACGATTCGTTTGTGGCCAATTACCGAGGTACGCATGTCGCACCTGCAAAAGGGCCTTCAAGCAGAAATCGAATTATCAGCGACACATTGCCAGTGTTCATGGATTCAGGGACACGTGAACGTTTATTGATAAAGCAAAGTTCCGTTATTGATACAAGGACTTTTATAAATATTTACTTCTGTGGCAGATTATTTTATCGTCGATTTTATTTCGTGAAATAGTTTATCTATTATGCATTCGTTGCTGTTATACAATTGTTATTTCCAATTCTATCATCGTAAGATATATACACATATACGTGCACATAACAATGTGTAATTTTACCGACGGTAAGACATTTTTTAATTCGAAATATCGTATAGAACGAATCAAACAGAAACGTATTTTTTTATAAATTGAAATATATTCAAATATAATACATTTCGCAATTAAGTGCAATTAAGTGCAATTAAGTTTTTTAATTTGTTTTTTCGTAAATAAATATTTCCGAAAGAACTATTCCAAAGACTCGTAATTATTTTTAATTATTTAATTTACTTTTTGCAATAATTTATCGTTGATAATGAACAATTCGTTCGAAGTAAAACTGAAATATTTACAAGAATGTCAAATATATATGTTTACGTTTATTTAAAATTAAAATTTTTAAATAAGATATTGAAATGTTAGTTGAAACAATACTAATAATTACGTTATTAATTACGTTACTCGAACGAAAATTCCAGTTAAGAATCATAATAAACGATAAACAAAAAAATTTTATTTTACATTGTACAATTACATTCTTTTTAACCATGAAATATTTGGCTATAATAAAATATAAAAATATATTCCAATTTAATAAAAGAAATTTAATATATCAGAAAAATAGTATTATAATTCTAATTATTTTCGCGTTAAGAATAAATAATTTTATATTTAAATAACTAACACGATGCTTGTAAAAAATAAATTTATTCATTCTACTACAATAATCTCAAATTTTCCAAATAATCTAAAAATGAATTTTTAAAAATTTAAAAAATATCTGCATTCGTTACTAAGAAACACTATTTATTAATAAAGATATCAAACTCGTGGGATATTATATATATCGATAACTGTAAAAGTAAACAGAGAATCGTTGAAGAATTTTTGTATACAATACTTTCATAATTGTACATATCAAGTGATAAGTTGAAATGATTGATGAAACGAGTGCGTGTTAAATCTAAATTAAATTTAAGTCTTCGAATACCGTTTAATTCATAGTAAAATTAAAAAATATATTTTTTTATTGTTCTACGTTATTTTTAGTGCAATTTTTAATTTATATCTATATATGTATCAAAAGAAAGACCCAGAGAATGTTCATAGTAAACTTTAGTGATTATTATAATTATTGTTAATTGTTATTGAAAATAATGAAAATAAATTGTAAATTTATAAAAAAGTATTTATTTACTAAAATTATTATTTATTGTACAATTATTAAGAGAATTATTTCATATATATATATATATATTTTAAAACTCTTGAATTATATTTTAAAATATGTTACAAATTTATTATTATCCACACATTTTGACAAGGTATTTATTTCAAATTTTATCTTAATTTTATATTTAAGCGTTATTATATTATTAAATATAAATAAAAGTTGACGTTTGTACAAAAATCTTTTATAGAATATATAAATTTATATATTTTTTATAAAATTAAATTAGTTTATTTATTAATTTCTCAATTTGCTTTAATTTTGAGAATTTATTTCAAATTTGTGAAAAAGTGTAAAATTTTACATATGTATAGTAATCAAATAAGCTGATAAAACTTAAAGGTTCTTGTGAAAATAACAGATAAGCTACCAAAATAACAAATTTCCATCCAATAACTTAAAAGAACCTGGAGTAACAATAATTAGCTTATTTGACAATCTTTCAATTATTTAAAAAATGTAATTAATGTATTATTGATTATAAAATAAAATAGAATGTAAAAATTATATTTTTGTAAATAAATTACACTTTATTTAAAAATAAATGATTTCTGAATTAATTTATTATTTATTTGACCCTTCATTATATAACATTTTTAATAGTTCATTTAAAAAAACTAATATAAATATAACTCACTCGTATATTTTTCGAAATTTTCAGATAAAATTGCAACTAAAGATGCAGAACTTTAATTTTTGAGATTGCGATAGAATATTCCGACATGAAAAAGCTGTATAAGCTAACTACTACAGAATTTATTAAAATGAATTTTCTTTGAAGAACTAAAATATATTATATACATGTATATCTTTTATAAAAAAGTAATATATATAATAAACAATATATATAATAATCATAAATAATATTTATTACTTTTCTAATATTATTGTTATTTGTAATGTTAATAATTTTGTCTTCAACATTGTCAAGAAAACAAACTTATAAAATTTGAAGAAAAATAAATCTACAATTCAAAATAAGAATCACAGATAAATTTATAGTCTATTAATAGGCCAAACTATTCAATTTTGTTATTTCTAAGAAATATTAATAAAACATTATTGAATATTGGTATATTATACAATATTTATATACTACAATTTAATTTTTACGCCCTGCATATATTTTGTCCAAATGTACGGATTAAAGTAAATTAATTGAAAGAAATAATTTTTCTATTTCATTGCTATATTACAAAAATTTGTAATTAATAAACCAAAAATTCAAACTGCCTGAAAATATAAAATATAATATAAAAAATATTTTAATAGTATAATAATATAATATTTAAATACTACCGAAAGGCTATAATGATTCAAGTTTAATAATATATATATATACTTATACATATAATTGCAGAAATATCAAGAAATAAACAAAATTTAATTGTAATTTGAAAGAATAAATTTATATAATAAATTTAAAGTTCATGATGAACTTTATCAATCTCTTTTATAACAAATATTTAAATATAAAATTAAAATCTAAAATATTATAGAATGTTTTTGACATAATTGTATATGCACCGATTAATAAAAACAATTGTATCAATTTGCTTATAAATTTACTTTACCTTACCTAAATTATCTTTTTTTTTTGCGAAAAAAAAATATAATATGTAGAAAACTATTAATATTCTTGCTTTAAATATTTTTTAACGCAATAAAAAAAAGTATTAAATTTATCATTAATATATCGATAAATTTATTAGTTTTAAATAATTTTGTTTTTGGAATTTTTTGGAATTTTTTATTTTAATTTAATAAAAAAAAATCAAAAAATTTTCGATATTGGCCATATAAACTTAATATTAAAAAATTAAATATTGGTTTAAATCAATTGCTTTGCACATAATAATCTACCAAATTCTAATATAAATTTTTTGTTTGTTTCAGCTAGTAATTTTCTTAAATTTGTTGCACCTGTTATAAAATAATATAGAGAGCAATAGTGATAGAATTGCAGCCTTATATTTATATATAATGTAATTAGAGCTATCCATTGGTGGAAAATCTATACATCACCAAAACCTTAATACTGGCAAATACCAAAATTAAACATCAATTGTGTTTCAAGACATACTACAGACGATATGAATTCACAAAACATACATTACAGCGTTTGACCTAATCATTTGAAAAATTACATAGTATCTCATTTTTCATAAAATAATTTTTTATGTTTTTTATAACAATATTTGTACTTTAGAATTAAAACTAAAGCAGCACAAATTTAGATGAAATTTAAATGAAAAAGATTTTGAACAGACTGATTTAGAATCATAATTACTGTTTTACCTTATATTCCTATGATAAATGTGTACATTTTGTTATAAATAATTTTAACAATTTCAATATTTTTTAATAGAATAAATATAAAATTATTCTAAATTTTATATATTGACAGATATCGATAATATTTTAATATTATCGATATTCATTTTTATTGGTTTGAAAATATTTTTACTATTTTAATACTGAATCGATTATTTTTAAAATATAAATTTTATTTTATATTCTATCAAAAAATAAGAATTTCAAATTTTTCGTTTATCTTTCAAAAATAAAAATATATTTCCAAGATATATGTTTAAAACAATATTATTAATTTTTTAAATAAAAGATTTACATTTATCATTCATAATGTAACTTTTATAAATAATTTTATTAATATTGTAATTTACAAATAAAAAATCTGTAAAAATACTTCTTTGTATTACATTAAAAATTTCTGTTATGGAAATTAATTTGTTGATATATTCGCAATAGATTTTTTTCAAAAATTATATACGAATATAAATGTTCAATAATAGTAATAATAAAATATTAATTTTATTTTAATAAAAATATTTTTCTTAACTGTACATTAGTTCACAAATTAATTATTAATGTAATATATATTATGCGACAAATATTATAATAAAAAATGCGGTGACAAAAATGAACTTATTGTATATTTATATTTACATAAATAATATATGAAAGACTTCTTTAAGTTTTATTGTTTAAAATTAATTATTTTTTGTTAATATTTTTCATAAATTCATAAAATTTTCCTTATGGACTATTAATTAAATAATCAAAAATTCATTTCAAGTAATATTTCTAATTTCCATAATCATTTTCCCTTGCATGACGGATCTGTCATCTAATTCGTAACAAATTTTATATAATCTCATCAAAACATAATTTTTCATGATAAAAATGTAAGGTGGCATGGTTCCTTGTTTGGTTTATAAGTTTTTTAATACTTTAAATGTCTCAGTTTTTGTGAAAAAGTTATCATAAGTTATATCCTTTTCGTATTACTTATAGTACAAGTATTTTCTTGTGTTGTTATATAAAAATTCTTTTAAATAAATAATTTGTTGTACATCTACATTCGATTTATAATAATGCGTGCAAAAAAAATGTTTCATATAAAAAACTAACGTTTGTTTTTAAAACCATGTTAATGTTAACAAACTCCCTTTGATTCAAATTATTAAATAGAAACTATTATATATTTTAAAAATTAATAGGTAACTGATTCTTTTAGCGCAAACAATTATTTAAGTGGAACTTTTGAACGATACAATAAATCATTTCAGATTATATCGACAGACTTTCGTTTCGAATTGTAAACATTAATAAATATTTCTAAAAACCAGATTTCGATCGATATTTCGATTTTAAGAAATTATCCAAAACTGAATTAAAACAATTAAATCAGTCATATAATAAAAAAATAAATCAACCAAAAAAACTAATAATAATAATATTTCTTATGTTTATCATTTATATAGAAGATGCGATGTTGGCGACTGCCTGGCTTGTAGAATCTGAAGATATCGACCAGTCAATTTTCACAGAGCAGTTTCTAGAGATTGACATCGATGATATTTACCTGCCGACTCCTCCAGCTTTAGAATCCGAGGAGACCTCACCGAGCAAAGAACAACATTCACCGACTATGAAGAGACGTAGAAAAACCATAATCACTCCTCCCATTCGATATTACTGCCCTTCGTGTGGAAAAGCTTTCTCACGTCCGGATAGTCAAAGAAGACATCAGAAGCTGTATTGTAAGAACGGAAAAGTCGACGTACCTGTTAAATGTCCAAGCCCTCTGAAAACCCCTGATCAAAAAGAAGATGCCGAGTAACGATTAATTTTAACGATTAATCTATTGCACGAATGTGTAATTAACTATATATTTTCCTCGGATGAAGTTTTTCATCTATTGATAAATATTTAGCGAGGATACATTTCTTTTTATTTTTGTAAATGTAACTGATGTTACCATTCATTAAAGACTAAAATTTTTTAGTTAATAGAATAAGTTTTTCTTATATTGGTATAGCTAAAATCATATAAAGGATGATTAAATTTTAATAACTTACGTTATAACATTATTTTTTTATAACATTTTTTTTATTACATTATTTTGATAAATTATATTATTATTCTTTTTATAGATAAAGTACAAATTCGAGTGAAAAGGAAAGAATTTTGCATACATTTTCAAACAATTTAAATGTCGGTTAATTCTTAATTAAATTTAACCAGGTTGTTTTCTTTTCCTTGCATATCAATAAATTTCGTCATCCTTTTGCAAAAGTTTAAGCAATTTTAAATAAAAAATAATTTTAAGTCATAAGTATTAGTATTTTTATATTCTACAAATCGTCGAGATAATATTAAACATTATATTATATTTTCTTTTATTACAGATGTAATTTTTTGTAAAACCTTAACTTAATTAAGGAATAACTTATCTACTATTTTAAGTGCATATCAAAAATAATCACAAAGACCAAATTTCTATAATTTAATCGTAATAAAAGTTCAATTAATAATGATTAAAAATATATATTTTAATTACAAAAATAAGAAGTACAAATAAATTTCTTTGGAACTTTTAAACAGGGAAAGAAATTCATAATCAAGTGACAAATAATAATATATCTTATGTTCTATAATAATTCAATACAATAATATACTGAAATAATATAAAATATACATTGTTGATTAAATTTTTAAATTTTTTAAATAAATATTAAATTTCATATATTCAAATTTTATATATCTAAAGTTAACTACACTCTCTGTAAAGTTTACACCAAAGAAAATAATAATACAAATATAAACGAAAATGAAATTACATACATATTTTTCTTACAACTGTAATAATTTTGAATACATCTAATTATATAACCAATCTTAATAATTTAATTTTTTGTACAAATATATAGGACTTAAATTATA
Source organism: Dolichoris vasculosae (assembly GCA_018907195.1). Lineage (NCBI taxonomy): Eukaryota > Metazoa > Arthropoda > Insecta > Hymenoptera > Agaonidae > Dolichoris > Dolichoris vasculosae. The sequence goes on from JACCHY010000003.1 coordinate 8,140,086, forward strand.
ATTATACAATATATATACAATTCATTTTATAAAAAATTTACCTTGAAAATAAGCTATAATAATAAGATATATTAATTAACATATAATAGAATTATGTTGTATTTTTCTATTATGCGTAATTTAAAAAAATTATTTTGATAAATATTCTATACAAAATTTACACTATTAAGATACTTGATCTAAATTCTTTTAATTGTTTTTTTTTTAACAATTAAAGTCATTTTATTTTATGTAATCCTTTTTACATTTTATATCTACTTTTATTAGTGAATCAATTACTAAAAGAATTTTATGAACTTTCGACACAATAAATAATTTTTCAGAAAATATATAAAATTCCGCATTAATATTTATTCAATTTTAAATATTTCTATATATTAAATACTGTTATTACAAATTTATAATATTATAAGAATTCACTACAGGTTTTAAATAAACAAAAAGTGTTTAATTCCTTATTTAGTTATTTATTCATTAAATAAATAACATCTATATGAATACGATGTAAAATTCTGTTTAAATCTTATTTAATTATAATAGTTCGTTTGCTCTACTGTAATCTGTACTATAAACGTAAATGATAAAAAATGTTCCATTCCATATATAATAAAATATAATAATTATCATAATTAAGTTCCCAATTTTTATAATAAGATTTTTTTAAATGTTATAAAGTTTAAAAAAATTTTATTGTTATAGCTTTTAAACTAATAATAAATTTTATGAATATAAATAATTTTACTTTAATTCTATATTTCTTCTTTATTATAAAAGATGATATTATAAAAGTCTGAGAAAAGTATTTTTAACTTAATCAACCATACAATATTCAACAATGCACATTGAAAAAAAATCATATAATTGAAGTAATTATTAAAAAAAAGTTAATATAAAAATAAATACAAAAGTTCAGAATTGTTATTCTAAAAGTATTTATATTAGATGAAATATATATTAAAGCGAATCATAAAACTTTCAATATTAGCTTTTACAAAAAATCAGTAAAATGTTTGGTATTTACACAAAATTTTACATCAAATTTATAATATTGATGTTGAATTAAAAAAGATGTTACATTTTAGCAACCAAAATTCTGTATTGTATCTTTGAATAATTAGGAACACATTGTAAAGTAATGCGTTAATATTCGTATTACTAAATTTTATTCATATATTATTAAAAATTGAAGATACTGTTGGTACAATAAATAAATTTAAGTTTTTCATCCTTAAGCCTTTCTTTTATATTGATAATAAAAATGCTACCATACATATATAAATATAAATAAATGAATATTATCTACGATTATTATAATATAACCTCTTTACTTAAAAAAAATGTAAATAAAATTAATATGATAATGATATATTAAAGAACGTCTTGGAACATCGCTACGCTATCCATGACAAGATTTGAATATCAATTCTCAAGAGATAAATATCATAAAATTCATGACAATATTCTATTAATATTCTTATTGAAATTAAACAAAAAAGTTGTTGAATTGTGAAAACTTATCATTTACTTTTTATAATAATTAAATTTATACTTTTATGGAATTTATTTCAAAAATTTCCATCATAGATAGAAGTATTACACATTATCTAAAAGAATTTTTTATATTTACTAAACACTTTTATTTATATGTTAGATAATAAAAAATTATATTCATAACTATATCTTTATAAAAACCAACAAAAATATTGGATTAAATCATTACTTATGAATATTTGTTATTAATAAATTTTTATTAATATACTTTTTATTATTTTAATTATGTATTTTATACATTTTTAATGAATATATGTTATTTTAAATATATTCAAATATATTCAGTATATATAAAATATACTCAAATTAAAATAAATTTTCATATACATCAAAAATAATTTATTATTCATATCTAAATTTAATTATAATATATGAATTTCTTTTAAAAAAACTATCCTATTCGTAATAAATCTCAGTATATTATAAAATTTTTGCTAAAAATTCTTAAGATAATTCATATTTACATTTTCACTATTTGTAAATTTTGAAATTTAAAAATAAAATAACATAAAATAATCAAGGCAATTATAAAATTACATTATTTTTAATTCCAAAAATATGTTAAAATAAATTACTTCTATTAAATATATAAATAAATAAAAAATATTTTTCTAATAATTTACTATTGTCTGTATTGTATACTTTTTATATTTTATTGCGTTGTGAAAATAAAACTATCATTATTTATAATTTATATTTTAATATCACTTTTACAAATGTGTAAGTTCAACAAGTTACATTAACATAATATGGTAGATAATACGTAAAAAAATACAAAAAAATCTGTACAGAATTTTAAAATTTCTGTATTTCTTTTAAAATTAAAATAAATAGCAGTTTTGAATATTTCAATTTGATATATAAGTATCATAATAGTTATTTAATTTTTTATTAAAGATTGCTTTAATAATTATTATATCCTTATGTATACTATTTAAAAATTTTTAAATACAGATAGAAAGTACATTTTTAAAACATTTTAATTATTTTATTAAATCATGAATTAAGTACATAGTTTAAAACGCCCAATTAACAGCTCAACGATAAAGAACAAAATAGTGAAAATACATTCGCAAAAATATATTATTAATAGCTGTTTGGAAAGAACGTCATTTTTAACATTTGCGGAAAAATTATCTCCCTGATCGATTAATTGATAATTCTTATATTTAGGACCCCACAATTTTTGTATACCTGATTCCAACATTCTCTGCAGAACCTCGTCGAATCTTTCGACAAAAGGCGATGCTTTTTCGTATATTAAAGCTTCCGCCATAAGAGATACCCTGATATCGGTAAGCTTTATCAAAGCACTGCCATCGGATCTTCTATATTTATTGACGTACAATCTTGCCTGTTTTTCGGGCGTAAAACACATGACATTTTCATTTCTTGCTATCATTAATTCCAGGCAAAAATCTGTTTCATTGTATACAATAGTCATCGATTTTATATTCTCGATATATTTGTCATCGTCATTGGACAATAATTCGAATAATCCATAAAAGGCGTAAGGTTGTAGTTTAGCCTTTATCGCATCCTTAAATGTGGCTATTGGTGGTTCGCGATTCGTAACTATAATTCCCGTTATTTTAGCGATGATATTCGGTGAGTGAATAATAGAAAATATTGCTATAGAGAGAAAAATAATTCTTTCGGGGATTTGTTTAGGTGGCTTTTGCGCCGGTTGAGTCAGGAGCAATCGAAGTATGTCGAAAAACCGGAGATGATTTCTAGCGACAATAAAACTATAATTGCACAAAAAAACCATAATAACACTGAAGCTAAAAGGAATGAACGTCTTTAAAGAAAAACTCACCGATGTTTTTTTTTTAGCTAAAGTTGTGACTCTATATTTTTCGAAGGATATTACTTTACTCCTTTCCAAATTTTCGTTATAAAGTGAATCCGTAATAAAAAGCGGAAAGCTCATCATATTAAACCTCGCGGAGTCTAACTGAATGAAAGCTGAAAGAAAGTCACTGAATCCATCGGTGACGACGTTTATTCTAAAGTTCGATGAATATCCCAGGAACTTGATTAATGAATATCCTGAACCGAAATATTCGGTAATATTGTAAATATTCCGCTCCATAACCATATCCGGCTCCGATAGGATAAAAGGCACACTCAATGTATATCCATTCATATTTCTTAATTTGTCGGGAAAGATATTTGTTTTAGAAGTGTATCGACCAGAATTAAAGATCGAGGAGAATGGATTAAAGTTATAAATTTGAGCGTTCGTTTTATCGCCGTGGGTGTATAAATTTATGATCGAGACATCTAGAAATTTTTCGTTCCAAGCGTAGAGCAATTGCGATTTGAATAAAGATTTCGATGAAAAATAATCGCGACAGACGATTAAACATCGAGGTCTTATACGTTTCGGTGATAATTGAACATAGAAATCCAATACCGATATCATTTCATTCGATTTAAAATCTTGCTGAATAATAAGAAGTAAGGTCGATTTCCTTTGAAGTTGATGTACGAATGGTATAGTCTTGAACGTATTATTTCCCATTAATTGTAATTTTTTTAGTTCAATGATCACTGTAGGAATGTTCAAAGTAATTTTTTTAAGAAAGTCATTATTGTCTAGCGAGTTATTAATATCATTGATGAAAATTGAAATTTGATAGAAATTAAAATGTTTTACGTGTTGATACAATGACTCCATTGTGTTTATTTTTGCAGTGTCGATAAAAATACTTTTAGAAAAATTTATCGTTAAAAAATACAAGCAATATTTCAACATATTTATTTTACTGAATCGTAGAAAACTTTAAACTGGTGTAGTTAAAGAAAAAAAAATATAGGAATTTATTCTTTTATTTTTATGTAACACTGTATTACCAGTCTTACATTTTACGTAATTACTAAGAGCAACATATTTACTACAAGAAAATAATTGCACCGCGATATCGACTATAGTGTCGATACAAAAAAAAACTAAACTTTTTATTATTTACCAACATTTGGAATTTAGTGGAGAAATTATTGGTTCTATGTACAAAAGTATCCATGAAAAACAAATTATCGAACTTTCCGTGGCATTCGTTTCACGTGAAAGAATTTTCTTTAACTTCTTGTTGGAACTCATAATATTCCAATGATATGTTGAACATATAAATCTATTTTCTTTTTCATTATTAATAATCATTAGTTATAATTAAAAAATAGTTTCATTACATTAATTATTTATTGAAATTATATAATTCATTGTTATATAAATACTTTTTTATTTATATATATCGTTAATTACATTTACTAAATTAAAATTTTATTTTTGGTCTAATATTTTCAATTTTCTTGAATTTATTTAAATAAATAAATGTCAATCATATTATAATCTTCAATATTTTTAATGTCGATATTATAATTGATTTATTCTACGTAAAATAAGAACAGTCGTATATTTTTTTATCTATTAATAATATTTTTTAAGTACAGTCTAATGTTTCAAGTAGCTGAAATGAAAAATTTAATTCTTAATTTTTAAATTACAAAGTATTTATATAAAATAAAAGCTTATTTTAAATAATTTAAAAATTAATTACCGTTTTTATAATGAGATATTATATACTATAATAAAGTAATAAATAAAACTAATAATCAAATATGAAATAAATATTTAATAAAATTATTTGATCAAATATAATTTATTACGATTATATCGCCAAAAAATGAATTTTTTTACTATTTATTAATTATTATTTTTTACAATTATTAATTATTTATTTTTAAAAATTGTTACTTTTTTATAATATGGAACTACAAATTATTTCACTCATAATATCCAATATTAACGCATTAAATATAATTAATAACACATAGTATTATTTTTATGTACAAGCTTATTTACTTTTTTTGAATATCAACAACAGTAATAGTATTTTATGTGAGCTACTATACATTTTACAACTACGTGTCAAAGAAAAATATAAATTGTCTTTTGTCAATATTGACTCAAAATAATTAGTATATTGAACTTAATATTAAAAAAATATTCTAAAAAATTCTAGAATTTTAAATCTCACTAAATATTCTATAAGAATGTTTAAACTTATTATTACATAATGACATATTGGATAAATATTATTTACATAATTGATTATTTTATAAAATAATTTACAAAGCTTTTATATTTATAAAAAAAAGTTCTACTTAAAAATACTACTAATAACTATTTTATAATATTAAAATTTCAGCTGTGAAAATATAAATATTCAATATAAATGTATATACTTATTACAAAGTAAGTTATAACATAAAATAAAGCTAGTCAAAAAAGAAATTATTTTTTCTTTACTTTCAGTACATTACTAACAATTAGGTCTTTTTATTATACTAACAATTAAAAGTTTTTTAATTCGATAATTTAGAAACTGTTCATGTTGCAATTAAACGAAAAGTTTATATGACAAATTAAATAGTACTATAATTTATATCGTACATTGATTCTGCGACATTATATCCATAAGTCTAACCTTTCGTAATATCTGAGATTCGAATAAATCTTAATGTAATATCAGTATACTCATTGCTTGAAGTATTGTAAATACTTACATATATACAAGAAAATCACTTTATGTATAATTGCAAATAAATTCTTCTTTATACTAATTGCTACGAAAAATCCATGTTGCTGATTTTTTGGTGAACTTCAATGTATTTCAAGCAAACATTTTAAACAAATCAAAGATAAAAATTCATTGGTGATAAAAATACTTTATGCATTAGTTTTTGTAACGATAACTTGCTTATTATAAAATCTAGCTTTTTAAATATAGTATTATTGGATAAAATAAATGTTCGACTATACTCAATATATAATAAAAAAGTAGGAAATGTAAGATACTTATTATTTATTAATGCGGTATTATTATCATATCAGAGATAATATTAAAAAAAATGCAATTTGTTGTTTTATTTAGCAGTATTATATATTATAATAGTTAGATTAAGTTGATTAAGTTCAATAAAATAAAAATATATTTGAAACGTAAACAAACGTACAAATATGCATATATGTAAAACGATTAATGGTAAAACTCACATAGAAACTATGCTCCATACATCTGCAATATTTAAAATAAAAAGTTTTTATTTTTAATAAATTAGCAAAAAAAAAAGTAACAATAGTTTCAATAATCATATTCGATAAGTTTTTAAAATATCAGAACAATCCCAAAATATAAAAAAAATTATAATAAGTATTATCGATAAAATTAACATATATAATATATACTACATAAAATTATATAATTGATCGCAATACTAATTTAGCAATAAATAACGAATCATTAACAATTAGTAACGATAAATAATCTATGAGTAATACCCTATGTAAAGAACATTGAATAAATAAACATCGTCGTACATTTTCACAAGCACTGACAGCTCAAAAAATTATTCCATTCGCCAATCACAAATATGATCTTGATTCTACTCGATAGAAGAATACTAGAAATTCAGTCGCTGCTTCCAGTGTCTTCGATATCAGGATAAATTTTTTTAGTATCTAAACCTGCAATCAACTGCTATTATCATCGCTCCAAGTATAGAAATGTTACATAGGTAATGTAGTTACACAAGGGCAAACAAGTTTATTGTACAGATGTTTAGGATGCCAAATAAATAACAGATAAAAAACATCATCTTCTTGATAAACATTCACTGAACTTAGAAAATATGAATAATTTACAAAAAAAATAATAAATTACACCACTTTTGAATGCCCAATGGTCTATTTCATGAAATATATAATAATCACTATTTAATAAATTGCTTTCTTGTTTAAAATTTACATAACATAAAAAAAAAAGATTTTTTTCATTATTTTACTTCGTAAAAATTTTTATTGCTCGAATAAAGAAATATTTACATCTTGAACAAATATACTTATGTATCAATTGAGAGTTGAAAAAAAGTTTAAAAAAAAATTACCATCTTGTTAATGAATCAAGTTGAAAGTTTCTCAAAAGTATCCTTGAATGTGATTTAAACCTGATAAAATATATAAAGATATCCAGAGATTTTTTTATTCATTAAAGTGTAGCTATTGATTTAAAACAATTATATTTAGTCGATACACTAAATGTTCTCGCTTACTGCAATTACATTTGCGTAAAATAATTATTTTCATTACTTCTATTAAAATAAATAACGATCGATTTATTTAAAAAAAACATAAAATTTCTCTCGACAAATTATCATTCGTAGTTTATTTTTATATTTGCAATATTTTAGATGATAAATTCATTGAAACGAAAAATCAGTTCGCTAAATATAATAGAAGAAATACGATAGATAAATTTGCGTACACCAACAGTCTTTCACCTTTTCTGTCCAAAACTGAATCTTAAGTCACTTGTAGTTTCAACACGAATAAATAACGAAATTCTAGCATCCTGATTACCAATTTACATCGACGGTACTTCATTTGTTTATAATAGACGTTTACCGTGCAATGAATCGTGAAACCTTCTACATTAGAGTTCTAAATTGTGCATACTAAATATATTTATCGATCGTATTTATTAATCGTCTAAATAATTAACAAATATTCTATCAAATTTAATTAATACTTTTTAAAATTAACCTTATAAACAATATGATTTTTACATTTGTAAAAATTGTATTTATTAATACATGAAGATTAATTCTTGAGATAAATAATATATTTCACTTTAATCGAAGACATTATCGAAAGTTATTTGTAATAAAATAGTATTTTAATCAAAGGTTATAAAATACGGTATTTCTAAGTAATAATTAAAAAATATTTAGAATTTTTATTAACAAATTTTTTTATTTTCCAGATTGTATACATCATTTTATCCAGAATCTGAAAATATCTAATATAATTATAAGAGAAAAATCTCGAAAATATTGAATGCTAATAGTATACCACAAATTATGTTTATGCCTTTAGTTTACTGTATTATTTACGAATGCAATAGAATGCAGAATTTCAATCGTTCGTATTATTCAATATAATGCAAACTCAAGGGCAATATAAAAGCTTATTTTCTACGATACCGTAATAATCAAACTATCAATTTTTACATACTATTAAAATTATACAAACACATATTTCAAAAAAACTAACACTTATTGTTCATAAATTAAAAGAAAGTTGTTTATCAGACATAAAACTTCATATTAAATAAAAAGTTTAGTGAATAAATAAAATTATTAATTTTTAATTAAATGTTATTCTAAAGTATATACATTTGTATAAGATAATATAAATATTTTATACACGAATAAGAATTATTGATATAAAAAATCTTTTTAGAAATATCCTTATAAATTTGCCTCCATACGCTAATTTTTTCTGATTGTAATAAAATACTAATCTATTTTAGTTACAAAGCAATCAATGAGAACCACGACAGTAAAATTACAACTTTCACTATACCGAGTCAGAAAAAGTAGAGAAAGTATGATGTATGCAATGGTATTGATTTTTCTTATGTCTCATAGTTCAAAATAATATTGATTTAGTCTGAATTATTTTTGTACCTTAAAACTTGTATTTTAATTTTTTTTAACTATCTAATATTCCATATTATTTTTTTGTAGAATATCGATATTACTTAAAATAAATTTATGTAACAATAAAGATATAATAATAACTTATAATAATTTCTTAAAAAATTTTAACATATTTATAATTTAGAAAGAAATAATATGTTATCTATATTACAATTTGTGTTTTGTAAATTCAACGAAAGTAACAGATGATCCAAAATATTAATATAGTTTTAAGAATGAACAACAAATATAATTTCAAAAAATTATATAATCTAAAATTTATTATATGCAATCAAGTTTAAAAAGGAATCGAATAAAAAATAATACAAATAGTGGATTAACTCCGAAAATAAATATAGTAAGCATTAATTTAAACAGAATATTTGCTTGGCTAATATTATTTCGATACAAATTCACAATCACTTTCTAAAACTTTCAGTTGTTTGCGATATCTTGTATTCGTCGATAATCCGTAAGTACTGCATCAGATCTCAAAAGCAACACATGCGAAAGTTGAGACACATATTTTGAGTACAATAATCTACACTGATTTAAAAAGTTAAAATGTCGCAAGTTACGTAATTTTATTACAGCTTACAGAAATAAATAAAAAGCGCTCAAAAGTATATCCAACTTCACCGTTCGTCTAAGGAAAAAATATAGAGAATTGCATCGAACCAACATCATGAACCAAATTTTGATAGACCTAAACATTGATTTTTGCACTTTAAACGAATGCACAATTCTTCTACGATACATACCGAAGTGAAGATCGAAAGTAGAGTGAAATTTTTATATTGAAAAAGTAATAAAACAAAAATCTTTAAAGTATATTCTTTTAATTTGAAAATAAGACAAATTTAATACGAAAAAAATTGTCTTTATTATAAATGTTTCTATCAATATTTTATCGATCTAAATCTACATTTATATTTATATTATATTATCGATATATTTAAATTTTTACTCTATTATATATTTTTATTAAATACGAGAATGAAATATATTTATAGTATTAGGTAAATAAAATATAATTAAATAACATTATTTATCATTTTATATCAATTTTATTCGATTAATTTTATCGAAGATTGTTGCTTGTATAAAATAAAGTCTTATACAAAAATATAATTAATATTATTTATTTATAATTATGTGAAATTAAATATTAGTCTATATAACCCTTTTTTTCTAAAGAATTCTTTAAAAAATATCTATACAATTTATATGTTTCTTAAATTATAGTAAAATTTTAATCTTTCGATTTTTTTTATTGTTTTAATTAATCTTCCAGATTTTTTTTAAGTAATTATTAAAACTATAATTTTTATAATCTTTAAAATAATAAAATGATATCTTTTAACGTCTTTTTAAGAATAATACTATTTATATTTAATATAACTTAAATTTAAATTATTTATTCATAGAATTTAGTCTTTAGCAATTATATTCAATAATACTTTTAAAGGTTATTATTTAAATATATAACATGTTAATAAAATATTAATCATTAAATTAAATGAAATTTTAAAAAGTAACAAAACTTTTCTTTCTTTATTTTAATGATTTTTATTTCATAAAAATAATAAAGCTTATTAGCGTTTATTTTAAAATATTTGTACTATTTTTGCATGATATTAAAACTAAATTTTAAAAGCAAGTATTTTTAATTTTCTATAGTAAGCATGAAATAATATAAATAAATTCCTTCGATAGAGTGGAAGTTTAATCAATTATTTAATTTTCAAATATAAATGTAAGTAATTGATAAGTAATCGGTTTAAAAAATACATGTATTTGCTTGCTTAATATTTTAAAGCATAAATTATTTTTTATAAAAGTCAGAATATAAAATTCTGTTATAGTATTCGACAAGTTTGTTAAAATTGTTAATGTTATTTTATTTAATACATTTTACGCTTACATTTGTTTGATTTCTTACTCTGTCGAAATGAATTTTAATTTCAACTAAAGGGTGAATCAGTGATCATAATACAAAAGATAATTTTATTACATTTATGTATTCTTACTCTATTAAATGTGAAAGGTAAAATTTGGTAACGTATATTAAATGTTTCCCTTTTTTCTTGCATGCATTTTAAAGATGTAATTTTTTTATGTATCGTATCACATTTTAAATTAATGATTTCAATTCTCAAAGTTATCCTTAAATCAAATTTTTTAAACAAAGCATGATTTCACGTGTAAAATATTTGTATCATCAAACTATTTTTCCAGTTACTTATTTAAAACTTTAAAAAATCCATTGTTTTAATTAACTGTTTGATTTATGTAAAGGTAGCTGGTAATTTAGCTTGACTCAAAAGAAAATATAGTTTCACGATCCTTCGATCGCCAATAATAGCAAAAAATCCAAAATATAATCAAGCTATAATAATTTTTAATTATGCATTCCTGTCCTACTAAATCATTTCTTTATTTATGGTTATACTTTGAAAAAAAAAATCTAGATACTTTGAAAGATATTAAATAAAATGAGTAATAGCTTGATATGAGAAAATTTCTAAAAAAGCACATCCAAAAAGGGTAATGAAACGATCAATTCTGATTTATCGTCTATTGAAAAAAATAAATGTTGGCAAAGTAACATCAATGAAATAAAATTAAAGCTACATTGAATGAAAGTTGATAAATATTTAAACTGTTTTATCGCAAGAAAGATTATGAAATTATTTTTTCAAAAATATATCGTAATCAATGTTAATAACATTTAATTTGTCTATATACTAAACGTTTTTTAATTAAACAAGACAACTTAAGAAAATTGATATAGAGTGTAAATCCGATATTTTTCCCAGCGAACAATGACGTTATCCTTTGTTGTTCGAACGACCTATTGAGGATCTTGATATTTTTAGGTTACCTACCGACATCGGGTCATCAAATGCGCACCCGAGGGAGTTCGCTGCTCAAAATCTCAAACGTGGAAAGTCTTTTGCAAGGTAACGAGTGTCCACGTTGCGGAAAGTACTACAGGCGCACACAACACTTACGCCGACATGTCAACTTCGAGTGCGGTAAACTTCCAAGATTTTGTTGCTACTACTGCCCCCAACGATCTAAGCTCAAAGATAATCTCACTAAGCACATCCGCAAGAAACATCAAAACGAAAGCGTAAGATTCTTCGTAGACCAACCACTGGAACAACTCGAATAGTCCAATCGCTACCACGATTATAAAAGATTACAGATAAATTCAGTGGCGTCAGAAAGAAATAAAGATGTTTAATCGAAATCATTTATTTCGAGTAACTGTAAAATTACACTTCGGTTCGTATATTTATTTTGAAATTATTAAATATCAAATTATAGGAAATACAAGGAAAACTCGATACGAACGAAGCCTTCGAATTAGTACTTTACTTTATGAAATGTAAATGAAACTTATAAATTCACAACTAATAAGTGCAATCTAAATTACTAATACAATTCTCGCACAAAACGAATACATTCGAATGTAATCGATCGATTCTCCAAATGTAGTTTTAAAATGTTGTTTACAGCATTTCATAGAAATTAAGTTTCAAAAAAAAATTATATATTTTTAAAACAATTTCAATTTGATTAAAAAAAATAATAATATTTAAAAATTTAGAATATTTAAACCTAATTTAAATATTTAGGCTTATTTTTGGAGCCTATTACAATCGATACTTAAAATATTAGTAAATGTAAAGTATATATTTTTTAATGTATATTCGAGTTATATCATTTTTATTTATAAATTCGATAAATAAAATATGAAATTCTGTAAAAAAGAAAATTTAATCTCGTTATAATCAAAATATTCTGTATTTATGTACATAGTATACACTGGCCGAAAAATTTCGAAATATCTATTTGACAAAACAAAACTTGCAAAAGCTCCTTATTGAAAATTTATAATTCATTTCACATCTATCGTCTCAGCTAAATATAATCCGTTTTAATCCTTTATGCCGAACATAAAGATCAAAAATCTTTTTTATTTTTCTCTGTCTCTCGCTTGCATTTCCTCTTGTAAGCGCGAGACTAATCGTTTCGCGTATATTCGATCGCGTATAGCCGCGCTTTAATTAATACCGATAGACACGAGTAGAAAACTCTCGATTTGCAAAAAATTGACGCTGCATTTCAAGTACAAGGTGAAGAATCAATGGTAACGATGACATGCGAATCGATAGGAAGACGAACAATATGGATCAGCGGGATTACGGATCGGGACGTCTTATCAAAATCCAAATGATACGATATCGAGAGATCGAAGCGCGTCTTACGAAAATTAAAAGAATCGATAACTCGTGCGGAGATCCAACGGAGAATTATTTCTCGGTGACCCTTCGACGAGTAAACGATTCAACGAACGGTCGGTGAACAACCAAAGCCACGATGAATTTTAATCGCAAGAATTTGGCGTATCGTCGGCAAGTCAGTTACGCGGAATCATACGCGAATCACACGCGAATCACACGCGAATTTATAATGTCGAACGTTATCTCCCTCCTATTAAAATACAAATAAAACATTTCCTAAAATTTTCTGTATGTTAATTATTTCTTATATCCGATTTCTAAATTAAATTTAAAGTGACTCTTTCCTTTGAATTTCCGTCGCGATAGTAGAATCGGGTCAGTTGTATACGTAACACACGATAGAATTTATCCACGTTTTCAAACACTTGTAATTTTTCGAAATTATTTAATTTTCCTTAAAAAAATTAATTTATCTATGTTTCTGATTAAAAATAAAATTTTGTTTAAAATAAAAAAGAAGACTATTAAAGAAAAATTTTTTTATTTGTTTTTTAATAAACTCTTGGATTATTCTAATTATTATTTGATGTATTTTGTAGCTTGGTTTCAGAATGTACAATAAATAACTGTAATTCGATGTTCCAGGCCTTTTTTAACTTAGAACTCCAATTTATTTTTTATTCTATCCACCATTCGTATCGTCTGTAATTTTTTAATTATATATTTTTGATGAAAATATTTTGATTTGATTAAATCTATCGTGTGGAAATTATATCCGTTGAAAAATATTTCAATCAGAAAAAAAATTTATTAAAGGCTAGAAAAATTCAAACTAAAAATTTTTATATAACTTTTTAATGTAATTGATAATCTGTAATAAAGCACCGCTTTTATGGAATTTCTCGTATCTTATTTCTCATATTCATCGCTATCTTTCTCAAATATGACTGATTTTCTAAAATTTGCCTGTTTAGAACTATAAAATATGTATAAATTAAATTACTCTCTTTGATTTTTTTTAAAACTATACTTATTTCCTTTTTTTAACCTTATAATATATTTTTTTCAATCATCTATGTAATCGTAAGGTATACAAATAATATATTTGTAAACATATATTTTTATATTAGAGATATATGCATATGTATAAAATAATTTTATAAATTACTCCACATTTTTAATATTATTTAATTTTTCCACTATTCGCAATATTAATCATATTTGAAAAAATGCAAGACACCTTTTTTTAATTATATTTTCTTCACAATTGAAGGGCCAATAAAATTTCTTAAATAATTTTTGTGATAAACTTATCAACATTTCTATCTTAGATCATAAACTATTTTAAAGTAATGCCTAATGTGCAGCTTTAAAATAAATAATTTGTGTAATTTTATAAAAACAAAAAAAAATTAATATTCGACGAATTCTAATTTGTAATGGTGAACTTTGTAATGTCATACATTATAATAATGACATAATTTTATAGGTGAAAGATGGAGAAAATAAATATACTATAACAAGTCAAAGGAAAAAAATATGTCGACGAAAGCCTTTGTCGCTACAATATAGAAAATATAGTTTGTAAGTTAAACAATTCGTACTTATACGGAAATATTTAAATGTGAAGTATATTTAAGTTATATTTAAGTATTATTTAATTAATAAATTAATATTCTTATTTAAAAATTGAAAAATAAAATTGATATTTTCATAGAAAAACAATTACATAAAATCTAATAATTTATTATATTACAGTAGCTAAATTATGAGACTACCAACCAATCGATAAGTTGCAAAAGTAATTTGTCATACTTTATATTACATTTTTGAAGTATCGCAATTAAAATAACTTTTTATGAATCTTTAAATATTTTTTTGTATTGTCTAAAAGATGATTTTCATAAAAATTGAATTATATCTATTTTTATTTATTTAATGAACTTAATATCAGCTATGAAAGATATAAACATAATATTACTTATAAAAAAAATTTTTCTAATATATGTATATCAAGAAAGAAAATATTTTTTCCATTGAGATTAACCGATCTATCAATTATGGTTCAATAACAAAATTCCATGGTTTTTGTCATATTGTATCATGTAGTTTTAAATTAGGGTAATGATGCAACAATAAAATCGATCCTAAATTATTTTTGATCGGTTAAAACTCGTACTAGCTTCATAAAATATTGATTACTACATATCAGTCTTAAAACAAATAATTTATCAAATCCTTTTTTCATTGAGATTGACTGTTTTTGATTTAAATACTTTATCATCATTCATATTTATTTAACTTTCAATTTATTTATTTACTTTCAACAAATATTACATTTTTCTATAGGATAGAATTACCTATTATCTTCTAATAATCAGATTATTTTACAAGAGCACTAACTTGTATTATTTATTAAATTATGTATTGAAACATTTAAATGTAATAAAAATTAGTAACGTTTATATTTTCTTATTCTTCCGAATATATTTATACCGCATCAAAAATTGAAAATAATTTTAAATAAAAGATTTTCGAAAATTGAATGAAACTATTTAGTTTATCCAATATTTTAATTGTAAGAAAAACAATAATTATAAATTATTTTTACTTTTGCTTATACAAAGTAAATTATCATTCGATAGATCTCAACTTTCATTAAAAATATAAAACTTTATTAATTACAAATTTACTTTTTAATTATTGCGTACATTTATACATTCCAAAATAAAATAAATTTTTTTATTTATGTAAGTATACAATTATTTTATTTGTCAATATAATAATATACGTTAAATTATTATTCGTAATAATATAAATGTTTATAAAATTTATTTCTTTTCAAAAGTTAAAAAAGCACGATTATTATCTTATAAATTTAAAAATTAAGTTAATAAAAACGATTGTAATTTAATTTAAGTAACACGTTAATTTTAATTTACGTTATTAAAAGAAAATATTAGAGACACGTATTTGAAATTTCATAAAGATTTAGAAGACGTTTCGTTCATTATGAATTAATTCAAGTTTTTTATTTTAAAAAATGTATATAATAAAAAATAATATTTCATTTAAAGATAGAACAATAATTTTTGATCTATATACCTTTAAAAAATATTATGAACCTTCTCGTGAAAATTTTTATGAAAATATAATATTAAATTTTATAGTGTTCAAACGTTTTACAAATTTCTTATTGAATTTATTTTTATTCGGAAAGAAAAAAGCAGAAAGTTTTCAACATCGACCAAAATTTAGGACTTACATTTCTAATAACTTTTACTTCGATTGAATGTTTAGGAGAAAAAATTTTGTATTCATCGCGTGTGTAATATAAAAATGAAAAGAAAAGAAGAAGGAAAAAAAGAAAAAAAGAAGGAAAGAAAGAAAGGAACAAACAAATTAATAACAATTAAAATGTACAAACTAAATACAAAAATAACGTAAGCATAGTTGTACGTAATAATCGGAGCAAGAGAGTGCGAGAGAGGGAGGTAGGGTGAGAGGGAGGGAGAGAGTGAGAGAGTGTGAGTGGGAGATAGGGAGAGAGGGAGAGAGGGAGAGAGGGAGAGAGCGAGAGAGCGAGATAAAAGTGCGCAACATTTTACAACTCCTGGGTAAAACTTTCTATTATTAAATCGCCGTTGAAGCCCGAATCAATCAAACTTCGGGCATTATATACGCGTACGTACGGTGCGAGAGTAGTGCGAGAGTAGTGCGAGAGTAGTGCAAGAGTAGTGCGAGACTAGTGCGAAAAAAACCGTTACGAAAAAAAGAGAACAGAATACAATCCACAGCCTACATTCGTGAGAAAAAGTGGGGGAACCACGCCGGCAATCTTTTCTCTTCTCGTCGTCTCGTTTGTTCCACCTAACCTAAGCCTATGTTCGCGCGATTGCACATATCGGAGTTACTCACAGCGTGGATGAAGCTTTGTTTGAGTGGCTTTTTCTCTGGCAAATGTCGCTTTCGTTGTTAAGTCGCTTCCCGAGTCGGGGAAACTCGGATTTTCATCCTGTGATCGTGACCGCTCTTATTTATAACCCCTACCTTTCCTCGCTTCTGCCCTTTTTTTCCCCGAGTATTGCAAAAATTTATACGAAGGTTAGAACATAACCTAATCGGACGAGTGACTTACCAATGAAATTTGTGTGAAATACCGATCGGTCAATTTTCCGATTATCTTCTCGTTCAACGTGTTAAGTTTTTTTAACGCATCGCGCGTTCGGTACGTTTTATAATATTTCGGGAAAAAGTGCCATTGTTTACGTAAACACTATGAACTGGTTCGTTTGAAATTATTTGGCTGAAACTACCTGTTGATTACTCGAATATTGTTGGAGAATTTGGAGTTATGCTTTCTCTCGGAGCAGCATAAATTCATAAGTGAATCAAATTAATGCGCATTTTGCTATGACTTTGCATCCTATACTCCAACTTGAGGTACACATCAGTATTACATTATAAATTAGACAATTTCTTATCGTGTAAGTACATTTTTCCAATTTAATATACCCAGCTTGACTCCGATTTCAATATCAAAAGTCATTTATAAGTTTGTAGAAACAGTATTTATTTTATAAAATATATAAGACGTTTGTTTCTTCTATCCGTACCGTTACAATATTTCTCTGCTATAATTCACGGATATAAGATTGTTAAATAACCTTTTAGTACAATTTTAATCCCTTTTTCTTTATTTTATAATCGTGATTCGTTAGATATTTGGTCGAATTGTAATGAAATCTATGATCTAGTGTACATATACTTTAAAGTTTACTAAATTTAGTAACATAAGTTATTAAACTTGTAAGTCTCGTCGATGTCAAATATGTAAAATAAAATAAAAGTTTTAATTTAAATTGTATAAAAATAAAGATCATAAAACCAAATTTTCAACTTTACTTCAAAATATAAAATAGATAAGGTACATTTAAAATGAAAGTGATGTAATTTTGTGTTAAACGATTACAGATATAAATAATTAAATTAAATCAATATTAATGAAAATAGGTATATTATATTTCAATTTTATTTACTAATAAAAGACAATGTTCTTTTCTCGCTTTGATCTCCGATACACAATAACTCAAAATGTATCGATCGCATAAAATTACATATGGTAAAAAAATTTTTAATTATTAACATTGTTTGTATTTAATTTTATTTTGTTACTTTAAATAGATTTATCTTAAATTAGAGTTTTATATCTGTATCGCTACAAAAGTATGTCGTATCAATGTAATGTAAAATATAATCGGTACCTTAAATAATTTATATCTGAACAAAATTCTTAAGCGATATATATTATATTTATTTTTATGAGTAGAAAAGAAATAATTTAATTAATTTCTAAAAAATTAGTGAGATTAAAATGTACAACTTTAATAAAAATCATATTATTGAATAATAAATTTTTGTTTATATTAAAGTTAAAAAATTTTATCAGTAACACGTCAGAATATGTATTAAAAACATATGTAGTTTTTTAAAATTGATTAACGTTTCGTAGTTAAAAAATTGTTTTTGATCTGTTAAAAAAAAATGTAGAAATCAGGTATGAATTAATATGGACATTTACCTCGTATATTTTATCATTTTATCTATAAATAGCATTTGTAAAAATATAAAGATTTTAATGAAAATTAATTTTACGACTTACATAATTTTATAATATCGCAAAATATAACTCGAACGAGTTCAATACTGATACAATCAGTACTTCAGTTAACGATAAAAAATGATTTACGAATTATTAAAAATCTGTTTTAAAAGTAAATGGCTCGGGCTAAAAAATGAATATAATTTTTTTTAATTTCTCGTATTGAAAGCAATCCTGAAACTATCCGTCTACGAATAAATAAATCGAAGATATCGAAGATCTTTAAGTGAAAAAAATTGACGCAATATTAGATTAAAAGAAATTTTCTTATAAATATATGATTATTAAAATATTCAGTATACTCCATTATGTCATGAATATTTTAGAAAATAAACGGGCTTTTGAGACCATTATTTAATTAATGGTTAAGGTATTGCAATTTAATTTAAAATTATTTTAAAATACTTATAATTATAATCATTTCCAAAATTATAAAACTTGTTAAATTTTTTCTTACATTTTAAAATTTGTCATGCTTAAAAATAAAATATGATAAAAAATTTCGATCTCATAATCGTTAATGAAAAATCAAAGATACATAATTACAGCATATGATACAGAAAAAATACAACTGCAATATTTATTTTAATTTACAGGAGTTACTTATAATCATCTGTGCTGCAGTTTTCAAGCACAATGGCGTTTTCTATGACATTGTTACAAACATTCTTATTTTCAAAAGGTTAAGTTGTTTAAGCTTTTGTGTAGAAATGACAATTTTAAAAATCGAGGATATATCGGATATATCGGATATATCGTATAAGATATATGTGTAATTGTATTATACTCTATTGTATACAAAATATAATACGTTTTATACATCTATGTTATAAGAAATAGTTATTATTGTTTAAGCCATAATTTTTTAATAAGTGAATAATGAAAATATTTCGAGTATTATGTACTATCTGTAATAAAATTTAAAAGTATTAAAAAAATACATATATAGATGTACAATGAAATAAATTTGAATAATAATTTAATTTTATAAAAATAAAAAAATGTAATAAAATATTATAATTGTTTATGTTTTTAATGAAGTAATTTATATCTTGCATGTATCTTTTAACGAATAAATTATCTAATAATTCCGAATAAACAGAAATAATAAATTAATTACGTCGTCCGTTAAATGTAAATTTTAGATAATATATTTATTAATGTGGACTGTATACTGTGTGTTTTATTTGATATTTAACTTAAAAAATATTAAAAATGATCCGAAGTTAATGTATATAATTAAAAATATTATATTTTATGTATAATATATGTATGAAAATTAGCAAATACTTTCTTATAAAATGTGTTTGAAACGATTTAAACATTTTATGCTACAACCATTCATATTAATATGAAGCTCTCTGTTTTTAAAATAACAAATTCAAATTGTAATTATTTATAAAAAAAAAACTAAGATTGGTAACATGAGTCATTTTCGTGCATTTTGCGAACACCTGCGTATATTTCTATTATTTTATAGAACTTTTATTTTTCAGTTTGAATAATTATTTGTATTAATAAATAAAAGTTATTGACATCACCGTTTAATTATTATTTCACCCATACTTATAATAAAAAATTTATTTTAATTATATTTAAACATAACTATATTTACTTATAAACCATATTTATAAATTGTATATGTTTTAATTTTTTTTTTTAATCTGAAAATTAAGAATCCTTTGATTCTTACAATAATTTATCGTTACGAATGCATAAGGCAGAATGTTTCAGATTACCATCAGTTTTTAAAGACTGTATCATGGATATTTTCTACTGCAATAACATCAATGTGAATAATAAATTGTTCGAAATCATACATTTGAAGTGGAAAAATGAATTTACTCGTGAAGGTGACAACCAGAAGACTGTAATTAAACAATCACTCATGTATTCTGACAAAGGTCCTTGAAAACATAACGTATAAATTATTCAGCATCATTGTATATAATACAATATAATATTATAAATGTGCTTTAAAATAAATGAAAATCCATTTAATAAAGTATTTTATTAATAAATGATGGAATATAATTTTTTTTAATTATTTTATTTTTTAGAAACATACGTTTGTCATATTTTACGCAAAACTATGCATAATAATTTTTTCTTTTTTGAATGGTGTTGGTATCATCTTTCAAAGTATTATAGCTTATATATATATATATTTTTGCATGTAGTATATTGCCCGAATTTCTTAGTTAATTCTCCCATTTTGTTCATTCTTAAAATTTCATGATTTAAATTAGAACCACATTTAATAAAAATAATATCCAACTAACATAGATCACAATTAAGCAGTAATATTATTTATTTATCTATTTATTTATTTATTTATTTATTTATTTATTTATTTATTTATTCATTCGCGTAAGCAATTCTTATTAGTTCACATTGTTAGCAGTTTTGACTATACATTACAATATTTGGACTAATAACGAAGGCGGAAATTTAATATAATTTCTTTGGTTGATTTATCACCAATCATGCATGGATGTTCAAAATAGCATCATTTAATTGTTACGAAAGTACACATTACCAGCTAAAGGTGCTTTGATTTTCCATCCAGTCATATTTTATTACAATGTAATAAATAATTTTGATACATTCGTGTTAAATATTTAACTCGACACTACGTAATTCATGGATATCGCATCGAGTCTCCTGTTAATTCGATAAACACTTCCGCCTGTTAAGTTGTAACACGTAAATTTGTCGATTAAATTTTTTCCCCCAAATATTGCCATTTTGCCATTTTGCCTTTAAGAAGAAGAATTAATGGAAGACTCTCAAATCTCTGATAATTGTATTAATTGATCAGTTTCAGGCAAGACTAGCAGACTCAGCATGATCTCACTGTTGCGTCGCAACCGCAAGCAAAACGCAAAGAACAAACAAGGACCTCTAACCCGCAGTCATATCAACGATCAGCATCA
The DNA here is from genome assembly GCA_018907195.1 of Dolichoris vasculosae. Taxonomy (NCBI): domain Eukaryota; kingdom Metazoa; phylum Arthropoda; class Insecta; order Hymenoptera; family Agaonidae; genus Dolichoris; species Dolichoris vasculosae. The sequence goes on from JACCHY010000003.1 coordinate 8,162,033, forward strand.
ACAAGCGAACAAGCTGGAAATCTACAATGATAATTCGTTAGATAGTTTAGTCTTTGCCGCTTCTCTGGGGCTCATATCGACTCATCATCAATACGCGCCAAAAGACGTGATGCTGATGATGCAGAACCAAACGAAGATAAAGCAACAACCGCAACAGATGGAATTCTATTGCCGGTTTTGTGGAAAGGGTTACAGGTGGAAGAGCACGATGAGAAGGCACGAAACCCTCGAGTGCGGCGACAAGCCTCCGTCCTTTCAGTGCCCTCAGTGTCCTTACAGAGCGAGGCAAAGGGGGAATCTGACGGTACACCTCAAGCGACACCATCAGAGAGATTTTTCAGTTGACCGCTCCTCCTAATGTCTTTGATTGTACATTTTTTTAATGACGACCTTTCGGGTTTATAATTTGTTCATCCGCGCTGTAAATCTTGAAACAAAGTACATCTTGCTCAATGCAGATGTCCAACAAATTCACCGAGTCTTTATTTATGAGATATTTTGAATAATATTGAATAATTTTGAAAAAACTGGAAAGTGCCTCTAAACAAATTTTACCGTTGTTTTATTCAAAAATGTACTTTACGTTTTACAAATTTTTTACCGATCAATTAATTTTACATTTGTATGTCAGTTAAATGAAACTCTGGTGTAAAGATTCGTTTAAATCGTTTAAATCCATTCCTTATTTTCAGTTTTACGTGCATGTGTGGGTGTGCGTGTGCGTGCGCATGTGCGAGCGCGCGCTTGCGTGTCCGTGGGTGTGGGTGAGCGTTTGCTTGTGCGTGGCGCGTCTGTGTATGTTTATACGCACACGGAACGGACCCTGTGTATATCACGTATATATTACGTATAACTATATATACGTAAGCAAATTTTGAATTCGTTATTAACGTAAAAAGATGTTTATTTAAAAAATTAACAAAATTATCCATCTTTTTTCAGAGTAAAATATTTTTAAATAGTTTTTAAAGATATTTTGATTATATTTTTCATTACTATTCAAATTCGAATCATTTTATAGGTAGTTTCTAGCGATACGACTTTGAACAACGAAAGGTCAGATTTTATTTTGTATGTTATCGAAAAATTCTAATATGTAATATTTTTAATTCGGCGTATGAATTAAGTTTTATCAGTCAACTAATCTTGCTCTTAACAGTAACATTTTTTCCTCGCGGAGTTGGTTATAATATTCAAAAATTCAAATTTCAACCATTATATTTTATTCCACGTAACTTTAATCTTAATATCTAAATTACATTCCTATTCTAAAAAATGACTGCTGTTGGATCATGATTCCTTCGCTGTTTCGATCGACGTCTTATGCACAACGCATATTTCTATTCTTCGAACCGTAATGTACAAAAAAATTAGTATTCGATAAACCGAATCATAAAATTTATGAATATAATTTCGCACCTATTTTTCAAAACTTATGGAAAACGAATTAAATAAAACTTACTTAACTATTGATAATACATCTAATCAATTTTTCGGTTCCATAGATATACACTTTAATTTTTAAAAAATTAGAGTGTAAATGAATCTGCTTCTATAATTTCTCAAAATAATATTTTGACTCGTTTAATTTGAATAAGTAACTTATATATCTTGACTGATTTACGATTCAATTTATTGATATTATAAGAACTTATTTTTTAAATCATGGCAAGTCTTTTATTAAGCAATTCTTATCACCAACGTTTTACATTATATTCGTATTATTTATGTATAGAAAACTGGGAATAGCAGCTGTAATAAATACATTCCATTTTAATGTAATTGCATAGAATATAATTGATAATCAATCGATTTAATATTTATGACTTAAAGTAGATAATGATTTGTTTTTGTGTATTAATATAATATGTAATTGTAGTTTCAGTAAACAGTTTTTAGCTTTTTACATCAAATTTAAATTAATTTAATAACTAATAAATTTATTGCGATGATTTATTGTTTTAACAATTTTCAAATGAAATTTAAGCAACATATACAAAGTAATTTTTAATAATACGGTATAAATTATTTATTGCAATCACAGAAATAATTTCGAGTATATTTTAAATGTAAGAACCATTACAAAAGTTTCAGAATGTAAAAATAAACGCGTGATTTTTATTCATGATAAGGTTACATATTTATTAAATGCACGTGGTTAATTATTTCTGTATGCAATCACCATAAATTTAAATATTTCTAATTTATATATATCTATTTTGTATGTCAATGTTTTTATTCCACGTGTAAATGCTTCCACTTTTTATTAAATAACTACAAAATAATATTATATTATAAGTTAGAGTATTAAGAATATAGATTAAGAGACAATTATAAAAATATATTTTTGTATCCATTAACAAAATTTTATGATATATTCTTATAAAATAAAAGAATTTTTATTACATGCGTATTTCTTACTTTTTAGTATGTACAGTACTTATAAATTAAACAATACTGAAAATGCATAGATCCCGTTGATATTTATTTATTAATCTACCATATTTATGTTACAAAAAATATCCTTTTAAAAAATTATAAATAATCTATAAATAATGTGTTCTGTACAAAGGAAATGTTTTAGTTTTTAAATTTTATTGAGAAAAAAATACTAATATAATTTTTTTCATTTTTAGGTGATGCAGATGCAAAGGTAAAATTTAGATTAACTGCAGCCTGAAATTAATTTCATTATTGTTTTATTTTGATACGTACATCAAATAAAAAAAATACAATTAATCAAATTGCTGAATCCTGATAATATTTCGTTCATATATATATTTTTATTTTGTATTATTTTATGTAAGAAAATAAATGATATATTTTTGTTTTTCAATTATTTACTAACAAATTCATGAAATATTTTATGTATTTTATTTTAACTTTTAGCAAATAAGTATGCATCTTAAATTAGATTTTATTTTTCTTTTGCTTCAGCTACTATTATACTTCGTAAAAAAGCCTTTACTTATTCTTTTCATCTTAGCCTTCAAAATTATATTAAATATTCAGCATTACATTATTTTTAACGCTTTATTTAGAAATTTTAAATTCTACATTCTAATATTTATTCCAGTAAAAAGGGATACTTAAAAATGTATCGGTTGAGGACTGCTTTAAATCAAAATAAAATTTATTTTTGACAGAATTGGAAAAAAATTGAATACTTAATTTACCTATTAATAGGTAAGGATCTAAGCTAACCACTCATTTTCTTTTTTTTTTTTTAGAATTAATAACGCTTTTATCGTAATTTACCGAAGTACAATTATTAAATATTTAATTTTTTGTTCGATTTACTTTATTCGAACTGGGATGACTTTTTACGTGTTTCCTTTTTTATATAACGAACGAAGGCCCGTTACGAAATTTGAATGCATAAAATGATCTATAAATCAAACTATTACCGAATTGTATTAACAACGAAGAGTGCAACGTAATTTATTTGTTGAGCTTGCCAAAATTTCACTTTACGTGAAATTGGAACGTAACTTTTTATTGAAAATTTTATTTTTCGCTCACGAATTTAAAGAAATCCTCATCTCGAAACGACCCAATACAAGCATTAGGATCGAACTCGTTCTAACCCGTCACAAAAAACTTTGTCTTTGTTACAGCGCAAAATTTAAGTCTTGCGGATTTACGCCGCTCCGCTTCATCTTGGCATTCGTGGTACGTCCCATCGATCGTCTGGTGTTCGGCGAGTATGGGCAATGTGGGCTCCGAGAAAGATACTTCAGGAACAGGTAGTCCCGACTCGAAAGAGGGTCTCGCCTTTGCCTGCCAGGATTGCGGTAGGATTTATAAACTGAAGAGCAGTTTGAGAAATCACCGGAAGTGGGAATGCGGAAAGGAACCCCAATTTCAGTGCCCTTACTGCTCGTACAGGGCCAAACAGAAAATGCACGTGGCACGACACATCGAACGCGTACACAAGGACAAGATCAAAATCGAGCCGAAATAGAGGAGGGAGGTTGCGACCTTGATGATAACGATGATTGGGGTGATTATATCGATGATCGATTATAATGAATACGAGCGAGACGACTAAAACTGCGACTGCGACTGGAACTGCGACGAAGACGACAACCACGACGACGATGAGGTAGAGGATGATGATGATGCGTTCCTTTTTATTTTTTATTTTTTTTAAGGATGCTCTGCGTGATATCAACTTGCACAATCTGAGTGTAAAATGATAAAGACAGTTTTTAGGTCATTGTTGTTATTTTCTTTCAAAGGGAACACGTTTAGGTCCTTGAAAAAGAAAGACGTTTCTTTTACCATTTTCTTTCGATCCCCGAAAGGTTTTTTTATTTTTCAAAAATTAATGCTGCTTTCTATATTCAGAATACGTACAACTAATTTCTATGTATTCATTGAAAATTGCAGTTGAAAGATTTTTTTAACGCAATCGTAAAAAAACAAAAGATATTTAGTATTAAGTTTATAATTTATTTAAAAAATTTTATTTTAATAATTTTATGAATTAATCGGCAGCTTTTTATAGAATCATCAAATAAATTTTCTTAAATTTCGATCAGTATTTAATTCAAAATTAATGAATTTATAAAAATTAAAATATCGAATTTCAATTATGATTTTTTTTATCATAGAATTAATAATAAAGTCCAAAAAGTTTATGAAAAATTAAATTTATGAAATACAATAATGTCGATGATTGCTCAAACTATTTTAAAAACACTATGCATTTCTAAGTTATTTAAAGAACTACAATATTTTTATTTTATTGTAAGAGAAAAATCACTTTTTAATCCGAATTTATTATTAGATATTTTACAATGTAATGATAAGGATTTTCTTTTCTGAGATATTAAATTATCGTACAAATTATATCAAAGCAAATATATTTTTACCAAAAATGATATTTTTTTGTAAATTAATATTAATGTAATTTTTCATTGGAAAAATTTTTATTTTACTCGATAATATACGATACGATATGTTAACGTATCAAAGAATATAATCTTTCATAGAAAAAATGGATAGGGTGAGGAAAAACCTTTTTAATAATAATAACAATTTACCTATAAACTGATTTATTTTTTTATAGTTTTTTCATTCAGATTGTGTCGATAAATTTTAAAGCACGTGTTTACTTATGAAAACACAAAAAATTTTAAATTTCAGTTAAACAATACGGTAATAATCACAAAAAGAAAATCTTTAAAAATAAAAAGTTTGAAAAAATATATAAAATAATTTTTATTTTATTGAATCATAATAATCTGATGAATATAACAATGTTTGATTAAACTTTGATTTTATATTGTGATTATTATCGGAGTTTTATCTGATGGAACGAATAGCTTTTAACGTGATGATACTAACATTTTATATTTTCATAGAACAAACCATTTTCTCACTTTAAATAAGTAAAGCAAACACAATGAAGCTGTATAATTATTGGCTAAAATCTGTGATTTTGCATTTATACTCAAATGAAGATCAAACATTTGAAAACGTTATAGTCGAAATGACATTAAAAATCATTGAAAGTTTTTTTAAGGAATTTATTTTATAAGTGTGTATATCTGTATTAATTATTAAAAAGAATTTCACACAACCGTGATTTTTACTAAGTTATAAGATTTAAGAAATTTACAAGGGCGATAAAATCGTATATTGATAAAAATTTATAGCTTTAAACTCGAAAAAATTAGGAGACGGAATTTTCTACCGTTAAAAAATTAAAGTAGATATTATTTATAATATTTTTAATTGGTTTTAACGAGTACTGAAATTTTGAAAATCACATAAAAGGATTCATGAATGTCAATTGACTTTTTTCTTACTTTTTCGGTTAATACATTTTTATCGAATAAAGTTTTCTAAATTATTCATACAAAATTGTCTCTTCTTTTTATATATTTTTATTATATATGATATATTTCATAATATTTAATAATTATTTATAGACGTGATACTGATACAGAAAGTAAATGTCATTGACATAAGCAATTTAAATTACAGATTCATCGGTAATTGAATCAATTCACTCAAATATAACTAAAGTCGAAATTATTTGTCAAGCTTAGAAACTCTAGTTAATCGATCGAAAACTAATACAAAGATCCCTTTGGTACATAAATACATTATGTAATTTACTAAAATATATATACGCACTTTCTTAATAAAGTGAATAATGGACTTCTATTCTAGTTTATTCTGAATAGTAATATCATCTTAATTTATCTTTTAGTTAGAGCTTCGTTTCATTTTATATGTCAAAAACATATATTCGCGTTGATTATATTGCAGATTTTTACATTTATAATCTTTTTATGGTATTTTTGTAATTAAATTGACGTGCTTTAGGAAGTTATTATTTACTATAATTACACTTTTTCTGTAAGCTTATATAAAAACTTTATATTTTAACTACTCATCGTTTTCTCTTTCGAACTTAAATAATACATAATTTCTTCATTCGTTTATTATTGGTTACTTCTCTAACGGTAAATCTGTTCTTGAAACTGAACTTTATTCTTATATTTATTACTTAATCAAATCAAAGTATCATTTTATTTAATAAAAGTAAATCATCATACGAATTAATATCTATCATTTTCATATTAATACATTACATTTTAACAAATGTATATTTATTATCTTATTCCGATCTTTAATTATTATATAAATTAGTATTTGTTTTAATTATTTAAAAAAAAACAAATTGAATGCACTAGATTTTATATATATTTCGTATCAATTTTTATTTATATTATAATAATGATTTTTCAATAAGTTTTTATAAAAAATAATTTAATAATGATTAATGACAGAAATGTCTAAAAAAATAATACTCCTTTTTATATTTTATCAAAAATTTTTTGTTTTTATTTTATTAGTGTCACAAAATCTAAACGTATTATTAAATTCTAAAATTCAAGACTATAAATTATATATAAAATTTTCAATTACCTAAATTTTTTATTAACATTATAAAATTTATTCCAATTTTTTATATTTTATCCATAATATTTTTAATGCTACTGAATTTTTATTTAAATTTGTGCCATGATCTTAAATTTAAAAAAATATATCAATAAATTCAAATATGCTACTATTTACAAAATAATGAAATTACTATACGCGTGATAAATTTAAATAGGAAATAAATATTGTAAGTTATATTCATTTAAATTTGCCATTTTTTAAAATTTATCTTATTTTATTTTGCAACCCACGTTAAAATAATATTTTGATTTCTAATAATTACTGTATCTACTTAAGCTATCGTAAAAATTTTGCTTCTATTAATATTTTTTTGTTTAATTATCTAATCGTTACCCAAAATAATTGGGTATATGTACTATATAGAATTTAATTGGCAATGTTTTATATATTGTAAGTAAGCCTTAAACATCAAAGAAACGATTAAGAATACTATAAATAAAATCTACTTTAATTATCTAATATTTGAGGGTCACATCGTTTGAAAAATTTCTTTCAAATACAAGATTAATAATTTCTTAATTTACTAAATGATTTTTTTTTAAATCTTCAACATATTTCTGATTACAAGATAAACTTAATGTTACGAAAGTTTACAAGATCTTTACATTATTTTAGTGATTTAAACGATCTAATTTTTTAATTAATTTAATGCCTAAAAGTGATTGGCATTACCAAATTTTATATATCATTAAGTAAGACTATATATTTGCTTCCTTCTTAATGTAGCCCTTTTAAAAGAATTATTATAAAAATTAATATTACTATTACTACTTATTGGATTATTAGATAAGGAAAAAATTACAAAATTTAGGTAACTGGGGTTAAATTTGATAATATTTCTATTCATGGATAACTGTATGCAAAAATCATATATTTACTATGCAGGAATTATTTACAAAGAAACACCAACTGTGATAGATTTAAATTAAAAGAATAGTCTTGAAAAGACTCAAAAGAGTTTGACTCGTCCACATTCATTACGGTGAAATAAAATTTATTGATATCGATATACAGTTAATGAATTTCTAAAAATATTTTAATCTGCTGCATTTCTGCAGAAGATGGAATACAAAATTTAATTTTTATAATAAGTGCCTTATAAAATTATCATATATATTCGAGTAATTTAGCGCGTAAAAACTATAAATAACAATTTTTATAAAATTATAATATTTCATTGATATTTTTGATCATAAAATATTAATCTTAAATTAGTGTTAAAGGATGTTTAAACATGATCAAAATTCTAAACATATTGCGCAAATAGAACATTAAAGCTTTCAAAATATTCTTAGATATTTTACAATGTTAAAATGTCAGTGTTTTTATTTTCAACGGATGTACATAAAAAAATTATATGGATGAAATACATTGTTTCTCGATCTTTATAAAAACTGTAGGATCAGCAATAGAATTTACAATAATTAAATTTTAATTTATTATAGAAACAATATAATATTCTTTAATCCATTACGATAATATAATCTTCGTAAATAGTATGACTATCTCTAGTGAAATATTTTTTTTAGTTTTTTTCAATTCATTAATAAAATAAGACTAACTAAATGGGCACAATTTTAAGTTTTCAAATTCTTGTTTTTAAAATAATAAATTCATAATCTCATTACAAATTTGATTCAAATAAAAACAGATTTTTTAAGAATGATTTTATAATATTTTACTAACAATTTAATTTTTCTAATTAAACTTTTTTAGTTCCTACAATTTTACTACCCCGTAATTTGCCATTGACGGTTTTATATTTTTGATTTATTTATAGATTCTTCAAAGATTTTTACCACGTGATACTATTTCCTATTATGTTCCTGAACCGAATATATTTATAGACTGCAATAAATATTTATACAGATATTTTTATTTTATTTTTTTTTTTTTTATAGCTTACTCCCACCAATCCCTTACATAAGAGAATACACATTTTAACTATTGTGCCATGTTTAAGTTCATTGCGTATAGCATTTAAGAAATATTTTTTCCTTCATAATAGTAATAGATACACATGTTGTCCAAAAAACTACAGTTTTTATAAAGATTCCACCCATCAATGCAACCGATATTGTGACCTGTGAATTTAATCGTACTATTAATAGGTTAAGTGCCACTCATTTATTTTTTTAAAAGTATTTAAATATTAGGACATTTATTATTTTACTCTTATTTTAATCGATATATAATCGTATACCTTATAGACTTTTTACATTATTTTTTTTTTTAGAAAGTTTAGTAAAATATTTTAATTTCAACTGTAAATGATATTACGAATATTTAGTGAATGCATTTATAAATGAAAACTTTTGTAATATTTATAATTGAAATAAATAAAAAAATAATAAAAACAAATCATCTTCGTTACGATTACATTATTTTAATCCCTTATTTATTCCTAGTACTAAATTGGATACGTAATTTTATTTTTTACATTTAAAATTTTGTTATTGAATGTTATATAATTTTCGATGAATTTATCAAATTACGTGTCGAAAATATTTCGTTTATTCAATAATAAAATATTTCGATATACACATTCCAGCCGTATTTAAAAAAATTTTTTAAATTTGCATAATCCAATGGAACAAATACATCAAAAATTTTATTCCATTCAACGATGCAGTGTAAAATAATCAGGTTTCTGCAAATATAAGTTTATTAGATAATTAAATATATAATATCGAAAAAAGTATGTAATGCAATTATTTTTATTTATAAGTAATCAAACTTAAATTTATCGTTGACATTCGAAATATTTGTATAAAATTTGTACGTAAAAAGGATTTTACATCGACGATATAATTCAATTTTTCAATATTGATGGATTATTAAAAATGTATTAATTCAGTTATTTCGATTTTAATCATGCCGTTAATTATCATATTTGACATTATAATAATCTAGCATCAAGCATCGAGGATAATCTTTTCTTACGTACACAGAATATATTTTTTAAAGTAGCGATATATCCAAATACAATCTGCAACAAAGTTTAGACTCATTAGCATAATGAATTTAAAGAAGTAATGGCTATGCTTACTGGTTTGACCGCGACGTTCATTGGGGTTCGGCGAACTTCACTTGTGCAAACTCGTTTCACTTCGTAAGTTTCCACCGACACCCAATAGCCGAAAAAGAGAGAGGGACGGATGTAAAGAATTTTACACTTGCAATTAAAACGCAATTGAATGTGCCTCGACGATTGACGATGGCCGACCAAAACCAGTCGGTCCCATTTATCGAGGAAAGATAAATAAAAAATTTTCCGTAAAAGTATTCTTAAAAATAGAACGATGACGTTTTTAAAATTATATTTTCAATAAACTTCGCTACATCTTCTATAAACAAGAAAATTTATAACTAAATTGGTAAAAAATTATCTCAAAAGTTCATTTGTGAACGATATTTTATTGCTTATAAATCAAAATTCTTTCAATTATTTATTAAAAAATTTACTTAATTTAAAAACAATGTTATGCGAATAAATACGTAACCTACCAATTTATACGATGTAACGTTGTAAATATTATAACATAGACAAATTAATAATTGAAATCATTTGTGAAACGAATCATTTATTACACGAATATACAGACACGTGATTTTTCAATATAAAAATTAGAAATGATCGAGTGAATTATTCTTCGTTCAAAGCTACAAATAAGCAAGAAAATATAATAAGATACCATTCGTTTGTAAGTAACTTGTAACATAAAAATATTTTATTTTGATAAAGATATCTCGATTCTATACTTTGTATCGACACCTTTTAAACTTTAAAAAAAATCTTAGTGACGATAAAAATAATCAAATAATTTTTAGATAAAAATTCTAAATATTCGTATCGGTGTTTTAAAGGAATTTATAAACATAAGAAAATATTTTACATAGGACGTATAATTCTTAAAACGTCTTATTTTAAATATTATTCAAAATATTTTCATAATGGATATCTATAAGTTGTTATATTCTATCGATTTATTTGAAAATTTAAAGTATACTGCATAATAAAATAATCTTGGATAAGAAACTTTCAAAAAATAAATTTAATTTCTAAAATATCTATTCTAAACGCAAGATTTTATTATATTATTATACATTTTTATAAAATATACAAGTACATTATAAAATTTTTTTAAATTGTAAATTATTTGAAAAATAATAAGGGAATCAGAAACGTATCCGATTAAAATAATTTCGGAGAAAAACGTTGAAACATTTACGCGCTCACTGTAAAAAATTTTATTGCATTATTGAATTACAAATTACTAGTCTGTAAAAAATTTTTTAAAAACATTTCAGTACATAAAAGATATCGCATAAATTTTTCCTTAAAAAAATGTAACATTGCGGTAAGTAAATTTAAGTTGTTTCTTATCGAAAGAATTTAATTAAAATAACACCTGGTTTTTTAAATTTAATAAAATGAAAAGTTAAGGCATTCGAGAAAATTTACGAGTCAAAATAACGAGGAAACATTACGCTACAAAATAGAAGATGTATATTTCGAGTATTCATAAAAAAAGTAATTTATAAAATTATTGAAAATGCTTAAGCTGTTAAATAAATGTAGCGATGAAAAATATTTGAAATATTTGTTTTTATTCTTACATCGCTTTATCGATACTTATAATATTTATTACATAATAAATATAACATAATATAATAACTAATAAAAAATACCAACTATCGGCCACGATTCAACGATAAATTAATTTTATTTTTTATCATGCGCAAATATAATATGCGTTTGCTTTCAAGGAAAAATTTTTAGGAATAAACTGAACAAAAACGGATAAAGCTAACAAATGAAATATTCGATTTTAATTAGAATTTTGTTTGGAATTATTAAAAATAGTTTTTAAAAATATAATATACGTAATCGTGGTTTTTTTAATCAGTGTAAAAAAAGTTATAATATCCTAATCTCGGTACTATCGTTCGAAAAAACAGCTAAAAAACTGATTGGATGGAAAGTTATGAATTTAACGAATGCATATTATCGATCTTATGCATATCGTAGCATAAAATTCTTTGGAGAACTGGGATTTTGACGACTCGACGGTATACGGTTCAAGATCGAAGTCTCGAAGCCTGGAAGTCCCGAAGCCTCGAAGCCTCGAAGCCTCGAAGCCTCGAAGCCGAAGATAATTCGGAAGAGTATTTGGGAGCTGCGGGCGACGAACGCCTAGATTAATCGTCGTCCCGAGATTGGACGGATTCTACGGTTATCCCCGATGAACGGTAAAAACCGTTGGTTCCGAACGATGAACGCCGACCTCGGGTTTCATCGATCGGTGCAAGAAAGGCCCGACGTCGAAAAAATGCCTTGACGCGCCCCCGTTTACTGCATATATGCACTAAAGACTAAGAATCGCCGGTAACATAATAACTTCGTCCGGTTCTACCTTTCGAAAAATCCCCGACGTCGTACTCGAACTTGGACCGCGGTAACTCGATCGGGTTGCATTAAGCGTTAACTTTCTATTCTACTCGAATTCGCGGATTTACATCGCAAACGCGTTTATTTACGCCCAAGGAATATATAAATTGCGAAACCGAGGAATATCGGCTTATATTTATATATTAATGATTTGGCTCGTTCGAGTCTCGGGGATCGTTATCGATTGTTCTTTGTGATTCCTGCCTCCGGAATCGGGCCCCTCGACTCGCCATTTTTTTTTTACTTTTATTCCTTACCGTCGCTTTCGTAAACCGGCAACAATGTTTAGGGAAACCACCATTTTCTTTGAGTACTCCTGTATCCAACTACCAACCTTTTTACGACCACGTATTTCAAACTTTTTCAGCCGAATCGACCGACGAATCGAGCCACGAATCGACCCACAAATCGACCAACGATCGATACATTTATTTTTATTTATTTTTATTTATATACATTTTTCAATGCAACCAAATCAACGATTTATTTTTTTCGTAATCTCTTAACGATTAATATCAGCGAAGCAATCAAATTTTTACTTTGTTTACGCGCGATATAAAAATTATTTTGTACATAATTTACAGTATTATAATTTATAACGTTTATTATTTTACGATCATTCTCGGAATAATTATATTTTTAGAGCCTGTTTAAAATTCTATTGTAAACGTCGAAAAGGAAGTTTGTTCGAGAAAGCGGAATAAAGATGAGTCGGAGATTTTACGCAAAACTACGTTGCATCCGAAATTCACGCAAAAAATATAACGCAAAAATTCCAAAATGAACGATAAAATCTCATTTGATACGGCTGAGATATACGTGCAAAAAATAAAGTATCGAAGAGGTAGCGTATTTTCTTCGATAAAAAATAAAATGATACAACTGCAAATTTAGCCTCGATATACGACGACTGTTTTATTGTACGAATTTACCTATTTCAAGTCTGTTCGTAATAATGGAAAAACGACAAACAAACTTTTCTTATTTATTATTTTTACTTACTTATTATATTTGCGATGATTAAATCGAACGGATACATTTTTGTCGGTGCAAAACATATTTTAAGAAATAAATTAAATTACTCGATACGTGTTTTTGTCGTTTTACCGAACATAATAAACTAGAGCATTTGCACCGTAATTTCTATTATTTTTAATCGATATCCTAGAAAGATTTATATTTTCATCGACTGTGAACATTCAATTATAATATAAAAATTTATTGAAATTTTATACCATCCGTTCGAATCGTCGCAGAATAAATGACTATCCGCATCATCGAAAGCTAAGAGTTATTAAGATTTTACGATACGTTTTAAATCATATTATAATTTTAACAATAATATATGACAAAAATTTCTAATAGATTTAAATATCTTGATATAAACAGTGATTTTAATATTAAAAGTAAATGTATGAATTACATTAGAATAATTATATTAGTTATAAAAAATACAATATCTAAAAATGAAAAAATTATATTCATAAGTTTATAAGTAAATTTATAACTAAATTTATAAGTATATAATAAACAAGAATAAACGTTTTTTTCGAGAAAAACTTACTTTTGAATAAATCTAAAGATGTGTCAAACGAAATAAATTATATTTTTTAAATATTGTTGTATATATTTGTATTTTTACTTTATTTATTTATATACAAAAAAAAGTCTTATTTTGAAATTACTAACTCCATATTTTTTAATATATTTTTGATACGCTAATTTTATAGTTCTTTTCTTAAAAATATCTACTTGAAGATTGATCGATAATTTGAAGGAGATCTCGAATAACACTTCATATATATTTTTATTAAAGCAAGAAATAATCAATACAATTAAAGACTTAGTTTTCAAAGATAATGTTGTTACATTAACGTTGTTACATTAATTTCAAACTACTATTACAACAAATTACTATTAAATAATAAAATCTTCTCAAATTCAAATAAAGTTTTGTTTTGGAAAATTTTTCGTATTGTTAACAATTTTTTTTAAATAAATGTATCATGATTTTTAATTTTTAGTGTTAAACCCATAAAAAAAATATAAGCTTCATTATATTATAAAAGATCACAGTTACATACTGTCGAGTTCAGATATGTTTTGCATAAAAAAAAATTTTTAGAATACAAAATATTAATTAGTAAACTATTTTATGTTCTAGCAATAATTGACCTTCATTAATTCTATATAACATGAAAAATATACAATATTTAAATTATTTGAACACACGCACATATATGAGATTCAACTCATGCGATTGAAAGTATAAAAGAAAAAAATATTTAACTTCTTTTTGGGACGTTTTAGAAACTTCTTTACTAATACATCTAATTCTTCTCACACTTCTCACATATCTTTAGTACCGTTCTCCAAAATTTATCTACAAACGCTAAATGCGGTTAAACTTTCGAGGTTTATACAAAAAATTTTTCAGAAAATTTTAATCAATTAACAAAAACCTGAAATTATATATATGATATACAATTTGTCAATTGAACTTTTTTATAATAATAAATCTTTCGATTATAGTTTCTTGCATTGTTTCATTTTCACATTCAACTATTGTTTCTACACACAATTTAACTCATTAAAAACTCATAAAAAATGCTAAACAAATGTTTAATGTTTGCTTTATAGACAAAGATAAATTTATTTAGAAAATTACTGTCTAAAAAATTAAAGTTTATAAATAATAATACAATAATTTATAATTATTGTATGTTTAATTATCTTTAATATTTATAAAATTTAAAACAGAAACTGATTTTAAAAATGATGATAGAGAAATTATTTTACATCTGTTTTTTTGAAAATAATTTACGCAAATTCTGTAAATCAAGTCTATAATTAAAAAAATTCATCTTGCATTATAAAAATAATCTACCTAAAAAATTTTACTATTTTAGTTTAATAATTTTAAAAAAATAAAAATCATATTCAGAATTTTCATTGTTATTTTACCAATTACAGAATTATAAATATTAATGATTATTCTAAATAGTATAGTAATTAATTTTATTTATTTGAAAAAATTTTAAAACAAAAGTTTGAGATCGTTTTTAACTTTTTTTGTCGAATTGTTATTTTTATCGATTATTATCAATAGCTATTAAAATAACGTTACCCTACACTTGTATTTTGTGTTACAAATATTTATTATTTATTTTTAAATAACTATTCGCATATTTGTGTTTAACCCTTTTCATATGAATTATCAGCTGTTAAATGTTTTAATAAATTTAATTTATAATTTTTCCTCACAGAAATTTATTTTGCTTTAGCAATTTTTCGGTAAAATTCTTATATTTTCAAACACCAACGAATTTGATTATAAATAAATCACTTTATAATAGTGAAAATATTTCTTGCTAGTGAGTACGTATTTTAAAAATCTATTAATTCCGTATTTAATTTAAGTATGAATTCAATATTATTTTAAATCGAATTTCCAGTTCAAACATCTAACGGACAATTAATCGATAAAACGTATATTTGGAATTGAATCTATAAAATTCGATGCGCGATTAATCGAAATTCTTAGGTTGTACAATAAAAAATTTAATTACAATAATTTCTTTAAAAAGTTTAAATAAATACTATATCTACTATTCATTTATAGATAACTGCTTGAAATTAGAAGGAATTGGAACTAAGAAGCTTCAAATTTTAAAAAATCTCGTGAGTTTCTTTATTAAATTTTAATTTATTTACTATTATACGTGAAAACAAGAAGATAATATTTGAGATTCATTTATTATTACATATACAATTAATTTATGATTGAATTTTAAAAATTTAAGAAATAACGAGGATTGTGGTTAAGTATAAAAATTCTATGACTTTTTCAAAATTAAATTATACGTATTAATTAATGTTTTCATTAAAAACATGAAACGAAAATGGAGATATATCAATTAATTATGATCCTAATTAGTCATATAATATTTTTGATCTAATAGTGAAACGATATATTTGCAGATGGAAGTTATAAAAATTGTATCGATATACCTTTTAAAAAGTAATGCTTATATCATAAAAGTTATTTATAACTAAAAGTAAAAATAAATACAATAAATTAGATCATTAAGATTTAATATTGTTTAATGTTATTTATATTTCTAAATTTCATTTGAAACTTTAATTCCAATAATATCAGTATTCAAAAGTTTATAATTTTGATGACATCGAATTTTTTTTCGAATAATTTAACAAAAACTCTCATGTTTTTAACAGGGCTAAAGGTATTGAGAAGACGACTAACGAACTTAAACTTTATCGATTCAGATATTTAATAAATTTATGAAGTTATGGTAGTGTTTATCGAATATTTATAATTTGAAAAGTAGAAAAATGAAAATCCGAATCGAGAGCTTACAAAACCATTGATTTTTAAAATAAACTCAAATATTATTACTTGCATTTTGGTATCGAACAAAGAAAAATGAGTAAGTTAGAAAAGTTCTTTTTGGATACTAGGGTATCCAAATCGTGTACTTTTTCCCCTTGGAAACACAACTCCAGTAATATTTTTTTTACAATAACCAGCAGTCGCATCCGGAAAATTACAGCCTTGGAAAACCTGTTCCAAATGTACTGCCCCCAAGTTCGAGCGCAGTCACCCGAAAATCGCGGGTCAGCGATCGAACCTGTGCATAATCAGCGAGAATAACGCGCCTCTGTTCGAATCTCGCAGGTGTCTAAACCGGAAGGGCAACTACTCGGATGCCAGAGTTCGCGTACGTCGCGATTACGGCACTGAGAGAAGATCGATAAAACGCAGTCTCTGTGATCACGAAACGGGACGTTAGGAAAACATTGACGAACATTGGCGTACTGCCCAATTGTCCACTGGTAAAATCAGTACCTGCACCAGATCTTTATTTCAGGCGATATAGCGAGCTTGATCAACTACGTCACTCGAGGTTACTGAAATACCAATTAAAATAACCTCGAGTATATTGGTCCTTTTAATTTTAATATGCTGACGCGTGAAATGCTGTTTACGACGTATAACGAATACAAATTTATATATTTTTATTTAAGATTTGTACACGCGTAATATATTATGTGAATCAGTTTTTGGATTTCTATCGTCTAAAATATAAAGAAAAATTTAAAGGCTAAATTATTTTCCAAAGAAAAATCTGTATCTTACGAGTTTCTTCAAGACGGAAACTCAAATAACCGCGTTTTAATCTCCGTTTGTTGCCGGTATCAGAGGAACGTTCGAAGAGAATTTATTGATCGATCGTAAAAATAGATGAATATAACCCCTAGATTTGTAAATAATAAAATAATTCTCAGAAATTAAAGAAAATATAATTGCAAATTCGTAAAAGAACCTTTCCTCGATGCATTATATTCTTCGCTAATATTAACTCTTTGATCTTTATTTGAAAATAATACATAGTAAATAAAACCTTTAAAATAAAACCTTTATATTTGCACGACAATTAAGTGAAATGAAATTAACGAATTAATCAACGGTTGTCCAAATATCACGTTCGAATAAATTAAGGTGCATAAAAATTCTTAATTCGTTAGTTATAATTAATAAATTCATATGTAAAAGTTTTTTATAATTCAATAAATTCAGAAGATCTAAAAATATAATAAATATATAAATATATTAAGTTAATTAGAATAATAGACAATATTTGTAAATCCAAATATTTTCCGAGATTTATTTAAAATATAATTTTGCTTACTTTTTTAGTGTATTCTGTCCCAAAGATCGAAAAAATAGCTTATTGTAAAATATATGATCGAATATAGAATATAATTATGAATGTCAAGACGTGGAATATAAAAATTTATAGTCAAAAATTTTACCATTAATTTCGATAAAGCTAATATTGTCTAATATTTTTTAAATAACAATTTTAAACTACCCGGAAGTACCGGAGTAAATAAGGATCCAATGAAGCTGTCGATTCGAGCACCAGGTATATAGAATTATTCGAGGACATTAAAAATCATAAAATTGATGATTAGGTCGCGTAAACTTATTCTTACGAATCTTAAATATTTCAAGAAAAAGTGAACGCGAAATTATAAATCAACGGTATGAAAGGCGACTCGCGATGATTAAGTCCCTAATTCTGCAGCTCTGCTGGTTTTCCGGATAACTCATGATCGACTCGTGATCGACAAATGCCGCAATCTATCGCGATACTTGGATCTCGATGTATTTTTGATGTAGGGGATCAATAGTTACAATTAACAAACCTTCGTTAACAAACCGCTCGATCCGCATAATCGATAAAATATAGTATTCGGTTTTGGTATTTCCGATTCCTGTAGCTTCCGATCCGACTCTAGACGAAATTTTCATATGCGCAAAAATCTCGTGTCGTACGAGTTGTTACGAACATTTTCTTATGTACGTTATAATTTTTGTGATATCTTTAAAGCATCATATTATTACTCGTTGGATTCGTAATAAAAATTTTTCACGACAAATAATATTTAATTTTAAAAGGTCATATTTGGTTGTATAATTTAAAAGATCTACAAAAACGTTTATGTTGATGCAAGCATTTTGGAAAAATACTTTCATAAATACCTTATGCGTTGAAAACATCGAGTTTAAATTCATTATATTTAGCGATTGTCGCTAGATTGCAGTCCTACATTATCGTATTGTATTGTATTGTACGTGCATACAAAAACGATACGTAACATTGCATCCAATGTTAAATTTATTTAATATAAAATTTTTATGAATGACTCGATTATAATCAAAATTTTAAATCAAAATTCCTTTACAGCATTGTAATCGTAACATATAGATAAAATAAAATGAATAAAAACTCTTCAAAATATAAATTCTTATTATGAACGACACTATGTAAAAAGTATGGGATTAATTTATTTTATACATTATTCAATGATAAGGATTATAAATTAGAAAAAACCTCATTTTTTCGACAAAAAGATACAATTTATTAAAATTATTTTACCTTAAATATATAATACATCATCGAGCTAAGCGACCTATAACCAGCATTTTACAAAATTAGTACTTTTGTGCGGTACGCTCGGCATACAATTTACATCAAAGCTTACGTGAATCTTTTCGACTCTAATTTATTATAAAAAAATCAACAATTTTTACTAATTCAACAGCTTTTCAGAACTTACGAACCTTTTTTCTACAAAATAATAATGAAAAATTAGCGTGTTCATATCGATTATAATTAATATTTCGTTGATCGATTAATCCTATTTGTAAATTATGAATTATCAAAAATTAAAAAATATTTTATTCATATTTAAATTAATAAATAAATAACATCTATGTATATACAAATGAAATTCTTGGAATATATATCATAACAGAAGAAGTTTTATTTAATTTAATTGAATAAATTTGATTGAAAATTTATTAAGAGAGCAATTTTTGGCAGTGATTCGAGTCAACATTTTCTAATAACTAAAGATTTATTTTATTTAATAATATTAAACTCGAATCTCAAGTACAGTTTAAATAGCATAACTCGTATGATAAAAAGTATACCCTTTATTTTTGGAGTAAAAATACTCGTGTGTATATAAAACTATTATGCTATTTATTCGAATAAAAGGACATTGAAATAAATTATTTGCGGTAATATTGAAAATAATTTTAAAAATATAATTTTTACAACTATTTGGTGATTTCATCAGATTATATAAATATATTGAAGTAAAGGCAAATTATCGATTGATTTACGAAATATAAATTTGACTGTACAATAATATGTCAATTAGTGCAATAATTTGAAAACCTATTAATTTATTTTTACTCCAAATACTTATAATTTATATTGATATACTTTTATTGGACGCTTTTGATTGGAAGGACAAATTGATTTGGCCGGATATCGCGATATTACCAGCTTTACGTTAAAAATTAGAGAATTAAACTGCATTTTAATAGAAAAAGCTGTTTGGTTTGTTTTCGATAGCTTATTTTTATCCTTTTTATTCAAACGTGAATATACAATAAACATTACACATATTTATTGATATGTTAATCCATAAAAATAACTGCTCTGATTACAAAAATTACTTTCACTTTCTTTAGTACTGTGTACGGTACAAAATTTTGTCAAATAATTTACGGATCATTACAAATGTCACATAAATTTACAACATAATTTTATAAGCAACAAAATGTATTCGTTAAATTTTATTAGAAAGGATATAGAACTGAAACTTTTTACATCTATTAAGTTATATTTTTTATTCAAATAACTATATATTTGTATTAATACGAAATAAAAGATTTTTTACACTTATTAAAAATCTTTAATTTTGTATTATTATTTTATTAAAACTTAATGTTTGAACTTTCTTTAAAATTTTTATTCTCTTGAATTTCTACTTTCCCTTTCTTACAGACATTATTCGCATATAAAAACTATATAAATCTATTAATCTTATAAAATCCTAATTAAAAGAAGCGATTATTCGATAAATTGACTAGTTTTTTTGGACTAAAATATACGTTTTATTATTGTTATCAATAAAAGAAAGATAAATGTATAACAAAGATATCAAAGTCAATTAACGGTGCAATAAAATATTATTCAAGTTAGTATCGAGATTATTGAAATTAGTATCGTTATACCAAACAGTTAATATTACCGATTATAATTTAAAGTATAAATAACAGAATGGTGAATACTTTTGAGTAATTTATTACCAAATACAAAAATTCAGTTATTTTTCGGTTGCTCGTAAAATGCATAAATAGAGTTTAAAAGAAAGTTATAAAAAAATACTACGTGTTACGTGCAATACATCTAACGATAATTTAACAAAATATATACTTAATTTCATTGCACACGCAACTATTTTACATAGATGCTTTTATCGTAATACTAACATATTTTTAAATGGTATGCATAAGTAAAATCAGTCATAATAATAATACCAAATGCTTTAAAGTTCGTACAAATAAAAAAAAAATAATTATAAAACTAAGAAATAAAACATAGAAATTCTAAATTGTTTTATAATATCATCGTTACGGTTTACCAATTACCTAATATCTAACATTGCACTCCGAAAAGAAGTATTTTATTATTTTCAAGAAATAACATTACTTCTTTCATTAATCAAATAAATTTCTCATTCAATCGATTTAATGAAAAGTAACAATGTTGATAAGAACATATTTTACGAATTAGAAATTCTTGTTAAAACACTTATGAACGGTTATGTTAGCGGAATTGGCCTGAATAATCCACCAAATATTATTTAAAATTAGTGCTAATATTATTGGAGTAGTAATACTTGATTTGCAAAAAATAAAATGATTATTGATTTATCGGTTTCTTTACTCTCGAACAGATTAAAAAGAAAAACCATACTTTCTTAATTTATTTTCACTTTATAAATAAAAAAAAACCTGTATGAGACTCACATCGGAAGACGTATTTAATATTACAGAGGAATTAGAAACGAGGGGAAAACGTGACTAAGAAGAATCGAAAAATTAATCGATACCCCACGCATTGTTTGTCATCGAGGATTTAAAAAGTAGGAAAGAATTGAAATGGATGCGTGAAAATAATAATAAACAATAAAGTTATCAGTAATCAATGTAGAGTTAGTAATTAAATTAAAAATATAGTTTTTAATAGATGAATTTAAAAACGAGCTAAATTACAAAAAGAAAATATCGTAAATAAACAATAAATTAGTAACAGAAAGTTATAGGAAAATAAACTAAAAAAAATAAATTGAAATCCATTTTATATTATGAATAATTTTTTCTTTAAATAAAAAAAATTTTATTTTTTTGAGAAGTTTTTTAAAGTTTTTATTAATGATTTAATTTAAATTGAATTTAATTTTCATGTTTCAAATAACTTTAATGTTAGAAAACTCAAGAATCTAAGATAAATTAAATTTTAAATACTGAATTTGACGATACTTTTATTTTTTTTTTAGTTCTTTTTAATGACTTAAAAACTATCAAGATTTATTCTAAAAAAACAGTTAAAAATAAAAATTAGGTCCTAAATTAAATATATATATTTAAATGTTACTTTTAAGTAATACCAAAAATTATAATGAAAAAAAAAAGTTTTTTCATCCAAATGATCAAATTTATTACTACACTCATTTCTCATAAATTTTCATTTATTAATTAGTTTAAAACAAATTAATTTCCATATATATCGTTACCGAATATTCTTATTTTAAATTATGTAATAAATACTAATTAAAAGTATAAAATTTCTATGGTTCTATTGATGAAGAAAAAGCCTCTCTATTTTTAAATTAAGGTAGAAATTCCCAAATTTATTCTAAATTATTAAAACTTTGTGAAAAATAAACAAAAATATGAATGCAGTTCTTAGTATTTTGAGATTAATTTTAAGAAGCTCATCGTCAGAAATTATGCAGTATATATTTAAACTGAGATTGTCATTAAGATAGTAAATTCTAGCCTAATGTAGAAAGCTTATATTAGAATATAGCGTATATCAGAAATTCATATACTAATGCTAAATAAACTACTATTAAAAAAATACAATTTATAATCTTATACATTGATATTATAAAAATAAAGTTGTAGACGATAAATCATTTGTTATGTTCAAATTCTTATATTAAAATAGGAAATGCAATTACTCTTAATTTATAAAACAGCTTAAGTAACTTAAGTAATCTATGTTTTTATTTTGTACTTATAAGTCCGAATAATTAATTATCAAAATGACAAATACCGCTTAAATATAAGATTTAAAATCGATATTCAAAAGATCTATTTCGTCAATTGATTATCAAAAATGTAAAAAGTGATTATCATAAATATTATTTTAACATAACATTTTAGTACTATCGAATAATGCTAGTCTTTAGTTCTATATCCTTTTTAAAAATAAAAAAATACCAGATTTTTCGTGGATAATAGTCAACTCCCTTTATAAGAATATATACTCTATGTTGAGTTATTTACAATGATTTTTTGTAAAAAAATATAATAAAATAATAATAATAATAATAATAATAATAATAATAATAATAATAATAATAATAATATGGACAACGCACTGCGTTTTTTTACGAAGATCGACTGACATGACTTGTAACCATTATCACAATATAACGATCATTATATAACTATGTAATAAATCGATACGATTGAAGGATTATGGCTTGATAAAAAAATCAATGCTCCTTTCTGGAAAAATTTAATAAATTCGTTATTATGATACGATAAACTGTGAAAATTAATCGAAAGTTAAATTAAAGTTTGAAACATCTCAGTTGAAACTCAATTTCAATAAGTTAACAACGAAATATGTACGTAATTCACTATTCATTTTACTAGGTCGTTAAAACCAACTACTTATTTACGTTTTAGCAATATTTTATTTGATATCTATAGTATACCATTAATTTAAACTCAATTTATCACTGCAGTTAAAAAAGTTTTATTAAAGTTTATACTTAACTCTCCGAAATAAAAATTAATAACGTTAACACGCCTAAATGCGTGTAAAACAATAAAAACCTAAGAAATATATAATCGTAAATTAATCATTATTGTATTATTATTTAAAGTATCAATTTAAAAAAGAACATTAAATGAGTTTTAATAACCGTTAAGAAAAAAAAATATAAATAAATAAATGTTATAATTAGATTTCATCGGCAAAACAATTATATCAAATATTAATCAAATATGAATTGAAAACTAAGATTATTTCACACTTAATCATTTACTTTCGATGGCATTATCGATTTTTCATAATTCTTCAACAACCAGCAAATATCTTTATAAAATTTTAATGATTATTTTTTAAGTTTTACCATTAATTTTCACAGTCAAGCTTTCACATTCGAGATTCTAAAATTTGAGTAGGAAATTGATCGTAGCGGTTTAATTTAAGGACTGGCGAGGTCCTGTAGCATACCAAGGACATTCTCTATCTCTTGACGATAGTAACAGGGACTCTTCTCCATTTCGTTAAACTTCTTACAGTCTTGACAGCTTTGACTCCGATTCCGCAACATATCGCGAACGAGCTTTTGTAAGCCTAACTCGCGTGTCTCGTGGCGCTGTTGTAATAACGTTATTTTATCTTGTAAACATTGTAACTGTTGGGAACTCTATAATGTAAAATTCATTCATTCGTTTAGACATTTTTAAGGTTTTTTAAAGATGCAGATTGGTAAGTTTGAACTTAAATATTTTTTTATATAAAAACAATTCGATAAAAATAATTCGATAAAAACAATTCGATGATATCAACAAATATCATAATATTCTTACTTTATTTTATTTAATAATTACGTTATTTTTAAATTTACATATAATAAAAAAATATTGAACAATTTATTTCTTTGAAATTTATAAAGAATTTTAATTTTAATAGTTTTTTCTTTCGTATATAATCTTAGAAAATATTTATTGCGTAAAACTAAAAATTTTTATCCAATATTTTACATAATATTATAAATGTCATTTGATCAAATTATACATTTATACAATTATATTTATAAAGTAAAACTTACCGGAGTAGTAAGATACTTAACCTTTTCATTAAGTATTCTATTTTTTCCCTCTAAATGTTCCCTTTCTGCCTTCAAAATGACAACTTGATCCTTGTAGTCTTGTAATGTTTCTATTTGCTGCTGCAAATGAGTTATCATAGACATTTGTGAATTGACTTGACCCTAAAATAAAAAATTATCAGCAAAACTTAAATAAAATGTCGATAACGTTAAAACCTTGATATAAAAAAATAATATATCAGAAAATAAGCTTGTATTAAAATTTTTTGAAAAATTTTTTAAAACATTATTTTTGTAAATTTAAATGGTACCGTACTTATCGTTTAAAAAATATCGAAAAACTGTGCTATATTTGCTTCTTAAAAACATAAACGGTATTTAAATACAAAAAATGATACTTATTTAAAAAAAAAAATTAGCTATATAAATTATTGTCCAGAGGAGAATAATATCGAAATAAAGCGAACCTGCAATTTGTAAGCTTGCGTATCACCTATTTTAACGTTACACTCTTTAAGAATAAGCCCGAGCTCTTTTTCGTGCTCTTCTTGTAGTATATTTAGATCGTGCAGTCTCTTATTTTTCAACGCCATGAAGTCCTTATTAATTCTACTGAGTTCCTCCTTAAGCACTTCGTTTTCATTCGAGAGTCTCTTCAGTTTATTGTTCATTTCAGTGATTTCCACTCCAGACGGCATCGATCTTTTGGTGTCGAGAAAATGATTGTTTTGATAAAAGTTTGAATTCGGATCGTTGATCTCGGCTGCTTTCGTATTCAACAGTTTCGAATCCGACAAGGCCATGGTCCGATTACACATCTTCTCCATGTTTCTTCGCTCATTGAGCAGCTTCTCCCGTTCCTTCTGTAATTTTCGACTAGTCTTTTGCTGCTCTTGTACATCCTTGGTTAACTTCGCTATCGTCTTCTCTTTGTTGCCCAGTTCCTGCTTTAGTCCGCGTATCGTCGCGATCAAGTGCGTGTCTTCCTTCACATTCTGAGACTTGGGCCCAATCTTGTTGAAGCCCGACTTCTCGGCCAAGTTCGGCTCGGAGCCACGGCTCTCCAAGATCCTGTGCATCGTCTGGGTGCCAACGTCTTCGCAAATTTTTCTTTCCTTCTGCGACAACTGGAGTTTCAGTTCAAGATCCGATACTTGCATCGAGTATTTATCCTTCATATCGGTGAACTTCTTCTGCAAATCCATTAACTTGGACTGAGCTATATCTTCCTTCGACTTAATCTCGTCTTCTAAAAAGATGATTCTGTCCTCCAGTAGTTTCATCTTCTCCAAATTAAGTTTCTCGTTCTCGGAATTCGCGGTGAGAATTAACGCCGAAACCGAGTCTGGATTCTTTCGTTTTAAGATACGCTCCATTTCGCGAACTTGCCGATTCAGATCCATGATATTTTTATTGTCCAAGATCACCTGATCCTTCAACTTCAACGTCAATTGCTTCTCTCGTTCGCAATTGTGTTTAGCACTCTATAAAATAATTTAAATTGAAGATTCGAGGGCGATAACATGGGGATAAACGACCAAAAAAATTAATCAGTTTGCATACTGTTTCTTTCGATCGATATTTTATTTTTTGCCGATTTATTCCGATTAATTCGTATCGATCAAATTATTTCTCGCGAATAAAAACAAATGTTACAATTTATTAAACGACGTATTTAAATTAATAATTAATAATGAAAAATAAAAAATAACTTGTGTCGACAAGATAAAAAAATGACCGTTGCACGATAATAATTATAATTATTAGAGTAAGCGCTACAAAAATGATAATAAATATCATAAAGTTCTATTGCGTACACAAAAACTTTCTCTTCCTTCGAATAAGAAGCTTTTGTAATTAAGCTCGGATTTATGCGCTACCGATGCAACAAATTGTAAATAAAAAACATTTTCGTTACCTGTAATTTATCTTGATAATAGGTGCACTTTCCTCTTAAATCTAAAAGTTCCTTTTCCACGGGTTCGATGTTCTCCTGAAATTTTTCATAATCTAGTTTAATCAATTTCAATTGTTCAGTTTTAGAATGTAATTCTATTTTCAGATCCTCCACTTGCTTCCTCAAATCTAACTCATTCGTTGTCATTGATTGTAACCTATCCGTAATAAAGTCATTCTTTGCTCTTAATTGATCTTTTATCATTTCTAGTTCCTCTTGTAATAAATAGTTTTGCTGAGTTATATCTTCATTTTTAAGAGAAAAATCATTATTCTTTTGCCTCAAATTTGATACTTCGATATTTAACTTCATAACTTCTTCTTGTAAATCTTTTAATTTCTCCAATAATTTTTGATCGTTATTTTTATTATCCGCTTGAATCATTTTCGACTTTATCTGATTACTGGCTTTTAGTTCACTCTGTAATTTTTTCATTTCTTGAAGTAGCTTTTTGTTTTCTGATTCATAAGCGCTGATAAGATTCTCTTGACGATCCAAATCTTTTTGCATACTCATGATTTTCGGATCATATTTAGGTTTACCATCGGTTACTTTATTATTTACATTTATTAATTCATCCATTTTTGATTTTAATAAAATATTTTGTTTCTTTAGCGAAAATATTTTTTGATCGTAGACCATCTGCATATCGTTAAGTTCAGATTTGTAAGCCTCTATTTTAGCTTCCAATTCTAATTTAATATTTATGAACCTTAGCTTTTCTTTTTGATACAGATTCTCCAATGTATCCTCTTTAAGTGTACCTATCCAGTCTCCGCCTCCGAAAGAATTTGTAACATCATCTTCGTACGATTTTATTTGACTTCCTTTAACGTTGAGACCAAATTCGTTTGGAAGAGCTATTAAAAAAAAATTTTTTTAAGTAATACATCATATACTTCCATAAATGTAATTTCAAGTTTATGCAATATAATAAACTTGATTAAAGTAACGATTGTTTTAATTATTTTTATTTTATATTTTTAAAGATAAAGGTAAATACCATTGTGTAATAAAAGCAAATAATTTATATAATTTAATAAAACTTACATTTTAAGGGTTCCTTCGTGGTTTTTGAAGTTACTTTGGTCCTTGGATTCAATTTTGTTATTGTTTTAGGTTGAATTTTTATTTTAGGAGCTGGTAATTTCTTTGGTACAGTTGTTGACATTTGCTTTCGATTTTCAGTAACTTTAATAGTTTTTATATTTTCGAGCGACGAACCCAATTTACGCGAAGATTTTGAAAGCTGATCGTAACTCCTGGATTTTTCCATGACTCTATCCCTCCTTGTATTTTTATTTGTAGATACATCAACGATGGATTGAGTATTGAGGTAATTACTAGAATTTTTCATTCCGATGCAGTTTACACTATTTTGAAAATAAGTAGAACTTTGCAAGCTCTTTTGCATATCAAAATCCTGATTATCTCTAAAATCTATAAGATCTTTAATATCTTTAACACCCTTTACGTTTTTGTGATCATTCAAGATTTCCATTTTAGTACACGCGTCAAGAGCTTTAAAATTCTTAAAACTAAAATCTTCGCCATTCTCCGATTTTGGAGTTATTTCTTTATCGTTTTCCAATTTTTCTGCTTCAATCCTTTTCGCATTTTCTTTATTAGTTTTTTCGGCTAATAATTTTGGAATATCATCGGCAAATAATTTTAATCTTGGTGTTAGACCTACCGTATAAAATTCATTTTTATCATTTACCACCTTCTTCGTATCGTCTACAGAATTCCTAGCACTATTCATTTTGGAAGAATCTCTACTGGAATATTTACTGGAATTCTTTTGTGAATTTTTTTCGGATAATTTTCCCAACTGTAATGGTTCTATAAAAGGTACTTTATTCGTAGCTGAATCTGATTCCGGCGTCACTTTCTTTCCAGCAGTATTGTCAAGTTCTCTCTCGCTTACAATTTTTTTTTCTTTTAACGGATCGAATTGATCCAATACATTTGGTTCGCTTTCTCTAGGGAAATCATCCTTGTCTTTATCGCTATGCTCTTGCAAGAGCTTTAAAAAATGAGTGAAATCTTCTTTATCGAAGCTTAAACTTTGAGGTGAAAGTTGTTCTGTACTTTCTTTCGTATTTTTTATTAGAGTGTCAAAATAGTCTTTTTCTACATCGGTAATTTCTTTTTTTAAATTAATTTTTTCTCTTTTATCGTCTACTTTTTTCTCAATTCTTACATCATCGGATGAAGAATGTCGTTCTATAGAGTCATCTACATCCGAACTACTAGGCGTCTCAAATTTTTTTCCTACAAATTTCTTATTTTGAGTTTCTAACGATTTTGGAGATTTAATATTTTCGTACACTATTTCTATCGATGGGCTTATACTTCTTTGTTTATTACTTGTGTCTTTGTCTTCTTTCACTTGCTCCTCTATCATTTTAAAAATATCTACTTCTAGTTGTCTAACTCTCGTTAAACTTTCGCTCGTAGGATTGTTTTCATCGGGAACTACAATCTCAGTTTTCAAGATACCTTTCAAGAGATCGTTACCGTTTTCTTGCACTAATTTTTCAGCTTCTTGTAGCAACTCCTTTATAGAACCTTCTTCCGTCAAAATTCCACTTTTAAGCTTTGCCATCTCCAACGATGGAGTTATATTCCCCGTTATTTTGCTCATTTCTTCCAATATACTTCCGATATCGTCGTCCGTAGCACCTATATTTCAAACGATAAAACACAATGGAACGTTCATTCTTTCTAAAAAAAATTGTTATTATTATATTTATACAACTTACTATCAAAGTCGGATTGATATTTGTCAAACGCAACGGATGCTAATATATCTTGTAAAGTACTGTCGTTGTCTTTTATTTCATCTTCGCCATTCTACATATGACGAATAAACGATATCGTTTTTTTAATACCGAGAAAAAAGAAATTAACGAAAATAAAAACTATATACATACTTTACACATTTTTTCTTTAGCCAAAAAGTCTTTGGTAGAAGAACTTACGTCAGGGGACAAAATTGGTATCTCCGGTTTCTTTGATTCTAAACTTTTTTTTTGGATAGCAATATCCAGTTGAGCGGTCGGTTTCTTTAACCACCATTGTTCTTGTTTAGGTTCCACGGGTACCGGATCTATCCGTTCGACTTTTGGCTTTTCTTTAACGTAAATAGAATTCTCTCTGATACTAAAACTGATGGACGATCCAGGTATATCTTCCACGGTTGATATAGTCTAAATGGTTAAAATAAAAATTATGTTTCAAAAGAAATATAAAACACAAAATTATAACTTTAAACGTTCTTTCTTAATTTCTCGATTTAACAAAAAATCGATAACGTTATTTGATCATAAGTATACCATAAATACACATACAAAGATATCGTATAATGTTATTAAATATAACTTTTCGATAACTTTGTTGGTTATTAAAACGCGGAAAAATAAAATAAAATGATACGACGGTATAAAAATTCGTACGTACGCCAAACGAACCTTCCAATGAGTAAATGAAATATAGGTTAGGTACGTGCTATACCGTGTTTTATCAAAGTATCGAACATTTTGTACTTACATCATCAAATTGAGATAAATGCTTTTCATCTTCTGACATTTTTTCACTTGTCTTTTAAATTATCGCGAGAAAAACAGAAAAAAAATGAAGCACGGGCAACATTTTTACGGCGTCATCTGACAGAGGGAAAGTTTTATTTGTTTGTTATTACGTTCCTCCGTTCCTAACGGAATTTCCAACTTTACATTTTAATATTCGCCTTTCCTTCGACTCATGGTTCCAAATTTCCAACTGGAACGAATGGAAACTTCGCTTCTTTGTCTAACGAATAGCTAGTAGAATTTTTCGGAGGGAAATTCGTCGGTTGTCGATTATACTTAATCGTTGGGGTTAAAAATTGCTCGCACTCTGTTTTTTGTCGCACCTTATTAATTCACAATGCTTTGCATTTCGACAAAGTTGTTATTCGGACGTCTATAAACATATAACAAGTCTCGATGTCGCGTAAAATATTTCAATCGATCTCTCGGTAGATATTAGCGATCGTTTTGGAAAAGTTGTTTATTCGATGCGTGACAAGTCGGGTGGGTTGTCGCTCGTTTACTGTGGATATTTATAAGGTGGTGCTTCTTTCGTCGACTCGGTGTTGTCGATCGAGTCCGAAGAATCTGTCTATGATGCGGCACGTAACATATATATATATATATATATATATATATATATAATCCTTGCTCCCTCTCGGTTCTACCGCATTTTTTACCCTTTTTTATCGTTGTTCGCTCTCTCCGAGGGATCGAGCCCCGACAAGGCGATATTGTTATATGTTACGCGGATTTAATTCCCCGGACCTCTTCGGCTGATCGGGTGCTACAATTTGGACGAATCGGCCGTACATGACACCTCCTAGAATGTCATCGAATAGCGAGACGTTTCGCCTTTGCTTCCCTTATCGATGGCACGTTTATTCCTTGAAAGATCCCCACGGCGTCGGGCACGAGAGGAACTCTGCAAGGATTTCTCTGAACTCCGGGAGGAGAGTTTGTTTATACGATTTAGAGCGTCGATTGGACTACAGGCATCTCCGCACCACGTGTTTGAGGTTTTGAGTAACTCGTCCTCCACTCGACTGGATTCGGGTAATCTTACCCGCGTCGTTAATGGTTGCTTTTCATTACCTTGTCTTGAACCTTACTTGTGAACCTTCTGAAATCTTTTTTTAACGGACTCGATTTCCCTCGGCTTTTCTCTTCGCAACACTGATCAAACGAATGAATCGCTCCAAACACTTACCCTTTCTAATGCCTGTATTATACCGATATTTATAAGTGAGCCAACCGTGTTTTCAAATTTCAAATTAGAGTTTTATTCAAATAAATACGATATTGTATATTTACGATATTTTGTAGAAAAAAATGTAACCACGGCAAGTTCTATGCTCAACCAAATAGCTTTCAATTTTTTTAATTATACGGAAAAAATGTTTTTACCGTAACGTTTTTACAATTTACCTATAATGTTGCAGGTATACATAACCACACACGAATTAACTACGAGCACGATTGATAAATATTACCTCGAATTAACGTTTCTTTAATTAAAAATCTTAGTTGACACAGGTTTACGCGTACCATAACAATAAATTTATAAGAAAAAACTTAAAAAATATACGAGTATCCCTAAATTCAATAATTGAACGATGAGACATACTTTCTATTCATTTACTGATTCATAAATATTGTTGTCGATATATTACGGTCGAACAAAATTGTTTTACGGAAAGTATAGCCAATCATCCTATAACGTATAAATATTAAATATCACATAAATAAGATCTTTTTCGTTATTAAAATGAAAGTTTTTTCAGTAATACAAATCATATAAGATATTTTGTCAAATAATCAGTATAAATCAAATATAGTTGTAATATAATATAACTATTATTATTGTTGCTGTTGTTGTTGCAGCGGTTATTTTTGTATAACGTTATAAATAAAGATTACTAAAATGGTACTGAAAAGTAAAGTACAATTACAAAATAAAATTAAGATAACTTTTAATTATCATATTTCTGTGTAAATTCATGTTCAGCGCCGCATAGTAGTTTAGATATTTAGTAGTTAGATATTTCTCAGATCATATACTATGTTAATCTGACGTTAATGAAAATTTTATTATTTTCTACTTTATTATTTTTAATCCAATTTATTATTTCTAGCATACTTTGTTTTTTTCAAGTACTATTAGTAAATTGTTTATGATTCTAAAATTGTTAAAGAATAATTTTAAACAAACTACGCTAAATAATAGCAAATTAAACGCTGATTATAAGCTATAAAATTAGATTTACAATATCGGATAGATGGATTAAAACAAGTTGATTTATACAATGACAAACGATTTATACGTATAACAAATTAATTTGTTCTTTCGCAACCAAAATAAAATCTATTGATTTACGCAACTTTTTTTAAAGAATACTAAGGCACAAAATTTTCTTAGTGAAAATATTACGTGGACAATTATTCGAATTATTAATACTCTACAAAATTTAAAAAGAATAGTAATTTCCCGATATATTACGTTATCAATACCATAAAAATAAATAAATGATAAAAACTTAAATTTTTATCATTAACCAAAATAACGGTTCAGTTTATTAAAATAATTAATTTAATAAAGAATAGTAAATAAAAAAATCTTATAAATAATAGATATATAATAACATTAAAAGAAGATTTGGTAATTAAATAAAAGTCATTAACAAAGTTATATTTTTCGTTCAGAATTTATGATATATAGAAGACAAGAATAGTAAAAAATGGGGATTGTTCGATGTTGAACATCTGTTTTTTTTTAAAAAAATTAATAAACAAATTTAAAAATTAATTAATGGTTCACAACCATAATGAAATTAATATCATAAGTTTTGATAGAGTATTAGCTTATAAAATAAATTAAATTATAAATTATAAATGAATAAAGTTGTGGAGACGAATGGGAATGTTAATTAAAGAGGAAGTAAAAATTTGAAATAATAACAAAATATTCCAAAACTATATATATGTTATAAAATTTGAATCATCTCAACGCACGTTAATTTTACTCCGTCTCAAGCGCACCGTTAATTTCTCTCAAACTGAGAAAACTACGAAAATACGATCAGAGTAAAAAACATGGATGACATTTCCCTCGGTTCCAAATCAACCTTAATATTATTACTGCGAAAATCCCAAGAACTCACCTCAAATGTTTCCATTAGTCCTATTTTAGCCTATATTTGGCCGAATAAAACTGTTTCCATTACTTGACCGTATTAAAATATATCAGTAAATTCATTACCACGCTTAAATCAATTGTATGGGTCATAAATAAAATGTTTAAAAAAACCAATGAATTGTCGTTCACTGATTATATACAAATATTAAATAAATTATTTATAATGTGTACAAGTATAAAAAAATACCGACTCTTGGAACGGATTGATTGCAGAAACTTCTAATTTATTTAGAAGATTTAAATGAGGTTAAAAATTGCAAAAACGAGCGATTAAAAAACTTTAAAAGTTACTATTACATGATCAAGTGCAATGGTGATTTATAAAAAATTTATGGTTTGAAATAGTCGATCGCAAACTCGATGATTGTGCACAAAGATTTTAAAGACTATAGTAATATTAAATAAAATCCTGAATACTATTTTAATCTTTCTTTATAAACTACAAATTTACAATTATGAATTATATCTAATAAAAATTAACTTTTGTTAATTTATACGAATATAATCGTTTTTCAATATTTTAATAAACACTATCTGGAAGTTTTGAAGGTGTTTCCTATATTTAGTTAAAATATATATATTTGATGAATCGGTGGATATTAACTACTTATGATAATATAAAAAAATTCACGACTAAAATATAAAAAAACAAAAATCATAATATATATTTTACTAAATTATACTTTTTTAATAATACATTTACTAGAAGTTAAGGAAATTAAGTTAAAAATTAATTAAACCAAAAAGAATATGCGTTAGAAAAAAAGAATGCGATAAAATTAATAGTTATTTATTTTTTTATACAGAGTGGTTTCAAACTATGCAAAAGTCTCTGTATGAAACTATACATGTTAAAGAAATTATATAATTATTACTTAAATATTGTATATAAATGATGCATGTACACAAAAAAAATTACCTTAAATTGAACTTTTGTAATTTTTTTTTCAACATAAAATAAATACAATAATAATAAAAATATAAAAGTAATTATATTACAAATTTTTTCAAATTTAAATTATTTTCCTGTAAATGAAAAATTTTAAGTCAATATAAATAATATAATTACTTTTGTTATTCACATTGTAAAGTTTTATCTTTCAAAAAAATTTAACACCTTGAATAAAAGAAAAATATTTATAAAATCATCGTTGAATTATACGTCATGAAATATGAATAATTAGCAGAATACTGCACTCCGTAGAAAGTTAAACTCTTTTTTATCTTGAAAATTAATATTTTGAAAAAAAAATGTAACTAATTAACACGTTCGTTGTAAAATAGTATAAATTATACACTAGCAATTTTACTCTATATATTGAATATATATTTATAAAAATTATAAATCAATCGTTATGACGCATTAATAATTATATAAATTAATATAGTATAACATTTAATGGTAGTACATGTATATAAAAATTAAAATGAAATTGATTCAAAATTTAATATTAAAATAAAAATTTGGGATATTTATAACCTGAACGTGTTAATTTCTGACATGAGATTTGTTTAACAAGTTATTTCTGAAAATCTTATAACTGTAACAAATTTACTAAATTGAAGACTTTGAAGAATTCTTAAGAGAAATTATTTTAAAGAGCATACAACAAAAACTCATATTAATATTAGTGGAAGTATATATCGGTAGAAAGTCAAATTTTAACACTATTTACAAAATTGAAATTATAAAATATACATATATAATAATAACTTTTAAATTATAGTCGTGATGACAACTTCCGGAGTTGCTTCGTTCTCATTTTCAATTCTTACTCGGTTTTTATCTTCTCAGTTTACTGGAATAAAAAAATTTCAATTAGTTAATTATATTAATATTTAAGTTTTAATAAAATGTTATATTTACGAATTCAATTTTGGCTCTTTAAAATTCTTTGGTGCCTTTTGACGTCTCGGTCTCGTAATAATTTTACTACTAAAACTCGTAGTACTACTTTCCGAATCACTCGAATGATCCGCTCGAGATAACAAAGAACTTCTTCTAAAACATATATACATCAAACGTTAAAAGACATCGACAAAAATAAAATATACGTAAACAAAATAGTGCGAAAATTTTATCGTTTATCAAACGAGTAAAATATATATGTATAAAATAATCTTGAATAATAATAAAACACTACATTTTACTTCTTATTATTCTTTACAAATATTTTAATATGTTACGTTTGTATTTTGTACATTTTATAAAATGTAATTTAACGCATAACTATAGATTATTCGATCTTAATAAAATTTTTTCAATCGTAGTAAATTGCATTTAAAACTAATATAAATAAATAATCGAGTGTTATATATGAAGGAAAGGTACAATTATTTGTAGTAAATTATTCTACTATTAGTCTAGGTATAAAATTATCGAAAAATTCTTAGAATAATCTCTATTAAAAAATAAAAATTTGTTTATTTTAACGATAAACGTTATTTTTCTCGTACAAAAAATATAGATTGCACGGGTAAGTTTATCGTGCGAAGTTTTTGTGAATCGATAATTGTAAAACTTTTTTCTTCGATTTTCGTTATTACAAAGTTTATTAGTATTTTATTTATTAGTAATAAAAAAATAGAATAAAATTGCGAATCGATCTAATCAAATTAATTATTTTTTATTGAATTATTTGGATTTAGGGTTAAATTGTAGGAAAAGTTTGGCTAGTAAAACTATAACAAAACCATGTAACGGATACTAACGTGGAAGAAACGGACTCATCTGAATTCTTACGATCAGACCTCACATTTTCACCCTGAGACGATCCTCGATGCATATCGTTGAGTTTTTGTAATACAACCTTAGCGGAGCTCGGGTCCTTGTCCTTCAACTTCTTTTTACGTTGCCTAGGCTTCTTTTTTCGAACGGGCGATTCATCCTCGTTGTTGTCGCTCGGTACAGTCGACGGCATCAATGACTTTACTAACACCCTCTTACGCTTCTGCAAAATTATTACGTTCGAAGAAAAGCATTTTCAGGCAAACGGTCGTTTGAAAAATCTATCTGACAAGAAAAAAGTACGACTCCACCCACCTCCAACTGTTTATTACTCTCGGGAGTGACGAACTGCACCTGTTGATAATGATCATCCGATGTATTGAGAACATCCGTAAGCCGGGGCAACTCGATCTTCGAACTTAGCCTCGTTGTCGAGAGTTCGCTGATTCGTCTCTCTTGCGCACTATTTCCTGACTCCTGATGCTTCGTCGACGTAAGAGAGGGGAGTTCCGGTGCACCGTTTTGCTGAACTCTTCCTGTTGACATCCGGGAAAACGCGTCCGTGTTCTCAGCGGGCTTTTGATATCTGAAAGAGTATAGTACAGATAGTCCACGATATTGGTATCAAAATACTACCTGCTACGGTTATTTATAACGGATGTCAAGGATAGACAAAGGTTTACAAAGGTTTACAAAGGTTTGGCCCGGCCTACCCTTGACTTTCAATTAGAAAAATAGCGACTTTGACGCTATTGTAAAGAAGATTTTGAACTGCGGATTATAAAAGGAAGTGATCTATTTTTTTTGTAGATTCCTTGTATCGTTGTTTTTAAAAGAGAAAGCGAAGAAAAGGGGAAAATGTGGCTTGATATCCATTGGCAACGAGCGCTAAATATAAATCACAAAAATAAAAATTAAAATAATTAAAAATGCTATTGAAGCGAAACTGTAAAATAAAAGCTGAAAAGATGTCGAAGCTGGAACCGAATTGAAAGGGAAGCTAATTCACACCGGAAAGTTTTCTCACCTCTGCGTGATCTGAATAGTCGCGGTTGGCTCCTGTTCCACATCCACCTGCACAGGTCCATTGTCGATCCTCCCGTTCATACTTAAAAGCGGCTTCAGAGGCGTCAGCTGAAGCAACTCGTTCA
The DNA here is from genome assembly GCA_018907195.1 of Dolichoris vasculosae. Lineage (NCBI taxonomy): Eukaryota > Metazoa > Arthropoda > Insecta > Hymenoptera > Agaonidae > Dolichoris > Dolichoris vasculosae. Next base: position 8,199,592 of record JACCHY010000003.1, read on the forward strand.
TGTCGAACTGTAGTCTTTCGGGTTGCTCCGGTTGTTGAGTCGATGGTTGGTTTATCTGACGCCGCATATTTAGTATAAGGGTTTGATCGTCGTCGTCGTCGTCGTCGTTGTTCCCGTCGTTATCGTCGTTCAGGTTTCCATTCTTCGAGTGCATCGAGGACAATTTCGAGGACGGGCCTCGTCGGTGAGTGATGTAACGTAAATTCACGCGGTGATCATCTTCGTCGTCGTTGTTCAGGAAACTAAGTGTTTTACGTCCATTAACGAAAGACTTTGGTTCAACGATGACGCGTTAGGTTTTACATTTTTCCTATTTTTTTTTTTAAACCTAGCACCAAAGTACGATTGCAAATCTCTTTCGAAATAATTTAATATTGTATATCGTTGGAAATTGAAAATATTGCGTGAAGCTTACATTGAACATTCTATTTGATCAAACGTTTATATCGAATAATTCGAGTTACATTTACGTTAATTTATAAACAATTTTAAGAAAAACCATCGAACTTGTATTTTTTCTTTGTTAAAACATTTTTCGACATTTAAAAATATTTTACACTTTTACCATTTCTCGAATTTAGTTTTCAAAAACGTTTTCATCGTTTGTAAAAATATTTTTTTAGCGACCCACCGATGGAAAAATCGTAACGTTCAACTTATTTTTTAAAAGTAATTATCATTGGTAATTGTTTTTTAAAATTGTACGTTTAAAAATTAAACGTTAATTATTAATTATATAAAAAAATACTTATAAATGAAATAATCGAGAATCTAAATAAATAAAATAAGAACATTTTTTTATCGGAAAAAAAACTTTTTATAATTTACGGTACGTCAAAAAAAATATAAATCTCCAAGGAAAAAAATAGCGCGAGGAACTTATTGTAATAAAGTTTAAAGTTTATAATAAAGCATCCAGAAAAATCGATTTAAATAAAATAAAATAAAATGTAAGGTAGAATTGTAAATTGAAGGGTAGTTTACCCGTTGGTTAAGTCCAAACCGTTAGTTCCAGAAGGAGTATCGTAATCATCCTTAAATCTTAGCCTAGATACGTTCGACTTGGAAAAAGACTTGGGACGTTCTGGTATGCGAAAATAGGAAGCTCTGCGTTCGATATCAAAGGATGAAACAGGCGAGTTGAGTTGATCTCGTTCATCCTCGGTCAGTTCCTCGCTACTTGCAATAACACCGGTATTTAAATCCTGTTCGTCGGCGGTGCTTACCGACGAGTTGTGCATCCAACTCGGTCCTTCCAACGGATCGATCTCCTCCGATTCGATGGCCGGTGATCTAGACTTATTCTTTTTCCGGGAGCTTCGTTTCGAGGTCGAAGTCACGGTCGAGTCCCTATCGTTCGTTGTGCTATTGCTGTCTCGTTCCGACTCCGAAGTCTCGCACGACTCGTGTGACTCCGGAACGACTATTACGTTATCCGAGTTCTCCAAATTCGCCTGGACTTCGATCGTCTGGGTGTCATCGATGCTCGTCGAGTTATTCGACTGACTGCTGTTTGTCGTTTCCGATAACTGTGAATGTGACGGGTACGGTTGTAATAAAGGACAATAATAGAAAAAAGATAAATATGTATTCAATGTATTCGCGAATTGGAATGAAAATTAAAAGGTAAAAGACCAAAATTAAAGGATGATCGAAGTCGATGTTGCTTATCGATTGTAAAAATCGAAGAAAATTATTGCGATGAAAAAATTTAATTGTAAACTGTAAGAATTAAATTGTTCATACGTTTACCATTTTTATATTAATGGTTTGATTGTTCGTCAAGTATCGAGAAACATCTTGAAGCGTTACGCGAGGGCTTTTGAGTAATTCCGAATATTCGGAACTACGTTTTGATAATCTACCAGCTACTCCACCTCCGGATAACCGTCCGGAATTTCGTTTTGAATATCGACCCGAAGATAATCTTCCTCCAGAAAATCTATTTGTTCTTCTATTCACTATAACGCGATCTTCATCGTCTACAAGTTTTTATTTTTTTAAGATAAAATATTTTAAAAGATTTATTTTATATTTATTAGATAAAAGTATCGTTACCTTCATTTCTAAGGGAAGCTACTGGAAGTCTTTCAGGAAGAGTTCGCGAACGTCTATTTTCCTGCAAAATGATTATCTATTTAAGTATACTACTCAAATAATTAAAAAAAAAATTTATAATAAACTTACAATCGATCTATCTAAATCTCTTTCGGGAGTCGATGTCCCCTCTTCTATAATGCTTAAATTTACATTTTGCAATCGCTGCATATTTACTCTGCTCAAATTTATCGTAGGCTTGGTAATCGTATGACCGCTGACCATAGGTTTAACGACACCTCTCGCGGGAGACTTCGTAGATAATCTTCTAGTTGATTCTCTTCCTAAAATAAAATAACGTTAAAATATCGAGGCAAAAACGTATGATTAAAGAAAATAAAATAAAATATTCGACGTACGTCCTGTACTACTGGTCGAAGTACGATGAATATTTACTTGATTCGTAACAAATTCCTGACAGGAAGAAATTGTATTCGTTAAAAATCCTGACATCGTTACAAGCATCTGCATCATATCTTTAGCATTTTTTAGAACGTTAGATATCACAAGCTGAAAGTAACGTCGTAAAATTTCAATATTTGTCGATATTACTTACGTAACGATTTTAAACGACTAATTATCGATACAAAATCGTTATGTCGAGTTATAATTTTTACAACACCATTTTGGCAGTACCGTACTTACATCACGGTTATGACAAGCGTGTATCAGATCTTGCACTTCTGCTAATAATTCTACATTTCTAGAAAATAACAATTGACTTTCCTGTTTCTCTTGCGATAAAGCTCTAGCTAACGAATGATTATTTACTTTTAACTTCTGGTACACTGAAAAATAATTTAATTATTATAAAAGTTTGTCGTTATGCCGTTAATATATTTGTAACGATTATTCATTTATACTTACAAGGAGAATAAGATTTACTTTTTGTATTTCTAACGCAACGAGTTCTTTTTATTAGAACCGTAGCCCGTTTTATTCTTCTGTGCTTCGGAGCCTTTACCATTTTGAACTTTCGTATTTACAATACTAAATATAACTAAAAACAAGAAATAGAAATTTTACAGCGATATTAGAAAAAGTCGCTTTTACTGCTGGATTACCAAAGTTAAATATATATTAAAATCGTAGGCACGATCTATCGCTACAATTTTAAGCTCCAATATAAAATGTACACTCTCGATACGAAGATCAACAATTTAAAAAATTATAAATAATACAGACGATAGTTATCCGTAAGAATTGAAACTACGTATTCACTGATTTTGAAATAGGATAAGACGTGATTTTAGTAACCTTAACCATTAATAAAAAAAGATACTTTAAAGAAAACGTTCCGTTATTTAACAACGATATTTCGATATCGTACTTTTCGACAATCAATTTATACTAGATAATAATTGAGAAATCTAGAAACGTATAAGCACCTTGAGTTAAGCTTCCATTTGGAAAAGGCAAGTAACTAATATTACACAAAATTACTGGTTCTAAATTATAGTATTGGCAACTTACAAAAGGCAAAATATACTTTGTTGGGGTAGACTAAAGTAATGGATCGGGGATCACGATTAATATATCTTTTCACTTATTGCCAATTTTATTAGCCGTTAAAAACTTTTCATATGTGTTTTACGTAGGTCTATGGTGCACAAAAAATTGGATCCGTTGGAAAAACCATGAAAAAACGGCGCTGCTTCGATATTCCAATGTTCGGAACGTTCGATCAACGACGTCTAACGGCCTTCGATGAAACTCTCGCAGCCGTTTACACACACACACACATATATATATATATATGCATACTTATAAACAGAATTACCGCACGCACGAAACGCGGATCTCAACTTCCACAATGCGTAGCGATCGTGCGTAGGTTCGTTGCATCGAAAAACGGAGACCTCACGGATCGTCCGAAAAGCCTCCGTCACGTTTCCTCCATCGGAGCTTTTACCTTCCTTCAAACCCTGGAAAACGTTTGATCCGCTTACGGTTACCCCCAAACTCTTTACCTTCAACTCCTTTCGTTCGAGCATTGAGATATTTATTCTTCGATCGCGGCTTTCACAATTAACATCCTGCGCTCGACACAATTTATACTCCAAATACGTTTTCTTACTTCACCGAACCAATTTTAAGTTAGCCGTCGAGGCAACGATGCGCAACCGAAACGAAGACTCCGAGATAAACCGAACGAGAAATACTTTACCGCGATTCGCGTGAAACGATCGTCAAAAATATATAAAAAAATACTTCGAAACGAATCCTTCTCGAAGAGTTCTCGGTCTTTTCACCGATTTATTAGTTTCGAACATTATCGCTTCTTATACAAATTCCAGCACCGCGTAAATCGCACTTTTAATAAACGATACATCCAAGTCACTTTTCAATTTATCGAACAAAAAGTTCGAATATCGCGAAATTTTGGTAACTCGAAGACAATTTTGAAGTAAATTTCATCCAATTTTTACCCATAAGTTTTTACCCGTTTTTTTATATAAATTCAAACTACGATCGGATGTATTTTCGTTGAATAAAATATCTTTTATTCGGTGCGCGCATTATTTAAAAGTTTTTAACTCGATATCTACTAGAATTCGTATCTAGAATACATAACCTAGTTTTCGATAATCACACTCGATGTTTTCCTCCCTATGAATCGATTGCAGCCTAAGTATCGAGTAAAATGTCGATCAGGGGCTGCGTTTTACCAAAACTTACGTTTATTTCGTTCGAATGAAAGTTCATTTATTCGCATCAAGCTGGAGTTTCCATCGATGAACAAATGTAAATTTTGGTAAAAACGATCGTTTAATTTTTCTTCTGATTTCGAGCTGCGTAGAAAATGGAAAATATTCGTTTCGCGGATGTTTTTTTTCAAATTTTACTCGATAAATTCTCGGGCAAATAATCGAAAAGTGTAAATTTGACAAACGCACGAAAACGGCTGTAATTGTTCTCCTCGTTTCGTCTCTTGCGTTGAAACCAGAGTTTCGATTTCAAAAACAGAACGTGGAAACGTTGGGAGTGAGAGAAAGAGAGTGAGAGAAAGAGAGAGGGAGAAAGAGAAGGACGAATGCACCACACCGACGGGTGAAACAACGATCCAACGATCGCGATCCTCGAGTTAAAACAAAGAAAAATGAAAACATAACGTTTGGACGTGGCGGTTTAAAAAGTGCGCTCGATCGCTGACCGTCACTTTGACGAAAAAAGATGTACGGGGAGGGTCAGATCTCGTTATCCGAAGCGTCCTTATAAATCCATTATGGCGCGCCGATTAGCGCATGTCGGTTCGTCTGCTATCGGAGTAATTTAGCAACTGCGAGCGATTGTGCGAGTGTCCCCGGAGTCCCGCGGAACACGAGGAGAAAAAGGGGTGTTAATATCGCGAGAGCGGTGCTCGTTATATCCCGTGTAATGAAGTTGTTTAAAAAATCCGTGGGCGATTAATGAGCGCGTGAGTCACTAAAGTTGTAAGCGCGTTCGGACGGAGACGAAGCAAAAATTGCGCCAAGCATACGCTTCCGAGGGACGACCTGAAAGGGGTGGAAATGGCAGAATCCGTCGGACCGATTCTTCATGTGATCGTTGTCGGATTTCACCATAAAAAAGGCTGCCAAGTGAGTTCCGGACCGAGGCATTTTTTCTTTCTCGTTTATCGCGTCCTTCTCAACTTTTAAAATCTCGCTGCACTTTGCAGATGGTTAGGGCTGCCTGCGTTTCCAACGTAGAATGACACCTGTTCTCTCGTATTTGGAAGAACGCGTTTTTTCTCTTTGGGTTTATGGGACTATTGGATTCCTCCTTGTTCTTCGCGCATCGACCAAATCTTTTCGATAACTGGGCTAAAAACGAATCCGTTTCAAACAATTTCTTTTCACGACTCTCCAAACTCGATTCCTACACCCTGATTAGAAATTGTAATATTTTACATATTTTTAACATTATCCGTTTAAAATAAACCATTCGATGGAAACGTACCAACTTTTACATTTACAAATTCACATTGTCGAGTGTCTTTCGAAACAAACTGGAAGCGTAGGGTATTTTGAAAATTATTTTGGTCCTTTGTAAGTACCGAACAAACAACTACGTAAAGAAAAATCTTTAAAGTATTTAATCGACGCAATATCTTAGATGTTAATTAAATTTTTATCAATTTTACGACGCTTGTATTGGTTCGTATGAAAAAAATCTTGTGATTTATTTCTCTTAAACGAGGCGATCTAATTAATCTTAATATTCGATCTTTAATTTTCTTAAAGAAAATTTATCCGCTTCGACGTAGAAGAGATATCTAACGGTGGTTAAAATAAAATTACAAATACCTATAAAATTAAATAATTAATCTAAATTTGAAATTTAATTTAAACATCGATTAAAATGACCATTTAATACTTTTATACAAGTTTAAAATATTATAACGAACGAAACGTCGAATATTATTTAAATCTTATTAGATAATCCATTTTCATAAAATAAAATTCATTTTGTAAATTATTGATTATTATATCTTTGATTATATAAGTATAGATAATTTTGCTCCACAATTAGATAAATTTTCTTTTCATAGTAGGATGATCTCTCGTAACGTAAAATTATAAAAAAAAAAATCAAAATTTTGACCCAATCTCTTAAAATGATTTCATTAAAGAATCAATTATGATTTGCAGGTTGAATATTCCTTCCCTCCTTTGGTTCCCGGTGCACCAAACGAATGTCCACTAGGATGGAAATATTTGCCGACTCTTGCGTTACCGGATGGTTCTCACAATTACGACGAAGATACAGTTTATTTTCATCTTCCTAGTCTCAATGATTCTAACCGTACAATTTACGGTATTTCGTGTTTCAAACAAATTCCCGTAGAGGTAAATTAAAAATTATCGGATGCCATTTAAAATTTCATTTCTTTTATAATAATAAGTATTCATAGAAATTGAGTTATCAAACGAATATGTTTCGTCGAATGCAAGTTACTTATGCTACATGGAAAAAAACTAAGAAATTAATAATAAAATTATCTTATCCTTTCGCATTTATCACCTATGATTCATAAGCAAGCTTCGCTTCGATAGAAATAAAAAAATGAAAACATTAATATTTCACGATGACTATTCAAAGAGTATTTTTCTTTTTACAGAAATTAGTGAATCGTACATCCGATATAACGAGAGGGACGGTACAAAAATCTGTTTGCGTTTTAAGTATAATGCCCCTATACGGACACATTCAAGTGAAAATGGCTCTCATAACGCATGCATATTTTGATGAGGGAGATTTTAGCAAGGTGTCTTTATTAGAAGAAACGTATCACCACCTAAATTCTTGTATGAGCAGCGATAGTCAGATGCCACCTCAAGTATTTATCGGTACGTATCAAACGGAATACTAATTTTGTTGAATTATCGTTGGTTTAAAACAAATTTCGTCCTTGCACTTACAGGATTATCAGCGAGAGACTTTATATTACAATTTAGACACAAAGCTTTATTATTGTTTAAGCTTTTACTTCTAGAAAAAAAAGTCGTCTTTTATCAATCTCCCGTACAACCTTTATGTTCAGCCATACTCACGTTACTCTCGTTATTCCCTGGAATGATAGAAACTGGATTACAACAAGCTGCTTGCGTCAAGTAAGACAATTATAAATTAATTAATTACTCGAAAGGTTTTATATAGTTTAGTATACGTAGTGAGTAATTTGCTACTCGTAGGATCGCTGTATCAAAATCGCTATATCAAATGTTAAAGTTGCGCAACTCTGAAAATTGCTTATTTCGAAACAAACTCTTTTCCTCGCATCGACGATTCATAAGCTTTAATAATTATTTAGACCGTCGAGACCAATGTCTCCTATACCGAACTTTGAAGAGAAGGAATTTATCGACAGCGTTGACTCAAATGTGACCGAGAGCAACAATTTCTCGAGCAACAGCTTCTCGAACGCAACGAACAGTCTATCGAATAAGCTGGACGATAACGCGTACTTCATCACCGACAACAAAACCGTGGAGACAATGGAAGGAAAGTGTATCGACGTGGAACTGGCCGAGGATTGCGAGGAGGTTTTCAAACAGGAGGAAAAGACGGCGAATAACGCGGTGCATCGGGTGAACAGCGTAAACGCGATCAGCGTCGGAGGGGGCGGGGAACCCGACGGTAATCTGCCGAGAGACGCGAGTAGCGACGCCCTGTCCGAGGCGAGGGTCACGAGTAGCATGACGCAGATCGCCAACATAGATCCCGAGTTGTGCGGAATGCCATTGTGTATTTTTACAAAGGTGAGCGGCGCGCGAAAATCTCTTTTCGTCTAAGCTGTCGCGTTCATGTGATTACGCGATGAATAAATAAATATACTTTAGCTTTATGAAAATAGAACGATAATATTTACTTAGAACAATAATATTTTTTTTTTTTAATGTAACGTAATTCATAAATTACAAGTAGCCATTACGTACAATAGCCATTTTTCTCTCTTTCTAGTTTTGCAAAGCTAAAGCAAACCCTCGATAAAATGCCGATATATTTCATATTTTAATATTTACAACGATACATTTTCATTCTTGCAATAAAAATAAAGAAACTTATATTTTTTTAGGGTTATCTGTGTTTACCGTATCTATCCCTGCCATATTTAGATTTACTAGGAGATGTGAATGTTAGAGGCTACGTTGTAGGAGCAACTAATGTTTTGTTCAAACAGAAAAAACAATTGATCGATGTCCTGATCGAAGTAAGTCGGAATAAATTAAAAATTTTATTTATGACAAACATTGATAACTAATAAAACATTAGTCACTTTTATGATATTAAAAAAATGTATTAAAATACATAACGATCACGAAAATGAAAGCTAAAATGTTAAGTACAACGATTTGAAATATTGTACTAAAAAAAAAATTAACATTCAATACGCTTTTATCACAAAATTAAACAAGAATTTAATTCGTCATGTTTATTTTTAAACGTTTCGAACAGCATTAAAGTATTTTCTAAACGCAGATATGAATTTAACGTTAATTTTTAATGTAAGTTTTAGCAATTAATTCGATAACGATGAGCTCAGCGTTAAGTTTGTTTAACGATGATCCTGTTTTGGAACGATAATTTCCGTGCACCCGATTCGCGGATCGTGCTCGAATTCACCGAAATTTTTTAATAGACGTTCACGTTTATCCGTTAAAATTCTTACGTTGTAATTCATGAAAACGGAATGTAAATACGTTGCGCAATTCGACGACGATTCAAAAACGATTGTAAAAACCGGGCATTAAAATCAAAATTTCGTTCTTTAAAATTCCGAGAAGCATTACAGGAAATAAAAAGGCTCACTGAGTATATCGAAAGCGTTGTAAGATAAAATGCACGTTTACCCAACGTTTTGTCGAACAGGTCGAGAGCGCGCGAATCGTGGCGAACGACCCGGAACTGAGACGACAGCTGCACCTGACGACGGAGGACCTGAGGTTTGCCGACTACGTCGTCCGACACGTCACCGAGCCCAAGAAGGACAACTTCTTTGACGGGGTTGGCTGGGAAGGAGGCGACGAGTGGATCCGCACGCAGTTCCGGGTTTACATGCTCTGCCTCTTGAGGACGTCGCTGCAACACGACGCTCGACAAATCGATCACTACAACTCCGCCTTCGTGAACGCCTGGCGCACGACCAACAACTTCAAGATGTGGTCGAGCTCCGGAAACAACGAGATCAACTGCGTCGAACCCGGACATCCGTTCGCCGGGCAACTTTCGGTGCAGGACATGAAGTTGCGGTTGTCTCAGTAAGACCAGTTGTCCAAGCTCTTCTGTCCTTTCCCCGTTGCACCGCCGCGGATAAAATAAACGCGAATCACGAATATTATTAAGTGGAAACTGCCTTCTCGCCTCGCTAAAGTCGCCCTTGCCTAAAATTTATTCAAACAATACTGAGAGATCGAAGGATGCGCGCGGAATTCCTTGAGAGTAATGTTGATACGAACGAAGAAACGGAAACGTCAATGATTTTTGTACATTTTTTTTCTTGATATACTATTCAATAGCGAATATATTTTAAATAGCGAAGTCACCTAAAAAGTAATATATAATTTAAAGTATAATTTAAACGTCGCTTTCAGTCGCCATTGATTTCGAGTGGTTATCTTCGCATCTTCGCTTTCTTACCTCGATTTAAAAATACCTAGTTTCATGATTCGTATAATAACGGTCGATCGTTTAAAAGTAAAACGAAAACTTTTCCTTCCTCAGTACGATGCAAAACACCGAAGGTGGAAGAAAATTAAATCAAGCTATGGCATCGACGGGACGAGCCGTGGCCACCACGGGGAAAGCAGTAGGTGAGAATACTTTTTCGATCGATCCCTCGAATATTCAAGTCCTCCAATATTCATTTTTCGATTCAGAAGTTGTGAATAAAATATTTTTTTACGTTGTTAATGTACTGTTGCGCGTACTTTGAGATTTGTAAACTTTGTCCGAAAAAAAAACTCTAAACTCTAACGGAGTATTTCCTAAAAGATCGCAACGTCGAATCAACACAGATCGATAAATTAACAACAAACTAACAAAGATTCAAATTAGTAATGGTGTTTGTCGTTCAAAAGCGAATACTTTAAATTTAATTGAGCAAGCTGTAACGGGTATAAGCTAAACAGAGGTTTAAATTTGGAAGAAACAGCGATCGAATTCCGATTCCGAAAGAATAAATTTGGTTGGTTGCACCGTTTAAAAGATTTTTTACCCTCGATTTGGGCCTCGATCGTTTCAGGTGGTGCGATATCGCAAGCGAAGGGCGCCTTTTCGAATTGGTGGAGCACACTGACGACGGTCCAGTCGATGATGGACAACGGTGAGTCCAAGAACTGCGATGTGCAACAACAACCGTCGAACGAACTGCAGCAACAAGTTATACATCCAATCTCCAGAGAAAAACCGAGCGCCGAACAGATACAGACTGGCGTTGGTGTCGCTGAGAACATGTCATAAAAGTAAATATCAGGGTGAACGAATAGAAAGAAAAATTTGACCGAGGAGGTATCGGTGTCGAGGATTGTTGCCTCGATTTATAGGGAAAGAATGCGAAACATTAATGTAACTTTTTAATTACGTTGTGTTGTGTTTTCTATAACCGAGTCAGGATCTCACAGGTTTTCGTTGTCAGTGGAAGAGCTGAAGTTACGCCTGTGTTTCAATTTTCAAAATGACTCGTTATTATATTCCTTTAAGGTTCGAACTTTTACTTAAAATATAAATAAAAATAAACACACTTGTATATTAAAATAATTGATTGAAAATTTGAAAAGTGATTAAAAGTTTACAATAGTACAAATACGATATTTCTAAATTATATATTTATTATTTATACTTTATATATTAAATTATACTTTTTTACACTTAGTAAACTACAATAAACTAAGTAATAAAATAATAATTAAAAGTCATTTATTAATTATTTTTTTTTAACTTTTTTTATTACTATTAAGATTCGATAAAAAATTTATTTTGATGAATCCTAAAATAATAAGTAAAAATTCTTTTTATTTTTTTTAAATTACATAGAATCATCTATTGTAGTTTATGTTTTTGATACATTTTCTAAAAACTCTTTATTGATATTAAACTAAACGATGATTTTTAAAATAACCAAAATTTATTAAATCCGAATTATAATTGATACAATATTCAAAATTTTATGAAAAAAAATCATGAGGAAGCTAATTAAATGTTAAGAAAGTATAAGTGAAACTTCATCTTATTTGTGTTTTTCAAAAATTTTCCGATAACAAAAGAAAATAGCGATGATTGAATATATTACGAAGATGACGTACGACAAAAATCAATCAAAAATGAATTTTTAATGAAATGCTTTATTTACCAAGGTTTTCCATTGTACAATTGTTTTAATTAAACGATTTCCAAATGATATGCTAACTCGAAATACCGGTGCAAATACAAACCGTCTTGTAATTTAAACGAACACCTGAGATTAATATTAGTATTTAGTAATTTGTTTATTTTTATTTTATTTTTTCGTTATTATTAAATATTAAAAAGCTTTTTAGTATGTAAAGTTTTATTAAAAGTCGTGATAAAAAATTAATAAAATGAAAGTTTAGTCTCTAAAATATTTACAAAAAAAATTGAGCAATGAATTTTCAAAAGTAATAAAAAAATTTAGTATCATCGAAAAATATATTTTTTTATATATTTTTTTTACTGGAAAAATTATTATCGTTAACTTGTAACATTACTATTTTATTGATTACAATTAATTAACTTTTTTCAAATTCAATTCTACCTATACTAGAATATGATATTGAATGTATTCAAAACTTATTAATTTAAAAAAAACTATATTTGATATTAGACTATTTATACCCTAATTTTAAGATAAAATATTTCCATTTTTAAAATAATTAAAAACTAACGATATAGTATAATAAAATATAAATTAATTTATTGAGTAACACGAGCATTGAATAAAATAAATTCAAGAATGATTATTGACGTATATCTTTTCTTTCGCTATTTAAATACGTTCGTTTAATAAAGTAGCTTTTTATACTTTTTTTACTCAAAAAAAATTTGTTAAATATGGCTTGAACGTTTCTCATTTTGTACTTATGTAAATTTCAAGATTAGATGTTATTCTAGCTTCCTAACCGTGCGCAAAAGCTCCACTCGTATTGTATTAAGCACGAGTAAATGTGCAAATTATCCGTATAGTCTGAAAAATTCTCATTTTACAGGAAATCTACATTATCTTGTCAAAAATAAAAAATTGAAATGGCAAGTAAATTAATATTACAAATTCTCCCAGTGAAAGAAAATACATTAAAAAAAATTATACTCTTGAAAAATATGTATTTTGCATACGGTTTAGAAAAAGAAAAGGAAAAAGAAAATATATATATATATATATATATATATACGTATGCATATACATATATTTACATGTATATATTACAAATTATACTCATTCGGACAATATCAACAATGATGCACGTTGATTTTCGCTTTTTATGCAAGCGCACGTAATGATTTTATACTTTGCTCTCTAGCAAAATTTATTTTCAATATAAATTAGATCGTTCAATTAAATTATTCCGGAAACATAAACTGTAATTGAAATCAAAGAAAACCAATCGTTAAATTTCGATATAATAATTTTATTTTTAAAGTAAATAATATACCTACAACAGCTTGTAAAAAACTTATTGTTTTTTCAGTGTTTTTAGATCATAATAAGATACTTAAAATTTTTAATTTTAAATTTTCTTTATTATTATTTACTTTAAAAAAAATAACGGACTTTGTTTCACTAAGCAACTTATGATTTTTTGATGAATTATTTAACGTTCAAATTATTTATCTTTGAAATATAAATGATGTATTCCAATTGATCATTCCTCGTTATATATAAGATTTTATTGTTGTTAACAAACAATTATTGTAAATCAACGGTCTATTTTGTATTTATTTTTTTTTATTATTTAAATTATGTCATACAAATTTTTTTGCTACGTCATTCGTTCGTTCGAATATAATATGGAATGAGAGAATGAAGTGTTATTTATTATAAATATTATTAGGTGCATAAAGCAGGGTTGCGTAGGTTATAGTAATTTATGTAAAAAAAATATACATCATTTACTATGAAAATATTTGATGGTGCGATATGTTTTTGTATTACAAATACAGATAAATGTACAGTGCAATTAAGTTTAATAAGTTAACATTTGTTAAAGGTTTTTTTTATTCGTACAAATTACAAATGCGAGAAACATCGAAAACGTTACAATACTTAAAAATTAAAGAAATGCGAAAACATTCAATTACGAGCCAACAATTTTTTGTGATACTTGATTTACTCGAATACTATTTTTAAGTTTATTATGTTATTATATATACTTTGTATATGTTATAAAAGTATTAAATAAGATTTAATTGCCTTGCAATATCTGCTGTTATAAGAATTACGATCAACTTTTTCTGTACATATAAAAAATATACAGTAACAAAATTAATTATATATAAACAGATTTTCTGAATTTTATAATTAAAACAAAGTCCATTTTTGTTCTTATTTATCAATAGCAATTTTACGTAAGCATTAAGAATAAAACGTTATTCTCAGTTTTATCGTGATCTCGGATAACATTCTCTAAGCACAAATAGAACTTAAAGTCTTAAAAATTGGATTTAAAAAAATTAATAAATTTGTGCATATACAGATAAAGTTTTGGAACTATAAAATACAAGGAAAAATTCTTACTGATAAATTTTAACGAGTTTTTGAAAGTTTAAACATATTGATACTTTCTATTTCATAAATAACTTTTTATATGCGTCATAGCTTCATAAGTAAATCGTATTTTAACCGTTAAACGACTTATAGATACAATTTTGGCCATATAATAAAAAGAACGTGTCACTTAATGTCCTCGACCTTTGTAAATTCAGATATTACATTAAAATTCTTATTATGTTTATCCTAAGAGAGAAAAATCGCTACGAATCCATTTTTATTATAGTAAATAAAAATAGTCATAACATATATTTATAATTAAATGTAAAGAAATGATTAATAAATAAGATTGAAGACATTAAGATGACAATTAGAAAAATATGAAAATAATTGTTTGTGAAAAATGAAATTGTAAGTGCGTGTAAAACTCACAATTTTCTAAATTGTTTTAAAAATAAATGATTAATAAAATCAATTATTCAATTACTTATTCCACAACTTTTTAAGTCCTAAGATGTATTTTTTAATTTTTATCCATTTATCGACGAAGGTACTCATTTATACGCAAAATATAATAATAATAATAATAATAATAATAATAATAATAATAATAACAATAATAATTCTTGTAATTAGTTCAATAGTAAAATATTTTATTTTTTTATAAAAATCCCTTATTTTAACTTCGTTATTAAATATTATAAAATTAATTAAATACCTAAATTTTATCGTAGTAATAAAACGTTTTTGATTTTTCATTTATAATAACTTCATAATTTCATTACTACAATTTTTATTTTAAGTATTTATCATAAATACAATTATGGAATCAAATATTTTATAATATGATTTTGATATAAAAGTTATGTATTAAAAAAATAATAATTTTTATATAAATTTGACGAATTGTACGATAATTATAAAAATTAATATAATATAAAGGCTAAAATTTTGAAATTAATTTTAAGTAAGTCAATTTTAATTTATTCAAATTAATTTTAGAAGAATACTCTACGCAGTTACGTTATTTTTAGTTGACATTTTTATTATTTATTTTGTTTGGTTTAATTAAATTTGATTAAATTTGGAATAAAGTATTTTGTAAGCTATTAGTTGAATATCGCACAATAAATGGGAAAAATGCATGTACGGAATTCTCACTCTAAATTTCAGCAATTTATATAAAATAATTTTATACAAAAAGTTTTTCTTTGTTATTTATATGTTGTTCAAATTCATTACTCAATCACCTAAATTCATGCATTTTATTCTTTCTGTAAAAATTTTCAAACAATTTTCATAATCTTAACCAAATAACACTTTTGAATAATAACTTCTTGCCTTAACTCATAACGATACTTAGTAGAATATCGAATATAATTACTCGCTATATTAGTTATCTTAAACAAAATACATTTTTTGCTAATGTGACGTAATTGCCTATATTGTATTATGTACATAGTTTTTTCATTCGTGGTTTAGTTGATGATACGAGAATCGGAAGGAATATATATATTTAAATGATATAAAAATCAGTATCGAATGAAATTACTAAAAAACAAAACAATGATCATTATTTTCAGCAATGGAAAAAAAGAGAAGATAAATTAGTAAGTTTGAAGATTGTAAAGATGAAAAAAGTAAATAATTTATTGGAGCTTCGGAAAAGTAACAGGTAAATAATTAGAGAATTTATTACATTAAAAAATAGAGAATACACATTTTTTTAATGTATACTATCTATTTATATTTTAATCAATTTATATATTTGTTTTTAAATTATAAAATTACACCTACAGCAAATTTGGGCTATTGACTTAATAATATTTTTAATGTCTTAACTTGGTAACATTTTTTGTATCAAAAACTGGTTTTTAAAATTTGATACTTTGCATATCTGATTTTCGTATCGATTTAATTTCTTATATCGTTATCCCTATCGTTACAACAAAAATGTATGCACATACTATGATCAACCAAAATTACAACAAGTTGTTTTATGTAGAATTAATAATTCAACAATGTATACGTAAAAGATAGACACATTCATTATAACATGAAGGTTGAAATACGCATATTAAGAAAATAATTTTATACAATAACAATTTATTTTATCAATTAGTCCTTTATTAGTATTTTTTTAATTCTATTACAATATGTCTAAATAATATTTTAAATGTAATATTTTCTAAAACAATAAAAAAATTTCTAAAACTAATAAAAGAATATTTACAAAAATAAAAAAAATGAATTAATAATTAGTTTCATAAAGTAAAACATTTGTTTCATTATAATATTTATTTTACACGTTTTTGAAACAAATATAATTGTATTCGTTTTCTTGCACGAGAAAAATATTTTTTATTTTGATTATTTGCATCGTTTATTGCTGTACAAAAAAATCATTAAATAGATGACTCGCGTTAAATATAATGATATACGTTCATTATACTTTTAATATTATTTTAAATCACGCCATAATTTACTAATTGATCTAATGCTCTCAAATTAATTTGTAACTGGTATTTTTATTCTGTAATATATTAAAGTATAAATTAAATATTAGTTTAATATTTTAAAAAATATTTAAAAAGAAATAATTAATATTGATGTGTTTTAAATTGTATTCGAAAAATTGAAATTTTAAATTTAAAAGATTAAAAACTGATAAAAAAATATATATATTTTATGAAACGATAATAGAGAATAAATCCAAACCAAAGTATATTTATGTAGATAAAAAAATTAAAATGAATAAAAGTTGAAAAATTTTAATTTAAAAGCTTGCAAATAATTTAACTGAAAATGTCGAAATGAAAATTATTTTTTAGACAATGATTTTTGAACAAAAGGAAAAATAGAAATTTGTCTCCGCAAAGATTAATTTCTAATATTTTTTTAATACTGTTTTAATTTCTAATAATAATAATCTAATATTAATGTAATTTAATTAACATTTATCGCATAAATATCGAGTACTTGAAACGATTTTTGGAATGTTAATTATAAATTTAAAATCAGCTACTCATAATTTGATATAACGGAACAAAATTTTAAAATCCATTACACGTTCTTATAATATCTTATTTTGTAAATTCGAATTATTCGTGTAAAATTTTCAAAAGCTTAGGACACACTCATAATTATTATTCCAAGAATTTCTACAACGCAGTTTAAAAGCAGTCTGCGAAACTCAGACTTTGTGTCTTAAAAGGATTACCAAGTACTTAAACCATTGTTTTTGTTATCAGCGCGTGACGTTATAAACGTTTTCAATTTCTTATATGGTATATTACAATATTAGACGAGTTCAAGAACAACTGTTCACTCTAAATGTTGAGACTTCGGAGTATTCGTGACCGGAAATCGTGTAAATTTCCATTCGACGTGAGTATCACGAAAAGTATGTCGAGCTCATGAATTCATAAATTATGAATGACCAATTCATCGCAATGCAGTTGTTATAGACACTCGACCACACGATGAAAAATAAAAATCTATAAAGTATTTGGCTTTTACATGCAGTTTTCTCGTTCGGTGAGAATCGATGCGTCAAAAAATATCCAATTTTAAGCAATTAATATTATACGCAAGATCGAGAAAAAATATTGCTAGAATGACGTTTACGTAATTAATATATTGAATCGTATCGTGTGTGGATGACTTTTATTACCGTTAAATACGTATATAGAATTTTTAATCCGGTAAAGTTACCTCTCGACATGAAAATGAATAAATTTTATAGCTAAATTTGATTATTATAGTCCTCTAACCCCCAAGTGTCCCATCTCACCGATGATAAAAGTACTATCACAGGTCTACCCATGTAGTCTACCGTGGTCTAATCGTACCGAGTCGTGGTACTCGATATCCGTGTATGTGGGATCCCCGTTGGAGAGTGCCGTTGTCACTCATGGTACAAGTCTCGATACAAACGGAAATGGTACCTGCATTAGTACAAATATCAAGTGAACTACCTGAAAATTATCGTTGGGATCTTATTTAAAACCGTAGGAAACTCTATATTTGGACACCGTTATTAAATAATTAATATCGAATGCGTCCATTTGTGAATTCCACGCATACCCCAAAGTTCTGTATTTTGTTTATTATATTTGCTTTACCTACGTCTTTCCGCACTTTCAGATAATTTAGATTCTCAATTTCGAGATTTCCGATGTACAATTCGGTCAGTTTTTTTACACGGTACTACATATTTCGTTTCTAATCGGTTTATTGTCAGTAAGACCGCGAATGTTTTTCGTTTGTTTCCTCGTCAGATTGTACCGTAGACATTAATCAACTCGTTAAAAAATGGTTGGAATACTTGTTAAAAATATATCAAAATTTTTATCGGGTTTTCACTTTGATAAAATACGAACAAAACTATCCTATACTTTTAATTTTATAATTATGCGTTAATTTTAAAAATTTTAAATAAAAATGTTCTTTTTATTTTTAAAATAAATATTTCAATTATGGTAATTATCTTCGCTTTAAACGCAGTTTAAAATTTACTATTTTCGTCGATAAAAGTAAGTTTTACATCTCGGAAACTTTATACAGCAATAACAGTCAGAGTATACGATTGTTTTTTTTCGTATTTTATATGTACGTAAATCATACTACCGATTAATAAGTCAACAAATTCACATAAATTTACTTTATTATAACACTCGTGCACACTCAAAATTACAACTTGAATAAAAAATACAAACAAATTATTTTTAACTCATTTTGCATATAAAAATACCTATACGCGTATCGACATTTATGAAAATTGTTAAATTCGTATAATAAAAATGAGATTTCAATTTGTGAAAAATTAAAATTTATTATTTTTTCACAGCACAATGATTTATCGTTTCAAAAATATTTTTATACAAGATATCAATAACGTTTTCATACGTTACCGAAAGAAGGTTTATAATAATTCTCGTTAAATGCTATTTAAAAAAATTAAATCTACATTCTCATTAATAATAGATTATTTAAAGCCGAAAATAAAACCACCAAATTTATTATTTGATGGGTACGTTAATTTTTAAATAATTTTTTTCACACAATTTCTCAATTTTTGTATAATTTAGTAAATAATCTTATAAAAAAAACGTAAGATTAAATATCAATTGTAAAAATAAACGAGATTGGAATATATAATCTAAAATAATTAATTTTTTTACCGTTATTTAATTTTTTTATTTTTATTGATCTATTTAACGATTCTTTTAACGTTTGAAAAATATTCGTTACCACATATATAACTTCGATCAAGTAGCGATGTAAACAAAAAGTAAATATATTATGTACGATATTCGTATTTTAAAACGTTAAAAATGGAAACAATTTTTTACATTCGCACAATTACACTTATTTTTTAAATATGTTTAGAATATTAAATTATATTTTCAATTAAAAAAACGAAATTCATCAAATTTATTTACAAATTTATTTAATAGGTTATTTAACATCGTATTAATTATGTATATTTAAAAATTCATTTTAAATGCGATACTTTATTTTTCATTGTAAATTAAAACAGTACACTTTACTTTATTTGATAATATTTCTTATACTTTTCGTCGTTTAAACATTCACGTTATTCTAGAAATTATTGTTCAATTATTAGTATATAATTATCATTTTTGCTCTTGTCAACTTCTGTATAAGAATTTGTATAATCTATGTTGTATAATGTATATAATTAAGTCTACTTTTTTATTTTTATTTGCAATATAAACTTGTTAAAACAAAGATATAATATTTAAAACTTTTATTCCTATTTTAATTACCTAAAAATACATAACCACGAATAAATATCTTCCATTCTCATTTTTGCAAAGTCAAAAGATAAAAAACTAAAATTGCTTATTATTCATCTAACAAGCGATGTACATATAATAAATATAATAATAAACATTGTAATGAAATATTCATTTAATTATAAAATTTTGATACTTATTTATTTAATACACATTCACGCATAAAAATTTTTGTAAAGTATAGTATATTAATAAATTACATGACACTAGAATACTACGAATTGATTTTCTATATTCTGAAAAAAATAATTTTTATCGAATTTATGACGAAATGAAAATTCTTGATAATTTTTTTTAATAATAAGGTTTTGGTCTCTTGAACAGAATTTTAATTTTTCGATAACAAAAACTTTTAGGTGAACCTCGAAAAATTGATATATAATATTAATTTAACCATCTTCTACGAGGCAATTTGTTATAAATAAGCATGTCTACGCAATGTTTATTTTTAAATAATGTTATTTATGATGTTTCAACAAAACATCCTTCAAAAATATAGACAATATTCAAACTACCTTTGTTTAATGTATATTAATATTTTTATTTTATTTTTATAAGTTTACAAAATTTTTATGTCTATAATTATTAATGGCGAAAACTTTATTTAGCACCAACTTTTACAAGTGTTAATTAACTTTTTACACGACTCTGTAAGAAATCTATAAAAATCTTTCATTTTCAATTTTAAATATAATAAACATCTATATTTATGTTAGTTATGTTACGACACTAATAAAGAATTAATACGCTTTATATTCACTTTTAAGAAATTTTATTCATAAAATTTTTATATATGGAAAAAATTTGTTTAATAAAATAAAGAAATAAATAATTCTAAACTTACGTGTTTAAAATTAGAATAAAATGTTTTTTGTATTCTTTCATAATTACGGAGGATAAAAATATATCATTTCCAGCGCTAAGCGATGGAAAGGGAAAAGAACTTGTACGTGTTTTTTTCTTTTTGTACAATTCGATTAATTCTGAGTTTCCTGTTGTCAGTGATAAAGAAAGGAGAACTTTCTTGATAATTTATACGATGAGCAAAAGAAGTAACGATAACAAAGTCACAAGTTTTTTAGTGTATTATAATACAAATTCTGGGTTTCCGTAGTTTTCTACTTTTTAATAAATATTTTTTTAAATATTTTTTTAAATTTATAGTAATTACTATTAATATCTGTAACAAAATAATGAAAATATAACCAATAAAATTATTTGCAATCTCCTGTAATTGATTTTTAAAAAATCACCATTGCTTAACCAAAATGAAGTTTCAGAGTTAAAATCATCAATTTATCCGTTCGATTTCACATCTTTAATAAAATATTTGAATAATATATTATTGCATAAGTGTAGTGATTTTTTATTAATTTGAAATTTATCAAAAGTTATTAATCACGTGGTGAGTGCTATTATAAAAGTTTGAATGTTTAGTAACAACATAATTAATCAATTTTATAATAAATATCGTTCGTTTAATTTAGAATATATTTTTCATAATTTTATACAAAAATTAAACATTATGATTATAAATGATTTCTGTATTGATAACCTGTATATTTAAATTATTATATACTTATCCCTACTTTTCTCATATTATTTCGTCTCAATTAATAAACCACAATTAAATTAATATATATATAATTCAAAGTGTACTGAGAGCATCTATAAAAGGATAATATCAAAATGCTCTATACTGTTGAAAATCCATTTAAAACTTTTAGCCAAGTTTTATAAATTATATTATAATTTGATAAAGCTATAAACTTATAATCAAATTTCATGTAATTTTGTCTTAGTAGTACCATTATAAGAGATTTTTGAAATTAATAATGGCTTATAATTATGATAAATATTATTACGTAATTATAAATAAATATAAAATACATATAAATATAGCTTTTAAAATATTTGTAATTGAACTTTATATGGAAACCGTGACATCTTCAGATAATTAGTTGTATATTTAAAATTAAAGGTTGTCGTATATTAAAATTTTTTATTATATTATAAAAATATCTTAAAATAAAATGTTTTATATAGAATTCAATCATGATTTAGAAAATAACTAAAAATAAAATATAAAAAAATTCAATGAATATAATATCTTAAAATAAAATCTAAAAATACATAAATACATATGAAAATATAATTAAAATTTTCATATAGTAAATAAATAAATCTTTCCATATAGTTTCAAAGGTTTGATACATATTTTCAGAAATTTTTTCAGTTTTAAAAATTTATAAATTTACACGAAATTTATCGATCTAATATCATTAGATGGTTTCGTAAAATTAATGTATTTTTATTCTTTTAAAAAGTATTTATATATAATAAATAAAAAAATGATAACTTCTAATATAAGCGTTTATTATAAAAAAATTAATTTTTGAAAACGTATTTATACGTATTTTACAATGTAAAAATCCATGAAATCTACATTGTAAGCATAAAATTTTTGGAATAAGATTTTTGAATGCTTCAATTATATGATAAAGTAAATACAACGAATACAGTACTTTATCCTCTTTAAATCACATATCAATTTATGTTTGAAATTCAGTCTAATTCAAATACGTTAAATTTCATATGTAGCTCCAATTTGGTCTAAGTGAAACTACAATATAAGCTATTATTTATATGTATCCACCGTTATTGTTCGTGTAATTATCATTTTCACTTTCAACCTACAAATGCCTGTCTAAAGACTCTATCATTTGCTTTTCATAAATATTTGTTAAAACATCCGACCGCAATTCTTACGTGAAAAAATTTATTTGCAATATTAAATAATATTTAAGTCTATGCAACGTTCTACTCTAATTTTTTTCATGTAACGGAATAATTTCTTTTTAATTTAGTTTTAAAAAATATTTTAATACTACAAATAATATTATAATATTGAAAACTATTTTTAAGAATCTACGTCTGTAAAATAAATTATACGATGAATTATAGATATGAATGATATTATGGATATGAACTAAAAATGTTTTTAACAGTTTAAATTCATATTGAAACGAAAAGGATGAATAAAAAAAGATGTTAGCTTAGGAATGAAAATCATTTTATTTCGTATCATCGATTTATTGCTGATCTCGTAAATAGTATACACACCACATGTACTTATGAATATTTGCTTACGTGCTTATGCATAAAAAAATATTTTATATACGTTTAGAATTTATTATGTGTCATGTAAAAAATATTATTTTACAAACTTACAAACGATTTTTTTTCTGTATAATTCATTTTAAAAATTGTTGAAGGCTCATCGGTACTTATTCATTCTGTAATATATCATAATTTTTTTAATCCATTTCCCTCATTTTTTATCATAGATAATTTTTTCAACTTTTTATGATTATACGTGTAAAATTAGTTAATGAATATATTCCCATTTAGAAATTATTATGTTAAAATAACGTTAATTTTTTGTTTTATGACTATTTTTAAATGATTAATAAAAATATTTACGTTATTTTATCGAAAATGAAATCTGTGGTTTGCTAATGCTTTAAATATTTACACTTATCTAAAAGAATGAAAATTATCTTAAGTGACACTAAAATAAATAAAATTCTTAAATATTAAAAAGTGAATATAAAATTACGTATTTTAAAAACTATTTTTAATTATAATTATTTTTTACTTATTCATTTTTTAATAGTTTTTTTTAATATTTGTTGGATAAAAGCAATTATCCTGATATTTATGTATTCATTAATTTATTAAATATTCATAACATAAATAATTTAAAAATATTTAGGTATTAAATAATAAACATGTAAACTATATTGATAAATGAAATAATTATAGCGTATGATTTATTATTTTCAATTAAATGAATGGCTTAGTAAAGATTGTAAATTACTTTCTTATACGTATAAAATCACGCACGTACACAATTTAATATATTACTTTAATAGATTCTTTTGTATAACAGTATATCAAAGAGTTATATTATTAATAATTTATTATTAATTATTTTTTAAGAGTCTAAATTTGGGTAATATAAATTAAAATAATAAAATAAGTTATCTCAGTTTTATAACTGCTACTTTTTTTATTCAAAGCTGAGAATAACTTAAATAATAATTAGTGTGTGAAAAAATAATAACAATAAAATCTAATGAAAATACGTTGATTTATGATATAAGTAGATGGTACTTTGTAAATGTATACAATAAAAATATTGAATATTTACATTTAATCATTGAGAATAAAAATTTTTCTTGTAATAAATTTTTTTTGTAAAAAATTGACTTAAATCAAAATATAATAAAATTATAAAGTAATTTCTTATAATTATTTGTATCGCTGTTGATTATTAATTTATATAAAATGTAATTTTAAAATATCCTAAACGATATATAATATATACATAATTCATAATAGTAACTATTCCGATATTCGATAATAATCCAATGGAAATATTTAATTATTTTAAAGTCATTAAATTAAAATATTTATTAGTTAAATTAAAAGAACAATATTATTGACAATATTTACTTCATTTTATAATTTCTAATAAATTAAATTAAATGCTTATTTTAGAAAAGATTAATATCAATATATTTTAATTCGATAAATATTTGAAATATTTAAAAATATGTGCCAGAATTTTAAGGTTAATTAAAATATTGTACATATAAACAGGATGAAATTGAAGGAAATCTCCCTTGGATCGAGTTGTAAATTTCGCTTTTCTGTCTTTCATAGTTATTAAAGTTCATTCGTTTTTTTTAGCATAACATGTAATTATGAAATATTTATAAAATATATATAGTATAAAAATATTTAAATACTATACCTGTTAATTATTTTCAAATTTTTATTTATAATTATTTATTAATTGTATCCTAAAATTTAAAAAATAAAAAAAAGAATTTAATTTTTGAATACAGTTATGTAAGATAAAAATCAGAATTTTGTTTTACAAATTATTTTTTATCGTCATAATATTCTATTATAGTTTATATTATTATAAAATTATGTACCAAGATTGTATCTTAAATTTTATTAAAAAGTAATTTTACTTAAATTTATTTATTTGTAGTTACCAATACCATAAAATGTTATTGAAGGTTATTACTGATTAATTTTAATAACTGTAGAATAGCAGTAAAAATGTAAATGTATAAATTCAATGAAAATGAAAACGAGTGGACCGGTTTTTAAGATAAGCAATTTCCACTGATAAAAACTATTTCGTCAAAAACTGCGATGAGTCATCGGTGAACGAAGTAATTAAGTATTGAATAAATATCTATTTATATTTTTTGTCCAGATCCGTTCATTATTCGTGAACGAAAAGTAAAATTATAAATCTTTGTATCAAACGGTTAACGTTTATTATTATGTATTCATTGAACACGTTGAACCACGAAAACTGTCCTTGAGGCACCAAAAAGAAAGTCTGGTTAGTGTAGAATAATGCCAAAACTGCTAATTAATTAGAATTTTTACGCATTATTCACTTAGTTAAACGCATCATTCGGCTGGATATGGATAAAGATATTTTTCGAATTTATAAACATCTCTCCGACGATGAACTTAACTAAATGTTTAGATAGGCGCGAAATTCTAATCAGAGTTTCAATTTAACAATGTGGCGCTTATGTGCAATGTATAAATCTATACGGTAATTCTAGATATTGTAACATTGATGGAATTCAATATTAGCCAGTAGTAAAAAGTGTTTGCTAAATTACACGAAAAAATTGGTGATGGAAAAACTCTGCTATTTAAGTTTGAACGAATTAAAAATTTGAGTAAAAATTTAACAAAATTAATTTATTTAAGTGACTACAAGACGTATTCAATAATTAGGTATAATTCATTAGCTTTATACCGATTTAAATTATTGACAATTTGATAACTTTTGCAATTTTCTCACGTTTTAAAATTATTAAAAGCAAAAAGTTATTATACTTAATAATACATCTAAATATATTTTATAAAGTACTAAAAATCGTTACAAATGAATTAAAATAGTTGGTAAGAAAATATATTTGAATCATTTCTATTAGATAAAAAATTAACTTGCTATTAAAATCGTTATTTTTTTTAAAAACCTTGACTTAATTTAATATTATTTGTTTGTATTTGTTTGTATTTTAAAAATATAAACATTTTAGATCTATGCACTTTAAATCAGAATTAAAAATTTTTTCTCGCCACAGAGTAATTAAAGTAATTGATCTCGTAGTTAAAAATTGGAGCAAAATGCAAAGTATCAGTTGACAATAAAATAATCTTTCATTAAAATTTAAAGGTAAAATAAATTTAAAAGTAATAAAAACTAATTTTAAGTTTTTAATTTTCATTTTTAATAAATAATCTAAAATTTAGTCGACTAGAAAATATATACAAAATAAGTAAATAGAAAAATAGAAAAAAGGTGAGCATAGCAAAATGTTTTAAAATAATAAACAACTCTTTATGCTTAAATCTACAAATAAATTAATGGAAAATATTGAACAACGAACAAACCTCCAGCAGATATCGAATTTTTTTGTTACAAGATTGCGCGTATTTCGCATCTCGATCGTTATAATTAAAAGATTAAAAAAATGTAGCTCAATCGATTTATATCTATATCAAGATTTTTTGTAATTATTATCTTCTTTTAGAATTTCTTAATATCAATTGTTCATTATTTCATGTGCAAACTTTTCGATTTGTAAATTTTTCCAATACCAGTTTTCAGATTTACGTCATATTCTTTCTCCTTGTTATTAATTTTTTTAATCTTAGAATTAAACTTTACTTCAATTTTATAAGTATAAAATCATTGGAGTTATTTATACGTTCCAAAGTCAAAAAGTTACATGATAATTGGTCTTGTTGACAGTTAATATAACTACGAACAAATTGATGCCGACGAGTCTAATATACCTTGTTACGTTATTCAACCAACCATTCTTTACAAATTTATTGCGTTGGCAAAGATCTTTTACCAAATAATTTTTAATTAATATTTCGGCAGGTACAGGGATAATTCTAATGAGAATTTTACGAATGCGTACAACCCCGAGACATTTGTGTTTGCAAATCTTATATTATCGGTTACTAAAATAAAAATCTTATCGAAGAAAGAAACATATTATAAGATAGATTACGCTATTCGTAGACGCAAAAATGTATCAGAATAAGCTTTTATACAAAAATTTAAAGAACTACTGAATTATCCAATATATTATTATCAGATTATATATATTCACGTATATACATATTATTATATCAGATTATCAGATGTACCTCAATAATAATGAATTATTCTATTATCGATAATACTTGTATTTATTTAAACTTTATTGTGTAATGTTTTCAAATTATAGAAATAGATAAGATAAACAAAAACTATTTCATTTATTGAAATAAACTTAAATTTGTATATAAAAATTGAAATTTTGAAAAATTCTATTTAAAATATTACAAATAATTATTCTATTTAATTTTTTTCCCACGAAGAAAGCACAATTATAAATTGTATATTTTACAATTTCACTTTAAATTTTTTTTCTTTATATACTTTATTCCGAATATTTCGGTTTTTCTACTATGAAAATGTAAATAAATTAAAAACATTTATCATAATTAGTAAATAACTTTTACCAACTTCTTCGTTTAACAATTTCAGACTCGAAATAAATAATAAATAAAATTTTATGAAAATACTGCATTTAAATATATTTAAATACATTTAAATATTAATAAATTTAAATATTAATAAAATAAAAAAACTAGATTTATCCTTTTGTTTTTTGAAAAATGAAATCAAATTTTGTTGTTTTGGTTATTTGAACTAAGCAACCTACTTAAATGAAAAAGCGTTAATTTTTAAAATAAATTTTTCAATTATGTAAAATATTCTTAAAAGTTATTAATAGTTTTTTTAAAGTTACCTTTAGTTTAAATTTGTTAATATTTTAGAAAATCTTTGTTTTCAATGTATAGTTGAAATTATAAAAATTCAATTTTGAAAAAAGCAGGCTTAAATTCTTTGAACGAAAATCGTACCAACTATAAATAATCTATTGCTATAATTCACCGACCAATGAATCATGTCTTCTTACGCCGTTCATCGGTTTTTATAATTAACTAAAAGCTAACACAAAGCAACTATTATCTATAAAAAATTAATGGAATACTCGACATGTACAATTAAGAAGGTTAACTCGTGAGTTCATTCGGAGACAAACCGAAATAAAAAAATCATCCGTAGTTTTATTTACACTGTATCAGACGTTGCGATAAAATATCCCATCCTTTGTAAAATTGTTCTTAGCGTCGAACCGACCGCTTCGAGATCGGTTGGGTGACGATTACGTCGCTCTTTCACAAGTGTCGTAATAAAAATACATTTTAATCGGAACTCCGCCGATACTTGCGCTTAATATCGAACGATATAATCGAAGGTACAAGAGTATCCATGACTTTCTACATCCATTAGACATTCCGTAGTTACAGGTAGATTATGTCGAGACGTTTCCGCAAACATTTCGCAAAACTCCTTGTAGTAAATAGTATCGTTACTTTTATCACAAAGCATACATTAAACGTTGATAAAAGAATATTTATTTAGAATAATCTACGTATTCTTTAAAATATATTGAAAAATACGGTAATGATCACTCGTATGGAATTATTCGTTGCATCGAATGCATTATCGCAAAATAATTTTTGCAGATTGTACTCGTAAAATGAAGAAATATTAAAATATTTACAGCGATGTAAATTCAATTGATTTTATTTAGTAAACACGGAATGTCTTGAATCACATATTCGAGCGCTTCTTGAATTTTCTTGCATATTCGCCACGATTAAATTTCACGAAAAGCAGCCGTTTGCGGTTTATTAAACTATTTATTTACACTCGACACTCCGCTTACATCGATTCCCAACCCTTGGTTCGTTCAGACGATCCCGATACGACACAAACCTTCGTTCCAGAGCGATCGATCTTTGAAGCGAGTGCTCGGACCGAAACCTTACATTACATTACGTACTTACGTACTTACGTACGAATGAACGTTGCGAGTTCGTTCGATCGTTTCGAGAATCGTTCGTTCGCGCATCGGTTTCATCGCATTTATCGTCCAAGTCGATTCGGTGAATAGTTTTCTCTTCTTATCGATTGCGTTCTTTTATTATTTCATCCGGTACACGATTCGCCGAGGACGCGTCTTTATCAAAATAACGTCGGGCCCTTTTCTCCTTTCTCGCGATCTTTCACAGTCACGCGCCAAATCTGTCTGCGCGTTCGTAACGCGACACGCTTTTACGTATCCGTGTGTTTGTAAACCAGTAATACCGAGCTACGCGTCCACTTGCGCATATCCCCGCGTGCTCGGGTATTTACAAAACACGCAAAACACGCGTTACCAATACCATTGCTTCCTTTCTCGATCGTTCCTTTTCCCGTCGAGTGCCGAGGATTAGACCATGACTTACTTTGGCATTGGTAAAGACCCTTTGTTTTACGTGTGGAAACATCGTTTGATATCGAGACTCGGTCCAACGATTTTATACGGGGACGAAGAGAGATGTAATGCAACATTAACGTGTACTGGAGATAAGATATAAATTATAATAAAGTATTACCAATTGCAAATTCAAATGAAACCGCGATCTCAACTTTTGAGTTATGATCACTTACCATCCTGATAGTAAACCGTTATCGCGTAACAGTGAAATCCATATTCGTACCGTACCGAATCGCATCCAGTCCAAAGAAACTTACGGAAGCACATCGTAAACTACCTAACAAAGTTCCATCATCGTATGCCGATTTGAGTCACGTTCCGAGACAATCTTCGTTAATCTTACGTATAATTTTTGTCGTTTCGATTCATCCGAGCGGGGAAGCATCGATACAAACGTTACTAATAAATATTTATTCGACGCAAAAGAAAACTTTTACGTTTAGAATTTCTGCTTTGAAGCGACATTCCAGAATGTAATTATAATGAATTCTGTTTTTTAATCCGTTGTACCAGATTCTACTCTATCGTGACTGTTAAAAATCGAGCCGTTATAAAAGCCGTTCGCGACACTCGTAAAGAATATAATTTACGATTCGACAACCTTGACAAAATTATCGATAACTAATTACGGATAGGTATCGAGTTCTTTGATGTACGGTTTCAGCACAGCGACATCGAAAACGCTCGCTTTTACCGAGTCGACTCGAGAAGTATCGATACTCCCGACGTTCTTAAATATGTCGAGGTGGTCGGATCTCGACTCGGATCAAGTTATTTTATATATTCAAAAGCCGTGGTAGGCGGATTTAATATGCCGTGACAAACCGGACGCTTGGCGACGTACTTGGTATATCGAACAGTTCCATCGATATTCGTTCGTTAAACCGTTTAAACTAAATAGAACGTTTCATCCGATCGTTTCCCGAACATTTCCCGAGTGTTCCCGAACGTTTCTCGAACATTTCCCGAATTTATACACATGTATCACGACCTCTCCAAGGTGCGGGTCGCTTCGAAAATTCAGCCTCTTTGCTTTGGAGCGGGCGATGGTGGAATTTTGGAGCGTACGCGCAAGACCCGAAAGCTTCCACTTGTTTGGAGGATTAGGGAACAACCGAATCTCTCGCACTGGGAATAATTTTTATGCAAATAATTGGAAGAATCGCGCGATCGGAGAAAAAAGCGTTGCTTTCCGGTTTTTATATCGATGCGTTCGAATCTAGCCTTTACCGTTCTTATCGTTCCGTTTTCTTCCATCGCGTTCTGTAGGAGATGTGCGGTTAACCCTTCAACGCCGTCTACGAAATTAGGATTCCCTCGACATCCATTATTCCCGCTCGGTTGGTTTTTTACTGCTATACGTTTTCGAGTACTCGCGACTCGGGGTTCACATGCCAAATATGTTTACGCGTTTTTATCGCTGCGCGCTTTCGCGTATCTGCGATTCACTCGCGTATTCACTTGTGTATTCACTCGCGTATGTACTTGCGGTAATTGCTTTTTCCCCTTGCGTACGTTGATTTTTTCATATTTATCGCGTTCGTGTTTCTATCGGGTTACTACATTTTCCTTTTGTAAACGGTGTCACTTCTTTCGTAATTTTCGACTTAAGTTATCATCCACGCGTCCTTTATTTTTAGATGTATAAATAATTCAAAGTTTCTGTAGCTAAGTTATTTCTACAATGATTCAAGTTAAAATCCTTCTATTATTTAACGTGTGTTGCTTTAACCCAGCCAATATTTTGTACCATTGACCAATATTCTGTTCTAATATTCCCGTTATTATTCAATTTCCTGTATGTACTTCGTTGCGGATTACGTTATACTTCTATAAATAATAATTTCAAACTTTTAATGCTCATATTTAAGTACTTCGAAACAATGTAATAATTATTAATAACAATGTATGATAATAACAACTATAAATACTTTTTTTATGAAAGTATTCTGTGATTAAATTTCAATCGCTACCTTAATTGATAATATGTAACTTCGCAAAACGTACACAACTATTATGACAGAAGTAAATAATTATCGAAATAAATTATATCTTTATTTCACTATATATATATATATGCATAATTATAAGTGAATATAGTTAAATCAATCATAATTTTGATCGATAACATTTCATGAATTTAAAAAATCAATATCAAATAATAAATTTTTTCATCTTAATAAATTATGAAAATATATTATGATACAATGTAATAATAAGTATTGCGTGTCGTATATATTTTTTGAGTGTTGTATAATCGAGTATTACGCTAAAAAGAAAATTTGAAACACGGACAAAAAATTTAGTACTAAATAATAAGTTTTGATAAAGAATTAAAGACGAAGAACCGAAATTGACGACTCCGAATTTATTTAAATTATTTTAAAAATTATAAGACAGATTTATTATTAAATATAAATATATTTTTATTAAACATATAATTTATAATGTAGTTTTAATTCAAATTAATACAAATACAGTTACATATTTTTTGCCTAAAATTTATTGCTACAAAATAAATTCAAAAAAATATTTGATTACGGAATAATTTGATTAAACTAATAAATTTCGAAGATAACTCAAAAATTCGTGATCAGAAATTGTCATAGAAAAAATCGAATTTCCATAAAAGCGATAAAACTTCGCCACACTGAAACAAACGTTTTACGCAAATTCAGATTTTTATAAGTTAATCCAAATCTTCGCTACAAACTTATAATGTTAAATTGAAAATATATGTATTAAAAATCGTTTTAAATTACCGAGCAATTGCTAAATAGATTTATTTTATTATGTTTTTCGAAAGTAAAATTTTGTCCAAGAATAGCGCTTAAATATTTTATATTTAAATTTTTGAAATTATCGATTCGGTCACCGAATGGGTGACACAACGCACCAACTTTAAAAACTTTAAACGCGTTTATCTAGAAGGTTTTGTCTTCTTTTTTGTATCGTAACTCGTAAGTACAGCCTCGAATTTTTTTGTATAAATACGTAAAAATGTGTCGGTATTTCCACGATACTTTAATAAACTCGCGCTTTTTCATGAAGAAATCAATAGGTCAAAGATTCGTAAGCGAACGATTTCGAAATTTGGCATATGTACAAAATCACTATTTTCGAAATATTATTATACAGTATTTGATATATTTGTAAACATTCAAATTTTTATTTTCCACGTAGTCGCAAATTCGGAAAGAAAGATTTTACAATTAATAATTTCGAAAAACTGTAATATTTTACGTAAATTACAATATAATCTCAGCGAGAAAAGAATACATTTGTATCGACTTTAGTTTTCTTTTATATTTGAATAAAACTAAATTATTTCTTTGCAATAAAATTAATTGCTCGATCCCTGGAGCCGCATCGCCTTATCAATCATCAAACGTTCAATTTCTTTAATATCTATAAAAACTCGATAGCATAAAACACGAAAAAAGTTTTACTTTCAAAACACGCGATAAATAAGATTGATAATTCGAACCTTCCAAAGTAGGATTCTACTTCATAACAATATCGCATTTTTAACGAAATAAAAATTTAATATAAATAAAATTATGATCGTTTGATTTATAAATATATAAATTTGTTCTCGTCTACGGGTAGGAAAAACAAAAACGTAAATTCACAACTAACTTAAATAAATTAAGAGATCTGAAAAGCCGCGTGAAAAAAAAGGTTCGAATCGCTCGAACAATATTTAACGTCGATGCAGGCATTTGTCAAGCAAAAGCGAAACAAGCGAAGGCGATCGGTTATCGACGGACCGCAAAGCTCGCGATCGAGCATTTCGTCGCAGAAGCGGAAAGAAGCGAACGTACCAGTAGAAAAAGCTCGGTGTTTCCAGAATCACGGATTCGGAGTTTCGGGGAGTCGGGGAGTCGTAAGCTGGAGAAAGCGTTTCTTACCCGGGCGAGAAAAGCGCGGCTCACCACCCTCGCACTCCCGCAGGTGACCCTCGACCCGGGGACCCGTCGCCCCGTATCAAAGGACCGCGGCGAGTAGAGCGATAATAGCCAAAAGGGGTGGAAAGCCGCAAGGGAGCGTTACTCCTCCTCTTTGTGGGCCACGGCTGCGTTGTACATCTGCGCGTGCACAGTCGGCCGCTGCAGTTTGTTTGAACGCGGTGTAACTTGCGCGCGGCTCTCCCCCGTCGGCCCGCGACCAAGACACCACGGAAAAAAAGATCCGCGAGAGATCCGCGACCGTGAGGTTGATCGTACGCGATTCCCGCGTATCGCAGTCGTCGCGGGTTTCGCCGTCGGCTCGCGGACGAGAACAGATCAAGAGCCCATCGAGGAGGCGCAGGAGGTGGAGGAGAAGGAGAAGGAGAAGGAGGAGGAGGAGGAGGAGGAGGAGGAGGAGAAGGAGGACGACGACGACGACGACGACGACGACGACGAGAAGGACGAGGAGAACGAGGAGGACGAGAAGCAGGAGTAGACGATCGTGGAGGAGGTCGAGGAGGAGGTCGAGGAGGAGGTCGAGCAGGAGTCGAGGAGGAACAGCGCCGTAAAGCGCGTACCTTCCGCAAGGACGCATCCTTGAACCAGTCCTTTCACGGCCACCGAGGGGCGGCCTACTCGTAGAGTTGGATATCCGCGGAGGGTCGGTCCGAGCCATGGGTCTCGGGGGCCGGAGCGAGGAGCTCGACCGAGGTACGGTAAGGGAGAGTTCGAGCGGCTTTTCTTTGTCTTCCCCTCTACGACCCGCCGATGCACCGGGTAACCGCGGTGGACCGCTCGTAACTGTCGTCGCCCTCGTAGCCCTCGTAGCCTCGTAGCCCTCGTCGCCCTCGTCGCCTTCGTCGACCTCGAGAGACATATTTTGCATTCCATTAGCGCCGACGACAGCGGACGATATCGATTATCGCACCGAGGTCGCGTTGCGAGGCGGGCTTTAAGAATACTCTCCGATACGAGGCGACAAGGGCATCTGCATCGCCGTGACGATCGCGAGTTTCTGGGATTCGGATTCTCGAGATCGATGTTTGATCGTATCGCGTTACTACCGCGGATTATTTTAAAAGATGGCGCGTTCCACGGATAGGACACTCATCCGTGTCGAACGGCTGCTTCGAGGGACCTTTAAAATCGTCTTACAATCGCACGAGTGCGACCTTAGAGACTTAACGAAGTTGTCGCTCGGACAACTCGAATGCGATATTTGCATCGAACGGGATCAGCGGTTTGGTCCTTGTACTGGCAATCCTCGCGTGTCGAGACCAACGTCGAGAAACGAGATAGGTACAGATAGAATGAAAGAGAGACGGAATCCATCTTTGTCGCACGACTCTCAACGCGCGCGCTTCATTGTTTACACAAACTCGGAAGAGAAAGAGATATAAATCGAGTAGAGAGAACTGGTGGCGGCCATCTTCCTCGTATATGAAAGAGATGGAAACAAAAATACGTATGTTTATCGAGAAAGAGAGAAAGAGAGAAAGAGAGAAAGACAGAAAAACAGAGAATTTGCAGCCACGCGATTTTAATTTTTTCCGAGCGTGTTCACCTTTGTTTTGTATTACCGCTTTTGTATTGCCATTGTAAAATTTCTTATAAAGCAGCGTAAACTCTTAGGTGCTATCGCGAGTTTATAATGACATTGATTGTTTCTTGAAATTAGGTCTTACATTATGGAATGCTACATCGATTATTAACCGTTTCTTTATTCGTCCCGGGTTATTTGAGATTTGGCGCCAAGCGTAGGTATGTTTAAAACTGTAATCTCGCAGTATTACGATTCTCGTACATTGTATAATGCTAGACTTTAATCGATTATGATAATCGTTGGCAATTTGTATCGAAGAAATAACCAGTTTCAATAAATAAATATTATTTATTCGATATCGAAGAGTCGTATCAATTATCGTTAATCAAGGGTTATCGCATCAGGTTTTTAAACGTTAAAATTTTAAGGCTTATTTTTTTATTCGATATCGTAATTTATTTTAAAAGTACACAAGGTTAAAGTTTAAAGGTACACCTTGAACGAAAACCTTAAGACCGTAGATGAAAATCCGTGACTTAAAATCTTAAAATTGTTATTATTTATAAGACGACATAATTTGGCGAATTAAAAAGGTACCTTAAATCTTTAAATACCTTCGAACATAACCTCAATATTTGCGTATCAAATTAACAGATCGTAAATAATAAAACAAGGTTTTGAAATTGTTGCAACGTTATTCGTAATTTATGGTTTTCGAAGTTTCGCGTACCGCTTCCGTCCGCACCTTCTAATTTCAAAGAATCCGAATAGCACGGAAGAGGAGCTTCGAAGATACCTTTAAATGCGTAAAAAGAGTCGTGCAACATTTTGAAACATAATATAGTTGGTGTAATAAGCAATGATATAAATTCCACGTGATCTCGTATTTGGGATGTATTTGTCGTGTTTGCGGTTGCCGTTGTCGTGGTCGTGGTGTTCGTCGTCGTCGTCGTCGTCGTCGTCGTCGTCGTCGTCGTCGTCTCGGTTTTGTCAATTAAGGTATCGCGATGAGCATTCCGATGCTCCTCCGCTCGTCTCCTTCTCGCTAAAGTTCGGTCGATTTTCAACGATAACGCCGACGCGTTCGCCTCTCGCTCCGATTGGAATAAAATGTTCCTTCTCACCAACGATACGTATTCTGTTAGGCATGGACACGCGAATGCGCGCACACACGCCTGCCCGTACGAATAATTTCGGCATCTGCCTGAAGTGAGTCGATAACTTCCGTTTCCGCTTTTCCGACTCCTGCATAATCTGTTTTTTTCCCCTTCCCCCTATTATCGATATATCTCGTCAGTAACGCAGTGCGTTTAGATGGTATTATCCGATCCTCTGGTTTCTTTTATTTCAACGATATTGCAATTTGTTTACAAAATACAACGTTCGAAAAGAGCATGGAGAAGGTTTGAGGTTAATGGCATTTAAAGAGCTAATTTTCTTATCGGCTTTTATATGTGTAACGCGGGGACAAGATTCTAGCATTGTTAGAGAGAGAGAAAGAGTGAAGTGTGTCGCGGATTATCGAAGTCGACTTCTGCAGTGTAGACGCGTACACATATAAAGGCACGTACGCACTCACACACACGTAAATGCATCTCGCGTATATTCTTCTGTTTAATTATACGTTCGCCTCATCGATTTCCGTTTAGAGTGCGAACGGTCGAAAAGGTAATCGTAATCGCGTAACTCGCTCGATTCTATCCTATTTTCCCGTACCTACGAATCAAATCGCTCGGAAATAACCTTAAAATTTCGTGCGCGTACGAGTGTCCGTGCGCACCGCCTCCTTTTTTTCTTCGCTCGTATGTGTACCTAATTTCATTTTCTCGCAAGTTCGACAATCGGAAAATATAAAGGTGCGTATTACCGAGTGCGGATGTATCGCGGGATACATCGGGAAACAGTGATTTTCGATACGGGAAGACCGAGAGAAAATTCAGCCGCGGTGTGTGGTGCGCAAATAAGCGATAAACTCGAGACGACGGCTTTTCACACACAACAGGTACCCACATACACAAACGTCGCGTACGTAGCCATGATCGCAATGTCTCTCCTCCGTTCAGATTTCGGGAAAAACTCTTCCTAATTAATCCTATTCCTTTTTATACTCGAGCTTCTTCTCGACATTTTTTTACATTTTTTATTCCTTTCATTTTTTCATTTTTCGGCTGCTTCCTACAATTTCTTTATCTTTTATTTTTTTACTTTTCATCCATTTTTTTATTTTTTTTTATTATTCTTAATGTTTATGTATTAAATACCTTTGAAAATATCGATTAAATCATTGCTATTACTTTGTCCAAATATGATTCGTTTGGATTCAATTTATTGCTTGAATCAGGGCAGACACCGCTTCTTCCTTATTCGATAACTTTTTCAAAATACCGTAAAGCTGCTCGACCAAGATATAATTTGGTCCTTGTTACCCTTTGTCAAGATTATGGTCTCTTGGTTTCAGTCGAGCGATCGCCGTATTCCCAGAGATAAAGTAACGTGAACAAAATCTAGGCGAGATCTTATGCCCTTCGGAGTGCGATTAACTCTGCCTCGGTGGAAGATGCCCGACTTGTCGGGTGGGCCATCGAAAAGTGCTCCTTTCACGAGAGCCTTTGCCATGGAGATTAGTGTTTATGTGATTTAATTAAAAACGTACTCGAGTAATCGGTGATTATACACTAGTGCCAACGGTGCAAATGGATAATCAGGGATGACTGACAATTGTTGGAACTCTGGTGGTGGTGAGTACAAGAATTTATCGTTTTACGGTGCATTTAGTATTCGACTAACAGAGAAAATTAAGAGTACTGGTACTCTGTTGTTGAGTTAATATTTTTAGTTATAGTAGGTACTAAATACTTGTAAAATTAAATAATGTTTCGTCGCTTATACTCAAAAAGATTTTTAAATAAAGTCATAATCTTAATTATAAATCTTACGTTGCTTTTATTATATATTTTTTATCTAATTGATTGTCGCTTAAAATATTAACTCTATACCAATTGAATTTTTGATAAAAATGTGGAACTTGAGACTTATAATATAAATATAAGTATCATAGTTTTAGAAAAATCCTAAACTATAACCAAAATTATTTATTAAAATATGAATGGATTAAGAAGTGATGGAATATTAAAGTATTGGATCTTTCTTTCAAATTTTAAATAAAAACCATAATGAAAGTATTAAAAAAGGTATTGTTTATATATACACTGTAAGAATACTGATATTATAAACTGAAAAAAACTTATTTATTTATGACTGAAACTATCGAATAAAATAGAAAATTATAGCATTTGTATTTTAAAAACAACAAATATTATTAATTATAGAATATTATCTTATTATGTAAATAAATTTTTAGGAATGGATTAAAATTTAACGGATTACTCTATCTTTAATATTTACAATAAATAAATGAAAAATTATACTTTTAAAATATAGTGAATATAATATTTGAATAAATTTGATGTTCCTGTATATTTTTTACCTAATAATATTACGTGTTAAAAATAGTAATCCACAATATATCCGTAAAACTAAATAGAAAATATAAATCTTCTTTTAATATGATTCGGCAATGTAACCTTCGAATATTTTTTTTATTTATATGCATAATCTGGATATAAATCCTGATGGTCCAGTTTATAAGTTTGATTAAATATCTAAATATCTGAGATATAAATAGAAAAATAAAGCACAAAAATATTTATTTTCTAAATTCTAATTCTTATTTCAGGTATACTTTGAATCTTTTTTGATTGTGGTAGTAATAATTATTAATCATTTGTGTTAATTTAGATAATGTAAATAAGTGGTCGGATAGTATTAATTAATTCTCTGAGTAGAATTAAAATTCATTGTTTTGACAAACTTTAAATAAGGTTGAATCAAATCAAATTTAATGTTTAAGAAGCCTTTTTATGTAATCTTATAAGTTGTGATCTATTTAAGATTTTATAGATAAACACATAATTGTAATATATTGTAATATAGTTTAACAAAAAACTTCTTAAAAGAATAATTCCTAATTTAGAAAATATTAATATATGATGAATAATTTTATCAAATTTCACATTAATAATTTATTAAATATCTTCTTTAAAATGTAAAAGATTATTAATTCTGAAAAAAACTTATATAAAATGATGAATTTTCGTATATTTTTTCTCATACATTAAAATTGAAAATAATTTCTGTAATTTAATATATATATACATATATATATATATATAATATATAACTATTAACATGTATAAATTGTATAATATGTGCACATTTATAATCGGTAAAAAATAATAAGATTTAATAAAATTTAATAATAATGAAGATTTAAATTTTTCAAAATTTTAAAAATTTTAGTTTATTTGACTGATTCATTTTTTTAAAGTGAATTTTATTTATATTATACATTAAAATATTTATAAAATAATGTATTCATTATGAAACATAAATAGTAAAGATATTTTAATTGTATATCAGTTATAAATTATAAATTTATTTAATAATAGTACATTTTAAATCTTGTTAAATGTTTTTATATTTTAGAATTGTTATTGATTTTTTCCCTTAAATAATTTTTTTTTAGAATCTAATATAGATATTTTATAAAATAGTGAAATCACATAATTTTCTATGGTTTGTAAATTTTATTATATTTTTATAGTTTAATTATTAATTTATTTAACAAATTGTTCAGTATAATATAAAAATCGAAATAACTCCATAAATAAATTCTTAACTGTTTATATTATAATTAGAATCATAATCTACTTTTTTAAAGTTCAAAAATCTTTTTAAAATAATCAATACATTACATTTTTTTATAGTTATCAGTAACTGAATAAAATAGTTTTTATTTTAATATAAAATTTTAATTGAGATTATTTTTATAAATTAAAAAATGTACACTGAATTTTTTTTTATGTCTTGTCGAACATCCTTATATTTAATTTCTTTTAAGTTTAAATTAATATTTATCTTTTGGCTTTTATCTTTCTAAGAATTATTTTATTTTTCTACTTATCTTTTTTATTTTCATTCTCAGTACGTGTCCAGTTTTAAATACCCTAATAGTACTATGAGAATTTAGATTTTGGTACCTTATATTTATATATTTGTTTTAACGTGTCTTTTTCATTTACCTTCATCAATTTTATCTCAAAATATTTCTAAGTATTGTATAATTTCAAATTATTTACCATTTTTAACCAAGTATTTTCAGAAACTTAAATATATAATTTATTATTATTTTTGTACCATTTATTGTTATATTGAAATTTTTTATAATTTTTTTTAATTGAACTATTAGAGAATTGTAAGTAATATTTTGGTATTTTAATTTATTGTATTAGTGTCTTTTATATTACATTTTTCCCTATTTTTAACCTTGTTTTGCAGCTTTTAAGAAATATTCGTAAATTATAATCACAATTTTTTACTGCAGCATTTTATATTTAGATTTAGGTCATCTAATTATACCAGTACTTGAGTCACTTATTTATTTATGTTTTATCCAATTGCATAAATTTAATAAGATATTTTAAATTGGGTAACGAAA
The DNA here is from genome assembly GCA_018907195.1 of Dolichoris vasculosae. NCBI lineage: Eukaryota > Metazoa > Arthropoda > Insecta > Hymenoptera > Agaonidae > Dolichoris > Dolichoris vasculosae. The sequence goes on from JACCHY010000003.1 coordinate 8,240,266, forward strand.
TGTTAGTACATTATTTTGCTTTACTCTGTTGTTCATATAATCTGTTCATTTAGTATAGTTTAAAAATAATTTTTCTTTTCATAGTTTGCGTCATTGATATTAAAACACGGTTTCAATTAATTTAATCAACATTTTTTCCTCTTAGAAACTTAACTATAACTTAATATAAACTCTGTTTATAGAATTACATGTTTTTTTAATTAAAAGTAAGTATTATATTACAAAATTCTAATTTTTTCTTAAGTAACTGCCTAATTGTAAACAGTCAGTTGCTTATCGACTAATTACGCCATAATGAACATTTATAAATTCTAATATCTTTACGTAAAGCATTAGTTTTACCAATAAAATATTAGGTAGAATTGCATAACAGGTGGTAGTGAGATAATTATACAATTGTTGGAATCTATTTCATCTTTTCAAAAGCCCAATTCTATCTAATAATTATGTTTTTACTTACTTTTCATCACATATTATGTAAAAAGTATGATATTATGTAAAAAAACTAATATTAGTTTATCAAATTCAATTATTTGGTACGTTAAGCAATTTTTTCCTTTTACTTTAATAATACAATGGTGAATATTTATTTCAATTCCAGCTCTTCAACTTAATTACGTTTATTTTGGAACATTATAATTCATTATATTATTAACGTTTACTAATTTTTAAGATAATTTTTTATTATTTTGTTCTTCAAAATCTGTTATTTTACCAACCCTTGTATTCCGTTTTATAAATCGATATATTTATTAATTATGATTTGCTATTAAATTTAATTAAATTAAGTTATTCCCCTACTTAACTTTTTAATATTAGATACTGCTAATTATATACTAATTCTTATCTTTGAAGGATATATTTTAAAACAACTTTTAACGATTAATAGTGTTTTTCTAATAATGCAAACGACTATTCATTCTAATGCTTAGAAATAATAAACACAAATGAATATCTTAAAATTTAATTATTATGTAGATTAATAATTAGAATTATTTGGATCCTTTTTCACAAATTAGTGTAAATTATTTAAAATTTTAACTAAGCGCACTTTAAATTTAAAAATATGTAAATATAATTTCATCGATTTGCATAGCAATTTAACTCATAAGTTACTCTAAATACTATCTAATCATAATAGGATAATTTTAATATGCAATTTCAACTTATAAAAAGTATGTAATATATCGAATACAAAGAATTTCCATATAATTTTATTTTAAGTTTTAGTTCATAGAAAATTCATATTCCAAGAAAAATGTTCTTCTTACGACGAATTTTATAATTTACTTTATGTATTTATTTATTTATTTATTTCTACTTAATATTAGTATAAAAATTAAAGATTTATTTTAAATCCTCTTCTCATCAATGTACATTTTGAATATATATTTTAAATAAAGAGATCAATTGTAATATCAAAAATATATAATTCTAAATAATGATTTCAACATAGTTTATCACATAGTTTAAGTGACACATCGATTTTAAATTTATATGTGTAGAGTTTTTGTGTTTAAGTAGATTTGAAAATACTGTTAAATTTTATTTTTTTAATTTACAAATAAAAAGAATAAAAGTATGTAATTATTTTATTTTTATATTTTAAATTTAAAAAACATTTTTATAAAGAAAATTTATTTCCAGTTCAATATAATAAAAAATAATTCCATAGAATACACTGCATTATAAATTTAAAAAATAATATTTTTATAAAATAGAAATAATAATAAATATCATTCTTATCAATGTACATAACGAAGAATGCATGATTACTGTTTGATTATTATAGTTTGTAAAATTTTCTAATTATGTCTTGCAAAATTTATTTTATGTTTAAGTTACCACATCTAGTTTTATAGTTGAAAAGATAAATGTTGTTGTAATTTTTTTTAAATAGTAATGAGTATTAACCAAAGAACAAAATTTATTGAATGAATTATTGTTTCATACTTAAGCACTTGATACAATGTAAATACTACATAGTTCAATTGTAGATATTACTTCATGTTTGTAACACTCCGATTATCGATTTCCAATGACATTATCTTAACACATTATTTTTGATTTTTAAATGTAATATACATATGTAAGTTACGTAATATAAGGATGTTAGAATCAATAATAAAGAATACGTTATCTTTTAAAGTTATACTTTTATAAATATGTGCTGCAACTTGTATATAATCTTAAACTTAAAATCAGCTACTGCTTTCATGATTAATTTATTTATATTCTTAGCTTGAAATATCGTTACAGTTTTTACATTAATCTGTGTGTTTGTAAAAAAATTCTAAAAATTGTAAAATTCACAGAATATATTTATTTTCGAACTTCAAATCTGCGATATTATTGATTTGAGATATTTTTCATTTCTTATAATATGAAAAATTAACGGTTCCTTCAGCACTAATAAAAAATATTTTAAATTCAATTCACGTTATTTTTATTAATTTAAATTTAGAAATACGTAGTTAATTCACGTAAAACTAAATTGTACTGTAACATGTATTTGATTTATAATTTTCTGTAAAGAAAAATAATCACGATGAAATTTTAATTTATTCATTATTATCTCTATAATAATATTTAATTTTAAATAAACATGTCACTACTGATAGATTGCAATTGCACAAAAACTTTATATTTAAACATATCTAGAATTATCTTTAATAAATATTAATTCGTCACTATGTAATGAATAATTTAAAATTCTTCTTAACTTCTTTTAAATTCTTTATTAAATTAATTATTTATTTAATTCTTTTTAAGTTCTTTTTATCGAAGCTTATTTCTACAAAAACAAATTTTAATCTGTATTCAAAACATAATATAGAATTATTTAAATTTTAAAATATCGTATTGATACCATAAAATTAGCAATTCTTAATAAATAAAATTTAAAAATACAGATAAAAGTTGATTGCGATAACAAGACTTAAGAGTATGTATAAACGGTGATTCAAGACAAAGCTGATTTTGAATTCTAAGATATATCTTGGTATTCCCAGAAGAACTGCTTTTTGCAGTAAGGTTAGTTTTCTCGAACATTTCATGCGAGATAAATATGTAAAGGTATTCCACTTGCTCAAATTCTATTCATTAAACTACGACAAAACTTGACCAATGAAATTCCTTCAAGGCGTATGTATCGGTTATGTTGTTCAGATATAGCATATTAATGCAGATAAAATCTTTAAGTCTCGGTACCAACTTTGACTACTTTTTCCATAAGGAAAGATATTCCTCGTACGACACACGGAGATCTTGGAGCGAATCGAATGAAATGTCGTACATGGATTCTCCGAGTCTGCATTATATCTTTCTATTTATAAAGTAACGTTCGACGCGCTTGTCTCTATTTCTCCTACACGAAAAACTCGTCATCGTCTTTGTCGTTGTCGTCATGGCCGGGCGAAAACAAGACAACAGGCATTTGGATAAATACGTTTATATCGTAAGATGGCTGTTCTTCAGAATAATGCAAAATTTGAACGGCAGGTAACGCCTAAATGAAGTCGACGCTTGATTCTTAGATTCTTCTTTATGATGTTCCAAGGTAAAACCACCTTGTACAATTGGTAATTATCTTTGAAGGGTATCGGCGTACGATGCTAATTAATTTATTTTTCACCTTTTCTTTCCTCTCTTTTTGCTTCAAATTTTCTACCTTTTTAATGAACTAAATGCAAATGATATCGATATACATTAAAAAAATTCTTGAAATGAAAGTGATTTTAAATAGTTAACGACAGAACTATAAATTTATTGATAAATAATGAAATTGTTCTTTTATGTGTTTCGGTGAGGATCACTTGTATATTTTACTTATTTCCTACAAATTCCAATCTAGTGAATCATCGTTTATTACCTTTATTAAAAATAGACTAACTAACGTATTAAATATAATATTTAAACTGGAATTCGTGAAAGCCGATTTAATACATTTTCTAAAATTAATATATATGTAAGTAATTTCATTTCCATATTATCGATAATTATAATTAGTAATGTTTTTTATGTTATACGCATTTTTTATTTGAAGAAATTGATGATTTAAATTTTTTTAATTGTATGAATTTTTAAACTATTATTATAAATATATTCAAATATGCATTTTATTTTTTTTAATTTAATCCACTTTTCTAGTGATACCGAGTAGTTTTTTTTACATTTAAATGTTACATAATAGTATAAATAAATTTTTTTATGATTAATTGATTATAAATATTTTTAATTTATTTGTATTCGTAAGCGCAATAAAATATTTTTTGATAGTACGACATGGTTATTTTATATATATTAAAATCGATAACTTAGAAATACAATATAGTAATAGTTTTCTTTTAAATATTTAAATATCGTTATTTGATCAATTTGATAATTCTTGAAGAGTAGCTATTTATTTAAAAAATTATAATTATATTTTTCTTCTCTCTCTTTCACACACACACACACACACACACACACACACACACACACACAAAATCTTTCTCTCTCTCTCATTTTATCTTTCGTATAGATTTACTCGAAACAATAACAAGATTTAATTTTAAAATTCTTCAACCATTACGACTATTCCTAAAATTAAACGGTACAATGCATAGTTAAAGCTGTCTCAGAAAACGTCCTTTTTCGTGGAAGTCTCTTGTCATTAAAGCTTATGAAGTTTATATTAAAGTTGGTATTAAGCAATAAACTACGTAATTATTATCCCTGGTCATTTCTTAAAATTAAACAAACAGCTCTTTAATGTTGAAGGAGTTAAAAAATGGGAAATTTAAAGATGGTTTGGAAGCGTCCATTTTTGTAGTATTAATACCCCTTTGTATATTAGGTATTACAGAAAATATCCACCCGGTGAGATAATCTTGGAATAAAATGAAAAAGAGGCGTGTCTGTATACTTAAGAAATGTATGAAACAACGCTAAAAGTTGTTGAGAAAAGGATCGATTTCAGGTGAAGTTATAAAGCAAAAGCTTCGTGAAATCGTACGTTTGAAAAGTATACATACTTTTATTGGAATTTTGAATGTAAGATCGTTGACAGAAGACTTTATTTCTTTGTTTTACGAAAATATTATTCAAAAAGAATGTAGAGTTTACCGTATCGAAACGAAAATTATAGTTTTATCTAGTTTTTCTATGTTTTATTTATCTTATTCAAAGTCCTTATATTTTCTGACTCGATCGATGAGTCTTTGAAGAGTCTAAAATTATCATAATAATAATCCATTAACTACGACGAATTCAAAATGCGATCACATCAATTTAGACGTTATTCCCCGAATGGCTTCCGGTAATCAATGCGATGCAATAAGTCGATGATTTCTTATTTTATTTAATTTATGATCACTTTCATTAACAAATAAATATAGTTTAAAGAAAATATTCATTACTTTAAGCAGATGGATGTACAAGATACACCAACGAAGATACAAATATACGTGATTTCGACAAACCAGTAGCAAATTCGTATATAATGTACATTATTATATATTATAAACAAAAATTTAGAAGCGATTCATTGGCTGCATCGCTAGTTAATTCACGAACAGACTCGCGTTTGGTTACCTTGCTTAAGCAACGTAAATTGAGGCCACGATCGATGACAAAAAATTATCGTACAATGTATAGGTTACAGTCTTACCTACACGAGCGAACGTACAAATTAAGTTAACCGTCAACTCCGCCGCAAAACGATACATTCCTTCGTAGAATCTTCCATTGGAATTTAATTCAAATGAAAAAACCACCGGTTAAAAAATATTTAATGGATATCATTGAAAAATGACTTATAGAGCAAGTTACAATTATAATTTGATTTTCACTTTTTCTTTTTACTTTCACTTTTTACAGAATATTTAGATCTTGGTTGGTTTCTTTTTCTTAGACTATTCCAAGAGGCAGTTTCCGCGATTATTTTCCGCGATTAGTTTACGCGATTAGTTTACGCGATTCCCTTTTCACGAGAAATCATAAAATTTTGACCGTAGGACAGCCGCGCGTAATACTTGTTCAATCTTTCGTGGTTTTCGTAAAGACTCGAAAAAAGTCGAGGTGTATAGAATGTGATCCATTGAGGTGTAGATACAGATCCGCAAGGGCAGGAGCTCGTTAAAACGAAACAGTTGGATAACCGATCGGCGCCACCTTGGTGGGCGTAGGAAAAGGCAATTCGCGTAATTCTGTTCCTCGATCAGTTTTAATAGGGTAGGGACCTCTGGCGGCCTACTTTTCGCCCTAGTGTTCCCTGCCCCCTCACCCCACGGTAGTTCCTCGCCCATCTTCCTACCGAGCGTCGGAAATCTCGGGCGCGAGAGCAACTCCGGCATCCGTGTATCTGCGTCCGGCCAACCCGAAGGGGAAATCGATCGCCCGGAAGCTCGTGTCGACCAAAATGAAGTCCTCCATTGTGCAAACGGTATTACAGTCGGTCATTTCAGTCGAAAAGAAATTAAAACTCTACCCTACCCAAGGGTGTTTTAGGGATTGAAAACTTTCGGTCGGTCCGTCCGTTGTTGCCTTCGATTATTTCGAAGCTGAAAAGCTTCGAAATTTACGCGAAGAAATTGACTGCTCGAGCTCAGCGGGATTATTTTGTTAAAAATAAATTAAGTGTGAAAATAAATTCGAGTTCTAAGAGTTTGTTTTACTTACTCGATGTAAGGTTTTCATTCAAGAATCATGGAGATCGAATTACTTGATAGAAAGCGATTTCTAACTTTAAAGTAGAGTAAGTTGATTTTCTTTGTCGGTGCTTTGTGGATAAGCCTTTCCTACTTTGTGCATCCTTCCTTTCAATTTTACGTCGTATTCAATATTAAAGTACCATTAGTTTCAATCACCATATTTTTAAAGTGAAAATTTTTGTGGTTGGAAAAGATTATTCATAGATTAATGGTAAAATAATTTTAATCATATATACGCTAAGTGATAACGTATCTACTTTTACTCTCTCTCTCTCTCTCTCTCTCTCTCTCTCTCTCTCTCTCTCTCTCTCTCTCATTCTCTACAATTTTATTTTAATTTTAAGTGACAAATTGATTAAAATGTACGGAGCAATTATTTCACGTTATGAGATCTAATTTGCACGAATTAAAATGAATCTTTTCGTTCAATTTGTAATAAAATGAGTATTATAATTATCGGTGTTTAAATTAATATTTAACAAATACTCTATAATGATGTATAGTATATTATTAACGATTTATATATACGTTGATCTATTTTATAAAATAGAGCGTCGTTTACTTCATATTTTGTATAAAAACATTTTCTGGATGCAAGATATTAAAACTATCCAATGTATAATATTTTTTTAATGTAATTGGATTAAATTAGTTAATTAATAGATTTGAAACAATATATTTACGGTCTTTATATTTGGTAGGAAGATCTTAAGAGTTTAAATTTTTAAGATTGATTTATAAGAAATAAGATGGAAACTCATCTTCATCTCTCACTGCTATATAATTTATTTTATTCTATATATTCGTATAAAATTGAGTCAATAAAGTTATTCATCTTCAAGTTTTAGAATAAGTTAAACTTAAAATTTGATAAATATAAAAATGACATTTTTGAAAAATTATTATTAAATCAGAAAATATTTTCTTGATTTTACGGCAATATAATAGCGATTATATTAAAAAAATTCACAAAAAATATTAGTTTCATTCAATGTATTATACCTAGTATTTTATTTTAATATCGATATAATTTTATGTACAAAAGTATTATTAATTTATACATTATACATCCATAGTGGTATAAAAAAAACAGTTAAATGATACTTTATTATAAAATTTACATGTCAATTTATTTATATCGACATATTCTTTAAATTGCATTTGCTAGAATTTAAGTTTATATATTAAAAGTTTTCATCGTTTTAAATTTAAAATGACGTAAATCATTATTGTAATCCTAAAGTTCAATAATATTTTTATACCTGTGATATATACTATTAAATATTATTAAATATTCCCGCAACAATTTAATTGTACGATCAATAGTTATTTCAGTTCAAAAACACTGTAGTAGATTAAAATGAGAATGATGTGAAAATTGATATTTTGTTTATTATAAAAAGATAGTGGAATATTGAAAATTCAAAATTTGATGATTTTCGTTTCTGCTTTCAAGAGTAAAATATGTTGCAAACAAGGGATAATAAATAAAATTATAATGTACTTTGAAAACATGTTGCACTTTATATAAAAAAAAATTATAAAATATTAATTAAAATTTTTGATTTACCAAGCAATCTCCAAAGATTTTAATTAACAAAATTATAATTAATTAATAACAGTTAAGTTAATAACAAGGTTGACAATACTTAGTTGCAAATTTAATAATTATCTTACTACAAAATTTGTGAGAATATTTTAGAATAAAAAGGGAAAAAAGCACCAATTTATGTTGCATTATATATTATTACATATTATTACATAAGCACGAATTTATTTATTTATATATTTATTACCATTTAGTTAAATATATAGTTGGTATAAAGATATAAGATATTAATATATGTTTATACAATAAACTATAACATTTTGAAGAATCTATAAATCTATTTAATAAAATATACAATTACTCTATAATTTACAAAAAATAATTTAAATATGTTTTTGTTTATTAACAATTTATCATAAGTGAAAATTATATGCGGTACAAACTGTAGACTATGTCGTTGTCAAAATAAACGTTGTGAACGTAAAACAAAATAAATTCTTATCAAGATTTTTTATATTCCTTAAATGCAATCGAACAACTTAAGAAACAAATGAAACTTAATATAAACAATAAACTATAATAATTAGAAATTAATCTTATAATTGATATTAAAGAAATTAACCGATGCGATAGAAAAATTATAATTTTAAATATATATTTTCCAACTATAAATGAAATTAAATATTTAATAGTCTATTTTTTTATTTTTAAAAAATAAATACACGAAAAGAAGAAGTAGAAAAGGTACGATACTTCTGAATAATTATATGCCTGAAAAGAAATTAGTTGAATAAAAACCTTATAATCATTTGAATACATATTTGATTTCAGGTGTATTTTAAAAATAAAAAGAAAAAGTTAATAAAGAAATCTAATCCCAATTCGATATTTTCCTTTAATATTTATGAAACGATAAACTTCTGTATCTGTAAGTTATTTTATAAGACAATATTGGGCGGCTAATTAAGCAAAGTATAAATAAAATATTATTCTTATTATAACAATATACATAAATTTATAGATACAGGTTTTTTTGAAGATATGATTTAAAAAATTCACGAAGTATGACTTTTTCAAAGAAAAACGCAAATATTTACAGATTCTATTGAAAGTTGATAAGGTAAAAAAGATTTCTTCTATATTTTCAAATTCTTATAAGTCAATCTTCATCCTCGTTCAAAAGTTGTAATATAAAAACGAAAAAGAAAAACTTCGAATGAAACGCGTTTAAAGTTTTTAAAACGTTTTTTGAAGTCCAGATGTTACCTCATCTTTTCTATTACCAAATAAGCAATATGAAATGAGCAAAATTATATAGATAAATTTAATTAAAAATAAATCTAATAACTATTTGAAAAATTTTTAATATACATTTATTCACAAATCATTAATACATATTTTTTACAAATTACAAATTATTTATACAAATTTTGTATAATGAAAATTTACCTATGGTTAATGCATCCAGTTTTTGCTGAAAATAATGCAAAATAAAAAATTATGCATATATCATATTTGACATTGCGTAGATTTTATCTAATTTTTTATAAATATTAACTTTGAAATATTATTCCAAATGTATAGATAATCTAAATAAACGTTTTAAATCATCAACAGTTAACTATAAATTTAATCAGTATCAATTGAAGGACAATTAAATGAGCAAAAATCATTAAAATTTTATTACAACGTTTTGTTAACGAAAACAGTTCTAAACGTCAATCACATGGATTATTTAGTCACAGTTTGAAAAGTCAATAAGCTATCGTATATTTGTTAAAAAAAATTATTCGAATAAAATATATATAAGCGATTTAAATAATGTAATTTTCTTCAATTTTTGAAGCGCATCAAAATTGTTGATTTTTTAAATATGTTGACGTCAAAAAGTTGCCGTAAGACATTTCGTACGGCATCTCACCTCGTAATGAATAATATGCCCATTAGCCCTGAGAGCGTAATAAATCTTTTAACCTACATTTAAGTTATTTTAATCACGTATGTTAAAAGTCAAGTTTCACGCAATTTAAGTAATGCATCCTCTATAATATACATTATTATATACTTTACGTTTAATCGTGACTAAAAACTGAAATACTCGTTTCTAATATAATACTCGCTCCTTTTAAATTTGTAAGAAAAACATTAAAACGTGCTTTGTATCGCGATAAATATCTTTTTAACTCGTAAAATAAATATATATGTATGTATGTATGTATGTACATATGTATGTATGTATTTATATAATCAGAATACTCTTGTGCATCATCAAGTTGTACGGTATAATTAATATACGTTATTTTCTATACACATAAAAGATTTAAGAGTATTTAGTTTTCTTTCCTTACCGTAGGATGGCCTCACTTTTATAATTACATCATCGTTATTATAAATTAAGATGATCGATGATATTAAATATTGAATGTTTTACTTTATATTCGGTAAACATATGTCTGTATTATCCAACTATAAAAAATCATACGTTCCTATAAATTCAAATTATTGTCATAAAAATTAGCGTGTCTGCTTCCTAAAGCAATTCTTTTTCTCTTACTTTTACTCTTGTGCTTACGAGAAAATTTTTTCATGAACGAGTTAAATTTATCTCGATACAACTTTGATTTTTCGCTCCTAAACTTGTTTTAGTAATTTCATTTCGTAAATTTGTTCGATCTTTCGTTAATTAGGTACGAGTATCGATAGAAATACCAATGGTCATTTTGTCTTATCAATTTTATCGTTGACTTATCGAGTGAAAAAAGAAAAAAAATTTGTATTATTGATCCAATGAAATTTGAATATAAATATACGAGATTAATGGAAAATTGATTCCTTTCTCAAAGCCTTTCGATGGTTATTAATTAATTGAAATATTCATCTATATTTATATTATTCAATGAAAATATTTTACCAGCGTCCAACGATATTATAAATCAATTTAATCTACGACGATCTCGAAGTAATTTTGAGTTTATCTTTATAATAAGCGAAACTTTTAAAATTGTTTCCGAGTTTTAAAACTTTTAAAACTGTCACTCTTGCGAAAATTTTAAAAGTGTAACAATATATTTACCCTTTTTTAAGAATCCGTATAGGTTGATCGAACATATATTCGGTAAAATTTTCTAAGATAAAATAGTAAAATAGTAAAATAGTAAAATTTTATGCAGCGTATGCATAAAACGCAAAAGAGACATTTTAAAAGTTAAGGATGGTTTAAAATAGTAGCGAAAAACTTGATGCGTTGTTTCGATGAAGATACTAAAATAAAACGATAAATTTTTTAAATATTCGATTACTAAGATTATCTCGGTCGAATGCTCATGGTAAACCCTACATTTAAAAATTTACGAAGTGCGCAGACGGTGATCGCGCGTAGGTATGTAAAAAAACGACGATGCGCTAATATGTTGTTTTAAACGTAAATACAAAATATAAATATTTCGATTAATATTTTGCGGAATCATTCTTAATTACGTTAAAGCTATTAATAGGCTCCGCGACCAATCGACTATCGAAGACTATCGAAAAAAAGTCAAGTGCCTTAACTCCCGAGGCAGCGCTCGAGTCGGCTGCATGTAAAAGTAAATTATCGAACAAGAACGATGAGGATAATGATGACCGACGAACCTTTTGTTTGGTTGTTGCAGGCGCTGGCGTCAAGATGGAGCAGTTTCAGGCCACCCTGGACCCTAGGAAGCAGGAGTTACTGGAGGCCCGCTTTCTCGGAGCAAGGGTGAGTAGCTTTTTTCCTTTTAATCTCTAACCGCGTCTCTCTTAGTTTTTCGATCTGAAAATTGTGTTTCGAGTAAGAGCGAACGTGCGAACGTACAAACAGAGATGTTTAAACACCAAACTTTCTTTTAGATTTTACTAAAATGACGCGTGTAAAAAGGAATATAAACTAAATTAAAATCAGATGAATTTTAAAAAACGGAAGCGGTTGATTACTCTTACGATTTCTTTATTTAATTTTAAAGTTAAATCGAAGGTGGTTAAACTTCCAAAATTTATAATCGAGTTCGAAGCCAAACTAATAGTCGAATACGTGTAACTGTAGAGTCAATTTTGAAATAATTTGCATAAAAAGTTTATCGTTAATAATTACCAATAATATAATTACATTGAGTGAACAATTGACTTTTTAAGAGCAATTTTATCGTTACGGTTAGCTTTCGTTATTACTTTTTTTTAACATGCTAGCATTATCTTTCAAAGTCAAGTTTCGCTATCGATGATTGCGGTACGATTCATCTAATTTTTTGGTAAAATATTCGAACAACTTTTATAAGAACAAACTCGAAGAGAGTTTTCGATCGACCAAAAACTAATCGTACGCAAATAATAGTTTTCTCGTATAAGAACCTTAGAAAAAGTTAAATATTAAGTAAGATTTCAATAGCTTTTGGTTTATGCAAAAATTTCTACCACTTGCAATAGTCGACCTTTCACCTTTTGTACACGTACATCCAAAAGCTAATTTATAGCTGACATCGCGAAGTTTGTTGATTTTTGTTTTCGTTTAATGATAGTTCGTAATTACTTTATTTATATGTAAAAGTATAAATTCATTTCTCGTGTGAAATTCCATTCTAAATTGTACGATAACATTGTACATTAATTACAAAATTTGATTTTAAATACACTTACGATTCACTATCCATTCAAATTAAATACAGTATATTTTGAAAATAAATACATTGACCTTTCGTTCGAAACAATATTTCGAAAAATCAGGATAAAAAATATGGAAAGTCCGCATGATTTTCCATATTTAATTGACAAGCGTTACTCGCATTATTTACTTTTTCGTAACCATTCCATTTTACGTTGAATAACCAACAACGAGACAAACAATTAAAAATATGTACAAAGCGAACGATATCGCCATTTTTATATCGTTTACTCTAACAATTTAAAACATTGTAAACAAATTTAGAAAATAAAATTGATACTTGGACATTTAGCGGTGCAAATTTTATTTGCTAATAACATAATATTTGCTAAAATAACGTTTTTGCAGGCATCTAAAAAAATCCGTAATCTAAAACTTAAAATAAAAATTCGGCTCGAATCCAAAGAAGATATTTATTCGATTCGTTTAATAAATATCGTCTCGGCATTCTTCGTAGGCTATGGTCTTATGCACTGAACCATATAGGAACACACTCGGGAAGAAATGCAAATAAGACTCGCGATACACGTTATACACGCGATACGAATAAAGGTTCGTAGCGCGTATCCAAATGCGTTTTACCGAGGTGAATTCGGAATTTGCAATTTATGAGGTAAACGCCTCAAGAGGCAAATGAACGGTGTCCACAGGACCATGACTCGGAAAGGGAATCGCGCACACCGGAAAAGTATAAACTCTCGCGGGCGTCGGTGTTTCAGCTCTCGAGAATGTTCGTCGCTGCGTTCGTTGTCGGTAAATATCCTCTCCTGCGGTATGCGCACACGCAAAAGGAAACGAGGAACACGATCGGGCTCTCGGAGCAAGAGAAGTCGATCGCGAGCGAACGTCGATGTAACGGATTGTGAAATCATCGGTGCTGGCTTCTTTCTTTTGTCTTTCTTTTGTCTTTCTTATGTTTTTCTCTTGTCTTTCTCTTGTCTTTTTTTTTAATTTTTTTTTCACCTCTTCGCGGGTGGAACTTGGACGACGGATGCGCGGACGTATCGCCGAGGTATTCCTCGAATAAATGACTCATTACAGTGTTTTATATTTTATCTTTTCATCGGTTGAACGACCTTTATGGCATTTCAAATGACATTTGTTATCGTGGACAAGGAGTTCGGTGAACTCGGCTGGGATATCCCGGATTCGATAACGTTGTTAGCGCAGGATTCCAAAACCGAATTTATAAATTTTGAAGAGATTTACGGCTTTGTAAGGATATACCACCGATCTTGGACGATCGACGAAAGCCTCGTATCGAGTACGAGTAACCGTTTCGAGCTTTAAAAGTCTCGCAAAGGCAAATCTCGATCTTCGGCGACGAACCAGTTCGTCCTTCGCCATCGAAAAGAAACCAAATTCGATGCTCTCGTTTCTTCAATTTCCAAGGATTTTATTTAGAAAGAGACGATTTATTTTTCGCGCAAAGAATAGAACTAGCAACCTTCCGAGTCCTGGAAGTACCTCGATCGATCCATTCTCAAAACCAACTTCCGCATAGTTACACACACGGCAATCAAATTCTCCGGGGTGTTCGCATCGTGAATCCGCAAACGAACGTTATTGTAATTTAAGCATCGTACTTCATTTTTCGCCTTATTTATTTTAAAGAAACACCATTATAAATACGCGGATAAGATGTCGCGTCGTTCGAGCTTCGCGAGACGAACGAAAGCTAAAAAAGATCGAGCCATCGATTTCGACGATCCCGTTAAAAAGTAATTCGTTGGATGGTCGATCGGTCGAAACCGAAATCGAACAGCCCGCAAGGCCTAAACGAGAAAAATTGGGCCCGACAAATAATTCGAGCTTGTTGAACCGTACGACCGTGCGACGCCCGTTCGGAAGCTGTTGGACTGCTGACAATGACCCAAGTACTCGATGACCCGATCTCGAAATTCGGAATACGAAATTCCGCCCGAGAAACGAGGAGCGCGTATTAAGAGTCGTAATAAGAAACGCGCAAGCTAATAACGAGGTTCGCGCAAAGCACTGCCAAGGACTTTTAAGAGGTACAAGACTCGAACACTCGGCTAAATAGAAGCGTCGGGATAGCGGGCGAGCGAGACGCTTATACGCTATACGGAATACGAAAACCAAAGGGGAAAAGCGCGCAGTTTTGCGAGCCTCCGTTAGCCTTGGAGATGCGCCGCTCGCTCGCTCTCTCGGCGACTCGAGAAGAGAGAAAAGGAAAGTAGCTTCACGTTCGACCGACGATAACACGAACGAGAGCACCGACGACGACGACGACGACGACGACGACGACGACGACGACGACGACGACAACGGAGACGAAGACGGCGGCGAAGACGTAGACGCAGGCGTAGATGTAGACGCCGAACAAATATGCGTCGAGTCCCTTCCTACTTGGTTATCGACGCGTATTACCCGGTTCCTTTTCTCCTCTTGGATGTCCTTTATTTCCGAGGGATCGCTCCGCCGAGATTAGCGAATCGCTCGCGCGGGTGCGATTATTCGTGCGTTCTCGCTTCTTTAAGTAGAAAAGTCGGGCTATAATAAGACCGCTAATACATCTAATTTTGCATACGACGGAACGACGCGTCCGTTTCACATGATTCATCCCGGTGAGTCGTGCCAAGAGCCGTTACGAATTTTTAGATACAATGATTATCGCTTGGCGACCGTTGTAACTCAACCGACGCTTTTGTCAAATCGTTCCCGATTTTTATCGCGGCGTTCCCGTGAACGAGTGCGTATTACGCTAATTCAACATTTAGCTTCCGCTACGAGTCATTCTCATACGAGTTGCAAAGAGATCGAACGCGCTTGAAAAGAGAAGAGGAAAAAACTGTGTCCTGCTTTCGCGCGCTACGAAATTACAATTACACAACTCGAATCTTTCACAGCGTTAACGAAACGTTTTCCGGTGTAATGTTGTTCCTGGTATGGCTACGAGCGCCATTCGGCCGCGAGACTACCAATTCCCAAAATACAAAGTTTCGATTCGGAAAGACACAGATTTATGTAATTCCGACTCGCGATTCGCTTCTCGAGTGGATCAGCGCCATTTGGAAATTTCGTGAAAAACCAGCTTTACCACTTTTGACACCCATAATTTACTGCGGTAGATAAAAAAATTTTCAATGGAGATTGTACGTACACACAACACTCGTGGAAATCAGTACAGATCTAAACAATCAGAAAAGTGCCCATTTACTCTCGGTTGGTATGCCTTTATTATACAATGCCTTTGTCGATGCGAAGACAGAGCGATAACTACAGTGATGGGAAGGAGAGAGAGGGAGCGAAGGGGGAGAGGGAGAGAAAGAGACTAAGTAGTCGGAGTTTCGTAGTAGTGCGTGTGAGTGTTGGTGCGTGGTTTACAGCGTCATCGAGACAAGGCAGGCACAAGTCTCTCTCCCTCTCTCTCCCTCTCTCTCCCTCTCTGATTGCCAAGTACTTGGCCCGCGCGCGCGCGCGCGCGATCTCATATCAACCCAACAATCGAAGCGTTCCGGTCTCTCGCACTCGTGGAGATCCACCGACGCAAACCGTCTCTTTCTCGCTCGCTTACTCGTTCGCTCATTTCGCGGACAGTCGCCATTTTTGTTATCTCAGGTAAAGCTACGTCACGAGCTGTGTCTTGTCTCTATGTGTACGCCTCGTTCGCTTAGCCAGGACGAATTCGTTCGCTCCATTGAAATGCACTTGTCGATATATTACGTGCAACCAACATATTTTATCTCTTACCCCAAGAATACATCAGCCTTCTTTTCATAACTTTCTTCTTTTAACGCGCGTCAACGAATCTCTAAATCGTTTACGAAACTTTATTCCCGTTAAAAATCATCCATCTTACGATTATGCGAGTTATAGTTTTAACCGTTGAGGTTTAGTTGTAGGGAATTGTCAAAATTTACCGTTCACGGTAGAGAGAGGGAAGGTAACGTACACTCGTTGCCTCGAACCAATATTTCCTTCCTTTTTTTATTCACGGTGCATTAAGATCTTGAAGCACTGAATATTAAGAATCGGAAGAACGTCGGTGTGTACATTTTTTCAATAATATTTTATTTTATAACGCGAGTATTTACATTCGAGATGAATCTTGGTTCGTTAAATTCGAGCGCTCTTATCAGAAATGGCGTACTAATATTATTTAAAAGAAATACGACGATCGAGACGATATCGTTGGAGCATTGCTTAAACGTATATTTGCGAATAAAGGTGAATAAAATTTATTTATTCGCACTCAACGTTAAAATTTTTCTCGTATTTATTTTTCAGGTTCTCCCATTTAATTAATCGCGGCACTAATTTTTCCAATTAATCATATCGATAACGTTACGTTTCGTAACTCGTTTCAATTTTCTCGTTAAATATTAATTTTTGATTAAATGTAGTTATAAACAACGTTCCATTCGACAACATTATCGAGTATTCATTAGAAGTTGTAAACACAGGTGTGCGACGAGTTTTACAATATTTCATAATTCGCAACGAAACTTAAATCGACTCGATTAAATCGATACCTCCCACCGATGACCAATCACGAAGCTCCGAAAATAGCATCGCGAGAAGAAACGTTAAACCCATTACCAAGGTTGGAGGAGGGAAGGTTAGCGGACGGATAATAATTGGATGACGATCGTTTGTTCTCGCAGCAATCCTTTTCTCATCGGAGCGACTTTAAAGCAGAATACGTTTCAACCAAATTTCAAGATTGCTCCCGTCGTTCACTGCAACGAAAGTTTGGCGGCGACCGACGCGCATCATCCGCTTCTTCGTCCGCTTAACGAAAAGCGAAATATATTTCACGATGGTCTAGAATTTTCCTCTTTCGTGGCTGGTGTTGGATCGGCGCAACGATTCAACGATTCAACGACTCAACGATTCAACGACGCGAATACCATTCGCAAAGTCGCAAAATAAAAAAAAGAGCGTATAAATGGAGGAGTATTGCGTGAGCCGGGCGTCCGAGAACCGCGCGTATAATATGTTAAACAGCCTGTACATTGTACTTATCGATCGTCGGGAGCCGCGCACGTCTCTGTATGCGTGCGTGTGTAAGCTTATGCGCGAGCGCGACCAGCCGTCGGAGAACAAAAGAGAAAAACCGTAGGGGCAGTTTGCATGATGCCAAGTTGTAGGATGTCGAGGTGTAGGGAGCAAGGGAGACGCGCAACGCGGCGAATACTCGGTCGAAGCGAGAGAGCGAGTGCGCGGGAGCAAAGACCGTGAAGTCGCAGAGATACACGGGGAGAAAGAGAGAGAGCGAGAGAGAGATGGATAAGTATCCCTCCCGATACACCCAGAGTAGGAGTACCAACTCCCTCGTACGGAAGAAGAATTCACTTCCCGCGAGAGTCGGTGTTTTGTACTACCTACCCAACTGCTAAAGGTGCCGAGTGAAATTTCTCGAGATACAGAGGAGGGATGCTGCATTTTTATCTCGGAGTCACCGCATACCTCCTCTACATTCATGTACATACGCTCCGGACCTTCCTATCTCTTTTCGATAAACATTCGCTTCGTCTCGTTCTACTTTAATAATCACGAACGTAAATTTTGGTAAATCTATTTTTAGCTTGAGGTAATTGCTTAATTTCTCCTTTCGATCGCTAAAAAAATGAAAGTAAGTTTTGAAAAAGCCGTTAAATTTCTAATTGTTATTGGCTCATAGTGTTTGTAACGTTTTATGAAAACTATATTCGAGAAACGATTTCTCGTTATACCGACTCGTATCGAAGTAAAATTATTGACTCATTTTTTCACGCTAAACGTTATTAAATAGAAAATTAACTTCGCGTTGGAGAGTTTTTTTGTATCGAGTCGACGTTGCGTTTTTACGTTGGACAAAAACTCGCTTTACATAAATAAATATTATTTGCCGCAGTTTAATTCGAAACGGCTTTTTTGTACTTGGATATTTCGATAAATTTTTTGATAACATAGATTTTTTTAATTACGCGTACCAACGAGTAACGTGCTCGTGGAATAAGTGTAAATATTATACCATTGCTTTACGTCGTAGTATATTCACTCTAATTCGGTATAAATACTGCTTTTACGTAAGTTAGCGGACCGTTAATCCAGTTACACACGAGTCCGTACGAGAAGGTTACGCAGTTCGTCCTTGTCCGTTCAACTTTTTCGTCGTTTACTTAAAAAGTAATTTTTATTAAGTTAAGACACCGGCAGCGAAGCAATTTGGAAAAGTCACGACGCTAGAAAACAAGCGTATAATGTTCTTAATAATTTGACATTAATGTTATTAGAGTAAAGTTCGTTGAACTGAATTTCTTTGTTTTTCTCAATATGGTTAATTAGTTATTCGTCGATAACTTTTAGGAAACTATTGAAATTATATCGAACGGTATCGCGTAACAATGGGGCGACTACCGAAGCAATATCAACGATATCATCGTGATTCGATTACCGTTGTAAAAATACGTCATTGATTTTAAATGCGTTGTGAAATTAATTTTAATGTAATAATTCGTAATACCAATTTTATTCGTAAAATCGATTATACGCAGTGCATGACGAAGTAAGCTTATAAGTGATAAGACGTAATACAAAAATAAAGGAAAAAATTGTGTAACTAGTGCACACCTTGTCACAAATATAGAAAATACGTAAATAAAAGCTAAAATTAAATCGAAGTTATTAAAATAGTAGCCATAACGATTTTGAGCCGACGCGCCGGAAAGCCTAAGAATTTTGTGTAACTATTATTGGATTAAATCGTTGAGACTTCTTAACGCGTATTAAAGCAACTCTCGCTCGGGGATTCCGAAGAAAATGATCGGTACACAATTTATCTACTCTCTATTGACTTTGCTCTAAATTATTAAATTGGAAGGTTTTTACAATAACTAAATACTTCGTAGACGCCATTAAGCAACTTTTTCGTTAGATCTAACGGTTCTTACAGATTTATTTTCTTTTTCGGAACGAATTTTGCAACGTTTACCCAATCGTTTTCCAAGCAACGATGCTTCGAGAGAGAAAAATAAATCGATAAGAAAATGACATTGGACGCAAATTTCGTATCGTCTTATTACCTATTATGTCGCTATTTAAAAATTAAATTGAGTCGTTAAATAATTAAGGTAGTCGATTAATTTTAAAGCGAGATTCATTGTTTTATCTTTAAACAAACGTTGTAACTGGATTAATCATAATAATAATAATAATAATTCGTTCTTAATAGTGTTTTTTTATTCGATCGATCAAACCAAAATACTAATGTTATCGAAAACATGGAACAGATTTAAGGAAATGGAGGTCTAAGTTCAAACCATCATCGCGATTGCGAGTTTATTTTATAAAATTCACGTCGGACCAACTTTCCAACGGCTTTTTCCAACGGCTTTTTCCAACGACTTTTTCCAACGGCTTTTTCCAACGGATCCAACGAGCGATGTCTCGAATTCGCCCAGAGTGAAATTGCACTCCAAATTATTCGGAATACATATTCAAGGTCTCCATGTTTCAGATAAGGAAATTAACACTCGCGCGTGTAACTACTCGAGAACGCATGTAAAACTTGCGAATGCGAAAGACCATAATACGTTACTATTAACGGCTTCTTTCATCGCGCGACTCGTTACTCCTTCGTGGTAAAGTTGGCGGCGCGTATCGACATGCCTCTGTAATGCCTCTGTAATGCCTCCATACGTTGGAGAACGATTTGGAAATAGATTCGTTTTCTATCTGTCTGCGGTGAGAATGTATCATCGTACCTCCGTCGACGCGTGTTTCCACAATTTATACGATGCTGCGAAGATTTATTGTTTTTGTTCTTTTTTTATACGAATTCACGATGACGCAAAGATATTATGTAAATTTTATTTTAGAGGGTTACGTTTTGTATCGATATCGATTCCAAAAAGCAACACATTGTATATTACATACACAACGTAGAATTCGGTTGAAAAGAATTTTTTATAATTAAGAAACCGAAATAAAAAATAATTCTGGACCTTGACGAAGCTATCGTAAACTACTCGACTAGAACGGAAATTTATCGTATTATCGAAGTGTAACAATTAATTTAAGTTTTATGGTTTTTTTATGAGAACATTTTATACGCGTCTACATCCCAATAACATACAAATAAAAACAATGCTTCGATTGATATATCGATAAATTAATGTTTCACCTTATCCAACAGATTATAGGATGCGTTTTTACCACGAAAAATAAAGGTTAGAAGAATTTTTAAAATCCAATGTCATTACACTGTAACATTCTCATGTGTAAACAAATTATATAAATAAAGTGTATATACGTTTTCAATGTCAATATTAAAACATTAAATTTTTAGTCTTAAAAGAAGTTTTTTTAGATATTAGTCATTCGTCAATTACGCTGAAACGAACTGGGTTTTATGCAACGTGTTACGAGAGGATTTAAGAATTATGTTATTAGTTAGATTGGCAAGTATTCATATTTGTGTATATTTCCAAGTTAGCGGTTAAAGAGAATTTTGAAATTGTCGATGCGGATTGATTTTCAATATTTCACGTTCAAACTTTCCTCGGATATACCGAATAATCTAATTTATGTTCTCATGAACACAACTATATGCTTGGATTCGAGATAACCGTATCTTATATTACTATATTTACTTTTTCTTACTTTTGGCTAGTTAGAAAATTTTTTCTTTCATTTTACGAATGTGTCGAGCATAAGTAAATAAGTAACTTCTATTTACATCTGTTTACTTTTTATTAGCTCAAAAATATCTTCTTTCGTGCGATATATAATTTATTTGATGATCAATGAAATAATAGTATGGAACCAGCTTAAAATAATAATAATTTTTAATATATATTGAAATTATAATGTACACTTTAATCACAATGATATCTAATCAATTTTTTTCCTTTGAAATTTCAAATTCGTATATAATTGTTGGCTTATCTACTATGATTCACATTCATTACTCTTGCCACATTAAGAATGTTAATTTCTACATTGGGAGCCGTTCCTTTTTTAAATAGAAAACGGATTTATAATTAATAATAGTAATTTAATCGATAAAAATTCTAATTGAGTCTTTAATCGATAAATTTTACTTACAGATTTACATTTAATTTAACTTCGTTAAAGTGGATGTTCGCTTAAAGTTTAACTTACGCATCGCAATAAAGACCGAATATTACTTTTTAGATACAAAATTCACGAAATTATTGGTTATATGAAAATATGATTATTTTCTCATCGTAGATATATCTCTGTTGACTAGATAAAGTAAAAAAAATTAACTATATTTAACGTGTACGTTAATATGTATCGATCAAATTAACTTCGCTATACTTGGTAGCTCCTTCGAAGCGTATCGGATTTAAATAAGATATGCAAAAAATATGCTACAAAAATCTCAAACACATTATTCGTCTTTACCATAGCGATTGTGTACCGAAATAAAATAATTTGATTATAATTTAAATCAAATCCATTTTGTTCTAAAGAATTAAACGAGTTTTCTTATAATCGATGTATATAATAGGTATATATAATAGGTATATATAATAGGTACGGATAATATCGAAAATTACTGGATCGCTTGGCAATTACAATTTTGTACATACCAATGACAATACCTGTTACCGTATAAGACGAGACCTATAAAACACTTGGAAAGAGTAATTTTAAAGAAAATGAAAACTCGATGCAAATTCCTGTCGGAAACCAGTTACGATCCCACAAGGCAAGCAAACTTATCGATCATCGTATTATATTTAAATAACCGAGTGCAAATTTTCATGCGCTTAATCCGCCCTTCAGTCACCAGCAGCAAAAACTGCGATAAAGACGAGAAATTCCGCATACGAGCTGTAATTTAATTGCGCGAAGCTGTTGGTTCTCTCTCTCTTCCTCCCCTGTCTCTCTCATCTCTCTCTCTCTCTCTCTCTCTCTCTCTCTCTCTATCTGCTATTCCGTTACCATCCCAAGTACCCTGAATAACACATCGCCGTCGTCGAATGTACTAGATGTAGCCTGTATTTACGTGCATACGGAGAGTTCCGAATAATACGACTTTAAATCCAGTGTTTCGATCCGAGCAAAATGTCGACACGAGCGCGGAATTAGCGATATTACGAGGTGATGAGCCTTGAAATTGAAATTGCGTGAAAAAAAATTCTTTCAACCGAGTCGGAAAAAGTTTAATCTATCAATCGAATTATGTGCGATATTAAAGTGAAATCAAATAGCATTATCAATGATTACCGCTATTTTACCAATCGCATTTGTTGTTTTATAAACGTACTCGACTATTGGAGCTCTGTAATTTTCTAGAATCTACTATTAATCTATTTACCTTTATCAGGTTCTAATCATTCCATTATCGCAATATCGCTGGAGCGATTATCAAAATTTAGGTAGACAAAATTATTTAACCAATTATAAAGCAGCAGTATAATTTAATTTATGGATGCTTAAACACGATTAAGGACGCGAATCAATCGACTATTCCACCGTTGAGCTAATAAGTTTTTGCGGTACATTTACCTCGTCGCATTCTTTCTCGAAGCATATATATATATATACGTATGTATATAAGAAAGGAAAAAAACTAGTAAATTTTTTGGATATACAAAATAGTTGGCCATAATCAAGGATGGACGAAACGTTGCGCGCACCGAGTATTTAAGACGAAGTATTTTTCGCGTTACAAAATTGGTTTAACAAAGCCATCGCCTTGTGCCAATTACAATAGTACGAAAATTCACGGGGAAAACGACGAGATCGTTAACGCGGAGAGAGAGAGCCGAGATTAGTTATTCTCGAAGCTTAAAACTCAGCGATCCCGCGAATCCGATTGATTTAATTACGGGCCTTGATACGAAAATCGAGCACGACAATGAGAAGATCGGCATCGCAGGGAAGCGCTTGGAAACGTTTCTATTTTCCGGTTCAACCAGTCGGCGTGGAAGCTTCCGTATGCGTGAAACACGAATGCGCTTGTGTATGTAGGTGGCTGCGAACGCCGGTGAATACGATGGCGGCAGTGGTATGCCTGGAAACTGGCACCGACGGCAAATCGCTGCCGTTGCAATCTTTCTGCCCGTGTATACACCACCGGCCATCTTTTCCACGTCGACCTTTCGCTAGAATCTCGACTTTTTCTCGCGCCCGTTGCGCCGGGGACTCGATTCTCCGATTTTTAACGCGTTTTTAACCTTTTTCCTCTCGAAGGGTGTCGATGATTTATCTTATTTACGCCTATCCAAGGATTAAGGATTTGTAAGCATAATTATATTTCTCAGTGAAGGATCCCTTTTCGACTCGACTCGCACCTTTCCTTCTTCCTTAACTTTATACACATCGCGTTGAAATTCTCGCGTTAAATAATCGCCGATTTCTACCAGAGGAATTATTTAAAGATGGATATTTTGCTTATATTTTATATAGCTATATCTTATAGCTTCGAGATGGAAACGTACACATTCAGAACTAAAATTATTTTAACGGTGCATTCTGTCCTTCTCTCTTCTTACGAGCTCTTTTTCCCTCGGTAAATTCTTGTGTCTCGTTTTGTCTCTTTTCTTCCGAAGCAACTCCTCTCGTTTGTTCTCTCTTTTTCTCTACCCATTGCTCGCATCCTATCTTTGAGTGTTCGTGTCTCGCCGTATCCTCTGTTTCTCGCCTTGGCATCTCGGGATAAACGTAAGTGCGTCGAGAGAGTGAGTTAGCCTTTGAGAAAAATCGGAAAGCCGGTGAGCGAGGGAGCGAGGGAGCGAGGGAGCAAGGGAGCGAGCGACCGACCGACCGACCAAACGAACGAAGAAAGAAAATTTAAAAAAAGAGAGGGTAAAGACAGCTGAAAGTAAAGATTAATAGGTAATGAAAAAGGAAACGGTTCGAGAACGCGAAATGATGTACGTATGTAGGATGTACCGAGCAAACCAAGTAGAAATGGGGAAAGAACAAAAAAAAGTAGGCATAGAAGAAAACGCGAACGTTATGATATAAAAGGCAGATAGACGTTAAATTTGTATTCATGTGTATGTGCGCGCGCGAGTGCGAAAGGAAAAAACAAAATGGTCGAAGCTTGGGTTCGTTTTCTTTCTCTAAGTCTTTGCCCTTTTTCTCTTCCGGTCCAATATTCACGGCATTGCCTGCTTTCTATCTCGGTCGACGTTGTCGTCTCTTACCATACGAATATATATACTTGTCTCCCTCTATTCTCTCTGGCGTGTACAAACACACGCGCAAAAATCCTTTCTCCCTCTCTCTTGTTGTGTAAAGAGAAGAGGCAAACCAAGGAAGCAAGAAACCGACCAACCCAGCCACCGTGTGCCACCAAACCAGCTACCCCCTTCGCCCCTCTCCCCCACTCCCTCTGTCGCTCTCTCTTAGCCATTAGTTATTTTCTCGAGTTCTTGGTGAGTCTCTCTCATCCGTGCTCCACACCCGGTAGCCTCAGCTTGTAGTTCAGCCCCTCTCGTTCGATCTCTCTCTCTCTCTCTCTCTCTCTCTCTCTCTCCCTCTCGCGCGCGCTCACTCTCTCACTCTGTGCTCGCGGGTGGATCGATTGGGACGGACACCGACAGCCGGCACACGACCCTCTTGCTGGCTGCTCTCGTACAGAGTAAACGAGACTACTCCGAAATTTCTACGGGATTTTCTCTTGGATGTTATGGTTAAATCGACGTTGCCCGTATATGCTGAATGGTTGTTAGGTCAAACGCATAAAATTCTGGCGGATAAGTTTGAAAGACGGAGATGAGATTAATTGTAAGTGTCAAATCAAGAATGTTTTGCTAAATCTTATCTTTTATCTCAGCGGGATTCCGTTGATTTTCGTGAAAGCGATTTTATCGTAACGGTTGTATAATTTCCTAATTTCCTAATTTCATTCTGATGGAATGAAGGATTTGTGGAAATTAATAAGAACCAAAGAAAAATGTCTACGTAAATTTACACTAAATATATTAATTTGGATTTGTATTAATTTGTTCTTAAATATTTAATGCTAATTTAAAACTATTAAATTATGATAACTATCTAATATTCATCTATGGTAAAGTTATTTTATGTATCGTATTTAATAAAATTACTTTGATTTTTATTGGGTCAAGAATGATTTTTTTATCAAAATTTCTTTGCATTTTATTGAAATGAAATGTAGAAATTTGAATAGGATTGCTAATGATGAAATATCAATATACAGTTAAATATGTCTTATAATATATTATAAATCAACTTCATTTTCACGTTACAATTCTTGATAATATACAATAGTATTCTTTACTTACTCGTTTTAAATCTTAAATTTCTTTTTAATTTTTTCAACGTATTTCATACTTAAATTTAAAGACTGTTAAATACAATTATCATAGAAAAAAGTTGAAAAAATTTTTTACGACATTGTAATTTTGTATTACCTCATTTTTAAAGAAGTATGTTATAACTGAATACAAGTGAAATCGAAATAATGCTTCAAAATTAATTAGAATAAAAAAAATTAATTTAGTATTTTATGTAGAAATATTGTAATATAGATATATTATTATTGATATTAAAATTAAAACGGTAAATTCTTGTTCTACTGATAAAATTTTTACAAAATAATATATATAAGTTAAAATTTTGTAAAACAAAAATTTCCCTTGTACCGAAACTTTTTCAGCAATTTTAAAGAAGATTAATTAATTTATGATACGTTAAATATTTTAATAAATTTGAAAACCATGAAAAAAAGATGTTGTAAATGAAAAAGATTGTTGTACTTTTATTACATAAAGTATAACATTGTAATTTAAATTCTTCATTTAAAAATTCATATTCTTAACGGGAAATATTTAAGAATAAATAAAATAAACTAAGTTTATGAAAATAAATACAAACCAATGATTATTATTTTTATTGTAAAAAGACAAGAAAATCCATTTTTTTTTATATATGTAAATTAATTTTGTTAATAATTATCTGTTTTATTTCTAATATTTTGCAAAACTTTATAAGAATGCTACTATGTATTTATATAATATTTTTAACTCATTTGTCATGGCAATTGTTATTTTTATATTTGGCAAATCATTATTTTCAACATCTGAGATCGTTATTCTAATATTCATCTTCTTTAAATGCTTTTTTTATTTTACTAACACTGCGATACGTACCTCAATACATTATATCACGTACCGTTAAACTGTATTTGTCAAGTTTCAATGAATATTTACTAATGCAGAGAGATTAAAACTATCTTAAAATTGTAGTTCCTTATAATTGGAACACTTGAATATTGAAACATTGTTCACAAATTGATATTACTAACACGTATCAAATATAAAACCAAATAAACATAAATTTAAACATTATTTCCCATAATGACGTTATTATTATTTACTATTTTAATTCCCACAAATTTAAGTTAATTAATTTATTCAAAAAGGTCAACGTGATTTTTCTAAATATAAACGTAAAAATTCATATTTATATATTTTATTTTTGACTCTTTTTGTTTGATTCGTGTTAACAATTCACAATTAACATTATTTTATTGCGAATATAATTAACATCCGTAAAAATACGAATAGCAGTTTTGTTTAGTAATAAAATGCGATTATCGATAAATAAAATTTGGTTCATTGAGCATGAAACCTCAGCAACTAGACAAGGAATTTTCTCGTCGCTTACTAAAAATAATAGATGATCGATCGATACAAGCCACTTATCAAATATTCTCACAATACTAATACGACGGAACGTCATTCTTTTATTGCTTATGATACACAGAAAACATCGTAGATAATTATATGTGTATAGATGTGTGCAAATGCATGAGAGTATATGTATATATATATATATATATATATATATATATATATATATATATATGTATAGCCTTTCGTCCATGCCAAGTTTATTACTACGAATCATTCAAACCACTTGGCAAGTCAAGGTTGTAGACATTATTCATCGAAAGCTTAACTTTCATCTTTTCCTCAAACCTTTCTTAAACCGTATAAAAATCAAATTTATTAGTGTTATAATATAGTAATTTTACATGCTTGTACCAAAGGAGACGTAATTAAATATTTAAGTATCGTTTGTTAAATCAAATTTGAAAAAGCAATTATTTTATAAATCATAAAAGTTTTATAATATTTTCTAAAGAATATAATATTTAATTGTTGAATTTAAGATATTTAGTAAATTGTGCAAAATTTAATTAAAATATATATTCGTTTGTAATTTAACATTTAATAAATTTTTTTTACTTATTATATACATAATAAACAAAACTAAATATAAAATAATTTTTAATCATCAAAAATGAAATAATTACGTATTCAGTCATCGATCTTTATCATTTTCATTTAACTAATATTTTAAATACTCTTCTACTTTACTCCTTGAATCAAGTAGATGTATCTACTCAAGCATAAATTTCTAAATGATAATACAAAGCGGCAAAGCGTCTTCAAAATATTTGATATTTTATCCTAAAATATGTTAAATATAATTGAATTGATTATTCAATTTAATTTTTATTTAAAATATGTTAAATTTTTTTTCGAATACAATGCTTTAAATATTAAAGAGTATTATAAAAAATATTCGGCAAGTTTATCTTATTTTAAATCATTATAATCAATTAATCATTATGTTATCAATTAAAATTCCTTAAATTATAAATATGACGATGACAATATTGTAATACCTTGTCTTTTATATTTATAAATAAGTTGTATACTTGGGCGTGGGCTCGTAGGCCTATAGATATGTAGTATAGGCTCCATGTAAAATCGATCACCTACTATTCACTAGTTTCTATCGATATATTTTCACTAAGAGTTAAAGTAACGATATAGGAATAATTTTTTAAATACAGTCTTTTACACTTTTTAAGAATGGAAGCTCCATAAGCATATTTATAATTTGTCGTTATAGATAAATATCAGTTTAGTATTTTATGAAAATGTATTATTAGGTATACGAAGTATGTTTTCAGAAAAATTAAATGATTAATATTATTAAAAATACATTTATAAAGAAAGAAAGAAATGTTAAATTTTTTATAAAAACTTTTCTTAATAATTCAAATTTAAATTCAATACGAAACTTGTTTAACGTGAATTCAAACAAATTAAAAATAATTAAATTATTTAATATTAATATTTATAATATTTAAATATTGAAAACATTTAATGGGTATATCAATTTGGAAAAATTGATTTTTTTTTTAACGATACATTTATCGTTGTTTATTATTTTAATGTAAATCGATCACATTTATTTTTATCTATTTTCATAGAATAAAAAATAAAAAAATAATATTTAATAGCCAATAATAATAAATGTTGTAGTACGTATTGAAAATCATATTAAAGTTATATAACTTGTATCATAACTTTTATCAAAATCAGATATCTTAAGCTCGTTATCGATATAACTATGAACAATATTAAGTTTGTTCAAAAAAAGTTTAATTTGACAAAAACAAACTGTTTTTTATAGTCAATATAAACTGCAAAAAATAAACGTTTTCCCTGAAAATGAAATCAATTAGAACTGCGAATAAGATAACTGTATTTAAAAATAATTCTATATTCGTCTATTTTTATATTTTGTAGTTTTATTTACAATTTCAATTTCAACGAGAGTAAAATGTAATAAAATTACGTTTACTTTATAATATGTATTATTTTGAAATACATTTATAAAATTTATTAAATTATTTACGATTGTTTTATCTAATATTATAACACACACGGATACATGGAGAGAGCGAGAGAGAGAGAGACACACACACACGCACGCACACAACTTCCGATTATCCGTGCGGAGCACAAAAATATTTATTTATGCAACGGAGAATATTATAGATCGATAAACCGCAAGATTTTCTGCCCCGTAATCAGAAAATGTAATACACGTTTAAACGGTATCGTTTTTGCTTGGTTCAAATAAAATTAAATTTCAAAGTGTTACTCGGACGCGTGTAATTCTTATCTCGATCACAAAACGCACCAAGTTAGCGACTACGAGGAACACGAGTACAGAAAACCCAAGTCAAGCTTAATTTTGTACAAGATTTATAAAATAAATGCCCTTTCGCGATGGAAATATGAACGCGAACAATGTACTAAGGGCGAGTAAAGAAGGAAAAAATTAGGGAGCGAAAGGCAGTGGACTATCCCCGGCATAAATATGAATGGCCGTTGGTCGTTAGAATCGCATTTCCCTTCGGAAAATTCCACGGTATCGATACAAGGTAATACGTTGGAAAGGCCGCTAGGCGCTATAAAAATAAAGGAAAAGAAGTCGCGCAGGAACAACTAGCTCGCAACATTCCTGAGCATTATAAGGTAAAGGTCTCGTCATAGAGTAATGCGAATAACACCAGATGAAGGAGCAGCGGAGAATTAGGGGCGTAGAAGGTTGTTCTTCCGCTCGCACTCCGGGGCTCGACACGGGCGACGCTGGCGCCGGGACGCGGCTGAGCGCAAAGTAATGCAGTATTTAGAGGTTGTGCAGCGGTATTTTGTCTCTCCCTCTCCCTCTCTCTCTCTCTCTCTCTCTGCCCCTATCACCCCGTCCCTCCTCACTCTCCCCTCTGTCATTCTCTCTCGCTCGCTCCTATCTATTTATCCAACTATCTATCTATCTAGCTGTCTATATAACTATCTCTCTCTGGTTCTGCTTTTCTCACGTGGCCGCAGCGGCGGTGCGCGTATTATCGATCGACCATCGGAGAAGGCAGGATGAAGGGTGAGAAGAGAAAGAGAGAGAGCATAGTTGGGAATAGAGAGAATATGGAAGTTAGAGGGGAGGGTTACACTCTCGAAATTTTTTTTCGCTAAGCTCTTCGAGTGCGACGAACCCTATCCTTCGTCGCAGTGGGTCGATCGCTAGTATCGCTCTGCTCGGGTTGTTTCGGAAGGGTTTTGCGTTTTACGGGTGGTAGCTTTGATTTTGAAGTTTAAAGTAGGGAAGATTCTGGAATTCAAGAGCTTGGAGCCAATATGGCGGGGCTTTGGCCTTTGGCTTATTTGGACGCCATATTGAAGCTTTCACTCCGAATCCCAAATTGTTAACGTCGTAACGAGAGATAAGAGCCGAGATTGGCGCAATTATTTATTTTCCTTTCCGGCTTTCCTTTTCCATTCGATTATTCGATTATAGTACGCTTTTGCAAAATCAAAGGAATAATCCGCGTCGTCGGTATACCGTAACTCGTAAACCGCGAAGAAATTTAACGATGGTTCGTCTCGTTCTCCGCGAAGAAATTTTTCGCGATGCGATACGTCGATTTTATAATCGATATCGAAATCGAACACGATGTATCTCCGAAATCTTACTTTTCCTAGCGGTGAACTCGCTCGACGCAAAATCATTATCGACGATCCGATGGTATTTATGAAAAAAAATTAAAGATGTAATCCTTCCTTTTTGTTGGATCGAAAGGTATCGTCTTTTAATATGGAATCAGCGTAAATACAAGTTTCGGAGGTATCGAGAACACGGGTCGATTATAATAATTAAGACAGGTACGAGGCTAAAAAATAAAGACAAACGTAATCGCATTAAGAGGTAAGCTTGAGAAATAAAGACGGTAAGAAAAAAAGAACGTTGTCTAGCGATAGGTAAAAAGCGAGGTAAAAAGCGAGGTAAAAAGCGAGGTAAATAACTCTAAACTAGCGAACGGAGTCGCTGGGTTCGCTCTGCATTCTTGGGATCGGTAATCTCATGGTCGTAGTCGGAGTCGTCCGAGTCGTCCGAGTCGTCCGAGTCGTCCTCTTGATCGGTATCATCGGCGGCGAACCATAAAACGGGATCCATCGTATCGCAAAGCGAGTTTTCGCGTTCGGCTCGAACTCTCGGAGTAAGCGAGTAAGCGAAACCTGGCTTCGACTCTCGCGGTAAAAGTCGAGTTTTTGCTCGAGGAGGGGGCAAAGAGAAAGAGAGGCGTTGATCCGCGTCGGTCTTGGAGGTGCTAGCCGAAAAGACCGTCGACGGGAGAGGACAAAAAAAAGGTGTAAGATCGGGGTGCAGGTCCCCTCCCTAATAGTATCGATCGAGGGCACATCCAGCTCTGGGGGGAGCGGGCGAAAAGTCAGCTAAACGGAGCAGAGGCGCGCGCACCGAGGTGTGTGCGTGCACCACGCGGGGAAGAGCCGCGGATCTCCATGGCAGCGGCCGCGAATCCTTCTGCCCGCGCCCCGACGGATAGCTATTAATAGCGCCTATTAATAGCGTGGACACGCGAAAGCGGCGACAGGGTAGGGTGTCTTCCCAAGTAGCGACGACACCGCCGACGACACCGCCGACGACGCCGCTGACGACGACGACGACGTCGACGACGAAGACGATCGAGACGACCGTTATCGAGACCCTCGACCCTCGACCCTCGATCCGCGACCCTCCAAGGGCCGTCATTTGGCAGGTTCTCTAACTGCGCCGTCCTACCCGAGATCTACCTGAATCTACCGCTGCGAGTGCCACTCTTGATTGGGTTTCCTCGACCACCGGCTGAGCTTATGCAACCGCACCGCGTTTTTTCGCTCGCTTTGCTCGAGTTGCCGTAGCGGAGCAATCTCCTGTAAAATTTGCTCGTAACCATGCAAGGGAATTTTTAATTTTTATCAACTGACATTTTTATCTTGTCGCAGTAGGAAGAAATTCGTATTCGCTCGGTGGACGTTTTATTGTACGTTCGTCGCTATCGACCTATCTGCTATTTTTTTTAAAGACGTTTAAAATCGAATGGTTTTGTTGTTTTTTTTTTTTTTTTAAATTTTTGAAATCGTTTTAATCACGTTTTTTATCTTGCTATTTCTATTAAAGTTCATCGATACGTAAATTCGGTTACTTCGTACTCGATCACGAATTTAACGGGTTTCACAGCTTACGTTTTGTATAATTTAGTTTTAAAAAAGCAGACTCCTCGTTGATGCAATTGTGAATCGAATTTTAATCGAAGCGAAATACAAATAAATATCCACGTATCGTGATTAAATCGTAACTAAACGTTCTTGCGGTATAATAAACCAAACCCACGCTTCTCTCGCATAAAATAAGAACTTGTAGCGATGGTATTGCGTCGATAGTTGTTCCAACTATCGTATATTAAGCAAAACAGAAACGCAGTCGAGTCTGACGCGTTTACGGAAAATGGAGATTTCTTTTAAACGATGTAATTTTCTAATAAATCACGGTAAATTTATTACGGGTGGTAGCGGTAGAGTAAATATGAATGTATAAAGCAATTGGAAACATTTATCCATTTCGCGACAGCCATTAATCAAGTTACCGCTTTGCTGAATTTAATCGAGTATCGAGCTGCCTTGCCTTTGCACCGATCGTATTTATACAAACGCTAAATCGAGAAATTTTCTTCTTCGATTTGCCATTGAACGTTACGCACTCGTTGCGACATTTTGACGGCTCGCGTTCGCGGATCGCTTCCAACTTGGGCTCTTTCGCTATCTTATCGCTCGAAGCGCGCCGAGAATTTCGTGGATCACCCACCACAGCACAGTTTGGAAAATTACGTACGTGCACTCGCGATTAATCCGGGGACTCGATCTTCTTCTTTTTACTGGAGATCCATTCGCTCTTCTTTCGCTTGGCTCGCGACTCGCTCGAACGCGGGAATACGTTGCTAATTTGCCGCGAAGCGAGATTTGTCGATTTGTCGAGATTTGTTTACCGAATCGATGCGAGAGCGTGAACACGAATTTGCGATCATGGACTCGTGTCATTTTGGCAAGCGAATTTTCTCTTCTGTTTTTAGCGGATTCGCTAAAAAAAACTTTGCTTTGAATCGCGCAGTTGGAGAAATGATTTATGGATACTAATGTTTTGAACGCCGGTGCAAAAAGGAAGATCGCAAAGGAAACGAACTTTTTATCGGAAGTGTACGCTTATCGTTCAATAGATAATACTCGATACGTTTATTTGGACTTACTATGGGTATTCCAAAATTCCACAATGATAAAATAACGACCACATTTGTGTTTTCGTATTTTCATCAAAATAAAGATTTTATTTTCTTTTTTTTTCTTTTTTATACAAACTTTTTGAATAACGTTCGGATTCATAATAATCTTATCTTATAGTTATCGAAGCTTATTTACTCGATAGCCTCGCTTAGGTTTTTGCAGTTTTCTTATAATATTCGATTACATTAATTATGAAAACAAGTTTTCAAAAGTATTAAGAATCCACTTATATAATTTAAAAACGTATATCTTAAAATTATAAATTTGTCACGCCAAAGAAAATAAAATGTTGATACACGAGTGACGAGACATATAAGGTTAACAATGTTTCAAATGCCCAACAAACATCAAAGTACAAATTATTGATAGTTGATAAACTGCAAAGTTAACGATTAACTTTTAACCTAATACGTATAGATCGATAAATTTATTTACATAAAAAAGTTTTCTTGAATTTCATTTACTTGATTATGCGTGTGCAATTCCCGTGTAAAACTACGATTTAGGAAACGGAGAAAAGAATGAAAAAATCGTTAGTTTGCTAAATTTATTTATTTAATGCGTACAATACTGTGCAATTGGTTGGTTTTATTTGAAAAAAAAAGTTCGTCAAAGGTCGAGATCGCGACGTTCTAATGTGAAATCATTTCGCTCGGTTGACACTTTTGCAACCGTAAATGGCGCAGAAGTAGAGGCGCATACCTTTGACAAGTTTTATACGTAAGAATTCTATTGAAACTAGTGAAAGCTTCCATAGTTCTCAATTTTTTATTTTTCTACGTTTATTTCTAAATCAAAACATTATAATCATTATTTCAATGACGTGTTTACCTTTTTTCAATCGATTGTAATTTTTTAGTGCTTTATTCACGAAAAATGCTTTATAAGGAATTTGTCCTCATTTTTATAGGTAGAGAAGGAAAAGTATTGAATCAATGATAGATTACACATTAAGAAAATCAATAAATACATTGAATAAAGTATTTTATTACATTTTAATATTTATTAGGTAGATATATATATATTATATTAATTACAAAAAATTTCTGTATTAATTACACAAATAACTATATTATTCCGTACTTAATAGAGGCAGATATTAAAAGAAAAATAATACTTGAGAGAAATTTTTTTGTAGAAAGAACA
This sequence comes from Dolichoris vasculosae, assembly GCA_018907195.1. Classification (NCBI taxonomy): domain Eukaryota; kingdom Metazoa; phylum Arthropoda; class Insecta; order Hymenoptera; family Agaonidae; genus Dolichoris; species Dolichoris vasculosae. The sequence goes on from JACCHY010000003.1 coordinate 8,275,261, forward strand.
TACGCAAGATAAGGTATTGTTATTTAATCGATTTTTAATCTATATAAATATTATACGTAAAGTCAAATTATACGATAACATTGCACAAAAACATAAACAAAAATAAAAATGTCCCAATAACTTTTATTTTAATGGTAACTAGTAACATTTTTATACAATTTTCAAAAGTTAAAAAAAGCATTGATTATTTTTTCTTACGTTTTTTAAAGAGATAAAACATTTTTCGAAAAACAAGAAATATCAGAAAATAATGAAATGAAATAAATCCAAGTAAAGGAAAATATACTTGAGTATAAGATATTATAAAAAACCTGTGTACATTATTGTGAAATTCTTTAAAAATACGGAGAGTTATAAGCGTTGTCGATAATGTTAAAAATACAATTTACGCTTAGAATGTTATTTTCTAGCATTAATCGCTAAATAATAATGATAAACAAATATTTGTCATAATATGCATATAAATATGTATGAATTTATAACATTCCAATTCAATTTTCCTATCGAATTATCGAAAACTGAAAATTTTATTTATTAAGAATTTTGAACTTAACGATTTCATCCGACATTTCTCTGCACACAATTTTTATTTATTGGTTAAAAAGGAATAAACGTACCATTGAGAGCATTGATTCGATACCGCTAAAATTAAATATTTTGTAAATAATATACAAATCGATTAATCGAGACGATCGCTTATCGGTTTAGCCATTGAAAGATTCCCTGATGTTCGTAATCTCACATTAGAATTTAAGATTTAAAAAGAAATCACTCGAGATATGGTAAAAAATAGTCAATAAAGAAAAATGCGCAGTTGGTACGTTCATTGGAATAACCTTGAACAAAAAGTGACTACACCGAAGCATCAATTTCTCGATTAAACAAAAGAGGCTGAATTCCAACTCGACTCGTTTCGATTTCGCACTAGAAGCATTGCAAAGGAATTGCTCGGTCTTTCGGTGTACACACCCACAAGCACATCGCACAATATATTTTCGGCTCACTCTTGTCGAGAGGTCGACCTCGTACAACAGCGACAAAGCGAAGATCTCACTCCCATCTGCATTCGAAAGACGAAAGGCTCCTCCAAGAGAGAGAATAAAATTATCCAGATCTGCCTCTACGGGCAAACTCAGTGCACCGCTAACGATCGAGAAAATTCTCCTGTTCGGGAGCTTCGTCTTTCTTTCGTTTTCCGTGGTAAGCATTTCACTTACGAGACCCGATGAATTAACTATGAGTCTTCTATCGCTTCGAATAAAATTTAATACATTTACATTACCTACCACTATTACATTTCATTATATTTGTAAGGCATTCTATTTTTATGAATAATATTTTATATTTAGATTTTAATTCTTCGCGTTGCATTCGTTAATTAAATTGCGCGGATAACATTCTTATGTGTTTTACTAACTCTTGGAAAATTTATTTTTATTTCAATCGCCTATTTGAATATTTAACGAAAGTTAGTGTAGTGGTAACTTTCTTTTAAAATATACGCTAACTTAAAAAAGTTTTATATATAAATTTTAATAAAATTTATCCCGCTTTATGGTACATTTTTTAAATATTTATATTTATACCTTGGACGCGTAATACAAAATTTTTATTTTAGTCAATATTTATTTCAATGATTGTAAAGATCAAAGAATAATATGTAAAGAGAATACCGTAAATATTTTATAATGCGAAGATTCTAGAATATCGCAGTGTATCTCGAGTATGTAAAAATAATGTATTGGATAAGAATAAAAAAATCTTAATATTATCATAAATATGTTTAAATTATGAAAATCTAAATTCAACGTGACCTACTTTCAATGAATTTTAATAATAAGGAAATATTTCGATACCATTGTTACGTATTGCAAAATTTATTATTTTACTAGTTTAAGCAAATAAAAATATTATATAAACAGAAACTTTAGAAATATTAAATAAAACTATTTGTCATTTTTAACGAATTTAAACATTCGAATAAGCAAAAACATTATCGTAAAATAAACTTTCATAATAAAATAATAAAAACTTTCTTTACATCATTATCAAAAGTTAGATTTGAAAAAAATTGTAATTGTCCTCGTGAATAATCGTAGCTAAAGACAGACTGTCGTAAAAAATGAGCTTTATTCAAGTAAAAATAGAACATTAACGATACTAAATTATTCTATGCGATACGACTCTTGCTAGAAAAAATGTCAATATCTATAATTCGTCGACTAAAATTGATATTCGATGACCACATTAAAAATTTATTCTCTGATATAATATAAATAGATTTTTGCTATATGGTCTCACAGTATTTTAAAATGCATAAATACAAATATACAAATATTATAACGAGAAGTGAAATTCATAACGGAATAAAAAATGTATGTAAACGATAACTTCAAAGTTGTATTATAATTAAATATGCGTGAGAAATACTAAACAAAAGTGAATGCATTCTTGTAAAAAATGAACTTATTTTATCGTTACAACAAATACGTGTATTTATAAAAAATTTACGGTCGACGCACGAAGCATATTTCAAACAATTTTACCTATTCTATAATTAACAATTTTCTAAAATACACCCAGATTAAAAAAAAAAAATAATCTACAAATACATTGGAAATACCACAAGAACGTATATATGCAACCGAGTACGAAAAGAGCCCATTTACGGCCTCGAGACGTCTTCTGCACGCAAGGAAACTCGAATACACAAGCTCGTAAATGTATATAGTTATTCGCATCGAAGGTCGCACCTTCGTTTTTTCAACAAAGAGACGCGCCCGCGTAATCGTTCACTATATTTGCGTACGGTTTCGGGAGGCTCGCCTGAATAACACCGACTTTATTCAAAATATACAAGACGTTTATGCTTTCGGAAAGCACTTAGTGCCGAATTTGAAAAGTACGAAAACAATTATCTTTCTTAAAGAAAAATAATACGCGAAAATCCGCTTTAAGCTCCAATTATCTCGACAATTGGCAAATTACCGATTGGGTTTTATTTTTTTTTTTTTTTACAATGGGATATCACCGGATATAAAAGTTTGCTGAAAATTATTAGTTTCAAAAATATATCGACAAATTCTATAATTTAAACAATCATAAAACGATTAAAACGGTGTTTAGATATCGTTTGAATATAAATTTAATGGATGAATTTACTCGGACGGTGAAAGATGGAGATTACACATGACCGTAATTTCGAAAAATGTTAGTGATCAAAAATCGATGTGATCGTAGACGTGTTTCTCGTCCTGATACGTCCCGATACCTCCTGATACGTCATGTTACGTCCTTATAAGAAAAAAATAATTACACGTGATAAATTATTACAAAACACGAGTAGGATAAACGATAATAAAATCTTTTCGATAATATTGTAATAAGTAACCGCCTTAAATAAATAAATAAAGTGTACATCTTAAATTTCCAAAGCTACGATTTTAAAAATTTACGTTATAAATTTGAACGTACGAAACGAACAGGAAAAATATCGATATTTTCGCTCATTATTAACCTATTAAACGTTTAAACAAAAGTTCCATTAAAAACCGTTAGTCTAGTTTGTGTTTAACAGAAATTACCTCGAAAAAAGTCTTTAAAAACAAGTAATTTTTAACGATCGTTTTGTTTGTAATTTTTTTTTAATACTAATATTTAAAAAATAAAATTTTATTTAAACTTTTCTTCGTTGAAATTTTTTTTATTACTCTTTAAAAAATTAATTAATATCGAACCAATCGATATAAGTAAAATTGAAATTCTTAATAATGTAAAAATCTTGATAATAAGTATAAATTATTTATTTGTGCCTCGCCGACTGTATTAAAGACTAAATTTGTAAATGGACGATGAAAATTTGTTTTCTTCTCTCAGCGAAAACTTCCACGCAAATTCTTCGACATAAATAAACTCATTCAACTCTAAAAATGAATACTTAATCGAACATATGGGTCGTCGAATTTTGCATTTGTAAAAGAAAACATGTAACAATTTTTCCTGAAATATGTGAAAAGTAATATTTTTCGTGCACGTACGGACTGACTTACAAAATTAATATTTCTACGATCGAATCGGAAAAACTTTCGTTTAAAAAGTTGAATTTATAAAAAATAAATGGAAAACGAATTTCTCGCACGATAAAATATTTAAGCCTTAAGAGCACCGGATGTATTTCGTTTAAGATGAGTAACATGATCGACGGATCGGTAAAACAGAACACAAACACCGGCTAAACAAACCAATCGAATAAATATCGTACGCGATCGCTGTCCAAGGAGAGTAAGCGAGAGTCAGCGAGAGTCAGCGAGAGTCAGCGAGAGTCTGCGAGAGTCTGCGAGAGTCTGCGAGAGTCTGTTGGCCCTGTCGTGTACCTACTCGTAAAAATAGACGACCAGAAGTCGATAAGACAGTCGAGCGAACAAAGCCTACGTACCAAGATTGATGCATCCTCGACTCGCGGGATGCATATCGATTATCCCGCCGCTGTACTCAAACTCGCGCGATGCTCGTAATTCGACGTCGGGCACATTGCCGACGATGGATGACGTCGTCGAACGCCAGCTTCAGCCGTCAAAATTTAATTAATTGGGATTTCGGAGCTGTTTACACGTGTGCGTATCAACGCGACGCTCTTCGACAATTATTACGCTTATCGAATTTTTTAGTCGCGCGCTCATTCGACGAGGTAAAATTGAAATAGTTTACACTCAAGTGCGCACAAAGGTCGTTCGTTTGCCTATTTTCTCTTAATCGCGTTACCAATTAGGGAGGAGGAGATTGCATTCGTCGGTTGATAATTTATCGCTGCCGATAATTTAATCTTCTTCGTTTCGGCCTTTGTTTCAGTGCTTTCAAAATTAAACGCGTATCGTTGGATGATAAAATTCAGGTAAAAAATACTAAAAGTAGATTAGTTCCAAAGTTAATAAGACCCGATCAATGAAATTACCACCGATGAAAGAAATTACCGGATTAAAGATTAACGAGATCCGCGCATTTTCCCTGCTGGAACAAAGACAAATTACGAATGCCTGAGTCGATACTCGCAATTGAACATCGATAAGCAACGATTGGAACAGTGAAAATGGGTCCCGAAATGGATGAACGGGGCGAGTCCGTTCGCTGCGAACTATGGCCTTGCGTTCTATAAAATGAAAGGTCGAATCACGACCTCCCCAAAAACTACTCAGAGCCACGCGTCGGATTTCTCGCACTCTTCTCGTGCACCTCGGAATTAGGCGATACACCCGTTGACGAAGGTTACCAGCTAGAACAAGTCTCTAGCGCACGCGCACACCCCGCGTTCCCCTCCCCCAGGCTTGTTGCGTGTAACACCAAAGAACGAGAGAGGAGAGAGACAAGAGAGAGGAGAAAAATACTCTCCGGCGTGCAAGTTGACATATCTCGGGGCGAACGGGGCGACGTTGCCAGATCACTCGCCCCGTGGTGGAAGGCCCCTTTGCCCGTTCGTTAAACGTACACGAGAGCCAAGAGTCGATTATGCACGCGGAAGGATTTCGCAAAAGTGTGCCGTCGTCGTCGTCCGCCGAGGAAACGAAATTTCGTGAAGCGCTGCACCGGTTTCGCCTTTCGGGGTCACTGGCTCTCCTCGAAGACGCCATGCTTTGGTAAAAATCAATTCCGAAGCAAATGTCGCCGTCGTTGTCCGTCGTTGTCAGTAGATTGCACTCGACGGAAGCCGTGAACCAAGAGCGAACCTTCGCCTCCGTTCGACCGAGTCAATATTTGCTCCTGGCAAAATTATATTTACGCGTTGACACTCGACCGCTCGGAATTAAACAGCTTGCTTCTTGTTCTTTCTTGTACCAAGACCCCGAAACGGGGAATGCGTTTCTTCCAATCGACTTTTTACGATTTTTAAAATTTAGGCCAAATTTTTAACATCTTGGAATACTTTCTTCAAACCCTTATCAAATCAATTTTTTTTTAATTTGTTATTTAAGACAAGTTTTCTGTTTAGGAAGAAAACATTTTGTTCTCAAACTACATTCGATAATATGAACGTGGTGAGCCTTTTTCGTCGACGATCCAATATATATATATATATATATACACGAACGCGTACGTACGAATGTATCAAACTTAAAAATTGTCCAATATAATGTGTAACGGCTCGTTATTCTCGTGCGTACCAATTATTACGACACGCGAATTATTATGCACTTGTTTCGTTTATATTTCCATAAAATTTTTCCCTGTAGCCCTTTTTCGATTCGTTCTTAATCGAATTAATCCGAATTCCTGTTAAAACTAGTATTTTTTCTTCCTAAATTTAAAATAACCCGTAGTCAAAATTATGTTATCGATGGCACTCGTTTAGTAAAATATTATTTGAATACGCGCGAATCCTCGAAACGGCAAATTTTTTTCGCAAAAATATGCGAATAATTTAATGGTCAATGACACACGCATTCACATTTCAACTGCACTCCACCAATTCTAGTGGTACGTGGAAAATGAGTGTGTGTCCGTAATATGTATTAGGAGAAGGCGGCGCCTAGCGTGAAAATACCGAACAATAAAATAGTCACGATTTCATTCTATTTCGAATACGAGCGTAATATTTTTTGCCGTTATTTTATAAACGAGTGTGTATGTTTTTAACGCGCTACAAATTTATTACGATGGTTACATCGACGAGTTATTTATTACTATAAGATGTACTCATTTTTATGATAAAAAAATCTGGTAAAATTAAAAAATGACATTTTGCAGCGTAAATTAAAAATTATGCTTTGATATAAAATTGGGTTTATTAATTTATAAAATTGATTTCCCGATGTGCGTAAGAGGAATTTCAAAAACGATATATATATATACATACATTCAAACCTTTCGTCAAAAATTATCATAAAATTAATCTTCGATCTAATTTAAATACGATCGATTAAAATATAACCGACGCACTGGTAGTAATGCGTTCGTCAAAAAATTGAAAGTCTAAATTATTTTTAGAACCGAACTTTCATTAAGGAACATATAGGTAGAATAATTATAGTCGCATTAGTTGAACAAGCTAATAAATAGGATAAATATTTAGTGTCGATACCTTTCGGAAAGGCTAGATACGATTCAAATGTTGTTTCCCCAAATGTTCGAATCGTTATCGTTTCTCCAAATTTCGCGTTTGTTCGCGAAGTTAACGAACATGGCAATATTTTTCAAGCTACGAATTAGCATTAACCTCCACGACATACATTCGGATATACGCGTATTTAGAAAGTACGCAGGCTGCTATAAATCCTCGAGAATCCATTCCATCTCCTGCTTGTGGCGTCGTATACGAGCAATTAGCGCGGAACCGATCTATACGCGCTTTTTTAGCTTGAATCAGAGATTGAATGGAGGCGCAAAACCGTTCCAAAGAGATCGATACTAAAATTTCATCGGTCGTGGGTCGTGGGTCGTGGGTCGTCGGTCGTCGGTCGTCGGTCGTCGGTCGTCGGTCGTCGGTCGTCGGAAGCTTCTTGACACCGTTCCTACCCAACCGATAACCAAACGCTTCTCCGAAAATTCTCGAAGGTACGCGCAAGATCGAATCCTCGGTTTTTCTATCCTTCTCCGCTCCATTATTATCGATATCTCTCTCCGTTCGCGTTCGGAACAATCGGCAGCGTTATCGCCGCGTGAAATTCGATAATTCCAACGCACCCGGGACCGGACGACCCCCGTTTCCTCGGAAGAGGATGCGACGGCGTCGTTGGTTTTATCAGCCGTAGTCCGAATAGATCGCGTTCTCGAACGCACTGTTGCCGGATTTTTCGAACGCCGCCTCGTCGCCGGTGCAACGCTAATACGCGTGAGCGGTTCGCGCGCTCCGATTAATTGGCTCGCCGAAGGGCATTGCGTAATCCGCGCGAACCCACATTGGTCGGGAGCTCTCGTCTCGCTCGTAGGATTTCATCCCCGTCTCCGTCCTCGTCCCTGTCCCTGTTCCCGTCCCCGTCCCCGTTCCCCTTATCGAAAACTTTTCGCCGGGATTTTCCGAGCCCTCGAATACGCTTCGAAACCATCACTGCCCGGGATTCCTTACGGGATGACAACGAGATCGTGAGCCAAAAGAGCCGTTGTTTCAAAGTTCGGTTTTTTATATTTTATATTTTTTTAAAATATGCCACTTTTCGATCGAGCTCCGTTCTGGTCCGGGTACGAAGCCATCCCGGCATTCTCGATACTCGCGAATCGTCGAAATAATGCCCAATGGTCGGGGGATGCTTCGAAAGAGTCGGACGTCGGATTCCAGGGAGCGAGGGAAGCCTCGTAAATGCTCCTCGGATCGCTCGGAGGAAGCCTACAAAGTCCAGGAACCACGCGACTCTGTTACAATCGCGATCAACGTAACTCGTGTAATCGTTTTCCCATTTTCCCGTAGTCGTGGACGAGGCGCAGGGTGGGTTCGTTGGTGCGTCTCCTCCTCGTCTCCTCCTCGTCACCTCCTCGTCACCTCCTCGTCACCTCCTCGTCACCTCCTCGTCTCCTTCTCGTCTCCTCCTCTCCGTCCAGTACCAAACCCATGCAGAATTCTCGTCGTCTCCCGTCTCATGGTGCTACGAAGCGCTAAAATCGAAGCAGGTAGGAGCTTGGACTCGCGTCGAGCGAGTACCGCGATACGCCCGTGAGCGCGAAATACGCGTCCCGATGTTATTGGCTTAGCGCTTGCATCGTGCCCGTGGGAATCGAGAGCCATCGAAGAGCCTCGGCCGCAAGAGACGAACTCGTGAGCCTCTCGTGCGATTATACTATCAGAGTCAAAAAGTGTAGACCCTCGATCGTTGGAGCGGCTCTCGCTCGCTCGGTGCTCGCTTCTTCCTGCGTACCGTCTCTTTCTCTCTCTCTCTCTCTCTCTCCCCCATCTCTCTCTCTCTCTCTCTCTCCGTATATCCCTCTCTTTTGTCCAAGAAACGAAATTACGCGCAGGCGAATAAGACGGAATTCATCTTCGAATCCAGGGAAAATTCTGTGTCATGTTGTGAAGTTGTTACGTGGCACGTAAAGGGTAATTAAAATTGTATTTTACGATCGTACGCTTGGTGAGAAAAATTTTTAAATTATGATAAGTCATTGGTACTGCACGTGAGCAAATTCAGCCACATTAACCGCGTGCCTCGGGTACTCGATCGATCGCTAACCGGAATCAACGTGTATTCGTTTTCACGGTTTCAACGTTCCACCTTTTTTTCTTTCGCTCGAAATGCTTAAAAGTAGTTTGTTCGATCTCGAGCGCACATTTCTGTACGTTCTTTTCTTCTTAAATTTAGCTCGATGTAGCGTTTTAAATCAACCGCGATGATGCAACTATTTACACATTTTTTTAAACGAGCCACGAACCTTGCACGACGCGTAATTTTAATAATTCGTTGTAATAATAATAATAATACACACGTACGTACGTATGTACATATGTACATATATATGTACGTATATAAAAATTATCGATAACAAAGATAAAAAATTTTTTTTTCGTAATGAAATTTCCATTTGGTACGCATAATTTTTCTCGTTATTAAATCCTCGTTGTTATTAAACGTTGGAACAGCATTCATTTTGATATCGAATGGATTAACCTAACCAAATTTAAGCGTAACTGATTTTTAAAGGTTATTTTAAAAATACCGATCTTGAAAAATATTTATTAGTACGCTTTTATCAAAATGTAAAATTTATGTGCGTATTCTAATATGTAACAAATTATTCTCTTAATTGATACTTGATTCTAATGAAGTAAAGTGGAAACAGACTTACAAAACTCACTATAATTTGCTACGGATGCGTTTTCATTCTTATCTATTCTGATAAGTTTCACACTGTTTATGACGCACTTTTAAACAATTTATATACTTTCGTACCATTGTTGAGTCAAAGACCTACTTATAATTACACAGTATCGAAACTTTCATATATCGTACAAGTAATAAAGCAAAATTATATTCCTGTTTCGACGAACCTTATATAATAAAATAAATAAACGTTACAATAAAATGAAGCTTTCTTTTATTTCATTATAATTATTCGGGTAATCGTAATACATTATATAATTTGTTTTTTTTACAACCATGTTTATTAAAAATATTCTTTAACGTATCGTAGCAACGAGTATCGTTGCCATTTTTATTTGTAATTTACTCCCGAGCGTACAATATAATCTTACGATAAGTTGCATATAATAAAAATTATATTTATATTTTAAAATTGTACCAATGATTAAGGAAGCAAACATTTCTCGATTTAAATTATTTATAGTAAAACGCGTAATCGTATTATTTCTTTTCGGGACATTAACAAAGCTGATAATTAATCTTTCGAATACAAGATAAATTAAACCACCGAAGAAATGGAAAATCTGTACATAAATTCCTGAAGCTTCGGCATTTCTTACAAATTATTTTTAACCAAATATTATCAGACTCGCGGTCGCTTCCATGCCATTAATAAAACCAATAAAAGTCTTGGCCGATGTTCGTCTCGGCGGCGAAAACTGAGAATCGAACCGAGTCATTTATTTTTCGTGCAGCATCCAAGTATTGCTTTCGTTGCTCTGCACGCAATATCGATGTAGCTCGAAAAAAATGGATCCAAGATAACGTACGCCGAGACGATCTAAGCTATGGCAGAGATCGAATACGAGGTTTACGCTAATCGAATAAACGGACGAAGGAGGCGCGCAAAATCGTTCGATCTCGGAGAGTTGAAAACGTTCGCGAAACGTTGAAGGCGTCGCGTTTGTCGCTTTTGTCGCGTTTGTCGAGTTTGTCGGGTTTGCCGTCGTCGCCGTCACATTGTTGCAATCGCGGAAGACGACTGAACTTTCGGGCGTCGCGTCTATTTTTGTTAACGAGCGCCACGTATCGCGTCTTAACGTTACTTTTGACTCCGTAACTAAACATCGGCTTCAAATTCGCCTGCTTATTTTAGCCTCTATTTTTTATGCCCAGCGGAGCGAGCGTATAAATCTGGTCAAAGCGATCCGTTCTTTGGAGGCTCTTAAATTGGTCAAGATCAGATTAAGAAAATACCGTTGAAAGCGTCAATCGATTTCAAAAAAAAGAAGGGTCTCATCAAAGAACCGAGATACGTAGGAAAGTTTTTTCGAGAGAAAATTCGAATGGAAAATCTGATCGATCCTATTTTCCCGCACCCATAGCAAATAACAACCGAATGTACGTTTTTGCCAAATGTCTTGCTCTTTAAATTATTTATTGGCTCGTTCGTTAATTTATAAACAACAGCGATCAAATTAAAATCTAATCGATTTTTCATAAAAAATTTTTTATTCGCTTTGTCACGGTGATTCGTGTCCAGTGTTTAGTTATCGAAGAAAGGTTAAATAATTCCTAACGCGAGCGTAAGTAACGATTGAAGTATTCTCGCATCCGATAATTAGAGAAATAATCAATTTTCCGCACGCGAGGCTCGACTCGACGTAGAAATCGATCCGTTGAAGAGAGAAGACGGTTGGTTAACTATATCGAGGGGTGAAATACGTACGTTTCCGAAAGTAGTACCGCATAAGAAACCAAAGGATGTTCAACGCGATCCAACGCGATCCAACGCGATGCAACGCGATCCTACGCGATCCTACGCGATCCAACGCGATCCAACGCAATCCAACGCGATCGCCAATTTAATAGCCTCGACGAATTATAAGAAAAAAGCCGACTCTCGCAATCTCGACTTTTTAGCAGTCGACGGCGAGAGCAGCCGAGCGAAAGTGTCTCTCTCTCTCTCTCCACTTGTATCTCCGCTCTCCCCATTCGATGGTTGGGTTCCTTCGGAGCTCCGGCACTTGCAGCGCGAATATCCGCGCGTCGTCTCGATTTCCCAGAGAGAGTCGGTGAACGACCGAAGCGCCTCGCGTCGTCGTGTGTTCCGCCATTGCGACCGCACCTCTCGTACGCGTACGCACACTTTAATTGGGACTTGCGCTTTGATTTTTAACGCTTGATTAACGCCGCTGATTTATATACGCGTGTGCGTAGGTGCCGCCGTCGCCGATTCACTCCCAAGATTCGAGTTCGATCGCTCGGGTTGCGTTGCTCTCGTTGCTCTCGTTGCTCTCGTTGCTCCCGTGGCTCCTCGGTGACTTCATCGGAGCTTACGGTTATGGCCTTGCGAACATCCAACGAGTTCGCGAGGGTGGACGGACTTTCCTTTTGTTTTCCAACTCGTTCGCTTTCTATCCTTGCTCGCCGTTCCAGTCTCGAAGGCTAACCATTCCGAGCGTGCATTTTTCGAATATCGCAACTCCTTCGTAATGCTTTTCGTTCCGCTACCAAATTACCGACCTTAGAAATTTACACTCCTACGAAAATCTTTATTGTATCGAATGCTTACACGCACGCTTAAAAACAGTCTGATATTTCATCCATCGCAATTCCATCTGCGCAGTGCCTACGTTCCAATTTTTTCGAACGCGCAAAATTATAATTTGAGTGATGCGACATCCAAGTACGCAATTGCGTTCTAAGAAAAAAACTACACCGGATGGAAATAAAATTATATTTTGTAAGCATTTTTTCTATAACAGTACATACACTCTTTTAAATCGTTACGTCAAACTATTCGAAACTCGCGAGTAGAAACATTTTTTAGTTTTGAGTAAACTAGAAACAATGCAACCGCGAAAAAATTATCTAAAAAATTACTTTACGGATATTTAAATTTAACGTTCGTGATCTTTTCTCTCGTTTATACGATATTGTAATATTTCAATGATACGAATGGATGAATATTTTGAAAAATCGGGTAAATTTAAAACTGAACTTCTAGCCATGTTAAAGTAAAGTGCTTTTAATTTTTCGTTCAAAAGGGTTGGTAATTAACTTATCATCTGCTTTTCTATAATTAATTAATCTAAACAAACCATTAGAGATACCTATAAATTAAACAACTTGTTTACAGTATAATGTTCTACACGTAATATATAGTAATTTCAATCGATCAATCAACGATCGAATCAATAAGTCAACGCTTTTATAACGATTACTAAATTAAAACCTTTCGGAAAATTTTCTCGCGGTAATGAATCGTTTCGTAATTCCTTTCTCTCTCTCTCTCTCTCTCTCTCTCTCTCTCTCTCTCTCTCTCTCTCTTTCTCTCGTCTTTTTCATAGTTTTCGTCTCTCTCGTTACGTATTTACGATTGAGCTACATTATTTTAATTACATTCATTAGAATAATTTTGTCCGGTTGTATCTCATCTCTCCCCTCCCTTTTCTCTCTCCGTCTTCTGCCTTCCTTCCACTGTCTCTAAGTCAGAATCTCCGGGGCTCGCCATTTGTGGCGAAATATGCGTCTACTGCCGGTGCTGATCCAGTACTGCCCTGAGACTGGCTGAGCAGAGAGGAGAGCGTTAAACACGTTGGAATCTCCCTCTACCCAACGTTCTCTCTTTGTCCGCTCTCTCTCTCTTTCTCCCGGCTTTGGACGTATCCTTGTGATTGGGATCAATACGTTTAAACACGCGCGTTCTGCTACCCAACGATGTCGCGACGACTACGACGACTGCGACGACTGCGACGACTACGACGACTACGACGACTACGACGACTACGACAACACGCCACTGCTCTATCCATCCTGTTTCCACCTGTTTCTCTCTTTCTCTCTCGCTTTCGAGCTGCATCTTGACGCCACCGTGTCCTCGTTGCACCCTTACTACCTTAAACGCGAACACACGTATCGCATGCCTCTGCTCGTCCTCCCTTCAATTCCTACATATTTCTCGAGCGAGGGCAGCAGTTTCTTTTTCCGGACTCTCTCTCTCTTCAAGTCCTCTCTTCGAGTTCTCTCTTCGACTCCTCTCTTCGATTCCTCTCTTCAACTCCTCGCGTTATATCCTCGGCGTCATCGGTCGTCTCTACCGCGGCTCTCGGAATCTCATGGTTGCGTTGCGTCTCGCCCGATTGTCATTGCGCGCTCGAGAGCGTCGCTTCGATTTATAGCTCACTTTGTTTTAAGCATCTCCTCGAGGTAACTGGCCACAAGCACCGATTCGAACGCGCTTCACAGCCTCTACATCGTCCCTACGGACTCCATCTTTTATTCTTCTCGCGGAATTATACATTTTCTCCTAATTAATCGCAAGACTTCCAGGTATTTTGCGGGTTTTTTTTACTCGACAACCCGCGAAAGTTCCTGCTCCGCAGAGATGCACGCTTGTCTTTGATAATGCTTTAATTGCCGTTGATAATAATCACTTATTCTTGGATGTTTAAGTCCCCGAACGCTCGAATAATTTCACATTCTTTATCGTTTAATTTGTTCGGAAATATTGTTCCTAGGATCGTAACGTTCGCTCGCTAATGTTTTTTCGTATAAAATTGGTTGTATCTGTATCTCGTTGACTCGTTTGGTCTAGAAATTCTGGATCTTCAAGGTGAAACAAAGTGAGCTTTTGTGCCGTTGTTTGATTGTCAATTGCATTTCATGTCAATAGAGCATTACGCAACGTAGGACACAACCGTCGGTGATTATGTTATGCTTATGCAACGCAAGCGGAAGAGAATAAATTCCCTGCTATAAGATTATAATAGATTAATGATTCGATCATAAAATCATTTATTATAGTGTGCGACAAACTTAACGAATCTACGTATTGAAAATCTAAGAAAACTTGTAACATAAATTTCTGTCTTTTCAGGCGTCTGTTCGCTCAAATTTTACCTTGGGGTACATTTATTTTATATATTAATATAAAAGCAATATAAAATAACGAGTGATCGATGATAGATTCGACTTTACTGTTATCGAATTTTACTATTTAACGTGAATGCGTATATTGTTAAAACTCGTGTTCGGAGTTACGTCGAAAGACAATTCGTGGTTACCACGAATTATCGTTTTAAGATTCAAATCGTTATTCGTTATTATGATATAAAAAATCTCGTAAACTAACGTGTCAAGATATGTAAATACTTTTAAATTAAGATTCAAATAAGAAAGGAATTCAGATATCGAATTTCATTTACTACAAAATTATATATACTGTATTTTTGTTGCAATGCAGAATGACGCACGATCGAATTATAGTATTTGATGCTTCACGTACATATTATGCGAGTTATATCGACGTTTACACGCATGATAGAATATACCAGAGCTTCGTGATATAAAACACGTGTTTCCTTGCATAGGCGAGACGAAAGCTTCAAAATTTCTTGGCGTGTTTAACGTCGTATCGAAACGCTTTCTCAATATTGCACGGAAAACGCGAAAATGATGAAACCTTTTAAATTATAACTGATCGAAGAAACTGCGTTCGAATTTTAATTTATTCATAAATTTATAATAATAACAATTGTGGCTTTTGAACTAATTATATTTCCCTAATATAACCCACTACGCAATTAAATCTACAATAATTAATTATATATAAAAGTTTAAAAAAAAGTAATCTCTTATATCGAAACCCATTTAAATATTTATTATGCTCGAGCAACGTAATACAAATAAATATGTGTACAGTTGTAAATATTAAATCGGTTAAAAAAGTAAATCATTCGATACGATGTTGAATTAAATACTTTTATTCAATATATACTGACGTAAGATGAATCGATCGAAACGAAATCTGCGTTGATACCAAGTTTTTTATTAGTTATAAATTAATTACAATAAATAAATTATTTATATAAATATCGCACATACGCTTACAATATATTCGATTTGCTATCGATAAACTTTCCACATCGATTTGCAAATGCAGCAAATTACTATGAATAAAAAGATTCATAAATATCAGAGAATATCGAATCATTCGAAAAGTACTACCTAAGCTAATCCTCGAGTGTCGCAGAGGGTGGAACCTTATATTCATATATATTTCTTGGGTAGTAGCTACTTCTCGAGACTTTAGTACAAGGGATGTACCCATAAATAGAACAAATGCATGTATTTTGAGTTCTAGGCGCATGCAATGTATTAATCCATATATTATAGACAACGATATATTATAGCGACTACGCGCTCGAATCTTAGGAGAAAGAGAGACAATAGGCGACAGCTACGATCAACAGGTGAGACACTGGAAGATGATCTTAACGATGTATCAAACTTTGTATCACTCAAACAATAAAGTTTTGTTTTATAGTTTCAACGTTGAATATTATAAGCTGTACAATAATTACGCTTCGGGTAATTCACTAATATCGTAGATTGATTAGACGCAGTCGCGAAAAACGTCGAACGCCAAAGTTATTCCAACGTCTATTTTACGATACAGGTTTATCACAAAAATGCTTGCTAGAAAAAGAATAAAGATTTACATTTTACTATATGATTCATTAATAATACGGTATTATCAAGATCGTTCGATTTTCGAATCGTAACGTTTGAACGTCCGATACGAGAAATTCCGATTAGAAATCCGAGTGAATTTTTGAAATACGAATACACAGAGTTGTTTAAAAGTGCGCGAGTTATTAAAAATAAAAGATCGAATAGGTTATTAAATATTATTTTCTTCCAAGTTTCACTACGGGTACTTGAAAATTCTAATAAAAATGAGCGACCAGCTCTTCGTCAAACGAAACGGTCTTTCGAAGCAAACAATATACGCGCTTCCTCCTCATACTATAGAAATTCTTTTTGCATCCCGAACAAACCTCTCGCGAAACGTACAAAATTATTCATGTAAAGGTATTACGCGGAATGATTCACCCTAGGCTCGGAAATTTTTCCTTATTGCGCGCACCGAGTAAACGAATACACGCGTATATCCTCTTTTTCTGCATATTTCTAGGTGTACACAGGCTGCCACGAGAAAGAACGAGAATACCGATCGTCGGCATCGATAGATTTAGTTGCGTTGCCCTAGTGACGAACTCCGCGTAAGTTGAAACGGTAAAACTATCGCGTACGCCTCGAGGATAAAACATAAAACGCGAGGCCCAAGACATTTTATTTATCGACATCTGGATATTTTTACTTTCCCGTTCTCATTATTTGAAAAATAAGCACGAGTACGGGTACGATTAAAATTGATAATAACGTTAACCATAATTTTAGAATAATAACTTTCAGGCTTCTACCCATAATTGCCCATCCGAATCATAAAAACAACTTTCTCTATTCCTTTACATAAACAAGTCACTCGTTTCGAGTGCATATTTCACGTAAACTAAAAATAGTATTTCAACTTTAATTAAATTGCCTTTCACTTGGTTACTGGGTCTAGGAGTCTATTTAATATAGTTATTGTTCCAGTGCAAACGTTAAATCGGCAAAAATTTTAACCCGAATAATTCGAAGAACAATATTTTGTAGCCCGAGCGACACATCGAAGAGGGAGCAAAGCGTATTGTCTCGTTCTATATTTAACCGATGCACGATGTCCGAACACGTGCCGCATGATCCTACGTATTCAGTGACGATTGCAATTCGGTGAATCCAAGTAGGATGGAAGCTCTCTTTTTAGAGGGGATTTAGATACGGTCGAGTTTTGCGGAGCTACTTCCGTACCCTCCGTCGCATTATTGAACGCGTGCCCGTCAACCCCCCGAAGGTCCCGCGGGGATAGCGAGTGATATTCGAGAGACGGAAAGCGTAAAACTGTTAGCGCGAATAACGAAACCCCGTCGATCTTCGTAACAATATTAAAGTACAATAGACTCGTGCCTAGCGTTCTCGAATCCGTTTTTCGAGTCCGTTTTTCGAGTCGGTTTTTCGAGTCCATTTTTCGAGTCCGTTTTTCGAGTCCGTTTTTCGAGTCCGTTTTTCGACAACGTTGACGTTCGTTAATTCATCGCTAATATAACGCTTTTATAACCGATGGAAACATCGACGATTCTTCTCGCGTAAAAATACTCATCGAGAATCAAATCGTTATTTAAAGAAAATTTAATCGCTGTTGATCTTCCGAATGGAAAATACTTAACACACAGTGAAACCGTGAATAAAATGATACGTCCATCCAACAACTTTCGTGGATCGTCGAATCGAATAGATTTATACGGACAGACGTACGCGCTTGAAATATAAGACAAGTATTAAACAGCGATTACGATAAGGAATCAAAAATATTCTAGTCACTTTCATAATAATTTTGTATCGTTGAGTATTTTGTTACGAATTTCAAAATATTTACGTTTCGTGTAAAAGAATGAGACTAGGTAAACAGTCATTTCGTTACGATTTTACATCCCAAGCAATAAATAACGGCCTTACGCGTACGTCTGGCAAACTCTCCCCCTCCCTCATCCCTCCCATCTTCCAACGAACAATGTATTTTTATTACGTACAAAACGTAATAAAGTTTCGTTAGGCGGGTGGTGCGCGTGCCATCGAAAATAAATATCAAATTAGAAGGTTAAAATTGGAATCGCCCAAGTTAATATTAAAAACGAAGGATTTAGAAGGAAGCACGCGTAGCAACGATCGGAATCGCAACGATTCCCACCCGCAACGCGGTACAAATGCGCGATCAACGATACGCGAACGGTTCGTTAACGAACTAATGAACTAACAACGCACGCGTCCTTTCGAAACGCGTAGCTCGCCAGGGGATCGGAGGGGGCGTGCATTCGTTACCGATCCCCATCCCCCGATTCCGACGTTCGGTCGAACCGCACTCGTTCGGCTGTCGCTCTTCCGTCACCTCCGAGAGTATCCGGAACGCGAAGGTAAAGGGAGGCTGTCGGTAACGAAGGGATCCACGCGAAGCTGGCAAAACCAGCAAAACCAACAATTGAAACCGAAGTGTGGAAATGGCGTAACGCACGCGTGGCTAATTCCGCCGGCGGTTCTGCATTCGATAAAACTTTGAGGCTTCTTCGGGAGCGACGCCTAGAAAGTTGTTCCCGAGCGAGGAGAACCCGCGGCGAGGGCGAGCCGACTCCCCCCCCTCGTCATCCCCCCTCCCCCTTACCGCTCGTCCGCGTGGACAAGTAAGTGTCGAGATAGCGGAGGAAAATGTCGCAGGGCAGCAAACGGCGACCCTACTCTGGATGCCTTTGTGAACGCGCTCATCGCGAGGCAACCAATGCACAATCGGTGCTTTTAGCGCACGAAGGATAGACGAGGAAAGATATACGCCTCTGGCGCACACGCTCGATCGAGTTTCTCTGTCTCTCCTTGTTCTCTCCTTGCTCTCTCCTTGCTCTCTCCTTGCTCTCTCCTTGCTCTCTCCTTGCTCTCTCCTTGCTCTCTCCTTGCACTCTCCTTGCTCTCTCCGTTCTCTTTACCCTCCTCATCCACCTCATCCTCCTGCCTTGCCGAGTCGCATAATTACACACGCGCTCCTCTTCTTCTCGCTCCCGTTGTCGATGTCGCACGGGTATCGAGTGCATTATGGCTGCGGAGCTCTTAAAACACCCTCGACCTCTAGTGCCACTCGTCTATTATAAACGTAGCGTCTATTTTGAGAATCATTTCGACATCTCGGGGTAGGCGCTGATAAAATGAAAATCACGTGTCTTGGGTTCGGTGTTAATTCCGCTGCGTTCCAATTTATTATCGATAAAGATCTTTTCGGTGCATACGCTAGTTTTGGTTAGCTTTTGGTTAGCGTTCCATTTTAACTCTTTCCCAAACGGAATCGAAATCTGACGTTCCCGTTTCAATTTTCACCATTCGAAGCAAAATTTCTTTTTCCCAACTTTATTTTTCGAATGTGTTACGAGGTTACAAGGACTCGCGTCGACGAATGTTTATCGTACGAGTCGATCCGTGTGTTCGACGAGCCTTAAATTTTCGACGAAAAATATGTGCCTTTCTTTTATTACAGCTGTTTAAAAAAAAATTGTCAACATTTTTCAAAAATTTATTTTAACGACGTCTCGTGATACATTTGTTTGATATTAAGATGAAATTAGATTAAGTCGATACGTTATTTCGATAACTAAGTAATTTAAGATATTTCGCGACGAGAACCAAAGATTTTTTGTTCCATCCGTGACGGTTAAAACATTGGATCAAATTCATTGATATTTTATTAAAAAAAAAGAATTTAAAGTCGGAATCAAAGTTATTTCTTCGATGGTAAGAGGCGTTGCATTTATAGACATTTTTTCCGCTCGACTACTTTCTTGTTCTCGTGCCAACTCGACGATAGGATTCGGAGTACCATCTCTTTGATTATTCGTAATTTTTACGGTAACGTTTACTCGACTGCAACAAATTTATTTTCGTATTATCAATTTGCGAAGAATATTGGTTTTGAAAAGGTGACTTTGGTGTATTCGAGTATTTACTTTCTTAAATAGTTTTTGAGCGATGAACGTGGATAGATGTTGTTATTTTTATAATTCGGTTATCGAAACGAGAGTTTTCGCTTGTAAAGGAGGATATTTGAAATAATAAACGCCTACATTGTCGTTCGTAGCCCAATAAAAAAGACCAACATTAGGACTCGGAAAAGCTTCAACGAGAAATAAGAGGTGAGTCCGAACAGTTTACGATAGGTCGGTAAGCAGAAAACTTTATGACCTGTCGTAAGTGTCCAGTTCCAGCAAAGTACAAGGTTAATACACGCACTGGGCCTTCGCTATAAGAGTAATTAAATGTCATCGTAAAGGCTTTATTGACTGGCGAGAAAATTTTCAGACGCAGTAGATTACCTATTTGTAAGGAAGGTATTCGTAATTTAGCGGTTGAAAAATCACCCAAGATTTTCCGTCCGATGAACGAGGATCGTTATTATCCTTGATAATTATCGTCATCCTCGCGGTTCTCCTCGTTGTTTTGTACAATTTTACCGAGAGCGTAATGGATATCGGATCGTCGAAAAAAATCTCGAGCGATGAACGAAGATTACGGGAAAACAAAGGGAATTAGTTCACCTGCGCAGTATCAATTAGCATAATGTCCAAGGTTAAAACAAACGTATTTCGACCCAATCATTGACAACGCGCAGTTTTCCTCGCTAATTTTCATTTCGAGAAAGTCGTAACAAAAGCAATTTCGACCCTTTTATCAACAATAACGATAAAGACAAATATTTGACGATAACGTCATAGTAAAGTAACTTTGAATACATAGTGCGAATAAAAAAAAATAACGCACGGACGACGCGTCGAGTCGAAAGATACGGAGAAACTTAATTTCATCGCGCATCGAATTAATATATTTACCGTAAACGAATAAAAATCCGATACGTATGGAACGATAAGGACAAACTATTGTGTATATATATTTAGAAAGGTGTAAATTGTTTAGCAGTATTCGTGTATCGGTGTATTCGGATTTCGCGTTTGCTAGCTTGGGAAAACAAAAGATATCGCAATAACGGTTAAAACAGCGTAATCATTATCTGGGTTATTCTATTGAATGGAACAAGAGCAAAAATTTAATTTTGCAAGCGTCGAAAATCGAGCAACGTTAAAATTCGGTTGTAATTAGCGTACGGGCTGAGAACATCTCCATCTCGCGCTCGACCCTCCCTCCGGTCTTCGAACGAGGAAGGATGCCACGAATGCGATGCGGACAAAAAGGAAGGCAACGTACGTTCGAGAGAGACGGCGGTGGGAGACTTTATCCGATAGAAATAACGATCGTCGGTCAAAGTCGTTACTGGATTCGAGTAAACTGGCGTTAATGGTACGAAAACGGCATTCGTGATAGAAGAAGCGAGATAGGACAAACTTAAAATGGAAACTGAAACGGAACATTCACGCGGCCGATGAACACCGGCGCAACCCCTAAAAAATTGGCCCTTCGGTCGTTCGAGGGTCGACTCGCGTCGTCACCACCGACATTAAGCGTGAATCAGCGTAAGCGTCCGTTACGGGAGGAAAGAACGGGCCAAAAGGACACGAAACATCTCCCTACCCTCGAGGAAAGCCACACCGGAATCCAGGGTCGTTGTTCTCGCCAAGCAGCCCTTGTATCTCTCTCACACTCTCTCTTATTCCTCCCCCATCGGCCCACAGGTAGCAACGAGGGTTCGCGTCATCTCCGCTTGTGAGCGACTTCCTGGAGCAGAGCTCCCGACACGAGCCGCGAGCATCGCACGCGTGCCGTCCAACACCCGCTCGAACCGCGTTCGTGGAGGTCCGAAGGATCGCCGCCCGTGGGAGAACCGAGAGCGGTCCCTCGCACTCTCCCCCAGGAGCGCGCGCGCACACGTCCAATCTCTCCCTCTGCCTCTCTCGCGCTCCCCCTTTCTCGCTCTTTCCGCATCCAGCCGGAGAGAAAGATATACGGAGAGAGAGCGCGAGAGAGCGAGAGAGGGAGAAAAAGCAGGCCTTTATATATTCCGCTTTTGCCTCTACGCGAGCACCAAGCTGCAACTATGTCCGCAAAGGCGCGCGCGCGTACGCACAGAAAGAGAGAGAGAGAGCGAGAGAGCGGTACGTACGGGGAAGGTACGTAGAGACGATCGCCGCCGCCGCCACCGCCGCCGCCGCCGCCGCCGCCGCCGCCGCTGCCGCTGCCGCCGCAGCCGCCGCCGTTCTCCCGAGCAAGCGACCAACGTCGAGCGCGAAATTTTCCAGTGCTCGGCCTGTGTCTCGGCCGCGTGGACGGGATTATCGCGAGGAGCGAGCGAGACAAAGCCATTAACTATCGCGGTGGGGCGGGAGGTAGAACGCGAACCTCTCGCACAGGTACGCGGCCCGGGTCGCCTCGAGTGAGCGAGTGTCGTCCGCACACATATATGCGCGCGTGGATGTCGCGCGGGCGGCGGTGGGAGCAGCGCTGGCCCGTCCCCGGCGGTCGCTGTGGGTGCGGGTGCGCCGGCGGTGCCGCGGCGATGCATAAATGGCGATAAGGAGGAAGTCACGGCTCGTCGTGTGCAGCAGCAGCTCGCCCGGCGGCGGCGGCGGCGGCGCCGGAGGCGCCGCGGCCCTTGCCGTCCTACCGGAACGACGACGCCGACGTCGGGGCTCGGTAGGTAATCGCGAGCTCAGGGCGCCTCCGAGGAGGCGCCCGTGACCGACGCCGGGAGCCGTCCCGGAGCCGGTGAAAATGGCCGGACTCGCGTGCGCGCGCGCGGGCGCGCGCACTCCAACGAGCGTAGGTGTCGAGAGGGCCTCGGCACGGGTACCCGTCCTCCTCGTCCTCCTCGTCCTCCTCGTCCTACTCCGCCCTGCCCCTTTCCCCCATCGCTCCACGACTCGGACCCGCGCGACACCGCTGACGGCCGATCACAGCTGTGTGTGCGTGCGTGCGCAGCCAGTCGGTTTTCGCCCCCGCTTTTCTCCGAGGATGGGGAGGACGGGAAACTCGAGGCGTTTTCTTGTACCGGATGCCGAGTCTTCTCTGGATCATCACCTCGGTTACTCGTTGTTAGCGGATGCCGCGGTGATCGACCGGCGAAGAGCAGCCGTGGAATATGAGAGACGAGAAATTAACCTTGGATGTCGCGAATGAAAATTCTCTCGTGAAGCCATAGAAAGTTAACCTAATTGCAGCGCTTGATTCGAGCGCGTTCGGTTGTCGGCTCCGAGGTAATTCCATTCCGGTGCACGTGCGATAAAAGTGTCGATTCGCTCGTACGCACCTACGAATGCACGCACACGCACATATATATGTATATATTTCGGTAAAGACCTACGATAAATCAAGGAGTTTGCTTTTCGTATCGGTAGTTTACCCGATTTTAATGGAAGCTTCGCTCCATTTTCGTTGTTCGTCAAACGTAGCCGTACGCGGATTTAATTTTACATTAAGTAATAAAGATAGCATCGTCCTCTTACCAAACTACGATTCGCTTTCGTATAGCAGCTCGAGCGTGTTTGTATCTAAAGTTATTTTTAAAGTTGAGCACTTGATAATTCGTCACGGACTCGACCGCGATTTTAATACGTTTCGAGTCGTTCGCATTTTTTCCCTTCTTCTTTCTCTTCCTCCACTTCTTCTTCGTCTTTTTATTCTTCATCTTGTTCTTGTCGCTCTGGTACCTAGTTTACGTTAACAACGACGACGATCGTAACTCGTACCTCCAAGCATTTTTACAAAGCCGCGAGCGCTCCAATCGCGCGATAAGCTTGCGAAAAAAAAATGTTACGATTCCCTAAGGAAATAACGCTTAGATTACTTCGTCAACGCTACCGGTGACCGTCGCTTCTGGATTATGTAACCGGATCGATTTCACAAGTTGGCGAGGTGTACATAACGTTCACGATTCCCGTTTTCGACAAAGTCGATTTATCGAAACGTTTCGAAGATATCCTTCGCAGATTTTCTACGGAGAAAGTATCGGTTCCCCTACGCGCATCGTAGGATGGAAGGAGGAAGGAAGAAAGGAAGGAAGGAAGGAAGGAGCTCTAATTTTTTAAAGCCATCTAAGATCTCGATCGGATGCATCGTAGATTTGTCAGCCACGACTAGCGATCTTCTCGATCTTACGTAAAGTGCGTAAATGGCAAAAAACCAACGGTCGATACGGTGTCGGCGACGAATACGTCCATAATTAAAAAGAAGACGAATAGTCGGTGGGTGAGGGACTTTCCGACCTCGTGAAAGAGTTCTCGAAAGAGAAATTTGTAAAATGTGGCCAGTATCTTGTTTACAAGACGTCGAAGCATCCCTCGATCCTCGCTTGTTCGAGTTTTGGCTGAAAAAGATGGCTATTCCGAGGGAAAGTTAGGTAGACCGGAGCACAATGAATTATATCGAAGATTTGTCGTACGAAAGAAACTTAGCCGCAGAAACGACGGTGGTGGCGGTGGCGGTGGTGGCGGCGACGGCGACGGCGACGGTGACGGTGACGGTGACGGTGACGGCGACGGCGGCGACGGCGGCGACGGCGGCAACGGCAGCAACAGCAGCAGTAGCATCGGCTCATCTGCTTTCAACATTCGACGCCTTTGCTCCCACTCGTTCCTCCTCTCTCGCTCTCTGTCGTTTGTGTGCTTTGTTCGCGCTTCTCGTTGTCTCTCTCGTTGTCTCTCTCGTTGTCTCTATCGGTTTCTCTCCGTTTCTCTATCTCTATCTCGCCCGTTCGCACGCTACGTATCCCTTTGTCTCTATTCGTCCTCCTCGGTCGTCGGTTCGTTCGTTCGTTCGTTCGCTCGTTGGCTCGTTGGCTCGCTCGTTGGCTCGCTCGCTCAGCTCTCGCCCGGCAACGGAAAAATTCTAATCCGACGTTTACTACTACCGCGCGACCCCCACACCGCCGTGGCACGAGTCTTGGTTCGATTCGAGGGAGAGAGCCGGAGTATACGGAGGTCCCGAGATTCATGAGCGCGACCGACCGAACGAGCCGAACTCGAGCTCAACTGCGCGAGCGGCCGGTGCATGTCTCCCGTATTGATCCTTTCGATAGTAAGTGGATATAGAGTGTGCCGCGCATTGTACCGCGGAAGGTTCGTACGCGCCGTGTATAAACTTGGCGTGCACACACGCGCGCGAACGCCGGTATTAAAAAGCGCGTGCAGCTCTCGGAGAACACTGGCATTTTCTGCTCTCTTTTTTTTCGTGCTCTCTTTTCTTACGTGCTCTTTTTTTTCTCGTGCGCTGGACGCCTCCAGGAATCGACATTGAGAATCTCTGCGAGTGGGTGGCTGCGAGTCGATCCCTTTACCCTGGCGTGTTCTCCTTTTCCCTGGATGATCCTCGCGCCTGGCGCCGGCTCAAAGATGATCCAAGAAACGGACGGAGAAGAAACTCGGGCTACTCGCTACTCTTTTCGTTGATTTCGTATCCGTGCCTCGATGAAACGGAGGAAACTTGATGAAAAATGCCGATCTTAGCGGGGCCTTAAAATAGCCCTTCAAATAGCCCTTCAAATAGCCCTTCAAATAGCCCTTCAAATAGTCCTTCAAATAGCCCTTAAAATAGCCCGTAAAATAGCCCTTCAAATATTCGGTCCTAGGGCTGCTCGTTTCGCGGGGAGCGAGGCGCGGATTCGCCCGTTGCGGAATTTACCGTCGAATTGTCCCGGCAGGAGGAGGAGTTGAAAGAGGAGGATGATGAGGAGGAGGAGGAGGAGGAGGGAAGAGTCCCCGTCGGCAGCGCCTATTTTGCCACGTACGGGCTTTCACGCACGGATATGCAGGGCGAGAGCATCGGTGCTTAAAGAGCCAGGTGTGCCCCACCTCTACTCTTCCTTCTTTCCTTTCTTCCTCTTGCCTTCGCTTTGCCTTCGTACTGCCTTCGTTTTGCCTTCGTTTTACCTTCGTTTTACCTTCGTTTTACCTTCCTTCTGTCTTTCTCTTTGGGTCGAGCTCTCCATGACTCAATGCACGGTCTTCTTTCGCCTCCTCTTCTCTACTCTCGCTCCCGAGGAAAGACGATTATAAGGTGTGCATCCTCCTGTAACGCGAAACGAGTCAAGGCTTTTACGACCTGGTCCATTTCTCTTGCCCTTCCAGGCTCGTGTTTTTTTTATCCTTTCGCTCGTTTCTCGCGTCTATCCGCCACCGTTGCGCGTTCGACCCTTTTTTCAAGAATCAGGGAACGGAATTACAAGCTTCGCGCCAGTAAGCTCTTCGACGAGCGTAGCCCCCGGTTGTCATTGCGTTGACATTAACCTTGAGCCGCGCTTCGATCTTTTCTCTCTCTTGTCTCTCTCTTTTCTCTCGAGTTTACCGTTTCATCGATTGTCTTTCGATTTTTCAAATCCAGGGGTAATTCTTCTCCGGTCCGTACCGACGACTCGACGCTCCAATACAATCCATCGCTGTATTCGGTGCACCGAAAGCTGTAAACCGGCACTCGTTCCGAAAAATCTAATATTTTTTTTTTACGCTGCTGTTTCGCTCGATTCGAACAAAGAATTTCCGTTTACGAGGTGGTGGACGATCTTTACGAGCATGGATGGTTTTATTTAATTTCTTAAAGATGATTTCTTTTAACCTTCGTCTGCTTTAACAGCGCATTTTTTAAAAACTTCGGCTAAGCGTGCGATGATGTCACTCGTATCGTTGGACACTTGCATTACGGGTATTTGATCAGGGACAATATTATTCGTTCAACGAAAAAAGGGCGAAAAACGTGAAATAAAAGCGATACGCGACGAGTCGCTATTATTCCACCGACGCCGTTTCATAGCCTTTTCGATCTTAATTAGTCGAACGTGGAAAATGCATCGTAACGTCGTGTTTGATACGACCTAGAGTTTGACGGATTTTTCGGTGTAAGCAATTAATAAAACAGAAACAACGGAATCGCGTTGTAGGAACGCAGCGAAGTATCATCGTTTTAAATAGGTATTATATTTCTCGCGCTCGCCTAAATGTCGGCCTGAATTATTTACTCCATGATGGAGCAAACAATCCTTTCTTGGTCACATGCGCTACTCTCTCGCCATGACGTGTGTCGCTGCTTTTTCGATGCACGCGCATGATTTCAGGTAATCTTCCTCCATCTCTCTTCCATTCTTTCTCTCTCTCTTGTTCTCTCCCTCTCGTTCTCTCCCTCTCGCTCTCGCTCCCTCGTGCGTATGGGCGTGTATAGGTGTGTACGCGTGTGTCCTCCCCGCATCTCTCGCGTTTTCATCTTCTCCATTCTTCATCTGTACTTGACTGCTGCAGCCAGTGTGCGTGACTAATTAGTTACTACCGGTTCCAAAAGTGTTGGCTCTCGCATCTCTCCCTAGCAATGAGCTATATCTACGCGACGATAGAGGTTGTACTCGTCTTTTCGAGGTAATCGAATGCGATGAATGAGAATCGAGTACTGCGATGATTCGTTTTCTTTTTAACGTTCTTTCCTTGGAAACGGTTTGATATCTCATTTAAATGTATACATTATGTTCCTTCCTTGTCGATTTTTCGTTGCTTTATATATTTCATTCTAACGTGCCGATCTATGTTATTTTGTACGTTCTCTTCGATTGTATAAATCATTCGGCTATTCAAAGAATTTTAACGTTTAAGAAAATTTATTATAAATTATAATTTTTATTACGGAACATTGTGAGTTTGATGCGCGTTTTTGTATGTGTGCGTGCGCGTATGTGTGTGTGTGCGTGTGTGTGAGCGCGCGAACTATCACACGTTTCAGTTTTTGTTAGTATCGCTATAAATTCATTAATAAAACTCGTTTACGTTACAGTTCGTTCCGACAAACTTTGATTTAATTTTTATAAAAAATTTAATCGTGATAAGGTAATAAGATGATTCGGTTTCCCAATACAAAATTAAGTACCATTAACGTTCATTATTATTGATCAATTTTCTCGTGAAACCAATAATCCGTGTATACATTTCTAAGTTTTAAAATAGAAAACAAAAAGAACCGATACACGTGTTTACTTTGAGTATAAGATGCACATAAACGTCATAACGGCTATCAGAAGCAATGATTTAATCACGAGGCTATTTCTTATTTATTCAGCTAAAGAATGGAGAGAAAAAAAGAGAAAAAACGTTAGTATCAAAACCAGAATAACAAGCGCAGCAGGATTTCGATGCGGCTGAGGGGCTAACGTTCTCCTTGAATCATAAAACGCTCGTGCGTGAATAACGATTATGTCACATCGCAACTTTGTCGCAAGTTTGTCTTGCTACTAGTACGATGTTAAATAAAGTTTATAATCGCTTCACTTGTTTAAATAATTTCGTCGTTATACGATCGATCGTGTACATCGAACATTACCAACATTATTATTTTAACGTTTTTTTCTCTAGTTTACTTATTTATTATGAAAATTTACTTTTGTTTTTAATAAACTTTTAAAATGTCTGCAACTGTGTATCAACTGTATATGTGATAAGATGTCAAAAGTTTTATAAACTTATAATAAGCATGCCATTTTCATAAATTTTTGAATTACTGAATCTAGTTTTACTTGAATGTCAAACTAAATATTTAGTTCAATGTTTTATTTGATGAAAGTTTGATTATATATTTATCAGAAGTATAGTATTTCATGTATGGCAAATATACATTGAAATGTTTAGCTTTATTAAATAATGAAACGATTTTCCGCAAAAACTTTAGTTTTCGGATGGAATAAATTACACATTTTAATTATTTATCGAGCAATATTTTTATTTCATCGTGATTTTTTACATAACGCTGCTTTTCGTCTTATACTATCGTAATGAAATATCTTAATAAGGCAAATTATTAAAAAATTAATTATCGTTTGTTGTAGGCAATAAAACTTCATCACTGTTTTATATCGTAGTTGAACATAATCGAGGAGCAACGTTTTATTTTAGTCAATACGAACAAGCCGACAATCTTAGAAAATTTTCTCTGTGTAAGAGGGAGAGAGAGAGAGAGCGAGCGAGTGAGAGTGTGCGAGAAGGGGGAGAGGGAATAAAAGGACGTGTTCGTCGATTCGCTGTTTTGATAGCCGAGTGAGCTCCGACTTACTGCATTTTATTCCTGCAGTTAATCACTCTTATAAATTTAAAGTTTCTCTTATAATTTCTCTTAAAAATACGTGTCATTTACACAATATTGAAAATCGATTTGTATTAAATAAGAAATTGGATAGTTAAATAATTTATGTGCAAGCAACGAGTAAAAATGATACATTCATTTTGGATCTTAGTAAATTGCTATATCTAGATGTTTAATTAAATTATTAAAGATAAAATCTGAAAAATTTACAAAAAGTAATGTTCGATATAGTATGAAAATAATTTACAATAAATATTTAATAGAATTAATTTTCTTGTTAAAATTAATTAATTAAAATTATGTAATTATATCTTTTATCGAATTAAATCGAATCACTACGAAGATTTACATTTAACGTAGACGTATTGCGGCCATTTAATAAGATTGATGACGTAATAACCAAAATATTAATTACGACAAAAAATCTGAGGAAGAAGTTAATTTAAAAAACTTGTATTACAGAATAAATGATATAGTGATAAAATCATAAAAATGTTGGAACATAGTTTCATTTTCAATTCGTGTAGAATAAGCTTTAATAAAGTTTAATCCGAATAATCATATTTCTCTAATTATGTAGCGAGGGAAAAATGAGATTTAGAAAGGAAGCGTTCGTAAATTAAATTTAAATGTTAAAAAAAATTATATGCAGGGACTTCTTTATACGATTTTCTTTATATTATTTTGAATATTTTTATTAACCCAGAATTTATGATTATACCTTTTAAAGCATTCAAAGTTTACTATCTCAAACTCTCATAAACGACCTCAATTTATTATAATTTTACGCGATGATTTTGTTTTCAGCGAGTATAAAAGTTATCCGTCTTCCCGCGGATGAATTTAGTAAACGTCTCTTCGTATGGATGCAATTATTTTTATATTTTAATTTTCGTGCTATTATATTATAATACCTCGGTCATTGATATCATCGATCAATCAAGATCGATGCTTAGAATTTCATCTTCTCGTTTACCGTCTACCGTTTACATAGAAGTAGTCACGGTTTTTCTAAACTAACCGAAATTACATTTATTTATCGATCGTTTAAAGTTTTAAAACGATAAAATAAATTAAAATTTTCCAAAAGAATCAATTATTCTTCTATCGAGCGGATAATGTTATAAGCGAATCGAGGGATCGCGTGAAGAAAAATCGCACGATGGTAGGAAAAAGTTAGAAAAAAGAGTCGATCATCGAAATGGTTGTTGCACTTGCATAAACGTATTTCTGGCGGTAGCGAACAATCGAATAAACGGTTCGTGTTTTTCCTCGCGCGTTCCTCGCATCGCCGGTGCCGGATGTGTATCGATAGTAATTCATCGGTGTGCGTGCATACCTATTTCACACTGGAATAAAAAAGTTATGCTCCTCGTTCTCATTGTCGGTTAATTAAGCGGGTTCCGAGGAATTTCTTCCATTACAATAGTTGAATAACCGACCAAACCCGAGTTTCGACGTTCCCATTTGCTCCTCTCCGAACGCTTCCTAAGCGAAAAATTAGTAATGTCAACGAAGACTCGTTCGTTGATAAACTATGCACTTTATAATATTTGTACGACAATCTGCAACGATTATTTGTACATTTTCGTTACACATCTCGTCGGCATCGCTCGGTGATATTGATCCCTCCTTACAATAAGGAAACGCAATCAAGTTTTCTCCTCGTCCGAAAGTTAAGAATGCTCTCATTGGATAGAAGACCCAATCAAATTTTATTTTGTTCCTTTCCTCTATCGGGAAGTCGAAGAACTAACTCGAAAGCTGAATTATGTGCCCTTAGCTTCCGTCGAGAAACGGAAGCACAACCGACTCGGAACACTTTCCGAAAATTAGAATTAATTTGTCTTTTTCGGCACCGACGATCGCAAACGAAGTTACGTTTTCGCAACGAACGAACAAGCTAAACGCAAGGCCAATGATCGTTCCCGAAGCAAATTCGTTACAATTAAAAAAAAAATAACAAAAAAAATCAAGTAATAAGAATTATACGTGATTTGACGTGATTTTACGCCACTCGTAACGCTGCCACGAAATAAAATAATTTAAAAAGAGAATCGAAAGCGAATTGGACGTTGGAGAGAAAATTCAAGGCAAGACTTCCTTTCGTTGCTATCTAATAAACGACGCTGCGTATCCAACGTACAATTTTGCTTTCCCCCCCGCGCTTTGATACTCGCGCAGGTAGCATAAAACGTAAAACACCCGCTCGACTTATTCAATTTTTAAAGCCGCTGTACTCGCTTACGTAGACACGCACAATACGCAACTCTCGATGTCGAGAGCCTGCGTGACGACGTGTCATATATAAGATGGCCGACAGCCGCTTTTATCGCCGTAATTACGAATTTATTCCGAGCTCTCTAGACAGCTATAGCGCCTATCCGCACGTACGTATAATCAATAATAATGCTTAGACCACGCGACGATATATATCGAAACGTTTCTTTCTCCGTTTTTTCTTTCTGTTTCTCGTTCGCGGAGCCGAAGAAGTAAAACCGGACGAGGGTAGAAATAAAGATTTATTAACACCTTGTTTATAAGGGGCTATCCTGTGATGCACAATGTCGTGCACGAGTATAAAATGTGCGCAAAAATGTGCGCAAAAATGTGCGCAAAAATATGCGCTTAAATATGCGCTTAAATATTCGCTCCAGCTCGAGACAAACTGCGAACGTGCCACGTATCAAGAATCTATAGAGAGTATTGATTTGCGCCTAGCGCTATCGCAGCACTCGCAAATAAATTTTAAAACAACGACTCGTCGCTTCGAAATCGGCTTTTAATTTTTCCTACGTTTTACGGATTTACCGATGCGTTATTTGCGTGTATTCGTTGGTCGATATTTCGACGAGAGAAAGACGGAAGCAGCGGGAGGAAATATTTATAATTAATTTTCAACGTCCGCGAGAAAG
This sequence comes from Dolichoris vasculosae, assembly GCA_018907195.1. Taxonomy (NCBI): domain Eukaryota; kingdom Metazoa; phylum Arthropoda; class Insecta; order Hymenoptera; family Agaonidae; genus Dolichoris; species Dolichoris vasculosae. The sequence continues at coordinate 8,307,431 of JACCHY010000003.1, forward strand.
GCAAGAAAAAGGTCGAATTCGATTAAACTTATGTAAATTTCCTTCGAAACGAATAAAATATCGGACTGTAGAATGTTTATGGCAGACGTGATTCGGTTGATGTAACGACGAGGATACTTTTTCCTTCTCGTCTTACACGCGACAAAATATCTTTGGGAGATGCTCGATTCGATGCTTGTTCGATGCTCGCACGATACAAAGTTTTCGCAAACTAGCATCGATGGAAGCGTATTTCGAAAAGTCTCGCGATAAAACATATTTTCGAAACTGCTCGAAACGAAGTTTTGAGAAAAGCGCGGAGAAAAAATATAGAATATCGGCGAGCGTGTGTTTTAAAATTGTAGATTACGTAAGACATTCGCGAACAACAAATCGTTACATCCTCGTCGCATCCGCGTTTCTCCTTTTCGAAAGAAGCATCGAACGAAATGGATGATAATCCGAGTAACGCGAGTCGAATGAAAATGTAGTTTTACGCGAAACGGCTGAAAAGTACGGCAACGCGTGGTTTTTGTCTAGTCTGAATTCTTGTCGTAGGCTCCGAGAGAACAAGTATATAATAGAAGCATGAAAAACTTACTGTGTGCGGTGCATTGCGAACGAATAAAACAGTGTTGCCATCGCAAAAGAGCACCAAAGAGACAGGGAGCGTGCAAACGGACTCGGATTGGATCCGTCAAGCTTGCCTTTTCCCTCTCTCTCCCTCTCTCTCTCCCTCTCCCCCGTTCTCTCTCTCTCTCTCTCTCTCTCTCTCTCACTCTCTCTCTTTCTTCCTTTCATACCGCTGCTCATCGTCTGTAACAAGACCGGCTACGCCTCGAGCTGAACCGAGCCGAAGACAGGGAGAGAAGCAAGAAAAAATGGAAGGGCTTGGGTAGCGACTACTCGTCGAAGTCATACTCGTATACGATGATGACGATGCGATCGTTTTCATTCCACTTGGCACACTCGTGCATATACGTGTAACTCGTTCGTTTTCTGGCGTTTTCTGGCATTTGCTGGCGTTGATTCCTTCCGAAGACCGAAACGCGCTTTTCTCATTTTGTTTCGATTAAAAAACCTGCTGTTTCGTAGGAGATGGAAGCTTTCGAGGTCGAAGATCGTTCGTCTCGACTCGAAAATACAAAATGACGGAAATGGAAATTATCGGGAAGAAGATATTACCGAGAGAACGGGATAAAACAACCGAATTTTCACGGCTTATTTTCAAATTTTCAACGTAAATAACGCTTTTGCGATAGAAAGCAGAAAGCGTTTATTAAGTATGGAAATACTCAATTCTATCGATCGTCGATAAATATTTTAATAAATATTTTGTACACGCGTCGAACGACGAATATAAAACCCAGTTTTTTTTTTTTTTTATTTATTTATTATTTTTAATAGGCTTACAATTTTGTAATTATCCGTTCGGTTAGGCAACACGGTTGACATAATTACGTTGCGTAGTTACGATACCAGGCTACCGAGTCTTCTTAGTCACCAGAAAAGAGTGGGTAGATGATAACGCGAAAGTTTGCGGTCGTTCGTCCCGTACATTAAAAATTGAAATTAAAAGCGCGAACGGACGAGGAGTTGGAAAAGAAACATGCAAAGGGTCCGAACGCGCGAACGTCGATACTCGAGTTTGTCACGCGACAAAGAAGAGGAAGAAGAAAAGAAACGGAATCCAGGCGCGTTCGATCGGTAATTAGGTTCGAACGTCGAATCGAAGCACTTTGGAAGCGGAGCTCGAACAAAAATATTTTCCCAGACGCGAGTTCGTATGCGTAGGAACGATTAACGAGATAGCAGTGCTTATAATGCAGTCGAGTTGGCCGAGGCCTTTCTCGCAGCTCCGCGTCGCTATAACCTGATTCTGAAAAGCAGAACTGCAGCTCCTCGCGGCTCCTCGAGGCTCCTCGAACCTCCTCGAACCTCCTCGAACGAGTCGAACGACCGTTTGCTCGCTCTGGTACTCCGCCATGTTTGTGCTTCTCGGCTTGACCCATGTCTCCGGACGCGGACGCGCCGACTCTTTCACTCTTTGACCCTTCGGAGGTCTTTTCGTCTTTTCGTCTTTTCGCGACCGAGAGTTTGGCGATTGCTTCGAGTGTTTACCTCGTATCTTATCGCTGGATCGTCGAGATGCTTCCAAGCCGAGAACGCGGCTTTTGCGTTGGAAAAGCGAGCGACCGTTGCTCCGGCGAGCGATGAAAATGTCAGCGGGTGTGATGGAGTTGCTTTTCTCGGAGAAAGATCGAACGAGCGTCGGTGTTTCGAAATTCCCAACGATCGAGGTAACGACGAAGGTAGTCGGAACGGTATTATCGAGCGAATCGTGAATCGCGAAGCCGGAAACGTGGCGAGCTTCGGTTAATCTCGGGAGCCCTCCGAGGATCGGCATTCGGATTCAGAAATATTTGGGCGGTATCGCGCGGTTGGATTCGAGTAAGGAGCATAGGTAACGAGCCGAGGATCGAGCCGAGGATCGAGTGCCAGCGCTCGAGGATCCCGAGGAAGCAGGCGGCGGAGCTTCGACAAATAAATACCTCTATCGGTTTCCTCGGCAAGCGAAACAACGATCCGTTACTTTCGATTCGCGCTCGCAACGAAGTAACCAAGTTGGTTTAGACCACCGCAAAAGCGAGGGGGAGACGAAGGAATACGGAGCGGAGGTCGAGGGGAGGACGGGGGAGGACGGGGGAGGACGAGGGGGGAGACGGGAGCGAACGAGCGAGCGAGAAAGAGACGGGAGAATATGCGCCAGTGCCGCGACCGCGAGCAACGACGCTGCCTAACCTCAAGCTGCTCTTCTCGCTTCCCCGCTGTCGGCTTAGCAATCTGCATTACCGTCCGCCCCTTTTGCCGCGACATTGCTGCCTTTTCTTTCGGACAAACCAGCAGCTCCGGCGCCAGTGATATCGACGACGTATCTCGCCGTCTCTGTCTCGTTCCGGCTTTATTATTCACCGAGCAATCGCTTTTCATTGTGTAACATTATCGACGCTCAGAGGCGAAGGCGAGGCTTCGAGGCTTCGAGGTTTCGAAGTTCGAGACTCGGAGGCTTCGCGATACGCGGGGAAAACGTTTTCCGTTTACCATCTAGGAGCCGTGAGAGTGAGCTACGCGTGCGAGCGATGAGCCGTCCTTTACGGGGGAACGGAGGCGGCTTCTCTTTCGGTTATCGTTCCGTCTCGTGTAAGGACGGGGATTCCTAGGCTCGACGATCCACCGCCGCTCCACTTTTTCGGATCGGGCGATAACCGGTGCCCGAAACTCGATAAATAAGAATTACGTTTCCGCCAAATTTCGTTCGTCTACCAATCGTATCTCGCCAAATTTTGTCGACCGAATCAATTTTCGTAGGAGACCGCGGCGAAGGTTGCTCAACCTCCGCAAGTTGGGAGTTTTTTGTCTATAGGCCGATAACGATTAACGTTCCACGATTTCAGCTTCGGCTTTCGCGCCTCGCTCAAATTTTAACGTAAAAAACCCCGACTCCACCAAAATTGTACTATTCGCTTGGACGATTTGCGCGTATCTTCCAATTCCGTGAGACGTTTCAACGATGAGTAAGTTAGAAGCGACACGGATCTAAATCAACGATCAACGAAACACCGAAAACGAATCACGTTCGATATTAACGATATCGATCGAAAATTTATAAAAAATTAATATTAAGGTGTCGTTGTAGTGTCGCCCGTGTCGATTAGATCTGTATCGATATATCGCGAAACATGAACTTTCTCTTGCTTCGATTGCTCCGTAATACGCCGAAACACTTTTACTATTTAGGCGCGAAAAGCTGAAGCAATCGGTTACCCGAGTGCTACTTAGAACTCTTTCGAGTGCCGCTCGGTATCGCGAGTCTGGGGGCGATATAAAGAAATAAATAGAGCGAGAGCGAGAGAGAGGGAGAGACGCAACGTCGAATCACCGCTCATCGCAATAAAAGATGATGTACGTCGCCAAGGAAAATATATCGTTATTCTCGTACTCGTAGCACTCGATATTTTTGCGATATTTTTGCGGTTCGGTTCCCCTATTTCTACATCAATAACGAATGGACGCGTTCGGTCCGAACTGACTACTGTTGCTGACTCGGTTATCGAGTCGCACGGTGGTGTCGCGAAGGTGGTGTCGACGATGGTGTCGACGGTGGTGTCGACGGTGGTGGTGGTGGTGGTGGTGGTGGTGGTGGTGGTGGCGGCGGTGGCGGTGGCGGTGTTGGTGGCATCGTCGTCTTTTTACCGACTGGGTTATAAGCTACCACCGCTCGCGACTACTCTTTCAGCGAATTTCACCCAGTTCGCGAGAGCGGCTTTCCTTCTCCCTCTTTCTCCCTCCTCTCTCTCTCTCTCTCTCTCTCTCGCTCAGAGGTGGCGTACGTCTCTCCGCGTCTCTCCGCGCGGCCGATCACGCGAGCGAATTCTTTTCGCATCAGGTTCCTGCTTTATCGCGCACATTCGTACGATCCACTTATACTAACGCGCGCGCATTATCGCGAGGACTAAGGGAGAATACGTAAAGTTGAACTCTCCCTTGCCAGGTTACGCGAACGGTATCCACGTCACGGTGGATACGGCAGTGCCGTGTATTTGTTGCGCTTTACGCCACATTCGAGGAACCAACGACCGAGACGAGGAAACTAAACGTTCTTCCCTCGCCGTTTTCGATGATTCGTAACGGGGAGGCACCAAAGAATTTTAAGTGATTCCACGGGTACTTTCTCGCAGTCTTTTGAATTTACCGGGATTATAATTCCAGCCGCGTAACCAAAAAAACAACCGACCGCTGTATTCGAGAGACGGCAACGAAACTCGCGAGATTCCGTATCCGCTCGCGACGGTATTATTTATTATAATATTTAATTATTTAATTTTTCTTAATAACCCGTTTGCAATTCTACTCATATAAATTAGTATGCTTTATTCTCGTTTACGACCGCGATTAATACCCCTCGGAAAAAAAACAGTACTACAAAAATTCGCGTATACCGTCGACCGAGATCGCATACGCGAGATTCGCTGAAAACTTCTCGAGAGTAATGAAAATTATATTTCGATAAAATATAAACTTACCGCGCATAAGTTCGCTCGGCAGATTTTTTATCTTCGTCTTACACCTTTTACAGGCGCGTGTTCTGGTCGAGTCTGCGATATCACTTTGTACAATGTGGAAAAACTGCTCGTAAAAGTCTTTCTCTTCTTATGTACGTTGACATTGCTCGCGAACGTGTTTCTATCCTACTAACGTCTTTTTTATCGTTTACTCTGTGACTTGTTGGACTTTTATCGCAATGAATAATGTTTACCACTTTATGCCGAGGATAAAGTTTTGAGTCCAATATAAAAATATTCCTGTTCCTGTAAGCAACGAGTATCACCTATTCGCAAATTTTTTTTTTTTTTTTGTTAACGTTTTAAAATACTATTGTATCCGAATCGCAAGGATGCGTTTAAATTTTTTTATCGTAATTCATTCGTACGAAATAAAATTTTAATCGTTGAAGGATGCTTAATAATTTGTAGCCATTACTTGCGAATTATCGAGATGAACGCTCGTGTAAAAATACGTCAAATTTAACGGAAAACGTTCGAAAAAAATGAATCGATATTTATTTGTCAGGATATAAGATTCTTTTACATTTAATTATGCGATTTTGCGTTTAAACTGTGGAAGAATGTCCACGTGTGTGTGTACGTACATCCGTAAATACGATGCGTGTTCTTGGTAGTTATAAGTTGCGCATAAACTGCTTTAAGATCGCTGTTCGTTTGCTTACGCATTCACCCGAATGCGCAAAAGTATTTGCGATCGAATGATTAATTTTTCTCTGCGAATCGTTGCCACCCTTGAAAACTGAAGCTAAATTTGCTCTGCAACGAACGCACGAGCGGTCGCAAATTAAAAAAGCAAACGCGCAGCGTATATCAAAGCTGAGTTAACACCGGCTGTTGAAACCCCGACATATGACATCGAAAACTTGGTTGTTCGTGTTCGCAGGGTGGTCAGAGCAACGTGTCGAGTAAAAATGCGATTAACAACAGTCAGTCGTCGTCGATGCCGAATGCCGTCAGGTGTGGGCAACCGACTGCCCTGGGAATAGACTGGGCACGCCGCGAAAATGCCACTTTACGTGATCATCAGCGCAACTCATCCTCTAGCCACGCTCAGGGCCAACTCTCTCAGGTACTGGATCCATTATAATCTTTCTCGAATCTTAGTTCCAAAGTGGCCCAGCATATGCAACTTTTGAGAACAATAATTTTTGCAGAAACGGTTCGAGATAGGGTTTGAAGGTTAAAAGAAAATCCTACGAGGCGCGAATAAATAATTACCGGTGTTACTGTCCTGCATCGAAAGATCGGATAAATATGGTTGTTTCAATGGTTCAAATGGTAATTTTACTTTAGGTTGCGCGAGCGGTGATTTGACTCTTCGATCGATAAAACTCGATCTAATAGACTTGGACTCGATCCTTATTCGCTCTACGCGGATAGTATCAAATATTTGTTAAACTCCGAGTAGTTTCGCGAAAGTTCGAAGTAAATATTAGATAAATATTATCGTGTAACTACTAAATTCTAACTTCGAGAAACACACTTGTATTCCTAGTAGTGCATAAATTAGTTGAAAACAGAAACTCCGTTATAATTGAGTAATAATATCGAACAAAAAAATCAGCACGAAACTGGTATATTTTTTTCGAATAAAATATTTGTCGCCTGTATTTGTACCTCGTGTTTTGAACAACGCAATCTCATTAATTATATTGGTGAATTGTAAAAAAAGAAAAAGAAACAACGGCAAACGTTGGAAATTACTTGGAAATAAAAAATATATATAGTAGCGTATTTGAAAAATTTAAATAAATATCATTGTATAATAATTTTTCAAATGGAAGAAAGGATTTAAATTTATTACACATTGATTGATTTAGAAAATATTTTAATTGTAAGAACATTATTTAAAAATGATTGGTTAGAATGATTTATGTAAAAAACGCTTACGTTTTGAGCGAGAGTTTAAATCATAATGTACGTTAAAAGCTTTTCTAATAGCGTAATTTTATCTTTATAGGAATTATTAGTGCGAGATGACCTGCGTGACCTCTAAACAGAAACTTCCTAGAGCTTTCTTTCGAAAGTCGTTAAAAACGCCCCCATCGAACATTCCTTACATTTTCTCAAACCGTTTAATAATTAAACCTATTTTTATGGTTATTAACATTTTATTTTTATAAAATACTATTTTATTAATGATCGGTAAAAGTAAAATAACGCATCCATGATATACATATCACAAAAATTACGTTACTCGAGCTAGTAAAAAGCGATTTTCAAAATTAATTTTTTCATATTACATCGGAAGTAGTTTGTAATTGTTTTTGTCTTTTTTGTTACAGGTAAGTTGCAGAATATAGCGAATTATATAAATCGTCTAAGACACGTAAGTTGCAATATAGATCTCTCAATCTACCATGAATGTACAATTTTTAATTTTTGTCCGTCGATCGCTGAAAATACGTAAATACGTTAAAAATTTGAATGGCTGGGCGATACGCGTAAAATTTTGGCGCAAATCTACGTAAAAGAGACTAAAAGCGATTCGTGAACGTAAGCACCGATCGTACGGGAAGTATCGCCTCGTGAAACCAATGGGAAACGAATCGAAAGTTTCGCAGGTGGACGCAATCGACTTGGTAAGATCGTGGAACGCTTGAAAAATTGCATAGACGAATGGCCGATGTCGCGTTGAAACGAGCGACGCGGATTCAGAACTCGCCAACGCTTCGGTGAATTACGGTAGTAATGCGAGACGATAAGAAAATCATAACGACCGTAAAAAGTTGCGCGAGTTCGGGGAGAAAAACGGATCCGCGGATGAGTAGCAACGAAGAATGGAGGAGCGAAATTCCAGGGACAGCTGCTACGGGAGTTCAGGAGGATCGGAAGGTTCCTTACTCCTCCTCTTAACCTGACCTTTATGGAAGATATTGCTTTCTTGAGGCATACGGGAGGTATTGGTTTGTTTTTAGCCCCGGGCTTTCCTGCCTTGGAACTCGTTTGGCTAACGTAGGATGGAAGCCTTCCGTCACTCGAACGAATCTTTCTATTTCTTCGACGATACGAATAGCGTTATTTCCGAAGAAGGAAGTTTTTTTACCTACTCGTTACTGAGAAACCTGTTCCTTGCGGAGAATTACCTCGAAGGAAGAAAAGTAGACTAAATTGCTGGGCATAGAATCAATTTGGAGAATGGGTCGGAAAAGGAGTAGTTAATAAAACCGATGGATCATCCTTTAAAAATCGTTAACCACGTGAATTATATTTCCATTGATAATTTTTTTTAGTACCGAATATTATCCAGTGGTCTCTACGTTCCATTTATTTTTCAAAGACATTTTTAAACGGAATCCGTCGCTATACCTTGTCTCATAAGCATTGGAAGGAATTTCTTTTCGAGTCAACTGGTTCGAATGGTTTGAATTTTAAACTCCTTGCGAATAATGCGCTATTATAATACTTTGGATATCAATGGAAATCGTGAAAGGCATTAAATTTTTGTTCCTATTCTTTGGTAACGAATTCGAATCTAGTTCAACCAAGGGGCAACGCTATTACCTTATTATTATTTTTAAAAAATTTCAATTAAAAATTGGTTTGATCTAGAAAAAAAGATGGTTTTTAAATTTTTTATTTAAGAGAATTCAAAGTGTTTATTCGTTTATTCGATATCGTCAAAAATAAAGTCTCTCGGAGTAAATTTGCATTTGCCAAATAGATTATACATATATCCAATTATTACTTTAAAAATAATTTATTTATAAATTGAAAAGTATGCGCTATTAAAAATCCATTTCAAATTATTTTCTTCAACGCAGTAATATAATTATCAATGCGAATTTAATAGAAATAAGTTTACAATAATGACGTCACAAGATTACGATTGACGTCAGATGTCGTAGAAATTTTTAGCATTTATTACTTTTATTTCTAATACCAATATTTATTATTTAAGCTGATATTTTTTCTCTATTATCATTCAAATCACACTTGATGTTTATCAAAAAATATAATAAATATAGCCAATAACAGTTTTTTTAATATCAATATATATTCACACATTAAAGGAAATATTTGACAAAACAAAACATCGCTCTTTGCTAAATACGAACTATTCATTTCAAGGCGTAAAAATATTATATATGACATCGCCTTTTTGCGTATCATATATAAAACGCATACTTATTTTAAACAGTTATATACATATTTGGAATATATCGACAACATTATTCTACAATTTAAATTTTTTCAATTTGTTGATCATAAAATAATTGTATCCAAAAATAATTATTACCATCGTTGAAAACTCTTTAAATATTATTGTAAGATTTATTATTGATTTAGACAGAATAAGAGAGAGAAAATTGTCCAGACTTTTTAGGATTAAATTATTGGTTAAAAATTTGTACGTACATATGTACATAAATACTTAAAACTAAATTATGTCAATTCAATAGAGTGAAAAAATGTTATACTACGTAGATACGTGAAATAAATTTTCATACTTAAAAATCATTCGTTATTCGAATAGAGCTAACGAAGGAAATACATTAAAAATAAGAATTAAAACCGCCTTCTTTGAGTTTTTATTTCAATCGAATAAGCTTAATTAAATTTTGTAATAAACTGGTTTAGGGTTAAAACGGTTTTTTATGAATCTTTACATAGAACAAATAATAGCGTATCGTTTATTTTTTTATATATAATAGTTTGTAAAATTGATAGAAAATTAATAAACGATTTTCTAAATAAGAACTTGATAAAATATGATTCTATACATCTTCGCGCGGTTCTTGAGCAAAGGTTATTTCTAATATTTCAATAAAATACGAAATTGATTCGTTGCGATCAGTTAAAGTACCGTTTAAAGAAATGGTGTAATTACGCATGAAAAAAATGATTAAGTTTTAAGTAATATTCTAAAAGAGAAATTTTCGATATTCCATAAATCCATTATGCTTGCACCTTATATTTATATTTGCTTTAGCGGCATTTGTTACGTTTACTCGTAAATACGATACGACAGGCATCCGACTTAATTTAAAGAATCGGTCCTCTCGTGATGCCCTAAACTTACACGATCAGCATTATATTTGATAATCCATTGTTATAAATGCCTGTAGTAATATCTATAATAATATCAACAATAATTTTCCCACTGGCCATTGTTCGAGAGCGATAGATGAAACCGTTGCTTCGAAGATTACATTACTGTTCCGAGAATAACAATCTATACAATTATTTCGAAGGTTATTGCTGCTTAAAAAATTAGCTCAACCAAATAAATATTTTGCACTTTTACACAATATATCACTGGATGGTAAAATATCTAAATAATCGGTGGCTCTGACTACTACGTATCTATGAGCTTCGTTAAAATTAAAATATTTCTCAATACGTAGCTTTTTATCTTTTAATGATGAAAGTCGCTCGGTTTGTTTTCAGAATTAGGCCACCCGAACACTCTTGAACGCTCTTTTAATATTAAAATATATCCATTTTCCGTTTTAAGAGTCATGAGATATTCGGAAAAATAACAAAAATTAATATTTAAAAAATAATTTATTATCGGGTCCCGGACGGCGTTAGCTTTTAATGATCGAAAGAAAAAAATGTGAATTTCTCCTTATCGAAATACACGATCATTGGACGGTAATTATTATTAGGAAGTAAAAAACTACGCATCGCGTTTACGAATTCTAAAGCTACGTAGCTTTTTCTAAATTGCAACATTGGCATTGCGCGAACATTTGGATGAAAGCTAAAATATCTATACGAAAATGTCGACTTTCGCTGACACGTACGAAATGTTTTTTTGGAAAGGGCATCTTCTTATAAATAAAAAATATACGTAAATTAAACGTACACTCGAATACTAATTCTGGTTTTTTAACTATTGCGAAATTTTGCTTGTGAAATATGAATTTCGAGTAGCAAATATTTAAAGTTACACTCTCTAACTGTAAAGAAAAATTACCGTTGTTGTGTGCACCTCTCTACAATACCCGTGGTTTAATAGTTACGAAATCGTACCGGTTATAAAGAAACTCTTTTTTTCAGCGTATGTATGCGGAAATGGTGGCATAGTCGTAGTGTATCCAGGGACTGCGTAGCGAAAAATGCAACGCCAGTCTGCTCATTCGCGAGTGCAGATTCTCCTCTCGTACAACTTTTATTACGAAGCCATTTATATTCCGAATTCTTAAGATTATTTTAAGAATATTTCCTTTCTCGTAACTCTTATTAGCTCGAATTTAACTATTGCGCGTCGAAACGAATTCATCGGCTCCGCGATTAGTGGATTCAATGATGCGTATCAATTTTCTATCCAAGAATCGGAGGATCGGAGGATCGGAGGATCGGAGGATCGCAGGATCGGAGGAATGCATGCAAACAAGAGCCCACACCTCGAATCTATCCTTTTCATCGAGCTATAAATTATAACTTTGGGGCTCTCTCGTGCCTTTGATTATGATGTATTTGAAAATATTGACGATACCTACATCGTCTCGACACGTTTATAAGACAAGATTCTTTGGATGACACGTGTTCGCTCGGGGCTCGTGCAGATCCAAAACATCGGTCGATTCAATGGAACTTGAGCAATCGTCGATTCCAATCATTTAAGTTTCTCGATTTCATTAACATGTCGTTACTATAGAAAGAAGAGGAAAAAAAGAATCGAATGGAAAAAAGTTCGCGCGTTTCACAAGTTCGGTTGAGCGACCGCACGAAAGGTGCCTGAATAAAGCCCGTCGAATCAATCTTAGAAAGTCGTTGGCGGCATTATTGCTCAAGAGCCGCCATCGCGCTGACGTATCACTGAACCAAAATTGCTGGCATAATAGTATGTATGCACGTCCCGTCGATTTTCGATCGTCGAGTCGTTCCTTCTTGTTTTCGATGCCGAAACGCCTTATTCGAGGTTTGCGTTACGTTGACTTACGTTGACATAAATTAATCAAGAATTAGATAAATAAGCGCTTCCAATGAATTCACGGGTTGAATTAAGTGCAAATATTAAACTGTACCGCTAAACTATAGAGACAAAATTAAACGCTGGTCAAGTACGAACGATCCGTTTATAATTAATTAAACTACTGTCTATAGTACATCGATAGTGTAACAAGTGTTAAATGTACACTGTTCAAATTTCACGAGTGAAAGTATTCTTAACCTAATTTTTAACGACCTCTTGCTTTTTATTGTAAATCGATGATCGCTCCCGAGTCTTGAAACAGTGTACGTTTCCAACAATTTTCTCTGTAAACTTAAAAATGAAGAAAGTAACGCATGATTAAATATTATGTTATTTTTTTATATCTGCCACCTCGAATGGGAATTATTTCTACCGCGCATCGTTCGACCTAAAATGTATCTCCAGTCTTTACAAATTTATCGCTCGATTCGCACATCGAGCAGAAACCGTTTGCAGTTTGAAGCCTTGATTGTATTTTCGTATGTTTCGTGTAATGTGTAATATAATTTGACGTCGGGGTGTTTGACAAGGAGCAAAGTCCGGAGATCGCTTGGCTCAAAACCAACCCCGGTTCGCTCTTCGGATGGACAAAAAATCTCGAGCGTGACTCGCAAAAGTTTCTTCGCGTTACTGAACTATCTTCACCTTAACCAACCAATGGGTATTAAGCGTGCGAACACAGCGAAAGGCGATCGCACACCTTCGAGACGTCAACAAAAACTACGAGAAAAATATCGAGTTTACGGAACGGTGTTCTACATAGCTCAAAGAGGAGGGAGAAACTTGGAGAGACATGTAAGTAAAGTATCCACAGTTGAGTTGAGTAGGTGCCGACATTATACGCCGGCCGATTACCTACACTCGTCTCGGGTATTGTATTATGGGGATGTGCAACTAAGTGCTGCTTTACCCACCGAGCGTACTTTTACCAATAATTTAACCTTTATGTACTTGGCCGACTCGCGTCCTTTTACCTTTTCACCCTTCGAATTTTTATATACCTTTACCCCACTCGATACGCGACCTTTCGATACATTATTGTCGTCGACTATCGCGAAACGACACCTTCGAAGGGATATTTTAAATTCAAATTATGTATTTTTATTTTGCTGTTTTTTCATTTTCCTATTTTTTTACGAATTATAATTAATTACCGAGAACGAACTCGAATTATCGAAACTATCACAATTTGTTTCCAACTGTATCGAGAATACGTACAATCTTGAAAATAGAAGTTTAACCTTGAAAACTCTAAATAACTATGTTTAAAATATAAGTAGTTATTTAATCGTAGATGATGAAATAATGCGATCGAACTATTTAAAGTACAGCAACCATAAAAGATTTGTTAACCGAAAACATCTTGTACAAAAAACAACCGACGTAACATCGCCCAAAATTTATGTTTAATTTTTAGATGTCCGTAAATTAAGAAACGCGATGAATTTTTGCAATGTTTATACAAGTTCTAAAACCCCAACGGTATTATGGACAATCTAATATTAGTTTTTAAAAAGCAAAGCTTTGAAAAGTTGTTCACGTTTTGTACGACTTCCTCGATCCATCGTTCTAATTTTTATCCAATTTTTATTTAAACCAAAACAAAAATTTATTAATTAAATCGAGAATTTGTCGAAGCGTTTAAATCGAAATAAATATATAAATTATTTTTTTAAATTGATAAATATTTAACTAATTATTGCGCTAATCAAATTTATTATTGTTTTATTCAACAAACATTTTAAATACGTTGTTATTCTTAATTTAAAACACTTTACACGTTGTATACAATTAATATTAACGTCATCGTTTAAAAGAGCTCTAATATGTATATAGTTAATCTTTATTACGATAATTAAAAAAATATATTTAAAATAAACTAAAATATTCCATACGTATCAACTATTAAATCATTCAAAGAAAATGAATTTTTATTCTAATACGAATCTGTACTTAGAATTCAAAGTAAATATTAATTCTTTATTTAAAATGCAAATCCCTTTCGGTTTAATAGAAAATAACGTTATGCGAATTCATAGTCCTTTGTTATTCTACTGTAAATTAGTAAAGTGTAATAAATTTAGTTTATGACATAAATAATTAAATTATTCGTACATGTACTCCATATTAAGAACCTCGGCAGTTTCATAAATTCGAAGTCGATTATCGCACCGAATGATCAACATCTTTAAATAATTTCTCTTTACAGTCTTCGAGTATTCGTAGGACGTTTCTTTAGTTTTCGATTATCTTTGTAAAATATTTTATCAGAGTTATTTTTGTCGTTTATAACACGTTAAAATTTTACTAAATTAGTAGGTTTTTAAATGGAAGCTTTATCTAATTATTACATTTTAATAATATGTTTTTTTAATTCGGTCGCAAAAGGAATAATATTTACGGTATCAGACTTGATTTTATTATTTTAACGAATATTCTTAAAAAATATTTTACCACTTTAATGTACAATTGAATTCGCTGTGGTATAATTCTAATGTATCGCATTTCAAGAGCTTACGTGTTGACACGGTGTTATCGTTTCTGTATTATCTCTCTCTCTATTCTGTATTTTTAACGAAGAAAGTTCTTATCTTCTTTGCGAGCCAAAGAAAATATTAAACAAAACTCATTTGCAAAAAAATAGGTAAATTAAATTATTATTTCAAAGTATTACGAATGTTCGCGTAAAAATCTCATAAACAGGCTATATATTTTTGTAGGAGATTACAAAAGTAAAGTTATCGATGAATAATACGAAAATCGTCTATATTTACGCTTTTCCTATATAAACATTTATGAGTAAGCTATTTAAAATACTTAAGATTTACTTAAGTCGATAAATTCATATCTAAATTTTACGAGTATCGGCGCAAGTAAAATTTTTGTGTATTTTCCAAAGAATCCGTTACGTTTCCGATTAAGATTGTTGTTCCGCGTAAATATTATTTACGTATTTCGACTATCCGGGCAGATACGCTCGCAGGTACGACAGATTTTTATCCTTTTCTCCTTCGTTTTATCGGGTTCCTCTACACCTATCGGGTTTCTAATTCTCCAGATCGGCATAGCTTAAACCGATACATCTACCGGTTGAATCAGTCATCGCGTGCGTTAGAAAAAATTGTAATAGAACTTGTGTAAATAATCGTCAACGAGCTTTTTAAGACGAAACGTGCGAGCCTCTCGCCCAATGACTCAATTTAGACGCGTAAATCACCTTCGAGTATCGAGAGATCGAAGCTTATCTTTAAAATTCTCTTTTAAAATTAAAGTTGAAAACAGACAAAATGTACGTTTTGCAGTTTGCGGTTAACAATAAATTATTAATCACGCGTGTCCTAATTTTGGTATCAATTTTCAACGGAACATAGATATTGCATTCGTTGTACGGACGATCCGAAGACCCGTGTAACGAAATCCAATTCGTCGAGTTAATAGAATTTACATCTGTCGGTCCTCGTATCTTTGAGCGAATCAACGAAAGTACGAAAATAGGAGGCGAAGGACGAAGAATCGGATGAATAAAATTTCAGGGAAGGAAGAAGCTCACTCGAAAAAGATCCGCGTCCTGTAAAGAGAAAGTAAAGAAAATCAAAGGAATCGCGGGGGTTGAAAGGGTAAAAAAACGAGTACGGGGTCAAGAGCGGCTCACCCTTAAAAATATCGCTCTCAACGCGGAGAAAGTGCGAAAATTAATAATTAAAAGAAAAAGAAGGACGAAAGGAAAGAGACGGAAAGTCAGCGGCGCATGACGCACTCCTCATTTCTTTCTCCTCGTTTCTTTCTCCTCGTTTCTTCCTCCTCGACCTGGTGCGCGTCTTGGTCACATGACAGGAACGCGCGCACGACCAGCGTTTAAATGCTGTCCGGGATACGGAGGAGGGGACGGATATACCTAACCTGAGCACGAGCGACTCCGAGGCATCAATGGCCGCTCTCCGGAGACTTTCTTCCCTCTCTCTTTCTCTTTTTTCTCTCTCTCCCTCTGGTTTCTTTTAATGGGAGCACCAGTACAACTCGAGTCGAATCAGAGCTTGGCCAGAGATTAAAATGTGTAAGCTTGTTTGCCACTGCTTGTCACGAGCCTTTTTTCTTTTTTTCTTTCATCTTTTCTTTCGTTCTTCCCTCCCTTTCTTTCTTCCTTCCTTCCTTCCTTCCTACCTTCCTTCCTTCCTACCTACCTTCCTTCCTTCCATCCTTCCTTCCTTCCTTCCTTCCTTCCTTCCTTCCTTCCTTCCTTCTTTCCTTCCTTCCTTCCTTCCTTCCATCTCTTCTTCTTTCCTTCTTTTATCATATTCCAATTTGGAAGATTTTTCTTTCAACGAGTCATGGCTGTATTAGTCTCACATTCTTTTTACCGGTCGTCTTTTCTATCATTTTTTTTGTTAGATTCACTTTAAAATTAATTGTCATCTTTCTTAAGTAGGAATAACATCTTTTGATCTTATAAGCTATTCCTTCGAAAATATTTTTCTTGGTGTAGAAGACTAGAAGCTTGAACAAAAAATGTACAAATATCGGCTGAAATTTATTCGACAGCTCCTCAAATTTAAGTTGACATAAATGAAAATCATTAACAGATCGTTGATAATATTTTTTCTATTTTATGATGCTGATAAATTTCTTAATTTTTTAAAGATATGATCGTACGTGTATGATTTATAATTTTAATCATTTATATCACAAGAGTTATTATTATTAACAAAACCTATCTTTAGATTTATATACCGATCCATAGATCATATTATATTTACAAATACAATTACAGTAATATTCTGCTAAGAAAGGTTAAAATTGATTAGGTTTAAATTGATATAAATTAATTTACATACTTATTTTTAAATAACTTATAGCGATAATTTAAATATTGTAGTAATCGATCGCAATTACTATTTTTATATTTTAATTAACATTGTTGAATTTGCGTTATTGTACATGTGTACATTATACAATAAATACTTGTACGTATAAATGTGTGACATAAACTCGTTAAAATCCTATTTTTAAATAATTTATCGAATATATATTATTTAAATTCTACTATTGTAAACATTTGTCGGTATACTTACTTACGACTTGTCTAGTAATAAGAAACGAACCTCGATAAGATATTTCAATTTGTCCCGAATTACCGGAAAAGGTGAAACTAAAAGATCGCTAGAACATACAATGAAAAAAGAATGGACGCCAACTATGAGTACGCCATCTATGAATTTTGCAAGAGTTCGCACGAGTAATTTTCATACCCGTGCACTTACACGTATATGTAGACATTATGAAAAGCCAACTGTCCGTAAAGCGCAGTAAAGATTTCTTTAGAAAGTTCATCGACCAGTGGCTAGAGAGAAACAAAGTATCAGGTACACGTACGTGTGCGATGTTATTACATGTTACTCGAGGGAGTCAACGTATTCGTCTCCTGTCAATGCTACTTACATAGTATTCAAGATAAATATGTTTGTACGGAAAAATTGTGTATTGTCATGAATATTTCATTTTTACCCGATGTAATACCGTTTATTCTAACTCATTTTCAATAATTTTCATACTCGAACCCATACGATATTCATAACTGAGAATTATTATCTCTGACTAATAATTAATTGATTAGATGCCAGTATTGCGATGTACATATAAAATTTAATTTTTATATCTTGAACGTTTATATTCCATCGGAGGTATCAATTGAACCCAAAATCTTTTTATAAATATTATTTCAAAATTAGATTTCTTTGGTCGATTTGATTTATAAATTACCGTAATGCATTGGTTTGTTGGTAGAATTATGGAATTCAATCTTGTACATTTTAAATATTTCATTCTTACAAATGTAATAAAGGATAAGGAAATAAAATTTTGAATAAAGCAATGAATTCTTTAACTTATCGGATTATAAATTAAATTATTTGAAGGTTCGTCGTGAATTTTTAACAAGTTTTTTGTAAAAGTTTTAATAATCAACGAAGTAATCGCAACTTGGTAGAAATAAAAACTACATTTATTCATATTTCGTGTTTTTACGTAATTCTATCATTTAAAAATATTGTACGTTATTTTACATTATTTATATCGATATAATACGACACTAATTAATTATAATAAAAATGTTATTAAAGGTAAATTACAAAAATCATCGATATAAATTTCATATGGTGCATAATAGTACACTTTGAAAGAAAAGTGTAGATAAATTAAGATTAAAGTTTTTTCACGTTGAAAAAAAATCGTTAAGAAAAATTAAAACTTACTATAGAATCACTAAAGTATACTTTGAAATTTCTTATAACGATGTTGATTAGTAGAATAGTTTTAATCGGCTTATATATCTTATTATCGTATAATTTTAATCATAAGATTCTATCGATCATCAAATTTTATCGACATAATTTATATCTATCTCATCGGTAATAAAAGGAGATGTAAGTTAAATAAAAATTCCAATTAGGTTGTACATTCGATTACAATGGTAGCATAATTATAATAATTTTGATGTTTTTAATTTTGATATAAACGGTTACTCGATTCGAAGATTGCGATCGAAAGCAATCGAAAAGCTTGTAAATATATTGATTTTCATAAATTTGAAAATCTATTTCCAATGCTTGCATCATCGCAATGTTTCGATTCTCGCAATGAAAAAAGGAAAAATTTACGGCGATTGTACCGCGATTGTACCGCGATTGTACCGCAATTGTACCGCACGCAGATTCGAATACTATTATTGCTTTAAAAATATTTGATCGAAGCTAAAAGCATCACAAATTGGCCGAGGGTATCGCTCGCACACAGCTTTTGAACGATTTCATCCAACTCCTTCCTGCATAATCGCATAGGTGTACACTTGCGTGCGTGCGCATTGGGTACGTGTGTCGGTACGTGTGTCGGTACGTGTGTCGGTACGTGTGCCGGTGTGTGTATGCCACTCTCCTGGCCGAGAAAGCGTTGACAGAGAGACGACCAGACGGCTCGATAGGTAAAGCCTCTGGAACGCGCGCAGACGCAAAGGATTTTCACGAAGAGACCGTGCAAGAAGAGAACCAGAGAGAAAGAGAGAGAGAACGAGAAAAGGGGAGGGAGAGAAAAAGGAAACGCGAGGTTACAAGTCGAGAATGTTCCTCCTTGGGCATGAAATCCGCCATTTTATATTTTTTGGGTTGGTGTTGCAGTTACAATTGGAATGTGTGCATATACGCGTCGATCTACCCGATCCTCGTGAAAATTGAACTTTGAGTCAGATATCGAATAATTTTTATTGCATTGCTTTTTCAGATTTTGTTTATTAAAATTTATGTATATTTTATTTCTTTGATCTCTCCAATTATTTCAATTGACGGCTTCAATCGGTAGCCTTCGCAGTAATTGTTTGCTTAAGTTATTGTTATATGAAAATTATCTAACAATTAATCATTGTTATAATTTAACCGAACGGGGCGAATCCAAACAGTATTTACGTTGATCGGTTTAAATTGTTTGACCGTAACCTGACCTAATCTAATTTTTAAGATAAATGATCAAAGATTCGTCTTAAAATTGTTTCATGCGATTTTTTTTTCGATAGTTTGTAACGCCAGTACCTTTTAAAATAAGAGAAGTTGGTCATAGTTTTTTGCTATATTTTAATTAATAAAATCGAGCTAACTAGTTTTTTCTAAAGAATATATTACACACATAACTAAATCATAACCTTAAAAAGTTTCTAAAACGATAAATCTTCAACTATAATTAAACTTTGCTTTCGAGTGACGCGACTTAAGAAAAATCCGAAAGAAAAAAGAGACATATTTTAATACGAGAACTACGCAGACGCGAAATCTCGATAACTGACATCGAACAGTCGCATTAATTGCTCGTACGAGAAGTGTGGACTCACCTCATTTCACATACGGATGCTCATTAAATATTAATACTCACTCGGTATTGATATTCGCGATATTCTCCATTAAATAATGTATGAACGAACGGAATGATATGGCGAGATCCGCAAATGCGTTTACGGTTTTAATATTTATTATTCAAGAAATGTAGATATATTATACATATGTAATAATAATGTTACGAGAAGAAATTGAATGGTATTTATATTTTATATTTAATGCATAATATTTTAGTTCAAAAGTTAATTTACCCTTACATTGTATCATACAATATTTCTTACGTTTCTTGCTGTACAATCGAATAGAATCCTAAATCATTTTCTTTTTTCTTTTAAATCAAAACGAAAATATTTGTTGACTCACAATCTGTTTTGACCTCCATCGACTTATGATCCATTGATCAAAAATCCGTCTTGACTCATAATATAGAGAGTAAGTATACTTTATTAAAAAAGAAACTATATCCATAAGAAGATACCCGAGAAGTTTTTTACCGATTGCATTCAATTTTTTTTATTGTGTAAAAATGATTAAATGATTCGGAGTTTATTTTCCACGCGAAAAGATAATTTATTTTGATAACAAAATATTTGAAAGTCGGTATATATAATTTTGTATCTCTTCTAATTCTATCGCAGCTCGTAAAAATAGTATTCCAAATATTTAAAATGAAATCATTGTACGTTATCTGCAAGATTAATTCTGTAAATAAATATATATAAAAGATAAACAATCTTACTTTTAAAAGGCAATATAGAAATGGATGAAATTACATAAAATCAGTTATGAGAAAATTCGAGTGCAGCTTTTCAAAGTTCTATTCACGTAGATGGGAAATTCGAAAAGGGTTGTGTCATGGTAACCAGTCACGGTATAATTTGTTTAAGTATAATTAGATCATATTCCATATTATATTATAAAAATATGTTATACCTGTCCCTTGTCATTCGCTGACTTTGTAGATATAGACATTGTCGATAACGTCACAAACATATGGAAGTCATAAATAATCCAATATAATGCGTAGACGTGTAATATGGTGGGCAACTATCTACTTGCTTCAACTTTCAATATGATAAATATTATAAGAATGATGAAGTAAGCCAAACGCGATGGTTATAAATCTTACTTTTATAGCATATAAAAGAAAACACAAAAAAACTGCTTTTAAATTTAAAATTAGATATTAAATGCAAATCAGTATATAATTATGTTCTCTTATATTATGAAAAATAAATATCAGATAAACATTACATGCATAATGTCTTCTACATGGCGGATTATATTTAAAGAAGCTAAAACCTTTCTTTTCTATCTCGAATACCGCGTACAATTATCGATTTATTTATGGATAATAACAAAGGAATTTATTACTGCAAAATTTCTTCGAATGCCAAAAAGACAATTAATTATCGCTATCTTTAATTTTTCAACTTTTTTTCCTTTAAATGTACCGACCCATACATTCGTATAATTATATAGGCTTATCTAAATATATATATATATGTATGTAATTTTGCGTTTAATCGAACATTTGAATATTCTGATATTTAACTTAAATTTATAACTATTTTTTTAAATAAAAATTGAACCATGGATCGAGATAATAAGTATTTTAACATAAAACGTAGATATTTGTAGATTTTTTTAAAATTTTGTTATAATTTTGATAATCGTAAATACTATTATAAGAAAATTTTTATATAGGCTATCACAAGTATTTGAATAAATATTTATAAGAACACAAATTCTTAAATAAATACATTAGTGCTTAAAACGATTAATGCTCAATTTCTGATTCTTTTTCTAATCAATTTGTCAATTGTTTTTATTCTTCTTACTCGTGTTATAAGTTTTATCGATAAAAACTTGTTTAATGACTGCATAATGTAGTTCACATTATCATTTTTTATTCGTTTATTCATGAAAAATTCTAAATAAAAATTTTAAATTATAGAAATACGATTTCTTTAAGAAATTAACGTTTACAATTTAAAATTATGAAAAAAATTGTCAGCTATAAACAAAATTATATTATTTATTATCAAATCTCAGTATTAAGTTCTGGACATTTTTTGTTCAAGTGCATCAAAATCAAATACGAAAATCATACAAACGTAATATTTAATTTTTTATTGAAAGCAGCTTGAATTCAGATGGATTAAAAACAATCATATTTTTATACGTTACGGAAAATTTTTTTCGAGCTTCTTAAAGAATGAAATCATCAAATTTGGTCAAATTTGATTTAATCGAGTAGTTTCCTTCTCGTCGGGTAGCAAATTCATGATCCAGTGACAAAGCATATACGCGACGTCCAAAGAGGTTAACCTATAATTTTGTCCGTACAACAACGCGAATACATTTTCTACTCGTGTATGCTTTCGAACTTCGATAGAACGTTATTACATCGGATAACTAATTCGAAGCAATTTTATATATTTATGCACGACGTTATGCGATTTAAATCATTACGAACAGAAACGATACTGCAAAAAAACTTCTCTAAATTAGAATTATCGACGAATCCGAAACTCTAGGATTAGAAACGACAATTGTAAACGGCCATTGTAAACGGCCATTGTAAATGGCCATTGTTTCGAAGAGGAACTCATCGCATCGGAAACGGCATCTGCACAGGATTAACGACGAATTTAACCTCGATTCTCGTCCTATTATTTTTGACGTTGTGCGTATCCTTCACCGATCTTCGTTTTCAGCTGTATTATCGATCTCGTGAAAACATCTGGGGTCAAATTTTGAGGCGCTTCACCACCTAACAACTTCCACCATTATCGAAATATATTTTTTTAAGTAAGGAGGGAAGAGGTCAACGAGCGCATCCGTCGGACGTAAGCTCGCATCGCCTTGAAGCAATAACCCACTTATCCGGCTGTCGTTCCATGCTACGTCAATAACTGATAAATGAGTGCCGGCGAACGCCATCAGCTTTAACGAAGGATCTACTCGCCCAGTTTCCTTCGGTCGCGGCAAGAGGGTACCGAGAACCTCGGGAACAAAACCGCGAGAGTCGGAACTCGAATACCGATCCTTTACATAATATACGTATTTCTGCCCGAACGCTCGAGTCGCGTGTAACTTCTGAAACAGGATCGACCTGCGCGTTCGATCGGTGTAGTAACGGTAGTGTTGGTAAGTTGAAAGGAACGCACCCAGTTTCTAATGGTAAACCCGCCGTGTATTTCCATTCAACGCCCGACCCGAATACCGACGGTTTTCCGATGGGGCCTCGCTCTTAAAGGGAGGTTAGCCTCCACCGCAGCAAAGCAACGCATGGAATTTCCAGCGACTCGCACAAGACTGACACAAGACTCTCGCACAATGGTATAGATTTAAAAATACCGCCAGCCGTTCGATTTCTCCGAGAAATCGGTATTTGCGTTATTTATATTTTCTAAACCGATTTAAATCTATTCTCTCTCTCTCGTACGAATCGTTTATTTCGACCAAAAGGCGTACGCTCGATGCGAAAATATTTTTTTCCGTTCGACACGATTTCGAAACGATTTCGACACGATTTCGAAATGAACCTTTCGCACGAGTTTAATTATTTTTCCAGCTTGGTGTAGCAATTTTCGGATGTTTCGCGGGACGTTGTCGAACCCGTGGATGAGCCGAAATTCGAATAGAACGAAAGATGAGTTCGGTTACACGGTTCAGTCGATGATACGATCGCATTGCTTCAATCTTACCAAACGAATATTATTTCAAAACGGACTTAATATTCACAGCCGTATTTGTGTGAAAATAAAAAGTGAAAAACCAAGACGTCGAGTATTTACGGTATCGAACAAGCCGTAAAAATAATTGGTAAAAATAATTGGTATATAGTAAATAATACGTGCTCGCGACGAAAGATTGAAAGTAGTCGTTTAAAAATAATTCGAAAGAAATGTCGTTTTAATAAAGAAAACGAAACCTTTGGCGTCGAATTCGTCGATTGAAAACGAATGCCGCGAAATATAGCCGCGAAACGTAGCCGCGAAACATAGCCGCGAGCCATATTATCGATTTATTATTTACTCGACTTACGTAACGAAGCGCGAGGTTGTTACACACGACTTATCTGTACGTTGTTATCAGCGGTAACAAAATCGCTTTTTAGAATCGAAACGACCGTAATCGAAGAAAGGTCGTTCCGTAACTCTCGAGTTATCGAACCGCGAGATTTGAATATTTCGCTCTTTCGTCGTGTGCGAAAGACATGCATAGTCGCGACGATTGATG
Source organism: Dolichoris vasculosae (assembly GCA_018907195.1). Lineage (NCBI taxonomy): Eukaryota > Metazoa > Arthropoda > Insecta > Hymenoptera > Agaonidae > Dolichoris > Dolichoris vasculosae. The sequence goes on from JACCHY010000003.1 coordinate 8,331,583, forward strand.
CTTATATATGCGTGAGGCAGTTAAAGATGGTCGCTGACTCGGGGTTTGGTTTTCGTTGCGATGATCGAATCGATCGTTGTATTTGTTGCTTATTTCTCGCGTTGGCGATTCTTTCGATTACAAACTCGATTCTTTTCAAAGATTGCAACGTCTTATCCGGGATCGATCACATTTGCTTCGCATCACAGTTTCACGGAAGCTTTTACTTTTTCGTTTAGCGGAGCTACGAAAGTGTCGAGGCTTCCGGTGTCGACGTTTAGCGCGTTACTTTTATCACCTTGCTGGAATTAACAACACAAGATTTCTTTCTTATTATGGGGTTATCTTCGTAAAAAGATCGTTGGAATATCGAAATAAATTATCGGGACCGCCGGTGCGGTTTATTTCTCGAGCGTCGTGCATGTAAATGGAGGTCGACGACGCAGTTGACGTCGTAGTAGACGTTAAGGACGTCCACCGAACCTCCACCGAACGTCCACCGAACGTCCACCGAACGTCCACCGAACGTCCACCGAACGTCGGAAAAAATTTGCCAAAAGGGGGCTCGATCGAGGAACGAATTCGGCGGAATCAAAAATAGATTATCGACTAATTTATAAATAATCCTCGGCGGTCGGCTGCGAGCGAGACGAGAAACGGAGGCGTCGTCCGCACCAGCCACAGACCCGAGAGAGTCGAGCGTCGCGACGCACATGCGCGGTATATTTAAACGGGCCTCGCAAGCGTATAAATAATCGCGAGATGAGCGGCACCTGTGCGATCAGATAATAACGCGAGGAACCAGCTCGATTGGCTTTATCTGGAAGATAAAGACCGACCGATCAACCGACTTATTAACCGACCCATCGATCGACCGATCGATCCTTCCTTTACATCGCGCTCTTCCTCTTCTTCTGCCCATATTCTTTTGCGTACGTTATAATTTGCCCATTAGGCTAACTCTCGCAGTAGCATCGCGCCTCGCGGCTGCCATGTAGCTGATTACGCTAAGATTGGAATTTCATCCACTCTTTCCAACGATCGATAAAAAAAGCTCGATTTTTATGAGTCGAACGAGCGGTACTTTCTTTTGCTTTTGAAGCGTAGCTGTGCTTCGGATCTACTGGACGAATTCATCGGATGGTAGACACTTCTTTTTTTTTTAAGCCACTTCAAGGTATTCGTTCGATGCTTTTAAACGTATTCGAGGTTTTCGTTTATTTTACTTTCGTCGATCGATACGCGATCAGTTCCACATACTTCCACAATTTTATCAATTTTTTTTACTCTTAGCGCTACTCCGCTCCTTTTACTTTCTAATTTTTAAACTACTCGTTACGCTTACGTACGGTGTAATTATGTCGGTATTAGTCGATCAGTTTTGGTTTTGAGTAAAATCTAACTGTTATTCCGATCCAATTTTAACCAGTCTTCCGAATTAGAAAACATCTTGGCTACCGGTTAACTTTCTATCGCGTGTTTGAGCTATTAATTATTCACGGTAATTAATTACCGTAGCTCACGTTTCGATAGATACCGATCGAACTACAAATTTGATCGTTTCGTAAAATTTATTTTAAGAGATAAAAAATTTTTTACAATAAAATTGAATTTGGTAATTAGATTAAAGTCATCAATGAATTATTTTATTCAAAAATTTTTATCGCGTCGAGTTTATAATTAATCGTAAATTTTTTGTTTCAGGTGAGTTACGAACGCTATTACTTTCTACGCTTCCTCGATCATGTAAGTTTAATTAGCATTCTACTAAACACGTAACAATACTAACAGTATTCATAATATTGCGCGCGTTAAATGTACTCGAGAAGAAAAATATTACTCGTTTATCGATAAAATACGAGTTTAGCGTTTAGTCTCACAATGATACAAATGACATAATAAACTCGACGATTGTAAAATAATTTATCATAACCGTCGTTTCGAACTATTTTACGGAGTACTCGAACTCGACTCGAGTTTAGAATTGAAAAATTTTTTTACCGCGACTTCTTTCTTCCTTTGTAAACTTTAATAAATACGAGCATAAAAGAGTTTTTCATTACCGAAGCAAAACTAATTTTCTAGCGATAGCTCGGACGAAGCAGCAGAGGTTTAAAAAAAATTGCTACGTTGTATCGTATTCTGGTAACAAAATACAAGCATTATTTTTCCTAAGGAATCAAAGTCCAACCGTAAGTTCAACTTTAGCGTTAGAATTCTCGTTAAAAAAATGATAGCGAAAAGGATGAAATTACGAAACGAACGTAAATTGACGGATGCAAATGTTTTGGTTCCGTACAAGTGCAACGGTACGCGCAAAACACTCGTCGGTATTAAATAAGAAAATAAAACAATTATTTACGTCAACGCTTAAGAGTTTCGAAGACTCTTACGTATGTCTATTCGATGTTTACGATCGATTAAGATGCTGCTCGGACCGATACGTGCCTCCGTTACACGACAACGTTTCTCGTAATCTCGCGAGTTAACCGTTGGAGAACGAAGCGAAATACGCAGAGTTCTTAAATTAGCCGGTTGATTGAATTATATTACTTTTACGTCAATTTGTAAATGATAAACTACCGTTTAATTTACCTTTATTACGGGCATTCATTTTCCGCGATAATCCCGACGAAGGCAAGGCGTTATCGAAGCGAAAAGTTGCAACGTATCGATTCGCGTTTCCGTCTATCGAAGGACAAAATTGCAAAACCCGAGAGAACGACGGCGTTGCCGGTGTAGCGATCCATCGATCACCGCGTAAAAACTAACGGTTTTCCCGGACGAAGAAAGAGGCAAGGCAAGGCAAGGCAAAAAAAAGGATAGAAGAACGCGCTAGAAGAAAACGAGATACGACGATGACAGATGCGAGGAGAGCGGTAAGAGATCGCGGCGATAGCGTTGCGTTTTTTTTCGATGATATCGATGAGACGGCCGAGCAATAGGAACGATGGAACGACGGCGCAACATTGACCCAGTGTTCGGACACGTCCGACGTCAAGGGCCAGATTCGCGTTTATCTACCGCAGCATTGCTCCACGTTTCCCAACAATAGTGGCGGGGGTTGTCGAAGCGATTCCTTTGTAGTGGCCGAGCCTTTCCTTTTCCGTATTTCGAGGGACGAGCAGTGGGTGTTCGAGAGTCCGTGGCGGGACGCGATCCACGCGAATCCAACGGTGCGGAAAGCGCCTCGCGCAACCGGAGAAATTCCCTGGGCTATCGATTGAGGATCCATCGATGATCCACCGATGATCCACCGACTATCCACCGATGTCCCACCGACGATCCACCAACGATCCATCCACGATCCACTGACTATCACTAACGATCCATCAACGATCCATCAACGATCCACCAACGATCCACTGACTATCCACCAACATTCTACCAACATTCCACCAACGGTCCACCGAAAAAAAAAGGTCGGCTGTGGCGAAGGAAAGACTCGTCTCGTCCCTGATCTTTCCGTCGGCTCGGCGCGTCGCTTCGGTATCGTACCCTCGATACAACCTCTCGCTCTTCGTTCTCGAAGGAGAGGGGAGATTTGTACACAGAGCCGCGTGGCAGTGGCCTCGCGTGCGCACGTTGCTCCTCTCTCGGGTAGCCCGGAGTGGGAGGCCGACACCGCGTGGGTCTGCGCCGAGGAACAGCTGATCAACGGAGTCGGTGCACAGCGGCGGCACGAGGAGAGAGAGAGGAGTAACGAGCGTGCGGCCGCCGGCCCCTCTCTTCTTCAGCGCTCTCTCGCGCTCTCTCACGCTCTCTCACGCTCTCCGAGAGCTCCGCGCGTTAAGGCGCTTTTACACTACGCGGCTGCCTGTCTCCTCCTGCCTCCGCCTGCCTCCGCCTGCCTTCCTTATTTACCTTTTTCCTCGCTTTAAAGCCCCAGTCGCACGTCTCTTTTTTTCCTATTCCCGAGCTCAAAGCGCTCGCCAACGTAAGCGCGCATCTAACGCCGTGCCTTTACCATTAGTCACGACCCCGCGCGGACCTTGAGTTTCCGACAATTCCTCGACCGACCAGTTTTTAAACATTTTAGCCCTTTCCTTCGCTCCGTTCTCGAGCGTCGGTTTTTTCGAACCTTCCGTAAGCGCGTGCCGTTTCTTTCTTTCCTTCCCCTCCTCTTCGCCGCCCCCACCTCTACCACCACCACCGCCGCGACCAAACCCGATACAACGAATCCGCAGGAGATTCTTCCTGACGGTGACCCCCTCAAAACAGTCCCACCGCGTTATCGACGTCTCGAGGAAAAGACGTTACGGTTACTCACCGTTGTAGGTTGCGCAAACCCAAGCGCGTCCGCAATTACGCGAATTCCGTGTTGGAGAGCCAATGTCAAACTCTATTGGTTAACGAGGCCGTTATACTCGAGAATTAACAGCGTGCAAGATTAGACGTCGAGTCGTTACTGGAGCAACGAGTACGCGAGATCGTTCCCGTCTTTTATTTATTCTTAAACGCGGGTCCAACCTCGAATTTGAGTTTTCCATTTTATTGGATCGGTCGAGACCGCCGATAAGAATAATCGACATCTCGTCGAAGTGACGTGAATTCCCGCTCTTTCCTTCCTCGTCCGCGCCTTTGATTCCGTATAAATATAATATAATATGCGCGGTCCGCGGGCTTTACGGTTATTTAAAATATTTTCGCACTTTTTTTCAAGGCTAGCGCGTCGTTATAAATAGCCGAGTAGCGAAGCGAAGAAGCGAACGCAACGTGCGCAACGAGGAGCGAGTAAACATCGAAGCCGAAAAGTCTCCTCGTCTCCTCGTATCTTCGCCTCCTCGCCTCCTCACCTTCTCCCGAGCCTTGCGAAAAGTGCAGACGCTCGTCGTTCGCCGCTCGTCGCTCGGTAAGTAGAGCTCTGGAGGCTCGGCGATCCCTTTGTCCCCGACGGTGCGATTCGCGTTATTTCCTTTCTAACGTATGTGTGCCTGATGCGCGTGTGTGACAAGCGCGCGAATCGAATCCGTTCTGCACGCGCCGAGCGGAGAGTGGGGGTGTCGCGCGTTTCGACGACGACGACGGCGACGACGACGACGACGACGACGACGTCGACACACCCGTGCGTTACCTCCGTTCTAATGGCATTGACAAGGTCTGCGAGCGTCGTTATCGCTCCGTCTTGCTCGGTCACGTCTTGCTCGCGCCGGACTCGTACTACTGTCAATGGCGAGGCTCTTCCACGTCGTTCCACCGACCGATTTCTCCGGTGTGCTTCCAGGGCTGGTCGAAATTTTTTTCGTTCCATTCTTTTATTCTTTTTTATTCGTTTCGTTTTAGCCTACAAGCCGTTATCCTACGGCCGATCGATCATCCGGCTTCGTCGCGTCCATGCCACGCGAAAAAAAAGTCTCGACATCGAGATTCGGTTTTGATACTTTTAACGAGAGGCTTGGATAACTGGTTGTATTTTTTCCACTCGCGACGTTACCGATTGTTTCATCGCGCTTTGTTCGCGTTATTTCTAATTCCATCGTCCGAATTTTCGTACATTTTTTTTTTACCTTTTCGAACGCGAGTGTTACAATTTATTTTACATTTATGTTAAAATTTTTATCGATTCTCTTTCGTCCAACCACCGGAAGAATTTCTCGCTCGTTCCGAACGAATTATCGTAGTCGTCAAAGTATATTTGTTTTGCATGTTTCTCGAGAGTAAACGTTAGTTTTACTTCTGTACGAGGTTGAAGCGACTGATCTTGACGACTCGGGACGGGAATGTCGCGCTACTCCCTTTGATTTTTTCACTCGTTCCGATCGGATCTCGACCGTTGAATAAATTATCGATTCTTTCAAGACAAAAATTTAGCTTTTTCTAGAAAATAACGACAGGTAACGATTTCTTTATCGTTGGATTAATTTTTTCGATCTGGCCAGTTTCAAAAAGCATGAGCGAATTACTCGAGTATAACATAGTTGTTAAAATAAATAATACGAATGTTTTCAAACAAATCATTTTTCTTAGATGTAAGTCGCGTAATCGAGCGCCCGTACAATGTATCAATTTACAATATGTAGCGCGATGTAAACATTAACTAGAAAGATTATTTTCGCGAAAGTTATTTGAGAAACGGTTGCAGTGTAGACATGCGTTAATTCGATACGAGTTATTGCAACGTTGGACCAAGTATCGACGTAATTTATCGGAATGCGTAAGCGCTCGGTTTCGTGGAACTTTTGCAAAACGTTTTCCGCGCGTGAGGATAACGATAAGGTAACTCGCCGGGTTTTCCTGAATCGTCGTTTCACTCAGGCTCGAACCGAAATCCTCGCGGGTGTACCAGGAAATCAAAATGGAAAATTGGATCGAGGTGAGTAAAGATGATTCGCGATCGGAGCCCTGGCGTCGAAGCGGCAGTACACATCGCGTTAAAGAAGAAATCGACGTCGATATAAGCAGGCCGAGTCCGGTGGGCAAGTGGGGGGCAAGCGGGGGACAAGCGGAGGACAAGTGGAGGCAAACGGTGGCTAAATGACGGGGAGGGGAGCGAGACGCTCGATAAATCGAGAGTCGCGACCGCCGCTAGAATAGTCGAGCGGCTCGGGCTTTATATTTGTCGTTGATCGAACAGAGCCAATGGGTGCGAATTTGGCCGTAGGAGCACCATGGGGAATCGAATTCGGGAAGAGTGCTTCGTTTCTCGGTGAAGAGGAGAGAAGCGGCGGACGGTCGAGGACGGATGAAAGCGACGACTCGGAAAGCATCGTCGAGAAGTCGGATCGATTTCGTAATCGAACGATTCTTATTATCGCTTTGGGACGGTTTTTCCTTTTGCTTTCTATTCGCTTCGTCCGTATATTCTCGTGCCCGCATTCCGTTAAAAACAAAAGAAGAAGACGGAATATGCGTGTGCGCGCGTGTTTTTTTATTGCGCAACAAGTCGCGGGAGATGTTCGAGGAGTAAACAAATTTTGCCGTGCGCTCCGTTGCGTAACGGATGGAAATTTATCGAATTCGTTATCCGGAAACTTTGGCTCGAATAGCCAATGGTAGTAACGCACTGAAATTAGTCGGTTGGCATTTGTATCCAAGATCGACTAGATAAGAGCATTCGCGCGTCGTAGAAGCAATTGGTATCGATAAAAAACCGGTTTTCCAACTGTAACGTTTTTATTTAACAACGAAGAGAATCTCGCTTCATCGATTTCGATGCGTCGCGGCGTGAATTTTGCCTATTGCGTCTCGTTATTCCGCGCTCGCAAAATTTTCATACACGCAATTGATCTCCGAAGTTACTCCAAATTTATCGCGGCGATGCGTTTTCGAATAAATAATTCGAATAAAAAGAAGGCGGGGATTTAAGAAGCGAAGAAACGAAGAAGCGAAGAAGCGAAGAAGCGAAGAAGCAAAGAAGCGAGAAATCGTAAAAAGGAAAATCTAATATCGTACGCGGTCGAAAAAGGGCCGGATGTCACGTCGAGGTCGAGGTCGAGAACAGCGTGGAAGAGAACGAGGATCCACAACCAAACTCCTTGTCTTCTTTCTCGAAGCGATGGAAAAAATACGGCTCCGTAATCGCAATGAAAAACCGATATTCGCGAAACGGTCGGGGTTCGAAACAACGTTCGTGGCGCGAGCCGAGGCGGAAAATGGAGGAGCGACGGACGCAGCGGAGCAAAAAATCAGGTCGTTGTGTCGCTGGCAAACGAGAGCGTCAACTTCAACGTATTACAAGAGGCGCACGAAAAAGATGGCGATCGGCCAATCGATGTAACTCGCTCCCCGAACTTACTCACCGTCGCTTTCTTTTTAACGCGCGAACGAGCAGCGCGAATTTATCCAACACCAGCTGAGCATCGATTTATACCAATATCCGATTCTGATACTCTTCCCCTTTTACCGAGCAACGAAACAATACTCTTTTCTCTTCTCGTCCGATGCAGATCGAGTATTTTATGAGCGATCGCAGCGTTACGAGTAGCTACGACCACGGAGGCGAAGAATCAAGCTACATCGAAATTTTGAACGCTAATATCTAAATAAATATTTGCGACGATTCCGAGAACTCGGATCTGCTTTAAAGAAATAATGGAAACGATCGTTTCGAAAGTTAACGAGCCATCGATCGCAGCGACGAAACGCTCGTTTTTTATTTAAACTTTTACCGATGAACGATACGAGAAATAATAATTTGATAAGGACAAAAACGAAAACAACGAGAACGAGAACGAGAATAAGAGGGAGCGAGGAAACGAGAATACGAATTATGTTAAACTCCATTCGTTAAGCCCCGTTGTAAACTCGTGAATCGTTAAACGAAGCATCGCTTGAGGCGAAACATCGCAGTTTTCTCGTATACGCCGATGTCTAAAAACAAAAACGCGATAATCGAGGCGTTAGGAGCGCGTTCGCGAAGGCGCCTTCGAGAGTGACCAGCAGGTGCGGAGGTACGAGATTGTAGAGGAGAGGAGAGGAGGAGAGGAGAGGAGAGGAGAGGAGAGGAGAGGAGAGGAGAGGAGAGAGGAGAGGAGAGGAGAGGAGAGGAGAGGAGAGGAGAGGAGAGGAGAGGAGAGGAGAGGAGAGGAGAGGAGAGAAGAGGCACCGGTGCAAACTAACGCGCCGCCGACCGGGAAAACTCGAAGATGAAAAGAAGACGGAGGCGAAAATGTACGGCGCTGCAACAGTGGTCCGCGAAACTCGGCATATATGTTGTAACGCGTAGAGGAGAGCCCGAGAGAGCCCGAGAGAGAGAGAGAGTCGCGCGCGCGCACTCAGACACACGTCAAGCTCGAGTCACCTCCAAACGGATAAGCTGGAAACTAAATTCCCCGGAGAGCATAGCGTATATAGCTGCTCTGAAAAAGCGAAAGAGAAAGAGAAAGAGAGAGAGAGAGAGAGAGAGAGAGAGAGAGAGAGAGAAGTGCACCGCCTGTGAGCGCGCACGTATAATAGGTACATGTTACATGACGTCCGCCTTCCGAGGCGCTCTCTCTCTCTCTCTCTCTCCGTCTCTCCTTCTCCTGCTCGACGGTTGCCGTCGCTGCTTCCTCCTCCTCTCCTCACCGCCGCCGCGTCGTCAGTGTCGAGAAAACGCTTAAACAATTCGCCTCGTCACGGGTAAGTAGCTCGCAGTTCTGTACTCTCTCGTCATATAATACCAGCGCCATTTCCTCCGGTGTCCTCCATTTCTTTGCGCTCTCCTCCGTCCGTAATCGAGCTAACTTTGCGTCCCGCACTCGTTCTTCCTTTCCTCGTTTTCTCTCTTCCTCTCTCTCTCTCTCTCTTTTGCTCATTCTCTCTTTCTCCTTCTCAATCTCAATCTCATTTCAACCCTTCGAAACATCCGAGATCGAGGCTCGAGAGGGTGGGCTCGTCGCGCGTTCGACGACGTCACCGCCCGCGGAGTTTCGAGCGCCGAGGTCTCGGCGAGACGACAAGGACGTCGGCGGCAGCCATTTAACTACCGCGCACAGATTTTAGCGATACATCGTTCTCTCGGCAATGCCGGAGTCGCGGAGCGTCGGGCGCTCTCGCGATGGCGCGTCCGCCGATCTTCCTTCCTCTCCCCCACCTTCCCGGTTGGTCTCTCTTTCTCCTCGTCTCTCCTTCTCCCTCGCTCTCTTTTTCTCTTCTCTCAGTTTTCACCGTTCACTCGCGCATCGATCGAGCGACTAGCTCTAGTTCCGGATGTCGGTCGCGTCAACCAACACCGACACTTTCAGCCAACAACGTCGCGGCTCGTTAAAATGCCACTTCTCCTTCCTATACCTGCACCAACGAACGTTTAAAGGTCATCCGGCATCTTTGTTCTTCTCGATGTTGTGCACTGATTCATCGTTCCTTTCTCTCGGTGTATTCTCCAGTGTTTCTTTGCGCGTACCACAAGTTCTCGCTGTTTCTGCTGTTTCTTCGCTCGACGAGAGGAAGCATCGCAGCCACAACGATCGTATCGCGATCGACGAGAGTAAGAGAAAAAGCCGAGGTCTAAGATCGATTCCTTTTCTCTCTATCTCTCTCTTTCTCTTTTTCGTAGTCGTTTTCGCAGTCCTTTTCTTTGCGCGTTGGTGCGCGAGTGCGTGCGAGTGGAGAGCATCCCTTGGCCCTTTTCCCTGTAAAAATCAACGTGGAAAAGTGCGGACGGATTGCTTCTCGAGTGCGCGCGAACGGAGGTCCCGAGGTGGAAGTTCGAGAGCAGAGGAATCTCGAACGCAACCGCACCGTCCGAGTACGGGGCCTCGACTGAACTCGCGCGCCAGACTTGAACCTGACCAACGAGCGCCCCTCCATCGACACCATTGCCACCGCCGCCGTCGTCGGTCGACTCGCGCCAAAGTGCGCGCGCGAACCCGAGCACCGCGACGCGCCAGCAGCTGAGCCACTGAGCCGCCGAGCCGCCGAGCCGCCGTCGACGTCGCCTCTCCTACTCCGCGGACACCCCCGCGGGCCATCCTCGGGTTTAACGCTCGCGGACGAGGTCGGCGAGCGCCAGCCACCCGGGCGGCAAGGCCATTCCCAACCGGGAACAACCTCGCGCCCGCCGGTGGCGCCGCCGCCCCACCTCCGGGAAACCGCGTCCCGTCCGCTTCCCGCAGCAGCGCCGCCGAGCAAAAGTGAAAGGAGCGCTGGGATTTCAGGTGAGCCGAGGACTTTTTCACGACTTTTTCACGACTTTTTCGAGACTTTTCTGGTATTTTCGGGTCTTTTACCCGGAGACACCGCCAACTTATCCTCCTCGATCTCTTATTCCAATTCAAATTCCTACCCGGACCCACGTCTTTTCTTCCTCCTTCCATCGGATTCGCAAATTCTCCTCCCTCGAGCTTCGTCATCGACGCCTTCCGCAACCTTCCGCCGCCTTTCGCCGCCTTTCGCCGCCTTTCGCCTCCTTCCGCTGCTTTCCGACGCCTTCCGACACTTTCCGACGCCTTCCGACGCCTTCCGACGCCTTCCGACGCTTTCCCCCTTTGATCGCGTGCCTTCGACCCCGATGTCGGCGCTCCGTCATCAGTTTCCCCGTTGCGACGATAACGCTTTCTATTCCTACCGAGATCGAAGATTCCGGTGTCGCTCACCGCCACTGCGGGAAATTTACCAAGGTTCTTTCACCGGCCGGACGAGGAAACCCAAGCTACGATAACGAGATGCGCGAATACGGGCGGTTTGATTTCGATTAGATTCGATTCCTCGGTGGTAGGTCGTTGCCGCATCCGTTTCTGGCTACGATTACTCGCCCGAAGAATCGTTTCCACGTTAATTTGGAAAGAGCTTTTTGCACCGGTGAACGTACGCCTGCAATTACGTGGGTAGGGTAGAATCGAACGGCAGCGATGGGCCGGTATCGATCCAATCTCCGCGCCACTCGTCGCTTTATTCCATTTTCCTTTTCGTCGAACGATTCAATTACGAGGTTCCCGGTCGATGCGAGACCGAACGCGGTATATCCGTTTTTCATCGAGTGCCTTCGCGTCGCGATCGCCTCGACATCGCCTCGACATCGCCTCGACATCGCCTCGACATCCGTCTACCGATCAACTTGTTTTCCTTTCGTTTCTCGCCTTGTACTTCTCGTCTTGTACGCGATTGTCTCCGAGTTTCTCGAGGCCTCTTCGATCCTCCTCTTCGCGATAGTCGCGTACGTACGCGTCTTCCTCTCTTTCTCCGTCTCTCCTTCCGTGCTTAAATTTATAACGGTCTAATCGACGAAAGATGAAGGAAATCGATACGCCTGCCGTACACTGTTTCATTATAGCTGGTGACAACTTGTATCGAATACGTAAACTTACCAGCCTACGATTCAACGCTGCTCGATCGAACGGTGCGTTCGTATTTACGAGGACCGCGATTCTATGCCGTTGCCTCCACCGTTGCCTCCACCGTTGCCTCCACCGTTGCCTCCACCGTTGTCTCCACCGTTGCCTCCACCGTTGCCTCCACCGTTGCCTCCACCATTGCCTCCACCGCTACCTCCACCGTGATAAAAAGAAAAAATTGCGTTCGCGCGACTCGTTTTGCGGTTTGGTCGTTCGGAAGGAAATTACATCGAGTCGAGTTTACGCATGCCATTGACCATGGTATGTTTATACCGGATAATTTGCGTGGGTGTATATTACAAAAATATTATGGACAAGTAGTTTTTTTAAAAAAAAAGAAAAAATACCATCATCGTACTCGCGCTTACCATTACCGATTCACCGACCATATAAACGAAACTATCTTCGTTCGTACAACCAATGCGAACCGATTCTGATTAATATTCTTCATTTATCGTATCAAAATAATGGTAACGTTTCAACGTTCTAATTAAAAAAAGCATTGGAAGAAGTTAAATTCGTTAATTACGGTCGAGTTTTTCTTCGATTAAATTTATGTTTCCCCGCAAAATATCCAACTTTATTATTAATGCGCGAATCAACGGTGTTTTCTGCGTTACACAAATCTTTGATATTCCGTGATATAACGATTAAAAGCGAAGATTCAAAGATATCGATCGAATCTACGGCGATCCTGAGAGATATAATTTGTTTTCGCTAAAACTCGTAAATGTACTTGGAATTATTTTTACAATGCTCAAAGTTTTATTCGATGTAATTGTTTTTTCCCGGTAATTTTATATTAAGCGTCGTTTAAAACAATTCTATCGTACATTTAAAATAAATTTTGTGATAAAAACAAAACGATTATCGTAATCTAGCTCTACGTCATTTTCATTCGTACGGCCGAGCAAAATTAGCCTCGTTTAAGATAGTACTAAAATTTGGTTGACCAACCATAGGTACGATAAAAATGTAACGGTAATTAAGAATATAAAACCACGCCCGTAACCGTGTAATACTATTTTATTTATTTCTTTGTCCGTGTAAAAAGAACGAAGGGTAACTGCATAAAAAATGTTAAGAAACGATTATCAACGAGCGATGATCGGTCGACGCGAATTCCATATCGTCGCTTTTGAACGTCGCTTTTGAACGTCGATTTTGAACGTCGATTTTGAACGTCGATGCCTTATCTTTGCTCGAGGCCCTTTTTACAAATTTAATTCTTAAAATTTTAGAATCGCTGGTCTTCTCGTAAGCGATCCTTTCGTTACGGCAAAGCTACGTTTCGGTTTCCTCCCTTTAATTCTTCTTTAACACCGAGCGTTTATCGCGGTATTCCATTCAACAACGCTTATCTCTCAGGTTTTAAATTTTGGAGGAGTGGATATATCTGGAAAAGGTACCGAAAATCCCATCTATTCTTCATTAATCCAGGGAGCATATCCCCACCGATCTCGAATAAGTTTTTCAAGTTGGACTAGATTTACGGATAAAATGTTTCCTTTCGTAGGCGTAGTCCACTTTCCTCGAACCGCTACTAGTTCCACAAGGGATCGTTCCCGACATCTTTATATACGTAGATATACTTGGAGCATCAATCCGACAGAGAGATAGGGTGAGCTGGAGAGAGTGAGAGAGAGAGAGAGAGAGAGAGAGAGAGAGAGAAATCGTAAATCCTCTCCTTCTCGGCCTGCCACCTACCCTTACGCTACTTCGATCCTTCCACATACTCTTCCTCCTTCTCTCTTTCTCCTCGTGTCTCTCTCAGTTCACCCCTATTTAGGGGTTGTGCTGTTGCACCCTTTGCGCGACTAGAACGCAGAGTGTAGCAGCACTTCGCCACATTGATTTTACCGGCTCGCTTTCGATACACACACGCTTACACATGCATACATGCACGTATACACAGAAGCGCCCAGGCGAGGACTCTGCACTAAAGGAATGTCTCGCGTTCTCTTTTTCTTTTCGCCTCTCTCTCTTTGTCTCCCTCTCTATCCCCCTACCCCTCCTCCACCTTTTCTCCTCTCACCGTTGCTCCTTATCTCTTTTAAACCGTTCTCTATCTCCCTCGCTCTCCCGTACTATTTTAGGTATCGAATAAAGTCTTGTTCCCTCTCCCGGACTCTCCTCGCAGTCCATCCGTCCGTCCGTCCGTCCATCCATCCATCCGTTCGTCCATTCGTCCGTTTGTCTGCCTACCGCCCGTCTTTCTGTATTTCCATTTCTCTCTCGCTCTCTTCTTTCCCCCGCTCTCCGTGCGGGTGATACGGCTGTGGGATACGTTCCTTCGATACGTTCCTTCGATACGTTCCTTCGATATTCCGGTGAAAATTGTAGATCGCGCGTAACCGCACGAGGACGAATGGCCTATCGAGGAGTCATCGACGTCCTCGAGTATTCATTGATTCCCCCGTTGTTTTCATTCGACGATCCCCGTCGAGTACCCACTCGAGCCACGACGACGAAGTGTTTCGCGTCACGTGCATCCGTACCATACATCTTCCGTCTCCTCCCACGACACGCATTCACCTCCGCATCTCCGAATTTACTCTTTAGCCCGGCGGTCCGTTCGCCGCAGGCAGCCGCGAACCCGGTACGGCTCGTTCCTCCCGAGAGAGCGATAGAGACGCTAGCGTTGTAAGAGCAGCATCAACATCAATATCAGCATCAGCATCAGCATCAGCAGCAGCAGCAGCTACTCGGCGATCACCACCGCCGGCGCGCTAATCGTGCGCCCGGAGACGCGCCGAGGGCCGCCACCGCCGCCGCCGCCGCCGCCGCCACCGCCACCGTCACCGCCACCGCCACCGCCACCGCCACCGCTGCCGTTGCGCGGCTCTCGTCGCTCTTCTCTCTTCCGTCGCTCGCCTCCCCGACCCCCTGCCCCCCACCCGATGCTTCTCTCGCACACTTCCTCGCGAGCGACGGCCTGGGTAGTTTCAGTTCCCTTTGGAATTTCGATCGGGCGCGACCTCCCGCTGTTCTCCTCTCGCTCCTACGTGCCTGTACGCGTCCGTGAGTGTGTGGAGCGGTGGAAGCGTGTGGAAGCGCGTAGTAGCGTGTAGTAGCCGTAGTGGCGTGTGCCCGAGTCCGTCCTTCTCGCGCGCACTCGCGCACCGCCTAGCCGAACTCGAGCGATAAGGACTGCCGCGATAAAAGCCTTGCCGAGTCGAGCCCCGGTCGTCCCGCGGTCGTTCCGCGGTCGTCCCCCGTTCTCCCGTTCTACCGTGTGATATGGGAGGATGACTCGCTCGACGGCGGCCATCGACGGAGGTGGAGGGAAGGACCGGCCCGGGCGTCCTGACCCTCCGCCGGCTCGCGACGCCCGCCGGGAGCCGCCGACACCGCCGCATAGGTTCTCGAACGGGCCCTCGGACGAGAGAGAGGCAACGACGATTTCCCTCGCCGGTTAAGCCCAAGGTCCGACCCAAATCTCTCTCTCTCTCCCTTCCACCCTCACCTACCGTCTTTCTCTCTCTCTCTCTCTCTCTCTCTCTCTCTCTCTCTCTCTCTCTCACGCTGACTATTCGTCCCTCTGTCTATCTCTCACTCTCATTCTCACTCACACACTCACTCTCGCACACTCTCTCTCTCGTTCGCTCGCTCGAACGCGTGTGCGTCCAACCGACAAGGAATATTATTCCAAAGACGCGTCACGGGCCTGACAATATTTTTAAATACATTGCTCCGACTTGTGCTACGGTGATGTAAACTCTGAAGACGCAGGTATAGAGGCCGATTCGGACTTGCGGCGGTTACGCAGATTTTGCTCAACCTTGACCCATGTATTACTTTGTTTCTCGTTGGAGAGCTGTACTCGAGTTTTGCGAGTACTCGCGCTTGCGATCGTTGCGATTGTTTCAAGTGATTTTCGAGCCAATTATGGATTAAGGCTAAAGGAGTCGTTGTAGTTCTTATCAAGATATTAGAATTATGTACCACTGGGACTATTCTTAAGATTTTCATCATTTTTCAACTAGTTTACGATCGCTGAATAATATCGACAAATGTAAGATTTACATAAGTTCATATTTTAAATAAGAATCGAAGAAAGTACACGCTATAGTTTGGAATCGATGGATGAAATCGAGACCTCGCCGTTTAGATATCCAGTATACAAGTATCCAGATAATTTTAAGAGTTTCGACGTTAAAATCAATTATATTTAGATTTCGTTTGCTCCAACCCGTTGCAAATTTTTTAACGTATTTTAAACAACGCAAACTTTCTAATTCCATATCTTTTTCTTTTTTTGAACCAACGGTATCGTTCGATTTTTACAACTTTCGGACGGTGACAGCTAAAAGTAAACAATTTCCTTCGTTCTCTTTGAAAAGCTAAATATTATCGCGCTGACTTTCGATAAGTTATTCCTCGTACGATATAGCTCACACCTACTCTACGTATCGATGTATCGGTTCGATAAAAAATATACGTAAATCGGAACGACGCATTTACGAAGCCAACGGCGAACGAACCGATTATCCACCGAAAGAAAAACTCGTCCAGCCGTCAGCGAAGATCCGAAACTCGCGACTCGATATGGCGGGATACTTATCTCTCGAGGTTACGTCTAAATGAAACGTACATCAAGGTTAACGCATCGGCATAATCGGGCCGTTATTGCCGAATTGGCGACGATCGCAACGGCGAGCAACGCCAAAAACGAACCGGCGCGTAACGGAAGGAGGAACGATTCCGATTTCCCGTACGGATGTTGCCCGTATCCTCGAGAGCGCCGGGAAGATCAGCGGGAACACCAGCGGAAACACCAGCAGGAAGAACCTCGTGGATGCGCACGGACGGAAACCGGGACTCTCAAACCGCAAGGTTACTCCTTACTCCTCAACGTCGGCAGGTGCGAGATTCCGGACGATGACGCGTGTGTCCGTCGAGGTTGAGTGGCGCGTCGAGCGGAACGAACGGCCTTCTAGCCTAGTTCTTCCACTCGCACGCATCCCTCGCCCTTTTTCACCCTCTTGTCCTCCTCCTCGGCACAGCTTCGCGGTGTCGATAAAGTGGGTATCTGACGATCCTCTGCCCCCTTTTCATATCCGAGTTTTTAATCTTTTTCCGAGGGAGTCCGCTGTTAGGACCAAATCCCGTGCGATGCCGCTGCTTTTCAGGGTTTTCGCGGGGCTCAGATTTTTCCTTCCTGAATACGATCTGAATACGGTCTGAACACGGTCTGAATGCGGTCCGAATGCGGTCCAAATGCGGTCCAAATGCGGTGCTTCTTTGTTCCGAACTCAGCGAGTTGCGCTTTCGTTTCGTTTCGTTTCGTTTCGTTTCCTTTCGTTTCGCTTCGTTTCGTTGCGTTTCGTTTCCGAGTAATTCGCTTATCAATCTCGCGGGATTGGTTAAAAATACGAGCCTGCCATTATTTGAACAAGCTTACTCAAACGTTCGAATTTAAAGAATTTAACGAATTTAACGAATTTAAAGAATTTATAGAATTTAAAGAACCGGGGAGTCTATTAATTTTTCAGCTCTATTATTTGAGTCACCTTTCGTTATATTTGAATGAACTCGATCAATCCAGAGTAAACTAAATTAAAAGGTATTATTCGATTTCTTTACGTTGCTATTATGGCTGAAAACTCGGATCCAAGGCTTTTTTCATTTGAACCCTTGCAGTTTAACGCTACGGATAACGCGAAATTTAATTCAACGTATAATTAGCTCGTACAAAAATTCGTTATTATTTAAAACGACATATTTTATTATTCAAAGTTTGCATCGCTTGGCGACATTTCCAGTTACTTGTTGAATTTTTTTATTTTACGTTATAATTTATCGTTACTAAAACAACATTCGTATCGTAAAAATATGTAACATTATTATTTATAAATTTTTATTTTAACAGTTTCAATATGAAAATTAACGCAATCTTTTTACGTAGTATTTCCAGTGTTATCTCTTACAATCTTCCCAAATACACATTTAAAATAAATATTCGTTTTAAATGCCAGTAATAATACTTTTATTTTATTGATTATCAAATCTTAGTCCGATGATTTTTAATAATACGCATTAATCGTTTTTTAACCTTGTATTTTACTTTTTCTGAAACATGGTAAACTTAAACAATTAATATTAACGATTATCAAAGTATTGTTTTTTTTTGCTCGAGAAAACCTGTTTCCGTACTTTTATTTAATATATATATGACACTTTTAAAGTAAACCAGTAATATATCTTATCTTGAATAAATTCATTGTATTGACAATAAAAACTTATACTTTATTTAAAATCTTGACGTTTAAAAATAATGTGAAATTGATATAAAAGTTTTTCATTAGTCTTATTGTTCCGATAATATACGTATTGCTCGATTAAAGCCTCCAATTTGTTAGTTTTGCTATAACCTTTAATTATTTAATATTTATTTTACGATGAATATTATCGTTTAGATTTCATACCAAATACATTTTTCATTTTTAATTTAACACAATAGTAATAAGTATTACGATAATTATTTATACGTTATGATAAATGCAATAAAGCATCGTTGACTTAAGCTCGTATTAATATATTAAAATATAAAATTAAAATCGGAATAATTTCAGAATTAGTGTTTGTTTCGTTAAGTTGTAAAGAAAGCAAATTTAATACCAATATGAAAAAATATTTACTATTTATTTACATAGAAAAAAATACATGTTGAAAAATAATGTCTCGAGAGTATTTAATCTATTTTAAAACTATTTTTAACTAAGATTTATAAATAACTTAATACTTTATACTTTATACTTCACCTTCAAGTATTTTGTGCGGATTTGTTAAAGGTTGTTAAAAGAAAAAATTTTTTGTACAAATGTATCTCGTTAATTAACTTTCACTTAAGCTTTTAAATAAAAGTTTCTTTTTATATCCTTTTCGATGTAATTAAAATTATCACGATCATAAATTAAGTGTGTGCGATATTAGGGTTTTTTTATGTAAATGTCTACTAAGTTGATCCTTTTGAATTTAATGAATAATTAAAGATATCAAACAATTAGATAATTAACTATTTAAAAAAATTTTGATACGCTTTTTTTAATTACATATTCAGTTGCGTAATTACTATCATTACATATATGTGCTTTCTTTATATACACTATGTATGTGCATTTGACTGCTTTCTTTTCTAAATATATATATATATATATATATATTCTCTTTGCTACATAATTTCTAACAATTGATAGGTTAATAAAGTAAACAGTAATATCCATTTAAATAATGAATCGTTTAATTTTGAGCAATAAATAATAAATATACTTTTTTGAATGAAAAATTCCATGATTCTGTAAAATAAGTTTAAATTAAAAATTGTAAACGTATATTTTCAAATATGAAGGATTAGTCGTTAATTTAACGATAGTAAAAATGTAGAGCAACGAATGAACAAGACAAGGCGAACGTCATCATCGATGACATATTATTCATAATATTGAAATTAAAATATTCTTATATTATAAAATTAACAAATACATTTCATGATATTTAAAAATAAATTAGTGATCAGAGCAGTTATATTTTAATAAATAAGTAATAAACAGGAAAATGCTTTTAAAATATTTATGATAATCTAATTATCTTTGTAAAAAAATTATGATTTATAAGGAAAATCAACCAAAATTATACTCGAGTAGTTTTTATTGAACTTATATATCTAGACTTCGTATTATTTACGATTGAAATCAATCTTCTATATCTATGAATTTTTTTAAATGTTGCCACATTCGTTTTCAAATATAGCATTGAGTAATCATAATGTATTACAAATACTTAATAATTAATCAGTAATTGTTCATTTTTATTAGAATAACTTGTAAAATCGCTGTGTTTGGAATTTTTTTGAAATAAATATACTACAGGGAAAATTATTTTTATGTTTTGTACAAAGTTGAAAATTTTTTTTTAATGTAACCGTCAGTGAATAGATAATTAAATGAAAGTACGCTAGGTAATACATATTTATATAATATTAAAAAAAAACATTCTCACGAAATATAAAAGAGACGTATTACAATAATTATAAAATTTATCGAACAAACTGGAAACAATCGAATCTTTGTGCGTAATTGAAACAGGTTTGAGTTCATTACACTTTTATGACTTCAAAATTACATTAGAATTTTTAATACAAACACTAAAAATAAACTATATCAAAAACTGATAGATGTAAAATGTAACACAATACAAAATAATATTTACACACAAAAATTACATAAAAAATATAAAAGTTTGATAACTATTAGTATCTAATAAAATGTATGTACACAACTAATTTTACTACGATCGAAAGTACAGTATTTTTATAAAAATAATAGTCTCGAATAAGGTTAATAATGAGGTACGCGATTACGTAACCAATTAAACGAAGCAACATTTTACCACAAGTAGGTTCATCGAATAACAAAGAATAACTCAAGTATTTCCAAATGAATAAGCAAAGAAATTTTGAATTGCATACGTAAAAGCAACAGCAATCGATACACAGATTATGATTTCTATCGGTGATATTTATATTTCAATCGTATGGAGAAAAAAATAATAAATTAACCGTAATGCTGAAATTGTAACATTAAATAGTATAAAAAAAAATTTCATGTCGAAATATAACTGTTAAAGGTATAAGAAATATAAGGCATCGGATTCGTATTACTAAAAATATTGTTCTTAAAATATTTGAAAATATTTGAAAATATTAAATAATTTGAGAATTAAAACTATCTTAAATAAACAAAGCTCGATTATAAAGTAAAATTGTAACACTGTTAGGCAGATTCGTACAAGAATAACAAAATTGTAGTAGATCCTTTCTTCTTAGAATTCCTAATAAACTATCGGCAACTATGTAAAATGATGCGTGAAATTTCGCGGCGGCGTCCGATAGGCATCGAAGCGCAAAATTTCATAAAGCATAAGGAACCAGCAAGAGCAAAAAAAGGAAGCGAATTAAAACAAAATACTGGTAAATTACTAAAAAAAATGTCCAAACGATTATACGCATTCGTATATTTTCTCGTCCGAGTATTTGGAATAATCCAAGCCGCGTTGTATAATACCTTCGGCAAGCTGTGAACGAAACTAGAAGCCAAGTCGCGCAAATTCATAATAATTTGCCGATGTCGAAATTTTTCCTCGCGTGCCTTCGACTTTCACCTTCTGCGTCCGGAAAAAGAATTCAACGACGATTCGAGGGCGCCAAACGACGTCGTTCTCGATTTATTTCGATCAAACTTGAATCAAATAATTTTTTGTTTTTCCTCTATAAGACAGATGCGAGTATCCTTGTACTCATCGATGGATAATTTTGCGAGTTATTAGTTGCTTCGGAACAAAATAATCCGTTTCGATTAGGTATCGAGTTTTATAACTAAATCGTGGACAAAAAACGTTTTAACAAATATCGATCGTGTCATAAGTTTCCTAATATTCATTTTACACAATGCAAAGATAAACCGATATCAATTGGAAACTTCATTTCTACTTTTGCTTAAAAGATCTACGTAATTCTTAGTATGCATTATTGTAATATGTAATGTATCGCCATTTTTATCTTTCGGTATTTTTAAATTTATATTATTAATACTCGGTAGATGTAATTAAGCTATTCATAAAAAATGTGCATTAATTTGTTTTTATAGCTTTTTTATCGATCAAATTAAAAAACTTTTTAACAGCGTACTTTAAAATTGTCATATTTATTTGAAATTATTGAATCTACAGTTAATTTTACATCTTAAATGATAAAATCTAATTTTTTACATTTATGGAAATATCCATTGCAATAACAGAAGCGATAATACAAAATGAGAACCATGAAGAATATTATGTAATGTAATTTCAATGATAATTTTAATCGCAGGCTCATCTCTTAGTTAATAAAATCAAATTTTGCAAAATACAGTTTTTTCCAAATTGTACTTAATATATTTAAATGTTTCGTGTACTCGTATTGAATTGTAGAATAACTTTATTCTTGTTTATTGGATGAAATAAGTGAAAACTCGAGCCTCGTGACAATGAAATCGATTCGTTGGTTTCAATGGTTGCATCGCTTAGCGTATTAATTTGTGTGTGTGTGTGTGTGTGTGTGTGTGTGTGTGTGTGTGTGTGTGTGTGTGTGTGTGTGTGATATGATAAGTCAATAAAAGTAAGAAAACAAGCGAGCGAGAAAAAGGTTTTTAGCAAAAAAATTAGATAAGATGTATCTTTATATATTTGCGTCTCTTTTCTTTTCTTTTTTTAACTTATTTTTCTCTTAGTTTTGATTTTATGTAAGTAATACTGCTGTTTTCATACAATATAATTCACTTCTTCTTGATCCGATAAAATTTCATTCTTTATATTTTATACGTATATTTGTATTTTTTGTTTAATAAACTCAAAATACCAATTTTTTATACACTTAAGGCTTAAAATGTAATATTGCATAATACAACGCATACATTATATGTATATATTGAAATGATGTTTATAAAACTACTTATATTAAATTCAAATTATACGAAAATTGTTCGTTCAATCGATAAATAAAATATTAGTATAATTTTTAAAACGATTTTATTACATATCTGGACATTCGGATAATTTATATCTAATCATTTCCATTGATATTCTTTATAGGCTTAAATACTTTGTTTTAATAATTTATACCGTTCGAGGTTCCGAAATCGTGAAAATCAATAAGAATTAAGAATTTTAATATAATGAATTGTCTTCCGATAAATCATGATTTAATATTTCCGTATAATTACTTCTCTATGAGCATCCAAAGTACGTACTTAAGCACTCCAGAATCACTTATAAAAGTACTTTGAAAAAAGTACTTAATGACAATCTGCACGTCCAAGTATCCACAAGCATTGCTCAACTCGATGTTAGGACTTTATTTGGTATACCTTGTTAATCTATATTAAACGAACGAAATGACATTCTATTTAATTTTACTCCCTCCCTATGTCTACACAATAAAGTTTTCGTTCCAGTAATTAATTGCGATCCAACGATCAATAAGAAAGATATTCTAGTGATTAATTTTTTGAAAATGTTAAAACCGTTAGATTCTAGTTGTACAATTTTAAAAAAAAGTATAGGAATACGAATAAATTATTCTTTATTTTATAATTTTTTATAAAATTTTATAACTTTCTTTATTTTATACTAATAAATAATAGGAATTTAATGGTTTCAAATTTCATTTACACGTTGACAAAAACAATAGTGTAAAATATTTTAATTGAAAACAAATTAATTTAAAATATCGTGCCGGTCGTATAAAAATTTTTTTTCTTATTTAATAAATATTTTATACCAAATTTTCGCGTACAAGCTTTAATGTACGTTCCGATCTCACAATATAGTCAAACTAAATATTTTAACATGGTAACTGTTTATGATTAAAGTGTAGTATAATAAAGTATCGAACAATATTATCAATGATCACTAGCACTTTGAAAATTATTGGAGTAATATTTTTCGAACGCGAAAAATACATGCTGCAATGATTTAATAATGCTTGGTACTTTTCTCTCTCTTTCTCTCTCACACACACTCAGGCGTGCGCGCGCATAAATACACACAAACATGCGCAAACAAAACTAATACAATAATTAACGAATTCTAACGCTTTAGCATTCAATAGATGAAAAACCTGTAGGGATGAGAATCGAAAATTATTGAATTCGTAAGCTTATAACGATTTGGTGTTTCGGTGGATACGAAATTTAATGTATTTCGAAAGATTGTCTTTTATTTTAGAATAGCAACGTACGAAATTTCCACGCCAATCATCAGAGCTTTTGTTTTAAAAACCGTAGTACATTCCAATGAAGGCAATCAATCAACAATAATATAAATTAATAGAGCCTGACGTGCGTTTTCGATTTTGATGCCAATATTTCGAAACCTTAGCTCACTACAAATATACAAATTATACAATCCTTCGCTCCAGAAGCTGCGAAGTAAAGTCTAGTCGAGGACGTCCACCTTGTACAAACTTTAAATCAAATGGTCCCACTATGTCGTAACTTTGCAATAATTTAATAATAAGAGTGTATTTTTAATTCAACGCGCATTCGAGATGAAGCACTTGCAACGAAATGTCTATTAAACGAGAAAATCGCAGAGTCATGCCTAAATATAGAACAATAGAACGGTTGTTTTGTTTTCCCGTGGCGGTAAATGTAGGTCGTAGAAAACAATTCGCTCGGCGCGTCGTGGTTACTTTCATCCTATGCTCGGTTCATTAGTACGAGCCCAGATTATTCTTACACGTAGCGCGAAGGAAGAGATTCGAGTTAAATCATACGTAGGATAGGTTCTATAACTCGTCTCCCGGTCATCGAACCAATCGACCGAGGAGCGAGGAAAAAGATAACGTTGACAACATTAACGTTGCCGGTGGTGGACGCGATGGTGGTTGATCAGCCTCGGGTTCGCGCCTCGGACGGGATAAGTTCCAGAAGGAGTCGGCGAAGGGAAAGTCAGCGTTCCTTCCTTCCACCTTCCTTCCTCCTTCCTTCATCCTTCCTTCATCCTTCCTTCCTCCTTCCCCCCCTCCCCCTTTCCCCCTTCCGCCCTTCCTGCCTTTCTCCCTTTCTCCCTCCCGGCGAACCCGAGCGCGACCGTGATGCCGAGAAATGCGAGGACGGATCTCGGACCCTTGGCTCGGAGTCGACGGCCTTGCTTACCTCGAGCTCGAAAGATCCCGGCGTGCAAAGGTCGCAGGTACAATGCGCGCAACCGTTGCGTCGTTTTCGCGGCCGTAACGTCCGGTGCGCAACCGGAGCCTCGATCCCCTCGCCTTCTTTTTTCCCCTTGGAGCCGCTGACCGAACTCGGTTCACCTTTCCCCCCGTTTCCCTATCATCGTCGTTCGATCGCCCCTTCCCCTCCCCCCTTCGTCGCCCCCCTTCTCCGCCGCCTTTCAGTTGTGTATCCCTGGACGCGTGTACTTTTTTTAAAGGTGCTTTCTCGAAGCACCGACCGCGAATATTGTTGAATACTACACGCGTACCTACCAATTCGCAGGAATCGGACGAGACGATTTTGCTTGCCGTTCGATTCGCCTTCTCCTAATCTTCTTAGATTTTTTTCCTAACGCCTCTTCGCAGCGATATTTTCCTTTTCCGTCTCGCTCATCCCGCTAAACGAGATTTCCAATGGAAACGCGCGTTTACCGGTTCGCTCGACCCAACTTCACTTAACCCATTTAATAATTTAATTCGCCATCTGTACGCTATTTCCCAACTCGCGAACGCGCGCGAATATCAAATAGAATTTATAACAAAATTTATAAATGCTACGAATCGATCGAACCGGAATTATCAAAAAAAGCTTAATTCCTTTACACGATTCGTCGATTCGTTCGGTATTTGTATTTTTAATTCGAGGCAAAAACGACGTTCGAAGATATAAAAAGCAGCTTCGTCCTTCGAATGAGACAACGGTGTTAATTTTTATAAGAAAATATAAAATTGAATACGATTCTTAATGAGATTAAAATATTCCAGTAAAGCGAGTACGAACGACGTTTTAACGGAGTAATTTTTGTAATCGTTGTTACAATTAACTCGTAAATAATTGATACTTTGCTCGGTAATTCTATTTGGTAAAATATATAAAGAGCGATCAACGGCAAAGACGATCGAGTTAGTCAAAAGATTTAATCCAATCGTAGCCAATTATCGAATTATACGAAGACGAGCTTTAAATATCGCGTCCAAAAGCTCCATCGTTGAGCAAACGATGGTGTTTTTGCTCTCGACGATTATAATTATAATACCAATTAGAGTATCGCTATTTATTACTCGATAATTAACGCGTAACGAGTCTCGGCGATGGAGCATTCACCTTTGGACGCGTTGAACTCGGCGTTCGTTATTTATTCGCTCATCGAGTTTATTTCGTCGATCGTTTGTGAAATAAACGAGACACGGGGGAACGGCACCTCGTGCATCATTGGAAACGCGGATGCGACCTCGAAACTATCAAATCGTCGTCGTCTTCGTCATCATCGTCGTCGTCACCGTGTTCCTAGCTCATTATTTCCCTTTACACCGCTCCACCGAAAAATATTCCTCGATTTAAATAACTTGGACGAAGGAAGCGGGGGAACGTCTCTACACTTTCGACCGTTGAAGACTCTCGGAACGTGCGAAACGTACTCGCATCGACGCATAAACGTAGATGCACGAGCAACGATAAAAATCGAACGATTCTCCGGGGCTCTCCGCTCTCGGTCGGTGCATCCTACTCTCTTCCGTTCTTTCTCTCGGAAGGTGGTGTGACAGAATCAGAAGAGAGAGGGGCAACAAAACTGCATGTTCGCGTCCATCACTGTACACCCTCCCCTCTTCTTTTATTCCGCTAACCTCGATAACCTAACTTTTCGTTGCTCTCCTCTCCCCGTTTCAAGGCTCGCGCGTACAATACGTTGCTGGGTATAGATATATAGACATACGGATATACACCGGGAGAAAACTCTACTCTCTCTCTCTCTCTCTCTCTCTCTCTCTGTGTTTCTCTCTCCCTCCCGCCTTCCCCTCTCGCCCTTCTCTTCCGCGTACGCGCGAACGAAACGACCGCGACAAACGACTTTACAGAGAAAGAGAGAGAGAGAGCGAGCGAGAACACCTAGGGTCCTCCATTTTGTCGTGATTTCTCTAGACTGTCCTCGTATACACGCGCATACGCAATATATATAGAAAAAAATATTCGCCGGCTAATCTCGAATCTCGTCGAACGCGTTATTATCGTTATATCCATCGTTACGATATATACCCGCGCGGGAAAGACGGACGGAGAGAGAGGGATACCGCGGAAGGGCTGCGAGAGGGAGAGAGGAAAATTTAAAGCGCGCCGACGCTACCACCGCGATAGAATCCGGTTAAAGAAAAGTAGAATATCGCGCTGGAAGTAGAACGAGGGGAGGAGAAAAATGATGCACGAAATTTGCTCGGTCCGGAAGAAAAAGAAGAAGTCGGGCTCGAGAAAAATAACGCGTGCACGACGCGTTATCCCAGTACCCCTACTTGCCCTCGTCGTCCGAGTGCAAGCCAGTTGAGTGAGCGAGAGGGGAGGCGAGAGAAACGAAAGATCTCCATTTGGTTTAACTTCCTTCTGTCGCGAGTGTGAGTCCGTGCGTGTATGGTTGGTGTGTGTGCGCGTGTGTATGCGCGCGCGTGCGTGTGTCCACTGGAAATATTTTTGAATTACGTTACTTTCCATTTACGTCTCTTTTTCGCTTCGTTTACTTTAACTTTGTAAAAGGGGTTGAAAGTCTTGCTTTCTTCGGTTTATTTGGCATCCCTGTGAGTAAGTCGATCCGTCTGTAAGATCCTTTTTCATTTGTTCGTTATTTTTAAAACTGCACAGCCGATTCGTAATTATTAATTTTTAAATCAGGTCTAATGAACTTTTCGCGATAAGTTTTATTTTTCTTTTGATAAATTTTCGATTTCTTTAACGAATAACCCAAACAAAAGTTTTGCGATGGTTTTTCTAACCTATATTATACATCATGTTGTTGTATTAGGTATTCAAATAAATTTTTATCGGATAACCAAAATATGAACCTTGAAATTTAGATCTGTGCTATTTTGATAGACGTTTCGGTTACAAATATTAATAGAAAATCACGAATATGTAATTGGAATAACAAATGACATAATTATGCTTAGTGAATAATTCAATTTGTAACGTATAAAAATAGCATGGTTGTATAAATAAGGCACGTATATTCGATCATGAGATATTATACTTCTGTTTCTTATTCTTGATCGTATAAGTAAAACATAGATAATTTATTTGTTTATTGTATTCTTGCAGATGTCTGCTGGGTCACAAATTCAGATGGCACCTCAATCGACGATAAACTCTGGTCAGTCGGTTCATAGTCAAGATTCGAACATGAGCACCGGTAAGTTGATTTAAAATAAAATAATACGTTTGAATAATTCTATCGGTCCATCTGGATTTACCGTACATATGATTTATTTAACGGAACTAGATGTCGTTGACATTT
Organism: Dolichoris vasculosae; assembly: GCA_018907195.1. Taxonomy (NCBI): domain Eukaryota; kingdom Metazoa; phylum Arthropoda; class Insecta; order Hymenoptera; family Agaonidae; genus Dolichoris; species Dolichoris vasculosae. The sequence goes on from JACCHY010000003.1 coordinate 8,359,344, forward strand.
TATGTAACTGTCTAAAATTTATAAACGAAGCTTTATTTTGCTTATTCCGATAACTTCGGTTAGTAAAAGTAATTTCGTGTACTACCGTTACATGAAAGTTTAACTTTCTTAAAATACTTTTGAAATCCAAACTTATATTTGTAAATCTTTGTAAATACTTTATATTTATATATAACTAAACTTAAGTGACATTTGTACAAGATTCTAGAATAGGATATAATGTAATGATTTCAAGATGATAATTTAAGAATAAATTTAAATAAAATGCTTAATATTTCGAATGTATCGACCTATAAAAATTTCAATGTACGCAAGCTGTTTTTAAGCTAACGAATCTTAAGATTTTATCTTACATGTTTATCGAATCTAAGTTTTGATTAAATTATTGGTAAATTTGGTCTTTGGATATATGTAAAATAACTAGCGTTTGCTATATTGACGCATCATGGATTATGTACATGTGTAAAATCCACGTGGAATCATGGAATGACTTATCTCATCTCATGTACTTTCTATTGCATAATGAAATTATGCTTTTTGTTTCTGTCAGTGACGACAATGCTGTATTTTTTGACAGGCTCGTCGCATAGCGACAAGGAGGTAGACCCAAATACTCCAGAAAAGGTGCCAAGAACCCCATCAGAAAGAAAAAGAAAACGTAAAGCTGATGACAGTGGTGGAGGGGGTCTGGTGGGCCCGTTAAGCAGCAAAGGGGCCAGATCCGTCGCTGCACTAGATAGTAAGAAAATTAACGAGTATTTTCCAAAGCACCACATGGGCAGTAGTCCCATTAGGCACGGCGGTGCCAAGAGTCCATCCCCGCAACAGGCATACCCTATGGTTAGTGAGCAAAAAGTATGGATCTTTTGTTATATTACTTTATATAATTTCTTTTATTCCTCACTTTTGTTTGCGTGTCTCTTACTTACCAAAAAATACTACAAAAAGAAAATTATTTGTTAACGATAAATGAAACTTGGATGTTCATCCTTTCTTGATTTTTTGCATCTATTCTTATTCGAGATCTTGTTTTATATCTTGTTTTTGAATATTAACTATAAATAATAGCTTTGTCCAGTTTGACATATATACATGTACGAATAAAATATATTTGATAACATAATTTTTAATTTGTAGTATTTCTCAGAGCTGAAATAATTTAATATTTATTTTCATTAAGCTTTTATTTAAAATTTAACCAACGGTTTTGCGTTTTTTTAAAATAATTAAAACCTTTTACAACTACTGAATTGAGAAGAATCACAATATATATTCATATTTAATAGATATAATTTTAGAAATTTAATATTAAAAATCGTGTACATATTTAATAAGCAATATCATGACTAAACTTTATAATCTGACATGTGTCGCCAAATAATATAAAATATTTTAAAAATGATATGCTTTAGCCAAAAATAATATTTAGGAACATTTTTTATAACATTGAATTTAAAACTCGAATTATTAAAAATATGTTACATCGAAATAAAATCGAAAACTCCAAAGTTTACCTCAAATTTTTAATTCACCACCTAAGATATTTTAATTTTGATAATTTAAATTATAAAAGAAAGTAATTTATACATTTGTGGAATAATCGGTAAAAACGAGGTGTAACGATTAATGAAATATAAATAAACGATACAAATTTGATTCTTGTAATTGTAATTAATAAGGAAACAGTCTCGTATTAATTTGCTTTTAATTATAAGGGATACATAAATCTAGATCAACTGTCGGATATCATTCGCGAGGATCCAAAAAAATAGAACGCATTTTATTTGTACTGATTTGATAATTATAAACAGATCAATCGCGAAGACGTAACGATTTTTTTAAGTTTCGCTTTAACGTTTTTATAAAATAGTCGATCGTTATAATTAGTTTTTCGCCTTTCGAAATGAAAAATTGAAGCTGAAGAATCGAATGGAAATTATCGCCGGAGTCGTTCGAAAAGCCGATCGAAAAAAGGAAACAGTTTGCAAAATGACACGTATTAGCAAAAAATCCGTAATATCGCAACACTTGGAAAGTATCCCGATTCTTTCTTACCCTCGCAAATAAGATACGTAAAAGTCCATTATCGGCGGACGCGAACAAAGAAAAAAAGTATTTCGAGGCGTTTCGGTCGAACCTGATTCTATTAAAAGAAATCTCTTTGGTTCGCTCCGAAGCGAATAAAAGAGCGAGGTTAGATTTATCGCTTTATGGTCTCGCGGTCGACCAAAGCGCAGCCAAACTCCAACAATACCGAAAGATCTTGGAAGAAGAACGAGTCGCTAAAGATCGGCTAATAACGGAATCCGGGCCTCCGAATCCGGGCCTCCGAATCCGGCGACCGAAGCGAAAAAGAAGTAAAAAAGTAAAGATAAAGTAGAGAGGCTCGGAGGGTAATAAGAGACACACACATACTCGCTCGGAGGGAACACCCCCGACTAACGAAAGCACCCTTTCTTTGTTTAAAAAAAAGTACCCGCCATCGCCGCAGCAGGTGACGACGGCGACGGTGGCGGCGGCCGCCGCCTCCGTTCCGGCCTCCTCGGCCACCGCCGCCCCTGAGTTTCCCTCGCTGATGCAGCCACCTCGACCCGTCGGGGCGCAGCCGCCCCCAGTCCCGGCCGCCGCTGCCGCCGCCGCCGCCGCCTCCGCCGCCGCCACGACGGTCGCGGCCGCGCCGACGGTCGCATCTCCCGCAGCCGCGGTCGCCGGCTCCGTGGCCGCGTTGCAACCGGCTGGCTCGATGCTCAGCAAGCAGGTGCAGGTAAGGCCCACCAACCTACCTAGGACAAGCCAGGTCAGGCAAGCGAAGACTAACACCCCAAATGTAAGCACCCAGATTGTGTACACTTTTATCTATGTCAGAGATTGTCGTCAAGCTGCTTTTTTCTTTTTCTCTCTCTCTCTCTCTCTCTCTCACTCTCTCTCACACACACTCTCTCTCTCTCTCGCTATCTCACTCTTCTCTCTTCTTCACATTTTTTTATTGTATTTAGTATCGTTGCGAGTATATCCGACGGGGCTTTTGCCGCGGACTTTTTGTCATTGTTGCTCTTGCGTATTCTATGCGTATTCGATGCGTATTCCGAGATATTCCGATGCGAACGTTCACACGCGATGTTTTGCGCGATTTTTCATTCCAATAGCGCAACAGTGCCAAAGAGTTTTTTTTTTTTTAAAAATCGATTTTTTATTTTATTTTCTTTCGTTCGCGCGTTGTAGCGTACACCGATGTTTTTTTTACACCGACTTCTCGTTAATTATGTCTCTCATTTTTTTAAATTTTTGCGAATACGTTTCGAACTTGTAAACGTTTATTTCTTTAAATATAAGTACGTTCTTGTTGAAAGGACGTAAAATTAAAACTTGAACGAACACAATCATCCAAAGGTTCGATTCTGTAAAATAAAGATTCGCCGAAAAGAAATATTTGCTTCGCGGAAAAAGCGATGATTTATAATACTCTTTGATGAAATTAATACGAAATCGATTTATAAGCCTAAATAATTAAATCCTGGTGAAACGTAAACCTTTTTTGAATTTCTCGTCGATCGCAGAAAGAAAAGTTTGAATTTTTATTTAAACGCAAATTCAGGTAGCGTCCGTCGGATATTTATATAAATCTTGAAACTGTCTCGAGAAGAAACCGTTTAATTTTCATTATCGATGTTTATTTATTTTCATTTATTTATTTAATTATTTGTTTAATTATTTGTTTATTTGTTTATTTGTTTTTTAACGATCGAAAAATGATTCGAACTACCTTGTTCGGCACTCATCGTCGAAAGAGTCTCGTTACGTCAATTTTTTTTATTTTTCTCGTTAATTATTTAATAATTAATAATTTGCATACCACCGTAAGAGAAGTTTTACGATTCTATCGCTAATCGTTTTTATTCACGATCAACGAAACTACCGTCGGCTTTTTATTATTTTTACTTAAACAAACAACGATAATCCATCGTTATCGCGATAAGCACTTGGATTCTCAATTTTTTCAATTACAATTAGCGTCGTGAAATCGAATTAGAACTTCCCATTGAGTTTACTAAATATTTACATACGTATGTAATTTCTCTTATTGTGAGTCACTGATTATCTTGTACAATGGCAGTCACACATTTTTGGTGCTTTTCTTGCTGCCTGCTCGGCGATCACGTGTTTAAAATGGAAAGAATAAAACATTTTGTTCGTTAAGTGACATTCTTGTAGCGATACTCGTTATCGAGCAAAAGTGTCATTCAGCGATATGACTTTGCTCGACCGAAATACAATGAAACGGTCGCGACTCGACGACGCGTCATGGAATTTTTGCGGTTTACCGTGGGTGCCGCAAGGTATATCTGGTTTTTCAATATGTAACTTCATATGTATACACGACAATGGATAAATACTTGTTAACGCCAAGAGAACGCCGACGATCGTCACTCCACAGATCTCTATTTTCTCATTTTAGACGGAGCTCACTTGCCAGAGGATACAAGAATTCGAAAATCAAGCATCCTCCGATTTAGAGCTACGTAACAATAAAATTGACGAATTGAATAGGGTATGCATCAACCATAACATTCGTTACGTATTAATCCTGAAGCTTGAAAAGAAAAAACATGGTGGCCAGATTTTTAATATCTTAAACGCGATGATTTATAAGCGCTGTTCTGTTCCAGCGGATATCATTGGAAGGAAACCTCGCGCGATAAAAGCTCGATGTTAATAAACTTTAAAGTCGGGGAAGTACGTTTAAACCATTCATCCTGTTTAATTTTTTATTTTTTTTTTATTTTTTTTTTCTTTGCTCTTTCACCCTTGAGTCGATCGGACCTTCTGGTTAAATTCGGACATCGCCGCATTAGCTTTGATTGTCGTTAATGCGCCAAACCAACTCGGGACTCGGATAAATTTTTGACGAACACATTTCGTTCGATACGACCTACGTATTTCCCATCGAACGAACTCACTCGTTCGAACGTTATCGCGTTCAAGAATAAAAAGAAATTGACTTATCGTAGAATTCGCGAATGAGCAACTTTGAATTTATAGTATATTATTTAGAGATTTCTAGGCACCATGTTTTCATATTTTGTTAAACATATCTTTTTCACATTTGACATCTGCATAAAAGTTACGCAAACACAATCAAGTGCGATAAAAAAATTTGCAAATATTCTTAAACGCGCAATTTTTATTTTTTTCTATCGGTAATGAAAGTTTTATATGAAAAGTAACGACGTAATTCTCGAGATATACGATAAAAAAATTATACATGTATACATAGACTTTCGATCGTACATTGGAATGCTAAAGCGAAAATGTATTCGATTTTATAGACAGCGGAGGAGCTGAGGCATCAGATAACGAGTCAGCAAAAGGTGATAGAGCAGCACAAATCCCATATAAATAAGTGTATAGACGTTGTAAAGAAACTCCTGAAAGAAAAGTCGAACATCGAAAAGAAAGAGGCTCGACAAAAGTGTATGCAGAACAGACTGAGGCTGGGTCAGTTCGTCACGCAAAGGGTGGGCGCCACTTTCCAGGAGAATTGGACGGACGGTTACGCCTTTCAGGAACTCGCGCGACGTCAAGAGGAAATAACGACGGAGCGCGAGGAGATCGACAGACAAAAGAAGCTGCTGCTGAAAAAGAGGCCGTCGAATAGCGAAACAGGTTCGATATACACATAGCGACATTCTGTTATTTGCGATGCCTTTTAATAATAATAATAATTACCTCGACAACGACGATCATGCAATTTAATAACTAATAAGCAAATTTTTTCGGAAAATCCATTTTATTTATCCATTGATTGTTACAATAATTCAAAATTTGCCCAAACGCCATCTAAGATTTTTTTTTAAACAAATATATAATTTAAAACGTGAAACTATCGATGCGTTCCATAAAACAAAGTATCGAAACATCATAATTATATATACAGTTTTTTCGCCTCGTACTCGCGATATCAATGTCAGCGGAATAAATACGTTCCGTATAAACGGAATTCGTATTCAAAGCTCTTGAGCAATATACGAATTAACTTAATTTGTACATTACTAGAATTTTTTTAAACGAGTAAATATCGGGTTAGGAATGACCATTACTTTAAATCCTTACCGAAAGTATTGTAAATATTTTATTTTTGTTATCGATGAGTCGCGAATTAAATTTCAAGCATCGATATTAAATTGATAAACGAGTTAAAAGGAGAAAGGTTGGTCGGTCAGTTGGTCGGTCAGTTGGTCGGTCAGTCGGTCGGTCAGTCGGTCGGTCAGTCGGTCGGTCGTACGTTCGACTCTGATCGCGCATTCTAAAATGTATAACGACTCGCAGGGAGGAAGCGAAGTAGTCAGCCGGCACAGCCGACGTCGCTGCACAACGGCACTGAAGCCACGTTTCTCAAACCGGACGCCGTGCCGGGATCCTACACGTGGCAGGAATACTACGAGGCGGACGAGATCCTCAAGCTGAGGCAGAGCGCCCTAAAAAAAGAGGACGCGGACCTTCAGCTCGAAATGGAGAAGCTGGAGAGGGAGAGGAATCTCCACATCAGGGAGCTCAAGCGCATACACAACGAGGACCAATCGAGATTCAATTCTCACCCAGTGCTCAACGAGCGGTATCTGCTGCTGATGCTGCTTGGTAAAGGCGGTTTCAGCGAGGTACACAAGGTGAGTCCGAACCGTCCCTCTTCTATTCGGATCCTTGCGATCTTTTCTCTTCTAGCCGATTCTTTTAACCGATCCTTTGCGTTCTTTCTTTCTTTCTTTCAAAGGCATTTGACTTAAAAGAGCAGCGGTACGTCGCATGTAAGGTTCACCAATTGAATAAAGACTGGAAGGAAGACAAGAAAGCCAATTACATCAAGTAAGCGCTTTGTTCATTATTACCATTTTTCATCTGTCCTAAAGTATTTGAATACACGTGTACGATACACTACTAACCTTTTGCGCGTTCCATTGTAGACACGCGTTACGGGAATACAACATTCACAAAGCATTGGATCATCCACGGGTTGTAAAATTGTACGACGTGTTTGAAATCGATGCGAATTCGTTTTGTACCGTCTTGGAATATTGCGACGGCCATGATTTAGATTTCTATCTCAAGCAGGTAAATATTTATCCACGTTTCGATAATAGTAAAACTTTTTTCAACTGTACGAATATTACGTCAATGTTATAATTTGATTACTTGGTTCGTTTCAGCATAAAACTATTCCAGAGAGAGAAGCTAGGTCTATCGTAATGCAAGTTGTATCTGCGTTAAAGTACCTCAATGAAATTAAGCCGCCGGTCATACATTATGATCTGAAGCCAGGTAAATCGAATAAGAATTGAATATTTTATTTTTTTTCCGTTTATTTCCGTCCGTTGGAATTTTCATATTTTTACGTTCGACGGTGAAAAATGAAAGACATCTGATAAATTTTATTATTCGTTAGGAAATATCCTTTTAACGGAAGGAAACGTATGCGGCGAAATAAAAATTACGGACTTTGGATTGAGCAAAGTCATGGACGAAGAAAACTACAATCCAGATCATGGAATGGATCTGACGTCACAGGGAGCCGGTACTTATTGGTACGTCATCTCGACGAAATTTATAGAAATTTGTAGCGATTTTTCAAAAATATCTATCGCACGTTGAATATCTGTAATCGAATGCCATAATTTGTTATTAGGTATCTTCCACCCGAGTGTTTTGTAGTTGGAAAAAATCCTCCAAAAATATCTTCAAAAGTCGATGTTTGGAGCGTAGGAGTCATTTTTTATCAATGTTTATACGGCAAAAAGGTAACGAAGTACCATTTACTTATTTTTGATGCGGGTATAAATTATAATTGCGGTCTTTACAATTTCTTGTTTTTATTTCAGCCCTTTGGACACAATCAGTCGCAAGCAACAATTTTAGAAGAGAATACAATTCTAAAAGCAACGGAAGTTCAATTCGCCAATAAACCGACTGTCAGCAACGAAGCGAAGGTACATTTAAAATTATTTGTTTACAACACATTTTTACTTGCGTTGATTTACATAAATAAATAAAATTTATTTAAAAAACCAAAAAAAAGGAAGTCGAAATAATTTCGCGTATTCCGAAATTGTAAAACCGAAAAACTTTAAAGAATTTTGTACTCGACAGTTGAAAACGTTATTGAATAGACAACCGTTTCCTTTTTTCACCCACTTTTCTATCTACGATTTTGGTTACAAAATCGTGAGTCGCGCGCGTTCCTTGAACGAAATTCAGTCGGATAAGTTGTGCAAGGCGCTGACGGAAAATTTGAACGTTGCTTTCAGAGTTTCATAAGGAGTTGCCTAGCGTACAGGAAAGAGGAGCGCATCGACGTGTTGACGCTCGCCCGACACGAGTATCTGCAGCCTCCCGTGCCAAAACACGGACGCCAGGCGAACAGCCAACAGCAGCAGCAACAGCAGCAGCAGCAGCAGATTCAGCAACAGCAGCAGACCTCCTTTACCACCGGCATGTTCAGCGGTATGAATGCATCGAGCAGTTCGTAGTTGTGGATGATGGGTGACAACAATAATGGACCCTCGAGGAAAACTTATATACATGCCAAATCTTGGAATAATTCCGAACTGCGCAATACCACCTTATCTTAACACGAGGAAGAGGGCAGGAAACGTGAACGTAATCGAAGCTATAACCAATTGTAAATATTTAAAAGGCAGGGAAAATAGCAAAGGAAGGAGAGCAGAAGATTCGCCGCCACCGCCACAGAACCGTATAGAAGAACGTGCAGCGGACGCTCCGAGGGACGAGGAAGGACGCGATGCGATTAACAAAAAATTACCGATACATCTCTTTGTGTCTTGGAGAAAGTAAAAAGTACACATAGACAAAATTGCGTCTTCTCGAATGTCGAAGGAGCCGCTATTGAATCATTTATTCAAGCATAACGGATAGCACAATGTTGTGTTCGTAAATATTGAATTGTATTATCGTTCCTTGTATCGAGAAGAACAGTGAGTTGACTGATAATAGTGTTATAAAAAAATGATGAATCGAGAGAAACGGATAAACATGTGATAAGACATTGTGAATTAAATGAGAAAAAAAGAGTGGAGTTTAGACTAAGGAGAGAAAATCAAGGTAAAAATGAGATAACATAATGGAATCCAGTGGAAGTGAAATTACTCGGTGATGAATAGGAAAAAAAGAGAGCGAAAGTGAGAAAGTTTGGGAGAGAATGAGAGAGCGAACAAATTTGATAAAATTAGAAAGAGAGCAACGAAGGATGAAAACTCCGGGGCAATTCGCGTCGAGTGGAAAAAACAAATAAGACTCGCTTATTTCGGGATGTTCCTTCTCTCTTATCTGACATTTTTGAGAAAGGAAATGTAACGTTGCGTGAGTGAGTGCGATGATTGCAAGATTGTTAAAAAGAAAAAGAATAAGAAAACTAGCGTGTATGTAAATATTTATACTATATATATATATCTATATTGATAAATCTGATATAATATATATATAGTGTAAAAAACGAAGTAATAAAACAAAGACAGAGAAAAAAGGAAGACCGCATTGACAGAGTAAGAGATGATAAACTGTGTGTGGTGGCTCTATCCTCGCATGACCGTCGTGCAGCGCCAGGTATTCCATGAATATTTGACCCGCACATCATGTTACTTTATTCAAATATTAATAATTAATTACTTATATCGTGAATAATAAAAGAAAATACAATTAACACGCATCGTAAATACACTGTACACGCACACGCCCACGCCCAAGCCCACGCCCAAGCCCACCTCCACACCCACACACACAACCGCGCGCGATTATAAATGATAAATGGAGATTCGGTTAGTTGTTCCTAAGGCTAAACTGGATCGAGCATACGTAGAGAGAATATACGATCGAGAACGTAAAATCGAGGGTGAGAAGTGCCGAGCCAGGGGTTAGTTTTCTGGAAATACTCCCGAAAATGTGAGAATAAAAGAACGCGAGAAACGATTGACGGACACCAACCAAGCTTTACACCACCCCGACACCCCGACACCCCGACACCCACACACACACGCGCGAGACTGCGTATCGAATGAAAATTAAAAAAAGTGAAGATAAAACGCGAATCAAGATGGAAAGATAAAAAAAGACAATGTAACAAATTTAACTAGGATCGTGCTCCATCCACCCAATTTCTCCGCTCAAATTTTTAATATTCGAATAAAAAAACACGTAGGATAATTTTTTGTCCCGGGGCTCCGTCGTATCGCTCTTTCAAAGCATGGACTCCACTTACCTTTATTATTATTATAGTCATTTTTTTTTCGTGCTAAAGGAAGGAAGGAAGGAATGATGGAAGGAATGATGGAAGGAATGATGGAAGGAATGATGGAAGGAATGATGGAAGGAATGATGGAAGGAAGGAAGGAAGGAAGAAAGGAAGGAAGGAAGGAAGGAAGGAACACACACTGACTCGTAATAATCAGGCGATTCAAAATTTTTTTAAAAAAGCTGATAGAGAAAACGCAAGCGAAAGAAAACAAAAGAATGAAAAAAAAGATAAGGGAAGTTAAGCATCATAATAATTATACCGACCTGATCATTAATAGTTTCTTTACTCATAATTTGTTTTATATATGTACGTTATACATAGATAATTATGAAATAGAAGACTAAGTTATTTTATCAAGTGCCCTTGCTTTGTATTATAGTCGCGTCTGTTGACAAATCGCAGCTTTTGGGAGTACTAGAGATGATGAAGAAAAAAAGAATCAAGAGAACAAGAGAACGTTTGTGTGAAATAAAAAGCGAGTGAAAGAGTGTGAATGGGATTATCGATAGAGCGAGAGAGCGAGAGAGCGAGAAAGTGTATGCGAGAGAATTAAAGAACTTGTTAAAAAAAAAGTATTGTAAGTTGTTGGTACAATATTGTGGGCACGACGTCAATGTCTCAATTTACCAACGTGATTGGCAAAATAGTGTGGACAGAGGAGAATACATACAAGTCTGAACAGTGTCTACTATTACATCCGTCGATTATACTCGAAAAACGCCAACACCGATCCTCGATCCTTGTCCCATCTTTTTATTACGATATATATATATACATACATACAAATACACGTGCATATATATATACATAAAGTGACAAAAACGCAATGCAAAAAACGTTCCATATTTTGCATTCGATTATGCGATCAAAATTCAAATCTTTAAAGAATATTGTACAGTAATATTTGTTTTCCTTTTCTATTTATTTAATATTTACTTTTTATAACATTTTTGTTAATCTTTTATTTAAGAACGTTCTAATATAATTTAACGTGTAAATAAATAACATGATTCATTTTTTTTTAAACGTATTTTTTAATTTTATTTTAAATATCACTGTACAGTATTTTTTCGTATTGCTCGATGTTTTTCTAGCATATCTGTAATAAAGCAATAACGTTTTGAAAAATAGATTCTTACTAGTTACTCGTAGGTCAAATATATTTGTTCCGACAAATGTCTCGGTTTGTAGAACAAATACACATGCATATGTGTACTTGCGGGTACGTATACATATGTGTATATATATATATTTATATTTATATTCAAATATGCATACGCACACGCGTGTACACAATTCAATGAATGTACATATTCGGTTGTACAGTAGAAAAGGTATAGAAAATAATAGCATTCGTACACATTTGAGATTCATCGAAGAAACGTGTCTGATATTAATTTACTTTGTAATATGAAACAATGAACGTTTTCTCGTTTCGCTTACTAAATTCAGAATTAATTTTTCTTTTTATTTCTATACATATGTATATGTATGTATATATATAGAAAAAAAGAGAAAGATATCGAATCAAGAATCAAGAATCAAAAACATAAAATGAGACCATTTAGAATATATTAAATTCATGCGATAAGACTACGTAACTATATATATATATATACATGTATATTATATATAAGTTATATATACTTTTTATATAATGCATATATATTTATATGGTTATTCATTAGTTCACGAACAGTCTTTCGTAGAATAAATTAGAAGATTCAACGATAGTTGTTAAAAAATAAAATAAAAAAAGTATATAGTAATATAAAATGTCTTTCTGCGTAATTTCAGTTGCTGATACAACAATGAAACGGAAATACAAGAATTCGTTATTTCAATTTTTTTATTTATTCAAACTCTCGTACTCTCATTTTCATCGATCGCTAAATTTTATTTTTGTATCGAAAGCTAATTTTAGGTAATATGGCATCGCCTTGCAGAAGCGTTTTCTCTGAGTTTTAAAATTTAATATAACCTCGGAGATAAAAAATATGTTCAAGGTAAGTACATTTTTATTTACTTTCGTTTACTTTCGTTTACAAAAGATCGAGCGCGGTTTCTTTCGTTCGATAGGTTACAAAAGAGCGACTACAAGATGACGAGACGCGATTGTTTCGTATCCTTGATATCTAAAATTTATACGAATTCGTATGCGATTGCAGCGAAGAAATACTTCACACGAACCGTATGACATTTTTATAAACCTTGTCTAGTTATATAATTATTACGCAAATTATTCAAAGTGGGAAAATAATGGGTGAAATTTCATCTTACGATTCACCGGATTCGGATTACTCAAGTTGTAATAAAACTGTCCGTATTCACAATATAACACGATACGCTGTAATCTAAATTTTTTTTGACCGATTAGAATAGTTTGATGCACCGGTCGTTATTTATACGCGAATATTTAGAGTTTAGGTTTCGATAACTCGAAATTTAACGGATTAATGAACTGCCAGATGAAATTGAAATTGCATTAAAAATGGTGAAAAACTTCTATTTATTAAATTCGCTCATATACATTATTATTAATTTTGATAAGCGCTATAAAATTTAGTCGTGGTCTTAATAATATATTTTTTTAAGTTAATTCGCCGCACAATCCAAAATTTGAAACTAACGAATCACCGCGATGCATTCACTTATTTTTATTTTACTTGATAATAAAAAAAATGTGAATTTAATAATCTTAGCTTGGATAAATTAATCTTTATTATTTGATCAAAAACAAGGTACAACTTGTAAATTTGTCGTTTGAGAATGAATAGATATAAAAATACGGTAAGTATATAAATTTAATAAATTTGTTGGAATTATTGCATATTAAAAATAAAGATTTGTAACTTAAATGCGTTATTCCGTTGATCGTCGAATATCGATTAAGAAATTAATCAAATATCGAATTAGAAATGTCTATCTGCGTTGGTTTCTTACAATAATTCCTTACAATAACCATAAAATAATTAGAAATCTCGATATCCGACGATAAAATTAATTTAAACGAATCCTTTACCATTTATTAAAATTATTCAATGGATTCGATTATACGAATCGTTGACCGTAAATTTTATAAAGTAAGAAGGAAATATTTTGTCGGTAGTGTCTGGAAATAAGCTGTAAAATTATTAATCGTAACGTTCGAACGGTAACGTTAATTTTATTTAATCGTTCAAACAAATTAATTCCATCGCGTTTACTCGCAAGTAAATATTAAACATCGTGAAATAATTTTAACGATATCGTCGTCTTTGGATAAATTGGCAACGAATTTGCTTCGGTGCTTTTACAAATTTATATCGCCCGTCTCGCCAATTTAAAAGCACGAATTGCCATGAATTTAGATCGAACGAACCCTCGATGTACAAACGCGTTGGAAAAACACAAAAATCTTGGAAACGATTCTTAATAAAAATGTTTCTTCGATAAAGCCTCTTCAGAGAAACGAGGAAGACACGAATGGCGAAGTCCAGGGTAAAGATACACCGATAGTGGACGTCGGGTTCCTCGAGCGTAAGCTGCAATAAACTTTGCACGGTTCGGTCAAATATTTCCCCGATACGAGTCCGTGTCGCACGAATCGGTATTATCAGCTTCCCTCTCGGAATCGAATGTGTCTCCTTTCGTTTCCGATTAACCGGACCGGACCGCCGTTACGTTCGAGCGTATCCGCGAGAGGACGGCCTCGACCTCGAACCAACTCGGTTATCGCAACCGGGTCCGCTTTTCTCCGACGACTCCGCTCCCGCCTACGATACCTGCGATCGAACTCTGACCCGTCGCGAGTATTCGTCTTACTCCGAGCCGAGCACGATCGTACCTCCCGGCATCCTCCGGAGATTTTCGAGGAACGGAAGATTCGATTTTCGGGCAAAAGCGCCGAATTTCCGTTCTCCATTCGCCAGGACGAGTTCGTTCAAACGGCGGCGGCGGCGGAGGTTCATTCCGAGGTAATCGACCGACAACCGCGAACGCGTCCGGCTCGAATCCAGCACCGTTGACGTCCTTTACCGGAGTCGGAGGATTCGCGCGTAGTTGAACCGCGTTCGAGTTTTCCCCATCCCACGGGAACGTTGGGGAGGTTATCCGGGAAGTCGCGTCGCCGTCGCTCCTGAGTCAATTTTACAAGAGATAAATCGTATTTCGACAAGGGCGAATCGCTCCCATCTTATCTGACTTTCAAGAGTTTTTTATTCCCTATATCAACTCCTTAACTCCTTGAAGCGACTTCGCGTATCTTATTGGTTCGACTAGCGTAGGATCGAGGGAACCGAACGAGAGAAACACCGTTCGCGAATTTCCCGTCGAATCGTTCGTACGAAAGATTGTATTCTCGGTGAATCCATGAATCGATAAATCTATCAATTTTCTTTTCCATGAAAATTAATCTCGATACAAGAGCTGAACAAAATTCGTACGAGCGCAACTTGGATACATCCAAGTCGGATGTGCATAGATTACACGTCGTACGTCGACGTCGCGTCGTTTGAGATACGTACACCGCGTTCGAACCGTATCGAGGACTATTTGAAAACTTGGCTATAATTTACCTACGAGGTACCGTTGGAAAACTAAACGGAGTGAAAATAGATACGATGCTCAACTATATTTAACAGATATACCGAACGAGCGATCCGCGGATCTCACCGGATTCGTAAGCTCCCAGCGCGTATCATTTTAGAAACAGTATACGCGACTCGCGGGGAAATACTTCAAATCTAGAGAGAAGTAAGCCTCGGACTCTGATGCCCCGAATTTCCACGGGTGCTCCAACGACACCAACGACGAACGTTCATAAATGATCCGCGCTCGGTCCATTGAATCGATCCATTGAATTCCGTTGAATCGATTACCGTCCTTCGTCGACCTTTCCAGTGAGGCTCGCGACGGATCCCAGGGTAGCCGGAGACTTCTCACCCCAACGGATAAAACCCTCCGAGATAATATTAGACGAGTCTCGCGAGTTGAATGATCGAGCAATGCCCGTGCTTCATTCAGCCTCGGTCGTCCGGACGCATAAAATTAATGGGACGTCGTATATCGGACGTCGGTACTATTATTAAACGTCGTCGTATCGAAACGGAAAATGCGAGGATGAACGTTAAGCTTTTTAAACGGTCCTTCGGTTCCTCGATCAAAGTGTGGCCTAACTTTTAACTTTTCCGAGTCCACGATTTCGCGCAGCGACTCTTTTTCCTTATTTTTGTTTATTTTTATAAAGGATAAAGCGACGATACTCCCGGGATCGCTCAAATTTTTTATAACCGATGAATTATAATCTCCAACGGTTCCGATAGACGAGTAATCTTCCAACGAATCGAGCGAGCAACATTTTAATCGTTATATTTTCGACGCGTCTCGATCAATTTCGTTTTTCGTACGGGATAAATTATCGGGATAATATACCGATCGAAGGTCGATAAAGATTTCTAGCGCGTGGCGATCAAGTTTTGATAACGGCAATCGTAAATTAACGATGCTCGACGACGTCCAATCCAAACAATGCGAATCTTTTTCATTTCAAGTCGTGGCAAAGGTTTTCGTAAAATGCTACTTGGAAGTAAGTACGAGTGAGCGAAATTAACGTTGTGACAAGATTAAATACATAAATTTAAATAAAAATTAATTTACCGTGCGATGAGAATTTTGCAGAGAAAAAAAGTCGGATGTTTTCGTTTAGTCTTTATCTTCGAGTACAGCCGGAGGTTTTTTTCGATCGGGCGTTCGTGTCGATCCGAATTAAGATAACGCGAGATATCGAAAGATCCATGCACGAACGAGCGAAAATAATTGAACCACGTAGAATACGTATTGTATCGATCGACGACTCCACTGTCTTGTTGAGCCAATCTTCGAACGTACCAGGAATTTCTAAATCGTCTTCACGCGTACAACGAAGCAAAATTTACGTACCATCATTTTCGAATAAGCGATCCTTCCAAATTTATCCAGACACGATGCGTTTTAGAATTTTGTTAACGAATCGGATTCGTCCTCGAAATTATTTTCGACGAAATTTGCGAGAATAGTTGAGAGAATCCAAGTTTTATTCGTTATTTATATCGAAATACCGAACGACGACATTTTAGTTTCGTATCGATACCGTAACACGAGAATTTTGCAGAAAACGGAAAAGAAATTTTGAGAGGTGAAGACAATGAATCGTGTACGCGAACATTTTTAAAATTAAAAGTAAATGCATTTACTTGTATTTTTAAAGCACTGATACAGAATTTTAACAACCACTGTTATTATAACCATTATTTATTTAAAAAAATTAATTTTACAATCCTCAGTAGTCACGAAAACCAAAGTAAACAATATATAAAAATGAGGATGTCGGTACTCGCTACTAAAAATAATAAATGAAACGATAACTAAATACAAGTCAAGTATTACAGTAAATATTTCGCAGTTCATCGATTATTTACTGGATATTTTGTTAAAAGAAACATTTTCGTTGATTTATAAATCGCATAAATTATGCAATAATTTAACAAATTGCTTTAATCACAAAAGACCATTCAACCTTTCATTTTTATTTTGTTTAAATGAAAATAAATATAAATAAATGAAGTACAAAAGATATTTTCGTTACACACCTACCATGATATTTTTTTTTTGTACTTTCTAAAAAAGCTAATTCTTTTCGTTATATAAAAAAAAATTGTTTAAAAATAATTTTTTTTCTTGTTTTCTAATTTACAAATTAGTGCCTAATACGCGAAATAATCGTTAAGATCGATGACTTGCTATTTCTATTGACACTCATAGTAATTTTCAGTTGAACTTGCAACTATTTTATACATTGCGAAGAAAAAAATGGTGATGCTTCTAATTTGAGACCGATCTTCATTACCATCTAACGCTCATCGGATTATTCTTTTGTATATATAAAGTTTTTTTTTATAATTATAATTAAGAACAATATTCGCTAGCACGGGTTAAAAGTACCGTTCGAATCACTCGTAGGACACAAGACAGTTATCATTCAGAATCATCAATATTGATTGATACGCAAAGAAGTAATTCTCGCATTTCTTCAAATACAATTCCGATACTCGTCCGCAGAAAAGCATCGGGTCGTGCAAAAAAAAAACTGCGTGGCTTAGTTCTTTACCGGTATGTACAAAGACATGTATGTACAGGACACTATAATATAAAATTACGATTAACCCTGGCGACAAACATCGCACACGAGTGAGTATCATTATTCGATAAAAGGATTGATTTGATAAAATCGCGACGACGTCGCAATTTATAAATGTTTATTTCTAGCGCGTTGCTGCGTTTTACTTCTTTCGGTTTAATTGCAAAGAGGCTTAGTCCGAGTCTTCGTCGTCCGATTTAATTGCGTACGAAATTGGTTTCCTGGAGCGTCCCACCGGTTTCCTTGGCGGCGGTGGGGATTCGTCTACCAAATCCTCGTCTTCGGAGTCTTCGTTCTTCTTCTTTTTCTTCCTAGCCTAAATATATTTAAACGTTCGGTATTAGCGCGCGTAATAATATATCGTTCGTTCAACTGAAATTCATTCGACGCGATCTGACATTCGTTTTTAAAATAATTAATTATTGCAACGAGTGTGTACTTACGGGAAATGATTTGACGGAGAAAATATCATCCGACTCCGATCCCGATGATCTGTAGGCCGCTTTTTTCTTTGAGGGTCGTTTTGCTGACTTGCCTTCGCCGTTTTCAGCCTTTTTCTTGGAAGCGGCTGAAAATCGACCGTCAATTTACATTTGTATTATTATTTTATAATAATTAGATGTAATAACGGATGGAAAGTAAACCACGTTACGATTCGCAAGCGATTATATTTCTCATTTGTAATTAATTACCTTTTTTAGGTGGTGTTTTAACCGGTGACGATTCTTCCGAAGAATTGACGACCAGACGAGGTTTAGGTATTTTTTCCACTGATTTTTCCGGAGAGCTCGAAACCAAAGAGTCAAATAATTCTTCGGAACTTGCTGTAAAATAAATTTGCAGCTAGTAAAATATTAACAAAGTACACGATTATACGAAAAATGAAATATATAAAGACGGACGCTTACGTTTTACTTCGGGCGACTCTTTTTTTATTTTAAATTCATCGTCCGAATCGCTATCGATGGCCTCGACAACTTTTGTCGTGGGTCTGCAACAAATTGATAAAATAATTTATTATCTAATAAAGGAAACGTAATCGATCGTCTCAATTATAGAAACAATTATGATTCACGTACTTCTCGGTATCCGAGCCAAGACTATGGAGTTCGGCTTCACTGCTGGCAGACTCTTCGCTACTAAGAGTATATTTCTTTTTAGCTGTTGGAAGATATAATTTATTAATAACAAAATAATCTTAAAATTTGTATTTATCGTTAGTTGTCGTAACGTTATATGTAACGTAAAGTTATATGTATTTACCGGCAGCTGCTCTACGAGGTGTTCTGGGTGGTGGAGGAGGAGAAAGAGATTCAAAGTTGATCTCCATATCACTTTCGCTGTCAAATTCCTTGTCCACGTCTTTTTTGGTCTTTTTAACCGGTTTGAATGGTAGTTTTGATTGTTTCATTCCTAAAATAATAATAGAATTACCGTAAACGCATGTGTTTAAAAAATAAACGTATTTTTTCCCCAGCATGTATTTACCTTTTTTACCCTTCTTATCTTGCTTTTCCGGAGTGGATCCTAATCTGTCATCGAGAGATTTAGCATTGCCTTCGATCAGTGCATCAAATTCATCCTTTTCTTCGACACCCTTTTCTTTCTTAATCTAGCGCAAAACGTAAATAACAATAACGTTACGTCGTTGAAAAAAAATGTCTTACAAAAAATCGTTTAAATTACCTTTCGCTCTTTCTTTATTCCCTCTTTCTTATCCTTTACCACGATATCTGCCTTCTCGATCTTTTTCTTCAATTCGGTATCTATTACCGGCAAGATTCGGCGCGTATCTTCCTCTTTATAAATCTTCTGCGGAGGTTTCTTTGTCTTCACTCTGGATTTTGCTTCTTCTTTTCTCTCTTTCTCTTCGATCTTGAAAAAGAAATTTTATAATTTTAAATAATTTTGAGCGACGCGATCTATCGATTATTGTATTTGAAAATTGAGTGGTTGCGATGACAAAATAGGTAAAATTAAAATATGAATAGAATTTCAACGTACCTTATTGAGTTCGTTGAGAAGATTGTCAAGGTCCTCCTTCCACAAAGACAACGGGGTACGTGCTTGTAGCCTGTGTAGTTCGGCGAGCTTATCATCTCTTTGCTTCAACAGCTCGTCTTTCTTTTCTTTTGTCAACGACCACAGAGTCATACCTAACAAGTAGTCGAAGTTTTCCTTTTCTACTACGGCAGCGGACGTAGAAGCTTCGTCGTCTTCGTTCTCGGCAACTTCTTCCTATCGTTAAAAAAATGGTAAAGGGTAAATTATTGAATAAGATGTATCAAGTGATTTCGTACGTAAGGCAAAAAAAAAAATACGTGGATAAAGCATCGATCGGTGACATAAATTATAATACCGGGTGTTCATTTTTCTTTATGCTCTACGAAACAATGATATTGAAATTTAAAAAAGTAGATAAAGAAATATTGAAATAAGATCAGGAATAAAGAAACGTTGGTGCATAAACAAACGATAATAAGTGGTTTGTTATTTACTCACTTCCAATTCCTTGTGTAAAAAGATAAATATATAAACAAAAGTTAGTTTTAAAGTATTCGATGATAAAGGTAAATAAGTTTTTAAATAAATTAAAACGTACCAAAACTTCTTCGCGATTTTGGGCCAATTTCCAAGCTATCACGGGATCGGAATCGTATCCTCGTCTTACGAGCTCGGCAATCATATCCTTTTTCTTTTTGTTTTCGATCGTGAGAGTTCCATCGCATTTTTCCATTATAAATCTGCTTTGATTCGATAATTTAGCGGATTCCGCTTGCAGTATACCTTCCAGATAATCTTTTCGTTTTTGATACATGTCCAACCGGACTTTGAAGAACGTTTTCATTATTTGAAGGACATTATCGAATTTCTTTAAACACAAATTGTCGTCAAACGCACACTAAAAAGTAATATACGTTGTTTTTAATCACTGGGTTTTCGATACCTCGAGAAATATCTACGTTACGCGTACAGACAATAAATAAGTACATTAAAAATAGATAATTTCACGAACCATTGACGTTATAGATGTTGTCGTTTGTAGTTTAAATGCTTTGTGAAGACCATCTCTTTCCAATTCGTGGAGTTTGTCCCGTTGCAGCGTTACGATAAAGTGAACCATCGTATCCGTATTGTATTCTTTGTAATCTCTAAAAAACGAAAATTTCGATACCCGATGAATATAAAGACGAAAGAATAAATTTTCATAGAAAGTAAAAGATTGTCTAGCGAATTTCAAGTAGATACGCGTCCCAATTTTATCAAAGAATCGAGTACGCGAGTTTTTCAATTCTCATTTTTCACTTTTCATTTTTCATTTTTATCGAAGAAAAGAAACATTCATTATTTAAAATCGCACATTTTGAAATATTAATTCTGTGCGTGGAACGTCCCGGTAGCAGGCGATGAAGCATTTATCGGTTCCATCGAGCCTTGCGTCGTCTCGCCATAAAAATAATATAATCGCATCGCGCGTCGATAACCAAGTAAATTGTAAATTGTTCAACTTACGTGATCATCGGAGGTGTCTTTTCCGATCCGTGCAACATAGGCTCCAAAACGGTTTCCTTGTAGGCTTGAGTCCAGGTGCCGATCGGCAGTTCCGTGATTTCCAGCTTATCGGGGCCTATGATCGAGATTTCCCCACTGATCACGTATCGGAAATCTCCACAGCTTTCGACCGTTCCTTTGAAATTTTTATAGAAGGGTACCTGGATAACGTCGGAGGAGAAAAATTATTAAACGAAGGTAAGCGTTGATATTCGTCGCGAATTCATTTATGTAGATTTCATCTAGAATAAAGGAGGATAATAACATACATTCGCGAACCGAGGTTTACTTATTTATTTCTCGTATAATTTTTCCTACGGGCAACGAATACGGATGAGGTGTCAAAGGTGGCGACGCGTCGATGGAGAAGTTGTCGTTAACCGAATCCAATCTTACGTCCAAACACTGGCTGGAGAGTAACGGAAAAGAGAGTAAAAGTAAACCATCGATTTTTATTGTAAGCCGTTCAAAGGTTTACATATCAACTGAAAATGTATACAAAATATTTATTTCGAGAAACGCTGATTACTTAAAGATAACGACTGTTTTCACGAGCGTAATTTTTATCCAAAAATTACAAATGTGCAATATTCGACAAAGGATAAACTCGATGTAAAAAATAGGACTCGTCGCATCCGAAACGTAAAAAGGGACAATTGAAAAAATCGTGTCTCGAAAATGCAAGACTCGACCCGTTTTTCGATTGCGAGACGCCCTTAAAAAAGTCGCGGAATGAACAGAAAGAAAGAAAGAAAGAAAGATAGAAAGAAAAGACGAGGGTGAATTTTATTTACCATGGGTCTCGGATCCGCGCCGTCCATCATCCTCAGGAGGTTCTCGATGATCTCCCGCGGATTGTAATTGGGTATCTTGGTCATCCAACCGGTACCAATGCCGTCGGCGCCGTTCACCAGGACCATCGGGATGATCGGCACGTAGTAAGTCGGCTCGATCTTCTGGTTGTCGTCGTACTCGTGCCTGAGCAGCGCGTCATCATGCTTGTGGAAAATGAAGCGAGCCAATGGACTGCGCGAGGAACCGACCCCGGAGTCCATGGAAATTCGTTAGAGAAGGAAGTCGATCCACTCGGCGATAAGTTTACAAAGGGCTACGTTATTACACTGTTCATCCAACTTTTCCCCGTACGAATAAAGTTTACGTCTCTTCGAACTTGTAAACGATTTGTAAACTTTTAACGGGGACAAATCGAATGAATCGATAAAAATAAAGGTAAAGGGTAGAAACTCGAGACGTACAAATTTTACACGAATTTTGACGAATTTTGACGAGTTTCAACTATTAAAAGACTCGAGGGGGGGGGGGGACTGACCTCAGCATGGTGAAAATGTAACGAGGACTGGCGGAGTCCTTGCCACCCGCCAACCTCGTACCGAACTGACCGATGGGCTGAAGGAGGTTGATGTTGTTACTTCCCACGAAGTTCTGCGCCAAATTAACGATGGTGGCCATGAGGGACATTTCTCCGTGATGGTAGGCCGAATGTTCTGCGACCGATGCGCCCAACTGTGCGACTTTCACTTCGCGCTTGTCGTTCCTCTTGAAGCAGGTGTACAAAACCTTTCTTTGACCGGGTTTCAAACCGTCCATCATGTTCGGTATCGATCTTATGTTATCGTAGTTACTGCAAACAATTTCATCGTAAATACGCTTTAAATTTGAATAATGAAAATTTGGTTTCAATCGTTAGGTTCGCGTCCAAGCGCTTACGAACGTAAACGTTGGTTCTTGGTTCGGACCCGGACAACCACAAATGCAGCGTTCAAATGTCGCAGGCTTTAAATTTAATTATAACTTTAAAGAAACAAACAAACGTACGATCCGTTTTGGTCCGACTGCTTCGAAGTACGGAAGAGGTAGAAGAAAATTGGTTGCCCTACCTGAAAAGTACAAGCTCCACGTTGATAAAGTCGGAGAAGGAAACGGCCTTCGTGTCTTTTTCGTAAAGGTATCGCTCGCCGAGGCCGATCTCTTTTCGACGCTTCGTTTCTTCCATGTGATTGGTGAGCCAATCCTTGCGCTGGTCAACGCATTTTTTGCTGAAGGCCATTATGATATTCTGATCGTCTTGATCGCCGTCGTATCTGAAGCGAATGCGATGGCGAGCCATGTTTTCGAAGTACTCCTTCGCTTCCTGAGCGGTGGACGTACCCAAACCTAGTTGGTAAAATTATCAATAAACATCGGAACGGTCGACTTTTGTCGAATTTTTAATCGTTTCGAACAAACCGTTATCACATTTTTTTATTATTCATACGTTCGAACAACTAAAATTAACTGCTTAAGAAATATAAAATATTTGCTATCGAAATTAATTTAAATTTTTAATAAAAAAATAAAAACCTTTGTAGTATTTGATTTTATACGTATGAAAATTTTCCGTCTCCTTCTTCCACATTTCAAATTCAGGTAACGAGAAAAACGATAGCACGTGATTTCCTTTCCTGGCTTTTACAATCGGAGTAATAAATTCTTCGATAAAGTTGAGTTTCAGTAGAGATGGCCAATTGTGATGAATAAAATTGATCAAAAGACCTTTGATGTGAGAACCATCCTAAAGAAAAGTTACAAATCCGTAATTATTAAAACATATTTTCCAAAGAGTAATTTGTATTATTAAGCATCGTAATAACCTGATCCTGATCTGTCATAATCATAATTTTACCGTAGCGCAAAGTTTTCAAGTCATCTCTACTTTCGTATTTCTTCTTGTATTGCAAGCCAAGAATTTTAATCAAATTATTGATTTCGGCATTTTCAAGAATTTGCTTGTGCGTCGCTTCTCTCACGTTCAATATTTTACCTGTTAAATGAAATTGAAAGAAAAATTATTCTACGTTCAACGTTCGAATAAATAACTACAAGCCTGTTAAAAAACGTTAAAAA
The DNA here is from genome assembly GCA_018907195.1 of Dolichoris vasculosae. Classification (NCBI taxonomy): domain Eukaryota; kingdom Metazoa; phylum Arthropoda; class Insecta; order Hymenoptera; family Agaonidae; genus Dolichoris; species Dolichoris vasculosae. Next base: position 8,383,256 of record JACCHY010000003.1, read on the forward strand.
CCTTTAAGAGGAAAAACTCCGTATTTATCGCGACCAATAGAAGCGATACCGGATACAGCCATACTTTTAGCCGAGTCTCCCTCGGTCAAGATAAGCGTACAGTCCAAAGATCTAGCGGTGCCGGCGTCGTTCGCATCTTCTAATTTTGGAATGCCTGGAAACGATGCAGAATCGTATATTACAAGTTGAATAAAACTTAACATAACATTTTATTCGCAAAACAAGTTTTCGACGATTCAACGTATCTCGCAATTACCTTGAAGTTTTCTTTGTTTCGACTTTGGACCAAGCTTCTGAAGCTGACTATCAGCTTTGAATTTAGCCCAAGATAAAACAGATTCGACTATTCCACTCTTGGTAACCTAAAATAATAAGCGTTGTGCAAATTGTTTCGTTTTACAATTGGAGGATGCACATTGATTTGTTGGTTAAGGAAAGCATCGCTTACATTGTTGATGAATTTTTCGCTAAGAGAACATTTGGAACCAAAATTTTTCTGTTGCAATGTCATGTTCTCCTTCGTTTGAGAATCAAAGGTTGGATTATTGATTAAACAATTGATAAACACCCAAAGGTGATTCTTGATTTGAAAAGGTTTGATCTGCACTCCGGCTTTGTTCTTCTTTTTCAATGTTTCTATAAGTTGTTTTACTATCATGTCGGTCACGTGATCAACGTGACGTCCGCCCTATCGAAAACGAAAAGTTAAGGTAAATACGCCCAGCGTTCGAAATAAAATTAAAAAAAAAGGTAACGGGTGATATTAAAAATCTTTACCTTCGTCGTAGCAATGCTATTAACGAATGACATCTGCTGAAAACCTTTGTCGGATAAAGTTATCGCAACTTCCCATCTCGGGCCACAATTTTCGTAGGAAATTTTTAAGGGATTTCCAGTATCGTCCTCTTTTCCCTTGATGTACAGATCGACGTAGTCTTTGAAAGTTTTCACTGGTATTCTGGTACCGTTCAAGAAAACTTTTACTCCTCTCGACGAAGCTGCCACATCGTACGCTCTCCTAGCCATGAGGGCAACAACATCATCGTCTAATCTATCCATTTTGAATTTCGTCAAATCGGGCGAAAACGTTACCTGAAAAACATTTGTTGGTTCCAGACGTTAAATGCCTCGTCCTTCTCAAAAAAGAATTTCTCCTTCTCCTTTCTTTATACATACACGCTTACATATGAATCATTTTACCTTTGTAAAATCCTCGCCGTGAAATTCTTTTACTCTCGCTTCGCTGGCTTTGCCCATGTTGTTACCCCATGTTTGTTTTAAAGATTTTTTATATTCTTTGCAAGCCGTTTCAACCGTGAAACGATGACTGAATATATTACAAAGTTTAGCTCCGTAGCCGTTTCGACCACCCGTCACTTTTTCCTCCTCGTCGTCATAGTTGGAGGACGTCAATAAGTGTCCAAAGATCATGGTTGGAACATACATGTTTTCCTCTTTATGGATCGCTACTGGAATACCTTTTCCATTGTTCCATACAGAAATTGTATTGCTTTCGCTATTTGAACAAATAATTAAAATTACCGAATCGAAGATAGAAATGCACCACCGTTCTGTTAAAAAATTAGTCGAGGACTTCGATAACTTTAAGGAACGTTTATGTACACCAAATCTACACGGATTTATATTCCAATATAATCTAACGTACTACTATTAAAACAGAAGTAAATAGCATTCGTTCAAAAAGTTTAAAAGTTAAAAATTTCACAAGGACTTACGCATCAATATCAATTTTGATAGTATCCATTTTAGGGTCACGTTGCTTATTATCAGCGGCGTTTACAAGTATTTCGTCGAAAATTTTGTACAATCCAGGAACGTATTTGATTTCCTTTTGAATCATCATTTCCTTTTCTTTGTCGTAAATCCACATAAGTTCCGTAACTGGTTCGACGGAACCGATGTAGGTATCGGGCCTAAGCAAGATATGCTCGAGCTGAGTTTTCTTTTGATATATTCCCTCGATGGTCTTCTCTTTCTTTTTAGAACCTCCGTCTCCGCCTCCACCCCCGAATCCACCGCCGTTCTCCATCGCACTCATTTTGGATAATCTTTCCTTAAATCGTCTAAAAACGAAAATGCAATATTAAACTCGCGGTCGACTAAGGAGAAATTATTTTATTGATATTATTTACGTGAGTACGGGGAAATAACTTTGACGTTTACAATATCGATGGCTATTTATATACACGTACCAAACATAAATCAAAGTATTATCGTTACCGTAGAGGACCAAATATAATAAAAAAAAAAATAAAAGATAGCTCTTATGTTTTACATTCAACGATCGATAATTACTCGACGGATGGTTCAAACGTTAAAAAGCAATGAAACTCTGTAAGATGATACGTAAAATTACAATGTATAAACAAAACGTAGAGTAAATTAAAAAACAAGAACGACGAACGTATTTAAAAGTAACGGTGACGACTCGGTTAAACCATCACCATCACCATCACCATCACTATCAACGAAGAACGACAAATCGAATTTAAAGTAAAGTAGTCGTGCGAAAATATTTACGAGTGGTAGGGAATCAATCGTTTACTCGGTAGAGAAATTAACGCCGAGAAAAAGATACGATAACCTCAAACGCTCGTAAAGTTGCTCGCGAATCGAATATTCGGAAGGTAATATTATCTTAGAAAAGCGTGGGAGGTCCGAAGCCGGGCACTCGACAAACGAGGGACGAAGCGAATACGCGGCACTGGTCGAAATAGTTTATCGCTCGACGATCGATCGCCCAGAGAGTGAAAAAAATTCGACTTGGAGGGATAAAAACACGTGTAAGAGGAAGAAGCGACGCGGAATTTCGATAATCGAACGATCCTTGAAAAAAGAAGGAAGGAGAGGCCAAAGGGAAGAGGAGAGTCGGAGTGACTCGTAGGGGGAAGGATGAAAAAATAAAAAAAAAACAAACACCTCGATGCGAAACCATGACGGTAAAGAATAGTTTTGATAGTATGGCGGGAAACGGCGGTCCACATCTATAATTGGCCGGCGGAAAGGGACGCCGCGGCGCTTTTCCGAGACGAGAACACCTGCCCCCTTTCAGCCGACGCTCGCGCAAAACAATGGAAAAATCGTTAAAGAGAAAAGTCGAGAGCAGATCGCGCGGATCGACACCTACTCTCCCCCACTTCCCTCGGAGAAAAGCAGAAAGGTCGAGCGACTGGAGGAAAGGAGACGCGAATCGGGCAAAAGGACGCGGAGGCCGATACCCGAATTCGCCACCATCTCTCCGGGTGGAGGGGGAGGATAGGAGGCGGAAAGGAGGCGGAAAGGAGACGGAAAGGAGACGGAAAGGAGACGGAAAGGGACGAGGGGTCACGAAACGTTGGCTTTCGCGTCCTCTGCCGTCGCCTCCGCCGCCTCCGCCACCGTCTCCGTCGCCGTCTCCGTCGCCATCTCCGCCACCGCCACCGACACCGACATCGCAGCCCCGGGTACCTACCGTCCTTGGAGGCCTCTGCCCGCCTCCGCTCAGAGAGCGCAGATCCGCGTGGATGGGGATGAGCTCGTCCTCCGCCTCTCGGGAGCCCCGTCCTCTCGTCGATCGCCGCGGTGCGTTGATCCTCTATCGCGGACTACCGTGTCACAGGACATCCATTTGACGCGGGCGCGAGACGATCCTTGGCATGTCCCGGGCCTCAGGAGACGAGCGTGGGGGGAATTCGAGGACGCGACGATCAAAACCTCTCTCTCTCTCGCTCTCTCTCCTTGTTCCTCGCACCCCGAGATCCGATTCCCTCGCTCCGCTCCTTATCGCTTCGACCGCGACGCCTCCGATACGCGGATCACGACTACTCGCGCGAGTTGTTTTCTCGTCGGTGCGCGTAGCTTCGTTCCGCCTAGCCTCGGTCTGCCTAGCCTCGTCGTCGCCTAGCCTCGGTTCGGACCCGTTGACCTTCGCCTCGAGTTGGCTCTCCCTGAACTGACTCCGTGCGTCGAAGCCCTGACTCTTACGCGTTCGCGGCGAGTGTCTACGTTGTATTGGTCGGAGCAACCCGAGACTGCGAACTCGCTTTCGGTTTTCGCGTTCTCGTTTGGCGCCACTTGCGTCCACCCCCGCTCGCGGTCTCGCTGCTTCGTACCCTCGGATCCGGAATGACGCTCGTGGAGTTATGCCTGAACGGTTCGCGAACAGTCAGGAGCAACGAGCGACTGCGACTCCGAGCTTCCCCGAAGCTCCGTAAATTCGGCTATGTTCGTTCTCTCTCGCTCTCTCTCTCGCTCTCTCTCGCTCTCTCTCGCTCTCTCTCGCTCTTTCTCTCTTCCCATACCCACGCTCGCTCGGAGAGAGGTGCATTCGCGCACGTTACACGTACGTACGGATTCGCGCGTTTGTGTTCGCTCGCGTGTGCGCGGAATCGAACGAGAATTTCGTGGCTTGTGGCTTGACCCTCGTAGTATCAGGGACGTTCATTTACGTTTCTGCGTGGAGGAAATATTGGCGATATCGCCGTGAGTCGCGCTCGAGATCGTTACGAAGAAAATTGCTCGTTTATACATTTCAAACGAAAGCCAACGGAGCATTATTGGATAGAATCTTTGCTCTCGACCAATGGTGTCGCACCGGTTTAAAAAAACCGGCCCTTAAATAGACCCTTGCGACCCTTGCGTAGGCCCTTGCACAGGTTACCGACCAGAGAACCGGGATGGACGCGGGGACGCGTTGCAGCTTAGGTTGCGACATCCAGGTCCGATCCAACTTTCGTTTTGCGATGCGCGACTCGGTTTCATCGGTAAAGAACGGACTCGCGCCTCGTCTTCGTTCGCAGTGGCGCGCATAGACAACCCAATACTTTTCATCGAAACGTAAGCTAAAATTTAACGGTGATCGCTGAGATACGATAACCGAGAATCGAACGGTCTCGCTCGTAAATGACAACCGACCGCTACTTTCTTAGCTTTGCCTCCGACCAAATTTTCCATCCGTTTCCGCTTCTAATTTCGATCGTAGACTCGATAATTAAATATGTTAAGGTTAAAGGAGTTGTTCGATGGTTACCGAATCAAGGTCGCCAATTCCAAACTGCATTCTTCAGAGTTACCAATTTAAGAAAATACGTTTTCGTATTTTAAAAAACAAAATGCGTCGTCTCTTACCCTTACCTTTCCCCTCAAAATGGAAAAGCCATTACCGTGGAATGGAGTACGATTAAATTTCCTTGGAAGCGCGCGTAACCTTTGTAAAAATAATCGATGATCGACCATTCGTCGATAAAGATCGTTGGTCTTATTTTTGATTATCTTAGATTATTGTATCGCGGTATCGTAATATTAGATCGCTGAATAATCGAAAAAATGGTGTCGGGCTCGCGACAGGCGGAATTTTTCTCGGTTTCGGTGTCCTGCACCTTGAGCACCGGTTGAACCGGAAACTTGAGGTTTTGTTTTTGGCACGGTTGGCATGGTTGGCACTTGCGGGAACGTCTTCGAGAACCGTATCACCTGTTATCGCGTGCGACGTTGTAGCGTTTTAGTAATGAGTTACGCGTTAGGGCGAGAAGTTGGACGTGGACGAACGCTGCGATGATTTAGATGATTTATTTCGTTGATAAAATTGATTACGCTTTTTCGCGATTGAAGGAATAAAGGATGGCGTTGTCGAACGATGACGATGATTTTTGGTACAGCAGCGAGAAACGATCGTTTTGTTTTGAAAGTAGCGAGGTTAGTTTACGAATAACCCACGTACAAATTTTTTTGTTTGTGGTAAATTTTAATGTAACGAAAACATTGGTTTCTTTTAGTCCGACAATTTATTCGGAGTATCGAAAAGTGGTACAGCGCAACTGAGAGCTGGTATTTCGAATATACAAGTTACCGATAGTAGTTTGAGGTACGAAGAACCTCGGTGGAGTTTAAAACCACTTTTATCGATCATTACCAACGAAGCGCTGGCAAAAAGTTCGTTTTTTTAACTTTAAGTATTTATTATTTAAACTGCAGTAATACCTTAATTTGTAAACTAATTTTCATCTATAATTTAATAGATTTTAATAATTTTTTCTTCGTATTTAAATAACGTTGTTTAACCTACGATTTTAAGTTAATTTCTGAAAAATTAAAGTAATTTCCAAGATGTTTCAGTAAATGTAAATTGAATTTGTTAAATTAGTCCAAATTTTTCTAATTAAATATAAATTGATTTATTTGTAATAATAACCGTAATGATTTTGGTGTTTTACAGTTCTAGAAGCCGATAAATTACAGTACGTTCCAGACGACAGTTTCGGTGTACATCCGGATGCAACGCTGAGAAAAATTTTAATTAGCGAGCCGTACTCTTTGGAGCGATACAAATCACTTTCTAGTAAAACTGCTTTGATCGATGCCGCTATAAAAAGTGGAAATGGAAACGCTATTTTAGGTGTAAGTTTTCTTCTTTCTTTTATAAGAATGTTAGAAAAATTTTTATAAACTTTTTAAATAATTATTCATAAATTTTTTAGATCGCTTTATTCCTTAAAAAAACATTAAAACGAAGCGTTGTTCAGAAATTATTGTTCGAAAGACCGGAAGCTTTGTACATGTACATTCGTTATCTGTCGACGAGAATGTGTACGAGCGAAATATGTGATTTACTTACGTAAGATAAATGATAAAATTTTATTTAATAAAAAAAGTATTTATTACTCATTGACTCTTAATAATTTTACTTAGTGCTCAAGGAAGGACGATGGATGCTGCGGTAAGTAATATCGATCGCTATCGATTAAAAAACAAAACGTTAGTTAGTATTTAATTCAAATAAAATATTTATATAAAATAAAAGATTATGACTCTTGATTTGTAGATCAGATGCTTAAATATAATTATAAAAAATAGCGACCAAACGGAAGGCAGTATAGATTTGCTGCTTTCAAAAATTACGAAGCATTATACCATGTTATTTTCTAATTTACCCGACTGCAGAGAAACGGCTTTTGTCAAATCTTACGCAAAACTTTTAGGTATAATAAAATTTTTTGGAATTTATGTTATCGTATTTTAAATAAATTAAATTATTTAATTGATTAAATATTTCCAAAGCATTTTTAATTATTGTTCAAAATAATGTTCATTTGTTTTTGGATCCGTAAAAACGGTTTTGTACGGTTCCTTAAAAAGCAAATAATTTTTGTAATGAAAATGTTAATTTTTTGTTTCAGAATGGCAGAAAAACTTTAATTCCAAATTCAGCGAACCACTAAAATACAATTCATCGGCATTGGAATGCTTAAGATTAAGTTGTAAAGATTATTGGGGTGTTCCCGAAAGTAACAGTCTTTCTCCGATATCGTTGGTTCAAAGTCAAGAAATTTCATCGCGACAGTACCAGAAAGTGGCTATTGTGACTAGAGCATCCATCCAAGCATGGGATGACATCGATGGTTTGTTACATAAAAAGGTAGTTTCGGATGAGTTATGTTATTAAAGAACGATCATGATTATGATAAAATTACCATAATTATTAATGATTCGATTGTCTAGGGTTGGCTCGGCGGGAAAAAATTACAAACGAATCTACCTATCGAAGAAGTACTGAGACTTATGCAAGATCATAAAGCTCCATCTGGAATTATGGAAAAGTTTTTAAATTACGTAGAAAATACCAAGAGATTAGAGGTTGCGAAAAATCTCAACTGTTACAAGGCTGTTGTTAACGTACGTATTTATAGAATTTCGGATGGACGCAAACGGTTAAATAATTTATAATAATAGTCAATACTTATTTTTAAATAGATATTCAGTTCACAAGGAGATCGCACCGCTCTGCTGGAATACAAGGCAAGTCTTCGACCACAGTCGGAGGAATATTTTTACGCTGAAAGTGTTCTATGTAGTACATCGATAAGATGGAGAAATTAAGAAAGCTTTCAAGCATTCAATCATTTATTTAATTAATATTTTTTTTGTAAATATTTGTACGTATCGCATAATTATTTATTATATTTATATAATTATTATCGAATGTTATGACCGAGATTATAAACGTTGAAGAATTCTAAATTTTATACAGATATTTTATTTGTTTTAAAAGTATATTTTGTAATGGAAAGTATAATCGTAGCTTTGTAAAATATTAAACCACGTCAGTGTTTGAATTATTCAAAGTGTAATATAATTAACATTTATGTAAACAGCTTAACGTAAACCAAATTATACTATTTTTCACTTTCTTTGTTATCGATGTAAATAAATTTTTTTATTCTCTCATCGTTCGTTTCATCGTTCTTTCATAATTTGAATTATTTTCGTCGACTATAAATTAAAATAAATCTACTTGTAAAAAAATAATATTTTTCGAATGTTTTATCAAACGTTCGTTCAAACATTTTTAAATTTAAGAAAAATATTTTATATAATGCGAGAAGACGCATCGAATGATACGTAAAATTCTTTTTAAAATCGAATTAGCCTACGTAATTATCAAGCTTACCAAATTATAACAATTATAATAATATAAATTATATTTGAAAACCAACTTACCCTTCTTTTAGATAATCGGTCGTTCTTAATATTTATATCATTATTCGTGAATATTTTTAATTACAAATTTATTATGTAAATTGGTAAGATTATAATTTACACAGATATACAATGAAAATATTTATTAGAAATTTTTTAAGTGACAAATATAATTTTATATATATATATTTTTAAATTTCGAAAATCTTTATTATTACAAAATACAATGTACGTGACATCGTAAAAAATTTATTATATTTAATACAAAATATAAAGGCAGTTGATTTAATCACGGCTTTATCATGAAAAAACAATAAATCTATTAATGTATATAACTTTACAATATAATTTTCAAGAAATATTATATGAAAAGTAACAATGAAACAATAGTTTTAAGCTAATAAGTTGTACTTTTACTTATAGTATACAGTAGTCTCGTTTTAACAACATCAATTTTAGTAATTTACTCGAAAAACTATTATTATTATTACGTTAACAAATTTATTACAAATCGTTAAAAAATAATGTTGAAACGTAATCAAGAATCGTAATTATATTCGTAGCTTATAATTTGAAATAACCATCAAATCTATAACCGTTCAAATAAAATAATTCCAGCAATTATCGATTACGTTAGAATAATTTCACAGTTTTGATAAATTTGCCATAATAATAATAATATTTGAAGGATTCGTCACGAAAAAATTGACAGCAAATTTGCAATCACGTATAAAAATGAATAATAAACTCTGAAAAATACGTAATACACCCGCTGCAAAAAATGAATCGTTACTTTATTCCCCATATTTTTCATATTTTTCATATTTTTAAATATTTTTAAATACATTATTATTGGGTGTATCCGCAAAGAAATCATGGATCATTTTCAAAAAAGATCGTATAATTCCTTCATCATCATCCAGGCTGTAATAGAAGAGGTCCGAAACAGAATTTACGTAAAACTCGATTACGTATTTTTCCAAGTCGATGATAATCACCCAAAACGACAGGACCACAAATTCGCTGGAGAATTTTGCTCCGAGAGTACTACTACAACTACAACTACTACGTATTCGTAAGTATATAATATAGGGAATGATCGGAGCTCCTGGTACGCATTGCCGGACCTAATGGGCCGGAGCACTTTGGGGATTCTGCGGATTCGCAGAGCCCATGTTCGGGAGCATAGCGGGGGGTGGAGGGGGAGGGGGCGGCGGAGGGTAGGGAAAGAAGTACGACTGGCCCTGATAAGGCGGGTAGCAGTTCTCGGGTATGGCAGCGGCCGGGGGTTGATTCGGGTAGATCGCTGGCGGATGGTACACGTACTGGGAATAGACGGGCGGGTATTGGGCCGGGAAGCTCTCCATCGGCGGGTAGACTTGGGGCACCCCGCAACCAGCTCCTCCGAGGTTCCCTGGTTCCGGTAGCTCCGATGGCGCGAGGTACGGCACTTGCATAAACCCGGGTGGTACCGTGTAGTAGTGCCCTGCAACAGATTCGTGAGTTTTCATTTTTTATCGCGTCGTCGATATCCACTACTTTTATTGATCCAGACAAATGGGTCGATCTTATCTCATGAGTTTACGTTTACGGTAAATTTTCTGCGAACCTTGAAATGCTTCCGACTCGGTTGGATACGGTCCAAGTGGTATGTAAGGTACTTGTTGATTATATGGCACTGGATAAGAGTACGAGTTGTTCAAAGGAGGCGGAGTTTGTGGTTGAAGTATCTGCTGTTGTTGCGGTTGTTGTTGTTGTTGCTGCTGTTGCTGTTGCTGCTGTTGTTGCTGCTGTTGCTGTTGCTGCTGTTGTTGCTGTTGCTGCTGTTGCTGCTGCTGATGGTGATGTTGCTGCTGTTGTATCTGAGCAACTTCGTTGATTTCGCACTGGTTCGTAATTATCGGGGCTTCGATCGACTTTTTGTTGCATCGAAATTCATAATCCTGTTGATGCTGTTGCCGATATTGATGCTGGGCATTGTGATGATCGTTGCGATTTCTTCCTGTTGTAATCGATGCAAATTAAGTATGTTTATTACATTTTTTAAGTTACATTGACCGAAAACTTTTTTCACGCGCAAGTAAATAGATAAAGGTTTACCGGATGACTAAATAATGAAAATAAATCTATCTTTTATCGATATCGCGTTAAATAAAATGTTTGAATTAAAACTTATACCATATTTTTCATCTGGTACCAAAATATCAAGGCATATCGATGTACTATTGTTATAAAGATATTTTATAACTAAAAGTTGCAAATTACATTAATTTTTCAGTATTTCCTTCCTAATTATGAAATTATTTAAATAAGAATATAAAGATATTTTATAAGCGTTTTAAATTTGGTACATTCATTTTGATAAATCCAGAAAAAATATGTACTATTTTTATGTTTGCTATCTCAAATATTCAATTAATATTTTGTTTTTATTTATATACCCTTTTAAATATTTTCTAACAATTAAGTAAATTCTTGAAAAATTATTTCAATATTAAATTTAGTTTACAGAATATATATTATATTCTTTTTAAAACTTTATTTTTTCAAATGTCCTTTAAACTTAAGTAAATATAGTATCGCTCAATATTTACGATACGAATATCTCGTAAGGTTCGAAATTACATTTAACAAAATATTATTTTCTAAGAGCATCATGAAATATTAATTAAAATTTTTGATTGAAAAATAAATTTTAATTTAATCTTTCGTATGTATATTCATAGTATATATAAATATTTAAAATAAAAAAAAATAATTTAAAAGTTGGTAGTAATTGGATAATGTAATCGTATATAAAATCTTGAACGTGATAAAAAAATATTCGTATGCATTTTATATGGGTATATTATTTGGGTTTTTTTTCAACGATGTATTCTTTCATTTTATCGTAAAAACGGTTACTTCTAAGAAAAAAGATAAAACTAATTTACTTGATTAAATATAAATTACGCAACTACTGCCTACATAAATATATATTTATGTAATAAATAATTCAACATGTTATATTTCAATTAAAACATGAATATATACATATTATTATCATCTTATTATTTAAGAAATTTGTTGGTTCAAAGAAGAAAACATTACCGCCATTTAATTTCTTCAAAGAAGTGGGGGAACAAACTCTACAAGTGAGTCACGTGGTCTAGACAATCAGAAAATCAACACTTACATCACTTTATACGTATTTTACATATTTTTCATAAATTTTGTAACAATAAAAATGCATTGAAGAGAAGCCTGATTTTTAGTACAGTATCGATACAATTTGCTTATCGTAAGGTTATCATACATGAATTTGCCATAGTCAAAATCACAAGTGATTTACGAATAATTTAATTTGATATAAATAAAAACTGAATTAAAGAAAATTATGTCAGATCTTTCGCGAGTATCTTTAAATGCTTTATCAGATGCAACTGTACATTTGATTTCAACTTTACTAAATCCACCAAAAGTCATTCCATCGAGTAATGGATTACTCAGGTTAGGGATTGTCATTATTTTTCATAATTGTACATTATAATACATAATGCAAATGCAATTTTTATTCTTATTACTATATTTATTTGTATATTTAATTAATTTATACTCTATGCAATTGAAATATTTTTATTCGATTCAAGCAACATTTTATTCTGTGTACATAAATATTACAAATGCATTTTTAACGGTTAACAGAGACTGGAGAGGACTGGCACAATTATGTTCTATAGGAGGTGAGATTTTACCTGCTATCGCTGCAGATTCGGATCCCTCGAAACGCATTTTGAATATTGTACAAAAAAGTTCTCAAGATTTCACGTTGCAAAATTTAAAAGATGCGTTAATTAAGCTTGAAAGATGGGATATCGTAGATGATTCTCAACCGTATTTAGGTACGAAAAGCTATTAAAATAAAATTATTTTGTTATAATTACTTTACTTTATAATAATTTTTATTTTTAATACTTAGAAAAAGATGCAAATGTATATTTTGAAAGACTAGAAAAATCTCAGATTACAACGGAACAAAATAATTTTTCTATAGATGCAGAAATATTAACCCTAGGTACAATATTTTTAACATTTACTACAAAAAATTATTATTTTTAATACGAATAAAAAATTTATTAAAAATTATTCGAACGATTATTTTAGACGATCAATTCAGAATAGAACGAGGACAAAAAAAACAACATTACGATGCTTTTCTTTTGTATGCGGATGAAGATATGGATTTTGTAAACGAAGTAGTTGAAAATTTAGAGAAAAAGAATAAGTTAAAGGTGATAAGATTAATATTCATATAGATTTGAAAAAAAAGAAATTTATACAAATAAAATTTATTTTATTTTTAGCTTTGTTTAAAAGACAGAGATTTAATTGCTGGAATAACATTTGAACACGAAGCAATAATGAGGTTAATATCGGAACGTTGCAACAGACTTATTCCTATTATAAGTCCAGACTTTCTAAAGAGTCCTGCGAACAAATTTTTTTTAAATTTCGCACAAGCTACTGGAATAGGTGAGTCATTATAATATTTTTATAAAAGAATTTCGCAAAAACTTGGTCTAAATTTAAAAATTCTTTTATTCTACTAATGCATTATTTTTGTAACTAAATGGGTAAAATGAATAATAGACGTATGTTTTAGATAAAAGACAAGAAAGAAAAATTATTCCATGTGTTTACAAAACTTGTGAACTTCCACCGCAGTTAACATACTTTTCTAAGATATATTATAAGAAATTCTCGTCTGAATTTTTTTGGGATAAACTTATTCGTTCGATCAAAACTGTTGTCGATGTTTCAAGGATAAAATGCGTCGATGAAATTAAACCATCGAGTATTACAAACAATAATGATATTATTCCAAATAAGCCTAACGAAGATGACAAAGTAAAAGAAAGTTCATCCGAAGAAACATCGAAATTAATAGAAACTAATTCGTCGTTTCTCAAAGCAAAGATAAACGACGTACTTAGTCCGGATGAGGAATCTACAACTTCAGAATCTCTTCCTAGTCTTCCATCGCTCGATAAATTAGACTCATTATCTAATTTTACGACTTGCAATAATACGATAAAAAAAAATAATAAAAAAAAAAAATTCATGAGCAAATACGTAAGGAAAGTACAATCGCTTCTTCCAAAATCTTAATCGTTACATTCTTTTTATACATTTTGTAAACTTAATGTAAGATAACGAAAAATTTGCTAAAATTTCTCATTTTATTATTAACATTATTCCGTCTTGTGATAATTACTTGTAATTTGCACAATCATTTTGATAATTTGAAAATAAGTTATTTATAGTACATCTAATTACAATTTGCCAGAAAATACTTATTATAAGTTAAGCTTTAAAAAAAATGTATTTCCTTACAGTTGTTAAATTCAAAAAAAAGGAAAATCATGTGCTTACTAGAAAAAATATTTTTTTAACGACTTTAATAATTGACTGTGATACTAATATAAGAAAATCTCTGTAGTATCTATTTTTTTTACAACTTAAGCAATCGCTACTATTCACGAAGCAATGTTATAGTATAAATAAACTATAATTTTATTATTCACTTGGGATTTTACTTACCTTCATAATTTCTTTTAAAACGCGGAGCGACGCCGTTTGATTTATTGACTCGTTGGGCTTCTTTATTATTGGGAATTTGCTGCTGCTGTTGTTGCGATGAAGGTTGTTGTTGTTGTTGTTGCTGCTGTGGTGGTGGTTGTTGTTGTTGTTGTTGCCGCTGTTGATCATTAGAATTTGTGCCCTTGTAATCGGTTCTGTTTCTGTCGACGTTCGACGGCTGATGCGAATCGCGTGAAGTCGAAAAGTTGTTGAACTCGGAACTTCTGTAATTTGATTTTTGGCCGTTTGTTCTCGTGCCGTTGCCGTTAATATTATCTTGATCTCTGTGTCGAGCGGGAGAGGAACGACTATTGTGTCGTAAGTTGTTGTTTGAATTATTATTAGTTTGATTGATATTCTCATCATTTGGAATCGGACCTTAAAAATATTTAGATATATATTTTATTTGTAAATTTTAATCAAATGTGTTTCTTTGTTATATATAACTTTTACCGTAAATTTTTATTATAATTAAGAATTTTATAGAAAAATCGACTTTTCGAATAGATTAGAAAAGCAAGATTTGAATGATTCGCGGCTTATAAGGTGTTGCGTCAACATTTAATTAAATATTGAATTATTTTGATTTTTATTGAAGTATTTATTGTTATAAAAGCTTACTTATCGAATAAATTTAAAAATTATTTTTCATAAAATTAAATCAAGTTAAAATATTGAAAAATTTATTTAAAGGCAATTAAATTTTTCAAATTCTAATTTGTTATCGTTTTGTTAAAATAAATAGGTTTGTGTATGTGTGAATATTATACGACAATAATACTAAGTAATACTATTTATAAGTATTATATGTACCGGTCATTATATTTGCATTAAGATTTGCATCAGGAGGAGGTTGAGCTATGTAATATGAATTATCACTGAACGATGGGCTAGTAGTTCCATTAGCCCACATATTTTGAGACCAAAAATACTGTAATGTCAACATAATTAATTAAATTTCATTAGACTATATTTATGTCAATGTACTTATATATAAAGTAAACAGTACCTTGACTCCTAAGTTAAAAAAATGACGTACTGTAGCAGGATCTAGAATTATTTAGCAATTATAAAGAGAACAAACAATTACTGATAAGAACGAGTTTACTTCTAAAACACGATAAATTTTTAATAAAATATTTTGAAATAAAGAGAGAAACATTTTTTTAAATAAATGTTATTTAAAAAAATTTTCTTTCCTAATATTTTTCTTATATGGATAGACTTAATTCGTTAAGAAAAAAATCATAAACTCAACATTTTAGAGTTTAATAAATACCAATGTTTATATTGTACCTCGATAGTAAAAAAATTTTTCTTAAGAAACAAATCATTCAAATAGTGCTTTATATGTTCAAAACAAGTTTTTTTTCACCTGAATATGATATACCGTTGCCTTCGATGTCCAAATTTTTCATTAAGTCATATTGAACCATTTCCGAATCACTAGAAAATCGAGAATTATGCGAATAAGAATTACCTGAAATCAATATTTATTAATTATCTTTAAAAGGAACAAATATATCAAAGAAATCTTTATTGCGACATTTTTACTTGGATAAGGAGGATAAAATATCTCATTTTTCTCTGTGTGTTGATTATTTTGTTTATTCGATTGATTGATTGTTTGATTTACATCGTGATTAAAGTTTGGAACGGATTGTTTTTTTGGTGAATTGTCAAACGTATCAACCGTTGTTACGCTTGACTTTTGTATTTTTTTATCAACGACCGTTTGCTCCACCGATTCGGTAGTTGATATATGAGAATTCTCAAGAGTGGTCCTTACATTATCGATGGGTACCTAAAAATTGAGAGATCATTTTCTAATTACACTCGATTTTGTGCAAGCAGAAACAAAATATTCATCGTTACAAAATTACACGTACATTAACGGTATACTCTTTATAAGATGTATAGTTTTCAGTTTGCAATTTTACAGAATGACTTTTTAAACTGAAAATAAAAATTAATTATGTAAAATAAACTTATTTTAAATGCTGAGAATAATTTATAAAAATTTACGTTGTTTCTGTACTCCATTCGGATTTACTCATAATATTTTTTGCAGCCACTTTAGAGTGATTCATTTGGTTTTTATCGGTACCGTCATTGAATATTTGATCTTTAACTCTGCGACCAGTCGAGTTCCAAGGCTTTTTCCATTTTGTATCTATTACAAATGAAAAAATTTATTTAAAAAACTAAAACTATTATAAATATTACGTAATAAATAAGCATATAATTTATGCTAGAATTCAATTATACACAAAGTTTTTATTTAAATTTTATCGACATTAAACAAAATGATAGTTTTAGAAAAATAAAGGCTTCTTTATAGCGTGTACAATATAAATATGAATTATCTTCAACTAACTCTGAGCTATCATATTTTTCTTATTTGAATTTATTGCCCAGTTATTTTGTTTGACTTTTCTTTGCGGGAAAGGCTTCAAAGCTTCGTAAGGCACAGTCATTTTTTCTCCTAATTCTTCTATAAAAACTACTACGGGTCCTTGATTTTTACTCATTTCTTGAATATGTCCTGTATAAAATAGAGGTTCCAAGCGTTTTGGCTTTGCAACAGCTTTAGAATTATTATCCCAATTCTCCCGAGCACTCAGGAAATTATTATTAGCCTTATCGTTCTCCTTCAAGTCAATTTGTACTAAGCATTTTGCTCCAGCTTGCAGTTCAGTTGAATTAAATTTTGTATATCCCGAATTTCTCACTTCTAAAAATTTAACGAGTCAACGTAAAACAACTTAAAATAAGAGAAAGCTAAATAAATACTATGTCTGTAATACTACTACGTCTGTGATATAGTTCATTTTATTTTTGTAAAATTAAAAATGTTACGATTCCTTAAAAATATTTTAATACTTGATAACGGTAAGACATACCCCTTCTGATTTCATGCCAAATATCAAAATCAACGTTGCGATAAATATTAGGATCTAAAGCTTTCGCTACTCGATAAGGAAAAGGTGTAATTCCTTTAGACAAAAGTTGCAATTCTTCGCTGTTTCCATTATCATCAATTTTATCTAACAATTCTAAAGTCAACTCGCTATAAATTATTGTAAATAATTAGAATTAATATTTAATATTTACTTATCTATAATAAAATATAAAAGCTTACTGACTTTCGAATTTCTAAGTTTCCCTTAAGGAAAAATTTGTCATGTCTTAAGTGATTACTTCGTTCGTGCAACATCTTGTGAACAGTTACATCTACATTATTCATTTTGAATACGTTTCTATACAAAGTTTGATAAACAAGAGCTAAAATATAAAAATACTATCAATGTTTTATACAATTATCATTTATCAATTTGGATAGCGCGAAATAATTTTGATTAAAATGTTTATTGCTTGAAGAGATGTTTTTACTAATTAAAACGATAAACTCACATTGACAAAATCCTGCGTTCGCGGTATATTCTTGAGTGTAAACAGTTTCGTATTGTTTTAGGGGTGTAAAACAAAGATATAAACTATCTTTAAATCCATGGTCTATCATCGTTTCTCTTGTTAACTTTTGTCCATGAAATATAACAACGTTTTTCTTAAATAACAAAGACATAGCTAAAATTTCATTCATTCCACCCCATTCCGTAAAACAGGCCATTTGATCTAAGTAACTTTCATAAGGTATCGAAATTTTCTGTAAAATACGCGTATTTTAAAAATAACGTCCACAAAATTGCTCTAAGTTAATTTTCAAAATCATTTTCAAAAACATTTTCACCTCTTCGAACATCTGTCTGTTCTTCTTCATAAATTCAACGCACTCTTTTCTAACTTTAATATGACATCTCTGATTTTGATACACCTGTTCGCTGACAGCTCGAAATAAGCAAGTAGGATCTTTTGGAGCATGTTTTCTATAATACCCTTCGTTTTGCAACCAGTCGTCCACCGGTTCTATAGCACGCTTCGACGTTTTCCTCGAGGAAAGCTCCATGAATCTTCAAATAATGAGGAATCAAACATTTATAAAAATAAATTTTTGAAAATTTATTAAAACATATAAATTGAAGATATTGTTTCTATTTATTTATAAAAATCATCTCGTATTAAAAATAATGTATGTATAATTAAAAATATCTCTCCGGGCAACGTGGACTTAAGGGATCGAAGCCCACTTAAACAAAAATTCAATTTTGATCGATTAAATTATTTAATATAATCGATGCACAATTTTATTTTATTTATAATTTTATATAATTTTAGATTTATCGTTTATACACGCTAATACATATTTATTTCTTATACTTCTCGATCTATAATAATTAAAAATAAATTAAAAATTTTAATTCTTAATACTACCTTAAATTAAAAAAAATTTCAATATGTTTATTTAAATTTTATGTAATTTATTTACAAAGAATAAAAAAATATCGAGAATAATTTAACCATTTATAAAATTTTAATTAATAGCGAAGAATGTGGATATAACAATACCACTATTTCGGGTTACTACTTATCGAGAAAATTTTACCAAAAGTTCAATACACAATGCAGCAGACATTTTTTAAGAAATATCGTTATGATAAAAATATTCAAAAAGTATTCATCGACCGTTGATTAATATTTAAAATAAAAAAAATTTTGAATTTTCCCATGTAGAATAAACTAATGACGATGTAAATAAACTTTGACTTACAAAGAATTTTTCAACGGGATAAAATAAATAAAAAATTGTTTTCGCATTGTGGTTTTCATTTCCAAAGATAAATCGGTTGTTCGCAATTAGTTTCTTTTTCAGGGAAAAATTTAAAATTTAAAAAAATGAGCTCTCTTGCATCGAATAAATAAAGCCTTGAAAACACGAGGATTTACACAATAATAAATTAATGGAATCGTGAAAGGGTCTACGGATATTTGCCGATGAACGAGACTTCCTCAAAATTCGTTGTTAATTTGTTTCGATCTGCGCGTGTAAGTATCAACAAAAGGTATTTGCTATACACGTCTTTTCTAACGTACTATGAAATCTGCACGCGTTCAAAATCGGTCTAAATTTTTATATAAAAACAAGCAACAAACCGTAAACGGTGAGTTCGCAACTCGAGACTTACCTGCGCGTCCACTGTTGTATTTTAATAACTTTTAAAAAGGAGAGAGAAAAATGCAGAAGCAAGTTAGCCGGACGTTAGCCGCGCACTGAGATAACGCATGTATATAGGTATACTTTGAGTGTCGTGGGAGATAGAGAGAGTAAGAGACAGTAAGAGAGAGAACGATGGAGAGCGAGGGAGAGCGAGGGAGAGCGAGGGAGAACGAGAGAGAGAGCGAGCGAGTGAGAGAGAGGAAACGATATTGTACAGGTACAAAGAAACACTCCAAACCCGACGTCGTCGTCGTCGTGGCCGTCGTCGTCGTCGTCGTGGTCGTCGTCGTTGTCGTTGTCGTTGTCGTGTCGTCGTGTCGTCGTTGTCGCGACTAGAATCGCTTTATCTTTCTCTCTCGAGCTGCGGATGTAAACAAACGTTCCCGCGAATCCGCTTAGTATGTTTTTAGGGGTCAACTATTGGAACAATAATTTTCAGTAGTCGGGCTTTATTTATTTCTTCTATCCGACTTTAGATCGAGTTGATAAGTTATATTTTTATTTTCGTTGCATTCGTAAGCATTGTACATTTTTGAACTTTTATATATAATACTTTTAACTAGCCTGGATTTTTTTATCGGCAATTTATTCATCGATCGTTTTTATTTATTTATTTATTTATTTATTTATTTATTTATTTATTTATTTATATCTTTTAGAAAAATAAAAAATTCAATTTGATTCAAGGTAGTGGAAACATTTTCGAGTAACGTTTTTCGAAACGCACACTTTTCTAGCAAATATTTGCGATAATATTTTCCAATATAGAATTTTACTTTAAACGATTCTTTATTATTCCTCTTCGACGTTGGCTTCCGGTTTAATATTTTTTTAACGTTCTATAATAATAAATGACAATTAGTAATATTAAAATAATAATCATTTTTGATAAGCGTACGTAAAATTTATCGGTATTTGGCATAATTTTTAACATTTAAATCCGATATTTGTAATAATATCGTTTGAAAAAAGGGAGATTTCGTAAAAGAAAGTACAAGATTATGCATATATAATTATGGATGAGATCGATACGCGTATTATCTGATTATAATCCATTTATACCGTTTGTTCTGTTCGTCGTTATTTAAGATCGTACTCGTCTCAATTTTATTAATTTTATTAGCGCTTATAAATAATTTTAAAAATCTTGTTAGCAGCTTCCGTCGGACGACCGATAAAACTCAAAAATAGAAATTGAACGAAGCAACAAAATTCTTTGTGAGTAATTAAACGTCTTCGCTCTTCCAGTAAAATGGGCAATAATATGCGAAAAAGTATTGAGCAGTCAACAAAAACAGATACGATAACCTAGACTTCCGATTCTTGAACATTCGAATTTATGTTTATAGTTTCAACGTGAAAAGTCAAAAAAAATTTTTCACGCTCTTATCCATTATAAGTATAATAGTAAAATTCGTAGGTCAAGAATTGTGATTAAAGCATACCTTTTTGTAATGTTTCCACTTTTTTAAAAAATATTATCTAGTTTTTTTTAGAATGGTGAATTACGCGTAAAATTACACATAAAAGTAGGTTTAAATAATTTTTTTTAATAACGAATACTTCTCTTTTAAAATTAGTATTATAGACCTATAAAATAAAATAAATGGTTAAAGACTAAACTTACTATAGAATAAATTTCGAATGATTTTGTCCGTTAATTATTATCTATAAAATTCAAATAAAACACTAAATATCCGTTAATTTTTTTTGATTTACTTGAAATTTACAACTCAAATAAATATTGATAAAAATTGATGAAAATTGAAAAAACTGTAAAATAACGTAAATTAGAAAAACATGTTTCACTATGTACTATTTTAATACTTTAAATAATTAACTTAGAAAACGACAGCTGTGTATAAAATTATTGAAAAATGTCATCAATAATCAAATATTCTAAATTTTATAGAATATTATAAAAATTTGTGATACACTTTTGACACATATTAACTTATTAATGGGTTAAATAACATAAATTTTGTATATTTCAACTTACTATAATTGAACCTCTCTAATGCATGAATTGTACGTTGATATATAAAAAGATAATTAACAATATTCGAGCTATTAAAAGATATTACAGAGAAAAAATTTACACTCGAATCACGTCACGTACTTCAAATATTCTCAAAGAAATATAGTGAACTTTATAAAAAAATATTAAAAATTTTTTTGTGGTAAAGAAATATATATGATTTTAAATTAATGTACCAAAATAAGTTTAATTCGTTTTTTAAAGACAAAAAAATGTTTTGATTTTTTCAGCAAACAATTTTTAAAATATTGACAATTAATATATAAGTATTATCCAATATTTATTTATGATTACTTATTATTGAAAATATAAAATTCTTAATTTCTAGCAAATTACAGATATTAACGTATTTTATATCTTTATCATCCTTCTATAACAGATTGTTTAAGAATAATTAAAATAACACTTTAAAATAAAGCAACATTTCATAATTGTTTTTTTGGCATACGAAAATTTTTTACCATTATCAAAAAAATATTTTGAAAATTTTTAATGATTCATAAAATTAAAAAAATAGATATAAAAGAATTTTAAAAAAGAATATTTAAATATTAATATTTTGTAAAATTTCCTTCAGTTTTTATTAATTTAGCAACTGATATAAAATGAATTATGTTTAAACTAAAACTTTCTTATTTAACATAATTATTTAAATTCTTTAATTATCATTACATATATTGTTTTAAACATTTCAAATTTTTTAAAATAATTCAAAAGTTAGTTCTTTGCTATTTATAAATGGAATTTTGAAAACTTAAACTCGTTGATATGTATACATTATAGAATTGGTTAAAAATTTTAATGATTTACAAAACTTACCTGATCCGTGATATTCTTAGTAATCTAGATTTCAAAATAAATGTTCATCTAAAAATATAAAAGCATGCACAAAATTTTGTAAATCTTTACAAAATGTATATCAATTTCAGGATTTCGATATTTGACTTTATTCTTAAACATTTGAAATTTTTAATTTTTGAACAAAAATATAAAATATAATTATGTTTTAATAAAAAAGTACGAACAAAATTTTCCATAAATGTGAAAATAATAAGTTTGATCAAAACGAATAACGTTATTAATAAACTGGTATATTTACAATTAAAATTTATGTATGTATATGTGTAAGTTATTGGAAATTTGTAAAAATAATAAAATACCTTGAGAATTAATTTAACGTGTATATTAATTTTGTACTCGTTTCCTCCTTTTCCTTATTGTATTGTAGAAAAATCTACTTGTACATATTTAAAAGAAACAAAAAAAATTACATTAAGAAATAATATAAATTTTTTTAGAAATCATAATTTTATTCAAAATTTCAATATAATCGTCGTGAAAGATGTTCAATTTTTAAATATTATATTATAATACCTTAAATACAATGTAAATAATTTATATTTAACTTTCGTGATTTCTAAATCAAACGCATTTATATGAAATTTTACTTTATGCTTAAATCGCTAATATTTAAAATTTGAATTTTGTTACAATAATTATAAGTTTGATCATTTTAAAAAATTGGGTTATAAATATTTTAATTAAAAAAATACCTTAAAATTTATAATTTCATATATAGGATAGAAATATTATAGATAAAATTCATACAAATTAATTTTTATTTCATCATAATAATTTTATGAAAATGCAAAGTTTATGAATATTAAAAAAGTACAATAGCCCGATATATAAAATATTATTTTTACATAAATATTTCTGCCACTGCACCTTTTATAATTAATTATTGTGTCAAATGCTAAAGCTTAGGTAATCAATACAAGAGTACAAATGTGGCCACTGCCATGAAAAATAACGTTTTGTAAAAACTGGTTTTTTTGATACACGTATCCTCGTTAGAAAATATAGCAAATATGAAATTCTTACTCCAAGTTTAAAGTTTTATAGTAAAAAAGTATAAAGGAGTTATCATTTCCTTACTTTTCTCTTTTCGTGTTTAAAATACAAAATATAGGAAATTAGTGACAGTTGAATGCACGCAATGTATATTTAGTTTAAAACACCTTTGGAACAGTCATTAAAAGACACGAAACAAGTGGTGTTTCTTTTAGGATGGTCGAAGAATTTATCGACATTTTTTTGTTTTTTGTTTTTTAAGAAAAAGCATACGATATGCGAGCAAAAGAGTACATATAGTCTATAAGATTACATTAATATGATTCCTTCTTGTATTGACATAATCGTTCTCCATAAGATATCGGTAATTATAAAATATTAATATATAGAGTGTGAAAAAATTTGTAGAACACTGCATCACGGTTTTCTTTCATCTACTTGCCCTCGATGGCGGTTTATGCAGATGTTTTTTCTGCAGCAATTGCTAAAACAAAAACAAGTACACTTGTATTCAAAAAAGGTTACTTTAACAATCGAACATTTTTTAGTTTTTATTAAATTAAATAAAAATTTAATCTTGGATATTATGTATTAAATATTCACCGATTCATTAAATTTATTATGAAATATTAATTTCTATATTTCATACATTACATATAACTTTGAGAATAAATCTTAATAATGCTGTTATTTATCCAAATAATTCAGTAACTTGATCAATTTATTATATTTTCTATACCGGCATAACAAAGTATTTTTCATTATGTAATTTTAGATATATTTTTTCAATTTTCAACAAAGTTTACGAAATTAGTAATTTTTTACCGAGTTGATGAAAAAAGAGACTTATATTTGATAACTTAACTCGATGAGAAATATTAAAAAAAATCTTTTGTTTTAAGTAAAATCATGAACCAAATCGAATACATGTCATCGATATTTATAAAAAATCTGAATAATTAATTTAGTAATATTTTATTAAATTCAAGATTAATAACGTAGTATAATAAACAATATAAAATTTATCCCTTAAGTAAATTACTTATTTAAATGTATCTGTATCTTATCTCGTACTATTTGAGTCATATTTATGCATCAGAAATGATATCAAAACCATTTAAAACAATAATGCTGTTATAAATTCGTATGTACTTTAAATGACAACACATACAGTGAAAAATGTAATAGTATAAATGCACATTTATCGAAAAACAAATGTCTTTAATGTAATTCACAAAAAACGTACAAGTGTTTTTTAAATGACTATAAATAATAACTCGTTATACCTTCTTTGGTAGGCAATGGATTTTTTTCGAGTGTTTCTGCGTGCTTCAGTTTGGCAGGATCAAAGTTTTCAATTCCAGAAATAAGCTGCTGTTTTCCTTTTTCTTGTTGAATAGCTAAAAGTTTTACGATTTAGTATAACCGTGCAATGTAATAGTAAAACGTGCTTGCGTTTAAACACTCACTTAATTACAATTTAGAAATAAAAAAGATTTTCTTAAAAGTCATAACAAAGTTTTTCGTACCATCTTTGTCTGGAAGAGGATTTTTCTCGTTTGTCTCTGTGTGCTTCAGTCTCGATGTGTCAAAGTGTTCGATACCAGCAATTAATGTTTGCTGGTTCTTTTCTGCGGCAACGTCTGTAATCATCGTTCAGCGATACGTTAAAATTAACTTACAATTTTAATTTATAATCGACAAAAAAAATTTTTACCGATGAATTAATATTATTCTTTTTTTTAAATTATTGAGTTTAGAAATTCATTTTTCTACAAGTTAAATTTTATTTTTATTACATTCTTATTTTTTCTATTAAAATAATGATAAATTAAACTAATGACATTTCACCGTGAATAGCACGAATATGTGAAAACTTATATTTTTAGTCCTGTCGATAATATTACTTTAACTAAAAATTATCAACACGATTAATTATATTTCAAAGGAACGTATTTAGTAATATTATTCGTGATCTTTCGTTCACGAAAATACATTCGATAATTTATATACGCATAAATTACAAAAGCAAACAAACAAGAATTTTACGTTTTTTTCTTCTATTTATCTTCCGTTTTGAAACCGAAATCTCACGTTCAAAATGTAAAGAATAAACGTTTTGAGTAAACTAAGCTAAAATTCGTTATTATACATTTAACAGATTATAAGACTAATTAAGTAAATTTGAGTTAAACTTGAAATATAAAAGCGCGTATTTTCCGTTGCATAGAATAAAATTACTCGGAGACAAGTTAGAATGTTTTAAATGAAAAAAAGGTAATATAATTCGATAATATAAATGAATTTACCTTCGGCCGATGGTAGGACGTTTTTTTCCGCGGTTTCGGCTTTTTTCATGCAACTGTAGTTAAAACCCTCGAGTTCGCTCTTCAAATCAACGGCGACCTTGGGAAGGTTCTTGAGGGACGGACTAACTGGATCCGACATGTTTCTTTTTTTCTTTAAATTCTGAAAATTCAAAGACGATAAATTATCGAGACTGTGTGAACCGTATGTATCGGCAATACCAAACATCCTTACACGCATGTATTTATACGGATTTTGTTCAAGGCAAAATTAAAATGCTGACTTTGATTCACCTTTAGACGTATTCGTTCTTTAGACGAACGTTCAATTTTATAAAACGAAATCGTAAGTGTCATTTAATATGTCCGATCACATATAGTAAATTAATTAGTATGCAAACGGTCACTTTCCTTTTCGATCGATACACAAAAGCAAATAATAAGCAAATACATTTACATTAAAAGTATTATTAATTTATGCGATACTATAAATAAGCTATAAATATTCATTCGATACGAAACGTATTATTCGCGATTATTCTGAATTCAGTTAGTCGCTCGTTGAAATAAAGTGAAATAATCTCAAATTTATTTCCCGAACGCGTGATGCTTTTTCATTATTTTATTAAAAAAAAAATTAAAAATTCACGACTAAAACACAACGACGATTCGCGTGTCGATCGCATCAGATTCAAATATCTTGCAGCTTTCCGAAATAAATAACTACGATCGAAAACCGATAATTCATTCTTCGGGTCGCGTTCGATCTTTCAATCGTAAATTAAATGCAACCGCGTATTTCGCGACGAGACGAACGGTAAAGAGTGAAAACAGCGAACCTGGAGGTAAAAACGAGTGAGTATAATCGCGGTAGATGATCGAGACGGTGCGAAGGAATAGAAAAAAAAAAAAAGAGGAGGAAGTCGATGTCGCGAATTCCGGACAAGTAACGGCACTTTGCTGTACATCGCGACAAAGACGACCGAAACGTTTCCGCTTTTCGATCCTCCCGTGTAATATTGTTTCTACTTGGCGACCGCTGCAACTTTTCCGTTTCAGATTTTTAACGGAGGCTCGCACCTCGAATTACTCGGTGCGCGCGTACATTAAATTTTTTATATCGCCCGAACGCTAAGACTCTCGTCGCTGGAATCGATTTTCTGCGCGGAAGAAGATCGTTTTTCCTTCCTTGCACTTTTGCTTCTCCTCCCCCCGCTTAAAACGAAGATGAGTTATCTCCAGGTTGTCGATAAGATTCTTTTAGCGTTCGGTGAATAAAGGAGTACGCGTGTAAAGATTTTTGTAGGCTTGATAAATAAATTTCAATTGAAATTTTTATATCGGTAAAGATAGCGTTTAATATTATCAAAAGTGCAGCATGCGTTTATTAAAAAATAAAATTAATTACTTTAATCGCACGCTGTTTACTCGAGATGAAATAAACATTATATTCAATTCCAATTCAACCATTCCTTTAAACGCTGAATATAAAATTAGGAATACTTGAAAATGAAGTTATAATATATTTTAGCGTTATCTTGTATCGGTGTGTAATTAAACGTTAGATATCTTATATAATGCAATTAAACAATTCGTTATTTAAAAACACGAGAAAAACGAACGGGAAAAAAAACTTCGAGTATGGCGAAAATCTTTAAAGCTAATTGAAGTGCAAACATACTTTTAACTCGAACACTTTCGTTAAAGTTAGACGACGTCGAGCTTTTTATGCCTCGAGTAACGAGAGTTAAATGAATTTTATTTTCGTTGATATAACTGTATTCGAAAAGTTTTAAGATGCATACCGAACTTTTTGCAATTAAATTTGCTTCCATTAGAAATTCTATTAATTTTATTTCAACGATTGAGCCAATCGTTGAAATTTGAAGTAACGATGATCAATGGTTGAAAAACGCGTTAATTTCGTCGAGTGTAAGCCTTGATATTAAGTATAAAATACACAGTGAAAAAAAATCAGTCCACTTAAATTGTATGAACGAGAGAAAACACAAGAGGCATGTAATTGTTTTATCTCGTAAATGCGACTGATTGTACCAATACGAGGGTCCTTAGCAAACGTACGCATTCTTTTATCTAACGAGGGAAATTCATGGACAACGACGAGAATCGCGAGTCGAGGGCGGAAGTCCCTCCGCTAAATACAAACGTATTCAAAAGAGGAATATAACGAAGCGCTTCGAGCGATGCTTTGAGCGATGGAAAGAAGTTGAAAGCCTTTTGTTTTCTAAATTTACGCTAAATATTCGATTCAATTTGAACATTTATCGAATAGCCTCGGAATTTTAATGGAATATATTTTGTAACATATTCGAGGTGTCTTCTTCGATTTCAGATGAAATATCGATACGAACGGTTTTATCGCGTAATCGAGAGTTGTACCGTATACAAAATATTATTTGAGGATATTGCCGTACAAGATCTCGTACAAATTCAATTAGAATAATCTTGATTTCTTGGATCTAATTATCCAATTGATCTTAAGCAGAGTCTTTTCTCGCATTTTAATCACATTGAAAAGTTTGAATTGTAAAGTACATAGCGGATAATATACCAATTGATATCTTTGAGTAAAAATATATATGTTTAAAATAAGATTTAAAATATTTGTCAACGTTGGTGACAAAAAAATTTTTTGAAAACTGTACAGAATTTGATTTAAATTTATTTTAAATTCCGTTTAAATTTGAAGATGTTTAAATTTAAAGCATAAGAATTACTATGATATCGCGCGATTTAGCTATTACCAAATTGGATTAGGTCAGAGTTATTTCGGTTTTAGACAGAATTTATAAGTTAAAAAAAAAAAAAATTAAACTTTCGGCTATGCGTTGCAACGTGTTGCACATTTGATATCGGGGCAAACTACTTAAGGTTCTTAAAATCAAGTTTTGCTTCCTTGCAATTAAAATTTTCTGCTTAGTCGAGTACAAGCTTATAAATATCTACCCAGAAAAAGTAATTACATATAATGCCGTTTTAAAAAAGACAACTCTATCTCTTTTGTTCTCTTTGCTACACTCGAAATAGAAATGAATGTATAACGCGTACGACACGTAAACAGATTTTAATGAATAATGTAAAATACGGGAAAGTTCACGCATTCATTATGAAATTCATTTTCATGCAATTACTATCTCTTTCTTCCATTTTTTAAATAATGTATTTATTTTTAAACAAATAAACAAATAATCAAATAAATAAATAAATACATAAATAAATAAATCAATATATATATATATATATATATATATATACATAATTTATTATCAAAGAGGTATAGAATTTTATATAATTTTTTAACGCACGTTTTTTAATTTTGAAGAACACAATCGAAAGTCCAAATTTGATCAACCTTTCAGAATTTTAAAAAATTTTCGTAGCTCCAAGGATAATATCGATCGTGTACTATTTTATCGATAATCGATTGCATAATAATTTACATATAATAATGACTTTGTACGTAGAACCGTGAAACGTAAGAATTCATATACAACGTATACGAATAAACACGTGGAATAATAGAAAACACCCGTAGCAAGTTTAAAAAACATTTTGTAATTTCGTAATGTTTATCTTTGAACGGGCACGAATCATATTAGAGTAGGCGAGTTTCGATGGATTTATTTTGAGTTGTTCCACCCGCTACGATCGATCGGACTCGCGGAGAAAATTTTGGGCGGGTGTTCGGTTTTAAAATAGGTTTTAAATTACCGTAGGAGGGATCGGGTTTTCCTCGCGTAAAAAAGTTTTATCGCGATTGGACGCGGATCGATCGTCGATTCGACCACTGGCCACGGCTAATCTAGAAAATGAAACGAGTGGAAACGCTGCCGAGTCCGGAAAATAAACTCGTTCGGGACACGCCGAAATATTCAAAACGCCCGAGAGAACGAGGCTAGCCTCGAATATAATAAAACGGGTTGAGGGAAGAATCCACGCTTACTCCCGAATAAGATAAAGAAGAAGGAGGGAGGAAGACCTTTTAAAAATGCCTTCACGCGTCTCTGCTGCATTCCATGCAAGTGAAGTCAGCGGTACGAGAACGGAGGCCGAAAATAACGCGGAGGAGGAAAAATCGAAGCGGACTTCGAGGATCTGCTTTTAGAACAATTACTGGTGCGATATTCAAGAAATTGGCGTTAACTCGTTGGCCCTACGTCGTAGATTCGGGCTCTAGTTTCCAGGAGGGAGATCATCGTGGAGTCGGAGTCAGGAGTTCGCGGTCCCTCGGCGTTGCATCTATGCATCTAATACCCGCGATGATGAAATCCCGTCGCGTTCTCAAAGCAACGCAACGCGCCTCGTGCATCGAAATTAAAATTGCGTTGTTCGGAGACGAGGGCGGAGGCGAAATAAAGCAAGCAAATGCAACAAAGCGAACGCGACTCGATGAGGCGCCATCGCGCTTCGTTGGTTAATAAGGCGTTGGTGTTAGTCATCGTCAATAATAAAGGTCGATAAGTCGAGCCTATCGTTTCGTTGCATTATCCGCGGCGAGTGCAGCATCTCGCTGGGAAAATTTTCGTTGCGCCACATCCGCGAAAGGCAGTTGTGATCGGTTCCGATCCCGCGTATTCATGCCTCCACTACCTTACCGTATTCAACGAGTGGGCGCCAATTTCTGCGCCAATTTCTGCGTCCATTATCCGCGCCTGTTTCCGCGCCCATTTCTGCCCCCGTTATTACGATCGTTGCTCCTCGATGGGACATCAGTGACACCCGCTCTCATTTTCTCTTTCGCCGTTTTTTCCGCCGACGACTCGGTTTAACGAAATCGAGTTCACCATTCGCGATCTCTTCTCGTCCTTTTCTTTCACCGGATTTATTTTCCGTTCGAATCGCACCCTCCTTTCGATGGGATCCGAATTTTTTCTCCTTTCTTTCCAGTGCAACCGAGATAATAAAATTAACGTAATTCTTTTATACAATTAAATATCGAAGGTCAATGCTTAAGAAAATAGATGTTACTTTTTTCTTTTCGATAGACGTTACGATTTTTCGCTTTTGAAACCCGAGAAATCTCGATTATTCTCAGACTACTTTTTCAACGTATTTTTTTCGACTTTTAAATCGTATTTTCGCGCTGAAAAAGTCATTTTAAATCTAGTTTAAAGCAAAATCGTACGTACACGTGCGTATCCCTAAACCTCTATAATTTTAAAAATATAAAAATTATTTTTCCTTCGCTTCATTGGTTGAAAACGCATATATTTTCCCGATAAATTTTACCGGATGAAACAAAACTACCGTATTTGTCGATTATTTTCACCTTTCTTACGAATAAAATAATTACGTTTGCGTTAAACTCGTCGTTGACTAACAAATTTAATATACACAATAATTTCTACTTGTAAAAAGAAACAATTAAAAGGTTGTAAGACGAGATTCTTCTAACGATTCGAGCGATCGTAACGTTACGTTAAATCGTTAAATCCGAAGCGATGAGTGTTATTTAAAATACAAGTATTGTAATAAAAGAGGCATGAAAATCATTTAAATACATCAAACGAGATACCATTCGCACCTTCCACAAAGATACAAAGATATACATTCGATCTCGAGGATATAAAGTAAACATTTCTTTTTATGGAAATTTATAACGTATCGAGCTAATTAATAAATAACGAGGTGCTAGAATTTGCTCACACTGTGATTCCGTTCGTTGTACTCGTCTCTTTGTGTCTGTTTTACTTGTCCGTGTGCGCACCATTTTTTACATTAAATTTTACGGTAAATGATAATTTTTTATATAGGTGGAATGATGAATTCTCCTTCTTTTTCACGGTCGGGAGACGACGAATGCGGCATCCTTGCACGAGATCCCAACCGTTATACACCGTAAAAAGTTCGAGTACTGTATCTCTTTTCTAATTTCGTGTCGGAACACCGATTACATATCGATATTTAAATGAAAATATCTCTACGTTACGAAACAAATTTCAAACACTTTTTTAAATAAATTCAATCCAACTAAAAATATTATTGTGAAAAGTTAGGCGTGTTGGGCGATAAAAAACTTTATTTCACATAATTACGTACCTCGATTTACGTGTATGTAAATTTTTATTTTAGATAAATTATTATCGAGTCTTTTGTATGTTTTTTCCCTGTACTGTAATATTTCATGGGATTTTCTTGAATATGCAATAGGAATTGTCGCAAACTTTTTTCATACGTATAATTGTTATGATTTCAAATACTTATATAAATTTATAAATAAAAAACATTTACTCTTAAAGTTTTATTTTTTCTCGTACATCTCGCAACATTTAATGATATTTATAAGTAATAATTATTCACAGCGTGTAAATGTTTCAGAAATTATAATAATTTCTGTTGCTATAATTATTTATTTTCTACGTATATCATGTTATTATATAAAAAAATAGCGGAAAATAATCAATTATCGATACATTTGTAATAGAAAATTGTTATTTCGTAAATCAATATCGCGCAACGTCGTTGATTATTTAAATTAAAAAGCTTCGTGTGAAACGAACAAAGAGAATATTCATAAATTGCACGTAAAATATTCAAGTATGATTTCTGTACGTATTTTCCGTGGAAAAATTGTTTTTTTAAATTCGAAGTGGTACCTTCTCGAAGTTCTGAAAACTTCCGAAGCAAGGATACGATAAATTGGAAAAAAAACTTATACCGTGGACTGACGTATGTATTCTTTGAGATGAATATATACGATCGAGCTGTTTGAAATATATAAAATTTATAATGTCCGCGCGAAAAACGGTAAAGCATTGTCTCGCAAAATATGTGAGTTGGTTAATTTTTTAATAGAGTGCTTGGAAAAATGTATAAGTAATTCATTGCTGACGAGTTAAAATAATTAAACGATCGCTACGGATGAGCTCGAAGATAAATTTAGATAATTTTATAATTAATACCGATTTCTTGTAATCGCTGCATACGAACGTTGAAAAATGTAAGAAACAAAGGGAAAATTAAGAGAAATAACGAATGTAAAAATTTGCGATGCATGTCTCGAATCCCGTTACACATTCGTCCTCAACAAGAGCAAAGAGGACTAAGAAAAGATGCTCGAGGCCTCGTTTATGTACAACACGTGTGCAAAGACGTGTAGCGTGCCATTTCTGTTTCTACTTGAATAAGATAAAATTTATTATTTGGAACTTTACCATTTTATTTTTGTACGGATTAACATGATTTAATTCAAGTGTATTTTTAAATTATTTTTAAAGAGTATATAAATAGCCTAACTTTTAATTATTACATTATTCGTTCAAGTTATGATTCAAATTAAATATTGATGTTTTATCTGTTAAAATTACATCGTTTATCGTGCGAAAAGAAATGTCCGATGTATCGATCATAATTATACGTTGCTTTTGAGTATCAAATATCGATCGTGATTTCAATACTCACGGTTTAATTTACGATAAATTTCAACAATCTTGATGCTTCGTTTAAAATTTGTATATCCGTCATTAATTATTCTCGACAAATTTTTATAGACAAAAACAGAAAAAAAATAAGTTGTTTTACGTTCACATCAAATAATTATCAAGATATCTGATTTTGTAATTAAAAAGAAGGTACCGATAAACCGCAAAACTTGCATAATCACTTACTTAGATATATAAATTTAATAGGAAGTAAGTTCAATAATCTTAATGAAATGGGTGTATAGATAATTAAAGAGACACGTTGTAGAATACAAGTTTTTATACGTAATTTCTAATGCTTGAAGTAATTGATGCATCATCAACGCAATTTAAACACGTACCGAAATAAAAATGGAATAAAGAAAACAATTTTAATCGTAACCGATCTTTAGAAATTTTGTACATAATTTGTGTTTTTTTGTTCAAGAATCTTAATTATTTAAAAAAAAAACTGTCAAGGTAAATGTATTTTATACTACTTTTTGACATGTTTGTTAATTTAACGCAAATTATACATTAAAGGATAAAAAGCATTTTATTAGATCGGTTAAGAGTTATCGATATTAAATAAGTTTCGACGAATATTTAAAATTGGCAAATTAGTAAATTGGTAAATTGTTGTAATGATTAACGAATAACATTTAATTAAAAAAATTGTCTTATTTTAAATTCGTTTACTTTTCGAAGGAGCGACTAAAATTTGTTGTACAATACCGTTTCTCATCACTCGTTTCAAATCTAATATTACTATCCTAACGGTACTTGAATTTAAAATAAAGTACAGTATTTTTGAGAAAGTATGCATACATATACATACCAAATGTGTTTTTTATATTCACGTATTACGATATTTTTAATATAAGATAACTCATTTAGGTATATTGTCAACGTCTTATAAAT
Source organism: Dolichoris vasculosae (assembly GCA_018907195.1). NCBI lineage: Eukaryota > Metazoa > Arthropoda > Insecta > Hymenoptera > Agaonidae > Dolichoris > Dolichoris vasculosae. The sequence continues at coordinate 8,417,006 of JACCHY010000003.1, forward strand.
ACTTTCACGATTTTATCAATTTCGTAAAGCTTATATAAAACGCATTTAATTTTAATAACGCTTTTGTCCTCTTATCCTCTTTCTACAGACCATACGTGACTTTTTTAAAGCACAATTAAAATTTAACCGATATTCGTAACTTTGCTCGTTGCCGTTTCCCATCTCATCGCGTACACGTAATTTTTGTAATTTTTGTAAATTGATCTTTTTTAACACGGTCGGTAAAGATAACAAAAGTTTCCAACGAGTGTTTAATCGTAAATAAAAGCTAGGTAAAAAGAAAGAGCATAGTTAATTTTATCTCCGAGAACTTATTAAAACTTATATTACAGCATTTTTCTTGCTACGCGTAAAAAGAGAAAAAAAATGCATCGCGAACGAAAATAAATATACAGGCCTAGAATGTACAACGAAAATTATTCGAACGAAATGATAGACCGCTAATCTATTCCCCCCTGGCCACCGGATAAACTAATTTCTTCCTTCCAGTGTGTAACCGTTTTCATTTCTTTTTCTTGGTTGCTGGACTCGCGTTCGCATCGTCGTAAACTCCCGAGGCGTATCGACCACTTACAGCAAGTCTCGGGAGTGTGTGTCGGTCCCTCGCCTTATAAGGCCCACGCACGCATCCGATGACTGACCCTTCTCCGATATTATACAGTTCTCTCTCTCCCCCTCTTTTGTTCGTACACGCTCGCACGTATTTATGAGCAGATCTCGCGACCAGCTTCGCTCGATGTTCATAATATAGATAATACGTGTAAGTTTTGACATTGATTTATCGAGTATTGAACGCGTTCGCGATGATCGACGAAGGTAGAACTTATCTCTATTCGATCGTTTATCTACGGTGTAGATTTATCCGAATGTTCTGATGTTTCTGCCGTTAGATGGACGTTAGGAAGTTGCGTCGTTTCTCATTTATTTACGCCAAGTCTTACGGTTAATTTCGTCTTTAAATTTTAATTTTAATTATATCGTAGCAACTCTGACTGGATTCTAAATGGTTTTGTAGACGAAAATTATTTTCGTTCGGTAATTATATCGCGTTTAACGGCTGACGAAGATAATTTTGAAAAAGAAGCATCGACGTTTTAATCTTTACTCGTCGAATTAATTTTCACTTAGTCGATCAACGCAAGAAATAACTTTCTCGTTCCTTACTAAGTATTTTACGATCGATGGACCTCGATCTACGAAAGTAAACCCATTGTAAAAAACATGCTATCAACCTCGAAATAAAAAGTTGCCGTCTCGCAATTTCTTACGGTCGCATCGTCGCAAAATCTCCTCTCGCGCGAGTTTGAGATTAATACGAAGAGTACCTTGTATAAAATTTAATTTTAACGTTGCACCGCGGTAGCAATAACATCAACGCGAAGGTTCGAATTAATAATCGTTTGAAATATGATGCAATATTTGACTTTGTATATGCTACCGCGGCATAGATTCACGGGAGCGATACAAGAGTCTCTCGATTAAAACCGGTAGCCGAAGATTAAGAAAAGACAACCATTAAGCTTCGTATCTTTTTCTCTCCTCCGACCGCAGGAAAGCAGACACCCGTTAAAACGTAAATTAAGAATATAGGTAGAGTCGAATAAGAGGGATCGACGATTCCAAGTGCTCTTTATTACGGCAAAATTTAGACAACGACAAAGATTTACGATACTCTCACAGTCACAAAAATTAAGGAAAAAAAAAACCGAAACGATCTTCGATTACCTTGGCCGGCGATACATTTGCATAAATATATATTTTCGTTTGTTTGTAAATAGTAAAAAAATAAATGTGCCGATCCTAAAGTACGAAGTCGAAGTAAATCCGAGTCTCCGAAAAGACAACGGATCGCTGATTCATCCTCCTTTGCGCGGATCCGTCGAAGGTAACGTAGAATTTACCGTGCTCGGAGCAAAGTACGACGTCCATTCCCTAGAATAGTACGAGCAAATGAAAGTGGAGCATCGATTTTCGTTTGCCGATGTACGAACGAGTTTGAGAAAACAAGCTCCGATCCGAACCAGCGAACAAAAGTACAAACGCTCGATTTGCCGGGGACGACCGAGATCTCGGGAGAATAAGCGGGGAAAGAAAAAGAACGAGAGTATCGTTAATAAGGAAACTGGGACGCACTGCGTGCACCTTTGGAGGTTGATGCGAACTAGTTCTTGGGCCGTAAGAGAGGCGAGAGGCGAGAGGCGCCAAGGAAAGCCGTAATTCGTCGTATCTACGCGAATACACGCATACGCGAATTGCGGATTGCGGATTGCGGATTGCGGATTGCGGAATGCGCCGAGCCGAGGTTGAGGCAACTTCTTTCGCTCGGTCCATTTTTCACATTTTTATATTTTTTCGCGAAAGCGCCGCTAGGATCGGGAGAAAACAAAGATTTATCGCGTTTAACGAGTAACGCAGTTGCATTCGTTTTCACCCATTATTCGTGTAATCGTCGCGTCGCCGTTTCTCTTATCCAGCGAAGCGCGCCTCGAATTTCCAGAATTTCCAGAATTTCCAGAATTAATCCCTGCCGATACCCGAAGATGCGAAACCTACCGACGAGACGCGAAACGCACCGAAAGCTCGCGGTCGGTTCGAGCTCGATTTTTGGTTTCCTGTGGAGGCAAAGCAACGGGTACAGCCAGTGATCAGCGTTAGTTGGCCGAATCAGCAACGCTCTGAAAAGCGAAAAGCCGAGCGCAGGAACGAAGGAACGATCGGTGTATTCGCTAACGAGGTAACATCCTGAATCGAACGGAATCAGCGAAATGGGAAAAATTGCCTGGCGCGATTGTTTGCGCGCATTCAGACACGCACGCAGACACGGACGTAGGCACCACGGACGCAGGCACTCGAGCACACGTGTATAAACGAGGTAGAGTCCGAGGAAGAGACGAAGGGGATCGAGCTTCGGAGAGACGGGAGAGGCGGGAGAGGCGGGAGAGGCGTAATGTCGATTAACTCGAGTCTCCGCGTTTGATTAAGAACACAGGAGAGCACAGGGGGAAAATTACGGATGCGCGACGCGAACGAGACTCGGAATCTCGGGGACTCACGGCTGGACGATGATCCGCGGGAAGAAACCGATTCGACGCGTTCTAGGATCGAGTCCGCAAGGAATTTACAAGAAATGGATCGACGACTCTGCCGGGAAGATCGTCCTTACACAGGACCAAAGATTCGCATGGATTGCGCGCTTACAAGTTTTTGGGAGGGAAAATCATCCTTCTTTCTTTTTTAAACTCTAATTCTATTTTTCATTTTTTTATAGTTGCATTTAGCTGCGTTATAATACTTAAAGACGCATCGTTTCTAGACGTACGAGATTATGCGCTATTTTCGTTTAATCCTGCATTCACCCAAAATGCATAAAATAAAATTAAGCGTAAAAATAAGTCGTGGATTATCGAGCCGTTTTTGTATACGTATTTTGAATCTTTGATAGTGGATACGACACGTTTCCTTAAATTTATCATTTTAGTCGATATACGACATTTTATAAACGTCGAAGCAGCTGCTGCAAATTTAATTTGTACGATACGAAAAATAAAGAATATGGAAATTGCCCAAGTTTATATAAAATATTAAATGTTATAAATAACATGGTATAAAATTGTTTTCTTATTTATCGTTATAAGATAATACTTTTGATTAAAAGGAGAAAAATTGCAATTAATTCACGAGGTTGAAACACATAATATAATTAACCAAAAGATTTATGTATTTATCATCGTTTTGTTTAAAGACCAAATGAATCAAGGAAATTTATAAATTGTATAAACTCGTAAAGATAAACTTATGTTAATTTTCTAAACTATGAATACTTCAAGAAAACATTATCGTTACTTATATAAAATTTACGTGAGTATTCATGACTTATGGATATTGTTGCATTTGGATTTCAAGGAAATCATTACATTAGACTCGTGTTTACAAATTCTTATCCATCTTACGTAGATAGTTGAAGTTAAAAAAATGTATTACATTTGATTTTACGTGTAAATAATTAAAACACAAATTTTTGATAATTAATTAAGCCCAAGTATTTCACGGATCTTCGGTTCTATAACGAATAAAATATACATTGTTTCTTTATAATTGATAGCTTCTTAAATTTCGAGCTTGTATCACTACAAAAAATGTTTTTGTAAAGATTCGTAATTGTAATTCGTAATTGTAAGAACGTACTTTTACGAATGTTCATTTCAATATTATTATTAAAATAAAATAGTTATTGTAACTTTTGAAATTCAATGTATGAAAGAAATCGATAACACTGTATTAAAAAAAAAATTGGATAAGATTCATTATTAATTTTTTAATTTCAATCCTATCTGGAAAAAAGATTACGGAGATTCCTTATGACAACATTCATTGAAAATGTAACGCTTAATAGCATGTATATTCTCATTTGCTCAAATAACTGCGATGCTTAAGTATACCTAGAAATCGTATGAAATAAACAAAAAATAATGTCCATATAAGCGTTACCGATTGTAAGTTGATCCGTTATTCTTTCAATGATTTATCACAAAAATTTTATAATAATTTTAAGTTAAATTACTTTTTATATCCAATATAGAATCTAATAAAGTATCCAATAAAATATTTTATTTAATTTTTTATCAAGAATGGAACATCTAATGATCGATTAATGGAATGCAATTAAAATTTCACCTAATAACTAATAATACTAATATTAATAATAATATTTAACCTCTTTGATTAAAAAATCGATTGAAAATATTACTGAAAACGTAACAATGGAAAATCAACGTTACATTTCTACACGATAACGTAAGTTTTTAACCAGTCCCTCGAATAAAAATAAAATTACGGTTTCTTAAAGAAATTTTAAAGAAAATCTTGAAATCTGTAAATGTGAAATAATCATGCAAGTAGCAAGAAAAGAAATTCTATAAGAACAAGCATTTTCTAGAAAAAGTAACACTTAGGAGAATTTATACCTCTCGTAAAAAATCGAGTCTTCCACCGAATAAATTGCTAGTGTATGGAAGTAAAACTCGAAAAAAAATTATTCTAATCGAATAACTCGAATGTTACACTTACAGTAGAACGATTGTTTTGTAAAATCTATAAAAAAAAGAAAAAAAAACAATAAATAAAATTACAATTTCTAACAATGTTAAGATCGAACGAAAAATTTTTAGTATTAGTAATAAACAAAGTGATTTTCTATATAATAAATATATCTAAATCATGTTACATTTAACTTAGCGCGACAAAGAAATCTTAGCCAACTGATCTGCAACGCACACAACGAAAATGCTGTAATTGCATACGAAAGACGATATAAAGGAATTAATACTGGAATGTATGTTACACTCAACATATTAACGTTATCAATTCAACGTAGAATTAAAAATTATAATAATCGATATTTTAATCGACACATACGTCAGAGGTAACGGAATTAATTAAATTCACGATATCTCTTTTTAAAAAATACTTATTTAAAAATGTATCGCAGCATTTATTAAGCAAATTTGAGTACGAATATATTATTTTGTTGGGAGATCGCAGGACATTATCGAATTATTTTTAATTTTTCAAATTAAAAATTCAAAAAAATTCAAATGTTTTATTTTATTATACTGCAACGATCCGTGTCGGGTTAATTAACATACAAGGAAAATTATATCTCTTTATTGTACGGAATTAGATACGGCGAATCGGGAATAAACGCCGAACTCTTAATTTATATGATACACTTTTATATTCGTTCAGATTATGCATGTACCTGTGGTATTTCAGTGCACTCGTATATATTATACCATCGCTAACGATGAATGTTCCCCCGAGCTTTCATATTTACCGGCTCCCACTACCGATAAAGGATCCACTATTCGTACAATTATCGGTTGTAATACCTTTACTTTTATTATTCCCTCGATCGCGGCTATTCGCACCAACAATTTTTTGGAATAAACCTACGTTTCGTTAATTATTCGAATTTAAAAACAGCTTACGTATTTTTTATCGGCATAAATTCAGTCGTTAAAAATTAAGAGCAATAAGATTTTCAATTAATGGGTAAAAGTGAAATCTAATCTTAAAAGTAAACCCACTGCAAAAAGACACGGTTGCGATATCGAAAATTTGTTTTAAAAATATCGACTGTAAGAAAAAGTTTTCACCGATGCAACGAGCCCCGGATAAAAAATATCGTACGAATGTTGACGTGGGCGCAGAAAAGGAAAATTCGCAGAGACGCTGATGAATGTGTAGATATTAGAGAGAGAGAGAGAGAGAGAGAGAGAGAGAGAGAGAGAGAGTGAGAAAGTACCGGGTGGCAATAAATTTGAATGTAAAAGCTGTTTCCAGCGGTAGGACTTAATGGGCTTTCGTAGACATATGCGGGAGAGAGAAAATATGACCGTAAAAATGGAAGAGGAGAAAAAAAATAGAGTCATTTATAGTTTATGTACGTATTCATGGTTACGAACCCATTACAAGATTTATGATGGATAACAAGTGGAGTGGAATATATCGTCTCTTTTTCACGCGTGCTTCTTCTTATTTATGCATTTATTTCTTATTTGACAAAACTGTTTCGCTTCTTTTTCCAAGTCGTTCTTTTATCGATATGCAAGGCGCATCATCTTATATAATAAATACCATTATCCAAGAATGAATTTTGTAAATTTTCGTAAATCGACGATTATATACCTTTCCGTATCGAGGAAATAGCTTTGAACTATTCCATCGACTCGTTAGCAATAATTGTGAAATATAAAACGACACTTTAATTTTATACGATTACTGCGAGTTGAACGATCGAGAAATCGGAATATTCTTTACAAAGAAGGTTGTAAAATCGGTTGGAACAATGTATTTTTGTTTTATTTCGAATTACGATTAATCATTGACTTTTAAAAACGTACAATTTTAAATTACACACTTAAGGAACAGAAGGCATTCATAGTCGATATTGAATCATAGAATAAAATCGTATCTTCGAAACACGCGCGCACATTTCACTTATTCTCTCGGATATCGGAATAAACTCTTATCTTTAATTATTCAACGGGGGAGCTCGATCGGAAAAAGCCCTCCATTCATCGAAACCTTTTAAAAAACGTCGCGAGTTCGAAACGAAATCTCATCCATCCTCGACGTTCGAGGGTACGATTTCGAGTACAAGGTATAACCACGAATTTCCAATTACTCGGAAGCTCGCCGGTACATCAGAGACGCGACGACACTTTCCCTCGGGCGTCGAGTGCAACGCGGATGAAAGAAGCCGCGACAAATCCGGCAAAGGGTGCGCGGAAAAAAAAGGATCGCAGTTGGGGAGACCGAACCAATGAACCAACGAACTAACTAACAACGAGCGACCGCTTAAAGAGCTGTCGGCATTTGGGAAATCCCAGTGAGTCGCTGCTACTCGAATTCGGCTGCTCCCCTCCGAGTTTTTGTTCGTCTCTTTTCCTCGACTCTTTCCTCTTCTTCTTATCCACGAACGCGGCGAACGCGTACGTCCATTTCCCTCGTCGTATATCTCGTACCGATAAGTAAGCCTGAATCGCGCATTTTTTTTTTCACTCGTCGAGATCGAAATATTCGTGTTTTGAATTTATATACGAGACTTGCCACGTCTTTGGGACGGATAGCAAAATTCGTGATTACCAAACGCGCGAAAATGAACAACGAAAATGAACAACGAAAATGAATAACGAAAATGAATAACGAAAATGAACAACGAAAATGAAATTCAACCAATAAAATAATCGAACACTGGAAGGAAATTCTCTTCCGAGTGAACCGCGCCTGATTTTCCTATCCTCCGAATGTCGTTGTTTTCATTTCGAAGCGCGCTCGTGATTTTCCATGGATAATTAAAAAGATTCTTCGAGATAATAGGATCGAGCGCGACGCAAATAACGAAGCAGCTTTGTCTTATTAATTGGTTTCTATATTCGATACGTCGACGTATGCTAATGACGTTTAAACCGAAAGAATATTCGACGGAATAAACGTGAAGTATTGTTATTTGTGATGAAATTAATGATAAAGTCGGGATAAAAGTTCTCGAGTATGTGAAAGTCGTTGTGCGGTGCACATAAACCGTGATTTGTAGAGAAATTTATATTATAGGAAAAGAACCTTCGGATAAAGTTTCTTAGAAGAATTACATCTTAGAGTTTTTCAATATAATATACGATACTATCTAGATATTATCTACTATACAATATACCTCCGTCTTACAAACGAGTCGTTTGAATGGAAAATAAGTATCGAGTAGTACGTGAATTTGTATTTGCTCGTGCGTGCGCGTGTGTGCGTATCGTGCACGTGCAGATGATATATTTACAGACCTATGCATAAGACTTAAAAATATGTGATACCGAGACTCAAAATCAATTGTGGAAACGTTAAAATTTTTAGCTTTTTTTGAAAATTTAATAATGATAACTTTGATTCTTATTTCGTAGCGGTATAAAATATTATTCTTTTTAAACGAAACTGATTTAAGTTTTAAATTAGTTTTAATTGATACGGATGAGAGATATATTTTTATTGGCGTTGACGATATTATTTGGCAATATTTAATTAAAACGAAGCCACGACAATTTTTATAACGTTGTTTCTCGTAAAGTTGATAAAATCGAAGCAATTTTAAATTTTCTTGAAAAACGATAATATTTCATTGCTCGCAAAGACAAAACATCCGCAAAAATTTTTTTCTCTGAAATTAAAGGAAAATGAATAATCGATCGACGAAGAAACTTTCGTCCGGGAAACAAAAGATCAAATACAAACACAGATGTTTGAAGAAATAGCTATTACCTAAAAAATATTTCTTTCCGCGTAATTTTAATTATATCTACAAAATTTTTACAATTTCGAGAATGACTAACGGATATTAAGAATAATCGAAAAGTAAAATCGAAATATTTGAAATCAGAGTAATATAATTTTAATGAGCCTATTAAAAATTAAACGACATCTTATACGTGTAAATTTTTAGGTTGACAAGCAAGAAGAAAAAATTAATCGTACAATTTTATGATTTTTGATCGCTTAAGTAACTTTCTTGTTAAATGCAAAAATTAAGGTTAAAATGTCAAAGTCGTAAAGTTGAGAAATACTTAAGGTTGTGAAAATGTTCTTCCAAACGAAGTTTCGCTTAATGAAAATTCGTCTTGAGATTCCTTTAACGTTAAAGCTGGTTAATTAAAATACCAAACGTCGATTTTTCACATCGCACTCACTCAATTTAACGTATCCAATTACTTTTTCAGCAAAATCAACGACAGTCTCGTTCCTTTTATTACGAATAACCGAAAGTGCAATATTGGAATAAACCAAGTAAAAGGTACTGGCTAAAGCGAAACGCAAAGATAAGTGTCGATTCGAGTACCCGACCGTTAACGTCCTTAATTTAGAAAAATAGGTAACATTAGTTTTTTTTCTCTCTTGCTCTCTCTCTCCCTCGGTACACATCGAGTTCTTCCGCGCCAATTCCCTTTGTTCGGAAGTTGCCACCGCTGCTGCCGAACAACGGGAGGTGTTCGAGATTCCATCTTTAAATGCCACGAACGTCCCGTTGTAGCCGTCCTGTTGAGAAGCGCACTTTCACCTTTTTCTCCTTGTCGCAAGCGCGTGCTTTTCTCACGACACTCGCGAAACGTTCATTTTTCGTCGAATGATATTCCCTCTTTTCGTTTGACGACCAATTTTGCCACTGGGCTTTGCATTTGCAACCACATTTACACGTGCGTCGAGCCTTCGACGTTGCTGCGGAAAATAGCAAATTGGGGAAATTTAATTCGGAGAGAAATCAAAGGTAGAATCCTTCGTTTCGGGTAACATTTGCTTCGGGACAACTGAAAACGAACGTCGCCTTCCGTTTATAGATTGCTTTTCTCGACGTTCGCTTTAATACACGAGTCGAAAGGTATTTAAAAGTAAACTTCGTCGAACTGTGTTTATTCTAATTCATTGAATATTAAAAGGTAATTATTTGATTTTCAAATGGTTTCAAATAGAATCTTCTATGTTCCAGAATTTCGCTTTACCTTTAATTTTTTATCTCGTACTATCGTTTTTACATTAGCTGGTGTCTATAAATCCCGTAAACTGCATCGAATTAAAATACGCTTAATAGAAATATTATAAAAAGATGAAAATATTTCAACGTTAAAAGGATTTAAAAGTACGGTATCGAATATGAATATTTCCAATGCATTATCGAGGTATTAAATATAAAGATCGATACCTCGATGTTTTCTTTAAGCAAAAACACTTGTGTTTGACAGAGTAAAGAGTACGAACGCGATAAAAAAAATATTCGTATTCGCAAAGAAAAGAATTACCGTATAATTACCGTTATAAGATCGTAAAATCGAAAAACGCGTTCGATCCTCTTATTTTAATTTTCTCATTAGATTCAAGTATAAAGATAATAAAATTTATCGGTTATTTTATTGCCTTTAGATTGACCTATCTGACGTTTTTATGCTATTGATCGCATCCGTAGTTACGTATTTGTACTTTATGTTTACGAACAAAAATACAAACGCGATATTAACTAATTACGGTAGCAATTATAAGTTTTATCGCATGCAAAAGTTAAAATTAGTTGTAATTATTTGGGTAAGAAGTATCCGAATCGGTATTTTAAACGTTAAGCATTTTCTTCTTTCGCCGTTACAGAATATTTTTACATTCGTAATTTGAATTAATTTCACAGTAGTCCGCGAATCTTTTAATCCCGAGTAATTTTTGCTCAGAATCAGAGTATCGCGAAAGCTTTTCTTTTCTCGATTCGTCGTGCGGTTATCTTTCTCATCCAGTGACAAAACGAATTAGATAGATTACGGCGAAAGCGAGTAACGTCGACCGCGGGAGAAGAAATGGGGAAAATGGGAAAAGGACGAGGCCGCCGAAAGACGATCGATAAGAAAATTATTATCGAATGAAGAGTTTTAGTTACGTATGCACACGTGATCGTATAGACGCGAACACGTTTACTCGACCAGCAAGAGGACGAAGGAACGACACCGCGAGTAAAATGAGTCATACGTCGAAGAAACGACTCTGAGAGTCGATGCTTCGACCAGCTTTAATCGAACCGATTAGTCATGTGCCGATTTACATGGAGAGAATTCTTTGAATTCTTTCAGACTTTGCGTTCTGTTATTCCGATTTATTCCGAGGTCTTCGGAAAAGTTGGTCCTTTATTTCTTTTCTTCGTAAAACTTGATCGATGTCTTACTCATCCAATACTAATATGGATACGGCGATAAGCAGTTTATGGTGGATTTTCCCGCGATGGAAACATTTAGTTTAATCCGATTACTTTACACGAAAGGACAATCGATATTGATTCGTATCGCAATTAATAATCCTTTCTTTATATATTTTTATGCGCGATGTGGTTTTGTTTCTGAATTTAAGACTCTTCGATCTTTCAATAAACAAATTTTCGATAATAAAATTGCAGATAGATAAACTAGTTTTTAATAATTTTATCGTTTTTTAAGACAATTTTATCGTTCTTTGTTTTTTAATACACGTACACGCACACATGCACGCAATTTATATCGTTACTATGCATAAAAATTCTACCTTCGATCGTCGAATTCCGAATGCTATTTTTAATTATTAAATTGATTCGTCTAGTAGTAAAAAAACGTTTTGATATATCTGCATGTAATTATGCAATTATTATATAAAATAATTATTAAACAGCGATATTTTAATGGAATTTCAAAATTAAATAATTTCGAACTATACATTGTTAAATTCGTATTAAAAATATTTTAAATTTCTATTCAACGATGGTATATATTTACCGATAAATTAAGAAATCATTATTATTCAATTAGAAACGTAAGTCGTGTAATTTTCATTTACTATTTATTAAAGTCAAATAAAATCTTAAAATACGTATGCAATACGTAAATACATCACTTAAGAAACATTTCGTCATGAAATATACGGTTGAAAATTAAAAGGAAAGTTATTTGGTTGGAATTACATTGGGACTAAATTATGCGTATAAATAAAAATTACGCATGAAAAAATTATTTTTTTTTATCTTACAGCGGTGATTACGGCATATTTAAAGAAAATCGAAATTCCTTGAGTAGATAACGTATAATTTCAAATGCAATCATCGTTAAAAATTTCGTTGGAAGAAATGTAGCATTTATAAATGTACGTCAAATGACTAGGCAATAAATATTCTCGTTCGTAACGATGTGAAAAACGAAGCTTAAAAGTACAATCGATCAACGGTGTTTAATCGAAAAGCTCGATAAAAACATGGAACGATATCGAAAATTTGTATTCCGATCGGGAAGGAAATCATCCTCGAAACTAAGAAGTTCTTCGAGATACGAGCCTCGGGCGATGTACCCCTAAAAAACAGCTGTATTTTTAGAAAAAAAACCACCTTTGAAAAGTGTCTCCCCCCGAAGCGAGGCTTCTTTTGTCCGTAACGAACAGCAACAGCCATGGGTTTTAATTAACCAAACTCGCCTGGACTCGTTCGCCTCGCGTTCCAAAAGAGCATCGCAGTCTTGCGAACGCAGTAGAAACGCATCAGAAACGCAGCAGAAACAAAGCAGAAACGAAGCGAAGCCAGGAGTCGGCGATCGGAAGGGGAGCAAGGACCGGTCCTGACGAACGGGTGTGCCGCCCCAGCCTCCCTCGAAAGAGAGCAAGAACGGGAGAGAAAGAAAAGGACGAAGCAACGCGGCAGACGTCCCCATCGATTGACGCGCCTCGGTAGACATCGCGGGTGTGTGCGCGGGTGTGTGCGCGGGTGTGTGCGCGGGTGTTCCTCGGGGGTGTGCGCGTACGCGCGCCCGGGCTTTCATGGTCACGGCCCCCGGAAGCCTCGACCTCCGGAGATACGTTCGTCTCGATGCGTTCGAGTCTGCGGATGCGAGATTCGAAGACACGACCGTACGAATCTAGTGGATTCGATTAGCATTGCCGATGGCCGAAGCTATTCTCTCCCGTCCTGCGATTTCCACATTCGTCCAAGTTTTCCAGAGCGAAAGGATAAGTGCTCGGACGGAACCAATTCCGCGTGTAACGAATACTCCAATATTTGCAGGCGAATTATTTACAAGCGAAATCGATACTCGACTCGGAAAGCGACCGAAACTGGTACGAATTTGTCTTTTTTGCCAAGGAATTACGTTCGCGACAATCGTAAATTATCGCTTTGGTATTCCCTTACATATTCCATTACAGTGGAAGATAACGAATGGGATGCGGAATGCTCGATTCTTTGCTCTAATTTCTTTTCGATAATGGAAATTTATCTTTGTATAAAATTGTATCGCGTTAAAGCTAAATAATAATATTACGAATGTAACCTTGAGTTACGGCGAATCCATCCATCGTTCGTTGGACATAATGTATTGATTTCGCATACTCTGGAATCGTCAACTTAATATGCGTTTCGCAATTGATATAATATAGAAGAAAATGTATTTCTCGATCGAAAAATGTTTACTAATTTCGCTTGCTCGATTACCTTTACCCAAGAATTCAGCGTACAAGAATACCTCGAATATTTCAGCTCGTTGAAAATAAGAACTTGGTAAGCATTTTGTTAGCGAAATTACATCCAACCGAGTATTTAAACCGAGTATTCATGGGTAATGATTCAATTTGCGTTTGGCAAATATTTGTGTTCTTAGCGTCTTGAAATTTCGCGTTTAGGTTACGACGAATCGTTTCCGAAAAGGCATTTCTTCGCTTAAGAAACGGAAATTCGTTTCCAAACCATCGAGGAATCTTCTCGACTTTTTACATCGAAGCGAAATCCGATTCTAAAGTATTCTTCCTTTCATTTAAATGAACTTATCGAATAGCGAAAAAAATGTCACACTGTATATTTGCAGTTGAAACTATCGGTGTCGTAACCGTCGAGTGATTCGTGATTCGGTCTCTGTTTATTCTTTTCGTACTTCTTATTGTAGTCACAAATTCACGTAGGCCATTCAACCCGATTCGCGTGTCTTCGATTTTTTGGGTTCGCAACGCAAATATCTTTCCTCCTAATGCACGAACGAATTCGCGAGCACAATTTTTCTTAGATTCATCGTTGCTAGAAAAATCAAGTCGAGTGATTTCTTTCGATATTATTTTATTTGTTTGTATACGATGTCGAACGGTATCCTTTTAAAACGTGTACATAATCGTTCGAGATATCGAATAGCTACCGTTTTACATGTAAAATAATAAAGAACTACTTGTACGTAGTTCTTGAAATAATATTAATAAGAATATTTACATGTTTTTAATAGAAGAAATGTTCGTATATGTAAATTCTGTTGTGCGAACGATGTATGAAAAAATTCTAACGAAGGTCATCGAGTCATCTCCGTTCTCGTATTACCATTTTATTTTTTTTCTTTCAGGTGTCTATAGGCAGATTAGAGATCGCTTTTGAATTTTTAATCTATCTCTCTAATAAATTATTTACATCGAGACGTTCATCCGAAAAAAACATACCAAAATAATTGGATAGATGAAATTCCAATTCCAAGTGGTAAAGGAGCTAATTACAGATTTATACGCACGATTAGAACATATGATATTCTTAAATTTACGCGTTAATTTATTCCTTGGTACGTTTACATACGTAATTGGTTAATAATTCACTTCCTAACGTAATAAACTTTGCTCTGTGAAATATAGCCAAGAATCAAACGTAGAAATTAATAAATCACGCGGGACAATTTAACGATCGTGGATAACTCAACGATAAAAGAATTAAGTGACGAAAAATCAATATTCAAGAATCATTCCATGAAAATTAATACATTTGGAGTCTTATTTCAAGGGCACGTAAAATCTTTGTAATGTACTGCATACAGAGACGTATATTTAGTTCTCGATGCACGGGCTTCTCGAAATTCCAATACACGCAAATCACACGCGCGCACAATTCACAATTTTGCGCTCGAAGCAGCGACACGTTTACAGATAAAGTAGCCGCCCAGATACAAGCTTGGTTGCCTTTTGCGCAACCGTCGAACGCAAGCGAATCGCTCTTCCTCAAGGATATTCAAACGCTTTCGTTCTATTATATCTATGTAATTTGGAGGAAAAAACTTATCGCGGGAATACAAATTTCATTTTACTTTACTGCTCTTAAGCTTTGAAAGATTTCCAATTTGAAAAGTACCTCGATAATGAACGAAGGTGTGGCTACATAAATTCGAAACCTTGGTCTCGAGTAGCGGCTTTATAGAAAATGATAGATAACTTTGTTATATTTATCGTACAGGGACGACGTTAAATGAATTTTATCCGCTAAAAATCAAACGACACAATAACGGCAACGCGAGAACTTAACGAAATTTTAGTATTCCGTGAATATACTCAATTCTGATCATTTATTTAACGAACAATGAATATACTTTTCAAATAAGATAACAGCAAACTTACAACAAAACTCATAACACTATTGATCGGACGCCGTTCCGGGAGTAAATTTTATAAAAGGAACGAAGAATGATATCAAACGCACAAACAAATGCAACGTTAACTTTATTTTGTATGCGTACTTCTATGTAAATACATCGGATATGATCCAAGCATTTATGTATCGAACCAACTACTCAATGGGTAAAAAGACCTTAAAATAAACCAAACTAAACTGAATTATCGCAAAGCAAAGATATTTCAAAGTTCTTCGACAAAAATAAATGGTTAAATTTTTTTAAGGTCGATAAAATTCAAGGATATCATTTTTTTTGTTTTGATCATTTAATCGAAAATCATCGAATAAAATCATCGAATCAAGCAGCTCGAGATTCAATTTTCTAACCCAACGAACAAACTTGTAATGTCCCGAAGGAGCAAATAAGAAACCTCGAATAACAAAAGAGTTTCTGCCAAGAGGCATAAATAAAAGATTCACTCCAAGGGTCGAAAGAATGAAAAGTACAGTATTCAATAACGACCGAGGGCCTTTTAATTTTGGATACAGAGCAAATAAAAAGCGCAAAGTGAAAGAAGGGCGATAAAGCGTTCAACGTTCACCTAAAAGCACCGAATATCGCGTGCGACAAAAGCTTTTTGCAAGATTCCCATCACCCTTCTCCTCGTCATTGTTCGATCAAAGGGTTTTGTGCGTTCGCTCGAAAGTCGCTGTCTCCTAAAAAATATCGTTTCGATGTCACGCGATTCGCAGTCCGAACGTATAATTTTTAGATGTAACGACGACGCAACTCCAACACCGCACCAATACGGTAATAAAAATACAAAGATGGAACGTCGGCGCTCCTTCCAAAATGTTAAAATGTTGGCTCCGCGAATATGGGTTTACAAAGGTAATAAGTACTCGATGACGTACGAGAGCAATGTTGCCATTATTATCGAAGTTACGCAAACGAAATCGATGGTTTCCGAACGAAGGCAGTTTCGAATACGAGTTTCGAATTTATGCGAAGAGCGACTGTAATAATTTGCCTTTGCGTACAGCAAACTCTTTTAAAACCGGATTAAAACGTTGAATAATAAATATCGGGGCATCGAATCGAGGTAAAATTAAGAAAATCCGAGTCTTGTAAAATAGGTGAAATAAGCGTAGATCCTTGGTTCGAACAAGACACCGACGCGCATCGATTTTCTAGCGAGGCGAAGATACGTCGAAGGTACGTCGAAGATACGTCCAAGGTACGTCCAAGGTACGTCCAAGGTACGTCGAAGCCACGTCGAAGCCACGTCGAAGCCATCTTCGGATTCAACGAGGTACAATTCATTCATTCGTCTTGGCCAAAGCCCCGGTGCGGAGGCGAGAAAGAGTATCGCGCGGAGGGTCAGCAACTTGTTCGAAGGCGAAGGCGTCGTCTCGGATGGCCGTTCGGCCTCGCGGTCTATCAATCGCAGCTGTCAAAGCCACGCTCGCGTCGAGATGCAGCGGCTGCACCTCGCGATCGAGAGCCATTGTTGCGTTACAACCCTCCGGGAAAGGTAATTTTCATTCCGCCCACCGCGACCTCGTTCCTTCGATGGAACCTTGCTTTGGACGCTTTTCTTCTCGTTCCCGTTTACGTTGGCTTTCGCCTCGTCGATTACGAAGAGTAGTGCTGCTTTGTTTCAAGCTAATCGGTCGAGTCGTTAGCGTGATTAGTAGGATAATGTCTAATTGGCCCCCTATCACATTCTCTCTCTCTCTCTCTCTCTCTCTCTCTCTCTCTCTCTCAATACGTACTTCCTTTTTTATCTTGGAAAACGTCGAGCGCAAACGGAAGTTGTTCTTATTCCATTTTTAATATCTCTTTAGTTTTATGATTTTTATTCGTCGAACCAACCGTTGAGACGAGAATCATAAATTACTTTATAATCTTGTCGATTTATTTCTCTTATAAAATATCGTCGCTTTCATTTTTATTTTCACAAATGGCGTGACATTTTTTTTAATCGAACGAAGAGTAATAAATTATCCGAAAATGAAAACAATGATGATTTCAATGTTTTTCAACGAATTTGCGTTAAAAATAAATGTAAAGTACTTCGTCGAAGATTACATTTGTATGCGAATCGATCGCTAATTACACAATAAATTTTAGCTAAAACGGAATAAACTTGCGCTTATGATTTTTTTTAACGAAACCTTATTTCTAATCTCGATTTCCCCTACCAGTAAAACTATTAACGCATTATATTTTCTATCTTGTTTTGTCATATTGAATTTTATCGATTGCATTTTATCATGCATTAAACATTAAAAAAAATCATTTCTACGAAAATATCTTCGTTGATAAAAATACCGCGTATCTCAAATCCAGTCTGTACAAACTTTCTGATACAAAAATAAGTTTTATATCCAAATGTACATATTACTCATTTACTCGCAAAATATTTTATAGAAAAAAGATAATGTAACGCGTTAATTCATTAGTTTGACTTATCGAATAATTATGAGTCATAAATATTTTCTTTTGTGCGTTAACGTTATTATTGATTTTGTCCAAAGATATAATATAATTCACAAATTTTCAAAAATTTATCGATTTTTTCTTATTTTCGATTAAAACGGTTAAATGCATTCAACGCATCGCGAACTTGAAAATACACGAATAAATAAAAAATTTAAGGTATTTTTTTTATAACGGTAAAGACGAACGCGAAGTTAATTAATTTAAATACTCATTTGCGCTTTACATATTTATGATTGTTTCCCACTTTTACTGTTTTTTCTTTTCGATCGTGTAACGGTTTATACGCGCATTCCCATTACATTTGTGATAACTTCGTTTAATAATTTAATTTAATTTAATTTTACGAATTCAGAAATATTCTTATTATAGAAATAGGATAGTATTAAAAAAGAGTCATAATAAAAAATAAAATTTGATAAAAACTCCCGTGAGATAAAATAAAGCGAAAATTGTATATTTTTTATAAAAATAAAAAGAGAAAATTAATTTAAATATTTTTTAAAATAATTAGAAACATTTTAGAGTAGGAATATACACCGAAACGTAACCATTGGTCACTACTTGGGTGCCGTACCGTATTCGATTCGTAATTTGTAAGGATTCGCCGCTAAGCTTCGTCGTTAGATAAAAGTCCCACGCAATTTATCGGTCTATTTATAAAAAATATTACGCGAAAAATATCGAATGGATCATTCTCATGGTTTTATTTCTCGTGGATTATTTCGCAAGGGTTCGTAAAAAGAAAACAAAGAAATCAAAATACACGATTCCGTTCTTCGAATATTACTGGATAAGCCCAATCGATGTAAGTTTTCACGTATGCGTTTTCTAAATATATTCAGGCGTTTAATTATTGTTGTAACAATAAGTCGTATATCTTCGCAATTAAATTTATAATATTATACGAATACATATACGGTAGCAACGTTCGTTATGGAAACAAAGAATTACGAAATAATCTCTCCGTTCAAAATAGATCGAGTGAAATTTTACTCCTCGTTCGATATAAATCGAAAAAATAAAAATTTCGTAAAAGAACAATATTCGAGATCGACAGGTTTTCGCTCTCGTAGAAAATGTTGGAACGTCCTCTTTCCGTTCTAAGACTACTACACTTTTGGTTCGAGGGATTATTTTTCTTCTCAAATTTAATTTCTTTGAAAGCTTTCTCTAACGATACACGCGAAAACGTTTTCAAGCTAATTTCAACGATCGCGCGAATTCGAACGCGGTTGTAAAGCGCAGAAAAAACTCTTTCGTAATCGCCTTCTCCTCTTCGAGCGTCGCAACTTTTGAACTAATTACAAGCAACACTTGGAAGGCCGAGTTTAAATACGGAGAGATTTTCCTCGTTTTCCACGCATTGCGTCCTCCGCGCGCCGAGAATCGAGCGAACCAGGTCCGATCCTTGGGAAGGCGACGTAGAAGAAGACGAAGGCCCGGGAATGAGAAACGAATTTCCCGTACGCGGACAAAGAAACGACGGAAGATTGTAATGCGAAAATGGATGGCAGTGTAGTTGACAGAAATCTCATTGACATTCAGGCGAAGGCGTTGCCGGCATCGATTGGCGCGCCATTTCCGCTCCTCGCGCGCATCATTGTCATCTCACCGCGTACGCGGCTTTTAATATCAATTCTTAATCACGGACACGCCACCCTGGCAGTTCCGGTCTCGGGAACACTCGGACGATTATTCCTGCACGAGACACCTGCGCACCTTTCCTCCGAGTGTTTTCGCGCGGAAGTGCGTGTGCCGGCGAAACGACGTCCACCCCCCGCTCCGAACCACCTGCCGTTTACCCGAGGCTGTACCCGAAGCCTTACCCGAGGTTATACCCATGGCTTTATCCTACGCTTCACCCGAGGCTGTACCCGAGGCTGTACCCGAGGCTGTACCCGAGGCTTTACCCGAGGCTTCACCCCACGCTTCACCCGAGGCTTTATCCTACGCTTCACCCGAGGTTATACCCGAGGCTTTACCCGAGGTTTCACCCGAGGCTTGCTTCAACGCTTCACCTAACGCTTCACCCGAGGTTGTACGCGAGGCTTTATCCTAAGTTTCACCCGAGGCTTCACCCCGCGCTTTACCCAACGCTTCACCCAACGCTTCACCCAACGCTTCACCCAACGCTTCACCCGAGGCTTCCACTTACAACATTGCCTCACAAACGGTTTCTCGCGGTCTCGATTGTTCCTCGCCAATTTTCTCTGTCTTGCCTTCTTCTTTTTTCTTTTCAGAAATTTTGTCGCCGGAACGATAAGTCGAGGCGTCCTCGCCAACTGTGCAGCGAGCAACTTTTATGCGGGAAATAGTTGTGAACGTCCGTACTTGGCTGTGTGCAGTGAGCTTGTACAGTGAGTCCGCGTGCCTCGTCGAACGAAACAAGCGATAAGCTAACGAAGAAGAAATTAGTTTCGTGCCTTATTAAATGTCTTTGTGTGCATTCAAATGTGAAACGATAAACGAATAAATAGATACTCGCCTAAAGCCCGATATCAAATATGTTAATAATAAATTTCCAACTAATCGACGCGTGCAAGTTTCAATTAGGTTGGAACGATTAAAAAGATCGTTAAAACGATCGTTTCGCGCTTTATAAAATAATACCCGCAAAAAGGATAAATTCGATCGCTATTTAACGCTTTCTAAAATTCGATTCAATGGAGCGAGCGATGCAATTTCTCGCGTACCTGTATAAATTATCGTTATTGGTAACAATCAACCACGGTTCATCGTTTTTCTCGGTCTCGCTTTGAAAATACGTATGCGAAATTATTATTACGCAAGCGTAATGAATTAAACGTTCTTACGGATCGTACGGACAAGTTATTACCTTTCGAACGCTTCTAGCGAAAGAACTTTGAAAAGCTTTTGTATCTCTTAGATTTTCCTCGCGATTAAGTTTTGCAGATTAAGGCTTTCGAAGCGAATGCGCTTGGCTTTTTGGTGCATCGGTTTTCACGCTGTATATTTCAGCTCAATTTTTAAAAAAATCAACCGTCTTTCCTTTGTTTCTTTCGTTAAAAACGTAATTGTCGATATACAATTTTGGCTGAAATTTTTACGCGTTCGTTATTTATTTTACGCTTCTCGAACTTTGAATCGAACGAAAAAATTGACGACGACGATCGAATTAAAAACTTGGATATTTTGTCGAGCGAAGGAAAGTCGATTTTTTAAAAAATGTTTTTAAACTTACTTTGAATCGACGCGTGATAGTTCGGCGAACGCGTTTGGTAACTTCGAATACGATTCCAACTTTGAGAATATTCGATATCGAAACGTTGGTGCATAATGGTTCGAAGCGACGATAAAAATAATGACGGAAGAATTAGTCATCGGACGTCGGAGGGTGTACGAGGCGATGATTCGGACGATATTATAAATTTTCAAAATCGACGATCGGGGATATCTTTTTTTAGGCGAAGAAACGATTGAAGCGAAAATGAAACGGTTGGACGCGATCTGCGATCGACTAGTTCCAAGCGATCGCAGGTACCTGCAGGGCTTTGTAAAAATACTGTATTTTACCGAGTGACACATTCCTGCCTTACGCCTTGTCATCCGAATGATTCACCCGTATTTAAATGTAACGCACACACGGACGCGCGCTCGCACACGCATACGAAAAGGGAACGTTAAAAAGGGAAACGGACTCGAGAGCGACGAAGGAAGAGAAGCCGAAAAAGTTTTCGGCCGGGAGGTTGAACGGAGAAAACAAGAGACAAAGATAGTGAAAGAGAGAAAAGGAGAGAAAAAGAGCAAAAAAAAGACGAAACGGAAAAAAAGGAAAACAAAGCAACGAAATAAAATGTCCGCGAATTTTCAGGAGGCTCGTGCGACCGCGTGAAGCCGGGGAATTAGCCACAGAATCGCGAACCAGGAGCAAAATGGCAGATATCCTCGCTCGTCCTTGCACTTTTGCCCCTGGCCGCGAGCGACGGACGAGGAACGTCCGCGAACCGCAACGGTTTCGAAAGGTACGGACTCACGAACACACGGACACATGGACACACGTGCACGTCACCGGGGGGGAGAGAAAAGCCGTTGGGAAAAAAGGGCGCAGTCGTGGAGTCGTGGAGTCGTGGAGTCGTGGAGTCGTGGAGTCGTGGAGCCGTTCAGCCGTGGAGCCGTGGAGCCGAGGGAGCGACGCCTCCAGCCTCGGGGGTGAGGTAGTCGCGGGTCGGTAGCCGCTTAAATGAAGAGAGGAGCACTTACCGGCAGTACGACGCGAACGACACAGTCTAGGCGCGCGGCGTCGCGACGGAGGCAGGACAGGACCTTCGGAGGCAGAGGGAAGAACGAAGACTGGCGCGGACGAGGCGCCGAGACCCGGACCCGGCGATTCCGTCCGTCTCCTTGCTCCTCTCGCGGAGGCGCCGGATGCGCGCATGCGCCCTCTGTTCCGGACTGAGAGAGAGCGGCCGAGAGCGAGGGAGAGCGAGGGAGAGCGAGGGAGAGCGAGGGAGAGCGGGGGAGAGCGAGGGAGACACGAGACCGAGACACCGTTCCCCACCACTGGCTAAACCTGGAAACTTCAACCGTGGACGCGTCCAAGACCGCGACTGGACGTCGTCCTCGGGTATCGTCGATTCGTCACGCGTCCTCTTATCGGCCCTCCGTCTTCACTCCGTCTTCACTCCCTCTTCACTCCCTCTTCACTCCCTCTTCACTCCCTCTTCACTCCCTCTTCACTCCCTCTTCACTCCCTCTTCACTCCGTTTTCACTCCCTCTTCACTCCCCACTCCGATAGTCACACTTTTCTCTCCCGAGCGTTGTATTCGCGATCGACTTGACCCTCGGCTTATCCTTGTTGCGCTTTATCAATGAAACGATGCACTCGATGCTGCATTTTTTATGGACATGCATCTTTTTTCGTGATCGTTCTAACTTCTAAGGCAGCCTTCCTTTATTTCGGATCTGTGAGTGCAAAACCGACCAACGGCTTTTCGATATTACTCCTTCTTATCAGGAAAAATGGGTAAGGTCCGCACAATTTACCGACAAAATTCACGCGACTATCTGACCAGTCGATGTACAATTCTATTGTGCAAGAGTTTATCTTCTCCTGTACCGACTGTAAATTTATTCTTTGTAACCTGCATTTTATTCTATTAACTTTTATCGATTTTCCTACGTTCGATTATGTATAAGAAATTTAATATTTTTACGTATATTTCGAGAAATCTTTTATTATCCATTAAACAAAACCTTTATAAAACTTTACAAAATTTTATAGAATACCATTTTTTTAACGATTACAAAACACGTCGAATTATTCTTGATAATTATTCTTTCTTACGCGATCTTGTAAATATAATGAAAATTGTAGGTATTTTTAAAAAGCATTCGAGTCACTCGTATGGATAATTCATTGTAAATAGAAAAAAATAAAATCCAGCAAATTCTTTTTTAAATTATTCATTTATTACATTTCAATTAAATAAGATGAATATTATATAAATGTTCTATTTTCAATTATCGATTGTGTAAAGATGATTTAAAATTTTCTCTAGCTCGAGTTTTTATAATTAAAAAAAAATGCAACTTGGTTTGAAATTACACGAGTTGCGTGTATTTGGTGTATCTTTTTAAGTAGATCGTTTGTTACTCAGAGTCAGAAATTTAAAAAGAACATCGATTTCATTTGATATATTAATCTTTAATTATTTAATGTTTATAAGCGTGTATAAAATCTTTCGTGAACGTAAAAATATTAAAATTTTTACATTAAACGTTATCATGTTATGCTATTCTCGCATTTGAACGATTAATCTATTAAGACAAAAATTTAGAACTATATAAAATAAGCGACTTCGAGATAAGAAAATAAATATTTATATAAGAACTTGTATATTCGTAAGTATTCTTATACGAATAATTTTATAAGTTAATAAATATAAAATTCTTTGTTTTAATTTTTATTTGAATAGAATAAAATAAAATTTTATTACAATGTAGACTAGAAGGTTTCGAATTAATTAGTAAGTATTCAAGAAAAAACATGAAAATCATACTAAATTAAAATATTCAAGAATAAAAATATTTCTTTGTAAAATGAAGCTAACTTACGTTTAATAAATTATAATATCAACAAAAAGCAATAAAAGTATCAACATTTTGGTTTCTTGTATATCATATTGTACTTACGTAGTAAATATTATCTATTTTAGAAATAACTGTAAATAAAATTTTAAAATAAATTATAAAACTTTCCATTTTAATTAAATATTAATATTAGTTAAATTTTATGTATAAATAATTGTAATTTAAAAGGAGTAAATAAAACCTGAACGGAAATTTGTCTAAAAAATTTACACAAAAAGTATATCCAAGTTATTTTTAATTATCGTTTAAATTTAATTAAATTAATTTATTATTACTTTATAACCTTTTAAAAACTGCAAATAGCAAAATTTATTGTAAAAAGTAGTTTTTACAAAAAATAATGTATAATGTATATTAATGTACACTACGATAAATTATTAAATAAAAAATATATTTTATTACACACAAATCTTTTTTAGATAAATTTGAACAAGATTTAACCAATGTAACTATATATTTGCGAGTATAAACGATCAGTGAATACAAATTTGTATTTAGAAAATTCCTTTAAAATTTCAACTGTATCAATTTCATAAGATAATTTTACTTATATAAAATTGAAACACCTAAAAATTAAAATTAAAAATAAATGTAAGATTCTATTATCAAAATATTTTATACGACAAATAATTTTTACGATGTACTTTTCTTACGTATTGTACAGATTTTATATTTCTTAATCCGCTTTAAAACTATATTTTTAACAAAATATGTTTGCTATTTATTTTATCCTATTTAATTAAGTTGAGTATAATCACATTATTGTAATAAAGGATGTCTTGCATTCAACACAGGCTAACTTTTAAATATGTAAAAAGCGACTGTTTAACAAAAAACCAGAATGTAATATTTTTAGATTTAAGACCTTTCTATTCGATGCGAGATAAACTTCTAAATTAATCAACGAGGAAAGCAATAGCAACTGATTCTACATATGTTAAAAGCTCTAACTAATAAACCGATGGCGATGATCGTCGAAAAAATTTCTTGGATGTGTGTATTGGGTCTAAACATCGATAGTAAATGATGTTTTCTATGCTGCGATTAATATTCTATTCAACTAGATATAACTGGTCCTGAGCAGCAATTCATTATTAATTCCAAATGTTGACTTAATATAAGATTATAATATATATTTCGTCGATGGCTCGAATCCTTGATGAAATGCGATTTTTATTTGTGGTATTAATGTGCTACATTTATTGGTTTTATTTCATCGTTCTTACGTACATTAGACCTTTTAAACAGAAAGATGACTAATATTTTTAAAACAGAATAAAAAGAAGCTTTTGAAAATGTCCAGAGTATATTTAATAATTTCCTTATTTGTGATAATCATATTAAAGATGGAAATTATATCGCATTCCCGCAAAATAAACAAATGAAAAAATAAATCAAACTTTTACAGAATAATTGTTAATGCATTTACAAAAACTATCAATAATCAAATTATTATTAAAAATAATTTATAAAATTAAAAATAAATTATATCATAATACAAATTAAATTTAATCATTAATAAATTGAACCTTACATATATATCATAGAATATTATAATAATCAAACTGATACATACATGAGTAATTTAAATAGAGAAAAATATATCTAATTTGTTTAAAAAATAATTTCTAAATATAAAAAGATATATATTTTACGCGTGAGTTTATCGATTGACGTTAGAATGTAGAAAAAAATTGTATCTTGTGTTACAAATGTTTAAAAACTGATAGTTCAAAATTATATCGCAGAAGCAAACATTGCGATAAAAGTACCGAAGCTAATATGTTTTAGATAATTCGCAAAAAGACGAATCAACCAAAATTACATTCTTAAATTCATTTGTATGAACAAATCATCTTTGCATCGTATCGAAGAAAAAATGTCGGTATTTTTTATTAGTCGAGCGCATTTGGTATAAATCTTTGTTAAAAAAATAGACCAACATCTTTTCATAGTTAGAAAAATTTCTGCTTAATTAAAATTGCATCCAGATGTTTAAATTTCATTTTAAATAAATTAAAATTACAAAAATCCAGGTAATAATTAAAAATAACTTTTTTTTCTATGAATCGGAAATTTCTTTAACTTTTAAAATAACAACCTACCATTCAATCTTATAACGAAACATCGATACATCAAACGTCTGCGATGGTTTATTTTCTAATTTCGAATCTAATACTATATTTACAAAAAATTTTAGTATATCACACTTATCGCATACTCGTAATGTTCTACAGGTAAGTAATAAAAGTACAATATTTCAAATGTAATTAAATTTACAAATGTAATAAAATTATCTTAATCACTTTCTTTATAATGTTTTGAATGCTTAATGAAAATTTTATTGGTTCTTTTAAGAGACTTTAAAGATTCTGCAATAGAATAACGCACTTAAACATTAAACTTTTAATTTATTTAAGAGAATTACGTTTATAATTTCATATTAATATTATAATAGTTTCTTTTGTGTTAATCAATAAATTTTTTAAATAATTATCATTAAATCAAACTATTAAACTATAAATGAAAATAAATTAGTAAATATTTATTTATTTATAAAGGATAACTTTATTATTTACATTTTTTCAATTTATGCTTTTTTTACGGTATTAAATTAATATCAAAACTTTTCTCGGAATGTTGCACTATATCAAAAATATGCAAAGCCTCATTTACAATATTTACTTAATTTTAAACGTATTTGTTTAATTTTTAAGTCATGGATATCGATTATTTTTCAAATAAACCCTGTATATAATATTTTTATATACTCACGCATACTTATATATTCAAATTTAATTATAAAAATAATTAGCGTTTTAGAATAATAAAAGGAAAAAGCTGGAAAAATGCTTATCATTAATGTAAAGAATTTATTGTATATTTACTATATATTTACGAATGGAGGAACAAAATAATTATTTAATTGCTAAAATTATAAAGTTGATTGTAACCGTTGTAAATCGAAAAAAAAGTATGGTTAAATATAGGGAAAACTAGGATAGAATGCGTAAATGAAAATACACCAGTGATACGAATATCGTTGATAATTTTATAAATAAGTGAAAAATCTAATTACGTTACTTTTGTTTATAAAAAACTTTAACTAAATTGCATATCAAACTTTACAACTTTCGAAAGAATGAACATACACTTATGTTCGTTATCTTTTTCTACTCAGTAGTTTGTATTTTTTCTTATTATCATCTTTATAAAATACTGTAGTTGGTTGGTAAACAGTGCGGTCAAGTTGTAGATGCCATCACTTTACGTGACTTATTCAGCGTATACAATATTTATATGATATCAAAAGAGAGATACAAGTTTACAACGTTTATTTTTTCTATAATTATGTACAAGTGGAAGAAATGTGACGTTGACTTCTTTTATCTCTATACATTTCGACTAGATAGATACAAGTTACAAAAACAATTTTTTTCTGTATTTACGATATAGCTTTTTATTTAAAAAATCATATCAAAATTAATGATACTCTTTTGCATTAATAAAAACTACAGTAACCTCGTTTGATCTTTTACATCGATAAAACATATTTTTTTTTATATATTTTATGAGACTTTTAAAAATAATGCAAACTAACCAATTTAAGTTCATTTGATACTTTGTTGCCGTCGATGCATATAATATATTTTTTTAAATATTTTTCAAACTTTTAAAGAATTTTACGTAAAAAATATATTTTATTTATATATTTTATTTTGTATTTAATTTATTTTGTATACGGTTTATTTGGAGATGTATTTCAGATTTTTAAAAATTGCAATCAGCGTTAAAAATATTATTAAAAGACGTGCTTTTTCTTTTGTGACGAAATCGGTAAATATTGAATGTGATCGTCGTTCAAAGAATATCATGTTTTGGTGAAAAATTATTTACAAATAAAAGATATTACGAAGAGTGTTTCCTTTTACTTTTACATTCCCCCTTACCATTTCATGAATTGTTAAACACGGTATCAATTTTAATGATGTTAAAAACAATGTTGAATCTTTCTATGAAAGTTATTATTAATTTAAGATAAATTTAATACTTTGACAAAGTTTCGGACTTAATTATTGAGCTTTTAAAAAAGAAAAAAAATTAACTTTAAAATAGCTCGTATCGATAAGAAACATTAATTTATACGCAAAACGATAAATCATTTTAAAAGAATAAAAAATTAATATTTCGTATAAAAATTAAAATAAAAAGCAATGATAATTAAAAAATCATTTATATAATTAATTTAATATCTTTAATTTTAACCAGGTAAAGTATTTATTTAACTTATTAAACTTTAATGTTACAATAGGATAAAAACATCATCATACAAATTATAAATTTCAGTATATTATCAATTGTAAGATACGTAACTTTATGAATCTTAATAACTTAATCATCAGGGAATTATAAATGTCGTCTGATATAAAAATTAATCTGTTTTTATATTTAAAAAATAAAATGTAAATTATCATTACATTTATTATTACATTTATCGCTATAATTTAGTTTTAATAATTCAGTGATTCAACTGAAAAATGTAAAAGGAATAGAGGAGTAATATTTTCAAAATTTTTTCCGTTGAAAAAAGAAAGTCAATTATTTATTGGTACTTTCGTGGGTCGTTCGAGTACTACGCGATACAATATTATTGTATTATATTTACGTGCGTTAATTATAAATTTAGAGTTTTTAAAATGATAATTATGTCCTGTATACGATGAAATCTTTATTTCAGTATTTAAATAAAACATGAAAGTTGTATTAAATTTAAGTAAAAAATTATATATTTTTATACCGCGAAGTCAACCTTCTAACCTATATTTTTAATTAAGTATTAAAAAATACTAATTAATACTTAATATATAATTTTTTATATTCATTTATAAAAAATGTAGGATATACAACAAACGTAAAAAATGATAAAATATAGTCGATAAATAGAGTAAAAAACTTATAGATTTTAAGAAAGATTTATACAAAAATGTATCGAATATAAATGTTTGAGCCATTACGTTACAAAAAATATTTGCTTATAAAAAGTTTGCTCTTTCGACTTGTGCAGATTTAGAAACGAATTAATTACATCTGCGTAACGTAAATACGTAACAAACAAATTATCGCGTTCTTAATGTTAAATAGGATTTAGTCTTAAAATACATTATTAATTTGAAGTTAAAGCCACGATTTTAATGTATTACATTAGTACCTCTTAAAATGAAGCTTATTTTAAGTTATAATGGTTATTGTTGGTTGTAGGTTATTGGTAAGTTTTATGATAACAAACAAAGTTTCTGTTTCGAATTAAATTAATATTAAAATAATATTGGTGTGTAAAAGCCACGCAACAAAATATATTTATTAATATTGCTAAATTAGTCATTTGTCGTTTAAAAAACGTAAAACAGCAATACTTTCGTGTTGCGTACAACAGGGGATTTTTTTCAGTCTGGTTTTACAGGTTTTCGAAAACTTTACACGAGCAAAATTAGTACTTGTTAATATTAAAAATTAATATTTTAAAAACCACCGAACATAACCGAAATATTACGAAACCTTGACAACAAAATAATTTTTTAAATTAAGAATGACAATTCTCCAAATCAAATATCGTAGGTCTGTATTTATTTTCAATTTTAAATAGACTATTTCTCGTTCTGAAAATTAGCAATGTAATTCATTCATATAAGTGCATATTCGTTCGGACGACTAACTAAAATGACAGGTTGCAATATGTAATTGTTTGCTTATGCGATGAACGCAGGGATAAACGAGTAAACACGTTTGTGTTTAACGAACTTTTTCCGCTAACAAGGGTACGTATTTTAGTAAATACAAATTCATGTACATCTACGCGTTTATGGTCGACACAAATGTATACATTTATATAAATTTACGTAAACACAATAAATTTATTAGGTATATACAAAATTATATATTATTTTTTAGATGCAGAAACATTTATATATTTTAAATGATTTTAAATAAATTTAATTTTTCTTTTATTATTTAAGTTGATTAGCTTTAAATCTGTATCAATACAATATCAGTGTACATTTATTAAAATTAATATAAGCTTCCATTTTGAATAATTTTAAATATTTTTAACGTTTCGTCTTATGTTATATAAAATAACATATATCGGATAATTTAAACACTTATATTTATCTAAATGAGTTTAATAAAACAAGATGGAAAATAGTTTAACAGTATTACTATAGATTTTATCAGTTTACGGTAAATATTTTAAACTGCGTGAAAGTAATTATGAATTATTCGAATGAAATTTATTTCCAACTAATAATTTTAAGAGCTAACATTTTTAAGCTCGATAATTTATTTTAATTTATTTATTCAATTATTTTAAATCGAATTTTTAATCAATAATTTATAATTTTATAAGCATTTAAAATAACGCGCGTTACTAAATATACATTTATTAAGAATGTAATATAAATAAATCATAAAAAATGCCATAAAAATCATGTAAATTAAATTCATAATTTATTATATTTTTAATATTTATTCATTTCCTTTAACATGTTTACGTCTAAGGCGTTGAATATTAAAATTTTATAATTTATATATATCTTATTTATATTTATAGGTTAAATTACATCATTATAGATTATGTACTAACTTATTAAGTAATACATTTTATGCATTATTCGGAATAAAACTGTATATGTTTTTACAAAACCGAAGTACCGACTTCCTATAGTTTAACATCAGATTTTTCAAGCAAAGAAATATGCAGTGATTGTGTACGATTGTTCCAAACATACAATAAAATCTTTCTTAGAATTTTATCTATAAACATTTATGACTGAACCTTGCAACATTGGTTCATTAGTTCTTTGTACTTTGATTCTGACTACTTATTCGTTTAACAAGATTTATAATTAAAAAAATTAATTATAAATTTTTATACGTAGAAAAAATAAATCAACGATGCGAAAAAAAATTTGATTCGTATTTCGATCGAAGTTGAAAAAAAAATTTCAACCCTATCGCATTTAAATTTAAAATTAATGTTTCATTCGTTTAAATTTCTCTATTTGAAAATGAATCTCACGATATATATCCATTATAAAATAAGTTTACATCTTTTACGTACATTTTCAAAAGTAACGCGGAAAAATTGCTGAGATTCCTAAATAGATATATGCGTATATTATGTTTAAAATAATTTTTATTTTAAGCACGTAATTTAAACGTGTAGATAAAAGTCAATTACTTTCCGGTAATAAAATACTAGTTTAATATTTTGAAAATATCTCCCGCGGCTTCATTTTTCGACATTATCGACACTATGCGATAATATATGATAAATCGATACGTTTGTGTAACGATTTACGAAAGTCATTAAATATTGAGTAACGTATTTATCTTCAGTAATTTCGAGATTTATGCTCGTTATTACCTAGACTTTCCGCTTTCTACAAGTTTTATCTTACGATAAATATGTTTACGAAAATCAAATTCCTTTAATATATACAACAAAAGTACTTTCCGCTTATTAATATCAATCATATTTGCGTAAATGCAAACGTATCTTGTATCTTATTTTATCGACACTTCGCGAATGGAAAGTAAGCTCACAACAAACTAAGGTATTAAAAATTTAAAGATTGAATTGTAAAAAATTTCCTCATCGGTTATCGTTAATAAATTCATTAATCTTTATTTGTAATAAATTAAACACATGGGATTTTTTTTAAAATTTATTAAAATGTATTAAAATGTAATATTTTGCAAAAGTAAAAATACATATAATCTGTATATAAAAATAGATATTTTGTAAATCTGTGTAAAAATATATTATATATATATACTAAACATCTTTTAAAAAGATCCGGGCAATGGAAATTTGTTTGCAAAAGTTTCTACTTCTTCCTTTAATTCACATATTTTCTGTTGAATCGCAGCATCGGTTTCTATAACGTTAACAAAATCTACAAGTTTTGGTCCAGATTTTAAAGTTACTTCTTTCGCTAGCTCTAAACCTTTGTGGATGTATTCGGCCACTCGATCGATGTGTTTTTCCATAAAACCACGCGTAGTTAATGCCGGTGTACCCAGTCTTATACCGTGAGGATTAAGAGCACTTTTGTCACCGGGAACCGTATTTTTATTGCACACTATAGATATTTTTTCCAAAACTTTTTCAGCCTTGGATCCAGTAATATTATCGGAACGCAAATCAACCAAGAACATGTGTACATCCGTACCGTCGGTACTAATTTTGTAACCAAATTCTTGTAACCGAGCGCACAGTCTTTTTGCGTTGGTGACGACTTGCTTCTGATAAGATACAAAATTTGGGGTGGTAGCCTGTTTCATGGCGACGGCTATTGCGGCGATGGCGTGATTATGAGGACCTCCTTGTAGCCCTGGGAAAACGGCTTGATTGATCTTGTCCTCAAAATCGTACATTTCTTTTTCTCCATTTTTGCCGATACGCTTCAAGCCTTTGCGATAAAATATAACTCCGGCTCTTGGTCCTCTCAAGGTTTTATGAGTCGTCGTGGAAACCACATCGCTGTACTGGAACGGACTGGGTATTATTCGAGCAGCCACCAGACCGGATATATGGGCCATGTCGCTAAAGAGATAAGCGTTGTTCTCATCCGCTATCTCCCTGAATCTTTCGTAGTCCAAACATCTGCTGTAACAGGAGACTCCGGCTATGATGATCTTTGGTTTGAACAACCTGGCATTGCGAGCCAGGGTGTCGTAGTCTATAAGACCAGTGTCCGGTTGAACCTTATAGGGCATCGACTCGAAAAATATGGAAGTAGCGGAGATTTTTTTGTTGTTGGTAAAGAAACCGTGGGTCAAATGGCCTCCGTCCGGAAGGTCCAGGCCCATTATGCGACCGTGGGGCTCCAAAAAGCCGGTATAGACAGCAAAGTTGGCCGGGCTTCCGGAGTACGGTTGAACGTTGCAACCCCATTGCTGATCATCCAGACCGAACGCTTCCAAACATCTCTTCTGGGCGAGCAACTCAATCTCATCGATGTACTCGTTGCCACCGTAGTACCTCTTTCCTGGGAGACCCTCACTGTATTTATTGTGCAGACAGGAACCGAGGCACTGAAGAACACTCAGAGATGTGAAATTCTCGCTGGCTATAAGTTCGAGACCGGACTTTTGCCTTTCCCTTTCCTTCGATACGAACCCGTAAAGTTCAGGATCGAATTCCCGAAGATCCTTTTGCAACATCTCATCCATGACGCACTTGTAAAAATAAACGAATAGGCGATGTTGAACCAGAGATGGTCGATCTTTGGAAGGTATTTGGAAGATCGGAGCGAGCGTTCGATAATGTAATCGCGAGGATCTCGATGTCGGGACTTCGGTCGACCGGCTACTCGCGGTATCGCTCGACGCGAACCGGCTTCGAGCAATGATTCGAGACTTTTGATTAACTACGCTCGATATTCGTCGTTTTAACACTGGCTCCGAGCTCCGATAGAGAGACTGCGAGAGAGGAAATCTGGTGTGCATCCCCACTCCGGTTATTAGGCCCGTATGCCCTCCTGCAGGAACCTCGTGCAAAACGACTCGTTCGACCTCTTCTTTACCACTTCTTTATCGTTTTTTACCACGTATTTACCAATGGTAATTGGGTTCACTCTGACTTTCCCCTTTCCCAAAAAATTCTATATCGCCCGGTTACGCGTTCCATGTCGTACGATATAACTCGAGCACAGATTTCTCTTTCTCCGTGCGCTTATCAGTTAGAATTTTTGCGAAGAGAAACCGCAGCTTCGATAGTAAAATTAATTCATTCGAATAAGATACGAGCGGTTCGAGTAGTTCGGGACCAGTTCCACTCGTTCGGTTCGAACATTACTTCGAAAATGATCAAATGATCAACGATCGACCGTCAAAGCGAAATAAGCGCGTTCTTTCTGCTGGATCACGATTTTGCCATTTTTATATTTTAAAGCAAAGAAACGAGTTTTGGTAACGTAATGCCCGTTTTTTCCCATTACGGAAGTTACGACGTACCGAAACCGTACCGGTAAACGACAAAGTTAAAAATAAGGTTAACCAACGAATTTGCAAATTAATTTGAATTTTTGTATTATCTTTATCTTTGGTTTTTAATGTAACCCTTTATTCGATTTTTAAAATCAAATTAAAATACGGATTTTGGTTAATATTCGATACCTCGAACACAAACGTCGAATAAAGATGTTTTTCTAATTATATTTTTCTAATTGTTCAAACGCGGCATCTCCTATAATCTTATCGTATATTTTCATTAAATATTTATCGGTTTTAATTTACTTCGCTTTAACAATATTTTAGTTAAATTATGCTATCTTGATCGTTAACGAATTACCGTATGAAATTTTACCATCGGGGCATTTTCCTTCTTCGATGTACGCGATAACGTTAAGTTTTGAACGGAACGCGTTTCGAACATCGATAAATTTTATATTTGGTAACGTGACTGGATTTATTTTAATAAAATTTTTGAACGAGTTATCTTGTTTTTTCTTTTATTAAATCATTTACACTGATTCGTCGATACGGACGATACATCGTATGATTTTGGAATGCTGCATCGTACATATTTTGACATTTATTTTGGAACGATAATTATAAATAAATTTACGAAAAACTCGTTGGTTTCGTCGAGAGTAAAATTACCGCTTACGAACTGTAAATATTACCAAGTTGATGCGATTGTATTTGCTCCCGAGGTCAATATTTCTCGACGCGTGTATTTTTTTTAAGATTCGTGTCCGCTGTTATTGAAAATTCACAACGATAATAAAACTTTACATGTATGTAACTCGATAACGATATATGCAAAATAGAGGATGAAATTTTGAACAATATTACGAGGTGAGTAAATTAGTGTAAAAATATCTATCAAATAACTCGATTCGTTCGTATGCCACGAATTCCGGATCTTCGATAATCCATTTATTTGCGATTGTAAAATATAACGAGTGAATATTTTAGCTTGAAATTAAAAAAGGTTAACGGGTGATCGTAACAAAAAAAGCAGTACTGATTCGTAAAAAATATTTTACGCTTCTATTTAATTTTATTAACTATAAAAACTATTCTATACATAACGTTTATTCAGATTATTTTTTCTTTTAAATAATAAATGTTATTAAATTTTAAACCATCGTGTTACAGTAGATTTTAACGCGCAATCATTAAATTGTATCAAGATTTGTAAAGCATTTAAAAATAATCGCCTTTGGAAAAAATGAAACGTTACCATAAAATCTTACAAAAGTTGTTGTTAACTACTTTCGAGTTGTACTTTCATTTTAAACGATAGATATATGAATTGTCTTGATCTCGGTTACTTTTAAATTTGTAAAAACGTTTGAGTTTGAATTAATATCATTTATACGTATAAGTAATAAATAGTTGGTAGTTTATATTTTACATCGACGAATAAAAATTTAAATTCCATTCTTGTATCAACTTAATAATTAAAAGTAAAAATTCGCGTATAAGATTATGTCCTTATATCGACGAGTGGTGAAGGGTGATCGGGTTCTTGAAATGTATATCATCATTTATTTTCAAATGTAAAAAAAATCGGCAAAGAATCTATTTCTTTTCCAAGTCAAGTAGTTAACGGGTTGTCGATAGTTCAATCATCCTTTTGCTTCTCTGGTGATTTATCTCCGTTCATCGGGGATGGAGAACGACTGCGACTCTTGCTGTGTTTACTACCGGAAGGCGATCTAGACCTGTCGCCTCTCGAACGTTCGCGACTCTCTCGCGATCTTTCTCTGTAACAAATACAAAGTCAACACCCAATTAATTAATTGATCTTTTGATTGGACGGTCCAACAATCGAGGACAGAATATATATATATATATATTTATTTATTTAACTACGCTAATTCAAACACTTTTACCAATATTTTTCAAAGGTTTAACGATTTGTATCAGTTGTATCCGACGATCGGTTAGAAGGCAAAAATCGTCAAAAAGTTGTACTTTAAGGCGTTTGGCTAACGGTCGTTGCTGTTACTTTTTTTCTCTCACTTTTCCAACGAACAAAAGAATAATCGACGTAAAAAATGTTGGTAATCGTTTTAAACCTTGGGAAATTTATTAGCGTGTATTCTATTTTTTTTTCATACTTACTTTGATGGGGATTTAGCTTTTGATTTTGATTGGGATCTAGATTTTGACCTGTCATTCTTAGACCTAGAACGAGATCTGGATTTGCTCTTCGACTTAGATTTAGATTTTGAGCGATCTCTTGATCTGAAAAACGTTTGGTTCCAGTTATATTTTTACATTGAAATTTAATTAAAAACAACAACACTATTACAGATTATGGTTTCGTAAAAACTTTATGTTACAATAGTTATCTACAGTGATCGATCAATGTTACTTCTATATTTCTAACGAGCACGAGGAATCGATACCAAAAAATCAACTCGTGTCGTTGCACGAAATGTAAATGTTAAGATACAAAGAAGCTCAAGCATATGCGGAAATAAAAGTACAAATAACAAAAATCATTCGGTAAAATGTAAATCTCGTGTAAGCATATTACGAAAACCGTCAAAGTGAAAAAAAATGCCAAAGAGTAAACCAAATCGTCATAAAGCAAAATAAAAAAGCAAAGTAGTTGGGATCAGGTACTCACTTGGACTTGGAACGCGAGCGACTGCGCTCAGGAGACTTGGATTTGGACTTTGATTTGGATTTCGAGTGTGCCCTCGACTTGGAGCGGCTGCTGCGGCGACTACGGCTACGAGAGCTGCGACGGCTTCTAGTGCACACAAAAAATAAAATTGCGTTTACTTTCAAATTAAATTTTGAATTTTTACGACCGCAGGCGAATTTAAAAACATCGTTCGTTTCGTTACTTTTTTTTTCTTTTTTTCTTTTCTTTTAAACGATAGCCGTGTTTATTTGGCTGTGCAAACGAACAAGACACAATCGATGCAAAACTCAAGTTCTCGGCGTTTCTTCGTTACGATAATTATCGATGACAACACAATCGTAAAAATTTTAAATTTTTCGAGCCAACAAACAAACGTACGGACAAACGTCTTCCATTCTTTCGTTAAACTGCTTTCGAAAAACAATTTGACAAAATTAAGAAATCAATTCTAAAAATTTAAGACTATCCCCCGCTCGTACGATCGATTCACCAGTGAATTTGAGTTTTTCGTTTTTTTTTCGTTCTCTTTCGTTAGGTCGATGACGATACGTTTATAAAAATCTTACGCATTTTCTTACTTAAATTTCGGAACAAATTTATTATCTAGCGTATTTTCGACATTTTTGACGGGCGTCGCAAAATATCTGTTTTTACCCAACTGTAAATTTGTCCCGAATCCTACATTTTTTTATTGATCGTCGCGACTACTGCAACCGCTCGATAAAAGTAACAATTCAGTCAAATGTATAAGACAAATAAAATTTGCAGCAAGAGGTTATACAGGGGCTGGATAAAGGATCAAGTTTAACAAGATATATAAATAAGAGCGTGAACTTTATGCGAGTAAAAATAATTTTATTATCTATATTAAGTTCAAAGCACAGGAATTCGTTTGTTAAGAACATTTAAAGGAATTTTATCAAACCCGTTGTTCAATTTACAATTTTCGTTACATTAAAAATGTATTTTTGAAGGTTAATGAGCGAAGGTTGCCATAGCTGCATTATTTCTTACAAGGCAAAATTATTAAATAAATATCGTTCGATCAAGCAAAAATTAGAAATGCAAAAAAAACAAATAATTACTATTTTGCTACAATGCTTTTACTATTTTCTAATATTTCTAGTATTTATCGCGTTTGCATTCTACGCGAATCGTTACTCAAAGCTAAAACTTTCCAACGAACTCAAACGAATATTCAAACAAATTTCGCGAAAGAAAAAGTAAGCAATGTAGCAAATGAAAAGTAGGAACTAAGATACTAATTATAAAAATCTATATGTGATTAAGACTTTTACCAAGCGATAACGGTAGTTGTGCGAGCAATTTTTGTACGGCTATCGACTGTATATACACGTAAAAATAAAACGGAGGAGGGTGCGGAGGTAAAATAATGCAAGACGAGAACATACACCGGTTAAAGAACGCGCGGATAACTTCGTCAAAAGTAACGTACGCGCGAATTCGATAATTGTTGAAATTTATTTAAAACGAACGCGAATAAACCATAAAATTATGAGAAAATCAAAGTTTCGTTCCGTTTGTTGAAGCGATCGTTAATTTTTATTTAGCATTATACTGCGCAACTTGCGAGCGGGTATCACAAAACTATTGCAAAAGAGGTTTCGTTATTATGTTATTATCCATCGGAAAGTATTTTATATTTTTATAAGTAATTTCTCGCGTCCAAGTTCGTTCGAAGCTCGTTCAAAGCGAGAAAAAAATCGTTAACCGGTGCACCGATTCTTCGTACGAATAGAGGGGGGATAAAATCTAAAAAGAAAAAATAAGGGCCGGGCGGCAAAAAAAGTGCAGGTTTATCTGTAGCCTCGTAGGAGGTGAAATAAAGGTTACCTTGAGCGAGATCGGGTACGACGGCGCGATCGTGATCTGGATCTGGAACGCGATCTTGAGCTGGAAGATCGTGAGCGGCGTCCGCGGCGTTTGTCTTCGATCAATCGGATCCTGCGTCCATTTAGCTCGGTGTCGTCCAGTTTCTCGATGGCGTTCTTCAAGTCGGAATAGGTGGCGAATTCGACCACGCTACAATTTACGGCTAATTTACGTCATTGCTCTCCAACGAGTTATTTTTGGGGTTTACGAGCCACCAACTCGGAAACGTCAACTTTACAACTTTACATTTAGAAATTTATCGTTCCGAGGCTCCAATTTTAATGCTACTCTTTGCTACCACCCCCTACTTTCTTTGCTTCGTCCTTCCCATCCATTTTTACCCAACGCAGGAGCCTTTTTTTTCTTTTCTTATTTTTCAACTCAAAGTACACATCCGTTTTATTATACTCGCAAAAACTTTCTGCGTTACCGTATGTCAATTTTTTAAATCTTCGTTCAATCGCGTTAACGAAAGGATTTTATATTTTTAATACTTACAAATAAACGTAAGTAATATTTTTTCAATGTATCCGCCTTTTTACGCACGATCCAATAAAATCAATCGTTGCTATAATAATCTTATTCAATTATAAAACGATCAAACCTAGATTTATTAAATATAGCGAAAAAAATATAAACGACTTACGAAAACAAATACCACTTTTGGTTTTTAAATGATTCTTCGGATACTTTTTCGATTAAAATTTTTATTTTTACAAATATTATACAATTTGTCCAGTCTAATACTTTAAAACTATATTTTGGGAAATTTTTATTTTTCGTTGTTCGGTCGTAAATTATACTTTCATTGTATCGATAATTATATAAGATATTTCACATAATCGTCGAAGCGATAGAATACGTAACTGTACTTTCTAATTAAGGAGTAATGGACTTTTTTTCACCTGTGTACAAAACGTATTTTAAAATTTTTTTTGTAACTACACGATTTTATTTTAGCAACGTGTATGAAAGTTTGCGCGGATTAAGATACAGAGCAAATTATTCGAATAGTGCAATAGAAAAAGATTAAAATTCAATTTAAAAAACGTTTAATATTATTTTAATACCTCGTCAACGATCATATTTTCATTTTAAGTCATGTTGCATCTTATGGTTTAAAATATTTAAAACCCGTATAAATGGGATGATTTGAACATTGTATCGCGCGTATAAAAATATTACTTAAAACAGCTTTAGTCGTAAATTTCTTAGTAAAATAAGCAAATAATAATAAAAAAACAATTTCAATTTTATACTTTTTTGTGACACTGTCTCGTACCGATTTACTTAAAATGTATTAACGAAACGATCATATACAATTTTAATGATTACTCACCCTTCGTTTCTACGTTGTTTGTGTGCATCGGCATAAGTGACTTCTCCGGCCTGTCTCATGTAATCCTTCAAGTCCTGAGCATTACACAAAAAATTAATTAGAAGTGTTCGACAATAGCGTTTACAAAAGAATGTTTACATTATTAACTGCATGAAGAGTTTTAATGACCAAGTGTTCCTAGTTTCAACATTTACATCGGATTACGATTAATGTTGTGCAATGATAAAATTATTTTCTTGTCGCGATTACCTTACGTATTTTATGTACAAAGAAAAGAAGAAAAGACAACCTGTAGAAGTTTATTTCGTGTCACTATTTTTTTTAAAATCAATTCTTCGTATTTTGCAGTCAATGAGATGTGCTCGAATTTAGTATCGTTTATCGCAACGTTTCTCGTTATGCAGTTTCAATCTCTTCGTACATAATCAAAGAAAAATTACATATTTCAGGGTCCACCTTGCAGAAAATAGAGCTGAATTTTATAAAAAAAATAAATAACGTTTCTGCATGGTGGTTTACAAATCAATTTTATAAATAAGCAAATTTATCGGTCACCATAAAGTCATTTATGCAAGTTCAATGGGTATTCGCTTATCAATGAAAAATATTCTTTTAAAATCGAAACACAAAACGAAACAAATAGGAAAAATGCAAAGACAATTTTAATTCACATAATATTTTATATAATTTCAAATATTTACAAAATACAATCTATAAACGTTGATTTATAACATTGAACAATGTTATTAAACTTTCCGTTGGACTATACAATTGCTATTAACATTAGCGATAACATTGTTCAAGATTATAAATAATGTATATATACATATATATATACATCAAATGGTTAATTTCGTGTATGCACATGGATATTCAAAAAAGGCCTAAGCACAAGTTTCAGATTTTTTTAAGGTAACAAAAAGTAAAAGGATCTGGGCCAGTCCTTAACGCGTCTACTTTGTCATTTATAAATCTAAAGCTCTTGAATTTGCCTTCTCCAACTGTCTTCTCGTTTTATTCTTATCTTGACATAATTTTTTTAATTAAAATATCCTCGTATGTTTTCATGTTAAGATTGTGGGAACCAGGTTCGATATTTCAATGAACGATTATTTTGTCGTGGTGGCACTCTTAGATTGGAGGAATGTACTCTTAGATCCTTGTCCCAATTAGAAAGGGCAGCGAAGCGACTTACATTATTACATCGTCCGTCCTCTTATCAAACTAATACGAGTTTCTCATTGCATCGACTCTCAACGTGAGTTACATTTGCGAGAACGTTACTTAGTATTTTATCATTGAAATTGTAATGCATAAGGAAAAGTTGAAACATTAGGCACGATTAGTCTAACCGAAGGCGAAAGATTCTTTCTTTTATTAATAAGAGTATATCGCGACCAAGATGAGGTATATAACTAAATTTGAAGATACCTAATTTCGAGCACAAATTCGTTATCTCTTTTACTTTCGTTTGTTTGTCAAACTGAACATTGAACCTCTGAATATTAAATACCCGAACAATATTTATCAGAGGCACTCCAATGTACGAACATAGTCGAAAGGCCATAAACTTTATACAAAGTGTGCACAAAGATTAAAAATCGGTAACAAATTAATGCTAAATTTTGTTCGTAACGTGGAGATTGAAGACCTGATTCATCGACACTAATTTTTTTACAATTTATTTCAGTAAGTATAGTTGTTCTCTAACGAATTTATGTATTCGTTCAAATTTTTTTTTAAACCGACGATAGGAATTTGGTTATAGCCAATAGCAACTATAGAAAATCGAGAATCTTTTACGTGGTATATATTTTTTGAATTAAAATAAGATCTCAGAAGAACGTTTCACAAATTTAATCGCTAATTCTATAATTTTGACCAAATTCGGTATTTAAGCAAATTCAACGTTTTATTTAATAAAAAACTGTTCTTTTTAATAAAACAAGTAAATGCATCCAATAAGTTTATCTTGTTTTATCAGCCCTGATTTTCAAAATTACCACATACCAATAAAATGTACATGTACTATTTTTGAAACTTAAGAAATGTTGACTTGGTAAATTATCAATTTGGTTATGAAAACAGGCGTTTCGTTCAAAAATCAAATTTGTCGATAAAATTTTGTTTTTTCTCTTTAATCGGAAGTTCCGATCCTGCGTGGCAGGTATTGGAAAACTTGTGAACTACATCGAACGAACGTCTTCCGAGTTTAAAAATAATTCTTTGGAATTAAAAACTAAAGTTCACTTGCATCTTCATCGTACATAAATGTTATATACATTAACAGTATCGTTATCTTGTACACCAAAAGAGACAGTTTTTTCATTTTTCTTTTGTTCGTTCGTTCTTTCTTTCTTTCATTTTTTGAAAGTACGATTAATCGTGACAGTGAATAACGTTATCCGACTGAACATAAAAGTTGCGACGTAGCGGTAAAGTAAGGGTCCCTAGGTGTAAGCCTCCGCGAGTCTCTTTAAAGTTTGCTTTTGGAAAATATACAAGTATTATGCACAATATATATTTATACGATTAGATAATTATTATAGTTATTATAGATATACATGAATAATATATCTAAAGAGTACACTCGGTTAAGGTGACGCATTTACCTTGGGCCCAGGCACCACCTTGCTTACGGACAGACTGAGAGGAGATAGAGGCCACAGAGACACACTGACTGACTCGTGAGATTGACTGGCGCTTGTGCTCTCGCTCTCGGGTCGGTTTCGGAACTCTGTGTGTGCTTGCGGTTGCTTGCTTGCGTAGACGACTGTTTGACGCGAGATGGTATTCTTTGGTTCTCTCGAGAGTCCCCCAAAGCCAACAACATTGAATACGCCCTCAAGGTCTCATAGCACACAACGGATGGGCGAGCCCCGGTTTCTCACTTGCCTTGAGAGAGACTTAGGTATGCACACCCCCTGAGATGGCTTAGTAGGAACTTGGTGGTTGTGGTTGGTGGTGGTGGTTGTGGGGTTGTGGTTGCGGTTTTGTAGTAGTGGTAGTGGTAGTGATAGTGGCAGTGATACTGGTACTGGTATTGGTATTGGTACTGGTGGTAGTAGTAGAGTACTGGTACCGGTAGGTTGTCGGGTTGCAGTCTCAGTAAGCAATAAACA
Source organism: Dolichoris vasculosae (assembly GCA_018907195.1). NCBI lineage: Eukaryota > Metazoa > Arthropoda > Insecta > Hymenoptera > Agaonidae > Dolichoris > Dolichoris vasculosae. The sequence continues at coordinate 8,460,081 of JACCHY010000003.1, forward strand.
GGTCAACTAACAGTCTTTTTCACGATAAGAATCTTTTATCCGTTTCAATATACTTTTCTATTGTGTAAAGTATTATCTTTTGATCAACATCTACGTGCCATCATTTTTACGTGATTTTATTTTAATATGATTTTTAACTCGTTTATTAGGATTTAATGTTAATGATTTATGTTAAGAGATTATTTATGGTCAGTTTGCTCTGTCTAGTTCGAAATGTTTAATTGTTTGGATGTAAGTTTTATTCATGATTACTGAACATTTAGAGAAAAAAAAGTAAAAAAAGAAGTGTTTTAGGGAGTTTATCGGCTTGTACGATAAAGTACCAATAACGAAACATTTAAGGATACAAAAAATATTATTTTAATAATTTTATAAATTGATTTAATGTACGATTGAAATCTTTCGCAAAGCCATAAGAAGTTTTTTCATTTTTATCGAAAACTTGCAATGTACGTTTGAATTAATTAACGAGTGGATGCAAAATTCTATGCATTTTGTTTGTTACCTTTACGCTGGTGAATGAAATGTAAAAGATAAACGAAGAAATTTTACGACAAAAAAAAAAAAGATTTCTGTTCATATACTAAAATCGTTTACAAAATAAATTTTATCGAGTTGATCGAGATTTTATTTTTGAAATTTCTAAATACTTTATTAGATTTAAATTATTTTATCGAATATTTCTAAATCTTTAATAAAATATAATAAACACAATACGAATATTAAGTTATAAAGATAAAAACTTCTTCTGACTGTAAGCTTTTAAAATAATTTGTTAGTATTGATAGTAAATTAAAATCACATGTTTCATGTTAAAACAATTATTTGACAAAACATCAAATTATGAACGCGTTTAAGCATTGGTACTTTGTAATTTTGAATCATGAAAAATATATTTTTTAGAAAGGTTTGAAACATGCATCTAAAATCTTTTATTTTGATGTTCAATGTTTTGATAATTGTGATTTATATGAAATATTCATGAGTTTTGATATGTATTTAATACGGTACTTTTAATCCAAGTTTTAATTGGCATCAGGTATACAAAATTTTTCTTCGATTTAAGTTTCTCTCCCTTTTTTAACGTAATCTTTTTCTAACGAATAAACGTTTAACTTGGAAAAGTTTAAATACGTTTAACGATAAAAAATAAAATTTTTTTTTTTTATAACAATCGATGCAGAAATAAAAATATTTTATTTATTTAGAAGCAAACTAAAAATTGAATTCGACTTTGAAATAAAATAATATTTTCACATGCGATTAAAGTGCCCACGACATTCTTTAATTTAAAAAAATTAAATCAACTTTAAAAAAAAATTTATTATTAAAAATGTCGAAATAATTGCATTATCTTCGCGAAACTTTGTTGTAAAGTCGTGTGGCCACTATTCGAAAATAAAATAGAATCGAAAAAATCAATGAAGGAAAGTAATGAACACATGATGCGAGTGAAGTAGAAGAAAAGTGACGTGATTCATAAAGAAATAGAAAAAAAAACAAAAAAAAAACGAGAGATATACACGAGAGATAGAGAGACAAGAGAGATAAAAAGAGAGAAGAAAGAGAAGAGATAATGAAGAGAGCGAAGAGAGCGAAAAGAGTGAAAAGAGTGAAAAGAGTGAAAAGAGAGAGAAGAGAGAGAGAAGGTAGTGTTGTCGAGCAATGGACCAAAAGTAGGTGGAAGTCTCGTTGATAGTAGATTCGCTGAAAAAGCCTCCCCCAGAGTGATTCTCTCCCGGTCTCGGAGTAGTCATTGCTTGTCATCGTTGAGAGAGCGGTAAGAGACACCAAAAGGAGCGTCCCCAACAGTCACAAAGCGAGAGCGGGTGTGACAGAGAGAGAGACAGTAGAGATCGTGACCGTGCCTATATCATCGCCTGGGGTTTCGCAGTGGGGTTCGTTCGCACACACATCATTGGTTGGGCCAATTGTGGAAGATAAGCCCGAGTGATAGTGTTGCTGCCTCTCTCTCTGAATTCTCTCACCAACCACCCGAGAATGCACTGGTGACATCTCAAGGCCTGGGCCGCCTGCCATCTCTCTCTGTGTGTGTCTCATTCATCGTGTGTACGACATCGGTTCTCTTTCTTATTTGGCCCTAATGGTCACCGCCCCTCCACGGCGAAGAGGACATGGCTCTTCGGAAAGAACATCAATGGTTTTTTTTATTGTATTTTTTTTGGTTTTGATTATTTTCTGTGTTGTTATACTTCGCTCTCATGAAAATTTTACTTGCCAAAACGTAAAAGTATGTTCATGTATATGTAAAAGAAAAAGAATGAGAAATAAACAACGGACTAGTTTTTTTCTTTCTTTGTTTAAAATGTAAAATCATAAGTTATTCAATGAATCATAATTAAATCAACTCTGTTAAAAGAGTTAACACAAATAATGTATATTGATCAAGTAAGACTTGGTTTTCCATTTGTTTCTCTCTTTAATCCTCGGTTATCGAATCTTCGACTATACAGCTTATGGTTTAAGTGGCTTCGTTTAGCATAAACAGTACACATCCTGTTATTTCCCACAAGTTCTTCCTCTTCAGTCTTGTTCATTATTTCCACAATCTTCAAATTAGTTACAACGATTGATTCCTTCGTACTTTTCTTCTTCCTTGTAACATTACAATAGCCGCTTACGTATCATATTGCTACGAGCAGGTCATAAATAGATCTGGTTCCCATTCCTCCGTAAAAATAGTGCCAACTATCTTTATTTTAATTGCGACTTACTGACTTACTGACTGACTGCCTGTCTTTCGAGCAATCCTACCAGATTTCTTTGGATTTGTTTTATCAGAGTTCAGTGCCATAGACTTACTTGATCAAAATGTACATTTCAGAATTTTCAAAACGGACGATAGTTAAACGTTCTAATTTTAATTTCCAAAATAATCCCGAGAAAAAACGAAAAAAAAATTTTTTTAAACCAGTAACCGATTAATTATTGACTAACAATCTAGGAATGAGGACATGGAGTCTAGTCTCCTAATCAATACATAACAAGGGACAAGAATTTTTCGTTAATTTTTTGTTTGAAAAAACAATTTTTTTATTCAGTGATAAAAACTCCATTGTCAGCTCGTCTCCAAACCAACAAACTTCGAATCCAGTATCCGAGATTACTATCGGTTGATTATTATTGTTTAGGCAATACAATAATGTATCGTTATTGTTATTTGGCAGACAAATTGTATAAATGCACTGTAAGCGTAATAAAAAAATTATAAAAATATCAAATATTTTTTCATAAACTAAACGTATATTCGATCAAATTGTTATCCATGAATAAACAAAAAATTCAAACAAAAACTACTCGTCCCTATTACGCACACAAACCTTTTCGAGACTATTTTGTCCTTGAAATGAAAAACCGACTATCAGAACTCGCAAAAAGAGTGATGTATATAAATGTATGTAACCTCGTAAACAAACTAAAATAATACAGTAAAAAAAAAAGAAAAGAAAAAAAATTAAAACAAACGTCAAAGAGTGAACTTACCTGCCAACTGACGCGGCTCGACAAATTCTCAACGGTAAGGCGGTACTCCGTCCTGGTAGGCGGTCCATATCTGCAAGGAGTAACATACAAAGTTATTTTCAATGGTAACGTCGACACGCATTTTCTGTTATCTTGTTTGTTTGTTTGTGTATAAAAAATAATAAGATAGTTCTTGCACCGATTCTCATAAATATACATATATTTATTTAACGACATTAATTCAAATTTCTTAACGATTTTGCATTTTTCTAGTTGAAATAACAAATACTACTCGAGCAATAAAAGCAATCAATTTAAGTTTAATAAAAAATCGCCTTGTTCAAACGACTTTTTACTTTAAAAGCATAAAAAGAAGTTTTAAAGGAATAGTTTTACTTTTCACATTTATATGCACTCGTTTAACAAGCTTTCAAGTATATATTTGTTTATCTACGTAATAGAAGACTCGGCGATAACGCGTTTAACTATCAGTGAAATATCAAATTTAAAATAAGAATCCGGTAAAAGTAATTTTACCTTATGCAAGAATTACCTTGTGTATGAAATAATAAGAAAAAATGAAACAGGTTTGTCTTGGACCTGACTTAAAAAAATTAACTTGAAACAAATCGTCAATAATAAATTTAAAAAAAAAAATAATAAAAAAAAAAATAAACATACAAATGAACGAAAAAACAAGTAAAATAAAATAAATAAATAATGTTAATTTCGATAAATTGTATTTTGAATTTGTATAACAAAACATTATATATATGTACCTGGGCAATGATTGCTTGTAGCTAGATGAGGTCCTCGTGTTTCTGTTCACACTATCTCTGCAAAAAGGGATGTCATGTGAACAGAAATATCGGTTAAAAAAGTGTCAAAATATACTTGTGAACTCTTTCTATTTGCAAATAACTACGTGTAAGAGAAGGAAAGAAAAAGAAAGAAAAAAAAGTAATATAGCATTCATTGCACAGGCACACGATAAATCACCTGTTGCAATTGTATCAAACTTTTTTTCTACTCAAAATGCAGCAATAGCGTACCTGTCGTGCCGCATATCGTCTCGGCTGTAACAAACACAATACCACACAAACTATTAGCTTATGTTACAACAAAATTATATTATTATGATAAAGAAAAGAAGATTTTCATTCGTTACTTTATGATTTTAACTTTATGATTAAGTACTTTTGTTACTGCCAATGACTTTACTTTTCTTTTACTTTAGACAGACATACTCGACATACTCGAGTCGGAGCAGCCAAATCCAAGACAACCAATTTATGAAAAACGTATCTTTTTAGCTAATCTAATAAAATTCATCTTTTATATTATCAAAAATGTATCTTAAAAACTACTTACAAATAATTCTGAACCATTTTTAGTGATTTCTATTTTATAATATTTATTTCCAAAATGACGTAATTTTTATTTTTTATTTCTTTCAATATTTTACTTTTCAACGGATAATATTAATTTTTTGTTAAGTATTTTGAAAATAAGTATGCAAAAACCGGTATAAAGAAAAATTACAAACAATTATTCTATTATCTTTCGGCATTTTTTCCCGTGTACCATACAGATTAATATACATTTTTTAATTTTAATCACCGAAACCGAATTAGGACAAACGAAAGGTATCTTCCAAGTTACGTAAAATCTAAAAATCACGTAAAACTCGTCGACTCGAATAGCGGTTAAGATTAAAAAGGTGAATCAAAAACTACAAAAAAAAATTATCATTCGCTTTCCGAATTTTACGGTTTTATAAATTCAACGAAAAACAAAAAATAAATAACCTAAGCAATAAAAATTACGCATTTCTGAAATTTTTTACTTTAAAAAGTATTCTATAGTAACTATGCGTCACGAAGCTTGAAAAATTTCACGGAGTTACTGTAATTATATAAATTATACCGACAGAAAAAAAACAAATTTTATAAGATTTCTCCATTGAATATATTATTTGAAATTTAATTTTATAAAGATACGAACGAAACTTTTTTCACCTCTATTATAACTAAGCATCAAATTTTATAAATATTTAAAAATAAAACGATAAAACAAAAAATTCGCGACCTTGCTATTATAAACTATTACTACACCCGCAAATATTTATCGTTTCTTTTCCGACATTTTTACTTTCGATATTAAATCTTCTATATTCATCTGGAATCCTTTTTCTATACAACTATAATTTTAATTCTATTTCTTTGCGTTTGTCTATTTAAGATTTTCCGCAATAAATTATCTAACGATAAACACAATCCATCAATAACGATTAAACATAAGCTTTTCATGTACAATGATTTTAAAATGTAACAGTTTCTTTATTTTTTCGAATCATATCGAAACAGTATGCATATTTTTCGTACAAATTTTTCTGGTATTTCGCGTAACTTAATACCTTTAACATCGTTTCAATTGTAACATTTTGATTAGACAATTTTTTTTATCATTTAAAAATAGCATAGTTTGGTGTTTGTATATTTTTCTAAACAGAAAAATAATCGTTGTGTGTTATTGTTATTCGAAATAACTCGGAGCTGTACCGAGGTATTGAATTTGTTACGTTTACCTCAGACATTTACATTTTTAATCTTTTTAATCGGAATGGAACAAGATATAATTAAAAAAAAGAAGAAAAAAAAGGCAAAAAAACTGAAAAGAAAAAAGCAATGAATAATATACAGTCGTTTATGCATGAAATTAACGCGGAAAGTGCAGAAACCGTGACCGAAGTAGGACTTCCTTATCGGCAAGTTGAAACACTTGTGTGTTTCAAAACAGGTGTAAAAGCATCGTAACGCATAGTGCGAGTGGGTAATGATAAGGAGACTCGGAAAACAAGGATCACGTAACGATCGATAATAAGGACGACAGAGGGAAGGTGCGATGTGGGTGGCGATGGTAAAGAGAAGAAAGGTGGAGAAGGGCGGAAACGAAGAAGAAAGAAACGAAGAAGAGAAGAAAAGTCACGAAGAAGTGAGAGAAATGAAGACCGAAGAGGAGGAAAAGAAAATGATAGGTGCTTGTTGAGCTAGTCGTCTTACGCTGATCGCCTCGAGTCGCCATAGCCACCACGTGAGTCACCGTAGCGCCACTGGTCGCTACCCCTAGGCGTCCCCCTGGCCCTCTCTACAGTAATTCTGTAACAAGATTGATACGACAAATGGGATATGCTTACTTGTCTCTCCAGGAGCGTGAGCGTCCGTAGCCACGGTCGCCTCGCCTCCCTGAAACACCCCGTGCTATCTCCACCGCCACTCTGAAACACACCCAACAAAAAGCCCCGCCTAAGTTCACGACTAATTCTTCTTTTCTCTAATTTATCTCTCTCATATTCATCATCAATATATTCATCTTCATCTTCATCATTACCATCATCATATCTCAATCCCCATAGCCAATTTTTACCATCATTCCGCATCTAATATTCTCGTCGGCGTTTACGTTTTCTCGCTTTCTCTCGCCTTCCTCTCAATTTATTCCTGTCACCGATATCAACCGATCCTGTGCGATTTTTACTTCCCGACGATATCTCCTTTTATTCCGCGTTCTACCAAATTCGTACGCATTCGAGAACACGTTACGAATATTCTTTCCGTCGTTTCGTTCCTTTCGCGCGAGACTTCGACGTAGAGACTTTGTACCGTTAACGTCCATCCGAATTATTTCATCGTATTTATTTCCGTTATCGACGCGTTTTTTTATAGCTTTCCAACGAGTATAAAACTATGTTAATGTCAAAGTTATTTTATTAAAAAATTAAAAGACAATTGCGTGTACATGAATTGTAGCTTAATTTTTTATCCAATGGAAATCACAAGAAATCTTTAAAAAAAGTGAACATCCAATACATATTGCAAGCTTGATAACAAAATATAATTAATGTACTTTGTCGGTGATCAAAAAATACTTTATTTCGATAATATTTCATTTATATCTTTCCTCTACCTTAATTTTGTTATTTTTTATTTTAACTCTTTTCTAGCTTTTAATATTTTCATGGTTCTAATTTCCTTTTATTATTTTTGTTTTTTTTTTACAAAACGTAAAACAAATCTACATTCGTATGCAACTTACTACCAATCGTAAATGAATAAATCTAACTTTAAATATAATTTTTGTTTGTCTTTTTATTCAATTTAATTTTTTTAAACGGTATAATTCCTTGATAAATATATTGAATCGTAAAGTCTAGAAACGTGTTACACCTTTAAGATAAATAAATAAACAAATGAATTTCGTTAAAAAATATTGATATTTTAAAAGCATTACCAAATAATTGATTAATTGTCTCTTGGCGTCACATTTATATAAAATTCTTTACAAACATTTTCAATTATTTTTTGCATATTTATATATTTGTATACTCCTTCGTTTATTAAACTTTTAAAATTACAAATAAAAACAACTTCAAGAAAATAGTGTTTATACAATAAACTTTTACGTTCTAATTATGGTAACAATGCTACTAGTTATGCAATCAGTTTATTCCTTCGATAATAATCGATAGATTATTGTATCTGGTGATGATTTAAAATCAAAATAATTCAAAAACTAATCGAGATAAAGTTTGTTATTGTAGCTAATATTTTTAAAATATCATTAACCATGAGTTACTTTGTTACAAAAATTAAATTTTTTCTAGCCTTTTGAACAAACCATTATTTTGAGAATATAATTATCACTTTATTTTTTATTGATTTCTAAACCGTAAATTAAAAATAATATGGATTAAATTTTTTAATATAATTATCTATCTTTAGATTTTTATCTTTCGATTTAGAAATACAAATATTTAAAGTGTACTATTGTACACCAAATGCAAAAGAGCTCTAAAATATGTATTGCTTTTTTTAAAATTTGAAATAAGATTATTTGATTTATTATAAAAAACAATAGTTTTAACTTTGATGATGCATTTGTCGATAAAAGTGTAATATTCTTAGTTTAATTTCATAAACTGTTTCTATTATTCAATATTAATTATAATAAAGAAAATATAAAGTATTGTTTCAAGAAACAAGTTTCATTTTACGCGTTTTATTTTCAACTTTTAATACAAGAGTTAAAAATTATATAAATAAAAAAGACAAATATAAAATATAAATCTTTGTGACCGAAGCTTGAACTTAAATTTTTGTAAAACGTTCATTTGTTGGTAATATTTTATTGTAAGGTGTGTTTTTGTAAAAATTTTCTATATTTTTTACTTCCAACGGGGTAATTGGTGGAAGTAGTTCAAAATGGCGGTAAGTCACACTGCACCGGTCCTAAAGATAATTTTTTGCTTGTAATTACAAATTTTCTTTAAGACTATGCGCAATGCATATTTTACGAAGGCAGTAGCTCTTTAAAGATTTCAGGGGTCTTCAGGGTATGTTTCTTTTTATATTTTATTAAATAATTATTATAAAGATAATATCTTTTGGCAAAAGAAGCATTACCACTTTATGCTATGTAACTACGTCGAAGCGACAGTAACACGATTTACTGATAATACTCCGCTTTAACCAAAAGCTTATCATGCATTCAATATACTTTTATTTATTTATTTTTTTTTTAAATGAAATTGATTTTTATGTTATAATAATTACATTGATATTTCTAAAAATAAAGATAGATGTAGTTTACATTTTTATAGTACAAAAAGGTGAAAAAGAAGCACATAAAGAATTTTTTTTACACAAAAGTACATCAATAGAATATTAATCCATTAGAAAATAACACCACGTCAGCATAATTGGTAGCATTCTTCAAATATTTTTACAAAAAAAATTCTTAAACAAATTAAATTAAATATTAAAATCAATGTCAAACAACTGTTTTTAAGCTGGCACAGCATCGAAGTCATGCAAACGGTTAGATATATTTATTTTACTTTTTTAAACTAAAAATGAATATTAAAAAAAGATGCCTTTTATTTTATTTTGATAAAGACGTGTTTTACTACAATGTAGCTGTGCATTGCATTAAAAATGAAATGATTGATAAAGCAAGAATTAATGTTTTCAACCTCGAATTGCCATTGAAAATAATTGCATGATAAAAACGAAAACTAAAGCCGTATTGTATGTATTCAATCTTTTATTTATTTTCTACTATATTTAAACTAAAACTAACATCAACAGAGAAAACACCATCAAAACATATATTTTATTTACTTAAAAAGAAAATTATTATTTTATTAACTTCACAGAAAAAAGCTTAAGAACTTAACAGAAGATAGAGCAACTTTATCTTTCTTTAATTAAATTTATTTAAAAATAATTACTCCAATATAGAAAATTAACTTTAGGAGCTTTTAGTTATGTTTTTCACTTTTTTTTCGAATATTGTTTATTATTTCATACAACCTTGACATACGTTTTTTTTGTTGAAACAATTAATTTTTGAATAATCATAAAATATTCAATTATCTAAAGACAAGAGTTTTCAATGCTCTGTTAAGTAAAAAAAAATTTTAAAAGAAAGGTTAGTATACAGATACAACAAAGTTTCACCAGAAATTATAATACTTTTTTAATTAAAATTATTCTTTTGTAATCGTTTGAAAAAATAAAAACTTTAGAACAAAGTACTGTAGTGCAAATACAATCAGTGAATAAATGAAATTTTTTTAATTTTGACCTAACAATAATTCTAACATTTTCGTACAAATTATACTTTTTTAAACATGTTATCTATCGTAGAAAGAAATCTTACAAAATTGAATACTTGGAACGTATTTTTCTTAGTTCAAATTTATCGTCTGCAAAAATTATATTAAATTAAAAAATAAGTTTCATATATTTTTCATTAAAGTTTTAAGTAAATTAATAAATTTTTAAAAATTTAAAACGCAGCAAGAATTTAATAATTTATTTAATTTACCGGTTCCTCCATAAATATTTATAATTTAACGATGAAATGTTAGAATTACCTCGAGCTGCGAGATTTATTTTAATTTTTATCGAAATAAATTACTTTAAATAAATATAACAAAACACTGTAACGAAGAATTTTATTTTTAGTGATTATATTTAGTTGTAATATTTATTTCATTTTGGCCAGCTTTGCATGCTAATAGAATCGTCCCAATTACCAAAAAGTGAAGAGCAATTTTACAAGTGAAGTTTTACCTTTCTCCCAGGAGCTCCTTGCCATTGAGCTCGTAAACAGCATCATCGGCATCTCTGTAGTCGTCGAATTCCTAAGAAAGATAAGAAACGCCAGATTAATTCGAGACACTTAAAAACTAATTTACTAATAAAAAAAATTTTTTAACATAATCTATTCATTTATTAAAACAAATGCATTCATATTATTACAGCAATCATTGAAATCGTTATAAAATAAGCCTGCCTAACTCACAATAATTTTATTCCTTATATTAAGATGGAAACACGATGATCAGCGACTTATTAATTAAATTTGTTTCGATATTTATTAATAAAGCAAATCTATTGCAAATCCATTGCAAAATATGTTACGAAATATATATTTTAATTCGTCGTGAATTACGTTGACATCCATCTTTTTTAACGAAAAAATCATCGTTTTATAATGAATTAGGCAAGTTTAACTTAAAACTAATGACTACAAATTTTTTTAAATAAATTAAAGCTCGGGATCATCATAAAAAATATTAAAATTAAATCAGTCTGAATCCGACTTTATATCCGGTTTATATCTTGAAAGGATGTAGCGGTTGTTCAACATTTTTCACATCGTCGTTAGATGTTAGGCTGTATTTACAGGTGAGTCCGTCTGCCCTGTAGACCTTTAAAATTCATTTACAATAATGATCATCGATATTAAACGGCTGTGATGCCGCTTCAAATTTGCAAGTACGGAAATAAAAACAGTTATAAAAAAGAGCAGGGTCAAGGGATTCAGGTCGTCGGCTTATGTTTACATTTATGTAATATGCTTCGCATCTCATTTGGTCAAGAGGGAAAGAAAACAGAACAAAATATCGTACTCGAGAAGAATACTGTTAAAAATTACTATGATAACATTACAGTGCAACATGAATTTTAATTGCAATAAAATATGTACTTACCGAAATATATCGTAATCCCAGATAAAAAAGATTTACTTGTTCACGAAGAAAATTTAAAAACGACAAAAAACATTTTGTTTGCAAATACGTAGATTATAATTATACTGAACGAGACTTTACCGTACAAACGTACAGTGTGAGATACGTTAAATGATTAATTTTAAGTTGTTCGATGGTAGAAAATCAAAAGCAAACCAATACCATCAAGATTATATTTATAAACACGTTTAAACGGAGAACTTTAAATCTTGATCGAATAATTATTCGGCCAAGACGAGAATCAAGAAGAAAAATGAAGTAATAATATTTATTACTCGTAAAAATTACACTGTTGCAATGTTTTCAAGATAATCTTTACAATATTCAACCGAACGCATTTTATCAAGAGACATATCATCACCTAATGTCGTTTGCATCAAGAGCTTAATTCACATTCAATCCCAAAAAACAAATCGAGCAAACAACGTTCTTGTCGTACTTTTTCTTATCTTTGCTTAAAGTCTTTTTTGGTCTCTAACAAACAGCTTCGACGTAGTGATAATACTTACGACAAAGCCGTAGCCATTCTTGATGAGGACATCACGGAATCGACCGTAGCCTCTGAAAAATCTCTCAAGGTCTCTTTCCCTGGTGCCGTATGGAAGCCCACCGACATAGACCCTTGTCCCTACCATACTGTAAAAAGAAACAATTAATTTACATTAGACTTACCACAAAGGCAAATCCGTTCTTCATAGCGACCTCCTTGATTCTACCATATTTCCGGAAGAACTTCTCAAGGTCGCGTTCTCGCACCCGGTAAGTTAATCCACCAACGAATACTCGGGTGCTCATTCTTAAAGGAAAATATAAAAAACACCATACATAACAGGCTTCCATCGGAACCTGCCGCTTTGCATTTTAAGAATTTACATAGTTTCTTTACTTTTTTGTTGTTGTTGAAATTTTAATAAAATATGCAATAAGAAAAATTATTGTTATTGTTATTGTTATTATTATCATTATCCTCATAATTGCCATCACATTTAAATTACAAAATTCACTGAAATACTTTTTATTTTGTTTATTTTTTTGGCGATTTACATTTTATTTCAAGATTAATTAGTATTGCAATTGTATGTATTTATAGTAAAGAATTTGTTAGAGTAAACCGGTAGAGTTTTAAGACGAAACAGTTTATTTAGAGAAATATCGATGTTCCATTGATTTTAAATGAATCTTTAAATTATTATTCTTATCTTATTATACACAAAAAATTACAAAAAACCAATAAAATTTTAATAAATATAATATTCTTGTTTGATATATGCAACGATTTAAACAAATATATGTAATTAAATATATTTTCATAATTTAAAGAAATTAAATAACTTACAATACTTTATATCGATCGTTTATCAAAAATTACATATTTAATTATTGTTAAATAATCAAAGGAACATCGATCTTCTCGTAATTGAATAATTTCAGTGCAAAAGAGCCTAATACGCGTCAATTAATTAATTTATATTATAATTTTTCATTATTTATGCTTAAAAAAGATAAAAAAAAGTATAAAATAATAGTTAAGATCGAATAAAATAAGATTTAAAAAAATTAAATTCTAAATTATATTTAATCAAATCGCTTTCCGAATTCCTCCTTCCTTAATATTTAAAACAATCATTTTACGCTCTATTAAGTATTAGAATATTAAAAAGAATTTAAAAACTGTTAACGTTAAAAATAAAAAAATTTTTATTTATTTCCTTATTTTAAAGCACCAGTAGATTTCATTAACAAAAATATTATTTTAATTAACGGACTCGTGTAAAATCAGTCTCCACTTTAATGGAGAAAAAAGATCTTCGAAAGGAAAAATTGCATGAAAGATACGAATTAGTAAAGAAAAGGTAGAAAAGAGTTAAGTTGACGTATATTTATATTTAGTCATTACTTTTTAATCGGTATAAATAGTAAAGTTTGTGGGCATGTTAATGTATACAATAATTTTGGTTTACTTTATATGGTACCTTTCAAATTTATCGGTATAAAACCCGCTGAATATAATTTATCATTTTTTTTTCATTTTTAGATACTTTCAATTATATTACGAACACCTGATAAGGTAAAAATCATATCGAAGAAAAATAAACTTGAAACCAATCGCTAAATTAGATAAATTAATATTTTGTGGACAGGTTTTTAAAGAGTGTATTATAATTAAAAATAAAAAAGATAAGTTGACGAAATCGTAACGATGATCAATTTTCTTTAAAAAATTTAGCAACACAATGTAACAATATCGTTAAATACGCTTTCCTTTATCAAATTAACGAGTAGCAAAAAAGTAACGAATCGAGATCGTTGGCATGATTCGTAAAAAAAAGTTCGTGAAAAGGATATGAAAATCCATTTTTATCGATGAAATTTTATGCACTCGAACACGGGTAATAATTCTTTTCATCGACAAGTTTTATTAACCGTGGCAACGATAAGTTATCGGTAACGACATCATTTTTTTTATTAGGAAAAAATATTGCTGTATCTACGTTTCACTCTTTACGCGAGTCTCGAGTATTTGGACAATTGTTTGTTATCAGTTTCTAAAAACATGTTGACGAAAAATCAACCATAAAACGAGCTACAAAGTATAAAGGAACGAATGTTTGACATGGGAAGTCTTATGACGCGAACATCGTTAGATAAGATAAGTCTTTAATAACGTAGAATCGAAAGCTATCCTCTATCGTTGAGCCAGATCGAAGGTCCACATCGAAGCCGATCTCCGAAATTTCAAGATGTCAATTATAAAAAATCGAAGCGTCTCGCGCGTTTTCATTAGCACCGAGTTCATCCGGAACTCCGCAACTTTCATAGTTCGTGACGCGTAGGTCCGGTGACAGTGGCGCCATCCTCATTTTTCGGCGAACTTACAGAGAAAGGGAAGACGTAAAAAACATCGGCGCGTCTCGATCGACGCGAGAATACCTTATTTCGAAGCTGGCTTCTTCGATAAAGCCGCGATATCCCGGCGCGTTGCTTATCGCTATCTCGACTTGGCCACGTTCCACGAAGCGCGTCGCTAAAATACTCGAGTTTCTTTACGCGTCTCGTGACTCGCGACTCGAGAATCGTTGTTCCGACTAACCGAGTGGAGTCAAGTTCTTACGTAACGTTAGGTGGTTGCTATTCGTGTCTATAATTAAAAAATTAATTTGCAATCGTAGGATTTCGTTCACTTATCCAGGCGTTCTCGCCTTTGTAGAATTTTAATTGTAGGATAACGGAAATGCGATAAAAATATGCAGATAACAAAATGGGTTGCGGTCCCCTCCCAAACATGTTGTAATATTATTCAGCGCTCGATGTTTTTTTGTATCGCTTTTATAATTTGAACAAAGTTTTATTATCTGATAAAACGATGACGAAGCTGTACACGAATGCCTGTAAAAATAACTCCGTCGAGACGAGGGAATAGGTTCGTATAAATTTTGGCGGATTCCAATTTTAAATGCTTACAATTTAAATACTTTCTATGAGTATGGCCGTTTTCCAAAGCGGTATTATTATTGCGCTCGAAATCGACGTTTAATGTGTATCATATTTAGAAAGGATGAAACTAACTGGCAAACTACTTTTCGTGAAAGGCAGGGAGGGTCGAAACGAAATTACCGCTAAACCGTACAATATAAGTATGTAAGTAATATAAGTAGAAAGTCCATTTGACAGAGAAACGCATGACACGCCAACCATACGGAATTTTAGATTAGAATTATACGGCGTGAAATTAAAACGACGTGTTTTGAAATAATTGAGCGGTTGATTATACGCATTACGCTTGTAATCGATGGGCAAAATATCGCAGCTTGTTTACGAACATTTTGCGTATTGACGTCAAACCTCGCGATAAAAATATATACATTTTATAATTTTTTTTTATCAGGTGCGGGAATTTTTTACTACTTTTCTATCATATCTCGGTACTCGATTAAATTTTAAACTTTATTGTACTTTTCTTTCTTTCGATAAGGCTTATCAACGCAAAATGCAGGGCATCTTCGTACGTTTTTTTCTTTTAAAATTTAACTTCGATATAAATTACATGTAAAACGAACGGAAACGCGAGAAAAATAAATCCGTTTCATATATTTTTCTTTAAAAACAACGATTATGCAATATTATTCAAACGCAATTCCATTTATCGCGAAGGAAATTTTCTATCGATAATTAATTTAATTTATTTAGAGATAATCGACGTTGGATAATCAACACGGATATATTCGAGAACTAAAAAAAAATTACTGGCACGGAGGGAAAGGAGCGGGAGCATCGCCCAAAAAAACAATTACCGTCGATACGTTATTTTTAAGTGACATCGTTCGATATTTACCAATGCAAGCAATAACGTCTAGCCTATACAAGTTAAATTTACTTTAAATGCCGAAGGAACGAACCGAACGAACCGAACGATTTACGGGTAGTACCACCCAAACAAAAACAACGTATTATTTGAGTTGTTACGTAACGCCGCACGATCGTCGCGAACGATATCGCGTTCGGAAAATAAGAAAACGTATTAAATTTATCTCTTTTAAATTTTGCAAATTCGTTCGCAAATCACGATTGATCTCGTTCCGTAAACGATAAGCGATGCAGAGTACGTACTTTCGACCGCGGCAACATGGACGAGGCACTGGAAGCGGGGAAAATTAACGAGAAAAAAAGAGGCGTCTCTTCTCGCAAAGGAGTACCGGCATTTTCAGGTCGCCGCTACGGACTCGATTATTTCGAATCCGTTCTCGTACGCAAGGCCGAGCACGAATCGAGAAATCTTCCTATGTTTTCTCGTCTCCTCGGATCGGCTCGGAGCGGATCGATTCGATTCGATCTTCCAACGCGCAATGCTAAAAAATATCGCGAGGGAAAAAAGCCAGCAGTTCGGTCCGTCCGGCTCAAACATGTCGCCCCGGTATCCATCGGCGACGCATTCACAGTCAAACGCACACATCCGTACATTCCGTACATTCGAGAAAGAACGCAATTTAACACGATTACGGAAATAGGGTTCAGGAGTAAGAGAGCACGTCACAGAACGGGAGGCGAACCTTTGGAAAACCTTAAAAATCGCGAAACGAGCGATTAGCCAGATAAATAATTATGGAGGAATGCGGAAAGAGAAAAATAGCCAAGTATTTCCGCGGAGTCACGGCCTAACCTTCAAGAGGCCGTCTTCGAAGATAGATAAATAGATGAGAAGAAAAGAGTAAAGGAGCAAAAGAGTGAAAAAGAATGAAAGAGAGTGAAAGAGAAAGAAAGAGAAAGAAAGATAGATAAATAGTCGAATGAAGATAAAAGGGTGATCGCGCGTCGAAAATAAGTAAATTCATCGAGGACTCACCTGAATGCTTACGGGATTCCCGTATCAACGCCTCGATGATCGCCTTCGCGTTTTGTACACTGCAAGTCGCGGACGTACGATGAGAAAAAAACAGCGAAATCCGTTGTCGTGCGAATAGCTCTCGTCCGTATGCAGTCTGCCTGCGTACGAGAATCGTCGTTGAGGACGGCGCGCTGACGAATAACGATCGGCGTCCGCAAGCCAAAATGGCCGCTGGCTTCGGTCTCGGCGTCCCTGACTCAAGCTTACCGTCACCGACGTCCGATCTGACGTTAGAACAGACGTCCTAACCGACGTCACACCCGACGTCTGTGCAGACGTCCAACCAGACGTCTAACTAGACGTCGGACCCGAGACCTGCGGGCTTTACGGACGGACGGTTAAATACCGTCATCCGACGCGCGCCGCTACGTCCATGACCGGCCTCGTGCTTTCAGAGGTACGACCTCCCCGATCTCGACCGGAAGTACCACGGGGTTCACGGGAGTCGATCTACGGAACGGAGGAGGACGAGAGGAGGCGGGAAGAGACTCCTTTTTCGAGCCTTTGTGCCCGAGATCGGCTATCCTTTGTTAAAACCCGTTCGCGACAGCTTTTTATATTCCCGACCAGGACTCAATACTCCGTGACTTTCCTTTAAACTCTCGTTTAAGGGCAGAGCCTTTATTTATCCCGAGGAAAAATGAATAACGCGCCGAAAGATGGCGCTCGATTCGAAAGCGCGAAGGACACACGAAAATAAGGAAATATAAGTTTTTTTCTTATTTAATTAAATTTTCATTGTAAATTGTTTCGTCCTATTAAGTTACGACGTTGCCTCATCTCTCGGTCGAATTAAATTACCGATTACCGACGTTATATTTAAAACGAGTCGGTCGGAAGTCGAAAAGAAATATGGTAGACGAAAATGTCACGAAAACGTTTTAAATTCGAACGTGAGAAATCGTAAAACGCGTTGTGACAAGTTTCATCCATGTATATTTAAAAATTGTACATCTAATTATTCTACTAATTCTGTTGACGTTGATAAGTAAATGACACATTCATTTTTTTAATAATTGTAGTTTATAAAAAATTTAATCAAAATTTTTATTTTTAACGAATCTTAACTTTTGTATTTAAAATGTTAACGATATAAAAATTGTTGAATTTTTATCGCAATTTTAAGATTCAAGACTGTACTAATTTTATTATTTATTTCTTATATAAATAAGTATAATGCAAAATTTATGATCATTACGAAAACTAATAAACGCATAAAAAAATATACTTTTCGTTAAAACAGAATTTATGAATTATTTTAAATTTAAATGTTATTTCGTAAAATAAAATGAACCAAAATTTTTTTCTTATTAAGGTTTTTTAAAAATAAAACTTTTCGTTTAAGAAATTAGCCTCGTCATAATAATATTTGTATTGTAAGTTACTTGAAATATATTTTTAAATAAATCGATACGAATAGCTTTATATTATAATTGTTATCGATATTTATGATCTCGAACATTACTCTTTGATAAAGGTCGTAATGAATAGGCCGAAACACTCGTTAAGGTTAACTTGCCGTAGCTTTGGTAGAATTGGCGGATCATTACAGACTTTAACCAATGATTCGCCAAATTGTTAGCAAAGACGAGTAACGGAATATCATTTACGATTACTCACGATGTTATTAAAGTAACGACGAGTTATTATAAGTGAGGTAAACAATTATTCCATAGAGTAAGTATATCGATAAAATTTTCTGAAAATTGTTAGCAGTATAAACCGAAGGATTCCAAAACATTTTTTTGGAAGTACAATTCACAAACATTTTGTAAAACGTGTTTGTAAATTGTCTATTGATAATCATAATGTAAAGTTAAAAATTATCGTATAGTCAACTCAATTTGTATGATTTTCATATTGTATAATAACAGTAGATAAATATCAGTAACTTTAAGAAAGAAATCGCTTTTTGAAATACAGATGAAATTATATAATGTGTATGAAATATTCGTAGCTTCGTACATACAGTCTTTATAATAAATCGTAAAGTTTACACTCAATTTAATTTTCATCGTAATAAATTTAATTTTATCAAGAATATCATAGACATGATGTACTAAAAGCTTTTATAATTGTCATAATACCGGGTATGTATTATATTTTCTGTTGATTATAATTATATTACAAAACTTACTCATTAAAAATACAATGATTTTAATTATTCCATTAATATATTTTTATCCTTTCATTATTAAAGAATAAAATAATTACTATAAATAAATAAACATTTCATCGTTTTTTCTTTTCTAATGAAATTAAAATATTTCGCTTTTTATGTTAGTACCGTCAGGGTTATTATTTTTTATATTACCGTTGCTATCATAAATAAAATTACTAAAACTACTCGTGAATGTCAGAAAAGGCTGTCCAAGTATGTGAATTACTCCATTGTGTATATTATCATTATTTATATTTCTAAAGAGCCCTTTATGAGAAGGAGGATCCGAATAATACTTTCAGCAAAGTTATATCTACTGCTTTTATTTATAAAATACGTATATATTGATATGAGAGCCCTATATTTTCCTCCGTATTAAATATTAATAGATTATATGGAATTATATGAAATTATATGGATTATGATTCTTCACTGCTAAATAAAATAAATCTACTATATTGTAGTAGTGCTTTATTATTTATATTTTTGTTAGAATGACACATATTGAATTCTCTAAAGGTTAAACGACATTTTTTTATTTAATATTGTTTAGTTGATCAAACAATGAATATTTTAGAATAATATACGTTATAAAAAATATGACTTTATAATTACAACATTTTACTAATTAAATCATAAAAACGCACTTGTAAAATAAAAATAAAAATATACAAAGTAATCTTAAATTGTCAAGTCTCACGAATGATATTTTTAAATATAAAACTGCACACTAGCTTAAATTAATTTATTAGATGGTCAATATTTCATTTTGCTTTGATACTATTTAGCTTTATATAATATCGAAATTATTATTAGAGTAATATCGATAATTATGACGTTACACTATTGTATTAATACATTACCTAATATTGATTCGTGCACAACGTGAATTTAAACTTTTAACATTTCTTTTCCACGGTAACTATTTTTACTTTTTTATTTTGTATGCTAAGTCTTCCAGGCTCATTAGAATTTAGGGCACGTGTAGTACATTCTCAGAGCTTTATTACGTATCAAACTTAATTGGATGAAGTTTTAAATATTGAACGTCGCGTATAAAGTCTTCTTGTAGGTGTGTTTATTTTACTCCATCACTTAATGTATCTCTTTCATTTACTTATCTATGAAAAATCATCGCTAACTCAATATTTTTTCAAATTTTAATTTGACATCTTTTTATATCGTTAAGTACCCGATCGCATTTTCATAATAATGGTAACTCCATTTTTTAGATTAGATAAGCACAGGTTTTCAAAGATTAATACGAGTTCGAATAATTAGTTTATACCGAGGAATCGGAGCACAGTGTAATAAATTATAATTATTTATAAGTATAATATTAATAATACGAATATTAAATTTACATTTTATGCTAAAATAAGGAGAATTAATTTTCAAATCATTTTTTCATTTTAGAAATAAAAATTATTTGTTTGTTAAAATATACAGAGAATGATTTATATTTATAAAATTTCTATTTTAAATCAATTTTGACTATGATAGAATATGTTTTTAATAAACAAATCCTACAGAATTTTTACATATTTTCTCAAATATAATATATATCTAGGATTTTTGTTCACTCTTACATTGATTACGTTAATAAAATTATTATCATGGTAAACGAATCATAATTATATTGAAATATGCATAAAGATTTTATACAATTCGTGATTCTTACGAAATAAAATTTTTTATTTAAATATTTATATTTTCTATGGAATTATGATCGTTAAATTATGGTTCCGACGGTTCATACAATAAACTTTATTATTCAACAAAAAATAGTAATTCGAAACAATCGGTACTGTAATAAATTGGAGTGCGATCTAATAAAACCGAGAATATAACGTAATAAAAGTATATAATTATAACGTTATTTATAATTATGAATTAAATTTTTTTTATCATCGAACCATGATTATTAAAGAATACATTATGTGTATTATAATACTAATTATAATTAATTAGTTTGAGTTAAGAACGTTTCCAAATATTTTAATTTCTAAATAAAAATGTAACCTTTCCAATTATACGTTTGATAGGTTTCAACGCGTAGCAAATAGCGATTTGTAGAAACCATCGTATCAAAAGTATCAGAAGTATACAATTTATGAAAAAAAAAGTATAAAAATAAGTCCGAGGCAATGAAAAGAAGGAGTGAAAATCGGTAATATAGTCTTTGTTCTCAGTTCTCTATTCCCGATTTTCCGCCATCTATCTTATCCACAACTTACCTTTCGCGTGTTCAGGTTAAAATAAAACCAAAGAAGCGATAAATAAAGGAAATTCCAGACACGAGCTCCACGTGTAATCGTCCGCGTGTTCTGTACTCGTTCACGGATGCGCAACAACGTCGCATATTCCCGACCTGCGATGCATGCACTTTTTTTTAAGCCTTACCCACAATGAGATTGTAATCGATCGGAGTAGATCGAACGATAACGTTTTAAATGGTTCGATGTGCGATGGATGCTGTACACGAAGCTCCAATTAAGCTGCATTGTCCAACTTCGGAACAGTTCACGCGTCCAATCTAAATGGATTTTTGTTACTTTATAAATAATCATTAAGCAATATAAAATACTTAAATATTTAAACGAATGCTAATTTAAATTAAATCGGATGTTTGTAGAATGTTTTTCATACGGATTGCTTATTCGATCGTGTATCGCATTAAAATACTATCGGATACTTTATGTAACTTTTCCGATGTATCTTTCACGTTGGTGTATTGATTTGCAGAAAAAATTAATACGTTTACTACGTTTGCACGAATAATTGACAACTAGACTAGTAAATACAAAGCGAAAAGTTAATTGAATTCTATACGAACGATTATTAATTAATTAATAAGTATTAATTAAGTAACGATTGTAAATTTTACGAACAAATATTTTTTTTGTATTTCCTATTTATCGTTCGCATAGATGCACGTATATATATATATATATATATATATGTTCCTCTCGAACGATCGTAATAATCATATATTTTAAATTAATAAAAAGATATCGCTTGTTCTATTAAATTCGGTACGAAACAATAAGAAGAAACTCGTAAGGATTCGAATCTGCGAATAATAAGATTCGTGCTAGCCTCGAAAAGCTATTATGCTGTAATTCATTTATGTACATTACACGGATTTTACGCGACTTTCGAGATAGTTAGCTTACCGCAACCAAAGCAAAACGTACTTCGTTAAAGACAATATGATATTAGTTTCTCGGGTAAATGGGTAAATACCGAGAACTATTTGTACGTCATGGACATTTATAGTACTCTTATTTTCCCATTAGAAAATTCAATAACATTTTAATATATGAAAATGTAAGACCTTGTTTCGAACGATCGGGTAGAGCAAAACTTTATTCGAGTTTATATTTTTACGTATTCGTGTTTTTAATATAGAATTTATTTACTCGCGAACGTTTAGCTTATTTTAATTATATTATTTAATTAATTTGCTAGTTAATAATGAATAAAACGATGGATAATCCATTTATTTCTTAATCGCGAAACAATGATTTTCGTTGGATGAACGCGATATAAAATATAAATATAATTGGATATAAAATATTATCTCTCACGTAGAATTATATCAAAATGAGGATTAGACACATACGGAAAATGTTATCGAACGTAAATAAAAAATTGGGAATTCAAATTAAAAGATAAATTTTTTATAAACGTTTCTCACAATTTTACATTGAGAAACTATGAACGAACGACGGAAAAGTCGAAAAATCAAGTAACCTTTATTAAAAGGGAAGGGTAAAAATAAAAATAAAAATTAGAATTAAAATTGTAAAGATTGGTTTGAATAATAGGTATTTTTGAAGAAGAAAAAAAAAGAAAGAATAGAAAGGTTCTGTACTCTGTAAACTGTTCTAGTAGGTGGACACGTATAATTATAAATGTCGATGTAAGCGTTATCAATCGAGCGTTTACGTCACAATAAAGAAGCGGAAATCGATCTTGAAAATAAAAGGAAAAACGAAGGGGAACGCAGCTGCAGGAACGCATGGCTCGATAGGTGTATTTCGATTATTCCCTTCCGACTCGATAGAGTCGCGCAAGTTAAAGTTGCGTCGTGGTCGGGTAGGTGGCGAGGAGGTGGAGGCGAGGAGGTGGCGACGAGGCATCGCTTATATCATCATCGGAACGGCTCGGTCAGTTTAAAAATGGCGTCGAGCAGACCGGAGCTTCCGGACGAGTCGGTCGCTCTCCTCCCCTGAGCCCTGTTTACTATATAGACGACTCTCGAGGATCAGCTGTGGCCTCCCTGACTGGCCACCGTGTAAACTCAAGACCGTCGTGGTCGGGTCGAGTTCGCTCGGTTCCTCGAGCGATTCGCGATCTACGCGTTTCGCCTCCCCTCGATATTTTCGCTCTTCGCGAATCAATTAAATCGACGTCTCGGTCGGGACTCGCGCGACCTTCGACGTCTCCTTGGCCTCCCGCACTTCCGCCACCGCACTTTGTTTCGGACAGCTGCTGCGTCGAGACGTCTCGAGCCTCGTCGTCTATCTATGAGGTAGTCGGGGAGAAGGAAGAAGACCCAGAGAGCGAGAGAGAGAGGGGAACTGGGATAGAAGATCGAACGCACAGGAACATCAAATGCGACCAATATCATTCATGATGTCGGACATAAAAAGCTTAGAGCATCCGACGTTGAAGGTAAACAAAAATTTTTATCCGTTTTTTCCTTGAAGCTGCAGAAGCAACCTTGACCGATCTTTCCCTACTCCCACGTCACTTTTTTCTTTTCAACGCTCGCACCTTTCGATATTTCTTCCCCCTTGCGTTGCACAATACCTTTTTCATCATTTTATAGATTCTGCCTTTTTTTTCTTTTTTATCCGTCCGGTTGCTCGATGTTTTGTTTAGGTTTGCGTTCTTATTCGAAAGGCGCTTATTCTTCGCATTCATCTTAAAAAATTAATATCAATGAAAACAAAATGATACGCGTGTTTTTTTTCGAAATAAACCGCATAAAAATACTTGTGTTTACCCAATGAATGTTTGAGCGAGCTTTTCTTTGCAACTACCTTATCGTCAAATTCAAAATACACCTGTAAAATAAACAGTTTTTTTTTTAAATCGAAAATTGAAATTTACTTTTAAATGTAAAATTGAATTTTAACACCGAAATTATTGGTAAAATATATCTGAATTTCGTATCGGATTAGATTGTTTACCTTTGATGCTTTAACTTAATTCCATGCATACCGATATTTTGTATAATAGTATTCTACCGTGGCATTTAATTAAAATATTATCCAATGCTCGTAATCGTTATAGTTGATAATTATTTTTGAACGAATGATAACAAACGTTGAATACGATCTTTAATAACTACAAATTTTTCCTTGATCGGAGCTTAGCGTTGGCATCGCAATTCGATTAAACGACTAAATTTCTTAAATAATCAAAATTAGATAGTTCGAATAGTATTTATGGTAGTACTTTAATTTTTTTTATCGATATTATCGAGTTGGTCAATTTTTCTATTTTTTATTTCTGCAAAATTTTAACCTACAAAGTACATGCATTTAATATTTGAGGTTTTAACGTTTAAAATAAAGTATGTTTAACTATAGTTGGATGTTCGGTATTTAATTCAATTTGTATAAGTCTAATATATCTTCTTTATATTTGTAGTTGTACGACTAATGTATTCTATGATTTTATTTTTCTCTTATTTTCTACGCAGGTTCCTTATGAATTGTTAAACAAAAAGTTTCGTTTAGCGCAAAAGACTCTGGATCGAGAAGTATCCCATGTTCAAGTAGCGGCCAACGAATTAGAAAAAATAGGTTTGAAAAATGAAGGAAAAGGCGTTCCAACGGGTGAAATAACTCGCCTTTTGGGTGGTGTAGTGGCTAAACTCCAAGTTTTGAAAAGAAAAGCAGAAGAATCTATCGCAGAAGAATTACAGACTGGCATGGTATGCAAGCGAAGGTTGGATCATTTAAAAGATCATGCAAATACAAATCCTAGTGCCGTGAATCAATGGAGAAGACAGAGACTAGATAGAATGCTCGTAGAATATTTCCTTCGTAAAGGATATTATAAAACAGCCATGAAATTAGCTGACACTAGCGATCTCAGAGATTTAACAAATATAGGTATCGTACTATTTAATTAGATTATTGTTTTATAAATGGATACAAAGTGTCTCGCTCGAAATATTTTGTGTATATAAATTGAAATTTGTAGTTAAAAAAATGAACAAAGTAAAATAATTTTGTATTAAAAAAAATTAAAAACAAACGAGAGCTAACATTTAGCACTATAATATGCAAGAATTAAGTAATACGCAACTATTAAGCCTATTTTACGATGTAAAATAAGTTTTGAAAATATATATATTGTATTTATCTTTTTATTTATTATTTTTAAATTAAAACTACATGATTATATTCGTATCGCTATGAAATTATACTTTTAAATTTAAATGCACGCGTGTAAAGCTAGAGTTTTAATATTT
Organism: Dolichoris vasculosae; assembly: GCA_018907195.1. Lineage (NCBI taxonomy): Eukaryota > Metazoa > Arthropoda > Insecta > Hymenoptera > Agaonidae > Dolichoris > Dolichoris vasculosae. The sequence continues at coordinate 8,485,699 of JACCHY010000003.1, forward strand.
ACAAAATATTTATATAAATTGAGTTGATTATAAGAATTAAAATTTTAGATGTTTTTATGGTATCCAGAGAAGTAGAAAAGTCATTAGCAAATCACGAAACAGCGAGATGTCTGGGATGGTGCCATGATAATCGATCAAAACTACGAAAATTGGGTAGTACGATGGAATTTAATTTACGTGTTCAGGAATTCATAGAGCTCGTACGTGCAGATCGAAGGTTAGACGCTGTAAAACATGCACGAAAGTGTTTTGCAATTTACGAAGACTATCAACTGCAGGAAATTCAGGCCTGTATGGGACAATTAGCATTTCCAGCGGATCCTCACCACAGTCCTTATAAAGATTTATTAGATGAAAAAAGGTATCTTCGTTATATGTTATGTACTATAATTGCATCACAAAAATCAATTTATAATATGTTTGTACGTTAACTTTTATTCTTACAAAAAAACATTTGTCTCTATCGTTCGCAATGATAGTAAATATTTTATAAAATTTTCGCGTGTAGTTTTTTGTGAATTCTTAATTTTAGATATTTAAACATTATCGGACTATCGAACCGAATCGTTTGAAAAGATCTGTCTCTCTATTAGTTTAAAAATGTATACCAAATTTATCACTTATTATAGAAAAGTAATTAGTATTATTATGTTTCAGGTGGGATAGATTAATAGAACAGTTTCGTCATGAAAATTATAAACTTTTCCAACTGGCTAGTCAGAGTGTTTTTACAGTAGCGTTACAAGCTGGTTTATCGGCTCTAAAAACACCTCAGTGTTACAGTGGAAATAAAGAAGGAAAAAATCCTAGTTGCCCTGTATGTAATGAGACTCTTAATGAACTCGCTACTCCTTTACCTTTTGCTCATTGTTCTCAGTCGAGGCTTGTCTGTAGTATCAGTGGTAAGGCACTCAACGAATATAATCAACCCATGATGATGCCAAATGGTTACGTTTACGGTGAAAAGGTAACGCAACTTTCATTTGAATTTTCATATTATTTATTTACTCAAATGAGAAATAATCATAGTTCTGTATTTTTCTTTTTTTTTTATCTTTACGTGTTTTATCGTAAAATATTGCTCAAAGTACAAATATTAGTATGAAATAATTTTCTTTTGTATTTGTTTAGGCTCTAGAAAAAATGGCACAGGAAAACAATGGAACTGTAATTTGTCCAAAGACCAAAGAAGTATTTCCTTTTAAGAAAATCGAAAAAGTTTATGTTATGTAAAGCACTGGAGCACAAATTGTATCATACACGTTAGGTTTAATTCTCTCTTATCTAACATAGTTTAAGGATTTTTGTTTATGTAGAGTATCATCGATAGTATTTACCTGTAAACTTAATTGTAAAAAATAAACTATATTTTCCAGAAAAATAATGGATAATTAATTACTTAAGACTTGAAACCCACTTTTTTATTTATATTGAATTTTTTTTTGCAACAATGGGTTTAATGAGATAAATAAATAAATAATAATTTTTGTTTCGTGCAAACATATATCTACTAATTTTGTTGGAAAAATGAAAAATTTTAACTTTACAATGCAAAGAAATTGACAAATTTGTGAATTTTTATAATTATTTATTTAACATATTATGTAATTGATAGGAAGGAACTTGCATTAAAATTACATATTGTACGTTTAATCTGGACTTTTAATTTTAGTTTCAAATGTATCGTCGACACGAGGCGAAAACGCAAAGCGTTTTATTTTTTTCTCTTGTTTGACTTTACAATTATTTAAGCTCTTTGTGATTAAAAATAAAGTATTCGTCATCGCGATGCTTTTAAGTTTATAGTAAAACACAATTCGCTGGCATTTTGACGAAGTATCTAAAACGATAAATAAATGTTTAAAATAAACGATGGAAATTTGAAAATCGAACACACTTTCCGTGATAATATCGATATATAAAAATATTCCATTTATTTTAATTATTAGCGTTCAAGGATGTTTTCCAAGACTTTTATCATCTTATTTTTCCTCAGAATTTATTGTCTGTATTACTTATCAAGGATAATTATACATTTTCCATAAAATCGGACTAAATTTTACCATTTTTTAAAAATATAGAACATGACAAAACTATGGTAATATAAATTACACACGAATGATAGTATATATTTAAATTATGCATATGTAAATAAACGCATGAATTTTATTTATCGAATTACATATATAATTATATTATTATATATTGGTTCTATATATATATATATATATGAAATTATATTTTGAATACATTTTTATAAACATAATTATGTAATAAATAAAATTCACGTTACAAGACTTTAATTGTACTTTAACAATAATTCTGCAGCGCTGCGTAGTTGATATTGAACAGGCAAATCGTATACATTGTATATGTTTTTCTATGCGGTTCGTCAAACATTGATAAAAAAATTGGTATGATTAACGATCAACTTAATGAATAGAAACTTAATTAGAAAATAGTATTAGAAATTTATGTATTATTTGTGTTTAAAAAATTTTAAATCGATTTAAAATATTTTTCATTAATTGATTTTTATTGAATTTAAAAACATAACATTCTTATTATTAATTTAATATTTTATATATATTTTTTTAGAAATTTGTTCAATATTTACGAAAATATATAGGTAAATTTTTATTTTTAAACGCCAATTTTTAAAATTTAATAAGAAATTTAACGAGCATTACTATTTTTATTATTAACATTAAATGAAAAAAGAAAACGATCGAAAAATTTAAAGAATAAAATTAGTAAAATTACAAATAAAAAAGACTGAAAACACGCTCTAGACAACTTAAACTTTTACATTAATAGTTAAAAATATTTATAAATATTAAAATAAAATTAATTATTCAAGATTAAAAATAATTTCTTATTTACTATGGAAAAAAAATTGTATGATTGTCAAGGACAAGCTGACTGACGGATAGATAAATATTTGCACCGATATATCATTATTTTGATTCTGTATAGTGGAAAAAGTGTAAGTCTTAATCGATATTACTATTAAAAAATAATGTCATATACTTATATTGTTGTTTATAACTCGACGTACAATTTTTGTTAAAAAACTTTAATAACAACAGTAGTAATATTTATAAAAATAAAAACGATCGTATAAAAAGTGTATTACACAACAATAAGAATTTTTGTTATAAATTTTTTGTTATAAACAACGAAACGAGTTAATGCTTTAACAGCATTGTATTTATAATTAACTCTTTTTTAAAATTTTCTTTGCAGAATCGGGATTATAAAATCTTTTACTTTTTTTCACTGAAATATACATATATCTTTTTCTTGCTTATTATATCATAATATACATGTGCTTAATAAGCGGCTTTAATTTATTTTTTATTATTTATTAATATTTTTTTGTAATAACATCGCTGGTTTATTTTCTTTTTAACATTTATAAGGCTTTTTGGTCCAGCTGCTCCATGTTCGAGTAAAAGTCTTTTTCCTCCCATCGCAATTGAAAATCTGTATGATAAGTTAAAATTGTCTAATAATATGCAAGAGATAACCAATATTTATAATTATATTATGTATAATCATTTCTCTATAAATTAGGTTGTATTCCTATATAATGCCGTATAATTACACGAAGACTTAGATTTTTATTTATAAATTGGATTAACACTGTATATATAAACGAGTCATCAAATTTATATATTCAAACATAGCCTGTCCCTTTCCTCCCTTAACATAAAACTTATAATAACATCTATGCAGATCCTCAATCACGATTTTTTAATAAAATTTATCATTGTATAAGTATTAAAGTTAAAGTGATGAAATACTCCTAACTTTCAGACTTCTTTAACATTTAATTTAACAAATGCATTTTTCCGATACAACTCCGAATAATTTAGCGAATATTGCCTATATATATATTTTATATGATACAATAGTGTTAGTTTTTATCTTGTATTACACTTTTTTATTTAATTCAATAACTTTGAAAAATAACGACGATATAAGAGAACAAGTATATCTTTAATTTTTTTTCTTGAAGCTTGAGTTTAACGAGGTCAGAAATAAGTCGAACCGATTTCCGTTCAGCATTGTAGTTTTATTTATTCCTTTCTTTGTTATTCTAATCAGTCCTTTCTAACTTGATCTTCGAGCGTAGATTTTAACCGAAAGTCTTGACAAAGATTGGCATCGCCCATGAGAAAACGATGCCGGAAAATACACCCGTGACGAGAAAAGCCGCTCCAAACATTCCGGCAGTCGATGCGTACTGCGGTTCTACCGAACTGCAATGGAAATATAATTATTGTAGATATTTAATTTAGAATTCAATTCGTTTTAAAGCAATTTGCATCATTTGCATCATTTGCTTTTTTGCTTTTTCATGTATTTTTTTCGAGATTTCAATTCTTATAACAGCGCAAAAAAATATTTGTCGCGGATAATATTTTGCGCTATGCGGTATTGTAAATTTAAAAATTCTGTATGCAAAGAGAAAGGTAAGGATTTTATAATCTTTTTTTTCTTGACAAAGGCGATGTAACGTATATAAGAAAATTTATTTCTCAAAACTTTGATTTTATTTTTATCTATTGTAAACTATTTTATTCTTATCGTATTTTTGATATTTTTAAAGATAAAAACAAACCGCACAAAACTTTATTATACAAACTACTTTAAATGATAAGGAATGATAATCAACTTGAGAATGTAAATGTTATTTTCTAATTAAGTTAGTCGAGTGAAAATATTTATTCACGGTTAAGCAATACCGAGAATGGTATTATGACTTCGAATATTTCTACATTCGTTATTATGAATGAAAGTAAAAGAAGCAGGTTATAACTACGAGAGATTAATTTTATCGTGTAAAGACAAAAGAAAAAATATTTTTTTAAACAAATTACTATTTGTATCGTAAAAATAAGTATTTTATCTTTTTCCTGTTTTTCTTAGAGTTGTAATAATCGTTGACTGCAACAGCAGTATTATATTGAAATTAAGTCCATCGAATTAAATAAATAGTATGAAAAATTTTGTAATTATTTATAAAAATAAAAATTGATCGAACTTACTTTGCACAGTACATCATGGAAACGGATGAAAAGTAACCACTGGTTATGCCCATTGTCACGGCAATAACAAAAAAGATCCAATCATCCTTAATCAATATATATTGTCGATCACTTAGTTCAATACCTTTTGGTAAATAATTGCAGATTAAAAATAACGGTATGTACAAAGCTCGTAACAGGATTGGTATTATAACAAAATTTTTGCTGGGCTGAAAATGAAAAAAAATTTACCTCTTATATTACTGTTACACAAATCATTTAACTATAGAATAATTTGAAACTTCTTTTAATATCAAATTTAATTATTTTCACTTTGGCCCTTTGGCTCGGTAAATATTTAATTATTTAAAATAATTACATGTTAGTTATCGCAAGAACGCGAACTTTTTATAAGGTGAATCGCAAAAAAAGTTTAATTTTTCATTGTCGAATATGGAATTTATATTCGATAATTTATAAAATTCGTTTAATCCACGGTTTTTGAATTCGTGAGAAATGCTTAAAATTGAAACTTAATTTTAATTTGAAAGTAATAAAAATTTCGGTAATAAAAAAAATAATATTATTTAAAAAGTGAAATAAAAATTACCCATTGAAACATTGATGCAAAGTAACTGCCCAACATCGCAGTGACGTTAAAAGTTAAGAAGCACATTACGGTGGCGTACAATTTTTCGGGAACGATAAAGTCAGGATCCGACCTCTGGACATCGGATTGCACGGACGGGAAAAGAGTAAGCGTAACGAAGAACACGAACCAAACGTTAAAGCAATGCAAAGAACATTGTTTAAATATTTTCCAAAGTGGTTGTGATTTCGAGCTATTATGCGCGTTGTAATCGATCTTATTACTTTTCACTTCCTTTTGGGATAGTAATTCATGATAACGATAGAATCGCTGTTGAAAAAAAAATTATTAGAATATTTATATCACATTAAATAATCATTTAAATGATTACTAAATATTAACATTAGAAAATTCAAACATGTTATAATAAGATCTACAAAATTATTAAATACGATTATTTTAAAATTTTTATTTATTTATTTGTTTTTGAAAGTTTGAATTCAATGTTAATATTATAATTAAATATTCATATAATATCGATACAAATAATTATTTTATTAGATTTATATACACAGTTTCGAATAAAAAATCATGCGATCAATTTATAGGACTAATTTTAGAAATTCAAATTTTAACATTATAATTATAATATTTTGTATCTTAATGAAAGCTAACAATATTTTTAGTTATTTATGTTTCATACGTTGTAAATATATGCAAATTTTTTTAAATCAATTTTGGGATACTTGTTTCGTTTCATAGAACTTATGTATTATTAATTTTAGAAAATCATACAAATCGATCATTTATTTAATTCTGTTACAAATTGTATAATTTTGGAAAACGATGAAACTGATACTCACATTGATTGGTAAAGCAAAATAGGTATCAAAACAGGCTAAAAGTACAAAAAGAGCTGTTATAAAGTAATATATAGCAGAAGTACGTGGATTCGGTGCGAAGTACTGAGCAAGAAGACTAATAATAGATGTAAAAGTTCCACTTATGTTCTGTAATATAAACAAATACATAAAAAACAGTATATCAATTTTATAATTTTATTAAAAAAAATCATTATTGTATTATTATTTGCAAAATTCGTTATTAAAATAATAACATTATTTAATTATTGAATTGTTTAATTAAGCTTTTAGTAGATGCTTTAATGTAATATTTACAGTCATAAATATGATTAACGTACAGGATTTATACAATTAAAAATAAATTACTTACGGAACCTAAAATTACTGCTCCAGTATATTTAGATGGTAGTTTTGCAGCCATACCAAATACTGAATTTTGATAAATACCGTTAGAAGCTGTAAAATCAAATATTGGTTAATTAATTAATAATAATTAATAGATTATCGTTCGAAGATAAGTAATCGTCCGAATACATACTATTTAAAATAACAATTGAGATCATTGTTATCCAGAAAAATATTCCAGGCCAGCTAGAAGTATCTGTCATGGCCAATACAACGGTAAATATAAATACAAGAACTTGTACAAAAATTCCCCATACGATACGCGTAGTCAAGTTACCTCTAAAAGACAATTTGTAAAATTTAGTAAATGTCTCATTCGAATCTCTCCTATCAAAGAAATATTCCAATCTTCTTTTTTGTAAATATCTTATATTTTTCAATACAGAAATATTTTATTTCACAAATTTTTATGAAAGGAATTTTATGTTTCCTATTAAACTTACCCTAGAGGTAAAAATATGTTCAACCAATTGAACAAGAAATTGGGAATTTGAGCGCTAAGTCCTAAAGATGCGAGGAAATTTTCGGCGTAAGGCGAGTCGATACCTGTATAATTTTTTGATAATTTGTGGTCCACAAAATACTATAAATGAAAAATAGAAAAATAGAAAAATATAGAAATATAAAGAATAAAGAAATGTATACGACGTTTAAATATAAACTCATGTTACTTTCGAGTGAATATTTCATTCTATTTATCGAAATATTACTTTTTAAATTAACCAAAACTTTAATTTGTTATTTTAATTTCATTTTTGTTTTATTTTAAATATTAACTACAAATTACAAAATCATCATTTTAAATAATAGTTTCTCAAATAAGATAAATATATTACATTTGTTCGGATTATTAATTATACAAAAAATCTTACACTCTTTGCCGTTATAAACATATTCCAAGGCATCAAGGCGCCAATACCATGAAGTAACATTATAAACAACACAATATTTAATCTGTTAAAATAAAAATAAAATAGTTAGATATTGATTATTGGTATAATGAATGAATTGGGAATTGGGTAATGTTTAGTTGATTCAATTAAAACGGTATTAACTATATGTACTTTAAGTTAATTTTTATAAGTTTTTAGATAAGAATTGTAAACAGTTTTAACCGATTCCGACATATTTTTGAGTAAAATTTCTTTACAACTAACAAAAACATGTAGAGATTTTAGAAACTCGTTTTTCAAAGCGAACTTTTTCTATTTTTTCCCCTGAACAAACAAGAACGGATTCTTATCCATACATGCACTCGTTATTCAGAATTTCATGTGTTCATAAATTTTAATTTTAATATCTATTTAACGTTGGAAAGGCAAGTAAAAAAAAATAAAGACATTACTAAGTCATACCAGGGAGGAAATATTTTTCGAGATACGTAAACGCAACGCTTTTTTCTTAACTAAGTTACAAGTCTATTTGTAGGTGCCTTCATAAAAATGCAACTTCATAAAAAGATCAAGGGTCCAATGCACTTTGTCGAGGCTTCGTCGCTGTCATAGATAGTCTCGTCTTTCTTTACGTTATTCGTCTATGCACTATATAAATTAATATACGTGCAGAGTGTGCGAGGCTGTTTATACGGATGTTGAAACTCTACCATTCCGTTTCTTTTTTTTCGCAGCGGACACGGATTTGCGCGTACGTGTGTGAGTGTGCTCATCGTTGTATACGGACTTCCTATCTAGGCCTTAGCACTCACACTTCTCGATAAAGTACTCGAGCATGCAACAGCAGTATTCATTGACGTGGAAGTCGTCGAGCAATCGTATTATCTTTTTTATTATTTATGAAGCTGTGTAAGAGATAGCCTATTTGGATGTTGTCGGGTCTATCTCAGTTTTCAGTGCCTTAGGTCTTTGGTTCCTTCTCGTATGCCATTTTTTACACTCGTTTTATCTTTCTTTGATAATATATGATAAAATTTCTGATTAAAATTATACAGTGATAATTTTAAAACATTCTTTGAGATATATTTATTTCGTACACGATTCCGCTGACACTTAGTGCGTCTTTGGTCGGTTTTATAATAAGTTTATCGAAAGTTTGTATCTAAAAAATTTAATTCAAAATTTAATTCAAAATTTAATTCAAAATTTAATTTCTACTTTAGAGATTATTTAATCGAGTACTTTAATAAAATATTGGTACACGCTTGGAAATGCAGATTAATGTACAAGATAACATTGTAATTCGATGGTAATTCTCAATAGTTTTTAATAATACTATTCACTCTTACTTATCAAGTTTATTTCACCAAAAAATAATGACAAAATTCACACTTATATTTATACGTAAGTTAAATAAATATTGGTAATTAGTATACAAGTTGTTATATCTGTTTAACGAGAGTAAAGATCGTTTAAATTATACGATATTTTATCGTGTTACGCGACACGTACATAATCTTAACTTACATAAATGGTGGTTGCTTACTATTATCAGTGTAAATAGTTACTTGAATTTGTCATTTATTTTTATTGCCCAAATTATTATTAAATGTTAATGCGTATAAACAAATTAACGAGATGAAATTTACCTATCCTTTGGAGGATTGAGTTCAAGATCTGCTTGGTCCATGGTAACGCCTTTGAAATTGAGTTCGTCGTCGGACCTACCGGTTCCTTCCCATCCTGGTGACAATCGAACTGGTTCTGCACCTTGAAAGAATTTCAATATATAGTAGAAACACTCTTAAGGCTTATATCACATTTTAATGCACGTGTTTTAATGTAGATTGTATCTCGATGTATTGTAGATATTTGTGAAGGACGAAGAAATAGTACGAGTTACGTATTTCTACTAAACTATACATTTTATGGGTAATCGAATGCTTATTTATTTTTTTTTAAATTATGGATAACTATTTTATTTCATATATTTTATTAATAATCTTATTATTTTTTTATTATTTTATTCTTATATTTTTAGCGTGATGTTTTAGGCAAATCTCTTTTTTTAAATACAGAGATATTTTAATACGATAATTTATGTAAGAGTATAAAAATACTTTGATTTTGTTATTATAACAAGATCGCATTAGATTTTTTAATTACTTTATTAAGTTAAATGTTATTTATCTGTTTGATAAAAGATAAGTTTAGTTTTTTTTTAAGTAATATATAAAGCGCTGTTTCTTATCGAAATTATCCTTTCTACTTAATTTCTTCAAATCTTTGATTATCAATTGTAATGATATCTAAACATGAAATTGCTTCGTATACAATATAACCAAGATATCTTAAAATTCGTAAGGAAGCATTCAATCATGATATTTATGTATCAGGGATTTTAAGTAAAAATAATAATGTTACATCCAAAACCTCCGTAAAGTATAAACATTACCGTGTAAAGTTTTCAATAAAAATATTCTTAGAATTTTAATAATTCTATAATTCTTATAATTAACGAATAATACATTTTAATTATATTACACTTTTTTCAATCGATTTATAGTGGAATTTGGGCAATAGTTTTCTAATAGTTTAATAAAATTGTATTTTGCGAGGAGTCAAAATTACGGAGATTTTATATAAATTTAAATATTTTTTAAATTCATTATGTACTTAATTTAAATATATTTTTTATTTTAATTTAAACAGCTATATTATGAAATCAAGTTAGAAGATTAATTAACGCAATTAAAAACGAAAATTTCAGATATTTATTCATCATTTATTTTTATTCGTTAAAAGATAATCTTTTATTGATCTAAAATTTTACTTTCTCACGAAGCAGTTCATTTTGGAAATATTGCGCTACTATTAAAGAAAAGAAAATCTATATATTTTAAATTGTACGAAAGAACATATATTATTTTTTCTTTTGAATAAATATTGATATAATATTGAATTATAAATATGAATTTTTAAAATCGTATTCTTTAAATTTACAATGATAGTAAAGAAATAGTATACTGTAATAAAACCTAGAAACTTTTTATTTAAAAAGAGAACTTCGCATTCTCTGAGTTTTATTAGAGAAAAATGCGCATTCGTAAAAGTATAGTATAGTCAAGTAGTATCATCATCAGTATATTAACATTATAAACTAAAAATAGAATACATTCTCTTTTTAATTGCAAGTTTAATTCGCTTCAAAAAAATAATTGAAAATAAAATATGCTTCGGTAATTCTTATCATCTTTAATAAATTTATTGTAAAGCAAATATTTTCGATAGACTTAAAAATAATATATAATATTTATGAATATCAACGATTTCGATTATATAAAAAATTTATATCTACTATTTTTTTGTTTATTTTAATTTCTTAAGTCAATCACGTTTAAATATTAAAATCACAAAGAATCGAGTTTAAACTAAACATTGTTACAATTTAATCAACTACTATAAAAAGAATAAAGTATTTTTTATTTATAAAACAATGAATTAAACTTATTATTGTTTACATTTTTTTAATTTTACAAAGATTTTATATCAATATTTAGAATATTATAACATTGCAAATTCATGTTAAAACTTAAATTTATAGTTTTCAATTATTATATTTAATAGGTTTCTTTGTAGCGCTTATCCTTAAAAGTTAAAAAAGTAATATATTTATATGAATATACATTCATTTTTTTGAAGTAAAAAAAAAATAAATCTAAAAATTTAAAAAATTTTAATTTTTTAATTTTTTTTTTAAATATTAATTTCTTTAATTTAATTCTTATATTTTTACTTTAAAATTTATATCTTTAAATATATATATATATAATATATTTATAACAGAAACATGATTTTTTTTGTACATACCGAAATATTCAATTTTTTCATTTTTTTGATGCATAGCTGTTAATAGCAAATTATGGAAATTGTGATCTAGAAAACGAATAAAAATTCTTAAATGAATAAAATAATATTTACCACGTATAATTATATTATTACATAATAAAAATTAACTTTTTAAAATAAATTATTGAAAATGTTAAAGCAAATGTAACGATCAAATGCACAGATCAATTTACTAAATCAATTTGATGAAAGTTTAAATTTAATTTGTGTCTTGTTTTCCATTAAATTACAATGCCAGAAGTCAACTAATTTTTTTTTCAAGAATGTTATGTTTATCTGTGGATGATTGTTCGTCCATATTTGCATGTTTTATCAAAAAAAACCCAGACTTGTATCATTAACACGAATTATTTAAAATACAAAATTTCTTTTAAAGTAAAGCAAATATTTAATTTTCCTTATATGTTATATATTCTACATATGCCTAGATTCATATGCAAAGATATATGCATATTAATATTTTACTATTGCAAGAAGTAATGTATTTTCGGAATATATAAAAGATTAATATATTTTTATCGTTCTTTGAAATTTAAAGATATTTTTTGGCACAGTAATTAAAAACACATACACACTCACACGCAAAATTATAGTAGTGAACATATATTTTTTAAGAAGTAAAATTATAATTATTTTTAAATGAATTTTGTTTTTGATAAATTTAATATCATGTTTTAAGTTTTTTTATCGTTAAATTGTACGTTCTGAATTATTTTGAAATTATTATTGCCTTATCAAATAAATAAAACTAAAATACGCGTTCGAAATATATTCTTAAGGAGTAAACTAAAATTTTTAGTGCTGTAAACTGAAGTACGTATAAGAGTCTATCTAATTCAGTTTAATTTAAAAATCTAATTGATTCAATGAATCTACCATGGTCTGATAGATGTGATTTTTATTAACTTGTAACTTAGTTAATAGAAATTATGTCTCTTTACTCACGATAATAAAATATTTGTTTAATACACGTTTACAGATTAAGAATCAATTTTTCAATTATTTAAATATATATATGTATATAGAAGTTCTATGCATATGTGCGCATGTTCGCAAACTTTTAGATAAATCATTGAAAGTGACAACAGAGCCTATATTTTATTTTTTAGCATCTTTAAAAAGTAATAGATAGAGTATAAAATACACCGCATATAAAAAGAAATTTTTGTAATATATTTATATATATCAAACTTTTAAAAAAATGTTAACAAGTGATTCAAGGCTAAGCCTTACAGTAAAACAAAAATTTAACAATCTTAAATTTACCTTTAAAACTCTTTTAATGTTTAAATGTATACATAGAATTTTGAAAAATGTTTAAGGTACCGTTGATAAAGTATCCTTACATATTGAATGGTATAATATATTTATTGATTATTCACACAAATAAATAATACATTTTTATCGAAACGCTGTATATCGTAGCATAAAAATATTTTTTTAATTAAGACAACTTTACATTAGTAAAAATTAAATATTCGATTAATAAATATAAAATTTATAACAACAAACTCATTTGAGATCAAAGTTTATACGGTTGGAAAATTAATATATAATTATACATTTTGAATAATATATCTTCCGCATGTTTAGGCTAAACATATTCTTCTATTTATGACACAATGTAAAGCTTGGCATCGATACAAAAATTTTAATTAATGAAAAAATAAATTACCATTTTTTTCTGGACTAATAAAGGTATTATAGCACAATAAAAAATCTTGATTTTCTGGAAAATATGATTCATATATTTAGTAAAAATAAGTTTATATTATTGTAATAAAATGTTAAATTTCCCATTGATATCAAGTCATTCCAACATAAAAATATTATAAATTTTAAAACATTAAGAATTATTGTCGTGTTAGTAACAAAAGAAATAGTAAATTTTTCATTTTTATAGACTGACATATTAAAACTTAATTGTATTTTCTCAAATTTAGCACAAGGTTACATTCAAAATGATTCAAACTCTACAAAGAGAAATATTAATTTTGTATATAAAAGCAAATTTTTTATTTTGTTTTTAGCAAAATTTAATTTAAAGTTTTTGTATTTATATTAAACATTACATAGACTTTTGTCTTGAAAAAATTTCGAGTCTTTTATTGAATCAAAACATTTTCTATTTAGGCAGTTATATATTATCGTTGTGTCGAATTTATAAAATGATCGAGGATTTAAAAATAGTGCGAAAGTCGCTATTAAAATATAAGGTTAAATCATTTCTTAAAAAATTAAGAAACTTATAAATATATTTTGAAAATTTATTCTATAATATATTCTGCATATATTTCTACATTATTTTAAACATTATAACGAAATATTTTTCAAAGCGTGTTTTAATTTCAATTTTATTAGATGTAAGATTTTTCGAATATATTATATAATGGTTACTGTTGCTTGTCTATCGTCTACAATTTACATCAATTTTCAGCTCTATGAAATATCTTCTATAACAGATTACTCATCGTTTAAAAAATGTTCCTAGTCCCTAATATGAGATAATTAATATAAGCAGAATTTCTGTCAGCTCTTGAGAATATACATATTATTAGTACGGAACAGACAATGAAGACATTGATCCATAGCAATATATAGGAATTATCATTAAGTTTCTTGTAATACATTTTGTACATTTTAATAGGTTGATATCGCGTTTGTATTAGTTATTTTTAACGTCTATTATTATTTGAATAAAGTGCAAGGAGTAAGACGCAAGACCAATGCTTATATTTTTTTGTCGATAAAAGTCTATGGCGTTTCGAAAATAATGGTAATGCAATTGTAAATAACTAAATTTTAGATAAGATAACACATTCGTACAACAATGTGTAAAATCATCGTAATCATTAATATTTTTAGTTGTTATTTTTTAATTCTCATTCTCACATCTTTCAAACATCTTATTTATGCGTTATAAAAATTTAGTTCTTAAATGCAATAAAAATAAGATAGTTTAAAAAATGTGCCGTCTTACATTTACAAAAATATCTGTAAGCAATTATCAATACTCGTACATACGATAAACAATTATGTAAAATCTCGAAGGACAAAAATAAAAGTGACGAAATTATTATTGTACCGTGAAGGTTATTTAATTTATGTTAAAAATGAAATGTATACCTTTTTTAATTAAAAACAAATACAAATATAAAATATTAAAAAATGCTATCTTAGGTAATAAAAAAAAATATCGAACTCCGAATGCTATATAATAAATTTTTTATAAATAATTTTTAGGGATTTAAAAACAATCGATAAAGTTTTGTTAAAGTTTTTTAAAAATGATTAACAGTAATGGTAATTATGCATACAGGGAAAAATAGTTCGGTAAGTAGATTTTAAAACGGATAGCAAAGAACAATAAACGTAGCGAACTTAGCAAGCAGAATTGGTTATCGATAAAAGAATAATTTATTAGAAACATTAATTATCGAATCATCGTCTTTATAAAAATTGCGGTAGATAAAAGAAATATTAAAAATATGAAATCGACGAATAGAAAATATCGAAACGTGTTAGTCATAAATAATCGATGGAACAGTTACTCGAATCTAATCTTTTTCACGCATGTAAATCATAACTTTGCAATATTTTTTTCAATTAAACAAATTCGATAGAAGAATTAAAGTTTTTAAATAGTTTTTGGTGCAATATCTTAATAATTAGAAAGTAACGATACATGAAAATTAAAAAGAATATTTTAAATTAATGTTTTTTTGTTATTTAAAATTATTAATTCGTATCTAATATGAATAATATTAATGTTTTTCAACATCGAAGCGGAACGTATGTTTATCGGTGAAGAAAAAATTTTGAATACATAAAAAAATATTTATAAATACACCGATTCGATTCACATTTTTACATATGCAAATTCGCCTCAGCGTATTCGAACACACGCATGAATCGATGCAGCCAGTTTTTATCGATACGGTAAATTTTGTCGATATTAAAACAATTTTTACGAAAAATCACAGTACCGCACATAACACAGCTGCAGTTTTCTCAATCCGATAAAAAGATTTTTCACGCAGGTTTGAAAGGAGCGAGTAAAACGTTACTACTTTGTTAATCAACGATTCGATAATAAAAAACGAATAATATAAAAACGAGAAAAAGCGCTGGATAAAAGCGTAACTTCGCGTTGTTTCTCGAAGAACCAGCGGAATAACTATGGGCAGGAGCCCAAGAAAGGGCAAACACCAAGGCGGATAGGTAAAAAAAGGATTCGCAGGAATTCGCTACGTCTTCTCTCGTGTAGAAAATAGCAGTGTAGTTCCTCCCTCCTTGTTTCTCCAGCATCTCCAGCATCGGCAGCATCGGCAGCATCAGGAAGAGAGAGGACAAGGGGGAGGATAAATGGGAGGATAAATGGGCGGCAAAGGGGAGGAGAACGAGGGGAGAAGAACGAAGGGAGGATGGCGAAGGGAAGGTGAAGGGAAGGCGAAGGGAAGGCGAAGGGAGGATGGCGAAGGGGAGGCGAAGAAGAGAGAAGGAACGAAACGGAAGCTGCTAACGAGTTACACGTGTAAAACAACCACCGAAAGAAAAGCAGTACACAGGCACGAATCAAAGGCGAAACAAAATACTCTCGTTCGTGCTCTCACCTTTGGTGGGTACGATGCGCGTTCCATTCGAGTCCTTCAACAGTGTCTGCTCTTCCGGGCCGACTCCGAATTCTTTTTTCGTGTAGCTGCCAGCCATTTCCTTTACTTATCTTTTTAAAGTAATTTATAAAATAACGACCGCTTCAAATCTTAATGGGTGTTTGTGTACGAGTTTGCGTGTTGTGCTCGCTCTTATAAATACATGTAATATCGAAGTTCTATCATTCCTTCGGATTCAGAGATAAGATCCTCCGGTGCACTTGTGTCGTATTCTTACGATTTTATTTGAAAAAAGAAAGAAGGAAAGAAGGAAAGAAAGAAAGAATGAAAGAAAGAAAGAAAGAAAGAAAGAAAGAATGAAAGAAAGAAAGAAAGACACTTTTATATACACAGGCGCGCACACTCGGCACTTTTACGGGCGTAGCGAACGGTCTTTGGTTCTCTGGTCGACTCGGTCGTGGCGATGATGCGTAGATCAACTCGGTCTCGTTACACCATCTTCTTTCCACAGTGGCGGCACACAACTGCAACGCACTGCAAAACTCCGCGCGTCAATTTTTTTAGGTTATGTTGGCTTCCCCGCAACTCCCGGGCGTTTAACAACGGGCTGTTAAAGATTATTACCTCTCGTTTTACTCGCGGCCAAAGTGAATGGCCCTGTTAAATATAAAAGTGAATGCGGTGCGGTGCCCCACCGATTATTTAATTGTGCATTGCGCACACTCCGTTTACGTCTACTTTCTTTACACTTATCAATTATTTTCTTCTCTCTGTTCCTTGATTTTCTCTTTAAAACCACGTGGGTTTCGTTTCTTGCGTATTTATGCTGAGTAAAAAATTTTGGTTTTTACTTCGATGATGAAATAAATTTTTCTTCTTTTTTTCATTCGAAACTACGTGTACAAAAAAATAAGAAATAAAATTAAATCCGTGCATTTTTTGATCAATTTCGTTTTCGTCGTTTTAAGTTTTTCATTCATATTATTTGAATATTAGCTTACGTTTATACATAGATTATCAATAATTGATGCGTACGTATAGATACTATCTTTTTTCCTCGTATGTTTTTTCATCTTTTTTCGTAATTATCCTTAAAATTAAGTACTCGATGATTAAAATCAGAAATAATTTCATGGAAAATTGTATTGATCCTTATGTAAAATTTATATTTTCTGTATTTATACTCCTTGTGCACACTATAATATAATTGCGAATGGATATATTGTAGGTATATTCGATGAAGAAAATTGCCGATTTTAAAATAAAATCTTTTTTATGAAATATATCTAAAAAAATGTAAATTCGCGAATTTGAATTTAGATAACACTTTTTAAAATTTATTTTAGCTAACTAGGCAAAAATTTTGCTTAATAATAAAGTAATATTTATGTGCATTTATCAATGTAATTTTATACCTGTCATATAATACTTTGGAAGCACAGCAAAAAAAAATAATTAAAATACAAAATTTAATACGAGATCAAGTCATATTTTGTGGATTAATATTTTTAATTTACCATTGGTTACGTTATATATTTTTTAATCAAAACAAGTAAAATATGTTATTTTTTGTAATAATGAAAATTAATTCTGATTCCTAAATGTACAACAATTTTTGTTAACGATGTTTTTCATAAAATATTTACTAAATTTTATAAAGTTGACACTATTCAATTTTTAAATACAATATAAAAAATTAGCTCTGTAAGTAATCTACCGTTGTATAATAATTTGTACAATAGCTTTGAGTAATAATTGTATAAAAATAATTATCAGCAAATGTAATTTGGAGGGAAAAAATTTTTATTTATATAATAAATAAATGCTTGATATAAAAATTATCGTTATATATTTAAAAATCTGTCGCATAGATTTATGTGTATGTAAATATAAATCACCAAGTTTCAGTTTGATATCTATTATTTTTTTCTAAGTTTTTGATGTAATTTTCTGCTTCATCTTGGTTCATTTTACCACAATTTTCAACTAAATTTACAAATTCTTCTCTTACAGCAGTGGGCATATTTTTACAACTACCAGCCAAATAAATAATTCCATCAGTTTGTAAAAATTTCCAACAAAGCTCCTTTTGTTGTCTAATTATATGTTGTACATATCTAAAATAAAATAATACATTAACATATTTTAAATAATGCAGAGTCAAGTAATATGTGATTTAAATGCTTAATAAAAAAACAATTACGAGTTCAAACGAATTTGTAATAAATAAAGATAAGAATTACCATCGAATATAAAAATCTATTTTAATAATTTAAATTATTTATTATAAATATTAGAAAAATATTTCAATCTAAAGATTATGCAATATCTTTTATTCTCAAATATTTTTATTGACCTGAAATGATTTATTAATAAGCTTTTATTTAATAATTACATAGTGATTAAATTGAATGAACTTACTTATCTTTATTTTAATATCTATTCTAAAATATTTATAAACCGAGACAAATAGATATTTCATATTGATAATCTTATTTAATATCACAAAACATTAATTTGATTTCACTTACACTTTATCAGGTTGATCTCTGGAGAATGCACAAAATACTTGTAAATTATATTTATCAGTCAATAAATTAAAATCTTCTTCGCAATGATAATCTTTTTTTTTGTTTCTACAACCAAAAAAAATTATACACGAGCTTAAATTTCCATCCACTGCAGCTTTATCTAGCAACATAGATCTAAATGGAGCAATTCCAGTTCCAGGTCCAACTAAAATCATGGGTTTCTTATAATCAAATTTAAAAGTTCCCTTTTGTATCCAAAATATAACTTTTTCTCCTGATTTTAAAGTTGCTAACCAATTTGAACAAAGTCCCAATCTTGGCTCTATAATTTTTGTTTTATAACGAACAACAGCAACTAATAAATGTATTTCATCTTTGGTACATTTTGAACTAGATGCAATACTAAAAGCTCTTGGTTTAATCGGGGCCATTATTTCAAACAGTAACTTAACATCAAGTTTGCTTGTAGTATAAGGGAAATCATTCAAAACTTCAATAATGTTTCTTCTTGGTCTATTTATGTAATTAAAAAAGTCTTCTTGACCCTCCGATGTAGTAAATTCAAATAGTTTCTCTTTCTCTAATTCGTTTTCACTAATTGTAGCAAGAACTTGCACAGTTGATCTTTTTGGTTTATAATTTAAGTCCCAATACTGTTGCGCTATTTGTTTCAGTGTTAATTTTGGTTCTAAAACTATCGGCAACTTTATTTCTTTTTCAGATATTTGTATTACTGTATCTGGATGAATATTTACATTATTTTTATTTAAAGTATTAAAAAATTTATTTACTTGCTCGTCTGAATTTTTTGCTTTTATGTACAAAATATCACCAGGTACATAATTAATTTCTGGTACTTTAAATTTGATTAGTCTCACATCTTGAAAATGATCGTTAGCAGTAGTTCTAATATTTTGTATAACTGTACTAGTAATAAGTACCTTATTTTTTTGTGTTTCATAGAGGTATATATCTTTCTTTGAATCATCCATTATTGTTTCATTTGTTAAAATATCGACGTTAAATCTTTCGATTATTTCATGCTTTGCGAGAATACTTTTCGAAGATAAATTATACTTTTGACATATTTCATGAAATAAATCTTCTAACCAAGTTCCAAAAACAGCATCGATACCTAAATCATGCTGGTCATCGGCTAATCCAATCGGTATTATTTCGGTAGCTCCAAGTTGTATCAATCGTTTATTTAATTTTTTAGCAGCAAAATTAAATTTTTCAAACGAGCTATCGCCGAGACCTAGTACAGAAAATGTAATATCGTTTAATAAGTTTGCTGGAAGACTTTTGCGTAAAAGAAATCTCCAAAACTTTTTCATATTAATAGGTGTATCTCCTTGACCAGCTGTAGAAACTACAAAAACGATAACTTTTTCATGGATAATCTGTTCGATATTATAATCATCCATTGCATCTACGCTACTCTTTAAGTTTATTCTGAAAATTTAAATATCTATTACGTAATTTACTATTTTAAGTACAATTAATTAAAATTCTAAACTATTCAAATATTTAATTGCTATAGTAAGTATTGTATATTTCATACTATAGCAAGCGAAATAATTCTTTTAATAAAAAATAGTAAAAACTTATTAAGTTTACTTTAATTATTACAAAAAAACTAAACATTAGTTTTTAAAGAAAAAAATGAATGACAAAAAATATTTCACCACGATTTAACGATAGGCATCGTATATTCAAAAAATAGTAACAAACTAAAGAGTAAAAAAAACCTTTTGGAGCACTTCCAAATTTGCTCTGCAATGTCTTGAGCAGTTCCAGTTTCACTGCCATAGAGGATAGTGATTTTTGGCCCTGCCATCTCGAGAGGGTAAAAGTAAAATATTATATTTAAAGAATCCGTGTAAAATGCTCGTGTATAATGTACAAAGTCAGTGCTCTTTAAGAACGTCCAGTTTATACTTAAGTCTGATATTTAATAGATAACGGTACGACGTAAAATGTAGAATGCATAAGTATAACATTTGTTTGCACCGTTACTTTTCTGCAAGATAAGAATATTTAGTTTTATGTACTTTTACTTTTTATACAGCATGGCAAGATATCTTTAAATTATCGTCGTCGATCGTTATTTTCAAATCAATGATCAAAAACTTCTTCGAAAAGATAAAAGTAAAAGGAAATTTTTTAACATATCTTATAATAATAAAAAATTTGATGATACTCGATATTAAGTAAAAAATTTATACAAATAATTATAAAAATCTTTAAGCCTTACGTTTGTAACTTTTTCTTAATAATAATTTAAAGTGAGATAACATATTTGTAACGAAAAAAACGATGCGTTTAAAATTTTTTTATAAAAACGCATTTGTTTAACGGTAAATCACATTTGAATATTAAACACGTGCAATGGCTACGTTAAATGTCAAGGATAAGTGTCTAGGTCGAGGGCCGTTTGGCTTTTGGCCCGTAATTATTTATAAAGAAAAATAAATAACATTTTATTTTGCGTTCGTTGTTGAATTTTACCTTTAAATTTCGAGATTCGTACTATAGAATTCTCACATGCTTGAGTCAATACAAATTTTTCTCTCGTTTTATTAAAATTTATTTTCCACTCAGCCTCTCATCTCACGATCTTTTCCAAAAAAACATGTTATTTCGATATTTCGTATTTGGGTAACAGAAGTAAAAAATCGTCGATAAGCGGATGTGTCGTTGAGAAGACATCGATGTAACCTAAAATTATTCACGGCGATTTAAAAGAGTACAGTTTTGGACAAGGACTATACGAGAATGACTCATTCGCCGATATTTAAAGTTTAGTTTTCTTATGGTTCTTTCACGGAAATCGACTGCTTTTTCTTGGAAGAGAGATATCATTCGTTGTCACGTGCACGTCGAGGTATAGGAAACTTAGACATTTTGATAACGTTGGCAATAGTGAATTTAAAATGTTGATTTTTAACTATAAATAAATTACGAATGTCTACCCAAACGTAAATGATCGACCACATAATTGTAAAACCAACGAAGGTTTTCAATAAAAATATTCGCATCGTTAGAGTTAATTAAAACGCTAAAAGCGATACTTTTATTTAAGTTTTTACCGTTTACGATATATTTTAATAGAATTAGTTAACCATTCGTAATCCGTGTTTTATAACCACTCTCTATATAAAAATATATCTGTATAATATCAAACGGATTTTACGCATAAACGATGATAATAACTGTCACAAACGTCGATATTATATATGCAGACACACACATATATATATATCCATCTATATACATGTGTATAAATTTTAAGATCGGAAAGCATTTACAAGTTTAAAGATAGACCTGGTCGCTCGAGTAAAATCGACAATGAATACTCGAATAAATAAGTAAATAAACAAAAGGGCAAGATCATCGCATCTTATTTTTGAGGGAGAGAGAGAGAGAGAGAGAGAGAGAGAGAGAGAGAGAGAGAGAGAGAGAGAGATAGTAGAGTGACCGTGGTAAGGATACACTCGGAACCGCGTTCTATAATTAAATTCAGTAGTGCCAATGACGAGGTATCCCCAGACTTCGCTTTTAGCGACCGAGTTGAACGAAAGGCTCTTGGGTAAAACAGAGTATCGTGACTCTCGCAGCCGAGCGCGTCTCGTCGAGTCCGTCGTCCCCTCCGCGGCCCCGGAGTTCGGTCGCGCAACTCATTGCCGTCGCGCATTTGGCAGAACTGCCGCTACCGTCGCCGTTGCCGCCGCCGTCGTCGTCGTCGCCGTCGTCGTCGTCGTCGTCGTCGTCGTCGTCGTCGTCGTCGTCGTCGTCGTCGTCGCCGTCGTCGTCGTCGTCGTCGTCGCCGTCGTCGCCGTCGTCGTCGTCGTCGTCGTCGTCGTCGTCGTCGCCGTCGTCGTCGTCGTCGTCGTCGTCGTCGTCGCCGTCGCCGTCGCCGTCGCCGTCCACGTCTATAAGTGCGCGGATGACTATCAAAGCCTATTTGCTGCCCTCGTATCGCTACAACCAGTCAAAGTCCCGCAAGGAGAGCCGAGGCTGTAGCATTTGTTCCGCGATGCGAGCAATCGTCGTCCTCGTCCTCCGGAGCAACGGTAACGACGGCAGCGAGAGAAACAGTACCATGACGGTGACGAGGAGGAACGGCTGTATCGTCAGTTCGTAGTAGTGAGCCAGTGTGTATCCCCGTGCGAGTGTGAAAGAGAGAAAGCGCGCACGCGAGAGAGTGTTGGAGTGAGAGCGAGAAAGGGACATAGAGGAGGTGGCGGAGGAGGTGGAGGAGGCGGAGGAGGCGGAGGAGGTGGAGGAGGCGGAGGAGGTGGAGGACGAGGAGGTGGCGGAGGTGGTGGAGGAGTTGGAGGAGTTGGAGGAGGAGGAGGAGGACGACGTATTTAATACGATATATAACGATACAGTGTATAAGCACGAGAGAGGGCGAGAGAGAGATAGAGCGAGAGAGAAAGCGAGGAGAGCGCGATCGAGCGAGAAGAGAGAAGAAAGCGACCTGGAGAAAGAGAGCTCGTAGTCTTTCCGACTTTTTTTCTCCTTCAACGATGAACAGTAGTAAGTGCCCAGTGTTTGTTGTCAGTGCTGTTGGCTCCCTTTTTTACGGGGGGATACTCGCTTCGATCGCTCGCTTTTTTTCCCGTAACGAGTGAGTTTGTGTCGCCGTTTTTTCGTGCTTTCTTTCGAGTGCGAGCGCGACTGTCCGTTCGTACATGTATTGTACGTGATGAACGCGTGCGCACTCACACTTGCATGTTTTATTGGTATACACGGGACACGTATGTGTGCTTATTTATATATATGGAACTGCTAATGATATGTGCGCGTGTCCGTGATGAAATGTTTGCGCACACACCTGCAGAAAAGGCTGAGTAAGTGGAAGAGATAAATAAAAGGGTAAAAACAGAGCCGTGGATGGTACCATTTAAATTTACCAAACGGTCTATTATGGAATAACTAGACGCGTACGATTCACGCGATAATCTTATGTCCATTTGTCAGTGTTATTCATGGTCGATCATAATGAATGTACATAGCTGTTTTCCAGGCTTAGTTTGAACATTTTCTAAAATATGATTGAGATTGAGAACCTTTAACTTTCTTCTTCATCTATTTACAGTTAAGACTAATTACTCGAATCAGTAGCACCGGTGAATAGTTACTTTTAACATAATTGCAATTTTTCTCTTTTCATACGTAACTTTCAATTTGTAATAAATTATTTTTTAAACAGTGCTCCGATGATTTCAATTTATTACATTGCCTTCAATTATTATTGTAAATACGCATTCATTATCGATATTGTTTAGTTACTATATTTTTATTTTTGCTTCTTGTCGATAAAATAAAAAATTATTTTATTTTAATTATTCTTCAGGGTTAGGTATACTTTGTTCAAAGTACGTATAAGATTGTTTTTTATCGAGCAGTGTAAAAAAAATATAATCAAAATTTATGAATCCAATATCCATATAAAAATGACTTAAAGGTTTGGTTTCTTGAGAGATAATGATGCAATTTTTAAATGCATCTGTTATTTTAAATCTTTGATTAATATTAAATCTTTTCTTATGAAATACATATAATTAAATTTAATTATTTATTTTAATAAATGTACTCAAAAGAAACGTCGTAGGAATGTAATTTGTATTTCTTTATTCTTTAAAATTGTACAATATTTTTTTGTTTTCGTTAAAACTAAAATCTATAGATTACGTTTATTTATACATTATGCAAAACATCGGTTATATTTATAGTTTTATTTATATTGCTATTTATAGTTGTATCAGAACCTACCGTTTTAAATAGTTTTTCATTTGAATGACGCAAACTTTAATTAGCTTTTAGTAATTTAATTGTAAATATATACAACAAAATAAAAATTTTCACAACATTCAAGATTTTAGAAAATACGTTAATGATACGATTGGCTTAAAAGAAACTAGATTTTATTGCATTTATATTTTATTAATAATATTTGCTAAATGTTTTGTTTATTTTGAAAATATTTAAAATAATTATATATAATTAAAATTATGTCGATAATTAACGCTAATAAAATACAAAAGATAATATTTAGCATTTTAAATACAAGATTTATATTCTTTCGTTATTTTTGATATTTAACAAAGATCATTTATTAATCACTTTTTTATTACAGTGGATTTATGGGGATAACGGTTTATCTCTTTGCCTTGAGTACAAAACCAGAAAGAATAAGGACTTTTCACTTGGATGAAACCTACCTGTGCGTAACTGCCAATGCTGGATTATCAGATTTTGATTTAAAAGTATTTCATATAAACGATATTAGTTACCAGTAAAAATAATAATTTGAACCTTGAAAAAATAATTATATAAATTTAATTATAAATAATAATTAAGTTTTCAATTATCTCGAGAAGGTTAACATTTTTTTTTAACTATTGCTACTATAGACTTAGTTTTAAGTCTTTGGTTGCATATATATGATTCTCATTTTTTTAGAATAATTATTATTTTTTTAACTTTTGAAGTATTTCTGAAACTATAGTTCTGTTTTAAACAAGATAAATTTATTTTTATTTAAAGTATAAATATTTCAATAAATTTTTTACATTTAGAAGATCTATATTTTCATTTGATAAAAAAATATCGACCAAAAGTTTATTTTATATTATTACTTATGTTTGTTTTAGGTAGCTGTTGATATACAGTAAAAATAAAGCAATTATTAGTATAACCATGATCCAGATCAAGATAATTATCCCATGATGCATATTCCATTACATAACAGATTTAAGAATCAAGTACTCCTGTTGAGAAAATTTTGGCCAAAGTTTTCATGGTATAGAATAAGCGAAGATCTATCAAAATCAAAAGAGAAAACATAAAATTTTATATATTGAAATAAAGCCAGGATATTATTATCTGTAATCTAAGAGTTGATTCAAATTATATTGAAAAACTCAAGGGTAAGAAAAATTATGTTTTTTAAAATTATATTTAACATAATATATAAATTATAAGAAACAAGATGTTGAAATAATTCGTTACGTTCAAATACAGAAATTATTTACTAAATTTTATTTAAAGACCATAACATAACTAATTAGAGTAATTTTTTTTATTTAAAATTTAAATCTTGTATTAATTTTTTTTATGTACTGTTATATCCTTCGTTTAAAACTAGATTAAATATTAAAGTTACACAAATCGATTCTGCCCAACTTTAAAATTTACAATTTTGAATAATAAATATTTAAAATTCCTTTACAGGCTACGGATAACCTGATGTAATAAAACAAGTGTTATTCAGAGAAAATGAATAGTCGCCTCGGTGAGACAGAGTCAAAGTGGACCTGCGAATACTGTACATACGAGAACTGGCCATCGTCACTGAAATGTACAATGTGTAGGGGTGCTAAACCATTATTAGGAGAAGATATTTATCGGTTACGAGATCCAAGCCCGCAAAGATCTGGTTCCAACGTAGCATCGGGTCCAGTACCACCAGCTAGTGATTCATATAATTTAGGTAAAAATTTATATTATTCTTATACTGTAAAGATTTTTCTGTCATCGATAGCTTATATTCAAATTTTTTATTAAAATAATTGAAGCGATGTATCAATCAAAATCAAATATTTTGTACATAATATTCATTAATCAAAGGATTTTTTAAAATCGTAATATGATAATTATTTGAGTCGGTATAAAAACGAACATATTTTATTATTTTTATTTGAATGCTAATTATTTTCTTAAATTTTATGAAATTTTTATTTTTATACGACAATGAATACATTTATTATTTTAAACGTTTAAATATTATGTAATGTTTATGAAAAATGTATAAATTAAATTTTACGTCGAAAGTAAATTAAAGAAATTATTTTATAATGTTCATATAGTATGTAACATATTATAAAATAATGAAAACAATAAATAAATGTATTCATTTATCTTTAGAGAAAGTTGAAACGTGATGAAATTAAAGAAATAATTCGAGAAAGTTACTATCTACGTATAAATTAAGGCCTGTCAAACACCATCTATTATTACTTCAAACTTCGAATGCGGATAAACTTTTTTACGTTATTTTTTAAGCTTTTACCAAGTTGTTCTTAACTTTTTTCAAAGTGTGTCGGATCAAACTATTTTTTAACTTTTGATTCTTTTTATACTTATTCGTGTAAATCGTTTTAGTATTTTCTTACGGCAAAATAAAATATAAATTGCTGATCCTTATTACCGAAAAATTAATTAATTATTTAATCACCGTATTAATATATAAAAATATTTATATCGTATGTATCATGCGTAAATTTATATATTTATATATTTAATTTTTGAAATAATTCACGATATCAATTCATAATAAAATATAAACATTTTCGCTTGTAACGGAAAATTTAATGTGTAATTAAAAAAAGAGGTCGTATTCCTCTTGGAAAAGTCTATAAGTCAATATTATGTTTTAGAATTAAATAAATCTTTTATATCAATGAATCATCCTTCTTTGTCGAAGAAAAAATAAAATAAAATATGAATAAATTTAGCGATGCAAAAAGTCTAAGAGAACAATGAAATAAAATAATCTCTTGAGTTTTTTTGAATAACATTCGATAAATGTTTTATATTATCAGGTGTAAAAAAATCGCAACAGCATTTTTGAAAAGTAATTTCTCTTGAATAACGAAGAAATTTCTAAAGACTTTTAAACTCAGAAATATGTTTTATTTAAAAAATTGTGATTTAGCGGAGTAAACTCTAAACGCCCGTCAAGGCTTTACGCGCAGGGAACGCGAATCACTTATAAATCACTTATAATTCTGAAATCTACAGGCTCGCAAAATTATAGTCAGAATGTACCTTCAGCCGGAAAATGGTATTGCGATACGTGCACCTATCTTAATTATCAAAATGCGACTCGTTGCACGCAGTGCGCAAACCGTCGATCCTCGTCGACAACAGCAGTACCGGCGACACCTCAAAATAACCAATCGATAAATTCGGTAGCTTCAAATCTTCACGAACACCTGGCTCCTTTGAGACTCGGAGATCCACCGCCACCATCAACAAACTCTCAGCCTAATACACCAACGGTATGTTCGTTACTGCTAAATTATTTATCGTCATGTTTATCTTAAATATAGAAAACGTTAAATGTTGCTAAAAACGGCGAATCTAAAAATTTAAATAGTTATGCATTCATATTTTTGTATATATATACGTATGTGGGATTTTGTATTACAAATAAAGTAGTTACCTATAGTTACCTATAGTTGGTGAAATTCACCAACTATTATATTTCCTGTATTCTTTAGCATCAATATATAATATAAAAGTGCTTTATTTTAGTTGATTTTGTATTATTTAAATTTCTATGCTCGATATTGCTTATTTAAATAGTTGTAATACTAATTAAAGTCTTTAAAATTATGTCAATATTCTATCAAATAATATAAGTTAATAAAATATTATTGAGTAATTCATTTTTAATAAAATATTCAATTACGCACTTTTATTCGATTTTCTATTTTTTTTAAATTCATGTTTAATGTTTGTTACTTAACTTATACGATAAATCTTCAGAATAAAAGCACTTAATTTAATTTTGATTTAAAAGAATCGATATTATAGATATAAGATAGCTTAAGTTATAAAGCGTATATTATATTTTAAATTAATATATGTGGGATCTTACAATTTCTGAAAAATAATTGGAATAAAATAATGAATATAATTCTAAGAGTAGTATTTGCATATTTAACTTTATATGATGTAATGTAAATATATAATTGTTCATATATTTTTACGACATCCGTTCGTTTTACTTGACCTACTTTTGAATAAAATTTAAAATGAATTCGGATACAGCTGTAAAATATTCTTATAATGCAAATAATAAAATTGGTTACTTGTAGTCATTTTACATATTTTATTTGTATTGAATTAATTTATATAAATTTTAAATTTGTATATTAATATTAGGTACATTTAATGTTTATTACGTAAGGTATTTTATACGTAGAAATTTAAAAATTATTTTATGTTCTCATCAATAATTTTCTTTTAAAATTTTTCAATTTATATGTATATATATTTAAATATGAATTTTTTAGTTATCAAGCCTTTTTTCATTATTTTTTATTAAAATTTTTAAATCTTTTTTGTTTTCTTTAGATTTATTAGACAATCTACTACAATACACAAGTGTTTTAATATATGTAAATTTTTAATCAATCTACTTTTTCATACTCAATAAACTGTCATATAATTTACGATATTGATAATTAAACTTTTTTCTTATATCGTTAAATTTTATATATCAATCTTTTTTTATATTTTACGATTTATAGAGTTAATAGCGATTGATTTTCTTATGTATAATAAAATATATATTTAATATTAATTTTTTTGAAAATTTTTCTTATTTTAAGATCGTTTTTCTTTATGTTTTTTTATTCATTATTTAAAATAATGATTTTAAATACTACCTATAAATTATATTCCTACGTTATAAAAATATTTTTAATTTGAAAAGCATTTTATTTTTTCTATAACTATTTTTGTTTCGAGCTTATTTAATCTCAAATTTTATTTAAACTTAAAACAAATTTTCTAACGAAATATTTATTTTTATCTCGACTTTTCATAATCTTTCTTCTTATCTTGTCTAAAATAATCTATAAAAATGTATACAATAGTTTTTGTATTAAAGTATTTATCGTGAAATTGTCAAATATTGATCTGCCGCTTTTAAAGCCCGTTTGTCCTTCTAGTCGTATATCATCAACTTCTATGTCCTTCTGCAGGGCTCTTGTTAAGAAGTGTATAACTGCTATGATATGCAGTAAAAGTAATATACGACGGTAGCTATTAGCAGACATTCTATCATACTCGAATACATTGTAATAACTATACAAAATTTAAATCTGTAAGTACTTTACTACCGCATCGATTAAATAAATTAAATAAATTAATTAAATAATTAAATAGGTTTTTTTAATCAAATTTAAGAACTTGCATTTACATTTTTTTCTTCAACTTCGTAAGTTCGCGTCTCGTTAATTTATACGCTACTTATTTTATTTTTGTTCGTCTTCCTTTTCATTTAATAATGGTTTTTAGCGTTTATTTATTATATACCAATTTATCTTTCTACCAAATTATGTATGTTCCGTTTATAGCCATTCATCTAATTACTCTTATTACACCCTTTACATATAATTTACCTGATATAGTATAATGCAATTAGTATTTATTGTAATATACATAATAATATATTAATTTTATCGTTAATATATATTGACTCGTTGGAGCAATTATATTATGGAATATAATTTATCTTTTTAATTTTTTTTATTACGTTTACTACCATTACGGTGATTTTATACTTGCAAACGATAAAATATTTTTTTCATTAGAATCTACCTTATATTTTGTTCAATATAATAATATCACACAAAATTGAAAACGTTTTTTTAACAGGTAAATCTTAATTTGAATCCGGAGAGGTGTCAACCAAGAAATAATTCCGGGCAACAGCAACAGCAGCAACAGCAACAGCAACAGCAACAGCAACAGCAACAGCAACAGCAACAGCAACAGCAACAACAACAACAGCCGGAAAAGTGGTCATGCCTAGAGTGTACTTACGAGAACTGGCCGAAATCAGTCAAGTGCGTGATGTGCGGTCATCAAAGGGAGAAGGAGAGAGGACGCGAAAAGGCTAACACGACGAATACGAGTCTGATATTGCCAGGTCCCGACAGAGATCTTCGTCTTAATCACCCGCAGCGAGGTCTACCTTCGCCACCTCATACGCCTTACATACATCAAGCGCAGCGTGACGAGAACGTGGCGATAGCCAGGCGGTACGCTCTACATTTACACTTTCGTATTCAGACTCTTATCTTTTTCCTTCGTTCCAAAACATTTTTTCGAGAACCGAGACAAGAGTAGGATTCATTTGTGGATCTTGCGGATCTTGTGGATCTGCTCGAATAATTTAAGACCAATATTCGCGACCGAGTACGCGATTTCAACGAATACGAACGATGTACCGAACCCGATCCTTTTCCCATTGTTGCGTCATCTTGGACAATTGTTACAGATACTTGTTATCGCACTTGTTTACAGACACGATTAAACTCCGAACGTTGATATCAGTTGTGATTCCGGTTTAAAAATACTATGCGCGGAGATGATTTTTTGTTTGGAGTTGAGTTCGGAATTGAGTTCGGAAGTTCGGAGTTGAGTTCGGAGTCGAGTTCGGAGTCGAGTTCGGAGTCGAGTTCGGAGTCGAGTTCGGAGTCGATGTACATTGGCGCAAAGTTTAACTTGAAACGCAAACTCGCATTTATCTAAGATTTTATCCAAATTCGCGATAGGAGCTCTCACAGGTACGATGGCAGAAACGACAGTCTTCCTATGCCGCAATCTCCTAATAATTGCGACTATGAGCGCAGGCTCAAGCAGCTGAGGCGTCACACGGATTGGTGCTGGTTAAACGCTTGCCTTGGTATCGTCGAGGGTGACAATGCGCCCGTCGAGGCGTATCTCGCCAGCGGCGGAGATCCAGCCCGTCAATTAACGCATTCCGAAGTTTTACTACTGAACAGAAGCAGTGCTTTTGACATAGGACACACCTTAGTTCACTTAGCTATTAGGTGAGTTTGTATGTGGTTTTTTTTCTCGTTAAAAGCTTTTTTTCGCTCGTTAAAAGTCCAATCGAGTCCTGCTGCCTACGTTTTATCTTCCAATTTATTTGTTGTTGTGATAAACCTAACGAGCGCATCGAATAAAACTAAAAATTTTTTCTTTTTTTACTTTTAATTTTAATTTTATTTCAATTTTTATTCAGCCAAGATTGATTTAACGGATACGTATCTTATAAAAGAGGCTTAAATATAACGAAACAAAATAAAAATTATTAGAAAATCAAAGGAAGATCAACGAACCGATTTCTTATTTTGTATAAAATATTTATATAGAAAAGAAAAAAGTTGTCGTTTTATTGTTTACGAAAGATCGAACGAAATATTTTATATTTCTATGAATACATTTTTATGAAAAATATTACGTAAAACAGAATCGCGATTACCTAAAATAGTTTAGTAAATTATTGAAAATTCGAATTTTAAATATTTTAAATGTATTTGATGTAAAATATCCCATTGGAGTTCCATTCCTTATAGCTTTACATGGACTCGTTGATTAATAATTTTATTATTTTATAGTTATTTTAAAATTTTAATAAAATAAAAAATACTAGTAAATATAACGAAAAAAACATTAAATAATCTGGTTTTAAAATATGATATATTTTGAGTTCATTCCTTGTAATTTTATAAGCAAATTAATAACAATTAATTTTTATGTATTTTATATACGAAATAAAAAAAGAAATGTAACGATATTTAAAAAAAAAAATATAATTTTTTACTTTTTGTATCGATATAATAAATATATTATTTTGATTATATTATATATGTTATTGTTATTCGATTATTTAAAAATAGCATAAATTATTTATTATGGTTACCAAAAATATATAAAAAATCAATCATTTTTATTAAGTTAATTTTAAAATACGTTGACAAACAAATTTAGAAAAGAATATTTATAAAATTCAACAATTTTTATTTATTCGCCTCGATTTAAAATATCAAAATATATTTTATTTATAATTTTTTGATAATTATTTTTATTGAGAAAGAATTTAAACAAATTATTTGATATATAAGTAAAATATTATTGAGTCCAAATTTAAAATTATATTAATGCACGTTCTTATAATTTCAGTTAATTTCATTTGCGTTTGCAATATTAATCGAAACATTTGACATTTTATAACCTTTACAATTTCTTTTAAAAATAAAAATATTGGCAATCAAACGATTCATTTAAAAATTTTGGCAATTTGACTATTATACTCAGATTTCAACCATTATTTATTTCTTGCGTATAATTGACGCAAAACTTTATACTTAAAATAGTGTAACTATCTACATAAAAAATCTTAAAAAATTAGATTTTATTAAAAGAAAAATATGCAAAATAAATATGAAATTAAAATTTTCTTTTGTAAAATCTAAACTGAATTTGTTTTTTCTTTTGTTCGAATATGTAAAATGAAATAAAATAACGAACTGTTATATATATAAAAAAAAATTGAAACTTTTAAGTATTAAAATAACGAAACTTGTTTTGTCAAAGAATTTTCGTCTTATATCTTATATCTATTTATGTAAATTTTTAGATATAGAGGTTTAACTTCATCATGGCTACACGATAAAATTTTAATTAATTTAAACTCATAAGAGCTTCTTATATCTATAATTGTGTTTTAATTTATAGCGTTCTTGAAAATTTAACATGTTTATTTAATTTGGATGATTTTATTTAAAAATTATTTTATTTTGAAAGTGAAACTATTCTATTAAAACTGTTATCAAAAATAATTTTGTGTTTAATAACAATTTCACCTAATTTTTCTACGTTGTCATTTTTTTCATAATTAAAATCGCAATAAATTCGGTAATTGCAGTGGCCATCATTTACGTATCTTTTGTAGATTGTTTATTTAATCACGATAGTGTTTTTGGAAAACTTCCAAAAAAAAAATACATTCGGCAATTCGATTTAACATTTCACGCCCAGATTATATATGAACTGCAATTTAGGTTCTGACCTCCAAAATCTTACCACGTTATTCGATTTCGAAAAAAACACGTCAAATATCCTTTTATTTCTACGATTTTTTATTTTAAATTGTGTTTATTCGTTTACTGTTTCAATATTTACCTGGTAAAACGGTATTCAATTGTTACATAAAAAACAAATAACTGTAATCAATTCTTAGTTATTTATACAATAAATCGTAAAGAAATTACTTTTTATATACGTTGCGTTAAATATATCACGAGTATTTATAAACATGTTCTTTGTATGCTTTATTCGATACGCCTATGCAGAATATATTTGATAAAATGGAATCAAGATGCTTTTAAAAAATTATTATACTTTATTTTTTAGAGAAGACCAATTTCGAAAGAGAAATGATTTTTATTTTAAATGAAATTATTTTTATAATAAGTGGACACTATTTTTGAAAGAAGTATATTCTAAACATTTTAGTTTATGTATAATTAAATTTAGATTTAGTAATTTATTTCTTGTGCAATATGAATTTTCAAATATTTTGCTGTTTATAAGTTATCGGAGAATAATTTGTTTTTATATTTGTTTCGATGTGTTTCGATGTGTAAAATCTAACTCGATAAGATTGGAACTTCTTTTAGAATTAAAATTTCTGTCCGTGTTTTCTTGAAATCTTTATTATTATTAAAGTTTAAAACGAAGTTACGATTAACGTCTAAAAATAAAGCAAATAAGATTTTTCTCGCTTCGAAAAACAAAAAAAACGACGATATTTTGTGCTCACGACTCGCTTATCTTCGACTATCGATATCTTATTCAGGTTTCAACGGGAAGGTATTTTGGCGACGTTGTTATCACAGATCGAGGGTTCAGGCTCGGGCATCAAGAGGGTACCAAGTTACGTGGCACCTGACCTCGCGGCGCAGATACGCCGGCACGTGACGAATAGCATACGTATGAGAAAAGGCTCCTTTCCTTGCTATTTTGTTACCGACATGGTGACCTTCGCATTGCCAGCAGAGGTAATGGTAAATCGTTGCTTATCTTATATATACAATGTTATTTTTTCTTCATCATTTTATTCAGCACGTCAATGAAATATATACATTTAAGCGTTTTTTCTCTATTTCGACTCACGTTCAAAGTTCGCATTCGTTCAATCGTGAATGTACGAGTTCGTACCCGACTAAACAAATTTTTATAAGTTACTTATAAATACTTTTATAAATTAGTAATTAAATGATTTATGGAAGGCTATAAATTTCTTTTCGATTAAAAATTACAATATCATTTCAATAATTGATATAAATTTATTTATCGCATTTGAATTATTATTTCAATTATTAATTTTTTCACCAACGATCGTTCGTTGTTCATTTTCAATTCGTAAATACGCATTATTTAATTTAGTTTAATACGCAAATACAAGCTCAGTTAAATGAAGTATTTGTCCCTACGTATATTTGAAAAATATCTCGTACGCGGTTTTAATTATCTTTTTAATTTATACAACAATAGCAATATAAGCATTGGAATAATTTCGGTTGGCAACGGCTTTAACAAAAAGATGAAAATAATAAAATAATTCGTATGGGTCGGTTTATTAAAAAACATAAAGCGACGAAATTAACCGTTGTAAACTTTGAAGGTGGAGGACCTCCCGAGTATGGTACAAGAACAGATGTTGGAGGAATTGTTGGATCGAGAGGCACAGCAGCAGCTCGAAGGGGGTGGGGGTGAACCGCCCGCCCTCAATTGGTCCTTGGAGATCACCGAGAGACTCGGCAGTCGTCTTCACGCGCTCTGGAACCGGTCGGCCGGAGACTGTCTTCTTGACTCCGTCATGCAAGCCACATGGGGTGTTTTCGATCGGGACAACGCGCTTAGGAGAGCCCTAGCCGATACTCTGCAGCAGGCCGGACAGTTGTGAGTTATTTATTCATTTATTATTCATTTATTATTCAATTTTATTCCTACTCGGCTAATCCAAGCTTCAAATACTTACCATCTCACGATTACGTTCCAGTTTTTATCCTCGTTGGCGAGAATACGAGGCATCGCAGGCTTCCAGAATGTTAGATTTTACTCTCGAAGAAACTCAATGGCAGGAAGATTGGGAGAATTTGCTAGCCACGGCCGCTCAACCTGGAAGTGCTCTGGAGCAGCTACATGTCTTTGCTTTAGCTCATATACTAAGACGACCAATTATCGTTTATGGAGTTAAATACGTTAAAAGTTTTCGTGGAGAAGATATAGGTAAATTATCGATCGTTGTACACAATTAACGTCAACCTTTTATTTTTGTGATAATTTAAGTGGAATAATAATATAACGATAGATCAACTCGAGCGAACGTACGCGATTGGTATTAGGGCTTGTTCGTAATTTTATAAATGTAGCAATGAATTATTTTACGATGTAAGATTTTTTTAATCGTTAAAAGATCAGTTTTGTTAAAAACGATAAAAATATTTGGATCGTTGAGGTTTAAAAAACAAAATCGAAGTACGAATTACTTTATAGAGAATAAATTTCAAAGAATAAAGAAAAGATTGTTTTAGGTTACGCGAGATTCGAAGGAGTGTATTTACCTCTCCTTTGGGAGTCGTCTTTCTGTATCCGCTCGCCGATAGCCTTAGGATACACCCGGGGTCACTTCACGGCGCTCGTGCCAATCGAACCGTACTCATCCTCTCGAATACCCGCTCTCGCCTCGCACCACGTCGGCGTTAACGTCGTGGGGGGCGGCAACAGTCCCATGCAACAGTTGCAAATGCAAACGACGTTCATGCCGCTCATGGATCGCGAACGCAAGCTCCTACCAATTCATTTTTTGAGCCCGGAAGAAATGGGTCGCGAAGAGACGATACTGAAGCAGTGGCTCGATGTCTGCACGACCGAGGGAGGGATTTTGGTGGCGCAACAGAAGCTTCACAAAAGGCCGCTCCTCGTTGCGCAGATGGTCGAAGAATGGCTCAATCATTACAGAAGATTAGCGTGAGTAGTACAGAGGACAAAGGTTACTATAAGATGTCGATTTATTGGTGGTCCACGAGTTTTTCGGACGAGCGAAGCTTCTAAATTTGTTCTTTTGTATATTTAGTCGTTTCTATTATTTATCGAGTCCTTTCTCTAACAACGTACATTTAAGTAATTCTTTCTTTAATTAATATTTATTTTTACTTTATCTTATCTCCTTCTTTCATCTTAACTATTACATTAATTTTAGTTATTGGAAGGTACAAAGAAGTCGTTTTACTCGAGAAAAATGTGTAAATATTTAAAATTTTTAAATTATATCAACGTTATTTTTTTTCGCGATGTAAGTGTTATAAATAGTAAACAAATAATAAACAAATTTTTCAGATATGTAAATATATTCGATCTTTTAAAAATTATATTAAAATTTTAATTTCTAATTTACAAATACATCTAATTAGAATTTTTGCATGCAAGTTGCATACAAATAATTACATTCCGAAACTCATAATAAAATTATTTTACTGTTTATAAATTTTTTAATAATGTATGAAATTTTAAAACAAAAATTCAATTGTCTTTATTTATCGATTTAATTAGTTGAAATGAAAACAATAATAATTTGATGCTTCCAACGAAAAATATTTGCCATAAATTTATTCTCTTCTTTCGAGTATTCCGGATTTATATTTAAAAAAAGTTTTAAACTTTAGAGCTTTGCTCTTTCGGAAACTTGAGACTACCCCAATAAGGTATAGGGTTATGATACTAATTAATGACTAATTATAATTAAAAGAACGTAATTACTTAAATAAAATAAAAATGAAAACGGTAACGAGTAATTTAAGCAATGATTAATTTAACCAATGTCGTACGTATTTTGTACGTATATTGGTATTATTATGTACGCGTTATTACAGTCATTAATTATTCATGTACCCTATACGCAGGTATTTTGGACAACCAATAAATAAAAATATTTTTGCAGCCAGATGAACGAAGCACCATTTTCGAGAGCTCTTGCTCTACAGGATTATAGCAGTGACGGTGACACCGAGGACGAGTAACGCGTTAGTGCAAAATACAAAGTTGAATAATTAAATTTATCGTTGAGCCAACACGGATGAATGCCTATTTGCAAATCTTTTTTCGTATGTTTTTATTTGATGCGATCAAAAGTAAGAAAAAACAAAGATTGCTAATCCCTGTAAAGAATCGCCAAAACCGAATTGACTCGAAGTTTCAAACTCCGATTATTAAACGTATGTTATTAATAAGAAAATATTGGACGCTTATCCGGTAACTTGCTTTACTGATATTACGATTTTATTAATTGAATAATGATTCTTATTGTTATCAATTCTTAAACATTATCAATCTTTTAAATATAACGTAAGACGTACAGAAATATGAACTGATAGTGTACGAAGAAGGAAACTATTTTTTTTTAAAGCAACGAAAACTGCAAATTTATAAGAAAACAATATTTTTAAAGTTATTTATATTTATGAACAAAGTAAAATGGTTTTATTTATTGATAATAATTATATGTTTTTAGAAGATTATGAAATAATTGTTTATTTTCTGAAGTATTTATCATTATTATAGTAAAAAAAATTGTGGTATGATTAAAGTAGGATTCTGAAATTTATTCAATAAGTTGTTACATTTGCAACTTGATACATTGCTCGAATCTTCATCTATACGCGCAATTAATTACGTTGAATAATTTCAATCGATAATAATTTTATTTATTAATTTCTAAATCCATGCGTTAAATTTTGCTTTAGAAAGATATATATATATATATATACAAATATAAATATATAGAGCGAGAGAAAGAGAAAAAGAAGCAGAGTTTATTAGCAAGAGTTAAAATCTAATTTCTTGTTTTGTTGCTTGACGTAGCTTAGACGAAAAACTAATATATAAATAAATGGTCGCGTTTGAAAAATTCAAATTCCACTAGGGATTATACCGGTGCTGAAAAATATCGCGATTAAAATATAAAATATAATGTACGAATTGTAGATCCATTGCTATGAACACTACAGGCGTTTCTTTTAATCCGTGATGAGCTTATATCGTGTATATCTTTCGACTGTCCGTTTCATTCGATCGGGTCTGTGACTATGAGAAATTTCGTTGTTGAGACAATAGCTAAATTTTACTTACGAAGGATGTAGAGGCTTGAAGGGATGTAGCTACGCTTCTTTTTTTCTTGTACATGAATTTAAAATGATGCGAGTTTTGCGAGTTTTTGTCTATGGATACGCAAATCGAAAAAATATCTTTATTGCTT
Organism: Dolichoris vasculosae; assembly: GCA_018907195.1. NCBI lineage: Eukaryota > Metazoa > Arthropoda > Insecta > Hymenoptera > Agaonidae > Dolichoris > Dolichoris vasculosae. The sequence goes on from JACCHY010000003.1 coordinate 8,524,453, forward strand.
TCATTAAATATTTCTTCTCTGATCGATCGTAAACGAGAAATTTATTAATTATATCAATTAAAAACTTGATAATATCATGCCTAAAGTATATTGAAATAAAAAAATTATTTATTTAATTAGCGTGCATTTAACGATCAGTCTGCGAATAAATATTTATTGAATTCGGAGAGTTTCTGTTTTCTTATAGTGCGTTCAACTATAGACTCAGAAAATAAAATAATGTATTATCGTTACTGGTTCTCATTGCGAATTTAACGTCTTGTTGCGAGCGCTCATTGTTAAAGTAGCTCTTAAACAACCTAACGGATGAACAAAACAGGAAAATGCATGATCGCAAACAACGATGTCAGTTTTATCAGCGCAAAGCAAAGTATTTAAGAAAGGTAAACAAAATGAATGATTATCAAATCACTTTCGTCTAATTATATTCTGCAAAAGATTCAAACGAACTATTTGAGATGGTGTGTAAGCCTTACTTTTAAAATTTGATTGTTTTAATGAACGAATAATGAATAATTACTTGTACAAAATATCTTCAACTTTTTATTCTAGTTTTCAATTTATTTATAAAAAATTAATATTATACAAAATTTCAAAATCTTTCAAAAAGGTAAAATTAAAAAATATTTTCGTCAATTTTTTTTGAACGTATACGTATGTTATATGTATTGTTGAATCGTTTGTTTGAAATTTTGTATAATAAAGCATTTTTTAAATTTTAAATAATTATTCATTATTCAGTGGTTCCAAATCATTGTAGTGGTTATCGTAAAATTTATATACTACATTTAAAAAGTAAAATAATTTAAGAAGGGCGCTAATAATAAATTAGAGAACGCGTGTAAAATAGAAGAAACGAGTAAACGAAAAATGGAAGCCCCTTTGAACGATTTGAACTTGTATAGGAAAATATTAACGTAGAGTGTGGGATGGGTATATCTTTCACAATTAAATAATCGCTCGGCCAAACGATAAAACCTTAATCAAAAGAGTACAAAAAAGGTAAAAAAAGAAAAAATATATATGAATACGGAGCTCGTTTGCTTACAACGTTGTTACTTGTACCCCGCTTATATAGTTTTTATTTCTACATAAAGTTGAGTCACGACTCCAACTCGATTTCAGAATGGTCTAACGCTGACTTTTTGTACTCATTAAAAAAAAAAGGCTGTTGTCTATTGCTTTGGAGAATATATTTATCGTCTATTTGAATTGAGAATTGATTTTGTTAAAATTAATAGCTTTATAAAGACGAGCCTTGATTATAAGATTCATTTTTTATACAATATAAATTTATTTCTTTTTTAAATAATTATGAAAACAAGTACGTAAAAGCCACGGCTTTCGAACGTTATTTTTCATATTATTTTTCATATTATTTCATATTATTTGTCTTTGAAAATTGAAACTTATATGCATGAAAAAAAGTCTCGAATGTTTATTGTATAGTAACAAAAATTTATTATTTATTACGTCGATGATTATATATTAAAGTTAATTTTAACGAAAAATACGCCACGGATAAACGAAATGTTATTTTCAAAGCGATGCAGCGAGCCCATGTGTGATTTAATAGAGTATGTATACCAATCGATCGAATAAGATTAAAATTCTCCAAAAAATGTAATGTAGTCCTTTGTCGTGCCTCGACTAAAAAATTAACTCTAAAGTAGCCTCTAGTCCTTTAGCACTATTATCGTTTTTTCAATCATACACGATTGTGATTTTATTGCGTAATTCAATAAGGTGACCGAGGAAAAGAAGAAAGGGAAGAGGAAGGTTTAAAAAAAAAAATATATATATATATAATAGTTTAGACGAGAAAAAAAGATTAAAGTGGTACAGTACTGAATTTTTTGCATAAATAAAAGAAGAAAAAACTTATAAAAAAAAGACACGTCCTCTCTTCTTTTTTTTATTCTAGTTTAATGCCAGTCACTCTTTTAAATCGTGTTAAAATAAAGAAAGCAAATACGATATGTAGTATTATAACATGCCTTGCACATTGTGGTAATTTTCTGCTGGCGAAAAAATAAAAGAAATTGAAAGCGAGCGATTATTATATCGAGTGGCAGCAAAGAGCCGTGAACTATAATTTATAATGAATCATGAAAAGAAAAAAAAATTATTGTCTGGTTGATTAAATGTTTTTGCTCGCGTCAACGTTGCCACGCGTTTTTTTGTCTGGCAAGCGATACGTGCGACAATTATGAAGAGGTTTTAACTAAGATGAACGATGAAGATGGGGAAAAGTAAGAAAAATTTAATAGAGAAAAGAAAAATAAATAGAAGTCTATATTAATATAGAAATATATGAAATGGATTATATTGAATAATATATCGATGTAAAATAATTCTGAAGGACAATTGAATGATCTATTAATTATTAATTACTACTACTCTAATTATATCGTCGTACTACTATGGCCATTGCCTCAATCACGTGATAAAAATGAGAGAAAATAATAAATATTTAATGGGAACTTCGAAGAAGACACCACAAGTGATGTTTTAAATAGTGGCAGCCAATAAGTTTGATAAGGAAAAAAACCACTTACGGAACGTTAATTTTATGCTGTATAGTGAAAGAAAAAACGAAGACAGTGGTTTACTATTAAATTACGTTATAAGTCACTATAGTTTTTCGGGACACTTAATTTTCACTAAATAAAATCTTTTTTGAATTCGTTTAAAAATCTATCGATAGTTTCGTCTTTTTAACAGAAATCTCCTATCCTCTAATCGTTACGTGATCGTCTTCGTGAGTCGGTTATTAGTATTATTTGCTTTAATATTTCATTTTATCTTGTTTTTTTTTTTAATGATTTAAATATTGTAAAATGAAATTTAAAAGGTTTTAAGTTATTTTATAGTTTTTCTCTCTTAATTTTCGTCGGTTTGTTTATTATTTTTATTTTTCAAAGCTCGTACTTAAGTTTTTTTTAGATAATATAAAAGATATAAATTAAAAAAATATTATATTTATTATTTGATGTTGAATAATTTTATGTACTTATACAAAAAAAATCTCGCAATAAAAAATAAATTATAATAATATCTGATTTTTAAATGTTTTATTTATCATTGAAAAAGTAAAGAAAATTATAAAAGATATTTAAAAAATATTCGATAATTGCAAAGAAACTTTGTTTTATATCAATACAAATATTAAATTTATAACTAATTTTAATGCAATTTTTTTATATTTATTGTAATAAAAAAAATTTTTAAAATTTTTAAAATTTATGCCGAATTTTTATGAATTTATTAATTATTTTTCCGAATACTTTACAATATAAAATTATGTGTATATATATAATACAAATGTTTAAATAAATAAAAGAGTACCTTTATGTATTATTAATTATTAGTTTTATTAATAATTACAATATTTTTTTAAACGATTTTAAATTTGTTTCACTAATTTCGTATTCTAAAAAATATTAAATATTCGATAGAAATTTTGATAATACAATATAAAAAATTGTCGTTCTTATATATTATCGATAAAGTAATTTTGAATTTTAATAAAAAATGAAAAAATAAAGAAAATAACGATATTTGTTGTTAAAAATGAAAATAAATATCGTGAGCTATGTATGTCTAAAATTCTATTTATTTACATTGGTGTGTATACATGGATAAAGGTTTGTATAAAAATTTTTTTACGCCTAGATGAATCGATATTCGTTAAATGAATTTGCCTAGATATTTCGATGATTAATCGATACAGTGACGCAGTGAGTATAACAACACAAATAAGAATCGAACACGTAATTAGTTTTAAAATATTCACGAGATAAATAAAGTTTATAAATTAAGTTCAGAACGTATATTTGTTTTAAATACTCTTTCTCATACCGTATAAAAGCACGTTTACATTTGGTTTGCAAACATCGTTAATAATTGACTTAAAAATTGCAAAAGGTTAAAACAAAAATTCTTAAAGTTTTTAAATTTATAGGAAGAAAATAGTTTCTAAAAATAAGAACACCGTTTTCTTTAAAAAATAAAAAACGGTGTATTATCTCGACAGAGGTAAGAATTATTATCTAGAAAGGCTATCACGGAATAAATATTGGAATAAATCATGGAATAAATCATGGAATAAATCATGGAATAAATCATGGAATAAATCATGGAATAAATCATGGAATAAATCATGGAGTAAATCGTTTTTGGTATTCATAAACCGCTAATTCGGTTTTACGCGGGTATTCGATTGTCCTCGAACTCGCGGAGCTTTAAATTTCGAAGGGAGCGGAGGTTTAAATCGAAAGGACTATCGGAAGATCTCGAAAGCTCGGAATCGTACATCGATGGCAGAGTCGAATCGAATCAATCGCGAGCATTCGCTAAAAATTTTAGCCCTTTGTTTCCCTCGCTCGTTCATCCATGTGTTCGCGATTCACTCTGTATTCATTCGCAGGTTCGTCCGCCGAAACCGCGTACGCGATTGTCTTTCGTTTAAATTTGGCGAATCGATAAGGTCCGATCAGAATCTCGGAGAGTTCGCGAGTCGGTGTTTTGTTCGAGAGAAGTTCTTCCCGGTGTTTCTCGCGCGTAACAATTCGTCGCTCTTTCGCTCTTTCCCTCTTCTCTTTGGACAAGACGATTCTTGTGTCGGGTGTAGCAGCGGCCAGTAGATTTTAAGTTGATCCGTCACGTCGATATTCTGAGTTTACTCGTGCATTCGATGGTCGAGGCGAGTCGAGATTATGTTGCCTCAGAGTTATATGTACACGGAGCTACAAAAGGTATGGCATTGGATGTGATCGAATCGCCGGGACGCCGAAGAATCTAAGCCTTCTTCGTCGTTTTCACGTTACTCCAAGATTTAATCTTTAACGTAGAGCTAATTCCATTGCTCGATTTTCTTTTCATTGGTTTTCGATTATGAAAAGCAATTTCAAACTTGATTACGTCAAGATATGGAATCAACAGCTTTCTCAAACCACGTAGGATATTTTCTCTATAATTTTATGCGATAGAGTCAATTTCAAATTTGTTAAACTACTGATTTCTAAGTTTTAAGTATCTACGTAAGTATGTATAATGTACGGTAAGGAGCTTTAATATCTGGTATTCGACTATCCACCTTTGCTAATATTTAGGATCGTTTAGGAAATTTAAGCGGTATGACAGCTTACGCCGACATTTGTAAATAGATTGAGGCACATGTACAAATTTCTCTTTATTGCCAGTATGCGACTGAAATTAGCAAAATCGTTGCTTATTCTTGTGTTACTTGGTAATACCGTCATCTGGTATAAAATATGGAAACTGTTTGCGGTTGATCAATCGCAATCGTTAACCGAGACTACTACAACTTTGGATGTTCCCCAGAAGCTTCATCGACGACTGGCTCGCTTAGTGAGCGTTGTCATTAGACAATTCGAAACCTTTGAAAACGACGTAGCCACCACGGTCAAATATATTTTAAATTCGTTTCCCGCTATGACGATAGTTGTAGTTTGCGATGAATTTTTATATCCGCCGTTGGATTTAGATTTGTCCAATGAGAGTATGAAAAATGTTCATCTTGTAAATCTTCAGCCAAGTTTTAATAAATCGTTCGACGAAAGAAATCCTTTAAATTACGTTCGTACCAAGTTTGTTTTATTTTTACCCGATGCGACGAGGTTGATCACCAAACAGACGCTTCAGGTTTACAATAGATTTTTTACTTTTAAAATAAGAAAAACTTACTCCGGTTTAATAAATAAATTTTTCTCGATTATAATTACAGGAAGCAGTCAATCAAGTAACAAAATTAGGGATCGTTTCTGTTCCCGTAGGTAAAAATTCCCTAAACTGTCTCGATATTAACTTGAAAGTAAAGGAATGGAGCATGCGAATTTCAAAGGTAACGGGGACAGAATGCGACGCGGTTTTAGGAAAGCACGTTACTATTATGGACGTTAAACTGCTAAAAAAATTGTCGGATCCATTTTTATTACCGTTTACCGATGCTCTGTATTTGCAAACTACGGCGCTAGGAATCAAGGTAGGATTCATCTTTAAACATTTTAATCCTCGATATTTGACCGAATAAACACATTTATTTTATCGTAACAATAGTGCATACGTTTATTATTATTTAGTTAATATAATGTTCAGCATGTTTCTTTTTATTTTCTATAACGTTCACCGCAAATTTATAGATACTTTTAGCGTGCATTGTACAAGTAGTAATTTTTTTAACGAGTGAGTTTGCAAAAGTAAGTACAATATTCTCTATTTTACTTTACATTATTTTATATGTTTAGGTGTTGCTTGACGCATAGCGCAGTTTGACACAAAAATGGAATGATATTTAATAATTCGATGTAGCGTTATGTTATGTCACCCATACTTTAGAAGCTAACTGCGAACTCTTAAACAACCTTACGATAACATATTAACAAGGAATTAAAAAAGTGTTTATGTTCCATCAGGTAAACATTTTGAAAAATTTTCATTTCAACGAGGGAAAGTCCTTGTATCGCAGTCAGCAAGCACAATGGAAATTGCAGCAGCTCCACAGAAGCAGAGAACGAATTATGTTCGAGAAACTCGGAATCAAAAAAGTGGTTAGAGCATCGAGCAACACCGACTGGTATGGTTGTTCGAGAGAAACGACCCACTGTTTTGGATCCATTGTTAATGGAATCCCATTGTACATTTACGAGAATCGTTACACTCCACCGTGTTGTCTTGCCGGCTTGAAGAAAGTTGCTCACCATGTGTTTGATAAATTGGAAGAGGTAGGCATTCGATATTGGCTGGAGGCTGGTTCGTTGCTGGGTGCTATGCGAAACGGAGATATCTTACCTTGGGATCACGAGGTTGTTGTCGGTGTGAATCGGGATGATTTAAATAGGTCACCTTGGCTAGCCAAAGCCAAAAATAAAGCCGTGGTGGATAACCATGGTTTCGTCTGGGAGAAAGCCACCGAGGGAGAATTTTTCAAGGTTCAGTATTCAAAAATTAACAGACTCCACGTGAATCTGTTACCTTTTTACGCGAAGAATGGAACCATGACCAGGGACTCTTGGTTCTTGAAGAATAAGGATTTTCCAGAGCAGTTTTTGCATCCGATGTCGAGCATTGATTTTGTTGGTAGGCAAGTGCCAAGTCCCAATAATATAAGAGACTTTTTAGAGATTAAATATTACAAGGGTGTGATAGAAAATCCGGAATTGCCGGGGAAATTTTCCCTCGATTAAGGAAATTATGTTGTATCCGGTTGTGATAAATCAAAGTTTTTCATTATTGTTATTCTTTCGCTAGTACGTTAGTACGTCCTTGTTGGTAATAATAATAATAATAATAATAATAACGATACCAAAGACGTTAGTTTTAAAGAAAAGTTCTTAGAAGCCATAGATATCTTGAAAATATGTTTGTATTAAATATTACATTATTTTTTTTTAGATTATTTTTTTCTTAAAAGAAAAAAAATTTAACGAAAAACGTTAGTATTGTTCTTTTTGGAATTATATTTATTTTACAAGTTATGAACTATGTATTATATTTATTATATATATGTATATAAATTATACGAAATTTAAAAAATCATTTTAAATCATTTTAAAAGTTAATATTTATTTTAATCCGATGGATATTGTGATTGATTTATGATCTTATACATAGTACACGAACAGCTATTATTAAAAATAATGTATAACGTTCGTTAATAATTTATGTGATTTTAATTACGTATATAAAAATGTAAATATTAAAAGTACACTATTATTTTATAAGAAAAGCAATACAATTAAAATAAATTTTTAAGATTTTACACAAATATTACCATCAAGGATCGGTTAGATACTTTCAAAAACATAAGCGAAAAAAAAAGAAAATTCCAGTAAAAGTGTAAGAAAAAGCAGCAGTTGCATGGTTATGTAAAATTAATATCACAACAAGAATATGTAAACGCCTTTTTTCCTTAGAAATGATTATTGTAACATCGCAAAATTTTTCTTAATTTATCATTTATTATCGAATTTGTGTAATTTTTGTACAGCTCGTATCTTCGGTAAAAGTATGTAGATAAAAATTACACCAATTTACTGTAGCAGGGTATAATCGACAGACTTTGCTGTCGGAAATATTTATATCGGAATTATATTTTTCGGATACGAATCGTAGCGTTATTTGTAATCCCGATGAAGAAGGTAATCGATAAAGTTTTATAAATTCAAATTTAAATTATTGGTACAAATACTTATAAAGTTAAAAAAAAAGCAAATAAAAATAAACATACGTCCAGTGGTTTTTTAAGATTTAAATATTTTCGTATTGTTTTGTACGGCAATTGTCACTTTATAATGAAATTGCAAAATGTAAGAATTGTGATTTGAAAAATACTTCGGTTCATTGTACAAATGCCTAAATATTATATAAGATTCCTTTTCGAATCAACTTTTAAACGTCGTTAAATTGCTTTTATTTAAATTTTGCGATCTATCGTCATTTTAATGAAAATTTTACGTTCGTCAAAATTTGAAAGAACAATATCCACTATTTTAGCTAAAATCTTAACTCGAATCTCTTAGTTATAATAAATAAATTGTAAAAATTAATATATCGAGCTATGGATAGTTTTTATAGTATGTACTATAGAAATAAATTTAACTGCAATTAATTAAATTTCTGAATTAATAATGGTAAAAAACAAAAGAATAAGTATCCATAATCGAAACGAGCATACATACAGTTAGTGCCAAATATGTCTAATAATAATAAATAATTGATAATTAATACTAAGATGTTATTGTTGAATAAGTAGATTGAGGAGATCGCTGTTGATTTGTTGGTAAGAACAAATTATTTCTTTTAAATATTATTATATATATAAGTTATAAGTCTTCTTTTTCATCCCTTGGTGGTACCAAAACTGGAGGCTCACGGACAAAACTCAACAGTTTTTCTAGCTTCATGATTTCCAGTTGAAGATTCGTCAATTCAAGCTGTTTTTTCGTGGGCCTCACTTTGAGTCTGAGGTTCGGCGATAATTTCATTGTAGTGATTGTTCCCCTAGAACGAAAAGTGAAATCTTTGTACGAGCAGTCGACAAATTATCGATCAAACTTATCGATCAAAATTATCGGTTAAAATTATCGATCAAAATTTAGATAAGCGCGATTGCTTAAAATGAAACTTGTTTCCTTCGATATCGCTTACGAGTTTTTAACTTTTGTTAAAAAAGGTTGTATCGAAAACACGAATATTTGATATTTTTGTGCGAACATACGCATACATAAATTTGTACACAATTTTTTTCAATGTTAATCAAATCAATTAATTCATTAATCTATTAATTTTTTATGTATAGAATATTTTGCTGTATTATTTTACGTTGTTGTACAAGCAATAATTATAACGAAAAACGTAAAGGAAATAAATTCTTGAAACAACTCGACTATAGTTTCAATATTATTTATCAGTATAACTAATAATTATACATCACACCTCAGAGAAATAAAAGAAAAATCGTTTCAAAATGTAAATTAAAAAAGAACGTTGCACCCGATGACGCAAAATTTCTTTATTTTTTTATTTTTTATCTTGTTATCTTTTTGCTTCACTTATTTAAATGGAACCGCTTTAAAATATTTGTATCAAATTTAATCTCTGAAAATTTCTTATCAAACTCTTATCAAACTCAAGAAATTATTATTTCTTTAGAGGTAATCGTCGAATCTCGATGAAATAAAATAACGATTAAACCTTTTCGAGTCCCCGTTCCATGAAAAAAATTTATAGAGACGTTAAAAAATATGAAGAAAAAATTATCCCTGGATAAAAGCGGCGGACTCATGTTAAAGTTTAAGCGGCGGGTTTAAGTTAAATTTAAGTCAACTCAGGCCTCGTACTTGTCATCCCCGATGATGACGAAGGGCAGGATCTCACTGAAGGCGAGTCTCGTGAGCTTGTTGTGACGTTTGCTGACCACGGCTTGGCTGCAAATCGGCCTGTACTTGTTTATGTTGAGGTCGAAGACGGTGACCTTGCCGTCGTTGGAGACGCAGGTGAGGACCGTCGAACTGTAAGGCGCCCACTGGACATCGCCGATCGACACGCCCAAGTCGAACATGAATAGCGGATCCCTGCGTCATTTGCGTATTCCGATTGAATTTATAAATACTTGCGCATTCGTCGGATCCGCTTACTTTCGTTTTGCCTTTTTCGATCAGGGAATTCGATCTACGAGTCCAACTACCAAGTTTTTCGATCCAAATTTTAATTTAATGTAACTTTACGCGAGATCAAACCGCTAACATTTTATAAATAAATAGTACGCCAGAAAATAAGTTAACCGAACACGAGCTTTTTTTTAATTTCGTTTCCCCTTCTTTCGAAATAAGCGAGTTTAAGATACCCAACCATTCGACCGCGGTTCGATACGACCACTTAAACGATACGAACTTTAAAATATAAATTTATATTTTATCGTAGGGTTGATTGTAGTTTATTGAAAGTTCAACAAAAAAATTTGTCGTTCTAAATTTGGCTTATACTCACTGAAAGAAAGTAAATTATAGGCAATACAAACGCGATCAGCGTGAAATTGGCAAGGAATTTTGGTAACTGGTAATGGATCCAACTTGAAAAGTCAAAGCTGTTTCAGCCGAGGCTAACGTGTACTCAACGGTCTTTCGTCTTCCCAGATCTTGATCCGCCAGTCTCCTGAGCAACTCGCAAAAATTCTCGAGTTGAATCGGTTGAAGACGATGCGATAAACTGGCATATTATGAGCTTCGAAGTAGGTTCGCATGTAGACGCTGCTGTAAGCCGTGTTGCACTTGTATATGGTGCCTTCCTCCGTGCCTACCATAAACACATTCGGGTCGCTCGGATGGAATGATATGCAGGTACCGCAACCTGCGACAACCAAATCAATCGCACGCGATCGGCAATTTTTCCCGACAATTTTTCTCGACAATTTTTCTCGACAATTTTTCTCGACAATTTTTCCCGAATCCATGCGAGCGGATCATAGAAGGTGGCGCAACTTGTCGACGGTTCCATTTATTGAATTGAATTTACGAATCGAATTGTTCGAGTTGAGCCGGAGCAAACGAGGATATTTAACACCATATTTCAACATCAAATATTTCGTGGATGTAGTCGTTTCGTTTCTTACTCCGAACCAACTTGGACGTAAATATTTATACGCGTACGGGTGTCGGAGTTGATTCGAGCGAGCACTGCTCAGAGATCGAAAGGTAATTCATCGAACGCGGTTGTCTAAACTTGTAGAATTCAATATAAATTGATCGACGAGGAAATTCTTTCGTAATACGTTTTGCGAAAATATATAGTATAATATATAGGATACAGGAAAAATTGTATAAAAATAAATGTTCCGATGTATTTGGTTCGCTCGACGAAGCGTGAATTATTTTCCGAAGAATACGGGTCGACGATTTTCTTTGTACCTTTCAACATGATCTTGGTTCCATCCGGTCCGGAAATGGGTGACTGCTCGAGAAAGAGCGTCATTATGGTCGTGAGACCGAGATCGTTTTGATTCAGCACCCAGTAATTGATCTTACCGTCTACACTCACGCTGTAAAAGGCCATGTTACCCTCCTCGGTATTCGGGGCCCAGCAAACCTTGGCGAAATCCAATCGTTAATCGGATATTTTTTCAGCGTCGAGAGCGACGAGATATTTGCCGTGAAATTGCGAAACTGTTTCAAACCTGCCAAACGATTCCTGCGTGCTTTTGAGTGACATCGTTGCTTTTATATTCCGGTGCCGCCGGTGGTAACATTACGTTGTAAACGGAGACGGTACCGTCGAACATTCCTGCGACGCAACAAAACACATTCGCCGTATTTGTATTCGTGTAAGTTTCATTTATTTATTTATTCGTTCTTTTAAAGAGAGAACTTTTACACTTTCTTTTTTAAGTTACGAGTACCTGTCCGAGTAATATCGGCCTTCGTTGCGCAAATTAACGCAAATTATTATAACGCTATTATGATATTATGTACTCGTGTACTCGTATACTCAAAAAGTACTTCGATAACGTACCGTTTCAATTTACCCAACTTTTTCCATGCAATCGTACACGAGCTTCGCTCGCTTAAAGCTTTAAAGCAGATATAAACTAATGTATTCGTTAAGTTTTTAATATTTTTGAAACGAAAATTATCGGATTAATTTATAATTTTATCGAAGTAAGAAATATTTTTAAAAATATCTATTTTTATTGATAAGAATTAAATTGTTTGTATTTACCAATTACGAGAAGATAGGGATTATTTTTGTTAAAATCTAAACACATCACACCCGATTCCGTTGAACAAATCCATTCCGGATAAGATGGATTTTTCAAAGAAAATAGACAAATGTATCCGTTTTGGACTGGATTATCAAATTCCACTGAAAAATTTATTGTTGGTGCCTCAATACGATGATACATTTTTGTGAAAGTTAAAATATTATTTAATAGAAAAAGTATTAATTTTTATAAAATGATATAGAATTCAAATCTATATAGATCGTCATCTATATAAATTATAAATAATATAAAATAATTATAATGTCCTTACTAGAACCGTAAGAAACGGCAAAAAGATCATAGTATTTTTGATTAAAACATAAATCGGTAACATCGTGTTTCTTCGTTTTTTCATAACTGAATTTCCATAGAGGCAACAAAGATCCTTCGGCATGTTTATATTGATCGCTGGGGTCATCCCAATACCTGTAATCTAAAATTAATTTCAGCATTATTTTCGTAGCGTCGAATCAACGTAAGTTTTAATTTAATTTCAAACGATCGAACAATGATTTATCTTCGTCGAGAATTTATCGCGAAAGTTATAGGTAATGGTAATATTAAAGACATTAAAGATATTAAAGAAAGAAAACGGCTACAGTAAAAAATGATCGGATAAAAATATCGCGAGTCGAAAGGCTCGGTTGGTTGGTAGCGGTTTTCCGTCCGTCTCCCGAAACGCTCGGTAGACCCGCATCTGAGTCGCCGGCGTGGGAAATCTCGGAACCCGGTAACGCGAGAGACATCGACCTCGGCCGAGAGAAAGAGCCAACCACTAGTTCCACTATCCCACCTCGGCAGACTCGCCTCCGAGCTCCGAATACCTTCCGCACCTCCCCCGCGAAGTCTACAACTACCCGCATAAAACGTTCCGAAACCTTTCGTCCGTTCCTTCGACCGCTGATTTTTTAATTGTCTATGATAAAAACTGATCGAAACCTTGTGATATCTCGTCGAATATATTTTGATTGACCATCCGTTCCAATGTCTTTGCTGCTTCCAACATGCGCCTCTCCATAGCCGTATTTTCGTCTACAGTCATTTTCTTTTTTTTCTGATATTGCACCAACACTTTTCGCTCTTTTTCCTTTTCAAGCTGCTGTTTTTCGTAGTCTTCCTGTTTTTCATAATTTTACAAACATACGACTTTTTAAATACGTTTTAATAAAAATAAAATATATTATAAAATATCTTTTTTTAATAATTCAAAACTAATAAATGGAAAGCTTTTTTAAACTGTTAACTAAAATTAATTATTTAAAACGTTATTTTAATAAAATTTTCATTGGTTATAATCTTTTATTCACCGAATCGCAACTATCTTAAAAAATTGTATGATTAAAAATAGTTTAAATATTGTTTCTGGCTTTTTTCCATTATATTATATTACCTTATAATCATCGTAAATGCGCCACTGATGGATGGTACCATGATGGGAATCTGTTGGTGGTGGTATCGTTTGCGTCGACACTTCCTGTTGATGAGAAATATAATTATCTTCTTTGATACAACGATTCGAATGTAATCAAGCGGAGCTTGGGATTTATAAGCGCCGACTATTACTTTGTACGAATATTTAGAATAGCACAACTCGTAACTGGTGACTCGGTTAAGAGTTAATGTAGCGCGTTTGTTTAAGTGTCTCGCAACAGAAAGAATTATGCAGTAATTACGTGGCTGACAATTATGCATTTAATGTCTATTTTTAGAGAGAGAGAGAGAGAGAGAGAGAGAGAGGAGAGAGAGAGAGAGAGGGAGAATCAAATATGTTAGTGTACAAGAATCACATCCATGTATTTCAAACTGTTGGCGCTCTTTATCACAAAATTTCCCATTTAGTTAAAATTTTAATAAAATTAATTATTTACAAGTTATAAGCAAACTAAAAACAACAAATTTATTATAAAATTCTTTATACGTTTACAGATGTAAATTCTATTAAAGGAATTTTGAATGAAAACGTTATAAACATTGTAACATACTTTAGCTTACCTAAATTACACTAATTTAATTAGGATGTAGCAATTTATTTTTTCGTGCACTATGAGTAAAAACGAAGCTTACCCTTAAAGGTATCGAATAGGTGAGAGCAGCTCTTTCGCAAAAGTTGAATTGATTCGGTACTTTTTTAGCTTTTTTAATTTCCACTTCATCGTCATCGTCATAATCCATTTCATCTTCACCCATTTCTGCATCATCTGTTTTTAAATATATTAAATATATTTATGAGCGTAGTCACAAGTCGTTCATTTTTTATGCTCATTATCATTTTAAAGTATGTTTTGATAACTGGTCTTGTTTTGATAACAATTAAATTTCGTTTAACTTTATTAAAAACCGTTTTAAGTATCGATATTGTAAAAGAAGATTTTAAAATTTTTAAATCATAGACTTGTTATACAGCGATTTAAAAATTCAACGATTCGAAGGATATTATCAATTTATTTTGTATAGAAATAAAAAAGAAAAATATCTCAATGAAATTTTTTTTTTTGTTGATTTAAATTATAATCAAATATAAACTTTAAATATATGATTAATTTTGTTATTTAGAGTCTGTAACATTGCATCGAACCTGATTCCGAAAAGTTAAAAAATATCTTATAAATATACTTATTCTTAAATAAAAACCTTTTACCAAATTTTCCCACCTTCTTCGTTTATTATATCTGTCACGTCTTCAGCGTCTTCTATGCCTTCATCTTGGGATTTCTCCGCTCCTTCATCTATTTCTTCCTCTCCCTCGATTTCTGTAAGGATAAATTTGAGACGTAATTGCAGAATTTACGTAATATAATGCTTCCTTTTTGTTTTATTCCGTTACATAAATTTTAAATACCATTACGTATTAGGTTTTACTTCGAATTATAAATTTTTGTACGAATTATTTGAATATATTATTTAAAAATATACAATTATGTATTTTATAATTAAAATAGTATTTTTTTAACATAATTTTAGAGTGGTATATAATCCGAGGGTCTATAGAATGTCAAGATTTGTTGTTAACTGAAAGAAATCTTTCGTTGCTTAAGCCAATTAAAAAAAATCCTCTTTACCTTGATTTTGACCGGATAATTGTAACATGGCTTCGTTGCTTTCTTTATGGAGTACAGTACCAGTCACACGTAGTATCGTTACAATATTTGGTGGATCAGGAACTGGTACAAATTCTCGATGCTGATGCGACCAGTTGACTAAATTATTTGGTATTCTAGTATTCGTGATCGTCAATTCTTTCGCTATGTCTTCATTTAATTCCTAAATTATATGTTTATTTTAAGTTTTATAAAAAAAAACTACCGATAAATAATTCTTAAATTTTACAACGGTATCCGAATAACATCTTATAAATATAAGAAATAACGCGTACAGTATCCGTCAGCTGTAGTTGGTCGTCGGGTCTTAACAAGCCTCTTCCCATTCCCATATTCATTTCGCCTCCCATATCGAATCTGTACATTTGACTTTTCGAAAGTTGGCTTATCTAGTAAATAAAATATATAGGATTAATTTAACATTTCATATATTATTATATATTAGAATTTTTATTATACTAAATAAGATTACACTAGATTACCAAAAGTAATCTTGAAGTTTCATAACAATAAAACAAATGGAAAATATTAATTACTTTTTAAATTTAAATTCAATTTTTAAAATCTATAAAAAAAATAATTTATATAATTGCGGTTACCACAATTATATTTCAATACAATTATATTAAAATTTACCTCTGAACTTCTAGATGAAAAGTTCTTTGCCATTTTTGCTATTTTATTTTCGTCGGTATCAATTGACTCAAAGTATTTCCTTCTCTTTTTCAATGAAACGTTCTCTTTAATTAATCCTTTTAAAAAAACGCTGTGCCAGCTTGATGAGAAAGTAACTACTTTATTTGTAAATATCGTTCTTCCAACGACGAGATGATGTCAAATAAGTTATCATATTTCGTTACTTTTTATAAAATCTTTAGTTTTTTTAAAAATTTTATTTTAGTTTTTCGAAATATTAGGTTAACGGTATTTTCCGACAATATTTTTGCACGATTTCTCTTGTTTCACTTACCTTATCCAAGTTGTGGAAAGTAGAATCTGTTGAAATTTGTTCGACATTTTTTAGGTTGTTGCTATGGAAATTGGAAATGAATCGCTTTCGAAGTTTTAATAATAAAACAGCCGATTCAATATTAATAAAGTATTATATAATTATAATAAATATTTACATTATATCAACTATGTAGAATAGTTAACGTCTTCGTATCTATGCATAAGTAACGCGAAAATATAATTTTTGATTCTTAATTTAAATTATATTAAAATTTTTTATTTATATAGCCGCAATCTAACTTAGCGACACAATCAAAATTTTTATTTGACATAATCAAATATTTGAGTAAAGTAAACGATTATTTAAAAAGTTGTTATTTTTATTATTAAGACTATTTTCTGCTATCGATAGTAGCAAATTATTATCAAAAAATTAAAAACTAAATTATCATTCGTGATTAGAACATTAAAAAATGTACATTTAACTCACTGATTTATAAATAATACTTTATGGTTACTCGGAGCTCGACACAAGCAGCAACGATCGTTTATAAAATCACTGGGATTAAAAGAAAGAAACGCAACCTTTAATATAATTTGTTTAATATTTGTTAACGCGAGCGAAGCAAATGTTTTTATAAAAGATATATGATTCTCTTGGAATGGATGTTCGCATCCGCAGGATCGATTCGACTACTCGATGCTAACGGTTGCATCCTAGAATAACGACGTTAACGATCAGAGGCAGACTCGTAATTACGTAAACGAAATCGGGATTCTTGGATTCTTGGATTCTTGGATTCTGGGATAATGGGATTCTGGGTTTCTGGAATCCTCTTTTCTAATGGGTGTTTCAGTTTATTCAAAATTCCAAACTTAAACTCGTTCGTCGCCATGGAGATGCGCAGTCTCTCTAGACTCTCCGCCGACTCCCGGAGAAAGAAACACAATAGCACTGAGTGTGCGCGTAACCCCCGTAAATAACGCAGTGGTTATTCCTGCCACTGAGCGCATATTCAGTTTAGTAGACATTTTTCCTGCGATCGCATTTCACAATCCTCTCGTAGCTGTTTTCTCATTTTATTGCTCAGCCAATAAAAGTCGATTAATGGGGTGGCCAAGTTAACGTTAGTTTTTTTATATTTATCTAAACTTTCTTCCTCTCGTTTATTTCATAAATTTATTTCATAAATATAACCTATTGTTGGATAATTTTTAACAACAATTTCAATTTAAGTTTACATACACCATTGGGTTATGTTTTATTTTTACGCTTTACACGTATTTTTATCCATTTTCTAAATAGTTGATGCTACCGTTTGTTTTCGTTCGAAAGGACAACGCGTATGGAAGTTTGGTAGAAAAATCAATAGCTGCTTGGCTAATATTTGTTAGGGAGCCAACAAGTTGTGTACGAAGTGTAGCGAGGAAAATTTAGTTTACGATACGTTTTTTCTTGCTTTTCACGTTTATGCCATCTTAAATTATATATTTTTTTTAAAGGCTTACGAATCCTTCCTTATTGAAATTTATATTTTTTAATATTACGCATATAATTATATATTTAACAAAAACTTGTAACATATTTAACTGTACAATTTCGTACAGTAATATACATATTTACAAATATTTACAATATTTAAAAACTGAATCTTTTATAAATCCTTTCAATTTTTTTCAGTAGCATAAAATTATAAATAGATAATAATTTTATAATGGAAGATAGCGGCATCGACAGTGATCCAAAAACTAACACTCGCATGGAAGATGATAGCGTTCTCATAGTAAGTACATTTTTATCCTAAAAAATTAGAAATATCGATTGTTAAAATAAATTTCTAATTGTAAGGGAAGCGATAGCAGTTGCAGTAGTAATAATCAAATAACGTGCCAGAGATCAACTACCAAACAATTACAAAAGAAACTTGGTAAGGTTTGAATTTACGTAATAAATCTTTATTTGTAAACTGCATCAAATATTTTATTATATATTTTATATTCAATTTATTTATTTGATAGTTGAAATTTATGTGTTTAAAGAATTTGTAATCGAAATAACTAAATGAAATTAAATATGAAAACGATTAAATAGAAACGAAAATTTTCGATTTTCGATCGATACATCGATTAAAATATTTTTATTTACCTAAATTTATAATTATCGTTAAATAAATTTTTGAAATTTTTTGAAATAGAAGCTAGAATAGAACAAGCAAAACGTATTCAGCGAAATTCAGAATATACGAAACTTCCTGACAACGAACCGGATAATTGTGCCAATAGCCATAACAATTTGCTAATCCCTATACAACGATTACCAATACCACAGAAGAAAAATAATACTACGCTGA
This sequence comes from Dolichoris vasculosae, assembly GCA_018907195.1. NCBI lineage: Eukaryota > Metazoa > Arthropoda > Insecta > Hymenoptera > Agaonidae > Dolichoris > Dolichoris vasculosae. The sequence goes on from JACCHY010000003.1 coordinate 8,543,133, forward strand.
TAGAATTTTGGCAAAGCGACGGAAGGTATAGATACGTAATTTATATTAATATTATATCATTAATATATTTAAATATTAGAAGTAAAACCGTAGTGATTTATCTTTATTTTTTCTAAGTTTGTAAAAAAATATAACTTTTTATTTTTAAATATACAATTAAATTGTCGATACATGTAATTAAATTTTTCTGAATTTTAATATACAAAATAGTTGAATATATTGAAATTTATATAATAAAATTCAATTGAAAATTAGATAAAAACATTTATCCTTAGACTTTTCTTTAAACATTATTGATATTAACATCTAATTTAATAGCGAATATTGCAATTTCTACTGATTGTTAGTTTGTTCAATTGAATTGGTATAATTTAAAATTTTTAAAATATAAATATACTTTTCATTAATAGCAACTATTTAAATATAAATTTTGATATTAAAATTATTGGTGTCAAGAATATATAATTGTAATTAAATAATTTTACATTTACGTATATACGTGTCATTTAAATTAATTACATGCATTTGATAATTAATTTTGAATACTAAGTTGAAAGAAAGATTTTAAATTAAATATTTTATGCATATAAAGAAATTGAGAATATTTATATTTAATCATATATTAAGTATCAAGAAAGCAAACTTATGATATGTTCTTATCGAAATTTTATTACACATCCATATATTTTATTCTTTTGTACAGTGAAGATGAAATGACACTTTTTCCAATAACAAGAGAAAATGGTTTAAAGCACAAACAAGATCTTACAGATACTTTTAGTATCGAGGAATTGAGCGAAGGTAGCGAAGATTCTTTACACTTAGGAACAGCGCCAGAAATTCATCCTCATATTCGAACTTACATACCTAGAAGATGTTTCTGCTGCAGTTGTCTTATAATTTGAATAATCCACATACATTGGTTTATCGAATGAATTAAAAGATGGAAAGTTTCAGTCTCTGATTAAAAAGAGAATGTGACGAACTTGAGAAGAAAATTATTTATAATGAAATATTAAGAAAAAAAATTTTTATTTAAAGGAATCATATCATTTCAAGATAAGATTAAAAGATTAGTAGTTTAAAACTTATTTAATGTTCTAGTCATACGTTAATATTTATTGAAACAGAAAATTCTAGTTATTTTGCAAACGTAACATTATTGTAAATATTTACTTTTTTGAGCCGAATTGTATTCAAAATAATATAATTTGCTATATAAAGTGAGTAATTATTGACATAATTATTCATTGTTTGTACAAGAGATTAAAGTAACAATACAGATAAGAATTTTATGCGCAATGATACGTTATGTATTTAAAGACAGACTTATACAATAATCTAAGTCCATAAAAAGAAAATATTCTAGAAGGTTAGAAAACTATTTTATTTATATTTAAATAACGATTACTGAAAAGATAAAAATATTTACAAATATAGTTGAACAAACTATCAAAGAAAAAAAACAATTTCAGAAAATGTTTTAAAATTTTATTCAATTATAACCGTCTAAACATAATTATGATATGTAATACTATTTTCTCATAAAGGATTTAACTGATTTTTTTATATCAGATGTTCGTAATCTAGATTAGTATTATTTTACTTAAAAAAAATCTTTTATGAGTATTATTGAAAAAATAAAATTTGTTACTATTTTAACATTTATAAAAATATGAAAATCTAGATTTTTTATGGACTTAGAAATTTTTAATGGACCTTAGGTTCAATAAAGTTTTTACGAGCAGGATTCAACGATTTCTTCCCGTGATGCAATGCATCCGTTTATAAAGCAAGAGACTGTTTTTTAAAAGAAATGTATGATTATTTCATATATTAGCCAATGATATTTAAATCAGAAAATCTTACTTACTAGTAATTTTATTAGACATATTTTATAAATTATATAAATTATATAATATGATGAAATTTTATAATATATTTAATTCACAGTTTTATTAATATTTATACATCGACTTTATTTATTAAAACATGAATCCATTTTAACACGTCGTTATCGAAATATAAATGAAATATAATATAATTTTTAAGAACATTTAAAATTTAATTAAATTACTTTTTATAGAATTTTATTTTATACCACTACGGTTAAAATAAAAAATTGTTGTCACAAATTTTAAAATTTTATAAAGGCTCTTTATTATTTCTAAGAAACTGTTCCAAAAAACTATGTTCAAATGTTATCAATAATTTTTTTAAAATATTTTTTTGTATTATTATCGAGTAATATTAATATAATTGAAAACCTTATTTTTATATCTTATTTTCTTCTTCTCCTTTACCAACAATAACCGTTTTCATAAAGAGAATATTGAATACTGCGCCTTTCAATACTTTCTTTATTATCAGTGAATTTAATTTACTTTATAATTTTCATCGTTAATTGGTTATTTCTTTTATGATAATGTAATATTCCCGTAAGTAAAATATTCAATATTAAAACATTCGAATATTAAAAAATAAAAAAGTTCAGGACAAAAAAATGTAAATACTGTACTAATATAAAATATTGATGTCATTATATGTTTTAAAATTATTTTCAAAAAATTTTTAAAATAAAGATTGATTTTTTGACATTATCATTTTAAAACATTCTCATCGTAATTTTATTATTGTATAGGATGCTAATTATCCATAAATAAATGTATATACAGACTAAATAAAACAACTTAATCATATATTTTTAATTGAATATTTAAATATAAAATAAGTAACAGGTACAATTTTAACAGTATTTTATTATAAAAAAAATTGAATCATAATTAAGGATCTAAAACATTTGTTATTTAAATGTTAAATTTTATTTTTATATTATAAATGAGTTTTTGTACTTTTTATAGTACTTTGTATAATCACTTTTTTAGTGATTTTAATTTAAATGATTAATTTATATAAAAGTACATTTCATGTCATGATATTATGAATATAAATATCTTGATATAATTAGAACGTAAATTTTCTGTTTACTTAAATAAACTATACGTTTGCTTTACGTTTTTTTAACTACATTACAAATATTCATAAAATCAGTTACGTAATATTTATACTTCGTAAGAAGCCTAATATTAAAATAAGTAAAGATAAAATAAATAATAATAAAATAAATAATACTTCTGTCGTATAAATAATGGCCAAACAATGAAGTAGGAATTAAAAATGAAATAAGACAAAAATAAAAATGAAACGTTTTTAAATGCAAACATGAAGTATTAAAGAATTTTTATCAGAATGAAATTTAAATGAAACAAAAATTAACTTTAAAAATATTTAAATAATTTTAAATAATATTAACATATTAACAATAATAATAAAAAACTATTTTTACAATTTCTTCTAGTGTATAATACAAAGTAGTTCTTTCAAAAATTTGAGTTTGATGCATATATTCTAGTCAATTTAGTTGAATATTTTTTTTGATACATCTTCATACATATATGAAAGATAAATAGAAAAGTTATAAATAAATATTAACTACAAGTAGAGTTGCAAACTATTTATAAATTTAAAAATTTGTTGATGGAAGTATTTTCATAAATTGTAAATACTTTTTTGTGTATACAAAATATGTTATGATTTCAGTAAAGTATTTTAATTGCTATAACTTAGAATTATTGTAATTCATGCTTTAATTGCTTACTTTTTTTTCTTCAAAAAATGCATAATAAACTAATATTTTATATATTTCATATAGAATCGAGAAAATATACATATATTTTTCTATTAGTCACGTATATATTGTTTTTATTTTCATTACGAGTTACGAACTGTTTGTAAAATATGTACTGCATGGGATTTCATTTTAATTATTACTTTGTAAAAGTATTACGTATAAAAGTGCATTCCCAAATAGAACTTTTTTCTCAGTATTGGTATTTTGCTGTATACGTCAAGTTTTATGTACATCAAAGTATTTCGTAGATAATATTATTTGTAAAAGTTTTACCAACGAAATTCAAATACCATATGAAAGATTTTTATGAGAATTTTTAACAGAATAATATTAATTCATACAAGTATTAAGAATATACTTAAGAAGGTTAATTTTAATTAAAAATTTTAACTTACTTATTGAAAGTATAAGTTCAATATTATTTAATTAAAAATATATTCTAATTTATATAATTAATTTAAATGTAATAGAAAATTATGTATTAAAAATGAAGTTTTGAATAAAAATTATTTCATGGGAATTAATAACAACATTATTATGTGATACAACAATTCTAAATTATTGTAAAGATTTAATTAATACTTTATTTAATGTAAATGAATAGTTTAATTTATACCATAAAGAGTTTTAATTTAAATAATAAATAATAATTTAAAATAATAAAATTTCATATAATGTGAAAAACAACATTTTTAATTGTATAAAATTTATAATATAAAAAGGATAAATAAGGTAAAAATAATAAAGAAAATGTTATCTTATGTAATTAAATCTATTAATTTAAATTTCTTTAAATCTATTTAAAAAATTCATTTTCTATACACTTTTTCTAATATATAAAGATACTATAGTCGCGATATTATAAATATATATTGGAAAATTTCCACTATATGTGTATATGCTTGTATGTATAAAAGGCCAAACCTTGACATAAAATTAACAAATTGAGATATAAAAATGTTGTAGATTGAATTCTTTTTAATAAACTTATAATTATATAGTAAATTTTTTTAAAAAAGTTCCAAAAGATTATAAAATTTGTAGTTGTACTTTACGATTTTTTTTGTAAAAAATGAAAACAATTTACTGATTCATTATGGAAATATACAAACTTTTACATAGTGTATTAGAAATTGAACAAATAATAGGATACATTTTATACATTTTTCAATTTTTTGAAACGAAGCTAAACTTCTATTAAAAATACAAGAAAACAAAAAAATATTTAATTTTGACAAAAACCTACTTAAAAATTTAAGTATCGCTTCACCTTTACGGATTTTAAAACTAAACTTTTGAGAATTTTCATATTATTTTAATAATAATGTATATACTGGATAATATTACATTTATTTTAGTATATCATTATAAGTTTGTTAAAGTAGAATAATAATCATTCTTTTATTCAAAATAATTATATAATTTATAATTTTACATAGAATTGAAATAAAATTTATTTACAATAGAAATTGTTCTTATACTGAGATTAAACACTTAATTTAATAATTATATTGTTTTTCAAAATAGTTAGTTAAAGAAGCGTTTACTAGTATGTTATACAATTATATTAACGTAAAATTGTATTTTGCTTATTTGAATAATACTAGAAATCTACTTTTTCTACATGTGCTTTCTCTTTTAGTATTTATTATAATTATATAAATATAAATATTAAAATTTATAAAGCATATCCAATGATACAATATTGAAATATTATTGTCTTCATAAAAATAAATTTCAAATATAATTTAAAACATATATTATATTAATTTATACTTTCATCGAATTCTTAATTTATATATATTATATTATTTATATATTATTTCAATTGTAATTTAATCAGAGGAATTTAAACAATATAAATAATGTAATAAAGAAACAACTATAATAAGAAGTATATTCTAATGAATAAAAAATTTAATCCAAAATTCAAAATCAATTGTAACAGATTAATAGTTTTACAAGTACGTAAATACGGTCCGGGGATGATCCAGAGTCAGGTCCGGGGGCGGCCTGGGGTATGGCCCGGGGGCGGTACGGTGATGATCCCGTGTAAGTTCCGGGGGCGGCCCGGGGGATGGCCCGGGGGCGGGTTTGAAGTCAAGTCTGGGGTGTGCTACGTGGGTAAGTCCGGTGACGTGTTACTGGGTTGGCTCAGGGGATAGGGGCTAGTGAAGGCACGTCAGGTATGGTACATCGGTAGGTCCAGGGGCTAGTCTAAGTGAAGGCATGGGGGGCGGATCCCGTGCGTGTCACTGGGTTGGATACCAGAGTCAGGCTCCGGGCCTATATGAAGGGCTGGGCCGGGGCGGGGAGGAGGGGCCCGGGGGCGGCCCGGGGGCCCCGGGGGGGGCGGGTTTGAAGTCAAGTCTGGGGTGTGCTACGTGGGTAAGTCCGGTGACGTGTCACTGGGTTGGCTCAGGGGATAGTACGGGGGATGGTACATCGGTAGGTCCAGGGGCTAGTCTATATGAAGGCATGGGGGGCGGTCCGGGGATGATCATCACGTAACGTCGGGGGCGGGTTTGAAGTCAAGGACGGCCACGTATGACCCAGGGGCTAGTCTATATGAATCCGATGATCCAGAGTCACGTCCGGGGGCGGCCCGGGGGCGGGTTTGAAGTCAAGTCTGGGGTGTGCTACGTGGGTAAGTCCGGTGACGTGTCACTGGGTTGGCTCAGGGGATAGTACGGGGGATGGTACATCGGTAGGTCCAGGGGCTAGTCTATATGAAGGCATGGGGGGCGGTCCGGGGATGATCCAGAGTCACGTCCGGGGGCGGCCAGGTGGGCGCCCGGGGAGCGGCCAGGGGAGGCCTGGGATGGCCGGGGATGACCGGCGGGCGGCAGGGATGTCGGGGGTGGCCGGGGGCGGTCGGGGGAGCCGGGGGTGGCCATGGCATGGTCGGGGGTGTGGCCAGGGGATGCCGTGGGGTGGTCAGGGGGAGGCCGGGGGTGGTCCGGGAGGCCGGGGATGGCCTGGGGGTGGTCGGGGGGTGGCCATGGGAGGCCAGGGGTCGGCCAGGGGCGGCCGGGGATGGCCCGGGGCGGTTTGAAGTCAAGTCTGGGGTATGCTACGGGGGAAGTCCGGTGACGAGTCACTGGGTTGTCCCGTGAGACAGTACGGGGATAGTCTGAGGCGTGGGTTTGAAGGAATGTCCGGTAGACTGTCGGGTGAAGGATTGAAGGGAGGGCCTTTTTCTTTTATTATTTATTATAATTCTGTAAATATATATATTAATATTTGTAAAGAATATCAAATGATACAAAAGTGAAATATTATTGTCTTCATAAAAATAAATTTCAAATATAATTTAAAATATATATGATATTAATTTATACATTCATCAGTTTTTTAATTTAGATATATTACATTAATTATATATTATTTCAATTTTATTTTAATCATAGGTATTTAAACAATATATATAATGTAATAGAGAAATAACGATAATAAGAAGTATATACTAATGAATAAAAAATTTAATCAAGTATTAAAAATCATTTTTAACAGATAAATTAGTTTAAAAGTACGTAAATGAATAAATTTATGTATTAATTTATTTAACCAATGTATTTCATGTTTTTATGAAATTGGAATAATAATTGCATATAATACAATTTTTAAAGCATGTAAATTTGAAAATTTTCTTAATAATTAATATGTATTCTAATTAAAAACAGAATATAATTTTTAACTGTCGTTCGATAATTGATTGCTTTTCTACGAATATCTAACATGTATCAATTAAATGTAGAATATATTTCTTTTCTTTCTATTTTCAAGTTGAAACGAAAGTGGAGTAATCTTGTATATGTGTTTACGACGTGTTACCAAATAAGATAAAAATATAATTATGAGTTAAGCAAAAAATTGAAGTTCACTTTATCGGTAATGATGATCATAATATTTCTTTTTTGTATATAATGTCTATAGTAACAGTAAGGGAAAAATTATGAAACGATAGTATAGGTAAAAATACAGTACGTCGATGTCTGTTTTTTATTTTTTGACGTTTTTAAGAAGAACACTTTCTATTTCAGTATGTACGTTCTATATTTAGGATAAATATTTTGATTGTTTAAAATGGATGGATTATATAATTGGTATCCACGAGTTTGATATGACGTTTAATATTAATAAATTTAAAAGAGACTATTAAAAAATATACGGTGGTTTTAAATTTAACATAGAATTTAACGAATTATATAAAAAGCATAAATGCACGGAAGGATTAGATAATATTTTTGATTATTGGTAAATTTTTAGTAGAGCGCAATTTTTATATATTACGCGACCTACCCTTAAAATACGTTCATTCTTGATTATCAGTATTATTTACAATTTGAAATGAAAGAAAATATACTTAAACATATAAAATCCTTCTTAGATAAATAAATATATCTGAAAGTTGTGAATCGTTTGATATAAATATATAAAATAGATGGGCAGTACACGTAAATGTATAAGTACCCTAATCAGATTCATATTTGGCTAAATAAGATACTCATCTACTTAAATATGTGCATTGCGGAAATCACATCTATCAACTATTGAACTTTATATTACTAGAATTTTATCATCCAGTTTACATCATTATATTACATATCTATATATTATTCGAAGGTCGAAATTTAAATGCGTTCGTGACGGATGTGACTTTATTCGATTGTAAGCCATTTATCCATATCATCTTGGTTATTGATTTAGGCATTTTATTATATTTTACGTACTAGAGTGAATTTCTTTTTATATGTATCAAATTTCAAATTCATAAAAGGATGATTATTTTGGTCATATATCTTTTAACGTTCTGTCTCTTTATGCATTACGTGTACTTAGTAATATTTCTAATTTACTTATTTTTAATAAATTTATAATATATTTTATTTAGTATCGATAAAAACACGCATAATTCTTAAACGTGTAATTAATAAGCATGTTTTCAATCATTAGAATATTTTATCGTCATCATCATCATAATCATCATCATCATAGAACTTTTAATTTATTCTTATCGTCGATTCAGAGTTATCAAGAAATATTCAGATATCATCGAATACCGTCATAAAACAATGCAACTCAATATTATTTAAAATCTGATTTTTAAAAACATGAATCGTATATTGGGAAAATGCAAGCTAAAATGTTTGTAATTTGCGTTATGGATCGTTACGAACATAAAGAACGGTAGAATTTTATATTTTTCACATATGTATATCCGCGTACGAAAGCGAGTGGAATGTTAACAGTGACGACACTAGCCTTCCCTTAAATGGACCTTTCCCTTTCCCTCGTACAATGTAATATAAAGTAATCTTATAAATTGGATGATGGCGTGTATTACATGTTCTTGGAAAGACGTACACGTTGCATTAAATCTCTTCTTTCAGGTTTTCTAATGTTCCATTATCATGCTCCTGACTCTATTATTTTGTAATCCTTGACGCTCTTTGCGTTCCTCGTTTGATAAGTATCTGCGTACACATCTGCCCTTTGTAATCGTTATTTAACAATTCTCCGAAGTTACGTGGCAGCGTTCATCTGTATATATTGAAAATATATATTGGAAAAGAGCAAACTGTTGAGCAATTATAAATCGTTTTGATGATTTCATTTCTTGAATCTTAGATTAGATTCAAACTGTTTTAGTTATTTATAATATAAATTTTAAAAACGTATAAAGAGTAATTCAATTATTTAATTAAAATTTTTTTTATATAAATATAAATCCTTCACGTTTCTTTTGAATATTTACCAATAATTCTTATCTCAGGTATTATAAAGTGTGAGTGGATTTACTTCTTTTTATATTATTTACGGGTACTTCGTAAATTAGTTCAATTTGGTTGGTTTAAAGAATGTTCCTTTATTAATTTCGTTACTATCATCCATACAGTAATAATATTTTATTGTATTATTTTAAGGAGTCCTTACATACATTATTTTTCACTAGTACAATTATCTAATTTTATAACGAATTACATAAATATAATAAGGCAATTACAAAGTTAATCGCAAATAATGGAATAAATTAATTTATCTTTATTTATTCTTCAGGAAACAAAATAAGCAGAATTTTATAAAGCGGTAAATCGACATTGTTTCCCTAAATTCGTCAACTTCTAGCGTATCCAAAACAGATATAACTATTTGAAATCACTCGGACGAAACGTTTCATAGATAATTACAAGTGTTGAGATTATTCTATCACAACTAAACAACGGTACGAGTCACTGGATTTTGCATGTCAAAAGCCCGTACTTTTTCATTTGTAAAATTAAAAATTTTGTTCGGTGGCGGGTTTGATGGTATATCAGGGGGATGGTCCGGGGGACGGTCCCGGGGATGTATCAGTGGAATGTCCGGGGGTGGGATTGAAGGTAAGTCAGTGGGACGGTCCGGGGAAGGTCCGTGGGATGGTACGGGGGAAGGTCCGGGAGCGGGTCCGTGGGATGGTCCGCAGGACGGTCCGGAGAATGGTCCGGTGGGCGGGTTTGATGGTAAGTCAGGGGGACGGTCCGGGGAAGGTCCGTCGGATGGTCCGTGGGGATGGTACGGGGGAAGGTCCGGGGAAATGTCCGGGGAAGTTCCGGGGGATGATCCGGGGGATGATCCGGGGGGACGTTCCGTGTGATGGTCCGGAGGAAGGTCCGTCGAATGGCCCTGTGGGCGGTCCGATGGATGGACTAGGGGAAAGTCCGGGGGGTCGGTTTGATGGTAAGTTAGGGCGACGGTCCAGGGGAAGGTCCGTGGGATGGTCCGGGGTAAGGTCCGAGGGAAGGTCCGGGTAAGGTTCGAGGGAAGGTCCGGTGGAAGGTTCCGAGCATGTTTCCGAATAAGGTTCCGATGCAGGCTCCGAGTAAGGTTCCGAGTAGGTTTACGAGGCAGGCTCCGAGGCAGGCTCCGAGGCAGGCTCGAGGTGGTTTCGCAGACAGGTAGGCTGGAGGGCAGCGACGCAGACGCGCTTTAAGACACCCTCCGCGGGAGGGAGACCCTCCCACTTTTCTGGGGCGGGCGGGACGGCGACACGCGCAGATTCGAGCAGTTCGCGGCGGAGTCGCGTCGACGCCTGACACCGCTAGTCCGCACCAGAAGCAACGTCGGTCAGTGCGAGGCCGGCCGTCTGCCGCCTAACCTCGAGGACGAGAGCCGCTCACTCCTCTCCAAGCGATCCTCAGGACGGGTACCCGGAGGGTCGCGCCCAGTGCCCGGAGGGCGCGCCCCGGCCCTCGTCTCCAGGAGTAGCTCGCCGAATGGTTCACGCGGATGATGCCGCCTCGGCCGAGCTCGAGGCCCCGACAGCGAGTCGATCGGCCTGAGCCCGGGCGGCCCGAGGGCCCGGGGAAACTTCACGGGGGTGTCACCCGGGGCCGTCGTCCGGGGGCGGTTGCCCGTTGCACCCGAAGCGCGAGCGGTTCGAAACAGCGGCTGCTCGAGAGGAAGGAGGAGGAGGAGGAGGAGACGAGCCCAGGACGATGCTGATCGAAGGTACATCTGTTTAGGGTCGAGCATGCTCGGGTGTCTCGGGTGTTTCCGGTGCATGTCTCGACGAGGAGGGGACCGACCGGGACTACCACTCGGGGAAAACTCGTGGTCCTGGGAGTTGGCCGACTTTGCGGATTTCCGAGGAATCTTCTCGATTTTATCCGCGTCTCTGCCTCTGCCTCTGGCACCGGTGAATCTGCACTCACTCTCTTGAAATATCCATCGAGAGCAACGATATTTCCTCCTCGTTCGGAACGCTCAAATTTTCCCTTTTCGCGAGTCTTACCGTCTTGCCGGCTAGTAATAAATTAATATTTTCCCTTGAAACTTTGTAAAAGACGATGCGAACCTTGAAGCTTTCGTTCCTCTTCTCTCGCTTATAGCTTCCAAAGAATTCTTCGGAAAACGATAGCGTACTTTCATCCGTTCGCTTTCCCGAAACCTTTTTAAAATTCATTTTCCAAAACGACTTTAACTACGATTTCTTTCGAAAAAGTATTCTACCCGTACTTTTATGCGATACTTATGTAATTGAATACACGACAACATTTTCAATTTTAATTAAACTAATTTATTATATCAGCTGTATTTATTATTATTTTTTTCATTTCTTCCAATCCAAGCGTCGACGGAAAAAATGTGTATAGACATCGAAAAAACGAATATTAAAGATATATATGATTTTTTTAAAAATAGTTTCCAAAGTTTTTTTCGTTTTTACAACTTATTATCGTAACTCAAAAATGTATTTAAGAAAGTTTTAGCTTTTAAATATCAATTACCTGAATATAGTACTAAAATCAATACTAGCGAAAAATTAAATGAGATACGTATTAATTCAATGACTTTATTAGAAGAAAGTATAAAGGCCATATCAAATTAGTTTTTATCTTATGATTATAAGGATATATAATAATAAAGGTGATGAGTTAATTTTTATCGTTTAGAATGATAATCACGTACTTTTTTTATATAATAATATATTTCAGAATATTCTCGTTACGAAAACAATGGTAATATTTTCGGAAATAATGGCTAAATTCAATTTAATAATCTGTAGAATATATTTTATTTAATAGATTGAAAAATTATTAAACTTTTCGTCTTCATCAATCTTCTTTGCAGAGATTTTTCCTTTAATAAGATACATTTCATCGGCTTTTGACATTTTTAACCTATGGTTACCAAAAATGTAGAAAATGTCATATATCAATAATAAAGATATGAAATCATTATAAATATTTTATGAAAATAAAAAAAACGATAAAAAATTTTATGAAATATGATTTTGCAGTTATTATAATATTTACACGTAATTAAATATAGCATTTATTTATTATAATGTAGTAAAAAAAATAAAATGAAGTTTAAGTTTTTTAATTTATAAGCACTTTAAAATAAAGGTACAATCAAATTTATCTCCAAAATTTCATTTAAAATTTCGATAAATTTATTTAGTATAACAATTGGTTATACTAAAAATTATATTATTAAATTTGAATTTTTTTTACAGATAATTTTATTAAAATAAAATCAATATTTTATCCAATATTAGATAATTAGATAATTACGTAGAAAAATATTTTAATTTATTACGAATATAATAGGAATATAATACGAATTATATGATTATAATACATAATATATAAATTATATGATACGAATATAACGCTTCTAACGACTATTAAAAAACTGAAATTTCGATTTATATTTTTATCCTTATTTATTTATTTTTTAATACGATGAAAAATAATATTTTAAATCTTATATGTTTACATTTCTCCAACTGTAAGATACGGAACATTTTCAATTTATTAAAAACGTTTTAATATTTAATGTAACCTCATCATACGAATATTTATTTGTGTAGAATATAAATATATTATTTACTAAAATTAATCTATTGTTTTATATAAAGTTCGATATATTTATTATAACAATAATTTTATATAAAAAGTGAATAAAAAGCTTTTAATATTTTTGTATAAAATATTTATAAAATATATTGAGAAAGAAACTTTAATGATTTTGAAATTAATTATTTTAGACACACACATACGCGCGATAAATAATGTAAGATATTTTAATTACTTTAGCTAATGTTAATAATTAATTTATTTAGTTTCAACGAAGAAAAAATTGTATTCATTTGACTCTGAATAAATAAAATAGTAAAATAAATGAATGTATACGATAAAACCAAATTTTTCTACATTTTATCCTACCTCATAAATAATAAGTAATTTCTTGTCTTCAAAACTGCATAAAAATTACTAAATTTCATATATTCATATTTTATATTAAAAAGTATTTATAAGTAATCTATTCTTTATCATTCCATCTTCTCTGTAGAAAATTTATGAATTTTTTTTAAAAGATACAGATTTAAAAAGCATTTCATGTAACGATATACAATTTTTACTTATTATTACCTTGCGATTAGTGTGTTTTGATTATAATTTCAACTCATGGAGACAATTGAGTTTGCAAATTATTATTGTACTTACATTAACTTAAGAAATTTTGTATAAAGAAATAAAATGTGTATAAAAGATTATAATTATATGTAGCAAAAGAATAAAATTTTGAACCGTAAGAACAAAACGTTTGTAAAATCGTTAAATTTTTTACATCTTTCATACTATATTATGTAATTTAAATCTTATTTATATTATTTATTTAATTTAAATTTATCATTTAAAAGACTTATTATTTATTTATTATGACTGCTTGAATCTTAAAATCAACAAAAATGTTTATATGGTTAAACCTTAAAACAGTATTATAATGATTTTAACATTAGAATTCAAAAAATCAAAGTTGAATATAAATCACCCGTAACATCCGACGCTTTCTAATTCATATAAATATAAGCTGATATTATCAAGATGAGAAAGAAGGAATGCCAGGAGTTGGATTCAAAAGTGTTTGTTCGAAAGATCAAACAGTAAGCTTTTGTCAACGACTATACCGACTTATCGACTACGTACGCACCCAAGAAAGGTTTTGAAATACGACTCGTCTCGAGCCAGACTTGGTCCACCTGAACCCGGTGCAACCAATCCTCGCTCCATCCTTTGCCGCATCTTGATAACGACGAAAAGTGGCGCGTTCCATCCGCGTGTCGGAATTCCGACTTTTTCCGTGTGATTGATCGTGTCGGTACGTCGTGCGAATGCCAACGACTCAGCGTTTATTATTGCAAGACGAAGTTGATCAGTCGAGCAAACTAAACTGTCCGGATTATTGTGGAATTGCTTTTTTGTCCGTTGATTTGGTAATCGCGGGTAAACCAACTTGACGCCAATCCTGCGAATATCTTCCAAAGAAAATATGGTTTTGACAAGCTTACACAAGATCATATCAAAATAAATTATATTATTTATAGATCTGTTTATCAAATATTTTTACGAATGGTTTTTAAAAGTTTTTTCACCAAATACATAATGTCATTTTTTCAACTTTACTAAAATCTAAACTAAAATCTGACATTGACAAAATATAAGATTTTAACAAATATTTAAATTTGTGAAAATCCATTCATAAAATTCAAGTGGAGTATTTTTTAAAGATTTTTATCATTATAAAGTTTTTATTATTATTGGTTTTTCGAATACAGTGCACAATATGTGCTATCAAAATATATCTGTCAGGTATCATTAACGGTTCGTTCTCGCGAAAGAAATATGTTACTTTTACGTACTTATTTTATAACTTATATCATTTTCATCCAGTACTTTTTAAAAAGAACCAAAATAAATTTTTAATTAATTTAAAAACATTTCAGTTTTTTTAAACACCTAACGATATCTTTCAAAATGATATTAATTAGATTATCGCGAAGTAATAAAATTGTAACTGTAATAATTACATCGTAAAATAAATCATGTCTGTGTTTTTTGCTTCAATTAACATATTTAAAGCAATGTCATTAAAATAAATTTTAATTTACTATTGATAAGCTATTGATAAAAAGTGTATTGAAATTTGAAGAAGAATTGAATTTATAAATTTTAATTAAATTGGATACAAAAGAGGATCCGATCGTTCGAAAACTCAACATTGCCAATGTTAAGTAAAATAATCCACGATTAGTAACATCAGAAATGACTATTGCGCCCGACAAATACAGTTGAGGACTTCCGGTCGTACCTTGGACATAGTGACGATGTATTGTTTGCAGGTTGTATATCTTTGAAATACATTTACGCTTGAATTCGGATTAATTTACTCATACTTACAATGTAAATATATTTAAAAAATTTTATTGGTTAGTAGTAACTTGATGGGATCATATACTTGTATTAAGTTTTTTTGTTTTTTTTTTACTTATTCCTTGTAATGTACATAAATTCTAATATCCTAAATATTTGTATTCTAAACTATTCGTATGGAAGAGTTTTTTTTACAATTTTTTAAAATTGTTCTTTATCGTAAACTATAAAATCGTCGTAATAAGTATAATAACTTTTATAAAATATATTTTATTTAAAATAATGAAAACTTTGAATTTTCCAATTTAAAGAAAAAAATGTTAAGTTTTTTGTTATTTATTTTTAGTTTGTTATCTATATAAATTTTTTCAAGATTTAAATTATAATAAAAGAAAAATCTACTTTATATAATTATAATAATTTATCATTTTAAATTCTTTAAATTATTTACTTTTAATTTTTAATTTTTTTTTTAATATTCATATAATTTATTACAAATGTAAACAAATAATACACAGTATTTTGTATTCATGGAATCATATTTTGAAAGCGTTTAAAATAATTTAAAAATAAATAATAATTTATATATATTCTACTTAAAATTTATATTTTTACAATTAAGATTTTCAATCAATTTTTAATAACGATGTTCGGTTATTTCCACGATATTTTTGTTCTTTTAAATTTTTTCTCTTATGAAGAATAGAAGGATCGATTTATTTAAATTTCAAGTTCATAATTATATTCATTGTATTAAATTGCTGGAAATTTACCGCATAAAATTTTGGATGAAAATGACTGAAATTTAATAGGGTAAATGATATCGTAATTTTCAAATTAATCATATAAAATTCATAATTATAGTTGCGTTTTGAAATCAATATCAAAATTTATAATTGAAATGCAGAAACGAATGAAGTATCAGAAATAGAAATAAAAATCGTGAATTATAATAGAAACTTTTATAATATTTAATCAATTATAATTAATCGATATTATAACTTCATGATATTCATATTGTATTAAGAAAAATATGTTACAGTGTTTTCAATGTATAACTCATTTTTATTTGTATCGAAAGTATCGTATAACAAAATTCATTACTGGAGTCTAAAATGCAATTTGCAATTTTAAAGTTAATTTTATGTAATGAAAAAATTCACATAGACTTTCATAGTCAGCGCATTTTAGACCAATGATTCATAATATTTTGTTAACATAAACTTATCTTGTGAATCAAAACAATTAGTATGAAAGTGATTTATATTTTATGGACTGCGCACAGAATTGAGCATAGAAATTGTATCCACTCTACGTTAGATCTATAATAACAAGGTTTAAAATACCGATGAAAAATTAAATAATGTGTATTATGTACGAAGAGATAATGCCACAAGTGTACTATTACTATTCCTATTATTATTTTAATATTATCGAATATCGATCGAAGAAAGAAATCATATTTCAAATCCGAAGGATAAAATTTCAATTAGACTTTAACAATGTTAATTTAGGATGCAAAACTAAATTTCTTTTTCACAGTGGATCCATTCGGTTGCAAGTTTACGATGCATAAGAAAGTCGATATTAACAATAGCAATTATAAGTTTACGATTAAGAATATTTTCGAAAAACGTAAACTTGAATACGAGACTCGCTATAATTTGAAATATTAATTAGCCTAAGACTTTGCTTAGCGGAAAATCAAGAAATAAAGTATAGGAAAAGCGAGGAAAACATAATTGATTTAAATTTTATTGTAATTAACTTCTTGAACTTACATTATGCACAGAACCGTTGAAGAATCTTAGACTGAACAACTCTTAAACTAAAACTTGTTACGTCTACTTTAATTTTATGTTTCAGAAGAATCTTACATGGAGCTCGTTATAATATGAATGTTTACAATATCGATTAATCTTGATCGTTTTGTAGCAACGCGCGGGAAAATTCATCTCGTGGTTTCCGCAAAATATTCCCTGGGCCCTCGTTAAAATTCGCAGCTCGCGTGGACGGCGCTTGTGGTTGCCTCGTTAACAGGGGAGGGGGGAGAAGAGGAGGATGAAAAGCTCCGGTCGGTGAGTCGCGCTCGAAAGCGTCAATTTTCCAAGCTCCCGATGCAAACGCGAATTTCAGGAAAGGGTGTAAAAAGTTACGTGCGTAAGAGGGAGTTGCTGGGATAAGAGGGCGAGAAGTAACGGGGGGGGGAGGAGGAGGTAATTTGGAGAGGCGAGCTTATGAGGGAACATTGTTTCGTTCCGGTCGAGCTTCCATGTCACCTTCGGACACTCGACTTCCTTCCCGTCGATAAGCTGCCTCTTTTTGCGAGATGCTCGTCGAGAAGCTGTCGGTTTTTCGGCTCTCCACCGAACCCCGAGGATTAAAGACGATGTCCGTCAAATTTCTTGCCTCTCTCGATGTTCCTTTTCGAAGGCGTTGACTCAGCAAAGAGGCGGTCGTTGTTGCTAACGTTTTTCTGCCTTTATAAAGCATTGTTTCTATCTTGGGCGTCCCCTGATTTTATCCCTTCCATTTAGGGGCGCGTTAAATTTCGCAATACGTTCCCGTTATTTTCACGCTGGGGAATTTTAGGAGAATCGAGAACACGCTTGGCATATTGGCTTTTCTTCTTCGAGCTAACTTGTAAAATTTGCACGAATGTCATCGGTGAAGGACCGAAGCGAAGCCTCGACATCAAAGGAATTTGATCCTCTTGTTTTCGTATTTTTTTCCTCATAGAATAAAGCCACATTTTTCCTTTTTTTCCTTTTTTTTGTTCCTCTCGTGAAATAGTTGTAAAAGTTGCAATTATAGAAATTTCGTTAATTAAAAAAGAGATGTAAAATTTGCAAAAAGTTTCAACTACGCGTTTCGACTAGTCGAAGTTGCGATTGAGATTTTGCATTTAAAAACAACGCGTATAATTTTAAATTTGAAAGCTCGTCGATGATGCATATAAATTCTTGAAAAATTTTACTTTATGGAAAATACCGTCAGACTTTTTAAACTTCGAAAATTTTATTTTTCCGTTTCTTAATAAATAAAAAGCTTTTTAAATTGCTTACCGTTGCTGAAGAAACATAAAATAAATACAAAGATTTCGTAAAGTTATTTCAACTACCGTTGCAAATACAGAAATATTGCTTTAGTTATATTATCGAAATAATATTAAAAGAATGTATATTTTGAAGCTAGGATACTTTGTATAAATTTAGTTAAGAAGTAAAATTTAAAATATTATAAAATGGTTACAGTTCCTCGGTACTAAATATATACTTACATTTACTCAAAATTACTAGTGACTTTTAAAAAGTAATCGGTGTACCCGTAAGTAGCTTTGAAGTTTTAATTCTATATAAAAAGAAAAGAAAATAATTATAGAATCTATTCGTTTTCGAGTACATTTGCAATTCCATTCTCTCTGAAAGCATTGCATACTTATCCGCGCACCGACTGTTTTTATTTCGGTTCGATGTAAAAACCGAAATTCTTTGCGGTTAGAGAGAGAGAGAGAGAGAGAGAGAGAGAGAGAGAGAGAGAGAAATCTTTTTTGTGTATGTGTTATGACCGGTGTATATAATGATGCGAAATGTGGCGCATTCTTGGCTTCCGTAAAGGCGCAAAACGAGGTTAAGGCCTTTTTAAGCCGCGGCGAACGAAAACTGGCGGTTAACCCTGTAAGCAAACTCTCCGATTTAGTCGGTCTAAAGAAGTAGCCGAATAAATGTTTATCCTTTAACAAGTTTTGCGCGACTATTTATAATAGGGCTCTTTCAAATCGTTTATGTTATCGTTAATCTTTGTTTCACTCATTATTTTCGTTGCGCCTTCAAAATAGTAATAATTAAATGGTTGTTATTAATTGCATTTTCTAGAGGATTATTAATTATTTTACGTGTATCGCAAATTTTAAGTATTCGTTAGATCGATATCAATACCGAATAGTAGTTATATAGATATATAAATATTATTACAATATATAATTTTATAAAAAAAAACTTTGAAATTATTAAATATTAAAAATTTTTAAAATACGATTACACTCACGTTTTATAAACGGTATATATTTAAAACTATTAATTTTATAAAATGAATGGTTAAATTTCCCTCTGAAAATTATTGAATTATCTTATTTATTATAAGATATATTGGGTATGTTCGTATGCTCATTAATCATACGATCGAAAATTATTCGAGAAGGTTAACATAAATTTAATAAAGGAAATGTAATTATCCACTAATTATATATTTTTACCGTAATATTTGTCGATAATTTACAATTAATTATTACGATAAATAGAATTCATTAGAATAAATAAAATATAATGTTTTAAATATATAATAATCTTTTTTTGCTTAACGTGGTTCTACGTTTACACAAATTATAGACGCTTATATTTTTAAAGTTCTCGATATTACATAAAATAAATAAAAGACGTAACCGCATTTTTTCATTGGATATATGATTTTAAAAAGAAAGGTGTTCAAATGAATAATATTTTTGATTTACGTAATAAGATTTATAAAACGTAATTTTTATTTCAAAGGACAAGTACTATAATTTAAATTTAATCATATTTATGAACAAGTAAAAGCTCATTTAATTATAAATTGGTATGAAATCGGTATTTTCCGTTTAAAAATTTTTTCTGAATTTGATTAAGTTCAAATTTGGCTCATATTCAAAATTTAATCAAAGTATGAATTCTCCTTCTTTTCCCGTTTTAGCTTTACGTAAAATTTAACTTTTCGTGATAATTCTTTATTTCGCATTTTTTCGTCTTGAAAATATTTTATGCTAACCATTTATTTCGTATCTAAGATTTTATTTAAAATGATCTAGCTGTCATTGCATATTTATCCAAATGCTTTATATTTAATTATAAAATCAAATAACGATGACATTAAAACAATCTTTGACTTTTTATTTGTATTATCCGATTATATTATTATCACCATCGAATGTCACTTTATCGTATTCGTGACTATTTCTAAATGCTGATTTGCTCAAATATGATGCGAAATCACAATAATGATTTGAAAGAATACAGATATAGATATAAACAAATTTATCATTGGTCTTGAACGAAAAAATTTAAGACAATACCTAGATTCTAAATAATTTTCAGCATAAACGCACCGGAGCCAGAAAAGAGTTATCGATTGACCTAATTTTAAGTTTCGCTACGGCATAGAGAGCCAAAATGATTACTCTTTAGTAATTGTTGTTTCATCAAATCTAGAAATGATCTATTTTGGACAATTCGTTTACAAGATTGATAAAGGCTATAAATGTTTAAGTAGTGAAATATAAGCTGTAGAAAAATGGGTCAATTAAGCATTTTTATTTTCTTCCTGTAATTTTCTGAGGGATTCTTTAGATCGTATGGTTTTTTAATCGTCCTGTCCATTTACTTTTATGCAATAGAAACGTTTTAAAAGAGTAACTTATAATTTAATTCCATAAAAATCTAACTTATCCGAAATAAATTTATGTCGCAAAATATAATTATTCGGTATAAAAATTATAGATTTTACTTATTTTCTTTTTTAACAATATAAGCATTTCATTCGAATTCATAAATATTGTTAAATGTTCATAAAAAAGTTTATACTTTTTTCAGTAAGAGAAAAATTTTTAAACTATTTGATCTGTTTAAAATTCTTATGTATCATTATAATACATTTTTATAAAGAATAAATTTATAATGATAATAATTTCTGAAAAATAAGTGACCATTTATCAGTGTTAAAAATGATTTTATTATGAAGAATTAGGATATAAAATACGGATGTATTTTAGTAAACAAGCTTATGAATTGTTCCTAAAAAATATATTTTATAATAGCATGAATATACAATGATATTATATTCTCACATTTCATTATAATTGTTATGCATAACTACGTATTTGTTAGTAACTAAATCTGTAAAAAAAATTTTTTTTTACATTTTGTTTTCAATTTATAACCATGAAATTCAAACTCATTTAAGGAATTATTTAAAAATAATAATTCTTAAATATAGATTTCTTATTAGTAGACTCCTTTTCGTCAGTTTTTTTTATTGAAAGTACTATTTATTGTACTTTATATTTTATAGCTATTATTTATAATAATAAACAAATAGTAAACTTTATTGAAATACTTTATAAATCCATTATTATTTAATTATAATTATGTATTCTATTTTATATCTATTTAAACTATATATTCTTCTAAACTAATGAAATAAAATTTCTTGTAAAGCCATTAATATATATTGGAAAACAGTAAATAATATTTTTATTATCTCTGAATTTTAAAACGTATTAAGAATAATTTATTAATAATATGATTCTTGTTTAATTTAGATAATTATTAACTTGTTTTATAGTTGAATCGATTTTATAAATTTTATATAATTAATAAGTGTTAATAAAAAATAAAATTAATGTTATAATCTATAACGTTCATATATTGAAACTCTATTACATTAAAGTTGCTGTATATTTTAAAAATATTCGTTATGAAATTATTATGTTTACATTAATCATTATTAGTTTTACATGATTTTTTAAGTTTGCATTTTTATTAATATACTTGCATTAAAAATTGAAAAGTTTGTGTATTCGTATAAGATTTAACTTAGAATAAGTGCTGATATAGAAAAATCCAATCAATTTACTATAAAATTTTATGTACGATATAAATTTATTTAACAGAATTATTATTATACCGATAAATTAATTGATTTTTCTGAATTTTAACTCGCTATATTTTATCTTCTGTTTTCTTTGCAAATTCGATATTATTATTGATACGATAAATAAATCGTTTGAAACTGAAATTTTACATTTATTATATGTATATATTTTTAATTTAATAAATAAAAAAACACCGTTATAAATATTTTGGCTAAAATTTTACATTCTTGTAGCTGACTCAATTTTTAAAATTAAAATTATTATTTATAATAGTATTAATATTGCATATTTGACGTAGAAAATTATGTTTATTAAATATAATATATTTTTTCAAGTTTATTTTTTATTATAGGATTAAAAACTTTTAATTGTAAAAGCGCTTTGCATCAGCATATTAAAAAAGCACATTAGAAATACAAGTACATATAATACAAGTTATTTTATTTTTGCTTATAGTTTTTAGAATAACATATTATTTTAATAATAGATTAGTTTGTTATTTATAATGTGACTAAAAATAATTAAATATTAGGTTCATATTATAGATGCTTAAGTAAGTCAATCAATACCAAATGAATGTTTACTTCATGAAATATTCGGTTCAATTTACACTTAATAACGTATTATCAAGTAAATACTCATTATATGATATACCCTTTGTTATTTATTTATAAATATAAATATAATCGCTAAATGTTGTTTTACATTATTTTTAGTTTTTTTATCTTTACACATCTTTTATATTTTTTATAGTTTCAATCTCTTTTTTACTCATTTTTTATTAAAAAATTATTGGTTCGGAACGAATAATATTCATATGCTCTTTTTTCACTTGATTTATCAATATTATAAATTAAATTTTTTAGATCTCATTGATTTATGTACATGTGTTATTTATTTTTCATATTTTCTTTTGTTTTATTTCTTGATTTCAACACACCTTGTTTCTTATTTTACTTATTCTATTTAATCATTTTTTACAAGTGCTACATTTTCCAATCATGAATTTTATTTTTTAACTCGAATTTTTCAATCCTTGATTTACTGAGAAGAGAGAGAGAGAGAGACAGAGACACAGAGACACAGAGAGAGAGAGAGAGAGAGAGAGAGAGAGAGAGAGAGAGAGAGAGAGAGAGAGAGAGAGAGAGAAAGGGAAACAAAAGAAGTCTGTAAATTTTTCCCGTGTAGTACTGAATATTTTATGTATAATACAGTAATTTTAAAGTTAGATTTGTCGATTTTGGACCAAAGAACAGTCAATATCTTTTTTACTTATACGTATACCCATATGTATATGAGTTTAAAATATACTATAGTGATATAATTTGACTTGAAAATATGATATTCTTATGTAAAAGTGATAAATACATTAAATATAACTAATATGATAATTTAGAATGATTTAAGATTTTCGAGAGTATAGTTTTATTTAATATTTAAAATGTAGGATTCTTTAAACAGTAATATTTTTTCTTACATAAAGTTTTTGATTGTATTTACTATCTTTAATTTTATTTTAAATTTCAATATTATTGTTTATAACATTTTTTAGTATTTAGTATATTATATTTTGAGTTATAATTTAAAAAAAAAATTTTTTATCTAGAAAACAAGAAAAAGTACAGCTAATATTTTCTTTATAATGTTAATTTTTATTTTTGCAAAACTAAAATACAATGTAAAAAATATTGTATAACATTTGCGAAGAGACTATATTGAGTAAATACAAGTGTTAGATGTGATTTTTGAAATTCCATTCGATTAATTTTTATTCGATAAATGCATTACTCTTAAATCAATCAGTTAAAGCTGATGAAGGCAAAAAGATACTGCTGAATACAATCCATTGTAGAAAGACATAAGAAATCGACGAGAAAAATAATTAATTGAATCAGACCGTTTAGAATCATTTAAAATCATCAAATTTTTTTCCGAGATTGATGTTGAAATTCTACTTAGTTTTAAAGAAATTCACTCCATCGATCATATTGTTACTTATAAATTGTTATTTAGAACAATTATCTATTTTTAAGCAAATGGCAAATTAGAATACTAAAAAATTATTTATAATAATTTTAAGTGTGAATGATTATATAATCAAGCATTGTATTATAAACCGACTTGTTCAGCTTAAAATATAAATATTCATTAAAGGAAAGTTATCCTCTGTCTACGATAGAATAGTATTTTCGAATCGAATTAGAAGTAACATGTATTTTAGTTAGTTTGATCAATTGATGATATTAAACAATAATGGCTATAATTAGGTAAAATATTTTTCTTTGTTAACAATATTTATTTATTAAAACCTGTTATATTCCAGATATGGTACCACATTTACTATACTTTTTTATATGATACTATCGGATTATCGCTTATTGTTTGTGGATAAAAAATTTGTTGATTAATGAAATTACAATTTAAACGAAGGTATTAAAAATTACTCGATTCATTTTTTTAATATAAAGAGAAGATTGTTACAAAGTAACAATGAGTCTTGAAAATATTAGGAATATATCGAAAGAGGTTAAAAAATGTTAATTATTCATCTCAATTGCAATAATAATATTGATCGTAGGATAAGCAGACATATGAAATAAAGGAAATGAAAAAGTAGATAAGGTTTAATAATTAATCATTAGAAATGTTAAACGAATGCTTGGATTTTCTTTCTTCTCGAGTAGTATAAAAAATAGTTTCTATGCCAAGCTAACCAATTTTTTTAATTTTAAAAAAATTTTCAAACGCTACCGTCTTTTTTTTAAAACAATCTTTTTCTATTTTATGTATTTCTTATTTTATGATTTGAGAGTATCATCGCGAATTATACCGTCACTTCGTAAATTTACAATGTGCGAACGGTTCGTACTTTCTATATTATTGCTTGGACGTCAGTTTTTTCTATCCAAATATTCATTCGTTTCAAGGGCTAGTGAAAAGGAACCTTTACGAGTTTCACAGAACTTGTTTAAAGATCCGTGAGAATTTAAATTTAACGTATGACTATATAAAAATACCTAGAAATATTTATTTGACAAAAAAAGTTCAATATAAATTTTTATTTCTTTCTTTCATATATAATCTTGTTATTTAGTTTATATTTCTTAATTTAGGAAACATAAGATTTTAGTCCTTATAGAATTTAAGTTAAAAATTATAATTTATTTCATGCATTTTCAATACGATCGTTGAATTTTCATACAGTTTATTTCATCGAGTCGTATTATGCTTTTTGAATTCAAATATTTTGTTTTTTAAGTTGTATGAAATTTCTCGTATTTAAATGTGTATTTAAAAACATCTATGTTTAAATTATCTAATATCCAATTACCAATTATTAATTACAATGTATTAAAATTTTTGTATGTATTTATTTTGTTTTAAATATTCGGTATATCTATTTTATGCGTAATATTCATTTTTCTTCATCTATTTTTTCACGAAACACTAGCAAATGAAGTATATTTTTAATATGCAGGAGTCATCTTTCATTTTACTCTAAAAATGTCTTTCTTGACTATCTAATATACACAGTTTACAATGTTCATAATTTATTTTAAAATGTGTATTAAGCAAATTTTTGGAAAGAAATTATGAACTAAGTAATCTTCTAATAATCTTTATATCATATATATTTTTATATTTGAAAAAATTTTTATTAATTATATACATAATGCAATAAATCAATATTTTATCATTATATTTATCGATTAAGGTTATTAATCCATTGTATTAAAGTTACAAAATATAAAATATCGGAAAAAATATACATGTTTATAAAAATTGTAATAAAGTTTATTATTTAAAAAAGAACCTTCAAGCTTTTGTTTAATTACAAATACATTAATTTCCTTAACCGTTCTTAATTTTTTATTTAATAGAGAATAATATTTTTCTTTTGAATCGTAAAGAGTCTTTGAAAATATTTAATATTATGAACTTTTCAAATGTAAATGTATTATTTTAATTTTAAATGAAATCTTATTATTTCCCATTACGGAAAGCGGATACCGTGTAAGTATTTTCAACTTGGTAATCTAATTAGAAGGTTACTCACTTAAATTAAAAATAATTATGAAAAAAATGCAACCTCTAGAGATAGAAGGAGGAAAAATATGCTTCACCAAAAATAAATTAAAACAGAAAAATAAGAATTAAAACAATAGAAAATAATAAATTATAAATATATTAAAAGTAGCAAAAAGTTAAAATTATTTCTAAAATCAAAGTTTTCAAATCAGCATTCGAAAGATTATTTCAAATTATTGTAATTAATTCAGTGAGTTTACGTCATTATTTGAACGTATATTTTTTAGTAATTTATTGAGTTTTTAATAAAATCCGTAAATGTGCGCTGAAGACGTGCTCATATTTATATACTGCTTCGTTTCTTCGCGTCACGAACCGTCCAATTTTACAAGCATTGTACTTTTCGTTTTTACCCGAATAGCCAGCGAGGCGACCATTTTTGTTTCTTGGAGTCAGATATTTGATGTTGTTTAAAAAAAAGAGGGAAAAATTTATTACAAGCATTGTTTTTCTATTGCTATGTTTTGCTATACGCGTTAAAAAACATAGTCGGTACCAAATTTCATTTGCTCTTCAAAGCGTGAGATCTTCCGTTTTTTAATTCTCTCACTCTCGCATCAGAAAATACTCTCTTATTTTTTGTTTGAACTGAAAAGTCACCGATGTTTTATATCCTTATCGCTTTTACATTGAAAGTTACTCTTTCTTTCACTTTAGAGTTACCGAACCTGAGAGCTGCTGTTTTTTATCTATCTTTGTTACTCTGCAGCGAAGAATTCTGTTCAGACATATTTTCGATTAGAAACAATTTTATATCTTATATACATTTATTAAAAAATACGGAGTTGATTTTGTTGAAAATACAAAAGAAAATTTAATTCTGTTTAGCATATTATATATTTTTTCTATCGATCCTGTTTTCTGATAAAAACAACGTGGTAAAGTATTATTATTTCGTTATTAATTTTCTAAATAATTATGGTGAAAACTATAATTTCTTCAACGAATCTTCAGTCGTTTTTACATAAATTTTATCGGTCTCCGAGTCCATAATAAATACATTGAACAATCTATTTTTTTACAAGGGAAAATGTTTTATCTTAATAAACTAATTGAATTAATCAACTAAAGAAGGTTATGTAGTACGCGAACAATATCCCTTTTTTTCGAACGTGTTTTTGATATAACTTGACGAGGATGAGATTTACCGATTGAAACGAGAAGCCGTTGGACCGATTTCGAAACTCCGCGATAATAATTTTTTTACGAGAGATGACACTTTGTAAAAGTTCCAAGGGTCAAAATCCAATTAGCGACGTATCGGAAAGATATGTTAGGAGATCGAACAATCCTATCGCATTTATTGTAGAGTTGTACACTAGTTTGTATCCAGTGTCTAGATGGAATAATTTCCAAGACTCTACCTCTGTGTTCCAATCGAATATAACATCCTTTAAAATAATAAGTTTGTCTAAATTAAAATTTTAGAAGGTGGTTCTACAAACTAATTTAATCAATGTCGTTTTGCGTAGTTGGAAGTCTCGCCTATAGGTAAATTCTGCTGGTTCGACTCTAGCGCTTTATTAACCTGGCAAACAAGGTCACCAGTTCAAGTGGAAGTCTTCGTAGCAAACAGAGTAAGCAGCGATATCGTCGTTACTCCATCAACCTTTACCGAGAGACACCTTCGATTCGCGAATCCGGAAAATCCAATCAATCGTGCTAAGCGAGGCTCTTTCTTTGGTCAATCGAAAGATTCCAGCTTCTGGTGAAACGGATCCACTCAATTGACCGTTCGGTTCGAGTACTGGATTATCCATTTGACAACTTCGCTACGAATCTTGAAGTTGACGGATCGATAGTTGCCTTGTCTTCGACTGGACTTCCTAATCCTTCTTAATCCATAAGATGAGTTTATTATTGGCGCATTGGTGCATTGGCGCATTGGCGTAGTAATTTTATCTTCTCGGAAAGGGTTTTGAATAAATTTTTACCCTTCGTAGATTCGATATGATTTTTTATTTCGAAAGATATTTTGAGATCGATCATCTGTACTTGAACAAGATGCTGCTTCTGTCGAATAAGCATCCGTTTACAAGGTTAATTATTAGAAAGGTATATCTTTTAATTTTATACGGAGATATTTTAATAGTTTTGTTCAACCGCTTCTTATCGAAGCTTCTATCGGCGAAAGTAAAAAATCTTATAAGCACTGTGCGAGCATCTTTGGCTATACAATGGTTAAAGTTGCATACATCAAAACTATCTCTTTCTCGATTTGCTTGGACCCTATGATCCTTCGTATGCTTCACCTCGGTTTTTGGCACGTAAAGAGTCGTGCACAGTGATAACGCCACTACCTTCCAGGGAGCTAAAGTTGAACCAAAGTGCTTGTTCAATTAATTCGAAGAAGTTGCGAGGGTAAGAGACGGAGTAGTACTGCATACCTACACGATTTCTAATTGTGGTGAGATTGAAGAGTAAGAGTTCTAGACGATAACCATTCGATTTAAGTTGGAGACTTAGTGTTTTTCAAGGATGAATCAATGCTAGTAGCAAAATGGTTGATTGCTATTACCGAATTGCAGTCGGTACCAATAGTTTCGAGCGAGTCGTTGCGATTACAATTACCGTGGCGAATTACTTACGCTCTTTAAACAAACCAATATAATTATTTATCGTCGAGTTTTGTTTATGAGTCTTTGTAAATTGATTTAACGATATTTGTTATCTTTAAGTTCTTCGATAATTGTATCTACGTCTAAACCTAGTTATAATGCTAGTTTAGGTGAAGTTTATTTGTCCACTTCGATCCTTCCGACTCGAGCCGTATATTTATACCGTTTATGTATATTTTGTAGTTATTTATTTAGAATTGAACAAAATGCGTAAATACGTACTATAAGCTTTGGAATGCAATCAGTATCAATGTTTATTTATACTTAAAGCTTCATTTCGATCCCTTCTTAATTTCAGTATTATACTTTTTTTATTCGCTCGCTGTTATGAATTTTCTTAAATTATAAGCGAGCAAAATTCTTCACGTCAATTATTTACAATTATTCGATCCGTTATCGTCGTTGGATGTTAATTATTATAGTATTAATTACTCGTTATCTTTGGATATTATCATTGTTATCTCGTATCAGGAGAATATCGAGCGTGTTAAGCTGGAAAAGACCGATAAATAAATTGGAAATACATATAACTATCGACAGCTTCGTGTTTTCACGTCAGCAGTTATCCAATCCTTCGAGTACCGTCTCCTTCGCTTTATCTTGGATAGCTAACGTTGCGGTCACAATGAAAATAGCGCGGAATAAAAATAGAGCTGCGAGCTTATATAATGTGAAAAATATTTTATTTTATAATTAAAATATGACAATACAATATATGCATTCGCGCGATACCCTAAAATTCCTAATAAAGAATGAAAAAAAATGTAATGAATTGCTTTGTCAAACGAATTTAATTGAATAATGGGTTTTTGAATTTTAAGATGAACAAAGGTATATAAAGGTAAAGTCTGGGTATGTATTGCGGCAGCGAAAGTAAGGAAGAAAGGATGGTAATTCGCTTTTAGATACATTTATGTATATGTTTAAGTAGGGAACACTTGGAAACACCTGGGAACACCTGGGAACAACTGGGAACAACTGGGAACAACTATACCAATGCAACGGTCAATCCGATCGATGACCTCCCACTTGTAATCGTGTACGAGTGTCTCTTGCAACGTTTCACCGATTATAATTAAAGACATTATCGTCCGGGTGAAGAATTCGCCTAAATTCTCGAGAGCGGTTCATGCGCTTGTACATCTCGGACCCGGAGCTTGACCGCAAACTGTACAAGGAAGTATTATTATGCCTAGCGTACTTCTCGAGCGCAAACGTTCGTTTTATGGAGGAATAACGAGGGAGTTGTTTGTACATATACATAACTAGGTTTTCTTAACAATAGCCGGCAACTTATATTTACGTGTTATGAAACCTGAAAGTAATTTGCTTGAAATAACAATGTTTAGAGTAATCCCGAGGCTCTCCAATTAAATGAAATATATAAGCGTTGCTTTCGAACGCTTGTATTTCGTCTCTAGGTTTAATATTTTTCAAGGAGAATAATATGTTTATTAGAATTTGAGGTTGAATACAACAACGCATTAAAAGTTTTGTATATGGTTTCTCGAATTTTCTTTCCTTAAATTTTATTTATGTTTCTGTTATCATTTTTAAGTAGTATAAATAAAAAAGAAAAATTCAATAAACGAATAAAAGAAAGCAAGACAAAAGCGTTCGTTGGGTGTGAACGACTTATATTTTCTTTATACACTCGAGTGATTCTTTCTTTCTGTCTTTTGTTTCTTTTTGTCATGGTAAACTTCGGTACTAGTACCTACGTAAGCTGGTGAATATTTTTTGAGATCTTTTACTTCTGGCTCTTTCCAAGACACGTTAATCTTTGCTACGCGAAAAGAGAAAGAGATTCGCGCGAGTGCAACTTAAGAATACAAAAAGTGCGAAGAAGAGAGAAAAGAAGACAAGGGATGGATAATTATTGACTTGAATATTTAAAAATAGTGTAACTGCGTGATTATATAAAGTAATTGTATACATTTTTCGACAGCGATATACTCAAGCGATTTGTATAAATTAAATCCCAATGATTTTATTGGATTTCGTACATGAATTATGTTTTTAGATGTTCGTACGATTTATAATATTATTATATATTTAGTGCTCAATTTTTGATACTTATACAGATATCGATGTATTTTTATATAAAAAGAAAGTTTAAATTTGATTCGTTTATGAATTTTAATACGAATGATACAGAACTTTTTATTCTGCATTTGGTGATGCAACGATAACGTGTCATATAATTTTACTGCGATAAAATTCAAAACTGTGTTAATGTTTTGAACTTATTACGAAAACAATCAACGAATACACAATTGAAGAAATTTCGTTAGAATACTGGTATTATTTATGTAACAATTGAATGGTCCCGTAGTATATTAATTTTACGGCGCAATTCTCTATTATTATCGAATAAACAAGAACCCGAGAATAAAGGTATAGAGTAACCAAACTAATAAAAAAAATAGAATAAGAAAACTATAATCGTATAGAAGGAATATATTTGTACGCAAAAAAAAAAAATATCTATCGTTGGTAATATTTTTCCGTTATTTGTATTTTTATATCCGATTTTCATTATAATGGTAATTAAAAGAATTTTAATTATATTTAAAACGTATGATATGTTAAAAATTTTTAATATTTGAATATTTTTTTTAATATGCTCTACATATTTTCTTGTATTAAAAAAAGTAATATGTGGGTTATCTGCTTTACTTTGCCTATTTTTTACATTAACATTTTCATAATACATTTCCTTTATAATGGTTTTTTTATTCTAAACAAAAATGTTCGTTAAATTTCTTTACAAAATCCTTCCTTTATTTCATACAGAATATATAATAAACGTTATAGTTCAATAAGAAAGTGGAATTTGTTCTAAAACCTAGATTTATAGACAAACAACTCTTGTAATTGATAATAGTGTATAGTATCGATTGACATAATTGAAAAGGTTATAAATAGTTATGTATGTAAAGATAGTAATATAATAATCGGGTTAAGAATCATATTTTAAAAAGTCATTAAAAGAATAAATTATAATTCATAAAAATGTAAAATTTTTAAAACGGATATTTTTCTATAAACAAATTTCGCTTTATAAATTTAAAATAAACTAAATTTAAGTAGTGCGAATAAATTTTGTATACGTTTATTAGATGATGACAAATTAACTAATTTTTATATAACGTATATCAATGATATCTATTCACTTTTTAAGATTACTGATAAGTTAATGTTAAAAATTTTTTTAAATTTTAAGAACTCTTTGAAAATATAATATTTATAATTGAAAATTTCCGATGATATCTTTAAATAATTTAAATTAAATATTTTTCCATATAAAATTCATGTTTACATTTTCATCGACTTATCAATGTCAATTATAGAATAGTATCGTAGTAATGTAATTTTTTTTTAATTCTTCAGTATAAATTAGTAATTTTAATTTTAAGTTATACCATACCTTTAAGAAAAGATTCGATATAACCATTTCAAAAAATTATTCTCAATTATTGACGAGTCTTCATCAGTACGTGTCGCATTTTTTTTATTTATCGCAAATTAGATTAGAAAAATTTGGATAATTTTTTACTCATATATAATTATAAAGATTAAAAAATTTATTTTTCTTAGTCAATGTAACTTTTTATATTTCTAATATGTTCGAAAGTAATGGTATATTATCAAAGTGGAATTATTTTTGAATTTTTATTAAGAACAATTATATGCTGTATCATATCATTTAAATTATTTTTAATATGATTCCAGAATTTATACTTCGAAAATAATTTGCTCCGTGTAATTGTAAATATTTTCAGTGGCGTACGAGTTTATCATTGCTCGTAACATTGTTCTAATTTGGAATGCATAGCAAAGTTTGCTATTAATTTTATGATGAAGGGAGACACACTTTCCTCTCGTATCTATAGGAACGTCGCTATGTGGCAACTTTCATAATGAATATCTGGTTTTAAAAACACTACTTTTACATGTCAGTTATAACATAGGAAGCGGTAAATCCAGTCAAATATAATAGTTGCATTTTTTTTATGAATATCTCGATTCTGTTAAGCTCTAAAATTATAATATATGTATTAAATATGCAGCTAATTTTTATGATAAATAATCTAGAGAAATGTGGAAGCGGATTAATTATAAAATTTTATTTATTTTCTTTAATTGAAGAATCTTGTATTAAATATACGAGTATCCATAAAATTTTGCACAAAAAAACTAATACACGCGATACGCAAAAACATAAAAAACGTTTAGTAATATGAACTATTCTCGATTTAAGAAGTGCAATTTTTTTATTTTGATTGATTCAATTTTTAATTGAATTGATTTAATTAGAAAAGTTTGTTCATAAATTAAAAATCATTATAAAAATATAACTGTAACAAAAATTATTACCAACAAAGTGAAGAATGAAATATTACTGTCTTGAAAATATTATAAATAGTTTAATTATTTTGATGATCAAAATTCCGAAAACAATTTGTACAAACTAATTTTACTCTTAGTTAGTAATTAATCATACGTTTATATGAGATTTTTGCAGCGTTTACATAACAGCTGTGGAAGTGTAGATATTAAAAAACTGGTGTTTTGTCGTGCCAATTGTTCAATTTACTAACGGTTCTGCGAGATTTAAAAATGAAACTATAGATTACATAGTTCGAAGCGACCTTATTCTTGTAAATCGTGAAATAAATTTTTATGTATCAGTCTTTCTTTTTTGTGATACGTTTTTTAATATTATTTTTAAATTTTAATATATATATATACGTTGTGTATATGTATGTGTATAGATTAATGTTTGAAAACTATGTTAAAATAAGTACGTCGTTATTTTATGTATAATATAATTTTTTTTAAAAACGTTAATTTCTGCAATAAAATAATGAAAAAATTTAAAACGAAATAAAAAAAACTTCAATTCGTATTATTTTTAATTTGGGTAAAATAAGTTTTTTGGTTACTTTTAGTTAGTAACCGTTTAAAAATATTATTTAATGTTTTATTAATTAGTTGATATTTCAATGATGTGTAAAATATGTAACAATTTGCAAAAAAAAGTAAAAATTAAATTATGTTATAATATTAAATTATTTTTAGTGATTAAATTAGAAAATAAATGAAAAGAATATAGAATTTATCGAATACACTAGATTATATTAATATCGATAATAATAAAAATTTTTACTTTAAAATTAGATATAGTAAATATTTTTTAGTAATATCTATATATTTTCCAAGATTATCAATTAATTTGATCAAATTTAAGATATACATTTTCGAGAAGAACATATTACAATTATAATAATAATATTTTATAACTTTTAAGTTAATAATATAAGCCCAAGAGTTCATTACTTTATTATTATTATTCTATTATTATTATCTGGAATTCTTCATTACCCAACTTGATTTTTTCATTTAATATTATCATTTCATCTTGAACTGCAAAAAGTTTTACTTTTTTTACATTTTTCTCATAAGTTTTATACATTTTTACTCTTTTCATAATTTTTACTATACAGTATATTCAAATTTTCTTACATTCCTTATTACTGTAATCGTATTATAGTTGCATTATTATATTGTTATAGTTCATTCTCGTTATTACGATAATAAAGTAAGTTAGAATAATTATACCGAACGTGTGACCGCAGGAATATATATTTGAAAAATTACTAATATAAATGAATGAATTAATTTAAAGAATTAGTAAAATAATTAATTGCTTTTGAGAAAGAATTATGAGATTATTTATGGATTAAAATTCTATAAATAGTTCAATTTAATAAAAAGTCTTTGTCCTTTTTTCAATTTTATATATTTGCATAAACAGTAACATCAATACAATATAAATAGTAATATAATTAACCATTCATCGAGTACTGCATACATTTTTTAAATTTATTTGGTAACATAAGCATCGATAAGTCAACAATACATAATAATTAAATAAACATTAGTGTGAATTTATCCCATGGGTTCAAGAATAAAGTGTAGACATCGATAGAATAATAAAGAAAGTTATGAGAGTACGATCAACTCTATCAGAATTGAATGCTACATAATACGAATGCCAACTAACATATCCGCCATGTTCGTTACCACCTTTGTTTTTTTTTCGCACAAATATGTCTTTCATTATTATTGTTTAAAAACTGTATCCTTGTTAATAGCGTTTCAATTACGATTTGTCACTTGGAGATACTATTTATGGAATTAAACTATTTATACTTTATTATTAACGCAGGATTATACAAATGTATTTAAACTGATTTATATTATAAAAGCTTCACAAGTTACTGGAAATTTCTTTCTTCTTATTGTTAAAATTTACATTTCCAGTCATTTTTTATATTTTAATAATCAAAATAATTTTCTAAGTTTAGAATATGCGTATATTCTTACGTTCAATTGATAATTCTATTAAAAAAAGTTAAACCTTTGAAATAAATCTTTTTTTACCGTTACGTATGAATTTGATATCATTTTTAAAAATAAATGGAATAAATGAACTAAATCATCGTTTTATTCTTTGACGATTAAATTTTAAATGATTAATGAATTACTTTTCTTTGTATTTTATTTTTTTGCTTTCGCGCTGTTGGTACACGAATATTGACAGTAGTATCTATTTCTGAAATAATTATTTGTTTATAATAATATGTTCATTCGCTAATTATGTCGGAATCAATACTGATAATCTTCAATAATAATTTCTTAGCAATATTATTAAGGCAATCTCTAGCGTTTCATGTACGTAAATTTATGTTACCAATATTGGAATAATTTGTTTGTTTCACATTTTACAAATATAAATACAAGTTTAAAATCATAAAAATTGACCGTGCTCTCAAATTCAATAGCTTTATCGGCAGGTTGTAAACGTCTCGTGAGAGAAACAAAGCGCCGGGGAACAAAACGGCAGCTTCGTCGAAGCTCTTGGATAGGCCTCGGGGTTATTTCAGATCAGAGAAGAACGACCTGAGTTTTCCTCCAAGGAAAACTTGGAAGTCGTTCAACGGTATTTATCTACGGCAGTGTACGTATAAACGAGTATTATAAATAAACATGTATATTTCTTGTCTATCGTGCGAATTCGATTGTTCAATCACCGTTTCCGTCTCTCCAAATTCGACGTTTCATATCGTTACTGAATTTTTTTTATCAAACGTCGTCTTGTTTCAGAATTATTAAGCTTTTGATTTCGCATTCTATTCTCAAAAATTTTATAATTTAAAAATACGTATCGATCCATTTCAAAAATTTATCCGATATATCGATAATTTTAGTTTCGTGAGTTTTATATATTGTATTATTATTTCGTAAGTATGTGACATTATGATTTTAAAATTTTCGTTTCTTATAGATTCTCGAATTACAATTACTTTTCTCATATGATACCATTATTTTAACAATTTGCGATCATTAATTCCTTTTTTAATTTTGATATGACGTTATTCTTCTATTTTCTGCAGTTCTCGCAATACTTAGCTTATTTTAAATTTCTATTTTGAAATTCATTGTGATCTTTGCAGATTATTAGCTTTTGTATGTATGAGTTTATTTAATTTTGTATACGCTATAAATTAGAAGCTCTTTCAAACGAAATAAAATATTTTCATTTAATTTAAATTTTAAAGCTGTTTTTTAAAATTTTTTTGTATAATATACCAAATACATACATAGTCCGAAATAAACCAACAAAAGAGCTATTTAATGTTTCCTTCGGAAGAGTATTTTTGACCGGAATATGTGTCATCTTGAAAAAGGTAATTTTATATAGTAAGATATACGAGTCGTGATGCGCTTACGAAATGAAATCATTAAATGTATTTTCTTGAAATTATTCTTGGTAGCGATGGTTTCTCGACTTGACTATTGTTATTAGAATTACGTGTCTGCAATCTGGATAAAATTTCCTTTATGGATCCATTGCACCTCTTCTTGAGGTACTTCAAGGCTCGAGTAGATATGGTGAGTACCAATTGGGTCTTGCCGTAATTTTTTACTCTCGCTTTTTGTACATATAGCAAGAAGAGACATTTTAAACAGCATAGACTGAGGTGAGACTAAAAATGTACGAGGAAAAATAGGCATTTTTAACAATAAATTTACTATAGATAAAAATTTATCATTTGCGCCATTTTTATTACTAATATAGAAAACATTTTCTAATCATATCATAGACGTTCAAATTTGTATTTTCAATTCTTATCTTAAATTGAGTTTAATGAAATATTATATGTAAAATGAAAAAGAATCGAATAATTACTGAAGTTAGTCGAAGGAACAATTTATTTTTCTTCTTCCATTTCGCGCAACACTGGGCACATAAAGTTATATATATAAAGATTGATTCTGTGTAATAAACAAAAATGTGTTATTGAGAACCTTTTGTAATTGTTACCAATATCTATCTAATTATTAAGAAGTTTATTTCAAAACTACCTTATTTTTGTAAGCTTAAAAGAAAGTAGGGTTATCCCAGGCTATTATTTCTTCCCCGATCATCTTGTTTTCCTTATTCTTACTACGTTAAATGATACCCATTTTTTTTATTTGTCTCACTTAAAACTTCTTGAAAAGTACAATCTTTAAACGAATTAAGAATATTTTTACTTCGATAACATTATTTTTCTTATTCATAATTATTCATAATCGAATGTATTATTTCAGTTTTTTAAAGCAGATATTATATGTTATTTTTTAAAATGTTTTACATGAAAAAAGTACGAGTTAAATCGAGATTAAAAATCTAAGTTATTTCTTAACTTTACAAAAGTATCCTCAATAATTTCATATTTGAATTGATCGCAGGTAAACGCTTATTTTTTATTTATATTATCGTGACTATCTTCCATAGCTAAATACTTTTAATCTTGGCTTATATCGGCATCTTGAAAATATTTTTGATTATTTTGGAGGAATCTGCGGCGAAATATTTTTCGATTACATGTTTTTTATAAATATAAAATAAATATGTAAATTTTTTGTATACCATGAAAGATAATATGAAAAGATAATTTTTATTTAATTTTCATTGCACTTAAATTATTTATAAAATCTTTGAATAATTAAATTATAAATTTTAGTTTTTAATTTCAAACTTTTTATCGTGTTCAGCTTTTTAAACGTTTTGACAAAATTTTTTTTACAATTTTATTTATATTAGTTTCTTTGAAATTGAATGTATTTATATATAAAAGTAGTAATTATTATCGAGAAAAATTTTTTATGACTTTTAAAATAGTCATAATAACTAATTATCTGACTTTAAAGTAAAGAAGAAGGAAACGACTACAAAAATAAATATAATTATATATTATTATATAAAAATATTATTTTAGTTTTATAGTTTAAATATTTTTCAAATAACTTAATTAGCGAATAAGAGAAAAGAATTTTATTTTGAACATTCTAAAAACATTAGTATATTGCGTTTTAATTTTCTCTTATTTGTATTGAAAATAGAGCGTTTGAAATTTGTAGAAGTGTACGCTTTATTACCATCGCTAAAAAATACGTATTTGTGGAATTATCGTTATAACTATAAAATATTCGTAATGTAAAATTATGAAGTAAATCTCAATTAAAATATCTAATAAATTTTTGTTAGATCTAATATTCTATCTAATATTTCCTTCAAATACACGCAAAGAGTATTCGATATTCCTTTGCTTTATCGAATTAAAAAAATTTCAAGGTGGTGTATAAAGTTACAGATAAATTGGCACATTATACGTAAAGGGCAGAAAGCCGATAAGTGCTGAAGATCTTTGAGCGGTCCATAAATACCTCGATACTGCATTGGACGCGTCGCGGCGGTTGCGAGGAGATCAATACAGTGACATATACCATCACTGCAGTTTAATACAGTTGGATTAATCTGTTGAAGGTTGGTTTTTACCCCGTGCCAAACGTTACATCATTCTCGATTTAAATATTACAGTTTTATAAGACAAAGGTTCCAGTCCCTTATAATATTGTTACAGTCGAAGAGATTTTGCAATAGCTTCGGTGATTATGCTACTGTTGATCCCTTTTATTTTTTTTCTGGCTTTCTTTCAGTTCTTCGATTTTCGTGATTGAATTTCCGAAGTACTCAATTCTTCAATCACAGAACTTTGCCGCTTTCTCGAAATTTTAACGTTTATTGAAACATCGAGGAAGCTGAATTTTTTTAAATCAGTAACGCTTCTATCATTTTAATTTTTGCTAAAAAATAATATTAATTTGTAGAAAATTAATTTTTTATTTCGAACGAAAAAATAGTTTCTCCTTTCATTTTAAAAAATAAAAAAAACATTTTAGAATTCGATCGATATCATTTTTATTAATGAAAAATATAAAATGTGTATCTTAACTTAAATATATACTTTTCTTTATATTCAAATCATCTATAATATAATATAAGATTCTGTTCAATACAATTTCGCATATTAATTAAATTTAAATAATATAATTTTTTTTAACATAAATTATAATAACGAAAATTAAAAATCTAACGTTTACATTTTAATTTAATTCATCGTTAAAATATTTATCATAATATTATCATTTTTCATTAGAAAAATTCATTTTTTAAATATCAAGCTTGATAAAACTTTCGTATGCAGTTTCTAAAGTTAAAAATCACAATCGATACGAGTATTTACAAAAATAAATAAATATTTATGTACGTATGTTTGTAAAAAAATTTTAGTTGAAAATATTTTTTAGTGTACATTTTTGAAAAATTTGTTTTTCTTACAAATATTCTTGTTTATTTTTATTCTATAAATATTTATCAATAAAATTATAAAAAAGATGTAAAAGGTAGATTATATTATTAAATATGTAATTTGTACTGAAATATTGCTTCTGCTAATATATAATTGTATTGATATGAAAGATACAGCCGATCCAGAAACAAAACGTTGACGGTGCCGAAGTTTTATAGCAGGTTTTGGGAGTTTCCCAAAAAGGAAAAGGAGTACCTAAATTTTCCACTGAGGAAATCAAGAGCTGTTGTACACGGTTCTTTTACAATAGAGTGCACACATACAACTATTGAGAATAAAAGCTTATTACTATATTCTAAACCATGAGTTTCTTCATTGAATCGTTTTTTCCGACTCCTAAAACTCTATATTCCACAATAAAATATTTTCTATTTTATTATTTTTATTATTCGTGCATTTTTAAATCACTTAAAATTAATTTCCAGATATACTATTAAAATCCTTAGGCGATATATTTTTGAAAAAGAAATATTTAAAAATTCGAACGTATTAATGTTTATAATAAATTAATATAATACCAATTTTCTGTGCATTTCTATAAAATATGCATTAGACAAAAAGGTATGTTCGATCTATAAAAATAAAGAAGAAAAATAAACAAAGGATGAGATGAATTAAAAGAGAGACAGCATAAGACTTTTTTATATTTTTATATATTCTTTTATTTATTTTTAATAATACATATTGACATTTATTACTAGGAAATCTTTAACTTCTTAATATTTTTTCCTTTTTATACAGACTACAATCTAAATTTAATTAATTTATGAAAATTTTTTTAAAAATTAGTCCTGGAATTTATAAACTTTTTTTTGAGATTAATGCCAGAATATGATAATTATACAAAAGAAATATTTATATATTTTTATTTGTTATTTTAAATTTATATATTTAAAAATAGTATTCTTTGAATCGTTTTCGATATAATATTTATATAATTTCTTAAAGTCGTGAGAATATTTACTATAATGTACATAATCATCTATACCTGTATCAGTTTTGATATACCTTAAAATTTGATAAATATTTCTAAATGGAAAATTTTTTATAAAAAATTAATTTATTTATTTTCAAGGAAATATATTTATGTTCTTTTACTTTGATATATTATGAAAATAAAAATATCATTAAAAGTAGTTGCTGTAGTAGAAAAAAAATCACTATTTGATGTTTATCTGGAAATTGAAGTTATTGCTAACTATTCTTATTTTTCAAATTTGATAACTTATGAAATCTGAATATATATAATAGATTTTTTTATATGAATTATATATATTATTACTTACAGGTGCAAATTTTGTTAAGTATGAATATTATTTACATTTCTTGAATACATAATTTATTAATATTAAATCATATAAAAGTACTCAAAATGTATGTTGAAATATAATTTTACTAATTTGACATAAAAATGTGGAACACAAAGATAATAGAATAATTTTTATTCCTTTCTTATTATAGTAACATTTCGATACTAACATTAATTTTACGTTTAAATTTAAATTTTAAAATATTTATCAAAAAATTGTTTAGATTTATATATGATTTTTAAAGATTTAATTTTTCAGTTTGTACTCTTCTATATACTTCTATTTTAAACTTATAGTTTTTACGTTATCAACTAATTTTTAATTTGATTAGTGAGATAATTATGTTTGGATTTCCTTAAATTAACATTAAAATGAAAGAAATAATAATTTTTTTTATTAAAAGAAATCTTTATAAAAAAATGAAAGTAAATGTCAAGCGATAGTTGTAATGAATTGGACGATGATAAAGTTTTTTATACGTTTTTTATTAGTTTTCATACGTAGTTATTAATCGAGTTTCAACGTATGCAAACTTTTACAATACTATTTGTAGATTGTAAATCCGAATCATCTATATATACATATAAATTACTCGAAGATGATGACCACAATTAAAAGCCAAATGCACGAATGAGTCTTTATTCATATTAATAATTTCAATTTCTCACTGAGCTATGACTAATTAAAGTCTGCATCGTTTATTTTCTATAAAATTTACACGAGTTGTGAAATTTAAAAATTTGTTCCATTTCTGAAAATCAAGTATAATCTTGAATCGTTGTTAAATTTTTTTTTCTTTTTCTATTCTTTTAATTAGATCACTTTTATCGAATTCAATTGAAATTATATAATACATTATTCGATAGAAAGTTATAGAATTATATATATCAGTATATTTTCATTCGCATTTCAATTTTCTTTATATAACTTCTTTTAATAAAAATTCATTTCAGATGATTTGAATGAAATACATAAAGATACACTTAATTTTTTATAGAATTGCTTTTGAAGAAAATTGAGTTATTTATCATTTTAATTTATTTATTATAATAATTATCGTAATTTAAATTTAAATTTCATAAACAAAAAAAGTATTAA
This sequence comes from Dolichoris vasculosae, assembly GCA_018907195.1. NCBI lineage: Eukaryota > Metazoa > Arthropoda > Insecta > Hymenoptera > Agaonidae > Dolichoris > Dolichoris vasculosae. Next base: position 8,585,095 of record JACCHY010000003.1, read on the forward strand.
ATTTTTTAATTTTTTTTTTATTTAAACGATCAGTATTTTTATTATATTATATTTATACATATTATAATAAAGATCGTATTTTCTATATATTTTGTTATCGTAATAGAATAAATTTAAATTTAATAATATTCTGTTTTTTAAATATTATAAATTTATAAGTACGATACATTAAATTAAAAAAGATGAGTTATTATGATTTATTATTTTTATAAGATAGATAATTTATAAAATGAAAATGGATTATAGTTACTATAATAAAATTAGAACTTGATAATTCAACTAAATAGAATATATGGTTGGTATTTTGGCTAAATACCAACAGCAAATATACGCTTTTAGTTAAAACATGGAAACTATATGTTAGCAAATTTCGAATAGCCATCAACAGACAGTCCACCAATCCTAATGCACTCTCCAGCTGTTCTAGTCAACGCTACCAAGTTTGAAGCTATACGGGAGTCTCTCATCTCTATGCAAGTGGAACGAGATATGTTTCGTTCGACGGTGACAGAGAAAGAGAGAGGAGCAGAAGAGATGGAGATTAGAATAAGAGAAGCAAAACATGGAAGTATGAGAAAGTGAACGAAAGAAAAAAGAGAGAGAGAGCGAGAGAATTGGAGAGACAAAATGATGGACGCCAGAATGTCACAAACGACTAATTGATTTGCATTAGTTCGAAAACTAGTTTCGTTTTTTTTATCGAGAGGTTGCAGGAGTAGTACTAAAGCGTCAACTGGCTTACCGATACATCTCCGTATAGTTGTTTTATCGAGGGAATTTGATTGAGATTTGTTGATAGTGGTAGGGAAAGTTGTTACAACAGTAATAAACAGACGTATAGACAATCGCGTAAACTTTATGAGAAAAATATTATTACGTATTTTAGGTATGATTCCGAGAAATATTTTAATTTTTATAACTATTATTCATTGTAATAAATTACCAATTTCTTTTTTAATAGATGCGTGAAATAAATTTGAGCCTCGAGTAGAAACAGCTTCATCTTTAGCTTGAATAAAAAATCTCAAACATGATCGAAAACAAAAATTCAGATATTTAATACGCGTTGAATCAATTGCTTCCTTTCACCGTAATTAGTATAGATTAATTAAAAGTTAATTAACGAAGATCCTGTAGTAAACTCATATCGCGTACTACGAACTCGTGAAATTAAGGAACGCAATGAATTTAGATCGAACCAAGAAGGATATTCGGCAACGTCGAATTACCAAAAATCTTTTATTCATTTATCAATACGAGTAATTTGATAATAAATTTGTTGCATGACCGATATAACATCGAGTAGAATTTTTCTCTTTGGTTCTTTTCTGGTGGAAAGAAACGATTCGTGCGCGAACGTCGATAATTTTTTGAATCGATGCCGAATTTGATCGAAGGGGTCGTTCACCGAGGCTAAAGCGTCACGGAAAAATGTTGAAATGGTTGGTTTATTTTTGCTTTACAGATACGAATCGCCCTTCCCCGATCCTGGCTGTCCCGCGGCCTAGTACTTTGAATAGCGGCGGCTCGCCTCACCGAGTTGGGTGGCCTCACTTATATCACCATCATCATCAACGTCATCCCGCACGTCATCCCGAACGTCATCCGGAACGTCACCGTAAACGTCACCCTGAACGTCACCCTGAACGTCACCCTGAACGTCACCCTGAAAGCCATCCTCATCGTCGTCATCGACAGCGACAAGAGCATCTTCGCCCCCACAAGTGCAACCACCTCCACGACGAGGAAGGGCGCAGCTAGTGGCAGTTCCGAAGGTGCGAGTTCGCAAGGAGGGCGACTCGGGTGAAGCCGGTGGAGCGTCGGTCGGTCCGAAAGGCACGAGGGTCGGTTTAGAATCGCGCCCCCCGCGCCAGAGCCACTCCCTGGCGACAGGGGGCCGGTGACGGGGGTCGCGCCGTCCAGGTCCTCAGGGTGGCTGTTGGTGGAGTCGGGGCGCGCCTCGCCCGTCGGCTCGCACGGAGACTAGCGCGCCACTTAGCGACGGTCTACCGTCTAAGGCAGACCGGAGGCAACGGAAGGAACCACGCCGCCCTCCTCCAACGCACCGCTGGAGGCCTCGTCGTCCTGGCTACCTCCGCTACGGTCACAACCGGCGGCGGCGTGGCGGCGGCCGCGCAAGCATCGGATACAGCGGCGGGGGATCAGCGGCTCCGGACGGCACCGGCTGCCATCGAGACCGCGAATCATCATCAGCATCAGGAGCAGCAGGAGCAGCAGCAGCAGCAGCAGGAGCAGCAGGAACAACGTCCACAATTTCAGCTACCGCTTCAGCAGCATCAGCAACAACACCACCAACAACAACACCACCACCTCCACCACCACCATCAAACGGCCGCCCCCGCCCAGGACATACAGACACAGGATCAACCTCGGGCTGGCCCACCGCAGGACGGCGGCGCTGGCGACCCCGGCGCCACCTGGAGTAGTCACGGCTCGAGCAGTCGTTATCGGGACAGGGCCTTATCCATGAGGAGCCTTCATCGACGCGTCTCTCATCCGTGAGTATCCGAATTTTTTATCGTCTTGTGCTTCCTCGACCGATCGCCCACCTGTTATCTCTAGTCTCCCGCCTCGTGGCTTCCCACTCTTTTCGATTTACTCTGTTATTCCTGCTAATTGAATTTCGAAGCGGCGAGAGAAACGACTTATTTATTACATTTCAATCAAGAGTATCTTTCCTCGTTATTTTATAACGTTCGCGTTATATTATCAATCCTATTATAATTTCAACCGATGTATTCTTCGTGCACAATTTATAAATTCCTTGCGTTATCTATTTTCTCGTTGTTTTAAAAGAACATTGCTAAGTTTTTGATACTTGTCGGATATAAGAGTTTGGTAAGTTAAGAATACGTGGCTGCAACAAAATTAGAATATCACGGATAAATTAATATTCTATAAATTCAATAATATTCCTCTCCGGTTAGAAGTTTAATAAATGGTATACGTATGTTGTATGAATATAATATTTATCGTAAGACAGTTAAAAATAATTTTATATGTACACTTTATTAATTAATTTTCATTCGAATTCTATTGCTCGCACCTCTGTTATATACGATATTTGTGTTTTAGCTTTCGAGTATTTCCAATACTTAGTTTCGGAAAGTTCCTATTTTTCCTACCAAGCGTTGTTTTAAACTTTACTTTAGATAAAATTAATTCATTTTTTCTATCGAAACTGCATTATTAAAACAGTATATTTGAAGAATTAAATTCATGTATTACTTTATTCTTATACATAATAGTATGATTATTAGAAACTTTTTAGTTTGAACAAAGTTATAATAAGATATAATAAGCTTATATCGAATGATACTGGATATATTTCTTTATTCGAAAATGTGCATATTTAAGATGGTTCAAATTACATTTAACCATTATAATTTAAACGTTTTATTTACATTTTTATTTTTTTGTGTTTAAATTATTTTATACGATTGTTTAGTTTTTTGTTGAGTTTATTTATCTTTTACCTTTAAAGAAAAATTTGAATTTGGAAAAAATATTGTCGAAACTTGGAGAAGCGCTATAAAATTGATATACTTATTTAAATAAATAAATATGTAATTTTAATTTTAATTTATATTTTTAATCATTAATAAAATATTTTTTTATAAGATACAATTATCAATGTATAATAAATATAAATATATAATATCTATAGAGATCACCTTTTATTTTTTATTTTATTTTATTTGATTGGTTTAGATCAATATATCGTCACTGTCTAATCGTATATAAAATTTTGTCGAAAAACATGTTAAAGTTCAAGTAGTATATCTTCTATTGTATAAAATTTAACTGATTATTTAATTATATTATTAATTAAATTATTACAACACATTTAAACTAAAAAGAAAATTATAAATGTTTTTGGTAACAATTTCATTTTTGCAATTATTAAGAAAATACTTAAAATTTTCTGCAACAATATAATTTTAATGCTAATTCTCATAGATAAATATTAAAATCATGTTAAATATTAATTAATAGTTTCATTGACGTACGTTAATATACACGTACACTTTCAAAAAGACAAATGTATTTTCAAGATTTATGTAAGCTCTGTATCAGTTTTAAATAGAAATTAAAAATCTCTCTTACTCCATAATATTTAGAAAATGAGATAATATTATCATCTAATTAAATTTGTAACAATGGAAGGGATATATACTTAAATTATAATTAAAAATATTAAAAATAATTAAAAATAATAAAACATTATAAAAGTTTTAATTATCGATTAAAATTTTTCATAAATATGTCGTTACATAGTTAAATTATTTTAAACGAAAAAATTTTTTTTTAAAGGTAATTACCGATTGATTAACTTACCGTAAATAAATTTACATCTTAATTAATTACATGTATTAAAAAAATAAAGACTATTTTATATAAGTATAAATGAAAATGTTTTATAACTTTATTGCTTACAATTATTTATATTGATTTTAAATATAATACAATCAAGATTAAAGTCAATCCAGAACATTTGAAATCTTAATAATAATAATAATAAATGCATATTATTTACATTACATCGATGCTTTAGAATATATATATATATATAAGTATTTGACTAATGTGGTTATAATTATTGCTACCAGCTACGTATTTTTCTCATTTTTAAAAATGTCTCTCATTCTTTTATTTATTACTTTTTAAAATAAATTTAATGTGCTCAAGATATTTTTAACGAGAAAATTTACTAAGCATTTGCCAAGATTGAAACAGATTTCTTACAAGTCTTTCGAAATCTAGAAATTTCACCCTATTAAAAATTTTACGCAATTCTCTTGTTGAAACATAGATTAAGTATATAACGAGTTCGGTCATAGAAATGAGAAAAACAATCATCTTTTCCTATATCCGGTAAAGGCAAAGGTAGCGTCGGAATATCTTGAAAAGAGAATTCCTTTTTGCAGTAAGAACGTATACATATATTCAAGTGGCACAGTAGTCCTTTATTGCGAGAAATGAAAAAGATCTTCTATGAAAAATATTATAAACGTGGAATTTTAAGATATACCTTGAAAAAGATTCATGTATATTTTTTATTTCAAAGTTTAACGGACCGAATTCTAGTGATTTTTATATACTAATATATTATATTCATTTAAATTATTTACTAATAATTTTACAATAAAACTGTTATTATGTAGTCTTTAGAATAATTAATTCATATTTTTATAATAAAAAGCCGAAGAAGAAATTTAAAATAATAAATGTTATTCGAAAGAGAGATTATTATATTTAAGGGTTGTTAAGAATATATTTCTCAAGGTCGATATAAAAAATAGATGAAATAATTGAATAATTATATTTGAGTTTTCTATTTAAGTGAAACTTACGATAATTTTTAGCGACAACTAATAATATGCGTGATCGAATCAAGCAATGTTGTTAAGTGAAAAGTAAATTGCATTAGAGTTAGTATAAAAATCAAATTTTTTCAATGTTTTGTGTACTGCGAGGACTCGCAAAAAATGTTCTAAATCACTCGAAGCTTCTTATCACGTTTGCATAATATAATCATCAAAAGAATTCAAGATTTTGATAAAAACCTTCTTTTTTATAAATTAGAATTCAGTTCTATGAGATTATTGTCAATTAATAGCATTTAATAGAATAAATAAATATACATATGTATCAAGTATCACGTAATAACTGATATAATTGTTCAAACTCGTATTATATTACCTAATTTAAAGTGTAATATTCATTAGTGTAGAATTTATCGATTCCTTGTATCAATTATTTTTTTATCATATAGTATTCTAAATATGTTACATGTATTTCTCTAATTATTTCTGTCTCTTTTTTCCAACTATTAAGAACAATAATGGTAAAATTTTTAATTACGAATAGTAACAAAAATGTATTGATCAGTAATTTTATCTGAAAAAATATTTTTCACGACATTTTATTTATCAAGAAGACTTTTATATAATTTATGTTTTCTATAACGTAATAAAGATTAAATGAATATCATTCATTAATTTAAAAGGTTTAGTATAAGAAATTTCAAAATTAAACAACCGAAAAATTATATAAATGTAATTCAATTTTAATTAAAAAAAATTAAGTGTCCGAAATACTTAAATTATGGTAAATGTATTAATCATACATTTTCGTATAACATATTTAAAATATTAAAACCGATAGGATCGATTATGCTATAAAATAATAACTATAATGTAATTAAACATATAAAACAATTTATTAATATTCATAATCGATTGCTTTAAATTCGAAAAAGGTAAAATATTCATGTATATATTAAAGTTATTTTAATTAGATAACATTTAATTTTATTTTTAAAATATTAGACTTCTATATTTTGAATAAATTTTATTAAGCAATATTTTCATTTTCATTTTTCACTTCATTTATGTTTTTTAATATTTAAAATTAAATTTTGTTTTCATAGAGAATTAAATTTCTAAAATGAAAATATTGGTGCTAATTTCTATTTGTATATAATGTAATATAAAAGCTTAATGGTATCGAACATCGGTATTTTTAAATTTAATTTTAGATTATTCGAAAAACATCTCATAGTAAATTATAAATAATTTAATTAAAAATAATTTAGCTGTACTTTCTTTAATGCCATGAAAATATTTTTATTATAATTTAAGAATATTTTAGAAACTTAAAAATTACAAATTTAATGTTTCAAAACTACACTTTGAAAATTATCGCGAATAATGCCCGATCAAATAAATTTCACATAAATTAATTACTTGTTCATAATTCTGATTAGTTTTCAAATGTTTCTTTTATATTCTTATTTAATTACTCAGAAAATCTTTGATTGACAAAGATAAGCATCGACTACAATTAATCTAAATGTAAAATACAACAAATTTTTCGAATTTTTTATCGTTGTTTTATTTAAATTTTATATCCATAAATAATGTTTAAATGCATTATATTTCATAGAATACTTAAAAATTTCATATTTTAATTTTTGCATACGTTCAAATTTAATAGTTGCACAAAAATTAATGACAAGAAAAATTAATATAGATCGCTTGACTTGTCTCAATTACGAAGTGAGAAATTAGGAATCTGATATAACAAAAATGATGCGTTCACAAGCTTTGACGGATCGAATGGTTGAATTTATATAAATGGGTGGTCCTATTACGATTTAAAGAGGAGCAACGAATGCTAGCTTACAATAGTCAATCAAATGTGGGCAATAAATGCTGGAGAGAAGACACAGAAAATATAACTTCTGTTTCACATTACCTTCTATACGCGTATAACTTTTTTTTTCTTCACACTCTTTCACCTCATAACTATATTTTTTATTTTTTGCTTCCTTCTATCAATATTTGCATTAAGTCTATTTCATAAGTAGCACAATATATAACGTTAATTTTGTATCATAGTCTTAAAAAATAATTTTTTACGAAAGATAAATATATTTTCAATTGTAATATAATTTGCAATTAATTTTTTGTAATTTATTTATTAGTATAATAATAAATATTTAATTTTATTTGAGTTACTTAATTGTTTCATATCGAAATTAATCAAACGGAGAATATTGCAAATATTTAAAGTACATAAAAATATTTTTGAATTTTTACTCTTTTTTTTTTATACATTACTGTCAGATCAATAATATTTACAACCAAAATAACAAAATAATATTACATGAAAATAGGGTAAATAAAAAATTTTTGTGATATAAATTTGAAGTTATGAAAAATATTTTATCATTTTTTGTTGAAAATAAATTAAAAATTTTCAAACTATTGAATATTTCTTATTTTTGACTTCAAATAAAATATTTTTATATTTATTTTAATTTAAATTAAATTTTATTTATTCAATCTTTACATAACTTTTCATTATATATCGATAACTCTTCCAATTAAATAATTAAAAATTAAAACTTTTAAATTAGTTTTTAATAAATATATAAATACAAATAATATATACTTAAACGTTAAATACTTATTAATTTAGTATGTAATTAAAAACTTAAATCTTATAAATCATTCGATAGTAATATCAAATATTAAAAACCGTGCAAAATTTTGATTGGTATATTATTTTAACGATTACATCGTAAAAGTAAGATTTTAAAATCGACCGTTTATCAATCTTAACGAATATCAAAATTTTTAATTTTGATATAAAAAATCTTAATGTATATTCAAATATTTCATTTTATGATTAAAAAAAACATAATGAAATTTTTAGCTGATAATGATTAAATTTTTACTGTAGAAACTTTTCTTTTATTTTTATGAAGATAATTTATATATCGATTAAAAGATTTATATTTTTAGTTAACCTTTTGAGTAACTTAGTCTTCTTAGTTTTGTAAGCTTCGAGTACAGGAAAAAAAGAAAATAGATAAGGTTTTCGATCTTTTTCATTTTCGTCTCTTTTGTACATATATTATAGTTTTAGGCGCGTAATTGATCTTTGATAAATTTCAAAGTAGTTTATCTATTTATCTTTATTAGAATTCTTTATGTAACAAAAAGTATAATTTTACTTTATTTTAGTCATTTTTTGATCTCATATCCTACGAACATTCAGATTATTAACGGCTTTCAAGTACTAATAGTATTATATTGGAAAATCAGTCACTAAAATTATTGTATATGAACGACTTTGCATATATTGATGAAAATATAAAAAGTTTGAACAAAAGATAGTTTATTAATTTTTAACACCTTGACGTGTCAGTTATAAAAATACTTTTTATTTTGTCAATACATTACAATGGATTTTTCATATGTTTTAAAATTTTGTGTAAGTTCGATACATACATTTTTTTTAGATTTTAGCAAGATTTTAAGATTATTTAGCGATTTTAATGCTCTAAATTCTTCGTCATCTAAATATTTTTTTATGAATAAAAATTTATACTGGAGATATCAGATATAATATCAAATATCGTTACTCTTTTTAGTATGAATTTAACAATGAAAAATTTTTTTCTATATTAAACAATACGAGTTCTATAGTACATTTACATTATACATAATGCTATTTTATTAAAATTATAATGACTTTAAATAATCAGATATGATAGATGTAATAATTAAAAATTCAAAAAATGTAGAAAAAAGTTGGTTTCTAATATTAGTTGAAAGCATTTTTTAATTTCATTGATAATGTGCGATTAACATAATTTTTATAGATAGATCATAATTATATAATTTTAAGAATATTATTTCACACAAATTTCAAACAATTTTAATAATAATGAAATGTCTAATTTTTTTTATTACAATTATTTTTTTTAAAAAATAAAAACTGAAATACAATCGAGAAAGTATAAACAATTTCCTTTTTGTAATTTAATCACAAATATTAAATTTTTAAATAAAAATAATTATTATAACTTTTTAATTTTTTTTAATAATTATTATAATTTATTTTTTAGTAATCAAATATACAATATAAATTTCTTTTATCGTTGCGTACATAAATTATCAAACGCTGATATTTTTTGATAGATAAAATTTTATGAAACGCAGCACGAATTTATTATGAAAATCTTTTTTCTCGTACAACAGAAGAAATAATAATTCCTATGAAAATATACAGATATATATGTTAAAAAGTGTCATTTATTATATTTTGTCATGTTTTATAAAAGGTAGTATGCACGTAGGTGCACATACTATACGTATTATTTGTTAACGACGATAGGAATATTCACAGTTTTCTTTGCAACGAGCAAAGTATTTTTTGTTACTCTTTCCTTTATTTATACCTTTTTCATACCTCGTGGGTATATTTCAACTATATTTCTGAGAGCTCTCACATACATTGTTTATTTAACAAACAAACATAATTAAGATTTTCCTCTTTCGATAATGTACCGAACGTGTATCTAAAATCGGAAGGTATACGTACGGAGAAGTTTGTCTAGGAATGCTTAAAATGTCTATATTTGCAGCGCCAGTAACGTTTTAATAAAATCATTTTGAAATTTATAAAAGTATCGATAAAAAAATATTCTTTTTAAATTGTGCACAAAAAAAAAGATTTCAAACTCAAGGAAGAAAGAGTATATGTAAAAATGAAAGGAAAAAGAATAAAGAATAAGAATCCCCTCTTGGACAAAGAGACAACCTTTTAGTCCCGTCCGCCTTCGTATTTTCGCTGTTATATTTCGCACTCCGACGGAAAGAGTCAGCGAAGAAGGGTTTTCAAGCGAAAATCCAAGCGACTATGTGAAAATTGAAAAAGCGCCTGGAGCCATTCGCGCATGACATTATAAATTCCCCTCGGCCAAAAACCAGTTGCTGCATGTCGCGAATCTTTTGGGTTGGATCGTCGTTCGCCTTTCAATTTTTCTCCCTGTATCGTACCTTTAAATAGAAAATCTTTCATTTTAATTTCATGGAATTTATATGAAAGAGCATCGGATAGATGATCATATCGAATCAAGACTTCGTGGCATTTCTTTATTTACCTTTCATTATATAGCCGAGAATCCTTTGGGAATCTTTCGCCATTGTGCAAAAATTGGGAGTTTACCGAAGAAGCTCGCATCGAAAATTTTTTATACTTGCAAATGCGCAAAGAGATGCGAAAAAAGAGCATATCGGTATTCATCTTTCCACGTTAATACCACACAAGTAATAATAATAATAAAGTAATAAGCACTGGATTAACGTCGTATTTTATTGACTTCGAACAACGCTATTCTTATTTCTCATATTTATCGCTTTCTCTCGAAACCGAAAAAAGTTTTTTCTCATATATTCAAGTTTGTAATATATGGGCAGCGATACTGTGTTAAATTTCCTTCATTTCTTGAATTTAAGCCGAGTCCTTCGATTTTTCTTATTTAATCGTTCACGTATCGACGACCTGTTTTAATTATATACGTTAATTATGCGCTTGGATTTTCATATCTTAACGAAAATTTATGCTCATGTATTTTTCTGACCAAATTTTCCGTTCGAGTCTCGAACAAGAGAAAGTAAAAATTAGTTTTTCCAAGCGCAACGTATTTATCACTTTTAACATCGGAGAAAGATACTACGCTCATAATTTAATCACGGAGATGATTTCTTCGATGATTTCGTCGCGATAAATTAAAAATGCCAATTTTTGCAATATTTTTGTACTATTAATTATTATTATCGTAAATAGTAAAGTACACAAACAGCTATAGTCAAATATTCTTAAACATAAGGCATTAAAAACCACAAGGTATATATTTCTGTCACATTTGTGAAATAAAGGTAAGTATGCACGCATGGAATTTCATAAAGGTACACAGTAAGAAATGAGCATAAGAGAACGTCATAGTAAATACCGGTACTATGGGTTGAAAAGTTTTCCTAATTAGCCTCGTAAGAAGAAGAGCGACGGTGCATTTACGCGTTTATACGCGTTTATACGCGTTTATACGCGTTTATACACTCGAGAGAATTAAGAGAGTCTTGCGATCTGTATTTTTTCCACTCTACCCAGTCTACTATTATTTTTAACTTTTGTTACTTTTTCTTTATTCGTATATTTTTCTTTGCTCTTGCTTTTTATAATTTACGTTAGGTAAAGAGAAAAGGAAAATGTTCGAGGCGACAATTTTCGCGTTTTACGGTCGTCCAGCGACACGATAAATCGTGTGGCTTTATCAAGCCTTTTTCCCCAACCTCCGTGACTCGCTTCTCATTTGTAACGTTACGTGAGAATCACCCGGTCAGTTTTCTATTTCTATACCGTTTCATGCATTTTTCCATTAAAAATCTATATGGTAAGTATATACAAGTATATTCGTGTAGTGTACATTGGATCTGTGCTGTTTTACACGGATCTCCATTTATATATGCATGTGTATATATGTATGAATTTTGGTAACTAATTTTTACGTTTGATATCTTTATAAATTTAATTCTTAAAGTCTATAAAGGCTTTACTTTTTATTTTGTTAAAGAAACATATAAATAAGCTTACATTTAAAAATCTACGCTTCGTAAAATTATGATAAATCTGGGTGTAGTTCTTAAACTTTAGAAATGTTCACCTTTTCTTCCCTTAAAATTTAATCGGTGACTAAGTTATATTGAAATTGGGTTTATATATTTTTGAAGGAGACGTTAACGGATTCAATTTTATGAAAGATGTAAGCGTTTGCATTATTAAGTTTTTCGCTGTTAGATAAAATATTTCTTTTACGAAAGATATATTTTATTAATTTAAATTTTGTACAATTAGCAAGTTCGTAATATGCATGTAAGACTATAGTAAATAAAAATTATGTATAAATTATATTTATAGTTATTAAATTGGAAAACAAACGTAAAAGGAATTCAAAATCGAAGTCGTTTAAAAATACAAATGTTACACATTGTTTCGCTCGATGCGCAAATTTTATTTTGCGTAGCATCCGAACTTTCTCGAAGAAAGTAGAATTTTCGAGTCGAGTCATACGCGAAGAATGAGAATCGATACACGAAAACGCAACCGAATTATTTTATTCAGGTATTAAATTTGCAAGAGGGAGACGATGAGCGTTCTTTTACCATTCGACTTCGTTTCGTTACTCCGTTCGTCGATGAGTCCCGGATCGACCAGTCGATCGTTTTCTAACGCTTCTCGTCCATTCGTTCGTCGAGGAATCCCCGAGACCGATTTTCTTTCCTACCTCGTTACTTTGGTACCATCTGTATAATACAACCCGGTTCATCGGTATACTGGCCTTCATTCTATTGTTATGGATATTCGTGATATCGCGGTGTTTCCTAAAAATCTCGGTGCAACGCATTCAATTATCGTAATTTTCTTTACGAATATGTACTTTTTTTTATAAATATTTAGTCGGCTTTTAAGTAAATTTTGCAATAAATAAATTATGTAAGATTTTCTCTTCGCAAAATAATATTTAAAATTAAATAAGCGTATAAAAAAATATAACAATTTTTATTTTTTAAAAAACATTTGTACGTTGTTGAAAATATTGAAAATTGATAAAGCAAAATATTACAACTTTGCTTGATACTTTTTTCAAATTCTCGCGATAAAGAAAAAGATTTTATAGAGAAATCGCTATAACTGACGGAATAAATACTAAATACTGAACCTGTAGATATTCGGGGAAACGGGTTAAGACGGTGATTAAATGATGGCTTGAAATGTGACGAGGAATACACACGATAATCAATAGTAATAATAGGAAGGAATCTTTATTCTTTATTTCATGATTACGAGTTTATTCTAATTGCGTTTAAAAGCAAATTGAATATGGACATAAAATGCAAAAATATTTATTAAAAAAGAACATAAAATAGTAGCAAATTGTTTTGTTATGGAGATCATGATTTTCGCTTACCAAGAAAATACCGAATAATTACAAAAGCGATGAAAAGCACTCGATTTCTCTTTAGGTCTTAAAGTTCTAAGGAATTCTTAGTAAATAGAAGATTAGAGAGACTGAGAAAGAGAGAGAGAAATAAATTGCGCAAATGTCAGATTAGACATATTCAATGAAATGTGCCAATGTTTACATATATAAATAATGAACATTACATTTTGAGCACATTTTAGAAACAGCTGAAATAAATTCGACATAATCGGTGCAAACAAGTTTGTATAACGTACATAAAATATTTTATATATTTTTTAAAATTACACAATAATTTTTTAAATAAAAATTTTCATAAATAACACAAAAAGTTATTAATTTACTTCTCTTCGAAATTAAATACAAAATAAGGGTCGAATTTTAACCTAATTTCCACTACACGCAAAAAAATTTTTTTACAAAATTCGAAAGACAAAAACCACTAGTTACGTAGCGATGAAATACAAGTATACCATTATTTTTATGTATTTTCTTACTAAAATATAAAAATGTATTATTTCAAAATAAATAATCAATACGTATATATTACGTTCGTTTTAGAATTAAAATTCTAGATGTTTATTTTATATAAAACACAGTTGATCAGAGTAATATTTTTTAATTTTTGATATAATATATTTTTTTAAACAAAAATTTATTTATAATTAAAATTTATAATATTAATAATCTCGTAGAGAATGAGTTTAATAAAAATAATTTCTCTGTATTTTTTCATATTGCTTTTTCATATTTTTTTATTTTTAATTTTTTATAATAGATTGAAATTTGGATCAACTATTTCATATGTAAATAATTGTAACGTTCGATAAAAAATATCTTTTAATATATTTTAATTTAAAAATAAAACAAATATTAACATCGTAAAACAGAATTTTTTAAAGTTTTTATATTAAAAATTTAACATAATATATATAATTATAGGTTTATAATACAGTCCCCTTTAGCAAACAGAGCCCGTATCAAGTTAATCAATAAATAAATCATGAATGTGTAGTATGTATTAGGTTATATAAACAATTTGGACAATATAGCACATCTTTAAATCTCCATTCGGCCTCGTTAATCATACAAGGTAAAACCAAAGTCTAGTCGAAACATTTGTACACGATACAGAAATATCTAAGGACTAGAATCTCGGGCTTGCCCTTGCGGGGCGTGATGGACTCGCAAAATCAGGTCAATTGAAAAACTCTCCTCTCTTTCTGTTTCTCTCTCTCTTCTTTTTGCTCTCTTCCTCTCTCCTCCACTTTGTCCTCATGTTCTTTTCGATCATGCCGCAAAGTTTTCAGGTCGATTATTTCGTAGCTTTGGGCGCAACGACGTATCGCTTCATTCTCCTACCTCGAATCTTTAACTACGTTTCTCTTCACTTTCTCCGAGCCTCGAGGATTGGGAAGATCGAACATTTAGGCTTTTGAAATTTATTTTTTTATTTTGTAATATTTATGAATCGTAAGTATATTTTATTCTTTCAGGTAAATAACTTTGCATTCTTAAGACTATTTATATATTTTGTTTGCGAAGACATTTTTTCGATGAAATTTTATTCCTTAATAATATCGAATTTTAGAAGTATTCAAATTAAAACATATCGTAAGTAAAATATCTAGTTTTTCACAAACTTTTAAATATATTAAAAATGATAAAATATTTTTATTATTATTTATAGATTTTTTACGTAAACTTTTATATTTTTACTTATGTACCTGTTAATTTAAGATTTTTTTCATAAAAATAAATATACGGTATTTATTTTTATTTAGGTAAACGAATAATTTGATTAATATAATTAATTATATTTTTTAAGTGCTAAAAAATTCAAAGATTCAAACGATGATTAACGTTATCATATTATTACTTTCAATTTAAAAACCTAGGAAATATTCAATTGCAAATTAAAAAATTTACTTTGACATTCGTCGTTTTGAATATTATTCGAGTATCAAAACTAAAAAAATGGAATACCTTCTATTTTTTCCAACTACGTTCGTTTCTGGAATTCATTTTTTCCTGATATTTGCTATTCGCTAACTTTATGGGACTTTAAAAGCAGTTTCATTTCAATATTTACCAGGCTTCGATCATGGTAGTAAATTAAACGCGGATGTGAAACGTTTATAATATTTTCGTTATTTATTTTATGATATATATCTCGAAGAGTAAAGTATGCGAATAAGTGTTATGGTTGTATATTCAAATATGTATAAGATTATTGACGCGATCATAAATTATATGTGAACTCCGAACTGAAACTTCTTTTTTTCCTATGCAACTTATGATTTTATAAATAATGTAGTAAACTTATTTTTAAATATTTATTTAAGTTTTTCAACGTTGTACAGTTATTTTGTATGCTAATTTATTTTTAGTGTTCATAGAAAAACAAACATATATCTTGTTTCCTTTACGATACCAAAATTTTTAATTATCGAATCTTGGGTATTGTTAACAACGTATCTCGCGAAACCCCTTAATTTAAAATATGAAGAACATAGAAGTACGAAAGAAGCGACTTTATTTTTTGTATATTATTTTTTGTAATTCTGAAAGGTATTTCTATCGAGTGTAATCTAATTTGAGTGGATACGTAATAACGAAATATAACGAAAAAGGCGAAAGCATCTAAAATTTGAAGTAGTTGCTGGTTTCAAGTAGTCACTGGATGCTCGTACCCTTAGCGAATAAAATAAAAATATATAAAGGCGCGAGAGGAGGCGTAAGAGGAGGCGGCGAACAATTGCAAAAGGTTGAAGATGAGCAACGATAGAGAATCGTTTTTAGAGTAAGGTTCGTCAGGTGTCTCGGAGCTCGAGTATTTTTCGTTTTCTTCTTTTTGTCGTGCACCGCGAACTTTGTCCTGAATTTTTTGTTTCAGGGAAATCAATCGGATATAAAAGATTCTTAAACTCCGATTGTTCCCGGATGACCTCCACGCGACTCGGGTTTTAGTTTCACCTACACGACCTTCAGGTTTTTCTGTCTTCCGTCTCCTTCGCCCTTTTTTCGAGTCCGCCTCTTTTGTAGCGCGTTCCGCTTTTTGTTTTTCCTTTTCTTTTACAAGCTAGACTTTTGAGACTTTTGTATACTGCCGTTGTATACGTTTCACGCTGACCCGCGTTTCCATAAATCTCGACTGAGACGAACGAAGAACGTCTCTGGAGTTACTTTAGAAGGCCCTTTTCAAATAACGGCAATGATGCTGACAACTATTTTTGTTATCGTTTTACTCGAGTACTGGATACAGACACGGTTAACAATTTTCACTTTTTTCTTGGGATAAGAGTACGCGAGGTGATATTACTAACCTTTATTCGCGATACTTCATTGTTATCTAAATAATAAGTACTCCAGTATTATTATAAATTTAAATTATATATTCAATTTTATGAAACGGCTTTTATCGTCTATATTCATAATTTTTAATACTATCATATAATTGACGTTAGTTTTAATCGGATAAATAAATTAATATATTATTTTAAGTGCACTTCGTAAGTTTTAAGTAATACCATTCGTTTCTGATATCGTTTTTGCTTCTACGTAAGATTAAATAGTCGTTTAATCCATTGTAAAATTTATTAAGAATAGCATTACTAGGCATTTAATTTTCCATTTGGAGCAACATTTCGAGTCTTGCATAATTTGGACTTCTATTACTCAGCAAAGATTTTAGATGCATGAAAGATTCATAGTGTGTTCTAGAATTAAAAAATTTAAAAATTCTTCGTTCATGGTAACGTAATATTTAAATTATATATAATTAATGTTTAGCGATAGATTTTTTACATAAAATTGTTATAAAATTTCGCATTACTATTTATCGTGTAGTTTTTCCATATACTTTTTATGATCATGTATTATTAAATTTGATTTTAGTAGTAAAATAGAAATTCAAATAACGCATAACTAAATTCATAAGTTTAAAAATAAAAATTTTGATTGTTCGTAATAAGCGGATGAATGGATTATATTATGTATTTATTTCCGAATTTTCATTAGAATTTCAAATTTTATTATGTAGAATCCATTTTTCATTATTAATTATATTTTTATATTAATAAAAGAAATTACTTGTGTAATCGAATCGAACAATACAATTTAGTTAAAAAAGACAATATTCGTATGTATTATTTTTCATTTATAAATAAATTATTTTTAATGCGTAATACTATTTCTTAAAATTATAAATATCCATTAAAAATATATAAATAAATTTAGATTTTTTATTTTTATAAATCTTCCAACTAATTTAATTTAAGTATTTATACATATGTAATCGATGACTGTTACTGCAGTAGTGCCACGAGGTCAGTGGAATTATATACATTTTGTGCCGTTTAAAGGATAAAAGAGAAATAATTTAAACACTTTACGAAGCAATAATTTGCTTCAATATTTAGAAGTAAAGCATTTTGAAAAAAAGTATACATAAAAACTGAATTATTAAGGTTTCCGAAGATATTTATATAATCACAAATTAAATGCAAAAGGTATTTAAGAGTTTAATACTTTACGGAAATTTAAATTTTCTTTTTAATTATTTCATCTTTCATATTCTTTGTAAAAAAGAACAAAAATATCAAAATTTTATTAAAAATAAATATTATTTGTTACTTATTATTTATAGCATAATTAATTAATTTAATTAAGAAAAGATAATTTTTTGGCTAGATTAGTTTATTAAGTATTAAAAAAATTAAATAGAGAAAAAAATTAATCTTTTATACGTTTGAGCATTAAACCATAAAAAAAAGAAGCATATTGGAATATTTTTATTTTTTACAACAGTCAATGGAAGATACATTTTCATTTTGATGTTCGCGCACGTATTTTGAAATCCCACTAATGCATCAGATACTTCATCGCGAATCGAAAGTGGATACATAATAGCAATATACGCTATAATAGCAATTAACGTATAGGGATAGTAAAAAGAACGAAATATTTATAGACTTCGTGAAACGAGTCTACGTAGAAATGAGAAAAGAAAGCCCTCCGAAGGATGCCGAGGATAAAACATAACATGTCTCGATTGCATTCGAGTGAAAAAACGTTCCGTTCTATTTATTTCTTTTATTTCACACTGGTAATTAATGCCAATCGCGTTTGCGCATCGAGTGATCTCCATTTTTCTCGCTTATATTTTCAGAAAAGTATATGCGCTCGAGAATATACTAATACATGAGCGATACCCGCGGCTCATTATGATTACGATACCTTTGCTCAAGTTTTATTTACTTTTCTTTACTTTTCTTTACTTTTCTTTACTGACGTGATTCACATACTGTAATCAACGAACGAACGTCGTTTAATTCGATCAGGTGGTATTTAAATTTTATTTCCGTCAAATGTTAAGCGCTTGCTGATAATCAGGAGAATAGGTTGCATCGTATCGTTGATTGTATTTACGCGTTATAATTAGCGCATTCGGTTTAAACGCCATTTTCAGATTTAATTATCATTGTGTAAGCATATGGTTATTATTATAACTGTTTTTATTCTCATCGTTCATAGAAACATCTCACGAGCATCCGATTTTTTCGAGGTACACTTTCGTTTCGCTTACCATTTATTAATTATTATATTATTTTTACGAATATAAAAAACTATTTGTAATTGTCGGTTTAAAAAGTCTTAAAATTTATAAGTATGCATGGGACGTTACGCGATCAACTTTTTTCAGTACTGCAAGTTTGTGGCAGTTTCATGTACGCATCACCGACTTTACTTTGTTTCTATATGTACGCGTACATCTCACTGTAAGTTTTGCTGACAGCAATATTTTGCGGTTGTTTATATATTTACGCATGAGTCGGTTCATTGTAGTTAACGCGTGTGTCTGTAAGTTGAAATTCGCGTATATTTTACTTTATACGTACGAAAGTTTGAACGTAGCTTAATTTTACGAATTTTCCGCTGTACGCGAAAAAGTGTGTTGTTTGCGCATTTCAATATATATATATATATATATATATATATACGTTGACGAAAGTATAGATGTTTGTTAATTGTATCTTATTTCTATGCAAATGTTTTGTAATTTTAATACACGAGCACTATCCTAGTATTAGAAACATTTTGTTACCATATATAAGACTTAAAAATTTCAGAGTGTATTTGAATTACTAGCTTGCAGAGTAGGAAATAAGTTTCATTTAATATTAAGCAGTTAAATTATAGCGATGTTGTATTTTATGTGTCATTTTTTATTACGTACTATTTTAGAATACACTTATAAATTTTATTGGATGTTTTATATTCTAGTATTGTAACTACTTATTGTACTTTTAACTAATAATCGTTAATACACGTTAATACAAGAAAAATCCAATGTCTATTACCGTAATTAAACGTAACGAATACTTATTTTTTTGAAATATAAGGTTTTAAAAATTAACCGGATTTTTATTGTAGTACCGAATGGAATATTGCGTTTAAAAATCCTGACGTTAATTTAAAAAATTTATGTTTATATATACATTGAATCGTTTATTTTAATCATTATTATGATTATACTTTACGTTTATGCTAAATGTATCCTATAAAACTTATAATATATTTAATATTTTTGGTCCTATACCGATGACGGTTGTTACATTAGATTGAAACGCGTAAAATTATAATATTCATGTACGGCATTCAAGTTGTGTACGAAATAAAATAATTTCAAATACGTATTCATAGGTTCGAATTAAAAAACAAGGAGAAAATTTTTGCATGCGTTAATTTAACAATGATAAGAATCAAAAGATACGCGCAGTCGTAATCTATCGCACGCTGACGTGTAGTTGTTAGTAATTGTGGTTGTTCTATAATATTTTTCGGATGACGCGCATTTCAGTTACATGATACGTATTTTCCGAGCTCGAGTATATACGCTCACATGCGCCCTACTTTCATCTAATTTTCAATAACGCTTGGATATAGCACAACAGTGTGTAGAGGAGAAGTAGAAGAATAAGAAGAAGAATAAGAAGAAGAATAAGAAGCTGTACTCGTAATCTCTTGTTCCCTTGAGATCTTCGAACTTTACGGTCGTTGGACAAGGTTGCGTGATCCATTGTTCAAATGCATTCTAAAGATTCTGTAGAATTCATATAGGGATCTTTGCATATGTGCCATCTATTCAATGTTTACCTTGCGATTTTATTGTTACGCAAATTTTCTTCTTTAATTATCAGTTTATCGACGTTTTTGAGTAATAAATTATCTTCATCCTGCAAATAACCAAAATTCTCAATTTTACGATTTGAAGGGGAGAGAGAAGAACCAAAAATTATATTTTTCTATTATCTAAATAAATAGAACAATTTTAGATTTTCCATGATTGATTTTATCTATGAAATATATGAAATATAAATTAAATATACGAAAAATACATAATAGTACAATTTTAATCATAATTTTATAAAATAGTTAGTTTTGATTTATTAATAATTAATATCAAGTAAATTTTTGATAGGCGTTATAATTTATTAGTTGATGAAAACCAAATCGTACAATTATTCAATTTTTTTAATTTAATTATGTTTCTAAGAGTTATAAATGCTTTTGAAATATTTTTCAATATGTAAATTTTTATGAGTTTTGTTAAATTATTCAAACTCATAATTTATGCAATTTAAAACTCGGTATTTATATGGTTCATTACTTATATTCAGTATTGTTTACGTTAAGTTGGATAATTTAATAAAATAAAAATATAATTTATCATAAAGATTTAAACAGAGTTTAAATTATACGTCCAATCATATTATAAAATATATATGTAGATCTTTAAAAATGTAATATTTACTCGTAAATTTATGTTTTTTCCAATAATAATATTAGTTTTTACAGTTAACTATGAAACTATGAAACTCATTCGTTGTATCTATGTACTAAATTCAAGCGATGTTATTATTTGCATTAAGAAAATTAAAATTAACGATTTTTTATCGTCGCCTCTGTTTATCCGAATATTACAAAAATTTGGAATCATGAAAATTTCTCCCGGATATCTACACGTATAAAATGTAACGAATTTCAATTTTTTAAAAATCGATAAGTATTATAGAATGTGGCTTTGATTGTTGATGCCACGAGATGAATGAAATTAACCCAATTTCAGCTATTCTATAAAAAATGAATCTATCATTGCAGCGACTGTTGCCGCTTGAAGCAAAATATCCTTTTGCGAATGTGCTAAATCGCCATGTTCACGAACACAGATTTGATGCTTGATTCGATTAAGTAGATAAAACATGGCTCCACTCACAGAGCGTTTCTTATTTTCGTATCTATCGGGCCATTTTTCTCGCTGATTTTACACGTCTCGCGCCCTTTTTCATGCCATTCGCACGATTATTAACCTACATTTTTTTAATTATTCTAGAGTGGATTAACCTTGCGATTTTATTAGCCAAGCGATAAGAGCTTCTCGCATATTTTAGGAAATTTTCAATCGCTTTAAGGAATTTCCGTAGTTATATCAAAGAGCGCATTACGAGTTTTAATTTATACATATTTCAACGGCACATTTTAAAAATGATTTAACTTATACTCACCTAAGATCGACAATGAATAATTATGAATGAATCCATCTCATTTACTATCCTTTCTAATTGCTTTCCTTATTTAATTCAACTTATTAATTTTTCAACTTTCTTGGGCAATGAAAATTGAAGATTTTATTAAAAAAAAACTAAGCGAAGCAGTTAATATTCGAGTATTAAGCAGACTGTATTATGATAATGCAAGTAAGTGTCGACTTCTGCAAAATCAAAATTGTGGAGAAGTTAGTTTTCGAAACTTAAAAATCGTGATAATCGTAGAGATTATTTTGCAAGAGTTTGGTTCGTCTAGACACGATGAGATGTATGATAGATGGTTGCACGGGAGTTAGCTTCGAGGTTGCCGTCCTCGAAATTCGGTTGGGATTCCTCTTCGTGGTTATCTACCAATGTCTGCCCTAATACCCAGAAGTTCCACCTCTTTTAAACATTTTTCATCTTCCTTCCGATTTTCCCTGTATTTTACAATTACTTGTTCTCACAAAAATTTACATATTATCGCTTAAAATATTACAAGCAAATTATTTATTCCGATCAACAAAATTAATTTTATTCGAATTATATTTTAGAGTATTTTAAGTAAATAAAATATCATTATTGAAACATTTTTCGGTTGAAAGAAAGTCAATTTCTTTGGTAAAAATTAATTAAATATTAACGTTTTATTTACGTTAAGCGTTGAAAAATATCTCCAGATTTATTATAGATATTTAAAAATATATAAATTATCTTCTTTTTTCAAAATTTAAAAAAGATAATTAAATAATTTGCGAGAGTGACATTAAGCTTATTGAAAAATACCAGTTTTACAGCATAGCTGCTATCGTGTACAGTATTCTTTTGACAACGGCATTTTTCATCCGTATTCCAAAAGCAAAAACGTAGAAAGAACTTCAAAAGGATAAAAACAACTCATTCCACATCTGGATAATTTATCTGCAACTACGAATACTCGTATTACCAGAAGCATTCATGTATACAAAATTTCTCCGCAGTGTTGGAAGAGTTACCACAGCACCGAACCCAAAAAATTGACTACCACCGAATGTAGATATTTGGAATGTCTACTTCTTCCCTTCCATTATTAAATAAGCAAAAATCGTCCATTTCCTGATTCCGAGAGCTGCATGTCGCTCTTTTTCTTTTTGGCACGACCAAGTGGTATCTGTCGACCCTCTGGTCTTCTCCCCTCCCTCCCCCTGCGGCGAACTGCCAGATCGAAACGCGTTCTATCTCATTCGTCGTTTCGCGATGTTACTTCCATCATCTACGTTTCGACAGGTGTACATTCCATTGTCAGTCATCTTCCCAAATTATTATCGAGGAAAATTTTTACCTTACTATTATTCTATTACCGAAGAGTTTTGAATTTGCGTTAGAATTTTTTTTTCAATGCTTTTTTTCAACGATTCTAGTTGGCACATTTTTTCTTTTTTACCACAAGTTTGAAAATACTTTATTATTTATCAAAATTTAGTGTACTCGATCTTTCTATTAAGACTTAACGAAGGGTCTTAAAAATTCCACTGGAAGACAAGTTGGCGAGGTTACGAAGAAGTTATATGAAAAAGGTCTAGTAGGATCCGGTAAAGATAGTAAATATAAAAATTTAAAACGAATAGTAAATATACTGTAACTAAAATTTCTTAGCAAAGTTGTCGAATTTTTAGATTTAACGGTATATGCATAATGTTGATAGTGTGATTAGATACAACAAAAAAGCGAAAGCAAATAAGAATAGTTTTCTATGAAATATTTGCCAAGTATTGATAAAATTTTAAAGTGAGTAAGCTAAATTTGATAAAATATAATCTAAATATTGAAAGATATTTCCGTCTTATACAGTAGACCTTATATATTTAAAGCTCATATAATCTAAGTTTGTAATAATAAAATCTAAAAATAAATTAAAAAATGTCTATATAAAAAAGGATTATATAGAATTCTTTATATATATAAAAAGGCTTTCTCATGGTCTTTTGAAATGTAACTATCCGTGAAAGGAAGCAACGTATCGCATCTCTTCTTATTCTATAAAAGCGCGCCTCGGTCGTTCGTTCGGGCATAATAATTTTTTAGGAAATGTTTATAAAAATTCTCCTCTTCCCTCTTAACTCGTTACGTGCATATATATTAAATTCCTACGCTCGTTATTTTTTTATCGATCGACCGAGTTCATAAATCTTTGTTTCTCTTTCCATTTGTCTTGCGCTGGAGATAAATACCGGAAAAATCCACTCGCCCGGCTCCTCAACGTTGGCAGAGGATCGACCGCGCACAACATCTCCGGAAGAAAGCACGGATGCACGTACCTACGTTCGTAGATGTACACAAGTGCCTCGTTAAAGGTCAATGTACGACTCGAGCGTCGTTCGAAAAATGCCTCGCGTGCGTCGCGTCGAGAATGGGAGAATTTATGGGCGTCGGCGGCTCACCGATGCCAAGCCATTGGCCATTGATGGATGTTTGAATTCTTGGCTGTCGCGACCTTTTATATAAATGCGGTAGACAAAATTAACCTATCTTCACTCTACGTATGAAATTGCAAAATAATAACCCGTGTCGTCGATGTATTTAGGTTCGATATGTCACGAATTTCCAGTTTCGTTTATTTTGACGATACAACGGATGAAAATAGCAAAGTCATCGGTGACGGCAACAACATTTTTCTCGCTGCGATTCTTGGATAAATGACTCTTCGAAGGCTCGCTTTCAAAAATTTCTTTGATAGAGTTCGAGTTTATAGAATAAGCTGACGGAATAAGTTGAGAAAAATACTAAATTCTCGGATCGTTCTCTTAAGATTTATTTTATTTTTGGAATGTCACTCTGATCTAAGATATTGAAACAAATAGATATCAAAGTAAGAGATAAAAAAGTGAAAATTAAGCTTAAATTAATGTTAAATGTAGTAAATATATTTAATTTATAAAAACAGTTTTAAAAATAATACTCGTGTATTTAAGCTTTTTAACGAATAGCACCAAATGACCAAATTTTATCGCTCGTAACTTGTGTTCGTATAATTTCGAGTAGAAGGATTTCAGTGGATATAAACACGAATGGCGACACAAGAAGTTAAACATACATTTTTGATATAAAATCAGTGTGGTTTTTAGAATAGCTTTATCGAAAGCAATTTTACCTATTGCAAATTTATATTAAATAGTTCCGCTGAAATTACTCATCGATGGTCCGTGTGTTTTAACGTTCTCTATAAGTACAAGGTTCGAATATTCGTTACGTATTCGAGCAGAAAAAAGACATATTTAATCGTGCAAAAAGACTCGAGCGAATAAATTTCCATCTATTGAAAAACGCTTAGACCATCAACTTTCCAAGGGAGTATCAAAGATATCAAAATACACTCGTCATTCGATAAAGCAGACTTTTAAATTAGACAGCGATATTTTACAAAGTGTTTTATCAACATCGTCACAGTCAATACGTCCGTGATTTTATAGATGCACTTTATACACCAACACGCGTGTCTACGCGCGTATTTATCGGTAAGAAAAGCAATTTACGCGCGATCGGTTCCTCGGAATGACTAGGCGACAACCTTTTACGGGGTTGGTCCAACGGACTCGAGCAAAGTCGACCTCGTCAGGCGAAAACCGAGCAGACAACTTTCCCAGGGTGATTGGCCCTTTTTCGAGAGGGGAAGTTATAATTTATGAATGGGATCAAGCGCTTCGGACTTTTTTTTTCTACGCTCGGTCTTTGGCTCCTACGCGAAGATTCGCGTTGAATCGACGATGTTAATGTTTATCGATGATACTGTACTTTATTCGTATTATTTATCGTACGTAAAAAGTACAGGCTTAAGAGTTTCGTGTATATTTTTTTTATTTTGAAAAGCTCTTTTACGATAAGGTGTGTTTTTCATTTTTTAAATAAATAAAACGTGCTATACTGATATGATATATTACCTAAGAAAAGTTCAATGTTTACATTAATACATATATATATATATACATATATATATATATATATATATATATATATATGTATAGTGTGTGAGTAGTTATATAAAAGAACACGTAAGCTTTATCTTTTCGTAATAATAATATTGGTTAACTATATTTTCGACATCGGTCATTTATAAATAACGTTATTTTATCGCAAAGGTAGCAAAGTTTATGACTCAACGATGGTTTATGACTAAAAAAGATTTTCTAAATTTTAAGAAATCGATAATTGAAAGTATTTCTTCTCCAACTATAAAGTCTAAAGTAGTTATTTTATACGATAATAGAAATGTAAAAATGGTAATATATTGTAAGAATATTGGATCTGTTAAAATCGAATGACAATTATTAGTTAATTTTATGCATTCTTCAAAACGAAACAACTAATCATCCATACCTATCGAAAAAAAGAGTCTGCAAATTTTCAAACTCGGCTTCTTTCTATTATCGTTATATTATTATTATTATTATTATTATTATTATTATTATTATTATTATTATTATTAGATAATCTTTCGCAGAAAATTTATCGAGCAAAATTTGTGGAAAGGTGAAAAGTTTGATAAAGTTTTGCAGTTGCGGAGTCTATAGTGTAAGATACGAGGCGAGGACCGTTTTACATCTCGAACACCCAAGAAAACGACTATAAACCGCGTTCGAAAAATACAGGAGCAACAAAGGATGATCCTAAGAGTCAATTTAGTGGTGTCGGTGTAGTGAGGCGCGCGTCCGCTTTCCCGTTTACGGCCCGGACGTCGCCGCACAGTCTCCGTCCGTCTGGGAGCTTCGACGACGCCATTCGACGATGAGCGATGGCCAGACAAGTCCGCGCGACAGTTGGAGACGCGAAGTGGCAGTTCGCCTCCTCTGCTCCTTTGTTTCCTCCTTCCGCTCGGCCGAGGGTAGCGTAGACGCGCAGCGCAAATTTATGACTGGACGGAGATTTATAGTCCGGACCTTCTTATGTTCTTCGGTCCCGTTCCTCGAGTTACGTGCGTTTAACGACGATGGGACAGGACTTGGTCTCTAGGCGTAAATGGTTTCACATGCCTCCGTCAACCAATTCTTGTTTACTAAATTCGTGCGTTTGCACAACGAAACGCGTACTGTTATTTGCTTACGTTAATTTGTCGTTGTCACGCGTTTGTATCGCGTTTGCATTGCGCTTGTATCGTTGCCTTCCGCCTACGTACTAAAACCATAATGGTTATACCATTTAAGGTATTATTTTTAAAATAACGCTAAAAATGACGACACCAAAGGCAACCATCCACGTGCTTTATGTATTTTAATAAATGAAGCATACGTAACTCACCGGGAGTATGCGATACATGTCGAGTAGTACTTTAGCCTTTTCAAAATGTAGTCTCCGTTTTATATGTACGACTACGTGGAACTGTGCTTTTAAGCGTGAATTTTATAAACGTTATTGCGATGAACGTCGGTACAGCGATATTTTATCTTACCTCTTAACGCTTTTATAATCGATAAATAATTGGGCAAATTAACAAAAATTATTAGTTAAAATATTTTTAAATAAAAATGTGTTTGAAATATGACGAGTTAGAATAAATGGATGAAAATGCGAATTTTATTATTTCATATGTAAATAAAGCATATAATGTGTACAAATTTATGTGCGACTGACTAAACCGTTATCCGACTACTTGCGTATATTTTACCGCATTTAAATTTCAAAAAGTCTATTTATAATGTATTTTAATATCCGTTTGTTGAAATTTTTAATTTATAAATTACTTGAATTAATAATTAAGCCAATGATCATTCCATGTTATTGAAAAATAATGGATATTTGAAGTTGTACTCTGTAAAAAATTTTTTTTAATTTAATTTACATACATATATAAATTCATTCTAATGTATAAATTATATACTTATACTTATAAGGATGTATTAATATAAGGACAAGTATTATAACGTTTTAAAATATGTTATCGAAACGAATTGTTTCGGAAGTTTTACAGATTTTTATCGTGTCGTGGAATTCCATTTCACGTACTCTCTCATGTTTATGCATTATTCGATACGGATGATAGAAAAAAACGCTCGTAATACCTAAATAGATATAGTATGTTCTATTAAATAGGTTTTTTTTATGGTAAAAATGAAAAGCTTTTGGAATTTTTTAAGAGTTTTATTATCTTATACCACTATATTTTACGGTTTGTATGATTTTACATATAAGTATAAACATTGTTCAAATTTAAGAGCTCGAATAAAAGAGATATATCAGTTGTGAATTTTAAGTTAACTTATATTATTTTAGCACGTATAAAAATGTATCGTAATTTATCGCGGTAGAACAGATTTTTCATCGATTTTTTATATTGTAGAGAAGAAAAATATCAGGTTACATAACAGATAATTTAATAAATACGAAGTACTGAAATCTTCAAATAATACCGATAGATTTATAAAAATAATTTTTCAAAATAATAAACGCATAGCTAAAAGTTCTGAATTTTATAAAATTCAAGACTTTCTTTAGGAAGTTTCGACTGCGTTTCTTTTTCAGCTGTATTTCAAAGAAATTCGTTATCATTGGAAAAAGAAACTTAGCATCGTAATAAAATTATTTTTTACACCGAGTACGTTTCTTATATTTATAATAAAAGTTTCGTGATACCATCATAATATTAATATGTTACGATACTTTAGTATGGATAAAAATTTACACAGTAATCATAATCATTATTACTTTTGTTACATAAATTTATCATTTTCTATTATATATCCACACGGATAAATAAATCGTAATCATACCATAATTTAGTGTCGGTATCGGTAAAATTTTTCATGAATTTATTTCAGATCAGCGAAGATAAGAATACAAATTTCCTGTTTAATATTTTATTAATATTATCAAAATAACTCTTGAGATTCAAAACGAAATTTTTCAAGTTAGATTATATTTGCATATCTTCTTTTGAATAATTTGATTGACTTTGCTTATGTAAGGTGATTTGAAAATCCTTTATAATACGTATACGTACGGAATGAACTTTAAGAGGGTCTTGAAATTTATACATTGTGTGAAAATACTTGTTCAAGCTTCGTCAAAAAACAGAGATTCAAAAACAATGATACTGGGATGACTGAGAGATAATCGGTCGAGTTGGCTCCCAGATAAGCCATGGGAAATAGTCTGAAAGCCGAAAAAGCCGAAAAAGCCGAAGAAATAAAGCAACCACAGTCGTTAAGCACTTAATTCAAAATTAGCCGAGTATATCGTTGTTCCTCGAGAATGAGCGATTGGGTGTATCTCGACTCCCCGAAGGGCGTCTTTCCAACCGGGGGACGCACCGACAGCTCGTTCATCAAGCTCTGTGCGCCGCTTATCACTCGTTTCAGTGAACTTCTTTTCCGCCGCCGCCGCGACTCTTCCTGCGGTGAAAAGTATCTGTGAATAAATATTCCAAACTTCTGCTCTGTATGAAATAAAATCAGCGCGTATCCAAACGAAATGGATCGTATTTTTCTGATTGAAGGATTTCATCTCTGGTACGCACGAAACAAATTTTTTTTCACTTCATCTTATAATTAAGACTCACGCTTATTTTTTATTTAAATAAAAGAGTAACGATTTATTCCGTCGATTCTTTCGCGTTAATAAAATTACATTTAACCTTTTTTGTCTATTAGCGTTTGTTGTGCATTTAAAAACCTGTAAATTATATCAAAATCTTATTTTACTTTTCAAAATTTCATGTTTAGACATTTATGTACGGATAACGAACGATATCAAAAATTACTATAACTATAATTAAATTTTTAACGAACTTTTATACTTTTATAAATACATAAAATATACTTATATAATGTATTTTATATTGTATTTTCATGAGTAAAACTGAATACGTATTTATTTATAAATTTGAGTTCACAGTTTATATAAATAATATTTGACAAAAAGAGTTTTAAAATTGAAGAAGAATTTTACAGCTTTTGTACTAATATTTTAAAAAAAGGACCTTTTTTGGCAATTCGTGTATCGGTACATTCTTTTATCATTTCTGTTTATTTACATTTGGATAGCTCAAAGTTAAATAACTGTATCGTAATATTAGCATACATTTTTCAAATAACAAAGAAAGAGGAAAGTTTGTGACTCGAATGGAAATCAATAAATAGCGCGTGAAAAATAATGCGTTCATCGGGGAGGTAAAATAAATAGGAAGAGTCGTTCAAAAAAGTAGCCTTAACCATCCATATGACGTACGACTAACCAAGTGTTAAATTTAGACGCGGTCGTTAAAGAAAAAGGAGAGAGAAAGATACTCGAGTAGCTTTGTGGGAACACTTAACTTAAACGCCCTGCGGAGAAATGTGAGAAGTGCTGCCAAGGGACTTAAAATTTTTCGCAGATACGCGCACATGTATACTACATTTAAAGTCTCCTCCGCGAACTCTCTCCTCTCTCTCTCTCGCTGTTTCTCTTCCTCTCCTACTCTCTTTCTTCTCTCCTATACTATCTTTGTCTTTACGTCTTTTGTTTTATTTTTGCTTGCCACGTCCCTTTGCGAATCGCGTAATCGCCAAAGTGGGAAAGTGACGCATTCGAGTTTCTTATTTTATTTATTTTATGTTTAGTCGTGGATTTCATTTCTTTTGATAGTTAGTCCTTTCTTTTGATATTTTCGGCGAGGATATGTCTTACTAAGTGCTCCTTTAATTAGGAGTTGAAAGTATACGAACTACGTTTAAATTTATTTTAGGCTATCTAGTTTACTTTATCGTACAATGATTTAAAAAATAATAAATAATTATTGTCCTTTACCGTAATTTATTATTATAATCACAGACACCGTTTTACCTTCTTTTTGACTTCAAAAATTTATTTTTTTTGTAAAACGTTCTTTTAAATTCAGTTATGCACAAACAAAAATTTTTAAAACAATTATTATTTTCTTAATTAATCGTTTATATGTCATCTATTTTAAAACACGTGAAATTAATTTATTAATTTCTCAATGACGGTACAGTTTTAAAATTAAAATAAAAAAATTTGCGTTTAATAATTTTTTATATGATTTATTCGTGATTTTATGCAATGAAATTTTTTATTTGAGATCATTACAAATGATTCCGCGGATTCAAAGATGTTTAATTTTATACGATATATAATATTTCTTTTATACATTGGATATATTTGAAATCGTATCGATTAGTTACATCGTAAAATTTAATGAAACGATGGCGCAATGAAAAATACTCTCAAGTATTAATGTTTCTACGTCTTTGTAGAGAGTGAGTAAAAATATCGTAGTTCAGTTTCAATCAAAAGTAAATATTAACGTAAAAGTCTTCTTTCGATAATAATTTTATTATTTACATTTATTATGCTCGAAGAGATACACCTTTCGATATAAATTTTTAAAGAGCGTCTACCATAATTATTAAGTTAATTAGAATAAATAGCGATATTACCAAAGCTAAAATTTGAAAAGCGTATAAATTAAAAATTGATAACGCTACTGATCGGAAAAACAACACGCCCAAGGGAGCGTTACTCGATCGGACGACTAATGGATATTTTGGTTAAACCGGTGATCGAAACGATCCAATATAATGTGGATGCAGCTCACGCTCGTTACATAAAAAACCAAACGTGCAAAGCAAAGTCAGTCGTCCGAAGATTCGTTTCTTTGCGTTTGGAGTATCGTCGATTCACAGAGGCTGTACAGGGAATTTCGATTTGGCCCTCGTTTTTCCTAGTTTATCCTCGTTTTTCCTCCGTTTTCCTCTGTTTTCCTCCGTTTTCCTCCGTTTTCCTCCTTTTTCTCCTTTTTCTTTCTTTTTCCTCCTTTCTCTCCCTTTTCCTCCTTTTTGCTCCTTTTTCCTCCTTTTTACATCTCCAACCCACGGCGAAGGTCCCGGTCAGATCGTGCGGGGAGTCTCGCGGAGTTGGCGCAATTCTCGGAACGAATAGTAGCACCTCGAGCCTCTCGCTGTCCTCGTCCCGTCAGAGTCGGGAGTTGTCGTTGTCGTCGAGACCGGCGCCTGTAAAGATACCGAACGAGGTTGGCCGATGGCTCGTTAATTCGGTTACACCCTCACCCTTCCCGAGACCGCGACGTTTACCGATCGACCTCGTGCATGACCCGAGGCAGAAGAAGGAGTCTTACGTAAGAAGTTGAATCGCTCGGAAGGAGTCGTTATCTTCGTCTTTTTCATGTAGGCCACTCGTGCTCAACCACTTGTATACGACGCAACGCGTCTTTCATGCCCTTTTAATTATACAATAGATGTAAATTTAAGAGACCGTTATTTCGATAAAACGAACCTACGTTCGACAAATTTTGTTTCTCCGACGAAACTTCCTAATGGTATATTTTTTCAATGTTTATTATCCATCAAAACCGTCCGTATATTTAATTAAAGTTTCTTCTATTTTTTACAGAAGAAAGTACGATATCGATTTATCACCCTACAATCGATACTTGTAAGAATAAATAAAATAGCATTTTGTATTTATAATTAGAATTACGGATTAGAAAAATTGTAAAATAAAAAATTTATCGCGTTAAATTATCGAAGTAATTAACATTTGTAAAGCATTCCTGCAAAAAATATAGAAGCGCGATGTAAGATTTCGCGAGAAGTCACGTATTTTCTTAAAGAAAATAAAGTACAATGACGTGAAATATAACGAACGCCAAGGGGAAAAATAATGGAGAACTTCAGCGTTCCAAAAAAAAAAAAGTAGAAACTTCGCAATCTCCGAGATAGATAGCGGTACAGAACGCAGATATAAAGGGCGGGAATTTTCCTTGCTAACTCTGGTTACCCACGCGCGCACCGAAACGTCTCGTCACCGTTTCGTTACGTTCGAGGCGTGACTCTGCGTCCACGTGAGCGGAAGAATTTTCACCAGTCGCGGTCGATTAATTCCCGCGCAGCTTTGGATTGCTTCCATCTTTGCGACGGAACGAGCGACGGAACGAGCGAAAATCACGAGTGAACCGAAAACCCTGATGTACTTTTTACGTGGATTTAGGCTTGTATTTGTGGATTCTCGCGTGAATCCGTTCGCGTGTGAATTTCGATACCTTTTTATAGGAACATCGCATTAATTTTATGGAGTTTACCATTCGAGTATACTTTATTAAAAATTTTCCATGTGTATCTTAATACATCCTATACCGAATATTCTTTAAATTTATACATTCTGAATAATACCGAAAATATAATTTATTTTATCTTGCGTATAAACAAATATAATAATTCGTATAATACGTGTAAAATTAATTCATTTTCAGGTTTTAAATGTTATTTACGAGCGCTATCATAAAAAGTTCATCTTTTTTATTTTAGCATTTATTTCGAAATATTAAGTTTAAAACATTAATATTATATAATGATTCTTTTTTAATTTAAATATACTTTTAAATAATTCATTTAAATATATGAAAATTTTCTCTAACAAAAATTTCGCAAACTTAATAAAAGTTAAGAATGATACAGACATTATTCACGATTGTTTTTAACGCATTCAGAAAGTAATTTTGTTAACGCGATGATGAAAGGATTGTTGAATCCGCTCTCCGAAAAGTTAAGCGATAGTTTTAGAAAAAAACATTTAAATTAACTAAAAGTTTAGATGTCCGTAACAAGAATTTATACACGACTTATTACGCGTTGCATATAAACGCGAAATTACAATTTGTAATTTCAAAGGAATCGTTTAACCCCTTTGAAACGAGAGCATTGTTTTTTCGTACGGATATAATAAACGAATAATTAAGGGATTTTGAGCGAAAGAGCAACGAGACTCGCGTCTGTCTTTAACGACTAAAATCTTGTGCTAATTGCAGTCGCTTAAGTACTCGAAGATCTAATATCGACGAATCGTCCGAGTTTCTTGGTCGATCGTCTCGCTTTCGTCTCTCTCTCTCGCCTCGCTCTCGCCTCGCTCTCGCCTCGCTCTCGTCTCGCTCTCACCTCGGACGGTTATTAGATTTTAAAGGCATAAGGTAATCGGAGTTCCTCGTGTAATACGCGAACTCAATTTAGCCTATGATTGGTTTAGCGGCTCGCCGCGTATATGCGCCTGCATACGTAGAATGATCGCGAGTGATTATGTAATACATTAACGCGTAAGTACGCCAGGATTTATCCGCGTATACGGAGGCGAGGGTTCGGAGTTGGTTGATATCTCCTTGGAATTAAATTACTGTCCACGTGTCAACGCTTGCATCGTTACGCGGTTGTTCCCGTCTATCGGTGGTGCATTTGTGATGTTGGTTGGAACGATCGACGTCTCAAGCTCTATTCCCTTTAGTCTGTACTTGTAAACGTTCAGCCGATAATTCGAGGAGGTAATTATATTTCTGCCGCCTCGTAAGAGAGACCCGAACTTTTTTCGGGAAATAAATTTTTTTTGTCCACTTTTCACTTTCTTCGGACCTAATTTTATACATTGTCAAATATATTTTATATATTATATATATTATAACAATAAATTTTATGCATTCAAACGATTCGATTAAACGTTGAATTAAACTTAATTTATCGTTTACTTGTACCACATAAAACGAATTTCACTGAATATCAAAATTTGTTTTTATTTTAAAAAACAAAGACGAGTAACGTAATAATATTTTCTTATATTGCATTTAATATTTTTTAACTATTTTGTAAGAACGTAAATTCGTATGAATTTATATATTTTTAAAATAATTTACATGATTTAATGAAGTAAATAACGTCTTAAGAAACATAACGCGATATATTTATTTTTAATGTAAAATGTCTTAATTTTCGTATATAATTTGTTATGTTATAATTACGTTAAAATAGTATGGCATACATTTTTGTATCTACTAAGTTACATTATTCATATATAAATATATATTACAGTTTCGTACTTAATCTTCTAATGCATTAACCTAATTGCACTACAAGCCTCTTATAACATACGTGTTGTAATAAGCACAAAAGGAGCCTCGAATAGAGCATCAAAGAAAAAGAAAAAAAGATTGAGAAGTAAAAAGGATTTGATAATGTATCTCTAAATAAATTTATTTAGCCAATTAAAAATAACTAACAATAACATACAATTTTTGGATTTGCATTTTATAAAAGTTAAGTTGTCAAGTTCATTTAGTTCGTTAATAATTTCTTCGTATCTTTGGAACGAATCGTATATATATATAATTTCAGAAGAAATCAACTATCAATACGATATACGATCATATTAGAAGTAAATTATATTTTTACA
Source organism: Dolichoris vasculosae (assembly GCA_018907195.1). Classification (NCBI taxonomy): domain Eukaryota; kingdom Metazoa; phylum Arthropoda; class Insecta; order Hymenoptera; family Agaonidae; genus Dolichoris; species Dolichoris vasculosae. The sequence continues at coordinate 8,620,240 of JACCHY010000003.1, forward strand.
TTCGTATATTAGCTTTCGAGGAATGAAAAAAGTTATTTTCTTTATCATGCAACATAATCGCGATCTATCGGAGAAAGATATGCAATCTACTGTGAAATTCGTCTAATATATTTATGTTACAGGTGTGATAATGCAATTATGCGATATATTATATTACGCGCGTAAATTTTATGGGTAAAAAATGAATTACGTTAGTCGGAACTAAACGAATTATTAAATTATTAGATGAGTCGTTTATAAATCTCAGAGAGAATTTTAAGCGAAGCACTGCATATTTTTGTCGTTCGTAAAAGTAACACGAATGTAAAATATTCAATGTGCTTAATTTTTTTTAAAGTAGCTTCGAGTTTTTTATCAAAAATTTTAGAAATTTATATTTTTCATGATTTTAAATATTGTCTCGCTATAAATTTACGTATTTCTTACTTGTATTATAATTTATAAATTTTTATTTTATAGTAATTTGCGTTTCAAATACGATGACTTCCGAAGGAGCTTGCAAACGATGCAATTAAAAGACGAAGCGTTAAAAAAATCATGTTTTAAATTTATTTATCTAATTATGCACAAACCTCTTTATTACCGATTACTGAATTTTATATTTTTCGAGGTTGTAACGAACGTAAAAGATTTTATGCTTCAGGGTCGGATAAAAATAAATTTTGTGCACAGTATTAAACTATTACTTGGAATCCAATTAATCCTACAAAAATAGTTATTCATTTTAAATTCCACAGCGATCTTGGAACGCGCAGAGAAAAAAGAGCGTTTTAAAAAGTTTTAGTTCAACAGCAGAGCAGCAACGGAAAATCTATTTCTAAAAAAGCAATCAGCTTCATTATTCTAGTAGAAATGCATTCGTCGCCTCTCGTAGTTCAACCTTCAAAGCCATCGCGGTAAACAAAAAGGAAAAAAGCCAACAGCTCGTTAATCGTTTCCATGAACGCGGCACTTTAGTTTTTGTTTGTCAGACAGGGCGAGGAAAAGGCCGCGCCGTACAAAAACAATGAGGGAACCACCTTTGAGCTCTGGTATCTCCCGAACACCTTCTCGCGTACTTGTCCCCTTTTTTCTTCGCTTTATCGGAATTCCGGTGTTCCACTCGCGCCTTTCTTTATTCTTCTACACGCGACTGGGAAATATCCAGCGGAATTCATAGAGAAGCCAGTGATGAAATCGTTGGCCCTTGACCCAAGCGCTCGGCACTGGACCTCTTTATTTTTCGAAGGATGTCGAGGGCCGGATTTTGTCAGAAGCACGTCTTTGTAATGAACGCAAATGAAGAGGGGGGGGGGGGAAGAAGTAGCCTGTCTGCGAGGGAATGAGCGCGGGACGAGGATAAAAACGGGCAGAGATAAAGAACACGGCCCTGAACCAGGACTCGGCATTGAGGGATGGGGAAATTTCAAACGAACGACCAGTGCAGTTTTATCCATCTACATATTTATTTTTGCTATTTTCACCGGTGGATATTCCGGATCGTTATGCGATGTCGAATTCTTTCCCTTGATTTTCAAATAATTCATTGTTTTTCTGAAACGTTAATTTCTTGAAAAATTTCTTTCAAATATTTTCTTGTATAGATTATTTAAAATTACAAATTTTAACGTTGACACATTCTAAAAATTAATTGGTATCGTAAAATTATAAAAATACTTACAAACTATGTTTTACGTATTAATTTTATCGAAAAAAGAATAAAATATAGACTGTTCATTTGCATATTTATTATCGTATAATAAGTTTTCGCTTCGTTAGTTACTATCGAAAGAATAAAAAAAAACGTTCTTCGTCTTTTTTAATAATAAATCTTCGAGGTAATATTAACATCGGAATAAAAACTAACGTGCATAGCTCAATATTTAATGCATATCTACCTAAAAGAGATTATCGTAATTTGTAGTACATCAAAAAAATTCTTTTTATACGTTACAAGTTACAATCGTGTTTTTTTTTAAATCATGAATTATTTTTAATAATTTTTAAAAATGAATGTAAAATTATTTCATGAATTTTTGTAGGATTATAAAAAGTTACTTACATCGATAATTCAAATTATTTATATTTTTTTCACGTTAGCATCGTATCTATTATAATTAATAATAGATTTAACGACATTACCGAAATCGTAACTCATGAACTTTAATTATATTTTTAATAATGTTTTAGAATGTAAAGTTTAATTTTGATTTCAAGGATTGCACTTAACGTGATATGAATATAAACTAAGTTATATCATTAACCAGATTGCCTGTCTTTTACATAAAATTTTGTTAAAACCTATGTATATATAAAACCTATAATATATTTTTTAATGATAAGAGCATTAATTTACAATTCATAATTTCATATAAACACTCTTGGAAATTTTATTTTAATATACAAATGAAATTAGGAGGTATTATTAAAATAATCAAAAACTTGTCGATTACTAATATACAAAACAACATTTCGGATAAAACACGTACTTAAAGAAGTATATAAATTAAAAATAATTCATAATATATTCATTAAAATAATTCATTTAAAAATAAATATAGTAAAATCTATTGATCTAGAAACAATAATGATTTGTAACGAATCTTACTTTGTAATTTTTTTCGAATATAATTACTTTTTTAAAAATTATGTATAATTTAAGAATTAAAAGTTTATATAAGACTTATGTTTATATAATAACAAACAGTGAATATATATATTGTAATAATCATTGAAATAACTCGATAAGATTAAAAGTATGCGATATAAAATGTAATAGTAACACTGATTATTATATTTATCGAGTATGAAGTTATCAAGCAGCTTGGAAAAATTATTACATAGTAGAAAAAGTATAAGTTTTTATAAAAATGTTGAAACTCGATTTTATTAAATTTGATTAAATTTCTATTGCAACTATCTCGATAATTTATAATTAATGTTTGCATCGCTTCACATTGGAATTTATATTTTTAAATCGGTACTTAAGAAACGTTTATTTGCTTCGCGATTGGAGCATAATTTATTTTTACTCGAAAAGTCAAATACAAAAGATTATGTACATTTGCAGAGATTTGTTGATTTTTCAATCTTCGTACTTAAACGAGTCCCTCGCATTCGTGTCAACGGTTGGTCACGCAATCCTGTATTATAGACACGCAATTACGCAGCAGAAGGGTGCGGACAATTAGTCATGAGAAATGTGAAAACACGAGACGCGTTAGATCTTACGAAGTTACACCTATTTTGGTCAGACTTGAGATATAAATCAATTACGCATTTTCGCTTAAGCTTTTTAGTGATTTTTTATCTGATTTTACTTAGAAATGTACCGTAACCTAGTTTAACCTCATCGATACAATATTACAACTCATGGCAATAATAGCATAATAATATTAATTAGCTTTTCATAAAATAATCAAGATATTTCGTTTTTATTCGATAGTATTGTATTGAAAATCGATATTTATATATATTTAATTTAAATTTATTGCTACTTAGAGTTGATAGAAAACGTCTTTTATATTTCTTATTTTATCACAATTTTTATCCATAATCAATCATCAAATATTTTCATTATGTTCAATTTATTATATTTTTGAAATATGTTTAATATCGTAAACTTGTATAAATTGAAATAAATTATTTTAATTAAAATCATATCGAACAATAATCGATTATAGACAATGCAAAAATTTAATTATCGTTTTTTTATATGTAATAATTACAATATTAATCGTATTTCCATTATTTGTCTTTGCGTATAAATTTACGCAAATTTTAGAAACTTTGTAACTATTTATGATATAAGTTTACTATAAAAATATTATCGAATATTCTTAAAGTGGATTATTCAAAATGATTTGTCAGAATAAATTATTTCATGTAAGTAACTTTGAATAATAATAATACAGTAATTTAAAACTACAAAATTTTTCTAAATTAAATACTTAAATTTACATTTTTAATACGATAATGGAAATAATTTTAAAAAGTGTTCAAATTCATTTGATACAAACGACTAATATATTTAAATAAATAATATGATTAATTTATTTTAGAAATGACTAAACGATTTAAGCATTTATATATAAAAAAATTTATATAGAATGCACTTATACAGAAAAAATTTATTATTAGATTGTAATTAATATTTGTACCTTCAAATTTTTATAGTAAATTAAAATTTTAAAAGATTACGGTAGTTTTACCACAAATAAACCTTGTGCAAGTATTAGTCAATAACCGGGATATAATATTGGATAAAATAATTATGTATCTATTCTTTGATACCACGTAAGTATTCGTTAAGATATATATATATATATATATATATATATATAATAGCTATACCAAACTTTAAAGTGGCTGAAATGGAAATACTAGCGTGCAATATAACAAGTCTATTCTCTTTCAATCGTCTAATTGGATGACTTGGATACATACACGTTCATATAATTGCGGGACAAATTATCTGGCGCGAATGGATGAAAACTCCACACGTGTGTATATTATTTGCTGTTAGCTAAACGTGGTAAGTTTCTCAATATCTTGGAAAATCTCATTTTATTCGAGTACAAATCTACACGCATAAAAGTTCTCGACAAATGAGATCACCGTAAGCTCTTGCCACATTTACTATTTTACACACAGTTATATTCCTTTTTTTTCACCTTTAGTTTACGTTATTAAAAATTACATATCTTTTGAGCTTTTAAGTTATCCTCACATTTGTTTTTTTTACCATACAATTTTTCACATCATTTTTTTATTCGTTATGTATTACATAAGTTACATACGAAATCATTTATTACATTTTCAATTCGCGTTAAAATTAGTTCGTGTATTTAAGACGATCGTGCTTAAATAATCATTTATAAAATATATCGATATGCCGATACGTAAAATACTAATTTTCTATAAAGTTTTATAACGAACCGTACTGTATTTAAATAAATTTGTCTTTTAAACAATACGACGTAAGTGAAAGAAAATTTTTATTCGAAACATTAGTTTTTGTACGCGAATTCATCGAATAATATAATTAAATATATTAAATTCAAAATATATTTGAAACCTAATTTGTTATACTACATAAATCATATTAAAATTTAAACAATTATTGTAATATTGAAAGAGGATTTTACTATTATTAATGTTTATTTATAAAGATAAATGTTATTTTAAGAGAAAGAACGCACGTAAAAAATCAGTAAACCTAACGTTTGATCATAATTACTCGAGAAATGTATTTTGAATTTTATTCGAATAAAATAGCATAAGATTCGTTTAATTGTATAATAATCGAGAAAGAAAAAAATCAGTAACGAAATTGAACACATAAACGGTTGTACAAAAATAGTTAATTCTGTATAACGTATCAAAAAATAAGGAGTATTTGTTCGGTAATTATTATCGAAAGTAAATAAAATAAAATGTACATCTTATGTAAAGTTATAGAATAAAACAAAATGAATATTAGGAAGTTCCGAATGGTATTCCGCTTAAAGAGCAAGGAGGACTACGAAATAAAAATAAGTGGCAAAAATTTGCTAAATTTGCGGATACCTCGTTAATGTGGAGTGTAGGAGTCGTAAGAATTATTGTTCCTGGCAGGGGCACTTCACCCACCGAAGATCCCTTAATAATCCTATGATCGCGTGCATAAACATTCTCGAGCGAAGAGGCATCACGAATGAACTCAATCTAATCTCGTTCGCTCTATCTCTCCTCTTCCGTATTCGGAGCTCGAGCTGACCTCGTCCTTTCTCTAGCTTCCTCTCTCGTTCGCTGCTTCCGTCCTCCCAAATTTCTGAATAGGAAAGGTCGACTCGTACGCGAGTATTATCCGCAGGAGGCGGGGACAGGTTGTGTTGCCTCAACTACGGTAATTTCAACTCAAACTTCAATTTCTAAGTCGCTAGTTCGTATGCGTGCGTACGTGAATGTAGAAACGGTATGTGGTTTTTGGGAAGCGGCCGAGTCGTAACCGTAGGTGTTGGATTTGAAATTTCCAGCTCATAAAACGAATCTCCTCGACTATTCTTTTCCATTTTAGTCTTACAATTCGTTATTTATTTCATTCCTTCGAATAGAAATTTTATTTCTTATATTATTACGTGCGTGCACCACGATTTTCGCAATATTTTTTTTTACGAAAGAGATCGCTGATGAGAACATCGAGCGATCGTTAATTTTATGCGTTTACATCGAAATTTACATTCTTAAAGTATATATTTTCAATTTGGGGGCCTGAAATTATTTATTGGTATTTAATACAGAGGGTTAATTAATGCAGCGTTGAATATTCAATTTTTACTTGCGTTCCAGATTAATTTCAATTAATTCTCGGTAAAATCATTGGATTTTTATCGATTCACGATCGATGAGTATCGTAAACTTTAAAATAATTATTTCATAATGTATTTATTACGTAATTTATAGATATATTTTCTTTATAAAATGCAACAAAATTTCATCTTTTTTAATAAATTGATAACTCGTAAGAGATAAAATCTATAAAAATTTTTAAATATCATATTGAAAAAAGATAATCTTGTAATTTATTTGTAAATAATAACAATATACTTTTTATCTTAAAAATTAGATATTTTTAAAAAAATATTTTGAATTATTATTGTTGAATGCATCGATTACAATGATATTCTTATTAAAAATAATAATTAATATTTAAGATTACGAATATTCATACGCGTGTCAAAGAATGATAATAAAACAGAATATTTTTACAATATATAAAAAACTGCTTAAAATTTTGTGTCGTATTAAAAAAATTATTTTTATACGCAAGTTCGTACCATTTAAAAATTTAAATTTTCAAACATTAATTACGTTTTAAAATTTTAATATAAGTAAACTAATATAATTTTAACAATTGTTTAATTTAATTTTAATAAGTAATCAATATTTTCGTAAACGATGTAAAGAGATGGTAATCAGTTTTAAATTTTGATCTAGGGATACATATTTAATTTACGTATGATATAATCTTCTACCTCTAATTTTATCACATTCTTCTATTACCTGCACTCGACTGTACGCAACCGCGTATTCAAACTAATAAACGCGTAATTTCGTTTATTCCTAAATATTTTTGTAAATGTCTGGAGCGTTCGGTATACCGATATAAATATAAATGAAATTGAAAATTTTAAATTACAGAAAAGATATTTATTTTGAATCGAGTAAATTAATCAAGATTTAATAATTGTAAAGTTAGTTTAATTTCTTTAATTTAAAATTATTTAAATTTATTGCATTAAGATGTTTTATCAGCGTACAATTTTTCCGTTTTATTACGCATATCGCGTTTCAGATGTACCAGATGTAAAAAAAAATAATAATACAAACCAGTTAAGTATGAAACGCAGGAATAAAATCTTACAAGTTTTAATATTGTATCGATTAATTATAATTATTCGAAAGATCATCATCGATGGCCCTCAAAATACAAAGTTTTGCGTAGCAAATTAGAAATGGAAATGCAGGCGACTATTATCCGCGAACATCAAAGAGTTTTCGAGGAAAGCAGCAAGACGACAAAATTTTTTTCCCTTCGTAGAATGGGGAAGCGTAATTTGAGGTATTTTACTGCCGCGATTCAGAGCGATGGTATCGTCGAGCGCGTATCTTTCTCCTGTTAGTTTACCATCATTTTTGACCGCTGGAAGTTCTGTCGATGCGACTGAATTCAGAGGCGAGCGAGGGCAATTGGAAGTTTAGAGAAGCCCGGTAATAGTCGCACAGGTTCGTATGCGGTGTAGGACAGCCGTTAGCGTTTGATGTGCCACGGCTTTGGAGACGTCGCTATTTCCAGGCTGGAGCTTCCCTCGCACCCCTTGACCCTCCGACCCCCGAGATTCTCTCACCGGCGTACGCGTATCTACGTGTGCGCGAGATACGTCCGCAGGAGCGGGAAAGAGTTACAACTCGGGAGCGGAGACGAGTGTGTGCATGTACGTGGGTACGTAGGCAGATAGGTACATAGATACACTTGTATATAGGTATACGGGTATAAAAGCGCGCCACGGTTTCGAGCGGCTTCGAACGGCTTCGGTCGATATCGTAACGACGGGCGTCTCGACGCCGCTTGCACGCGAACTCCTTCGGGAACTGAGAAAGTAAGGAAAGGGAACGGATGGATGCGCCGTGGCCTCGTTCTCAAACCTCATTGTTTATCGTTCCTGGCAATGCGATTGGAATTTTACCTTTTTTTCGTTATTTCATTTTATTTTTACTATCCATTGTTCGGGGAATCCGAAGGGAAATTGAAGATGATGCGATTGAACATCATACTTGGATGATGATCATCGTTTCTTTTTTCTTCGCACATAAAGCAAAGTGGGTGATTGAATATGGAATCCGGTCATATATTTTACTGCCTCGTCGCTCGATTTTTCGACCTTTTATTTTACGGCTTTTATTTACCTTGCTAATATTCCTCCTCAGATGAGGTATCGACGATTCCAGCGGTATTAATTTCAGCAAATTTATTTCAAACTTTTCCAAACTTATTCCACGAGATGAGTTTCTTAGAGATGAGCTAATCGATTGCTTAGTACCTTACGAATACGACCTTAGACGTACTCGATATTCTATTTAACAGAGCCATTGAAATTAATTTTAAAATGAGTTATTATTTTGTTAAATTATCAAAGCAGAAAAAATCTTTTAAAAACTTTAATATTTACTTTATCGAGAATCAGAAATTATCAGCCTGTTTACGTATAGTCTAACGTAGCTTTGTATCGCTTATCGTTACCGATACCGATCAGAAAACCGATAAGAAAAATTATTATTTTTACAAAATTAATCATTTTTACAAAGGCGATTTTTTTTACCTTCCATGAAAGTATTCTGTAAAATATTCGTGAAGTCCAAAAATGAACGAACGAATGCTGATATAGTATTTTCGATTTAATTGCTTGTAAAAAATATATTGAAATGGTTTCGTTCAATTTCAGATTGATACTCATTGATTTACGATCGTGACGTACATGTTTTTATCGAGGGCAGTGATTGATGCAAAAAGAAAACTTGTGCTCATCGTAGTAATGCTATTCTTACAATTGTATAAAATATAAAAGATAATTATTCATCTTTCAAATATTTTATAGCGTATACGCGATACAAAAGGATTCTTGATAATTTGAAATATTTGTAATGTGAAAGCAATATCTATCCTAGTATTAATTTTTGCTAACGTTTTCTCAAAAATTAAAAAAAATAGTAGATATACAACAAAAATATAAAGTGTAATAAAAAGATAGTAGATCAAAAAATAGATCAAAGTATTATTATATTTGAATAATGTATGAAAAATAAGAAATATACAAATTTATTCTGCATATTAAATAACGCAATCGGTAAATATCCATTTCAAGATGTAATTCGAAATATATAAATTACAAGTTTATTTAAAACGTGTATATGAAACATTAAATTTAAATTGAAAAATCATAATTATAAATAAAATTTTTTTAAGATTACTTTTCAAACAATATACGTAATTGATTGACATTATATTATTAATTTGTGATTTAATAAAACATTACGTATCGATTTATAATAACGCTAATGATTTTGAATTGATTAGATACCAAGATACGTTTGTTCAGTAAGAATAAATAATTATATGAATATATTTCAATTTTGATAATTTGCAAAAACAATCGATAAAGTCGTAAAATCTAGGATCAAAAAACTAAAAATTAACGACACCTTGTATTCGTGCTCACCTTGTGGATTGTCAGACCGGTGGTTTCGTGAGACACATAGTAAATGTCACTGGCAGATTGCGAGTCAGTCGCACACTCAAATGCAATAACGATCTCACAGTGGAACCCATTATTGCACTGCCAGCGGTAATACATAAGCATTCTTATGTATAACAAATAACAGCCGTCTGAAAAATTAACTTCGGCTTTAGCCTTGTTTAAGCGAATTTTACTTTACATTTTGCCATATTTATTCAGGGCTTCGAATATACTTTTATGGATTATTGTATATGAGTGCATCCTTTTTAAAATATTGATATTATCGTTTACATGCTTTTTATTTTTATCTATGATGTAAAGAGTTGTAAATGAGAAATATTAAACAAATATACATGATTGATTTATAAAATTGCCGATTATACCTATAGAAATTATCTTTAAAAATTTAAATTAAATTTTAAATAAAATATTTTCAGTGATTTTCTTATTTGATTTTCAAACTTATAATTCGATTTAGATAAAAGAAATCATAAATATGCAGACAAAATAATTTTTAAATAAAAAAAATTAAGATATTCACTAGATGTATTGTACGAAGATAAAAATAGTGTTTTAATGAGTTCACAACAGGAAGATGTTAGTAAGTAAATTTTGGATGGAAATGCGAAATGAAAAGTAAGATTTAATGTTGAGCTTACATACCAGAAGTCTACTTTCTCTCAAATGTAGAAATTATTTGAAAAAACATGTAGAAACAAAAAACATATACGTATCCACTGATTTTAAGAGACAATAGAAAAAATTACGAGTACCACGTGATACAGTTGTTTTTGAGAAGTTTATTGCGCTACCATTTAGTTTTATCCTTGAAGAATTTGTATTTATAGTTTTTCTTCTTGTTTTTTAAGTCATATATTATAAGTTTTATATTATGATGGTGAAATTAGTTGTAATTTGTGAATAAATATTTTTGTGTTCTTTTTTTGTATTATATAAGACAAAACGTTTGTGTTTTTCTTATAAGATGACGCGAGATTCGATGAAAATAATTTGTAAATAAATTTATTAACAAATACAATTTTTCAATTTAATTGTAATATTTTTCACTGTTAGTAATATTAATTGAAATTACTTACTGAATTAAGTCAATAGGATTCATTATTTTTTATATCTTCTGAATAATTAAATTTATAAAATTAAAAATTAACATTATTTTATTCTATGAATATTGTTACGTAAGTTTTTTAATTGTGAAATATTTTGTCTAAAGTAATCAAAATGTGTATGCAAAAACGATAAATATGTGCAAAATCTATATTTTTTAATATGTAAAATCTTATTTTTAGTAGTTTACATTTGTAAGAATTATAATTTTAAAATTCTAAAAAGTAAAATGTTATTATATTATGAGGATGTAACAAATTGTTTTGTAAAAATTGGAGAACGATGAATTTTTTTCTAAATATCTTTTGTAAAACTTTAAATAAATAAATTACTAAAATTTAAAGTAATACAAATAATTCATCACATTCATAAAATGGAAAGTATCATTATGTATTTGTAGAATATTTGAAAGAGTAAAATCGGTTGTTCGTTTAAATTGATTTTTTATACTATATTAAGATGTGTATGTATAAAAAATACCATTAAAAGAACAAACGTTAATGAATTTAACGAATTCAAATAAAAAATCTAATATTTATATTGGATTGATAAATTATCTTAAGCTAGTTTTGAATCATATGCTTTACTAGATTCTATTATAATCCATTTGAATATAATACTTGAAAATTGGTATTTAATAATTGTTGGTTTTCGATCGCATTAGTATGAGAAAATATTTGATTGATTTCTTTGATCTAGAATCTAAAACAGACTAGTTTCGTTTACAAATCGTTAAGAAATCTCTTATACGAAAGACACACCAAAGCTTGTTAAAAAGTACGTAAATCTTTGAAAAGCAACTACAAACACTCTTGCGAAGAAAATCTGCTTTCGGAGACTTTGTCCATTTGATTAAATGTGAGCAGATATAAAAGCAAGAAACTAATTAACTACTATTTTTACGCTTCGCTAAACATCGACTTGGCACGCCGGTCGTATGGATTAGTTAGCGATGGAAAACTAGAGGCAGAGTCACGCGTTTGCTTTTGGAATGAACCGCGGAAACTTGGGATCACGCAGCATGTAATAATAGTGATACTCGTGTGCGTCGGAGGCATACCAAACCTCCGATATGCGAAGATACGATTTGATAAAATTTTCAAAATGAATACAAATTTGTGAATTATGTAGGATGAGCTGATTTCTTTTTTTATTCATAATATTATTATTGTTAATATTATAAAAACGATTACACTCGTTAAAAATAATTTCGTTATTCGTGAATAGTTGATTTCGTTTAAATAGTCTCTTGGTCGGTTAATTAAAATCAATCTTTCTAATGTATAACTCTTTTTATAATTGCAAAAGAATATTAAAAAAATTTATGAAAATTACGTCGTTTTAAAAATATCGTTATTACCGATAGAATTCGTAATTATTATTATTGATTAGTTAAATCATTCGATATTTCTTATTTTATAAATTTAAATTTAAAACATATTGATCCGTGTAAACTGATATTATAAAGAAAAAGAACTAATATAGAATTTAATCTTTAACGTAATTTAAAATTAACGCTAAATAATATACTCGAATAAAAACAAAGCATTCATAAGAAAAATTAATTTGCAAAAACAAAGAATATAGCTTTCAATTTTCATATATATGTTTATATTTAAATATAAATGTAACGAATAATTTTTGTAAAAAAAAAATATATTTTTTTAACAAACTGGATAAATAGTATATAAGTTCAAAATCGTAATTAATTAATTGTAACCAATTAATGCTTTTAAAAATCTTAAAAATTTTTTTCATTAATAAATTCAACTATATAAAAATATTATGTTTGAAAAAAATTTCTATTTAAATTAATTGAAAAATATGACGGTACTCACCTTCGTTGAAATTATAAAATTGATTTGTAAAAATTACATTTCTACAATCTATTTGCATTTTAATTAGTAACTAAATTTTAACTATACAACGAATTCGCTCTAAAGTAATAATTATATTATGTTTATTATTCTATTATCAAACTAAGATTCTGTACGATGAATGTTTAAATGACTTACGGAAATAGTAGTTAAAATACTTATGAAAGTTAAATATTCCGACAGTAGTTTTGCAACGTTTAGCGTATCTCATAAATGCATATTTATACATAAAATATTAAAAGATATCTCGGTTTTTACAGGCAAGATTTAAATTTCTCATAAATTTGAAAAAATTTGGTAATTAATAGTAGAAAAATATTGTAAATTATTTTAGTTTTTAATACTAATAAATATACAACGTAACAGCATATTTTTTGTCTTATAAAATTTGAATATAAAATATAAAATTGATAAAAATGTTTAGTTATTACAAAATTTATGGATACTATAGATATTCTACCGTTTACGGTAAAACAGAACTATTTCTTTTATTGTAAAATTTAAATAAAACATTTAACAATTTAATTTAAAATATATATTACGTCGAATATAAAAAGTACAAGATATTAAATATAGCGGATTATAATTTTTAAATAGCAGAATGCTAAGGAAGCCGAAAATATCAAAACCATTCACTTATTGTATGAAAAGTTGACGTATTACATTCATTTTGAAAGCAATTCCTTTAATTTAGAATAAAAATGCCGATGTAATGAAATACCGTAGCGCGCTTCAATACATTTCTCACATAACTTAGGGTAAGAATACGAACAAGATCGAACGAGAACATCTCGTAAGCTTTCGCTTTTCATTTGGTGACTCGATGATTTCTGTATCTTAAAGCCGCTTCTTATTTTGAGGAAAGGAAACAAGCCGAAACAAAATATAAGTGTTAACGGCTGAGTTTCTCTGACGGATCAGATATGGAAAAAGAGAGTATTCTTAAATAAATGAAAGATGATACTCTCGTTATACGTTGCGAGCAATAAGCCTTTTATTCCCCGAGTGGGAGTCGGAGTTCTAAGAGACGGGAAGAACAAAAAGAAATTAAGACGTAAAGGTATGAAATTGCAGTGCAGTTTTGTCAACGTTTTCCGCGAATTTATACCTCTAATTTGTACATAGGTATATGTACGTGGATCTTTGGATTATCGTACTTTGGATCTGTAATTAGATGTAGCGGTACTTGTTGAATATAATGTACGAATGAATATAATTGTTCCACAGATTTATGTTAGTACACGATTTTGGATATTAATGAAAATCTGTTCATTGGTAAAACGAGCGTAAAAACACTTGTACTTATATACTTGTATCCTACACAAGTTATTATTATTTAACTACAATTATTTATTGCTGATTGTAATTAAGTCTAACGATCCTTCTTTAACTATATTATAATTTAACGTAATTAATACGAAAGTAATTTCTTATCGACGCGATACATCCTATTAATATATGATACTTGGGTAAACCGATGCACTCGAATTGATATATTTGTTTTTAAGTCAAGTGCAAAAACTAGATATAAATGAACTTATCAACTTCGAAATCTCGAATGACCTCGTGAAGTTCTCGAGCACTTCCGGATAGCATAAAAATTTAGTGCCATGAAAGAATGGAAGCCTAGAAGTGACATTTGTATATTGCACTCTTTCGTAAATATTTTCAATTGTAGTTTTACAAAAAGAAGCGAAATGAAAGTGAGACGACGCGAGATGATAAAACCGCTCCCAAACAATAAGGTCGAATGCAAAAGAAGCACTTTATAGTAGCAAGTTATTTTAAATACTTTTTGTTTTTAAATGTCAGAAGGTTGGCTTTGCGAAAAAAATTTATTGCATCTTACACGGTGTTCAAATTTTATCGTAAAACATTACAATTTTTTTCTGTTAATATTCCCTTAACTCGTTGCTTAATTCCGATAGGTATACGTTTTTTAAATATTAAACGCTAAAAGGTTTTAATTTTTATTCATGAATTTCGGTTTATGATAAAACAAATAAATTGTACTTTATATTTAATTTCGTTTTTTGGTTATGGTTACTATTACATTGTAATACGCGATTATTAAAAAAATTTTTATAACAAATTGATACACAACTCTTATAAAAAATAGTTTATGTATTAATATATTTTTTGACTTAATTCTAAAATGTATGAGTTATGAATATTAATGATTCTACTTCATATATTATTCATGCTTTAATCAATAAAATAGTACCCATGAGGCAAAAAATATTTAATAAATATTTACTAATTCTATAATATATTTTGGGACTATTAAAAACTAATTTATTCAATTATTTGAAAATTGATATTAAATTCTGTAGAGTTTAATTATTCATAAAATAAATTTACTAAATTAAAATAATCTTGTATTCGTAATGAATAGAAATCAACGCTTATTCATCTTGTATACATTTTTCATACGAATAAATATTTTCGTTCTTATACGATTATATCATTATTTACATTAAATATACAGAAAAATATGGATAGTTTAATTAATTATTTAGATACATAAATATATGCAATCCTGAATAATTATTTAAAATTCTTAATTACATCAATTTAAAATATTAATTAATGAAATGAACTCGAGGAAAACGTATTTATAATCAATGAAATTTATAAAATAAGTTTTTAATGTATAATATCCGAAATTCAAATTTTTACAAATTTATAGTTGTAATTTTATCTTAATTATAATCGTGAAAAAATGATTATTCTAAGCACTTTAAATTTAATTATTGATATATTTAAAATTATCTTATCTACTTCATTATTTTTTTTCATTCTCGTGATTGAAAAAACCAAACATAATCATTCCGCGAAAATCGTCTGTCTAACAATATGAAGATAACAAGCTGTGCACGTTTGTCTTAGATTTATAAAAGTGATTTCTCTTATAACCTCTCCTCCTCTATAAAGATTTTCTCTTTTTATCTACGATCTTTCACGTTGTATTTTCTTTGTCTTTTTGCTGGACTGTATAAGCTTACGTCGATTTCTCCTCCATTTTTTCATATTTTCTGTCTCGATTACTCAGTGCACTTTCGTTTTGAGTACCGCTTTGTATTTCCGTCACACTGCATTATTTAATCGAGAGAGAGGAACTTCTTTTTTGTATTTCTTTACAACTGCAGATTAAAGCATAAGACAAAATAACACAAAGAAAATTAAGTCGCAGAAAAATTTTTTAAAGCAATGGATCTATTTATTTTTTTTTTAGCTTGTAGCGTAACAAAATTATTTCTAGAAAGCATCGCAATCAAATTAAGTATTGATAGTGTCGATTTAAATCATTGTTTTTCTTGAAGTTAAATTTTATTTATTTATACTTTATTTTTTATTAATATTTACTTACATCCACAAGCAATATTCGAATTATTATTTAATTTACAAAAGATAATTATTAAAATATATAATTATATTCGATTGTACTAGATTTTTTACAAACTTTTAAGGTAAAACCTATTACAAGAAAGAAAATAGAATATATTATTAAGTACTATAAAAATATTATCGAATTGAAAAAAATAATTTTCTTAAATTAAAATAATTATAATATAAATATTTAAAATTTATGCACAATACAATATTATTATATTATTTTTGTTTTTACTATTGTATATTTGGTATTACACATTGTTAAAAAGAATATTAATGTTTTTATTCAAACTAATAATATCGAATCCACTCGATCATTATATTTTAACTGGGTTTTAATAAGACTCGTTTGATTATCTCTTGCATCTAGAATTTTCAAATGTAAGTAAAATAATTATATTCACCAAGTAATCGATAAAAAATTTCCATTAATTTCAATATTGAATTATATTTGAATATTGGAAATAAATAGTAATAAGCAAATATATTATAGAAATACATAGAAAGAATAATTATTTAATCATTATTAAAGTAATGTAATAAATCTTTGAAATTAGTTATCGTTAAAATTTAAGAATACTTATACTTTGCTTGATCGAAGCAGTATTATTTAATTATTGCTTCCGACAGTTTCTTAAGTTGTTGTTCGAAGTTAAAATTAAATATAAAAAATAGCATGTAAATTTAAATACTGAAACACAAAAATGAAAGAAATGGCGAACGAAGAAGTAGAGAAAAATAGAGTATGAGAAAAATGAGCGAAGAAGAGATGAGTTTTCGAACTGCGAAAGGACAAAGATTAATGATATATTAGTTACGAAACGTAGTATATAACAACTTGGATGTAAAGAGAATTAGTTTTTCAGACACTAAAAAGGGATACTTTTTTCTTTTGATTTTTTTTTCTCGTTAAAGATATAAAAGGGATGTCGAAAACGCACTGATTGAGTTTAAAAATCGAAGAGTGATGTTGGATTGAAAGTGAGAATATATCGTGACATTCCCTGTCTTTTGATAAAAAAGATTTCTTTCCGTATCTTTCTTTCTTTAGAGTTTCAGTTGCATTGAATGTTTCTTTACAATTTCAGGAGCAGTATGAGGGTAGTTAAGAAACTTAAATTAAGTTATACAGGATAAACTTTTTGTATTAAAAATATATAAAAGATAAAAAATAAAAGACATGATTAATTAAGTACGCGAAATAAATAAAAAATATTGTGTAAATATGAAATTTTAAAAAATTTTAATTTTGAATAAAAATTCATAATTGAAATTGGATAACTCATTAACGATATGAGTTTTGATACAAATTATCTTTGCGATATTAAATTTTTTCATTTATATATCGCGCATTGGAAAATAAATTTGATTTCTAGGGTTATATATTTTTTAAAATATTTATTCTCTTAGGTATTCATAAATGGTAGTTTTTTTAATTACTTCGAGATATAAATTTAGCATCGAGTAACTATCGCAAATTACACGGAAATAAAAAGTTGTGAACCAGATGTTTTTATAACGAGTTTATAGTTTAATCAATAAGATGGGAATTATCGATAGTAGAATTAAATATTCTTCTCGTTAAAATGACTTTTTATTCGTTATGCAAGGTAAAAATCTCGAGTTCTATTCAACCTTCGAGATGACCATCTTATCGGTATGCGCGAGAATAATCATTAAGAAAGGTTGATCTTGAAAACAATTAAAGTTGGAGCTCGCGTACACAAAGGCCCAAGGAACGTTTAGGTAATCTTAAGCAGTCGTTTTCCGTCGTTTTCTCCACTAATTACCTAGTAAAATTGAAAAAGGAACATACGTGTCTCGTCATTCCACCTTTTTTCTCAGATTTTTTTATTTTCCCGCCTTGGGCGACACGGGCACTCCATCGTTCAAGGAAGAAAAGCGAACGGGAGAAAAAGAACAAGAAAAGAGCAACGACTCGAGAGAGAGTAAATATGTTGCTCGTCGACGTTCGGCGACTGATATTTACGGCGCTCGACGTTTAATTGGCGCGTACACGCACCCACACACATCCGCACCCACATCCACACACACCAACACCCACACCCACGCACCCACACGCTCTAGCGCCTTAATTTAATCAATCACCGCCCGACAAGTAGTAACGCCAGTTGGAACAATTACATTTTCTGATCCGCTGCTTGAGCTAATTAATTGCTAGCTGGGGAAAAAAGTTTTTTTTTGCGCGTGGGCGTGTCTACCGTCTGCACGCATACTATTTATTCGTTGTTATTCCAGCTTTACAATTATTTGCGACGGAGCATTGTTTCATTCTTTTTTCAACACTGCTAAATTATTCCTTCCTGTTCGTATATCTTTTTTATCCGAATTATAAGTATTTATGAAAACTGTTTTTACGTAATTTCGAACATCGAGTTTACCGTACGTTATTTACTCGTATTTACATTGTTTAAGAAATAAATTGTTTGTGGAAGCAATTAACTTCAAAATATAGTGTTTTTCTAATCGCTAATAATCGATACTGTTAAAGGTTTTTCTTACTTTATAATTTAAGCGAATTTTTATCCTATCGTTTAATAAAAGTAATCTATACCAGTTAATTTATACCGATGCGAACCAAAAATACTTAATAAGATCATCATCCAAAAACGTTTGGAGTTCTACGTAGATTTGTTCTACATAGATTTTTAATTCGAGACTCCGATGTGACCATTGAAAATATATCGAGGCCAATAGCAAAGTGACCGATTTTGTGTGCGGAGCGTTATTGACTGTCTCTCGGGAGATGGTGGTCCAAGTACTAACCGCGCCTAAGGTTGCTTAAATTTGGCGATCAAACGAGAACCAGTGAGTCGATGTAGTATGCCATTCACTACCGATTCGCCGCCTGTCACACCTTTTCTTTGTTTGGGTGCGGACGAAGCGATTAAACTTTTACGTTCGCGGGTGGCTTCGATGTTCGGCGCATGTCGATACTAATCGTTCGATCGTGACTAATTTGTGAATAATTATTTTATCTATCTAATATTGGACAGTATAGAAAATACTAAATTGATTGCAATTTCTATCTATATTATAATATTCATTCGAAGTTCGTGTAAAAACTCCAACTTTTATCGAAGAATCAATTTATTATTTAATGATTATTCGCTTATAATAATACTAATTATAATATACTATAAGCTTTTAGAAAAAAGGATTTTTTATTTGTAAGCAAATTATTTTAATTTCATCAATTTGTTTTCGTTAGTGGTGTATCAATGTTACATATGCACTAACAATTATATAATCGATTATAAATTCTTACATGATTTTTTTAAGTAAATTCATTTTAAAGATGCTATTTAATTTTATTTTTAATGTAGTAGAGATAATATTTATTATTAAATAATATATACAATCTACATTTAAATTTATTTAAAAATTTATCTAAAATGTAAACATATTTTAGCTGGTACATAAAAGTATTGTTTAAAATAAATATAATGGTATATTTCGGAAAATTACAGTTTTACATTTCAATCAATTAGATATTTAATTAAGATACGATTGCCTTCTATACAAATGTTTTCTACGCTGTACTAAATACATACTAATTTTTATTTAACGAGTTTTAAGAGTCAATGTATCATAACCTCTGCTACCAACTGTACTAATATAACAGAAAAAGAATGAAAGTCGAGTCACTAATTCAATGTAATCTAGTTGAGCTTAAGATCAACATAGAGGACAAACAAAAGGAAAGAAAATGAAAAGATTAAACAAATTACTCGTGATATTAAATATAATCGATTTTACTTTGAAAGTCAAAAATATACTTTACATGAAATTTTATGATCTAAATTAAAAAATTACGAAGTTTAGATACGAAATTTAAAATATGAAAAATGATTTAAAGTTAATGCAGCATATAATTAATTTAAATTTAAAAGAATCTTAATTTTATCATATTAATTTGAAAATCGATATAGTACACGAAATATTAACTCTCATACCCGATATCGACCGCAAAACCTCAACTCAAACTTTATTTATATGATTTTAAAACTTTTACAATTATAAATTAATAAATAAATTCTATAGATTATACAGTTATTTAATTATAGTAAATTATAAATATTCAAGAATTTCCATTTCCATATAAGAATAGTAAAAATAAAAAATCAGATAACGAACATTTCCAACGATAAATTTGTGCTACTAAAGTCTTGATTATATCTATAAACGTAAATATAAATATATTATAAAATTCGTGAATATATATGAAAATGTAATTTCTAAAAATGTAACTTAAAAATTCAAATGCACACAGTCTGGTATTGGTTGAAGCGCTCGCATAGATAAACCGTGACTGGACATCTTCAGTCGAGTGGAAATTGTCTTGGTCTTGAGCTCAGAATCCGCGAGTGCAATGAACAAAACTGTAAGAGTTCCATTTCGCCGCGCTAAAATAAACTAATACATACCTTGAAAAGCTACTGAATATTCATACATTTGTACTATTCTTTTCGTGCTCCTGAGGTGTTGATTATATTTAAGTGTCAAATCTTCCATTTTCTTAAGGATAAGAACGCATTAAAGGACTATTTATGCATTTAGTTCGAGGAAGCTTCAGATATAACTTGTACAGACGCGATTATACTCTTGACTGTAAGTACTCGAGTTCAAAGTTTGCATTACTAATTTTAATTATTTATATTTTTACGAAATAAAAGAATTTAAAATATATTTATATTTTAGATTTTGAAAATTAAGAAAATACCGATAATGCATTTTGATATAGTGAGGTATTATAGAGTAAGTATTCATTGTTTTATTAGTCTCTGTAAACCTAGTTTATCGTTGGTAGTGTTCGAGATCATTAAAATAAATAGTACTTTTATGTATACTTAAGTTATATTAAGGTACTTGGAGTCAAATTGTAAAACCAATATGAAATTAGGAATTGCCCTACAAATGTATTAAAAAAAAAGTTTTCCAAAATTTCATAATATTGCGGTAAGGTTATGCCAACGACTGACCTTAGATAAATCTTATTTCATAGATTGATATTTATTTATTGAAGGGTATTTTTAATTTCATTTTAAGAAAGAGTCATTTAAAACAATCTTGACATTATACGGAAATGGATTCTTGTATTCTCCAACATTATTCTGATATTGGTCCGAGACTTCAACTTTTCTAAATACAAACGACGTAATTAGATTTTTCCAGTTTCATAAGAGCATAAAGATTTTTGGCAATGCAAAAGTTTAATTTCCTCGAACTTAAAAGTAAAAGTTAATTATTGTTCGAATTCGTTTAAAACTCAGACAAGATATCACCGAGAAAGTATTTAATTGAACGCTAAATTTTAAATTAATTCGAGAGCGAATAGGCTTTTAAAAAATTCTTATAAATAAAATTAGAATAGAAAAGTGTGATTAGACGGAGAGTCGTACTTTTAATTAGTGTCAACGCAAAGACTTACATCCTAGAGTTGCACAGCCGTAAGTGTATAAACGGTTTCATATATAGTGCGCAGTTCCCGCTCCGTGAGTAAAGACGAGATAGCGATATTTTGGACCGCCAGTTATCTTTAAGATAAAGAGATAGAAAGTTTCTATGCTTCCTCGCGATTTTATATATACGCGTATATATGGGGTAGGCGTTACAAAGCCGACCAGGGAACAATCGATAACTGACCCATATTGTACTTCTCCTTCCTTTCTTTCTCTCTTCTTCCCACTAGTTTATCTGCGCACATGATATTTTGCCGATTCTATGTACATGTCTTTGCTCTGCTTATTTCTCTTCTGGATACTTCATTTTTACCATCTATTTTTCCATGCTTTTTAGAGCTCCGATCACCTATTATTCCTATTCGTTGGATTTCCTGTTAAATTTTAATAGACTCTTTCTTCATTTTCCAAACAAGATTCTTTTATCGGTGATTTTTTCTTTCTTTCTCATATTACATCTTCTTTGATTCTTAAAATGCTTACATAGTACTTTAGAATCTTTCCTGGGATTATCTTTATTAGGAACAAAAATGATTTAAGATGTTTTTTAGGCCATGAAGTTGGTAAATAAGAAGCAGATGTGTCCGCTCAATTATGTGTTATTTTTTTATAAAATTTTAATAAGATTTCTTTATTGATTCTGCATTAGATATACAAATGAGTATTATATTACAATACAATATAAATTACTGTATTCGATCAATTAAATACTATTTTCGATACTTACTTTCAAATATTATCCAAGTATGTTTATCAATTTAATAAATTTATAAATATCTATTGTAAATTACTCAGAGTTTAAAATTAATAACCAATATTACAATGTATTTATTCGAATAAGTTAATTTAGTTAATTTATGAAAGATAATTTAATAAAGATATTTAATTACAAAATTGGCATATATAGAATGTTATTCGATATATCACTAATAAAGAGTACGAGAAATAGATAAATATAATCATTCGAGCATTAAAATTTTATTCCGAACATACATTTTTTACGTCTATATATTTTTTGAGATTTATGAATTCTCGAATTAAAATATAAAATACATATTTTATTAAAATTAATGCAATCATTATTTTAGTTTGTTACTACTATTTATTTCGTTGTTGTTGTTGAACATTTAGCTATGTACATATTCAATTACTATCCTAATTATTTTATAATTAAAGACTTTCACTGCCAAATAAACTAATATTTATGCTTTACAATAAAATCAATTGCCATTAATCGACAAATATAGAAATTTTCCATGTAATTGAGTTAAATATAGTTCATCCTTATATATACAGTTATACTAATTTAATCTTAACATATTTGTAAATAAAAAGTATATCTTGTAAATCTTGTAAAGCTGATTCACCTTGCAAACGAAAGTCCATTTATTCATTTTTTCTTGCAAACTTATGTATAGCGTTATCGATAACTCCCTTGAGAACATCCGTATGCAGTTTCATTCGCATAATCATATATTCTGAAAAATGTATTGTACGCGACTTACAATATTTTCAATTTAGACATCGGATAATTTTTAAAAGATTTAGAGATTTACATTATACTTTTATATGTAATTACTTGTATTTCTTTCACAAAAAATAGTATGAATTGTTTTAAATCAGAGAAATCATACTTGATCAAAGATTATTCAAAACAATAAATGAATTTATTGAAACGATACTAATCATTGTTCGAAATTTTTAAATTATAATTTTACCTTTATATTATAGAAATTGAATTTTATTTACTTTTAAGAAAATAAACTAAAAATTAATTTATTTTTATATTCTAGTAATTTATCACTTTTTTAAAAAATATAAGTTTTAATTCGTTTTTAACAAATTTTATTTATAATAAGTTTTTTTTTAATTTGATAAATTTAATAAATAAGTTATACATTGTATCTATATTTATATAAAAAATGGATAAATATATATTTTAAGAAAGATATAAATTATGAAATTATATTACTTTTATATATATTTATTAAAAAATGGATAAATGTATATTTTAAGAAAGATATAAATTATGAAATTATATTATTTTTATATATATTTAATAAAAAATGTATCATAGGATTTTATCTTATTATTTAATATGAACTTTTATACGTTACATAATCCGTATCATCTGAATTCTATTTCGAAACTCAAATTCAATTCGTATAGAAATAATATAGCCAATCACTCTTGATCATTGAAGCATCCATCTATTTCACACATTTTCTCTCTCTCTGTAGGAGTCTGATAAAGTTGTTTCATATTTTTCTAACCGGAAATTCAGTATATCGATCAAAGCACGGTCAGTAAAAAGTAACTTCTGAAAATTTTAATCCGCCTATTTCACCGCTATTGTATAAATTTGTTTACGTGATTTAATAACTAACAGTGACAAACTGATATACTTTTTCATATATGATTACCAGTTCACTTTCTCACCTGATATATATAAATTAAAATTTTCACATTTCAAATCTTAAACGATGAAAATCTAATTTTAATTAAGTTATCACAAGCTCAAATAATACTAAATTTTGAAAATATTGAAGTGATTTCCCGAGGTATTGAAATTATTGAGGTAATAGCTTTTTAACCTTATTCAGATCATTCGCCATTTATTTATTTAAATCACATTTCTTTCTACTATTTGAATTTAACTAATTTTTTAATTAAAGATATACGTGAATTTAAATTAAAAATACATTTAGTATTTTCCCAAATTAATTTTCTTGTACAAAAATAAAATTTTTAGAAATATATAATTTATTATTACTAATATAGTATCATGTGAAATTACATGAAATTACATGAAATTACATACAAATATGTATATATATATTAATTTATTATCTTTAAATGCATCGAAGTGGAATATGAATATTTAAATATTTCTAACATTAATTACTAAAATTATATATTTCGGTTCATAATTTTGAATAAGATTATATTTTGATGCATACTTTTATTTTTATCTGCTATGAATCCAACTTAAAATTGTAATTATAAAACAATATTTCTTCTCAACTTTTTACTTTGATAAGCGTATATGAATTAAAAAAGATAATTAGACACTCTATCGCTATATTATTAATACTTTATGTAATATTAAATTAATTATCGATACATATATATATTTATATATAAATTAAAATTTATTCATTTCTATTAGTAAGTCTTTTCCATAAAAATTCTGAAGATATATTTTAGAATTATTTTGCTTTATTATAAAATAAAGTTTATGAAAACAAATAAAATTTATGAATTTATAAAATGCATTTTTATATTTTAATAAACAATAACTTAAATTTATTAACACGATATTATCGAGAATGAATTAATTTTAATTATTAAAATAGAAAAAACTAGAAATTATATTAAGTATTTGTCTTTGATTTTCAATTATTTAAGCTTTTCTTATGATTTTGTTATTTAATCTACATATTTCAAAAACAGATTTCGTTTCAATATTACACAAAAAAACGATATAACGATCGATCGTTATTTTAACCATTTTTATATTTTTAAACATTTAACTTTTCATAAATACTTTTCCTTGCATAAGCTAACAGTAATTTTTGAAACGATTACTACTTAAACATATAGTTTTCACATAAAATCAATAATAGAATGATATTACCAAATTAGAGAGCATTCTTATATCGTAAGTTTGATCTTTTAAATAGCTCATTTCGTTAATTATATTTTGACTCAAGGAAATAATAATATTATAAATTCAGAAATTTTCGATCGTTTATATCGTATTAGTTAAATATATACAATTACGTACTCGTTTTTATATTTAAAATTTAAGCGAGACTCGTAAACTATTTTTCGAATAAATTTATTTTATATTACGAATAAATTTGGGTCTGTTATCTTTAAAGATTTGAAACAATATTGAAAATACCTACAACATTGATGTACAAAATTTTTGGACATGGAACGTCTTTAATAAATTGTAGTATCACGGACTATTTCTCTCGCATAAATGACCTGCGCTGTTAACAATAAAAAAGCAAATATGCAAGAAAACGTCGTCGTTAATTATTCCCGGAGGACGAAAAAAAATGATTCGGATACAAAAATGTTGGGTGGCACTCGGGAGACGACCTCGGATTAGCTTACACAGCCGAAACTCGCGCACGCGTTCTTCTCACCTACGTGAATCTATCTTTGGAAAAGACGAAGAGGAGTCGCGAGAAAGAAGGTCCAAAGAAGAAGGAAAGAAAATCCTACGTTGGCTCGTCGCTCTTCCTCGGTTCCTCGGAGGCATGGATTTGAGAATTCGCTGATGGTCGCGGCCCTGAAGGCGATTAAAATCGACGACCTAGATCGCTCTGTCTCTCTCGGTCTTGTAGCCTAGCTCTCGATCCGTGTCTTTTTTAAACAGCTGGGCGAGGCGTTTCTTTGTCGAGTGGGCCTCTGAAGGGCCTACGAGAGCATCAACTGGAGAAAAGATGCAGAAGCGAGCACCGAAAATTCATAGTCTCTTGGTCTCTCAATCGTCGTTTGCTCTCGGCTCGGCTTCGTACTCACGTACACACGCGTATCGAAAGCAGACTTGGCAGCTCGCAGTCTTTTTAAGGGCTTCGATATTACGCTTTAACCCACATATCACTAGCGGAGGTTCGACTCGCACTGACTGTCCGAGGCTCGTCGTTCCTCCATCGCTCCTCCGTCTTTACTTTCACCTGATGCAGGGCGAGTTTCCTCCTTCTCGGTGTATCCTCGTTGTAGGCTCGTGCAATCGCGATTTTGCACCTCGTTTTTGGTAGGTGGCAGACGCTTTGCTGATTCAGCCCGCAGACGTTTGAACTCTCTCGTCGAGATCCACAACGAGAAATACGTGTCGAATCAGCAATGACGTATGGCTGAGAAGACGAGAAAATACTTATTGCACCTTTGGCACTTTTAATTTTAATCGATCTTTGATACGATCGGACGATTCTGCACTTGAATTTTATATTGTGAGATTTGAATTTTTGTGCAAAGATCAGTTTATCGCGAGTTTAATTTCATTTATTCATTCCGGGACGATGGAAAACAATTTTTCATACTTCTACCAATTTCTAATGATAACCGATATTTCCTTTTCCACGATTGTTAATTACGTTGGTTTACCGTAACTTTTACTTAGAAAATTTTTACTTTATTTATATTCACTAACTATTTGCTTCTTACTTTGTTTGTTGCTTTTCAAACATTGTAACTTTTTTATGTTAGTGTGTCGAGCGAATATCAGAGAAGCTAATTTATAGAATTAATTATGCGTAAATTAAAAATATAAAAATGTTCTTATAAATTATCGTTCGAGTAATTTTTAATTTGTAAATATTACATGATATACCTCATTGAGTTCAAAGATGAAAATACAATTTTTTTCCTTATTGATTTTTAGTGTCAAAAAGATTTTATAAATCTAGTCGATTGTACATTATATTCATTTTATTAATAAATTTGATAAATTTATTACAAGATATTAATAATATAATAATTTATTGATATTATTTATAAGAAATTATAGAATTAATCAGAAAGAACGGTTACTATAGTATTATTATAGTAATATACTGTATTATACTATACTCACATTACACTATATAACTACAGCATAACAAATAATTATGGATAATACTTAAAATTTAGATAGAGAAATATAACGTTGAAATAAATTTGATAATTATTTTTCAATTTTATATTTTATTTTGTAATATTATATAGTCTTACAAAGAGTTAATTACAACGAAACATCAAATTGAAATATGTTTATATTAAAAAAAATTTAATGATAAAAAAATTTTTTATTAAAGTTATTTTGAGCAACTGTATAACATAAGAACAGAGTGAGTTTTATTATGGTTAATAAAACTTTTTTTTTGAATCATGTAATATTTATTCATAGTTTTAAATCTGTAATAGACATATAAGAAGATTTTCGTATATAAATAATTGTTAAAATATATTTAATAATTAATTCAAAATTAAGATTTTTTCATTATTGGTACTTTTATCAATTACGACTTATGTAATAAATTAAATGTTTATACAATGTTTAACAAATAATAGACTTAAAGAATTTTTTATATCAAATTATCTTAAAATCTACATAAACTGAGTCTCGATTAATGACGAATACGATTCAAAAAGAAGTAACGTATTTTGATTTATAATTGCATTTTTACATTTGTTAAGATTTCATACTATCTGTTACACTTGACTAAAATAGTAACTTTTTTATTTTTAAGAATTAACAATCAGTTTTTAAATATAATAACATTTCACTTATTATTATTTTTTAAATATAATTTAAGCAAAATATTATTTTTAACCAAATGTAAGTAAATATTTTTCAGATAATTATATTTGTATCAATATTAAAGAGTCAAAATTATTATTTATTTTCTGTTGAGTAAAAGAAAAGTTTACGAACAAATATTATATCCTGAAATAATTGTAACTTTAGCTATAGTTTGTATTTAATTTAAAAATAAAAAAGTATTATCACCAGTAATATTAATATTTTATCTTATTTAATGAAACATCAGAATAAAATTTTATATAAATTGTTCATAAATTTGATAAAGACGCTTTAAATGATATCTTTATCATTTATAGTAGTTGTATACCATGTTATTAAAACTTATGATATTATTGTATTTTTGGTAGGGGTTGGACTTATAATGCGGTATCCAGTCAATCATCATCGCAGACTAAAAGCAGTAGGGTACATTAAAATTTCCTTTCTTGATTCATTATATTTTCTTCATTTTCACATTTCTCTTGTTTATATTCTTTGCTCGTTTTACTTTTTTTATTTCTGGATCTACTTTTTCTCAACCTTGCTTGCCTCTTTTCTTACTTATATACACGTAATCTCTTTTATCTCATTAATTCTTGTCGATCGTTTCGCAAGCTATTCATTTGATTTTTTGTATTTTCTTCCGTCAGTTCTTCATTGAGGGATGTTTTAGTGCAAAATTTTTTGCAATTTAACGTATTCTTGATATTTTTAATATTTAAAAAGATAAATAATCAAAGTTTTTTTAAGGTGAGTTTATTAAATATTTTAAATTTTATTTTTCTTATAATTATCAGCACCTTTTCCTTATTTATTTTATAGTTATTATTTTGATCGTTATAACATTTCTATATTCAATAGTAATTTATGCATGTTGTTATATATTTTTCTCTTTCGATAAATATATATATTTACTTTATATGTAGATTTTTTATTTTTATAGTCAAAAGAATTTTCAGATTATCTTATTTTTTCAAAATTTATATTATTCTACAACTGCACCGTCATAATTCTTATCACTGTTTCGCATATGACTTTAAAATAGCTTTCTTATTGATTGGTTAATATAATACTTATTTTTTAATTTCATAAATGTAATTTCTATATCTGCATATTATTCGAAAAATTATACTATTAATTAGGCACATATTTAATTATCTTTAAAAAATTCACTTCCAATTTAATAACAAAATTAGTATAGTTTCTTAACAATTTTTAATATCGATTTCTGAAACGCAATTGAAATATATTAGCTAAGATTTATAATAAGTTAAGTATTCAAAGTAAAATCTTGAAAGTACAGTTTGATCAGATATTAATAAAGTTTTATAAAAATAATCAATGATCTTATCCGCATCGAATATAATTGAACTTGAATCTAATGCAAGAAAGAAAACGTAGCACGTACATTTTTATAAATCACTCGAACGTGGTTAATTTTTAATTTAGATAATATTATTATTGTTATCATCGGCTAGGATAATATATATTTACCTGAAAATGAAGAGCTCGTTTCAAATTATAAATTGCATTTAGTTTTGGTTAAGCCTACCGAACTCGTCGGTAAAGCTATTGTACACTGATTTTCCTCGGACGATGAGAGGAGAAAGCGAAGATTAGGTCACGATATCGTAACAAGGGTACATTATTTTTGTCGCTTTGCTAAGACACGTTAATGCACAAGTACATTAGCAGAGTTACCTACTAGAAGGCAAACTTGCACATATTATTTCTCAAATTGCGATAAAGATACGATTGTGACTCAAATACGTAAACTACGAATAAAACAACGGGCAGGGTTAATTTGTATAAATGAAACGACTCTGCGAGTAAGAATTTAGAAATGGTTGCAATTAGGAAGAGTTTGTACCGTATAAGTTTGCGTGCTTTAAATTAAACAGCGATGTTGACGGGTGAGGCTGACCTCAAAAAACGCCCGTGAAAAATACTCGTTGTTGTGTCTCAATGGTTCAACACTTTGTGCAAACTTCCTTAAGTCAAAAGGTATCGCATTCACGATTCAGAAAGATACATACAAGTTACTTTTAGATGCATATACGCAAGCTATGAAAACAAAAATTACGTCTAAATAGTAATTACGAGGATGAAAATGTTTTAACTTCGAATGTATACTTGTATACATTTTCTTCTAGGTGATTATTATAAATAGTTTTAATTTAGATTGTTTTGGATGTAGATGGTATTTAAAAAATTAATTTAGTATGGTGATGTATTATTGGGTAAATTGATCTAAATAATGCGTAACGCGTGAATCGATGTGTCAGTGGTCCTCGTATCCAAAACAGCATCCAAACATCGGCTACGCTGATAGAGCCAGGAAAAAAAATGACACAAAGATAAAATTATATAGTTTATGTATTCGACACGAAAAGGTGTAAATTAGTAGTAGAAAAGATGTTTTGATGTGTATTTTAATGGAATAGCTAGGGGTGAAGTGAATTTGTTTTAAAGACGAAACGTTGATGGCTTATTTCGTAAATTGACTGACAATTTTATTAATTTACACAAGTTTTTAATCGCTCTAAAAATATTTAAAATTAATATTTTTAGATGCAAATGGAAGATAAAGAAACGTTATATCATCATTCAAGACTTATTGATATTTTTACTTTTTGCTTTTGCGACCTTAAACTATTTTTTAAAGTTCTATCTATAGTTACTTTGTAAGATTAGATCTATAGAATTTCATATAATCTTTGAATCTTTAAAATTGTAGTGAAAGATAAAACTATGCAACACTGAATAAATTATTTAAAATAAATTATATAGTAGTATCGTCGAGTAACTCGAAACCAGAAGTTTTATCCGATATTTTTTAATCAAGAGTCCAAGATTCCATTAACTAAGCCATTACCGATCTTATTTATTTCATTAGTTTTTCAAAGTGTGATTCGAAGCTATTTTATAATAAATTAATAAATATAATTCAATTAAAAATTACGCGATCGTTATCAATATTCAAATAATTTTAAAACGATGTATAAAACACTTTTAATATCTATACTTTTGATATATGATTTATATTTATAAAATTTGTTTTCCACTGTATAAAGTCAATAAAATCAAGGTAATGAATATCGAATAAATGTTTTGATAATATTTTTAATAAATAATATTGTGGTAAAACAAAGAGGGATACGTATATTATAATAAATTTTTATGCTTCATTAAATATTTCAAAAAGGTATACGAATATTATCCTACTGAGAAAATTGTATCGATCTTAAGTAGATGGGATTCGAGATTGGATAATGGTTAACTACAGTCGAATCGACATAGAAGCTGCATTCGGGGACGATTGAACAATAATTTGAAACAATAGCTACGAATATACCGAATATACAGAGTATTGTAGAAACATTGTTGAAACGTTGAAAAGAGATTTAGTTTTATATAAATCAATCGATTGACGCGCAAAACATGATAAGCTTTTATTGCGTAAACGTGCGTAATTACTTTTGTGCGAATTTTCTGCTTATTAAGGTTTTTGTATATTCGCGCATGGCTTGTACAGAACCTTGTATCAAATAATATTTGTATTCAATAGATATTTAAAATCGATCTATCGCGTCTTTAAATATATTTGTATAATATCGTATCATAATTTTGCGTGCATCCTCGATCAAAGGTAAAAAAAGATTTAAGAAAAGCGAAAGATTTGAACGTTCGATTTCGAAAGTTTGACGGGAAATATACGAGTTTATCGAATTCTTGTAAGAATAAGACAAATTTATTTGGTTTTAGCATTCGTTTAATCACTATTCACGAGCTTGAATTACGTCACTGCAATAATAGTAAAAGCTATACCTTCTTTCGAGTTACCCTCCTGTTTAAATAAAACTATTCAAAATACAAGGCAGCCAAAAGTCAACAAAGTATTTACATTCGCAGACGAGGATGCGCGCTTACATTCAATCGTATTTAGAGAGAAGCATAATGCGTAAGAAGTAGTTCTTCGGAAGCTGATTGCTCGGCCGGTTTCTATCGTAACCGTACAGAGAGAGAGGGAGAGAGAGAGATTTCCATTCCCAGTGGTACGATTCCCGCTTTTATGCTTATAAAGGCATTCGTGATTGAGGTTAACATCGTGGAATTAATATCGAATTTGCACTGAGTCCCCATTCAAAGATCCTAGGCTTTTGCGAGGAGAAGCAAAGCCTTACTCGCGTCTCGATTCAGTGTCCCTCGATTCCTGCCGCGAGTTATATACGTACTTACGCTCCCACGTACAGCTATCGATTTTCAAGGTTGCCAATTTCTTTAATGCTTTACCTATAAACCTAGAGTGTCACCACCCCCAACTCGCTCGATCTGCTAATTCCAAAGTCTCGTCCCGGTGGAGTGAGTAATGATTATAGAAGGATGTGGTATTTGACGTTCAAGTTTTAATGTAATTTGAGAGCGTCCTAGTGTTCGCTTTCTCCCACTATTTAATCCTGTCGTCTCTTTTCTTCAATGTAATTTGAAAAATTCACCTTCTCCCTTCTCCCTGAGTCCGTTAACCAAGTTTTTAACAAAGGCTAGTGCCGAGGATGATTAGCGGGTGAAAACTTTATTTAAATCTCTACTCGTTCAATATTTCTACTTTATGATTTATATGTCGT
Source organism: Dolichoris vasculosae (assembly GCA_018907195.1). Lineage (NCBI taxonomy): Eukaryota > Metazoa > Arthropoda > Insecta > Hymenoptera > Agaonidae > Dolichoris > Dolichoris vasculosae. The sequence goes on from JACCHY010000003.1 coordinate 8,652,796, forward strand.
TTTAAGGTCTTTATTACCGTAATAGATTTAACTGCAACTTTCTCCAACAAAATAACTCAAATAAGCACCGGTAGCGAGACACTGTAAAAGTTAGTACAAAGTAAATGAAAAATTTGTTATTTCATGGGTAATAGGATTTTTTAGTTTTATTTGTCAACATGATTTTTAAAAATTATATTATTTTTCGATTTTTCACCATTTAATTAGTACGTATCAAAGTGATTTCAAATACCAATATTCAACTTTTCTTATAATAATATGATCTCATTAGCCGCAGAATGTCGATGAAAATTTCGTCGTATCACCAATAATTTTCTGACAGCGAAATCTAAACTTCCAGATAGCAAAGTTTTTTACTAATTAATAAAGAAAAAAAATCACGAGCTTAAAATTATTATATTTAGTCGCATATAATGCATATAATGAGTTATAAATTATTTTTAATCTGAATTTATGTTCTGCAAATTTTTCTATTACATAAGATTCAAATATGATCATAATTTCTAAACTAAATTTCGTAAGCTATCGCGACTGTGTTACACGTTTATATGTTTACTTGAATTTTTTTAATTATGAAAAAAATTACTTCCTTTTGAAATTAAGTAAAAAATGCCGAGTATACTTTCAAATGTGTTTCATTTTTGGTCGGGCATATTGTGGCTTTTTACAAGGGAAAATAATAACTTCCTTTGACTAAAGAAACAGTATATACTTAGAGGAAGAGATAGTAAGTAATTTATAAATATTTCTATGATCGCTCATTCTTCAGTGATGTTATTTAGTAGTCGTCCTCTAATCTTTACACGTATATAAATGAATATAAAAGTGTTCAAAATAAATATACGATCTTTAAGTCATCCTTTTACCGTCGATAAAATACGGAAATGAGAATGTTCCGTGACTTTAATATAATCATGGGTATATTTATTTATGCCTTTTTCTGGTATCAAATATTTTTATGGAGTGCACTATTGACTTATACAAATGCTTGATTTATATAACAAAAACTTTAATTTGCATTTCTCTACTGTAATATTTGTTACATCAAATTTATATTTCAAATTTTTTATTAGCGTTCTTCCGATCGATTATATTATTATGCTTATTTAAATAGCTAATAAATAAAATCTGTATCAAATTAAGCGTGAATATTATCTTTTCATTACTTTTATTTCTACGTATTTATATAAATTAATCGTCTAGATTTTTTAAATACAATGTAACGATTTAAAATGAAAAGCGTAGAGCAAAAATATATTTGTGAATTACTAGAAAAAAACGACCAATAATTCAAATATGAACGCTAATTATTTGTTCTAAAATTTTCATAATTTTTTTTAATGGGTATGGAAAATAGATAAATTTATACAAGAGATATTTTAAAATCTTCTTAATACTAGATAATGATATAAAATCATTTTAAAATTATTTTTACATTAAAGAATCAAAATAACATGTATGAATAAAATAAGCTCTTAATTTTCAAATCTTTACATTTGTTAAATACTTTCAGTGCACAGACTAAAATAAACCTGAATAAGTTGGAAAGTTAATAATAATCCTATTTAAAAATAATAGACATAGCCTAAATTCGTAGAGTTTATTGGTTGTAACGGATATTAGCTTTTCATTTACACTTAATTAGTAATTTATGTACAAAGAAAATATAAAAACAATGCATGCAAAATTCATTTAGAAGCATTTTGAGGGAGATAAGTCAAAGGAATGAATTCACAAATATCAACAGCTAAAAAGTTAACTCGATTCTATCATCTAAAGAAGTTGTAGTGGGGGTGAGAGAAGAGACAACCGATGATGAAATACCAAAGGAACCGCGTTGGGTCAAGATAAATCTTTTAGTGGCATTTGAAAAACTCTCTTCCTCTTGAAGCTGCACAGGCTCTTATTAGCAGTATGTATGTAGACATGGCAGAATAATTTTAATAATAGTTCAACTTCTATTGAAAAATAAAGTTTTAAACGTTAGTAATAATTTGAATACTATTATAAATTAATGCTTAAGACATAGTGAATTAAACATAGTTATATCCACATATTATTCCTTTTTATATTTATAAATAGAAGAAAAATAATTTTTTATTTTATTTTTTTCAATCGTTATATTTTTTGAAATACTTAATTTATATATAAATTCTTGTAACTAGCTTTCAGAATTATAATAATTATTAGTCCAATTATACGAAAAGCAGCTATAAAAGTAGTGTATCTAATTACACCAATTTTTATATCTAATTGTATTTTTGATATAATTAATAAGTAACAATAAATTAACGATATATTTTTATGGAAAGAAAAATTTTATATAGATAAATAATTCTTTTAACGTAATCAGCAAAGTAAATTACTTGTTTCAATTTTTTTTTAATGTAAATATATTTTCAACTGTAATATCTTTATAAGAAATAAGAATTATGAACAATTAATTTTAAAATGTGTAAAATAATATCGCAGTGTAATGTGCAAATTTTTTTTTATAATATTTATGGTTATATTTATAACATTTAAATTTCACGTTCTGTGAAGTCAAATAACGCATATTAAATTCATTTTTCAGTGCATTTGATTTTATAAGTGTGTATATTTTATTTCATTTGTCATATTTGCATCCATACATTTTTCTTTATTTTTTTATTTTTTTTAAAGTTAAGTCCATATACAAGTATCTAAATTAATAATATCCATTGCAAATAATTTTACAAGTTTTACATCTTGTTGTTTCCTTTGTCTTCAAAAGCTTCGTTTGAAACGATGTAGTAGTGACCCCAAAGTTTCACAATTACTCCATCAAATTATGGGTAATATATGGAATAATAAAGACAGCATTATTTTATTTTAAATTCGAAGTGGGTATTTCACTATTCTTGCAAGGGAATTTAGCTTCCAGGAATACATAATATGATTACCAATAGTATACCTCTGAGTCGTTACATCCTCAAATGTTTTTTTTATATTTTGTTTAAGTTATACATGTATACATATGTATATATATTTTTTCCCTTAAATTTAGAAATCTAGTCAACAAAATTTTAATTTATTTATTTTTCATGATATCTATTCCACAATTTCTTTATTGACTTCAGATTTTTCAAGCTAATTATTTTTCGGATAGCTTGACCTATCCATCTTATGAATATTCATTTTTCAGAATTTCATGCATATTAACGGTATCGATTCAATAAAAACTTTTTATAGTAGTTTATTATCAAAAGCTTATAGTTAAAAATTCATTAAATTTTCCATATTCTTGTATTGAAATGTATTAATAAAGAACTTAAATAGTCTAATACTTTGATAATCGTAATTGGTTTACATCTTTGTATTATTTTTTATTTCAAATTATATATTACATACGTTTTTTCGTTTTTTCGTAGACTAAGAAAATCGTTGTCTAGAAATTTATCTGAAATATTTATATGCTTCAAATAAAAATGTTGTTTTTTTATAATTTTTAAGATAGAATCAACAATAAATTTATATATCACATACAATTTACGTAGGTTACTCGTTGCATCGTCACTTATCGCAATAGAAAATGTCTTTCGATATAAACATAATCCAAATCTATATGACAAAGTGAAGAAAGTTCGATGATTAATTTCAAATCAATTTAATTATTTCATTAAATTTTATTCATACAATCTTTTTAATGTATCTAATATATTTCTTATAATGTTTCGATAATTCAAAGACAAACTAATATAAATTATAATCTTTGATTTGATATAATTTATATAATATTTATATAATTTTATATAATTTGATTTACAAATTTTATTTTATTTATGAAATAGTTTCATAAATTTAGTAATAATTTCATAAAAAATATGTTAAAAACCTGTTGTGCAAATGAAAAGTATAAAAGATATTTAAAAAATATTTAAATTTTTATCCATAAATTAATACTTATTATTATTATTATTATATAATTAAAAAAATTATAGAAATATTATTGTTAAAATTGAATTTTGTACATATACATAAAATTTATAATTTAAATATAATATAAATACGAGGGATATATGAATTAAATTATTTTGTAACTTTTAAAATGTTTATTTAGTAAATACAAGGATTGGATGAGTAGTCGGAATGCGACGGTTAACGATTTCCTCCGAGCTTTGAGAAAAACATGTCTTTAACATGGATTATTAAATCCTGGTTTGTGTTAGAAACGTATACGTAATTATTTGTAGTAAACAGCATCTTTGTCTACTATTTCATTTGACTTCACTTCTAAATTAAAGATTTGCTTGTTTGACTCGTGTATAATACAAATATGAAATAACATTCGAAACAGTTGAATAATACATTGTATCTTATATCTCCGTCATTCATAATTTATTCAATAAAAAATTCACAATTCCAAATGAACGAGCATTATAAAATAGTCTCTTAAATTAATTTATATTTATTTATATATGTAAAACTCGTATCATTGTCTTCTATTTAATTCGAAAAAAATAAGAACGGTTTATCCGTACGTAGCATGAATACTCGAAAAAATAAATTTTGAATTAAACAAATAACAGCTATAATACTTTATAAAATAAAGATTATTTTCAAAGTGAATAATTCAGAGACTTCTTTGATAATAATATAATAATGATTGTACCAGATAAGTATCAGTATTTCAGTGAATTGTTCTGAAAATATTTCTTTTAAACAAAATCTGTAATTATATTAATATGTATGAAAACGTCGGTAGGAAGATTTTCTACCTTTTGTAAATCGACATATTTCAAGCTGAAAGAATAAAAGGTCTTATTTTTAATAAAATAGATAATTAATCGATGCATAAATCGATGTATAAAGCGAAGCAAGAAAGTAATTGGAAACCAAAAGACGAATAATACCTGCGCACTGATTACGAGCTTTCGCGATTCCTTAGTAAATATATATATAAGGGTCACGAGTGATAGAACGAGAATCTGTACTGGATTCGTCGGAAGTCTCGGTAGACTCGTCTTTACAAAAGATATTGTGTCCTCAAGTGTGCCTATTGTCTCCAGAGTCGTTGTCATTTGACCATTGCTACCATCGCCACCACAACCGCTACCCATTTATTCTCCACTAGACTACAGATCGAAATTGCTAGAAAATATGGATCACACGGATTATTTGTTCTTTCGAGGTACCAAATATATGTTTTATCTTCTTCTGTGTATAGTTGTTCAAAGTGGACAAACCAATACGATAATCGATGCTTTCCTCCTTTTCTCATTGCTCTTACAAAATTGCTTATTACGTTTCGTAGATGGAGGTGAGTCTCTTCTTTTTAACTAGTTAAATATTGTGAAAAATAAATTTTTTAATTTTATACTTCTATAAAAGTTTTTTATTTTGTATATCACGAAAAAAGTTTTCATTTGCCATATAACTATATTTTATGCTTCTAGATAACTAATTTCCTTTCGAATGGTTCTTGTATAAACTATACATCGATTAATCATCTTTATTTTTTTCTTGCACTTATTATGTTTTCATAAATTTTATACTTCTACATAATCTTACTCTAAATATTAAATTCCAGCATTCCTTATCTAAATCCTTATGTCGTTAATAATTTAAATATTTGCGGATAAAATAACAAATAAAAATAATTGTCTATTAACTTGCATAAGGTGAAATACGAAGATATTGTTACTTCGTAATAAATATCTAAATATTATCTAAATTTGAATACTTAAATAGATCTCAAAGTATAATATTTTTTTTTATTTTTATTATTATTATTAAACCAAGAAAAAATTTAACGAATATTCTTACAAAAATATACCGAAGTATAAGAGTTATTTGCTTCGTAAATCAAAGAAACTTTAGTTCTATCATTACTTTTTAAATATATACAAGTAGAATTAAAAAATTAATTTCAATACTTAAAGTTTCAAAAATCATACGAACGGAGAGGAAACTAAAAAACCAAATATTTTTAAGGGCTTTTCTAATTTGTAAAATTCAAAAAGTCAAATTTTCTACTTTTTATTCACAGTTAGATTATTAAAAAAATATATTCATAAAATTCTAGATAGTAAGTCAAATTATTTACGTAATATTCGGATAAAAAAATAAAAAATTTCTGATCAGTCGTATATCAACACATTGCTATTTTATAGTTTATTCATGTTTATTATTTTTATTTATAAATTAATTTAATCTTTTAATAAGATTATTAAATAAATAAAGAATTAATTTGAAGCGTAAAAATAATAAAAATTTGTTTATTATGATTTTTGCGTTAAAAAGTAATAAATAATCCTGAGATATCGATTATCATATATAATTTATTAATTTAAAAAATTTTAAAATAATAATTAATATTTAAAAATAGTACATTTGTGGCTTGAATTAAGTATTATAAGTACTTTACATTGAATGCAAGGAGTCGAAGAAGTACATTTGCAATGAATTTTAGTTCAGCTATAATTTTTATAGAGATTTTTATATAGATCGTAACTAATTATTTATTCTCATTTTAACTTTATTATCTATGTAAACCATATAAATAAATTATAAAATATTTTAAATTGCACGTTTTATATATAGTACGCGTATGTTAATTATCGAGTAATAGGTACTTTTTTCTTAGGGCAGTTTAAATTTATTTTGACTATAATATGAGCATATTTTGAATTAAAATAAATTCATTATCGGATCCGCGCGTAGCACGAAATTACTGGCGCTTGCCGTTTATAGCATGTCGCGAGCTATTCGTACAGGATACCGACCAATAACGCGTATATCGATCATAAAGAGCTTTCAAGAGCTTATCAGTGTCCCGTGTGTATAAAATCAAGGATACGCTTTTTCTTGAAGGGGATTATGCAACTGCAATGACGCTCTTGTTTTCTGCAGAACAAATAGTTACGGAACGAATGGTTAATATGGATTGTGGATGGTACACACAGGAGGATTTAAAACTAATTGTAACGATAAAATAATTAAACTGATGATATCTGCGTATTCGTTGTATTTTAACGAAAATAAGATCGCGTGACATATTCGATGCTGAATTGTTATTATGATTTATACAATATTTACATTCGTTATTTAAAAGGAAGATATATTAAAAGAAAACAAATATACGATATTAATTTATAACTGCGCATTAAATTTTCTATTACGAGGTTAAAGGTTTGGAAGGTCTTGAAATTATTTTATGTATCCTTGTAATAAATTTCTACGGAGTGAACTTGAAGAATTTAGTACTAAAGGTTTGAAAACGTAGTAACGCAGTCGCAACGAAAATAAACGTTCGAGACGCGCATTTTTAAGGGCGTCGACGATTCACCCGTTCGTTTAAAAATCGTAACTCGGTAGAAGTGAAAGGTAAATTTGTCTCGAAAGCGACTCGTCCTCATATCCAGGATGGAAAAAAGCAGTCGGTATCGACGTCAACACCACCAAGCGAAAGCCGCGATTCGAGAAATTTACATATCACAGGGAGAGGTTGACGCTTGTCGTAACTGTGACCGACGACGAGGCCTTAATTAGACCTTTGTTTAATCAGGGTGTTAGACCAGTGTCTTGGTTGGCTTCTCGCCCGCACCCCTCGCTTCGTGCATTATTTATTCGCTAAGTGGTTGTTGGAGCGGCCGTCGTGCCAAGGCTGACCCCTGGTAATTAGAGACACTTTGACGCTGTCCTCGTAATCAACCCGCGTCTTCCAGCCCTAAGGAGGCACCCGAGTTTCCGCTCTCGGACACGAGTGTCTATCGAGGCTCCTACGACGCTGCAATTCCAGAAAGATACGAATCGACACAGATTTTCTCTCGGATCTCGCCCTTACGGTGAGCTGCCTTTTGTTTCGAATATAGGTGGGGATCTCCAATATTTCCCAGGCGAAAATACTCTCGGCTGATTCGCAGTGATTCGCCGTGATTCGCTGCTCTTGAGGGAAAGATCTCCGATTACAGGAGGCCAATCTATCCGTCCTAAGCAACTAAGGGGAACGTCAAGGCGATCTTTTTAGACTATGCGGAAGATTGTCAGAAATTAAGAAGCTTTACGGTTGATCCGGGAAATCGTGGGAATCCGGGAGATCGAGCTCGAAGGAATGTCTTATTCGCGGGAATATATTTCTCGATAACGAATAGATTACAAATGCTTCAACAAACATTTTTAAATGTGTCAAATTTATTTTGAAGTTTTATTTCCTTTCTTATAATTTTTCTATCGTAACAAGATTGAAACATTTTTAATCGATGACAATCTAATCACTCAAATACTGTATTTTTCAACAACTATTTTTGATTCCATTGAAATAATCTTGGGGAACATTTTCGCAAAGGATTTTTAACCTATTTAATAAATAAATGATTGAAAATTGGATAAGATTTTTTAAATTTAGTTGCGTGATATATAATTTTAACTAGCCTATAGCAAAAGTACATCTCCAAAGTTATGATTATTTGTTTTCGTGAATTCTTTACATTCGGAAATGTAGTAGAAATATATCATCTAAGCAAGAATTCATTAAAGCGATAAGATACGTTTGGGAGAATACAATTTATCGCAAATAGAAAAGAATCTGAAATACGGTACGTTTATATAACTTTGATCGTGCACTTAATAATCGTATCGCAACTTTTATACATAAAGTTCTTTTTCGCTTTTAATTTATGGAATGAAATATATATGAAATCAACGACTCAAAACAGCAGTCATTTATAAATTTAATAACATTTTTCAACACTCTAAAAAGCATAAAATTTACTGTAAATATATGAACGTAAATACTTGTACCTGACGTTTTTACTTAAGTCGCAATGACTTGCTCAATTTGTAAACATAAGTGCATCAAGTTATTTACACGCAGTAACACTATGGAAGGATTTTGTAAAGGAAGTGTTGAGCTCTCTTGAGTGATGTCTAAATTGTCGTGTTTTCTTACCTTCGGTGTTTACCGAGAGCGAAATCACTGTTTGGTATGTTACGAAGACATCGAGTAGATCTTACACGAAAGATTCATTTGAAATTATTCAATCTTATTTTGCTCTTAATATTTTACATTTGAGCACTCGATTATTGAAAATTTTGATCTATCGCTTAACTTCTTTCGTCTGTTCTTACATATTCTTATTTGTACAGATGGAATTCCGAATATTATTTTTTACACAAAGTTGATTTCTTTGTTCTAGAATGTAAGTTATTGTAAGATACTGGATTAGGAACGATAGCCTTGAATATTTTTAAACGCTCGTAAAATTGATTGCATCTTATATAATTTGATTCTTGAGCTTCGATAGAAAAAAAATATAACGCTGATTTTAATCGTTGCTAGTTAATTTCATTGTTCCATTCAAATCATCTCAAGATTAATTAAAATTTTATTAAAATATCATAATCGGATAATCAATCAAATTCTTTTAATTTTAGTTAACTTATAAAAGCATTTAGGAATTTTCTCACGGTAATTACTCTATTAAGTTGACTTTTTATATAAAGTTAGACAGAATTCTATATAGAATATAAGATAGTAATCTAAATTACGACTTAATTTTGCGTCGATAATTTTTGGTTTTTAACTTATTATTAATAATACGTTAATATATACTAATTATATGTACATACATTAAATTTCTATACCTTTTAAAAGATTTTTAAAATTTAAAGCAATTAAAAAATAATAGTTTAAATTTTTATGCGAATGTGCAATTAATTTTAAGATAAGAGTTTCGAACAAAAGAATTTATAGTCTGATAAATTCTTTTGCCAAAGTAGTTTTACATTTAAAAGATTTATTAGATAAAAAATAGAAAATATCACATAATTGATATCTACAGATGTCAATAATATTACTTTTTTATAATAAGCTGCTGCTTTTTTAAATTAAATACTAGATTTTATAGCAGGATAAAGAGAAATAACAGATGATACATTTTTTCGTGGTTTCAAATTTTACTCAAACATTTATTACGTTCATGTATTTTTAAATATTACATCATAAAATGTTTCCTATCCAGTAGGATAAAAAACTATCAATTTTTAAAATCACATAATTCATTAACTTAATAAATTATTTCTATGAATAATTAATATTCATTTTTATTTCATCTACATTAATATTGTGTGTAATAATCCAATCGATGAACCCATTTATTCGAATATTAATAATTAATACTAAAAAGGTGATTTAAAAAAAATAAAATATTAATATATGTGGAGAAAATTAATAATTATATTCTAATTGTTCAAATCAAATAATGGAAATTAATTTATCGGTTGTATAAATTTTCCTTTATTATAAATATATTGGAGTAAAAAATATTTAAAAACTTTCAAAATATTAAACTCGAAAAATCGAGTACGCAAATTATTTGAAATCTGAAATAATTGATATTATTTAATTCGTATTATTATATTGTATATATAGAAGCGTTTCAAAATTGATAAAATTTTATAATTTTTATTTAGCAAAGTGTTTTTCTCTCCGAGTTGAAATTAACAAAAATCATGTAACTTTTTTTCATTGTTATTTTTTTCTGTCGCAATCGAAGTAAAATACACATACGAAAAGTCGTTCTCGAAGATTTTTTGGGCAAAAAATCACGCCTTTAGTTACGAGTAAAGGGCCTCAATTGACAAAAGCGAAGCTCCGAAAGGCTAACAAAAACAAAAAAGCCAAATAAGAGAAAACAAGCGACTAGAAAAAGTATACGAGAGATCGCGTCATCATCATCGACAGATAGACTCGTTATAGAAACGGATACACTGGTGCAAATGTTTTCTCGCGCACATCCGTTCTAGCGTTTCACAGCTGTTTGTGTTTCGACCAAAAGTCGAGAGGGTGCGAGAAAAGGGATGAGAAAGTGATAGGTACAGGATTGTGGCTGTGCATCGAATAACGCGATTGTACTCTCGATGTTTAAACAGACTCTTTGTCTCCTTTTTATACTTTCGTTGACTGCGCCTTTGTATTTTGTTTGTTCGTCACGAATGAAAGGTTGCGATGATGGAGCTTCGATGTACATTATTTTACTGGATAGTTCATGTAATTAATTTTTTCAACGATTATGTAAATAATATTTTCGTGAGTTTACTCTTATTATCCAAATGATATTTTCAAAGGGGACATTATACTTCGAGTAATACTTTTTTGAGTCCTTCAAATCGATAACTATAATTTTGCTTACACGAACACTTTTTTAAAATTTTCCTTACAATGGACACAATGTATAATTTAAAATAATATCAAGAAAAGAAAATAAAGTTTAGGTGGAACTATTTTACTTAAAATAATAGACGAAATATTTCATAAAACTATGTAAATACTTATTTGCTTTACGGTCAATTTTATGTTAATTTTATTTTAATGGAAAAAATATCGCATTGTTTCCTCTTAAATTATTTTTCACGATCATTATATTTCTAAAAAAAATTAATTCTGCACAATTGTATTCAAATTTATAGTATAATTTGAAAATTTATACTAAAAATTGTAGGAATATAATATATTATTGCATGTTAGTATGATATTTGCAATTTTGATCCAAAGATGTACGGGATAATCAATTAATCGCAAGCCTTCCGCATTTAAAAAATTTCTCAAATAAACACATATTGTAGTTTAATTTGACGTAAATAATAAATTTACAAGTAGTTGGCCTAATTATTGACCTAAAATTTTTCCGTCGAATCAAGCACGAGCATCTTTTTGATTTTGGTTAAGCTTGAGACTACGAGTTGAATAGGATACCGAGAGTATCGGAAGCGTTGATATCATATGTTCCGTAAAATTATTCAGGTACGAAAATACACGTTTAGATTTTATAATTAAAAAGTAATAGTTCAATAAATATCGGGGACAAATTATTTTAATTACAAGAAAGTTATTGAAAACTGGTTCATATCGAAGTATTGATTCACCAACTTTAAATTTGTAGATGAAATAAAAAATAATAATATGCGGAAAATTACAACCACACTTTTTACTTTAAATATGCTTCCTAATATTATTAAATTAATTAAGTTTTTATAAAAATATTTAAATTAAAATTGTTCTTTACTATAAACAATCGACGGCATAAGTTATTATCCTTTTTACACTATGCGTTAAAACAAAAGTCTTTAGATGAAAAAAGAACCCACACATACATCCTGTTCTCTATCGGAACGATATTCTGATTGGTTTATTTTGTGAGAAAGAAAGATAGGAGAACGCGAAAACGGATAATTTCCACATCGTATGCACGCATGCCTGATATACAACACGCAGTCACAGAGAGCGAGAGCGAGAGCAAGGGCGAGAGCAAGAGAGAGCGAGAGAGAGAATTAGAAACAGAGTGAAAGGAAGGTGAAAAGTGAAAGAGCGAGAAAGAGAGAGTTAGAAATAAAGAGTAAAGATGGAAGGGAGAGAGAAAGAGCAAGGGTAAGAGGGAGGAGGGGGAGAGGAGGGAAAAGAGGGCGAGAAAATAGAGATAGCTGGTAAACTATGCTGTTTCAATTTCCGCGGCAAAACAGCCTCGCTTTTCCAGGGTTGACGCGAGCTGTTCTATCTTCTCGCTTGAAAGGATCTACGATCAAATGCGATTTCGCTTATTGTTTTCATAATATTACAAGAAACTTTGTTTAATTTTATATATAAAAACTGCGACGCTCAAGGAACTTCATAGTTCAATCCAAAACGAAAATATACGTCGCGATTCGATAATTAAGATATTCTGTTTTAATAGTTCCGAAAAGCAATACTAGTTGCAAAAATTTAGAGCAGCAAGGCTTGAGAAAACGTAGTCGAGTTCGTATGAAATTCTTCTTCCCTTGATCGTGAAAAGTAAGAGAAGTCGACAATCGATACGAAGGAAGTTAAAGGCAACAAAACTTTCTTATTTATAGAGTACAACTGTATAAATTTAAAAAGAAAAAATTCACTACGAACGGACAATGGTAATTTTTTTATAATTCTTTCATTGCGTACAATTTTAGCTTTATGATATATGTTGTAATTTCGAAATTTTTAAATGCTAGTTTTGAATTTATAATCGTACTTTTCCAAAAAATATTCTAATATTAGATATAAAATAATGTCTTAAAAAGAGGAAAATCAAGCAAGAGTACCGATTATTTAAAAATTTGTAAATGTTTGATTTAAAGTGAAATAACATATTTTTTACTAATAATATTAATATTTTATTTTTTAAACATTATAAGAATTTATTTTTAATTATTATTAATTTCAATGTAAACTATTAATGAACAATGGATTGTTTTTAGATTTGCAACATTTATACTTTAAAAGCTTTATTCGATATATATTTTCATAGTTATTTAAAAAAGTTTTTTTATAAAACTGATATATTTTAATTACATGTAAATGAAAAGAATCTAGTACTAAGTTTATTAAAAATAATTTAAACTAGTATTTGAACATAAAATTCCATTCAAGAAATCCTTTTATTATTTATTAAAGATTATTTCTTTTGAATTCAATATACGTTTTAAATATAAATTTAAAATGAAACGTGTGTTTTTATACTTTGCATTAGGCGAAGAAAATCTTCCATTTTCCTTAAATAGCGAATATTTAAATCAATTGTAACTTTTGTATTTGTTCTAATTATAAATAATTTAATAAGATTTTAATATTAACATACAAAATTCAGATAAAATCTCTTAATAGATGTATTATTAAATTTTATTTCAATATTTTATTCCATTTTCTTGTCTACATTAGCATTACTTTTTAATACTTTCTAATTTTATCGAATAGGTAAAAAGCTTTAAACGTTTATTAATTTAAAAGGTTGAAGCTGTTTAGCAGATATTTAAAATATATATTCCGAAATTCTTCTTAAATTATAAAATTGAAAAATATGAAGTTTAATTCATTTTTAATTCTAAATTAAAATTGTGAATCTATAAAAAAATTAGAGCTTCTTTAGTTCTGTAGTAAGCAGTAATTTTCTTGCTTATGTAGCTTATTTTATGAGTTACTGGTTTGACTTTATAATAATTTAATGTAGAACGATTTATGCATCGGTATTAAGATATGTATAGTAACTTAAGCTAAAATTAAAATATTACGTTTAATATCTACTCGTAAAAAACTAATTTAATTGTGCAAGTAGACAAGATTTAAATTTAAAAAATAAAATGAATGCATCGATTATCATAAAGTTGTAATAAAAGAAAAAAAGAAAAACACGAAAGACGTAATAAAATTTTAAGAAATTTTTTAAAATTCATTTTTGTAGACATGTTTTTAAAATTTACATATATAGATTCGCGGAATATTGACAATGAGTCTATGTATAATATTTTCAAAAAGTTAAGATAGCAAAAAAATCAGTTGAAAACATGCTTGAAAAAGTAGAGTTTTTCATCAATATTTAGTGCATGGTAAAGCCATTTTACTAAAACGAAATGCACATTTGCGTACACGATCTCTTTTTAAGATTTCGTGACTGCCAGTAAAAAATCGAGGAGGTGGATAAAAAAATCAACGGGGTGTATGTACGAAAGAAAATTCATGCGTGTAAACATACGAACTGCTCTAGTATTTCTCGATGCTCGATTTTCGGCTTGTTTTCCGTTCTTTTATGTCTATTTTCACTGACTGTCTCTCTATCTTTTCCTTTTTGCTATCTATATCTAAAATGCTTTTCATAAAAAAAATGCAAGATTAAATATAATTTATTTCTGAGATTTGTCTGATGAATGAAAATTCTGACTGGGGAAAATTGTAAAACTTTTTAATCTCAAAAGGCTTCTGACGATCTTAAAACTCTTACTGAATAATTTTTTCATATCTTTAACTTAAGTTGTTGATTTAATTTTTAAATAAATATTTTTCATATATTCAATGTTTAAATTCAATATTAATGAAATTTTGAAATATTTGAGGATCGTATAAATTTTAATTTATCGCAATAAATAATCGTGTTTTTGAGCTTTTAAATTATAATTCGTCTTTAGAAATTTAAATATCTAAAATCATTACTTAATGTAACGAACTATTGAAAGTTTCATATTTTATGTAATCATTTAAGAAAAATATTTTTTCCAGAAACTTAATATTTAAAAAACCCATATTAATAATTTTATATTAATTATATGTAGTATAAATATGTAGTATATTTTAATACTTAGCTTATAATTATATTAAATAATATTATTACAAGTATTGAATTTTTATTAATATTTTATGTTTAAATGAAATAATATATTATGTTTTTACTTTATAGTATAATATTATTTTAAAATAATTTTCTAAAAATATATTACTTTCATTAAAATTATATTCAAAAGAATATTTTTGACAATTTTACATTTGTATAAAAGTATGTAAAAAATAACATTAATTTATTATGTTTATACAACTCATATTTTTTCGATAGAGTATTAAAGTAGGAGATATAATACGTAGAAAGTGAATTAAAAATTAATTGAAAATTTTAGAATAAACGTCAAATGAGTGAGAAGTAACGATGAATTACCAATCGATAAGTTTTCTTCCTTTAGAACGAGGATTTCATTATTGGTATTACCGTAGTTTGGTCTTTTTCATTTTTTTTCTTTTAGTCGTTAGATTTGCGATGTCTGTCCGATAAAGTTATTTTCGGGACTTCTTTTATCGTTATTTTCATAACTGATCCTTTGTAGGCGATTTCATCCTCTACGATTAACGAACGAAAGTTTTCATCATACTTTTGTCTTAATTTTTCGGGTTGTTTGAAAGAAGAGATTTTTCGTATTGATCAAAGTTGATAAAGAAGATTTACTGGTATAATACATTTTACGCTTGATATTACAAAAACGTTTTATAACAAAGAAAGGTTTTACATATAAATTACAAACTATCTTTATTTGTTAACAATGAAACATTTTTAAGTTTTCGAATCCGATATGTAAATAAATTATAAGATTAGTATTTAACTTTCGGTTCGAGCGAACACGTAATACTAATAAAACTTGTCTTGAAATTGATTTTTCAAAAGTCCCGGGTGATAGTAAAGAAGAAAATAATTACAGCTTGGTTCGTAGTCTTGTACCAAAGTGCCGATATGACTTAACGACATATTCAACGGATAAGCGCATTGTGAGTCTCCTTACGGAGCTTTACTACAAGCTAAACTTTTGAATTAGTTTTCAATTTTATATTTCTAATATATAGGCGACTTTATACGTAAACTTATGTACACGTAATTTGCAATAAAAAGTAGTAAATATTAGCAAAACTTTGTCGGCTATGGAAATAAATAATTTAATAATATACACTGATTATTGTTTGTGCGAATAAGCGTGTATTAATTTAAAATAAACATAAAACCACATCTAATTAAATAATAAGATGAATAATAAAAAACTATAGATTTATGGACTCGTACGGTGTTTAGGTTAAAATACAGACGCATAACCGAGATAATTATCGTAAATATGACTAATTATTAGATAATCATCGAATAAACTATAACGAAAGGGAAACAAGTGCATAAATTTTGTAAACAATATTTTATCGTTAGTTAGTCCTTGTTAAAATAATAAAATATATTACTTCACGATTCGATAAAATTTCCTCTAATAATAACTAGTGATAATTCGTAAGGGAAATAACTAGTTTACAAAAATTGATTTAAAAACTTAACATTGTGAATTTCTCTGATATCTTGATTACTGATGTACGCGATTATCGAATTTGCTACAAGGATCGTACCTTGACTGTGCTTCAAATCTTCTGCAATGCACCAAGACTGTTCAATTTGATGTCGAGGGCTCAAAAGACTATCCGTCGAATAAAATTGCTGGTCAAGGACTCGTAGCTCAAAAACGTGATAGTATGCGCGTGAACAAAGAAACAGAGAGTTTCGACGCGTACGACTTGTTTTCTACACGTTTGCTACATAGTTAATACTCGCAGATATATTGTGAAGATAAGTTTGGGAAATTTGTAGGAGAGGGTTTCATTGCTATAAACTTTTGGTCAAGTTTCAGTTCAAATATTAAGCAGTGATCTCATAACTGGAACAAATTATCTTGAATTCTCAAGACCAATTATTCAAATTTTTCAACTTCTCAAAGTAGTTGTTCGAAACTTGACAGTTATTCGTTGAGCATACGTTAATTTTTAAATACAGTATTTTATTTAGGAAAATCAGACTTCATGCATTGATAACCATAAATGTAAGCTTAATATTTATGGACTGACTGCATAATATAATAGGACGCTTTATTGTCGTGAATTGTAAAAATTTAGAAATGCAAAGGCAGAAAAGGGGAGATCTTATATATCCATGTGATTTTAATGCTTTCGTGCCTTTCGGCGGTGAGCTTTTGCGTGCTTGTGCAGAGTTACGCTTTCGACGCAATTTCCGGTCGCCCACATTTATCGTACCCTTGTGGCTTCTCTTTTATTGTCTCACTAAGGATAATTACATCATTTTGATTATCTTTAACACTAAATTAAAATTGGAATTTTAAATTTGCATTTAAAAAAATATAAACTAAAATATTACTCTCGATAGATAAATATACTTGATTTAATCCGTGCTTTATTCATTATTTATACGTAATCTTATATTTAAATACTGAATTATTTATAATATAGCGTGCTACGTTTATTTACATGTTTTATTTAAAATATAAGTAACATTTAACATTCTTTTTCTATTTTCCTATACAAATATTAAATAATATATATATATATATATATATTTTATCCGATAATGTAAATATTATTAATATATGATAATATTTTAATTCGAATTATTTTTCCGCGCAAATTCAAAATTAAATTCTAACAAATACAATTGATTTCGTATAGTGTAAACGATTATGAATTTCACGAATGCGGGAGATCGATTGATTTAATAATACCAATATATTTGTGTACTTTGTACTTAAGAATAGACAATAGATATAAATTTCTTTAAGTAAAGAATAATAAAAATGTTTCGTCGGTTTCGTTTTTTAATTATTTTATAAAGATTATAAAACTAATAACTTAATGAATGATGCAATAATAATTTGTTTAATCATTGTTTAACATTTTCACCAATAATCAACTGCTATATTTCGACAATTTCGACATTAATTACATTTTGATTACGCACACGCTAACGTGATTTATTATAAAATTTTATGTTCATTATTAAAAAGATACCATTTTATATGAATATAAAATTTAGTTTAATTCATATGCTTGAAGCGTGAAAAAAATATTATTCCTCGCGAATATAACAATCATTTTTCAAAAGTTAATTTATCAAATTTACATGTACATAAAAATTATTTATTACAATAAATAAATAAATAAATAAATAAATAAATAAATAAATAAATAAATAAATAAATAAATAAATAAATAAATAAATAAATAAATAAATAAATAAATAAATAAATAATAAATAAATAAATAAATAAATAAATAAATAAATAAAAATAAAGCTATAAGAAAAAATATAAAAAAAATTTATGAAATTAGAAGCTGTATAACTAAATAGAAGGACAAAAATCTGCATTTTATGATTGCATTAAAGAATAAATGCTTCTTTATAGCATAGAATTTTGCCTTCCTCTTTTATATTTCAACAATACGAACTTCCTTTTCCTTTTTTAGCCAATGATTAATTCTTATGTGAAAAAAATAAAAGAGCTATGGAGAGTTATATTATTCTAGATATTTCAGGATTTTTATATATATTAAAGATTTTTCACAGGCAAATATTTAATTGGCGCGAACTATCGAGAAGAGTTGGAATAAATGGAAGCAATTAACCGTAGGTACGATTCGGAAGCATTGAACCGTCGTGGGAAGGATCGACTAGGTCCACTCGACGCTCGGCACAAGTCGTAAAAGATTTTGTAATTCCCATCGACGATTTTGCATTGTCGTCGCATTTCCGAAGCCGCGATCTCCGATCTCACTCTTAAAAATGGAAAATGATTGAAAATATTGGCGCGGATAATATATTGGTAGAATCCCGAGACACGCGGTTCTGCCACCACCGCGAAATAGCCGTGTGACAAATAGGCCGGATTAGGATCTTATTGTTTTCCTGCGCGGAACTCGTGCGCGATTTCCGTACCCGTCGGCTTCACATGCGCGACCGTCGCCTTCAGTAATGCATGAACCACCGCCGTCGCGACGCCTCCGAGGAGCATTAGACCGGACGCATTCCAAGTAAACGGGCGAGTCGCGCGAGTCGCACGAGTCCGCCGAGATCGGGACCTCCTTCTTTTTTTATACTTCTGTTTTTCTTTTTCCTTTCGGTTTTTATTTAAGGCTTCGCGGTGTTGAGGAAACGCTCATTCAACGTGTCCTGCGAGGAGCCCAACGTGTTTATCGGCGATGGATCGGTCTCTTACTTTATGAAGTATGTCGAGACTTTCCAGGTTTATTTTATGTTTAATTCCGATCCAAGATTCCGATTCTCGGACTCTTCGGGTTTTAGGTTTTATTGTTTTTTTATGTTGTACTTGTAGCGCTTTGTAATCGAGACGTTATATGCGGATTACCCGTTTCTATTATCATTTAGAAATTTAAAGGGAAAAATCAAAGTGTGCATCTTAGAGATCGAATGTCCAAGAATATGCTCTGTTTGTTTATTTGTAACTGCACGATTATAAGTTTTTTAACAATTTTTATTTTTTCAATATATACAATAATTAAGAATACGTTATATGTAATTTTTTTTCTTAATTTAACGTTTATGCATCGCATGCATTGAATTCTATGTTTGAAATTGAGTCTCAAAAACTTTTAAGAAGACGTACGAAATTATTTTATAAAAAGGAATCACTGTTATAGTGTGTATAAAATTTCAACGTAAATACTTATTATATCTTTGATACCAGGAGTATTTTTTTCAGTATTATAACGGTAATCTACGTTCAAAATTTCGTTTGTCATAATTGTTAAAATGTTGACCGTTTCGAGATTCGTATTCAATATCAAATTCCAGATAAAAATTATCGGTACACGTATGCGTACAATTTTTCAAGATTTCTTAATTTTACATTATATGTATTATAATTTAAAAAATTATGAAAACTCTAAAACACAATTTTTGTAAGACTTAAATGAATTATAATTATTTTGATGTTTATTTTACTTACATTTTTTAATTGTAATTTACTACATTCGATAGGTGTAAGTTCAAGAACTATTTGAGCATAATAGTAACAATTATAAATAATGAAAATCTTAATATATGGAAAATAATTTTCAAGATTTTTAAATATAATGTAATTACTTAAATTTGCGAGAGACGCTTGTATTGGATTATATAGGAATAAAAATTAAATTAACGTAAATAAATATTAATAACATTATTGCAATCTAAATTAAAATACTGACAAAAGTATAGTTTCTGAGAATTTTACGATTTATTTTGCTTAAATTAAACCTGCTCAAAAAATTTTTTCCTCGATTAGCTTCGGAGAAAACAAGTATATACGTAACGTATATTTTTACATTTTATTCGATAAAAAAATAAAAAAATTATGAAGTATACGCGTATACGCTTAATCTCACAATTATCGATTTTTCATCAATTTGTTGCATTTTAATAAAATCGGAGTTAAAAACATTTCAGGCGTTACTACGCTTAACTCGTTTAAATAATAAATTGTTTTTAATATCAAATTTAACATAATTATGAATGACAATTTTTACATAATTATATCAGAATTTACATAAAAAGTGATTTTTCATACTATTCACGTTCATTAAAAATATATAAAAATTGAAATGATTTATTTACTTCAAAAATTTATAACTTTGTAAGAAATTTTTTCATAATCAATTTTCAGAGTTGGTTATTTTCTTCGTTATAATAATACACTAATATTGAAATGATTAGTTTTGATTAATTTTTAGAAGCATTTATACAAAGTTAAACTATAGTTACATTAGCCTTAAATTCATCTTTAATCTTCATATTGCAATAATGTTTCTACAATCAAAAATTATGTATATATGTGCAATAATAATTTTATAAACTTATCATATTATTTATTAATGACACATATATAATTTTTTATGATTAACATATGATTAATGTAAGATTCTTGTATAATTATTAAATGTTATAGTCTGATGTATATGAATTGTTACTGTATAAGTACTTTTTCTTAAAACTAATTATTTATCATTGTAATATTCATAAATTATAAAATATACATGATTATTCGTATGAAGGTGTTAAAAATAATACCTTTTTATGTTATTCCGAGAATTTCGTGTTATTCATACGGTGAAAGAGTAATTTCTCTCTAAGAGTAAACAAGATGAAAAAACAAACCATCGAAATGAAATCAAAGTACAATTATACGAGAGGTACTCTTGCTAAAATATCACAGACTCGTGAATACGGGCTATGATGATACGGTACTCGGTTAGAAGATAACGCGCTGAGAAATTGCTTGTCCACCAATATCCACATACATACATATTTTAACTCTTCTACTTCATTTTATTGTACCTTACCTCTCTTATTCTTAGTTATCTCACTAAATTATTAAAAGCTTTGGTATGATTTTGTATATAATTACTCTTATATAAGCTTATGTATATAGATTTATAAAGACATTCGTTTAATATTTCAGTAAAAGTGTCTATGCAAAATTTAAATATATAATTCATTTTTACACACGATATATTTTATTTTAAAAGATTTACATTTTTTATAAAAATCATGCATTTGATTTTTATTATTTTATTTAGAAATTTTGTTTTTAAAGAAATATACAAACTTGATAAGCTTTATTTATACCTTTTTATTCATTTTTGTATTCGATTAAAAAATTGAATTAAAAAATTGAATTAAAAAGTAATTTTTTACGATATTATAAATTAATCTAATACATAATCGTATGCTATTCTTACTTATTATTATTATTCGGAGTAAGATTCAATAAGATAAATTATTTACCAAAATAAATAATATAAAAAAACTGAATTAAGATTTTGCTGTTTCTAAGTCTAATATCAATATATGCAGTTAATTTGCATAACTGTATTTGTACATATCGATTAAATATTAATTTTAATTGCTAATGTATTCGTAGATAAATATTATATTAAAATAGTTAGGAATGCAATCAATGTGAAATTAATTTTGAAATTCATGAACCGATTGAAAATATATTCCAATTGAATAATTGTATTAATTTAAAGATAGTTGTAAATTATATTAGAATTATCTAGTCGATTATCAAATTTTATGAGAAATTCACAATAGTGTAATATTTCTAAGCTCTTTAAACCTAGTATTTATAAAAAAAATTCAGAAATATAATTGATTAATATCAGTATAAATCAATCGAATTGTCTATTCAATCTCGTGGGATTTTTTTTATTAACTTACATCAAAATATAAAAGCATTGTTAAAGACTGATTTTTTTTTATCTGTTCATTATTCGGTTTGAAAATAGCCAATGCAATATCTCGCTAATTTTTTTTTCTCGTCTCTCTCGTTATCTCCGTCTCTATTATTCTCATACTTTTTTTTGTCGACAAATCAGCTAAGCTCGGATTACGAAGCTTTCATAAGAATAAAATCCACTTGAGGTTTATTAGTTTCTTCTCGATATTCATTTTCCCCTTTGTCAAATCGTACTTTACACAGATGTGATTTTCGCCTGTAATTTTCTTTGATCAAAAAGTATAGTAAAGTTTTTCGATTATGTCAACTATTAACAGTTGGAATTTTAATCGATGAACAGACCAGATCTTTGGTTTCTTAAAAAAATTTCACAGTTTACTCTGAAACAAGACTTTTCCTTCCCTCGTACGTTTTAATTAAATATTTCAATCTAAAAATGTAATTTTTGAAACGATTGCAACGTTAATTTTTTATTTATTATAATTTTATAATTTTTTATGTTTATAAATATCAAATGGTAACTATTATTATTAAAAAAATTATTATAAATCATATATTTTTATATTATTATAAACAATATCATCAATTAATATAAAAGGTAAATATTTTAGGTTTGAATCAATATATATTTACTCAATCAATATATCTTTTTAATTTACTTTAAATTTTGTTAAATTACTTATTATTTTAAAATTTGGTATTATATTTTTAGAGAATTAGAATGATTGTACAGAATTATTTAAGTTAATGCTATATCATAATTTTACAAATTAATAATTTAATAATCAATTTATCAAAGAAAATCGATATTTAAAAAGTGGACTTCGGTATATTATTACAAAGCTTTCACATAATCCAATGTACGTCAAGTTGAATAATCTCGAATTTTATTGAATGTTTACTTTAAAAAAAGTTAAGATCAAAGTAAAAGTTTTTATATAATATTATATTATTATAATGTAGAAATAAATTTACTGTATTTAATATTATGTTTAGTCTTAACAAAAAATGAAATTCTTCTAGATTTAATATATATATTTATTTTTTTTTATAGTCTATATAATGTAATAACATATTATTTTTAAAAAATTGATTTTAAAAGATTTTTAATATATTATTCAAGAATAAGAATTTGTATTTTAATTTATGGATTTTATTAGGTCATAATAAATTAATTATTATATACATGATAAGATGAAACGATAAATTATTTTAATTTGATCGTATTAATAGTTATATTAAAAAAGATTCATAAAATTTATATTATTAGGTGAAGTTACGATACTAATATAACATTATCTATTATTTATCATTAGTTGATCATTTTTTAAAAATTGAAACTTTATTATATCAAAGCAAAATTCATACTGTTCTGTATGTATATTTAATATTATATGGTGAAATTTTCGATTTAAAATTTTTTATCATATTTATTAGTTCTCAACGATTCCTAGTGAGAATATTATCGAGGAATTATTTATTCTATTTTTGGAATCTTTATCGAGATATTTTATTGTTACGAAATTCAAGGTTTTACGCGTGTTTTCTAGTTAGATGATTTTATTTTACCAATGTGGGCTCATGAAATCTGAGTTTGGATTCCATCGGTTGTCCACGACTGTTTATTTGTACATTCGTAGCTCTTATTCGTATCCGAAGGTCGTATCCTTTATTCCCATTTTGTAAATGCGTTATGAATTGGTAATAGGGCTCCATCGAGTAGCTAATAAAACGGATAATAGTTTTTACATATATACACACGCGTGTTAAAATAATAATAACATTTGTCACGAGGTAAAAAATTTTTTCTTAATTTTTTAAAAAATATATAATGCAATAAATAAATATACGGATAGAGATAAGATGCAACGATAAAATTTATTAAAATAATTAAATCCGATATGATTAATAAATAAATTGCAAGATATTTCTATTCATTATATATGTTATATAATATAACGAAAAATTTATACAACGGATATAATATACATTGGAAGCCTTGTTTTATCGATACCCTGATAAAATAATTCGGTAGAATATAAAAGAATATCCATTAAATGTAATAAATAGGAGGAAAAAATCGTAAATATAAATATAAATAAATCATAGCAATTTTTGCGAGTAATTTAACTTGCCGGAAAAAGTAAAGAAGTTAGCGATTCGACTCAGCAACGGTTACGTATAATTATCTATTATAATCAAGAAGAATCGCGCATATAATAACATGATTTTCTTCTTATATGTCAAGGTATGTTATTATTTATTTCTTAAACATTCTTTTTTAAAGGATACAAGTGATGTCAAGCTACTCGATCTATTCACTGCTATGGAACTGAATTACTATTTTTTAGAAGTTACGTAATAATAATCGACCGCCGTCGGTTAATTCATATTTTTAGTTATTTCATATAAATTCATTTAAATTTAATTTATGTAAAGAAAGATACCGAATACGTTGGTTTAAATAAAATCGAATAAAAATAGTATATAATTATAAAAAAATTCGATGAGAAAAGAAAGAATCAATTTTTAGTTTAATCAAGAATATAAAAAGGCTTTTAAAAGTTTCAGATAGAATTTAATAAAAAATTAACATCGATGAAAAGTTACTTTTAAATTAAAAACTATTTAAGTATATATAAGTATTTATATATGTATAAGTTGCCACTCGTAAAATAAAATATTGCTATCGAAATTTTATAGGAATTTAAATATTATAGAAAAGTTTTCAAAACAAGGAAATTCAAAACCCGAATAAAAAATTTATTACATAATATAAAATCAGCAGCTACACCTAATATTTATCGAACCATTAGAAAAATTTAACATCCCAGTTTAAATACGATGATCTCGAAGAAGATGGAAGATACGTAAGAATATGATGTCAGAAGCGTGCGAAATTTGACGAAAGAATAGCGTTTACGTTTTATCCTGTGCTGATTAATATTTCATGGATTAAATATAAAGATATAAAGGCGCTAATTCAATCCGCTATAAACGCTCCTATCGGCATTTTTCGAAACGAAAATTTAGTGCCTAAGAGTGAAAGCATAAAAGTACCTTCGATCTTCATTTTTGAAAGAGCAAGACGCGCAAGGATCGCCGTTTATTAAAACTACGGAAAAGAGTGAAGACGCCAAAAGTCGAGGGGTTGACATATGAAAGAAAGAAAGCTCAACAAACGGCAGATTTGATTATTTATTAGCTAGATAATTTAGCACAGGTTTCGACACTCAGGGATGCTGTGAAATCTCACCGACTCTCATTGTTTCGGGAAAGCTTCGAACGAAGGTGTGTCAAGTACCTCGACAAGTCCACGTGTACGCGTAGTCTTCGTTGACGAGAGTGAAAATTGATTTCTCTGCAATCGGGAGAATCGGGAGGAGAACCACTTCGAGAAGCGCCTGGGCACGATTCGAGCAACCCTTGCTTCGATATACGTAGACGCGCAGACACGCGATCGCGGTACAAGAGATATGGTAGAAGGCTAATGGAAAAAATGGAGCGTGCGAGTCGAGAGTGCGAACAGTTGAACGAGCAGGGAAAAAAGGCTATTCCGTGCACCCGAGTCTTACTTCCTACGCTTCTTCCTCCTCCTCCTCTACTTCCCTCACTGTTCGCTTCGTCTCTTTTATTGTTTTACTTTCTCTTCTTTTACTCTCATTAACGGGAATGTCGAGGCATTCCGAGCATCGTTGTCATTGTATACGCGAGAGAACCGAGAGAAGCGAGAGATGCGAGAAAAGAGGCTAAAGTACCAAACTTTAGATACGTAACCAAATTGGATTACCTTGTTGGTTTGTAATTTTTTGAGGTCGAAACGATAGCTGCCGATTTTATGTCCAATTGGTTGGCCATCTTCTTTTCGGATCAATTTTAAAAATATACCAAATTAGAATTCCAGCGACTCGTGAACCAAATTTTTGCTACGAATCCTATCGGTGTGAGACTCGAGTTTCTCGAGTGGATATTCTTCGTTCCTTGTACTACTCCCTGTATTAATAATTTCATAAAGCGAAATTGTCAATTGATTCGATACCTTCGACTTTATTAATATTTCACGATGCTCGATATCTTCGTGAAGCTTTTATAGAGTATCGTTATTTTTTAGTAGATACGTTAAGTATTATAAGTTAATATTTTATCGTTATTTAGGATTTATGCAACGTCTTCGAGAATTACACAACTTTTATTATAGTTGGAAAGATTTTCGGATATAAATTTATATAATATCTGTATATAGTTCAGAAATTTCAACATTATTGAGTTTATATAGACAATATTAAATTACATCTATATAAATTTTGTTAAAGTTGTCGCCTATGCTGTAACATTTTAAAATATTTTAAACTAATTTTAAATAAATTTAATTGTTGTGTATCCATTTAAATATTAAATATCGCTTATTGATAACTTCTTAAATGTATTTACTACCTTGTTTATTCATTATTATTTTTTAAAACAAAAAATATTACGAGATTTTACATTATTTAATTAGTTTTAAAATTTTATTTATTAATAAACTTTTCGAATGCGTTCAATTTTGAAGATTTACTCGACACGTGCAATAAAATATACATGATGTTTAAAAAGTTATTTTACCAAAATCAAAATGTCGGTAGTTAACATAAAAATTAATTATTACAAAGCAAAATTGCTAATATATACTATTTCTTTAAGCGAAATAAGAAAACGTGTATAATTTAAATCGAATATATATATTTAAATAAACATGAATAAATACTTAACGTAAAACCTAAAAAATACAAAATTGGAATTATATATCGGTATTTATTTTTAAAAATTATATACTTTTCATAATTATGTATAAAATGAAGGAAATTAAACAAACATGATTAATCAAGAATGTTTTATTATTTTAAAAGAAATTTTTATATCTTAAAATATCCCACATTATTATAATAAACCAATTCACAAATGAATTTTATTATTCGAATCGTATAAACGTTTATTAAATACACAATAGAAATAATTTCCATAATTTTTTAATTATCATTTTTAAATATTAGTGTACGATCGAACGAAGATATTAAGGACAAAATTTTAAATTTTAATTAAATG
Source organism: Dolichoris vasculosae (assembly GCA_018907195.1). Taxonomy (NCBI): domain Eukaryota; kingdom Metazoa; phylum Arthropoda; class Insecta; order Hymenoptera; family Agaonidae; genus Dolichoris; species Dolichoris vasculosae. The sequence continues at coordinate 8,680,219 of JACCHY010000003.1, forward strand.
CCTGTCTTTTCTTGTTTTAAGAATTTTTGGTATAGTACGTTATACAGTAGGATTAAAAAAAGATTTTAGGTTTTTGAAATTAGTTTGAAAATTTAGTTCTTTTTAGTTATTGTAAACAGTTTATTTTATTTTATTATTTATTTAATGGAGCATTGCTCATTTACCGCGCGTAATGGAATCAATACCATAAGAGTAGAGCGTCGAATGCCATTAGTGTAATATAGCGTATGGGTAATGAGTAAAATTTATCTATGTAGTTACATGGCATTGAGATTGATCGAATCTAAATTATGTACCACTTAATAGTATGCTTTCACTAGAACTTTATGAATCTGCTTCGTTCTGTAAATTAATTATTTCCTTATTCTTTATGTATAACAATTCTCTGTTTTCGTAAATAATTTGATTCGTTTATTAGTATTTAACAAGGTAATACACAATAAATTTTATGTACTAAAAAAGATCTTTATTAATAGGTGTAATATATCGGTATTTTTATAAAAAAAATTCTTGCAAAATAATTTCGCAGGACATAAAATTTTTAAATATTAAAAGTAGAATAAAGATATTACTGATTTATCAATCGATATTTCCAACGTGTCTTTATTACAAAATAAATTATTGTGTTTTGTATTTTTTAGTAATTTCTACACGTGTATAATTATGCGAACGATTGTAAAACTGTCTGTAGCAAATTCACAATAATTTTAATAAATTCATTTAAACGATGGACGCGTGTCAATAATCGATCGATATACATTGTATCGGGTTTTTTTTTAACTTTATAGAATAAAATTATCCTTACGAATAAAAATGGAATACTTTTTTAGTGCTACATTAATATTCGATCATTTGAAATATTATAATAAAAAATATTCCTTGTCGTTCCTCGTCTTTTTAAGGAAATTTTTTCAGTTGAATCGCTCTCCTCTTTCAATTCCGAAAAAGTTTTCTCGTATAATCCAACCATATTTCGATGTAACCAGCGATCCGCGTGAGTTTCGTTTCGTAACTTTTTTTCTCCGAATTGCGTCGAACGGTAATGCTATATCGTATCGAATTAGCATGGTTTCGCATATGTTAACGCAGCTTTTCAAACGACGATAAAAGTGCAGATATTCACCGATTACGAGAATCCTATCGTTTGGTATAAATTTTTGGTGAATTAATTAGGTACGTTGTTTATTTTGAAAAATATAGATAATGTAAATAAATGCCTATTAAAGTTAAGAAATCATGCATGTTATATAACATTCTTATAAAGCTTGAAAAATGTATCCTTGTGTACATTCTTTCTTTTTCTATTTTGCATAAGACTGTTTGTGACTATTCGTGTAGTTACGCATCGCTATTTTCATCCGTCAAACGCATGTGGTTGTTTTTTTCTTTCGAACCAACGTATCCAGTCGTTTTATATTTAAAATGTATATTAAATAATTTATCGGTGAATTTAGTCAATTATTTTGTAAACGATATATAACGAAAAAGTAAGAAAACAACGAAGAAGTTAAAGACACGAACGAATACATAAATCATTACGAATTACCAAAATTATACAGTCTTATAACATGCATATTAGGAATATATATACATTATTCCTTTTATAAATTTTATTGCAATATTGTCGATTGAAAATTAATTATTAACAACGATCAATTTTTATTGTTTTTTTTAATATAAAAATCATAAAAATAAAATAAAGTAAATAAATAAATTAATAAATAAACGTAAACGTATATTTATTTATAAACAAGATATATTTTTGAAAATTGAAATTGAAACGATTATAATATTCTATAAAAGAGCATTTATTTTTAAGTACGAATTATAAAAAAGAAGTTCGATTCGGTACATCAAATTTTTATACGACCTTTTGCTATCGTAGTTGATATTTATTAAAAATATAATGAGACGATTTTGATAAAAATATAGATATGTCGGAATAATTTAGTCGATCACTGTATCATTTTTATGATAAGCCAAAATTAATATCTAGTAAAGAAATGAAAATAAAAGTGTAATTCATCGACCCGTTAAATTTTCCAAGTATCTTTTGTAACGTATCATAAGTAAGATCGCGCGTCTATGCGTGAACTTTGAATTCAAATTGAATGAAAAGTAAGGATAGCGTTTAACAAGAATTTACACCGACCGTTATTCCAAGAAATCTCAGAGTCTAACGTTGCTCTAAGAAGTCAAATATACGTTTACGTCTGCATCGCTGTTATTCGCAACATAGATCGACGCAACAAAGGTGTTACGTTTCTTAAGGGTCGAACCGAATCGTCGAAGGTCATCAAATTCCGAATTTCAAAGAATCGAGTCTCGACAACGTTGCTTTTTTTAAATAAAGTTCTTAGGGTTCGAGAAGATTCGACACCGCCGGACTACTTACTCGAATCGCGGCAACATTGTTTCGTCTACCGAACTAGCAAAACAAACGAGCGCTTTTTTTGACACATGAAAAACAAGCGTTTGCGTATATACGTAGTTTACGAATATAAATTTTTAATGCCGCGTTAAAATATGATATCTTTTAAATATGGCATTTTGGCTAACTGAATTTCTATATCAATATCGCACGCTATTCTCGTAGAATCGGAAAGCTTTTAAAATTTTGAAATTAGAAAAAAGAGCATTGAATTTTAGACGGTGCGTTGGATACGAGGAACGATATCAAGCACCGATTACACCCAGACACGAAAGTCAGCAGCGTTAAAAACTCGTCTCTCCTCGAAATATCAACAGCCTCCGACCGAACTCCTCGTTTTTCTTCCGGGCCACCAGGAACACCCGGGAGCTTTCGAAATGCTCCTCCGTTAACGAAGCAGAATCTCGAATCCACCAGGATCGAGCGGTTCCCGCGATACGTTAACACCATTAGCGGCCTCGAATTTCCATCGCCGGTTCCTCTCGTGGTTGGTGCCCGTCTACCCTCTCGAGTGCTCGGCACGTCGTAAACATCCGTGGCCGACTGTAATCGATCGACGCGTCGATAACTCTTTCTCGCTCCCTTGCACCGAAGATTACGCGATGTTCCCCAACGTAAATATAAAGCCGAGTGTTCGAGGCACGCCGATGAGATAAAGTTGTGCTCGGGCGTAGCCGACGTTTACGATCGGTACGCAACGATTGGTACGCTACCATCTGTACGTCTTTTCGTTTGACGAGCTCGCGTCGTTCGCATACCCTAAATTGATGTACTTTCGCAAGTTTTTGTATGGATTTGTATGGATTATCCGTCAACGATCGATTCGATTCTTCTTTTAAGCGCGATCGTTTCGCCCGAAATACATTTTTAGTTGTCGTTATACGAGGACGGTGTTGAAAATAAAATTTGCATGTTTATTTTCGCATGTCAAATGCTTGCGTTATTCAAATTATTAGCGTCGATAAAAATATCGTCTTATGATGGCTTGGACCGTATAAACTTTTATTCGTTTTAAATGTTCCACGCGTATTGTTAAATTACGTTTCAACGCTTAAGAAATAATATCCGCTTCAGTTCATAATTGTGTATTGTGTTTAAGTAAATATTATAAATTTGATATTTTTATAAATGACCGTGAATCCATCGGGTATACGTGTAATATACGGGAATACAACGTAATATTTCTAGCGATATAACGTTAAATTTGTAACTGAATTACTTCGTAGAATAACCATAAAATAACGTCATTATGCAATTACATTTGAAAAAACAATTGTAAAATCGATTCGAGATTGTATTTTATATCGAATATATCATTCCCGTGAAGTTTTATACAAAATTGTTTGTGTATTTGGATTTTTAAATTTTTTTAATTTCCATACTTTGCGATATGCTAGATGTTTCGATCGTAACCACGAGTAAACGATTCTTTTACTTTTTTTTTTACATCGATGGTATACGTCATTCGACTTGGATGATGATCTTTCGTATAGGAAAACGTTGATGGCCATTTATAGCAATGTCGCACAAAAATTGAATTACGAGAATTACAAAATTGAATATTTATATTTCATTTGAGTATTCCGATAGAAATTACTTTTGACAGAGTAATCAAAAATTTATTACCACTAATCTTATATGATTTTAATAAAAATTATTTTATTAACGTATTTTTCCAATCAAAACTTTCATTTATGTCTTTGAGTCATTTTTTTTTAAATTTAAGCATTTTAATGTTTGTAAATAAAAAAGTTTTATGAAATATTATACAAAATTATAAAATTAAATGTTAGCGGTACGAGTGTTGTTATTTCGATATTTATGAGATTTATCCATAAATCTTGTCGTTTTATTAAATAATATTTTTGGTAAAATAATATTTTTAAAACGTTAAAAATTTTTGTAACGTATTTTAAATCAAAGTAGTTTTCTTGATGTTAAAGTATAGCTGATTATAAGTTTATCATCAAATTTAACCCACAATTTTTTTCAAAAAAAAATATATATATATTTATCCAGAATATCGTACGTCTAATTTGTACTTGTTTCATTGTTCAACTGAATTTTATTAATTAAATAATATTTGCATCACGTATATTATTTATTTCAGTTTATTATTTATTCAGTTTATTTCATCTAAAGATAATGACGGTATAATATCGTATAAAATGATATATTTTAATGTATGATTGTATCGGAAGATATCTTTAGACAAGCTATTCTGTAAATATTCTCAGAAACAGAAAACAGATGGAAATTAAAATTTAATCTACGTATAAAATACAAAATCATAATTCACAAGAATATATTAAATATTTAATTATTTGGTACCTTATAATATACAGGCCCAAATTAAAAATGATTGAATTTTGTAAATAACGAACAAATTACGTAAAAAAATACACAGAGCAAGAAAAACTAATAAAGTATTGGTGGCTTCCTTCTTGCAGTCCCATTAGACAACGTTTTCCTTGAATAATGTATTTTCTCATTTCATAGAAGTATATTTAGGATAAATGCAGACTTCTGTATTTCAATAAATATCTTTAGGGGATTGATACGTCATATTCACCAATGGTCAAATTAATAAATAGGAGTTATATAAATTTTTTGTTTTCTATTAAATTGGGAATATTGAATTTATTTTTCTAAATGTGTTTTTGTCATTTTACATTTTGTTTACTCTCATTTTCGATCATTTCGTTCTACTTTTTTATTAACGAACAATTTCTTGAATAATAGGTGCATAATGATACGCGTGTTACACACTTTATTATTTTTTCTGTAACGATATTCAAAAAGAGTTTTCCTTTGGGATTGTTTCAAAAATTAATTTTAATAAATTTTCGATAAAGTGTAACTTTTCATAGAAGTTTAAAGAAACAATAGCAATTAAAAATATGTGTATAACGAAAATAGGAATTCAAGTAAGACGAAAATCCTTACTAATTGACAAGATTCTATAGCTAGTAATAAATTAAACTTATTAAAGAGGCATTTTTTAAGTTTAATTTCTCGTTAATATAGTTTCATAAGGATTAATTTAAGTATGAATCTATTGAATTTATTTTTAATTATATTACTTATTTCGTAAATAGTTGTGTTAATTTACAGTTTATTGTAAATTTTTTTTAAATATTCCATAGATTATAGTAGATAATTAACAATATTACAATATTTATTAATTATTATTAACATTTAAAAAAATCTTACGAATAAAAGAATAGACATTTTAAAATGAATCAGAAAATAAATTTGCTTAATTTTATATTAATAGCTCAAAATAAGATTACTCGTACGGATTAAATTTTTGATACCGGTAGAAACTTTAATTACACATGGTGTTATCCAAAGCCTAAAAAGTAAATTACTTAACTTTGAACTTCTACCCGAAGAACATTGAGAAAAGCGAAGTAAAAGTTTATGAAAGTATTGAAGTAATATAAGGTACACAAACAGGAATAAATCTAAAATTATAAACTAATAAGTTAATAAATAATAGAAGATATTATTTAAGTATTTTTTATTCATATTTATTTCATTTATTTATCAAGTCTTTTAACGTATTTTATATTTTATTCTATAATACTGCATTTGAAATAAATCATATTACCTAAATGAACTCTAATAACTATATTATATACCTTTCGTTAAACTTAAAATGTAAGAATTAATTTGTTCCTAAAATCGTTCTGATTTTATTTTAATCGGTGAACTTAAAATTTATTTAACGAATGACATACATATTTCTTATATTATCAAATATTACTATAGAAAGTTGTCAAAAATAAATTTATTATGAAAGAGTTCGGCACTTCACAACATTTGCATGAAATAACTTTTCTATATTATTTTGGGATTTAATTGTTAGTATTTTAATTGCCATTACTAATTAATATATTATCATCGAGAATAAAAAATTATTTGTACACAAATTTTCTTCGTAGATTTTGATATTTTGATATCCGATACAACAATCTACTTGGCTGCTAATCGAAAATTTTCGGTTATCGAAGAATCGACCAGTTTAGCTCGTTCGTTCATTCGCGACCTTATCATTAATTTACGTGGCCGTGAGCGCGTGAGAGGCAATTTATCCCGAAGCTAGTACAAGTGGATGTATATGTGTATGCAGGGTGAGGTTAAAGCTGTCTCATTCTCTTTATATCATTGTACATCATATGCCTTGCTTCGACGCGACTCAAGATACTGCTGAATATGTAGAGTAGGAGTTAGATAGAGCTCGAAATTTCTTAGAGCGTTAGTCACCGTTGTCTAGGAGATGATGAATCCTTAATTTTTATAAAGCTATTCCACTAAAAATAATGTCACGAATCGATGCAGCGATCGTCAATGGCGTGCAAAATATGTATCGAAAATGCCAAGCAAACGAGAGAGATATTACAAAATCACACGGAATTTCTTAAATTTTACGATAAATTAACTCGATTATTATCCAGTAAAGTTTTTCTAATTATTTGGATCAATATTTTATAGTACGTATCTTCTTTTCATTTTTATAAAAAATTATTTTCGCGATAAAATAATATCTAAAAATAGGTTTTTATTTTCAAATCATATCGAACACGACCGAAAGTTTTACATATTTTTCGATCCTAACGCTTTTTCCATTTTTATCGTAAATAAAATTTTATGAATATTAAAGACGCTAGATTTATTTTTGAAAGATTAAAATAAGCCTTATTATACGGTAAATAAGAGAAAGGTAAAAGCGATGAAATAGTGAAATTCTTTCTCCTTTTAATGAAAAGTAGAAGTAAATACGAGAAGCGCTCATCGAATTAGAATTTCAGTTTTCAAGGATCGCGGATTCGTGCCAAAGCAAGTAAGAAATAATCCAATTGGAAATCCAGCTCGGATGATCTCTCGGATCAAAATCACTGCGTTACGTAAGGTGTAGCCTTGCCACGGAAGGTATGCAACAGTCTCGATTTGTAAAGTGCATTACTCGGGTGCAAGGAGGAGTTTGGGAAGGGTTCTGGGAAGGGGTCAGGGAAGAAAGGGCTCTTACTCTTCCTCGACTCTCTCCTCCATCGACTTTTTAACGGGCGCACTTCTGTTTTTCCGTCCGTCGCCATGACTCCGTCGCTATCGCGCGCGATTTTAAAGATCCTGGCAACGCGCCCGTAAAGCCGGAATATGCGCCATCGCGATAAAGTTCGCGCGGCCGTTTCGCAGGAAGAGATCGAGAGATGTAGTGCGATGCGCGAATTTCTAAGCGCGTCTAACAAACGCAGCCCTCGTAAATACTGCCGCTGGCTCGAGGTCGTGGCATCCGGGGAATTTCCGGGAGATTTCAGCCACACGTGCGATTGTTGGGAACGCGTTTTTCAAAAAGAAAAAGAGATTTTATTATGTTATCGTTTAGAGGTTGTTTTGGGCGATGCATCTAACAATGGGGCTCGATTCGAAACTACGAGCTGTAAAGACTCTTCGGTTTCGCTTTGTTGACCGAAAAAACTTTTATGTATATTTATTCACTGATCATTATAATTCACGCATTCGCTTTCATTTCATGAATAGATCTTTGGCATTTTTTATTTTTATTATCTGATTCCGTATTTACTTGTTTCGTTCTTTACACGATAAATGTATCCGAAGAGTAGACGAATAAAAATCATGATCATCGATGAATTATTTAACGGTTATATTTGACACGATTAAACGAATACCAAATTAATTTCGGTAAAGAAATTTTTTTAAAAACTGATTCGTATTAGCGAAACGATTAAAATATATTATTGGAATAATTTAATATTCGATTTGATATATTAATATTAATATCGAGATACGAAAACTCAAAAAAGTTATACAATTTTTCGAATAACTGAATTCGAATTATTTTTTTAGTAACATAATTTATTTTTTACATATAATTCTCACGTATATTTCTATATATTAAGATTTTGTTTATTTTACTACTTTCTCATATTAATTAAAACTACGATATCATCGTGACGATTATCATTTTGTGCCGTGTTATGAAAACAAAGATTAAATTATAAACAAAAATTAATCAAAGAATATGGAAATTTTGAAAAAATTACAACTATATATATATTATTTGATTATTTAAATTCTATGTAACCTACGGATACTAAAATAGTTAAAGTTCTGTGTTGAGTTAAAGCAAATATTAAATTAACAGTGGAGTGTGATTTCGTGTTTTCTCAGAAGTTTGAAAAAATAACGGTATAAGTACACGTATTAAAATAGTCCGAAAAATATTTATAAAATATTTATAAAATAATGTTAATCCATCTAATAAGCTAATACAATTAATAATTCAGATGTTTTTTTGCATACATTTACCTTGTCATTCCTCTTCATTGACTTTTTGTGCACACGTTTGTACGCACGTTGAATCAAACGCCGGAACTTATTAGACTACATGATGGAATATCGAGTTTTCTAATTGAACTAGGTTGCGATGCAGCAAACCATTGGAAACACTCTGACGATCAAAAGCTACTCGTACAAGTACAACGACACATTAGCATTCCAGAAATTGCATTTTCCAATCCATCGATATATTTTAATATAAATGAATGAGCGCGAAACTCATAAAAGTATTTTTTCCACTGATTAGCTTTGCTTTTCTCTTCTTATTACTCATTTCTTCATATTTTGTGTGTTAAATCTCAAAAAATTGAACCGTTTAATACAATAAATCGCAAATTTTAGAATTATTTAAAAGTGTGCAAGTATTAAACTTCATTTTTTGAATATTTTTTTCTAGTCTTTCTTTACATTTTCATACTATCGAATCAAATTAAACATTCAATAAATAAACCATAACTAAAATTTTCAATCCAAATTTTATGATCCAAAACAACTCGACTAAATGCATAAATAAGAAGATTATCCAAAGTATATAGTGCAAATTTATTTTATGCATGCTATAAATTTCGTTAACGGATGCATTAGTTTACGCTGTAAAATGATGCAATGTTTCAAAACAAATAATTTACCGCAGTCGTATTAATATTATTGTATATAATAAGAAATCTGCAAACTATTAAAATTTCTTGCTCCGATTTTATAAGAAATTTTAGGCTGTAAATCAATTTTATTACAGAAAATCATTTCGTTACTTTACAAAATAATTACTGAAGTTATAAAATTAAAATTTTTTTCATACGATGAATAATATCATATTTACTATCTTAATGCACTAATATTTTTATATTTAAAAAAATAATTCTAAATTTTATAGAATTACGAAAATTACATCTTTAATTTTAAAAGAGATATAAATACGTGTACTTTTGATAAAACGATTATCACCTTCAAATTTAATTAGTTATTAAATAAATATAAATAAATTCAATTTTTTTCGATTAAAATATATAAAGAAAAATGGCGTTTTAAATATTCTTTTTGATATTATATTTTAAATACTATTATTGTATTAATCTTACGAAAACATTTAGCGGTATATCTGTAGATATCAAATTTCGTTTTAAGTGAACTACTATATTTTAATTTATATTTTATTTTCATAATAAAAAATTAAAAATATACGAAGAGTAATTATATAATTTAATTGTTCAAATAGAAATATTTATAAGAATTTTGTACCATTATTTTTGAAAGATATTATTGTGAAATTTTTAGGAACCCTTCTATAATTATTTAAAAAACATGTAAAAATTTAATCAGAATTTATATCGATATATTAGAGTTGATAAAGCCATATTTATAGATATTATGAATTGATTTATAAAACCAAATTAGAAGATGTACCGAATTTGTAAGATGTAAATAATTCAGAAAGATTAATCTATTTATTTACTCAATCAATTGCGAAAGGAAAAATGTAAAAGTGCGGGTATCATCTTTCAAGAAAGACATTTTATTAACGAAAGTATATATTTTAGAGCGAATATTTACCGCCCATATTTGCCAGAGAACAGTCTGTATTAAAATATGAAACCTTCAAAGACACGTGAAGAAAAACTGAGTTTTATGTAATAAAAGATATAAAAGTATTATAGTTAAAAATAAGTAGTTATACATATACTTATATTGTACTACAAAAATAAATTGCAGATTCATATTTTGTGACGATAAATATTTAGCTTTACAAGTAAATTCAAACAAATTCTTCTCCTACTTATATAAAGAAACCAAGAAGCAGAGAACAATTATAAAATAAAGAATACAGTGGTTTATAAATTTTAATCAAATTAATAAAAATTCATACAGTTTTAAGCAAAAAATTCTTTTGTCTTTGAAAAGTCATTCAAATTATTCAGCGATTGAAACCAATATTTCCAAAGGCTTATTATAAAATTGAAACTTTCATACGGGAAAATTAATTTGTAAAAAAACTAACACGTATTTAAAATTTGACTTATATTGTGAGATTCTCCCGTGTTCTTAAAATAGAAAATTATGTTCTCGAAGCGAAAAAAAGTCCAGTTTTATTCATACAATCGAACTCTAACTGCACCACCAATTCTGATTAGGAAAGACTGTATCTATCTTCTATGCAAATATTAAGTTCAGTGATTCGCAAATCTATTGTTAAAATTTCTTACGTATTAACTACTTTTTATATATCTTTAATGATCAGGAATTTATAAAACTTTTTTATTATATGATAGATCTTAGGTGCAATAGTACATATATTTTTATATTGTTAAAATTATCTTCAAATTATTACATATATATTAAAAAATTTTACTATTATTTTAAAAAAGTATTTCTTTAACATTTTATTTAAATCACGAAAAATTATGTATCAAGCTAACAACCTATATAAAAAAATATTACATAAGAACATATTCTAATACCCAATTTTTAATATAATAACTAAATAATGAAACTTTTTTTACTAAAGCCAATGGTAAAATTTTTTGAATGAAAAAATATTATTATTGTGATATTATTGTATCTTTTATCTAGTAGATGAAAATAATGTTGATTTGTAGAGCTTATTGCATATTTATCGCTTTGAATAATTCACATTCCTTTAAAAATAACTTAAAATACTTTTTATATTATCTTTAGTATAAATTATTGATATTAAACATTGTTAATAAGATATAATGTAATTTTAAACATTTGAAATATTCTTCTTATGTATTCTTTTAAGAATTATTAGTGATCTTAAATTATTATATCTAAAAAAAATAAATATTTTTATGCACTACAAAGAAAAAGTTGATTTAATAATGAAGTAAAAACCAAATGACTATTATTAAAAATTTTATTAAACAATTTTAAAAGATTTTAATTAAAATGATAAAAATGAATGTAATAATAAAATCTGTAAAATCGTATATATACAAATTCGTATTCTTAGATCACTGAACAAAGGTTAGAACGAAGGAAAAAAATATGTTAGTCATAAAGAAAGAAAAATGAAGAGAATTATTTACCTCTTGAAAAAACCAGTGTCCACAAAGCATTTTTAATAACTTTATCAACTTGTTTTCTTACCTTTAATATCGAGATGATACGAATTTATGTTTACACGTATAAGTATATATGTAGTATAGTAGTTGTCTACTTCATATATGAGAAAAGGTTGAGTTCCTTCTCAATTAGACAATGAAATACCTCTTTCAAAGGGAACATCGTCGAGAGACTTCAGACATGGCAGTTGTTGGATCGAATAGCAGACTCAATTATACGTATAATTCAAGGGAATAACAGCTATATATAGTACATATGTCTCCGTCCTCCATATTTCATCAGCGAAGGTTGTTTAGAAAAGCTATAGAAGATTTATCATACATCATAATATTTTCACCTTTATTCAACAACGATAACTTTATAGATATTTGAAAATAAGAATTTATGGCCACACTATAGATGTATTAATTTAAAATAATTGAAATTAAAAATTCAAAGTATTTTGAATATTAAAACACTTATTCATTTAAAGCAACTTGAAATGAAATTTTCGTAATTTTTAAATCAGTAAATAATTAAAATAATATAAAAATAAATAAAATAATCAAATCTATTAGTAATTTTATTTGGATTCATATTTTAATGTTCTATTTAGTTTATTTCTTTTTTGAATAACTTGCATTTTATCGAATTTTAGTTATGGACACACAATAAAAGCAAATGTTTTATTAACAATAAAATTTATTTTTCTAAAAATTTTGTAATAATAAAAATTTTGTATGCACATGCGAATATGAGAATAGTTTACTAAATCAGCAAAATTATTACGAGACAGATTATTAGCCTTTTTTATTACCTTTTATCTTAAATGAAACGGTAGCATCCTTTTAATTTATAATACAATACGTACCAATTTGTTTTTACGTTACTAGACCAATCAAATTTTTTTGATTATTAAAAGATAACAAACAAATTATCGATAAAATAAGTTTATATTTAAAATTAAATAAGTTTGAACAAATTTTTTTTAATATAGCATGAGATAGCTTAAATGTATGTCCGAAGCAAGTTAATCATGTAGTGCAACCAAGCGCATCTTAAACGAACTGAGCTAACGAATCTCTCTAATTTTCAAAAATCACCTCGGAAACTAAGAGAAAAGATAAGTTTTAACCAAGATCTGTAATTTTCGTTTTATACGTAAAGTTTAATGTGGTTAGTTAGAGTACTAGGAAAAAATGTTAAATGTACCTCTGAAACCTTCGAACTTGAATGAAAACTCATTTTCATTTCATCCAATGCAGTACCATTGCATTTTTTTAAATTTTAAATAAAGATGATTGAAGAGTAGTTATATAATTATTTAAGTCACAAATAAACGTATTTTACCTAATATATTTAAAAATAGAAAATGTTGCACTATATTACTTTTTTTCTAAGAATCCGCGGGATCAAAGAAATTTAACGATTATTAACATAAAATAGATAAGAAATTAAAATTGGAAGAAATTGATTTTAAAGTTTTATAAAAATCCTTTAACTCTAAAAATATAATAAATTTTATAATATGAAATGTTTTCAAGATGAATGATTATAATTTATAAAAATACTTTTTTAATATTAAATTTTCTTACGATATATTATAGAAATATATCAAATTCTAACTCAACGTTACGTAGATAAAGAAAGATATACATATAAGATTTATAATATTATGAGTTTTTAACTAAATATTAACAAACAAATTGTAATGTTATTGTATTTATACTTAAAAAAATGTATACAATAGTACTAATAATTATATAATTCTACTTTGATACATTATTGTATTATATTTATTATTTATATATATTAAAAGTTGCAAATAATACAGTCGGTCTAACTTTTCATACATAATTATTTGCCAAAAAAAAAGACCCTTCAAGCTAGTTCTCGGCAGGACAGTTTTTTATCTTGTTATATGTCATCCTAAGAAGGATGTGTTCGTTTCACAAGATACAGCAGCGAGGGAATATAAAAAATGAAATGGTCAAATGTATATTCTTGATGGTGGCGCGACATTGAGACATACAGTCTCCTTTTCGTCCGGGGGATGAGGACGAAAGACAGAGAGAGAGAGAGAGAGAGAGAGAGAGAGAGAGGCAAAGAGCGAGAGTTAGGTGTCGAACCATTCCTCGATAGAGTCCGAGAGAGACGGAGCTTCGAATCGAGTACGTCGGTAACTATTTAGACAGTCGTTGGCAGAGAGACGCGTACGTACGATTCAGAAAAAATCTTTCCTTTTTTCTTTTTTCTATTTTTATGCAAAACTAGGGAGCACGAAGCAGATACCATTTGTATTTTTCTTACTTTGTTTTTCTTTTATGCATACGAAAAACATAAGTAAAATGTTCAATGGCGCGGATCTTCTAATAAAATCACCACGCATTTTTATATCTACTATTTTGTTTTATCCATACGTATACTTATCATAAGAGATAAAATAATTTTTTATTTTTTAAGATTTAAATATTTTAATATCATTTACTTAAACAGCTTTTTTTAAAACTGCTACTTTCGAGAAAAAAATATCTTGAAATTGTAACATAATATGTTGCACAAAAATTAGGTTGATTGAATAATTATATCTGATTTTCAAGATTTTACGTACCTGGAATAAAAACATATTTTTAAAATCTTAATTGTAATAAATATCCCATAAAAGTAAAAATATAAGTTTTTACGAGCTTTTACGTAGCTTTGCTGCTTTTATAAATAAAAAAAATATTGAAAACGCGCAACGCGTAATGTAATAAACATATATTGCAAGCCGCGTGGAAAATTATATTTCTTTTTTGTGATAGCGGAAGAACTTTTATCATATAAATACAACCAGAAAGAAAAAGATAAAGAGAAAATAGTATTATAAAAATCACAAAAGAGAGAATCAAAAATAAGTTTTTGTAATATGCGATGTATCGAGGATTTCTTGTTCTTCCAGAAAATAAAGTAATTACTATCTAGTGGTTTACGCTTTCAAGTCAGTTTCTTTTTTGCTTCTCTTCCTGTTCTTCATTTCATTCTTTGTCTATAAAACGAGGAATGACAGATTTTATAACAAGATCAAGTTAATGATTCTAGAATATTCAAATTATAGTTGGTGAAAGAAAAGGGAAAGATATTTATGAACTGGTATAAAAAATATGGAAGGAACGCATAGGTAATAAACAAACGGATGGTGGAAATTATTAAAAATCAGCCGAAAATGCAGAATGAAGTATGAAAATTTAAAACAAAACTACGGTGGTTTATTAATTATCAATTTATTTAGTTTACGTTTTGGGAAAATTGAATACTAAGGTTATTTATAAAAGACAAATAGAAATATCTAACCTAGTCTATTATATACATCTAAATAAACTCTGTTTCAATATATTGTAATATATATATCATAATATGCAGATATATAATAGTTGAATATGACGAGGAATATTCAAAACAAGGATTAAAATATGATAATCCCGAAACTAAGATTTTAAGCATAGTAAAATCTTAAAGAATTCTACTTTAATAACAATATATTTGAACTTAAACAATATTTTTAATGTGAACTAAGTAACAGTTTAAAATAAAATTATTAATTTTCAGAATTTTCATAATCTTGAATTAATTAAAAATATATTATTTAACGAAAAAAAATTCTGGAATATTATCAAGAAATTAAAATTGTTCTTTAATTTATTCTCTTTCTAATATTCTAATAGTTAGCATATATTTATTAATAAATTTGACAACATAATTTTTGTTTTTATTTTAGTATTTTTATACTAAAATTAAATCTTTTTTTATAAAATACCAAGGATTAAGAAATATAGTAATATTATAAAAAAGATAGACTAGTAATATAAAAACAAAAAATAAACATAACACTTTTCTTTAAATAAATAATTTTTTTACTATAGGCATATTTTATATAATATATGGGTTTCTGTAATAAAAAAAATAAAAAAATTTTAGAAATTATAATAAATTATTAGATATCTTTACAATTGTTTTCATTCTTAATATCTTTCTATAAAATTATTTTAGTCGTTATATTTGATCTATTTCTTTAACAGTTGGTTTTAAATTTACGTTTTCAACTTCTCGTGTTCTATTTTCTCAAGCCATTTTCAATAATTGATGATGTCAATTATCATTTTTTCATTACATAAGTGAGAGTTTAAACTTATTCTTACTTTTCCTTTATATATCATGTAAAAACATGGAGATAGATTTTATTAGATGTAAGTTTTATATTCTATTTAATGCATGCATTTATTTTTTGTTTTAATTTCAATAGTTTTTAAGAATACTTTAAAATTATATATATATAAATATCATTATGAGAGTATGTAAATAATTTTATGTAAATTTAATCATAGCTTTATTTTAGAAAATAAATGTATTTTTATCGTGTTTAAAAATCTTGATTTAATTTAAACGAATTACCCATTTAAAAAATAAGTTGAAAAAGAAGCTTTATCCGAATGTTTTAAACAATATATAAATACAAATATATCAACAGATTTATAAGCACATTTTTTATTAGTTAATTAGTTGTATGTTTTATTTTTAATTATAATTGTATTTTCAAAATATCAATGAATTTATGTTTTTCATATTTTAAAAATAAACTATTTATTGAAATTAAAGATATCATATTAAAATTATAAATATACTTAAACGAAAAACGTAGATTTATCTAATTATAAATATTTCTATTTTTACGTATATAATATTTTTAATTTATATTTTGTTTTTATGTGAATCAATATTCCATTTTCCCATGATTGATGTTAAAATTTCAGTATATTTTTGTTCCACGATGAATGAATAACTATTCGTTATTCCCATTCAACATTCGTCAATTTTATTTATTTTTCTACTACGTTCAAGTATTTTACTACACTTTAGACGATCAGTTTTTGCAATAAATTCACTTTTTTACGATACAAGTTACATCTACTTTATTCAAAATCTATTTATATGAAAAACAATCGATCGATTCTATTTTTCATAAGCTTTTGAATAATAATTTTAAGCGCTTGGATAATTATGTTTATCGATATATCGTTTAGACACGTTAAAATAAAATTTTGCTTCAGTCATCAGATTTCCAATAAGTTATGGTTTATTAGACGTTTATTATTCTTCATAAATAGTTGAGAATATAGTTCACTATTAAATTTCACTATTTAAATTTAAAAGACTTTTTTTACTCGGCGTTTACACAAGGCATAAAAATATAAAAAATGCCTTAAACGACATTATTACGATAATGAATGCATTCGAACACACAAACATATATAATTTATCATTTTATAATGGATCCCTTTCAATACGCTAGAAAAAAAAAACTTGAAATCATATTTTTTAATGATAAATTTTACAGCGCTATAAATTGAATAAGACGAAACAAGTAAATTTAAGAAGACGTTATTGTTATATCGCTTTCCAAGTCGAACGCAAACGTAACTTAGGTTCCCGTACAGTTTGTACGAAGCATTAATCTTTCCTTCTATTTTTTTTTCGCAGTTGTCACGGAACCGAGAACCGACATGCCGCGAAGCACGAAAAGCGTCCGTCGCAGAAGTTGGAGTCCTCCTGGCCATTTTCACTGTAAGTTGTTCCTCAGTCATCCAGTTTACGATGTTGCCTTCGTTATTTCGCCTATGTATTTTAGCTTCTCTACAAGCATCATCCGTTACGAAGAAGATAAGTAGAAAGGAAATTTTCTCCGACTCGCTTAATTTAATTCCCAAATATCGAGTGGATAAAACAGGATTTCCAATTCCTTTTTTTAAAATTTTAGCTTGAAAGAACGAAAGATTTAACGGTGGTTTACAAATATATTACAACATAAAGAAACCTAAATGCAATTCCAAATTTGCGCATCATTAAATTTATAGTATTGTTGAATTTGTATTGCTAATTTTACCGGGAAATATCCGTAAAAAATAATGTCATTGAATCGGTTAATGATGCGTCAAATTTATTGTAAAAATGTATACTGAATAGTTTGAACAATAATATTTTTAATAAGTAAGTTATTTATGGAATAAAATTTACTCTGAAAAACAAAAATTTTTATCGGTGCTTGAGCGTTAATTGAATGTAAATATAGACGAGATTGTATTCGTTTAAATCACAGAAATATTTTAAACAAAGTTGGTTATACATACAATTATTTAGAATTATTCTACATCGAATGGATATTTTTGAGTTGCCAATTTGACCTTGATTAAGTTTTTTATACGTTTACCAAACTATATTTGTTTTGTTTAATATTTTTAGCGAACGATGATTTTGTTTTAAGCCTGAAATTCAATACATGATTGATCTTGCAAAATGCAATTTAAAAGAATTCTGTTCTTAATATTTATTAAGATTCATCGTGGAAATTGTAAAATGTAATCAATCTTTTCTTTATAAATGAATTAAAAATGTTAAATTCATTATCGATGATAACTCGTTATACAATACGATTAATCGAATACTTGAATAATAATAATGAGTAGTTATTTTATATTTTAATCAAAAGTAATTAAATATTGTAGAATTCAAATCTAAACGACTGTATTATCTATTCCAATTTTACGTCAACGTTCGGGAAAATTTGCAACGCTACTACACGAAACAAAATTCACGACCTGTAATAAAAAGCAAAGTTTCCATTCCTCTCTGTCTGTCTTTCTCTCTCTCACTCTCTCTGTCCCTCCTTACTTTTCTTTGCTTTCTATTTGACTCGAACAATAAATAACATTGATGATATAATTAATTGATGTGTGCATGGATGACGCTTACAAAGGTCTCGATCACATATTATTTTTTCCCATACAGTTATATCATCCAGCAAATAAAAAAGAAATATTAGTATAATATTAAATATTATTATTCATAAATAATTAATATAGTTGCTTATTATTTCATAAATAATTTTAAAAATAAGAATGAATCAATTTAAATAGTTTTCATTCCGAATTGATCTCGTTTTTCGATTTTTATATTTATCTTGCCAATAAAATTATATATATTTTATTTTATACGTAACGCAATAATTTGAATTTTAAATTCTTCGATCAATTAATAAAAGTTATTTTCGCTCATACTAAGAATATTGAATACCTTTAATAATTCTATTTTCATTTCGTTAAAAATCTTGTTATAAAATCATCGCTTTACTATGAATAAGTAACATATTATTTCTCGGTACGATTAGGCGTGAATGTATGAGCAGCGACTCTAATTAATATTTTGGTGTAAATCAATAGTCAAGCTGGAAAAAAACAAGTCTTCTAAATCTTGATAAAATGTAATTTAAATCTTCTCGGACATAAAATTTCAAATGAAAAAAAGTAAAATTTTCCATGCAATACGAGCTGTAAAAAAATAGAAAGAAAAAGGGGGTACAAGCATAAAAAGAACAATTCAACGTATCTTGCAATGGTTTGAAATATGAAAAAGGTAATTATACTCCCAATAGCTTAGCCACGGTTAATGTAATACCAAATAAAGTTATAAAAATAATTAATCTTCTTTTTGTGACAGAGTTTTACAATTCATTGATTGTAGAATTTATAAACTGACTTTGTATACATAATATATTTTTAAACATATTTCAGAACAATTTTTTATGAATTTGATATAACGAAAGTATTTCATAGTTTTCCAAGACATATCTTAGAAGATACATAGAAAAAGTATTTAGTTTACAATATATTTTTTCCAATTCATGTAAATTAAGCATGAAACGATTTTCACGTGAATCTTATATTTTAGACCTACTCAATAGATTATTATTAGTAAGTTAGCGAATAAAAACAGTTGAAAGATTAATTTATGAGAGAATATACGTTACTAATTAAAATTTTCTATTCAAGAAGAGGTTATGAAAAAATCCAAAGCATTTGAAAATTTCACTTTTCATAGTATTTATTTATTGATTAAAAAGTAAAATCATTATAGACACAATTAAAATATAAAATTGTGACTTAAAAATTTTTGTATATATATAGTTTTTATTTTATAATTAATATATATTTACAAAAGAATGTAATCTTATTATATTAAAAACTAAAAATTTCATGATCTTGTTTCGAATATTTATTATCTATATATCCATATATCTATATACAGATATTTTAACATAGTTTTTATTTATATTCTGTTAAAAGTACAATTTAATATTTAATAAAAAAAGATTTGAAGAAAATTTACTAAAAATTCAGACCAACATCTGGAACTCGTTTTCTGAATTTATTAGCATTTGAATTAGAGAATTTAAAAAATAAATAGATTTATAGAATGCGAAGAGCAGAAAATCTATTAGATCATGATGTGAATATAAGAATTAAGATATGAAATATTTAAGCAAGAGTATCGTAATAAATTAGAATAAGAAGAGTAGCGTTAAAATTATTCAGAATTTACGCTGATATCAACATAATAAAACATAATAAATTTTAATCTATACATTTTTTTTATTATTTACATACATAAACAAAACCCCGAATTAATAATGGTATATTAATAAAGTATATATTTTATGTTAAGAATATGTTAATGAATTCAATAAAATTCATGAAATACAAAAGCTTTTTTCATAAAACTATTTAATTGCCGATATTTTTAAAAACTAAAAGAATAATAAACACTTTATATATTCATAAACAATATCAATATTTACGTGCCAAGAATTTGTACGAAAACTACTCGAAGATGTGTTCCTGAAATTTTTTATCGATCGATTTATAAAGTTTTAATCATTTCACTGTACATATACATATTCCATTTTAATTTAATATAGTTTTATATAAAGTCTGTATAGATAATCTTGATTTTTTATCGATACTTAAAATTGCATTTGAAATGAGTAATTATAACTCAAGTAAGTAATAATCATAAAAAGAATTATCTTTTTAGAGTCTGGATATTTAAATATTGAAGATTAACATATTATATTCTTGAAAAAGTATGTTCTTGTAATAAATTAAAATTTGTTATTTTTGATATAAATTGTGTTATTTTCGACAATTTTCAATCGAAGAAAAGTAATGATTCATAAAAAATTCTCATTGTTTATTAGTAGTTTGAGAATAAACAGTAAGAAAATTTGAAAAATAAAGAATAGCAACTTTGACTTACTGACTTAAAGGCGTACTAAATGATCCTTAAATCGACCATACAGTGACGGAAACTGCCAGTCAACGAATTTAGGATGCGAGAGAAATAGGAAGAAGTTTTCTAGAAGACAATTTCCGTAGATCATTCTTTAGAAGCTACACGTTCTCATTTACAAGAGAAAACTACCCTAGAGATTTTGAGTGGTTACTTGTTCGTGTATTGTCGTGTGGTCTGGTGTAAAAGAGATAAAATATGAACCTACGTCGAGCGAGGAAAAAGAAAAAGTTTTTAATATATTTTTCAACAATTATTATCATAAATTATTTTGATTTATATAACTTAACTTAAAACATTTTTAAATATTCACAATAAATACTGAACTGGTTATAATTATATTTTATTTTAAGAACAATTACAATATGTTTGTAATATTATATCTTGAAATAACATATGTAAATTTATTTTGTATTTTAAGTAATTTAAGTACAAAAAAACTATTTCTAGTATAAATATATTTTAAATGTAGTTATAAGATATGAAGTGATTGTACAAAGTATTTAAGTACACGGTATAAAAATATATAGTATTTTTCATTTTTATCGATAAATTCAAAGAGTGAGATTTAAATTGTAAGAGTATTATAATGTAGTAAAATATACAATAATATCTATGTATTATGAAAATATGAAATATTTCTTTGCGAAGAGAATTTTCGAATAGCAATTATTATTATAAAAATTGTCGTAAATGCCATATTCGTTAATTTGGAATTTTATTATATTAGACGGCTCAATTCTACAAAGTAATAAATTCAAATAAGTTTTATCGTAAATTATTATGAAATTTACTTCAAAATTATTTATATTAGAAGGGTTGAATCGATTTAAAGAAAAAAGGCTCTTTTAAAATTCTATAAAATGATCTATAAACTAAAATATTTTCATTTTTTAACGATTTTTATTGGAATCATTTTCATTTATTCGAGCTTATAACGAATTATCTACTTGCGTTGAAAAATAATACGTTATAAAAATATAACATTCACAGCATTACTGAATTTAATTATATGTTTTATATAATTTTATACACATAAGTTATACGCGTTAGTTTGCTTTGAGAAAAAATTTCATAAAAAGAGTTTTATACCTGTATTTTATACGCACTCGTTTGCTTACGTATTTCAAAATTTTTTTCTTTTTAGAAATGACTCCTTTTTTTACGAGCTCTTTCGAATAATATCGTCAAATTTACTTTCTCAATATTTAAATTGTTATAATATATAGAGACGCGAACATGTATACGTGAAAATATCACCAGTATTTTTTAGTAGATTTTTAGCATACGAGAAAAAAAATGTTTCGTTGCAATCATATATATAATTCATGCACATAAAATAGCTAATTTTATTGCGAGATTAAGAATTAAAGAGGAGTGAAGACACGAAACGGAATGGGAAAAAAAGGTAACAGGGTCGCGGTCGTTCAAAGTGAAGGATCCTCGTGGTTATTTTGGTAAAAAAGAGGAAAAGATAGAGAGAAAAGCTTTTTCGAGTTGGCGCCGTTTGCCCGATCAATAATTCAGGATTGGCGTTTCGTGACAACTACTGCCAGATGGCATAACTTTTTCCTTCGGTCGGATCGAGCTTTTACGCGATCCGGGATGTTGCGGATGTTGCGGATGTAGTGGTGAGATGGCGCCACAACTCCGAGCTTAGGTGCGCGAACCCGCGATTGCCTGGGGTTTCCCATCCTTCCATTTCCCATCCTCCGGGAAGCCGCAGGATCGTTACACTTGCCGTTGCACTTACTATTGCACTTGCCGTTGCATTTGCCGTTGCACTTGCCTCTTTGGATTTTTCTTCTTCGATCGGCTCTTCCCGATGCTTCTCCAGCCGCGCAGAGCTACTCTCGTTTATTTACAAATTTAACCACTCCCGCACTTTTACTCCTCCCTCGAATCCTTCGTAAGGGATACGCACTTTAATAACTATAATTTTATAACAAAATCTTTAAATTTTATTCTATGTCTATCCTAGAGATTCTTCTTATCGCGAGCAATCCTTGCTCCCGAGGCGATTTTCAAATTACACCTTCCTGTGGATGTAATAAGTGTATCAACGTTCATTACTTTTGTTACATCTTTCATTTTCCATGCTATAGATAACTTTTTCAATCTGACTAAAACAATTATAATGGCAAAATATTTCTTTTTAATATTGGTTTTAATCCTTTCTCGCCTAAATAATTAAGGTTTCGTCATTGTTATTTTAGCCTTGTTAAATTTACTTATGGATCGATCGGACATATAGCTTACGATACACTCGATATTTTTCTTTTTTCTTTCGCGATATGCAAGAGATAAAATTGTATTCTTTATAAAATACAATCGATTAAAATTCAATAGATTCTATAATAAAATTTAAATTATTTATTTAACTAAAAAATTTACCTTCTAGTTTATTTTCGTGAAAGTACAGTGATCTGGTATAAAAGTGTGTTCGTTTTCCCTTAATGAAATACTATTTCGCGAGTTAAATTGTTTATTATTAATTTTTTTACCATCAGCCTACCGAAATATCATGAAATTATACAAAATCAAAAATTTCGAATATAATAATTTGCTCGGAATAAGCAAATAGATATTAAAATTTACACTGTAATTCAGCTTCGAGATATTAATCCAGTACATAACTAAATTTGGTATGTGGACTCACTAAATATTTGAATAAATTTCCAGTCCAAATATAATGAATATTAAGATTAAATTTGCATTAAACCAAGAAAATTTTCTACTTTTTATAAAGTATATATTTTAGATAAATATTTATTTTTGTTAAATATTTATTTTTGAGCGGTTTGAAAATATTATAACATTGTAATACCGAAAATTGAACCTTAATAGGCATCCACTCTATGGATAGAGTGAAATCTTGGCTGTTTTTGATCTAAGTAGTTTCGACCTCGTAACGTGACTCATAATTCGCCCTAAGATCGACCTTCGTTCAGCGTCTCAAGTTCCATGGTTGCAGTCACGTGAAAGTATAATTTAGAATTTAGATTTTTACGATTTTTACGAGGAGTGAACTTAGAAGTACGTGCGATATTAAAAAATCGTGGCTATTCTTTAGCTATGTTATTATATTCGATTGCAAGCGAGCCTCATTTCGTTTCTTTGTTAGCAAAAATTACTGATTGCTGGTATTTAACTTTTATGTTCAGCACCAACTTCGTTTGCTCGTAAAATCACGTACTTTTAAATTTACCCTTTTTAACGTTAATTTTGTAAAATTATTAGATTTTCTCTGACAAGAAATATAAGAATTAGTTCATGGTTAAATAAACTAGTATACGGTAATATCCAAGTTGTTTAAAATCTACCAATTGTTAGTACAATATACTGTTATCGACTGTTTTTGTATAAGTTGAACAATATTTTTTGAATTTAACGACTTCTAAATTATTCTATTAAACTCCTTAAATAAATCGGTTAGATAACTTTTTAAAAGGTATTTTAAGTGTTCTACGTACATCCAGAAAAGATTAGAATCAGTAATAGTTTTTTCATTAAATACTGAAAAAATTTTGATTTGCTATAAGTATCTAACGGAATAAAATAAAGCTTATTTTAAGAAATTAATATTCCTAATTTAAATTTATTTTGCAATATCGTATAACTTAATTAGTGAATTTTTTTAATTACTAAATATTAAAAAATTATTTTTATTAACTTTATCTGAAATAATATATTAAATGAATATTTAATATCATAGACAACTCATTTAGAATATATTAAATTTAAAATATTTAAAAGTCGTAATAAATGTATATATAGTTGATTTTTAATTTAATATTAAGTAAAATTATAAAAATTTAATAAAAATTTTATACAGTTTTATTTAAATTCGTTAAAAAAATTTTACATAATACATAATTCAATAGCACTTGTTAAATTATGGGTTATAGTAGAGAAGCACATATATATTTTTAAACAATGATTGAAATAGTAGTGATGGTAAAGACAATTCTGCATTATTATAGTCGATTTAATTGGATATTATTTAATAAACAAAATATGAAATATTCTTTACTTGAATAGGTGACCTGTTCAGAGTCAAGTTTATATGCGTTGAATTTATTCTTCTTAAATTATTTTCATTCTATTTGTCTTTTAACCTCAAGTATACTGGTATTATTCATGTTATGGATAAAATCAAAATAAATAATTTATTTTCAAATATGTATGTATTTTTTTGGTATATATAATAAATAAAAATATAGAAAATGTAATTTTATTAATTTGGGTTTAAATTTATAACGCTTTGTTTTTATTCAAAATTGGAAATATTTTCAATATTATCAATAAAAAGTGTTATAAAAACAGAAAAATTCTCTTTATTACAAAGCTATTCTTGAAAATTAAATAGAAAACTGTTAATAAAAATTTGTATTGTTTCAAATTTATTTCGTTTCATTAATTTATGAAAATTTTGAGTGGCAGTTTACAACTTTTTCATTATATTTTGACGATGAACAAGTTTATTGGAAAAGAAATTTTACTCGAGAAATTTATATTCACTATATTGAATATTTTTTTTAATTAACTATTTTATATAGTTAAATTTAAGCCTTTTTTAAGTATATGAGAAGATCTAATTTACACATAACTCATGTATGAAATATTGATTTATGTTTCCGATATTAGATTGATTGTTGATAATTTAAATTTTGAGTAATTCTTGTATGAATGAAAATTTTAGTAAATGTGAATCGTAAAATATAGTAAAATGAAAAATTTTCAGTTTCTACAGAATTTTTTATTTTATTAAATTTGAAAATTGAAGAAATAGATTCAATTCATATCGATAAAAAATAACTGTGATATAATTACTATTTAATAAGATTTTAAATGTTAAAAATCATGGAAATTTAAAATTAACAACTGAACGCCATTGTTTATATAGTATGAATCAATATTATACCTGTTGATGTTAGATTATGAGATTCTAGTTTTCACGTGATGTTAATTCTTTTTTAAGGACATGAAAAATCGATCAGTCATGACTTAGAAAAATGCTGAAAGAAAGTACGATGTTGTATTTTAATACCTTAATTTACCTACATAAACTTTTTAGTTATTACATTTTCTTCACACAATTTTTCTAATTACCTATATAATAATATATTGTATTTAATAATATGTTATGTAAGTAAACAAATGTATAATCATGTAAATCAGCAGAAAAATGCATTCAATCTTCATGTGAATGAAACATTTACTAAGATTACACCAAAGTTTTTAAATAACAATTATTCGTAATAAAGTGTAATGGTGTATTTCTCTTGATTTATACGATTTGCTTAGACGAAAGAGACGTGCACGGGAATCGAAAGCTTCTTGAAAATCGAGAGATAAATGTGTATTACATACGCTGAAACGTATTTCGGGCACTATTAGTCTACCTTTTAACGGTAGCAACGGTGATGCCAAATTATATAGAAAACTGAGTCAAGGATCGATTCTTCCCTCTCACTTGCTTTTCACCCTAAAGTTATCATTTCGGGGTTGGCCTTAGCTGCGCTACCGATCGGTCGATACCTGAAAATAGCCAAGTTTCACGGTTTATCTGATAGCGAGAAGACTTTGTTTAAATTGTGTATCGAGTTATCAGTAGCCTCGACGGCAAATAATTGACTGCTTCAATGATTTATAGAGGAGGGACACGGACCATTGGAAGTTTATTCCGTTAATTTATTTGTTTCTTTTGCTTTCTATTTATAGTTGGTAAAACGTTTAGTTAAGAAATCAAGTTAAGAAAAAGACTTAAATTTTGAAAATTATCATAAAAATTAACTTATACTAAATTTATGTCTATTACATAGTAGACGTGATGTAGTAGAATAAATAATTTAAAAGATTTTTAATGAGCCATTCATTTAGCCATTCATGTAAGTTTTTTCCACTCTTATGAAAAATCGAATATTATTAAAAATGTATTTAATATTTCATATTTCAAAGTATCAAAAACTACGCTCTTTGAACTTTTAAAATAAGAATTTCAATTTGATTAACAAAAAATATTAAAAATTATTCAAGAAAATTAGAAAATCTTGGACTTCAGTCTAGCAAATATTTCTATGACGAAATATTATGTTGTCTTTGTTAGTACAATTTTTTAATTTGTTTAAATTCTTTGAAAAACGTATAAATATTGTTTTATTAATCAATAAAAGTTAAAATCTTAATACAAATAAAGTGTTAAAAAAATTAAACTAAATCTGTGGGTAAATTTCATATAAATAAATATTTTAAATAAATATTTTGACATCATAAAAGGATTTGTATTGGTTTTACAAATGATATTTATACAAAGGTTTAAAATTGATATTATATATCAAATTTATAAACAGAATTTAGATCTTAAAAAAAAAAACTAATTCATACATTAAAATTAATATTACAAAATATACTCAATACCATTTTATCATTAACTCAATAGATCTTAATACTTATTTCATAATTATGGATTAATTGCACTGAATATAATATGATTAATTAATTCAGTATTTAAAAAATATTGTATATAAATACGATAACTGAAACTAATTTTTTTTTGTATGTATTATTAATAAAATTATTTATGTAATGTTTATTTTGAAAAAAAGATATTATATTGGACAACGATAGCAATAACAATTTTTGAAATTTATTCGATAGATAATTAAAATTATTATGAAAGTATTGATACGTTTTATTCTAATGTTTTGTCTATTCATTAATTTTTTTTTTCTATTTTTAATTTTATAGTAAAAATTATATTATATTACTTTTGATTTTTAATTTAATACTAAAAATTCAATTTTTGGTGTAATAAAAATCATATTTATGATATTGAATATTTGTTTAACTAATAAAAATGAAGGTTAAACAATAATTTTTTAAACAATAAAAGTATTGGAAATATATATGCAATTATAATTAAACATATTTTAACCATAAATCTGTTTTAAAAGTTCTTAAACTAATAATTACATTTTACCTATCTTAAACTTCTATTTTAGTTATCATGCATTATTTTATTATTGCTTTAATTAGTTTTTAAAATCATAATTTAGTTTATTCAAGAGGATAATATTTATCCTACCAGAGAAACTATATTTTAAACTATGGATTACAGCGATTTACGAATGAATTTAATTTCGTAAATTTGATTAAGAGAATTCAGCATTGGCTTAGTGTCAAGTATTTTAGATCTTCATATAAAATACCGCCTGAATTCATATTAAACTTAGTCTTAAGATATTTTATAAAGTTTCGAAAACATATATTGAATTGTTTTTAGTTATTAAGTTCTTCAGTATATTGTTAGGATGCGATAATTCTAATACAAAAATTTAAGTGAAGAAACTAACATATACGAATTGGTAAGTACAGTTTTTTTTTTATAAATAATACTTATTGGAAATTGTTACCCCGGTTAGAAAAAGAGTTTTGTCAGATCCTTTTACAGAATAAAATAAAACTATAACATTTATTTTAAATAATTTTCAATATTACACTAATATTTTTATGATTATTAATTTCAATTTTATCGTACATTTTTTAAAAATTACATTGATGAAATATAATTCTTACTCCTTATGTTGTTAATTATTATTTTTTCTAAAACATTAATCTTAGCATTACTTATTAAAGTTTTTGATAATATTAATTCATCTATTTTTAATTTATTTCCTGTAGATCAATAACAATAAGTAATCAATTTTTAAAATTGATAATATATATTCAAATTTTTACATAAATTAGTATTTTAAAATTTATAATTACTATACAAATTTTCAAAATTTTAAATTTGAAAAACTAACTAAATTTACAATTTGGTTTTATTAAATCTATACATTCAAATATATAGTAGTATAAAACGACATTAAAAATGTGGACCGCCTATTTATTTTATTTTACGAATCTAATCGTACCAATGGTTGCGATGTTTATTTTATTTATTTATGTCTAATGAATTCTATACTGCATAGATTTTTTATGGAAGTCAATAACTTATTTCTATTCAATCAAAAAAGCTGATCAATGTATTATATATCGTTTAAGTTAGAAATATGTATACAATATTATCGAATATATATACATAGATTTATGCACAGACTAATTTTTATATAATTTGACTGATTTTTATATATAAATCATAATTGAATTTTTATAAAATCTAGATGTAAATGTATTCGTTTAACATGTTTTGTCTTTTATAAGATTATAGAATTGATTATAAAGTGTTTAAAAAAAATTTTACTTAGCAAATAAAATGAAAACCTAGTATATTAATTTCTAAATATTTTTTATGAAAATTTAAAATTTATAATACAATAATTTAAATTGCTTCATTTTAAATTTCATAAAATTTAAATATTCGTTATTAAAATTTTGTCTCTAATAATTTATTCAAAATATTTTAAGATTAAGTTATATTGTCATAATTAATTTCGATACATTTCATAGTTATTTACATTTTAAAAGAGTAAGGTATAATAACTTGAACTTTTAGCTTATAATTTTGATTGCTTGCGACTAACATCATTTATGAATATTTTTTTAATTAAAATTATTAAAGTTTATATTGATTTACAAAAAGTTTTGGATTAAAATTTTAAGAAAATATCTAATTATTTTTTTTATATTCACAATAATCAAGAATATTCAGTTAACGTAAAACGTGTGTATAACATATAATGTGATCGGTGCTTCAATAACTTTACATATTTTAATTAATCAATACAACGATTATAGATGTATATTTCATAATCGTTAAATAATTCATATTGAATATATTTGTGAAAATTTATAATAAGTTTGGTTTCAAGATATTCAACAGTTTTTTAAAAACAATATTTAATATTTATATTTAATTATTGCTTTTTGTACAAATAATGTCTTTTTTTCAATAATTTATCGAACTTTTTATGTGATACTTCAGATTTTAGTTTAAGTACTGGTATTTTATTAATATAAAATATCTAATTAATATAAAATATTTAAATAATCATTTAATATCTAATATCACTCTCTTAAACGTTACTTTTTCTTAAAGAATATAATAATTTGAATTAAACTTACTTGTTTGATCAAAAAATAAAAAATATAACGAAAAACTATTCAAAAAAATAAAATTTGTTTATTTTATAAAGTATGAGTATAAAAATTTAAAATCATAATGAAATATTTTTTAATTTCAGAGTTTGGTTTATATTATATTTTATATTATATTTTATATTTATATTTTATTTTATATTAAATTTTTATGGAATTCTTTCGTAGACTTAAATTATCGTATTTTACAAATCTATCGTATTATTAAAATATAAATATATACAAAAAATAACATATACACGAATAAATTGCTTTATCAAAATTTGTTATAAAAAATATTTTTTATACTAATTTTATTATTCTTCTTATTTAAGACTTATAATATTTTCTGAAATTTTACCATTATTTTTTTGTCAGAAATGTAACAACTAATGAATTTTACAGATAAACGTTTTAATATCTTGAAAATGACAAGAATGATTAACTTTGCTATTAAATATAAGATAAGTCATGGTGTATCTGAAGATAAGGGCTCCATTTACTTTTTTCTTATCAAACAAAATAAACATTCATCTCATTACTATAATATAAAAAATGTTGGCGTAAAAATGATTTGATTTTTTTATTTTAAATAAAATATAAAAAAAGTATAATTTCAATCATAATATTTTAAGGTAGATATGTATGTATACATTATTTTATATAATAAACTAATTCTAAATTTAAATTATCAAATTCAAGTAAATTGATTAAAACATTAAAGAATATTTTTATTTTCCTTTAAACTTATGAAATTCATTTAAACAATTTATATTTTATTTTTAAATAATAATTTAAGGATATTTTTTATTGGAGAATTTCACAAATGTTCACAATATTATTCAGGATTTTACTATTTCTGCAGTAAGAAATAAACGAAAATTTATTAATAATAAGTAAGTGAATATCATTATTAATATTTCCGATTTAAAGATTGATAATGGTTTACATTTAATTGATGGGTCAGTGTAATAAATAAGGGAAAATTTTAAAAAAAGAGCAGTACAGTTTTTCCGAATCAGGTACCTTCAATTTTTATAATATACGTTGCTATAACTCATACCACCGAGTCTCAAATATTTTTTTCTTCAAATAGTTTATTTACACCAAGTACGTGATCATATATCAAAATTTTGAAAATTTATAAAAAAAATCACTAAATGAATTACGTTGACAGAAAAACTAGTATTTGGTAAATAATAAATGTGTCAAGTAAATATCGAAGATACTTTTAAACGTAATTCAGAAATTAATTAATATTTAAAATAAAAAATATAGATGACTTTTAGAATAGCCGTACTTGATATTAGACATTATAATATCCGGTAGTAATTTGTAGATTTACAATCTTTTTTTAAAGACTGTAAAAGTTCTTCTGAGAAAAAATGAGAATAATCCCAACATATGGCAATATCGATTACATACGTATAGTCGATTTCGCTTTAAAAATGAAGTAATTTAAAAAAAAAATAAAAAATGCTAATAGCCATGGAAGGATAATATAAAACATTTATTCGCTCAGGCAAATCACGAATGCCATCGCTAAAAAAGAGACAAAGCTCCGCTGTTCCCGGCGCATTAGTCAAACACAAAAGCATTAACGAGCGAAAGCAGGGGCCGAAAGTTATAAGGAGCGGGTTGTTTTTGAGTCCGAGTGTACAGCTCGTGTACTCGGCTGGCCGCCACTGGCGCCGCTACTCGGGCACGTCTCGAACGTCGCGGTTGTTCGGCCAGAGGTACAGGGTGTCGCGACGCGTCATCGTCTGGCTCTCGCTTCCACGGAGACCGGAGCCACGCACCCGCGCACCCGCGCACCCAGGACGCACGCACGAAGACCGCGGACGAGCCGCCTCGTCTCCAGGATGCCGAGTCAACTGATACATCCGGGAGGAATGGGGGAAATGGGGGAGAGATGAGTCGCGTAAGTAGAACGAAGACTGGTTCGGTCGGACTCGGCCGAGTCGCGAGTGCCGAGAGTTACGAGAGTTACCCAGAGATTATCCGGTGATCCTCTATTATCTCGCGATTTGTGCCTACCAGTGAAACGCTTGCTCTCATCCTTCTTTCGATCCGATCTTTTCCTTTTCCGTCCGATACATTTTCGTACAACTCCGCGAGTACGGCGAGAGATCATTGGGTAATTATCGAGGATGAAACGATTTCCAGTGAACTGACAGAGTTTCGAAAGATCCGAGTTGATACGCGTTGTCGATCCGTTCGGTAGATTAAACAACGAGTAAACATCGAACTTCTTTACCGTTCTGCGTATAGACATCGTTAAAATGAATCGTGATAACACAGAGTAAAAGTTGAAAAAAGCATTGCGTAAAATAAAAAAAAAAAAAAAAGAACTGCATCGAAAGGAACTCGTTGGATCAAGGACGAAACGGATGAGTGATCGAACACGTGCGCGCTTATCCGTGTGTTACGTCGAATGCACAGAAGTAACGTGATAAGGGTAGGCAAGGGTCACAGTCGCTCGAAGGTGAGGACAAGGAGCGAAGGAAGGCAAGGAATGGCCAAAGGCGCTTGCGCTCGGACATTCGACGAATGATCGGAGGAGCG
Organism: Dolichoris vasculosae; assembly: GCA_018907195.1. Lineage (NCBI taxonomy): Eukaryota > Metazoa > Arthropoda > Insecta > Hymenoptera > Agaonidae > Dolichoris > Dolichoris vasculosae. The sequence goes on from JACCHY010000003.1 coordinate 8,712,878, forward strand.
TGACAGGTGTCGCTTCGCTTCTTCAATTTTGCGAGGCGGTCGATCGATCTTTGGTCGGGAGCGCGAAAAACCTCACCGGTTGACTCGAAAAGCCGTGGAAAACGGAAACGAATCGAGGCTCCGCTTCCCCTATTTTTCCCACTTCTTTTTTTACTTTTTTTTTATCGCACAATAGCGTTTAGAAAACGAAGCCGGAGAACGAAACGAGGTCCGATCGATCGTCGTCCTTCGGTTTTACCGATCCAGACGCTGGAAATACGAGTGAAAAATAGAAAGAGAACAATGTAGGAAGACAAAACGGAGTTGGAAAGAGGAGTACCGGAAACCATGTGCACAATTGATTTTTAAAGCTTGCGTGAACTCGGATTTGTTCCTTCTGAAATTCTAGCTTGCACTTTGCTATATATATATATATATATGTATATAGCTGCCTACGTTCGTCGAACTACTTCGTTACAAATACATATCTATACGGAACCTTATACATATAAATAATCGTGATCAACAAGATTTTTGTGCCTTTTACGCTTCGATGCTGCTTACTCGAAAACGCTGCCATTTTATTAGTTATATTTTAATTAACGAAAAAAAAGCAAACTTCGCTATTTTCCAAGCCGTATTGATTTTACATCGAAAAAATGACTGCGATTTGAAAAATACTTCTTAGATTTTATATTTTCGTAAAATAGGTAAAAGCCGATTGCAGTTTTCTAACGATCTCGAACGAAACGGCACTGGAAATCTTTTAAATCGATAAAATAAGAGAAGGTTATCCACGAATGCGAACAACCAAACCTTAAACGCTTATCCGAAAGTAACCAGTGACGAACATTCGAAAGACATATCGATAAATATATGTAGTTACAATTATCGTATATTTTAAGACTGGATTATCGTAGTTGGAGATGAGAGTAATATCGAGGAATAAAAAATATCGAAATATTTTTTAAATTATCGAAAATCGATGTCCTCGGGGTCGAATTTGGTGAAAAGGTTTATCGTCGGAACGGAAGTAAATGCTAGGGAAAAGATGGAGGTCATCAAGAATATGGGAAAAAGTTCAACAGAGAATCGAGAGAATCGATAAACAGTATATAAATTACGTGTAACGCTGCGCTAATTGAAGAATTCGAATGAATAGAACGAGCATTCGCATAAATGATATTAACCCTTGACCGTTACTATATTGGTAAGCCCCCGATATAAAGGCATCAAGGGGAGTAGAAATAAGCCACATATGCCGGCTGCTCTGTATAATTATAGGCATATACGTATGCACGGAAAGGAAAGGAGAAGCAAGTACGAGGGTGGCTGATCATCGATCAGCCGTTTACTCGGTAGTTCCTTCGTTGGTTCCGCGACCGACCGGACGCCAAACCTCAAACCCTCGTTTTTATATCGCGATTTCGAACGAATACGTCCATTTCGCATCGGTTGGGTTTCGAGCCTCGGTCGCCGTCGATCGACCTTCTGCCTCTATTCGCGACACCTCACGAACCTCGCGACACCTCGTAATACCTCACGACACCTCACGACACCTCACGACACCTCACGACACCTCACGACACCTCGCGACACCTCGCGACACCTCACGACACCTCACGACACCTCGTGATACCCGTGATACCGATGTGTGCGGATATTTCAAACGCGCCAGATTCCTCGTTATTTTGTTAAGGGCAACGAATATTTCTCGTTGTTCCCGCTGTTGTTCTTTCTTACGTAATACGTAATTTGCGGAACGAAGACATTAACGCAAGACTATCACGTGCCGTTTTACGAGAGACGTTTCCACTTTTACGAGGCTCCTGGAAGCCTGCCGAGTTTCACTTTTTCCATTCGAGACGAAACTGCAAAGGTAAACTGCACCCAGAGACAACGAGGGACTCCATTTCGTTGTCGGAAGGTTGGTTCAGTTTTTATATTTCTGTGCATAGAAAGTAGCGCACTTTTTTAAAAAAAAATACAATTTGCTTCGGGAGTTGTCGGTACGAGGCATGTGAGAGAGAGAGAGAGAGAGAGAGAGAGGGAGAGGGAGAGGGAGAGGGAGAGGGAGAGGGAGAGAGAGACCGTGGATTTTTCGCGTTATTCATTGTACGGATAATGCGTACGAGTACGAGCGCGGTACGAGGTAAAATTTGATTCTATTTATAAGTTTTTATTTATAAATTCCCTCGCGAAGAAACTGAAAAAACGCATTTTAACGTACGTTTATCGCGTTTGTTTACAATTGCAGAAGAAAATATGTAGCTCCGAAGGTCATTATTCTTTTGCGAGTAATGTCGAGCAAATTAATATTCTTAAACGACTATACTTTCTTCTATAAGCATGAAAATCGACTGGAATATCTTGTAAAGTAAGTTGGACGGTCGAAGATAAAAAATGACGAAGCCGAGAAAATAAAGGAAAGGTTCGAAAAAAGGTTCGAGAAGAAAAAATTGGATATTAAACGAACCGTCTATTTGGCTATTTGGAGCCGTGATTCGCGAAGCATAAAAGTTAAAGAGCCGAGTACCTTTGTTCGGGTTCCGGTATCTCTCGTAAAATTTTACCGACAACTCTCGCGAGTGCGACGGCGAGCATCGATTACGTAGGTAATGTCGAGCCTCTTTCCTTCTCTGTGTGCAGAGGCACGTGCATCGAATGCTCGGTTGCCTCCAGGGCGAGTAGCCGCTACCGATATATGGGCCGTCGTCGTCCTCGCGCCGTTAAAATCGACCCCGCGAGCCGGGGCCGAGGTACGAGCTGCGAAGAACTAGGAGGTGACGCCGAACCGAGGAGTCGTCGACCGCAAGGATGACCAGATACGGATTCGCGAGGCTCGCGCTTTGGAGGACGAGACGCTCCAACGCGACTCCCACCAGCAATCAGGAGAACAATCCCCTCATGTACGGACCATTTCAAACAACAGATAAAATTTTCCACCACGCAAAACAGCACGGAAAAAGTTGTTATAAAGCGAATGAAGCCATTATCAGCTCTGCCTTGGTTACCTACTCTCGATGCTTTCGAGTGGAATTTCGCCCATTGCCTATTTTATCAAAGCAATTGCCCATTGCGTTATTTTATCGATATAACCTTTTATTCTTACTTTTCTTCGTTTTTCAAGAAAGCCTAGTTACATTTTCTACATTTTTAGAGTTAGTTTGACTATTTTTACTATCCTGACCGAGTATTTCAGGATTTAAGAGCAGGATTTAACCTTTAATTTTATTTACACAACTACGACTACTTTATTCTTTAATTATTTCCCGTTTTCGAGCAAGTTACTAAATATTTTTAGAAACGTGAAACTACGAGAATAATACAATTGTCTATTTAAAACATTGAATTAAATTTACTAATTCGAATTTATTACCAAAATTTCAATTGTATCAATCTGGGAAAATAGTTCAACTTTATTCGATATGAATTAATGATAAATTTTTATATAATTTTTAAATATTTTTTAAATTTGAACTTTTTATTACTATTGACATTAAATTAAATAAAAGAAATGTATATTTTTTTTTTAATAACGATTCCTTTTTCTTAAAAAATACATAACTATAAATATTTTTTATTTATGCCCCTTAGAATTTATTCCTATTGATGAGTTCGGTCACAAATTAAATATCATAATGAAATTTATTGATAGCGCTGTTTAAATTTTTCTAACAAAGCATATACAACTTTATAGACAGATTTATAAAAACTACTATTTAGATTAATATTTATATACATAATAAAATGTTTTTTTCGATAAAAGGTGCAACTTATTTGTAGAAAATAATATATTCTATAAACAGTTAGAACATTAATTTTAAAATAATAAATTTAAAAGAATTTTATTTCGATAGAAACTGTAAGAATGGAAATAAAATAGAAATACTATAATCTTTAAAAGAGAAATTTCACTCTGAAAGTTTTCGAGAGATGTGTGATACTTTTCCTTTTTTTGCGTTTGCGTCTTTTGGTTGATTAAAAGCTCGATGTTTTCAATATATTTAGGCAAGCATAATATATTTTAAATAAACACAGCACTTTAGTCCATAAATCGAAGGCATATATATGTATGTATATTTTTTTATTTATATTTTTGTATGTGAAAAATAAAATCATTGAAACACATTCGATCGCACAGCGTTTAATTTAATTCTACACGCTCTTGCTTACTATCCTGCTTTCAATCTTTTGAAAACTCAATTTATAATATATCAGTTTTGAAAAATCAACATAAACCTCAGATTATATAAGAATTGTTGCGATTGTGAGCAATAATGTATTGCGAATAAAAATGTATATTCAAAATGTTCCAATAGCAGAAATATTATTAGTTTTTCATTTTACCTTAATACGATATTATTATGATACTTTAGAATTTTCAGAAATAAATAAAAAAATTGTTCAAATTGTAATAAATTTCTTATGATTTATTGTTAAATAATTCAATAACATTTTTTATAATTCAAAAGATTGAAAGTAAATATCGAGGTAAACATGCGTCCATATGTTGCTTTCAATGTATATATAAAAAAGTTCAAAGTTCGTATTTGCAAAAGATGTAGAAAAATATTCAAAAAATCTTATACCTTCGATTCGACACGACAATATATTTAAGCGCGCGTATTTTTACACAAATCGCTCATGTATCAACTTGTAAGCTTATTATACCAATATATGCATTTATATATACATTTTTTTCTGTGTTCATCTTGCATCATATATTTGTGTAAAACGCACAATATTGTTTATATTATTTATATCCTAATAAATCTCAATGTATACGATTTTTATGTATACCTAATACACTGTATAACCAATGTTTATTTTCCATTCTTTTGCTATGGCCTGTGCGTTATTTATTTATTATGTTTTGTATTTTCCCTTGCTTCAAAACTAAAATACAAATAAATGAGTGAATTGTAAAATACTAAATATTTATAATAATGTATACATGTTTAAAAGCTTATAAAATTTGTTTCTATAATATCCCATATTTATGTATATGATTATATTATTACTCATATGATTATAAAAATGCAAGAAGCGAAATTTTTTAAATTTCCGAGCATGTAAATAAACAAAATAAAACTTTTATTTTAAATATTTTTTTACGACTTTTATTTGCTATTTTAATAATTTCTTTTTAAAAAAAAGAAAATACTAATTCTTTTGAAAATACATTTTATGAATCAAGATAATTTGCTTTATTATATACTTACGATAATAATAACAATTATTATAACTTGTACTCTCAAGGTAAAAATTAAAATTCGTTGGTTCGAAATAATTTTGAGTACTTACAGATATTATATTTTTATTATTTAATCAAGCATCTATTTTAAATAATAATTTTCTTAAGCAATTTCAAAAAATTTTATACAATCTACACAAATATGTATATCGCGATGCTCGTGATTACTAAAAATAAAACATCGATATTTACAATATTATAATTAAAAAAATAATTTTTAAAGCGTTCTTTATTCGTGCAGAGTAGCTATTTCAAAAATTGATTTTTAATCAATTAAAATGCATAAATACTTTAAAAACTATCGGTTGTTCGTGTATATTATTTATACTTTACACATCGTCAAATGTACAGATTGTTCACTTTCTCTGGTATCCAAATATAGAAAAAATAACTTTATTAACATCCTCGGATGATTGATTAGAGTAAAAAATGACAAATCGTTTTTAAATTCAGTTCTTCGATGCCGATCAATATTACAATTTCAAAATGCCAAAAAGAAACTAACAGTCACTTCAATAGTGCGAAAAAAGTTTACATGCGACTCTTTCCTCTCTTTAAATGTTTTTGCGTGTTAGCTTTACACTCTGTCAAGGTGAAGGCGAAAAAATTGCAAGAGAGAAATGAGTCGTGTTCGCGATAACAGTCAGGCGCGAAGCAAGTTGAATAAGCAAAGGAGTAAAAAGCCTTAGGAATATTAAAATATGAACACCCTGAAAAATAATTACTCAGGGGTGGAGTTTGCGTACGTTTGTATACTTTACTTATCCCTCGTTAAGGAACGAAAGTTCCTTCAATGCAGTAAAGATTATTGTGTGTGTTACGTGAAATATATGCGGAAAAAATTATTGTCGCATCAGCAAACGAAGACCTTGGCTTCTTTTTTCTAAACGAATATAATTATTATTCAATATAAACGAACTCCGCACCTTAAATTAAATATAAAAACAGGTGTAGCGAGTAATTAATAAATAATTAAAAAAGGATTAAAATTTCTTAATTGAATTTTATTGTAATAATAATAATCATAATAAATTCCTGAATTATTCATTTAATACTGAATTATCGTATGTTGTAAATAATTTTGTAACTGAATAACTAAAAAAAAATAATAGAAAGCAAACAAATTACTTTCGTTATTAAATTTTATTTGTATATCAAATAAGATGCTTCGTAACCAATTAATTGAAATTGAGAAGATATTCGTGTACCAATGATCCGAAATATTTCATTCTAGTATGGTTAGGCAGGAGTTAAATTCCAGAAATACGTTCGGTTCATTTCGTACAATACCAATGTAATACGTTTGCATATTCGTGAAAGTACGAGTTAATTACTATTACTCTTTAATTTAATTTAATGAGAACTAGCTAAATATTTATGGAAAGTTTTTTCTTTTAAAAATTTTATTGAAATGAGATTATAATAGTAATAAAGATATTTTTAAATATATTTTATTTCTTAAAAAGTTATATTATAATTTATGTTAATGTTAAAATAAATTCTTTCTTAAAAAGTTTAATACGTATATTTACATATATATTTATAAAGTTATTCGTTAATAAAGAATCCTTTATTATATATTGAATACGCAGAATAAATAAATTAAGATATTATTTTTTAACGACATTCTTTCCATTGATAAATATCTACGTTTTGAATAAAAATAAAAATAGAGAAATAAAAGAAATATTTTATTTTATGGATAAAAGACGGTGGTTTTTCGTTAAAATGATATTTTTATTATATAATCATAAAAATTTTTCACTCAATAATTTTTATACACAACAAATATGCAAAGAAATTCTGAAATTTCGCGACAGAATTATATATTTTATATATTCCTAATTTTCTTGACTCAATTTAATCATTTTTTCAATAAGTTTTTAAAGAAAAAGTTTAGACTCTGGAAAAATAGTAAGATATTTTTATTACTTTTATTAGTGTATAAGATCCTTAATTTTCGTTGACACTTTTTCGAATTTGGCTATTTTTTAAATAGTTTTATATATTTACTTCAGTATTGATCAATCGGTTTTCGCTTACCAACACATAGAAAATTCTTCGTAGTTTCTTTGTTTTTTATTCACATTTTTTTACATTTACTTAAAAACTAATATAAATAATATCGAAACGTGTCATTTAATTTTTTCCAATTTCCTGTATATCCGCATATACCTTATGAGATTTTCATTCCATAATTCTTCATAAATCGATAAAATCTATTGTATAGTAGTATTTTCAATTATATATATTAAGAATTACCGTTTCATAAGATTTATTTAAATCGTATACTAATTTATTTAATATTTAAATCGATGATTAAAATGACCATATAATACAATATTCATTAATTTTTCAAGTTAAAATAACAATTCTTTCATTTATAGTACTTTTTAAAATCCATAACTCTTTATATATTTATGATTTTTTAAAACGTCAAATTTAAAATGTTGCATAAAATAAATAAAAGTATTAATTTTTATTTTATAAAAATATATTTATAATAATAAAAATTTTCGTCCGATGCTACTTTTGCTATATTTGATAAAGAGAAATAGTCCAAGCGCTACTTCATATTTTCAGTGATACTAAAAATTGAAAAAATTATTTTTCGATTGCCTATTCTTCCTAATAACAAAGAATTTCTTAAAGAAATGCTGCTAATTAAGTCGATTGATCAACGCGAAACATTTCACGAATTACATTCATTTGTGACTATTCGTAAATAAGTAAGTCGCAATTGCGAAGGTTTCGTCTACTTGCACGTATTTGTAATTTATGTTGCAATCAGGCTCTGGTTTTCTGGATGCATCAAGATATATAACGGAGCGATTGTCAAGATGAAGCATGAACAGCGTGATTAGAAATTGTCTGAGTTGATCGTGTATGTCTGGAAGAAACTTGGATTGAAAAAAAACTGAAGAAAGAGTGAAATAAATTTAACAGAAAGAGAAACCGAGAAAAAGAAAGAGAGAGAGAGAAAGACGAATACTAAATAAATTAAATAATGTTTTTTAATAAAATTATTGATTTAGTTGATTTTTCTTAAACTTGTTTTCATTATTTTTGTATTATAGCAATACACTAATTTTTAAATTGATATCAACAAAAAAATTTGACTTATAAAAATTTGCATTTTTTTATATTTTCTTGTTATTTTTCGACTTACTTTATTAGCTAATCATAAAATTATAGAGACTTTGTATATTTAAAAAATTTATATGCATACGTATAAAACTGTATCAATTTGATGAAGTAATGGATATTAATAAAATATGCTTTATTGACATAAAATATTAAGGACTTGAATTACTATATTAAGTATAATATTTTTCGTCTTTAAATTACAGAATTTTTTTTCCAAGTACAGATATTAAACTTTCTTTTTAATAATCAATATTAATTATATTTTACTACTTAGTATAAATTTGAAATAGGTTGCTTCATTGAAAAAAACATGTTTCTCATAAGCTAAATACAAAAAACTATGAAATAGAACTTTTATTGTAACGAAAACTAGAATTCCTGAAAATCTATTTCATATTAATTTTATCGACTATCTACTTTATTTATATAAGCGATTGGATTAAATTTTACTTTTTATTGAACTATATCAAGTTTTATTGTTATACATATTTTTAGAAATATAAGAATGTAGCTTTCTTACGAGATTGACGTTTTTCATTTGAATAAAATACGTGACTATTTAATTTATTTTAAATATTCTCACGAAATAATAATCTCTATCAATATATTCTACATGCGTCTTGAAATATTTAAAACTTAATACTAATATTAAAAATCAAAATTTAAGCAGATATAAAAAGGTTTATGAAAGTACGTAAAAATACCTGTATTAATATATCTAATAAAGTATAGTTTAAAAGTTTTACTAATCAAAAAATGTATAAATATTGTAATATTATTTATAATTATTATTACAGTTATTATAATTAATTAAGATAACTAGATACTTTTATTTTTATTCAATTTTTTATCTTATATATTTCTAAATAAATTTCAAAAGAATATTGGTAAAGCAATCTGCTAATAGGAATAGTCAGTCTCGAATTAACTGCCAATATTTCTTACGGAATGTAAATTGATTTGAAATATAGATATTATATAGTACTTTAATATCTTTACGTGAAACTAAAGATAATAATTAAAATTAAAGATTGATCTTTATTAATGCTCTAATTTAATTCTAATTTTTGATCTATGCTGATATTATAAATTAAATAGTAACATGGAATCTTTGAGTATATTTATAGAGGCTTAGTTTATTTATGATATAAAAAATGAGAGTTATAAACTAAACTATAGCGCAAATGTGTTTATGGGCCAAAATCGAGGAAATAAAGTAAGGGAAAGGAAAAGGGGGAAATCGTTGCTCGTGAATGGTGAAAACCGCAACTTTTAATCCGGAGACAATCAATCGGTTTTCGAATCGGTCGTATAGAGATAAAATTACTGTAAAGAAAAATAAGAAAAATAATTCGGTGAGTAAGTAGGTAATTTTTCCTGTTTATTCATTTATAAAATTCATCAATAATAATCTGGCTACATTTTTTCCTGTAATTTTGTAATTATTTCAATTTAAATCATTACATCAAAGAGAAAGGAGGATATTTGATTTAAAATCAAGTTTATTAAAAGATTTTAAAAAACTTCTGCTGATTTAATATTTCTTGTTTTAAAGAAATACTTTCTTCTGAAAATGCTTTACAAAGCAATTATTATTTGTATATAAGAAAAAAGATTCCTAAGTTAAACTGAAATTATAAAGAATAATTGACTTGTCTGTATACTTAATTACAATATTTATTTATTGTACTATATTTTTCATATCGTAACAATCAATCATGATACATATGCAGGAGAAAGTTAAATAAAAACTCTTTTTACTTATTGTAATGACATATTGTAAAATAATACACATGAATTATTGTAGTTTATCTTTATATTTAATTAAAAGTAATGTTAATTTTTTAACGTCTTCTTGAGATGTTTTTTTAATCGTAGGTCATCAAAACTCAGAGTCACAGAAAGAAATTATAACTAATATTCAACAATATTTGAATTGATAATTATGTAATAAAATATTTTATATAAAATAAATACTAACGAAATTTTATTGAATAAGATTTATTTTAATTTCACATAAATTCATTTTGAATCATTCATTTTATTTTATTATTTTTTATGTTATATTCGTAATTCTAGTTTTATATTGTAATTAAAAACATATACTACTATCGAAATACGTAGTCTAAAGAACTTGGACACTTGTTTACATTTTATATCCTATGTTAATAGATTTTAAAATATATTATATTTTTACATATAAATTTACGTTCATATTTAAATTGTAATATATATTCGATAAACATTAAAAATAAAGCCCTTATTACATTTTAATTTACATTTTTATTTTTAAATTTATTGTAAGTAAAGAGAATATATATATTAATTTTAAATTTATTATTTTACTTATTCAAATTTAATACCTTATAGGGATAGAATTATATCAAATAAATATATTTATTATCTTCCACTTTTAAATTGTAATTTCACATTTTTAAATTGTTTTAAAATCGGCTTTGCAACATCTATCTATAATTTCTTTCGGTTACTCAATGGAAGGCAGAGGCCAAATTTTATTTATACAAAATTAATTAAATTTCTATATATATATTTCATATTAGAATGTCTCTATTTCTTCATATTATTTTTGTAACTACACACATATATTGTGTTGGATAATATATTTATATAATCAAAAATAATTTCGCGTAATCTTCGTTTATCTTCATTTCTTTACAACAATTATTTGACAAAGAAGTAAAAGGCAAAAAAACTTATTGTACGATGGCAGCGAAGTTTTCTGTTTATTATTCGTGCTTTGTACTCGTATTATATCGCAGACACGTGCAATATTTCTTTTCGTCTGTGCTGATTCTTTTATAATCTCAGGTATTTTTGTCGGGTTTTTTAAACGTTGACACAAAATTTCTCATGAATTCATAATAAGTTTTCTAGTTTTCTTGTATTTTTGATTCACTTACTTTTTAACAATTTTCAGAATCGATCTTCTCTTTGCAACACATTACCGATGGTTAATATAATTTATGTTTGACTGTGTATTTAAATATTATCTTAAGAAAAATTAGAGACAAAATAATATGTTGCAGACCCTTATAACTTTTTATTTATTTAAACATGCATTATAGTGGATACTTAATATATTTTGATAGTAGAAACGTTATAAGCAAAAGCCAAATTTAAATGTATTATACAATATTATTTTTTTTATATTATTAGAAATATATATTACAAATCATATTCTAAATATTAATTTATCCACGAAGAAAAAATTGGATACGTTAAAAAATTTTATTTTATCTATAAATGAAGTACCTTTAATGAAAATATATCGCATGTTTGGCAACCTATTATATAAAATAAATAACAGTATTGTTAAAATAAAAAATAGCATTAAGAATTTTCAATTGTGCGTTATAGATTTTCTTTTTTACGTCTTATACTTTTTATATCGAATATATCATATTAATCATATATTGTATATTTTGTATAAAATTTATAATATATAATCATATTATAATTATGTATCGATACTTATTAATAATTGAAATATAAAAATTAATTTGATTAAAATGAAATGAATTAAAAGCCTTTGTAAATAAATTATTCAATTGTTTTTAAATTAAAAATTACATATTTAATAATTTCATAAAACGTTCAGAAAAAATTTGTATAGACAAATTGGTTTTAAATTTAAGAGTCTTATGTTGTTCCAAAATGATTACATCGTCTTTAATAATGTTATTTATGATTTTATTTATGAATACAAATAAAAGTATATGTTTGAAGATAAGGTATAAGAATGATGAATACGTATAAATTAATTAATATCTATAATATTTATAAATAAAAATGAAAGAAAGGTATGAATAACTAAATTATAAATTCAAATCAACTATTATCTACCTAAAGTAATCATGTAACTGAATTCAATATGATCAGCTCCTATGAATCAATAAATATACATACGTGTATGCATAATGTGCATATTTGATAGATGTATATTGAAGAAGACGATACATATTCAGTTTGAATTAAACTCCAGGAATAACCTGGTGCAATAGCCTTTCGTGAAACTTATTTCCTGAAAATAGATGAAAATATTAATTTTTAAGTATTGCGCTATTAAAAACTATTCTTTAATTTGATTGCTGTTCTAGTTTTAATTCTTAACCTGTAGGTTATTAGATGAATTTTAATTATTATATTATATATGTTCTACCGAATGCTATTAGGTTATATATTCATATAAATACGTAATTATCATTAAATTATTATAGTTTTTGCTTAAATTTAATAATAAAAGAAATTTTCAAATCATCATTATTAATTTTTAATTAAAATTAAAACAATGTAAAAAATAAAATAATGTAAAAATATTTTCTAATCTTGTAATAAATTATTTGTCAATAATATATTTATTAATACTTTAAGAACTATATTAAAAAATTTAGAATTGATTGTAATTATACAATTTATTCATCTTTATCTTCAAAAGTGAAGGATTGAATGTGAAAAAAATAAAGGTTTGGCTTATTAATAAAAATACAATCCGTCGAAACTTCTTTATTTTTATAATTTAATAACAACTTTGATGTACAATATAAAAAGTTATTTCAATTAGAATATCTTTTATTCTATCAGTATATGATAACATTAATATTAAATACTTTTAACATTTTAAATTTAATATAAATAAAATCGTATTAATTATTTAAAATTACAAAACATCATTCTTTGTTTATTTTTAGATTAAATAGGAAGAGTCAATTATTTTAATATACATACATTTCAAGATTTAATCTAAAGTAGATTTTAAGTAGGAGTGGACGAAGACACGTTCCTCTTTTAAAATAATCTGCATTTAAAAAATAAAATAACAATAATTTTCTTAAATATTAATTTAATTTTTTGTACATAAAAAATAAACTTATAAAAATTTTCAAGGTACTTGACAATATAATAGAATAAAAATTATAAAAAAATATATAAAAAATGAAAAAAGCAAGAAATATTTAATTTATATTATAATATTTACTTTTTTTACAATGTACCAATTTAATTTATGTAAGATTTATAATTAAAAATGGATTTTTAGTTTCAAAAGATGTGCATACGGCCCAAAGTAAAATAAAGTTATTTTTATTCGATCCTATTCATCTATTAGTCTGACGTTTTTAATCTCAGCTTTCTGTTAGTGAGAAAAAAAGGAAAACGTATGCTTCGAGTATAGTCAAGGCTACCGCTGTTGTTTCCACAGAAAATTGTTCACAGCTATCGAGAAAACTTGGTTGGAGTAGTAGAACATTTCATCCCCAGTTGTAATTTTTAAATAGGTCAATACAGATGATGTTTATAATCAGATAAGAAAATCGAAATGTAATAGAATAAGAAAATTCAATCATCTTTGCAGTTACAATGGTATTCTGAAAAGAATAATGTAAATTCTAAATAAGTTTCGGCTTGGCTTTCCATTTTTGCTGTGTGGTTGAAAATCATTAGAAGCTAATACGATAAATTTTTGTTATTACTAATTTATTTTTATAAAGCAAATGTGGTTGAAAAGATTGTTTATAGTCTATTATGGAAGAGAAATAAATTTTTAATAGCAACATTATATTTTTATTATTTTCGAATAAAATAAACATGAAAAAAGTTTTGAGAATAACAAACATTTCTACAATTATAATAAAAATTTTATATCATCATATTTATAATTAGTGAACGTAAGAAAAATAAAATAACAGATCTGGTAATATGAATTCTAGAAATATATTAACATAATATATATAAGCAAATGAATAATGTAAACATAATGAATAATAAACAAGCTTGCAATAATAAGCATATCAAATAGTTTTACAAATTTTTCAGATGGTAAAAAATGTGTAGATTAGTTTATTATTTTGTTTTCTATTTTATTTATCTTATTTTTTAAAATATTGAATTTATTTAAATGATTTTAGATATAAAATATATCTGATATAAACATTTTTTTAGAATAATTTAAACTTTCATTATTAAAATAAGTTTTAACGTTACTATGGATTGTGTAAAATAACTTTTTATGAGATAATTTCAACTTTATCGACAATGCTTTAAGATAAATTTATAAATTTTATACATTTATTCAAACTATAAAAATAATCTTAATTTTTATAATAAAACTCAGAATTCTTGGTAAAAAATATATTAAAGGAAACGTAAATCATACTATTATGTGCATTAGTAAATATTATATTATAAATAATCCTGTTTTTTAAAATAAAATAAAAGTAATTTCCTGAAGTATTAATTTAACTGTTTATAAACAAAAAATGTACTTATAAATATTTTTAAAATATTTGAATGAAAAATCGAAAAATAATAAAAATACATCCATTGAATAAAAAGATAATAGAATATTCTTTAGAATAAAAGTTCTAATAAAAATTACATATAATCAAATTCACAATTAATGAAAGCAATATAATAAAAAATATATTTTTTTCAATACTGATTAATTTGTTTTCATTAATTTTTGTCAATTTTTAATTATTAGTAAAAAATATTTAAAAATGAATCAATTAAATTCTGTAAGAAAGAATCCATATAAATTTAATATCAATTAAAACAGTTATTCTTGTGCGAATTTAAATGACGCGATATTTTTTTCATTTAGTTATTCGTTAGAATAATCAAAATAGTTTTTTTATGAAAGAGTTTTCAATTCAGTAAACTACTTAATTGCTTCCATTTGTCTTTTAAAGGGGGTAGTCAACTATGTCTTCTTTTTTAACTTCATTGCTTTCTGCAGTACGCACGTGTTAATAACACTTATAAATTGCACTTTATCATTATTAAACATTATTTTGAATTAGAATTCCTTTATTTCTAAAAAAATGTTTTTCCCTTGTCATTTGTAAAAATATAGAAACTATGATAATGTTCACAGGAATTTGCAACTGCAGTTAACGTAAGATTCGAATACATATGTTAATTTTTCTATAATCACATTGTTTTACATAATCCATACGAATACGACAATAAAATTGAATTTTCATTCTAAATTCTTGCTTTTTATACATAGGTTTTTTAATTTGTGCCGAAGTAAAATTAGTCTTATGAACTCTTTGTTAGAAAAGTATAAAAATTATAGATTAACGAATAACTTTTTTTACCATTCACGATTAGTTTTCACTTTAACTATAAAAATAGACTATAAGATCAGATGAATCTATTTCTAATTATAGTTTCTCACAGGGTTTTATCATTGAAATTTATATAATAAATTTCTATTTAATAAAAATTAAAAGTTTTCAACATTTAAATAAACTTATCGTTACAATCTGTGAAGAAGATAAAAATCTTTGTATTTTAATTGGATTTTGTGGTTATAACTTTTTATTCTTGTATTATTTAATATTTAAACATAATATATAATAAATTAATTTTAATAAATTTGAATTTTTTTATTATAAAATTAAGCTTTGAATAAAAAATACAATTATCATTATGGAATTTCTAAACTTTCAAAAAATTTAATGAACCTCGATGCCGATTTTTCATCTGGAAAAGGTATCATATTCAAGAGCGTCCCGTTTCGTCCCGTATTGATCTCATTTTGCCTTACAATTTCTCTTACAAACTCTCTCTCTCTCTCTCTCTCTCTCTCTCTCTCTCTGAATCCACCTTCTTCTTCATAAACTATCCACGTATACTATTGCTGTCTCTTCTTGATATATAGACCAGATTTAAAACGTATTTCGGCATCGGTTAACCCTTCAGTGAAACTGCACTTGCATCCGATGATATGCTTGTTTTAGTGTCAGATTTTTTACTTCGATGTGAAAATTTCCAAACAAAAAGTTTAGTTGCTATATTTCTTATAGAAATAAACAGCTGTATATCATATTTTCATAGATATTAATAGATACAAATATTTATATTTTTCTGTATTCAATATAAACATGATATCGAATGAGTCAACCATCTTTCAAAAGAAACTTAAACTTTACTTTATTTGATGAAATATTTCTTTTGATCGAACTATCAAAATTTAAATATATCATGGTTTTTGAAAAATCGACTAGCAAATTAATAATAACGTAAAATTATCATATTTAAAATTAAATGACATCCTTTTTAATTTAATTATTATATAAAAATACCGAAATTTAAATTAATTTCATATAACAGTTTGAAAAAAATAATTTGAAAATTTTAATTAATTAGTAGATAATACATCGTATCGTTAGTTTTAGTTTATTCAAAATTATATTTGACTCTATAAGATATATGATATATTGAAATTCAAATATTACATTTTATTTAATTTTTTTATCTCGTCTGTTTTTAATTTATTTTTAAAAATAATAAATAAAGTGATAGAAAAAACGTGATAATAAATGGACTAATCATAAATATCAAATGTATGCACAGCTATATATATTTTTAAATTTAATTTTAATATATAAGAAGTTTTAAAAAAATTTTGTAAATAAAATTAGCTCGTATTTTAACGAGTTCGACAACCGTTTCAGTATTATTTTCAATAATTTATATTCATGATCATTATTATTTATATTTCTACCTCTGTTTTAAATACTACTTTAATTTAAAAGTTAATCAGAATTTTATTTCTTAAATTAAGTAAATATATTCTATTTTATTTTCAATTACATTTTATTTTGATAAATGGAATAAATTAAATGTAATATAGTTTATCGGGATTCAATGATAAAATTACCTACGAATACAATTTTAAATATCCGATCATATCCAAAATTTAATATATCTCAATACGATTACAGTTATTATTATTCATCGCCTAGATACGTATATTAAAAACTAATATACATATTTCTTTATTTAAAATAATGTATTCTTATTATTTTATATAAACGGATATAATTTTTCATTTCCATAAAGTAACCTTAATACAACACGTAGATTTTGATAGAAATTTCTTTGATATTTTGTTCGAAAAGTGAGCATAATTAGAAAGCAGGCAACAATTATTATGCATAAAATGGCAATAAGTTGGCTAGTGTAGCAGCAAATATGCATTTTGTCAATAAGACAGTAATTGATACCTTCCCTTTCGGAAATCGCGAATTGACTTCCACATAACTATATTTGTCGATGGGAAACGCATTCATTTCCGTCGGACAGAAACATCAACCCGGTATCTTGACCCGTCGATCATTGTTAAACGCGTATATGTTTTGATAAAAGCGCCTTGGACGCGATGTCGCGATTGAATGCTTCCGTATTGGTCGCAATGGAAATGAAATCGCTGCGGATATCGTGAGACGTCTCGGAATAGTGATTGAATTTTGCGTTTGTTGTCGCTTCATCGAGTTTCGTTTTATATTGCACATTCTTTATTCTCGTAAGCGATACGAGTCAATGGAAAAATATTCTTATTCTTTAGTTATTAAAGAAATATCGGGTGGAATTGACGATGCAAGTTAAGCGATAAATGTTATATTTTTAACTCGACAATTTTTATGGTAAATTCACTTCTGAAAGCAACGCAAAATAATACAGTTGATCGAAGAATTACTTTTATTCTAGCCATTGAAAACCGTAGGATTGTGTATGTCTAAAATGAAAATATTTCTTTAAATTACGATAATGATAAAAACTATAGATTTAGATTAGAATCAGTGCAATTTTTCGCGCAATCAAAAGGTATCTTAACTTATTATAAAACTTTTTCTTCGATAACTATATAAATGTGAGCGTGTGTGCGATTATGTATGCGTGCGTAGATTTTCTGTAATCGCATTAATAGAAGATATAAATTATATTATTTTTAAAATTTATAGTACCCGAGTTGTTTAACCTAATTTATTTTCATAAATTATAGTTTTTAACTTGAACAAATATAAACTTTCTGTAAGTCATAGATAAAATGTGACAGTATATATACTACTAAAATATTGGTAATAAAATACCAAGATTTAAATTAAGAAATTAGTTCAATTATATATGAAAATAAATTTTATTTTTTGAAAGTAAATTGAGCAGTCATAAAAATTTCACTCAAGTACTCCAAGAAATGGTAATCTATTTCAAGCAACTAATGCGTGTATAGATTTATAACTGTTTGAACTTCTAGTTTTATATCAGTTAAGAGTAAGTCGTGCTATGAGTTAACGCTCACAATTTTATAGACTTAATTTTACATATATATTGTTACAAAAGGTCTTAAACTAAGAATAAATTCATAAATATATTCCATTATAGAGTAATTTTATTATATAACAACAAAATAGCGCGCGAAATAAATTAGCTCTTAAGGTTCCTGCAACGAATGCTTCGTAAAAAGTAAGCACACACAGATAACGCGTAAAAGCAACGATAGATTATTGTCTATAATCAATGTGAAAAACGTAGATATAGATAAGCAATTGGATATGTACTTGTCGAATTATTTCGAACCGCATCAATTTCATAATAAAATTGATTCACAGTACGACTGGCGACAGTGCGACTGATGCGATTTGGATGTACGACCACTTCTATCAATAATATAGAATTATATAAGCTTACAGAAACATACGAAAGCTTATTTTAATAGCTCTATTTACTATGTGTTCGAAAAATCAACACGTAAATTACGAATGCATAGTATATTTCCATAAAAACACGTTATGTTTCTTTCCTGTGTGAAATAAATTTATATTTTTAAAATATTCACTGACAAAAAACAAATGAAATTTTTCTTATCATTCTACGTCCAAAATTTTTAATGCGTTCGTTTGTATACAATATAAGCTGTTAAAATCTATCAATATAATTTATTTCAAAATTATTAAACTATTTTTTCATAAATTTATTATTTATTTTATAACTATTTTTTTTGTCAGGCAAATAAATATTTGCCCAAATATTGACTATTTATAACTTTGTGTATTATTATTTTAAACGATATAACGAAACCTGTTGAATGTAGATATCAAATTATTCTAGAGCTCTATACAATTTAATAACTCAAACTTATAAAATTTTTCATTTGAATATTTTTATAAAGCATATTATTTATTACTGATATCAATTTGAGATATGTAAAGATATTAACAACTATATTATATTATAATTTCTTATATTAATTATTAAAGTAAAAAATTTATTATACATTGAAAACAGAAAACAAGAACGATATTATAATTATTCAGAAAATTTTAAATATTAGCACTGTCGTAAGAAAATTTTTTATCGTATATATACAAATACCAACTTTTGTATTATTTCACCCTTTCGTTAGTGATTCAAACTTTTCCAAAGATTACACAGTACACATTTAATGGTGTGACTATAAAGAAACGGACCCGTAAAAAGTGAAAAACTTTTCGACGATTTATCGGTACTAAGTTTACTTTAGTTTAATTTTTCTCTGCTTTACAGCGTTTATTTACTTGATGTAAAATTGTGGTTTCTAACTTTTCTTGAAAAAAAAAGGTTATAAATTTATAGAACAGATGAAGCATTTCATATTTTAAAAGTGCCACCACTGAATCGTCCAATGAATATTTTCTTTGAAAACACGGTAATTTATAAGTTTACATTGAAATATTGTTCGTACAACGCAAATTAAGAAATCCTTTTTCGCTAAAAGGTTTCTTTAAAATATGTCTTGTTAATTTCCTCCCCATATATAAATTAATTCATTAGATAATTAATCCACCTTTACATTGCGTTTTAAAAATATTTTTCATCAACTTATTTAATTCACATATTTAAAACAAGCAATACACGTATACAAAGTTCGATAACCAAAGTTTCATCGAGTATAATTTATCGGTGGTAAACACAGCAAGTATATTTATTCTACATCGATATTGCCGAATCGCAGAAAAATATTAACACAACCATAATTATCTACCAATCAATATGTTCCCTACACTAGTATTTATACTTGCACTATCGATCTAAAGCTCGATAATGTATCGATAACGTTAACTGCTCGTTAATAACACTGGATTAAAATTGTTTTCGATTTGTAAAAATTGAAAAACTGTCAATGTAGCTGGAGTACGCGAAAACTTTAAAACTACACGAAAAAAAACCCAACAAATCAGTGAAATCAAACATTTTTATTTGAGATTTAAATACGCTCGAGTTGAGCAGACGAGCTTTGCAAATACTCGAGATATACACGCACGTAGATTAAGTTTCCGCACGTGCGCAACGAATCACGCTCGAAATGCATCACAATTACGCGCGCAGTTATTAAAACAGTCATTACGCATGTACGTTTCTGCATGCATAGCAGAGGAGAAGACAAAAAGAGTGGATTAAACTGAAATAGTTTTTTCGCGGTAGTAGTAATCGTAGTTAATGAGCGATTAAATACCAGTGCGATTTAAACGATTGTGTAAGACTTTCGGGAATGCGTGTTTAAATCAAACGTTTCACGCCGATATCCTAAGCAATTAAACTTACTTATTGCTTGCAGTTATTTTTTATTTTATAGCAAAATTCACAAGATTTTACGTAATTTTAAATCGTAATTATGTCATACTAAAAGCCTATTGTCTATTATTAATTGCAATTGCTTGTAACGAAAATCGATGAACCGAACGAAGAATTTATACGTAAGTGGTACATTACGTATAAAAAATATTTTTCTTAAGCATCGTTAAATATAAGATTCTAAAAATATTACGCGAGATTGCCATATTATAAGTTTATTAATATAAGATGCCATTGAATATTTTGTTACAGACATTTCATAAAGTATTTGCCGGAATTTTTTTTTGCAAAATAATTTTTCATAAATTAACGATGTAAACAATAGTAAATTTAAAAAACAATTTCAATATTAATTTCTCGAACCTTTGGCAAGTGTTAGTTTAAAGAAAGCTCAGCATTTTCAATGTAAATTACAAATCGATACTTCGAGTGGATTGTTTATTTTATTTTTTTGCATATACTCGTTAATTCGGATAAAAGTATTTAAAAAAATTTTTTCGCGATATACTACTTTGACGATATTTGAATTACTAAAATTACAAGGTGAAAATTCAATTAAAAATCGTGCCAATTTAACACGTCCTCGTTCACGCATTTTTTTTTATAATTTCTTTTTAAAAGTAAATTAAATTGCTTCTCAAATGACAAAGTGTAACCTTATATAAAATGAAATTAATCTTATCGACCGCACATGACATATACTTCTTTTAAAGGCAGCCCAACCGAAAAAAAGTCCGTAATAGCTTTCAATTACCCACATGCTGTTCCTGAAACTAGACTAAGGTCAAGTTAGGTCAGGGCAGATTTACTCGCCCCCGTAGGGTCTCGGCCCTTAATGTGGTTCCGTTCAAATGAACCGTGTAAATAGGAAGCAGTGATCGTCATCGTTGAGGCGAATAAGGCACGGATAGACGACCTTAACGTTGGCTCGTCTGAAGTCCGTCCGGGTTGACCGTCATCGCAATGACACAATGGATGGACTGTACTACTTAACCGAGCTCTTCATAATTTCGATAAGTTTTGGGAAGCGAACGGAGTCGGGAAATAAAAACGTCCCACCAGTTAATTGGGGGGTGTTTTACGTTGATTGATAGATAGGAAAATAGATGGATGGGAAGATATAAAATATTATGAAAATAAAAGTGTACGAATAAAATGGCGATTTGTGGAAAAATTAGGATTTTTGATACAAGTGTAAATGGGAAGTTGGTTTATATTATACCGTATAAAATTGAAAAAACATTTGTATACACAACTGTAATTTTTAGTATCTAGAATTTTTTAAGCTATCGATATTGTCATCCATTCATTTTAATAATTCTAAAAGTAATTTTTATTTTATTTTCAACGTTGTACTCGGAAAATGAATTTTTTTTAATTTAAATTGATTTTTCTTTGTTATACAAATTTATGGTCTTTACAGTGACGTATAAAATTAGTAAAATTTTACGTAAGTGTACGTTCGCGTAATCAACTTTTAATTTTACAAAAATAATTACTATTATGGGTCATAAATATGTTCAACAAAATTTTCGGAATTTATTACAAACTACTTATAAAAATTAAGTGGAACATGTTTAACACATTTTTCGTATAAAAGTTTAATTTTTTGTAACCATTGACGTTTCAACGAAAAGTATATGCATGTGCGTGTATATGTGGAGGGGGTGTTTCAACGTTACATAAAATTCGCACGTATAAAATTAAATCTCGTAACAGTTATCGATGCTTTCACGGAATATTAAAATTAACGGTTAAACGTAAAATTGAAATTAACAGCATACAGAATAGACAATATTTAAAAATGATTACGGAAGAAACGAAATATTTTGTCGAAAGCTTTTTAAGAGATTAGACGTAAAATTAAATTCCAAACCTTCATTTATATAAAGATTCGGTGTACTCCAACTTATAAATGAATGACAATACTATATAAATAATCTAGATTAGATAGAAAAATTTGAACAACGTATAAAATATCATAACAACTGATCGAGTACGGTGATGCTTTGCTTATATTTTATTATAATTTTATAAAAAAATTGCAACTAGTCAAATATTGAGTGATAACAGACGATTGTGCATGAATTGTAATTTTATTGCATGTTATACAGCTGTTCGAATGCATCACGTTCGAGTCGTACCCAATTGCACTCCAACCGCGCGCTCATGAATCAAATTCCGTTTGTAGCTTCAAAATCATTTAATTTGATAATTCATTGTCTAATATAATCATTGCTCAGGTACCGAATACTAAGACTAATCGTGATATTTTAATTAAATATTTTTTATGACAATAAAATCGAATCATTAATTATATGTAATAATAGTAGTTAAAAATTGATTCTCATTAATAATATTCACAAAATTAATTCATTAAAAACTTTATGTATTTTTTAAAATTACAATTTTACTATTTTTAAATGAATAAAATTTGTTTATTTAATTTTCAACATAGCTTGAATCTATAAAATTTCTAATGAATACGTAGTTTAATGATTATTCTCTTCTTTGTAGGAATAAAATATTACAAAAATTAAATCCTGTTAATTCGATCATAAAAACTAAATTGAATCTTCTTTGAAAAGTATTTTAAAAACAATATATTTTAAAATATTTATAATTGAAATTTAAGATTTTAATGAGTCAATAGAATAAGATGATCGATTACTATTCCTTATACGAATATTTATTATTATATACTAATATGCAGTTGTATTAAAATAATATAACTGGCGATCATTACTTTTGTTAATTTTATAGTTGTTTTATACGACACATACTTTATTTAAAAATATATGATACTTTTTACAGAAGAATTTATAATATAAAAATTTATATATTATAACTTCTGTTTCAAATTACTACGAAATTCATTATAACATAAATATTTTAATTTTAGTTCAAAACAGCTTATTTTATTTCTGAGTTTGAATTTCTGTAGTTAAACAACGCTCAAATTGTACGCACTATTTCATCAAAGAATACTTGTTCATATTTAACTTTTAGTATCATCCTATAATTTGACTATACGTTCTTTCATTTACGAATACGTACGTTTAATGAAAATATTCGTAGGAACCAGTTATTAATACATTAAGCAATTAATGTCTTTACCCTAATCATACCATATTTACATTTAAGCAGCTACAAACCCTTTATCCAGCATTTATCAATTATAGACAACCGCTTTATGAAGATTGAATATTTGCTAAGTTAACGAACTTACAAATAAAAAAAATCCAATAAAAGAATCAAATGATTTTTAAAAAACGTGAATTAAAAATTTATAGGGTAAATCGATGAACTAAAGTTGAAGAGAGAACAACGAATATATACATACTTATATATACATAAAAATAGATAGATAGATACAAAGAATAAGAAAGAAAGAGAAAGAAAGAGAAAGAGTGAAGTTTGTGGTTATGTGATCCACTGACCTACATTTCCTATCAGCCCTCTGCCGGTGTGCATTTATACACTCACAAGCGCAAAGGGAGTATAAGTATACAGATTTAGAACAGGCATTCGTCCAATCGATAATATTCTAGATTTTATATTCTTATGTACACGAATACACATTATATTTACAAAAATCGTCAGTGTTCTATTATTACTTTACTCTTCATTTTTTCAACTTTACAAATTCATAGTAACGATATTAATACACCAAAACCATATCGATATATCTTCTCAGATCTTTACCGAACAATTAAGAGTTTATAGTATAAAAAATTTTAACTTAAAAAAGCATGCGAATAAGCTGTTATACCCATTATTTAGTAACCAATGCATGAATTGAATTTTAATATCACGACAATGAGTATATAATTAAAATTATATAAATAAGTTTTCTAAGAACGTTATTACTGTAAATAAATTTTTTTTAATTAAAATGATAAATTCATTGATAGTCAAACGATATTAGGTTATTTGGAGGAAATTTTAAAAATTTCAGAAATTATATTTCTTGGATGTCTTGTCTTTAAAAAATCTATTTAATATTGAAATATATTATTATTTAAAAAGGATTTTGAATTTAACATTTTTTATTTTATAAAATAAATAAAATTACCAATTATTATTATTCTCCTAAAATAAATTGTATTTTAAATTATATATTTGAAATTACTTATAATATATATTTTTCCCAAGATAATATGAAAATTTAAACCAATGTTTAATGATACGAATTAATGAAATAATTATATCTAATTTCATATCCATTTAGGTTTAATTAATCATAATAACTAACGGAATATGTAAAACATATAACTATAAATTTCTATGAAAATTAAGTTAAGTATTAGCGTAAATAATTAAACAAATGTATCTTAAATTTTAGGTATAAATTAAATTTTTTAAAAAAATAAATTTTATAAATTATTTATGAATTTTATGGTCAGCTATTTGACATCAAAAACATAAATACCTTGAAATATTTTAAAACATGCTTTCAATAATATATGCTACATGCAGATAATATTTCTATCGTGAATAAATAAAATATAGAAACTCGTGAAAAAGTAGAAATCGTAAATATACCAAAGGTTCGTTTTAGCACAATTAATGAACTTTATAATCAAATTACAATGTTTAATACGAAACAACTCCTTCTAACTTTTTGTTTTAGTAATTTAAATTGATTAATTAAACAAATATATTCTATTTTATAATTACAACGAGTTATTTTATAAATTTTAGGTTTTATTTTGATTTTTGTGGCATTTACCTTTTTCTATTATGTTTCTTCAAAATTATTAATTAGACATTAAGTTTTAAACTCTTTTTTGAAAAAATAATATGAAAGAATATAATTAAAGCAATAATCATTTATATCTATAGTGTGATTTATTATTTTATCAAAGTTATTATTATAATTTAGATATTGTTTTAATAATTTTACATTGTAAAAATTATTACAGTGAATTACAATGTTATTTATTAAATTTGAATTTTTGAAAATTCAATTATTTAAAAATTCTGTAATTATACATTATTACTGTAATCAGTAATTTATATTGTTTGTAAACATTTAAAAAATTTCAAAACATTATATATGTAGATTAATAATGATATACTTTCATTTATGAGTCAACGTTCTAATATCCAAATTATTTTTAAAGAAAAAGTTCTCTGAAAGAAGATTAAATAGAAAAGATTCGTAAGAAATATTTAAATTGTCTAATAATTTGTATATATTAATATTTCTCATTTCACATATATTAAAAAATTACTATTGAAATTGTAAAACATTTTATGAATTATATAAAAAAAATTTTTAATCTTCTGCTAAATTTATTTAAAAAGAATTAATTATTTAATAAAATTCGATCTATTTAATAGTAAATTAAAGTAATTCAATATTACATTATTCTAATATTTTTAATGATAGATTTTTGTATTTTAAAATAAATTAGTATTTAAAATTTTAATTTTAGTTAGTTACTATGAAATTGCAACATATCTGATAAAATTTATAATATCAACTGTATTAAGTGTAACTAAATCAATAACTATTAATTAAGTTAAATCATTTAATAAAATATAAAATAGATAATATGTTTAGTTAATAAGAATAAGTAGTAATATATATATATACATAAAAATTATGAATATACTTCAATTAAACCTTATGTAATTAATTTTTCATAAATAGTCATTAGAGACAATAGCATATAATATTTTATGTTCATAAAAAATAATTTCAAAAGCATAAAGTGATTTCAAAAACAGACAATAAACTTGTATTATCAATTTCAAATATTTAAATACCAAATTTATGCCATTGTTGTATAAAAAAATAAGAAAAAAACCTTAATTTAACGTATTAAGTATGTTGAATAATATAATATATATCTTAATAATTATTATCGATTTTATTTAGTACGATAAAATAAAGAATCCAGATTTTTTTATTGTCTTTTTTAGTATTTGTATCATGTGGTTAGGAAAGCATTGTAGAATATTATATATTATTCTATTGATTGTAGTTATATTGTGAATGCATAAAAATGTGTTAAATTTACAAAAGAAAAAATTAATTGTATCCACAGCAATCATAATATTTTTCTCCTTACTTGTTCAAATTAAATAAAGGAAATTAAATTAAATTCATTATAATAGTGTAATTTGTAAGAAATAAATGTTGATATAAATAGAAACCTAATTCCAAAATTGAATTAATATATTTCAATTTAAGATATTTCAATAATAAATATTTAATATTTAATCAATAAATATATAATGTAAATATAACGTATAACTATACAAACAAAAGTGTCTTTAACACATATTTATTTGATACATTCAATGATTTAGCTTTTAATTTATACAAAAAATTTTATCAAAAAAATATATATTGCAAACTATTTGAAATAAAAAAAAGATGAAAAACGATCAAAAAATATATTTGTAGAAAACAAAAAATAAAAATAATATTTCATAATACCATTTATTTAAAACTAAATTATAAGTATTTGAAATTTTGTCAACACTTATTATATTGAAACAAAATCCACAGTTTTTTAAAAGATTAATAATTTATTTTATATTTTTATGCATTGAATATTTACAAGATAACTGGAACAAAATTCAGTTTTTTAATTCAATTTAATATTGAAAATCAAAAAAGTAATTAGACAAACGCAAAACTATTATCGATCAAAATAAAATAATTTAATAATTTAATTTAAAGCATATTATACATTTAATATGTACATATTCAATAATGAAATTAAATTTTTTAAGTCATACGAAATAAAAATGAAAAAAAAAAATAAAAAAATATCTAAAAGTTACTTTGGATTTATAAAATTAGTAGGGTATTATTTAAGATATTATTTATATAATATATATGTTAATTATAATTATTTTCTATAGGTAAAATTGTAGTCTTTTTCATAAATACGCGTTTATATTATATTTTCTTATTTACTTAAAATATATATTGCATACACTATATTTATACGAATTAAGAATACTAAGAGTTTCTACGATTATCATAGACCGTTCATGCATTATTTGAGTAAAAAATTTTAACACAATCACCAAGCAAATGAAATATTTATATGCTTCTATGTTGCACTTTATCCTCGTTGGTAATGCAGAATTTTCCCGACCGGCTTAACACCGCCATCTTGAGGATCAGTACCGCAATAGTTGGAAATCAGCTGGGTAATAAGATCTTGTTTGAATTCAGTCGATCGCCGCTGTATTCGCTTTTGGCACAATAGCACTCCAAATGCTTTAACGCTGAATTACCCTTTCGTTAATTGTTAATATTGTACTTGGTTGCGATGACTAACGACCATTTTCTATGAATATTAACTACAATTAAGTTTACAGATTAATCGTTATAAAATTAAATGTATAGATTCACTTTCAACATCGGCTTTTCATTTTGAGATATATTTAATCAGAAATTTAGTTTATTTAATAAAATATTTGAACTTTTTGTTTGTATATTTTTAAATAAAAATTTAAGTATCGTTCGTTTAATAAGCTTGAAAAATTGAAGCATGTACAAATCATATATAAGATGTTCATTACAGATAAATTACCTTTTGACACATTTTTACTTAACACCCATTTATATATATTTCTATAAAAATGGAAAACATCATCATTAGTTATTTACTTTTTTATGATACTATCATTTATAAATGACATGAATTCTTGAAAGTTGTGATACATGATAGCCACAATGGGGGTCAAAGGGTGAAAGGGTAGACGACCCAGTTTCGACCAGTATACCGAATTTCAGATTTTGTATAATTTACTAAATGCTAATCTTATCCCTAATATCGAGAGTTAAATTTTGTTATAATTTAAAATTTCGATATCAGTTGAACAAAAAAGATTCATAAACTTATAATGGTGTTGACACATTAAACATATTTTGAATATCCGAAAATATATCGTGAGTTTACTTTTTACTTAAACGTATGCCACATAAAGATCAAAGTATTTAAAAATATATTTAGTACTTAAGATTTAGAAATTAATATCATTTTAATATATCGATTATTAAATTATGATTTAATTGTACCCATTATTTAAAAAAAAGGATAAATATTAAAATTTCAATAGTTAACTTTTTGTACTTATGTTATTCTAAATTTGAACTAATTTTTGTAATTTATAGTATAACAACAATGTAAACAATAACTGATAATATTTTTAAATAATAAAGTTATTTATAGTATAGTTATTACTTTTTATCCAGTACATTATTTTTCACGCAGAGAATTTTGTATAAAATAATTTATTTTATTTATATATAGATATTTCATTTTAACCGATCTATATAATTGATTCAAATAATTTATTATTGAACGTAATTAGTTAAAATTGCTATTAATATTTCTTGTTTTGGATGAGCAGAATTTTATCTTTAAAATTCCGAAATAAATATCTATATAATTTACGGAGTACGTATCGACTTTACGTATTAATGTTTTATCGAATTACTTTATAAACTCTCGATAATTTTGCCAAATGTTAAATTAATATTAATTTATATTAGGTTTACGTTACCGTCTTCTCCGAATGTCCCCCAACAAGTTCGTCGCCCTTGCAAGACCATTTTAAGTGCAAGCGCGACTTTGTCCACGTTTAAACTCTTAAGTCGGCCTCAAAAGATCGAGTTAGTTTTAGTTTCTGGCTAATTTGCTACTATGTTAATTTTCTCCATCTGCATCCCACTTCAAACCTCTAAGACCGAGGCCTTGTTTCTTAGTCCCTCGGTTCCTTGGCCCTCGTCGGGACTTTGCAATCTCTTCTCGAATCGAAGGTATACGCAAGGCGAAGTAAAAATGACGTACATGGAATGACTCATACCGGTTTACGTTAAGTTATATAATTCTAAATTCATAAAAATTATATAATAGTGATTTCTAAAAGATAATGTATATTCTGGAATATTATTTGATTAATAGTTCAATTATTTAGTACATATATCATTCATAATAATTACATTTTCACATGGCAATCATTTGTTTTTATTGTTATGAAATCATATATTCGATTAAAAAGAAACTTTTATTTGTTTCTTTTATTAGAAAATTCTTTTGTATATGCTTTTTTAGAATTTCAAAGTATTCTTCTATGTTAGAGTTTTATTATATAATTCAAAATAACGTTATAAAATCTTGATTCGTTAGTATTCGTTATAATTGTCATAAGTTGACTATAGCGTCTAAAAAATACTTTACTTATATAGTTTCAAATAATCAATAAAATTATACAATAGTTACATTGAAATAACTTTTATAACATTCTTTATCAGGACTTATTTATATTCTTTAGTTTTAATACGTGTACTAAAAATGATTGAAATAAATAAATTTTAAACGAATACGTATTGGTAATGGATGTTCTTTTATATTTTATTATAAATTATTTTTATTAAATAAACAAAATGTCATATTATAAATTTATGCAAGCTACTAAAATTATTAATTAATTAAGAAAGATATATCAAGAACATTTCAAATAATAAACGATGTTCAAAAGACAATATTTATTTCAAATAATTAATACATTACAAATATTTTTATTTTTAATTTTCAGATATTTTATTATAAGTAAACTAAATATAGAAACAATGCAATAATTTTTTAAACTATAGTTCAAAAAATTTAAGATCTGATTTCGATTAAAATTTTATGTAGCGTTGTAAATATTTTATAATGTTTTTTAAAATTAGTTATTATTTAGGAAATATTTCTAATATTTTGTGTAAAATAAAATTTATGATATAATTGGAAATTCTCTAGATTAAAAATTATTAATAACAGATCTTAAAAATATTTTAAGTTTCTTTAATTCTTCTATACAAGGTAAATATCGTTCGATTAAAAAATTAACCTATTTTATTCATTTTTATGATTTTACATTTTAAAGTATTTTATTATAGTAAATTGAGTTATGATGGTTCTGCATCAGATTAGTACAATTTACTCATTATATCAGCATAGTTTGCAATTTTGTCATGCGAATTAAATTAACATAAATCAATGGAGCCGATAATTTTTGAGTCTCACACGTTGAGAAGCCAATTAAAATTATACAACTGCAATTGTAACGCATATGAATCCTTTATTGGTTTTCATTGTAACATGTATGTATCCCTTTTCATCCAGAATATTTTTTTATATGTATTTTTTATTTGATAGAATAATTAATTATTTTATTTATAATATTTACATATGCTGATCAATTAATTAAAACGAATTAAATTTATACGAATGAAACTTTCCTATTATAATATGTGCCGATTTTCCTCGTTTCAGCGAGTGTTCAGCTTAAGAGAAGCTATCCATTTGCATTATCGTGCACAATTTCAAACTCTAATGTAGTGGTCGAAACTTCTCTAAGTTAGATTACTAAAGAGTACAGATCCAATATCGACATTATTTAATATAGTTATTTAATTTTGTGGGTAGCTGATATTCAATAATACCGTGATGTAAAATTCAATGGTAACTGGATGCTCTGCTCAGAAATTTTCATTTTCTAAATTCAATCCCTGAACGAATATAAATAGACCTATTTTTCAATGATTCAGTTTACTGAAAACAATAAACGACAATTAATTCGAATATATTAAAATACAAAATCTCGACAATAATCGGTCAATCTGTTTACCTTAACACATTTTCGGTAAGCTAACTGATACATCTTATAATATAATATTATTTTTGAGAAATGCGTTTAAGATTTTAATCGAGATACTTTTTTTAGTTAAGAAATAGTTATATTAGCAATATTACTATGATTAAAGAAACTAAAATTTTTTTATTAGAACATTTTTTTCGAGAAGTTTGGGATTGTACAATTACAAAGTAAAGCTTTTCCATCCGTAAAGAAATTTTTACTGTCAAATTATGATTCGATGTAGTGTTGGAATGCTAAGGATATTCATACAACTCATAAATTCGGAAACTCATAACTATAGGTTAATGGTTTTACATATAAAATTAACTACTGGCTTTTCGTAGTTTTTATTTAAAGCTATTCGTACATTGTATTTTCAGCTTCGTACGATATTATAAATTGTATAATAGAATTTGAATCACATCTCGATCTAGTAAGTAGGACGCATATTTTGCAT
This sequence comes from Dolichoris vasculosae, assembly GCA_018907195.1. Taxonomy (NCBI): domain Eukaryota; kingdom Metazoa; phylum Arthropoda; class Insecta; order Hymenoptera; family Agaonidae; genus Dolichoris; species Dolichoris vasculosae. Next base: position 8,744,797 of record JACCHY010000003.1, read on the forward strand.
TGACTATAATTTTTGATAGCCCTCGGTAAAACTTAGAATAATATTCAGTGGAATGCATATATCAAAGTTTCGACGAACGTCACTACCTTTTTTTATTCTCAAAATCTAACCATCTCGCATTATCAATCAATTTATTCGGAACGGACTTCCATTAAAACGCATATTTTTTGATGTTTGATAAATTTATATTTTTTAAAATATCGTTATTAATAATTCTTCTATGAGTCATTGCTGCTCCATTATCTTTCAAGTTTTCTACGAATAATCAGAAAATTAGGTAATAGTAAAATTAAATGTTTTGATATTGCAGAGTCGAATGAATTTCAATATAATTATTGTAATGATTAAGCTAATGATGATTGAAGTGCACGTAAAGCCATTTACAATAGCTGGATGAAAAAGATTATCCTATAATTCAATGAATTTAATTTTTTTATAATTTTTTATATATAGAATAATACTTAGAAATATTAACCATTAATTTCATACTTGTATGTAAACTTTAATCGAATCTTTTGTTTTAAATGTTTCAATATTTTTTAAGAGGCTGTTTTACATATAGCTTAAACCATCCTACTAATTCAGTAATTTGATGCATTTCTTGATTTAAGTAATAAAATAATTATTTTAATAATTTCTGTGTTTACTTTTTTGAAAATATACTGCATTATAAGTATTATATATGAATATATTAAAAAAAAAAATTTCATACCATCGTTGAATTTTGTAAATACATCTTTTGTATAAATATATCTCGATATTTCTTGATACGAATATAATGCACGTAATTTATAGAGAACTGATTATACATTAATTACACCACAAATACTCTTAACATATGTAATAATATTATTAATTTAAACATTGAAAAAGAATATAGTTTTCTTTTGAATGCACGTTAATACTCTCAGAAAAAACTTATAATATTGAGGTGACAGATGAAGAAATTAAGATAACAAGAATATATTTATTATCAAGTTGTAAGAATAGTTTTAGTAATTTTTCGTATTATATCGTTCATCTCAAGAATATACTATTACATGTCATCGATAAAGATTAACTAATAGACCGCATTGATAAAGATTATTTTTCGAAAGTAAATAATTATTAAAAGAAAAGCTTTTGATTGTTTAATACCAATAAAATTTTAATACTTAATATTTATAATTAGATAAATCGATTAAAAATTAATACAAAATATTTTATATATTTTTTGAAATTAAATCGATGATGTGGTAATATTAAGATTTTTATGAGCCTATTGAATCAAAAGAAAGTGATATTCGAAAAAAGGTTGTCTTTATTATATTCTAGAAAATATACGTAGAATTTTTAAAAAATTCCGAAAAAATTTGTTTAATACAAGAAGAATTCATAAAATTAAATAATCTTTAAAAATAAAATTAATAGATTTTTCCTTTTTAATGTATGTTTGTGAATACTAGTAAGAATATTTTATATTCTAAATATGTAAAATGAAATAATATTGATTATGGTTAATTTAAAATATATATTGAAAAAATTTAAAGAATGTTTTAAATATTTTTAGCATGTAAATAACAAATACAAAACTTATAGATGGAGTAAAACTGTAATTAGTACGTAATGTAAAATTTAATATGAAATCAATGATATAAGAACAAAATTTTCCATTTAAGTTATCGCAAAAATCGAAGCCTAAAATATTTTATAATAATTATATCTACAATAATTAATCGATAAATTTACTGATTAAGAAATATATTCAAGAATAAAAAGAATTATTGATAGTATAATAATAAAAAATTCATCATTAATTTTTAGATTTAATTATTAAAATTTACAATAATATGAAATAATTAGTCATAATAAAAATATTGTATTGTTGTAAAATTACTTGTTTAATAAGTAAATGGAAATATAAAATTAATTTTTTTAATTTTAAATTAAATGAAAAGCATTAATAGTTTTATAATAGTGCATTAAAATTTAAATGATTATTCTTAATAATTTGAAATGAAAGTAGTAATCATATAAATTTATCACTTCAAAATTTTTTATTTATATTATAGGACAAAAGAAATAATTTTATAAAAATAAAAAAAAAATAATAATTTTTAAAAAATCATTGTAATAATTATCATAAGTTTAAAATTACTAATATGAATAAGGAAAATATTGATTTAGTGTCATTATATTGTGTCATTTGATTAAAATAAAAATTTATATCGTAATTTTAATTGATCCATATAAAAAATTTTATAGATCAACTTTGTATTTTATCATATCAAATCGAAGTAAATATTTTTATTTTTTACCAAATTATGCGTTATTTTCTTTAATCCATTTAATAACAATTTTATTTTATACAATCGTTATAAATTTTAAAAATAGTTTTATACTAGCGTAATAATTTAATATAAAATGATAAAAATGTCTTTTTTTAGTAATAATAAAATTAATGGTCATTATTTTCTTTCTTATAAAAAATGATGATCGAATAAATTAAATTATAAAAAATATTAATAATTTAACGATGTATATTTATTATTAAAACTACTTATTATTATCAGCTATCATAATTTTGTATATTTTACAAATAAAACTACACTTTTTACGTATTTTACGTATTGACTTTTTAAAAAAAATAGAAATAAAACGAATAGGACTTTATTAAATAATCGATATATAAAATTATCGAAAGTATCGTAACAAATTCAAAACAGATTCCAATCTTCAGTATATACGTGAATTTAATAAAAGAACCTTTAATCGCAGCATTAGTAAACATTCGAATGAGAAGCAGTCGATATCGTTCTTATTGATCGATACGCGAATAGCTTGATTGGTTCGCATTGTTTGATGAAACCACTTACTACTTATTGTTAACAAACGAATAATCGTAGTTTCTACAGCGCAAAGAGGCAACGTGTTAAAGCACGTGTGCCTTCCATAAAACTATTCTTAACGTGGATGAATTCGTTAATGGCAAAACGAGATACATTTCGAGTTCAACCATATTTTTATCGTAAGTCGATTAGCAAAAGATTATATTTAAATATCTTAATTTTAAAAATAATTATACCTGCGTTGGAAGTAAACGGACTAGTTATTTACGAGAAATACTGGAAAAGTAATTATTAATTTTATAGTAATTATTAACTTGTATGCGAAATACGAATGTCTACCAATTTTAAAATATAAGAACGGTACTTAAAAGTTATATTATAACTTTATCGTCGGAGCTTATATAATCGTTTCAGGTTATCACAACGTAGATACGTTACTTCTTATTCTATACCGCAAAAGTTTAGTAATAATTTAAAGACACCTCTTACAATAAAAAGAAGACATTGGCACCGATGAATCATCGAGGCCGCATCGGTTGAAGACTAAGGAAATGTAAAGAAAGCGGGAGTCGCAAAGAACAGGAGCATCGAGATCGGCGAGGTCGGCGGGATCGGCGGGATCGGCAGGAGCCCGGAAGGATGGCGTCGGCGGCGTCTCCTCCTCCTCCTTCCCCTCCCAAGCCCCCACGTCGACCGGGGAGCGCTCGTGTGCCAGTAGCAGGTCTACGTTGGCGACGGCGCGGCAGTTCCGCGGCAGTTCCGCGGCCGGCGCGCGTCACATCGGACCAGTGGCCCCGACGCTCCCGAGCGTCCGTCTCACTTTACATCGGGCCATTCGCGTAAGAGAGTCCCTCCTTTCTTTCCTCTCGGTGCCGCACGCTCCTCCGAGATCCAAAAGTGAGAGAGCGAGAGAGAGAGAGAACACGAGGAGACCCCCAGGAATCCTCCCAGCGGATGGACAGTCGAGGATCCGGAACACGCGTATTCATATCGTGTGACCTTCTACAGTGGGGATTGATTTTTACCTTTCGAGCTAGAGGTGCGTGTGGATCTCGTGTGATATCGTTGCTGCCGGGTTTCCGGTTGTTGGATCTTTGGTTCTCGGTTTTCCGCTTTTTTACTTTTTTCCCTGTTCAACTCCGCAGGTGGAAATGCCATCGGTTTTTAGAGATACGCTTTGGGATTTTGAAACACGGATACGCTCCATGAATATTCATACGGTATCAATTTCGAGGTCGGATTATTCGACGAAGAAAATTATTTTGCAGTTGTCGAAGGAAATACTTAGTAATCTTAAACGATAGACTTTGAACGTGATTCGTATATTTTTGTTTATTTTTTCAGAATTTCTCGATCGTTGCATCGAACGTTTAGTATTGCTCGAACGATCATCGTTCGCCGCCTTTGTACGATCCCAAATATGACTAATACATTATTTCGCCGTAGTTTGATTAATTTGATAAAAATTAAAATTTTATTCTTTTTAACAAAGAGGTATTAACGTATCGAAAAAATGCTACTCGAATCAATTAGTTTTTTATAGTTTTATCAAAAACATTCGTTATAAAATCAAATTTCGCGTGAAATGATTTGCCGTTTTGTTTGGTTTGTGATAAAACACTTTAATACAAACGATAAATACCGTAAAAGAATAATACGTATATGCTAAGAATCATTTATTAGGAATCGATTGATACATTTTTTTTATCGTTAGAAATAGCAATCTGCGATCCATGACGTTCTGAAAAAAATTTCTTGTAAATCTTTTCAAACGACTGTATAAAGACAAACTGTATAAAATATTCAGCGCTGATAAACGTAAAAAGAATTTTGTTATATACAAGAATACAATTTTTATGAAAACGCGTCTGTACTATTCGTGTAGAAACGTCTTTTTGGTAACTTATAAAGTTATTTCCAATGATATTTCATAAAATCAGTCCTTACCGAATAAATAAAAAATTGTGCGGTACGATTGTTTTGTGGTAAATATTTACAAATAGTTCCGAATATTTTATATACGCGTTTATATATTTTTATACGAATTTTTCTTTTATCGAATCGGTGTTTATACCGATATCCTCGAATTCGTAAATTTGTTTGAACGCGTTTTAAAAGGAAAGTTAACCAAACGATTATCCACACGTGGAAAATAAAACTAATGGACGATGATAAAAAATAGCTGCATATTTTATACGATTGGCTTTGATACACGCACGTAAAAATCAAAAAAATTAAAAAAAACAAAAAATCAATCCCACTTGGAATTTCGTAAATTTACAGACAACTCCTACCCCCAAGCGCGAAATAAAAAACGCAAAAGACTTACTTTGACGAGTGGAAGCTTGTACTTGCAAAGACGGAATTTCCGAGCAGCGAATTCGAAGCTACGGTCGTACGGCTCCGATCGTAGGTACTTCCGAAAGTGAGGACGCACGAAAGAAAAACAAGATTCGCGGATCCAATGAAAAACGGAACCAATTGGTTGAGGAGCCGCTCGAGAGAAGCTTCCAGCCGATCCCAACTTCGGTCATAGGTGATGACTCTTTGTCGTTGACGCGTTGAATTCCTATCCATTTAATAGAAGTGATTCTACTTTATTATTTACTTCTATTTTTATCTAATTTTGTAACTGTCGTTTGGCTTTGCAACTATCCTTTCGTATTTGTTTCGCGAGTGTTACGATTTTCTTTTATGTTACCGATATATTTATGCGCTTTGTTTTTAAGTAAATTTAATAAAGAAATAAAACGCAATAATTACAAATTCAAAAGCCATGAATCGAAAATATTTAATATTCGCAATTTTCTAATCCTGAGTCACGGAATTTCGAGATAATGAAATATTCAATTTTACTTATTCAATGATTTCAATTTTAGAATTTTATTTCGCTGTTTTAGAATGACGTTGTTTATTCAAACTTGGCATGGCTTCAGTTTTTGGAGAACAATTTATAAATATTACAGCCTATGTAAACGAGCATATTTGTTCAAAAATTTCGATTGATTCTTCATATAATAATGCCATAAACGCCTTGGATTTATGAAATAAATCGAAGAAAAATTAAAAATCTATAGATGTTTTCTAATTTTATAAAATAAATATGTGTTTACTCGATATATTTTAGTAAATGATCAATTTTCTACAAAAGATTTATTCGTAAAAAAATATACGTGTTACGAAAGAAATATTGAAAATACCGTTAAATAAACCGATTTATTTTGCTTTCTGTTATATAATCTATAATTTAATTTTTTTTAATCATGCAAAAATTTTATATGAACTTTAATAAGATAATTACACGATAATTTTACATTTACTATTTCGGGAACTGTTTTTTAAACATGAGTAAACTTATAAAACGAAAGATGATAATAAGTTTAATTCGAAATATATTTTCAATTCTAGATACACAATCAGAAGGTAATTTGTAGTAGTGGATGTATTTATTAGTTAGATATTTAATGTTTATGAGTACATACGGATAAAAATAGAAGTTTTAATAAATTATGAAATATTCATGAAAATTTTGAAAATCGTGAAAATGCATATTTAAACTATTTTTAATGAAAAGAATCAAAGAAATATAGTTAATAAGATAATTCAAGTTTTATTCAGCTAAAAAAATTAAGTGTGAACACTGTCGAAAAAAAAGGTAACGAGTTACATATAAATATTCGTTTTAAATCAAAGCATTTTTTAACACCGTATTACACCAGCAGATATTTATCGTTTACAAAGTAATTAATTATTTATAAATTTTTTTGTATAATTTTTATGAAAAAGATTTTATTTAATTTCGGTTATCTCAAATAATTTAACTATTACGTAAAATGAAATCTGTGAGTATTAAAATGCAGAAATTATAAAAGACGAATCGTAAAAATTATTTGAATTTTCAAAATTTAGTTTCCCTTCTTTATTTGTATACATATAAATTGGAATATTGCGTACTAATAATATTAATAATAACATTTCATAAATAATATTTCATAAATATTCCAGCTAACGTTTCGAACACAAATACGAATACTTTCGAATCCGTTTTCCTACAATTTAAAATAGTAGAGGACGACACTCATTAATAAATTATTGGGTTCTGATTCCAATTGATGGGTGATACATTTCATTAAGAAATATAATTAATTAGAAGAATTTATATAATAGAATTTATACAGTAGAATTTATATATAGAAACTCTAACGTATCTTTAATTTTTAAGAAGTATTAAAGATCATCGATATTATGATAAACATTCTTAATTTCATTTTAATAAATATCGTTGGTAATAGAAAATTATTTTCGAAGTATTATTAAGAATGAAGAAAACTATAAATATTAAAATAGTGTATATTATAAATAATTCTTTTATTTATAATTTGTAGCGATAAGTAAAATTACGAGCACGTTATTATTTTACATTTGAAAGAATTCGCTTGGCCAAGCTAAAAAACTCGTACTAGCTTTACAGACGAAATAGTGATATTAGCGTACCATAAAATTCAATTAAGTTAAAATCAGTTTTCAAATGAAAAGAAATGCGAAAGCGTCGCGGTCGTTATTCGACGCGGAACAAGTAAGAAAATTTGAAAAGGTCGCACTGTTGCATTATACCTTTATATTTTAATTATGAATAAAACGATATGAAATATCGCAACATCTTGGATCGGTTTTAAACATTAAGAAAGCAAAATCTTTGGAGATTCAAGACCGAAGGAGCTCGAAAAGAAAGGAAGAAAAATCGTCGGCGCCTCGCGAAAGCTCTCGAGCCTTGCCTTCAAAACACAACAAGGAAGAAAAAGCATCGTTGAATTCTCGTGAAATCTCGTCTCAGTCAGCAGCTCACTTCCAAGAAATTCCAGGCTTCTCTCGTACACGCGTATGTAAGTGCGGGACTAATAAACGTCGCTCGACGTCTCTCGTCGAGTCGTTGTCTTCTCGTTGCTCGGACTCGCATTCGGACGTGGGTCTTCGGCTTTGGCATTGATCGGTCGAGTCGTGCTGGACACGTTTCTCGAAATCGGAGCTTCGGTGTCGCTATTTTCGATGTGATCCTCGAGCGTTGGAGTTTCGTCCCGGTCGTTTTGTGTTATTGCGTGTGCGTCCGAAGTCGGCACAAGTTTATGAAGTTTTTCTAAAATTGTGATTTCGGGATATCAGTGGTAGGTCGAGGATATCGGTGAAACTTAAAAAAGGATCTAGTAAGTGATTTTTTTAAAAGCGACGAAGGAGTTTGAAAAATACTTTTTGATCAATTTCACTTTTTTTACAAATTTTTCCCCTTAGGAAATTTTAATAGTGGAAAACATTCGAATAAGTTTACGATATCCAATGGATGAAAGAGAAAATAAATTTAATATATTCGCGTTAGTATTCGTATATTTTTTCTTCTTTGCTATTTGAAGTTACTTTCCATTAAATAAATTGAATTTAGGATACGTAACTAATTCGTTCATGAGTATGAAATATAAAATAACATTTATTTTACGATCGACCTTTTAGAAAATTTTTGCTCTGCGTTTTAGTTTCTAATTAATACAAGATACAATTTTTATATATAAATTTAGATTCTCTTTAAAATTATCGTTTATGGCTTTTTATTTTACAGCTAAAAATATTTAAATTTGACCAATTATGAAGTAAGAATAAGATTTCGGAGTTAAAAGTTTTATGAGATATAATTCTTAGCAATTTGACAGCACGTTATACGATTTCGAATACATTATATTTTATTAAATTTAGATTATAATAAATGATGTAAAAGGGCTCGTAAATATAATTGGGCAATAATTCACTAAAGCCGAATGGATAAAATTTACATTATACTTTAATTGATTTATCAATGTTTCTAAGTTCATTTTTTTATAATGATATATTATTTCAAAAGTTTACGTTTTTTATATAATAAATGCCATCGATTGATTTGAAATTAGAAGTATTTTCTAAAATTTTTCATTTTTGATTTTTTCATCTCATAATTTAAATGTACAATTAATTTCTTATTTACGTTTACGAATTTGGGAATATAATAAGAAATTTGTTGAAAAGCTAAATTTTAAATGTTTCTCAATTCATATGGTAACTGATAATACCATGTTTAGCAATACATTATAAAATAATTAGATTATAAATACAATTATTTTATACGAATTTTATATTAGAGTTGCATAGTTCAAAAAGTCTACTGATTTTGAAAAATAAATCAAATTAAATCCGCTGATATATAAAATAATGATAGTAATATTTCACACTATAATTTGAAATAAATTTTTTGATGTTTAAATTTCTAATTTAATTCATCTTAAAACAATTATTCATTTTTTCATGCACCAGAAAATATATTATTTACATGATTATTAAAAATTTAACAATTAGATTTTCTTATGAATAAAATTTTTCCTATCAATAAACAAAATATGATGAATAATAAAATTTTATAAAGCATAAATTTTTTATAGTAAGTTATTAATTTTTATAAGGTATCAAATTATTATTTCTAAATACATTAATACATAACGTTTTATTGTTAAAAATTTTAATTTTTAGCGATTATTTCATATATAAATTTTAAGCAAGTTTGTAAAATAAATTCGAACAATATTTTACAAATATCATATTTTTATTTTATAAAGATTATAGATAATTAATAGTCAGATACTTAGTACAATAAAATAATGAATAATCATTTTGACAATAAATGCATTAAAGTCCACTACAAAGCAGATATTTAAAATCTATGCCGTCGGGTAACTTTATTTGTTACAGCTTTTTGTTTTGTGATTCTCGAATAAATCACATGTATGATACTCGATTCTATCAAAGCATAGCCGTATCATAATTTATTCTTTCATTCTTTATTTGGTTTGCGCGCTCGTTTAAAATTGTCATTAAGTGATTGATTACTCTTACAATACAAGAAATGAAACGTTTAAAGGCAAACCAGTTTAATGTCAAGCATGAAGGCATTTCATACGATGACCGGATTGTATATGTCGTAGTTACGAAAAACGTTATTTTGTGGTGCAACTGTTGACAGTGACCTTCCGACCTTTTAAATTAAAAGTCATTTTAGAACTGATTCCGAATTGAATATTATTGTAAAGGAAGTAGTGAAGAAATTCCGTAAGTGCGAAAGTATCGATTCGAGTTCTTATTGCACAACTGAATCGCAATATTATTTGTTACTGTTATTTGTTACATCGGCATGCAAGCGAAAATTTTATTATTGTTATGAAATTTGGTTAATTTCATGGAAGAATTTAGACTGTTGTTACTCCATTTTCAATGGTATTTCGAGTATTATATTTAAATGGATTCTTTAAAATTACTCTTGAATTATGTATACAATAAAAAATGTAGTTTGACAAATAGCATATTATTATTGAGTATTATTTTATTGTGCGCGCTTCGAATATATATTTTTCATTTAACACGAAAACTATTATAAAAAACTCATAACACTAAAATTCAGTAACCTATACTGAACCCAAAATCAAACCGTCGGTACAAGTAAAAACAGTCCTTGAAATTCCAATTCTTGGAATCTCTTCTCTGTCCGTAACGGATGGACTCGCCTCAGTGTCAGTTTATAAAAGAAAAGGGACGGAGATTACGTTCGGGATTGTTTAGCAAAAAAGCGAAGACAAATGGGAAACGGATGTTAACAGGTTTTTGATTACGATGTATATCCGGCGTACATTGGTAACGGCGACAGAAAGATGATTTTCTCGTAACTCCCGGAAAATGGAAATGGACTAAATCATTCCACTTATTTTGTACATTCTAGGAAAACTATTACACATTTTATGTATTAGTAAATTTTGAGTACACATATAAATTTTCATACGTGGTGTAAAATCAAATTCAAGTCGAAAAGCTTTTTTACTAATTTTAGATAAAGTAAGATAATTTAGAACTTGCAATCAATATTTAGTTTAATGCAATATTAATAAACGAATTTATAAAACAATAAGTACGAAACACGTCAAATTAGTTGATTTGATTTTATAATATTAAAACTATAAACAAAATAAAATATTATATTTTTAAATGCAAAAAGGTGTTATCGTATTTTTGTTTTACGATTGAAAAGATGGAAAAGTGTATATGTATGAAAATTATTTTCTTATTAATATTTTTTATTTTTAATTTAATATATTGTATATTCGATATAACGTCTTTTACTTTTTCTGCTTGAAGTAATTTAAAATCATCAAAAACAAAGAATTAAAATTTTTTTTATTTTCTGAGTTATAATTTATAAAATACGATGTTAAAAAATATCTAAATATTTTGTAGTCATAAAAATTTTCATTTTCATAATTTCAATATTTTAAATTTTTATTTACTTGTATGGTATAAAATTCTTCTTTTTATTGGTAATTCAATTTTTTTTAGTTCTTATATACTTCATCGTAAGAGTAAAACAATATTTCAAAAGATGTTTAACCATAAAAATATAGAAATTATCTATGTTGTCGATATCAATAAATATAAATATCAACAATTTATTTTATAATACGTTTAATTTTAATTTGATGTTTTTATTTTTTGTTATACTTCAAAATATATTTTTTGATATTAGTATTATATTAATTCAAAATTATTATTGAAATTACATATTAATTTACAATTTCTACTTGATCTAATTTTCTTGTATCAAATTTTATGCTATTCGATAGTTATATTATGCAAACATTTTGAACATTCAACCTGGATCATTGACTCTGGTTTATTGTATACGTTGTGACAGTGGGATAACGTCAAATTGACAGCGTCATTGTCATCGTCTTGACAGTAGTTGATAATATGCGATCCGAAGACGACGATCTATTCTTCTGTTAAATGGCTTTGTTTTTATTTAATTGTTTCTCGTATTTGACGTAATTCAACACCGATAAATGCGAGGTCAGAAAACGGCAATAAGAAAGAAACATGAGGAAAGTTCATTTCTTCTAGTTCTACAATTTATTCAACTTTTCATTTTACACTTGCGATATTTTCCTTTTTAATAATATAATATTACTGTTCTTAGAATATTACTTACCTATTTCGATGTTTTAAAAAATTCTTTATATTTTGACACAATTACAATAATTTAAATTGTAATCTACCAGAATTTGACTGTTTAATAATTTAACAATTTCAAAAAAGTAATTTGAATAATTTGAATAATTTGAATAACAGAATATTTTAATATTGCTACCATAATATATATTTTTAATTTTCTTAATTAAGATTTGCGTTCTAATTGTAAGAAAAATTTTTATGTTCCAATTTTTATTAACATTTTGTAACATATACTTAAAAATTCAAAACGAATTGATTAATATAAAATAATTTTAACTGAAATATATAAAAATTAATATTGTATACATCATATATTTATTATCGAATTAATTAAAAATCTATTTTGTTGGAATATAAAAATATATTGTTACATAAATATAATATAATATATGTATAAAATTGAGAAGATTCCGTAAAGTGACATGATTTGTGTATTATATCACAAGATACTTATATCACATAATTCAACATATAAACAGGTACAAATTAAGTATATCCACATTTAGCGAGATAAGGTGTAATTAAAATTATTATGTTTTAACTTTTTTGATATCCCTTCTCGAATTGTGAATAATTTTATGTATACACACGCATACCATGAAATGAATAAAATGAAGAGCAGCATGCTTTTATTTATATCCGCAATTTTGATTAATTTTTTATTCAATTATGTACAAGATTTCAAAGAATTTACCTACAAATCGAAAATTTTTATCTGGTATATTCATGCACGTCTATTAGCATTGGATTGATATCTATAAATATTATAAGTTTACGGTAAAATTATGCGAGTGATTAACAGCAGAAAAGAGAAAAGTGCGTAATCGAAATGAAAAGGGATATGGAAAATGAATACGAGCATCTTATAATAGAAATTAACGAAGAAGTCAAGGTCAAGCCATTCTTTGTTTTTATACGATGAATACATACACACAAATAGGTGCGCGCATTTTCGGCTCTTGTACTTTTCAGAGAGTTATTTTAGTTTAATCACACGAACATGTATGTTTGTGGTGGATATACGTATACGTGACTTTATTATTTTTGTTTTTAACGGTCAGTTTTTATCACGATCGTCAGTTCCGTTGCCATATGTATTTTTAAATACGAGCGTTTAATATTGTTTGACAGGAGTTATATCAAACTATGAATGAACTATGCTTCGTGACTTTATTCCATTATTTTTTAACTGGAAACCGAGTTATTTATAAGTGTTCACTCGAAGACGTTTTAAAGTATATTTTAGCTCTCAATGACAATCGAATCATATAATTACTTTTATAATTTTTTTATCCCTAATTAATATGATATATTTTATTTTATTTATAAAATTTTATTGCTTTTATTTCATTTATGAACTCTAAAACATCAAGCCTACCCATGAACTAATTGAAATACATTGTTCATTAGTAAATTTATACTTTATATATTTTGAAATCGAAACGTATACAAATTTTATTAGTCTGAAAATCGAATTAATGTTTGACAAAAGATATAAATATTTTAAGTATGTTAGGTAATAAAGAAAATTATTTATTCTTTGGAAATATATGTAAAAAATATTATTAGTTATAAACTTTGATAAACCTGAAAAAAAGAGTGTTTATTGTAAAAAATTGATAATCATGAATTTTTAGAGCTGATTGTTCGAATATTTTTTAAAAAAAATAGTTTTTCTTTTCCAATTAACAACTTCATAATTTTTTATTTTTTTATAGAATGTAAAATGTAAATTCATAATTGTAGAAGGATTTAAATTCAATTAAATCATTTTATCTCAATTCTCCTTTTTCCCCTCTCTTTCTTGTTTTATATATATTTATTTTAATTTATGTAATGTCAATAAAGATTACTTACAAAAAATATCTGGATTTACTCCAATTTTTTTTAGAACTGTATTAAAACTAAATAAAAAAGAATATTTAATTTTTTTAATATTTTGAATTCTTCATTTTAAACAATCAACATAGTCTCAAGTCTATCATAATCAAAATTTTTCTTAACTAAATATTCATAAGAAAACATGATGTTTAAACAAATTGATTTTTCGATTTTCACTTTTATAGTAAATTCAATTGCAAATAATATTTATATTTGCATATATACACATATCTATATGTATATATATTTTTGAATTATCAATTTTCACCGTCATATTATTAATTAATTTTTAATATTTAGTTACAAGCTTAAATACTTTCAGTGTTTAATTTAATATAATATTTTATAATATTTTTAAATTAATTCAAGACAAACATCGCTTGAATCAATAATAAAATTCAATCAGTTGTAATATTATATAAAATTGATTTATAAAATTTAAGTTGAATACAAGCAAAATATTATTCAAAATTCAAGATTATCGATATAACTTAATAAAAAATTTCAGTAAACTTTATAAAAATTATTTAAAAATTCAATATGAAGTTCGCAAAGCTTTAAACTTTGAAATTAATAATGAAACCGTGTTTTTAATTTATAATGAATATTTCTCTTTCACAATGCTAAACAATATTATACTACTGTGGTGCTATAAATACAATCTCATAAGGAAAGCAAGTCAAGCGGTAATATAAGCATTCATTATTGGAATCGATAGGAAATCTTCGTACATGAATACATCACGGTTTAATTGTTCAAGTTTACATTCCCATTCGCAATTCTAGTGTATTATTGTGTATTATACAATAATCTTACTTTGCATTCCTTAAAAGCAAATTTATATTTGGAAAGTAAAATGCATATAATTATATAGCACAATTTTCAAAAATATTCAATATCGCGCGTAAAGAAATTTAGAGCTTATATTTTATCCATTATCGATATTTTAATTAATATTATAAATGTATTTCATCGCTTATTTAACGATTATTAGTTAAATCTTATTAAGGAAAACTTATATTTGACATTTTGATTCAATACATAGAGTATTCAGAAAAACACGTTTGATCCCGAATTAGTTATTTCAGCTTAAACTAATAGTTCAAAAGTTCCCTAGTTATCCAATTGAATGTGTACGATGATTTTATAACATTCCGGGAAAATATTTGAAGAATTTTTGTTTTGATATAACAGATAAGATGAATTAATAGTACGTGGCGAATATTAATTGTATGAATTAAAAAATGGCTCACTGATGCTTTTGTATATACTTTCTTGAGTAGAAATTTCTGTAATATATTTAGACATAATATCAATTTCAAAATTAAGTAAATTTTATACGTACATATTTATGCTTGTACTTTTTTATCAAATCAATAAATTATATAATGATCGATTATCGATAAAAAAGAACTCGTTTTACAGTTGTAAGTTACATTAAGAATTTGATATGACCATTAAAATTTATCGAACTGTATTTATTGACCATTGTTTAATGAATTAATAGGCTTCCTTTTTTATTTGAAGCACTTTTAGATCTGATAAATATTCTTGATTTGTCATATTAATAATACATGTTTAATAAATTAATTTGCTATACAATTTTTGTTATTTATTTTTTTAAAGCATTCACGTATTATATTAACTTTGTCACATGTAACTGATTTTAATGTTTTCAATAACGATACATCATTTTTTATAGTTACCCTTAAAGTTTATAACTCGAAAAATTTGTTTTGTAGAGAAATTAGTCTCTTAAATAAATTATTTAACATTTAGCTTTATATTCTTTTACTTTAATTAAAGTTAAAATGTAGATTTTTATCAATTAAAATTAAATATTGTTAATAATATAATAATTAAAAAAACGATATCAGTATTAAAATCATAGTAGGTTAAGATAATTCTTTCAATAATTTAAAAACATTAACGTAGACGAAAATATAAAATAATTTTATATATGCTGCTAATATTAAGAAATTCGTGGAGTGTAAGCAATTGTAAGAATAACTTGGGAATAACAATTTTACTTGGAAGCGAGGATGAAAATTAATAAAAAAAAATCACCAAACGTCAAAAGCCTCTATAAATGAAACACCAAATGCTTTTTAACGCATGAAGAATCGATAAAATGGTTACGTGTGTTTTCATTCAGGTTAAAACCAAAGTTGTATTTTCTAGTGACAATATACACTAAATTATTCTGAAATCTCTAAAATATCATTGTATTAATATTTTCGAAGCAAAGTAGTTTTCGAGTCATATTGTCGAATATTTACGATACTTACGTCACTTGCTTCGATTATTTATTTTAATTTTATTTTATCTGAAATATTTTTTGTAACAATAATTTAATAATTATGCAAACATATTATACATTATTTACTTTACAATTTTTATTTACATTTAATTTGTATTTAAATTAAAATAGATGAATGTTTGTTTTTAATTAATAGTAAAAAAATAGTTTTAAGACTGTATTCATTACATAAAATAGATTTTGAATCAATTACTTACTTAAAAACAGTAATTACAAATATTTTTATATAAAATTTATGCATAAAAACTTGTAATATTCGCAATATTCATAAAACTAGATATAAAACAAATTTAATCTTTATTTTTATTTTAATGATATTTTACTTAGCATATATTTTATATTTTATGAAGACTTTAGTAATTTAATTTTGAAAAATAGCTTACGTAATGCATTATGTATTCAAATAATATAAAAGCATGCAACTTTTATATATGTTACAACTTGTAAAAAAAAATAAAAAGTCGCTATTAACACTCAAAAACAAATGTTAAACTTACTAGTATATGTTTAAAATATTACTGGTGTGTACAATTTGCTGGTGTAAATTTATTTTATATTTTTTTTTCTGGACAGTATTTTGTTTCTTATTAAATATTTTATTAAATTGTTTTTACTAAAAAATGATCTGATCAATGAATTGATGAAATTAAGTACTTCCAATATTTGTAATTGGATGAATTTCATTTTATTTAAATAAATATTGTAAGTAGGTTTTTTAATGAAATGTATAATAAAAAATTATTTTAATCGATAACAGTTTTTGATTCAATTTTAAATTATTATGAAGAAATAATTTTATATAATTGTTAATTTTCTTCGCAATAATTATATATGTTATAAATGATCTGATATCGAGAAGCTTAATCCAATAATATCTTTATTTACATAGTTAAATACAATTCGCATATAAAACTTATTCTTATATACGTATAAATTTAAATTTTTCGAGTTTCGAATAATTTTTTTATTAAATAATTATGATCTTCTTAAATTATGTTCTAATTATTTATTAGTTAAAATAATTGCTTATTTTTTAAGTTATAAATTGCTATGTTTATTATTACTATCATTATTATTATTATGTATTAAATATCATAAAATAATTCGCTCGTTATTTATAAAAATGGCTTTTGTTTATATAGGAATATTTTCTATAGTTACGGTATTTAAATGTTGTACATTGCAAAAAAGAATTTAATGGTATGATTAAATTCTTTTTTATTTAACAGGTGAAATAATATAAAATCGGTGTTTTTGGCAATTTTTAAATAAATAACTCTTTTCATATATAAATCTGTTAAGCTTATGCCAAAATTATAAAATTTTTTTACTTTATTACCAAAAGTGTGGACTAGCGCATGGACTTTTTGGCTTGATTATAGATAATAAAGCGTCATGCATCGCATTGAAGTATTTATTCAACTAAAATAGATATTATAATTAAAAAATTATTTCTCTAGCTTTTAAATTTATGTGCCCAAATAAACTTATATATCACAATCCTGTGATTGTGATGTATTTGGATTTAATATATGTTTATTACAAATATGTAATGATTCAAACTAAAAATAAATTTTGATCTATATGTATATATATGCATACAATCTAAAAATTAAATATAGATATATGCACACGATTTTCAATGTATTAATGATTGAAAAACAAATAAAGTATCTTGCAAGTAATAAAAAAGCAATTTACTTAAAAAAACTTTTTAATGCATTTGATTTTTGCTAGTGAAACTTATATTAAATCAATTAAATTTTCAATAAAAATAATATTTTTTTATGAAAGAAATTTCAAAATAGTTTTCTTTATTATTTTACAAAATAAAGAAGTTACATAATTAGGAAAATTTATTGTAATTTTAATCAATTTGATTTTGAGCGAATGAAAATATTAATTTAAAGCTTTTATAAAACACGAACAGAAATGTTACTCGGTTAAATCTAATCATCTATCTCTTATTATTTTTGTTTTGGTTGACCCAATTATTGTAATCCATTTGAACAACGTACGCACAACCTAAACACAAGCTATACACATCGAAAGAACCGAAACTATATAATTGTTAATCGAAACGAATCGCATCGCACGTGGATAAAGCCTTTCAAGAATCCGGAGACTAACGCTTTAACTGCGCACATTGTGTGGTTTAACAGGCTTAAGCCTCTGTATTACATTCCACTCGATTTTCCTTTTCAAATAAACTCACGCACACGAATACGGCCTTTACCTACTTTTTTATTTTATTTATTTCATGGGCAATTTTTCAAGCGTTAATTTTTAATATTTAAGAGCACTTTGAAATTACATTTTAGTTGTAACAGAGAGAAGTTGTAAATTTTTTCTTAAAGGGTTTTACACAATTTTATGCCTATATACAACCGTTATAGTATTGTACATTAATTGTGGTCAAATTTTTCTTTGATAATAAAATTTAAATATTTTGTTTATAATACAAAAGTATTAAAATTTTTTATTCAGTTTAATAATAAATTTCTAATACGATCAATGTTATTATTATTATTATTATAGAAAAATCTGAATTTCTTTTTCCTAAAGTTTTTTATACAAATATTTTATATAACAATATATATTTATTATTTTTATTGATATGTATATGTATGTTTATATAAAGATATTACTATATCTGTTTACATTATTTTTGAAAATACGACACAAAATTATTCATAGCTCAAAAATCACATAGCAGTTATCATTGATATAATTTTATGATTATATTCGAAAATTTTAATAACGGCAAAATATTACATCAGAAATTAATATTTAAGTGATAGTGGTTCGTAAAAGCAATTCGATCTAGCTTGCACGAATAATGAACAAAACGTATTGAAATTAATTGATTTTAATACTTAATATATATCAACCAATGATCATATCAATTGTTTCTAATTACATATTCATATATTGATTATTATGTATCAAGCTAAATTCAATATTATTATAAAATTAATTTTTTCAATACATTCTATTTTAATAAGTGCTTTTTTTATAAAAAATAATTTACTATTTATAAAATAAAATTGCTTTTATAATTTCAGTTTAATTTTATTAGTGGAAGATAGAAAATTTAAAAAGTTACATTTTGACCGATTTTAAATGATATATATAAACTGTAATTAGTCGAATCAATTTAATTTCGGATTCATGGATATATATGACTACTTTTCTAATGTGTATTTACACATAATTATATGCATACCAAATTATGCCGTTGGGATCGAATTATACACGAATCTACACATTTTATTTTCGTTAGAGAAGTGGGGTGATAGTAAAATATGGCAAAGTAAAAATTTAGAAATAAAATGTGTTTGTAAGTGTGAGTGAGAGAGAGAATATAGTGGTATTTGATAATTTTGTATAATAATAAATAATATGATATAAAATATTGTGTTAAATTTCTAGTGAAAATAAAATTTTTTTCATATAACTATAATTTGAAGCAACTATAAATACTACCCGTACTATTTATAATACGACTTTCCTTTATGAAAATATTTTGCTAGTAATATTTCAGTTAATACTTGTGGCTAATATAGAATTATATAGAATTGTAAACTTGTTCAGTTCATCATACAGTTTTGTACAATTTTGAATAGACGAAATTTAATTACATATATTACAAATAAAATCAAAAATTA
Source organism: Dolichoris vasculosae (assembly GCA_018907195.1). NCBI lineage: Eukaryota > Metazoa > Arthropoda > Insecta > Hymenoptera > Agaonidae > Dolichoris > Dolichoris vasculosae. The sequence continues at coordinate 8,764,563 of JACCHY010000003.1, forward strand.
ATTATTCCGTATAACTCCGGTATATAATGCATTTTACTTGAAACGTTGAATAAAATTTATCTTATTAAAGAAAAAAAACAAATTCCGTTTATTTCAACTTTTTTTTAAATATACTCTCATTTTATCTAGATTATGAATTGCAACAAAAATAGTGTAAATAAAAATTGTCTGTAAATTTTGGGTCGTTAAACTTGTAGCTCGTGCATTTTTCATCAAATTTTACTTGAAGTTTTAAATATATTCATGTGCACTCATCTTACATGCGCATATTTTGAATGCATTTCACAGTTATATTTTTAATATTTGTTGTAGTAAAAAACGTTCCTTCGCATTTAAATCGCACGTAAGAGAAAACGAAGGTTAAAAACGGAAAGAGAAGTATTTCGCATGCGATGTTCAAGGCAAGCGGTAGGAATCGCTTTGGTTTTGCTTATGTCGAGACAGGCCAAATTTTACTGCCAATTCAAGTTGCCTCTAGGGTCTTTAGCCTGCAAATGAATGTGTACGGTTTAAGTGCCAATCCTCTTGAATTCTCGTATCTGGTGTTCACGGAGGCTCGATATATTGTTTTCCGCTGTGTTATTTATTTTTCGTTCCTTTTTTTCCTTTTTTTTTATAAATACCTGTACGTGTGATTTGTTTCTTAAACATTCCTTCGGTCGGGAGGGTTTTTCCAAATTTTATGCTTTTGCAAATTCTTTTTACATTCAAGTATTTAGTTTATTCGATATTATTGTTTTATTAAAAATTTAATGAAAATATTCGTTTTGTACGTAACTAAAATAGATAGAGCGAAATAGAGCAAATCGCAGGGATTCTTTTTTTTCCAAAGAATTTTTACAAAAGAAGTTTATTTTTTACGTTTTATTATTGTATCAACCTTTCAAACGCTTCCATTGTATTCCTGATTAAGAATAATAGAAATATTTTGACCAATATTGAATACAACGCATGTTGTTTATAATAAATACGTTTATGCAATAAAAGAATTGTATCGAAATTTAAAAGATATCCACAAGAATACAAAGTTCAACTCGTGTAATATCGCGTATCGGTTACTCGAAAAGATATAATACGTTTGACTAACAACGAAAATAATACTTAATATATGCAGATTTTAAGTTATATAACGTTTACGAGGTCCCTATAAAAAGGATTATTTCATTTTGATCGTAAATTTACAACGCGAATATCAATCTAGAATTATTATAATGCCAGTGGTGATTACCGAACTATTTTATTACCATTATTTAACCGTTATTTTACTAATATTTTATTACACTATTTTATAACTAATTTGAAAGATATTCCGAAAATATTTATTCACGATAGAAAAATAGAAATCATAAACCAACTTTTAAGTTAAACGTATCTGTATATGTTAGACGATACAACTGATATTTTTTAAATATCAATAAGATTACGAATGGTCAAGATAATCGGAATATTTTATAAGGAAAGTAAAATATTTGCCGGTATTATTTCTCGGAGTTAATCCCCAGAAGTAAAAATATATTAGATTGCTCTAAAAGCTCGCGAAAAGCTCGCAGAGTAGAGAAGTAAGATTCTTCTTACTTGGGAAGCCTTGGAAGCGTGGAAAGGGAAGAAGTTTGAGGTCGCCGGAAAACGAGAAAACTCGGAATAAAAAAGCGGGGCACTACTAGTGGCGGTACTTTCGTACTTTCCACGACTCCGCAGAACCGCCACTGATAAGTCGCGTTCGTTCAATAGGCAGAAGATACTCGGCTCGAGGTCAAGCTCCAAGAGTCACGCTTCTCTTCCCCTCGTCTACCGCCGATCGCGATTTCCTCGTTCGAGATTCGCGTCTCCTCTGCGCCAGTCGCTCGAGTTCGAGCCCAGCGATTATCGAAACCGGGCCTTGACATCGTTGCCCGGCCCGCCGAGAGGCATCATTCGAATTCCTCGCGTTTGCGTCGGCATCTCCTTTTACTTTCTTTCCTCCGTCGCGACTGAAAATAGAACCTGGAGTTCACGCACTGCAGGCGAGACCTTTCCGCACACGCGTTAAAAGAGTTTGCGTGACTGGGCGTTGACTCGGGGAACGTCCTTCTGGTGGGAGTGCGAATCGGTTCATTCAGGGTCGCTTTCTTTCACCTTCTTTTCTTCGAGTTTAGGTTCTGGGGAACGGGACTTGGCTGTGCGAGTGAAATTTTTTTTTACGAATTTTTGCTACCGTATTCCACATAGGTTACTCGACTATTGCGACTATTATGATTCACCGCTTCGACCGCTGCTATTTCTAATGCGTACTTCAAACTCGTACTGTTCGAGCCGTCGATCTTCGACGTTAGTTTCGGAGAAAGGTAAACAACGGATTTAATAATAAGCAGTTTCTGCCGCATCTGCACATAATCAGACCTTTTCTCGTTTAAGCTGCTTTTTATGACGATTCTTTCGAGATCTCTTTCAATTGGTTATGCGCAAATTTGTACTAATAATTTAATAGTAGAATAAGCGTAACTTTGCTTTCTTTATTATCATATTATCATTTTTAACAAAAAATTGTACACAAATTCAAAAGTTTAAATCGAGGCGAAATATTCCTATTGGTCTTTCTAACGTCGAAAGCTTTTAATATTCCTCTAAAATTTAAATGTTGTATCATAAAAAAAATTTTTATTTCTTAAAGAATAATTTTTATTCATTATTACCAAAGAATTTTACATTATGTTACATTGTATATAAATCTTAAAATTTTTAAAGCATTTTATTTAAAATAAATATTGTTGCTTAAAACGAAATTCTTGTTTTCAATCTTTTCAATTCAATTAGTTTTCAAAATTATTTTTTTTATTTTAAGCGCGATTTTTAATAGCATAATGGAACGATAAAATTACGGTAATTTAAAAGTTTTCATTAATATTTTGATTCAATTTTCATTTGATTAAAAACTTTTTTGAACACAAAGCATAATTCAATGCCATTGTCAAATTAATTTTCTTAAGCAATCAATCAGTTATTTACTTATAAAATTAATAATTTATTTAGAATTACAAAAAGGATATCGAATTTAATTCAACTCGATAGTACATAATAAAGCTGTACATACCTAAAGTACATTCGATTTCTCATCGATTCGCATACGATCACGTCGGATTAGTTTTTATGGTTGCTTGTGAACGCGTGCATGAAATTCTTCATATCTCGACGAGTTCCCGATCAATTCGATACGAACTACTTAGGTTTAACGAGGGAACGTATCGAAGGATTTACAAAAGTTGTCACAAACATGATTAAACTGTAAATATATGGAAACCAAAAATGTAGATATGCGTAACGAGACACTATTACAGGGAAAATCTTACGGTTCCGATCGTATACTTTCTTTTTAAACGTTTTCTCTTTTATTATCTAGTATTGAATTTTATATTCCGAATATTTTTCTCATATTTTCAACAGCGAGCGTATGATTGTTTTCACATATATCGTCTAATTGTTCGTTTTTCATGTTGAATTCTCAAAATAATAATTGACTTCATTATTTGAAACCTCCATAAATTGTGAAATAAATCGTTTGAATATAATTAATTTTTGATATTTTAAATATGTACAAAAATTTTTTTCGGAATCATAATATATAATTCTTTAAAATAAAAATATGATTACAAATAAAAATTTATAAGCTAATAATATTATTATCGATCTGCGATAATGAAGTATTGGTAAAGATTGAAATATTTTTTTTTTATTTGCCTCAATTGTTGAATTGACTACATCGTTCTTATCGTTGGTATACTACATTTGATACATAAGAATACAAATATACAACATGATTTTATTTGAAAAAAAAATACCGCAAATACCACAAAACATAATAAACAATGCACTCAGACTCTGCAGAAATTAAAGCGACATACATATAATGTGCGTCACAGCCTGATGAGGACGTGAACAATTGAACAAATTTCCTATTCAGTAAACATGCAAACTGTCCATGAAAAGAAATACATTATTTCCGTATATAAATACTGTGATTTCTTTCAAAATACAAAGAAATTGTGTGGCCAATTTTTCAGTTATTTGTTTAAAAAATAAAATAACAACATCAAAAAATGTATCATGAAACTATCCATATAATATCATGTATATTATATTCACAAAAACTGTTTACGGCATGCATTCAATTTATATATATATACACTAATAAATATTTATTTAAAGTAAATAAATAAATTTTACTAATAGTAGCTTATGTAACTGAATTTATTCATGACTAATATATTTTATTTTATTTATTCAAATTATTGAACGTAATGAAAAATTTTTTATATTCGATTAATTCTCTTGAGTTACAAATAAAAATTTAATTTGTATTTACACTCTATTATTTATAGATGAAGAATTTTCATTTTATGTATTCTAACTTTATTTATATGACAATAAGGGAAAACTTTAGATAATATATTAATTTTTGGCTATAATAAAATCATGAAAAAAAATTTCTTATTAATTTTTAAAATCACATATTTTTTTAATTAATAAATCGAGGTGTCTAAAATTTTTTAATTTAAAAAATATGCGGAAATTAATACTCGGTACGAGTACGATTATATTTTTCATGTAAAGTTTTAATTGCATATCAGCGAACGAGTTATTTTTTTTCATAAATATAAGCACAATTTAGATAAAATCTAATATAAGATTTTCCATAATATCGAAGACAATAATTTTTTTTAAATAATTCAAATTTCGCTTTATTCTTCTCTTAGTTAAAAAGCTTTTAAATTTAAAAAGTAAAGATAACAACTTATATTATTACTTTTTCGAGAAGAAACTTATAAATATGTTGTTACCTACCAAAGTTTCGCGGTATTTGGATAAAAAATATCCGTACAAATTCTTTGCCTGTTTTCAGTAATATTATAATTTACAAAGTTTTTTTTATATAAATTCAAAGAAATGTCCAAACAATTTTATTATTAGAATTATTCTTATATGGATTTCGAACACATTATTTATTTGAGCTTATATGAAATCATTAAGCTAATACCTATTATTAATACTTTGCCATTCAACAGTTGTTTTTAAATCAATAAAAGACTACATATGTTCAACTTTATGTACTTTTCCATTATTTTCTTCTTTGTATTAGAACTTGGTGAACTTTTACAGTGTACTTACAAGATTTCTGCATGCAAATAATTAAAATATATTTCTCTTATAACTTGCTTATAACTTTATTGAAAGGTTATAACATTACATCCATGTAAATAAACAAAATGCATTTATTTATATAAAATATTTATATTTATCAATATATTTCATTTTTTCTTTAAATGTTTAAAAGAAAATTAAAAAATTTGTGTTAAACAATTATTTTTTATTTATTTTCCAATATATTATGTTACTTATAATATAATAGAGTTAAATTTAAGAATAATTAGTATAGATATGTTACTTTATTATCATTACACAGTTATAAGAATTTTTGCAATATCGTTTAAATTTAAAAATAGATTTCGTTTATATTTACCTATATAAATGAAAGAATTAATTATAAACAAATCATAAAATATTTTCTATAGTGATTTGCAATTTATCGATAAAAACCAGTTCAAAGAAATTAGTTAACGATACATCCAATCAACATGAAATGGTTAATAAAAATTTGAAGTGTCTATGAATTTTATTTATTTATTTCTTTAATAATTTACTTTTATTTCTAATATACAATAACAGAAAAAAGAAAAAATTCTCCTTTTTTCTGTATAGCTATTTAAGAATATTTTAAGACGCTAATAAATTTTTAGATATTTATGGAGTTCGATGTTTATCTTAAACGTATTTTTTATTTAAGAAAATAATTTGAATTTTATTAAAATGCTGAATCAAATTAAATTCAATGTATATTGCAAAGAAAATTTTACAGAAATTATTTGTAGAAAATTTTTAATATATGAATTTTCTTATGTTTATATTTTACTCCTATTTAGAATCTTTATATTTATTTATTTATATTTATTTATACAATAAATATTAAAAATATAATATATCAAGATTTTTAATAATCATTTTAGATTTAATTTAATTAATTTAATTTTAGATTTAATTTCATTTTAGATTTTCTACTTTACAACTTTGTAATATTGATATTTAAAATTTATTTAACTTGTAATTTGATACCAGAACTTTCCACTTATTTTTTAATTAAAGAGAAAAGTCATAATACAAAGGGTAAAGTATTAAATAAGATAAATAAAATTTATACATATTTATTTTACAACTATTACAAAAATATCGATAGCGTTATAAGAAATATTTGTTAAAAAATGTCATTTATTCAATTAACACCAATATTTTTAATATAATTTTGTATTTGCATAAACAAAACTTAAATTTTATTTATAACTGATCAATTAAAAAAAATTAATATTGTTATTTTCTATAATTTTATACATGAAAAATTTGTAATATTTTATTACTCTTAAAAACGTATGAGATAAATTTTTTTTTAATCATAATTTCTAACGAAACGATAAAATGTTGAACTCGGTTTATGTTTAATAACTAAATAACTAGAAAGCTTTTAAAAGTTAAGGAATCGAATTACATTACTATTTCGGGGATTCTCGTTATTTAAAATAAAATATTTAATTTTATATAGGAGTAGTTGAGCAAGATACATACTTTGTAGCTTTGATAATTATGAAAACTATTTCATTACTTTATCACAGTCAATAGTATCGAGTTTCCAATTATCTTAAAATTAATGTTCGAACGAAACTAGCTTCCTTAATCCTGTTTTAACCACAATTTTTTAATTAATACCCGATAAAAATTACAATACCAATATTTACTTACCTTACAAAAATAAAAGATTCGGGCTTAAATAAAAATTGGTAGGGCCAATTGGAAAGTCCGATAACATCGGTGCAGAGGTAAGAGAGAAATAGTCGAAGGTGAAGGAATTGGAAGTTCGATGAAGTTCGATTCCGCTATTAAAGCAGTTCGAAGGTGGAGATCGGTTCGGTGAAATAGTCACCGGTGCCGCAGGTACACGAGACTAATCGAGCAAATGCATTTTGGGTGTTCGCAGGGAGGGCGAGGGTGGCGGGGGTGGCCGCGGAGGGTCGGGGGTCGGAGGCGGCGGTGGTAGTGTTGGTGGAGGCACCGGAGGCGGAGGGAGGCGAGCGCCGAGCTTACGGCTGGTGAACGGACGGACAACGACGGGCGTCGGACTACACACGAGCAGCACCGAGTCCGTGCGATCGCCCCATTACCATCTCGGAGCTCACCCAAACGGTCACAACTATCACGCCGGCATCAATCCCTCCGCCAATCATAATAACAACAACAACAATCATGCCCGGCTGAATAAGGATGACAGCATTAAGATCAGCATCGAGAACACCAATACCTGCACCGACAGTCTTGTCACCGCGTTAGACGACGAGACCCTCCTCATTACGGATTTCCTTGGCGATACAGGTGAGTTCCAATCTGTCTTTTTATTTGTTTTTTTTCGTTGATTTTCGCATTTGCATTTTTAAGAGTCGTCGAGGCTCCGAGAAAGATTTCTTTCATTGGTTTTTTCAACCGCTCGAGCCTTTGAAGATTCACGAAGTCGAGTAGTTTTACGGGTAAAGAAAAATCGCTGGATGTAAAGTTATACTGCCAAATATTTATCGATTGGCTGTTTTTCTGTGTTATTGATTCGATTCGAGTAAGAATAATAATTGAAAATTAACCAAAAATTTCTGACGCTCCGAAAGCAATTTTTTCAAGGCGCATATCAATGTTTTTCATTTTATGACTCACTTCCGGACAAAATACCATATAGATGAAGAACGAAATCTCTTTGCTATTATTTTTTGCATTTTGAGGCCTTCGACGGATCCGAAAGTTTCCATTTTATCGCTGTATTATTTTATCGACAGTACAGTTTATAATCCGAGTAAAATTTGCTTTGTTTAACATAACTTCTCTGATAAAGAAATATGATTGAATATTTACCTAAAGATGATTCAAATGTATTTGTTATATCAATTTATTGTAAAAGTTCAATAAAATCTCATAAATTATATATACCGATTGTCTATTTTGAAATATTGCGAGAGTTTATATATTAAGAAACGTTTTTAATCTTATTACAAAGATAGTTTTTGTTGACGAGGAAATTACGAAGAAAATATTATTCATTTTGCTTTGTTTTCTGATTTATTGTCTTATACTAAAATAATTTTTTATAGGAATTTAAAATTTGTATATTTACAAATATAATCTTGTATTAAGTTTTTCTTAAGGTAACTAGATTATTGCAAATTTTTTCAATGTAACAAATTTAAATTAATGGAGTACATAATTTTTGAAATTCTGAAGCTATTATGAATAAACATTAGTAAAATTAAAAAGAAATATATATATTAATATTATGGAAAAATATTAATAGAGTAAGTAATAAAGTTTTTGAAGAAACAAAGTACACATATTTTTTAGTATATATCTTTCAATACTGTTAATTTAATATTTATCTATACATCATGTACTTCTATTTAATTCATTGTCAACTATCCAAAATTGATATAATATATCCGATCGATATTTAATTCTCACCTTGTTTAATACATATTTTTTTATTTGTTCTGGTCTATCTGAACTTTATTAACGAATATAGATATAAATTATTTGATTAGCTTAAAATTAAATTTCAAAGAATGAAAATGTATTTATAACAATAAACTATTGTAAATTAAAAATTTGTGTATTTATTTATAATTTAATCAAATATAATTAAATTAAAAATCATGGAAAAACTATTATTATTTTAAATGTTATACATAAATATTTTCTTTTCATATTATTTGGATACAAGTTTATATTCAAATATGTATAATAAAATAAAATGTGCTTTGTCAATAATTTTATTGAAATATAATTTGCCTCCAGTCACAACAAATATAAAAATCTAAAAAAATTTGATAAAAAAATGGAAGAAATAAGTACTTATATTTTTGAATGTGTAATAATTCGAAAAACGAATAGAAAAATATTACTTCTTTTCATTCTCTTTGTTAATTATTGGCTATAAATCCTGTCTTTCATTACACAAACAAAACTTAAACTGCTAGCGATGCTACTTGCGGAAGAAACAATGCAGAGGTAATTAAAAATACAAACATAAACATACCAAACATACTCAATAGTATTAATAGTTAGCTGCTTACGAGAATTACCTTCATAAAATTGCAGAAATCTGCATTGCTTCACTTTATTAAAATAATCGTTCTCTTTGTTATACTATTTTATAGTTAAAAACAGTGAGGAATCAGCGAAGAAACTAGATCTACATATAATAAAATTATCAATAAAACGCAAATATTTTATAGATATATACATACTTTATACATAATATATAAAATTTATTTGACAGAGATGGTTATAAATTATTAACTATAATGTTACAAAACTATAATGTTATAAACTATAGTATAACCTATAATATTCATACTAATTAATGTTAATGTATTTGTATTTATTTTTTAAGTTGTTGATAATTTACGAGTAACAATATTTTGATTTATATTTTTGATAGAAAATAAAATTTATTTTAAACATAAATTTAATTATTCAAACAAAAATAAGATTCTATTTTATGGAATGCAACTTTATATTGATATTATTTTTACATCATAATATCGTATAAAATTATATAGATTATAATTTTTTAAAACTTAAATATAAATAAGATTAAATTAAATTAAAAAATGGAATAAAAATGTCTTCTTAAGGAATAATAAATAAAAATTTATACCATAATTAAGTAGCATATTATGTATAAAAATGTCGATATTCATTCATACGATGTGTAAATAATTTATATATTTGTTCTTTGACTCTGCTATTGACAATTTTTATATTTATATTCGCGACAACAATAATTGAATAAAATTCTAATGAAATCAGTATTTTATGAACATTTTATTAAATTGCATTTGATTTTGTTTTCTTCGTTAAAATGCATATACGTTGATTCATGTATGAAATATGCTTATCGTATTTGAAACTTGTTTTGATTTCTTTTTCCGTTTAATGTCCCACGAACGTATACGTACGCGAGGTCATAGTAATTAAAAATTGTCAAAACGTCATCGGTGAGGGAGATATGGAAAAGATCAGATTTATTTGAATGTGAAAACTGATGTGTGAGCGAATCCAGCCCTAATTTTTAACTCTCTATAACAATAAAGAGTCCATTATTCATCAAATCTTTCTAGTAAGTGAACATTAGCAAGTATTACAACAATTTATCAAGAAAATAAATATTATTAATATTATTATTTCGGATTTACGTTACGTAACTTTATGAGTTCAAAAAATTTTCATAGCGAATAAAGATTGATTTCATATATTATATACAATTTATTCAAAGAATTTAGAAAAGAGTTTTATTGCTTTTTAAAAATTTATTTCAATCGATTATTCGTGTATTTTTAACAAAAAAAAATTGATAACAAACGTTAGTCTTAATATAAAAGTTCTATAAAAAAATTATATTGAGTCTTTTACATTTACAAATGAAACAGTATAAATTAATATAAGACAATTGAAATATAATTTTCTAAAATTTAGTACAGATATCCCATTGCAAAAAATATAAATCTGTGGCTTAATTTTAATGTTTATGACTACGCGTGTGTACGTCTTGATGCTTACGTACTGTTTTATAGATGCAATAGATAAAATATTCTAACTATAATAAACATTTTGAATATTAGATGTAAAATTTAAAAACTTTAATCGCCAGAATTCATTGATCAAAATGTAGGTCGTATAGTTTTTCTGAGTAGAAATAAGTTCATCATACATGTAGCAATAAACTTGTATACTTAAAAAAGCAATTAAGTTATTATAAAAAGTTGATTAGATAATTCTATCAAGAAAATGCAAGGATATAACTTTAAGAGGACCAAGTTTAATATAAAATATTTCTTCTACAAAGGCTTAATGGCTTGTTAATAGCTTATCTACTCTCTCTTTCTTTTTGTCACTCTCATTTTTCACTCATTTTCTTTCTTTTTTTCCATTCTCAAAAAACTCAAAGTATAATCAGAGCAATTTTCAGGCTCTTTTATCATCTTTAATATTATAAAACTGGATGTTTGCAAAATTTCTTGTACATTATTTTATTTTTCATGAAGTATATGACTTGTGGCGTGACAATCATAAAATGTTGCTGTATATATTTGTTATTTTAAAGTTTTGGAAATAATATACGATATAACATGATATAAGTTTATAATAAGAAAAATGAAATATTCGAATAATTTCATAAAGATTTTAAACATTTTTTCACTAAATACAATTTTACTTGCTAATATACTTTTCCGCAAAGAAAATTTGATTAAAATAAATCGCTATTTGTTAGGTAATTAATCTTTAAATAATATCTTTTTATTTTTTTATTTTAATTAACTTAGAATTGAAAATTATACATTGTATTTTGATTCATAATTTTGCGAAATAATTATAAATTCAATCCAAGTAAAGAATAATAATTTATTAATGAATTTTATTCGTAACGTTTATTTTAGTTTTGTTATTTGGTCTCGTTCATTATATAATATTCCAATCATATTCTAATAACTGATTGAAATTATTGTGTTTTTAATCTTAAAATAAACGTTACCAAATTTTTATAAAAGTTGTATCGAATAATGTTTGGAGTCTTAGAATTTCAAGACAATAATAAACTGGTATTCATAGGATATATAATATGTACACTTTTTAAATAATTATACGTCGAGACTAATTATCGTAAATTTACTCGTCTGTACTACAAAATCTCTACTTCCATTTAAAATGGAAAGAAAAACGTAGGTTCTTTGCCTCTACCAGAATTTTCTAAACTCTGAATTTTTTATCATATTTTAATATATATTCAGAAATACAAATATATATGAACATATAAGTATACGGACGTGTACGGATTTATGTGTATATCAGTCGAGTGCAGGTTGTACGTTACGCCCTACTTTTCAGTTCTCGCGTGCGATTGGTCCCGTACTATCTGTGCGATTATTCGATATATACGTACAACATTTTCGCCGCTTGCAAACGAAATGCTTCTTACTGATTTTCAAGACTTTTATTGTCAACTCCTTGCCATCTGATTTCAGAGAGCTTTGATTTATGTTTCAAGAAGTTTAATTAAAGAAACCGATGGTTCTCGATAGATGAAGGTTCATTGTAACTTAAAAATATGTGTTGCTATAAAACTATCGATCTCACCTGAACTTGTTAAATTTTATGTTATATTATTCGATGTGAAAAAGATATTTTTAAATATCTTATCCGGTTTAACGAATCTTATCGATTCAAATAAAATTTTATCATGATATTACGTGAAATATAAACCGTTATTCCTTATCATATTTTCTTCCCTTCAATGGAGTTTATCGAAAGTACACTTGTACAGCAACGATGATATACGAAATTTTTAACGCATTTACTATTATGAAAATATGTTTTTAGAGAGATTTGATGTTTGGGTATTATAATCCAGTATATTATAACGTCCATGAATATATGTATGCATATAACACTTCTACGTTCACATACCCTGTATATATTTTTGAGCGAAAAATAAAAAAGGCTCTTGAAAATAGAAATTCTTTCAGCTTATAGCTCAAAATCCTATTTTTTTTGTAAAACAAGCATAATGTTTTTGACTTATATTGATCCATTGCCGATATCAGTACACTTAAACTTGTTATTAATATTAAAGAATTATGAAAGGAAGACAGTAACTTTAATTATTTAGTTCAATATGAAGTGTAGTTTGTCGAAGATATTTTTAAGAAAAATTATTTTTATTTTATATAAAAATTTAAACTGTACTTATCTTTAGGATCAAATGTGAAAGAAAGAAATTAAAAGTAAAATAATGCAAGTAAAATTAAACGTTCATTGCTTAAGAACAATAAGATTTAATAAGATATTATTTTGTATAAAATTAACAGTTTAAGTACATACGAATACAAAACATAAATATTCTTAATTTAATTTTTTGAATTATACAAATCAATCATTTAAAATAATTTTATTGAATCAAGTACAGCTAAATATTTATGAAAAGATTTATTTCTTATATCATAGGTGTATATTAATCGATTAAAAAGAAAGTGTCTTTAATGAAAATTATAAAAAATATCATCGCTATATAGGTGATATTTATTTTTGCTTACTATCTTCTTGAACTTAATTTTTAATATAATTTCATCTAATTTGTATCTCAAACTTTTCTATTTAATTCTAATCTGAAACTTTTTTATCGAATTTCAGTTTCTAACTTTTGTACGGAATTCTAGTCTCTAACTTTTCTATTAAATAAACAAACTTCTCTAATAAAAAGAATGTACATAATGCGGAAAAAAGACTGACATAATTATTTACTTACTTAGATTACATAATGTTGTATTAAATTTGTAGTGTAGCAGCATTCTATTGTTGATTCTGCCTAAAAATTGAATTAAATAAGGCACTTATAGAATTGTTGTGGCGTAACAGACTTAAGCATACAAGCGGCGGATCTGGTGTAGAAATTTGATTTTCCTAATGGAGTGTCACTAATCTTATTTTTTAATTATGTACTTAGGCAACGAGATGAATTACAAAGGGAGCGGTAAAGTCCATTTTGGGGTGGACGACGTCTCCCTTTATGGCACGCCAAAGGAGGAACTGGGCCCGGGTCTTCCGGGCCAGGAGGTCAAGCAGAGTTTCATCAAGAACCAACTGCAGGCCCTGTTTCAGCCCACCGACAACAAGTTAGCTATGAAACTATTCGGCAGCAAGAAGGCGCTCATGAAGGAAAGGATCAGGCAAAAGGCCGCGGGTCACTGGGTTATCCATCCTTGCTCGAGCTTTCGGTGAGTAACGGAACTTACTCCTGTTCTTCGTGCACTTCTTTTTATTCATTATTGCAAAGCATATTTAGTAGTAAACGACAGGAAAATACCTACTCGACTACAGTCACACGATAAAAAAGTAACCCGAATTTTCCAGTACTATTGTTTCGCGTATCGTAACGTTACAAAAATCTTAATTTTTTTTAAATAATATTAAATATTTATTAAAATTTTAATACATCTTCATGCTTAAGCAGAGTATCGATAAATTTTTATTTTGTCTAAATTCAATTGCTTTTATGATAGAATTATTTTTTCGTATTACAAACATTAAATATTTGAAATGGTTATCGTGTAGTTTAAAAAATGTCTTTAAAATGCTTCTAATAAAAAAATAATACAGTCTATATGAGAAAATATATATTAAATTTAAATGTATAAATATAAGATTAAGCGATGAAACCTTTGCACATTAATCTATTTTTTGTTCAATTAAAAAAGTTTACTTTAATAAAATTATAAGATTTAAAAATTTATAACATAAGTTTCAATTAGTTATTATATTTTTTTTTAATTCTAAAGTATCAATCTAATAATGAAAGTATCTGGTCAATGTTTTCTTGATTTTATTCAATTTTTCCTTAAAATAATATTTTATTATAATTATATTTATATTACAATGTGTATTATTTAAATGAATTAATAAATTATGTGTGATCATAATTTAATATATTATTAATGTAAATTGCAAATAATTCTAGATCAATTTTTATTTAAATAATTTTATAAATTATTTAATCTTTTTAATTCCATAATATGATAAAATTATTGAATATTTGATAGTATCAACATTTCTTTAACATCGAAAAATTTATGTATATAAATATATTTTATTTTGTAAAAATACGATTAGTATTAAAAAAAATAAAAAAAACCAAAAGAAAAGGGGAAACGTTAATGAGAAAATTAGAAATGGTATTTACGGTATAATCCATGCATCCAATGTGCATCTCATATATTAATTTATAGTTCTTCAAAGAGCAATTATTTCATATTTTCATAATGGACTTGGGATATATAATGAGAGAAAATCATGTCTTTCTATTTATATAACGGTTAATTATTTACATTTTATAAATCATATATTTTCTTATCTATTTTTCTATCTACTTATCTATTTCTACTCGTTGCGCTTCTTATATGAAAATTAACGCATAAATAAATTGGTATAATTTACTTAAATTAAACATGCAAATGTTATACAATATATTTTGTTTAATGCAATAAATTTTCTTAATCTATATTTTAATGGTTCTAAAGCAAATTTAAAATCAATAAAATAAATTTATTTTAATTTCAATTCTATAATCACATGATTTTTATTTAATATAATTTATATAAAAATATTTTTATTACTATGTATATTATAAACTGTTATATAATATAGATAATGAGTTCAACAAATTAATAAAAATAAAAATAATAAATATAATCTTATTGCATTATTTACGAAATTTCTAAAATTTTATTCGATTTTGTTAAATTATAAAATAAATAATAAGACAAAAAACTTTATTGTAACGTTTTAATATTAATTCAAATATTTTCATATATTATTCCAAAAGTTTTTTCAATTTTCAAATTTATATTTGATCATATTAATGGAAAAATGATACTTGAGTAAATTTTAAAAGAAGATTCTCTAGATTTCCATACTACCACAAAAATCTTAAATATTAAGAATTTAAAGAAGAGGATTTCACAAGTTATTTTGCAATTGAAATAATTAAGACACACACAGAAAAATTTCCTTAAAAAAATGTTGATATAATTATCAATGTTTATCTTATTCAAATCTATTTGTACGTATTTTTTATCTAGATAAATATTTGGTTCTAGCTTTTTCGTTTAGGTCGAACTGTGTTGACCGGTTGACCTTAGTTGCCATTTGTGTTTTACTTTTGATTTTTTTTAAATTCTAATTGATAGGTTATTTATTAAAACCGAGACTGTTATATATATATATATATATATATATATATAAAGAACATGAAGTAAATTACAAATAATTAATGAGTAAGGTTAAAATTAATTTATATAACAAAGCAGTACATTATAAATCATTTTTCACGTCAAATATTCTAATTTTCAATTACTCATTAGTGAAATACAGAAAATATTAAATTTTTTTGAATATTAAATAATTTCTATGTTAATGAAAATCTTATTTTATTACTTCTTATAAAGATAATGATTTATAGATTGTTATTAATTAGTGATATATTTATTTGTCAATTTAAATAATAAATTTTTAGATAAAGAAAAATTACGAATTAACAAATAGGTAAATTTATTTATTATAAAAAATAAAAAATATTTACAAAATATTTTCAATCGATAAATTTAAATAATCGATAAAATCATACATATTTCTAGATTTCGATATTTTTAAAATATCATAACGTATACAGTATGTTTACATCATATAATTATATATACATAAATAATTTTTTTTTCTTTTAATACTGTAAAGCAAAGTTAAAAAAAATTTTCGGTTAGAACGATAGATCTGATATTTTTAATTTATGTGTAAAATATTTTCAATTTTGATTCAAGAAATAACATTTTACATTAACTTTATTATTATTTTAGCACATATTGTTATAACTGTATAAAATGAATTGAATTACTTATGTAAATATTGCGACCGTAATATACTTATGCAAAAAATTAAACTATTCCATTCTGAAAAATTACAGGTTCTTTGATTTTGAATAATATGAAAAATGTATTAAGTATCCATTGCGATTAACCTTTAAATATAAACATTATAATTTAAATTTTAGAATTACATACAAGTTCATTCATGTACAGATCAATGGAAAATTAACGCGCGTGTCATTGCCTGTATACCACTTTTGCATGGATATGTAAATCACAACCTCGTAATAACATCAGTCACAGATGTCAAAGATACACACTGCAGGTATTACCGTTGAATGGTCTAAATATAAATACAGAAAACACATAATGTGAAGTAGCATCAGTATCTGTAAAACGTGATGCGCTTTTCTCTCTCTCTCTCTCTCTCTCTCTCTCTCTCTCTCTCTCTCTCACTCTCTTTCGCTTCTGCTGACACTCACTTCTTTTCTAGTTCATCGGAGCAATATAAATGAAGGAGTCGTAATTAGCCCAGTTAAAAGCAACCATCTACACATATTCTCACAGTGGTATTTCTTTAGCTTATCAATTTCGGCGTTGTTTCCAAGACCATATTCAAATATGTTTATAAAGAATAGACTAGATATTTCTAGACTTGTATTCATTGTCTTACTCTTCTTCATATATTCAAGTTTGAATGTTTGTAAAGAAGGGCAGATCCTCGCAGTGATTCATGCAACGGTACTGATGAGTCTCCATTCTATCATATGAATCGCTTATTTTAGTTGCTTTATGCTGTTGCCAAAGACCAAAATGATTTTTTTCTCACTTTCCGAGTTTTTTGCTTTTCATAAAATTTTATTCTCTACTAAAATTGCACATTTTATCAATTTTATCATACATTTTTGTTCATATTGATCGTTGTTAGGTACTCTATTGTTAGGTGCATTAATTATTTGACATTTGAAATTTAAAATATGAGAAAGGAATCAAAGTTAAAATCCAAAAAAATATTAAAAAAGATCCTAATATTGAGGAAAAATAGTTCTTTCCAATGATTACTTTGATACTATATTTGTTTCTTTATATTTAATTCTTTTTTTAAGAGTGAAATAAGAAAATATTAATTTTAAACACATCTATTCAAAAAAATATTTTATATAATTTCGTATATTTATACATATACATATACATATATACACGTATGTTTCAAATTATACTATTAAAAATTTATTGCATTATTTCTAATAAATAAAACCATTAAAGATAAAAATTTACACAGAAAATATTTTCAGATGTAGATATTTAGGTTTCTAGAAATTCCTTAATGAATTATTAAATCTTCAAAGTATACAGATTGTAATGACCGAAGAATATATGTAGTTTGATATCCCAGGCGAAAATTTTTATATAATTTCATGAAATAAAAACTATATAAATATTTTTATTATCTTATTATATTTTAATTTTCAGTTGAAATAAATAAATAAAAGTTTGTACACGAGTAATACAAAATTCAATAATCTTAACAGAAATTGTAAAAATAATTCATAATTCGATTTTTACTTTAACCTTCGCTATTGTAATATAAAATAGAACTTAATATTTTAAATATAACAATGAAAAATTTAGTATTCGGATAATATATTATTTTTCGTACATCGATTATTTGTTATTTAAAGTAAAATTTTCAATTTGATCAGTCGAAGTATTTATTATTACTATCAAAAGGTAATATAATATCAACAAATTTAATTCAAAGTGAATTCTTATAATTTCAAAAATATTTTTAAAAATTCTTTATCACACAGAGAATAAACACTTCAAATATAAAAAATTATTTTAAATTTATTATGTACAATATTGTATTGCATCAATTATAAGTGCTATACTTCAAAAATTAAAATATTCTAAATTTGCATAGTATAAAATAGTATTATATCTATTATATTCTTCTGTTCTATATAATCATACATATGTAAATATATGTATGTATATATGTACATAGTTTATTTTTATAGTTCATAAATTTAAAAATTTAATAAACAGAAGAATTTTATAAGAATTGATGAAAAAAAAGTATGTAAATACGTTTTTTATTTTATTAGAACAAATATGTGTAATTTTAATCTTTTTTCGTATATATTTCTTATTTTTATATAATTTTAAAAATTTCTAATAATAAACTTTGTTACATATATATATAAAGTATAATTCTATGGATCAATAATATATTTTCTTGAATAACAACTTATTGCGTGAAGATTAAACTATCGCCATGTTAGTTAACTAATAAGCTTAGAGAAATGAAACATTAAAATTTTTTATTAATGATAATATTTAAATGACGCTCATTCATAAATTTTGTTTTTTTCCTTAATCTAAAAAAATATTTTTTACTGGGTTCACACGAATTATCATCTGATGATTCTATAATTCGAAACTTTTGGAACTTATCCAAATAAACTTAAATCAGATTACAAATATCATCAAATATTTAGATTAAATTTTATATAAAATTTTTTATCCAAGCTTTTCTAAATTTTTTTTAATCAAATCAATTTTAGGAACTAATTAAACTTTATGTAATATATCTTATTCATTTTTATAAATATTTTTTGTCAGTTCTTCACTTTTAAGAATCAATGATGTTTAATATTTGAGATGTTATAATCTTTAAATTTGAGAGTGTATATAACTTGTGAAACAAAAATTAATATATTTTAAGATATTAAAGTTATACATTGAATAATTATAGACATTATCTAAGAAGATCGTTCATTTACATATTATTAAATGAGAATCATTGTATAATTTGTGTAACTTAATTGTAAGGCTTTTTTAAATACATTTTATGATAATCTTAATTCTAAAACAAAATATAAATACATCTCAGGTTTTTTATGTATACCAATAATCATACATTTATAATTAATGAAATCATTGAATAATTGGGTGTAATAGTTCAATTCTGTAAAATGAAACTCAAAGTTGAATTGACAGGGTCCTATTAATGCAAACAAAATGAGGATTCATCTAGATATGAATTAACTTTTGTAGGTTATGACTATAATTCAAAATTTGATTTTGTTTTATTACGATTCTCAATTTGACGTTACATAAATTTTGACGATTGATTCGGAATATTAAATTCACTTAATGTAAATTTTTATTATTATTTAAAACAGTTCATGACTAAAGTTTTTTAAAATCTATTTTATGTAAAAGTATATAAATTTCAATATATATTTTATCTAATAGTTTTTCATATTATTTCAATCTGTTGTAATTAATGTAATTATACTTAAGTATGTTAATTAAAAGTATATTATTTATCTTTTCACTATCTTTTCAATACTAAACGAAAAAATGAATTAAAAATGTATATATATGAAGTTTAAGCTTAATTTAAAAATATTATAAAGATACTAAACATATTTATGAATTTCTGAAAGTACGTAAATATAATTGCAAACATTTACAATTCATTATAATTTATTTTTTCATTATAATATATTTTTCTCATAAAATTTATTATGAAAGATATAATTTAATGTATCTAACTGATTTCTTTAATGACGTATCTGTAATACAGATTTTATTCTTACATTAAAATATTCGAACAGTTTGTTATAAGTAAATATTCATAAATATTTTGTAATATTTTTAAAAAGAATATTAATAGCATCATAGAACACAATATTTTTAATTTAAAGAAGTAATATAACTATCAAAATTTCAATATCATGCTATCAGGTTATAGTAGAAAAATCCAAAGTTTATTATATCGCCTACTCATTCTCGTAAAGTTACTTCCTTGCACAACTTTATATTTTCGACTAATAATCTGATATTATCGCTTCATTTTTTGCCCTTGCGAATACAATCGATGAGCCTTTTATATTTTAAGAATTGTAAAAATATTGCTTTTAAGTTTTAATATAGTGTTGTTAAATAATCATATTGCATCTGGTAATTTTCTTACAAACGATATAATTTTATCTACATAATACGAAGAAACGAGTACCAGTTTCTATTTTTATTAGGATACTGAAAAAGCGTTACTACATTATAAAAAATTTTTTTAGAAGTACATATATTTTATAGTCTTTGATATTAATAGTAGAATTTTACATATTTGTTGGTTTTATAGATTATTTTTATTTCTATTTTATTTGTATATAAGTCATATTTAATTAAAATAATATAAATCTTATTTTATAAAAATATTTTTGGTACAGAAAATTGAAATTATTATTAAAAATACCCGTTTTTAGAGAAAATTGACGAGTAAAAATTATAAATGTAAAAAATATATGGATTTAAATTTTTTTTAAGTGATAATTGTATTTAGTTTTTAAGAGTTAGCTATAAAATTATTATAAATTAAAAATAGTGTTATAGATTTTATTTTGATTTTGATTGACCATATACGTATTTACAAGTAAACCTCTTTATAAATCTGTAAAAATAATTATTTTAATAAGTAATAAAAATAAATCTTCAATAAATTATGTTATATAATTTCAATAACATTAAATTAATAAAGAGCTCAAGGTCGTAAACACGGCATTAAATGTATTTAATGACTTTTCACATCTGTCAATCATACGCTTGAATCGTGACATATAAAATGCTTTCCCAAAATTTCACCACTAAACAGCTCAGATAAATGACGAGATTACTAGAACGTAAATGAGAATCCGCGCGTTCAACTGTATTCGAATTTGGTTTCGATGATTAATTTTCTTTTTATTCTATGAGATAGCTTAATAGACTTGAAAGAAAATTTTGAAACGAAATATTAAGAATGAAAAGAGTAAAGTGCAATTAAAGGAACAAAATAATTACTAAATATTGTTAAGATTTTAAAATAATTATATGGAAGAATGTAATATTTTAAAAAAATTCACTTTATTAATTTTTATATGTACTTCATATATTTTATTTTATTTTATTTTGAAAGATATACAAATTGTATGAAAATGCTTTTTTTACACTTAAATAAAGACAATGTGAATTTTAATCAAAGATATTATATTTTAACATTAAAAAGAAAATTTTTATTCGAAAATTTAAAAAAAAATTTTTACGTTTTGGATATTAAAATTAAAATAAAATTTTTTTTACAAATATTATTTCTTTAGTTTTAAGATTTTATTTTTATATTTCCAACAACATAGTCGTTTTAGTCCGCAGAAGATTATAAAGTTGTGAGCAAAGAGTTCACTTAAAGAGGATTTAAAACTCCGTATACTTCACCTACCAATTCTTCGTATTTGATAATCCTCTATCGATTATCGAACTTGTATTCAACGTACACGGATAGCATGAAATATGGCTAGGATAATTAAAAGATATAGGTGAAGCTTGTGTACGAAAAAATAAAATTTGTTTTCAACTTCGTTAATAAAATTGGAAAAAAATATGAGCTTCTGATATTTTTATCGTCGTATAGTAAACACAATAAAAAATAATGTTCTGTTATAATTTATTTATTTAATAAATAATAAATTGTAACAGATCGTATAGAGGTATTTCTAGAATTTTATTATTCTATTAAATTTTAATTGAAAAAAAACTTACATAAAACTGCAGCACCTTTAAGTAATATTGTCTATATAAAACAATTTTAAGGCTAAAGAAATATTCTTAATAAAAATTTTTTATTAAATAAAATCTACACAAAATATTTCTGTAAAAAGAAAACTATCAAATATAAATTCTTTTCCTCTATTATTTTTAATAATAGTAAAACAATAAAATAATAAAGCAAATTATTTTAATTATGTCGATCCTAAACACTGTAAAAATAGTCGTACCAAAACTTGCTCTTTATAATTATTAAAAATATAATTTTTAAAATGATGAAAAATTCATGTTTTTTCTAGTTTTCAATTTATTTTAAGAGTAAATGAAATTAATAATATATTAAACTGAATATAAACAAAAGAAATATCCAATTTACCGACATAAAATAGCGTATGATTACACTGGTTTCAAATCGAGAATCAACTTATTCATCGTAAATTTGACGCGCGTCAATAGCACGTATGATGCATTTTGAAATTCTGCAAGCACTTCGGTCACCGAATATTTCTTGGCGTCTGAGGATTTATACCAATTCGATTACACGAAGCTAATTAAATGAAATGCACATTTCCGTTGATTCTGACTTCTCCTTACCATCGTCTTTCATGTTGTTCTATTATATGGTTGAACGACACTAATGGGATTTAGTAGTTAGTGAAACTAATATTCTATTGATGTATATTTGCTTACATCATATGTAATTCACGTATTCGATAGGTTCAGAAAATTAATAGCTAAATGAAATTATTTTTTATGTAATATTATTTCTTAATATCACAGTTTTTATTATCGAATGCATAAAATATTTGAAATTGTATTCACATTTTATGTGAATTTAGAAATTATATATATAATTAACAGTTCATTTTATTTTAAGTTTAATTAAAAAATTTCTACATTACTTATGCAGGACTTGTTTTACTTATAAATAAAATTTTGAGAAAGTAGAAAATTATAAAAACATTAACATTTCGTATACTTAAAATAAAATGTTCCATTTATACACACTAAAATGTTTAAAAGTATATTTATAAATTTTTAAAACTATTACTTTAAAAACTATTTTACATTGAATTTCCCATTTTTAATTTTAATTTTTAATTTTAAATAAAAAACTAATCGAAAAGAAGATTGAAT
This sequence comes from Dolichoris vasculosae, assembly GCA_018907195.1. Lineage (NCBI taxonomy): Eukaryota > Metazoa > Arthropoda > Insecta > Hymenoptera > Agaonidae > Dolichoris > Dolichoris vasculosae. The sequence continues at coordinate 8,787,818 of JACCHY010000003.1, forward strand.
AAATTATTTAAAATAAAGTGTTAATAACAAATAATATAATTGATTTAAACTCAATAAGATTTGTTTACCGATCTGAAATATAAAATTCCAGATGATGAATTATAATATGAACATTTTACTAAAATTATATTGTGGTAGTAAACGTAAAAAAGGAAAGTTTAAGCATTTTAAATATATCGATACTATGAATTAAAGAAGAAAAATACTACAAACATGGTTAATTTATTCTTGAAATAACCGATCGATAAACGTATATTTTATATAGTTTCGTCATTTTTAAGGCATGCATTGCGTACGTAATTATATACGTTTTTCTTTTTCAAGTTTTAGAAAAAACTATAGAAAATATTACAAGTTATATTAGTTTCAAGTAATTTGAGAATATATTATAAATTAATATCAACTACATGTTGTGATATAAAGTTACAATGTATCGACTATATATATATATATATATTTATATATATAACGCAGTTATTTATTTTATAAAAAGTTTATTTTGATAATAATTCTTTGTATTATTGTATTTAATAAATATATCAAGGAGAAACATGGAATCAACAAATATTAGTAGGTAAAAAAATAGATCTCATTTTTTATTTGTATCTAAAGAGCAATATAAAGAGTTTTCTTCCCTATCTGTTATGAAAGAATGCTTTCAGAAAATTCCTACATCCTATCCTTTCGACACATTTCTACAACTGTTTTCAGCAAGTAGATTGTCTCTTTTTCTCATTTGTCTGTTCGTAATAATAGCCCTATATTACCTTTGTTTCATCTTGATAATAGTGGTTTTCGGATGTTTGATCATAACAGGTAATCACGCTCTCTATGTTTTAATAATAAAAATCAAGTAGGCAATTCAGTTTTTATGTATATGTAAACTTTAAACCACAAAAAACTTTTTATATTTTCAATATTATCCTATACTATTTCTTAGATTTTTAGCTTAGATTTTTTATTAATTCTTTACTAATATTTTTGATACATCATATATTTATATATCTATATATTTATGAACAATGGTCCAGATTATTATATTCAATGATTTTTTAATAAATTAAGAATTCTTTATAAAAGTAAAAGAAAAATTTTGATGGGATCAACGTATATCAAATTTAATTACATTCATCGTACATTTAATATTATTATATACCTTGGTTACAAATTATCTTTTATTAAATTAAAAATTTTATTTCTGCGCGTAAGTAGAAGCTACCGTAAAAAATTCTTACTTTAGAGAATCAGAATAATTTGTGAAATATTATAAAAAAATGTTGTAAGACATCTGACGTTCTTGACATACGCTCAAATATACGATTCGAAGAAGTTTTATCAGGGCCTGAGCTTCGAGGCTACATTAGTATATTATATAGTATATTGCCTTCTACGCTAATATTAAACCAACAAATCAAAATCAATTTAGCTTAATAGTAGTCTTTACACGACTCCACGAGTATCCGTTCATAAAAATAGTTTACTACTACAGGCATTAGCGCATCTCGAGTAACAAGAGCAGTACATTTGACGCTAGAAGTCGAAGCGGTCGGTGTTGCTCGCAAATACAATGGAACTGGCGGCACGATTGTCAATGGCCGCGGCGAATTACGTAGCCCACGCACTCGTTGCACGTCGCCTCGGACGACACCACCGACACGTACAACTTAATCGGATGATTATTCTGAGATCATCTCCGCGAGTGATACAGCTAAAATACCGCTCTCCGCTTCGTCTGCTCTTTTCCTACACTGTCTTGTTAACAATGGAAGTTGTCCACTTTGTATTTGAACTTGTCGAGGAATCAACGCGATTCCAAATACTTTAACACGGAAAGTGCGTTTACTTCCATCCAAGCTTATTCTTTTATCTCGCTTTCGTTTATAAATCAATGGTGGGATTAGATCGGGACACAAGCATCCGGATCTATTTCAAATCAATCGTTTGGTATTACTTTCTCGATTACCGATACAAGAAGTTTTATCAAACGATCCAAATGCAAGAATTTCGTTAAATCAATTACAACAAAATCTAAGTCTTTTTAAATTCCTTCAATTTTATTCCTTATTATACTCTGATTTTATTTTTACTCTGTATTTTTACTATATTCCTTATTAGGTAGTAGTTATATGCAGAAATGTATACAAATGATGTGATTTTTAAATAATTCAAGAATTTAATCTAAAATACTATTGTTTTATTTTGCTTATTCAAAATTACATTTCAGTGAACAAACATTTTTGTTTCTTCATTTGTAATAATTTTTATGAAATAAATTGGATGTAATAACGGGTTTTTAAGTAATATAACTTAATTATTAAGTTAATTTATTAAATACCGCGTTTATTTCAAACAGTATTGTATAATAGCCGAAAGAGAAATTAAAAAAATGCATTTAATTAAAATAAATCATAAATTAAAATTAGAAAATATACCATTCTTTCACGTTGAATAATTATTTGAATCAAATTCAATTTGCTTACGATAGGAAAAATCGATATTGTACAATTTTTCTATTTTTACTTCGAGAATACGTAAGCTATGTAAAAATAGTTCGTTTAACTAATTCATATACGGATGACGGAAGATTGATATTTCAATGATCATAATAAACATTCAGCATCGTTTATATAATAATTGAAACATTTAAAAAATTGATGTGTAGTTGTATCTACAGCATTTAATAGTTTAAAGGAAGTTCCAAAGCAAGAAAGAGAAAGTAGTAAAGAATCTTTGACTATTTAATCTCATGGAATCCAGAGTTCCATTAATTCATCCACGTTTAATCGAATTCGAAACGTTAATGCAGAATACAAAACAAAGACACTAGAAGAAAAAGCTCTAGACCTCGGCAATGACTTCCACATTTTCTCTACATAGCGATCAATGTCTCTTCTTTAGAGAGAGAAGTCATGCAGATATTCATAAAATGGTACGAACCGTGACTAATCGAGTGTTCTACTACCGCACGAGTTTTTTATGGAGTACTTTCATTTAATTTGCTCTTAAATAACTAATTACAAATTATATGATATCGCTATACTCTTATTTTTTCTCGCGATATCCCTTCGGCTAGTTTGTATAAATCTAATTTTGAAAATGTATTGAGAATTAAAAGATTTACAACTTTAACGCAAGTATCGTAATATTTTAGCAAATTATTAAATCGATTAAATGGAATATTTGATTTAAAATGTAGCATCGATACTTTATAAGAAGACAGATTATGTTACTCGAGAATGTAATCCGCATTTAATCGGATAAATACTTATTTCAGCAGCGAGAGATGTAGAAGATGCGAAGATCGTCTCGGGAATAAAAGTTGAAACGTTCGCCACGATGAGCTAAACATATTTTAAAACGCGACTATCAAAAGCTCCATCCGATCGGTAACCTTCTTCCTCTTACTTCCCTCTCGACTAATTTTTGATTATCACGTCGCGCTCGAAAAGGAAATTTGGGGGAGCGCGAGGACTTGCAACATAAGCGAGTAGCCGTAATAGGCAGTTTATCTCGTAATCGAGGCTCTCCCGGCATCTGCCGAGAATGATTTGTCGCGAATATCCTTCTACTGGCGGTTATGGTAATGTGGCGGTAGGACAGAAAAAAGTTGGATGTGTATATACGTTTAAAGAGCGAGAGAGGGCAAGAGAGTGCGAAAGAGTGCGAAAGAGGGCGAGAGAGGGCGAGTGAGCGAGAGTGAGCGAGAGAGCGAGGGAGAGACTATTCGCGTGTGGTGTATTATTAAGGTTACGCTTTAGCGCGCGCCTCGAAACACCGCGCATAGCACGCTATTAACTTATAGTACCGTTAACTCTCGTTAATCACGTACGTCCATACCATTGTATGTTTCGAGAGTTACTCGAGTCACTGTGCAAGTTTGTACTGCGAACGTGTTATGTGTGTCCCCGCATACGCATCTTGCGTGTGGCTCCGTCTATACTGGCTAGGATTAATATGTTCTGTTTTTAATGGCTTTGGTTGGTCGATGAGCTTTAAAAACTAGGGTGCGAACAAGTTGTTTATTGCTACTTTTATCTTTCTAAACTAGCGTGCAAGCTCTTTTGCTGCTTGATGCTTCCGGGTTCGAGATTATTTAAATTTCAAAGATTGCATTTTGTGATAATTGGATATATTCAGGGCAATAAGACCGAAAACTTCTCTGCTTGGCTCTTTTTTACTTATATTTTTTTATTCTGCTTATTATGCTAATACTAACTTCTTATTTCGATTGCTAAAAAAGTAACGAAGAATTTTTGCTATAATTAATTGTTCTTAAGTTTTTACGTTCCCTACAAAAAAATAATACAAATTCGGTTCTACGTATAATTTTACTCTTGTGATGTGTATCTATAATTTTTATAGAATTAGGTGTAAAAAATTAATTTCAAAGCAATCGTTAACGTTATCGGCGATTCTGTACCGTTTGAAATAATGAAACAATATTTTTTATGCGGTGATTCAACGCATAATATCTAAATTTAACGTAAGGTGAAATATATGTTAGTAATAAATATCCCAAGTGTTTATAAAATATCGATGTTTCGTCTTTATAACTTATGTAAAATTTTCTTTTTTAAAAAATTTACTTGAATACGAAGATATATAAAGTAATATAATTTAAGTTACGTATCATAATATTGGCAACTATGTAATAATAGCAATATTTCGATATTTCAAAGAAGGGTATATTAATTAATCGATATTCTCAATAATAGAAGCACGTTATTTAAACTCCGCAGTTATCAGAATTATTTGATCGAAAGTGTAAATTAATAAATAGATTAAATAGAATAAAATACAATTATCTTAATTGTTGATTAACGATAATGAACTATACTCCAAAAATATAGATCTACTTTAAATTAAACCATTTTTATTTTAATGAAAAAATCAATATTATAATAAAAACAATAAATTTATATAATAATAATATAAATAATTAGAATTTATAAAACTTTTAGTAGATAATTTTGTCAATTATTTAGTCAATTTTGCAATCGCGTAAAGTTATCGTTATATATAATAATGATTCGAAAAAGTTCGGTAAAAAAATATAATTATTAGATATTAAAATTTATTGAATCGGGAGAAACTTCATTTCCAATTGAATTCGCTTAAATATCAAGACATTACTAGTTTAAGAATTTATGTAACGAGTACGACATGGTTTATTAATAAGCAAAAATCAAACATAAAAAAACATAAATCTTTAAAATCCCGAAAGTAAAATGAGACGAAAATGTAAGCGTCTTTTGTATTCACGCAGAGAACGAAGAGTTAAATTAACCATTTCACTCGAGCCACGTACTTCAATTTTCCAACTCGCCATCTCTTACTTACTTGTAATGAAATATGCAACATCTCATTGCTCCAAATAATAATACGTACGTGCACCAGTCATATCTAGTCATCTCATTGATATTGCGCTCTATCAGAATGCATGTGGTGCTCGGCGATTTTCCAACGAACGCGTGTTTAATTAGCGTTAATTTGTCCAGACGAGCTACTGCTGATCTATGCATGACGCGTGACCGGAAAAACCCGTCCCTGTGTTAAATTTCAAATTACGATGCAATTCTCGGATTTACAGGGCCTGTTCCCCATTTATGTATACCTGTATTATTTGTACTTCTTTACATTATTATACGTTACAAAATATTACAAAAAATATATATATATAGTGTATTCTTTTAGACCATCTAATTTTAAATAGTAACAAAATTCTAAAAAATGTCCATCTTTAAAAATTATTTTCATTAATGCGCGACAATAAAAATATAATTCATAATTTTCTACTAATCGATGATTCTATTCTCAAATCATTATTGAATTTTACTAATTTAATATTGTGCCACATTTTTTATAAAGTTGTAATAATAACATATGATTTATTCTTTATAAACTTCAAAGAATAGTAGAAATGACACCTTCCTAGTTTTAGTTTGTTTATCCGAGCGAAATCAATCAATAAATTAACACTGTTATTTATAGTATCTTTGTAAAAATTAATTTATAATTAATAAACGTTATTGTTAAAAAATGTGACCGAGCTTGATATTCATGCAGTAACTGTGTGGGGCTGTTAAAATTTGTTAGTATATTTAAGCGCGTATATGTGAGAATCTACATGTATACCTATGCATCTATACTCTACATATATTTTTAACCTACATGCACTTCGCATCTTTTTTGAAGTTATGCAAATGTGATGCGATAACAATTTTTATTCTCTTTTTGAAATTTAGTTACAAAACTCAATCGATAAAGTGAACGTAGAAGTGATATTTTTAGATTTTTTAACTTAATATGTATTTTTATAATCGTGTCAAACTAATCGAATCTCAATAAAATATAAACTAACATTTTTTCCAGCGTAACTTAAAAGAAAAAACATATTAAACGTTCTATCTTCACAGTTTTAAATTCATAGATTTGGGTAATGAAATTTTAATAATTTTATTTTATCATTGTCATTCCGCGTTGCATAAGTTAAAAATATCTAATTTGGAAGGTAGCGATAGTATTAATGGGAAATAAAGATTTTACGTAAATAATTTTTCTGTAATATTAGCGCGCCATCGTATTTTTCTATAGTCATCGTATATTTAACGAAGCTCTAAAAAAGTTGAAAATATAATGTTTAATTTTCAATTTTCTATATAAGAAAATCGAATGCATTAAAAGTACTTTCAAGTTTAAAATTTTTTACTTTATTAAACCTACATATTATGTTTTGTAGACTTGGAATAATTTCTGATTTCATATAATAATGCTATACTATAAATGAAATTCTTAAATATTCAATATATTATTATGAATTAATAATAAATATAAAAGCTTCAATATGAACGGTTTTAATTCCATATATATAGTTATTATTCTATATTATTTACTTTATTGCATTAAATTTATTTCAGAATTTTTCAAATATATCGAAGCCTCTTTTATATAATAATTATTGCTGTATGTAGTTTAAAGAAAAGTATACATAACTTTTATGACATAACTGTTATTTATAACATTTAAATAACGTTTAGATAAGCTTAAGAAAAGTTAGAAAATAACATTTTTTTTGGCTTTTTTGCGTGATTTTTGGATCGAAATATTCGGAGAGTATACCGAGATTCAATTTGAGGTTGGAAAACGCTCTTGTCATCTACTATCTATTCTCTCCTTCGTAAGGCCCACAGATATTCTTTTTATGACTTAATGACAACCAGGGTGTTTCTCACTGAAAACGACATTTTATAATTAAATTAAAACCGACAAATGCGTTAATTTTCCTTATCCTCTTTTCAAATTATACTGCTTCCTGTTATATATTTTTACGAAAAGTTTCATAGTTAAAATGTAGACGTAAAGAAAACATGATTCCTTAGCCAAATACTTTTCTTTTTCAAATTCGTTGTTTCAATAATGTATAATTTTCAAAAATGAAATATTAGTTTATAAGATATATTCATTAAAAATTATTATTTTATTTTTAAAAATAATATTTTTAAAAACTTAAACCGTACGAAGATGTATATTCCCAAAATACACGTGATATTAGTATTGTTTTTATTGTAATTTGTAACGAATAAATTTATAAATACTTTATTCCTACATATATATAAAAAAGTAGTTTTAAAAATTTACATATCGTAAATTACTTCTACAAGTGGTTTAGCTCAACGTAACGTAATATACAATTACGTATTTATGTAGTTATATATTACGTATTATTATTTATGTACTTATATTTACGTATTTATATATTATGCTTTAGTCACTTCTATGTTAAGAGATTCATCTTTCTATTACAAAAAGTACAAGTTAATTATATATCTGGGTATATATTTTTTAAGTAACCTGTTTCTACGAAATTCTATATAAGATTTGAAATTATTTTTAGTATTTCATGATCACAAGGAAGTAATTTTTACAAAACATAAATATTAGCTTCTCATTCTAAATTAATTTAAGAACTTAATAGGAAATATATACCGTGCTAAAAATATTTATATTTACTGCGTATAAGTATAAAATGATTTAAATATAAGTGAAATTAAGAGGCGTATTTTACTAAAAAAAATTTATCTGTAAAACAAATAATAAAAGTACGAATAAAATAATACAATTATAATCTTAAAATTAAATATTTACAAAATATATACATAATCTGGAATAATTTGTCTTAAATCAAAATTATGGTTCGTTCAACTTAAAACGATTTTCACAGATATATAAGAATTAATATACGTGTTTTAAAAAAGTTTAATTTTAAATCGAGTGAGTAATAATTTTCATTATCATTGAACATTTTTTTAAAAGTTATGTAAAAATAATGGAATAAAAGTTAAGAATGATGTTTCATTTTTAACGGCTTACAAATATATTTATAAACAAATTTAATAAGTAGTGAGTTATTTCGATATTAATTATGAGTATATATTTACCTTAAACATATTAATATTATCTCTGATATAGTACACATCATTAATAATCCCTTCATATTAATAAAAAAAAAATTTTTTTTCTATTATAAATAGAATCTTGTGTTAAAACAGTTAAAGTTATATCAAATTAAAATTTCATAAATAAGTAAAAACGTTTTAAATTCTTGATTATTTTCATGAATACCAGTTTAAATTATTATTAACAAACATAATCGTTATTTATGGCATTTACTTCCTATTTTAACTACTATTTTAAAATTTTTAAAACTTATTCCTTCATACTTATATGTAGATAAATAATTAGAAAATAAAAAAGTAATGTATATAAATTTATTCGTACGTTTAAATTTTCTGATAGAAAAATGCACTTCTACTGATATATAAATATAGTTATAATAATGCTTACTCTCATTAAAAGTGGAATTTTATTTTGAAATAACCCAGCAAAGTTATAAACTATAAAAGTGGTTTTCAATTATGAAAGGTCTTGGGTTTTATCGTTTTTCTATTTATATGTGTTACATTGACTCATTCAACTGAAGGTGATGTCAATTATGTAAAACATTAACTTTTTGGAATACTGCTTATTATTATTATTATTATTATTGTTATTATTCATGACAATATAACTTGTTATTACACTACATTCTTTAGTAATTGCCGAGAAAATTCAAATTTAAACCGTAAAAAGTTTTTTCAACATCGCTTCTTTTTACTATTTAAATGAATCGAACAAAGTTAGTAAGGAAGCGACCATTACTATTACATAAAGAATAAAATATTTGACATTTTAAATATCAAGGAAGTTTCCACTAGTTCTAGTAAATAATGCAGTGATTCATCATAAAATCTGTAAAAAATATTTTAGAAAAAACATTTTTTTATATAATAAAACTGTTGAAATATAACTAATAAATTCCATTGAATAATAATAAGAAACTCTATCATTTTTCAATTAACTATATATAATTTTTATGTACTAAAAACAGGGAAATTTATAATTTAACTACTTTTAAAGAATCCTGATATATGAACTTAATTCAAGAAACTTAGTATAAAGTGTATTATATTTTTAATATTTCAAGCTACTACAAATTATTGATGTTTTGAAGAGATACGGACAAAAATAATTGACTGGAATAAAACATAAATAGAATCAATTTTTAAATATTTGAGTGTTAGCAATTTTACAATAATTATTTTAAAAAAATTATCTTTTATTATATCTTAATATTTCAAATATTTTTTTCTCCAAATTGTTAGTTCGTCTATTCAATAATGATAGTAAAATAAAAATGTTGTCATTAAAAATTTATGATTCTGCAAACATTTATACTTAATTAAAAATAATTACTTATAAATTTAAATAATAATAATTACTGATCTTATGTAACAACTAAATAATGGTAGTATGTGAAAAGAACATATATTACACTGCATAATTAAATATTTATAATTTTTTAATTTAATTTTATTTAGATTGAGGTCTACGTACGTTGATAAGTATCAATGAGTAATGTTACATTTGAATATGATTTATTTGTTCTACTACGAAATATATGAATTAACCTAATGACCTATATATAAATAATTGAAGATTTTCCTATCAAAAACTCTCAGTTGAAAATAATAAATTAACTTAGTTCCATAATGCGAGATTTCTCATATTCAGTATTTAATTTCATTGTTTTCTATCTAAAAAATTTACAGGGATTTTTATAATGGATTTTCTGCGACAGTCTAAAAAATCCGTTGAGTTGGGCACCATTGCTTTTTCGTTTAGAGGGCGTTATAAAACACGTTAGTCTTTTTTTCCCTACCTATTCATAGTGCGCTGGAAAAGGCAAAGTAAAAGAAGCTTGAACGTTGTATAGAGACTTTGTATGTCGCTATGATTAAAAGGAATTTTTTCACTTTTAAAATGTTGGCTTCGTAGGGTTGTTAATGGCTTTTGTAATTTTGATATTCAGTTATGGAAAATTCACGCCTACAAATGATTAAATAATTTAAGAAGTATTTACGATACACAGTTAAATAATTAAGTTTAATATTCCACGTTTCAAAAATAATAAGAAAATTATATTATATTTTAAAATATATAGCATGAAAATATAAGGAACAAATTTTTTTAGACTTTTTCAAAATCATAAAGAACACTGTCACGTTGAAAAAAAGTAAATGTATTACAATTCTGTTTTTTACTTTGAAAATATTAGTTGTATTAATAAACAGCATGAAGCTAAACTTTTATTCTATTATTTAAAACTTTCATTACATAAAAAGAATAAAGAAAATAGATTAGAGTTTAAAATTAAGGCTCTTTTAAAGGATATAAATATTTTTTCACGAACAATTGAAAATTAAAAAAATTGGTATGACCGCTTTAAATTAAAAACTTAAGTTCACAAAAGAAAGTAAATGCTATTTGAAACCAGTGATAAAGTTTATGGGAGGTTTATTTATGAAACTACGTTCACTTGCAAGAAAAAAGCTTCATCAGAATATCGTCAGCGAACTCGAATCAAATGAAACAAAATGTAATGACGGTGTCATCGATCGGTAAGTCGTCCGTCCCACTTCGGCACTGCAGCTCAATGCTTCTTAAATCGTAATCATTATTGCGCAAGTTCAAAAATTACCGAGCGTTTGAAGCACGCTTTAACGATAGCGCCTGAAACCTCCGCAACTAATATTATGCACGTGTTCTTTGTTGCGTTTCACAAAAACTCGTATGTATGCATCTAAAAGTTATTTACCTGAACACGATTAAATTTAACGGATTGGCTCAATTATTTATCATACATCAATGATCGATATTGTACACTAATTGTTAAGCATTCATCGTATAGTATACTGCTATCGACTTTTACATATTTTTTAAAAGAATAGTTGATTTGTAAATTACAAATTTGTAGTAATCTGATGCTGTTATTAAATTACACATGAATCGTTAAGATACATATCAAATTTGTAATTAAAATAATTTTAATTATTCTAATAGTTAACTTAAATGTATATTTAATATGTAAATTTTAATACACGATATCAAAATATTATTGATTTTATACAGTGTTAAAATATATTGATACAAAGATAAAATGTATCCTTTAAAATATTTTCAAATTTCCATTATTAAAGCATATTTCATCTTTTTAAAAAGACTTATAATTTATATAAAATTATTTGAAATTTTTGCTCAATAAAATAAATTATAGATTGATAAAACCATCTGATCTTTAAAAAATATGTACTTGTTCGTTATGGAATGTATCGTATTATCTTAATCATAAAATTAAGCAATATTCCATGGCGAATGGTAAACTATCGTTGTAAAGTGGCTCGTGCTTAGTGGGTTGCAATATACATGACTGATTAGGATCTTTTTTCTTCGATTACATGTGTCGCGTATAGCGACTGCTACCATTTTCTTATCAGTTAGCGGAAAAACTTTAAACTCCTACGCAAATTGGTCGATGCCTTTCAAGTGATATCTAAAAATTTATAATGTCGTCGTTCCGACAATGTCCAAATCGATGCATTAAAATTGCCCCAACAAAGATATGAATGATCTTACCGGAATTATCGGAGGCTATAATATTTTATGCTTTTTATCTCGATGAATGAGCTAACGTAAGGCTACGTTAAAGCTTCGTCCATGGCTTTGTGACTCGGGCAAAGTAGACGATGAAAATGATGAAAAGGTCGCGGCGCTTCCAGACCGAATGTTGGTGCAACGTTCGAGCGTGCCGTTGTCGTGGATACGTCATAAAAATGTGTCTCGTACTGCCGCCTCAAAGATATATATTTTTTTACCTGCAGTGAAGATTAAGAAAGCGCGAGCACCTTCGTTTCGTCTTAATGTCTTGCGCAACCGCAGTTCCGGTGTAAATCAACGATCCGGTACAATTTTTCGACTTTCCTGTTATCTTTATTTTCGAGGTGCTTATTAATATGCATCGATAATTAGTTCATAAAGACGCAATATTTTCCGTATTAAACATGTCTTTTTCATTTTTTTGAAAAAATAGTGTATAATTGTCTCGTGCTTCGAACAATTATCAGTGACATTTTTTTCTCACGCATTTAATATAACGTATCTGAGTTTGTCAAGCAGCTTCCAAATAGTTCCAATTTCCAGAAGCGGAGCGAACGGAAACGAAATCTGAGAATTTCTCGAGTATCGGATGATGAACCATAATACTGTTGATCGGCTTCATGCTCGGAATGTTTTTCTATAAAATATGTCCGATCCGTGAGTGACTCTCTCAAAAATCAATTTCTTGTATTTTGCAATAGAGGGAATTGTATGAAAATTGGCAGCGAAAAATAATTTTCGTGCGAATCTATAGCGTAGTGGAAATTGAAATATATCTCAATGGTACTCTACCTATTAATCACTGTTTCGTTTCCGATCGCGACCACGTACGTGATTTCATGTAGTAATCCAAGGACAACGTAAATGGATATATAAATAGTTCTGCACCGATATTTACCACGAAGTATATTTTGTTCTTATGATTGGTTATTAAAGGGTGATGTTGCATTAGGCTGTCTTCGCTAGCTATTATCGATGAAACGTATTTTTAAATCGAACGTATAATGTTACCAGCTATATTAAGGCCGCTGCGATCACATGTAGGTCTACGAAAGAATCGTTTTCACGAAATCGTGGGACGGATTAAAATCGAGTCACTAATCCAAAATATATGTTTTTATAACATTACCTTCGGAAGCGGATGAATGACTAAATTCGCTATTAATATGTTAAATATATTCTCCAAGGTTGTGCCGAGCGCTATGATCCAGGGCGACGAGTTTTCATTGCTATCAAACGCGTATCACTTTTTAATATTTTAAAATTTTGTTAATGTTTTATAGTATTCGAATGGCTTATAAATAAAATAGTGCATTGATCCAGGGTTACGAAGACAGTTCTTAAACATCAATATACAAAAAATCTTTTATATAATTATGTAAATAATTCGATTGAAAATTATTTTTAACGTAAAATGTTTTGTACGTTGCGATAAATTAAAAAAACGAAAAATTAATAATAAAAATATAACTTAAATGATAAAATGATCTTGATAATAAATGTATTTAACTTAAAATTGATAAAATGAAGGCAGAAAATAAATCAGTCACGAACAAATGTATCATAAATTTTCGTAGTTGAACAAATAAAATATAAAATTTCTTTTTTCCGTGACAATTTTTTTTATTTGACCGTGACATTAGTATTCTTAAATGTAGGATAGTGAGAAGGAAGGAAAATGTCAAGAGAGAGAGAGAAAGAGAGAGAGAGATAGAGGACTGTGAGGTCAGACGAGCTTGAAATTTCGCTTAGACTCTTGAGACCTTGACGAGGCAACTGATAGGTTACGGCCCGCCGATGTAATCCCCATCGGAGAACTTGCATATACACTAATACGTGTCCGCGCTTTAACACACCGACGTACATTGCGAACTACATCTATGTTTTGACGCACTAATCCACGATCCCCCCTCTTTCCTTCTCGCTTCTTTTTACTATGTGTCTTCCATGGTTCCATATATAAAATATATTTGATTACCAATGCAGGAATATGAAGCTTTTCTCTTGAGACTCGAACTTTTTCTGTAGTATCTTTACGGTTGCGTCTCGGTTCGGTGTTTCAAAAACACTTGTAATTTTAATTTTAGTTCCATTTATTATTCCAAGGCGAAATAATAAATAATATTCTGCATTTCTTTATTATTATAAATTTTAATTAATATTCGAAATTTTATTTTGTATTCAAGAAAATTTAAGGTATTAAAATGTTTCACTAATATATGATAAAATCAGTAATAGAAATAATATCGACGATAAAAATAGTAGATGTTTAGGAAAATTATGCCTTTACGTTTGATAATATTCATACTTATAAATTTCTTATGGATTTTTACATTATTGCTACTTCAAATAAAAAAACTAACTCAATCATGCGCCAAACTTGTATACTTGTGAAAGTCCATGGTCAAGTCGCTGCTTCAAATATTTCATTAGCCCGAAACCTATTGGACGTTTAATCGTTCTCTCGAACTTCTTGATTATGTCTTAATGAACTTGATGCTACTCTCCATATTCGTAATATAACAGGAAAGTTATTTTTTATCTTATTTTTATATAATTAATTACATTTATTCAGATAAACAGTTTTATAATTAATTTCTATAAATAATTTTGATAATGCAAGATCATAGATTTTAACTGTTTTTAAACATTTTTCAAAAATTATCAGTTTTCCTTTATTTTATTTCTTTGATACAAACTTTATAATTTTTATTTTAATTATTAAACCATGTAAAATTATATTTAATGAGAATTTATATATATATATATAACGAGAATATACTTGTATATTGCATAACAATTTTTTATAAAATTAATAAGCAATGCAGTTTGTTGGAATTTTCACGAGTAATATTTATTTTGGAGGCCTTGTTTGATTGTACGTATTTCATAGAAAACGTTATGTTTTTGTTGAAAATGGAAACTAAGGAAAATCATTTCGTCCTTGCAATGCTTTAATTCTCAAACATAATAACTTTTATACCTTTATAAATCTCATATGTTTACAACGGTATCTAAAAATAAATCAATTATTTTAAAAATTATTTTGATACGTATTATTTACTGGTTACTTGATTTTTATTAGCTGTTTTTAAGCAACATTTAGCATTAATTTTTATTTTTTGAATGTTCTTGATTATTTATTATCAATTAATTTATAAAAAAATCTTAATATTATAAAATATAAGGTACAAGTTATCGTGTAAATTATATTGAGGTATCAATAAAACTATTGCTATTTAAAATTTTTTTAGAATTAATGTAATAAAGATAAAGTTCATCAAATATATGTAATAAAATGTATCTTTATTTTATCATATTTTCTTTTTCATAAAAGAATGAATTTGGCGAAATAAAAATTTGGTATAAGATATAAATATTTTAAGATATTTTATTACTGAATATTTTTCTACTGTATCGAATTTTGGCTTATTTAAATACTTCGGATAGTACAAGGCATAATTTTATCAAGAAACTATATCTATAAGACTAAAAATGAAAAATTAAATATTTGAAGTAAATATTTGATAGAAAAAGCTAAAATAGTTTAACCAATGTATTAAATAGGAAAAAGTAGGCCGACAAATTGCCGATGTGCAGATTTAATTAAAAAAATATCAGAAAGAAAGTTTGTTTACAAAGTTATACTGAAAACTTTTCAAGATTGTGACTGTTAGCGTCGGATGTACTTGAGCATTGCAACATTGTTTTTTGAGAAAAACTCTTCTCTACATAAGCAAAGTTGATGCTACGGATCTTTTTCTAGGATCTAGTGAAAATGCTTTCAGAAATGATGTGTTATTCATGGCGAGTAAAATCGCCAACGCATTAGAAGTGAAATATTTCTGGAAGGATGTAATGTCGGGATAGTCAAGTTTTCCAAGTTTCGACATTAAACGAGGTCGCGAACGAACTTACGATATACAGAGATCAGCACGAAGAACGTCATTAACGGATCATTAGGCAAGAGATTGCAAATTTTCATGTTTGTTTTGAATGTTATGATAACACGTAACGAGAACAGATGATTTACATTGATTCAATGGCGTTAATGTTGTGAATATAAATATTTTTAAATAATCGAAAGTAGATTAGAATTTTGAAGACTGTGTTTTTCCAAAATGATGATGGTGATACGTAAGACAAATGTACTTTTTATTATACATTTTTTAAATGAAAGAAATTTACTTACAATACGATTTTTCTATAAGAATTGTATCTTATTCGTGAAATGCCATTATCGTGTTATATTGTTTCCCTAACAAAAATTGGCAATATATCAATCTCAGGTAATGTTTTTTCAAAATTATGCTAATAAAAATTTCATCAGTAAACGTATATTACATTCGTATAATTTTTTATTCATCTGTTATATGTGCAACAATTAATGTATGTAAACTAACTTATTACATAATAAAAATCAAATTCCACATATTGTATATCTTAAATGGTTATACATAATATATATTCTAAATATTTATGTTTTGAACTATTTTATATGAATAAGATCTAAAGGAGATATCGAAGTAACAAAACGTATTATTATAATAATAAAACATCATAATTTTATCTATTTGATTCTGTATTTTTATAACGAACAAAATTATATTTTTGTTATATCTTTCATTTAGAAGACTAATTGTAATATTTACTATGTTGATTATACAAAATCAATAAATAATATGAAACACCTATTTTATTGGTAATTATAGTAGTATTGAAGTAAAATTAGACCATATATTTTAAAATTGAAATAACTTATTAATTTAAATATTGATCTTTAGAAATATAATAATGGATATCAGCAGTAAAAAGAAGAATATTTGTTTTATACAGTGTCAAAAACATGTATTAAGTAAAAACAAAAATTTAGGTTGAAATACTAGTAACTATAAAATAGGTGGATATAATTAATGTTTATTTTTATAAACATTTATCATAGCACTTATATACCTTAAATTTCTCATCAATTAAGAATTCTTGTGAAATTAAATCATAGGTATACTGTATACGAAAATTATTGAATTAAATATTTCCAAATTCAAATAAAAAATCATTTGAGAATTATTTATTAAAAGTATTCTTTCAAATATTTATGTATAATTATTAAGTTTTTTTTTCTATTAATAAATTATCTAATATTTTATTTTTTCTTACTTTAATAACAGCTTGAAATTAAATTAAAAATATTATGTATGTATACTTTTGTAGAATTTATTAATAAATTAAATAATAAAGATATATAATTAAGAATCATACATATATATAACGCTTGAAAACATAACTTTAAATGTATTAAACATTTGTCGTAATTTTATTTTAATTAAACAATATTGACAAGATATTTTAAAACTATTTTTAAAATAAAATATCCAATTGTAGCTTTTAACGAATAAACATTATTTAATTAACCAGCATTTAAATTTCATAAATCGATTAAGCTTACAGTTATTTTACGATGCGTATAAATTCAGAAATACATTGGACTTAATTACGATGCAAAGAATAAAAAGGATAATATTATGCTTTCTATTGGTAATATATATTTCATCGAAAATGCAAAATCTTTTCCACATCTCATACTAAATTTAACCTTATTATTCTTATTACTTCCAAAATTAGGATTAATGATTTCATCGCCACATGTATGTGGATCTAAAATCACAACTCCTATTTCGCGAGCACACATGGCTCTATTCAGGTAAAACTATAATCGATGATATATTAATTCTTCTTCATTAAATTATTTTTACCAATACATAAATTTAAAGTGTGTTTTTAAAAAATATTTCTAAGTTTTTATAAAAGAATATTTATCGTTCAAATTATCCACAGAAATAGTATACTAAGTAATTTTTAAGTACGCACGAATTAAATATGTGTGTAATTAGAAGGTCAAAAATTTATTATAGGCAAAAAAAAATTATTCTTTTGTATGCTGCGATAAATGTGTCAAAAATACTATTTAAATATTTAAATTATAACTTTAAATTTTTATATTATTCATTAGAATTGTAACCACTCTCTCAACATAAACTTTATAAATGCTTCTATATTTTTAAGACAATTATGAATTTACTTTTTAAATAAAATGCATTTTGTCTAATCAACAGAAGGTGAATTAAAGAAATTATAGCGATGTCACATCAATTATTGTAACGTTACATCGGTTTCAGTTATTTTGAATTTTTACTAAAATTCTCATCGGAAAATATTTTTAATAATTCATACTCTATTTATAATTTTCTGAAAAAATTTATGCTTTGATAATTGACTTTGAAGATAGTCGTTATCTTTTATATGGAAATTTTAAAGCACATTAAGAAAATTGTACTTGTTACGCAATAAGCTTATAAATCGTAGAAACCTTCATAATTTTTCTCAGTTTCCTTTAGACTGACCTTTCGTATTCTTTTATTTTGATATGAATTTTTATTGTTCTAATCAAATTTTTTATTAAATTTCTTTTGATAATATATCAAAAAAAATAAAAAGATGAAAATATATTCGTTTTATACTGTCTTATCGATGAATTATTTGATTCATTGAAGATGTTCATAGCGATTATAAAAAACCGAAAGGATTTTTTAAAGAACAAATTAACGAAAAATAGCAGGATCATTCGTATCCATAAAATTGTTCGTAAGATTGATGTGTATATTTGCTCCATTGTAAGAGCCCCTATTTTTCGATGGTACGAGAACAGTAAACGAAGTGACGTCTAGATAAGTTAATTAAATCATACATTTGCATCACACATCTAACATCATAATCATCGCCGGACCCTTTGTCATCTTTTGGCGCCCGCTCATCCCATCGTGACCGAGCAAGAGATTAAGAGAGAGAGTGAGAGAGAGAGAGAGAGAGAGAGAGAGAGAGAGAGACAGAGGAAGGAGATGTTAGTTCGACCGTGACCCGACCAACAGTAGCCATTATAGTAAATCTACGAATAGTGGCGCAGTCTTCTTATTCGGATATTTTTGAATTCGTCGGCTGATCGCGACCTCGAAATTTGGCCTGTGAGCACAGAGACTTGAGCTCGGCCTATTTTTCGCTCTACTCACTTCTTCGATAAATCTCTGCGAATTTGAGTGGTGTGCCGACTCGTGAAGGTTGAACTATGAGTTCTTTATTAGTAAATTCATTATTAGGTAAATGTTATCGGAATACTGTTTGAATTATTAATTTATTGCATGAATGACTGTAACATTGACTGTTACAAAGAGATTATTGTTCGGAAATAGAAATATGTATAATGTTGTATCGTATCCTGTTTTAACCTCTTGATTTTTACTATTATATTTTCAATAATACTATTCGAGGTCTTTCAAACTTTACGAATATAGTCATTATTTTCGGTAAAATTTGTTTCACTTCCTAAAAAGACAATTTTTTAGGGAAATATTTAACGTATCTGTTTTTTAAAAAATGTCTTACATATTTATGTATGTAACATATGGTTAATAATAATACTTAAAAACTTTTCTGACATAAACATATGTTGATATTCTCGTATATATTGTATAACATTTATTTTGCACAGAAAACTGAGAATTTACGTAACTTTGTAAAGTATAACATTATTTTATATACACTATAAATTCAATTCGTAAAAGAAGTAATATTTAAAACATTAATGGTAAAAATATTAAAATAATTTATAAGTATATTTGTAATTTACGTATATGTACATTTATATATATTTAATAAAATTTATTTTGAAATGGTGTTGATTTTTTTTATTCAACATTCGCTTAAATAGGATAAACGTTTATTCAAACTGTTTTTCTTTTATTATTCAATTCATTCAAAATGATATTTTATTTATGATATTTTATTCTTCGCGTAAAAACAAACAAAAATTTTTAATAGACATTGATACATACACTATTAATCGACGTTCTTATATTTACTAATTCTTTATTAAAAAGATGCTTTAAAAAATAAGCATGAATTAAAATTGTGGTTTTTTCAAAAAACAATTTTTTCATTTTAATGATATTTTATCGACTGTGCATTTGTTTAAGTTTATTATTTTTTTTCAAAGGCTTGCAGAAAGATAATAATTACACAGAATTTATTAGGTTTTGCATTTTTTAAATTAAACTTCTCTTAAGAATTTTTTGTTTATAAATGTAATTGTATAGTTGTAAAATTTCTCTTGAAATTTTATTTGTTCATTTAAAATATTACTTTTTTGAAAAATTAATTATTATTAAAGTGTATGTAATTAATAGCATTTATATTTAAAATTATCAATATTAAATAAAGTTGTACGTATTAAAATTTTTAAGTTAACATTCATACACTTACGTAATATATGTAATTTTTTTAATTAAGTAGCACTATTATATAGAAAGCTCTATAAAATTTTTAACGACGATATCACCGGATATACACCGAGTGTACTTTTTAACCGATAGAGTTTTCTTAGCATTGGCTTAATATTAAAATTTGAATCGTGCTTACTTACATGTCACGCAAGAACTAATTTTAGTTAAAATCCAATATTTAATAGATGTTCGTTAAGCAGTAAGTTTTTATCTTGGCGAAGGTATATAATTATTTTTTTAAAAACAATAATTTATTGCATAATGCGAATTTATATTTAAAATAAAAGCTGAAGGCCATAAATAAAAGCTGGCCAACTAAATTAAAATTAAAAAAATGTTCGCACAAAACTTAGCTTATCTTTCCTCTGGCTCAACATTATCTAACTCGATACAAGTACATAAGTGGATACACAAGCTTTTAAATCACCGAGGCGTCAGCTTCATTATCATTATGAACTATATAAGAAGAGAATTATGTATCGGTTAATTTGTATCTCTTACCCATTTAATTGAATTATACAAGTGTAGACTAAAGCACCCATATGCGGGCAAAATGGAATTCACAGAAAGACACGCGCGAGAACTCAAACGGTTATCTGTCGCATCGACGATGAAGATATGTCTGTATTGCCTGTATCTCTTTATGTGTTTTGTGCACTCGTCGGTTCGTTTCGTGTCTCTCTCGGACTCTCGGACTTTCAGGCTCTCGGATTCTCGGACTCTCGGGCTCGTGGAACAGAAGTGAACGCACGGAACGTCGCCTGGCTGGTTATGTCAGCATCTTCCGGCTACTCGGACACAATGGATGACCCCGTAGTATTGTTCTGTCGCCATTGCTAGATCATCCGAACGCTTATCGCGTCCCTCTTTTCAACGCAGGTGTTCTCTCGAATATGTACACGTGTGCACATTTGTAACTTTACTCGTGTACTTACATATCGAACGAGCACGAAACCTGCGCCTGTGTGTGTACATGCAAATTTCAGATACGTGTAACGTGTACGCATTCGACTATGCTCGATAGTGGCTACCTATAAATATAATGAAATTAAAGTCAGCATGTTTGCGCAAGTATGGATGCTCCGGA
The DNA here is from genome assembly GCA_018907195.1 of Dolichoris vasculosae. Taxonomy (NCBI): domain Eukaryota; kingdom Metazoa; phylum Arthropoda; class Insecta; order Hymenoptera; family Agaonidae; genus Dolichoris; species Dolichoris vasculosae. The sequence continues at coordinate 8,809,271 of JACCHY010000003.1, forward strand.
ATTCTCGTAGCTTGCTGCTAGGAAAATACGCACTTCAACAAAATGAGAAAAATGCAACGTAGACTTTTTTATGCCCATTTAAGAACTGTGTACTAATGTATATGAAACGTATTTATAAAATATGACGAAATTATATATTAGTATGTATACCTTTACGCTTTATATTATGTATATGTATTTAAGCCGATATTTAAAAAAATTACCAGTTTCATATATTTTCCTATTCGTATTCATCAGTTTATTTGATCGAGCGCCAATGCATGAGAGTTTAATGTTCGAAAAGATGGTTACAAGGTTTCTGATTTATCGCGTGCGACGGAATACGAGGTATACTTTGCTACCTTTCGTACGGTATCAATTTTCTACAACTGACATTATTTATTTACGTAAGAATTTCAAAAAGTAGTTTGAAATAATTGGTTGAAAGTTAATTGCATGAAATTAAAAAATGAAACAATTTTTATGATGTTTTAAATAATTAATTTCGAGTAATATTATAAAAGAATAGTTTATTAAATTACGTTAACCTTAGAACGTTATAAAAACATATTTTTATCGCTATATTGTATATTTATTATCCATTCCTTGTTGCATCAATAACAATAAATATAATCAAACATAAAAGTCTATGTAATTACATGAAAATTGTAAACGTTTGAATCGATTCATTCTTTATTCATCGAATTATTTAAGCGGTTTAAAATATTTATTTTATTTAATATAGTAGAGGTCAATTAGATCACAATAATTTATTATTCATTTAAGATAATTATTAAAACAATAAAGCGATGAAAAATGAAATTAAAAAATTAGTAGAATATAAAAATATTTACAAAATATTGAGTATTTACTGTTATTAAATCTATAAACACAAGCTCTTTAATTGAAACTGTATTATTCAAGTAATTAAATAATTTAATAATTCTTTTGTTTCTAAATTATATATTTTCTACAATATTTGAAATATTATAAATTTTGTAATAATTTTTATGTATAAGTAATATTCAAAACTATATTTATATCGGTTTTATTCTTATAAAGAAATTCTAGAAAGTATTAATTGTAAAATGATGGAATTATTGTTAAACATCATCTAAAATCCAGTTTATTATTTTAGTCAACTTATTTAGTTAATTAATATAAAACTTAAATTAATTGGAACATTTTTTTCAATATAAGAAAGTTTCTTCTTTTATTATAAAAGAGCGTAAAAATCTAGAAAATTTTCTTGTATATAATGAATTAAAACATTTTCTAATCTAATTTTTAGAAAGAAGAAAAATTCAATTGGGTCAATAAAGCATATTTTGCCCATAATTTAATGGTCAATTTAATTTGTTTGATGTTTGCTTTTGTACAAACGACTTCGATATTTTGTAAACTAACTGTTTAAGAAATTTTTAGTCTGTAAAATTAAATTCCATACATAATACATTTTTTTAAATATTGAAAAAATTAATTATCTAATAGTATTTCCTACTTATACGTGCAAATACGAATCAAGAAATATGAAAAATAAAATAAACTAAAACTAACTTTTCTGAATATAATCTGATACTGTGTATATCGTAATTTTTTGATAACTATTAATTAAGTATATAAAAATAACAAGAAAAAATATAAATTAAATATATTTTCTAAAAATTATATTTTACTATACTAGTTTTTTTCGAATAGATTATGTTAGTCGGTATATTTATTATTTTGTAATATAAAATTCGATTTAATTAAGAAACGGTAAATAATCATAAAAATTTTATAAGACACCTCATTAAATTTATATATTTTGTTAATCAATAGATTTTTTAAAATCATTTGTATAAAGTTAAATAGGCGTATAAAAAGAAGATAGTTAAATAAATGAAAACCTACTCAGAAAAAGAAATAAAGAGATGGAGTGAGCGAGAGAGGATTATAAAAGAGTAGAGTAAAAAAAAACGAGTGCAGAAAAGAAACTGATAGACAGGTAGACGCAGAGAAAGATAGAAATAGTAACTAATGTCAAGTACAGAAGCTATATATAACGAATATTCCAAGATCAAGATATTCTTTGCTGCAGTGGCAAAAAGTTTGTTTTTTCAGCGTTGCAAGGATGAGTTCGCATGCGCATGTAACAATTAAAATACGATGATTCTGGGTAAAGGTAATGAAGAGCTCGAGTAAATAAGTATTTTGCGATACCTTTGGTCGATTCATTACCGAAGCTGTAAAATTAACTAAGTATACATGATTAAATATAAAATTTTTCAAATAATATCTTTTTTATATTTCATATTAGCTTATGGTATTCACTACTTAAAAGATGTATAATTAAGAATTAAAAATGAATAAATTCAATGATTATTATAAAAGTGTTGAAAAGAAAGTCATTCATAAATTGATTATTATATAATGTAGAAATAAATATACTATAACCATTTATGAAAATAATTTTATACTTATAATAATGATTTCATTATTCGTGAAAAATAATATAGATTATATCATTTATAGAAATTTACTTGAAAACATGTAATAGTCGATAAATAATTAAGATAAATAATTAATAGATAAAATAATGTTTAATTATTGTTGATAAAAATAATAATTATTAGAATTAATTGAAAACTAGTTTACATTCATATAATACATTAATAATTAAATTATTAGATATATTTATTAAATTAAAAATGTAAAGAATAATACATTGTCACAAATATTGGAATATTTTCATTGATTGAATAAAATTTTGGTAAACCAATAAGTATAAATGAAATTAAAATAAAAATAATTCATGGAAATTTACTTTCATATGTATTTTATTTTAGTTCAAAGTAAACGTTTTCATATTCATGAAAATAGCTTTAGATGTTTTCTAATGTTTCTATTATATTAAAAATTATGATTAACTGTATTGGTATTATATGAGACTATTTTTAAAACTGTGTTGCATATAAAACTTATATATCAAAAACGTATATTTGCATATATATTTTTTATTAAATGTAGAAGTATTTTCTAGATTGGCTTAGTTACATAAATAATTAAGGAGACTAAAATCAAGAAAACTTTTATAATAAATAAATCAAGTTTATCGATTTCATGTTCAAGAAAATATAATTTTGTTTACAGATTTTTCTTAATTATTGATTTTATATTTTTGTTTCTTAAATATTATTTACATAAAGCAATAATTATTTATCACTTTTATGGATTTTTTCAAAGAATTCAAACTACAAATTCAGTAAATTATAGATAAACTATATAAATAATTAAAAATACAAGTTTTGGATATTTTATTGTAGTAAAATTCCGAAAATTGATGAAAATGAAAAAACAAATGACGAACTAGTAATAATAAGAAAAAAAAATCAATCTCTTGATTTATTTTACTTTTCATTTATGCAGCTTAATGAGGAGAAAGTATTGATCATTATTAAAATATAATTTCAATCAGTTATCAAAATCAAGATAAATTGTCGAAAATCTGACATCTGATTATCGAACAATCTTCTTTTATTAATTGGATTCGTTTGGATAACAAATTCCTTTCTAAGTATTGAAAATAATTTCTTCGCATTTTAAATGTCAATCAAAAAATGATTAATAAGTCACTGTATCAATTCGGAAAATTTATCTTATTTGAATTAAAACTATTATAATATAATAATAAAATATATGTTCATATTTTTTAAATATATATTCATATTTTCAGATATATTAGTAAAGTTAAATGTAAATTCGTTTTTCTAAAAAACTTATTATATTCTTATTTGCGCAATTATAATTATTTTTTTTTAATTATTTATAAATATATGATATTTTTTAAATTAATGAATAAAATGAAACCAATTATTTATTGTATTCCATTATGACATTTTGTTAAATTTTTTTTATTAAGATTATAAAATAAATTTCTATTACGATGGTATTTAAACAAATAATGCATACTTACTATGGTATTCATATTAAATGTAGAATATTTATTTCAAATTATTTATTAAAATGAATAATACTAGAATATTACATTAAAAATAATATTTAAAATATCTAAAATAATTTAAGAATTATTATTTTTTTGTACATACCGTCACTTTAAATATAAAATCTCTTTTATATACACAACTTTCCCCTTGTAGGGAAAAATAGTATTGAGAATTAGAATATAATTATTATTATTAAAATATTAGTTTTTCATTTTGAATATTAATCTTGTATTCATAATATGTTAAGATTATTCTGACAATTTTTTAATTGTAAGAAGATTATTATTATTTGTACTCATCGGATTAAAGAATATGATTCGTATACACTGTAGTGGGTACACTGGTTTTATTAAGTGGAATGTATTTGAATCCTCGATTTTACACACTAATGAATTACGAACCTGGAACAAAGCGAAAATTTAATTAACAAACGTAAATTAAACAATAATTATTTAAAGTTACTTGAATTTAAAAAAACATAAAGTGAAATAATACATTCGTTGACTAATTCAAATGAATATGAATTAATTACCATGTACGAAATACATATCAATCTATGTATTTTAAAACTTTGTTAAGTGTATCAGATTCCATTCTTTAGCTGTTTTAAGTGTGTACACATATACTGATTGCGCGATGCTCACTCTCGTCTTTATAGCTAATTCCCTTTATTACAGCAATTGAGAGTACTCGCCTTTTAGCGTCTTCTTTTTATTCGTATAAAATCGCTCTGCTCTCAGTAGCCAGTATTTTACAATAGTTTGGTTATTGGGCTTTATAAAATTAATTTACATCGCAGGGCAATAAATTTTTATTTTAGCTACAGGAGAACTTTTGTACCCGTATCTATTTTTTTGTTTTTCGTGTCCAATTTTCAGAGTTAATTGGCTTATATTAAAAACCTACTATATTATTTTTTACCGATCAATATCAGTATTAGTAAAATTAGTTCTAAGCATAAGATTAAATGTATAGCAATGTTCATTATAAATGTTATTCATATAAAATTGAATTAAATTTTATCGTACTATGCAGTTACTTATAAAAAATTTTTTTGAAATTATTATTAAAAAAATTATATATTCGATCGCTTTACAAGAAATATAAAATAAGAATTTTATATGTAATTTTGTTTAATTAAAAAGTTCTTAAATTTTAAAAAAAATTTTTCATAATCGTGATATATTGATGTTATAAAGTAACTAATTAAGCAAACAAATAATTTCCTTGATATTTAAATAATAAAATAGATTATAAATTTATTATAAAAAATTTATATGTATAACTATTAATGAATAAACACATATACGCTATCATAAAAAAGAATGATAAAGCACTGAAAATGAAAGCTACTTTTACTATTTTTAATTCAGAATTTTATGGCTCTCGACTCTGTATTGGATACATTTATTTGGCTACATGCATTTACTCGTATATGTACTTCAAAATAATATTTTTATATAAGTTTGTTTTCATGCGGAGGTTGCTAATCACCAAAAACATTAAATAAACTGTCGCCATTTCATCTTTTTTGTGGCTCTTTTAATTTTGTATTAATATAGTAGCCCTTTAAATTTTATATATATAATCATGATTTAATGAATATAAATTAAAATAGAAATTTATCTAAATATGTTTATTCTTAATATATTTTCTAAATGCTTAAAAGAGGTATTTGATTTTAAGAAAGTTTGTAAAATTTCAAAATATATTCTCATTAAATTGATATTAATATACCTTTTAATCATTTTATGACTAACGATATTTAGAAACAACAATTTATAAATAGATATTCATATTCTTCTATATTTACTGCACTAATGAGACTATAACAACATATAATGTCAGTAATAACTGAAAAATGTTTCAAAGTACAAATATATATAATGTTATAAATATATTTAATTTTTTATTCCGAATTTATTGTGAAAAAATTTATGTTTCAATAATAACATTAATTTTATTAGTGATATAAAGTTACTTTAATCAAATATAATATCATAGGTTTTCAAATAAACTTTAATTATACACATGAGATAATATTTAATTTTTTTTATATTACAATCCTTGATTTTAAATATTATAGCCTAAGATTCAATGAATATAAACATGAAATAATTAAACCCAAAATCATTTTTATTAATATTGATTAAAGATTGATTTCATATAGTTATAAAAATATTTTTTTACTAAATATAATGTACTGTAAAAAATTTACTTTAAATACAGAGTGATTATTAAATATTTAAATAATAATTATTACAAGTTGCTTATTACGAAAATTTTGTTTTTTCAACATATAATTATCTATTTAACATTTTATTTAATTATATTAATATTAATTAAATTTTGAATTAAAAACAATGCATTCACTTACATAAACAAAATCTGGATGCAGTGTAAAGCTATGTATATACTTATATATAAATTCATGAATCCATCATCTGTCTAACATTCGCAAAATACACCGATAAATACAAATCGTCGACGGGAAATTTGTCCAACTGTGTTCAAAATTTCACAATATAAAAATATAAACAACAAAAACATATATATTTTAGAAGAATACCCCATAAATTTTTATTTACAGATATACGTATGAAAAATCCAAGCTATTTGCCTTATTTACACATTAATCTTTTTGAACGTTCGAGATACGTATATATACAGTGATACATAAAACCTTTATTTATTACTATTTCACAACATAGCGTGTGAATTTTTATATAAATAAATATGTTTAGATAATAGTTTTCAATCATCGTAATATTACCGATTCTGGACTTTTTCCAAAGTTTCATATTTTGTATATTTTTTGATCTTTTGCTATTATTATCTTTCGATGATTTATTAAATTAAAAAAATTCCATCTTCATAATATAATACAATAGTCTGAAATAAAAATCATAACAGTTAATTGTAACAATAAAATTGTCGTATAATGAAAGTATCTTTACAGGATATGATAGAAACGTATTATAATATTTATGGGTGACAGTAAATAATTTACGCTAAAAGTAATATATATTTAGACAGAATTATTGTGGGTATTAGATAAAATATACTGTAATATTAAAATATCTCTAGATTTAAATTTAGAGCTTGCAAACTTAGAATTAGTCTTATATAATTCTACAATTATTTATATTAAATTATTTCAAAACGAATTATTGATACTTATAAATTATTTAATAGACTTATTGGTTTTTTAAATAAAACTACGATTCTCAAAAGAATTTTATTAAATAGCTGAATGGAAAACAAATATTAGCATAATTAATTTATGTATATATATATATATATATATATATATATATATATATTTTAAAATATGTTTTTATCACAAATATAAAAATAGATTAAGAATATAAATGTTTTTTAAATTATATTACTAACATTGTTTTTTTATATATTAAACAAAATTATAAAACGTACATTTTTCTATTTAAATTGAATTTGTGTAATTTTGAATTAAAATCGAAAGACTTTTAAAAATAAATTACAAATTAGCATTAATGGGCATAAAAAGTTATGAAAAGAATTATCCACGCTTAAATATATTTGAAAGCTTTCGGTTATCTGAAATAGATGTCCCAGTTTTTTAATAATAAAACTTTATTAGCCATGCACAAAAATCGCTTTCATAATGTAATGAATATTCCAAGTTATGTACAGCTGAATTCAGAAATGGACTAGTACAAAAGACGAAAGATAAAAAGAGTTGTTATTAAGGCCTAATGCGGAAAACTGAGCCAATGTCTGTGCACTTGGTCGACGATACGATGTTGAACATTCAACTAACACCGGTTGATTATAGTCGCTTTCCTTTTTCCAACATTTCTAATAAAAGAAAATGATAGCTATTTTTATTTATTATAGAGTATTTTTCAAATTTTTTTTTCTTATTCTATTCTTCTCCCTCTCTGTTTAACTCTCAATGCATTCTATAAATATATTAATCAAATTTTATCATCAGCAGAAAAAATCATCTTTTTTATAACTAATCATTTTATATATATTCGTTTATCATAAAACAATTTTTTATAAAAATAATTTCTCGATGTAATATCCTGGTAAAATTAAATTAATTTATAGTGGGAAATTTTTTTAACTCTCCAAGTGCAAAATTTAGTTTTTTTTCAGATTTTTTTATTTATATATTTTTATTATATATTTACTCATAAATCTTGTATGACGTATATATAAATGTATTATTTATAGTATAATATTAAAATAAAATCAGTTGGATAAAATTTTATAAGTTTTAATTTTGTTAAAGTAATATCCAAGTATGTAACTTAATTTTATTGCCTATTTTTAACTGCAGGCAAATCGTGACTTTGAAAAATTTGAATAGATTCATATCTAGATAAGCTGTTGATCAATAGGAATATTTCAGGTTTCCCTTTTATTCGTAAAAATTTCTTAAGGAAATCGGTATATTGAAAAAATTTATTTGTAGAAGTACATCACGTATAAATTCAAGGTCATAGGTTTTACAAGATGACCTTATATAAAATAAAACTTGACAGTTTAACTATCTAATTTGAATCAATTATATTTTATTAATTATGTTTTACTGAAATTTTTATTTCGTTTTTGTATTTTTCTTATATATATGATAAGCAATAAAATATTACTCGTGTGCATTATTTGACGATGGGGTTTAATTAGGAATTTTAGTCGTTGTCTTTCGAATTTCTTGTTTTGTGAAGTGATCATATCTTTGATGATCTATTGTTTTAATTTAATATTACAAAGCTAACGTTGTTTTGATTGATAATAGCCTTTAGCTTCCCATCGGTTATCCTTTAGCTTCTCTCTCTTGTTCCAGAGTTTAGATACATAGATCGTGGATTAGCGATATTTATTCATGGCGAATTGATTGTCACACATATTTCAGTTTAATACTTGAAATTCTGGAAATCAAGATTTTATACAAAACATTATTGAAGTAATAAAAAAAGAACGATACTTGAGAAATTCTAGTAATATCATCTACTTCTACGAAAAGTACAAATTTATAATTTTTTGTAGAATAAGTTAGATGCATATTCCAATGCTAAATTTTAAATATTGATGACGCATGAGCAAAAAAAAATAATAAAAAAAATTGTTTTGATCAATAAAGAATTTATTTGATAGTTTTTAAGAGAAAAATTTATTATATATTATCACTCATGTCTTAACAAGAAAGTATATCTAGATGCTTTTAAATTGATTTTCAATCAAAATTACAATACAGCAAGAAATTTATTTCATGTATTAAGAGTCTATATCATTATAAGAAATAATACATATGAAGTAATTTAATCAAATTTAAAAATATAATTATTAATTTTATAATTTGATTTAAGTAAACCGTAAAATATAATATTTAATAAATAAACGTATTATCATAGTGAAACTGTAACTGTTATTAATACTATTCATAATTTTTAAATAATATAAAATTTAATGAAAATTAAAACGAATAAACCAATTAATCAAAGCTAATACTTTTATTGTGATTATTATTCTTGTAAAGAATTGAAACTAGTATACATTAATTTAAAAGGAAATTGAAATTTATAAAAATTTTAATAGGCAAATAATTTCTCACAATCTACGAGTACATTTTTTAAAAATAATTAATATATTTTACATAAAATAGTATAATTATAATTATTTATATATATCTGTATTTATAAAAAAAATTATAAATTTAATTCAGTTTGTTCATGTATAAGTTGCACAATGTTATTAAACAATTAAATTAAATTTATTAAAAATTTAAATCAACTCTAGTTCTGGTAATCTTATTCGTTAAAATCTATATGTATATTTATTTTAAAGAATGCAAAATATTTTTTTATCAACAATAAATTTAATTTTTAATATTATAATTATTTGTATAACTGATGATTATTGTATAAAATATAATACATTATTTTATTATATTAATATGAAAATTTATCTACTATTTTCTTAATTTAAAATAGAATTTTGTAAATTTCAAAACATTTATATTAATAATTCATTGCAATACTTTTATCACTATAATATAATTCAGATAATAGTAGAAAATAATTTTTAATAATTGCATCATAATTCAGAGAATAATAGAAATGTATGAAATTAGAATATTTTATGTTTTCTGTACGTAATCAATTAAGAAACATGAATACATTTTTAGAATATTTTTATAATATTATTAATATATATTACTTATTAAAATAGGTTTTTGTTAATTTTGAAATAATATAAAATATGTATTATTAATGATTATCACGAATAATTAATTAATATTTTAGCATAATAAAATTAATGATACGTCTATGGAGCGTTTTAATCTTTAAAGACATTATTATGCGTATTCAATAAAAAAATAATAACAAAATAAATTACAATCCAGCTTAACGATGAATTAATAATCAGGAACGTTGACCAGAATTTAATCCTGATTCAGTAAATAATTATATAAAACATTTAATATTTATCGAACAGCATAAAAAATGGAATGAAAGATATGACGTATAGAAATATATTTTCTTTTATTTTATAGATTCTATTGGGACTTGTGCATGCTTCTTCTGCTGGTGGCCAATTTAATCATCCTACCAGTCGCTATTAGTTTTTTCAACGATGATTTGAGCACACGGTGGATAGCCTTCAACTGCCTTTCCGATACAATATTCCTTATAGACCTCGTTGTCAACTTTAGAACTGGTAAGTTTAATTATCTAGCAAAGTCAAAGTTTATTCATAATGTCGCGTATATTTATTAACTGTTTTTATATCAGAATTTTGTCCATTTATTTATAATAACATCCCGAAAAACTTAACCTACGATGTGAATTATTTACAGTATCATATAAATATGCTTACGTAATCTTGTTAATCGTATGTAAAATAATAAGATTGATAATTTTATTTATAAAAAATATTATTAAACATTTAAGTATTCAAAATATTAATTTATACAATTGATTTTCTAAATTAAATTCCCTTTCTTAATATTTCCTTTTTTTGATACATAAGAATCTTTAACTTTATATTTCAAACGATAAATACGGAAGTAAAAAAATTTAGCCCTTAAGCATGTTATTAAGGTCAAAGTATGGGATTAAAAATTCATGCCAAAATGTTCATTCGTGCAATTTCACGCTAGACTCAATTTGAACGCATCGCTTTCTTGATTTTCGTATGAATGCGTATGACAATAATTCCACGCTGGTTTTTAGATATCGTCTATATTGTAGAACGATTCGATTTAATCAAGCATAGTGAAACTCTTGATGCGAAGAAAATTCTCTTAATAGATAACACTGATTTAAAGTAACAGAGGTGGAATAAAAAAAGATTATTTCTTGATCGTTACCTAATATTTCGATGCACAAATTTTTTAAAGAAACGATTGAGCAGATATTTTAAATCGCATATGTATTTTCCGAAAACAGTATTTATGTTTCTACAATAGAAGTTTATTCTTCAAAATTGTAATCTTAAGAATTTTATATATTTTTCATAAATTATGATATTTATAACGTAATACATTTCAACAAAAAAAAAAAAATTTATGGATTCTACTTTTTTATAATAATATTTTTTTTATCGTATTCAAATATTTCGGTAAATTATTTAACATTTCTCTGTAACTGACGTACATGTATATAAAATACGAAGATTTTGTTTACATAAAAGTATAAAAGGAAAACTAAGACAATAATTGTTATATTGTTCATTTTACACAATTATTACGTTTAGATTTTACGGTTATGTTGAAAATTGATATTTTATCTCATTTATTATTAAAAATATAAAAATGTATTTTTAACCAATATGTATATTTAATTAATAGTAAATCATTTTTAATGTATCTTACTGAACATTGTTTACTTTTTGATTAGTGGTTATTAGAATTAAAAAATAATTTTTAATTTAGGATATTACTAAAGTTGCGATTTAATCGAATACAAATTTTGAATACTAAAATTTATGTTGATTGATTACAAATATACATTATAATTTTTTTGATGTTTATTATAAATAAAATTTAATACCTTTTATTTTATGTTATTATCTTAATATAATTTTCTTGAATAAATAAATAAAGTTTACATTAGTTTCATATTGTATAGATTTTAAAATTTTTCACTAATAGATATTTAAAAGATTAAAACATTTCCACTGCTTTCAATTTTCACAACTATTTGAAATTTAGTAAGTAATAAACAACCTAAAGAAAATACGAGCATGTTATACTTAGAATTTGGACGTAGTATAAATACATTAGATTCTCAAATAAAGAAGAAATCTTTTATGAATAATTTTAGTATTTTATTTTTAAACTATAAAAAATATAATAATTGCTTGTTTTTAATGAAAAAATAGTCATTTACAATAAGAATAAATGTCATATCTTCGATAGTTTTAATTAATTAAAGATTTTAATAAGCAAAGATAATTTAGTTTGAATTCTAAAAGCGCTTTAGGCTTTTAATGTTAATGTGTGTATTGATGAATCATCTCAAATGATATTGTAGGAAATATTATTTAGCTATCGTCAACAAAATATTTAAATTAAGTTTTTGTTGACTCAACTTAACTTACGAAAAGAAAAATTTACTGCTATAGAACTTTGGAAAAATAGAAAACTAATAATGAAAACGCTTCAAAAACTTTATTATAAATTCTTTTGTAAAATTTAGAAAACTTTAAAAAGTAAGCGTGTATTAAAATTCAAATATTTTTTGCATAATTTTATTTTGAATTTAAAATTGCATTTACTCAATCAGCATATTTTTCAATTTGAAATCATTTTTATTGCATTTTTATTCTATTGTTTTGTCAATAGCTGCCACATTTGAAAATATTTTTTTGGTTTTTCCGACATTTGGGTGCTCTTTCTCAAACAGTAACATTATCTACACCTAGTTTCCGACCTGAGGGTAGAAAAAGAGCTTGAAAAATCCCCGCGAAGGAATTGAACACTCTCGTGAAATCCCTTTGCATAAACATCGCTAACTCTAGAGATTTTAAGCGCTTACTTTTTATCCCTGTACATTGGATACGACGAGCGTGATTGCGACGCTGAGAATTTTTTGTGAACAATTACTCGAGTTCGCGTAACGCCCTCAACCTGGTCTAAAGTGGCTGAGCCCCAGATACGCGAGTTAGGTGACCTCGAGTTGCTTATTATAATCGAAGATTCATTCGGGAACATGAGTTCATCTTCAAGGAACTAGGAGGTACTTTCCTCGTAGAATACTGTAAATTAACCATAGATTAATTATAAGTAAGCGAACACTATTATTTAAGTTCCAAGACGTTTAGGTAATGTTATAGCGACGGCTTTTTTTCTTCTACATGCGAATAGTAATTTTTTTCCGCGACTGGAATGAACGCATAATTTATAATAATATACTAATTTCTATTGTTTTATTAATTAGTCCGATAGAAACATTTTTTCTTTTTCTATCATTTCGCAAACACGATAAAATTATTGTTATTATTATTCTATTAACATATATATAGATATTACACAAGCAATTATTAATAATGTACTATACCATTAGATTAATTAACGTCTATTATAAGACTTAACTAGATATCGACAACTCTTTTCATAAAATTTCACGTTAGTTTGCTCAATTTCTTGCCTAAAAGTTTTCATTAAAACTTTCAACGTAGTAGTCATTTTTTAATATATATATATTGAATATCTGGAACTTACGAATTATTTTAAATTTTATTTCAATGAACATAATAGTACTTAATGAATAATAATAAACGTAATTAAATTTTTTAAAAACTTAGTATGAAAATTATACAAAAAAAAATACAGTACATCTATATAATATATGTATAGAATTATTTAGGAAACTACATAAAAAATATAAAGATAATTAAGTTGTTTTTATTATTTAATATATGTATATAGTCTATAATAGATAATTATATAATGCTGTATAAAATAATTTTTTATAAAGCGTCTATGTAATAATAAAGCCCGTAATAATTAAAATTATTTTTTATTATTAAACCATATATTTAAAAAAATTCTATAAGTTCCATAATTCTTTATTTGGCTTAAATATATACATTTATTTTTCATAGGAACAAAACTTTGTACACGTTCATTAAAAAAAAATTACAAAATTAATATTTTTATGAACATTCAAACTTTATTCTTAAAGAAATTTTATATCTTGTTATTTATGCAATGTTAATTTATCAATAAGTTTAAATAAAATACAATTTTATAATTTATAATTTTCTATCAAATTTTCAACTTAAACTTTCAAAACAAAATATCTATATAAATATAAGCTATTTCTTGAGCATAAAGAACGCAGCTTTTTTCTTTTATATTTCTTTAGTAACTATAACAATAGATTAAAAAATCACAGCAATACAAAAAATATTGTCATTGACGGGTGAACGAATAATCCTCGCACTTTGAAACTGCATACGTTTGAATTCTTTTACTAGCGATGAGTTTTCTTATTAAAAATAGTTGATAGACCACTGATTGTCATAATAAATTAAATTAAATTCTTGACTATCTAAGATTGTGATTTACCAATTTATTAGTTTTGGAGAAATTTTGAACTTTGATCGGTAAAACAAATATTTTAATTTTGGATACTTAAAACATGATTATTTACCATGAATTTACAATAGCTCGGAACTAAAATTAAATAATATAATTAAAATGGATTGATATTATGCATTCATTTTTTATAATTTGAAGACTTATTTTTACATATATTTACAATTAAATTATTATAAATATTATAACTAAAATATTTCTATTTAATTTAATTTTATTTTTAAAATTCTCTCTTTTATTTGGTATTCTATTATAAGTAATCGTGTAATTGTTTCTAAAAAAAATTTTATATTTAAGAATGATATTTCCATAAATGTAATTTAAAATTTTTAATTTCGCTAATCACAAATTTTTCTTAAAAGATAGAATCTATTGAATTTCAATATCAATCTTTTTTATTTTAAAAATTTGTCAATAAAGATAAAAAAATAATAATATAAAGAGTTAAAATTAGAATATTTAAAAAAATATACTAATTTTCAAAGATTATAAAATAAAATACCAATGAACAAACATACTTAATTATTACTATGACTACTGACTTTTCTCCAACGGTAAAATCTAATTAGTGCAAAAATACGTAATGAAATTACAATTTAATATTCATAGAGGAAATATTTTGACAAATATTAGCTAATTAATACGTTTACGCATTTGCTTTTTTCTTCAATAAAATTGGGAAAGGTTAGCGAGCATTTATCATTTTTATGTACGGTATAGTAACTTGGTCGAACGAAGTAGTGAAACTCACTTTATGTAACAGTGCCCATGGGAATATCCTGGTGCAAGCCGTATGTATATAAAGTCACGGAATTCCGAATTTCTATGACGGGCGAGCAAATCTATATTTTGGAAGAAATATCCCAGAGGAATCGAGGCAGTCAGAATTAAGCTGTGGATATTTTTTCTTTTTTCATTTATTTTCGTTCTTCTTTGGTTATTTTAATTTTATTTATGATAAATGTCTAATTTATGTGCGTTTACCGGTTATAATTAATGATATAAATATTGATTCTTTATGAATTTATTTAATTAACATAATTTGCAATATTTAGAAAATTGGTTGAAGGTATTTTATCATAGCTTTATCAAAATTTAGTTGTATTTAATTTATTATACGTTGATTTGATTCTCTTGGTCAATGTATATAATAACACTAAATTTATGTAATTGGTCAAAATTTGAAACATTTAAAATAAGAAATTTTCATTAATTTATTGTTTTTTACTTTAAAATATTTATAATTAACTTCAAAATATTTTCTTTCGAATTTAAGAAACTAATTTATAAAATATTTTTTACTATTCGAAATTAAATTTATATTACTGCTTATTAAATATTCAAATAGTATTATTATAAACTACATATTACTAATAATAAACGTTCAAACTTACCATCGATTATATAAAATTAATAAAAAATATTTTCTATCGGTCATTTAACAAAGATTATTAATAAATAAAAATAAAATAACTTCAAAATTGTATACTATTTGGTAAATGAAGTATCATTTAATTAAAAAGAATATAATATAAAAAATATTAATTTAGGCGTTTTAGTTGTGTTTCATTAAATTTTTTATTGTTCTCCTCGAACCAAGAATAGGAAATTTATACACATATTCAATGTAAAAATATAGGTTTCGATAATATTTAAATAACTAAAAATAATAATCAATACAACGATTTAATTCAAAACAGAATTTGATATAATAAATGAATTAAAGTTATCTATCGTTTCAAATGATCATTGATCTAAATTTTATCATTAGAATTAAATTTAAATTTAAAGAAAAATTCCATTGAAAAAGTTTTTGGAAGAAGCTATTATTTTAATTATCCAAATAGAGTTGAAAATTTAAGGTAATATTAGTGAAATGTAAATAGATTACGTTAATCAGCCGAAAGCATTTTAATGTACAATTCGAAGGATCGAATTATTAATAAGGAGGAAATATCTTCCTTCCATTAGGTTCTTATCCAACCTATAATTTAAAGCTTCAAGATTGACTATAATTAACAATAATTATGTAAAAAAAAAAAAAGTTATTATACAGGCAACCATTTTGATTATTTATCACCAATTTACGGAAATAAAAGAAAAATTAAAAACGGAAAATGCACATTCTTAAACGACAGGTTTATTATTGCGTAGATATTATCGAGGAGATACTCCGTAACCCTTTATCGTTTTTTTCTCTTTATC
The DNA here is from genome assembly GCA_018907195.1 of Dolichoris vasculosae. NCBI lineage: Eukaryota > Metazoa > Arthropoda > Insecta > Hymenoptera > Agaonidae > Dolichoris > Dolichoris vasculosae. Next base: position 8,826,035 of record JACCHY010000003.1, read on the forward strand.
GTTTCAGGCATAATGCAGCAGGACAACGCCGAGCAAGTAATACTGGATCCGAAGTTAATCGCAAAACACTACCTCAGGACATGGTTCTTTCTTGACCTCATCTCCTCCATACCGCTAGACTATATTTTCCTCATATTTAATCAAGTAAGTGGTTTCCCCATTAGCTTTCTATGATTCTCTTTCTACCAAATTCCATCAAATTCTACCAAACTATATTTCCGCCGATTGTCGGTTTTATTATTTGCACAATCGGCTTATGTGCTTCAGTCCGTTTCCGCAAATGTAAATGAAAGAATCTCGGCTGCAGCTTTGTGCAAAGTTTAACTTAAAAGCTTTAGTGCAACAGTAAGTATGTTATAAAACATTAAAAAAAAATTTAAAAAAAATATATTCTCTTTTAAGATAATGATTAATTCTAAATAAACTAATTTAAAAACAATGTTTAAAAAGCGTGAAAATTATGGGATCCTTTCAACGTAAATGAGAAAGAAGAAGTCGAACGAATTCATGAGTAAGAAGATTCGAAAATATTTCGAAAGCAATGAAATTACTTACTCTAATGAATACATGTCCAATGAGGAGATTCGAGATCGATTGTTTACAGATTCTCGCGTGTTTTACAAAAGAATTATATCAAAGTAAAGACAGGCCGGCATTTACGTTCTTTTTTTTACTGCATCGTAATTCGGTAGACAGGTATAATCGATAGGGACAATTTACGTTTTTTATGTTCTATTGGAATCGAAAGGAGTCTAATTTCAAGAAATTAAAATAGCTTTACTATTTGAAAGATTTGCTTTTTTGGGGTCATCTAATATTTCTATTACCTAACATTGCTTTCGGGTAACCTAATATTTTATCAGTCCGTAAGAACTATGTTTGATTTAAAAAAATTATTTGTGTCGCAGGATTTAAGTAAGATATAATTTATGAAATTTACAATTATCGATTATTATATTATATATTTAAGATTATCAGAAGTGAAACTGATTTTTCGTATGTAAACTAATTATCTTATATAAAATAAATCACAAATCTCTCATTACGTAAATAAAATAAACAAAAATTTATTACTCAGGAAATCCCAAGAATATACAAGGACAGAAGGTACAAGAAATGAATGTAAGAAATTATGCAAAAATGAAGTGTGGTATTTGAAATTAGTTTCAGGATTTCAGCGAGTCTTTCCAGATTCTGCATGCTGGTCGTGCCCTCAGGATTCTCAGGCTAGCGAAACTCCTGTCACTCGTTAGGTTACTTCGGTTGTCGAGACTGGTGCGATACGTGTCGCAATGGGAAGAGGTCTATGTAAGTATCCTCATATTTATTCTCTTATTTTATGATATACACATAAATTTACATGTAAAATGTATAAAGATTACTTATATTGTAAAACTTCAGTATTGCGTTATGACTATTATGATGTTTCACCCGAAGAAAGAGTGATAAACAAATCTAGTTTAACAAAGCTACGTCCGAGTAAAAGGAATTTGATTTCTTGTAGTATTATTTTTACTTATTTACTACTTTTATAACGAAATATTATGATAAATAAAGCTTAAATATATAACAGTGCTTTTAGAAGTCAACGGACTTTAAAATTAAAAGTTTCAATTTCTACTTATCCAGATAAAATCTATTAAATAATATATTTATTACTAATGTAGATTCTCTTTCGATCAAAGTACTTTTATTGATACTTTTAAATGTTGAACGAAAATCTTTCAACCTAACCGACATTTCGCGAACAAACCAACGTTAAATGTTCAATTTGAAAATAAAAAATAACATATTTTTAATATAAATTTTTGATGTATTATAATTTAATCGAAATTAATTATTTAATTTTATAAATACAATATTTATACATATCATTAAATTCATTAAATTAAAAATAAAAAAACTGTTACAAAATTCTTCGGTTGTGCTAATTTTTAATTAATTAAAATTGAAATTACTATCGGAAACAATAAATTTATGATTTATTAGAACAACATTGATCATTTTGTTTTTAAATTAATAAGAATATTCTTCAAAAATTTAATGAAATATCCAAAAATATAATATTTTTGAAATTATAATTTTACAAAAACTGATATTTTTTATCTTTTTAAGCGTTTTCAGTATCCTATTCTTATATTAATAAATCCTTGCAATATCCTTTTTTTATTATATTTTTTTCTTTCATTATCATTTTTAATTAAATGAAATATAGTATTTATTCACATTTATTTTAAAAAAATAATAAAATCGTCTAATGTAATTTTTAATAAGATCACCCGCGATGATAATAATCATAGAAATAGCCAGAAAATGTAAGAAAAGTTTCTCGATCGATGCTTTTGACGTATAAAAAATATTTTTTTAAAAGTTCAATGTTTGTTGTGTGTCTCAATGGTTATTATTAAAGTACATATACTAACTTTTTCTATAAAAATAACGTTCTTATCCCAAATCAACATAATTAATATAGATCTTATGTACTGCAGGATAAATAGAAGAAGAATATAGTTTTCATCCAAATGATGTAGTTTTAATAAGTATTTAAAAATTTATAATTATAATTTTGATAAATATTGTAAAATATCTCTTGATATTTTTAATATTATTCATAATAAAAAGGATACATTCTTTAATTATATTAATTATCACATTAAAATAATTATTGGATAATTATCTTAGGATGTAATATACATATATAATAAAAATTCATTTAAATTTCATTAAGTTTTAAAGAATGGTAATTTAATTTTATAAATAAAATATTTTATAATTTCTTATAAAATATAATTATAACCGGTATAAAAGAAAATCTCTTCTACTACTGAATTATGTGAAGCAAAAAGTAGAAAGAGAGTGAGAGAGGAAATATCAAAAAGAAAGAAAAGATTAAAATGTAATATATAAAATAAAAATGAAAATATACTTCTATTGCAAGAAAAATGTTAAGAAAGAGAAAGAAAATGATGGTATATTATTTAAAATTTGAAAAAGAATTAGGGGGAAAAATTGACATTCACAGATTAAGTAACATGCACGAGAAAATTCTTCGAATATTGTAAACGTACATCTACGAGAAAATTGTTCGTATTTCGCGAAAGTTGCCCCGGGAAGTCAGACGTTAATCATCATTGTTATCATGTTCCAGAATTTTATTACAGCGTCGACACAATTTCGTCTAGTTTCACGCTACTTGAGCTTAAGAAAACTTAAGTTGAGAAAAATAAGCTCTGACCGGATAAGACAGATCTTGGAAGAAAACAGCAGGTTTTAAGTAATAAACCTTGTTACATACTGTATATTTAATTTATAAATTAGCTCAGACTCCCAAAATATTCGCATATTATAGATACTTCCTTATTAACAAAAGAGTTAGAGTTTTGAGAATTATATCAATTCATCAAATTATAATATAAATAGATCATGTTACATGTACAAAGATGCATATAATTTACTTAATAAAGTACAAAGATGTCAATTGTAAAATATTTATAGCACAACTTCTCCAGTAATATCATTTAAGTAAATTTATTATAAATTTATAATTTAAAACAAACTACTATATGTTTTTATCTTTCATTACCTAGATACAACTTATTAACTCAAAATTAATATTTATTTTCTTAAAAACATCTTTTATATTTTTTATTGAATTTTTAATATATTCTCTCATATACATGATAAGAAATTAGTATATATTAATAAATATATTTTTATGTACTTTTCTATGTAAAATTATTGGGCTTTGGGAATAAATTTTAGTCCATACGTTACAAAATATTAATAAATATCAGTGAATTAAAGTAAAAGTTAATAAATATTTGATAGTATATATATATACGAAAATAGTATTTAAAGAACAAGAATATGAAAATAGAACATTCGAACTAAAATATTCTTTGATTATCTGTCAATACCTTATTATGAAATACATTTGTGAAATTCTTATGAAAATTTATACCAAAGTAATTGAAATAACTTATCCAGATGTATCGATAAATTTATATTTGTCTAAAAAATATCACAAACGGATAAAACGTTGTCCTTCTTTTGCAGCTTTTTTACCTGCATTGTATCGTTTAATTTACTTGGCACTTGGCCATCAAGTTGTCTTTCAGTTAATATGTGCAATATTGAAAATAGTGTATAGGAAATCAGGTAACACAATATATTTTAGATATTACTAATTTAAATTTATTTTTATTTGGTTCATTCGTTTTTTTTCTATATTTTAAAAATAAATAAGATAAAAGCATATTGTTATATTAACAAACGATATTTGTATTTTTAATAAAATAATTACTTTTTTATTTTTTTAAATATTCTTATAGTTTTTGTTTATATATAATGTATTATAAATATTAGAAATCTTCAAAATACTTATGAATTATTATTATTATTTGAATTTATAAAAACGATATTAAAAATTATAATATGCATAACATTTTTTCACGAATTTCTTTAAAAACATATTTCATAGATTTATCGATATATTTAACATTTCGCATATAAAGTATAAGGAGTATTATTAAATAATTTTGATATTTCCATTGTCAACTAATAATTAATTATTAATTTGGATAAAAAATAATTTATTCAAAATAATATTAAAAAATTTCAATTAGTTATTTTAGTTCAAAATAACTGTTCTACTTGTTCAAAAATTAATTATAAAAGTAAAATTTAAAAACAAAAGTTTTATAATTTATGTTTAATGCTATGCAAATGTTTGCGAAGAATTTACTGTATAACGAATATTTCTTCAACTATAAGAACATAATTATAAAGCGACTTGATCCGATATGACGTATATGGTTTTGCATGTATAATGTATATCATTCAGTGTTAAAGAATATTATATGCTCACATTTTTATGTTTACGTTAACGATTTGAGAGCAAAATCGTAAAAGCGCGAACTATTATTAATTTTAAACCGTTATACTGATATGCTGGTACATCCATAAATATAACTCAAGAAAAGGATACCCAATAATCAAAGAAAATATATTTTTTAAGAAAATACATTGTATAAATATAAAGTAAAGTAAATAAATAAATCTTTTTGGGTTTATTTAGGTTACTTAAACATTTTATTTATTTTACGTCTATTATCATTCGATTCGGCTCTTTTCTTGTACCACGTTTGATTGCGATATTAAGCAATACCTAGTCTCGATCATAGCCTCAAAAGTTTAGACAATTATTTACACTATTCATTTTGTTGAAGCATTATATTTATTTGAATTTGAGTGATTATAATATCGATGCATTTATCACCTTTTACAATTTACAATACCTTTTTAAATTCAATTTTCTGAAATTTTAAGAGCATTATATTTTAATTTATATTCATATGAAATGTCTTTGATTGATCACCTATTTATCTTAAAGTAATGTTTAAGTCTTTTTGAAGATTTTATTATTTCATTATAAAAAGAAATAACGATCGAATTGAATATATAATAGATGATGAGAAATATATTAGTTTGATAAAATGTTTTTAAAAACATAATTTTTTAAATAAATGTTTTGAATTATAAGTTTAATTTCTAAAATGAGAATAAAAAAATTTCTGATAAAAAAATTAATTTCAATTAAAAAAGTTTTTAATTCAATTTCTCTAATTGCACAAAATTCAATGTGTCGAAATTTATAAATTTTTATTCAAATTTCAAAAAAAAGAAAAAAATACAATAATTTATATGAAGGTCTACGAATTTATATAATAGAATTTAACAAAAAAAGAAAAAAGAAAACAAAAATCCTTCGAGAAAAAATTGAATACGTAATACAACTTACGCTATTCTATGTTAAATTGAAATTATCTCGTTATGCGCTTATACATATATATGTACATATATATTTCGGCTTACTCAAATATTTTCGTCATTTTCTTCTACCTCTCTCACTTCTCTCAGTTCTAATATTCACGTATATATAACTTTAACTTGGAATAAGACTTTAAATTTACTCTTATGTATGGATATTAAATAAGCAACTGCAATTTGGAAATTTTGACAACGAAGTTGAGACAATATATAAGTGAGCTTCTGCATTATCATACTTATACTTTGCTTAATTATCTCTAAAACTTCAAAATAATAACAATAAAAGATTTTTAAAGAAAATATTTATAACAGATTTCGAAAAATCACTACAATTGTTTAAGAAATTCGAATGATTTTATTTTATTTGTACAAGTGTATTATTATTGCACAGCGATTTTACAAATTTTTTATATGATTTATATATTTTAATTTTTTATGTTATATATAATAAATTATTTTTAACAAATGATGCAAATATCAACTTTCGTAGAATAAATGTTATTATAACTTTATATTTATAAAAATCAAGAAAAAATAAATACCGGTAGTTTTAGAATAAGCCATAAATAATAAAATATTGAATTAAATTGAATAAGAAGTAAAGAAAATGGACACTAGGATAGAAATTTTATAAAAATAATGAAGTAAATTTTTATTTTTAAAAATCTGTTTTAACAATGTCGACTATAAATAAAAATATATTATCATACGATGTTTTGACATCGATTATATATTAGTTAAATGTATAGAATACCAACGTATTGGAGAGAAAATGTCATAAAATTTTGTATAAATGAAATATATAAATAGTCTGTAACGTGTTTAAATGTAAAATAACGAATAATATATTTTTCCGATTCAAAGCAGATTTTTAAACGAGAGGAAAAAAGTTGTAATCATTACATATCATATACATTTATACATCATTTGAACGATACAATTCTTTCAAAGATTAAAGGCATTGATTTTGCTAGCAGAATAATATTATATATCATAGAATTACATTAAAGATAAATCTATCAGTTACCATGCAATACATAAGATGTAAAACAAAATCCTTAGAAAGTAGCAAGATAACGATAGAAAGGTAGAGAAGCATAATACCGAATCCTCCACCTTCCACCCCATAAAAAACAATTTAAATGCAAGGATAAGATATGTATTGGGTCTTTGCGAACACGTATTCCAAATGGGTTTGCAGATCCCCTTATACCAACAGCCGGAGAGGCACTACGAGCGTCGGGCTACTCCGCCCCAACCAGACCGAACCAGCAAGGTGTGCCTGCCATATGATAAACCCACGCAATAACCAGAGGCCCGCTATAAGGCCCGCACTTTTGTTCTCTTGAATATGAAAGCGTTCGTTAACTCAAACTTAATGTTTCTACGTATACGCTAGATCATTTTTTTATCTTTTTTTTTTATTAATAATTGTGGTTTTTTGACACACTAGACAGAGTTGCATATAGTTTGTCGTTTCAGTCTCAAGTAACAAATTTCTCATAACCTTACTGAATCTCTTAGACCTTCCTGGAGAGCAGAACTGATCATAAGCTGATAAATTAACTAGTATCTACTTTTTGTGTTTCTTATATACATACACACACGCGCACCGACGTACCACACATACACACACATACACACACACACACACACAAATCATTATATAGATGTATCCATATATCTATATATGCATACGATTTTTTATCAAGTTTCTTTCATCTTGATGCGACCAAAATTATTATAACAACTATTTTATCTCGAGCGCATTCTACAATTGCATAATTTTTTTTACATAATTTCATTATCTTGACATCATGTTTTTTCTTCTGCTCTTGAAATTTAGCGTTAAAGTCGTCGCTGAGAAAAATTGAATATTTATCGTTTTCACCTGCATAGCCAATCGTAAGAAAATCGATACTGATTTTAAAAAATATAAAATAAATTAAAACAACGATCTTTTTTAATATGTATTTTAAAACATTGAAAAGGAATATTTGATGTATTTTAATTTAAATTATTTTAAATTAATACAAACCAAACACTAAATAAATTACGACATTCAAAATGTAAAAAGTATACTTCGATATTAATAATTTGTACATAGTAATGCTTTTAAATTAGTGTCGATTCAACGGCCCTTTTAAAGAAGACCGTTAAATTCATCAAGGAAATCACTATATCCACTCGATTCGCTTAAAATGTTATATTCAAAATGTTACATTCAACTTAAAAAATTATAATGTCTTTCTAAGTGTTATTAGCTTTATATATATATATATATATATATATAATTATTTATATTTAAATTGGGAAAGTATTTTTTACATCCGATTTCGTAAATTAATTTTTTTTTTCTCGCTGCTGGTAAGACCCTGCAATCCTGCATCTCTCGTTCAGTATATTTACCGAGTGTGTCCTAGCAAGCAATGCCATATAACACACACGTACACATCGCGAAATATACGTATGTAAACGCGGGAAACAAAAAAAGTCGCAATAGCCGATTGTGCTTTGATCAGATCTGCTGCCAAGCCTACGCACCTAAATCAACTTCCCCGTGATGCAACATGGATCGGTTGCTTGCTTTGCTGATCTCTCTTTTTATTTTTCGAACATCATCCTCATTAACTTTCATTGCTTAGAGGTAAGATGAATTATCAGAGATGAAAAATCATTCGTCTCATTGTTGCTATATTATGAAAATATGTTAAATTAGTAACTAATATCGAGTAACGTTCGATAGAAGCAACATGTTATTTTAAAAATCAGTCGATGAACCAACGTTTATAAAGCTTTAAATTTTATTCGAGTATTCCCTGCAATTATTTAAAATTAAAACTTAAAGATAGAAGTGAAATTAAAACTAAATTAATTACATTATTGCAATGCGAATGTACTTTAAAAGTATGTTCGTATTTTTAATCGTAAATTCGCTCTTACCGGTTTACGTTTTTCATTAATTAGAAAAATAATGCGACGAATAGATGGAACTATAATTTAGTTTGCTATTATTATACGTGTTTAGAGAAAGTTTATTGTATAGTCTGCTGGATTGATACTCGCTCTTTCATATTTTATGCTCGTCTTTTTTTTTTCTTTAAGTTGCTCGACAACGGAAAGTAAGACAAATTTAAAAAGAAAATATCATAAACTGTATCAAAATATAAAAAAACAGAGACAAAAAAACAGAGATCCATGTTCCACACGGTAGCTAAAACCCTAATTGTCATTGTGTTCTTCGGAATAATTATTGCTATGTTTCCGTGACTTGACATGTTCGCCGGATTACCGTCATGTTATAGTATATGATTTTTACTACTCACTTTCAATACTATAAAAAGTTAGCTGTTACCGAAACAGAAATTTGCAAATAAAATTGATATGTTAAAAATCATATTACTTAAGATTCGTCGGACTTAGGTTCTTAGGCGAGCGTGTTGAAACGTTCTATTTTTTATTAGATTTCGTGTGATTATACGATGTGATCCCGTTTCACGTGAAATATCTTCAACTGGGCAGATACGTAACGAGCGATTAACGATAGTAACTCGATCGACTGCCGATCTACTTACGGCGGTTCTCCGTCAAATTACAATTTTATTAACGAGAGTGGTAAAACAGCTAATGAAAAGACTGAGAAAAAGAAAAAGGCTGTGCCGATCGTTTACCTTTACCGCCCTTAGCCCGGCAATTAACGCACACAAGCGCAATGGACAGCGGCGTTAATTGTTGCAAGAAGTCTCTGATATTTGACGTGGAACGTGACGAAATACTATTCTACTAGTGATGAATTGGTTGATCTGTGATTATTATTAACCGTAGATCTGCCTGTGAGTGTTAGGTGTACAATAGCCCAACTTGCCCGAATTTTCCATTTAATTTTAATTTTTCTTTATTTTTTCAGTTTACAATATTTCAGTTTATGTGCCTGTGTTCTTTCAATGTGTATTTTAGTTACATCCTTTCATTCTTCAAAAGTCCTTTGTTTTCTCCGTTCCATTTATTTGTCCCTTGATGTTTTTCAAATTTTCTCGATTTTGTTACATATTTTACTTCCCTGGTAAAAACTACGTAAATCGTAGACGAAAGCGATAGTAAGTACTTATATACGATTTTATAGTAATATTCAAAAGCTGTATAGATTTGATGATTGAATGTACGCCGAATAGTGCATTGTTATAGTAAAAAAAAACGAGTTTTTACTTATATGGGATTATTTGCAGTTACCGTTAGCCCAATTTCCTAATGTGTATTCCAAACTAAATGATCCACTGCCTGCTGTAATTTTTTTATGTTGTTTATAGTTGCTTGTTTTTGTAAATCAAATTTTTTTTTTGCTGAATAAAACTCCGTTCTATAAATTTATTCGCGAAAGTAATTTTTATTTATTTACGCTCCTCGGAATCTAAATAATTTCTTCCGTTTTAGTTGTCACGAATCGGTTAAGACATTATTATATTATATGATATAATAATTTATTAATAATTTAATTAAATTTAATACGTCCAAGAGAAACTAGAAATAGCAGATATCGAGAAAGCAACGGCACTGTTTCCTTATTTATATTCGTTAATTTCATTCGCACACTTTTATCTCTTTCCATCCTATCTTTCTTAGTCCATTTTATTATTACCTCTGTCACTTTAAAACTTATAACTTCCATCTCTTCTATATTTCATTTCAATTTTTATTTGACTTTACATCTCACTTTGATTGCTATGACCACTCTTTGAAGTACGATCTGTTTACTGTTCTACTCTTTCATTTCAATTGGCCTATATAAAATAAAAATCTTGAAGAAAATGTTAAATATAAAATAAAATTATCATACTCAAATGTTAGTATACTTACATTAAAATATTATCTTTTTTAATAATTTTAAACCGATAAATCTAGTCTTTCATTACTATTTTTTTTATTGGAGCTTCATTTTCCTTGCACTATTTTATCTACCTTATAAATACGAAGAGAACCTTTTCATTGTATTTGTGTCTTATTATACATTTATCATATTTGATTATGTAGAGCCTCGAAGAAAATGACTCTTACAGGAAGATCTGCTATCACTAACAGTATTAAATATAAAAGTACTATTAGATATATTTAGACTCTCCTTATGAGAATAAAAATTCACTAAGAATATATCAATATATACATTACATATATATATATATATATATATATATATATATATATATAGTTGTATATAATATATTAATTATCTAACTTATTTAGTTACTTTTAAAATTTCTTGGAGAATTAAATAAATTATTCAATTAAAAAATTTCTTTATTTGACAAAGTAGTAAATATATTTTAATAATGCATCTAAATTTAATTTATAAATATCAATGCATAACTATTTTGATTATACCGAAATACTATAATATAAATGGAATATATGATACATAAATACTTGATATTAATTTGTTTAATTAAAATACTTATTAAAATCTATACATTCAAAGACGCTATAATAAGCTCATAGCAATTATTTATGCTGATATTTAAATGTAATTATTTTAAAGTAAAAAATAACTTTTAAATTTTTAAAATAACTTTTAATGCTAATAATTGTAGATTAATCTTCAAATCGCGATAAAAGTTTTTAAATTTTATTGAAACACCAGCTTAAGCTTAATATTAATTACTATTTTAAAATTGAACTTATCATACAAATGAAAAATATGTTTTTCTGTATTCTGTAAATAATTTACTCCAAAAAATTTAAAATGTTACCAGTTAGGTATTCTCAAAAAAATTTTTTCATCTAAAATATTCTTAATCGAATATGCAAAAAGTGTTAAATTGTAAACTTGTACTGTTAGTATATAATTACGATATTATTACTATCAACCATCATTAAAATCGTTTCTTTTCTAAGGAATAAACCAATAACAATATAAAAGATTTCGTAATGTCACAAAAAATTTCATGAGAATACTATTGAAATGACAGTTTGAAGCATGACTCCGAAGCGTATTTGATTCATATTAGTTTATCAACGTATGCGTAGCTCAGAGATTCGAAACGACCAAACACGAATGCGGTGTAAGAGAAATAGATAATGATTCAGATACGACCTATATCTTCATTTATACAGGGAATAGATTTACACTTTGGCGGTTTTGCATATATAAATGTTCCCTTTGATTCGAGGTCGCGTGCAGGTTAGATCTATTATCTATTTATGCATAATCAAGTAATTAATACATAATATAAAAGATTTATATTTTTAAGCTTCAATTATTAATACTGGCTTAAAAAATTTATTCAAATTTTTATTTTTTGGATAAAAAATATACTGAAAAAATACTGTATTTATTGTATAATATTGGAACTACAATCAGTTGTTGCCATTCATTTTAATCTTTACTTACGCATTAATGTTAAATTTGTATTGTTTAATGATCAATTTTATACATTTAAAATTCTAATATAATTAAGTACAATGATCTAAATATTTAACGGTCGAATAAAATAAATAACTCCTTAACTAAAAAATTACTATTTTTGTTTAAGTATTAAAATATTAATTACATAAAAATTTTTATTCGCAATTTTTTGAAAAAAAATACTTTCTTATGATTTACTCATATTTTCTTGAATAATTATTTATAACAATATTAACTTGCAAAAATAGATATTTAGAAACACTAATATTTGAAAAATTTATAAAAGTTAATGGAGCTGATAATTCAAATGTCATGTAATTTTGATTTTATGCTTAGGTATTAAATAATCATTTCTTCAAAAACATACATTTATATCGTTCGATATGATCGCATTTCAATGAAGGAACACCTCATCAGTTTTCTAAGTGAGTTTTTATTTATCCTCCAAAATCCTTGTATTGTTGTCGATAAAATTTTGTTCAGTAAAATATTATGATTAAATCCTCTATTCTCCTCTCAATAAGGAATTTGTGGAATGAAATTAATGAGGTAACGTATCATCCAGTAATTAATGGAACATAAAATTTGTCCACTAAATACATCTATTGATAACCAATTATTTGAGAAGACAATTATTACGCGTAATTTTTAAATATATTATATGAAGTTCCGAATATCGAATAGAAGATGAAATATTTAAATTTGTTTAGTTATGTCGATAATGTATACTGATTATGGCAACATTCATTCATAATAATAAATGCAGTTAGCATTAATGAAATTATGATGAAATCTGTAAAGCGAATTTAAACCAACATTATTTAAAATATCTATTTAGGTGAACAGGTTAAACATAATTAATTTCGTAAAATTGTCAATATTTAAATTTTTTTATTACTAATCAATATTAAAAAATGGGAAAATATTCTTGTATTTTATGCATACATTATAATATTTGATAATATTAAAATAATTCAATTTCTTATTACTTTTGGATTGTGAGAAAATAAAATATTAGTTCTTTTGCAAATTAAATATATCACATGATTGTACAAATAATTTTCTAAAAAAAATTTAAAGTTTTATTTCTTTTCCTAAATATAAATCTTTACGTATCAATATTATCTAAATAAACTAACAATTATAAAATAATACGAAATGAAACTGAATAAATACTATTATTTGATATGATATAATTAATGAGTCTTTTTAACAATTGAAAGGTGACTAAATTAATAATTTAAATTTAAGCGTCCGATAACTGTTTGTTTACGTATGTAATCTATAAATATTTATATTTATTCTTGCACGTACATATTATTTTTTCCCGTTAAGTAAAAAATTTACGACATTAAATCTAGTAGAACTAATTTAACTTCTACATTATTTTCTTTTCATTGGAATGAAATAATTAAGTAAATTTATAGAATTATTTTTTTAAGAGTTTGTATATTTATTGATGCATAACTACATTAAATTATAATCTATAATAAAAAAATATAGATGTAAATGTTAAAATAATATTAAAAATTTTGAGTTTAAGGTTAATATTCAACGTTTGTTGCATATAAATTATTTTCAATATAAATTGAATATAAATTTCATTCGTCTAAAAAATATGTAATATCTTTATAAAATTTTTTAATCAAATCTATAAGATTTAGTATTCGTAGATTTTATGCGTTTTGCTGTTTTTACATTTTTTTATTTATAAGAAATATTTGCTTAAAATGATGGATCAAGTATATTTAAATAAAATTATTATAGTTTCAATTATTGCATATTAGTCGACAGATTGTTGGTTCAGTGATTTTAGTTTTTTGAACGCTTAGATCGTTGATACCGTTGTTTGTGATCGTGAAAATGTTCAATTGTTATTTATAATTTGTTAAATCGAGTAAATGTTGTGGATTTTTTTTATCTACTTATTTTTATAGTGTTATTTATGGGAGGTTATAATTCAGATACATAAATCTTAAACAAGGATAATATTTATCTATAATTCCGTTTAGGAAGTTTGTACGTATTTTTTTAAACCATGCATGTTTATTCAATTGTACTAATATATCCTCTAATTTTAATGTAATCGCTGTGGAAATATATCATAATTGTAATACACTATGAAACAATAATGGGCACATGTTTCTTTTATCTACATGTTTTTTATACACAGAAAAGTTTAGTTGTTTTTTATCAATCGATAAATTATTATTATTAACGTGAAATATTTACACTGTTAAATGAATTTATTTATGTTAGTGAAAAATTTTTATAACAAATAAAATTTGTTTAAATATTTTAATATTTTAAACATTTTTATTATTATTTATAATCTATTTTACATGAAATTATGTAAATAGTATCTAATACACTTATAAAATAATATTTTAGACAGTAAATAAATTTTCCCATATTGAAAAATTTAAAAATAATTTAATCTAAAAAAGTATGAAGATTCCATATCTTATTTATCTAAAGTAAAATATTATTTATACAACATTCACACATGTACAATTTAATGTGCAAGTTGACCAAAATTGTATCCTACATCTTGAATTATCCTTCAATTAAATATAGAAATTTATTTGAAGATTTATTTTATGTTTTTAATAATTATTATCCAATTCTACAATTTGAGAATAATGAAGTTCGATTTTTGTTATTCGTACTATTAACGTTTACAAAATGCTATTAAAGGGATATAATTTATTGGTAAATAATTTATATAAAATTCTTTAAAAAAAATTGACATCTTGTTTATGATCCTGACTTTTAAAGCAGTTAAAAAGATATCTAATTTCTTAAAATATAATTGCTTATTTTACTGAAATTGTGCGTAAATATATATATATCGTTAGTCAAAAATATTATTTTTTATTCATTTTTCTTGTACCGCGAAAGCTTATCACTGTGTTGTCTAATAATTAATTTTATAATATAGTGCTATTAGAAAATGAGGATTTGACGTTCAAACTATTAATAGACTAAATCTAGTAATTTAGTTATTATTTCGTTTTTAGTAATTTTAAGCTTTTATAAATTAATAAGGCATTATTTCTAGTGAGACTTATTAAATTATTTTGAAATTTTTTTCTAAGAACTTTTGATAAATTTACAAATTACAAGACCTAAAATATATCAAATATTATTTTAAAAATTTTATAAGCATTAAGAATTATTTTATTTCGTAAATAAATATTTTTTATTGATTCTTTTGGTAAAATTTGTATTCCTGTTAATGTTTATCCTTCCAATCATATTTCAGTATAGATCATTATATATTTTTTATTATATTGATGCAAGCATAAATTTATAATTTGTTCTTTTATATTTGTATAAATTTTAAAAATCAGAAACTTTTATTTTAGCAATTTTTATTTCTTAGTACATCTACAAATATTTTTATTTTCTTTTAAAAATGTATTATTTATTCATCCAGCATACGGATTTTCGAATATTTTCTTATTTATATTTAATAATTTCTTTTCTAACGTAGAATTAAGTCAGTGTAACATAATGCAATTTTTGTAATAGAAAATGAAAAGTCTTCGATTAATAAGGGACTTTCCAAATTTATGAATAAAATATTATTACAATTATAAAATTTTGAAATTAAATTTGCATATATTTAATTTATTTAGATATGCTTTATAAGCTTGCTTACTATAATTAGAAAATTAAAAAAATCAAAACAATCAGAATAAATACAAAATGCAGAATTTTCGCGATATTTGATGTATCGATATCAAAGAAGTAATTTCACAATCATCACCTTCGGTTCTCTACTCTCGTTTTTGGAAAACCTTTAACGTAACGTTGCAAATTATTCTGATTTATTTTCATGAAAATTTTAAATGATATGTTATTTTTGCTTGATTAATAACAATTAAGCCAGTAATTAAAAATATTTTTTATTTTATGCAGTAATTGGTCAACTTGTACGATATTCATTTCCATGTACATGTATTATTTAAAAAATTGTATTTGTGGGATCGATTGATTATTACTTGAGATTTTGCACTTAACTAGCCATAAAATTGAACAATGAAGCCAACCAATGAAACAAATATCAGCGCTGTTATTCAAATAGCTTTATTGATTTTTCATAAAGTATTTTTTCCATCTTTCTCCGGTTTTATATACAGAAAAAAGGACACGAATATAAAAGTAATGCAAATACAAACATGAAAAATGAAAAAGACTTATAAAATAAAGAGTGATATTGATAAAATAAGCCTTTTAACGACGCTTTATTCAAAGAAAATATTTATAAATTGAAAAAGAAAAATGCGAAGGGCCTGCCTTTTATAATTTCAATTCGCATCTGCGCCTCTTGATGCTCTTACTTTCTTCGGACCTTCTTTTTCAGCTATGGCATACTAACGAACTAAAGAATGAACTTATAAATTTCCTTTCTAATTTTTCTTTTCCTCTACTTATAAATTATATATAACACTCTTTTTTATTTTAATACCTTTCCTCTAAAACAAAATAATAAAAAACACAAGAAATAATTTTTCTATATCAACATTTTCTATAACCTTTTTTCCTCTTCTTTACTATGTCTTGCTATGTCCCGGCTTTCTTTTGTTTCTAGATATTGCAGAACCTACAAAAAAAACGCACTGAACGGAGGGGGCGCCTAAGCTCTGACAATATGAATAAAAAGAAGTCTGGTTTCAGCAAAAGCGACCTTATTTTTAAGGTAACCCACCCTTAAAACGAAAAACGCGATCAAGCTCTATCCAAGCACTCCCGCCGATCGTCGCCTCGTTTCCCAACTAAATGTAAACAAATTGTTTCTTCGCGGCTTCTCGTTTTCTCCCAAATGAATCGAATCTTCGACAACCCGATAGAGGCTCTCTAGAATAGACGGACGATCGTTAACTCGTTCGCATCTTTTAGGATTGAGATTCCTGATTGTAGACCTTCGAAGTACGCGCATCGAAAGCTCGAAGGTCTTATCTTAATCGTATATCCCACCTTTATCGTAATTGCAATCGTGAGTTCCGTTACGTAAAATATTATTCGACGTATCCACGGAAAGTGTACTCTTGGTTCGGCGCATCGTTCGTCCGAGGACGTCGAGCAAACGTGAACAATATCGATGATTCAGTCAACGCTGCAGATTAAATTGTACGTTAGGAAAAGCTTATCGATATCATGGTATCTTGTATAGGGAGAGCCTCCATCGCGTTAACGAAGGATAAACGTGTCGCGGCTATGTATAATGTGGAAGCAGTGGAGGGAGGAGCTGCACGCTGATTGGCTCGTTGGTTTTTTATATTATAAACATTTGCTTTTCCTATGTTTTACGCCGCATATGTTACATATATTTTTTATATTATATATACACATGTATATATGTTACATATATCTATATGTAACTGCAGTATATAGGCTATGCTTATGAACATATATTTATTCAGATTCGTACCATTGAAAATCGTCTAGCGATTAAGGGATTTACTCGGTACCGTATAGTGATAATTAATTTCAATGAAATATCCGCGCAGTCTTGCAGCTAAATCTTCTTACTTTTATACAGATTTCACTGAAAAAAAACGTTTAGCGGTTGCTATAAAATTTTTTTTTTTTAAATGTATCAACATTTGATTCAAACCAATACTACTTTTTATTAATATTATTTTTTATTAGATACGATTATATAGCATTAAAAATAAAAATGAAGTAAAGTAGATACATTTTCGACAGCTTTGCAAGAATATTTAAAAAAATTATATTGTACCTAATAAGGAAATACTTAAAACTGAATATTTATTCCGTCGTTTATATTGTTAATATATTTTCAAAACTGATTTTTAATTAAATAATATTTTTTCGAGAAATGCTTACAATTTATTTAACATAAAATAAAATTTTAAATAAAAAGGCATTTTTAAATGTAAATATAAATCATAATTTTTTGAATAATCATTGCAAGTATTTGTTTACATATTCCATTAATAAATATATAAATAACTGCATAAAAATAAATTTTAAGGGTAAAATATTATATAAACATACTATAAAAAAGCATTTCGTACCTCTTTAATCGCTGGACCGAATAAGGATATCATATGACCTTGAATACATGAAAAAAAAAACGTTAAATAGAAGTTATAAATTTCATTTATTTTATTTATTGAATGGTAAAACTAATGATATTGAACGAGACAGATTTTTAAAATGATATAATATGTAAATTGTGTATTTTAGAAAATTCTGCACAACAGAAAAAATGATGTCGTGATTCGATACCGAACAATGTAAACACGAGATTTTTTATTAATAAATTTAATCCAATATAGTTGCTTTAAAAGTATTTCTTGTATATTGTACTCGGTATATAACGTATATTTACGTGATCGTAAGAAATGTAGAACATTTTTAAAAACTTTATCTTTAGCTCCCGAAATGCTTTGATGGATTCGATGAAATTTGAAAACTAATTTAAAGACCATTTTATTTTTCGAAATTTTATATTAAACTTACTCAGTTTAACGAGTTTTCTAACTTCTATTCAACAGCTTTTTCCAAATTCATAAAGTTATTACGCACGTAATTGGGCGTCCCTTCTTTGTCGCTTTGTAAACGCGCAAAATGCAAAATGCAAAATGCAAAATGCAAAATGCACTTACATACCCATGCATAAACACAAATTATACAAAAAAAAAAAATCTCTATGAGTCACTCTAGCCGTAGCGTGTATTGCTTCCTTCTTCTGCTTAAAAGTTCCAGAAACGATCCGCGACGACAGGAAGAGCTTTTGCAGGTGCGCGTGACAACTCTAACAATTTATCTCACGTTTTTTTTATCTACGTTTACTTTCATTATTTATGTGTTCAAGTATTCGAAAATAATATCGTAAATATATCTGATTCGAAATCGCACAAAGTAGGTTTTTCCTTTCCGTCGGTCATTTTAAACGATAAATATATATATATATATATATGTATATGTATATGTATATATATATATATATATATATATATATATATATATATATACTTACTTGAAGAATCAATTGGTAGAAATACACCAACGATATGACACGCAAAAGGAAGTAAAAAGACTATTATTGCGTCTTCGGTTTTCTTATTTATTATACAAATACGTACATGTAATAATACGTATGGTAGAATAATAATAGAATAAAGGATATCGATAAGTGCACGATCAATGCCTGTTTTTTTGAATATATTAATAAGTGTTGAGAGTGATATTGGAATGTTGTATTTCTAGCTAAGTATTACTGTTTATAATAGCTAATTTTTGTAACTGTGTTTACTAAAGTAATATGCTTAAAGGAAGTTTTGCGATTTTCATAGATTGCTTTAAACTATAGACTGATGCTGCTTAAATAAGTGTTACTCATTTCTGCTGATAACAACGGAATATACTCAGAATTAATTCTCTTGCTTTGCTGCTCTGTACTTCTCGCTTGGCTTTCATGCTTTTGTAATTATTGTATTGTTATTTTCCTTAACGAGTGTGACCTGTCGTATTTTTTCCATTGGTTGCCTTTTTATACGTTAATATATAGAGGGAGAAAGAAATATCATGCAGTATGTACAAGTGTCTTACAAATTAACACTACTATGTATCGCTACTCACATATCTTTTTTGTTTTGTTTTTTGGTTGGATCGTCGTTCTCGTCGACGCAATCTTTTTTTGTTCTCTGCTCGTCATCTATGACATAACATTATTTTTGATATTCCATATAAACAAAACATTTGTATCGTCACGATCATTCTTTGATGTCTAAATTAACTGGTCAATACATGTCAATACTGTACTTGATTCTCATGTTTTTACTGTTACGTTTTTTCTTATTTTATTAAAACTTTTTAAAATTAATTTAAGATTTTAAACTTAAACGCTTGTGTGTCGCTATTTTAAAATTATTGTAATATTTAGAAACCTGTTATCCGATTGGATAACTTTTAAGACGCACACATGTTCAATATATAGAATTTCGTACAAATTTTTTGCGGCAAGAATTATTCAGAAGATCCTCAAAATTTTTTATAACATTCAAGGTATTCTGTACGACAATTTTCTTACTATGATTATGTAATTGCTGGAAGGATTGTTTATAAAAAGTTTTATACTTTTTACGTTTAAATTGATTTTAAATGGCCATAAAATATTTTTTTGTTAAATAAAGGTTTTAAAATAGCGGAAATAACAACTTTTATTTATAAAATTTAAAAAATTTTAATGTAAAATATTTTATATCTGTGTTTTTTTACATTTAGTTAGTTTGTATCAGCAATTTAAGTAATGGTAAGAGTTTCAACCCATTTTTAACAAATTTTATTCAATTTATTCACGATAACTAATGACATATTGCAAACCACTGAATAAATTGAATTTAATATATTTTCCAAAAGCTTATCAAATTGCACGCGGATCATGTGTGCAAGTTTTCTTTTTCTTCGTGATTATTTCATTATTCTACATAATCTATTAATCATAATGTTTAAGACATATTTATGTCTTAGGCATAAGGTAATGTATTATTATATTCTTTGTAAAGCATATAGTTTTATCAAGATCATACATCCTATTATTATCGACCTCTTTATCGCTTTCCTTCTATTATATTAAACGTAGGTATGGAAAAATGATTATCTATGATTAAACATGTTATCATGATTCATAATGTTAGTAGTAATTACCATTTAGAGAGTATCAAAATTACCTGTATTCTTGAATTATAATGCTGAGTGATAAACCTGCTTATATTTAATGCTCATTAAACGTAATTTCGTTCTAATTTACATTTATATTCTAGGATTATATGCGTTAAATGCTAACGATTCAATACTCAAATGATGGTTAATTTTTTATAAATACATAAACGTATTTATACAGATTATTTGTTTATACCTGTACAACGTAATAAATTTTTTAGTATACAAAATTCTCATACGTTTGTAGTATACATAATTTTCTTTTGCATACATTTTGTAATTTATGAAATAATTTGATATTCCGTAAAATTCATAAAGATTTTCAAATAGTTAAAATAATATTAATACGATTATTTGGTTGGTAATAATATCTCAATTATCCATATAGAATGTAATATTTATTAAATTACCGAACACCTAAATTAAATATAATAAAATTTCAAATTTTCAGTTATATAAATTTCATCTTAAGCAGGTTTGTCTCGTCGATAAAAAAATACCAGGGAATTGTACTCGAAAAATTACGGAGTGATAGAATCTGACCCGCATGTATACGTATATAATTGTAAATCGAATATAATTTTACATCTTAAGTATCAACGAAGATGCGTAACGATAATATCATTCGCGTCTCTGTCCAAAAAGTATATATTTTTTACGAACACCAAAAATCAAATGTCTTGGAATCATGGCATCGTTCCACGGGGGAAAAAAGCACCGACTCGTGGATTTTAATTTACTTTTATTTACTCGTTATTTATGTAAAAAATAAAAGAATTGTCGAAACGTTTTTAATAAGAATATTATTACTATCAATCATTCTGTCAATAATTATTTTTGCTGTTTCTATTCTTTTAATCAAGCATTGTAGCAATCTTGTATTTATTCGTAGGTTTTTAATTTATATATATTTTGTTTCTAATATAATATATTTTACTTTTCGCCTTCCTTATTTAATTATTTTTCGATACGTGTGTATAATTTTTTCTGTTTTACTTTCATTTAATTGTGTAAATCATCATACGTATTTTTCTGGTGTAGCATGCTTATAATAACCAGACTTTCCAGATATATTAGAAAAACAGATTTCAGTGACAATGGCACGCATAAAACTGTAATCAAAATGTGACGTTGGGAGCATCGTTAACGAGATCGAATACATGTATACTTAAAATATTTCTGTAAAAATATACTTTATAAATACTAAATAGTTCTATATACTATAAATAAATCACACATTTAAATTAATCTCAACGGTGCTCTCGCAACGAAAGACTTTGGATTTAACGCCTTACAAATTCGGCTTCTTTATTTTTTCAGATATTCTTTAGAACTGGTTGTTATGTTTATTTGCTTAATTTATTTATTTATCTACTTTTTAATAATATATTTTAAGTTACGAAACAATTAAATGTGCAAAAGACTATTTTTTAACTCGATTCGATGCATTTACAGTTATACATTTAATAAAGGCAAAGCGTAGTTGAGGAGTGTTTTTCAAAATGCCCATACGATCATACGATCATACATTTTTTGTTTTATACGTGCAATGTACATTTCGCTTATTCGCTGTACACTACGCAACGGCGCTTACGGTTGCCTTTTGAATGAAAAGTTGCGTGCTAGAAGCACTCGAATGGACTAATAATGAGACAAAAGATAGTCAAGGTTTGAGGGAAAAGGTGTAACCATGGTTTTTCTTCTGTTTTTGTTCCTTTATCTTTTTATTTACCTCTATTGCTCTGCAAGGTGAAAATGGGAAGAGTTGTGTTCTTCTTGAGGGGTGGGAGCCAAGGGTAACTCGCCCCGAACGAAAAGAGACTAAAACCGGTGACATTGTTGTTGGCAGTTCCTGAACATGGCGTCGGTGTTCATGCGGATCTTTAACCTGATCTGCATGATGCTCCTTATTGGACATTGGAGCGGCTGTTTGCAATTTCTCGTGCCCATGCTGCAAGGTTTTCCGAGCAACTCGTGGGTCGCGATCAATGAGTTACAAGTAAGTATATTCGTATTCTAACCTTGGCACGTGAACTTTTTTTTAAAGTGTTAAACAGAATTCGTTCTTCGAATGGAATAATCGAATGAAATAATCATTTGAATGTGCGGCGATCTATTCGACCTAAGATTTCAAACAATGTTTTAAAAAATGGTTTTAAGTTTTAGATGTCGAAATTAACAGATGGACTGCGCTTCGATGTTCCCGTATTGAAATATTTGATTTATAGTATTTTATTATCGACATAGTTCATTAATTACGATTTACCTACAATTTCGTGTTCGAATTATTTACGTTATAAATTTATGTATAAAATTAAAAAAATTTTTTAAATTTACCATTACGAATAAATGCGCATTCGATCAAGTATTTAAATTAATTAATAAATAAATTTTTAAAGCATTCGTTTAAAGTAATATTGTAAATTAAATGAAGCTATTGTTGATTCATTGGAAATTAAATTTGTTCAAATCTAAAATTTGAAAACAAAATTTTGATATGTAAACTTTGGATTTTCTGATAAACTGTTTAATTATTTCGATATTACTAATATATTATCAATTTATCTAATATCAATATTAGATTAATTTTATAAAATAATACAACTCTTATAAGTTTTCATATTTTTATAAATTTTATTTTATCGATAAAAATTAACTGATGATCCACAAAATCATAGAATTTTTTAAAACCCTTTTTTTTTAGAAAATCTTGAAGTTTCAAAAACTAAATTAATAACTAATATAAAACGGAACAAGTAATCATTAATTCATAAATTATATTTATTATTCTTATTCTTATATAAATACAGTTCATAAATGCGATAAGGTAAAAAGTTTACAATGATGTTTTTGTCAGCTTCGTGGGCCATCTGATAAAAATAAAGACCTTTGAGCAAAATATAAGGACATCTTTAAAATAATACGCACTTGCAAGTAGACTAAAATCGCGTAGTAAATTAGTTAAATCATTAAACAAATTATTGAATTGATTATTCAAGAGTTCATTGTGACTAGAGAGAATACCGCATTATTTCGTAAGCAATACACGTCTATGTTAATTATCTCTTATGAATTTTCGAACGCTAAATTTATTGTACAAAATTAACAAATGCATTTAGAGCCAATCGTGATATAACTACGTGTTCGTAATACTTTAATCGTATAAAACGCTATTTATAAAATCGATAAGAAAATTTATTTTAATGTTTTAAAATAACATCTATATATTACTGTACATTAACATTTAATTTTGCGAAAGAGTATTACCATATCAAAACTTTACGGATTCGGATTTCTTTTAACTAATGAGAGTCAACGGGACATCTATAAAAAATAGGATTTATAGAGAAAAGATGGTTATTACCTTTTTCGACGACAAGTAGAACATTGAAGGAATGGAAGCGTTAATATCGTATATTGAAACGTTAAATTTAGATATGACCGCTGTATCAAATTCAAAGAAGATAAAATTTGATATATTATAAAATGTTTCATATACGTATTATTTTAAAAGATTGCGAATGTTTTAAATGATTCTTTTTACTACTATGATTAATGAAATGAGCAACATGCAATTTTTCTGTAGTTATAATATTCTAATAAAGGAATAAGTAAATTTTAATAAAAATTTTACAAAATAACGAAAAAATGTAATGTTTCTAATTGGTTCAAATTATTAAAATTTTTAAAATTATTGAAACTAATTATTGGTATAAATGTTTAGAAAATTCTATGTGAGAAGCTTGGATATAGAAATTTGTTTTATTTTTATCGGAGTGGTAAGATATTAAAATTTTATTAGAATAGAAATAAAATTAAAATTATCATTGTGATGCAAAATAGAAAAATTTATTAAATTTACTTACAATTCAAAACTTATATTTTTATATCCATAGTTATATACATATACTCTAATATATATTTAATGTAATAACTAAACTCTTACTATAAAGGTTTAATAGTGAACAAATTTTATAAAATTCGAAAATATTTTGATAAAAACCTTTAATGTCTATAAATATGATGCTATGGAATTTTATAATATCTTCTTAATATATTGGGCGAAAGCATAATTTTAGTTTACGATATAATATCTTGCGGTAAGAGAAATAAATGAATAAGTGAGATGTAAGCTTCCGGTTCTGCATCGATAATTAAATTCCTTTAGGTAGTAAAAAATAAAATGTTTCGACGGTGACACAATTTACAACGAACTGTATTTCTTTGTGATATATTGGTTATAATACTAACACGAGTTACCGTGAATTAAGGGCAATATAAAAGATGAAACATCTTATTAAAATACATAGACGCTTTATTAAATATAAAAGTTAATATATTTGGAATCTTAAGCTGTTAGATTATATTACAATTTACTTTTGCAATACACTTCACATAATAATTGCGTTTATTGCGTACTGTATTGTTCTTGGATTTGATAATACATATATGCGCTTTTTGTTAATTCCGACAAATCACAAAAATGATAATATAAAAGCTTATATTGGAAATAATACGGTATTCGATACTTCGATTATTTATATTTATACGATTATAATATACTATTATATATTTTCAGCGACGCATTCTGTAAAATTTCCGATAATAACTCTTTTTACCCGAATTTTACAGTATATAATTTGTATAAAATAGTTTCAGCTTTAATCGTAGTCGGACCAACGAGAACACGTAGATAAAAAAATTTGCACAATTATCGTAGCTATTACACGCTTTTTAATTTGGTATATATTAATGTTTAAGAGAGTCAATTGTGGAATTTAAAAAGAATGAAAAAGTTTTAGGGTCTTTGTCTACTCGAATGTACTTTAATACTTTATTTACATCGCTATTATCGGCCAACTCGATCGATATAATCGTAGCTTCGTTCATAAAAAATGAAACGTCTTAATTTTAATTCATAAATGATCAGAAACCTATGAACCATATAATATTAGTAAATGTTATCCCAGGACTCTTTCTGGTTGGAGCAATATTCATGGGCCCTGTTCAAGGCCATGTCGCATATGTTGTGCATAGGATACGGGAGATTTCCGCCGCAATCATTAACTGACATGTGGCTAACGATGCTAAGTATGATCAGTGGAGCAACGTGTTACGCCCTTTTCCTCGGACACGCGACGAATCTCATCCAATCTCTCGATTCCTCGCGCAGACAATATCGCGAAAAGGTAATGGCTGCAAAGTATATATGACCTTCAGCTCCTATTCTTATATAATATACATCTTGAAAATATTGTTATATTTATATGAGTTTTAAGCGGTAATCATTTTTTAATTTCCTATCTCTTCATAAATTATACATGTAATATTCGTATTTATGATAAATATTTTGTGTTTTTATTGTATTTGATTTCGATAATAAAGTCAAAATATTTCGTTCTAAGAATTTAAATTTTACACACGACTAATGCGATTGTTTATCTTTGCAGATATTTACGACAGTACTCAAACTATTCAAAATAAACTACAAAATATGATATTTATTTATCGTATTATGTATATTTAAGTAATTTTTAAACGATCGCTCTCATTTTTATGATATATATATGTGTTAAATGACATGGAATCCTATAGTGTTAATTTCGATTGACATCAGCCCTCTTTGCTTTTTTCAAAATAGATTATCAGACCAAAACCTGTCAAATACATAAATAAAGATATAAGTTTAATGAAATTTAGATTAATTGATTGAATTTGTCTGGATTAGGTGAAACAAGTAGAAGAATATATGGCCTACCGTAAACTACCAAGGGAAATGCGACAGAGGATAACCGAATATTTTGAACATCGTTACCAAGGAAAGTTCTTCGACGAGGAACTGATTCTTGGCGAACTTTCGGAAAAACTAAGAGAGGTAAAATATTGAATTTTTTCATTTAGTTTAGGGACATTAATTTAACATTTACTTTTATTTCGTAATTAATCATTAATTTCGTTTCAAAACTATCCTTTCTAAAATATTGTGTTATAACGTTAATATTTTTTATAGTTATAGTTTCGTACTCGGCAACTATCGAATATTTTTACCCGAGTTAAACAATAACGTTTGTATTTAAATTGCAGTTACGGATACAGCGAGGCAAAAAATTATTTTATAACAAAACTTTTATACCTTTGTTTACAGAGTGCAATGACGCATAAACGCAGACTAAGATTTTTCTATTTGATGTAATGTGCTGAGCAGAAATATTAACGCGATTTTATTTTTTCTTTAGGACGTAATAAATTACAACTGCAGATCGTTAGTCGCTTCGGTGCCGTTCTTCGCGAACGCAGATTCGAACTTTGTCTCGGATGTCGTAACGAAACTCAGATACGAAGTCTTCCAACCAGGTACAAATTTTTTTTCGATATAAAAACAGCCACAAAAATTAACGATAATCCTTGAGCGGTCGATGAAATATTGAAATAATAAACATTTTTTATACGTAGAGTTAACGAAGCATAATGCATAATTGAATCATTTAAAAGTATAAATTTTAAAAGAACAACGAACAGTTGACATTCTAAATTGATAAATAAAATTGATCAATCTATAATTAATTCGGAGCAAAAGTGGTGTATCTGAAATAAAGGCGTTCGACTGAATTCATCGACAATAAATGCATAAGCTATTACAAGTTTGATCAGAGCATGAATTTTAAAAACAAAGTGGCGGTGGTTACCGTTAAATAATAATGTAAGGACGGTCGAGGAAAAAAAACTGCATTGGTTGTGAGTTGTGAGTTGTAAGTGAAACCAGAGTGGTTAAAAGCCGGCGTGGGTGTTGTCCGCAGGTGACATTATTATAAAGGAGGGCACGATCGGTTCGAAGATGTACTTCATCCAGGAGGGCATCGTCGACATCGTCATGGCCAACGGCGAGGTGGCGACATCGCTCTCGGACGGCTCGTACTTCGGGGAAATCTGCCTCCTGACGAACGCACGGCGAGTCGCGTCGGTGCGGGCCGAAACCTACTGTAATCTCTTCAGCCTCTCGGTGGATCATTTCAACGCGGTACTGGATCAGTATCCGCTGATGCGCCGTACAATGGAGAGCGTCGCCGCCGAGAGGTATAAACTTTGGTTAGGTTTGTTCTATCGAGTTGGTGTGCTAAATATATGGGTGTCGATCGCTACCCTTATCCCAACCCCATTATTATTACTATCTATCGTCCATTAAATTACAAATTTTTATACATACTTTATACGTATTCTTACATATGTTGTCTGTTATCGGCCATCGGCTGTAATATGTGAACACCGAATCATACTTTTCATTGATAATTTATACCAAGCAATTTTTATTTACGCTGCCATTTATTTACGAATGTCGCGCCCACGACTCTTTTCTGTCGAACGACATTCGACTTGTCAAAATTCTCTAAAATCTCTAAAATTTCGAATCAATTTTCGGCTCACGAGTTAATTATCTTCTGTATATTCTGTTTTACCGACAAACATATTTTTCATGAATTTCGTTTTTGTGTTTTTCTTTTAATTGCTCTAACTTCGATTCTTTGAGACTTCTCACTCCTTAAAACGATGGTTTATTTATTTAATGTTTCAAGAGAATACATATTTCAAACATACCGATACTCTGTTTTACCGATCGCATATTTAAGTATTGGTTTCGATAAAAATAATTTAATTTTCAAATAAATAATAATTTACTTTTACTTTATACTAAAATAATTGCTCATTACGTAAGTTTGAATCTATTTTGAGACATCACCTATGCAAATTTATACGATGATGTAATAATTCCTTTTTCATATTTATATTCTACTAAACAATTTGATACATTTACTAAAATTTATACATTTTATAATGCAAGGGTGAATTATTTTTATATAAAAAAAAAGGTTTGTTTATTTGTTCGGGATCTTAATATAATTTTCATAAGAAGTACTTACTCTTTTAAATTCATAAAACAGTATATTAGTAATTTAAGTATCGATATAAATATTTTTATTTAAAATCTGTATAGTTTAAGGTAAATATTTTTTTTAAAAAATTTTCAAGTTTATTATAAAATTATAAATTATTTTTAATTTCTTAAGTTTTTTTAAAAAAATTGTAAAATTTGTTATTTCGATAAAACAGATCAACGATGATAACTTACGAAGCCTTAGAATTTTAATGGTATTAATAAAAATTATAAAAGTATATTTTTTTACTCGTCTTACGTAAATAAATATTAAATAAACATATATTATTGAAATTATATTTTTAAAAAATAAAAAAAATTTTTGTTTTGCCTTTATAAAAAAGTTAAAAGATTGTTAGAACGTAATTTAAATATTATTATGCTAATATTCGTGTATTTTCATCTAATAAAATGAAAATGATTATAAATTAGTAAATCCAAATTTGCAATATAATAGAAAATTTTTCAAAATTTATATTAAGGGTAGAATGCTATATCCAAAGATCGACAAGTTTGCAGAAAGGTTGTCGCATTTTTAACACGCTAAGCAAAATGGTGGAAATGGTATTATTAAAGTAACGAATAAAAATATTTGTAGTTCCGTATAACGGAAAATGAAATTAAAAGACAACGTCCACCTTTTCAGCTTCTGTGTTTTGCTCGCTAATTGCTAAAACAGTGTTGTTGCTATTGCGCTAAGTAATTTGTGTGTTGCTATATCAATTAACATGATAACTTTTCATGCAAACATATCACACTCGAATCAGAACATCTACGTTTTAATTTATCAATAATTCCGTCATTAATCAAAACCTTTAGCAGCCTAGTATAACCTGATTTTGTATCATTTCATACAAGAAAATATTTTAAATAATTTTCTTTTCATTATTCGTAACTTTTTTTATTAAAGAAAATATATTCTTAAAAAATTTTAATTCCGTGTTATAATTGTGAAAAAACATTCGTAATTTGTAATATATTCAAAATCTATTCACATTAAAGGTTCGAGCTAGCAAGAAATAAAATATATTTATTATAAATTTAAACCGACGACTATAAAAAGTAATGCATTTTCTAAATTTTCTATAGTAGAAGTGAAATTCTATTTATTAAATTTAAATTAAATTGAAATTCCATTCAAAGTTATCTTTCTGCGTTTCCATCGAAGATGTAATTTCATCTGAAATTTATGAATTAAAAATCGAAGATATTTAAAATTACAATAACTTACAACAAAGTCGAGTATTTAAGTTTTAAATTTATCAACATTACGTAATCAGTTTCATTTCATTTCTACGTATAAATGGTATATTAAATGTTTATTGCACAATAGTGGGATGGTTGCAAAAAGTACCGATAATAAAAATAACCATTTTAATCGTACCGATAAGACAAAGCACCTATTTCTAACAAATGTATTATATTCGATGCACACTCGAACCCCTAAAATATAGCTTACGAGTAGGATGCTCGATTATTATTCAAAAAATGAATTTGGCTCAGAATAAGCGTGCGATATTCAAAAGAAGGACGAAGAAAATCAAGTTAATTTTGCTGCTCAAAGTTTAACGGTCAAGCCTGATTAATCGATGGTTACGTCTAATGTAACATTCCCTACGCTTAACGAAATCTTACATATTACAGGCTGAACAAGATCGGTAAGAATCCGAACTTGGTAGCGCATCGCGAGGAGGATCTTGGCAGCGAATCAAAAACGATAAACGCTGTCGTGAACGCTCTGGCAGAACAAGCGGCGCATGCCAGTGCCAGCGAGGAATCGGTAACTATGCAACAAGGCACCAAACAAAAAACATCCCTTATACTCTTATCATTATTATTATGTAACGTTATTGTGAACCATGACAATGTTAAAGCCCCGTTCGGGAGTTTACGTCGGTGAGGTTTCTTTCAATGCCGAGGCTTTTTAAGAGTGCATTTGCCCTGTCACCAGCAAAATACTCTTTTCATTGTGTTTATTATTGAACTACCCTTGATTTTTGCCCACCCAATCTGTACAACCCTCGATTTCATCCAAAAATGTTTCGTTACATCGGCTCCTACCTTCGTTCTTAATTTTTTACATCTTTTTCTTCCTGCAAAATCAAGTTTATTTCTATTTTTACACCGAAAAGAGATATATTTCAAAGTAAAAAATTCTTGCTTACGATAAAATTTGAATATGTTAAAAACCGTAAAGTATACACTTACGTGCACATTAACGTTACTACACAAATAATATATTTTATTTTTAAATATAATTTTAAGTAACTTTTTGTACTAATAAATAAAAAGTTGATTATAAAAAGGAACATTAAAGTAATATAAAAATCTTATCCATCAATATCATCTTCCATTTATTTTTTCTATTTAACTTTACTTTAAAAAAGTGCCAGCTAAAGTGCTTCTACGTTTGTAGAATCTAGCTTTGAATTAAATCACGCATGTTAACATAAAAGATATTTATAATGACAATAAAAATTTGATAAATGCTTTTTTACTTAATATAAAATTTATCTATTTGAATAGTGTACGTAAGTTTTATACTATATCTGGATTAAATGATATCTTTTTTGTCTGAGTCAAATAAATTTTGAATTTCGGAAAATCCCTTATAAAAAATTCCACTATAGTAACTGGCCAGAAGTTGACCTATTTTCTAGGCAGTTTGTTGCTTTTGAGCATGTAGAAAAAAATATGATTGACTAAAAAAAGTGCACTGGTAATGGGAGAAAAAACTGTTTTATTGTTAGCTTTACCATTGTTTGATGTTACAATAACTTTGATTTTCAAAAATTTAATTTACAAAATAAATATTATTCAATTAATTAATAACGATAAATATAAAAATTATTTAACCAAACAATATTAAGAAATTAAACGAATATTTTATATTTATCGAACACGATTTTATTGTTTGTAACTAATACATATATATATATATTTATATATGTGTTATATATTATATATATATAACTAACAAATATTACTATTACCAAAACGTTGTAAATAATCTTAATATAATAATGTTTTGAATGTATTAAAAAATTTTCAGTAACTTCAATGTAAAAATGTAACACAGGCTTTAAATTTCAATTATTGTTTAGCAATCTATTTTTAAAGATACATTGTGATACTATGATCAATGAATAAAATTTAACGATGCAAACTAGTTGGTATAAAACAATCGATGAATTTAATACTTAATTTTTATTGGATTCATTATTTTATAAATTTTAATTAAGTAATCAATCGCTTCGATTTGTAAGATCGGATAATTTATGTTAAAACGAGTACTTATTTTGAATAAGGAACTTTGTCTTAAAATTTTTTTTAATATTCAAAATTAATTTCTTATTGTAAAAATATTTTAATCGTGTATATAATAAAATATCAAAATATTACGGAATATAAAAATATAACGTTTAAATTTGATCTTGGAAAACATTATAAATCTTTAAAGATTGAAAGTTGTTAAAAATTTTATAACGAACGCTTCATTTTGTTATACATTAATTAAATCATGTTTGACATTTTTAATAAAGAATAATTTTTAAGCAACGAGCAACGAATAATTATATTCATCAAATACTTTTCAGCAAATTAAAAAATTTTATTAGCAAAAATTTAGCGACGATTCAATGCAATAATTTGAAATGAATCTATTAAAATTGCTCTCGGAATTAGTAGTAAAACGCACAACTTGAAAATAATATTCACCAAGAGACAAGACGAAAATATTTTGAATAGTCCGTAGTTCTAATTTAAAAAGTTGACTGAAAATGTAATAAAATTCGCAGGTCCACAGCATGGAACTAAGATCGCTGCCTGCCTGCTTATTACCCAGGCCGAAATCCGAGAACAACTTCGCTAGCCAGGAGCTGACACGCGAAGGTCGTAGAATATTCCACAAAAGCGATACCTTCCACAAGGACTCGTATCAATGACGACACTCGTACTACTAGCCCACGCAGCGGTACTAAAGCTAGACACGATAATCACGGGACTCCTACATTTTTCACACGTTTCAAAATACGCGTGCAACTCGCACGATACGACGGAAGAACGCTATCATATATAAACAAATGCATACGTACGTGCACGCATCCATGCATACAAGCGCACACACGTTCATACACACGTGCATACACACGTGCATACACACGTGCATACACACGTGCATACACACGTGCACACAATCATATACACCGGCATTAATACATAAATACATGTTCACATATTTATATGCATACGTGTACGTCGACACAGTTACTTACAAAAATTGTTATATCAGTGCTGTGAATAGATCTTCTCCATGACACACAAAAAGTATAATTATATTAACATATAATAATAAATATGTAGCTCTCTAGAAGGAACAAAAGAAGATCGAGAAGATGTTCGAGTAAAAATAAAAAACTGTCTATTTTCATCGTAAATTAAATACTCACCGCCCATCGCAAATACCCCGGAAAAACATAGATATAAATATCATCGTATAGAGAAGAGACCAAAAGGAAAAATAATACGAGAGTCATCTTAGGAGTTCCGTGAATTTTCCTCTAAAAAGTGTTTCTTCCAAGTGTAAAATGAAAGCGAACAAGTGACGAAAACCAAAACGATTAAAAGAAGAAGTCTTTAGTATTGCTGGACTACTTCTGCAATATTATGTATAATGCCTAAACTTTCGAAGCTCATCATTATTTATCGCTGTAAAAATAATATCGCCAAAACGAAAAAGTGTTAGAATCGCGCGCGATTCGTTATTCCATTTCGTTTTATCTCATTCTCCAAAATAATGTGTGAAAAAAAAAATAAACTTCGTAAGGTGCATAAAAGATAAGAGAGACAAAGACTCTTCGTTCTTTTTTTGAAGCAAAAAGAAAATAAATATATTACATATAGAGATAAAATAACATAAAAATAAAAATTTAAAGAAAGCAGAGGCCTATGAAACAAAAGAGTGTGTGTGCAGGCGTTGAAAGATTAAGGTGGAAACGTTATGTTATCTGTTATTAGATACTGTATAGTTTTAGCAAGAGAAAAAAATCGACGCATGATTTTCTATAAAGGATTCATACATATATACTTGAGTCAAAGTTGCGGTGCATGAATAGAAAGTTATAATCGAAAAATGATTCTTTTCAAACGTTTTCGATTACTCGTTAATCAGACGTACTTTTAATTCTATTTTTCTTCGAAAAGTACATATAATATAGACTTCTGTGCAAAAAAAAGGGAAAAACAGTTTATAACCTAATTTACCATACAATATTTCTGAAAAAAAGAATGAAATGCTGAAAATAAGGAATGATATTATGTGTCAATGGTCGTCAGAATTTTCGTTTATAATTGATATTTGTAAACTTTCATTTTAATGTATATAATTTACAAGTACATTTTAAACATTAACGTAATAAAGTTATTTATAATATATATATTATATATATATATATTTATATATTTATATATAAATATATATATATTTATTTTTACTACTATAAACTGGTATGTTTTTATAAACTTTAAAATACATTTAATTATGGAAAAGTAAACTACTGTTACGAATGAGTTGGTATTTTGTCGAAAACCTTTTTTTTATTTTCCGATATAAGTATCTTGTAATATTTTAAATATTTATAAGACTATAAAAAAATATAAAAATAATTTTATGATTTTTCTCATTGAACTTTATTTTTATTTAACTCGGGTAAAAAGAATTTCATTATGAATCATTAATAGTAATAGTAATTTTACATTTCCTCTGTAACTAAAGTAGATTTAAATGCGGTTGTCCATATTTTTAAGAATTTTTGTTGGTATAAAAATTAGATGTAGGAGATATACAAATGTCAATTGTGAATTAAGTAAGATCCAAATCTGAACGACCGTCCTTAATGTTACAGTGAAGTAAAGAGTTGTTTGAAGTAGAGAAATATTCATGCAAAAATAAATGTGGAAAAACAAAAATGATTTAATAGAATATTAAAAATTGAAAATAACGATATTCAAAGCCCAAAGACCGTGTTACCTTGTTAAGTGATCTTCGGGCTCTAAAAACAACAGAGATTGAAATAAAAATTGAATAAAATGAAGCGAAACATACAAAGCATAGGAACGAAGTCTTTATACAAGTTGAACGAATGCGATGTACTATAAAATAAAAAATGATGAAGCTATAAATACTATAAATATAATAAATTATTAGCGTTACTATTACAATTACAATGATTACCAAAACATTACTACATAATTAGACGAATTATAAATATATACATACAATATTAAAGCAGAAAATGAAAATTAATATGTATAGTCAAGAAAAGGCTAAGTGATTAAAATGCATGAGAAAATAACAGATTTACGACAATGAAGGATTAAGAAGATTTTGTTTTAAACCAATATAAAATTAAATTTTTTGTAATAATAGATTGCACATTTTTTTTATTTCATAAAAGTATAGACGCTTTAAAAAGAAATATTTTTCTTTTATAATTAGACATTTTAATAATACGCAAGATATAAATAAATTAATTTTATGTAATATACCAGCGTATATAAAAATCACTTGCATAATTTTTAAATAATATTTAAATATTGCCTATTTATGTAGCAATGAATCTATTCAAATATTTCAATTTCTATTCTTATAAAGCAGTGATATTAATAATTTTATATAGTCTATAAAAATTTATTGCTTGTAAAAAACAATATTAAAAACGAAGAAAAGGTGAAAAGAGCGTAAAAATGCTTTCTTGATTTTTGGTATGCAGTGCATTCATACCTTTACAATAATATAACTTGCAAATAATGTAAATATATCCATTAAGGAAGTATAAAAAGATGTGAACAATGCACGCGTAAAAAATGAACACTTATACATATGTAAACATACACAAAAACATAGACAGGTTAAATGATAAGATGAAAAGTAAAATACCTATTTTTTCCGTAAAAAAGGTGATAGTTTTTATGCCTTGATTTTTTGCGATCCTAAATTCGCCTTGAAATATTTGATGAAGAGACAAATACGTTGATTATTAAATAACCAAAAAAATGTAATATAATTAAATAAATAAAAGAAAAAACACGCTATTTACTATTCTATTGCTATTTCGATTGGAATTATTTAATCGAGAGAAAAAAAAATATTAAAGAAAAAGCATATATAAAAATGAAATAAGATCTAGATCAAAATCACATAAGAAAGAAATAGAAATGATTGCTACAGAATAGATACCAATTACATATTACTAATATTAAGGATTGACACACTATGATTGATTATCGAGAGAAAAATATTACGAAATATGGAAATATTAATAAACAAGGAAAAAATATAATTATTAGGAAATTTTAAACTAATAAAAAAGAAAATAAATAACATAAAAACAGTGTAGTGAAAATATAAGGTATAAACTTACAAGTGTTGCGTGTAAATGCTCTGTAGTTCAGCTGAAAAAAAGAATGATGAAAGAAAGAACTTTTTTATAGCGGCTAAAATTTCGAAATATAAGCTCTAAATGCGATAATGAATAAATTGTCCAAGAACCGGAAATGGTTTTTTTAAGAATCTGATGTGAAACTGAAAGATTTTTTTCAACTTATATTTTTAATTAGATAATATTAATGATTCATTCAATTCTAACAATTTTTTCTCTATAAATTATGTTATAAAGTTGAAAATACATTAAATTATTATTTATCATTGTGTCCAGCAAAATATATTATTATTAAAATTTTATTATATTCAGCATAAAATTAATATATTTAAAAGAACTTCATACTTATGAAATAAGACAAGATAAATATTTTTATTTTCAGGTCTTAAATTAATAAATCTACGCGATCTAATTAATTACGAATATTTAATATAAAATAGTAGAAAAATTAAAAATTGTCTAATTAATTACAATTTATCAAATATTGAATAGGAATAAATGAAATAGCATTTTATAATAACTAATCAGTTCTTTAAGAAACTTAAATTTATATGTTTAAGAAGTTACTTATAATTTTAGGTTTAATATAAAAATTCCAACTTATTAATTTATAAACAAAAAAATTTTTAGATTCATATATTATTTAAATAAAATATCTACTAGACTTTTAATATAACACGGTTAGATTTATAAGTGAGAGAAATTTCAATAAAAATAATCGAACAAGAAATATATTTCATTAATTAAAAGTAAATTAATTAATTATTTTATATATATTCAATTTATTTTTGAGAAGAACTTGATAAAAAAATATATGAACGACGAAAGCAAAACTGAAACAGAATCATAATTTCGCGCAGTGATCATTCATAATTATACTATTAATATATGAGCTTGTACTATTTAGGGAATTCAAGACTAAAATGTTCATTCAAAATCTTGCATATCAGGGAATTCTTTTATATTATTAAACAATGAACGTATATCTATTATTAGGGTATAAAATAAACAATAATCGTACCGACATTTGTGAGTTTGTCAATAAGTAGATAAAACGTAAACGATTTCACAGCTTTATATGTTTTAATGACTTTCCCTTCATTTAAATATTAAATAAAAAAATCGAATTCATGCGTAGTTATCTCTAAATATATGAATTTTAAAAGAAAGAGTAAAATCAAAGTACTTTTCAATGACCTTGTAAGTCTCTAAAAAAAAATTTAACTCTTTAATACTTAACCCGTTTCCGGTTTCAAGGACATATTGAAAAAAATTACACACAGAGTATATTTTGTTGAGCTTTTGCGTTTTATTAATTATATACGTATACATCCAATATCGCACATAAACACATACACATGCTCAGAAGCGCGCGCAACGGCATACGTAAATAATTAAATGCGCGGATTTAACAACCAGAGGTTTTTCAGAATAAATTTTTGCACGTTAATTTTAACAAATACAATTGTTTTTTCCAAGAACACTATTAAAACATCACTTTTTATACATAATTTGTGAACTGTTTTTTGTGAATTGACCACTTAGCGAATAAAGCGTCAGAATTTAAAAATTACTAAAATTATGAAAGTAATAAATTAATCATGAAAAATTGTTTAATAATATTAATATTCGTTGATAATTAAAATTATTATTTATTAAAATTATTCGTGGAGCATTAAAATTATCATATAGTATTTTTTGATTATTTATAATTATTTATAATTTGAAAATAATTTATAATTTATAATTAAGCAATTATTTATAATTAGAAAAATATATAACTTAAACTAACTTCTAATTTTATACAATATATTTATGATATAATATAATCAGGTATATATAAATGTATAATACATTATTTTAAATTAAATTAGAAAAAGAAAACTTTCTCAATAAACAATAGAATAATAATTAATAGCATTATCTAAATTGTATTTTTAAAAAATTGGATTTCTTTCTTATTTTTTTTAAACTTTTACTAAACTTCTACGTAATTAATTTGAAAAAATATACGTGAAAGTGAAATAACATCCGCTTAAATTTTTTCTTCTCGTTTTCATCAGGGAGAACTCGATCGTAGTTTCGATTTTCTATTGACAAATACAATAACATGCGTGCGAAACTGTAATAGAATACACGTATGCGCGCGCGCTCACATACTCCCATACTCACAGAGTCATATGCAACACATGCATACACACACAAGTGCGAAACGAAAACGCACACTTTTGATGAATCACGACTTATCGACGAGGTGTAAGCGCGTGAATATGCATTTACGTATGTAGATACATTTAGAATTTAGATAGAGCTTAATTTTTCATTGTAGCAATATTGTATGAATTTAAGAATTGACTAAGTGTTATAGATCATACAGAATACAAAATTTATTGTTTTTAATTTCTTCCATATTATTCAACTGATTGGCCAGTTTCAATATATATTTGATCATATAATTATTTTCTAATGTTGTTGATTTATTCAAAGAAATCTCGCTTGCTATTGAAACTGTAGAGAAAAATTTTATTTGTTTTAAGTTATAGTAACAATTTACTTTAAATAGTATTTTGGTATTGAAACGTTAAACATAATAAAATTCAAATAATTATAAAGTCTATTAATATACAGAAGGGGTTAAAAACAATATACAGATTTTTATTATTAAAAAATTTAAATACGACTCTTTGCAAATTTTTTATTTTATAAGTGATTCTACAATTAAATAAAAGTGAACTAATATTGGAACATTAATTAAGTTCCTATATAACTGTATTTTATCAATACGAAACAAATTATTTTACTACAAATTATTTACATAAAATTATGTAGTTAATAATCATTGTGTAATAGAAAATTATTTATGTATAAATAATCTTATTAAAAAGACAGTGGAATGATACATAAATTATAAACAAAATTTTCATTTATATACTGAACCTCTGTTGATTCGAGTAAACTAATCATTTAAATGCATAACATTTATTCTGTTACAATAATTCAATCTATTATTTTGCATTTCACCTAAAAAAAATTACAAATTTTACATAATTCTATTAATTTACGATTTTCTAATTCACGCTTCATTAGAAATAATTTTAGATAATACGATATAATTTTTATTATGGTGGATAAAGTTCCTAAATATCACAAATTCCTTTTGGATTTTTTGCGTTTCCACATATTTCATATATATAAAATTTCCATAGAAATTTTTTCCCTTCTACCTCTGTAATACTTATAAAACTTAATAATTTTTTATAATTCAAAAGAGCAATTCATAAACTTATGATTATTATCTATTTATTAATAATTATCCTTTTATGTTTAATTTTTTTAAATAACAAAAATTATTATACTTTACAATACTTTATCTTAAAATGAATATTACACTGATTATATTATTATAAATATTTATCGTTGATCTAAATATATAAATTAATTATATAAAAATTACAAAAAAATTATAATCATAATTTTATATTAAATTTTTTCAAAATTATTTAGATAGCATTTATATAAAAATTTATTCTTATACTTTATGATACTCAACATCAGATTATTTATGTATTTTTAACAAAAAATTCGATTACGCGTTCATAATTATTTACGAGAAAAAATTTGAGTTCATAGAAAATTTTTTTTAAATCGATAGTTAAAATTTAAAGTATAAATATAAGCATGACTACTATACTAAACTAGCAACAATAATTCTTAATCATGCATCTGTATTGCGAAACGCTCGTATACATTTGAATACATTTATACATTCGTTCACATAATATGAGTTGTTAATATAATTCCATATAAAATGATAAAAAATTTAAAGCTATATATCAATATTAATTATCACTAAAAATTAAAAACTGTTACTTGAGCTGTTGCAAGTTCACTTGTTCTGAAATTTATTTTTCTAGCAAAACGGGAAAGTGTGTACAATAAGTGAGAATGCCTATTAAACAAATAAAAGTCACTATAGTATATATAAATTTATAACAACGAAGCTCATCAAAAAATTTTATTTGAATGTGAAAAAATCATTACCTTATTTTAAAAATAGAGAAGAATAAACAGAAAGGAAGTGACACATCAATAAAAAGCTAAACGGAAACTGTAGAGAATTAAGTCAATATGGCGTCTTATTTTTGATGAAAATAAATAATTTCAGTATTATATAATTCTAATAAATTTGAGAGAAAAAATATTTACAAAATTTTAATAATTGTCTCTTACAATACATCTGAATTATGTCAATAATAAATATAAATTAAAAAATTTGATAATTAAATACTATCATAAAATTTGTTGTATAACTTTTAATTCGTAAATATTTTAGGAATAACAAAGTTTTATTTTAATATAAATAAAATAATCTTTAACTCGTAATTTATATAAAAATTCAGTTGAACAATAGTAAATTAAAAAATGAAGCATTTAATCAAAGTGTTTATGGAATATATTATAACGTAATTTCTATGAACTTTTTGTGCTTTTAAATTTGAAAAAATATAGAAAGATATTTTAAAATAAAATCATAAAATACAAATGTAAGTATATTTTATATTCTTAAAGGAAGAATAAGACGTCATTTAGCAAACTATTAGACAAATAAAACAGAAACTACTGTAATAGTGTTAAATGAAAAACTTTACTCTTAGAGAGTGATAAAAGTATAGTTTGGTTTCTCTATTTCGGTATACTCCTTATTTCTCTAATATATATGAAACATCTATGCAAGATAAAATAAAATAAAAATAGAATTTGCAAACTTATGTCCTGAAACCAACAATTTTAAATATATTTACCATGATGAATGCCTTAGTAAACATAATACATTCTACATATTCATTCTGAAATATGAAGTATAAAAAATAAAAAAAAGTATAGTGTAATAAATACGATACGATGCACGATTTTCTTTTACATAAATGAAAAATATTAAAAATGATAAAAGTGAAAGTTGGAACAAGAAAAAAGAAAATGTTACATTTTCAGAATTTAACGTCATGGGGGCATTTTCGACACATACATAACAAAATTAAATTAAATCAGAAAAATTTTCATGACACGTTACTGACATCCGTGTTAAATTTACCAATTTTTAATTTCATGTATTTAATATGTAAAAGATGTATCGATAGTATGTAGACATTAATAATAAATAAAAAACAAGAAATAAATATACATTAGTAATAAAAAACGTTAAAAAAAAGTAAATAAAAATAAGCACATTGACGATAAACTAATTGTAATAGATTATTAATTCAAAAAAAACTTTTCAAAAAAAAATGTGCTGCTATTTTTCTGAGCTTCAGAGAATAAACAAAAAAATCCAAGTTCTTTTCATAAAAAATAAACGATAAAAAAGAGACGCTGTAAATCATGAATTCTATGACTTTTTATCATAGTTGGC
Organism: Dolichoris vasculosae; assembly: GCA_018907195.1. Lineage (NCBI taxonomy): Eukaryota > Metazoa > Arthropoda > Insecta > Hymenoptera > Agaonidae > Dolichoris > Dolichoris vasculosae. Next base: position 8,867,740 of record JACCHY010000003.1, read on the forward strand.
TTTTCTCCTTTTCTATATCATTGAAAAAAGTTAAATAATAGAGATAAAAACTTTATCGAATAAAATTCGTCATAAAATGCGCAAGTAGATAAAAAGAAATAAAGAAATGAAGTATATGTGTATGTATATGCATGTGTATGTACATATATATATATACCTTATATACCTATATGTAAAAGAGCAAGAAGCTTACAATTAATTTAAAACAGGATACAAATACACCGTTACACATTTCTCAAATAGCGTGATATTTCGCTAGTTCACGCGTACGATATAAAAAAATGAAAAGAAAATTATAGATGATCAAGGAGCAATTTATATGATCAGCATGCAATTTATAGCTCGAATTGAATTGAATTGAATTCGAGAAAATACGTTACAAGACAACGTTTTCGAATTAATCTTTTTAAAATGCGTAGTTTTATAATCTTCTAATTTATTTTAACAAAACTGCAGCTAGAATATATAATAAGATAATTCAGCTGTAATAATAAGAAAAACAAAAAAGAAACAAAATGAATTATTATATAAATAAATTGATAATAATAAAACGGACGTTTTCTTACTCCTGGATACTTCTCTGGCGTTCAAATAATGACAGTCAGGATTATAACTATGACGAGAATTACGATAATGATGGGAGATACAAAGAGAACGAGAAAATAGTCAATTTTCAAACATAGACATTATAGTAGTGACGTAAGATAATTTTCACGATCAATGTATATCGACGAGATGTGAAAACACGGATAAATGATAAAATGTGTGAGAAGCAGAAAGTGAAAGAGAATTGATTGCATTGCTCGATCAACACAAACATCATGTGGAGTACAAACGATATTTTCAAAAAAATTTTACCGTATTCCGTTGTTTCGAACATTTCAAAGAAAACAGGCGTTTAGTATTTAGTACGAACTTCGAATTATACTTCACTTTATAGTGCGATTATAGATTACCATTCAACAAATACAGTTTACTAAATCACCCATTTTGATGCTAAATCAATAAAAATACTATCGAATTAGTTATTTTTTGTTATTACATTTTAACGAACTCTTTGTCGAAATACAAATGACATATTGCTGTTTTATAATTAAGAATATGACATGCATTTTAGAAGATAAGTCTAACCGGATAAATGTAATGTTCATGTTTACATTAAAAACTTTGTAGCAAATAATTTTATTGTATACTAAAATATAGAAACATTTTTAAAATTCTTCGAGGTTGTAAACTTAACTAAGTACTATAAAATATAATATATTGTATAATTCAAATTTATGTATTTATGAAATATCGTCAAATGGAATTTTATAATTCTTTGATTTTACTATGATCTAAAAGTAGAATTATTTTACATTATTTACTTAGTCTACAATTATTCTACGTTTTTTTAATTATACAAATGTTATCATTTTAAATGATAATTCATGAATGTAATTGAATGCTTTATTATTTGTATGTAATACAAAATTCTTATATACAATAATAAATTATGTTGTTTATTTTGATGTATCATAAAATTTTCAGGATACAAGCAACATAATAAGATTTTATGTTTTTTTATTGAAGTAAGTTTAATTAAAAATACTATTGGTATAAATTATTGTATAAAAAGATAATTTCTATAGTATTGCTTTATATTTGATATATTTTTAATGGTATTAACAAGTTTTTAAAAATGTATATTTTAATAATTAAAATTTGAAAATAAAATAGAAAGATTTACATATAATACAAAATGTGGCGAAACTTTTTATTAAACAATTATTATAAAAGAGATTTTTAAGTATATTATTAACTATTTAAGGACCATAATTACAATGTCACCTTTGTTTTAAGAAAAAGTTTTTTGATTCAATTTCAACAAGTCAAAATTATTTAAATTATGAAAGAATGTTTTAAAAAAAAAAAAAAAAAAACCAGAATTCAGAAAGAATAAAAAGATACCCTCCATATTTTCTAGTGTAACTAGTGCCTATCTTTTACCTTTTCTTTCTATATTTAATTAGGTGCAAATTCTTTTTTAAAATGATTTACTTTGTTTTGAAGAACACTGTTTAATTTTCAACTTTCTAATAACTACGTGCATAATATCTATTCATTATGATTTACCATTGTAATAAGATTTCGATCCATTTCCCTGTATCTTGAAAGCACGACAGTATATAAATAAAATTAGAAAACATTGTAAAGAATTTTTCAAAATTATAAAATTTTTTTTCAAAATTATAAAGAATTTTTCAAAATTATAAAAAATTTTATTCAAAATTATAAAGAATTTGTTTATTAATTAGATTGATTTATTTTTTAAATATTAATTATGCATTAGTAGATAAATATTATATTTATGTTTTTGAATATATAATATTTTAACTCATTTTATTATAAATAATGTAAATGTGATTGGAATTAAAATAAATTAATTTTTTTCAATATTTATATTTTTGATTATGATGGTAAGTGTTACAACTATTTAAAAAACGATTATTTACTTAATTTAATACTCTTGATAAAAATTGAGTATAAAATAAAACGCACAGATTTGTTGAGTTTTCAAAAAAAATTTTAAATTTCGAGGCTTACAAAATTCAAGAACTAAATGTTAAATACAAAAAATTCATAAAAAATATTTGATAATAAATTAATTTATAATAATTAGTACATTATATGACATTTATTATTTATAATTTAAATATTTTATAACCTATCTTAAAAAAACTACTCTTTTTTAAATCTTACGTGTGATATCGAGTCAAAAAATTTTATCACAAGCAGTATCTTTTATAATTTTTTACTTTTAACACAGTTACATTATAAAAAATTTTAATGTATATTCCTTCCGACGAAATTTTCTACAATAATAATGATATTTATTTATTTGTGGTCAAAATTCGTAAATTTATGTAATAATAATATATCAAATTATATAATTTCATTTAAACAATATGTAATGTATTTCGTAATTATTAATATGTTGTATCTTAAATTGTTATTTGAACTCAACTTCTATATCAATAGTAAAAGATATTTTATTATTTAAAACGCATGAAAGTTTGAAATGACTTCAAAAAATACTTTTTCGTATATCTTCGTTTGTAAGCTAATAAAAAACATTGAATGTATTTATAAAGGTAAAGGACGCACTCAAATGGATATTTGTAATATACGTTTAAAAATAAAGTATGGAACCAGAATATGTAAGTTTAATCTACAAAAAACAACGGAATACAGTAAATCTAATGATAATATTTTTTAACAAAACTGCTTAGTTGTCGATACCGATTCAGTCATTTATTTATCACTCGATCACTCAGAACATTTACTATGAGTATATGCTTTATATAGTATAAAAAAATAAAACATTGAAAATTTATTATGCTATTTGTTATGCTATGAGTTCAATCATTTTATATTACCTTGTTTATTCATTCTTAAACTAATGTTTTAAGTTTATATTTAAGATGTATCTGAAATATTTTAACAATATACACATATATATGGTTTGAATACGTAAAGAAAATAAATAATTTTAGAATAAACTATTTTATTGTCATGATTTAAATAATAACCTTTTGCAAAACGTAAGCAAAAATTATTGAATTCTCGTTGTAACGATACAATTTTAATTTTTAATTCTACAAACTATTTATTAAAACATTATAATATTAATTACATTAAACAATTGCGCTTAAAAAAATCAATTACAAACATTTTTTTCGTAATACTAAAAAAATAATAAATTTATTCATTTTGTATAAAATAAAATGATGATTAAAATGTAGGCACAGCTACTTTTGAAAGTATATTTGATTTTATAAAAAAATATCGTAATATTTGTTTATTGAGAAATACATCAATGTATTAAGTATTTAATAATATAATTGCAATGTACGATACTCGATTTAAAGATAAATATCAAGTATAACACATTTAATTTTGTACAAATAAAATTAAAAGCAAGCGATAGTCTTAAAATTTTTTACTTTATTTACCAGTATTATCGTTACGTATATATAAATAGTTTATGTAAAGCATTCGATGCTCGTGGTATATTGCCATTCATGGATGGAGTAAACCAATATTATTGATTGAATATATTTTGATCGTATCTGAGGTGCAACATCTGATGTATTTACGCCGTATGAATATTCATAGTACAGTAAGTATTTTTTAAATGACTATACTTGTGCAAGTCCTTTTTAGAACTTTCATTTCGGTAACTATTTATTATTTTATGATTTTTCTATAATTCTCTCTTGTAGCTTCTTAAAATAATTAAAATTCTGAAATATTTCACGAGAGTAATTTCATGAAACGAAAGTAAATTCGTCGCAAATATTTCATGTAGAAATTTTTTAGATTTATTAATTCATAAATCAGTTTTCAAATACGCCATAATAATATAAATAAAAGTGGTAAATTTGAATAAAACGATGAATAAAATTTAATAAATTCAATTCAAAATAACGTAAATTTCAAATATTTCAAAAAATTTAAAAAATAATTCAATCACAATCAACTTTTTTCAAAAGTTATGTTGGTAATTAAAAAAAATCGATGATATCGATAACACTAGAATATTCATTTTATTTAAATAAAATATTAATATTCTTAATACACAAAATATTATATACCAGTAAATAATATTTAATCATATGAAACGATAACGGTAAGTTTTTCATCAACTTCGCTTAAAAAAATAATTTCATTATTTTTATATTTATATTTAAAATGACGAAAAATAGTCATTTTTACATTAACTGCTATTAAATAAAAATATAATATATGCGCGGTTTACATAATTTAATTATTTTAGGATCACCTACTTCCAGTGTTATATATACAGATTTGATCTATACAGTTATATTAAGAAATTTGCGTTTAAAACACTTGAGACGATTAAATCTTTCCAAAGGCTTTATAAAAGTCTCGATAAAAGTCTCAAGGAATGAGTAAATCTGTTTTGATTCTAGCTTGTTGCAGTTCAGTTGGATCCGTACAAGTTAGGTAAAGTTCCAGCTCTTCGCGCAAAGCCTCTGCTGCTTCTTCGACAGCTTGTTGCTTTTCTATATCTAATACTTCTGGAAAGTTGTCTTGGATAAGCTGGATAACTATCGACAATTGAGCTTCGGACCTGTTCGTTACGAGTACTCGTATTAAATTCATGATTGCGTGTAACGATTACGTGTACAGTTTTGTATGGATTATAATATAAAATGGATATAATATAAACGATATCGATATAAATTGATCACTTTATCGAAAATTTTGAATATAAAATATTGGTAATTTTCATACATCCATTTTATTCATTTGCACGTAACGTGAAAAATAACGTTAAATAAAAAAAAATTAAAATATGTTTGTATATAAAATATAACTGTATTCTCAAATAATTATACAGTGCTTACCTCGCCGATATCAAAACTTTCACGTCGGCATCGTCGGTCGGTATGACTTCAAGTATGCAATACTGCAAGGACCCTGTATTTTTCACTAAACAAACCTTACAAACCTCTTTGAACGCGTACTTTTTCAAAAACTTCATTAATCGCTTGCCTGTGTTTGAGTTAGCTTCCACCGGTAATATAAGAAGTCTATCCGTGGAAACGGCCTAGAGAGTGGGGAGAATATTTCTTTGATAGGTGGTTCGTTAAAACCAAAATCCCGTGCATCAAATATTAAAATGTCAAAAAAGTACCTTGAGAGCAACTATACTCCACTGTGCTTCGCTCGGGTGATCAAAGTTTAAGGCCCACAGACCGTCGAGCATGTCCTCGATTGTCAGCCTGATATTAATGACTCCGATCTGAAAAGTTTTATCGTCGAACTCGCAACATATAACACCGTGAGCTTCTGTATACGGTTTCGTATCAAAGGTGGGTAGGTCAAGTGTCACGGTCGCCACAAGCCTCTCTCGGGAGTCGATCTCTTCGGTTGGGTACCAGAAGCTATCGTCGACCAAGGTCCAGAAGATCGAAACTCCGTGGCAGTTCTCGCATTCCACTTTAGGGCAAAAGTAGATCGTTGGATTTTTTAGAATACTGTAACAAAAATTTTAATTTCATTTAAATAATAATTTGGAATTAAATTACTTAATATTTACTCGAATCAACAGAATGTTGACGATGTTTTCTAATTTTCATAATGTGTAATATTTATAAAATATAATTTTTAAACTGGACACAATATTACTTATTATCTATAACATTGAATTTTCGATTAAAATATGTGTGTGTGTGTGTATGTAATCTTTAAAATTTATTTTTATACATAAAAATATAATTAAAAAACCATTTCACCGAAACATTTTTACTGAATATTAATTTAAAATCAAAATTATGAAATTAAGTATTAAATAAATCTAAGTAAATTTTGAATCTACTTAATGTAGATAGAAATAGAAAAAATAAGATAACAATTGATATTTCAATTAATTTTTTTAGTTTAACGAAATTCTTATGCCTTTTTTACTATTAGTCTTGCTATTTTTTGCTTGCAATTTTCATTCCTTCCAATCTACCAATATTTTCATATAACCTTTTCATACAGTTTTTACTTCTAAATAATGAACTTAAATTTTTGAAATAATTAAAACGTAAAACTTTTTATTAATAATATTTCACTTTATTTGCATAAAGTCATATTATCGTTACATCTTCAGAAAAATATAAAATTCTCGCATCGTTCGAAAAAATTACACGACAAGGACTTTTTAAAACGAAACGCGATTAATGATATGAAGAATATAAGAACTAAAAGCGAAACTCGAACTAATAGAAAAATGGTACAAATATGGTTCATTCTAAATTTAACGCTCCAAATAATTATTCTCGTGTAAATATAATTATATTCGTAACGTTAAACCAATACTAAATTAATTGAATATATTTAATAAAAGATCGATTAGAATAATGTTTTATAAATGATTTATAAGATATATTTGATTTAAAATTTAATTTACAATTATTGTCAATATTTATTATTAAATAAATTTAGGAATAACTTTTTTATAATACGTTCTTTGTGCTAAACTACATTTTATAAAATTATATTTTACTGTACAATTACAGAATAAAAAATGTTGTTTCGTATCTATTAAAATAATTACAAATAAATTATGAATATTTTGATCGACAATTTATTAAAAATTAATCAACTTATATTATATTTATATAAAGTTAAAACACATATTTATTTTACTCTTCAAGGAATTTGTAGGAACTTCAAGCACAATAACATTTAGTTAAGATCTTAAAGTTTGTAGCAGTTTGGTCAGAAATATTTGAACCTCTACCCATAAATCCTATTCTGTTTATTATTCTTCAAGTGTCGAAGAAGTTATTAAGTTCATAATTCATGATTTTACCAATTGAACTAAAATGCGGTCAACATCTATTTCAACATGTGTGTGTATATACACATACACATGCGCCCATTCACTCTTGAACTCTCGTTTCGTTGCTTGTTCAACTTCGTATGCTGTATGATTGTTTATCTGTGTGCGTGCGTGTTCGTGCGTGTTCGTGCGTGTTCTTGCTTGTGTTTCTGTATCATTATCCTCTCTGTTTTACCTTCTTTTAACATCTTTTCAATATTCGATGATAAAAACTTAAAAAATTCTGAATATTAAGAGAATCTAATTATCTTATAGTTTGTAGTAAATGATTATTTTACAACATAAAAATTCATTCTTTAAAAATTCTTAAAAATATCATGACTTCGACAAAAAATATAATTTTATTGTAACAAACTATAATAAAACTTTGTACAAATATATTTTTATTTATTATTATTAAATTTTAATTAGTAAAAGTTAATAAATACGGTTTTAAATCATATCTTGATCTATATCATTAAAAGCGTCTGCACTTTTTATAATTGTAAGTATTTAAAGGTTAATAAAGAAGTTAAATAATAATTAAATATAAAAACTATTAACTTGTAAAGCATGATTGATTAATTCATAAAATAAGAAAATCAAACACGTATTATTGAATATACAAGCCACCATAATTTGTTTTTCTGAGTTGTAAAATAAGATTTTTAAGAAGTATGTTTGCTTATTTTAAATTTCAATGTATGCTAAAATTTCATTACTATGCCTTTGATACGTCATTTCAGCTGTATTTCGAAACATGAATCAGAATATAACCGAAAATAGTAGAATAGTTAGTTATAGAAATTTAACTACCCAGTAATGCTGAACTACCAGTATCGTACTTGGTTTTCGCTTATCACCTCTTGGAAAAGCGCTCGATGGCAAATTTCAGATGGGTGGCATTTTAGGCAATTATTCTCCGTAGAATCCAAGAGATATGTACGAAGCGGTTGAAAGGATAATGGCCAATCGATAAGCTCATCTGCCGTCGACGTACTCTCAAGCAGATAAAACTCCGTGTGGGACGAAGTCAACAAAGAGTCCGATAGGCTGCGAGCAATCAGCTTTTTCCGGAGTACAGTACCGGACGTGACTTTTTCGGGTATGTCTTGATGCGTTTACACTTTGGATCCAAGTTTGGAAGTCGAGTGCATTAGAGGACAGGATGAAAATAGAAATCTTATAGGTTTTCTCTTCTTCTGTAATAAGTTTTGGTATCTACTTATATTCTTATCAAAAACCAGTTATTATAATATAAATTTTGATTTTTTCTTGTTATCCTACAATGTTCTTATCATTTAATTTTATACATTTTTTTTATTTAAATCAAACAAAATTTAAAAATTATATATAGAGTAATATTTTTATAGAATTAAAAAATAATATATTTATAATTTATGATTTTCAATATCATTTACAAAGCTTGTGCATCGTTAATAATTTAGTTTACTTACGGTATTATTTTTGCGTAAAAAATAGTGAAAAATATCGTTTCATGTTTTCATGAAAACAATTAAGTTTAGTTTATTTAATTAACGTATTTACTGTTATCGTTATGATATAATAAAATTCCCATATATGAATATATTATTATAAGTAAAGATAAATTGAAATATTTTTACTTTACAATTTTATATATAATTTATGCTGCTAAATAATTAACTAAACGATAAATCAGACTGAAAAAGTTAATTTAAAAATAACATTTTTTTATTTAGAAACTTGAAATAAAAATAAAGATTGTTAACATTACAATAAATTTTTGATAAATAAACTTAATTTGTTTTTACAAAGGATTAAACGATCCTGACGAAAGAAGTTTAAAAATTATAAGTATACTGATTAAACAATTTTTAGAAAAATAATTCAATAATTTGTGTAAATTTATTTAATTGATTACAAATAAAAAAGTATAATACCATAATAATCGAATAATAGGGAGTAATTGTTTTTATACTGTAAATATTTAATTAAAATACGTTGAATTTATAATGACGATAACTTAACTTTAATATAATCGATTCACTGCAAATCATATTACATTTAAGTTTTATGGTTTTTATTTTCTTTTAACAAAATATAAATAATAATATATAAATTTATAGAATAATATTTTTATTTATGAATTATTATACTGCAGAATTAAAACGAAGTAATCAAAGGAAATGAAAAATTTTGCACATTAAATTTAAGCAGAACAAAATTTTTAAAGCGAGGAATAAAGTGAAATGAAATGATGACATATCAAATGAGATTCATGAATATGCATATATATTCGAGCTAATTTGAGTTCATTATAAGAACACAGAGGTAATGACTTAATTAAGGATAGTACTCATAATATCCTTAATACATTTTGCAAGAGATCTGTATTTAATACTTATGTATTTAGTCGAATATTTATATTATTTTTTCAGAAAATTAAAAAATTCTTTTTGTTATTTAAAATTTAAATGAAAATGAATTTTAAAATCAATTGTATGTTAATAAGATACAGTATTAACATTAGAAAATTAAATTACTAGATCGGTGCTAGAAGTCAATTTTAATACGATTTATTGTATATAACTTCATCAATTTAAGAAAATTTTCTATATTATAAATTAATTACAAATTAGATAATATGTAAAACTCATTTTATTTTCAACAAAAAATCATTTAAAAAAATTTTGTTTCCTATTCAATTTCAATAAAAATTTATCTTCGAGAATACATCAAAGTTCATAATAAATTAAGCACATCAACTGAGTAAATCATCTCATAATCGAGCCCAAACAAATATCTCTATTTTCAATAGCCTTTGCTCATAAACGGTAAAATTATTGGGAATGTACATGCGAAAGTGACCATTTTTTTTTCTAAGAACGAATGTGAAATCTTATTGTATCTTTTTTACAAATTGATAATGCCATTGTCACGCTCATTCAAATAGAGAAATATCTATGAATGTACAGGTTTAGAGAAAATATACATAAACTACTAGTTAAGCTAACTTCTTTTGCATATATATATCTAATTAACTATAGTTTTATTTGAACCTTAGTTTTAGTTATATATTTAATAGTTAACAACAAAATTTAATGCAATTATTTAATCGTTGCGAATGAAATTTTTAAATATTTATATCACTATCATCAATCATACATATTTACCTTTAATTTAAATTTCTAATGTTTTTTGAATATATAATATTTTTAGATATTTTTGACATGCAAAACATATAAATATTGCAATATTTTTGAAGTTTTAGTAATAATTAAAAACTTATTTTTTGCTATTTCGTACTGTTAGTAATAAATATTATTTTTACAAAGACAAGAATTCTTTACTAATTTTTTAGTTTTCATTTTCATTTTAATATTTATATATTTATAAATTTAGCATTTTGGAGTATGCCTTATAATTTTATAAATTGTTACAAAAATTATGTTTCAATTTTTAATTAAAAATATTCGGATTGTCATTCATTTTCAAAATTGATAAATTCATGAAATTTTATATCATTGGATATAAAATACTTTAATCATCAAAATATATATTTTTAATATAATCATATATTTATGCTTGTAAATTAATATAGAATAAATAAATTAATTTTAGTATCATAATTTATGTTTCATCTCAAAAAAAATATATATATAAGAAATATTTTTAAATTATATTAATTATATGTAAAGAATGTATAATGTAATCTATAATAATATCTATTTGTACAATAGGTATATATTATTATGTATATTTTTTAATATTAAAATAATAAAAAAAAAATTATTTACTTTTTTTAAAGGAAAAAGGCTTTAAAATTTTAACTTAGATATTATTTTTTTATATTACCTTTGATTGAAAGTTTTAGTATCTTAAAACAGTAAAGAAAAAAATTGATGTTGTATATCACATGTAATTTGTTTCAAAGATTAATTAATTATTTTTACGACGTTTTGAAATATTTTATAATTATACTTTCAATTTTTTTATATAAAATGAATATACCTATACAAAATAAAATTTAATACGAGTATATCAAATTTTATATTTTCTATAAAAATTACATAAATTTGAAATCAATCAAACATGAATGCATGATTAAATAATTTTTATTCATTCGAAATTTAATTATTCGTTATTAATTATAAAATTTGGATTCTAAAATATATTATTCATATTTCAAAATTACTACTCATAAATAAATTATACGTATTGAAATGGGAATTGATTAAATTATTAACGAAACATGATTATTAATTAAGTACACTAATGCTTAGTCTTATAGTATTAGCATTTAATTACATACTTGAATGTAGTATAAGGTAGTTTCAAAGCTGCCTGTTACATTGAAACATTAATAAATTAGGGGTAATAAAACTTCATTTTTCTATATCAAGTATTAACTTTTATATCGAATAAACGCATTTACATTTGAGTAAACTTGAACTAACATCCGAATAACGTACTTCTTTATAAATACCTATTTGAAAGAATTGATTTTTTAAAAGGTAGTAATTTATTTGGAACGAACTATGAAATTATACGTTATAAAGAAACCTGTTGTTGCAGGAACGTTATACTGGCTTTTGTACAGACGCACCCACATTGAATTGATAAATAAAACTATGTGCACGACAGGATTGTCTTCCTGGATAACACTGCACCCATTGACAAATTTTTACGCGAGTACTTTTACAATGACTCGTTCTTTGTGATTTCAAATAATTTGCGATATATGTGCCTCCCCTTTTCCTCCTTCCATAGGGCAATTTACTTTCGCGATTGAATTGGAAGCCGCCATTTTTGAATTTTTATAGCTCGCCACTTTACGCTCCTTGCACCTTTCGTTCAAAAAAAATTGTGGAAATGATGGTAATAGTACTTTGTTTGCACATGTGCATCAAATGGAAATAAACTTTTATTGCGGTGTTGTAGTTAATCAGTTTCCATAATGCAAATTTTCGTATGTTAATGGTACAGGGAAATATATATTTTCTAATTTGTTGATTTGAATTATTTCTTATTGTTATTCAAGCTATGGTAACAGTTTAAATTATATTGTTCGTACTATCCTATAAATTTAAGTGAAAAATAATTTAATATTTTTATAAATATATATTTTCTTAATTACTCAATTATTTTTTGTTACATTATATTTTACTTTTATATTTTCAGAATTTCTGTTTTGAAATCCTATATTTTCGTAAATAGATGAGAACATTTGTGTTAATATTTCTGATAATTTATAACATATCACTCAAAACCACGTTTTCGGTGACAGAACACGGTAAAACTAAGAAGAAACGAACCGGGCATTAACTTAGCTACCGCATTTAACCTGGATGAGCTCTGGAAACTATGATTCATGCATGTTTATACAAATTTAGAACTGCACTTTTGCTAAGAACGGAACTCACATAATTCTGAAGCAAGTAATCGGTATTTGCTTTCATAATTGAATTATTTAAATTATTTAATTTATACATTCGTATTATTTTAGTTGCTTAATTACATACGTTAAATAATGGATTGAAAATATACAATTTAAATATATAACATTCGCTACAAAATTCCGTGATCGAATATTAAATTATATTTGTAGTAGCTGATTAACGGATTAATCGATATTAAATAACATTTTTAATTGATAAATTAATTAAAATAATTGAAATTAATTAATAATAAACATACAAATAGTATACTTTGAATAATATGAATAATAAAAAATGATCAAATATTATTAAACTGAAATTACTTTTCGTGTTAATTCTTATTTAAGCTGAGTATATCAATTTAATAGATTACTTTGGTTTTTACTCATTTCCTCTCGTAAGAAATTAGTTCTAAAAATTTGTATTTAACTGAACTATGCTTTTTTAACACATATAATTTATTTAATTTTGTTTTTAAAATTAACACATAAATTTTTAATAAAAAATCAACGCGATTTCATACTCCAAATAATTTATATTTTTTAGAAAATATCTAAATTTGTTAAATATTTTAGTTAAAATAAATTTTGTTCTGGTAGTCATATTACTCAAGATCTACATTTACAAGATAAATACGAATCATATGGAATGCGAATCTTGAAAAAAATTTATCATCCATTTCACGATACTAAATAAAAAGTTCTTTTTTTGTCACCCATTTTAGTAGACATAATTTTCAATGTACTCTTTGCATTATAATAATATCATATATACGTATATATATAATTAAAAAAGATGCTAATTTTTTCTTAGCTTAATAAAGTTTATTAAACAAAAATGTTCTACTTAATTATTAGTCTAATTCAATTTATTAAATATATTCGTCCTCGCTAATAATATTCATTTTAAATTATTTTATATATGAATAAAATTGATTGTGTTTTTATATTTTGTATATTCCTCGTTCTTAATTTTAATTATATTCTTACACTCTATCAATATAATTATAAAACTATAAATTTAGTATATTATTTTTATTATTTTTCGTGTACTTTCTTTTTCTTTTTGCTGTATTAAATTGAACGCATCTATTATTTTGTTATACTTTTACAATTGTCTTTGATACGTATTAATTTTTTGATGATAAACAATTTTTTCTTTACTACAATGTATCTATAAATTTTTTAAATATTAATAATTTTGCTCTTAAAATTGGGTAAAGTAGATTTTTTCCAATTCAAGGAATTTAATTATTAAACCACTAAATATTATATATAATAGTTATCGCACGAAATAAAATCAAATTTTAAGACTATTATATTTTCATTACTTACTAGTTCTACAATGATTACAAATTTGTACGTATTGCAAAAAATTGAAATTCTACGTAGTTTTATTATCAATTAAAATATATAACATAATTATTAAAAAATTGAATAATTTTTTCTTTGATCAGTTATATAATACAGTGAAATATTTTATCTTTTAGTTGCATTTTCTTGTTTATTTTTCAAGTGCATCAAATTCTGGGTATAATTTTTGATTATTTGTTCTTATTATTCTACATAATGTTTTTATATTCAAACGTAAGTTAGTTCTTCATCTTTCACATTTTCCTTTGCAATCGTGAATTTTTTTTCCTATACGTAGTATTCCAACGTTTACTTCACTAGTGCGTTTTTAATGACATAAACTAATATTTCTCGACCGATACCATCAATATCTACCATGTTTATCTAAACAAGATATTTCATCGTACAGTCATTTACTATATATATTTTATCAATAAATGTTCAATCTACTCGATACTTTGATACTCTATTTTGTTTTTTATTTTTTAGTTTGTTAAATCAATAAATTAATTTATTTCTTTTTTAATCACGTTTTACAAATTTTGCTTACTGTCGCTATATTATATTAAATTTTTAATTTTATATTCTAATTTTTGTAATAAGCCCGCAAATTATAAACCATTCATAAATAAGCGAGTATATCATTTAAGTTGATATTTTTCAGAACTTAAAAAAGATTTTAAGGACTTGATGCAAGTACTATATAATTCATTAAATTGTTATATATTATAAATATATATATATATATATATATATATATATTTGTTAAATGAATATACTTAGTCTATTATCTCAAAATATAAGTATATAATTTATTGAAGGAATCCTTGGTAACTAATGTAGTAGTACATTTTTATATGTATTAAAAATTTATAACTTACAATTAGATACTATTACATCTTCATGTATAAGAGAATTTCTACACTTTTGAATTCAAATTAATTTAGTATAACTGTAATCTTTATGAATAGGTCCAAGGAAAAATTTCTGCGTCAATCTGTGTATCAGTTTATAATTTGTTGATCTTACTCATAGCTAATCGTTGTCGTTTGCAAATTAATGAATCATTTCACAAATATATGTATATACCATAAATTTATTTGTTCTTTTTTATTTATCTTTAACGATTATATATGTTTTGATATTCCATGTGTACATCTTGTTGCTGCTTAATCAAACTTGTTCCGATTGGACCTAACTTTTAATGTATTAATCGTTATTTTAAGCTTCTATATATTTTTTTATAGTAGTCTTTCAATATTGCTATTATATTGTTGTAAATGTACTTTATGCTTGATTTCTAATTCAACAACTTATTCCCAAAGTACTTAAGATTTCATTAAAAGTTTGGTTGTGCCGAGTTTAGATGAATATTATTTCAAAATATATAAGTACTTTCAGTATAATCAACTGCTCTTATCGATTCTCAAGCTATACCAATGAAATATAAACTATATCCATGTACAGTATTGTTCTTTAGTCTTCATTCAATGTAAGAATGTAGATCTTCTGTATAAGTTTTTATAATATTTAAGTAAGATTCAATTTTTCTATTATTCTATTTCTTCTTATACTATTATTTATTTAAAATATATTTTTGTCATTTTTTAAAAAAGTTAATATTTTTCTAATATTTTAAGGTTTTTATAATGAAAATCAATTTTTCAATTTTCAGTTTATTCAACAATGAATTTCATTCTATTTTTTTAAATGCACTTCGAAATATTAACAAGAAAACGATTCGTTTCAATGAAAAAAATATTTAATTTAAAATCCGTAATATTTATAATTAAGAATATCCGTATAATGATAGAAATTATGTAGCAAAAGAAAAGGGGGTTTCAAAGCAGTAAATACATTATAATTTTTTAATTTACTGTATTTATCGAATAAAACAATGTTTATATAATTTAAAATAATTCAGAATAGATGAAAAATAATATAAACATTATTCATACCGTAATATAAATATTTTTCATAGTTATGTGCATTATTAATAGGTTAATATATAAAAAGTAATTAAATCAATAAATTGACTACAAAATAAGAATTTTCCAATTATTAGAACAATAATTTCTTTATTTACTCGATTTATCTACCCGTTTACTTTTGTTTAAATACAAGAAAAAAATCATAGGCTTAAAATAGATTGTCAGTCGTTGACTATCCTTACGCGACGAATAGATTTCCTGTTACATCAAAAGTACTTACATTTTCAAAGAAAGATATAATTTTCTTTTCAAGACATACATTTTTCATAAGAATACACGTATCGATAAATCCGCAACGTCGCACAAAACGTTTTCACAAACTTTGCAAAAATCCATCGATAAAAATAAAGCGATATTCAAAAAATAATCGACGATTCGAAATCGCATTGCCAGATGAATAAAAATCCGGTGAAGGAGCAAATTACCAGCGGATTGAGAGTGCAAAATACTCTGATCGTCCTCCAAATCTTATCCGCTATTTCGAAGAACGAGTGGCATTGGGGATCGGTGGTCGCGGCAGCCCCGATTACCGTGCGGTGACTATAGCCTCGAAAAGACCCAACGGGGACAGGAAAATGGTCGCGCGCGTGCGCCAAAGCTCGCCAAAGGCGAGGTTAAAATCGACCCGTGAAAAAGTGCGCCGGTTGCCGACTCGTCGGGGGTGGGCGGAGTTGTGGAACGTCGTCGTCGCGTCGTCGAAGGATCGCCGCGTCTCGGACGACTCGACCACGGGAAGAAGACGCGCAGCCGGAATCCGTTCCGTCTTCGATGCGGAACCATCGAGTACGATTAAATCAAGGAAAACAAAGGACGAACGAGTTAACGAGCAATTTTTTATACATCGAACTGCTGCTCCAAGTCCGAATGCTCGAGTCGAGGCCCGCGACGATCTTCGGTCGTTACTCACCTTTCGACAATTCGATGCGTTGGTACCGATCCGAAGTATCGGCGCTCTTTAAACTGCGGTTCGATTTTATTTTATCTATTTCATTTTTAACGGACTTTTATAGTAAAGATATAAAACGATGATATTCCGTACATATCCATCGTTACCGCGGAAAGGATAGGACACGAATAAAAGTTGAAACAAATCGTATTTACAGGAAGAATTGGAAAGAAAAAAGTAGGTTCTTCGATGCTGCTATAACTTTGTACGGAAGAGGAGAAAAAAAGAAGCGATGGTTCGAAACATAGAGCAAATCAAGAGAAAAGATAAGCTTGACTATAAGGGAGAGGCGAAAGGAAAAATAGACGTATAGGAGAAAGACGCGCAGGGAAGTGTAGGGAACAAAAAATAATATCGAGAATGACGTAACGGGTAACATCCATAGTTTCCTGGGAAGTCAAATAAAGAATTTATGAAGAGTAGAGAGCGGAATCCATTTAGTTCTAAATATACGAAAGAAATAAGGCTATGGTAAATGTAAGTACTGGAAGTAGCCCCAGAGACATTTATTAGTTAATTAAGATAATTAATAATTCATAAAGCCGATGCGGAAAGTACAAAAGAATATTTGTAAAGGAAGAGACGGAAGGTGATGGATAAAAGTGAGGAAGAGCGACGGTACTCGTACTTGCTTAAGCAAATAAACATAAAAGATACGCGGATAATACGACACAGATACAAATAGCGAAAATAGAGAGAGAGAGAGAGAGAGAGAGACTGTTGGCGTAGAGAGGGAGAATAAGGGAAGGGAGTTAGACAAAGAGAGGGGAGAACGAGGGAGCGTCGCGACGGCTGCGCTCGACTCGGAGCGACGGCGTCCTCAGCTTTTCAGTCAGTCATCCGTACGATGCCGCGACGGTGAAAAACGTTCGGTACCGGGTTTCGCGTTAAAATAGGCCAGTGCCGCTCGAGGCACGTGTTCGCCGACTTTCGGGGAGTCGCTCACGGGGTTCTGGCACGTCCGCTCGAACTCGTCCTTGTACTCCTCGGCGTTCAACCTCGTTTTTCGGTGCTGGGGGTCCATGAGGCTTCGATAGCGAGGGGCACCCTATGCCCACCGAAGGTGAGCGAGGCACCGCTTTCAACGGGGAAATGCGTTTTTAAGTCCGGCTCGCACGCGTACGTCGAATTTCGCTTGTACGTTATTTTATGCGAGCCCACCTCTACACCTCTGCGCCTCTGCGCCTCTACGCCTCCGCACCTCTACACTTCTGCACCTCTGCACCTCCGCACCTCTACATCTTTGCACCTCTGCACCTCTACGTCTCTGCACCTCTACACTTCTACATCTCCACACCTCTACGTCTCTACATTTGTCTCCATCCACCGGCGACACTCGCGAGTCTAGCCTTTTTCGGGCGTACACCGTTTGTTTTGCTTCTGCCGAGAACTTTTCGGGACTGCACGAGCTAAACGATTCTTTCTAGAGTCGGATCCGGAGTTTTACCGGATTATTATACCGAGCTTTCGTCCATTATCCCTTAGCTTACGCTCCAACTTTCGTCGTGATTCCATTCTCGGGTGTTTTACGTCGATGGAAATAAATTTATGGTTTTTACTTACGCTGACAGTTAATCTTTTATCGCTTAGAATTATTTATCTGTCGTACTTGTAAATAAAAAAATTCTGTTCATTTTTTGTACCTTGTCTAACAACTTCGGCTATTTATTCGATTCTTTTTAGGAAATCCTTCTTTGAAATTCCAAAATTTTACATCAATTTTACGTAATTTAATTTATTTTGTTGCATAAAATATATAAAAATATGGTTCAACATTTTAAACCAAAAACATAAATCTGTGTATGCACGCGTCTAGTTTCGGTCGATAATATTTTTTATTCTTTTTATAAGACATTTCTTTATAAATCAATGATCTTTCGTATAATATTAACCTAAGTAACATTTAAATATTGTGCATAAAACTAAAAATTTTTATATCGTTTAGAATAATATTATTTTAGTTGAAATATAGAATCGAAACTATACCGTTGAACATCGATTAAAATATTTACTACGATAATTTAGTTTGCGTGATAAATCTAGAAAATCAAAGGTACATAGTTCGATAAAACAGTACATAATTGATTAATGATGTTATAAATATTAATTTTCCATAATCTTTTATATAATGTTTATTATAAACCTGTAAAATAGTTAATATTTTTAAAAATCTTATATAAATTATAATAAAAATATATTATTCTGTAAAGATATTAAATTTGATCGATAATTAATATACTTTTTATCCATATATAATAAAATTACAAATTCATTTATTTTGTTATAATTATTTGCATAAAATTTATAATCACATTTAATTATTCGTATAAATTTAGTAATTGATATAAAAACTCCTGTGTTAATTGCTTACGATATTCACTGTATGGAGCCATTTACGAATAGTATAAAGTAATTATTTTATTTGAATGCCTTCCATAATTTCAATTCCTTATGACTTCGGTAAATATAGCTTATATAATGAATCGGTAGTTATACACGATTGTAACTCTATGGATGGATTTACTTATAATTATATATAGAAAATTTAAATTGCGTAACTAATAAATATTTTATAATTATTGTTTTGCATCGTATTATAATTTTAACGTTGATTCGCTTATTTACTTTAGTTATTAAAGTAATTTCTAAATGTATGGATACTGGTATGAAACGATATCGCATGATAACTTAATAGTATTACGATTTACGTAATAACACCTAAAAGTTTTATTGGAAGCCGAAAGATGAAGGTTAAATTAATGTGTAGTATAAAAAATTATTTAATTTTTTAATGTCTATGTTTAAATAATTTACAAGAAAATTAGATTCTAAATATATCAACCTTTAATCAAAGTTTGAATATTTTAAACGAAATTTATTTTTGTGTATACGATTATCTAAAAATTATATTTATGCATTATTATAATTTCGGAATATTATAAGATTGTTATAAAGTGCATAGATTTATAACATTATAACGCGTCTTTTCAAGCATTCGACCTGTATGATTTTATCAAACTGATTCATTGGTATTGCAGTTAAATAAAAATAATACGATCGAGTAAAAATGTATTTCAGTTATTGACAGATAGCCAATAGCTAAAATTTTCCATTAGTATTTAATATAAAAATAAATATTTTTAATAAATTAAAAGGTATTTCGAATAGTTTGGAATATTACAAATAAACAAATAAATATACAATTAATACATTAAATCGCGAAACAAATGATTTTATTTGAATCGTGTAAAGTCAAAATAAAAATATATAAATTTCATTTATATAACAGTATCGTTAAAAAGATAAACCATCCATGAAATGACTGCAGAAAAATAAATTAAATTACAGAATATAGATAGCCATCGGTTAGATAAATAAATGGAAACGATACGTACAAATTCTGCAAAAAAATTACTAACGGAAAAAATGCTAATCACTTAATAAAATTTTTAGTGAACAAACTTTGATTATTATAATATTTTATAAAACCACGTTTTCGATGAAAATATAAAAAATTTTTAAAATACTTTTAAAATAAAAAATCTCGTATTTTTAAGCTATTCATGCTTATATTAATAACGCTAAATATTAATGACGATTAACGAATCGGATAAATAATGCGAGAATACTCGCAGTAATTTTGTATGCTTCCGTAAATCATAGATATTTTAAAGTAAAAAGTTTAGTCTTTAAACAAATTGCTAACGTTTTTTGGAATTCGTAATCACAAAAAAATCAGAAAACTAATAGTATAGCACTCGAAGAGTCAGAATATTTACTACCGACACGCAGAAAAGATAAAATTAAGAAACAGATTGGAAATAAACACGCAAAGTCACGAGTGGAAGTTGTCCTAGTTCTTAGAAAAGGTTCGCTTCGCTGCGAAAACCCTTGGTTCAAACACGAACAGCCTTACGTACTATCCTGTCACTTAGTCCATTCGCTTGTACCACTGCCGATTCCATAGTCCTTGATTATACACACCGTCGATTTTCGACACTTCGTTCCGGGGTATCGTTTCCTCGGGAAAACCGATATCGACGTGTCGGCACACGCAGCTATCAATGAAATAAAGCATAAGCACTACTATACTAGATCGAAATCCATTCGCTGGCTCGAATAGTCGGGTAGTCGAATCGTTTGTTACATAAAATTCTGGTTAAATAGATGGATATTTGTAAAGGAACCGTTAGTCTTCGTTCGCTTCCTTGTACAGTAGCTCGGTAAATGTTTGGCGAACGTGATTGTCCGAAAATTGTCGTCGCTGAATGGATTAAATTTTGAAGGTTTTAAAATTCGAATTTATTGATAAAGATTAGCCACAGTTAAAAAATATTCACTATTTCATAAATATATTTTTATTATTAAATTACGAATACTGATTTTCCTTCCTTTTTATTATTATACCGATTACTATGAAATTAAAAAAATTTTTTAATTGAAGATAACTTCTTAATAAATGTATTACTTCTACGTACTCTGAATTTTAATCTTTGAATAATTATAAAATGACAAATATGTTATTGTTACAGTTTACTATCTATTTTCATAATATTATTATAGAAATAATTTGATAAATATACCACAAATATATTTTACGTATATACTATACTATCCATTATAGTGATAAATAATCAAAAAAATTTTTACTCATCCTTCCAATTTCAAATATTTTAATTTCAGAGAAAAAATTTCTAATATTGAAACTAATATACATAGGTAAAATTACTCTTCGTAATTAATTAAAGGATTCCAATACTTGAAATAGATTTTAGACTTTCGATTGGACACAAATGATATTTTCGCGAACAATTGAAGATCAGAGAAAATTTTATTCTAATATATTATATATTATACTACGCTCCATAAATAAAATTATTTATCTAAATGAAATATTTAAAATTTTTTTAAATTATGCTCATATTAATAAAAATAGCAATAGAATAAAAGAATATACTTAAAAATAAAAGTTCAGCATTTGAAAGGATATCATATGTTATTTATTTCATCGTTTAATTAAATCAATGTATTATAAAAAAATTTCTGAACTATATTATTAAACAGTTAATTGCTTAATTTTTGAATGATTTAAATTCTTCTACATTAATATATTTAAGATTATTTGTTTGTTTAATTTACCATAGATTTATGCTAAAACTGAAAATTGTAGCTTATATAAGAACGAATAATATATATATTTAAGATAATTCTATGAAAACAATTATGAAAATGAAAAAAAATTTGTAATTATAACTTCTTCATCGATTATTTTTCAACTTACGATTAAAAACTTTCTTTAAAATTTAAATATTTTATATAGGAATAAAAAAAAAGTATAAAATTTCATCAATCGTACTTTAATTACATGTATTATAAATGAAACTATCGATATTCATGATTAACTTTATATAAAGTAAAAAAGTGGAAAAATATTTCTTGTAATATATATACTAAAATTGTATAGTATAATGGATTACAAAAACTAACGCTTATAAACGCATTACAAATTAAAAATCTCTAAAATGAAATCTCTTTTAAAATGAATAAGAGACAACTTAAAAAATATTAGCAATCAATTATATTAAAATTTAATTAATCGATCCAAAAATTATTTATAAATGTATTAATAAAAATATTTTTATTTCTAATTAAAAATAATAAAGACAATACATATCATTATAATAATAGAATTATCATACCATTTATACTTATTCGATTTTCAATGAAAAATAAAATTTTATTTACTATATAATAAATTTATAATTTTATAACGATAGTTGATACAAAATGTTTAAATTTTTTATACAAAGTTCACATAGACAGTAGATAGAAAATTAATTTTCAATTTTAATTTAATTTCAGTACATATAGTTTAACAGAATTATAAAGTTTATGTTTTGAACATAAGCATGATATTAAATTAAATATTCCTTAACAAATCTAATTACATATTTATTCATATAGTTGTAATATACATTTTATTTTTAAAAAATTTTAAAAAAGCCTTGAAAACCTTCATTTTTTAAGTAAAATTTTTTATGTAGTATCGAACGATAGTAAAAATTTTTTCAATTATATGAAAAATACTGACAAATTCATTCAAAAAAATAATTTAGAAAATAATTATTTAATAGTTAGTGAAATTAATAGTAATGATTATTTACGTTATTGATACCTATAAAACTATTAATATTAGACCAAACTTTATACACTCCAATTTTAATTAATTCTAAATTTATTAACTTATTTGGACTGGTTTAAATAATAAATAAAATAAGATTAGAAATTTCAATTAAATAGTCATTTGATTATTCCTAGATATTTTATCAATTTAATTGTAATATTAATATAGTAATTTTGATATTTATAAATTTTATATATAAATTTATCGAGTATAAATTAACTAATCAATATCAATTTGAATTTGTATTTAAATTTAAAGACAGTATATGCATCTACTCATCAAGTTCCATTTTTCTTAATAACGTATATTAATTTTTATTTAAAAAATTCTTTAATTTATGATCTACAACTAGATAAAGCAAATAAGCATCATATTTGTCTGATTGATTTAAAACGCTTTAACGATGATAAGATCAAGTAACCGACAGACTATTAAAAGTAATTTAAAATTTAATTTGAATATACAATGAAGATAAAAATTTTTCTCTTGCGATTTTTTCAAATTTCTCACAAACAGTTAAGTTAAATATTATAAATTGTACTTCTCTATTTACTTATTACATTTAATATTTTAATAAGATTAAAATTAATCGCTTTATATAAATATAATCAACATTAATCATTTTAAAATGATTCTTACTTTGTGTAAAATTAAATGTTAACTTTTATATTAAATTAAAAACTTTTAAGCCTTTTAAATTCAATTATTTTGTGTAGCATATGTTTTTTATTTACTAAAAATTAATTTATAATAAAAACTATGATTTTTAATAAGGCAAAAAATTTAGTAAAACTTGTGTACATAACGTGTTTCCGTGTTACCGTGTTTTGAAAGTAGAATTATTATTATATAAAAAGTTATACATATAGTATCTTCATATGAATTAAGTTGAATATGATTTAACACAAATACGATTTCTATTGCATAGTATATAATATAGCGTGTTAATGCTAGTGTATAAGATAATATTCTAATTACTTTTATTTAAATTATTCACTTTTTTAAGCATAAACTTTTTTCAGAATACACTTTACCTACTTAAAAGAAAATTTGCTTGAAAATAGTTAAATTTTATTAAAGATATTATATGTAACATTAAAAATAATAAGAATAATAAGAAACTACAAAAATTAGTTATAGCAATAATCTGAAAATATTGTTTAAAATCTCTTATTAAAATGTCAATATGGTTTAAAAGAAATATTGAAATTCACACACACATATACACACTCTCACTTTCTGCTTATTGATAGTAATTATATTAGTAGAAAATTGCAGTCAGAAACAATACTCTTACCACCACCTCTAGTACAATGGTATTACATATGCAACAGAAACTTTGACACATATTTTACTCAAGCAAAATAAATGTATCATGTACGAAGGTTGTTTATCGCTTACATAGCTTAATTACTAGGTGCTAAAAAAATTCGACACCATTCCAATTATGTCTCGGTTTGGTTGAAATTCTAGAGCATATCCCTATACATTTTAAACGATTCAATGAAGTTGTTTTAATTTAATAGGAGCTAAAAAATAATGACATAAAAATGTAATCGTTTTCAATATATAGCACGGAAATCGTAATTTTGAAATTTTTTTCTTAATTAAAACTCATAATTTTATTTCACTGAAATTTGTTAAAAATGCTTACTTTGCTGATACAACTTCCAATAATCTTTTAAATTTTATAAAGTCAATTGAAATTTATTTGAATCTGAATATATTGGAACACCACAGTATTTGAAATATATTTCGCATTGTTCATATTAATAATATAATGTTATATAATTTTTTATTATAAAATAAATTTAATTATCACATTTATCTCTAACTAATTTATTTATGAATCCATTAGGAAATTCCCAATCTATTGAAATGTTATTTATCAAGGAATATACCGATCATATTGTACAATATAAGTTTCAAAATCAGTAAAAACTGATCTTGTGATTTTTTTACTCGATTTACATCAATTACGCGAATGGGTAAGGGTAATACACTCTTGTAATGAAATTATGTAAAATTAATTAATTAAAAAAAATTAAAATATTCTAACAAACAATTTTTTAAATCGAATGTGATAATTTGGTAATTTAAAAAATGAATTAATTTAGGTGTTATAAGAAATTATATGCGCGGATGATTAAGTAATGATAATTTAAATCGTATTTTTATCGACCGTAATTTCCTTGAATGAATTGTAGTTTTAAAGTTCGTTAAAGCATCATCAATTATAATTTTTAGTAAGTGACTTTGACCAATTTATGTCACGTACGCATCTTCAATACGTGACTAGTATTCAAATAAGTTAAATAGACTTGCATTCATAATGAACTGTTTGAACAGTACTCGTAATTTTTTTAGATTATTCTTATTACAAATAAAAAATTCTATTATCTAGAATCAATATCAGATACTTTTTATAACTTTATTAGATTTTTTGTTTCTATATTTTACCTAAAATACAAAAGCATATAAGCATAAAAAAATATTGTACATAATTACGTTAATATTAACTTAATATTGTTGCAATAATCAAATTTTACGGTAAATTATTGTAAAGTAACTTTATTATAATAATTTTAAATACTTTCCAGTTCATACGTTACTTTTAGATAATTGCGTTTCAATTCGTGTAATAACACTTAAGAAAATTCAAATTGAAAATTAATTTTTCTTAATATTCCTTAAATAATTATTTAACAACAAATTTGTTTTTGAGCGTAGCGGTTAATAATAACAAATTTTTTTAAAGTAAAAGTTTGATACGATCAAACCTTAGAAATCTTATATCCACGGTAATTCCCCTAGAGGGAAAATATATAATGATTTGAAATAAAACTTAACTACTTATAATGTATAAATTAAAATATGGAATATAATTTTTGAGTAGGATTTAGTTTTAAAACTTAAATTAAAAAGTTTCAGAATTTACAAGATACATTTATTAAAAATTTTCTCATTGGAATAAGTAAACACAATAAACGCGTATCAATTATAACCATAGAAACAAAGAGCGTTGTTATGTCTATGCATTAAAGGGTGTTACGTTCTCGTTTGGAAAGGTATAGTAAAATTACCAGTAACCGTACAATTGAGAATCATAGATTCGAATTAAAAAATCGTTTGTTCTCTAATTTTCTTTGTAATCTTATATAAATGCAAATCCATTCGATCAAAGAACTTGATGAATTTACGTTAAGCAAGTTAATTTAAAACCGCTAATTTAAGAATAAAGCAACAAATAACGATGTATAATTCTGATATGTACAGTCCGGTATGAATACAGAAGGAAAAGCGCGACAAGGAAGAAGATGACGATACGCAGACGTGTCCTGTCGGGTCTCAAAAGGACGATCCTAGCTGGAAGTGTACTCGTCCTCCTCGTACTCGTACTGTCTAGTCAGGACCGTTCGAGTACCGGAAGCGGTAACGGGTTACGCCAGCCGACCTCGGAGGTAAGAATTATCGATTCTCTTACGTACTTTGTTAAGCAGAACGTAGACGCTTTCGTACGAGACGGGGGCGAAAACACCTCCAGACGTTTTCGCGCAACTGTGATTTATGCGAGTTATTACCGTACTTTACTTATAAATTTTACTGAAATTCCTGTTAATTTGTAGAGCTTTCTTTCCACGATAAATCACGAGCACGCTTAAGTTTCAAGGACTTTAAATTATTACGTAGAAGGACCTCGCTGCTAATGATAAATAAATTTTTCTATATTTTACAATATCATTAAAACAGTGTATTATTATTGTTATTATTATTTATATAATCATTGCCTAGTATTATTAATTATTAGATTGAAAAATTAGGTTTAAAAGTATATCCTTATTTTTGTTTACCTCTTATAATATAATCAAGATCGCTCATCCCATCCATACGGAATAATTGTTTGTTTGATAATTCAAACGCACATTTTATCATATTGTTCTTAATAAACTTTAAAATAGTTACGAAACAAAATTCAAAAAGTATAATATATGTTAAATACTGATACTATTTTTTATTTCGAAATATAAGATTTAAAAAATTTTAATAATTGAAGTCATTCCTAATATAGATATAATTATCAGAACATTATTTAAACTAAATTCACGATTAAAAAAAATCTGTTCACTTAAAATACATAATTTAAATTATAATAATAGTATTACAAAATTCACGTAATAACAATTATAGATCTTAGATATGTTAATTGTTGCAATTTAAAAAACTAAGTGCTGTACAAAAAAATTAGAAGAAAGAAAAACGTGGTAAACTGTTTCTATCACATGAAAAATCACAATGAAGAAAACAAAAAAAGCATATTGTACACTTGCGAAGAAATATAATATTCATAACCTTCGTCAATTTAAATCTGTTTAAATTTTCTTACAGAGTATTATTTTATACACGGGTTTTCTATTTTAATATTTTTACTAATCGAAATTTTCAATACCTTATTTTACATATAAAATATGTAATCATAAGTAATACATTATATATACTAATATTAAATATGATATTGAATATTGATATTTCTTTTTCATAGCGGTACTATATAATGCAAATATAAAATCAAATATAACGTTGACCTTTAAATTCAGACATATAAAAAAGATACTTTTTATTATAACATAGATTAAAAATGAATCAATTATGTTTTTCGATACATTGATAAGAAATAATACTTTAATTATACTTAAACATAATTATCTTTCTACAGATTTGGAAAATTTTTGGATAAAATATTTGGAATATATTTGATTCGATGAAAGATAAATCATTTGTATCAAACAATATAATTATAATCTAATAAAAACAATTGAATCAATATAATTTTATGGTTTTATTTTTTTATGTTATAAATAACACAATGTATAAAAAAATCTTGAAAAATGTATCTGCTATTTAAAATATATTTTCGAAATTTTAATCGATATTTTGAGTTTGTTGTATTTTATAAGTATAAATACAGTAAAAATTCATAAATTTTATAAACAACTTAATTGATTTAAATTGTTCATAAATAAATTAAATATATATATATATATATTTGTGATTTTTTCTAAAAATATCGGCGTGTGCCAAAGCAACGTATCAGTATCGAACGCCTTTTTCACGTCCAACGTACACTCAAAAAATATGATTTCACAAAAATACCGTATACGTTCCCCTCGGCCAAAGTCTGCCTGGTCACTGCTCCTCGTCCAATCCCCAAAGTTAAACAAACGCGGCCACGATCGGTACTTGGATCGGTGACCACCTTCATATTTTTCGGCTTACCCTTTTTGATCGAGGCGTCAAAATACATAAAAAAAAACACGACTATCGACGAGCACTGGAGGAGCAGTGCCCAGGACCCCATCAACAAAAGTTCTTCAAGAGCAAAATAACGTATTTCCGGGAGTAGACAAACACACCCGGTGGCGTCTAAAGCAGTAGTAACCTTGACCAAGCTAAGACCCGAACGACGGGGCGACGGGGGCGACGGGGGCGACGGGGCCGGCGATACGAGAGCGATCCTCGTCGTCTGTGATATGTATGGAACTTTGGTCGATGTTACTTGGACGCCACCGGGTGTTTGTCTACTCATGGAAGTACGTTCCGAGGTACTTGCTCTTGGAGAACTTGTGCCCTCGTTGGCCTCGAAGGTGGCAGGATCCTGACGACTACTTTTCCGGTGCTCGTCGATAGTCGTGTTTTCTTTGGAGTATTTTGACACCTCGGTTTCACGCGTTTCAGTACTAGTCTATGAAAAAGGAAAAGCCGAAAAATACACACGGTGGTGGTTTTTTGTCCGAATGTTGGATGGAAACGAGGCACACGATAATTGATACGTTGATTTGGCATACTTCGATATAAAATTGTATGCTACACGACTTTTGATAAGTATAATATTCGTACAATTTTTACTTACAAAATAATGTTATAGAGAAAATTTTCATTAGATTCAATAAACAGTAATTATCTTATTGCTGAAACATATAGCTAAAAAATTTATCTAATGGGTTTATTTATTTTTTATATAAAAAAATTTCTGTACATAAATAAGATAACGTCGATATATTTTTAAATATTTTTATAAAATAGCTCGATATAATATTTTTTACTATAACTTAATGTATTTTTATCTACTAATATTTATACTTCTAAATATATAAATGACTATTATCGATTACGCAAAAATAGATATGACTTAAAATATCCAATTCACTATTATTGACATTATTAATGTATAAACGAGAACGCTTTGTGAACTAGGAAAAATAATTTGTTAATTCATCGTAAGATGTATAATGAAATATTTTATTATTTTAAGATGTATATTTAAGAAATATAAAATTAAACATAAAACACGTGATAAGATATCATATTTATTTAACCGATTATCCAAATTATTTATAATCAGTTTATATATACAATACCATTGATACATAGAAAATTATATCTTTGGATTATAGAAGATTATACGTCAAACTTACAAACTAATGCTATACGTTAAGAAGTAGAACAAAGATATTTTCAAAACTTTCGTACGTTGGTAATCGCTTGACTTTCTTTCGTCAAGTTTTTCTACATAAGCTTCTCTTCTTTGATAAAACGTTTACAAAATAAATAAAAAACCGATGGTTGCACATATTCAGGCGAACTAAGTAAAGTGGCATCAATTCATTATCTAATATATTTTTGTACAATAATTCGCTCCTAAAGGCGACGTATATATGACGGCAATAATAAAAGAAAAGATGATAAAAAAGGGAAAAACTCCGTGGAACAACATCTTTGAAAATGTCCAGTGCAGATGCATCTTTCATGTTGGACGAAATGGGTCGCAAGGGTAGTTCGAAGAATAGTACGAAAGAGAAAGCAAATAACAGCCGTGTCTTATTTTTAATTGCTAGCATCGTTTTAATGTTAAAGAATCATAATTTTTTATATGATGCTTTTTTGCTTTTTTCTTTTAGAGTAATAATAAGAGTATGTATACTTTTTAATTAAATTATTCAAGTTTTTAATTATGCTCAATTATATTAGAATTAGCGTAACTCAAAGATAGAAAATTCTTGTTTTAAAAAATAATGTCCGAGTGAATAGCTCCATATAAAATATAGTAATTAGAATATTAAATACAAAAATATAATTTATATTACTCAACACAATAAATATAAAAATATGAATAACTCTATCCAGGATTAAATTAATTTATTTTAAGCATTTCTAAATATACAACTTCGTCAAATTTTAGTATTAAATTGTTTCAACTTACATAATATAAATACTGTTTCTTAATATATTTTTATAAATAAAAACATTATATGATTTTGATATTTATGATAGTGATTTTAATAAACATAAATTAAATAAAACTGAAAGTTTCTAGGATAATTTTTTCGGTTTAAACGAAATTTGTAATAATCGATTAAAAAATATCTTTGTATTTAAACGAAATAAAAAATTAAAAAATTCTGAATTATTAAATATATTATATTTCTCTATATAACAATTGGATCTGTAAAATTCAATACGAATCTTTTAAAATTTTTTAGTCATATCAAAAATATGAAAAGTACGCAATTAAATATTTACAACCTATATTTAGAAACAATCAAAATAATTATGTAAAGTTTTTGGGTTTAAAAGATTTAAAAACACATACGGATTTAAATATTATAATAAAGTGTAATATTCAATTATTATATAAAAAATGTAGAAAATGAATTCTTTAAAATATTATTGAATTTAAAAAATTTATTATTAATAACTATAAGTAACTATATTTTACGTTTTACTTATTTACTTTATAACAACAAATATTATAATAATATATAATTAATTCAAGTTTAAATTCAGAAAATATTGAGGTTGCTGTTTATGCTTTGAGATACAAGTTCAAAATAATCTAAATATAAGAATACCATTGGTAAATACGTTGTGAATTATGTTTAATATATAATTTATTTTTACACTGATTATATAAATGATAATTTTCTCTATTAATGACATAAAAATATTTCTAATTATTTTTTAATTAATCGATTTCACATCAATTTTTTCACTTAAAACTTTTGTTCAAATAGTTTATTTTAGTATGCTAATTTTTTCATTGTAGAATTTTTTTTTTAAATCGATTTATCCACTAATCAAGAAAAGAATTAAGTAGATTCTGAAACTTCGTTTATTATAAAATACGTAAATAGTTCTCCTGAAACTGGAAAAATAAAAACGATAGATAAGATCATAAGCTTAATATGAAAATGTTCTGTCCTGTCTATACAATTACTTTACCAATGTTTTTTTTTGATAATTGGAAGTAAGATTTATATTTATTCAAAGGCTTATTATAAAAACTGAATATATTATTATTTATATAGATTCATTTATAATATAATTAAATGAATTCATAAAATTTGTTATGATATTACTATGTTTTAATTCAGAAAATAGGTTTTTATTTATGTTTAAATATTTATAGTAAATTCTAGTTTTTTCGATAATAATCTGATATAAAGCTTTTGTCATATCTGTTCTTTCTGTTTAATTTTCAATGACTTACAATTTTCTTTATCGATATCTGAAATATACATGCAAAAGTTTATCTACGTTGCATATTATTTATTTTAAAAAGTATCTATTCTAAATTATTAAAGTACAATGTAAGTTATCTAAGTTTTTAACGTTATACAATTTGTTATGTAAAATTATTAAAATTTACAGTATTTACAGTATCATTTAATACTTTAATTTTATGTATACTATAATAAATTATTAATGCATTTCTAATATTTCGATATAATTAATTTAGTTCTTTATTTTTGAATAAAATAAATTTAATATATAATTTAATCGGCAAAATATTTATTTGTGAATTCATACATATTCAATATATAAGTGTTAAATCCTCGGCATTGATTTATTTTTAATATGTATTGCATAAATTTGTTTCTATTTTAGAATTATAAAAATACTAAACAACTATTATGCAAAGCACAATATTTAATACTGCAATTTTTGTAAAAATGAATATTTATTATGAATTCACTGTAACTGATGTATACAAATTTAATATTTTTACATTACAGAACGATTTTAAGATTCATAAAAAAATAGTTATTTTGAGATACAAGTCAATTTAGTAAATCGATTTTTATAGAATACATCGATCAGAAAAGGTATCACTGGTAGGTAGTCAAAAATGGACGCAAACTAGGTCACGGGGGTTTCCAATCTTTCACAATCATTCTCTCTCTCTCTCTCTCTCTCTCTCTCTCTCTCTCTCTCCCTCTATTAGCACAGCTTTCCTTCTTAAACTATATAATACTAAAGCGTTATCATAATCTAGGTTATTCTCTAGAAAACATGTAACAATTTTCACCACCTCGACTGTTTTGCTGTATGAAAATTATGGTGATTTGTTTCTTTTTATATTTGCGCAAAACATTTTATACGTTTAATATACTGTATTTCGTCGTTACGGCGATTTTATCTTTTTTTTGAACCGGATATTTTTAATTCTTATTCGTTCCTGCTACAGATTTTATAGCAAAAACTTTTATTGTTTCTATATAGATTGTTAGATTCTTCAATACTACAGAAACTATAATTTTTATTAAAATAATTTTTGAAATGAATTTTTTTCCCTAGATTTTATTATTGAACCTATAGTTTTTAAACGATATTTATTCATTTTTTTTATATAAACCATGACTTTTTATTAACTAATTTTAAATAAACTACGGAATCTGTACCGACGAATTATAATGTCAGTATCGACATTTTTTCCAAATTATCAAAATTTATTGATATAATAATTAATTTCTAATGCGTCATTATAAAATATCTATAAAATATTAGAAATAATGATAAAAAATATATTGTTTAAATATAAATTTGGATTGTATTTTTAATCAATAATAATGTTTTTTGTTGTATAGATAATGAATTGTTTATCTTTATTGATAGTTTAAAATAATGAACTATTTTGATTAAATATTCTTAGAAATATATTGCTTATTTATTGAATAAAATATTTAAATTTTAAATCCAGAGTTTTAACATTAAATTTAATTCTTCTATAAAATTATCAAAATTAATAAAAATTATAAAGAATAAAATTTTAGGATTAAAGAACAGCTACTTTCCATACGGATGAATTGGACAAAAATAGAAATTTTATTTAAAACGTATTTCAAACGGATGATCGTCTCAATTACAGTGAACATAGTGGTAAAATAACTATGTGCTCTGACACCGACCTTCTATTCACAAGAATCCAGAAGTGAATATTTTTATTATAATTAATTAATTAAGTCATGCATTTTATTCATTAATCTTTATGCATGCGTAAATTTGATAAAAAATATAACGTATTCTATCATAAAATTTAAAAAATGTATGTTTGTTTAAATTAATTTTTATACGTAGGTACGAAAAATGATTATATTTAAAATAACTTGTCGATTCAGTCACAATATTTATTTATAAATATTAAGTAACATTCAAAGTATTAAATTACAAGATGAGATGAATTAGAAAATTTTTCTAAAAATTTTTCTAAAAAAACTTTTTAACAATGTTCTTTTAAATATAATATTACTATTTTGAAACTTAACTGAATAAATAGAGAAAAATTACTTTAAAAATGGTTTTAATAAAATATTTACATTGTTTAAAGAAGAAAATACAATAATGTTATTCTTTGTTACATTTAATAATTTAAATAAAATTTTATTAAATTAACTATACAAAGTATACACACTACTTATGTATACGTATATTACTCATATCAACATGCACCAAGTATATTCATCAACTCGACTTTTATTTGCTTATTTTTCTTTTTCCTCGTGCATTCATGGCCTTTCGACAGCGTCTGGGTTGTCACAAATGTCTCTCCTCGCTATGAAAAGGGAGAACATAAGATAAATATGACGGGATCTGATTGGTTCGTACAAAATTTGCGCAAGGGTGTAGCAAAGAATACATAGAGAAGGAATGTTTTTTCCGGATCGGACGCATGAATCAACGACAGTTGAATCAATTACTTATAAACTCACCGTCGGAACCACTAAATCAAGAAGCCACTATCGTTGAGTGTCCGGAATCTCGTTTTCTCGACCCTAGTATTAAAGGGAGTCATCGGGTACTTCGGCTGACTATCTCTATTAAAAAAAATACATTTAACCATTTTCTTCTCTGTACTTCTACTCGCATACTTTGTAATATAAAAGCGCCTTTCTTAGGGCAATGAATAGCGGAGTAAAAATTACCCTTATAAAGGAAAACACGAAGAGGCTTTTCTCTTGGTTCTCTTTCCTCGATATTATGCCATTAATCTTACATTTTTCTTCTTAATCAAGATATTCAAAAATAATATGAGTTTTTTTGTAATTCTAACATAATTTGTTGAAAATCTGTTACGAATAATATAATGCTATCTAAGAAATTACTTGATAATATAAGTTTGCGAAGAATTAATTACAAAGTAGAAATCAAATATAAATTGTATTTTAAAGTGTAATGTTTATTTAAAAATTAACTTATATTAAATATAACTAAATATAACAAGAAATTAAAATTTTATGATAAGATGAAAATATTAAAACAAAGTAATTGAATACGACATTGAATTTTTATCATCAAACAACATTAAAAAATAAGTGTAACATGATTATCTCATTTTAAGAGTTACATTTTCGAAATATTATTTCTAATAACTTCAATTTATTCGAGTAAATATTCCATATTTTTATACAATCTAGTTGAGATAAACTTTAAAAGTTTTACAAAGCGTGTAATACTCAAACAAAATTTTTTTAATTTTAAATAGTAAAATGCTTTACTTATGAGCTTTAAACACGCACGTATAATTTTAAACTAGTTGGTACAGTCAATATTTGCTTTCAAATAGGAAAACATATGCAAAAAGTAAAATTGTCTAAATATCGAAAGTTTACGCTTCGATGCAACTTTTTGTCTGGACAACTTACCAAGTATATTTTCAATATTCCGAGTCGTAGCAAAAATTAAATCCGGAAATTCTCGAGAATTTGGAGGCTCTCGATATTTTTCTCTGCCGTAAATCTAAAATATATTTTCGCGTAATGAAAATAAAGGGAAAAAAGAGACGGTTATAAGTACCTACAGCTTTTTCTCTTCCACGAAATAGGGTGAACGAAACGAAGGCTTTATGTAAATGCAGAACTTTTGCCACCGCGAGGAAGACATCCCTACTTTCTGCAACGACCTACATCCCTTCCTATAATATAAAATCAAAACTCCATCACTTGCTATTCGAAATATATAAGTTGGAATCGTTAAGGAGCTTGTGTAAGACCGGAGGCGCACACAAATATCGAAGGTTTACTACTTCTGTGGTGAGCAAATTGCTTTACCTTTCGGAAGGTTAGACTAAAAAAACGATAACATTCTTATCATTTTATAGCATTGAAGGACAAAAAATCTTAAAAAAGTTAAGTTACATAAATTATCAGAGAAACGAGTTTCAGATTATTTTCTATCATTTCGAAGTACCAAAATAGATTTTATATAATATGCAAAAATTTCACATATATACTTACACGCGCAATTATTCAATTACAGTGTACACATGAATCAAAGTCTAAGAAATATCTAACATAGAAATTGAATTATAAATTATTAAGATTAATATTACGTAATTTTATTAACTAATGATACCATTTATTTAAACATTAATTCAAATAGTTCGAATTAAAAACTTTGTCTGTTCAAAATTCTTTACGAATAAATGTTGATTTTTCATGATTTATCGAACATATATTAAAACTTATGAATTAATTATTTTAAAACCTGATATAGTTTAAGCAATTAAGTTTTTTGTATGAAACATAAAATAAATTAAAAATGTTTTTTAATAGAATAAATTTATTTTGAAAAAAATTTTACTTAAATTTTTATTTAAAAAAGTATTTTAATTGAAATAGAAATATAATTTTCTCTTGTCTGGAAATTGAAAATGTTGTTTTACGAGACACGCAAGTATATATCCGTAAAATGTGATCGATGAGAAAAATATTTAATGCAAAAACTGTAAAGTACAATCGTAAACTTATTCTAAGTTTTTTTTAAACTTATTTCATTTAATATTATCATTTTTTATCGAAAAAATTATAATATGCTAATAAGAAAAAAATAGAACTACTGAACATAATACAAATTTTAAATGACCATATATCTAAAGATAAAAAAGTTGACATAAAGTAAATCGAATGCGTTATAACAATATAAAATAAATATAAACAAAGCATAAAATAATAAAATATAAGAAATATAATTTAAAAAATATTAACATTACGTTTGAGTTTAACACCATATTTTTTTTATATATTTTTTAATTTTTATTTTTCATGTGATGATATTTTGTAATCTGTTTCTTTTATAATTTAAATAATTTATTTGAAAGTAATCCAGCATATATTAAATGTATCAATATAAAAATATTATCCTTTCACGATGAATAAAAATTAAATTAACCCGCTTAATTATGAACGCCTACTAAATCCTTGAATATTACCAAAATTTACATCGTTAAAAATAAGTATATAAAATTAGTTACTTGAAAGTTAGTATCTAATTAAAAATATAAAATGTAATAATAATAACTTATTACTAGAATAAATAAATTGTTAATTTCTTAATAAATATTCTTGATACAAAAATAAATCAGTGTTTTCTATACTAAATAATATTAAATTTTAATTCAAACTAATATACAAAATGTAGCTAAAATATTTTTAAAATTTATAGTTTTTAGATAACAATAACATTTAAAATGCATTTTTATTAACTAAATAATTTCAATGCTTTAAAAATAGGAATTATTTTTTCATTATTCCCGATCTATGGTGATATCAAAGGTAACAGTAAAAACCGCGTTACATAATACCGCGTGAATTCTTTACGCAACCACGAAGTTCCGTGTTAGAATATTTAGTGTATATTGCTGAACTAAGTAAAGTTTAGGAAAAAATTGCGTACGCATAAAGTAACGAATAATTATTCCAATTATAGAATTGCAGACGAGTTTTTACATCTCATAACCTGAAATAAAAATAGAACAAGGGAAAGATAAATATCGTGAGTATTAGAGGTTTTATTTGTTCATTATTTCATTGTTTATGGTATTATTTCATTAATAAAAAATAACATACTGTTCAGTAGCAATAAAGTGATGATCTTCATTTTATCATAACTATTTATTATGATATCAAGTAATTATATGAAATTCTTTCTAATTATTAATTTTATAATGTATTTTAATACAATTATAATTTTGAATTAAATCTATTATAAATTTTTTAATTCAATGTATGAAGAAATTTAAATATATCTAATACAAAAATAATATTTCACACGATTTAATACTATAAATCAATAATATTTTACTACTTATTATAAAGCTTAAACTATCATAAATGTAAATTTTGATCATGAAAATGAACTTTTAAAAATAATAAAAGTTTTTCATTTATCATAATATTAGAAAAATTTTAATGATTGTTTTAAAATTCATATATACATATTTTTCTTATACTGTATAGTCTGTATTATATCAATTTTCTATTTTAGTGTTACTGCACATACGTGTCATTATAAAATGAAATAAACAGAAATTTATCAAAATATGTATAAATTTAACATTTCTCAATAATATCTATTAGAATAAAAATGTAATAATCACAAAGATTATAAATAAATATGTAATAATTATTTAGAAGTTATTCACAA
This sequence comes from Dolichoris vasculosae, assembly GCA_018907195.1. Classification (NCBI taxonomy): domain Eukaryota; kingdom Metazoa; phylum Arthropoda; class Insecta; order Hymenoptera; family Agaonidae; genus Dolichoris; species Dolichoris vasculosae. The sequence goes on from JACCHY010000003.1 coordinate 8,905,771, forward strand.
TTTTGAAATATAAAACTTTGCCTGTCATATTATAAATATTATCATTCTTTCTCACATTGAGAGTGTACAAACTTGTTAGACTTTTTAAACCGCAAGGGCTTCTCACATTTTCTCTTATTAATATATCCTCCTCTTGCATAAATATATTCCTCAATTTATTTATTTTCTTATTTATGCTTTTCTTTCTATTTATATTACATATCTATCTTTCGTTCCACTCTTCTCCTTTATTTTTACTAATCATTATCTTACAATATTTATTATTTGTACTTCCTGTTACTTTATACTTTACAATAGTTTTATTATCCGTGTATTAAAAACTACTAATAAATTTCTTTAATGTTTAAGCAAGTATCCACTTTTCTATATAATAATTTTTGTAAATGCTTAGTTTTATTTTAAGTCACCGTTAAATTAGGCTGTTCTTTTTAATCGATATAATCAATATAAATTATATAAATCATTTTTAGACGACTAGTTATCAATTTATTTTCATTTTCTTTAACGCAAAATAGCTTTTTGTATCATCATTTTAACATCGTATATTTTTGAATCATGATTTTTAAAATAGAACAGATATTTATTCGTTTATCACGTTTGAATATCAATTAATCTTTTTAACTCTCGATTTACCCATCTTGCGTTCAATACTTTATTTGACAATTCCTTTTTCTCGATATCTTATATAAACACGTAGTTCAGTGAGAAAAATTTGGCAGATTTCCATGCGCATTGCGGCATGTTTGCCTGTTATCCATATCAACCATCCATCTACATGTAGATATAGTTTTAAACTAAGGTAATAGGAACAAGTTTGCATTTTTCTTCTTTCTATTTTTATTCTCTTCTCCATTTTTTTGTTTACGTTAGTCCTTTCTATAGTTTATGAAAAAATCTATGCATTTACTCTTTACAAATCTTGATAATTTTTTACAATAACTATTATAAACTCATATTATATAATATAATGGAGGTGAAAAAACAACCCCGTTAGAAATAGTTAGATGGATTAATAAATAGAGAGAGAAAGAAAGAGAGAATGGATAATTCATTATCCATTTTTCTACTCTATTTTCATATTAAACAATATAATACACAATAAACTACTAAGCTTCGAGTATATTTCTTTATAAACTTGGAAAAAATAATGTAGGATAGAGAATAAAAAAATGTATAAATCATCTAAATAATAAAATGCAAAAATATATTTTAATCTATTTTCTATATTTATTTATATATATTATTATTATTATCTATATTATTATCTATATTATTATTTAATTTTATATTTCTTATAATACGAATAAAATTAAAATGCTCATTAACAAATATAAATAGTTAAATTTAAATTGTAAAATAAAATTTTTTGTAAAAACTCATTTATCAATGTTATGATTAACTTTAAGATTTTAATTTATTATTTTATAAATAGTATTTACCGTATGGCTATAATCATTAATTAATAAATAATTTTCAATTATTCAAGAATTATTTTTCATAATTCTTTCTTTTATAATATGATTTATGTCACAAAATATATTATTTCATAAATAGAATAATTAAAACAATATATACGAAAAAAGAAATTTTTTAAACGAATATAAGAAATACATCAAAACAATTGATCGATTAAATAGTAGATTTAATTTCATTTTAATTTAAAACAAATAATTGTACTGTATTTGCGTTTATAATTCACATATTAAATAAAGTATTTACATAAATTACTCTGTTAATTATATTGGTTGTTATTAAAATCTTTAATTTTTTGTTGTGAATGTTAAATTTACTTAAAAACGTAATTTTTGCTAGGAATAAAATCTTGATAATTTAATTCAACAAATTTACTAAAATTTATTCAATTTTTAAATACTACAATAAACGTAGTTTATCAAAGAGAAAAAAAGAAAAAAAGGATAATTTAAAATTTTTTTAAATATATTACATTCTAAATTTATTTAAATAGGTGGTGCATATAGAATAAAAAAACTGAATTTAATAATTATTACTTTTCTATATTAATAAATGATTTATTAATCTCTTAATTTATAGTAGTATTAATTGAATTTTCATTATTTACAGTAGATTTATATCTATGATTGACATATTATTTCAGGGTAAAAAAAATAGGCTAAACTACTAGAAATAATTATATCTTAATAAATAATGAATTATATCAAAAAATTAAATATTTAATAGCAGATTTCAATAATTTTATATCAAAGTTTTATAAGTAATTTACGGTTCGTAAATTCTTTTTCAACTTTTGCAAATATTTGAAATTTAAATTTGTTCTATAAAATTTCTTCTATAGCATAATAAAATATTCTCTTAAATTTTGCATGGCCAATATCAACGTTCTAAAAGTAATTTAACAATTTCTATTCGTCTATAAAATTTTAATTTATGAAGGTTTTGTGAAAACTTTTTGTACAATTTCCTGATTGAGTAAATAACTATATTGAAATTATATACCATATTTGTAATTGTTATTTTGTGGTGCATTACAATTTAAAACATATACAATGAAAAGAATGATCCTCTTACAGTTATATATACATATATATAATTGCGCCGACACATGACGATGTAACCGCATAACTGCAATAAAATGACGTTTATCCTTCCCCTACACGTGATAAATCATCTTTCGTGAACGCGAATAACGCGGTCATGCACGTCTGAACCGACCTTAACCTCTCTTTCTCGATCTACTCGCAAGCATACAAAAGTCCCTATGCAAAGAATGAATTTTGCATGCGGCTCGATATGAATCGTGCGAATGATAAATTACTCTACTAATATTATTCAAAATTAAAAATCTTAATACTTCCAATTCTTACGTGCATTTTTGTCTATCGCTCTATCATTGCTATGATTATGTTACAGTAGCAATAATTATTCAAATTATTCTAATTATTTTTTTAAACTTTTTTTAACTTCGTATTTTATTGCATATTTCTCAAATTTACCGCATTAAAATATACGAGTTAAAGTGTGAAAATTAGTGCTGTTTTTAAAATTTAACGTTAAAAATCATTATAATAAGAAATATCATTGATGAAAATTACATTGATATTATTATAAATTAAAAGAACGTTACGCGTAAAAACTTTAATATAATAAATCATAATATTTAGACTCATTTTTATCGATATTTTCACTATTTTTTGAAACTAAGAAATATAAATTTTAATCCAATAAAAAAATTAATTAATATAACAGATTCATTGATTTGAAAACTATGATCCGTTTAAATTTATGTACACATTCTAGTATTTAAACATAGATATTAGTTTTCAAATCAAAACTTTTAATTTTACTTTTATTAATACACAAATATATGTCCTTTATAAAAATAAAAAATTTCTTATATTTTTTTGCGATCGTACAGATTCTTTAAAATTAAAAACTATTATAAATAATTTTATTTTGTATTTAAATACATACATTTATCTATCTCATAATCAAATTCAATATTTATTTGAAAAAATTTTATAAAGAGTGTTATTTTATTTTGTAAAGTATTGATAATAAAATATAAAATTCTGAATGTATTAATTCTCATAAAATTATGAACACAATTCATTTCTATTTCTTTTAAAATTGAGATAATTTAATATATTACTTTTATTTCAATAAACTTCATAGTATGTTTTTACAGCATCTAATAATGCTTATTAATCTACTATAAAATCTTCTTTAAAAAAAATTGATTGCAAATTTCATTATTAAATTAAACAAAGTAGAAAAATTGAACTTTGAACAATTACATAGTATAAAAAATCAATAAGCTAAGTTTAAACTTTTGTATTAAAAAGGGCTACCGAAACGGTTTTACGTAGATTTTACGTTTTTATGAAAAATTAACGTGACCACTCGCCTAATGCGTCATATAAATTCACCGACTGAAGTTCATGACTAGCCAAGTACAGGTAAGTACCAAATACAGTACACGTGTATACGTCAACCAAAGAAAGCAATAAAAAGAAAAGAAAATATACAAGAGATGAAAGGAGAAAATGTGAAAGAGTCAAATTATACAATCTGACTCATAAATATTAATTTGTTCCTTTATTTTGTGCTATTTTTATTTGTTACATTTTTAATACTTTCCTTTTTCTTTTTACAATAATATTGAAAATTGTATTAGAATAGTATTTATATGAATTATTAACAAATATACAGAAAAACGTTATAAAAACGTATTATTACTTATATAACTTACACAACTAATTATTACTTGCGGTTTATATTAAAACACAATATTTAATAATAGTTAATACAATGATTTACTAGAAATTTTGTAAGCTTATAAAGGTCACTCAATTAATAATTCTATTTTATAAATAAATTAGATCTAATTCTCTAAACTGATATTTTAATGATGTGCAAAATTAACGTGTGAAAACTATCATATTACGTATTCTTGTATACGTTTATTGATATGCTTGAAAAAATGATGCGTATGTTTTATTAAATTACTACATATCTTATAAAAACATATTTAATACTTGCCAAAAGAGTAATAGTAAAATTTAAAAAATCTACTGCAATTTTTTAAATAAATTTCACCAAGAGATTTTGTAAATATTAAAATTATGATTAAAGCGAAAACATTTTACAAATTAGTTTTTCAATAAATAATAAAAATAACATATACAAAATAATCATATGAACTTTTTTATTCTCTAATCTATGTATATATATATATATATATATATAATTTTGTAATTTATTCATATCACTATTTCTTAAAAATCCATTATATTCGCTATATAATAGATATAATATTTCGAATAAAACGTTCCTTATTTCTTTTACACTTTTGTCCGTTAATAAACAAGTGCAAAATTACGATGCGTTAATAGCAAAAAAAAAATAAAAGAATTAATGAGAACATAAAATGAAAAAGAAGTTTCATCAAGGAAAAGGAAAACCAAACAGATTTGTTAACTTGAATGTTCAAGTTCGCATAATTAATCTCCGACCTATTCTTGGTAATTTTGCTCCTCTAATCAAATCGAAGAACTTCCTTTTCCTTTTATAAATTGTTTTCCATCTTCTTTTTTTTAAGAAATAACTTAAAGGTATTACCAAGGATCAGAAATAGCGTGCTACTTAACGCTTCCAAGTTTTTCACCCATCTGATCGCTAATGGTTCATTCTGCTATTTCCTCTCTCCCTCTATCTCTTCCTCTCTCTTCCTCTCTCTTTCTCTCGCTTTCTCTTTTTTTTCTCCCTCTATTTTTATCTATCTATGAATTTTTCCAATTTTTTTTTCTTTCTTATAATCTTTGAGTGATGTGTTATTTTCATTTTCGATTAAATAATACGTATATACCTGAGTTGATGAAGAAGGCATTATGGCATGAAAAAAGAATAATTGACATGGATGAATTAAAAAAGCTCGCATAATAATTAATAAACGTATAATATAAAAATATATTAGTTATTGCATTTTCAATAAAAAAAATCGAATTGTATTAATTTAAGTATATAATATTTCAAATATTAAGTAAAAACGTTAAATTTATATTAATTATTGCTCACAACTTCGATTATTTATCAACTGTAATAACAGAATAACTTTTATTATTACAAGTATAATTTTGTATTTTCTATATTTTGTTTTTTTCAATTTATATCAGATATCAAATCATTCAAGGTCAAAATCGTATTGCAGATTATCGTCGGATAAACATTTATAACAATGATTACAGGATTATAATACCTATTTAAAAAATAAAACAATTTATTAAATATTTAAATTGATTATTATAATTAACTGCGATCAGGTGAAAACAATCCATGTACGATTTCATATTTTTGACTACCAAATGGACAGTGTTTATAATTACGGTAGAAACTTCGGTGGAAAAATCACAATTATATTAATATAATTTTCTTTTCATCGCATAGGACTAACAAACTTCATATTAAATATAAGTAATATTAATACGTGTCTCGATTAAGTTGACTCAAAGGATATAAAACTGTAGAAGAAAAGCATTAATTAATATCGGATGTTTAATCCAACTTCCTGGAAACTGAATCCACGCTCCAAGTGTGTATCGTATATTGTACGTACACGTGGCGGCGTAAACATAGTCTCGGACAATGGTCTATCGCCATCTATTCGGGGGTGCATGCACGAGGGTATATGAAACTTTTTTCTATATATACTCACGCGCAGTTACATTCGAATACTGGAGGGCAACACAGGCGTGGCCCACATTAGCCTAGTAAGCCGCTACCACCGCAGTATGTGTGCATATATTCTAGCTCGAAATCAATAAAAGGAAGCCTGTACATATCTCAACCTTCTATCGCTCTCTCTCTCTCTCTTCTCATTTCTACACGCGTGCCTATGCATGAACGTGTATGCATAATATCGGTATATGTATAAAATACTCAATTTACATACCGTTATATATATAATTATGCAAAACTTCACAGGATGCCTTTATATTCGTCAAAGGGGATTATATCATCATTGACACGATAGTGTATAAGGAAGCCAACGTAATAGTTTTGCCCTAACGCGTCGTGCACATAAACATTAGCATAGAGTAATTAAGATTGTCTTCCAGTATTATTATGTTTTTTCATTTTTCAACGAATAGAATTCTTCCTTAATAATGATTCTTATACAGAATACTGTTCTTTATTACGTTTATAATAATTAACTTTTAATTAGGCTATAATTAAATATCATTATTATTAATTTTTAAACTTTTAATTTCAATAAAATTTTATTCGATTTTTTTAATTAATTCGTTTAAAATATAAAATAATAAATGCATTTTAAACTTAACTATATTAAAATTTTCAATTTAAGGTAAATAATTTTGTATATCTTCTCCGTTCGTATGAATGGATGCAAATTATATATGGAAAATATTATTACACTTTAATTTTATGAATTTTCAAATACTGTAATTATCCGTAAGAAATTGAAAGAAAATCTGCGATAAATTTAAATTCATATTAATATCACAAACTAATTTTATATAAATTAGTAATGTTACATATCAAAAAAAATATTATTTTTTAATTTTTTTTTTCATACATTGATGATAAAGGGTAATTCTTTTCAAAAAGCAATATTTATTTAATTCGTTAGATAAAAACTTTTTATCCGATAGATGGTACAGATAATTTTGATACGTAAAACGTTAGTGTAAATTGTATATTTTTGTTAATCACATGTACTTTTTAATATATTACTGCCTTAATAATATTTACATTGGTTTTTAACGTATTGAATAAATATTGCCGTATTTCTATTTTTAATTTATACCATTCCACTTTGTACTCAGGTTTTCCTACGTATAAAAGTAAAATACGTACAACAATGTTCACCGAATACTATCATTTACAAAAAATAATTAATACTTAGATTCGTATTATACCTGCTGAATAAATAAAAAATATATGCAGTCATTTATATTTTCTTTTCGTTTAATAATACGTATCTATCAAAATTAATCATAAATATTCGCGTAAGTCAAAATGATTTAAAAATTTTCTTTTTTAATATTTTTGAGTAAAATAATTGAAACGAATGGAAATAATGAATATATGCTCGTAAAAAGAAATATAAAAAGTACGTCTACGTAAATCCTTCACGATACGAGAATGAAATGATGCATAATAAATGAATGTATATCTGTAGAAACATAAAAATATGAATTATAAATTAATAGATAAAAACGTCATTCTTTCAAATGCTACAATTATAAAGTCAGAAAAAATAATTGTACTTATAGCCGAAAGTCTCTTCGCTAGCAATACCACATTACTAAGAACTTTACTTTGTCCCAAAACTCATTACGGTAAAAGAAAAGCTCTCCAGGTGCCGTTCGTGGCTAAGTCCATTCACAAACGCTTTAAAACCTCACTTGAACCTCGGCAAGCTCAGCGCCAACGCATTCGAGATGAAGCGCGCTTGGATGAATATCAAGGTATAAGAGCGCGCAAAAGCTGTTGCGTTCTATTGCTTCAAAGAATGATACGGCACTTGGATTAATTACAAAAATTAGAAAATTGAATCAGCCTTGAACGAGAGCAGTGGATACACGGTCCGATGGATGATTGAGTAGCCGAGTACCTAATGATGATGCACCATTACTCACTGTATGCCTAAAAGTGCAGCTCGTTTCACGTGGCTTTGATTTGTTTTATTCGCTCAATTATCAATTCGCCCACTTTTATCAATTGCAACTTACATTATTCAAATATTTTATTTTCTTATAAATAAGACCAAAATTACTTTATCGATATAAACGAAATTTTAGCCTTTTATACAGACTGTCAAATTTTTTCATTCGTTATTACAATATTTTAACATTTACCAAGCAAAACAATTCTAAGGCCGTTTATTATAAAAATAATTATAGAAATGCCACTTTTCGTTATCACATAGATATTAAATATAAATTAGTTTTTATAATAACAAATATAAACGACGATTTTCGGTACTATAGGTATTAATGATAAATTATTCTTGATAACATTTTTATATCGGTGAAAGTTAAAAAAAAATTTATAATGTCGTAAAATAATTTATAAAACGACAAGTATAAAATTTAAAATTTAACGATTACGAGTGAAAAAGTATAAACGATCATTTACGATTTTTAATAAAAATTGTTATTTACTTATTTTGTCATAATGGTTTCTAATTATTTTTGTTAAAATCTCATTCGAAATGGAAAATAAAAAAATTTAAATAAAATCTACTATAAAAATTAAATTGTAATAATTTAAAAAAATTTCGAACCCTTATATTACTTTATGAGAAGGTTTTAGATATACTATCATAAAACGTTCAATTTTTATTTTAATTTTTTCCAAAATAAATATTTTATCATTGGAAGTCTTTCTTCGGTAATAACCCTTCATTATATAAACTCAGACAGTATACGAAGAAACTTAAACAACTGAGTTCGGTAACGGCTATATACTAAGTTTAAATAACGCTGGATGTCTTATACTCAGAAAAAGTTTCTTCAAGTTATCGTCTTATCAAACTGATACAGTTACTTTCATTAACACTCATAGCAATTACAGTAGATTTGATTACCATTATAACTTGTCATAAGGAATAAAAAAATGAATAAATTTTAAGCGTTCGATCGTTATTTAATTTTTCGATTTTATTTTACGTATAATATTGTATATGCGTGTTACATTATTAATAATGTTTCGAAAATTACGTTAAAAATTTTAAAACATAATTAAAACGAACAATATAAAAACGTACTCCAAACTTGAAAACTTGTCTTAGTTGTAGAAACTGTAAATGAATGTATAAATAATACACTCTTTTATTAAGAACATCCATAAATCAGCATAAAAGAAATCGATATTATCGGAAGTACTTTTGTTTCATATATAGCTTCAAAAAAATCTAACATTCGTTAAATATTTTGTTGAAATGTAAATTTCGTTTAAATTATATACGTAAAAAAAATTATAATTTATTGCAGGATGAAGCCGCAATGACTCAAGAGGAGCGATTAATGGAGCAGAATAGGCTCGTAGAAGTTGAGATGCGAATGTCGGAGAGACGAAAATACCTGGCCAAACATTGCACCGAGGAGGGACTCGACAAGTCTGGGAATGATTCTCTTCATCGACCGAATGCGTGGGAGTTTCTTGTAAATAGAGAATACCATCTTATTTGGTGCAATGTTTTCAAGGCTGCGTCAACATCCTGGATGTATAATTTTAATTTACTTGCGGGGTAAGACTGGGCTTATTTTACACGAATGAAAAACCAAATAAGACTTTCAATATCACAATTTAATTCTTACATATGTTTCATAAATTGTTTTAAATTATTCAATATAAAGCTATATAAATGAATTTGAATAATTCGAATAATCTAACGATGGCTATATCAATCTATGAATTAATTTTGAATAATTCAAAGATTGTTCTATTTTCAGAATATCGATTAATATAGTTAAATATGTAGCTATAAATATAATTTTCTATAATTTCTGTCATTGATAAAACTGTCTTACGGCAAAAATCAATAGAAAATTTTTTACTTTATAAGAAGTTTTTATTAACAATGTTAATAAAAAATTTTTTATAATTGTATAGATAAAACCATTGAATACATATTAAAAGTAAGGAAAATTGTGCAAAAATAATCTTTTTTCAAGAATACAATTATTTTATTACTTGACAAATATTTGAAAAATATAATAAAAAATAATTTTTATTCAATACTTTACAGTAAGTATTAGTAACAAATTATTTCTTCTATTTAAATTTAAGCGATAGTTCTATCCTGCTTTGCTCAAATCTGTCGAGTGTTTATACAAAATCTAAATAATTAAGGTTTATAAGATAAAGTTTATATTATTATTAGTATTACTTTATGTCTAAAGTTAACTATGAATTTTTAATTATTAGAGTATAAAAGAATATTTTCTATACTGAATTAAAGTATTATAAAATTTAAGTTACCCATTTAATATACTTTTTATGAAAATTGAAGTTGTAGAAGTTTAAATGGCACTTATATCATACAAAATTACCATTTTAAAAAAATTTTCATTTATTTTCTATTTTCGAAATAAATATTAATCTAGTAAATCTATAAGCATTACGACAATGACGAATTTCAGAATGCTTATAAATATTAATTTGAATACAAAACTTTCAAAAGGTACGTAAATAAATTCATTAGAGTAACGATGTAATCTAGGTGTAAAAGTTTAACACGAATCTTTCAACGCATAACCGAACAGAGTGTTTCACAATTGCATTAGATACGCAATCTTATACCTACATTAGATTACATAGCCAAATATACATGATATAAAGAGATACAAAGTCTCAGGACACTTTGCACGTGTCTTCTACAGATACAGTGCGCAGTTTTTAAAAGCATCGAAGGCTGTCCCGGTATCATTGGCTCGTCAGAAATACCCCAGGCCAACCGCGGAAGAGCTCGCGAAGTTTCTGAACGATAGCATCAGCTTCATCATAGTAAGACATCCCTTTGAGCGGCTGCTCAGCGCTTACAGAGACAAGTTGGAGCACAGCCTACCGCATACCTTCCACAGCAAACTCGGTTCATACATTGTCTCGCATTATCGATCGAAGGCAAGTATACATGCGTACATAACAAAGCGTCACATACGGAATGTAATATCGAATTACAATTCTCGAGTGACATTCATTCGCTTCGTAAACATTTGCACTGGGCATCTGTACCGAAAGGCAAAGCTCGAGAAGGTACAATTATTCGTGTGTGAAGAAATAATTCACGATATTTGTGACGAAAACGTATGTTATGCGTGAAAAAAACTATTAAACTGTTACGAGAATCAATTTCGGTTTATGAAAATTCGTATGGTTTGCAAACATTAGTATTAAAGTCAACAACGAATTAAAATTAGTTTATCGGTAATAAATTTCAAGTTGATTATTCGACGTTATCAAAGATCTATTTCAACTTTTGAAGAATGAAAATATATCATTCACTGATAAATTTTAAATCAAATAAAAAATGAAACAAATTGATCGATCGAATAAAATTATCAAGTTTTTTCCTTACATTTATATTTTGGTAAAATGTTGCTCGAATAAAAATTTCTTGATTTCTTCCAAATTCAATTGATTTACCAATTATATTATTAAAAATTATAAATTAAAAATATATTTTTATAATGTTTAATGATATTTATATTCGTCGAAATACAGAGTTCAAAGACAAGCAGTAACCACGGTCCAAGATATCCTATGTTCGAGGAATTTGTAAAATGGCTTTTGTGCGAATGGAAAGCGAAAAATGAATTAGATATGCATTGGACACCTATTGTCAATTTTTGTACTCCGTGTCAAGTACGATTTGATGTTATAGCAAAATTTGAAACACTTCACGTAAGCATATAAATAATTTGTTCTATTCAAATCACATTTTAATTTTATGTTATATCATAGCATTTTTTATTAGTAAATTATATGTACTTGAATTAAAATTATTAATTTTTATAGATTCAATTTCTAATCTTATATTTAATAAATTTATTTGTATAATTAAAATATATGAATTTAAATAGAATTTTAGAATTCTAAAGATTTTCTTTATGTAAAATATAAATAATAGATACTCTTGAAATACTATTAATAAAATATATTTTGTACTAAAATATTTGAATTTAAAATTATGTATTAAACAACTTCGTGGTAGTTAAAATTTATTGCACATAATTTTATTGTTATTAGGTGGTAACATCTTAAAGTAGTCCAAAATATTTGCAAAATGACCAATTTCTTTTACACAAATCATTACTGCTTTGTGAAAAACAGGGTGAAAATTTGTAAAAAATATCATACTTAGCAATTCCAATTCTATACAGCATATTTCACAATATATCAATTTTGTTTCAAAAACTGTTTTACATCCGCTTCCATTATTAATGTCATTCTTTACCATTTATATTTATAAACTAAGAGATTATTCTCTTACTGTACGCTAAAGTTATTTGTTAAAAATCTGAATATTGTTTATAGAATATTATTAAATAAAATAATTTACAGTATTTACTTATTTTTACTCGCATAGGGTTCTTAAAAATAATGTCAATAAACTAAATTTTTAAAAGAATATGTCGTACATGGTAAATCAGTATAACATATTTGAAAACTAAATTGATTTATTAGTAAAATATCAAAATGTTAAAAAGTCCATTCATAATAGTAAATATAAAAAGAAATTAAAAGAAATTTTTTATTTATAATTTTTTATATATATACACATTCGATTATGATCTTTTAATTTAAATTTTTCTATATTTTAATTCTAAATTTCTCTCAAAAAATATCATTATATAATTGTTATTTTATTTAAATTAGTTAACTTCAAGAAATATATTTTACAGTATAGTCAAATAAACTTAATATATTATAATAATAATAAATTTTTTTATAATTATAAATTTTATATGACATATGTTACTGTTTTTTGTAATCAAAATACTTGATACGTTTAAAAAGAATTTTTGTTTACACGAATTAAAAATCGAATTTTTTTTTATTTAATATATAACAAAGAAATCGTAACTGATTGGTATAAAATCCAAATAAAATTTTCATTAAAGATTATAAAATTATCAACATATAAAATCAAATTTTGTTTTATATTAACAATCAAATAAAATATAAGTAATTCCATAAATAAGACTAATAATTAAGATGAAATATAAAGTTATTTTGACTGTTGCAATAATTATCTTGTTTTTATATCCATTCCAAAAATTGTTTTAAATTAAATACATCTTAAAATATATATAAAATATTTTATCTATTTTTTCCAGGATGACCAGAATTACCTCATAAAACAAGCTCACGTAGGTCATATAATTAAACCTGAGTGGAAGAATCCAAGTCGAGGCACCCAAACAAAAGACGTTGTTAAGCAATATTTTTCACAGCTTTCAAAGACCCAAATTACTGAACTATATGAAATGTTTAAGTTAGTATAAATAAATATTAATTATAAATATTGCTATAAAAAAAACTTCATAATATTGCTTATAAATTTATTAAAAATATATTGACTTATGATATAATTTATTTGTACCGTATACATTTTATTTGAGAAAATATTTGATTTACTCAACGAAAATAATATATTATAAGAAAAATATTAATTTTGGACATTTAAATTAATTACATAAATAATTAAAATAAACGTTAATACTTAATTAAATATACATTTTCTCAAAATATTTAATTTATATTATTTTAAATAACAATAAATTAAATCCGATCATATATTTTTAATAAAAAGTTATCTTTTTTGTTTAGGTACGACTTCATTCTATTCGATTATTCGTTAACGGAGTATCTGAAAAATGGACGACATGAAATAACGCAATTAGTATGTAAGAAATGATATGCCGCCCTTCCGAAGTTGTTGTTTTATATGTTATATTCAATTAAGAATTAAATACCTAAATTTTTCTACACTAAAATACAATAAGGATATAATATATATTGCGATTAATAACGGCCTATAGTCAATCAAATTGACTATAAATTTATAAAAACATCACCAATTTTCTAAAAAAGAAAAGTAATAAAAATATAAAAAAAATTAGACTTAAGTATTTTAGACTTTTTTAATGTAAATAGCTAAAGTTCTTTGAAAAAATAGATAACTCAATAATTATTCTATATACGAGGTCATTGCGAACGTATTATATTAAAACATGTTCCGTAATATAAAATTTGTATAACAGTGCTGTAATAAAAAACAATTTTATACTTACAATTTAAATTTTTAAAATAAGTTATGAATTAAAAAAGGTATTTAGCACAAAAAATATAATACTTTTATTTTCTTTTATTGTTGGTTTTCAAATTTTTATTTGACTTTGAAAAATTATTACATTATATATATTATGATTCTTGAAAATATTCTATTCAAATAAGCTTGAAGTTTCATTAATAAGCATTAAAATTTATTAAAATTTGAGTACATAAAAATGAATGAAACTTATTAACAATCAATCTTTCGAATAGTAGAACAGAAAACTATAATAATTATAAATTTAATGTCTTTAATATGTTATGATACAACAAAAATTGATTTCATTTATGTGCCATTCAATATATTTTCATTTGATAAAAAAAATTTGTATTGTACAATAATGCAAATTTTGATTCACGTATTTAAAATTTAACTACTTACAAGTAATAATTGCAGTAAAAATGCATAGATCTCAAAATACATTATAAATATATAAACATTTTTATTGTGTCATAAAGTTAAATATTATTCATTTACGATTAATTCATATATAAAAACACAATAAAAATTTTAAACACGAATAATAGAATAAATAAAGAAAAAGAAAAATTTATGAATATGTAATTTATTTTCTGAAAGAATTTTTAAATTCTGATAACCTTCAAGGAATATGAATATGCTTATTCAAAAATTAATATCATCCATAGTACGGATGCAATTCAAAATGAGAACTTATATATATATATAATAAATTTCAATACATATTTGAGATAAAATATCGATTGTAATGAAAATTATAGAAAATTACAAAATTAAAAAAAGAAGTCTAAACTTAAACCCTTAATTTAAAATTAATTAAATCAATACGCATTAAGATAAACAGGTCACATAATATAAATAAAGGAATTTCAACGCGTAGGTAACGACCTAAATACTTTATACGTGATTGTGATTAAATAAAAAAATAAAGTTAGTATATCAATAACATAATAAATATTTCAGTTTTTAATTCAATAAGTAAAATACAGTATTATTCATAATGCCTTATAAATAAGAGCTGTTGTAATAAAATTTTTTTAATTGTTTATTCCTTAATAAATTATTCTTTAATCAAATAATTGGATAATATTTATAGTAAAATATAGTTTTTTATAATTCTTAAACTATAATATATTTATATATACATAGTTTATCTGTATATAAGATTTTAATAATTTTAATATTGTAAAAAAATTTACAATTATATAGATTTGAATTTTTAATTTTATAAAATTTTAATAAAAAAGATTGTCTTAACATAATTTATTTATAAACTTAATATATAAACTTAAAAGAAATATCTCTGGATTACATTATTGTATTTTTCAAAAATCATTGTTTAAAATATTATAGTTTTAATTGTATATAAGTATTGTTATGTAATAAATTATTAATATTTAATTAAAAGCTTGAATATTTATTGTGTCTCGGAGTACTAGAATTGAAAAAATAAAAGAATGTTTAACTGGTCAATAATTCAAAATATTTAACAAAAATGATCGTTACCGAGAGATAAAAAATTGTATCTATAATTATAATTAGCTAATTAATTCCGTTCTTTCTTTATCTCTTCTATTCCGAGTGCGTGACCTATGTCAATTAACTACCTGTAACTCACACTACCTTCTTTCTCTATTTCTAACTCTCAATAACTCTCGTTAACTCACTGTCTAATCACTATTTTCGATTACTATCGATTTTCTTCTCTAAACTCTTTCGTTTTTTTTATCAAAACAATATGTTATTATATATAGCATTATTACCAAAATTTTATTTTTATTTTTATTTTAAATCTGGTTAAAGTCATATTAAATGCGCATCTTCACTTGCCTTTATTATTTCGTACGTAACATCTATGTTATGCCGTGCGATACCAGTTATTAAAAATAGGATACTAGAATAGGATGCTATATACCTTAGTATAGTGTAAGTATAATACAACAAGCATAAAACTTTAAATTTTGTTTTATGCAAGATATAATTGATTTAAAAAAATTTAAATATTCGTTAAAAAAAGTCATTTTGATTTCAGTCACATTGAAATTGAATAATGTATAGAGATACTTATTGTACAAAATAAAATCGTTTTTTGTAAATTTAATTTGGCTACTTTATTGAATAGAAGTATGAGTAATAAATATTAATATAACAAAAGAAAATAATTCTGTATGTTAATAATAAATATTTCAAAGATTTAAAAAAAAGGTAAAATTATTTAAAAATTTATTTCAACTCAAATATATTTAGACGACCAATTCGTAGTAATTTTCCGATTAAATAATAATTTATAACTGAATAATTTAAAGATATCGATAAATTTATGGAATTACATCAAATTTTAAGCAAAAAAAATTATATTTATTTAATATTTATTATGTTATAAAATTTTCTTCTTTAAATACAAATACAAACAGTATACATAACAATATTCACAATTATTTATAAGATCACTTATATAATTATTCTATGTAAAGCGTAATATGTGATGATAATAATAGTTAAGAATTTATATCTGTTGAAGCCGTAATAAATTGATATAGAATTATTCGTAATTAATACAATAGAATTATTACTGATAATAAAAAAAAACAATAATTATAGTAATGAAAAAAGAATTAGGAAAGATATTAAAGGTTTACTTAAAAGACTAAAAATTTGTAGAATTTTGAAAGGATAGTTATTTTTGTAATTGAAAATTACATGTTATAATTTATACGAGTAAGATAAGTGTGAAGTATCTAAACAAATGAATTGTATAAAGTAAAAATGTGTAAAATAGCGTGAGAAATAAATCTTTAAATAAAGGTTTACATTTATAATATTGTAAAAACAATACATAAAATGAAAATATAATCAGTGCGTCTTTAAAAGAGACCATTTTTAAGTAGTAAATCTAACAATTATTTGCATTCACATTTTTTAATTTAATATATTTTAATATAATATACACATTAATTTAAAAATATTACATAATGTGATGGAAATATTTTCAAAAATATCAATTATTATTTATTATACTTTACTTTAATTTATTTGACGACAATCTTGATTTTGTTGAATTATTAAAATTAAAACTATTAGATAAATAGAAATTTTGTAAGATCTTTTAATTTTATTATATTAAATTTATGAAAAAGATTTTAATAAATGAAATTATTATTAACATTTATTTGTTTACTATTCATTGAAACAGCTTATTCCAGAATATTTTTATTTAATACGTAAACCAATGTTTAAAATAAAATATTTAACTCCCTAAATATTTATGAATTCATAAATTTTATTTATATTTTATTTATATTCATAGATATTGCATTTGGCTACAAATCTTTAAATACATTAATTAATTAATTATTAAATGATTTAGTAAAACTTTTATTATTCTTGATATTAGAAAATATTCTGTAGTCAAAATTTTTTTAAAAATAAAAAAATACTCATATAATATATGTAATAATTAGATATAAATATATTATACACATTATAATATTAGTAACATGTATTATATTATTTTATTGTACGTAAACTATGAGAAAATCTTTATAATTTCAAAATCGCATTAATTTTATATTAGTTTTATTTCAATTTTGTAATAAATTTATATAATTTTGTATTAAAATATGTTTTACTTTAAATAAAAAATTTTAATCCAATAAGTAGTTATATGAAAATATATTTCTGAAATATTATAAATTTTATTTTCACGATAAGAAATTATTTATACAAATTTATACGCATTGTTTTTCATTTATCTAAATTATTTCACCTTTTAATTATTCACTACAACTTTTTAACATATATATTTAAATTATATAAATTCTTTAGCCATTGTATCTTTTAGTATATAGTTATAAACTCAATTTTAACAGTTTTATATTTAAAAAAATTTTCTTACCAAGACGTCATACTCTCGACAACAATTCCTATTATCCATTTATTATCAACAATTCGCTGCCAATGATCTTGGATTTCTAATACTTGATGTTTTTTATAAAACTTATTCTTTTTTGGCTTTATAATTGGTTCACCGGTACTTGTATACAACTACAAATGTGTTTAAAATATAATAACCGATATTTCATGAATTCAAAAACTGAACTTACATCATTATCCGATTCCGAACTAAAATCTTCTGTATAAGCTTTTTGAGTAGCTAAATTTTCTAATATTTTATCCGTTACACTTTCAATAAGCTGTATACTGTTTTTAGTTTGATGTATTTGAGTATTAACGCAATTTAATTGTTTTACTAAATTTTCTTCTACTGGATTAGTTTTTACATTATCCTTTTTGAGGACAGGTAGTCCTTCTTGCACCATGGATTCATTGCTGTTTTTAACCTCCAAAATTTGTATATCTAAATCATCATCTTCTAAAGTAAAATCTATATCCATAATGTTTTCAGAGATAAGTAATAACTATTTTACTCTAATGTTGTAAGTATATTAAAGATTACATAAATAATACAGTGTTAATAAGTTTACTAAATAATTAATTAACATGGAAATCATGTTACTATACAATTAATATAAAAACATTAATATAAAACCATTTGATATATAAAAACTTGAAAATCTATCGCATTCACCACCACGTTACAATTATTATCTGTATTATTAAAATTATGTTGTATATTTATTTTTATTTTAATAAAAAAGCAACTGATTTAAAATATCCAATCAACAATCAGGAATTTATAAATTGCCGATAAAGATATTAGTATTGGAGCGCGCCAAACCCTAAACATGTAAAATGGATATAGAACAGAAAAAGCTTTACTTTGAAAGTTTGGTATATCTAGTTTACCTAGAATAGATAAGGAAGAGCATTTTCATCTTTTAAAAAAGTGAAATCGTTGTTTTGAATGAGACTGAAATTATTATATACAAGCAAACGTGGAAATTTGAATGTATGAGTATTGTTAAAATATAAACGTATATATGTATATATATTGAAAATGAATTGAAATTATATAAAACAAATCGAAAAAATTGTTTTTACAATGTTTTTAAAATTGCATTGGTGATGTACATTAACGAAAATATATATGAACTCAATATTTAAATTTTTATGAAAATGTTATATCTAGTAACTTATATAAAGTTTATTGACATTTTTAATAAAAATGAAGTCATAAAATTTTTATTTATTTACACACTCGATATTATAATTTTATTATTGAAATCAATAATACTTTCATGCGTTTTGTATACTTATACACATATTTTCGCACATAAAGTCCAATTTATTCTAATAAAATAATAAAATAGACAAAATAATATGATACAAATCGATAATGCATATACCGAATTATTTTATCAAAATTTATCTACCTTTAAAAAAGTATTCTAAAATATATTTATTTATAATTTTTATGAGACCTGTTAAAATATACTTTTTTTACTTCTTCGATTTTAGACAAAATAAAATATTAAAAATTTATCATATATTTTCTTTCTTTTTTTTTAATATAGATTAGTTACTTATATTATTGTTGCTCTAAAAATATTTCAAAACTTTTAGAATATATAATTTATAAAGATTCTTTAACGAATGTTTATATTGTTTGAAAAAAATCTATAAAAATTATGAAAATTAAAATATCAAATTAAATTTTAATTTCAGATTATTATAAATTTCTCTTGCTTCACAATGACTAATTTTTATAAACTTTTTTAAAGAAAACTTTGATCTCCTTAATTATTCTACTTTTATTATAATAAAGTTCAAAGTAAGTGAAATAATCGTGAGTTTAAAAATATACTATATTAATTTTTAATTAAAAGTATCAATTATAATTGCATTATCAAAACTAAACTAAGCTATATTAAAATTTATTCTTTCAATTTAGTGGTCAGATCTAAACTAGCTTAATTTTTATTATATTAAATTTAAAAAATTAATTTTTCTTATATTAAAGTATTAAAAATAATTAAAATATATTATTTCATGATAACACTACTTACATCATGAAAATAAAAAAACAGTAAAAATAAAAAGGTATTAGGTGTTGTGGACGATAAAGTAAAATTGGTCTATAATATAAATTATTATAAACATATAAAAATTATATACAGTGTATAGATATTCCATTCTATAATATTATTAAATTTCTTAGTAAATAGTTAGTTGCTCTGTAAATTTATTTAAATTATTTTAAAATTAAAAATACAATATCCTTTTAAGTATTTTTATTGAAATATAAAGCAAGCAGGATGACATTAACAATATTCGAAAATCATGTACATTTTAGTTAAATGCAAGGTATTTTCTTAACAATATTTATTTAAAGGCATTTTATATATTGATTAACTTTGATCTGATAATATTAACTTTCGATATCTAATTTTATATAATATATAATTACATAAAAAAATTTTAATTTTGATTTTAATAATATTTTCAGAAAAATAAATTAATAAATGAAAGACTTTTGTTTTATGTGGTTACGAAAATAAATATTCTAAACTGTTTTTGTATTTACATTCTGTGATTTCTTAAATTTGTTTATAAAAATCAATTGTTTTCATTAATTATATTTAGTACACCTTTCTATAATAAAATTTAATTATATATTATCATTATATTAAGAAATATGAATTATACTAAAATTTTTCTATCGATTATTGTAATTATATATCAATTGTTATTTTTAAACCACTAATATTACATAGAAATATATCACATAATCAAGTACGGAATTCATCAGTTGCTAACTTTGATTAAAAATTACTTTCTGTGTAATTTAAAACATTCCTAAAACCGTTAATTACAATTATTAACAGTTTTAGTACATTCAATATTTATTCAATATAAAAAGTTAAAGATAAATAGATAGATAAACAAATAGATAGAAAAGAGAAAGAAAAAATAAAGAATGTATAATATCATGTTTCTAAGAGATTATGTATTATTCTTTTGGATTCGCTTGAATTCATTCGTTTTTATCAACTCGATTTTATTAAAACTAAAATAAAAAATAAGAAACTCTTTAGTTTTGTTTTTGACTGAAAATATTGAACCTCTAGATTCGTCAATAAAACGTTTGATTTCTTGTTAATTTTGCATCTTTTCTTCGTTTCCACATATTTGTGGATTCGTCTTTTCTTTAAGTAAATGATCAGATCGTCTTTTAATTATAGGACATAGTTTTATATATTCTCCTACAATCTTTATACTAATACCCTTTCATTCATACTTTAATACAATAAAGGTCAACCGATTATGATAGAATACAATTTTCTTATTAGTTATGTAATTTTTCAGGAAATTTTTCATATTTTTCTCTAGTAATTCAAATTTATATAAACTATATCTTAGTGCTTTTAAGAAACTGCACTTATATATTTGAAAGTTATCAGTGTTAGTAAATATACTGCATTTGTTTTTAAAATTTATTTATTTTATTTTACTTTGTTGAAAGAACTTTTCCAATCCTTGCAACTTTACAATTTTCTCATGATCCATTGTATTTTATAGCCATTCTTACTTTAAGCTTCTTACTTCTTCATGGAAATAAAACCATTTTATAATGCTCTTAATACACGTCGCTTAATTATATTCTCGAATTAAATTTCGTAAAGGTATAAAATAGAGTTTAAAATAATTTATTTTTACATTTTCATGTTATAGCTAATAAAAAAATATAAAGTTTACTTTTTATATTTCCTCTGATTCTGATTTTCTTAAAGAAACTTCCGTTATTGTCAACATTTCAGTATTATTCCTAAATATTGTGTGAATTAAATGCTGAACAGCATTCAAAATAAATAATTTCGTAAATTTTTTCGAGAAAAATATCAATAAGTTATTAAATTCTAGTATAAAAAAAATAATAATAACTTAACGGATTGATGTACACAAACTTTTTGTACAACATTATACTGCAGTTTCTATAATAATTATTACAAATATCTAATTTTCAAGAATAGCATCAAATTTTGATTCTTACTTAGCAACAACTTATTTTAAGTTTTTTCAACGTTCCGTTACTTTGCTCGGCTTATCTTATAATTTACTACTACACTTGTTCCAAATCTGATAGCTAAGGATGTACATAAAAAATCACACGTAAGCGAATCATCTACATAAGCGAGGATAAGAAGGCAATAAAAGATTATATAATGTACAAACGTTATATTTATATACTTGATAACCAATAAAAATAATTACATGAATATAATAATGCATTCTCATAAATAAACTATTAATAGTAATATTTAAACGTATCGTTGCAGCACAAAATTAGCAACTAATAATTCGTATAATAAATTGACTTATAAGAGAGTTGACTAATAAGTCCATTTACCTTTTTCTCTAGAAACTGAAACTTGAATACGTCCTTCGACTGTTCTCTTAGCTCAATCGTAATTTTTTTTATTTCACATTTCTATTTTTGCTATTCCTGTCTTAATCATCGTTACAAAAAAAAATCGTAGATTCCCTTCCACTTTCTCTGATTTTCAGTGAAGTGGCAGCACTAAGTATAGTTTAAATAAGTGCAAATTATCCATTAAATAATTAGTCGTTTTTACAGCTTTTTCTGAAAATCAGATGATCAAAACTACGACGAAATTTCATATTTATAATTTCTTTATTGTACGTATGTACAATTGTGCGTCGCGCGTATATCGTACACGATTCACTAATGAGAATATACATTTTCATTGTACAGACCTCACAATATTTAATTTAATATTTAAAACATAATATTTAAAATATTATTTTAAATACATAATTCAAAATTACACAATTCTCGTACAATTTTCGAAATTAATAAAATTTATTTAAATACTTTTAAAACCTTTTATTAAAAAAATTTCATGGATGTTATAACCATTTTTTTTTTATTTAAATAATTGAAATTGATAATTATCAATTCTATTTATCAAATATTTTCAATTTTTATTCTAATTTTAATTTATTAATTAGATTATGATAATTTTATAAATTATAATGATTTATTCCTATTATGAATTGCTTGATGTTTTAAATCACTGTTGTAAATGTGAATGTTTAAATTTTACGATTCAGGTATTCCATAAAAATATTATGTGTAATATTTTTTTATCTGTGCTTACAATAAGTAATTATTAATTAATATTGTTTTATATCATGTTTTCAAAATAGAAAATAATTATTTATTTATAACGTAAAATATGTATAATAAATATTTTATAATAAGGCTGATTAAAACGATTAAAAAGAATGGCTTAACGTTAAAAAAATATTGTTAGAAATATATTTTAAAAAATAATTGATTTATAATTAAAATTAATTAAAATGTTTGAATAAACATTTATATTTTTGATTACTATGGAAAAAATTTTAATATTATAATTAAATTAACAAATTTGTTCAACTGTATAAATGCAATCAAATTTTTAATGACTGGAATACGTCAAACGGAGTAAAAAGTAAATATTTTTATCCTTTGTAAATATAATTATGAGTCTATGCGTAAAATATCTTCGCGAACTCTGTATAATTTTAAAATTTTATCATTGCTTAGTTTATTTATATTTAAGACCTATAAATTAAACAAAATAAATCAACATTAATTATTTAAATGTAGTATTCAAATATAATATCTACATATATATTGCATTTCTATTCTGACACAAAATAAATTTGAATGAATAATATAATAAAAACCATATCTAATATTGTTATGAAGTAAAATCAAAACTATTGAATTTAAAATTTAATCAATTTAGTTTTACATTTTGTAATAACTAGCTGTTTTAAAAATTCAAACAGATTTAAGTATGAATATAAATTATGATAAATAATTACTAGATTAAAGCTAGCGATGTTTATGATAAAAAGTCGATAGTTTACATACGATATACATAAATCATCCATTTAAAGCATGTTATGAACGAGGTTGAAAAATTTAGTTGTAATCACTTTGTAAATTATAATATAGACAACTATGGAAACTTCAATGAAAGTTTTATATGTCTTTTTTAATGGATAAATGGAAACTAAAGTTTTATAGACTTTCATGCAACTATATATATGAAAGTTAAATATGTATTCTTGGTTTTTGGAATTAACACATATTATTTTTTATTATATAAGTCTCAAAATCAGATTTTAAGATTACATTTATAGTAGAGGACCTTTGGAATTCTTAAAATCTGAACGTAAAAAATTTGTTTAATAAATGCGCTGGAAACTATTATAAATTTTTTAATTAATTTTATTTTGTATAAAGACTTAAATATAAAAAAATTATTTACAGTTTTACATTTGCACAATTTTGCATTTTTAAAGAAATATCAAATTGTAGTATAAAACTTAACATTAAGAAACTTTTTGTTTCTAAAACACTGTTCAAACTTCAATGAATTACTCTTCGTATCTCATTGAATAACTTGAACGTTTAAAGTTTACGTGGAAACTTCTACGTTTCCAGAAACTCATGCTATTATCTTCTATAATAATACACGATAATACTTTTACCTTTAATCACGTAAGACACATTCGTGGATAATTTTTGTTTTCGCGATTTTTTTCTAATTTTCATACACAGTTTAGTAGTTATTAAATGCATAGAAAAAAATATTATATTGCATTGCTTATTCTTATCATTTTAACTGATTTCATTCGCACTTTATGACTTATCATATCTAACGGTAAAGTGACCAACTTAATTAAGTTAATTGAAATATTTGCTAACGATATAATATAATCATAATTTTTCGTATACTTATTACTATATTATATTATATTAAACTTTTCTTAAATTAAAAAATTTTTTAAATATTTATTGTGTTGAATACAGCCTAAAATATAATAAGTATTTTTTTATTTCATTATCAATATTTATGAAATCAATCAAATAAATATTAAATAAATTTATTAGTTATTAACTATTAGTAACAACTAGTTTATTGAATATTTCAATAAATTCGGCAAAATAATTTTTGTCGTAATATGATTTTTGAAATTACATAATTGTTTGCTTATAAATGAAGCATTAATAAAATAAATATTAAACTACATAATAAATCATCTTTCCACATCACATATTACAATTCAAAATAATAAAAACTATTATATTAACTAATTATTATGCGATATAAATTTTATACTTTAAGATAAAATTATGTTAATTTTTAAAATCTTAACTTTCTCAACTACATGTTTTACTGAAAAGATTATGTTCATAAGCATTCTTCTTCAGAAAAACTTCTATTATAAGAAACAAGCAAATAATAAATTCTATATTAACTTCAATTATAATGAATTATAATAATGGATATGGGTTTATATTAACCATGAAAGCAGATTTTTAATAGCTTAATACTTTATGTTAAATATGTCTTTTTATAAATGAAAAAAAAAGTCTGAGTTCAAAATTATATCTACCTAATTTTAAATTATTAACATTAATTCCAACTAATTTTTAAATTGAATGACCTGATGATAAATTAACTAGTAAAATTAAAAACAAGTCTTTTATGTTCGCAGTATTTAAATTCAAATACTAATGACTTTTTTCCTTTTATCACGAAAACAACATTGATTTATTTTTCCTACAGTTCATATTTCTTAAAAATTCCATAATATATATATATTATTTTATAATATAATAAAATAAATTAGCAATCAATTTAATCAATATATGCTTATTAATACATCTGTCTATAGTACAGGTAATAAAATAATTAAAATTATTAAAAACAAATAAAAAAATTTATCATCGCTTTCAATAGGTAAAAATTAATTTTATGATGTGTGTTTTTTATAATTTAAGAATAATTAAATATCATCAAATAATATAGAAACGATTGCATAATTATAAAAATTATTAATATAATTAAAAAATTAAATATATCAAATATAATAAAATATAAAAATATAACATAATATAATCAAACATTTTTTCAATAAACATATATTGTATAAGATAAGCTTACTCGTTATACTGATTCTTCATTTATGATTTATTCTAAATAAAAATTTTTCATTTATGATGTTTGTATCATAATATCTTTAAATGAGTGCAAATGCGTAGTGCAAAATTGAATACATTATATAAAATACTGGTTATATAACCACAAACTTGATACGATTAGCAAACTCAGAAGCATATAAGATTAATCCAATTACGTAGTATAACTATCAAAGAGTAAATTATGCTCAGGATTTTTAAGTAACATAATAGAAGTATATTAAAAATTTCAATCCATAAAGTTAATGGTATGTACAGTTTTAATATAAGACTAGTAATTAAAATAATATTAGTAAAATATTTTAATTTACTACACTAATCCGAATTTAAAATTACTTTTTCAAAAATGTACAATATTTATTTATTATATTATATATTAAATATGGAATATTAAATATTTATTATTTATATTATTAAATGTAATTATATATAATATTAAATATAATTATATCTAATATCAAATATTTATAATTTTAAAATAAACAAACTTTTATTGGACATTAAATTTCAAAATAAAAAATTGGTGTTAAAAATGGAAAGATGAGTTATAATTATAATAGAAACTTTTACGAAAATACTAAATTTACTATGCATCATGAAAATGACCTAGGTAGAAGGACATAAAATAACAAATCAATTCAATCGCACAAGTGTCAATTTTCGTGATTAAAATTAAGATTCTAACTTTATTCTTTGGCAAGTTCTGTTTGTTCTCCAAGTTTTGTATGACATATCTTATTTTTTGTATAATCACAAATGTTTTTTTCTATTATTAAAATATTATTTATTAATTCATTAAAAGTTCTTTTATTCCTTTCTGAATTTTACGCCTGTAGTCCGATTATTGTAGGACAACTTTGAGTTAGCTTATAATACTTACAATATTTAACGCCGCCTTTATCCGTTATTATATTCACTATAATACAATATTAATTATAAAAATAATCTTTTATTATATCTAACTGCAGCTTTAAATTTTACATTCGATTTTTTGTTTCGAATCATTGTTGTACAAATTTTTATAAAATACAATGGTATTAAGATGAGGATCATTTTAATTATTATTTTAATAAATTTCTGGATTAATTATTTTTAAATTTTAATATTATTTTGTAAACTTTGTATTATTCCATTTTACTATCGCAATTATACTTCTTTAATTCGTCCAATATAGAATTCTGACTTAAACCTATGCAAAAATTATAAATATTAATGTTTTAAAAAGTTAATGAACGTTCAAATTTTAACATTTGTAAATAAATTAAAAATGTACGAATTTGAAAATACTTACTTTATTTTAATATTAAAATTTATTTTAAACTACTATATCTCTTTCAGTATAATAAATTTTATTTTATCGTATTCATATTCTTTTGACGATTTCTTCTTTTACTATAAAAGCTTTGTTTAAAAACAGCTAATTATTATATTTAATTATTGTTTAACTATGATTTATTTTTTATTAGTTTTCAAGTAAAATGAAAATAAAGAAATAAGAACGACTTATTTCCACTTATGAGATTAAACATTAAATTGATAAAAATAATATATTATCTTTAAATACTCTATTCATGGATATTTTTTAGTAACATTCTTGGGTAGTATTTTCTAGAAGACAATATACTTATTAAATTTTAGAACACATATTATTTAAAAATTATAGAATCATTAGTAAATAAGCTTGTATTATCTCAAATTTATTTTTATATTCTACATAATTATTATAATTGAATTCTGTGACTATCAGTATTCTCATTAAAATTCGTTAAGAATTTAAAGGATTATAAACATTTCTGGTAAATATATAAAATTATTACGATGCATGATTATATTTAAATATTCATAAATTAATTATCCACTTTGTAATGAGCACAACCACCAAAAATTTTAGCTATGAAGATTCGAATTACTAAAATTTTTATATATTCGATATATATAATGAAGTTTTACTTATTATAGTTTTTTTTATTTGTATGCAATGATTTTAATAGAAACTGTAATTATTAAAAAAAAATTAATTTTATTTCGAGAGGTTTACTATTTATTAATATTAAGTTTTTATTAATATAAAAATTCTTTCTACCACAGAATATAAATACTACATAAATTACATTATGCATTTATAAAGAAGTCTATTTTTACAACAGAATAAATATTTAGAATACAATCATATCTTCTTATAAAAAAATATATGAATTTTTATAAATTCTAACAAAAATTGAGCTTGCAAAATGTTTATTATTTATTTAAACTCATCCATTTTTTTGTAATGACTTTAAATATTTTGATATTGTATATTTAAATAATTTTAAGTAATCATTAGAATCATTCATACTGCATTTTATCTTTACACATATTTTTTCTTTATTAAGCATTTATAAATTTGTAATTTCATTAATTATTATATAAGTTGTATAATTATTATTATTATATAAAAAAATTATCTAATCATACTAATTTAGAATTTATAAAATAATTATAGATTTAACATTTTAAGATGTGAGTCTATAAGTAGGCATTTAAAGTAATTTAAATATAATTTAATTTTTAATTTATTT
This sequence comes from Dolichoris vasculosae, assembly GCA_018907195.1. Classification (NCBI taxonomy): domain Eukaryota; kingdom Metazoa; phylum Arthropoda; class Insecta; order Hymenoptera; family Agaonidae; genus Dolichoris; species Dolichoris vasculosae. The sequence continues at coordinate 8,934,611 of JACCHY010000003.1, forward strand.
TATCTTTTCAGATTAAAACTTTATCAAGTTATTCCTGTAGTATATCGTATTTTATTATACTAATTTTAATATTAATAATAAATAAAAATGTTTTAAAAAATTATGATTTATTAACTAATTAAATATTTATATATATTATTTTATTATATATATACTTTTTAAATCATCATAAATTGTATTATTTGTATATTTTATTTATTAAAATATATCTATATAAAACGTAACTCAGTATATATTCTTATATTTAATATGAACAATAATATTCTTAACTTTATTAATCTTGTCCTTTTAAATTCAATAATAATACATCAAATGTATTGTGAATTGACAGTAATACATACTAACATTACTTAAAAATACATATATAATGAATAGGAAGAATAACGGTAATATTTCAAACCTCTTTATATACCTCCAATAAAAGGCAACTTATTGATCTGAAAAAAAAAGGAAATGACACTTTTTTCCTTGGATACATATAAATATATACTTTTGAACATCAACGTTTCAGCTTCATGAAATTTTGATGGAATTCCAGAGTAACACAAATGACATAATACCAGATATTTTCATGTCTGTTTTATAATAGTTCCAACGCATGTCGTCAATAGCTATAACTAAAGACATGTATAATAAAAATATTACAGCATTATTGTGTTATAAATAATAAAAATCATGAGTTTAAATTTAATTTATTTTAAAATAATAATTATTACAAGAAAATAAAAAATAAATAATATAATAATAACTTTCCAAACGACTGTAAAAGAAAATACCAAAAATATTCATTTACGATCCACTTATTTATAATATTTAAAAATTTTATATTTATTAAGATAGTTTTATGCCTCTTTACATCTATAATCTGAATTAAAATTAATAAGCAAATTAATAATATTAACGGTGTACAATTAAAAATAAATTTATTATTCGATAAAATTCTAGTAATTTTTTTTTAAATTCATAATTTAAAAAAAAATTATCTTATAAATAATAAAATCATTTAATAATATTTGAGAACATTAAGAAATACATTTTATTTACTAAATGCTTTGATTGTACAAGATTTATTAAAAAATGTTTAAATTATTTTCACAAATACATAGTTAATATATATAAAAAATCCTATATAAGCTTAATAATTATAAATGAATAATATAAAAACATTATTTTTGCCTTCTTTTACCTGATTGATCAACGTTTCGTGCTTTGTACGTAATAGCATAGACAAAACTTTGAGCGAAATGACATGAATATGGAGAAATATAAAATTATACTGGGAAAGTCTTAAACGGTCAAATAATAATAACTGTAGCAGCGGACAGATAAAATTGTACTTTGTTACAAGATCACACACAACGATGATATCATATGATCGATTCGCAAAAGCTTATTTACGTAAAATAGTATACCTTAATAACATAAACATCAAATAAATAAGTTAGATGCACTTTAATTTAATATTAAAAAACTTAAACAAATTATTTGTTTATAAATGGAATGTTAATTGAAATGTCCATTCAACTTATTGCTATAAATGTATTTTTCTATAGTAATTCTTATACAAAACTAACACAAGACAAATATACTATATAAAGTAAATTTATAAAATAAATATCAAAAATATTTTATTTAATTCGTTAAAAATTAAAAATTCTATTCATTTGCTTTTAGATGTTTGTTGTAAAATATTAAATGCTGAGTATGACAGTTTTATAATCTAAAAATAACAAAATACAATAAAAAAATTATTTATTATAAAAGCAGATTATTAAATAATTATAAGAACCAACTTTTATGAATGATTCTGGAGATAGTCGGACAATACTACTACTAAATAAGTAAATTGGTCGTGAAGTTTTCAACATGACATAAGTCAACATCCTTTTTGATTCTTTTTGCAAAATACACCAATTCATGTTAAATATTGAATTAGATAATATTGAACTCTTGTTCATTAAAAAACAATTTAATTAATTGTTAAAAAAATTAATATATATAAATATATATATATATATATTGTGTAATTTAATGTTTTAACTTACATTTGTTGATATTTTATACCCATACCAACAGAAAAGAAAATTTTGAAAAAGTACACAACAAAGAAATATAAATACGGCATTAAATTCAGCACTGAATAAATCTTTCAACGATAGTAAGTAAATATTGGTACATACGGTTGAGATACTTGAAACAAATTGAATAGAGACTGTTTCAATAAATGTATCGTTCAACTGGTCGATTGCTCTACATAAATCAAATTAAAAAATAAGTATCAATTTTATTTAGAATGTACCAATAATAATTAAATACATACTTGCAAATAGAATGATGATTTCTTATACACTCCTTTATATATTTGAACTCGTCATGACATTCCATTATATTTTCTTCAACAAATTTTGGCAACTTCATTAGCCTATGCTGTAATATCTTTAAAAGACTGGATATTCGTTCAATGCAATTACAAAGTACGCTGTCGAAACCAACTTGTACAAGACTTGTACTAATATAGCCTGAGACTTGATGTACATAGGAAATCCAAAAACAAAGAGCATGAGATCGATCACAAAATGAATAAGCATCAACCACGAGATCATAATTCGAATTTTTTTGCATAATAGGCTTAAATACATAACTAAAAATGTTGATAATGACCAAATATATACAGAGACGTGTTATATATCTGAAAAATTATATTACATTTTCATAAATTTTTAAAGAATTAAAATGTTTGTGTTAACTATTTTTAAAAAATGAATGAAACGTTTTGGCGTTATAAAATGTAAATAAGATTACCTCGATAAAAAAATTTTATCTACATTTATTTAACTGTGATTCATGCAATTCATGCAAAAAATTTCTAAATTAAAAAAAATATTCTAAAAGAATATTTATAATTATTGTAGCAAACAGCTATTAAAAATAAAATAAATGCAAGTTTATTATATACAGAGTTATAAATTTGATATCAATTATCAAATACAGAAATAATTATTAACTTTTAATCATTTTTTAATCTTAAATTTTATGATATAATATTATTTTTAATTTTGATGTATTTTACACTGAAACATCAAAATAAGAATAACAATGTTTATTATTTTTACTTTTCTGAATATATAGATTCCTTAACAATTTTAGTTTCTTCGTTATCTTGCAAATTGATCCATGGAATATCCGTGATAATTTTTAAAATACTAATAATATTTGATCGTCTAAAGTATATATTACATAATTTAGTTATTCCGTTAAAAATTGTTATTATGACAAACAAATTTTCTATTGAAGTGTGCACTGACTTTTCAGAAACTATATTATCTAATATCATAGTAAATAGTAATAATATAACATTTATGACACAATAAATTGTATAAATATTATAAAATATATTTAATGGTATTCGAAAAGTTGTCGGTTTCCAATATCCTGATAGTTTTAAAACCATAAAAGAAAGTGGAAAAACTCTATTTTCTAAACCAAAAATTTCAGTTTTATGATGAATATTATTTTGAAAATATTTAATGATCCTCATGTTTACTTGTATTATTTTGATAAAATGCTATTGAGTTTAAGCCAAGAAACTACGAAAACATTTAAAATAAATTGTCTTGAGAGTAAAACGTGTTTATACTTTAATAAAAGAGAAACAAACTACAAGTAACTGTCATAAAAAATAACGTATAACTAAGGCATCTGTTGCCATCTTCGAACTCTAATTTCTTTTTATAAATATTATATGAGTCAACTACTTCAAATCGTTATGTCATATTGTATCCGAGTCTTTCTTTTTTTTGAACAGAATACTAAAACAGTATCACTATGGTCACACAAGCAAAACATACAGTCCATAAAAGTAAATTGTACATATAAGACTATTTTATGTTATCTGCAAAAAACTTATTTAAAAGTTGAAAAATAAATAATATTTATGAAATATATAATCTATAAGCTTTGGATCAATTGCCTGTGAAAGGAAAATATTATAAATTAAAAAAGGTATTTATTCTTAAGTAAAATAATATTCGAATATAATACTATTTAAATCGAATCCAAAAATAGTTTATTTATTTTATTTTAATAAGTTATATATTTTAATATAGTTATTTAATATAATTTTAATATAAGTTTTTCGTTAAAATTAAAAAGCTTATATATGTTAATTATAATAATGCTTGAAAAAATAATTTACAGGAAATAGTATTTGGCTTAGATAATTTTGAAAATATAAGTTTCATTTATAAATTTAATAATAAATATGTTTAAACAAGATTAAATTGTTATTGATTTATGAATTAATATTCTTACTAATCCTTTATTTCAAAATGCTAATGATTAGTTTTAAGAATAAATTAAAATTACTATGTAAATTTTATGAATATATTTATTTTTAAATTTGCAATTTTATATAAAAAACGTTACAATATAAAACTTACACATACGAATACATAAAACATATATGTTTATATGAATACACTTACATGTGTTTCATTAGAATTTTATTGAAATGTGTAGTAAAAATGAACCTTTCTAATTTTTTAATCAGTAATTTTAATAATTTGTTTTAATTATTTTAAAAGCAAATATTTAAAGTTAATAATTTCATACTATGTACTCGTTATATAATTCTTCAAGTTTTTTTTATATCAAACAAGTACTGACATCATTACTTAATAATAGATCTTCGAGTAAATTGAATATCATCAAAGTAATTTTGTATCTTTACGTAATACTTTAATTACATTATCTATACTATAGCGGAAACATTTTTGAAAAAACAATTGATCGATTCAACGAAAAGTTTATTTTCTAACACTGCATATATATGGATAGAAATTTTAAAAGGAATATAATTTATTTATTTAAGACCGTTATAATAATATATAGAAAATTTTCAATTTTCTGTATTGTTAAATTAATTAATTATATTAACAAGGTAATTATATTGATGTAATTATAATTAATAATTAATAATTTAATAGGTATTGTTTTAAATTCATAATATATTTAACCATTTTTATAAACATGATTTACACCAATACATTTTTTTATATTGAACAGTAACTAATGATATGTTACATAACAAATATAAAAATGGTTATTTCATAATTTATAAGTATAAAATATTGTATCTAATCAATCAATTTACGACAAAAATGACAAAAAATAGAATAATAAACAAAAATATTATTTTATAAATTTAAAATTTTATATTCTCGTATAATAATGCTAATAAAAGATGAATATTATAATCGAAAGTCTACATGTAAATCGCATATCAGTATGTTTAAATCATCTTTTAATAAAGTTGGTAAGATGTCAAATGATTGTAAACAGCATTAATTCTTCAAATAATATTTTCTTTTTTTATAAATTAATAAAACATTTAAATTTATAATTTTGTATTTAAATTCCAATAATATATTGACGCACAGTGTAGTTAACACATTCAGAATGCAGGCGTTAATAAATATAGGCGGTTGATTCTGATTGCCTCAATTATAAAATAAAAAGGTGGGGGAATTCGCAAAGCGCTTAGACTCAAAAATACTACGCAGCAGTTGAATCGTAGTGTTCGTAGAGAATATCTTGTTCTTGAATTTGCAAATTTATAAAATTAAAATGATTCTTTGGATATTAACTGTGCTGTTTATAATATGTTACTACATATATTATTATTTTAAAGATAAACTTGATTATTTTCATCACAATGATATTCCATATTTAAAAGGATGGCCTTTATTTGGTAACATGGTTAAAATAATATTAAGACGTCAAAATATGTTTGATCTTGTGCAAGAAATATATAACGTTAATTCCGAGGCAAAATATGTCGGAGCATTTAACTTTTTGCAACCTGTGATTGTATTACGTGATCTAGATCTTATTAAAAGTATTACGATAAAAAATTTTGAGCATTTTCAAAACCACAGACATTTATTCGATACTACGTTAGATCCACTTTTTGGTGGTAATCTTTTCAGTCTCGAAGGCGATACGTGGAGAGAAACTAGAAATGTACTCACTCCAGCTTTTACATCGAAAAAAATGAAGCTTATGTTTAATTTGATGATTGATTGTGGACAAACTTTGGTCAAATATATTGAAGAACAACCAGAAGAATATAAAAAAATGCTGGATACAAAAGATCTGTTCACGAAGTATACAAATGACATTATAGCTACGTGTGCTTTTGGAATAAACGTTGACTCGTTAAAAAATCCAAGAAATGACTTTTATCTAATGGGAAAAGAAATTACTCAAGTGTCGGCACTAAAAACGATTAAATTTCTTGTAGCCTCAAGTTTTCCGAAATTATCAAAACTATTAAAATTTAAATTTATAAGTGAAAAAGCTTCAAAATTTTTTAATAATATTATTTCCACAACTGTGGCAACGAGAGATGAAAAAGGAATCTCTAGACCGGATATGTTACAGTTAATGATGAATGTACGAGACAAAGAAAATAAATATTTAAAAATGGATATCACAAACATGACGGCACAAGCGTTCATTTTCTTTTTTGGCGGCTTCGATACATCTTCGACACAAATGTGCGTAATAGCTCACGAACTCGCGATCAATCCCGACATTCAAAAAAAATTACAAGATGAAGTCGAGAGGGTTTTAAAAGAAACCAACGGAAATCCAACTTATGAAGTAATTAATGAAATGCTTTATCTTGATGCTGTATTTAACGAATCAATGCGTCTACACACACAATCTAGTTCTCTTGATAGAATGTGCACAAAAGCTTTCGAATTACCCGCGGCTTTACCTGGTGGAAAACCATTTACTGTACAACCTGGTATGAATATATGGATCCCTGCATCAATGATTCACCGTGATCCAAAGTATTACGATAATCCAAATAAATTCGATCCAGACAGATATTACGATAAAAAAATATCAATTAACGATGTAACTAATTTAGCTTTTGGAATCGGACCACGAAGTTGTATAGGAAATCGATTTGCTGTTTTAGAAACTAAAATTCTTATATTCTGTTTACTATCTAAATTTAATTTTAAGCCTAATAAAAGAACCGTTATACCACTAACATATAGTAAAAGCTCTATCAATTTAAAGGCAGAAGGAGGATATTGGTTATCACTTGAATCCAAAAGTAAAATATAATGTGTTTATAAAAATTTTATATATTTATAAAATAACATATTTTAAATTGAGGATAATTGTATAATATTAATTTTTTTTATTCGATGAAAAGTAAAAATGTACTGTTTTCAATTGATATGTAATTATAAATTTATTAAATCAGTTTTTATTCAAACGAATAACTTAATCCGTCAAGATATTTTGAAAAATTATTAACACACGAATTATAAAAAAAAGAAATATAATTATGTATATATATTAAAATTGTTTAGATTTATTTTTAATCTGCAGATTATAAAAATAATCATATTCTGGTATATGAAGAATTTTGAAAATATTTTTATAATCTCTATTAATATATTTGCTCTAATTTATAGAGTAGTAATTTAATATTAGCGTTTATAAAAATAAAATGTAAAAAGCGACGTAAAATAATTATTATTTTGTAGTTCTTCGAATTGGAAATATCTAGTATTTATTATTTTTGTAAATACAAGATTTTTAATACAATTTTATTAATAATGAATAATGTATTGCCATATACAATAGAAGACATTTGAAATCCAATTTTGAACATCTGCATCAAGTCCTATACAATTCATCGCAAATTCATCAGGAAAGATACAGAAAAATAAAATAAAAATTGAAAACAAGCGAAGAATACGATATGAAACTTAAACACAAACATTTAAAATTAAGTAGAAGTGAAAATAGCAGACAGAAAAGCAATTATAATTGAAGAGGCCATGTGGGGATCTTAGACAACTCGATAAACATCTACTTATCTACGTTTATAAACAGCTATTTGTTTTTTATTTCGATATTTTTTTAGAGTTTCCTTAATTTAACTTTTAATTTGGATTTTATTCTTTGCATTCTTATACCTAATGTAGGATTTCGATACATCGACTCTCCTGGACACGTAGTTAATTTAATTCGTATAAAACAAATTGTTCCTAAAGTGAACGTACAATAAAAGTAATTATTAATTATTTAATATAAGAGCATTTAATTTTATTGATTGTCATCAGTGTAATAAATATACTGTGATGTCTGGAGACTGAAAATAAGCTTTCGAACATTAATAAAAGTAAATATTCAACATACGAAAAATATTTAAATCAAAACTATTATATAATACATCTGTTTACGTATTAAATAGATAAATTTATAAATTTATTTACAAAAATATAAAATTTATACAAAACTGATAGACTTTGTTGTACACGCTTAAATTAAATCTAGAAGTGCATATGTAGATTCGAGCAATTATATGTATATACTATAATTTAAAGGAATTTAACACACCACTTATATTTAGCTATTTGTATACTTATACTATATATTAAGAAATAAATTATTGTAAAAATCAATGTTTTAATTATTTGATAATTTTTTATCTTATTATCCTTACGTTAATTTCATGTAAAGAAGTATTTATTACTATGAATGATTCTTAATAAATTCGAATAATATACAAATGTGAATTTTAAAAATTACACTGATTATTTGTATATATAAAATTGTTTTTGATTATCTTGTTATTAATTAAAAAAAATAGCATTTTATTTTAATAAAAATAATTGGAATAAGCAACTATTTTTATAATTTACAAAAAATAATTAAATATATATATTTATATATAATAGCAGCATATTTACATTGAAAATAAATAAAAAATAGTTTATAACTTACATATAATTCGATAGAAAATATTTTCAATACTAAAACAAACTTCATATTAAAAATTAAGAAAATTAAATTATCGGTGCTAGTAGTATTTGAATAATGCAATAAAATATTTGATTCATTATGAGCTTAGAAAATATTTAGAACTTTCATCTATACGCACATAACAATTCAATAATTTTTTGAATGATCAAAAACAGCATTCTGAAAGGAATAAACGTAATTACATTTTATCATGAATAGATAGTAAAAATATTATAGTAAAAGTACTTTGGAAATGTAGATAATAATAAGTTTTATCTATAAAACAATAAATTTAATGCAATAATTTTTTAACATAATTTAACATCTTTAAATATATTTCGTAAGTATATACAGAGTTCGTGTAAATTAGAGTTTTAAAAATTACATATTTCTGTGTTTATAACTAAAAAATATCTGGTTATATAGTCGAAGTAAGCATAAACTTATACTCATATATTTTTAGAAGTGGAATGTAGCACTTGGGGGACGATAAAATGAGTCGTTTTTCATTCGAGGATTGGACGTTAAAAATATATTATTCATAATAAATTTTAACTACATGAGTATTCTTTTCTTTCGATGGTAAATATGTGAAATAAGCTTGTTTGAATATTATATCTGGAAATTTGCCGAATTCCATTGTTGGCCATACTTCACGTCCTAAATTTACCATTTCATAACGTAATTCTCTATAATAATTCGTTTTGTATTTTGCAATCTGTCAAATAAAGGCAAGAGAGTAATTATTAAGCATTAAAAATAATAAGAAAATGGAAAATGTTTCTAGGTAATTCAAAATCTTTTGTATGATCTTGAATTTATATATTCAGGTAGATATAGAAATTATAGCTGAAACCATTATTTTTTTCTAATTTTACTATTTTATTTTTTATTTTTTATATAAATTTTTTTGATATATGATTTTTTGCTTGTGTAAGAACTAAATGCTATACATGGAAAATAATGTTTTGTATTATAAATATTTTATTAATATAGATACAAAATCTTAAAATATTTTTGACTTTTTATGAATGATTCAAATAATAATTAAATCTATCATACCTTTTTTTTCCAATATATTGCATAATTAAAATTGAGTTTATGAAAATCTTTCTTTTGAACTACGAGATGTTTTGTTTCAAGTTTCCGCATAATTCTTTCTTTTAACGAAGACCATTTTACCATAGATTTTTTGGTTAATTCACCTGTATTATTTTTTGCAAGAATAAAATATAAAAGAAAGATTAATATTTAATAATTTAATAATTTACAGTAACAAGTTTTAGACAAATTCATTGTTTTTATTTTTAAAATAATATCTTTTTTCTTAATTTTGCTCGTTAACAATTAATTTAAAAAATTTGTAAAATGTTTGGAATATTATCTATGCTTTAAATATAGTGCATTGGTAATTATAAATAAAAATTATAATTTTACGTTTATATTTTTCAGTATAATGCATTCCTTTAGTTCTATAGGAAATCCAATACAAAAGTTGTGGCATTTTATAATAAGAAGGAAGCTTAACTGAGATGAAATTTTCATGGATCATTTTATCTAATTCTTCCTAAAAATATTGTATAATAAATTATTATAACATAATGACACATAAATTAATAGTTTTACATAGGTATATTAATTAACATATATAAACGTACGCGTAATTTAACTTTCAACTCTTGTTCCAAACGATCGTAAAAACTTTTTCTCCTTTTAGCAAATTGTTGAGAGCCTTTTGCCTGGTCTTGCATAGTGTCCCATTTATTACTACCTACTTTAATATTAAAACTTTTCGTACTTTTATTATACTTTGACGCAATTGATTTACTTTTTATAGAAGTTATATTTTTTGATTCATCTGCATTCAAATTAATTTTTTTATCTTTGACATTTTCATTTTGAGTTGACGATTTACACAGTGATTGATTCATTAGCATTGATAAATTGTTTCCTGTAGGCATTAGTTTATTGATTTTTTCATACTTTGATGCAAACGTTGTCTCGGAATTATTAGTACTTGGTGTAGCTACTGGTGTTTGCATCGTTACAGCTGAAATTACAATTTGTGGTGGAGCCATATTACTCTCGTCTAGTATGTCGGAAGTACAAGATTTAACTTCTGTACAGTTGATGTCATTGGTTCGAAAATCTGTTAATTCAGAAGCACTAGATTTTTGATCGCTTTTTATAGGTCTTGAAATATCACTAATATGAATGTAAGGCTTTTTTTTAAAAGATTTTAAATGATTTTGTCGTTCTAACCACTTTTTTCTGTCTTCGTTTCGTTTAACAATTTTTCGTTCATATTTACATTCACAAACTGCATTCATTACCCTTAACTTCCTTGGTACTACTTTCTTTTGTAATTTTGAACATTTATTATAACATATTTTTCTATCTTTGTTTGTAAACATTTCAGTCAGATATGGATCATTAAATGAATTTTTCCAATCTTGAGAACGACTTTTCTCTAGCTTATTTTTTGGATCTAAATTATAAATTACATAATTGTATAAACTTTTTATTAAAAATGTTTTAGAAATAAATTACTCGATAGGTTTTTCCATTTTTGCAAAGCAATTTACTGAATTTTTAAAAGCAATTAATGTATAAGAAATAATTTTTTTTCATTAGAAATGAATATTATAATTTTATAATTTTAAAACAGAACATTTCATTAGCTTAATAATAAAATTTATTAAATTTAGAACTAAATTTTCATATATTTTTTTAAAATTATGAATACCTGATGTTTAATTAAATATCCAAAAGAATTTGTAATTTTTATTCAATTAATTAATATTATATATTTAAATTTCGGTGTAGGAGTTAAATTTATATTTGAAATTTTATAGTATATAATGTAATTTCTTTTTTATTAATATTTCAAACTTCTCAAAATAAATATATTTCAAAGAAAAATTAAAAAAAATATTTTGTTTTTACTAAATTTATAGTCGAATCCTAGACTATTCTTATTTTCTAAATAAATATTAAAAAGAAATACTATTTAATCGAAAAATATAAAATTTTTCACCATGATTTCTCGTACCTTCTTTTTCATCTCCGCATACCAATTTCTTTTCGGCAACTTCGCCTTCTTCGGTGCAATCACATTTTCTTTTAACACTTTTAGTTGCACACAGATTTTGGTAAGGTGAATCATAAAGTTCGTACTCTGGAATGTATTCTTCGCTCCTTCTAATACTTGGCTCCGGCGTAATAAAAGTCACACCTTCGATGACACGAGGAACGGACTCCTCCTTTTCATTCTTTCCATCAGCTAAACCCCCAATATTATACAAAAGAGTTTTTTGATTGTTCCGATTTTCTCGACATCGGCATGGACGTTTCCCTTCACCAACCGGTATTTGACCTGCTGGATGATCCGGAGGATGTTGAGGTACAAGATAAGCGATCGTCCGCTCAACAGGCAACGCTTCTTCCGAGCTTGTTCTTAGACCAAATGGACCATCTTCTGCAGAATTTTTAAAAGTTTTTACAATAATTATTTAAAATAATCTTTTACTCTGTTTTTTATATAAATACAGCCGCAAGAATTTTGGACTGCTCTATTTTCCTTGATTCCAAATATAATTCCAAATATAACAATTACGCAAAATAAATTTTTTTAAATTGATTTTAATTAAATATTTTATAAACATTAATTGTGTCTAGATTGCCCATAAAATATAATTTTGGACTTACGCTTGTTCTGAATCGAATCACATGCATTTAATATTCTTTCTATAGCCACATCTATAGTTTCCTTTTGTATAGACTCTCTTAATTTTTGATCTGCGTAGTCATTTTCTTCTTCCACAAAATTAAAAGAAGCTTCGATTGATTTGTTCGAGATTCTTGGTTTATATTCTTTTTTGCATTCATCATTTAATGGAAATCTTTTACAGATACTACTCTTCCTAGATAATTTTTTAGATTTTAAGGATGCGCTTTTAGTTATCATGTTTCTGGAGAAATTTCTTTTACAACTTATTTTTTCGATATTAAATTTCAAGAATTCTGATAAACTAGTACAAGAACATTCAATAGTATTTAAGTATTTTATTTTTTTGTTAACATTTTTTTTTTCATTATAACGGCATTTGGCTTCTACTTTTTTTCCACATCTTTTACATATTAAACATTTGTTGCACTACAACATTAATGATTTATCAATTTTTATTTAAAAAAGAGAAGAGATTATTATCTTAATGATACATGTCATATATTAAAAACATATTATAAAGTAAACTTATTTACATATAAAATGTATTATGCGGGAATTTTATTAATAAAATTATATTCTACAATTGACAATCTCATTTAAAAATTATGTTTTTACTTTTTTAAATATAATAAAAATATTTAATTAAGATTTAAATATATATTTGTTATTTGTAAATAATTTTAACTTCATAAATGAGATATGCCTATTTATTTTTTTAACGTATTGTTTTTATAAAAATCAGCTTTACAGGATTTACTCAAAGTATTATTCAAATTATTTACTTTTATTTCGGGTGTTGCTTCAGCAGCTTCGAATTCACTTTTTATGCTGGTCTCGTATTCACCTTCGTAATCTGCACTGCATTTTTGAAAGTTGATTCCAAAACCGCATTCGTTAACGAATTTTTCAGAAGGTTCTGTATACTCAAATTCTTCTTCAGCTTCTTTTTTCTTGAATTCCGGACAGGTATACGTAGGACCTTCATCCGGACGAAATTTTCGACCGTAACACATGTCTTTATTCTTATCCTCGTTGATAAGTTGTAAATCTGCTTCCGTATCCTCATCTTCTTTGGCACATTCGCAGGGTGGAACATTTTTAATATCAACCATGTCGGGGTCGGGAAGTAGAATTTCACGAGGCACGTGTTCTATGAATTTCGTAACGCCCTCGACTTGTTTTACCTTTTCACCATCAATCGTAGTAGTAGTACCCGTAATTATCATATTCTTAACAAGTTTTTCAGAGGACGGGATACAAGGTGGCTCACCGAACGATGATATACTCGAAGCTGGCGAATGCATCGCTGTTGCACCGATTACTTGCCTGAATTATAGATTCGCTTATGTTAATGTTAAAATAATTGCACATTTGATGAATTTTTAATAAATGTAATGTATAACGTTACTGTATCCCTACACGACAATGTTGAACATTTATTTAATATAGAATTATTTTATTAATTTATGATTTCATATAGAAACGCTTTCTACGTAAAAAATTATTAAAAATATTATTCGTTCAATATCTAACGCGTTAAACTAATTTTTAATTTCACAATTAAATTACGTTTAATTTTATTGCATTTTTTTAATTGTAACGACTGTTCTAATTTATAGAATAAACATTCTATTAAGTTTTTACTTTGAATTTAATAATTTTAGAAAGTCTTACGTTTTATTATCTTTATTATTCTGGATGGAATCGATCATCATATATGGTGCTTTAGTGGTACGAGATTTCTGATATGTTTTCTGTGTCTGTCGACAAACACAGCAAGGATCACAGGTTGGATCGGAATCCAGAATCTCTTTTGCAATTGATCCAACTTTACAGGTCAATTTATCGACATCATCCGTTACCTTAAAAAGATCCGTCTCTAGATCCAACAAATAACTCTGCATATTTACCGATAAATTCTCTCTTCCTGCTGGATAACTTTTTTTCTCATTTTCATAACCTAATTCATCGAAAAATGTTTTATCCGTATTTACCGGTCCTACTTTATTCATTAATTTACGGTATTTATAAGGACAAGGAGATGGTGGATCGGTCCAATCTGTAATCGTATTATATATTATAAATATTACTTTAAGATAATTTGTAAAAGACGTCGAAATTACTATCAAATACAAAAAAAAAACATATTGCAAATGAAAGTATATATCATGGAACAAATTTGTACAGAATTATGATACGAATAAATTCTGATACAAATAAAGACTTGTTATTTACTTTACAAACGCAAACTAATACTTTAAAAAAACTATAGTAATACACTTAATTTTATATTTTTATTGATTGAAACGGTAAGAGGAAGACTCGAAAGATTTCGGTTTACAAGGTTACGAGGTTCGGAAAATCGGAAGGTCGTGAGGTCGGTGGCGAGTCTGCCGAGGTGGGACGGTGGAATGAGTGATTGGCTCTTGCTCTCGGTCGAGGTTGATGTCTCTCGCATCACCGGGTTCCGAGTTTTCCCATCCCGGCGACTCGGATGCGGGTCTACCGAGCGTTTCGGGAGAGGGACGGAAAACCGCTATCAACCAGCCGACCCTTTCGACTTTCTTTGCAAGGCTTTTCAATCATATTTTCATCGCTAAATTTTCATTACTAATTCAATTTTATTTACAAAAATCTGTTCGATTTTTTATATAAAATTTTTAAATGATATAAAAATAATATTATATGCGATATTTTACCGTTGTTTGGACTAAAGTCTTGGCACGAAACGTCTGGCAAGTAAGTATCAGTATTGTCATCGGTATCTTGATTGTCAATCGCTTCTTGCATACAATTATCCATATTCTCTTCAGAATTACAAGTTTCGTTATATTTTGTAGAAGCATTGTTTGACAAACTCTTACAAAAATTTCCTTTTTTATCATCTATTGATATATTTTCTTTTACAATTTTTTCTTTTTTTGGCAAAATCGCGACAGGTCTGACGATTGATAAACATTTTTTTCGCCATTTGAATAATTGCTTCCGGTATAATCTCCAATCAGGTGGCAAAATTAACTTCTCCAAAAGTGGAGTAAACATTTTCTTTGTTCGAATTACCTGTGGTGGTTTTGCTATAAATATATAAATAGGATTCAATTAAGCTGACATTGTTTTCAAAAAACAAAATTATATGTTGAATAGTGGTAAACTTAATACGTTTGGGAGGAAATTTTATTTTTATGATGGGCGGTAATCTTTTATGCAACTCTAGAATAATTTTTGGTAATTCTAAAAATGCGATTCCCGATAAAATGATCCTTTCCCTACAGCTGTAAAATTCTAAAAATATTTTTAAAGTAAATGCATACAATATATTTATATTTTTTCTTGTACTATACATCGAAAATACGTTGCTCACTAATTGGTTCATTATCAAAATAATTGCCGCTTATACTTTTATAAATTTCATATAAAAATTTAATTGAATCCGTGTTGTATTCATTGATAAGCCTTTTAATCTTTCTTATTTGACCTTTACTTATATCATTTATCATTCCAATATTATACAAAGCTTTCAAGGTTCTAAAAGTTGTTTGCTCTTCGTTATCCTTGAACATATTATCTTGTAAACCTTTTAAATTTTTCAACTGTAATTAAAATATTTTTAATTCATTTTACATCTATTTATCAGTTTTTTAAATAAAATTTACCTGTAAAAGAGAAAATTCCGTATACCAGTATGGATATCCAGCGAATTTTTTTGACTGTGTTTTTAAAAACTTATCTATAACGTTACGGTATATAAATTAAAAATTAAATAAATAAATAATATCTGATTCTGTTTTAGATAATATGATAATAATTTTAGATAATCTAATCACATTTGTTTCACATAGTATATTTAAAATTAGCATTTAATACCTCAAAAAATATATTAAATTTTATATGTTATAAATAAAAATGACGTGTCATAAAAATTGAAAAAGTTTTTACAAAATCTTTCCCATTTGAAATAAATTTGAATCCAGTATAAGACGTTCGTAACCTTTAATTTTTAATTTCAACCCCCCGATGATACACAATGTCTGTTTAAATAAAATAAAATTTTCCTCAGCTAAGTTTCTAAGAACATGAATCTCCGTTTACATCTCTTTTCGCCCATTTCGGCCCATTTATCCAAGTTCGTTTCATACTCTATTTGACGCTGTTTCCGCGTTTTTGTGCTGTCCATGATTTTTGGATTACTTCGGTTATTTTCTTTTCATAAGAATTGTGCGTCTGATGGAGATATAACTGTGATACGAATCAATGATTATTCTTTTTTTTTATACTCATGATATTCTCATCGATAATTTTTCAAACGGACATTCATCCATTGAGAGCCGAAAATTGATTTATCAACATTATTAAATTAATTATATAGATAAATTTTGAAAAATAATTATAAATAAATTCATTTTTATATAAAGTCTACTAATTTTAATAAATTTGTAAATATATTTTTATGTTGTTAAAAAGGTGATTTTTAATAAATAATATAATTTTTAACCGTTGATGTAAGCTTAATTGAAATTATATAAACTCTGGAATACCTAATAAATAAACATGTTTAAAACTATATACCTTATAATAATGCGTAGAATAATATTATATTTTACCGACTAAACACGACTGAAATTAAAAACAAATGTTTAGAAATGAAAGATTATTTTTAAATTAACAATTTTACTGCATTTGTTTAAACAACTTTGATTTTACAAAAGATCGCTTAAGATAAATTGGTGACATTTGACATAGCGGAATTTCACGTACCTTTTATCTTATATGAATGACGGATGAATTTTAATAAAGCCGTAAATGTTATAATAATCTTTTAATTTGAAACAGTTGTAATACAATTTTCACTTATAAATTTGAATTTTGTACGCGATTCGCTATTTTATATGACTCTTTTTTATTTTTATCTAATTTTTTAATTACTCGGACATTTTGTTTTTAAAGTTTGGTGTTACATAATAAAGAAAAGTATTCCGAAATTTAATTTTGTATATGTCGCATTCGACCTAAACGAACGCTTGAATTTACACGCGTATCGTTACGCATGCGCACGAGTACCAATCCTACCGACATAACCACACGTTCGGTTATCCAAGTGACTTCGTTCCCTTTCGCGCACAGGTTACCGAGGCACCTGTGGATCTCGGGGCGCCACGAATTCGCTCGTGGCTTAGGCTTGACACAACTGGATTCGATGCATACCGTTTTACCAGGGCGTTGTCATCAGCTTCTCAATTACTTTAATTTTGCATTTTGAATTTTCTTTTTTATTTTGTTTCAACAATTTAGCACTAAAATGAGAGGGAATAATAGTTTACGGATATTTTTTTATCTGATAGTGTTTTCAACGACGTTACAAGCTTCCACTGGTAAGATTTCAGATTTATCACAATTATACTATTCGATATTCGAATAATATTCGAATAACAAAGCAATTGTAATGTTTTATTCCATGAATGAGAATTAAATTAAATATTGTTTTAAGAAACGCAAGACTTCTATATTTACTGTTCTTAATTTAACAAATATTAAAATATTTATTTCCAAAGTTAGAATCGTAATAAAATTCCTTATCAAAATTTTGACGGTTGATACTTTGCTGCTATGTTAAAAAAGTTAGTAAATATTGAATGTAAATTTTGATTTACAGGTCAAAATCTAAATAATACTGCGGTATGGTGTACGGTATCGGAGGGAGAGCAAAACAAATGCGAGGCATTTGCAAGAGCCGTCGATAGAGAAATTTCTTCTTTCAGAAATTATTACATTTCTATAAAGTGTAAGCAAGCGTTTAGTAAAGAAGAATGTATGGCTCTGCTAGACTATGAAAAAGCTCACTTAACTCTACTTGATGCGGGTGAAGTATTCGTGGGAGGAAGATATCACAGTTTGGTACCTATAATGCAAGAAATTTATGAAAGTGGAGTTAATTATCAATATGCCGTTGCCGTTGTAAAGAAAAATTCTTTACCCGATGTATTACATTTAAGAGATTTGCGTGGAAAAAAGGCTTGTTTTGCTGGAGTTGGAACGTTAGCTGGTTGGGTCACACCTATTTATACCGTAAGTAAAAATTTTAGATTCTTTAAAAATTTTGATGTAAATTCAAATAAATAATTATTATTTATTTACTACTAAATATAACCAATTTTTATGTATAAATAATGCAATTATTTTTTTAAAATATATTTTAGTTGATGAAAAGCGGTGGTATGGAAATAATAGATTGCAATAATCATGTAAAGTCTACAATAAAGTTTTTTGGTCCAAGTTGCGCCGTAAATTCGTTAATTAACAAATATAATCCACTCGGCGATAATTCTGATCAATTGTGTAAGCTTTGCATAGGCAAAGTACCGGGTGGAAAATGTACGAATTCGGATCCTTATGCGGGTTATGAAGGAGCATTCAGATGCTTAGTCGAAGCTGGTGATATTGCATTCCTCGTGCATACAACCGTTCATGAAATGACTTCGACAAATTTTGATTTGAGTAAGTTTTTTTTATTTATTTTTGCTATTTTGTACTAATTTGTAAAGTTGTTTAACGTAATAAAGTAAATGGTATAGACAAATAATTATTTTAACGATGTATAATTATTTAATGTTTTACTCAGATTCTATAACGAAGGATCAATTTGAGTTACTTTGTCAAGATGGTTCGCGTAAGCCTATCGATGAATTTGTAAGTTGTAATTGGGGAGAAATTCCTTCGAACGCTATTGTTATATCTTCTGCAACGAATCATGAAAAACGAAAATTATATCAAAAGTTTCTCGAAGAAGCTGTAAGAATACTTGGAAAACATTCGAATATTTCAAGTTCTTCTCACAATGAATTTTACAATAATCGATTCGATAGTCATCAAGGCAAAAGCTTTGACAATGAGCAAGATTTAGAATATAACCAGTATAACAAAAATTATGAAAATCGTAACAACTATAATGATATGACCTCTTGGAATACTACAGGATTCTTCGATCGAGACAGAAATTTATACAGTACTCAGGAAACAAATATTGAAACAATCGAGAAATTTTATTTATTTGAATCTGCCCCTCGTTACGGTATTCACCATAACCTCTTGTTTTCAGTAAGTTAAAATAAAATAATAGATAGATAGATTTTGCTTTTAAAATTTAATTTATCCATAAAATATAAAAAAATTTGATTATATTTTAATTCAGGATTCGGCAAAAGATTTTGTTCGCATACAAGAATCCGATCAAACTTTTTCTGGATATATGAAAAAATCTTTGGATATGGTTTATGCTGTAAGACGATGTCCAGTAAATAGAATGACTTTATGCGTAACATCGGAAGCAGAATTAGAAAAATGTGTGAAAATGAAGGTATAAATATAAATATATAATATTAATTTATAAATATACGAATAATGAATTTTATAACATCTTACGTATGTTTTAGATTGCTATGAAAGCTCAACTGTTAAAACCAGAATTATTGTGTTTCAAAGGTCATAGTCAAATTCATTGTATGCAGGCTATACAAAACGGGTAGGTTTAATTAAAAATTTCAAAATGAAAAGAAAATATCAATTTTCATACAATTTAACGATGATTAAAG
Source organism: Dolichoris vasculosae (assembly GCA_018907195.1). Classification (NCBI taxonomy): domain Eukaryota; kingdom Metazoa; phylum Arthropoda; class Insecta; order Hymenoptera; family Agaonidae; genus Dolichoris; species Dolichoris vasculosae. The sequence continues at coordinate 8,954,759 of JACCHY010000003.1, forward strand.
TATGATTAAAGCATAATGTAAATATTAAAAATGAATTATCCGTAATTCAAATAAAATAATATTTTTCCTTATTTTAATAATTATTTTAAAAATCGAAGAAGAAAATATATTGAAATCATTTTTCAGACAAGCCGACGTGACAGTTTTGGACGCGAGTGACGTATATACAGCTGGTTTACGATACGACCTTGTACCCTTTGTATCCGAAGTGTACAATCTTGGAGCACCGGCATATTACGTTGTCGCCGTAGCCAAAGAGGAGGATGATAGCACGGATTTAACTTACCTTAAAAACAAATACACCTGCCACCCAGGAATCAATACAGCTGCGGGTTGGGTATATCCATTAGCTTATCTACTTTCAAACAGTTGGATAAGAGGCTATGGTTGTGATTCCGTTCGCGCCGCGGCTGAATATTTTAGTAAATCTTGTGTGCCGGGTGCACTTAGTCCAGAATATAATACAGGTAAGCTTTCTTAAATTGCGTGTTTTGCTTGTTAATATTTTGAATAAGGAAATAGTATGAAATATGATGTATGGATACGAAGTATCGATTATTATTATTGGCAAGTAAAAAGTATCATAGAATACTTACGATAACATAATACCGATACTTAACGATTGTAACGAATGTTTATTTTAGTTTTTTGTTATGCGGAAAAACTATTTCTTCAAATTATTATAAACATTTTAATGAATTTCTATTGTCATAAAAATTATATAAAATAGAAAATATTATTGGAAAAGTATGATTATATATAATATATACATTTAGTAATTAGAGCTAATATTTTAAATAATATTCGTAAAGCTAGGATTTACGACAAAAATTAAAAAATTTTCCGTACGAAAATCTTTAAGGAAAATGTCGATCGCATTTAAGTATTTACTTAAATTTTGTGTTTGAAGTATTCCGTATTTATGTAACGTACAAAGGGTTTTTTATTAGTTAAATGCAATGTATTATTAATCAATTAAGCTGCTTGCACAAAGCAATTTTTACGGAGAAGAAAATTTCAAATCTGTGACGTAAAATTTACGATTTACGAATAAGAACGATGAAATAATTTTCTTTTCCAACCTTTTAAAACCATAAATGCAAAGACAATGTTTTCTTAATTCGTTTTCTTAATTGGTTCAAAACTCAGGAGTACCTTACGACAACATGTGCGATCTCTGCCATGGAACAAAGGACCGATATTGCCGTCGCGATGCCTCCGAAGTCTACTACGGACATACGGGGGCGTTCCGTTGTCTCGTCGAAGGCGGTGGTGACGTGGCCTTCGTTAAACACACAACCGTCGCCGAGAATACGGATGGCAAGCGTCGAGAGTTCTGGGCACGGAACACCTTCATCAAAGATTTCCAACTGCTGTGTCCGGACGGCACCCGAAAGTCTACTCTCGAGTATATGAATTGCAATCTGGGAAAGGTGGCGGCGAACGCGGTGGTTACTCGCGGTGGTTATTATGGATACAATGAGACGCAGGTAAATCCGTTTTTATGGTTGTCTCAATATCTGCCTACTATACGCGTCTATTTATATGTAAAAAATATGTAAACGATTGATTCCTATAAAATTTTAAAGCTTCTAAATTATTTAACAGTTACTTATTCATAAAAATTATGGAAACTTAAAGTCTGTCAAATTTTAATTATTATCAAATATTTATGACGAGATGTGAATAGCTATGGTTTTAATATATTTTTTATGATGATCTACAAAATTTACATCCTTTGATAAGAAACTTGTTTGTAAAAACCTCTTAACAATTTTGCATTTTTAAGACCTTATAATTGATTTTTTTAAATAAAACAGAATTACTGATTTTGTTGGCAATTAATCGTTTCATTTCGTTCTATTAAGATTTAAATATTCTATAAAAAATTAATTGTTCACAGATAAATGCGTACGCAAATTTACTGATCTATGCTCAGCAGTTTTACGGTAGCAAGGAACAAGATGAATTTACCTTCGGTATGTTTTTTAGTCATCCACCTTTTAGTGACCTCATTTTCCAAGATGCAACGCAACAACTTACTATCATTCCACCCGAAAAACGGGAATTCAGCACTTATTTAGGACAAGACTTTATGAGAGCTAGAAGAATCGTTGATTGCACCGCCGGTTCATCGTCTGTGGAAAATTCGTTGACTGGAACTTTTCTTATGATTACATTGACACTCGCTTTTGGCAGATAAAATGAGAATACTTTCTCTTTATCATTCGATCGCTTGTGCACAAACTTACAATTTTTATACTTTAATTTTTTAGTAAACAATTTTTTAATTATTTAATTATAGATTATTTTTCGATATACAAATCTGTATTCTTCAATATTATTATAAACAAAGTAAATTTAACTTGAGTGTATCAAGTTAAATATTTTGAATATTCATAGTGCCTTTAAAGATTATAAAAATAGAATGAAAAAATGTAACGATTCGTTTTAAAACATAAAATATTTTATTTAATTAACAATTTTTACAATAAAAAAAACCACGAGTTGTACATACCTATTTTACATTAAACTTAGAAATAATATAAGTAAATAAAAACATTAGAAGTACTCAAAGAGAAAAGCTTGATTAGTAAAGATTAAGAGTCTGTTTAGTAAAATATGGATAATCAAAATGTTTAACAATAAATAATTCGACTGAATATTAAATAACATTAAATATCGGAATGTCGAAGTTACTGATAGAATTTGAAAAACTTGCAATCAAGTACAAAAACATAACAAATTAAAACATTTTATTACCAAAGATAATTTCAAATTACTTTTTAAAAGTAAGTAATAGTTACTAACTATAATTCAATTGAAATCGATAAAGTAATTTGTATGTTGTACAAAATATTTACTATTCTAAAGAAAATTATTTTAATTATTATATATAAAAAATATTTTTTATCGATCTCAATTTATTAGACAGACCATTAATCAATAGTATTTATATTTAAGTATTGCAATGCAACTCATGCCGTCCATTATATGTTTGATATTAAAGTACAACTTTATATATTTATATACATATACATTTTCGTACTTTATTGATTTTTATAAAAAAATATTTATCATTGTAATAGAATAAATTTTTAAAAAATAAAATCAACTACGTTCATTTAACGCTACCTTCACATTTATTATCGTTTCCATCCCAAAACTTTTCAAACCGTCAAAATTCAAAATTCAAAATTTAAAATCTTTCCAAAATTTTTATTGTATAGTGAATTATTCGATCTATTTTAAAAACCAAAAATAATACTTAAAAATGTCAAACAATGTTAAACAACCAAATCAACATACATCAAAAAAAAAATCGAAAAGTAACATTAAAGATAAAAAAAAGTAAGAACTCGTAGTTATAAACGTAAGGGATAAAATATATTTGAAATAAGAATTAATCAGTATCGTATTTCCATTTAGAAAAAAAATTCATCACGTGAAAAAATGGTTGGAAACACCTCAAGATTGGGCTGAATTCGATGCATGGGCGGAAAAGAATGCAAAACCTAAAAAATACATAATCCCACCTCCTGTGGTATATATAAATATTCAAAAATATACAACATAGATTTTTAACTTTTTAACTTGTTTTCAAGATTTAAAAAAATTTGTAAGAACTTATAAAAGATTGTCATTTTAATAAAATATTCAGATCTTAAACATTCATATTCATTTAAATTTTATATTGTATTTTCACATGTAGAAAAAGAAAATTTTAAGGCAATATTTACAATTTTAAATAAATTTGAATGCTGCGTGAAGAAATTTATATTAAAAGTAATTTCTAGATAACATTATAAAATAATGAATTGCTGAATTTAAATACTGAATAATTTAAGCACTGATCTTTTTATAACACGATTTTTCAATTTTTATATAAACTACACAAATCATTATTCAACTTAGGCAATCTTTCTTCTTTAATACGTTGTTAAGATCACGAATGATTATTTATAAATTCAAGAAAAAAAGATCATAAAATTAATTTCCTTACTAATTTTTTACACTAATAAATTAATTGAAAATATAAACATTAACACAAATACTTACAAAATCCTTGCTGAATTCGATAAAAATATCTTAAACGCTTATTACTTAGTATTTCTTTAAATTTTGTTGTCGCACTCTACTCATAATAATACTTTACGATCCCACGTTAACGATTAAAGAAACGATGCGAGAAACCACTGCGACTTCTATTCAAGTACATGTGTTGCCTGGCGAGGCCGAAATACGACTTCGGTGAGAATCAGTGTGTGGAAAAAGTCCTGTGCAAGAGTGTCCTTAATTTCAAAGCGAGCCCTCGTTTGATAAGACTGGCAAGGCCAATTTGTCGCGAGACGGGCCAGGATTGTAAAGAATGGGACTTAACTTGCGGAGCGTTACTCTATGTTGCGAGTAAGCGAATTATAAACCTGAGTAAGCCGAAAACCCAGAGGAACTTTGCGGATTGCAGGCTAGGGACTTTATCTTCGAAATTAGCGGGAAAGGTCAGATCGTTCGAGAGAACGAAACTTCTTTCTTTACCAAGAATCCGCAAAAGTGAATGTCTGAAGAAAACCATTCGCTGTGGGAAGCTGCGAGAGGTAATTTCGTCGAAAGTATTTTGATCATTTTTTACGATAACATTTATTAGAGAGAGAGAGTTTATAATTTTTAAAAGTATTATAATCTATTTAATTTAATTCGAATCAGAGACGATTACATTTCATTAGAACGGAGTTATGTATATATTACCTATATATAAATTTGAATTTAAAAATGTTTTGAAACATGCGATATGATAAATATTCTTATCTTTGTAAATCACTGAAAAATATAATTTTAGAAAAAATATTTCTTACATACTACAATTTATTATATAAATTTTTATTTAATAGCAATTTAATTCTTCTAACTTTATTATTTTAATTAAGATCTAAAATTCATACTACGATTATATTGAAAATTAGTCATGTAAATTGTAACCAAATGCAATCATTTTTAGATATTACAAATAAAAATAAAATAAACTTCTACCTATGTATTATAAAATATTATTGGTTTTAGTTCTCAGAATGGATGGAATATTTAGCATTGCCATCGTATAAAAATATAAAGGACAATGATTCAAAACAAGCGACTGCTATGAAGATAAAAATTTTAAACCAAGTAGATTTAAGAGGTAAAGAAGCATTTGAAGAACAAATGAGGAAAGAAGGGATCGAAATAGAAATTAGACAATACGATAAAGATGATAAAAATGCAATAGAGGCTGAAAAAAATAGAGAAAAGAGGCGAATTGAGCAAGATGCTTGGCGTTTTACTGATTCTTCGTGTAAAGAATTCCCGCCGCCAGTTTCAAAGTCAGCTATGAGACATAAAGGTTATTTTAAATATTATATTTAGAATACAATTAAAATATTTTAAGTGGTATTATCATGTTTTGTAATTTATTAAATATTTTGATAATGCAAATATATATCAATATTATTAAAGAAATGATATTAAAATTAATTTGTTTGTAAATCTTTTAGCCTCTAAAATGACAATACAATTATCTCAGCCAAGAAAAAGAAAGTATATAGGTTGTAGGAAAGATCCACTTAAAGTAAAAGAATCTGCTAAAACTGCATATGCCAGTGAAAGATTAAATAGCTTGGCTCAACCAAAATTCCAGTCTCCTCCAGTTACAAGGGATGTACCTCGAAAGAGAAATAAATATGATGAACCTATATTTGAAATACCGGTACATATCATTACTATATAATTAACAACTATTTATTATCGTTCATTTATAAAAACTCATCGTTTATAATCACAATGGTGACAAATGTTCTTTTGCATATAGTAATGTTAGTTGAGAGTTTAAGAATATTTAAATTCTAACTTATATTTATTTATTGTATTTATATTAGATTTTATTGCTTGAACATAAATAGTTTTATATACTTTAGAATTATTATTATTAAAAAAAATAAATCTTTAATCGTTAGAACAAATTTGTTTCATTTAACTTATAAAACTTATAAAAAACATAGAATCTCGTACATTTAAAAAATTAATTATGTACTTTTGTTATATATGTTTAAAAATTTTTAATTTGTTTTTTAATTTTTCAGGTGCATCAGAGAATATTACCAAAGGCTAAAAAATACAAATTAGTTAAATGTAAAGAAGATTTAACAGAAGCAGAAAGAGAAGAAATTGAACAAAATAGAATTCAACAAGAAAAAAAAAGGAGAGCAGAGTATGAGAAAAACAGGTGTATTGACCCTATTGCTATGGAACCCACAATAGATCCGCTATTTGATCCCGTTGGAGCTAGAAAACAAGCAAAAGAAAGAAAACGTGCAATGGAAAGATTAAAAACTGTCAATTGAAAAAAAAGAGTAAACTAACAAAAAAAAATGAAGAAAATGAAGGAAAGGAAACTAACGAAAAAAATAAAGAAAATGAAAGTTAAAAACCTATATTCTTATTATATTAACTACACGAAAAAACAAAGAAAAATTATAAATTGTAAAATAACATATACATTTTGAAAACTTTATTAGAAAAAAAAACTAATCAACAAAACGAGAAAAAAAGTAACTAATAATTTATCAATGAAGAACAAGAAACTAAAACATATTAAAATAAGTTAACGAAAGTTTTAGCACTGAAACATTAATAATATAAGTTGTAATTATTTTTCAGTTTACATAAAACATGTTTAATAGATAAGATTTTCTATTATTTAAACATTTACCCTATTTCATATGTTTTTTAAATATATTAAAATTTTAAAAATAAAATACAAAATTAATTATTTTTCTTGTTTCGGGTTTACATTAATTATTCGTTGTTTTTAATGTTATTATTTTAGAAGATAATTTAAAGATGTAATTAAAATCACGATGAAAATTAAGAATTTACGCTACGCTATAATTTTTTTTTTGACTTCACAAATACAGAAATTACTTTTGCGTACATACGATTCTTTCACAAATATCATTTACGTTAATAATTTATCTAAATACATCTACTAGTATTCTCAATTAATTCTTGACTCTCCTAATTGATAGCTTATTCATGAATGTACTCATCGTTCATTTATTTACGAATCTTCTGATTGATGGCTTATCCCTAGCTCCGTAATTTAAAAAAAATTATGCATTATTAAAGTTTGGAAATTTTAACTCTAAAATTTGTTAAATACCACAAATTCATTTCTCAATTCTTGTAAATTTTATCAGCATTTAAATGTAAAATAGTTTTTCCATGATTAAATGACTACATCCTCACTTTTTTCTTATTTGTATATTTTTAAATAAAAAATATCTAATATTTGTATGCCGGTAGATTCATGACCCAAATGATAATACAATTCAAGAATATTTAAAACATAAAACTTTTATGTTTAAATCTATAAATATTAATTAAATGATTAAAGTCCATTCTACCTTTTTTACTAAGATATTTTACGTAATAGGCGTCGATCAAGGATTTTTAGATAAAAATAATTTAATTATAATAATGTATTTATAAATAATTATATTTTATATTCTTGGTTTTGATTCAATATATATAGATATATTTATTTTTATTTACAATTATTTAAATAATTCATAAAATTATTTATGTATTTATAAAATAAAATTCGGCAAAAATTATTTATAATCATCGATTATATATAAAATTACATATAAAAAATTAAATTTTTATTTGACAATATAAACCAATCTATTTAGCAATTATAATAATATCATTGAGAATTTATTCGAATATAAGGACTCACCCGTCATCATAAACTACGATTCTCTACATTATTAAACATTATTCTACGATTTATCTAAGATAAAATAAAGATTCGAATTTTAAGAAATTTTTCGGTAATGAAGTGACTTTAAAATAAAATTGAGCATTCAAAGATTAGAAATTTAATTAATAGTAGTTTATATACAGGAGTAATTCTTTTAATCAACTTATATATATAAATTTAAATAAAAATATAATTATGAAAGTGATGCATTACAATTAAAATCACAATTATAATTATATTCGTTAAATTTTATTTTTATTTTCCGCATTCCATCTTCAAAATGATTTGAAATCCTTAAAAAATGAATCGATCGTCTTCAAATGTTTAAGACACACAATTATTGAAATAAGAAATTTTACTAATGATTTGAATGGAAACAGCAAAATGCACATAAATTCTCAGGTATTGAAAGATGCAAATAAACTTGTTTTGACTGTAATATTATTGCACCCAATAGAAAATTACATCGAAAAAGCAATTTAATTTAATCATTAGAATACGCTAAAAATTTATGAAAATGTATAATATATATAACTAATGTAATTATATTTATTATAATTAAAATTTATTGTATATAGTCACACTAATGAATATAAATAACTTTATATTATTAAGTTGATGGATAAAAGCTTTAAATTTATATATTCACAATTATTGTTAGTATATAATATAAATATTGTAAGTAATATTTCATAATTTAAATTTTCAAACAGTAAAAACATTCATTAATAAAAAAATGATTTATATTTTATTCTGATCATAGAAAATTTCGATGAGATACATTAAAATTTTTTAACATTCATATAACAACTTTTGTATTATCCACTATCTGAAAAAAAAAGAAACCTTTTACTTCTGAAATATATTAATTTCATATTTTATATATGAAATAACTCACTTTGACCAAATCTTGCTTGACAAGCTGTAATACAGAATGCAAGACCTTTGACTGAAATTAAATAAATGTAATAATAAATTAACATTCAATGTATTGAACAATTTTATTTACCACTATATATTTCAAAAGCCATGTCATAGTTAACTCTGTTAAAAATTTTATTGAATTTCACTATTTACTTTAGGTAAAAAATTTTAAGATACACTTTGTTTAAGAAATAATTCTTTATGAGAATTATTACTGGACTTAAATATTAAACGCGTTTCAAATAAAATCATATTTTTGGTTCAAATGCGGAAGATTATAAAATTTTTTAATTGCTTTACAAAAAATTTATAACTTTCTTATACTTATAAAAATAAAGTAGATAAACTAAAAAATTATCGTTTTCATAAAAAGATTTTTATCATATTTTTTTGCCCAAAATAATAAATCTAATAAGCAAAGCAACTGAGTTTTAGTCTAATTACGTATAATTCTATATAAATATATATATATATATATATATATATACATACATTTTAATTTGAAGTAGAAAATATATTATAAAAAATATCAAAAATAAACCTTTTATTTTTTATTTTTATAATAATTATTCAATGATGTATAATGGTTTTTTTAACAAATAAAATTATACATTATACAAGAAAATATAGAAATAAAGCTGACAAAATATTTTATAAATAAATTTAATAGCCGCGTTATACTTATTGATAACGGTACTAAAAAATATACAGAAAGTAAAAGATTTGCGTAGATATATTTTCTTTTTCTTGAAGAAGAAATTCGTAGTTTACTGCAATTCTTATATTCATAAGCATTGACACTATTAATTTTAAGCACAAATTAAACTATTTCTAATAAATTATATTACTTATTTTAAATACAATATATTCATATTTTTACTGACATTTTATTGATTTTTTACTTTTTCAAAATTCATAAATGGAAATCGATTATTTATTTCTTAAAAACATATATTATTATATAATTAATTAACATGAATGTCATTCTATGTTTTATCTATCGTAAAGATTTTGTAGCTTTGAAAATACATACTTCGGGTAATATTCATACTTGTTTTTCATATATTTATAATTTTCATAAATTTGTGAAAAATTTTTTTGTTATATCTAAAAAAGAATCAATTAATTATCTAAGATATATTAAATTTTAAAAACTATCTAGTAATAGTTTTCTTTTTTCACTGCAATTTTTTTTTATTACTATTTATTTTTTATCTGAATGATATAAAAAAGATTGAACATATGATATATACAGTGAATAATTTGTAAGAAACGCATTTAGATCGTATTCAGCTAAGCACCGATCATATTTTTATAATTCAATTATTATTAAAAATAAATGTAATCAACATTATTCGTGAAAATATTATTACTTTCGTTACAAAATTATAATTTTATAAAATAAATGTTAACTTATGTAATAAATTAAACATACGTGGACATCCTTTTGTACATTCTTCTAGTTTGATCGGATCGTACGCACCTAATAAGTAAAAAAAATTTGTTCAAGTATATTTTTATTAAAAAATATTTAATAAAGATGTGGATACCTTCAATGATGATTGTGCAGTATAAGATTAGTATAGAAAGGATTAAAAATTTCATTTTCGTACGCTGATGTTTTTTTTTGAAAAAAAAAATTTTAAATAAAATATATTTCTATCCGAAAAGCTATCGTATAATAAAAAATCAAGGTGAATAATAATATTATGTGCATAAAATTCAATTAATTACTTTTTAATGCTCGTGTTATTTAAAAATTTAGAGATTATCTTTTACTGCTCGATAATTAAGCTATAACTATTACAGATTCTATGTTAACTCATTATCTTACATTTTTTATTTTTGTATGGATAATGAAAATTATTTCAAATATTTTATGAATAAATTTGAAATTGTTTATAAAAAAAACGAATTTACTTGCTAAACAAATAAAAAATCTATACAAAAATTTTTCCCTTTAAGAAAATAAATATACATTTGTTTTGTATAATTTAATATGTAATATAATAAAATACTTAATCTAGTCCATAATTTTTAATTTAAAATTATTTTTAAATCTTAAGTTTTGATTAAATATTATTCTAAATTAAAAACAGATAAAGTTTCTTGCTTGAAAAAGTAAATGCACCAATTTATCAAAACTATTCAAGCAAATTGGAAACTATGTTATCAATGTTCTTAAAAAAAATCAGTAATAGTTGGTTTTCTTTTTACTTTAATTAATACAATCGATACAAAATTTAACTAATAATGAATTTAAAAATGTGAACTGTTAATTGAACTTTATATAAACAAACTGGAATAAATTAAAAATGTATTAATAAAAAACTGCCAACTAGATATACAAAACAACAGAAACTTAATAAATAATAGCTAATTGTATCGATAAAATAGACAATTACATAAATCACACCATTAATATGATAGTACCTAATATAACGAAAAAAACTCCTGTGAATGTTAAATAAACAAAGACATAAAAATACTAAAAAAGGATAAAACATATATAATATTCTTAATAAACAAAACGCGAAAAAATTACAACAGTAGTAAAAAATAGGAATTGTAATTTTATAAATACTTACTCATTCAAATAAAAAAACATCTCCAACAAAAATTTTCAGAATCAGTAAATAACTTCTGAAATAACAAAATAAAAAACATCTCAAAAAATTATTCAACAATAATATTCCCTAAAATTAGTTCGGTATTTAAAACAAAAGAAGATACGAAAATACCTTCATTATAATACCATTAAAGAAACAAACACCAGAGATAATCTCAATTTACTAGGATTAAATTATTCTGAAGTATATAAATAAAACACAACATTTGGTTAACCGAAATTCAACAATATAATTATGCAAGAAACTAATAAATTAAAAAAAGAAATAAAAAATGATATAACACAAAAAATTACAGTAACAACTTTCTGAGTAGAAAACACATCGGATAATCTAAAACAACCAAATAAAGAAATTGATTACTTTATTAATGACACTCGGATAAATAATATTTTTAATAAAATAAACAACAAAAAATCATCAGGATTCGACAACGTACCAAATATTGTACCGAAATATGTTCCCAAACAAATCAAACATTATTACACAATAATATTTAATAATGCATTAAATAACATATACCTTCCGAAAAAATTGAAAAAAAATACAAGTAAGTATTATCAATTCAGATGAAACATGAAAACGACACAACGCTATCCAATTTTAAATTTATGAAAAAATAACATGTATTAAAATTTATGAAAACACAACTAATCGAACCTTAATAATATACTGTAATAAATTAACATCGGAAATATTCTTGGTACTAAACGATAACCAAAGAGTAGCGGCTTACCTAATCTTCAAGAATTCACAGTAGAAAATGGTTTATAACAAGGCACAGTAAATTTTCCAATACTTTTTAGTATGTTGTACAATAGTGATATTCATCGTTTATTTACAAAATAAACAATTATTATAATACATGGAAATTAAAAATTAACCCAAATAAATGCGAAACTATTTTGTTTCCAAATAACTTATCCCAAATAAGAGTTTCGGAAAGAAAAATCTGTAAATTTTCATATAATTGGTAGTCTTATCAAGAAACAGGCAATTCCCTACAAACAGTCAGATATTTAGGATTACATTAAAACACAAAATTAAAATATAATTATCACATAAAAATTCAGCTAGAAAAAGCAAAAACAGCATTTTGGCGATTGAAAAAATTATTTTATTCAAAACACTTAAACGATAGAATAAAAGTATTATTAGTATTATGTTACCAAGAACTTATCGGATCAATTCTAATATACGGTTGCCCAAGCTGATACAATATAACGGCACATCAAATAGAAAAAATAAGAATTTTCGAAATAAAATGTATTAGAGCCTGTCTTAGTTTGTACAGAACTGAGACAACCACTTATAAAAAATATGTAAAAAACGAAATATTATACAATAAAGCACATCTGTAAAGAATAGATTGCTATGTATTAAAATTAAATAGAAAACATTATACAAAATTAGACCACATAAAAGAAAATAGTTTAATTTCCAAATACCCAAACCCAAAATATTTCTCGAAATGTTTGAAAACAAGTTTTATCCCTCCAATTTATACATTCGTATATCTAGATAATAAACAATACCTACAAGATAAAAATAACATCTCAATTATAAACCATATTAATAGAAAAAGATTTAATATAAAAATAACTTACGAAACAAAATTAAATAGCAAAAGTAATGACCTGTTATGGCGATATAATGTGGATATATCACAAAGAGATAAACGAAAAAAACACCGAAAAAATACGAAAAAATATTGGTGACTAACATAATTATATAATAATAATTTTATAAAATATAAATATAATTAATCCTTAGAATTATTCAAATTTAATAATTGAATATATTCATATGTAAATAAATGTAAATAAATATAAATTCCTAATTTCCCCATATTTATTACAAATTCCCGTTTTCTCTCCTTCACCCATACATATATACACAAAAACCATAAAGAAATCGAATGTACAGTTTTTTTTATATTACTCATTTTCTGTATATAAATAAGAATACAAAAAACGTTATTAAAAATTTGTTCTACAGAAAAAAATTCTCACGCACAAAAAAAAATCTTAACTAAAAAAAAACAAAACAAATAATCTATGAGACTGCGTTCATTGTATACAACAGCATATTAGTCAGAAGTAAGTATTATTATATGTAAAATCATTGTTTATGGTAATTGCAAAAAAACAAAATTAGTAGAAATATTGTATTTATTGGGTTCAAATAAATAAATATTAAAAAATAAATCTTTTTACTTTAACATCTTCAAGCAAAAGTATGCTGTAATTTCATTAGTATTTATTCACGGTTTAAAATGTACGATTTAAAAATTTGATTTAGAATACATTTAAATTTTATAAAAATAAAAAATATATCTCATGGTGAATAAATTATATATATATATTATTTATAATGCTTGTATATTTTTTAATTTAAATTAGTTATTTTATATATTAATTTATTATATAAGTAAAAGTATTTGTAATATTGTCTTCAAATTAGCACCTATGATTTAAAATTTTATAAATTTTTACGAAATTGAATGAATATGGCAGAAAGTATTAAGCTCAATTAATCTGATTATAATAATAAATTTCATTTAATTAGATTCAATTATTTTTTCTAATAAATTTGATTATTACTGAAAATTTAAAATCAATTATAACTAAATTAATTTCTTGATAGAAATAATACTGTATAATTATCAAAATAGAAAATAAATGGAAAACCTACTAAAACTAAATAACTTGATATATTAAATAAATTATTTAAAAGTAATAGAAATTATTTCATATCCTGTAACTAATTAATAATAGTAAAACATTCGTTCGTTCAAAATAATTTTTTTTAGTTGTTTTAATTTATTTACTTAAATTTGAAGTAACTATGAAATGTAATGCATTTTCATAATTAATATAAACAAATAGATAAGTTATTTTCTTATGAATCTTATAATTATTTATTTTACTTTAAAAAAATTTAATTCATTGCTTTAGTACTTTCAAATATCATATATACATAAAATTTGAATTTCACTTTTCATCTCTTTATTATAATTAAAACTGAACAAGATAAAATATAACATATTTTAATTTTAGGTTAAGATAGAGTAAAAAATATATTAGTATTTATAATAAAATAAAATAATATTTATAAAAATATTAATTATCAATTAATTTTTAACGAGTAGAGATTCATAATAAAATAATTACTAAATAGTTACTAAAACTTTTTAAATACATATATGTGTAGTTAAAAATAAGATTTTCCATTCAGTAATTAAGAATACTCTTTCACCTGAATCAACGATGCTTATATTTTTCATTTTTTACTTCGTTCTCTTGTCATAGTCATATTACGAAAGTTGACACCTACGGTACGTCACATACATGACAATCAGTATGAAATGTATTGATTTCTTGTTAAAATTTTTAAGCAATGATTGTGTGGTATAAATGTTCCATCTGCAATACATGCAACAAATTTCGACTATGTATTTCAACGTAAAGAATATTAATAAATTCATTTCAATTTAAAATTAAAAATATAAATGATAATGGTTTATAATGTTAAATTACAACTACAGTTATATCTTATTAATAATAATTATTATTTTTCAAACCATGAATTATTGATTTATCTTATGCTTAGAAAATTCAGAATTTTTTAAGAACTAATTTTTCTTTTTTTTAAAACAATTTATTCAATATTAATTCATTCTCCACTCAAAAAAAATCATATCAAAATTATTGTAGTCAGAAACCCGTGGTAAAACGATTACTCCCACGAAAACTGATTACATGAATATTAAAAATTTTAAAAATAATTAGCATATTTAATTAATAACGTTGATCAGGTAAAAAAACTATCTCAAAATAAATAAAGAGCTTATTATGCAATCGACTGTGTTTGTTGGAAGGTTCTTTCTCTTACATAAGTCATTTGCACCCATTTCATTAGCAAAGTATCTATAATTAAAGATTTAATTACTTAAAAAATATAATATTCTTATCAATTTTTTAAAATTATATTTTAATCTTTATATAGTAATCTTTATGTAATTATTTTAACATTAATATGATTTTACCAAACGGTACAAACTAATGTATTACATATTATTATAAAAATATAATATTTTTATAATTTTCATTTATATACTGATACAATAAATTTATTAAACATATTTACTACTTCTTTAGTAAAATTAAAAATAACATCTTTAAGAAAACTAATTTAAGATTTTCTTTAAAAGTTTCATTTTTCCTTAATTAAACATTATTATTTCATTAGTAATAATTTTTTATATTAAACATAATAATATTAAAAATTGACAATAAGAATATTACCAAATAAGCTACTTTATTAATTTTCTATATTTTTAGAAAACTAAAAAAAATAATAGATTAAAATGTAAGTCAATATTGATATAATTACTGAAAATATCAGTATCAAGTGCCAAGGAAACGCATCTGGATATTTGCGTATATATATATATATATGTGTGTATGTGTAAACGCGCGCATATATATATATATATAATCCAGCTAAGAATGAAACAGGTTGAAGCAGCTAAATTAGAGAGTAAAAAATAAGAGAGTAAAAAAATTAAATAAATTAAATTTAAAATGTTGTGTAATGATAGGAGAATAAGTCCAGCGTCACTATGCGTGTTTCACAAGCTATAGGTGCCATTGTCGTTCAAAATGAAGGTGTGTAAGGAGGAGTTAAATGGCTTCATCCTCCCGTATATATTTTCATTCTGAATGTAATTTATAATGCATTATTTAATATTTTATTTTAATATTTTAATACTTGGAAAATACGTATACCAATAAATAATTATTTATTATTCATTATACAATGAGAGGTTGTAAAAAATAAATTATTTTAATTTCAAATCGCAAAGATTGGTACTCAAAATGTACTTAAAAATTTAAATTCAAAATCATTTTGTGAATTCTGGTGTGAAATATTTGATAAATCAAATTTTCTTAAATTTGTTATAATCTGTTATTAGAATGTATTGTACTAATTGTACTTAATTCAGGTTGCAAACTAATAAAATTCAAAACATATTTTCAAATTATATTGAAAAAATTATTTAATGAAATGAAAATAGTAATTAATGATTTTTTTTGAAACGCAAAAATAAAATAATGTCAATAACGTAATAATAAATAACAATTATGTACTTTTTTACGCGTAAAGCAATTGATATGTTTGAATGACAATTAGTGATTTATAATGATAAAAAAGTAAAATATATATTGTAATATGTAGAAGATAATATAAAAATGTAGATTTTTCTAAAGTCATAGTTTTCTTACTGTAATTGTATCGTTGGTTAAAATAATACATATAGAATAATTATAAACAATAAATATTTATGTAACGAAATCGTTTAAATAATACTATTTTTCTTTAAATATATTTATGCATACATATATTTATGCATACATATATTTATAAATATAAATTTTTTATGCAGAGACATAACTTTTTAAATATGTAATTCGATATATGTAAATCAAATTTTTATTAAAAATGGAATAAAATGAATTTTTTAAATTAATATAGAAAATAAATTAAAATTTGTTTGCATTCTTAATAGTATAAGATGTTTATATTTCCATTGAATTCTAAATTTTACACATGTAACCATATGCTTATAATAAAAAAAAAATATATGAAAACAGAAAAAAGTAAAATGTGCTATATTTAATAAATAAATCAAAATTTATTGAAAAATTCAATCTATGTATAATCTGATTATTAATTTTTAAATTAAAGCGTTGAATTTAATATATTAATAAAAATAACATATTTTTATCTTCTATTTTTTATGTTTTTTTTCTGTTATATTTTTCATCTTCAACAACTATTAAAAAAATAAAAAATCGATTTTGATAAAAAAAATATAAAATACGTATGATTCGGATCTAAAAAAGCCTTTCTTACCTATAAATTTGTTATATATATATAGATTCGTACAAAGGTAAACAGTTTTAAAAAATTTCAATTTTTATTTAATACGATAGAAAAATTTTCAGTAAACTCGAGTGAGTAAACATTTGCGGTCAAAAAGCTTGGACGAAAATAAACGTTAATTGCGTAATACCATACCGATTCCTTAACCTTGTCGTTAAGAAACCTCAAGTTGGAAGAAACGACTGCTTGTTGGTAAAGCAATTTTCATACCCAATTTTCTCTTCTCTTTCAATGTCACGGCTTAAATCCTATGTACATTTGAACCTAATTAGCGAAACCAAAGGCGCATACAACGACGGCATTGCTCACGCACAAAACACGAAATTGTATATATATATATATATATATATATATATAAGATATAAAGCCTAAGCGCCTATTGTTTCAAAGCACTGGCCAACTTGTACCGCCGGATAATTGTAGTTCCCACGCGTGTGTGTGCGCTCATCTCCCTCCGACTCTACGCGTTGCGTACCATACATAAACGTGTCGATAAGGACGTGTTGGTACGACTTATAAAACGGAAGACCTAACTCATCTGTGGCTCAGTGTTACCGGCGACCTCCAGTTGTTTAATTTCTTTCTTTTTCTTTTCTTTCTCTTACTCTCTTCCTTCCTTTCGCTTTCTCTATCTTTCTTTCGCCCTCCACTTCGGTCTTGATCCATCCATTTATCTATTGCGTTCAATTCGTGGCTCGAGTCAGCGTTTCGCGTTGGATTTTCAAAAAGGGCAAAAGTGAAATGTTCAGAGTAACGGATGTCGTCTACCTCGTGCTCGTGTGTGCATCCATAAAAACTTGCATCGCGCAGAATGGGACCGAGGAAACTCCGGAACTAATAACGCCCTTGGGAAAACTGAAGGGCTCGTACATGACTTCTAGGCTTGGAAAGAAAATCTACTCGTTCAGAGGTATAAGGTACGCAGAGCCTCCCACTGGGCAACAACGCTTTCAGGTAAATTTTTCGGATTATCAACTTTCGTGATATCAGCTTATATTAACGCGAATACTTTATGCGTCGATACTTGAGTTATAATAATCGTACGTGGATATTCATAAGGCGGTATATCGTTGTTTATAAAGACAAATCATCCAATGTTTGTATTTCTATTCTTTGATACCAAGAATCTTTGTTCGAATCTATATTTATTGGTATATTATTATATGTATACACATCGATTATATACGAGTTTTACCTTTTATACGTACGCATATTATTAATGAAATATCACCATAAAATATTTATAACATTTTGAAATTAAAAGCATTATGAACAATCGATTATAATACTGTAACAATTTTAATCCTACACTACTCATAAAATTTTAACGTATTGATATTTCGATCAAATATTAATCCAATAAAAAATTTATTTAAAAAATTCAAATTATTACCGAAATATTTTATTAATTTTTTTAGAAATACGATTTGTCTACAACAATTTTATATCTTTTTTCTAACTATTAATCTATTAATAATGATTATTGTAAATATTGCGTAAAACTCAGTTCGAATAATTTAATAATAAAAATTATTACATTTTTATATACATAATTAATCGTAATGGAATTAATGTATTTTTTAATTTTTATTAAAATATGATAATAGTAAATACATTAAAAACAATTTTATATTTAAAAAAGCCTGTAAAAAAATTACTTCTTAAGGATAAATTAAACAATAAGAATAGAATAAATATAAATAAAATATCGTTAAATAAAAGTTAAAAACGTAACGTAATTTAGGTAAAAAAATTTATCATAATCACTTGAAAGATATGGCTTACCACAAATCTTATTTTATTTATAAGAAAAAAATAAGTAGTATAAAACCGCGTAATTTAATCTAGTTTCATCAAAACACATTACGAGTTCTTGAGATCCCCGGCTCTACAATAACTAAATCGTTATTTCCCCTTGCCAAGGCGAGGAATACTCAACAATACACATTAAACGCCCTTTTAATTCGTTTAAAATGACTGCGGTGCTTTTGTTGTGTATTAATGCTGCGCTCTAACTCTTGGCAGACGACTGAATTGATCGACTTCAATGAATCAGGCCCGGAGGATAACCGGCCAAAACTTATGTAATTATTAAAGAAACCAATGACGATTTCCAAATCCTACATAGCGTGAAAAAATATGAAACATAAAATATGAAACATGAAACATGAAACAAGGACTGAACTCCTGAATGAGAAATGTTAGAAAATTGAAAATACCATAACAATTAATATTTGTATTGAGAAATATTTAATACTGGAGCTTTAGATTGTAATATAAGTCATATATTATATAAAATTAATGAAATATCTGGTATTAACATTAAATAAAAAAATGTCTATATTTTCAGCGAGTTGAATATTCCAAAAAAGATAAAAAGTAAAAATTTATAAAACAATATTAATAAATTAATTTTTTAATGTTAATTGTATAGTATACATTTATATAAATGTTTAATTAATTTATAAAATAAATAATTATATAAAACTATCTGAATTTTATGTTAATGTTTTCCTTTTTTTTATTTTATTTTAAAATTATACTTTTTATTGTATATGTACAATAAATCTATTATTACAAATGAATCCTACGACTTATTTTTAGCTACCGCTATTACGCAATTTTTTCCTATGAAATCGACATTCATTTAATTTTCATTTTATATTACCAGAAGGTTCCATTATTGTGTAGTGCTGATTTATATTTTCCTTTCTTACGCAGTATATAAACTATATAAGTAAATACCCGGGGCTTCAATTGTTACATTTCACGGATTTTATAAATAAACTATTTTTCGATACCTAGTAAAATTTTATTACATTTAATAAAGTAAAAATGAATACAATATAAAATTATATACTTAATTTTCATTACAAGTTTATTAAATTAAAAATTTTTTACTATAAAAGCTATTTGATTATTATAATAATTCAAGATAACTGTTTAATAAAAAAATGCTGATGTTTTCTATGAAACTTATCTTAATGATTTTAATATATAAATTGAGACTTTATTTAATGATTCAAATTCATACAAATAAAATAAAATAAGTCAACGAACTTCAAATTAATGTATCATTTTATAGCCTCCAATTCCAGCTATACCTTGGGATTTTTTTGATGCTTCTGAAGAAGGTCCATCATGTCCACAAATTAAAAATACAATATTACAGTCTGAGGATTGTCTCCGTTTAAATGTTTATACAACAAAGGTATGACTTTATATTTATCCACTGTCAATAGTTAATAATTTTAAAAAATTTACTAATGTTACAAATTTCAACTCTTACCAAATAGATCTCAACTGCTCTTGAAATAGTTAAACGCTCTGTCATAGTTTTCTTTCATCCAGGCAGTTTAGTCCAGAATTCGGGCCAAAGTATAATTTATGGTCCAGAGTATTTATTGGATCATGATATTGTGCTGGTAACGGTCAATTATCGACTTGCGTCTTTAGGTAGATTAAAACATATTACCTTTATAATTACAATAGCTTCTTATATAAAAATTTTAATTACATTATTTTTCTTATTTTATAATAAAATAAATGTGTAATTGTTAATATTACTTTAATTAAAATTCAAAATTAGTAAAAATCGATAACATCACATTTATAGTATTTTTAAATATTATTTAAAGTTTATTATTAAATTTTTATGAAATTATCTGAAAAACTAATGTAATTAATAAATATTTAAATACTTAATTAATGTGAATAACGAGTTTTATTTGATAACATAATTTATAGTAAAAAAATTTAGAAATTTTAATTTTCTAGTATTAAGTTACTTTAAATTAAACGTCTAGAATTTTTCAATACAAACAATTTTGTTTTTAAAATTTGTTTTTATTTTAATATAAAAATATTCAATTATTCAAACAAAATATCGAAACCATATTTTTATTTAAAAATTTTCTTATACATGAAACGAAAATTATGTTACATTATATTATATATTATAATATAATGTTTACTTATTGCAAAAAATAAAAATTGTTAAATGAATATAACCTAATTTATACAAAAAAAATTTAATCAAAAGAATATACAGAGAACATGTACAAGTTTTGTTTAAAAAAAAATAAGAAGTTAAAATAATAGTTAAAATGTTCATATGATTGCAGAATAATTTTTAACAGAACGTGATAAAATACTTATCGTTTATATTTTCAATTATATTAAAAAAAATAATACATAATAATAAGTTTTAAACTATTCACCTTCTCGTCCTTAATTCTAGTGAATATAAAAAATAACAAATACATATATTATATATATTTTTTATACGTTCAATTTTTTCAAATATTTTGAAAACTGAATTTGTAAATAAGAATAAATAAACTAAAATTCATAATTATTTGCAGTTTTATTATCGAATTAACAAAAATATAAGTTTTATAAATAAACTATATAAAACAGATAAAAACATAATATATATATATATATATATACATTGCGAAAGTAATTTTGTTGATTATTTTTAAATAATTCATATCACTTTATAATTCTTCTTAGTTATTTATAAGTTGTTTTGTTTTTTAAAATTTATATGACCCTGTAATAGTTTTAAAAATTGGTTATATTCAACAATAGTTTCTTTATGCGCATTAATTGTTGCAATCGTTTTCTGTTTATCTGTTTCTAAAAAAAATACACACCATCAATTGCATTTTTCTGCACCTTCCTGCAACGGAGACATAAAAGAACGAAGACAAAAAATGAAATTGACTTTTTTTATTACACAAACAATGTCTAATTTCATGATGAAAGACTCTTTGGTAATCGATTCGCAAAATTACAGGCTTCATGAGTACCGGCGATTCCCTACTACCGGGTAATTTGGGGCTCAAGGATCAGGTCGAGGCCCTTCGCTGGGTACAAAAGAATATCGCAGCTTTTGGCGGCAATTCTCATTCTGTCACCATAGCTGGTTATGGTGCCGGTGCTTATTCCGTCTCGCTTCATATGGTTTCACCGATGTCCAAAGGTCTTTTCCATCGGGCCATCGGTGCAAGTGGTTCGGCATTTTTGCAGGAACCTTTACCCACGAATCAAACAGATTTGGCTAAGAAACAAGCTGAACTTCTTGGCTGTCCTACCGATGCTACCGGAAACATGCTTGTTTGTTTGTATACAAAAACCGCGGATGAATTTGTTCAGTCTATCGATACTATTTTTGTAAGTCCATCGTTGCTACTTTTCGTGTAAACTTTTTTGAAAATGTATCAAATACTGGATTAGAATATCATAATATTCTTTACGAATAGGTTAAATAAATATCAATTAATATCTTGAACATAGAAAAACAAGAACTTTTTTATATTTTAGACGTTAAACGAGAAAAGGAAAATTCTCTGGTTCCCAGTTATTGAACCAGAAGTGCGAGGGATAGAACGTTTTCTTCCGGCACAACCGATTGACCTCATTAAACAAGGAAAATTCTACAGAGTTCCTTACTTAACCGGAGTAACGAAAAATGAACTTGAATTTCTTATTATTGGTAAGTAAGGCAATGTTTAATAATTTATTTTATGAAAGATAATTGTATTATATTTTTATTTGAATTATATTTTGATTGACTTTGTGCTTAAATCCTAAAAATAAAACATTAAAAATTGTTAAAACTTCAAGCTAAATTTCAAACTGAATTTTAAAATAAGATGTAAAAGTATATAATATTTTGTAATTATTAATTTACTATTTTTTAAGATATAATTGAACAAGCGCAAAACGGCAACAACAGTGAAATACAAGATTTAAACGAAAAATGGTACACGTTTGCACCAATGAATTTCTTATATGAAAGCAATACCGAGCATTCTAAAATTATTAGTGATCAATTTAAGAAATATTATTTACATAATGAAGCTGTCTCTGTTGAAAATGTATTAGGAATCGGAAAAGTGAGTGTATTTGTAAAAACCTTCGAGTATAAATAAAATTTTTAGAAGTATTTTAATTTCGATATAAAAATATAAATGTTCAATTTATATATAAATAACATACTTCAAATTTAATTTGTACTCGAAAGAAAATTATAAAATATCGAATCTTTAGTGATAAATAAATTAAATTTCAAATTGCTTTTATAAGATAAAACTTCACTTCGAATAACAAAAACAAAACACTTTGTCATTAAACAGAAAAATATGTTACATTTATTTATAATTTACAAATTTGTACATTCATAGCTTTATTCGGATGGTATAATCAACTTTCCTGTTCATCGACTAGTCAACTTGCTTGTTGAAGCCTCGGATCAACCTGTATACTATTATGAATATGTATATCAAGGGTCTTATAGTTATAGTTATTGGAACAACACTAAGAAGCCTTACGGTGAGATTAAATATATTTATCGATCGTTACATATATACACATACAAATCTTAAATTTTTCGTACAGTTTTCTTACTTAATTATTAAAAAAAAATGGTAATGTTTTACTTTTCAGGCGTTGTTCATCAAGATGATTTGCTCAATATATTTCATACGAGTTCATTTCCAGAATTCGAAAAAAACTCGTCTGATTATAAAATGATAGATTGCTTAACTACAATTTGGTCTAATTTTGCCATAACCGGTAAACCTCTCACGAATGAAAATATCTTTGGAAACGTAAGCTGGGAAAAATTCACTACAAAAAATAAAGAATACCTGGAGATTGGTTCTGAACTCGTCATGAAAACTAATCTTAACGAAGAATCAATGCGCGTTTGGAACGAACTGTTTCCCTTAAAAGACGATAGATAAACTTTATCATATTTAAAAATATATTTTTATAGAAATCGCTTATACATATAAATTTTATAGATTTTTTGATGTTTTGAATCTTTTTAAGTTAATAATTTTTTAGAATCATTTTCAAGTAATGTGTTTCATTTTGATTTTTTTTTTATAAATATAACTATATATATTTTAATATACTTATGCAAATATAGAAAAACTGCATGAGAAAAAAAAATTTAATCTGTATAAATGAAACCGTATTAATGTATTTAAAATACTTTCTTTTACATTGCATTAAAATATTTAGAATTTAAGATTTTTTAGTAAAAAACAGATATATGTTTTCATAAATGACTTTTAATATTCTCATTTGTTTACATTGTAAATAATAAATTGTAAAAATTCTAAATATGTAACAGTGATAACAATATTCATTAAATTTATAATTTAGTTCGTTTTAAATTGTTTAACTTATTGCAACTTTTCCCGAAATTTAATAAATCCATATTATCTAATTATAATCATATTTAAACAGTAAATAATATTTAACTAAAAATAGAAAAAATAATTGTATTTTTAAATATTTATCTTCTCAATTTAAATAAGTTTTATAGCATGAATTGAAATCTTTTTTTAATAAATATACTAGTTTAATGAATATCTAAAAACTTAAAAACTTGTTCATTATATGATAGGTATTTATATTATATATATACATATTTGTTTTTTTATATACACAAAGATTCATGTACTTCCCTATTCAATGTTAATTTTCATTAATTACATGCTTCTTTATACAATTTTTTTCGATAGATACTTCATACAATTTAGATTTAAAAAAGTGGAAACTACAATAACATGTTTGTCGAAAATTTTCAACAATTTATTTAAAAAAACATTGATGATTTCTAAATAAGTTTTAAAAATGAAACTGTTCATACAGAAACTCGATACAATGTCAACTTTTACAAAATATTTTGTTTAATAAATAGAAGCTTAGAACGCATATAAATGAAGGAAAAGTGTATAAAGTAATAATATACAATTTACTATATAAACATATATAAATATATCATTATAAAATATTTTTAAAGATTATTTGATTTCATAAAAATATAGTAACAAATAATGTTTTTTTAAGTTTCAACTTAAGAGTTATAAAAAGCAAATTTATTTAAAATTAATTAAATACTTTAAATATTATTTAAATACTTTAATCGAAATATATGGGTTAATATGAGTATAACGTTCAGATGATACGCAACAGAAAATTAGACTATAAAATTTGGTACTTTTATTAAATAATATTTAAATATTTAGCTATTATCTATTAAAAATACGAAATATTATGGTTATATTCGATTATAAAAATTGATGTTCAAAATATAAATACAACTCACAAGCTAAAAATTAAGAATCTAATTATGAAACTTTTTGATGCGACGTAAATTCATAATTTTAAATAAGTTCTGGTTTAAATCAAATGATCAAAGATACATAATCACGTAAATAATCTTCAAAGGAATTCTCATTCTCATCTCACGTACATTAAAATACGCTATCATTGCGCATTAAAAAAGAGCAGATAATCCGAGATCCAAAGAAGAAAAAGTTGCGCCTATCCTAAATTTCCTAATTACAATTCATACACAATCTCCACGTTCGTAGTTAAGTTTGCGTTGCGCTTGCGCGATGCCGCACTGTTTCTGTTCACTTGTACCAAGTTGGTAAAACATCCCGGTGTTGTTCCTACTTGTGCTTCTTTTTTACTCTCGAGTGCAAGAGCACCGAAAAAAAATTAAAAATGAATCTAACAAAGTTAGAGGTTCACATGGACACATAAAAGAAGTACATAGACGATGTACTTCTTCTTATACCTTACTTCGTTATATCAAAATTATTTTGGTTTTTATTTTGGTTCATAAAACAGTTTCTTTAAATTTTTTCGATGGTTCCATCTAAAATATAAATTTATAAATGTATATAATTGTATATAATTTATATATAATTGCATAAAGCAGAAAAATATTTATATATATAAAAATATCCAAATGTACATGTACATGTACATTATATAATACAAGTATATTTTCTAGATTGAAACAAAGCAAATATAGATGTTCGGATCGATGGTAGTAGGCCTTATTAAATAGTCTTATTCATTCAACGTGAATTTTTTATATTCTCTATAACATTTTCGACTTATGAAATAATCGAATTCGAAAAATTATTTTAAATAATACAATTCAAATATTATATTACTTGAAATTATTAAATATATTCGTTCATTTATCATACGCGAGAAATCTTTAATAAATTTCAACTTCATTAAAATTATTTTATATATTATATTAATTAAAAAATTATATTAATTAAATTAGATTTCGAATTAATAAATATTTATTTAATCGGTAAAAAATTTTTTTAAAATGCACGCGATATTATTTTCCATTTTTTAAGATTTTATAACTATAACTAGATTAAATAATTAAATAAAAACGATAAGAATACTTTTCAAATTATCAAGTATTAGATTATAATTATTAAAAATTAAAATTACCTTATATTCGCAACGAATTTGTTAACTGGTTATGAAAATTAAATTTATACTATTGACACTTATTGTACATTGTTTTAAGTTGTCAATGTACATAAACATATCGAGTTCATAGGGACGCGCGTACCTAAAACATATAAATAAAACCCATTTCTGCATAAATACAATAAAAATGAAATATTCGATTGTAAAGAAAAAGACGAAGGTACGACGCAAATGTATTTAACGAGCGTTATCCTTGAATCACCGATTTATTAGTTTGGTTATTACAATTGAGCTCCCGATACGCGGACAAAGTGTAGATCGGAAAGCTCTAAAAAATCCAAGAACATCCTTATCACTGCGTATCCCAGGACAGTTTTCAGAATCCAAAGCGAGAGATGGCCAGACTCACCCGACCACCCGATCGCCGATTCCCGCTCCAGGTGCACGGAGATGCACGCGATCCTCGCTGTCCTCGCCGAGAGCACATGGGGTCGTCGCGCATGGATGCGCGCGACGTTCGCCCCTGTCGCCGACTCGCACCCCCAACCGCGCCTCAGCTAAGGTCGCGCGTTCGGTGCGTGTTCTAGTCTCGCGGCGGCGTCTGCGTCGTCGTCATCGTCGTCGTCATCGTCATCGTCGCCTTTCGTACCCGGAGGGTGTCTCGTCTCGAACGATCGCATCTCGAGAGAGTGAAAGAGCGGGACGGAGAACCAACCGATGTGCGAGGTAAATGGGTCAATTGCCTGCACAGCAACCCTCGCGGGCGCATTGCCGACGCTGTCGTTGACGCCGCTTGGCCTAGTTAAATTCGCCAGCCCTGTCGTCCTTTCGTGTGGACGTCTGCATTCGCGAAGAGGGACTGGTTCGCGCACGCACGCGCGCGGGCGCACACACACGCACACGAGTATCACGTGCCTTGTTTACGCGGGTGTGAAAAAGAAAGAAGGTCCCCGTCTCCCGTCTTCCGTCTCCCGTTACCAGTCTCCCGTCTCCCCTCACCCTTCCTACAACCCTTGACTTCTCCTTTTATTCCTCGCACTAATATCGAAACTCTTATCAAGGTTGGCCAGCATCCTACTTTCTCCCGTACCGCAGTTGCACGCGGATCTCACCGAATTCCAGGTTCGGAGTGTTACATGACGTAACGAGAGAGTCAATATTTTTGTGAATAGACACGCATGTGTGCGCGCGTGTGTGCTCTTAAAAGGGGGGTTGGATGCGGCTTAATAGGGAGAGTCAGTGTTGGAGCAACAAATTACTCCGCCGAGAATGTAATGATGCATTGTACATGTTTCTTTGCGTGCATTATTCAGTTATGGATCGAAGGGCTCGCATTAGTGCTGCGAAATTCGTAATCGATTTCGAATGTCTTGTTCGAGACGTTCAACAAAAATGCGTTAATGCATTCGTTCGAATATTGATATTATATTCACCGAACACATTCGTATAAACATGTTTGCTTTTTACTTCGAACTAATTATTAAGGTTTTTTCGAAATCATATGAATGTACAGACGTATTTTCATTCTTCGTAGTAACGGACAATATTATAAAAAATGTTGATACGTAAGATTTTAAGTTCATGTATATTTAAATAAAGTAATCCATGTTTAAACTATTTTATTCGATACTTTATTCGTTAGCTTAGAAAATCAATTTATCGTAAAAAATTATTTATAAATTATTCTTCGTTAAATATATTTTAAAAGATTAATATTGTAAATATATCGAACTAAAAGGAAATTAACTAATAAATAAAATTAATATCGATTATGTCGCGTTGAATTATCATGAAGTATAATTTTAATAGGAAAACACTAATATCCTATTATTTACGGTACAGATTAAAATGTTTTAGTGCAAATTAAATTTTAACAAAAATTTTAAAAAAAAATTTTGTGCGTGTATAGTTTGACAAACATATTAAAATTTAATTTGTAATCTAATATTTTTTTAATCATATATTTGTTGATAATATTTTTTTATTTAATTTTTAAAAAAATTACCGATGTATCATATGAAAAACCAACTGTATCGTGACTATAAATCCTAACCTTAAAAGTTAAATTTTTTTTAGATTATTTGTAGAAAAGATTAGGTTAATATTTTATATTATTTGTCAATCATGTATTAATTTTATTTTCTCGATCTTTCAAATTTAATTATAAATTCAAATTGTTGTTTTTTTTTTATTTCCACTCTCAATTACCACAATGATAGTTTAGTTCGTATTATTTTCTTGATAATATCATTATTTTACTTACTTATTTTAACATTTTAAATAGTGTATGTAAAGATAAGGATAAAATTCGATAATTATTTGAATTACTAATCTATTTTAAAAAACTTTATCCAAAATTAATTACGTATGTAATTAAGTATTAATCCATGCACCGAGGTAATAATATTCGGAAGAATTTAATTTAATTATCACAAGAAATTGTAGAGTAAAAATATATAAGAAACTAATCGATTTCACAACACAGCTTACTATTGTCCCGGGACTGATTGATTTGCCTTTGGGAATTACTTCCCCGGAAGTCACTTACACAAACACAGATAATAAGCGCTAAAAAGAAAAAAGATGACGCGCATACGGAAATAGTTGTGTAATTATTGGCAGTTTTTTGTATATTATTTGGGTTTTTTATTACTACCGTTTCATCAAGTTTTTATCTACTAATGCTTTAGCAGGTATATATAAAGTTTTCAAAGTTACTCGCGAATTTTCCCAATTAAAAAGTTTTATGTAACATTATTTGCGACGAAGATGTGTGAAGAAGTTGAATAACTTTTTCTCGATCTAAATTTAGTTCTACGCGAAAAAATTTTGTAAAAAGAGGTAGAATGACAGAAAAAGAGAAAGAAAATGCAAATTACATTTTCATTTACTTGCACATCTTTTTATTAATATATAATAATACTGTATAACGAAACTAACCAAAAAATTTCGAATTGAATAAGCTACTTCTAAATACACTTTATGCAATTAAATTTATATAGAGTTTTGATAATTTCTAAAAATAATTATATTAACAATTATACGAAAAATTAATCCTGTTTAATATTTTAAATTAGAATAATAAAATATATTTTTTATAATATTTGTCTTATTTAAATGGAAAAAATTAGTTCAATTTATTATTATTTAATAATCATATCTAAAAAAAAATTTTTAAAGTTTAATCTAATGAAATCAATCAAATATTGAAACATAATTTATTTTATTTTATTTTATAAAATCGAATTGAATAAACTTTTTGTAATAAGATTATTAAAAGCATGAATCTTTTAAAATGATATTTTGTAAAATTTATTATAAAAATTTTTAACATATAACATTGTTTTAAATTATAAAAATTTTGATTAACAAAAATATATTTAAACGGTAATCGAATTATTAAAGGTTATTAATTAATTAATAAAAAATAATTAAGAATACAGATATTAAACAATATAAATATTTCTTGTTTCGTTATTTACTAAATTTAGTATGATACATCATTGCGTTACGAGAAAAAATATATTCTGCAGAGTTAAAAAAATTACTTCAAAATTTTAAAAATAAAAGCATTAAACTTTTTCGAAATACAAATATTTAACCACATCATTGAACTTTTTATAAGTACTGATTCCACATTGTATAATTAGAAAAATTAATTTATTTTCAAAACATTTACGAATTTAATTACTTAAAGTAAGATAAGTTAATAAGTTATTTATGTCTCAATTTAAAATTTCCTCATAGAGTTTAATTAATAGTCACTGTTCGTAAAACCCTACTTTTCTGATTTATTTCTTTACCGTGAAGATTATTAATTAAAAATTAAATGAGTATCCATAAAAAAATATTAGAAAAAATTTAACAACATTATTAGTGCTTGATAAATATTTTTCACAAATTATTCTGGATTATAACGATTTAAAATTAAATAAATAATAAAAATTTATCGTTACACCGTAAAGGATTCGATTAGTAAACGATCTTTTTAAGTCATTTAAAAATAAATAAATATTTAAATGTTAAATTAGATTTCTTCTGTAATAATATTTTAACATTTTATTTAAATAATATACATTGTAATGTAAAAGTTGTGTCAAACAAGCTTTTATATTATAAGTAACGTATGTCATAAGAAACATCGATAAAAAACAAACGTCGTTATCTTTGTATCAAACTGAAATTACTCAAAATACTTATATTTAATTTTATCAAAATACCCATGATAGAATGTTCAACATGGCGACGAATAAAACACCGGAAATGAACTACACTTGCGAGATATGCGGTCGCGAGGGTTTCAACGATGAAGAGATGCGCTCCCACATGGCCCTGTATCATCTGAAAGGTGCGGCCAATTGTCCGTTCTGCGATCTTGGAGAGATTTCCCCAGCGGAAATGTTACTGCATGTAAATAGTGCACATCTCGATTACTTAACGCCCAGGTGAGCATAGAATCCTGTACAAGTTTAACGTTATTTTTTCTCCGTCATTTGATGATGTACATAAGCGTACGTAACGCTTGTTGTTAATGGATATAAATGATCCAACATAGAAAAACTCAAGTTGCATTTCGTCCGTAAATGTATTTTAAAGTATTTCATTTTTATTACATTGCAATTATTGTTATGGTAATTATAAATAGCGAGTATTGGTACGATGCGAAGAGATCTGAAAATTATAGATCTGCTTTCAGAGATAAACATTCGTTGCTTTCAATGACGTTTCATTTTTTAAAACATATTTTACAATAAAATATATAACCTTTTATTTAAATATGATATAATTAAAATATGCCTTTTTGTATTATTTGATTAAAAGTCAAATTCATTGCCTAGCTTAAACTTAAAAATTCGAATATATTTATGTTTATATTAATGGATGAATTAAAAAAAAATTGAAACGCAATCGATCACTCATTGAAAACTAGAATTAATAATCAAATTAAAAAACTTTTTTAAATTTAAGAATTAAAAGTACTAGGATAATGAATATGTATTCTAATTAAATTGAAAATATTATCTTTTAAACTATTCATTATGTATATTCAGTCTAAAACTAAATAAACTACATTAACGTTACTTGTATCGATCTATAACAATAGATCCTTAGTATTCACTTTCCTATTAAAATGTTAATTGAATAGAAATAATAAAAAAATTAAATGTTAAATTATGTAAAATAAATAATATATGTAATGAATAAATATAACGAAATATTAAAATAAATTTGCAAATGAAAACTCAGTAGTAAAGCGATCTGATGTTATCATTACAGTGAATATTTATTTGTATATCTACTGAAAGAATCGATAGAAAAAATTTCAAAATTAAAATATATATAATAAAAAGAAAATATCTTCGAAAAAATCTATTTTTTAAATGTAAAAGAAATAAAAAAGTAGTAATAAATAATTCAAGTTATGAACATACCAACTTAACCTTGATTCAATATTATTCGTTCAATATTTAAAAAAGCAAGGAAAAATACAAACAATGTGAAATAAAATTCTCCGTACAGTTTATAATCAAATAATAATTAAAAGTTAATATAAGGAATTTTAGATACAATATTTAAACTGATGTAACAATATCAGTATAATATTAAAGTAGAAAATTACTAAACTCAGAAATATCAATTTATAAAAAATAATATATACAAACTTATATTAAACAATAAATATATATACACACACATATATATATATATATGTAATAGAAAGTGGTTGGTATCAATTTAAAAAAAAACTGCTGTAAAAACATTTACAATTAAACGAGAGTTTGCGAGATCGAAATAGAAGGGAATATAAAAAACTAAATAATAGTAATAATAAAATTAAGTCACAAAGAACAAAAAAGTAAAAAGTTATAAAAATAGTTTTTATAAAAAAATATTTAAAAAAGAGCATAAAAACTTTGTGAATCGAGATTCACTGCCTTGGTTACAAATAAACACTCATGTTTTTACTATACGCTCACGTACACACATGTGAAAGAAAGAAAAGAGCAATTACTTCTTATAGCGTGAAGAAAAGAGAAACTCGAGTCGCGTCGTTGTTGTCTCGCAAGTCTGTGAAAATTCTTCCTCTGTAAATATCTAACGGATCCGCAGTCTTTTTTCCCTTTTCACCACTTTTCACCCCTTTTCACCCCTTTTCATCCCTTTTCATCCGTTTTCGTCCCTTTTCGTCCGTTTTTATCCGTTTCCATCCGTTTTCATCCATTTTCATCCGTTTTCATCCGTTTTCATCCGCTTTTATCCGTTTTCATCACGTTTTCGTACATTTTAGTCACCGTTATTTCACTCAAGCGGACAACAATAAACCACATATTAAAGAAAATACGAGGAAGCTTTTCAAATGCGAGAACCCCGAATAAAAATGTATGTGTAATAAAATTTAATTTATCAACTTATTAATGATTAATTCGAATAGATTCAAGTTTTAATAAAATATTTGTAGAAGTATTTAAAAATGATAAAAGATTTTAAATAAATGTTTATTTTGGTTAAAAAATAAAATATTTTTTAATTAAATAATATAATTGCTTAATTAATCTATAAATTCATTTATTATCGTTCCAATTAAATTTTATTGATAAAATACTTTTTTCGCATATACATTTATTTATTAATTAATAGCGTCAGATATTTACAACGTAATATAATTAATTATCAAAATTTAATTAACAAACCGTATCTAAAATAATCTTAAATTTTTGTACGATAATTGTATCAACTAAATTCAATTTAAAATTTACGAAATGTTACCTTATATATTCGTTGTGACTGTTGCTTATCCGTTTAATTATAATTATAATTCTTTTGATAATATAACTACTGATACGTATTTTCTTTCATTATTTATTATTTAACTTTGATCACGAAATTTGAATTAAAAATAAGTATTAATAATAAAGCACATTAAAATGAGAATCGTTTCGATAAAGATGTCATTTTTAATGTATATTTAAATCAATTAAAAATAAGTAAATAATTTATAAATACTCAAGTACATCGTTTGTGAAAGTTTGTTGATAAAAAACTTAAAAAATTTGTAAAAGATTAGTCGAGTTCCAAAGTACTAAATCTTTAAGTTTTTTAAATGATTGAAATGAAAACTAAAGGCGGCGCTGATTGACGGATTCACTCGGTAAGAGTAGGAAAAGGCGGCAAACTATTATTTTGCAGCAGTTAAAGCGGTTAAATTTATAATATAGAATACAATGTACAATTTGATTAGCTTATTTATCGATAATTACGAACCTAAAAATTTGGATTTATACGTTGACGTATATGTAGTCTCGTGAAAATCCATTGTACCTAAGTACAAAAAAATCACATCCTGTCTTTAAACATTAGAAAGTAAAAAAAAAAACTACTTCCATATTTATAGTACCCCCGATGAAAATGATATGATGGCCTTCATCGACGAGGAAGGGATTCTCGATCATCAAGATCATCATCGTTGTAAGCGGGGAGCTGAGGAGACGTCCTTGTGTCGTGGCACTTCGTCCACCGCCTCCTCATTGTCTATCTGTTCACCTTATCTCCAAAACGGATGGTCCACACCTCCGAGTTCAACGGCCTCCCAAACTACGTCGGTTACATCGAGATCAATGACTACCAAAAAAGAAGATTCAGCATCGCCGACGGCGCCTTTAACTGGCGGTTCATTGGTTAACAATAACAATAACAATAATAATACTAGTCATGTAAATAATGGTAAACATTTTTATTCTTTTATCAACATATGAAATACGTATACTTCAATTTTAAAGAAAGCTGTTTAAAAATAAGTTATACGTATGATATTTAATATAAATTAATTTCAAGAACTTATGCAATGATTTATAAATATGGATATTCAATAAAAATTATCTGTCGAAATAAAAAATTATACTTATTAATATTTTAGAATGTTGTTCGCCTATAATTATATGTAAGCAAATGGAATCTGAAAATAACATATAAAGAATTTTCATTGAGAATAAATAATATCCGATCTAATAAATTTATTAAAAATTAATAAGTGCTATTTTCAACTACAAATTAATTACGTTACATAAATTCTTCATTATTGATGTATTTCTATTATAATATTAAAAACAAATCGATATTTGTTATTTCTGTTAATTATTCGTGACAAAGATGATTTGCAAAAATTGAATTACGTATATCAACTATTCATTAAATAATATTTTTTTTAAATTAACTTCTAATTTTGATATTAAATTTTAATTATATAACTACTCGAATAAATTATTTATATATCTGATTATCTAAGATGTTTTATATATTGTTTCTTACAATGTATCGCAAAATAATAGATTATAAATAATTTATTATTCGATGAAGAAAAATATTTAGTAAAATATAATTAAATATTTAGTTCCAGAAAGGTCAGCTGGTCATGGTTCTCCTCTACGTTCCAGTTTAAATCTTCAGTTGCGTTCACATGTAACTCCTAAGCTTCCAGTACAAGAATGTCCAATGTGTCCTTATAGTTCGGATAGTCCATTAAGACTCGAAGAACATATTAATCGCCAACATTTTGATCTTACTTCACCATCGCTCCCACCGGAAACTATGTCAACCAAAGAAAATAAGTTCATTTGTCCTTTTTGCGCTACATCGTTTCCTAACGCTTCGGATTTGGAATTACATGTCAACATTGAACATAAAGATATATTAAGGTATTATATAAAATAATCATCGTTTATTACGCAATAGTTACTTTATATTTTAATTTAAAACAAAACGTTATTACGATTAAATAATAATAATTTATACATTTAAAAAACTTTAAATTAATGTGATTTTAAGAAATAAGCATAATAATTCAAAATTAATAAACCTTTATAAATTTAAGAAACAAATTAATATTTTTCTAGTCCAGCAAAAACCACATCTCCTTACTCCGATGTAGCAACAAGCGGTGAAAAGACTCCTTTATGTCCAGTCTGCATGAGCAATTTTTTCAAAGACAACGATGAGCTTACTGCTCATATCGAACAACACTTTACAGAGATAGAGACACCTTCACCAATAACACCAAATGCTTCTACGGATAGACTTCTTGCACGCGACATGGAAAGACACGAGAAGGAAGTCAGAAGGTTAAGGGAACAACGCGAATTTGCGTTGCTGCAAGCGCAATATGGAATGGACAATCAGGGTAATTTTAGAGAACAAAGCGTTACAAATATGCAGCGAGCTGTAATTGCTGGTGAAATGTCTGTAGCGGATTATTATGAAAAGCAAATTGAACTTAAAGTTGCCGAGAATAGTGGTATTGACGATGGAAGTTCTTGTACTCGAGGTAATTTTTACCCTTGAAATATTATTGAAAACATTCGTAAACGGAATGTTTAATGATATAAAAATCAATGACATAAATATCTTTATAACTCGAGTAAAAAGTCTCAAGCGTATTTAAAAATTTTCATATAATTTATAACCTACTATTTTATAAAAAACTTTTGGATTAAGTTATTTCTGATTCATTTTACAAACACTGTGTTGTTTAATACAAATCAAGTTATTTTAATATTAAGACAATTCAAAGAATTAATTATAATTTTTCAAATATTTTGCTTTAGAAATAAATTTGCTTATATATTATTATCAATTTTACTATCATCAAAAGAAGTATAAATAATATATCCTGATAATATAAATGAAAAATATATAACTTTTTTGCATATTCATGTTTCTGTTACTAGAATATTTCTAATTCTATTTTATAAACTTTTAAATACCATCACTTAACTATGTATTCTAGATTATTAATTTCGCAAATAATATACTTTTATGCAATCAATTACTGTTCTAAAAAAAACTTATATTTGATTAAATAGTCAATCAACTTTCAGGGCTGGTCCCAAAGATACGAGCAGTCAGTCAAGCATGCAGTAATGTAGTAAATACTTGGATGTGTTCTACTGTAGATCATTATGCAGTGACATACGGTGATAAAGGATGGGGCTGTGGTTACAGGAATATGCAAATGATGATATCTTCGTTACTTCAACACACGGGATACAATGAATTAGTATACAAAGCTTGGAGTTCTGGAGTTGGCAACAACAGCTCGCATGAAAATCCTCAAAGAAGTTCGATGCCCTCGATTTCAAGACTTCAAAAGATGATCGAATGGGCTTGGGCGGAAGGATTCGATGTTCAAGGTGCTGAACAGTTAGGAGCCAAATTAGTTAATACTAGAAAATGGATAGGAGCTACCGAAGTAGTAACACTTCTATCGAGCTTAAAAATTAGGTACACCTTTTTATTCAGCTTTAATTAGAATTTTTGTTGTTTATTTTTATATTAATGAAACATGACTGTAATAAGATTATTTACGTATGCTTAAAAATATTTTGTTTAATATATAAAGGTTGCACTTGCTTAGGTATTTTAGCTGTTTAGAATTTTAAATAATAAGTTTTTTTAGGAAATTTTATTTATTTATAATATTGGATATTGACTGGTTATTTTGTATAAAATACATTATAGGTGTCAACTGGTAGATTTTCACAGACCAACGAGTCCAGATGGTGGTCATCCACAAATGTTTAAATGGGTCATGCAATATTTTCAACGAAATGATGATTTTAAACCTCCTTTATATCTTCAACATCAAGGTATTATTGACGTTATCACGCATTTTTATTTATAATAAAAGATAATGTTATTCAATATTGTAGGTCATAGCAGAACTATTGTTGGAGTAGAACAACTAAGAGATGGTTCTATAATAATGCTAGTACTAGATCCAAGTCATAGTCCTGTTCAAATGGCACAATTTAATAGCACGAGTAGTGCACCGGGAGCAATGAGACTCGTAAGAATATCCACTACTGCGATGAAAGCCAGGCAATACCAAGTAGTTGCTGTAATAGGTATCATGGAAATAGATATGCAGTATCAAGTAAGAGATGAAAACATTTTTATTTTATGTATTTATTAATTTATTTATTAATTTTCAGTTTACTGATTCAAATTATGCAAAAGAATTAAATTATAATTAAACTTTTTAAACTATATTTAAAAATATATAAATTACATACGTGAATATTCTGGAGTATCGGGAAAAGATTATAGAAAAATTAAATATTTAATCTTTAGTATAGATATAATATATTTATTATTAGTATTTAATACGATATTTCTTTTACAGCAAAGTAAAGTGCTACATTCCTTAAGAATCCCTCAAGATAGGTGAGATTTAATGATCTGGAGGTCAAGATATTCTTGGAGGAAAAGATATTTTTATTTTAATTTAATTACTCCTATAGTCCTTAAAGTTATGTAAAAAATTAATTTTAATTAAAAAATTCTTATGCTATCATAGCGATAAATCAATGTTATTAATACATTGCAAGTCATCTTAATTAATTAAAGAGAAGTAAATAAAAATTATTAATATTGAAAGATACCATAATGTGAAAATTAACCTGCGTTACTAACGCTATTCATAAAATCTTAATTTTAAGTCGAGGAATTTACCGAATTTATTCTTTAAGCATATTCGTGATAATTGTGAATTTCAGAGGGACTCAAAAAGTAAATCAGCTTAAGAATAAAAAATAAATGTAAAGTAAATTAACTTAGGCTGGAAAAAACAATTTTCTGTTGACATTAGTCCCTCTTGAATTCTTTAGCTTTTGAGTATTTTTCGCTTAAAGCGATTGTGCTCTCGAAGCTCTCACCTTAGCCTAGATAATTCTGCTAAACTCTTATTGAACCAATCGACAAAGCCATGTCAGTTTTTTGACCAAATCTTTCTGCATCAGGATTGGAAATGTGAATAAAATGTATTATTGTGATGATGCAATCAGTTTTAAATGAAGAAAAAAATCGCGTTAACGAATCTAATTGTGTGTGATTCTAGTCAATTTGTAGTCAATATAGTAAATTTAGTAAGAATTAATGTAGTATAAACAAGTTTATTATTTTTTACAATTAAAATTTTTTTACTAATTAAGGTGGTGCCTCATATTTCCATACCTAATGCAAACAGATGTCTGCACATTTCATTGTATCCTAAAAGTCTCTAAAAATATATAAAATACAACTACTTTCATACTAATTAAAAAACAAAAACCTATTTAATTACTAAATTGACTTAAGGCTAATGGTGTCCTAGCGTATAAGTCTACCGCAAATTGTAAAAAATTTCAATCTATTAATTTTTTGTTTAAGTATTCGATCGATGCGTAAAGAAATTTCTTAAATTTTCATCTAAGAACATCTATTGAATAATATTCACTCTATTTCCTACTATAAAATAATATTCTTACAATTGAACGGATGAAGATCGATATCATTAAATAAAAATATTTAAAGAATATTATGTTATGTTTAATAGTTTGAAAATTTATTATGCATGGTTATCTAAAAAGAATTGTTATTGCATGTTTTTCAAAAAAAAAAGAAAAAAAATGTTTTCAATAAATAGTTGACAAGTTTTTTAATTGTTATATTAAGAGCTACACACATTCAATCTGCTAAATTGAAATATATAATTTATTAGAATTCATAAAACAGTATTACATTCTTTCAAAGATTTAAAACTTTTTCACTCTATTAATTAATAAATTCCATTAAAAAAATTTAGTCTAAAAATTTTTATCTCCTTGTTATTTTATAATAAATATTTATTTGAATTATTAAATCATTTTATTTTCACTAAGCTATAAAAATGTTTTAATAAATTGTTTGTATAACGTATTAAGTTATTATTTTATGACAATCGATAAAACAAATTCTAAATTATAATAATGTATATATTATAAAAAAA
Source organism: Dolichoris vasculosae (assembly GCA_018907195.1). Classification (NCBI taxonomy): domain Eukaryota; kingdom Metazoa; phylum Arthropoda; class Insecta; order Hymenoptera; family Agaonidae; genus Dolichoris; species Dolichoris vasculosae. Next base: position 8,994,120 of record JACCHY010000003.1, read on the forward strand.
CACATGAAAGAAAATACAGAAATTACATTTTTTATATATTTATTTATTTACATAGTTTCATATAACTTAACTTAAACATTAAAACTGATTTCCATATCTAAATTTTAATAGTATACATGAAGATAAAAAGAATTTAATCGTATACCAATCAAATATTAAATCCTAAATACCGCATACAAGCTTTATGTGCTTCTATAAGATGCCCGCATTCGGTTTCACCCTTAGTAATGATGCTAAAAGAGAAAAAGAATTAATATAAAGTTATGAGTATTTAAACAATTAAATAAATAATCTTTTAATATTTGTTAAGTTATATGATGTAATAATCAACATTTTTTAATTGTGTAACAAGCAAATTTAAATATGAAATAATTTAAAATTAACTATACTCAAGAATATTAAACTATAGTAAATTTTGTTGTCAATTACTTATACTATCCTTATTTATTATTATTAATTATCTTAAAAAATTGATAAGAATATTATCAGTATAAAATTATAAAATAACCTTAAAATAATGCAAACCACGCACCATTCGTCCCTAACTTTTTTTGTTTCTGGACAAGCACAACAAGGTTTTAGAGGCTTCTTTTCTGTTGTAGCTTCAACTTTTGTTACTTTATTTCCCATTTTACATAAGAAGTTTTGTCGTTTATTAAACTATAAAGGTAATGTATTCGGAATCATAAACCCTTCAAATGCGCAGGTTCAGACACATGATTCCTGAATTATATCTTGTGACAATAGATTCAGGTTAGAAAATGTTCAGTTTATTTAAAAAAAAAATGCACATATTATGTGCTTATTTTTCAAATATTTATATTAAAAATTGCATATTTAATAAATAAACGTGTGTATTCAAGTATATTTTTTATAAATACGTAAACTTGAAATTGCTTTGCATTATTCGTAACAATAATTTAAAATAGATAAAAGTATAACTTATGTAAACTTTTTAATTTAAATATTCGATGCACGCATACATACATATATATATATATATATATGCATGTATTTAAAAATACAAAGTTTTCCCTAGAAAGTTTTCCTTTAATGTTTTTGGTATTTTTCAAATATAATATTTCAAAAGTATAAAAATGTGAGATTTATATAAATTAATTAAAAAAGACTTAATTGCAATGAAATATTTATTTTGTTTAATTAGATGTATCAACTTTACTTTTAATATAATTAGAAAATAATTTTGAATATAGTATGTTATGCTTCTAATAAAAAATAAATTGCTCTAATTGCAAAAACTAAATTTATATTATATTATATTTAACAATTATTTATATTATATTTAACAAAAACTATAGAAACATAACCTTTTCTGAAATATGATGAGAAAGGGAACTGAATTAAAATACAAATGCATATAATTATCTAACATTTATGGTAACATTTTATTTGATTTTTTATATTCACTGCTGTTTTTTTACAGATCGAACACACCACTTATTTTTATATATGTATTTGTACATATATTTTTATCATATTTCGTATAATTATGTATCTGTTTTTTCTGATTAGTCGATAAATAAAACTAATAAAAACAAATGTATTAAAAAATAACTGCTTTTAAGTGAAGTGTATGTATTCACGTGTTTATGTATGTGTATTTGAGCGTACCGCATAAGTGCACTCATCAGTGTTGGAACGCCAATTTTTCTATATTGCGAATAAAAACAGTTATATGACGTTCAGTTATACATTGTATAACCGTATTAATAAGTCGACTCGATTTTTCCAATTAAATTTTCGATTTTATTCGTCCTCTAAGTTACGAAAACACCAAGTAGAAAATAATCAAAACTACTCGCATTCTATTTTTCTCTTTTTTATTCCTTCGCTAAATAATCTTTCTAGTATTTTCTCTCAATATATCTACTTTATTATAAACGATTTTATTTTGTTTTTGCGGTTCGATATCGAATGCTATTTTTGGTATCAACACTCCGTTCTTCTTCGATTCACTCGAGCTACGCGAAACGGAAAAGCGCAGTGTTGAAAAAAAAGTGAAGAGAAATTATAAAGGCTTATCTGCACGATTGTTTTTATATATTCTGCTTTCAACAAAGTCTCATAAATTATAAATATCATAGGTAAACAAGCTTTTTTATTACCTATACAAAAGAAATTCGTACATTTTCGGCGCAATCCTATCGTATTATCTTAATTTTATCGAGCACTTGATTGATTATGAAGTTTTTGAATTTCGCTCACTGTACCTCACATATTTTGTATTGTTATCATTATTATTTGTAACGATAATAAAAAAGTTATAATTTAAAACTATCCACTAGTTGGCACAATATTTATTTACGTTTGTTTGATCATCGGTGAAAACGTCATTAATATGTCTATTGTTATTTTCATCTTCTACAGTTAAATGAAAAATATAATAGGATATAAATACATAGTGAGTTTCAATTTTTTTTATTATTAAAGTAAACTATGTAAACGAAATTATAAGTGATTTACTATTTTGTTATTTTTTAAATTTAATTTTCAATTTTACGTCATATATATATCTCATCTACAGAAGTAAACTTTGTAGTCTACATTTTCTTAAAATCTGTATATATAATAATTTTGAAAATAAAAACATATAAAAGCTTGATTTCAATTTTAAAATTTTTAAAATTAATAATTTGGTTTACATAGTCAGTTTTTTATTTTTAAGTATCTAAAAAAATTAGAAATTTATCATTCGCTTCACATACGATACTTTCTAACAAGTTAATAGCATTATAATTATTTGTTAAAAGATATCAATTATATTAATTACTTTCAAATTTAATTTACCTTATCTCGTAAGTAATTATAAAGAATATATTTTTAATTCATAAATTATTTAATTAAAATATAAGCTGAACTTATGCGTAATTGATAGTTGTATTAAAAATAATAATACACATCTTTTGTTCAATTTTGTATACAGATATTTACACAAAATTTGTGTAAAATTTCTATAGAAATATTTATATTTTTTGTATACCAAAAACTTTGCAAATTATATATATATATTTAATAACATAATATATATAACAAATTCTTATTTTTATACAAACTTTGTATAAAATAAAAAATTAAATAAATTTTACTTACATAAAACTAAATTAAATTTGATATACCGCATTTAATGGATACAAATTATGAAAAAATTATGTTCTTTTTTGTTAAAAAATGTAATTTACAATATAACATAGAAGTATTATTTATAAAAATATTTCATAATCAGTTAAATTAGGATATCTATAAGATAATCTTTCCAACGTTGTAATAACAATTTTTTATTATTTTATAACTTAGTTTATTTTAATACGTAAATAAATTCTAAAATTTAGAAAAAACTATTATGAAAAGCGTTACTTTAATATTCTTTTTCAATTTATTGTTTTTATTTCAACACCCAAATTAGGAATATTTATTATAGATTTTCTACAACGTTGGAAAATATTTTAACAACTTATTTTTGAAAAATATGCAAAAACATAAAAAAAGACTTATAGTTTTGCAAAAATAAAATTTTCTACGTTTTTTCAGTACAATATTACAAGATTTTTGATATATTTAAGAGAGATTATTACAAGTCTAAATTACTTCTTTACCGTGTTATTGGATAAACTTTTTCTATTTTTTTTTTTATTTCAAACTGGTTTAACATCTAAAAAAAGACTAATACAGTATTGTGTGTTACAGCGTATAAACAGAAGGACAAAAAATGCCCTTGATTCTCATAAATGTGAAATATTAATGTATATAATAAACGGATTGGCTCATTGACAAATCATATAAAAATAATAATTAAATAACACTATAATTGTCACGTCTTTCGAAAATTTCTGAATTTTACTAGCATATAATTTTCTAATTGATTATTTAAGGGCATGTTTTATTTCTTTATCTTTTAAATAACTTTTTAATATATTTGTATAATGTTTCTTATGCACCAATACAATTATTTAAACGCAGTATACATGTTTCTCAGCTTCCTGCTAAAGCTAATAATAACTTCTACAAATCTTTTATATAGTTATAATATTACGAATTATATATGATTCGACGTACATCGATATAACGGTGACATTTTTTATTGGAATATACATAGAAATAAGTTAAATTAAAGAATTTTTTTATTAATTATAAATATAAATATATTCGTTATTAAAAATTATTATTATTTTATTTCGTGAAATAATAATGAAAACTCTATATTTTTATGAATTTAAAAAAATAATAAAATTAAAATTATGTTACATAGCTAATTATTTTTTAAAATATATTAGGCTTTAATTATTTTTATATAATATGTTAAAATAAAAATAAAGAAAATTTTAAATGAATGCTATTAAATAGCAATTTATATTATTGTGTATGATTAATTTTAACATTGCATTGCACAAACTGATATATATATTAAATAGATACTGATTCTTTTCACTTTTAATGAATAAATTATTAATTTATTATATAATTACTATGTTTCAAGCAGATTTTTTTATAATGATATTAAATTATATGTATTACATAATTTTTTTGAAATAAGTATCTATTACTTTATATATATACGAATAATTAATTAAAAGTCAGATTATATTTATATAATTTTATCAGTATCACAACCTAATTAATTTACCTTTTTAAAGTACATAAGCATTTACGTTTTTATATAATCTTCAGTATTGTTAAGATAGTTTTAATTTATATAACGGTCATACATGAATTCTCTCTTTCCTTTTCTCTTCTGCTTTCTTTATAAAAGAAAATTATTGCCAAGATTCTGTGTTAGAATTTATCTAAACTTTTATGTTTTGCTTGACTCATTTATAAAACCATTTCTTATATTCCATGAGATAACGTATATATTGTGCGAAACCGGACGTGACAACCAATCAATTTTGAATATTTTTATCACACTCATACATTTTCTCTCTCCTATACATTTATTTTAATTTTGATTATAAATATAAACAAAAATCATATTTTTCCATTGGTATTTTTTAATTATAATTCTTATATAAATTATTTGAGTAATTATTTTTGATTCAAATATAATCATGAAATATAAATTAAATAAATAATTTAATAATGATACTGTTAAAGTAAATTATAACTGATAATATATATATAATAATAATAAAATTTTTAACTGAAGATAATAATAACAGTTGTTGTTGTATATTTAAAAAATGACATATGATAAATATAAAATTGCATTAGATTTAATTATATTATATGATTTATTTTCCAAATCATTCCGCCGAATAAAATTTTTATTTTGACTAATAAAATGTATTTATATTTAGGACGAACTGTTAAAATTTTCACTGTAAAAATTAATTTTAATGTAAAAAATTTAATTATAAATTGCAATTAGAAATAAAATAAAAAGTGATAATTAAATTTCATTCAACTTCTAAAAGAGTTTACTTCAATACTTTCAATAATTTTTCATTATTCATAATAGATATTAATATCGATCGTTTTCATTATATTTCCACAACTTTTTCTATTTTATATATTCCATCTTTATATATAATTTGTATCATTTTTAAAATCATGAAATAAAATAGTATTAAAACTTACGTATTACTTTTATAATAGATAAATATTTTTGGTCAATTTCGAGTAAATTCTAGTAAAAATTAATATTTTCTGAAAAAAATGAAATTTATTTGTATAAAAAATTATACATCTAATTTTATATAAAAGAAGTCTCTATCTACATAATTAATATTTCAATAATAAATTTATAATATTACCAAACATTGATTTACGATACGTTTAAAATTACATTGGTATAAGATAATAGTAAAGATCTTCATAAAAAATAATCCTTTAAAAATTAACCAACTGCATCAAACTATTATTAGTTTACAATTAATAGCTACTATTTTTCGATAAATATATCGTGAATACCGAATACAACGATCGATGAATACTCCAAGATGAAGTAACATAATAAATCTTAAAATGCAATTCGTTCATAGAAATAATTTTTCTTATACTGTTCTTTTTTTCCCTTTTTTAAAATTATTAACCTTATCATTTTTCTGCGAGAGTATAAAATTCTCATTCAAGAACGCATGCGTTTTCTATTTTACTCTTTTTCTTTTATATAATTGACTATCTACCTCGTATACACTATATAATACAATAAATTATAAATAATAATGTAATAATATAATTAATTAATTATAATTTGATGATATGTGCGTCGAGATGTGTCAAGCTCAACATACGTATGTATATTGAGCGTGTACTTTTTAGCCGTACATTTTTGGCCTTTTTCTCTTTTAAAATACACTATAATGTACTACATATCTATTTATATATTAACAATATAACTTTGGCAAATTCGTATGAATGTTTTTATCTTTTGCCCTTATTTTTCCCAAAAATTTTCGAGTATCTTTCACTCACAAATACAGTAATTTAAGATTCACTTTGTTGAAGTGAAACTTCACATTAAAAAATTTTAGAATGTTCTTTATTTGCTGATGTACTTTTCTCGCTAGGGCATTTATTTTCGGTTGCTGTAACGGTAATCGACAGTTAACTACTTTTTCATTCTTTTCGCGTGTTTTATTTTTTGACCTTGAAAAATACGTCTCTATTAGATTATATGCGATACGCGCAGACTGGTAAAAAATTGCTTTTGATTTTTCGCCAGAGAGAATAACGGAAGATAGAACGTTAGGAGTGTAATCTCAATCTTGGGTAAAAGAGAAATAAGTTATGTGCATATATACACATATATGTATATATATACACGTAATTATATAATACATTAGTGACACTCTTGAGCTTTGTATATTTTAAGATATTGCGCTTTACGCAATTTGCACCACGTTTACTTTTTTACACTTTCAAAGTATTTTTTTGGTTATTGATCTTTTCTTATTTTATCCATTTTTCATTAAAATCTACACTTTTCTAAAGTGTTATATTATCTTTAAGCTAATCATTATCACCTATTAGTTCTGGAAAATTCGAATATATTTCATATGCGACGCATCTTAATTTTTCCGTTTGCTTATTCTCGATCCGATGTGTCTTTCAATAATTCTTAAATTTGATTGCTTTTATTTTAAAAAAAAAAACTCGATAAATTAAACTCATTGGTTAAAAATCTTTATAGGTTAAAGTCCCATTTAAAGATAAAAATTTTAAACGCTTGTGTCATATTAATTTTAATTCATTCAGTTTATGCAATGTCTACATTCTTCAACTTTTTTAAAAATAAAATACATAATTTCAATTTAAAAGTTATAAATAATTTTCAACTTTTATAACATTTAAGTAAATAATTAAATGATGTTGTTAGAGAATAATACGACATCGATATTCGATTTAAATTTATATTTAATTATTTCCTATAAATTTCATTTTATCGAGCTACCAAATAATTGATTTGTATTTTGAAATTTTATTTCCATACTTATTAGTAATTTTATAAACTTTTACAAAGCAATTAGTTTTAACATAATATTAACGTAAATAAGTATAAAAATGATTCAATCTCATTTAATAAGATTCGTATCCGTTGGTATCGGACTATATTTTTGAGGAAGTTCATATATTCATTTCATTTCTATCGAACGACTGATCGTCTGACATATTATAGCGTCGCAATGCATCACAAGAGCAACTTTTACCACTTTCAATATCGTTGCAATGAATGAAAATATTATAATTACGAGATTTATATAATAATGATTTGTCTATATGTATAGTAATATTTATAGAACTTAATTTATATCTACAGAATGGAGGAGAAATTATTCTTAACATTTTTCGCTTGGTATTTGTTAATGTGTTGTGTTACCACGAACATTCTGCAAATTTTTGGTTTAATTGCTCGTGTAAGGTTTTGTATTCAATTTTTATTAAATTATGTAATATATGATTAAAAAAATCTATATTTTTAAAATATAGTTGGGGATTTTGGTATAATTTTATATATTGATTGGGAAGTACACATTGTTGCTTCAAATTTATGTATTAAAATAGAAATCTAAATCAGTATAATAAGCTTTTTAATTATAACATTTTATCATAAATATTAAGATCTATTTATAAGTTTCTCATTGAAAACATTTATTGTGATATACAACACACTATCAAAATCCATAGTAAACAATCTTTTTACACTTTTTATATCCACTTTAGATAAATCCCAGTGCAATATTGCAACATTTATACACAATTTTTAGTCAATTTAATAATACTTTAATAATAATTTTTGATTTTTCACTCTCGATGTTTACAATTAAGTTTATTAACGAACTAACGAACGATAAAAAATTCACCTTTTTCCTAACATTTTCCTATTTAATAATACCAATTAACGATTCTAGAATGAAAAAATTAATAAGTTGAGTGCTACATAGAATATTACATTGCACTATTAATTTTACCTAAATATCAGTACTGTATTTTATTAAATTCTCAAATTATATTAAAGCTAATCGTTATCACATTTTTGCATTTTTATATACATGTATAAAAAAACACAGTTCATTCTAGATTAGAAATTTATTTCTTTAATATATCAAGGAAATTCTAAAGTTGAAAAATATTATTTATTAACAATTCATTGAGCTTAAAGTCACTAATTACTTCTTTGCTTAATTCTAAGACTATTTTTCTTAACGAAGCTGATTCTATTAATTATATTTAAAAAAATGTATTCATACGCATTAATTGCTTACGATATAAAGGTACACGTAATTAAAACTATCGTTTTTCTTGTAGCACTCAACCGGGAGAAAACTGAGAAGCAAAAGAAAATCCTGACATCGATCAGATGTTGATATGAGGAATGTACACGCGCTACAGAATGTCACATATGTATTTGGCCGCTTCTAGAATCACTGATTACGCCCTCTCACTTAGCATCTCTGAGAAGAGCTTCCTCGGTTTCCTTCCTACGAGCTTTCGCCTCCTTTTTCGCCCGTTTCTTTTCCTCCTTTGCAAGCTTCTTAGCTTCCTTCTGACGTGCCTTTTCCGCCTTCTCCTCCTCCTTCAGTCGCGCCTTTTCCGCTTTCTCGCGTTCTTTCTCTCGCTCTTTCTCTTTCTTTGATTTTTGCACCTCCTGCGCGACCGTCAGCTGTTTCGGCGTAGCTCCAGAAGAGGATGAGCGTTTCGTCGCTCCGGTATTCGAACTCGTCGGTATGGCCGGCGTTTTGCTGGAACAGGCAGACGCGGACGCAGCCACGGTGATGCTGGACGAGCTAGAGCCCGAAGTGCTGGGGAATGCCTGCGAAGTTCGGGGCGACGGTGACGTCTCCAGTTGCGTTACGATCTTCTGCGCGCACCTGTTTTTGGAGAATGTATCTTGTTTATTTAGTTATTTTATTTATAAGAAATATTTATTATCGAAAGAAACATCTCAGAGTCAAAGAAGTATGAAAATCTTAAATACTTTGTCAATTGTAAAATGTAATATAGAAAATAGGAAAATAAATCTTATGTAAAATAATTTTAATGAGATTTTGTTCCTGCAGGTATTTCTTGAATGAAATACATAATTCATTTTAGAATTTACTTATACGCCAACTTATATTGGTTATTCTGGTTGAATAGCTAATTAAGATTTTTAATAAATGAATCGCAGAATAAATTCGAGAATATTTTTACCGTAATCTCGTCGAGGCTTTCCCAACCCTGTAATCCCTTTGAAACTCCTTGATTGGAGGCAACCTTCGTTCTCGATTTTCTCGTAGAACTTCTTCTTCTTCAAGGGCAGGTTGGATTGGATCTTGGTATTCCTAAAAAAATAATAAACTTCAATTATTTAGGAGAATTTATTATTAGAAAGCTAAAATTAATTTTGTAACGTTTCAAATACTTATGCTAAAATTTATAAAACAACGGTAATTATTTTTATAACGTTGTTCAGTATTTCATAATTTATAAAAATTTATTTTATTTCGTTAATTTAATTTAGAAGTGATATTCTTTCCGTATTTACACTTTTTAATCGTAGCATTGCCTCAAAATATTTAATCTTATTATGATGAAAATATGAATTAAAATGGTATAAATTTTCTTCTGTATTAATTTATACAAATTTCTTACGATAATAAATCAACTTAATTTGTTGATAATAAATTATAAAAAATTGTATCCAAAGTTATATCGAAAGATTTTTCTTTAATAATATTTTCACGATACCGTATTACAATTTTAAATAAAAAAAGTAAACAAGCTTTGACACTCGTATTATAAAAACTTCAAAAAGTTAAAAAATACCGTGTAATAATTTCAATAATAAAATGACCTACTGAAAGTACCTGAATGCGCATCTTCATCGAATGTGTCTGCGTTTTTCTGAATGTTGCACCGACGGGTTGTCTCACCCTCGAAGGCTTACCAAGACTCGAGCTTCCGGAACTTCCAGTACTACTAGCCGATGAAACGGAAGATACTCCTGAGGGCAAAAATAAGAATACAAAACATATTTTATTTTAGATTCAGCCCTTTCGATTATTAAAGTTAAAAAATATTATTATTGGCTTGAAATATTATATTCGTTTGATAAACTTTCTAAAAGTTTACGAAACTCAAATTCAAGATCGCTAACCAGATATCGAGGAAGATCCGCTGTCCATAGAGTAAAGGGATGCTGAGGCTGGTACATTGCTCGAGGCCCATCTACCACCAGGACCCGACACGCCAACCGGAACACCAGTACCCATGTTGTATTCCGAGGCACTCTGTGGTAGTACCCACGATTTGCCCGACATAGAATACTGCAAAAATAAGTAGGTCGCAGATGGTTATTGAGCTTATTCGAGTTATAACGCATAATCTAGGGCTTTTTTATTACGTAATTTAAAAGAAGCGTGGTCTCTGTAATATTTAAAACTCAAGTCATACGAAAGGATGATGAATTATAGTTAATAAGAATTTATGTCAAAAAATATTATCATATTTAATTGCTTTTCTTTGTCTATACTTGCTTTTCATTTGTAATCAAACGAGATTGCAACTTTATTATTTACTCATTTTTACTTTTACAAAGGAAAGCTGCAATTATAATTAGTAATTAACTGTAAAATAATAAAAGGTCTTTTTTAAAATAATCGTGATATAATAGAATTTATTATAAAGAAAATAGAATTAACTTTTAAATATTTCTGTTGAATTATCGATTTTTAAATTTAATACAGCCTCTTTATATTAAACCAATACAAAATTAATTAAGACATATCTGCTAGATAAGCTGACGTTAATTCTACTATCAGTGATATGAAAAAAAGCGTAATTGAATCAAGATGTGAGCCGATTACACGACCCTATACTTATAACAATAATACTCCAAAAATAATATTTTGTTTTGTACTTTCGTATTTAAGAACACATATTTACCGTATGTACATATCATGCTAGAACTACACATTACTTACTATTATTTACACACCCGAAATATGTCAAGTTATATATGTTTTTTTACATGAGTATCGATATCATTGATATCTCAAGAAATTATATGATCGAATTTTCCTACGATTGTGTCGTATTTGTATTATATACAAAAATAAAACACATATTTTATATAATTATATTTTCTTTTTGAGTACAAAATATTATCAAACCAATAAAAATAATTTCTAGGTATAATATTTTTAAAATATATAAAAATGTTTTCAATTTATATAAAAATGAAAAACTAATTAATATTTATTTTTTGATAAAAGAATAAAAGCTTTTAATGTTTATTGAAAACTATAAAAAATAATATTAAAAATAATCCAGTAGATTACAAAAAATAAGAATTCATTTAATATCTATAAACATTTTATTGTTTGAGATTTATTTATATTTAATATTAATATCATCTAAATTTGAGTATAAAATTATATATAATCCTATTTGCGTATTTTTATTTAAATTTTATATTTATATAAAAATATATTACGGTACTTTTACTCACATCTCGAGGAATAAGCGTTTGTTTCAATCGTAAAATCTTCGCTCTACAAATCACGCATCTTAAAGGTAGAAGTCTCTGAGAAACAGCCATTTGTATTGTTTTAACAAAACAACGTCTGTAAACAAACAATTTAATTAAGTAAAAAAGTACTTTTCTTCACATCAAATAGTTTATTTTAGTTAGGTTCTATAAACATTATGTATGTTTGGATCTAATATTAAAAAGACTAAAATACACAAATTATATATTATTAACATTCACTTAACTTAATAGCCATGATTTCTTATTCTCGATACGTGAACAGATTTATTTAAATATTTACAAAGTAATAGATTAATAAATAAAAAAAAAATTTGTTCACATACTTCAAACTTATTGTGCATAATTAGGCATTGGTGCAAATCAAAAACTTTTATAAAAAAGTGAAATTTCTAAAAAAGATTTATTTTTAGTTTCTAACACCGATAATTGTAAATTTTCTAAATCTCGTTAAATTCTGCAAAATTAAAGAAAATTTCAAATATTTAAAAAAAATGGATTCAAAAGTATTTATCTAATAGTAAAATAATCATGACGAATTTTTTAATTCTTTTTTCAAATTAATAATTGATATAAAATGTTGATAATAAATAAAAATTAAAAATAGTTACTGACTAATTTATTAAGGAAAACAAATTAAAATCACCAGCTGTCACTGTTCATCATTATCTAGTTGGATACAAATTTATTATATATTAAAAATAATAGTTGTACGGGTCTTACCTACACACAACTCGATGACCACAAGGTGCAGTTTGCATCGTAGCTCGCGCATTCACACATATTACGCACTGAAAATGAAACATTTTCCAATTCAATTAATTCGATACATAAATGTTTGAAAAGCAAACCAAATTGTAAATTTACTCCGTATATATCTATGTATGTAATCGGCACTTAAATTTCTACTTTAATTTACGAGATATTTAATTTATTTGATCAATTCTTCAATGCATTGCTTGTGTACTTATTATATAATTATATTTATAGTTAATCGTTTATTAGATATCTGTAATATTTAACATAAATTATTAAACATCCATATTTCCAGCATCTCTATTATTGTATTATATAATACAATTTTCGAGTTTTATTTAAATTTTAAAATAGCACGGTTAAAGTACAACCTTTTACGATCGAATCCATTTAATATTAATTTTAAAAAATAATTCAAAATATTATTTATTTACTTAAAACTTACAAACTTTTTACAATATTATTATGAAATATATCAAATTTTAATTTCTAAAATGTTAAATTAAAAGCATTTTTAATTACAGCTTAATAAAACTTGGAATAGTAATTTTGTATTTTTTTCATATATAAGTATCATAATTGCATAATAATAGTATACTCGATAAAAAGTTATAAAATAATATTACATTATTTTCAAAAATATATCATAAACTGTTCTTTCAAAATCGGTATACATTTATATATATATCTAATATATGATAGTATATATAAATTAAAAAAAATTATTTCATATAAAGTTGATATTCGTTTTGTCATGAACCAATTAATTTAAAATTTTAAATCGTGCTATCAAAATTAATAGAGCATTGAATTATAATAATAAAAAATTAAGCTTAACTTATCATAAAAAGCATAATTTTTTAGTCAATTCTTTCCAAAATCTGCTGGCAGAAACCTCATTTGGCATGAAAAACTTATCAAGACGTGCCCAAGAACTTTAAAATATAAGACACGAGTCTATAAAAGGTTAGTGCTCTAGATTAAATGTTTAAGACTCTAGACAAAAAGATTCAACTTTAATGTATACTTTATGACATGAAACAAGAAACCAGTTTTGTTCTTTCGTGTGATATTTATGTATATATAATAAATAAAACATATTTATACGTATGCACATAGTCATACATATAAAAGATACTTTTTGCTAATAGTAATCCTACAGTTTTATGAACAAATAGTGTGAATATCAAATACTGATTCTTAATTACATTCAGCAATTTTGAGGAAAATTAGAAACTGGATTGATTAAATTCTTTGTCACTGTTGATTTACGGAAATAATTTCCTTGCACTTTCTGTCTACTATTTCTGTTATTCTTTAAAATTGATTATTTATACACTCACATTTTGAAGGTGATGTAATCGTAGAAATAAGATAAAACAAATAAATTAGCATATATTGATTTATATTTTCATAAAATGCTAATAACAATTATAATAAATTATTTATTGTCGAGCAAAATATGAATATTAATTTTATTTTTCTTTCATAATTCGAAACTAGTCATCATTTTATATTTTTGTTGTATTCTATTTTAATTTTTAAGATCTATTTATTAAATATAGAATTTTCTACACTTTCTAGTATAAAGTTTAAATTATTTTAAATTATCGAAACAAATATATTATCTTTACATTGTAAAAATTCAATTTATTTATATTTTAATTTTTACTAACAATGTAAAATAATCTATAACTATAAATAATTATTGATAATAATAATGCATAATACATAAAAAATTATCTTTAATTATAGAACAGATAATATATTTATATGTAAATAACATTAAAAAATTAAGAATATATATAATATAAGAATTTATAAAATATCTTATATAAAATAAAATGTAATTCTACTAGAAAGTAGAATTTGAATAAAAATTAATTTTCTTTATAATTAAATTATATATAAAATATTCATAACTAATATAAGCTATGTAAAAAAAATTATATTTCAATTATTTAATTTTTTCATATTTACACAACATTAAAAGTATGTAGATAAAGAGATAATGTTCATAAACAATTTTTTATAAATCATATAATATTATATAGTGAAACGAAAAGAACTATTTAGCGAAAATTTTATATATGTACCATTAAATTTATTTTAAATTAAGAAATTACTATCTTATCTTTAAGATTTTTGTATTAATTATTACAAGAAGATATACATATTAATTCTTTTATGAAATAAGACATTATAAAATAGTAAATTAGTAAATTATAATTATAAAAATATATACATAGTAAATGCAATTGTCCAAAATGCTAATCGAAATTAAAATACTAATTATAGATTGAATTTTCTAACAAGTATATTTTTAATGTAACATCTTTAATTATAGAAAAAAAGTAAAAATGAAAAACTAAACGATATTTCTAACGATACTTGTATCCCTACACACAGATTTATGTGACAATATCATCTCTCGGCTGTGTTCAAGGACTACAGTCAGGTGAAAATGTGTATACTTACACGGAAATGAGGGCGGGTACATTGTGTGTAAGAGAGACAGAGCCATTGTAATGAAACGAAACAACTAAAATTTATTTAAAAAATATGTACGTATAGATAAATCTGCAGACGCGTGAAATATTACGGATTCTCGTACGGTAAATTAAATAGATATGTATTCAGACACATTTTCATTATTTCGAAGGTTATTAAGTATAATAATAATAAAATAATAATAATCATTATTGTTTTAACGGAATAAGCGAGTACTTACAGTTAATAAAAGCCAAAGTTAAATAAATTTTAAACCAGTTACTTAATAGACATTCGATCAATTACAAGTACTATGAAGTTCTCGCTGATTCTTCTTTTTCAATTTGTCATGCTGCTGTTGTTCTTAAAAGTAAGTATTTGTATTAAGCTGACTTCTTTCTCGATACTTTTTTGCTTTAATTCTTGTTTATGACATCTTACAAAGTTCTCTTGAAATCAATACTTCGTCGTAGTCTTTATAAAGTTTATTAAAGAACAAAAATTTAATGATCGTACAAAACATTTTAATTAATCATTTCTTTAAATGTTTAAAATACATATCTTGTACATATATAATTAAATTTAAATCAATATTACTCTGTTCTAAAAATCTAATTTTTTAATTTTGTTTTAAAACGTAAAAAGAATTTTTTAAAGTACTCGAAGTACGATTTAATTATACTTTACTTTTATTTTTGTATGTATTATATAATATGTATCATGTTTGATTAGTTTTATTTAAAATATTACGTAATATACAGCTTTAAATTATTCATATACTTTACATACAATTTTTAAATTTTAAAAATCTTGTGGGATTTTTGCAAGATATTTATAAATATTTATTGTATTTGTACATTGATATATTGATCCAATTTTACAGTAATTCTTTTGTATTTCATTTTTCAATCAATCGCTTATCCTTTGCAAACTTATCGTACTTATAATACAATGGAAATGTTTTTAAAAAAAATTTCTTTCACTCCATTGTCTAGTATTTGTAGAAAGCTGATCATATGTATGCAAACGTGTGTCTTTTAAATTACTCTAACAGAATTTTTCGTAATTTCGAAACCATGGAAAAATTACACCTTTCTATATTTAACCTTTTAATTAAATAATAAATCTATGTATAATATAATAGTTAAATTATAAAATTTAAAAATAAATCTTACAGATTGTGACGTAAGTGTTTTAATTAAAAATATTTACCGAAATCAAGGATAATATAAAGAAATAAATATGGCGTAATGAAACGATTAATAACTGATATATTATAAAGTTACTCGTAAAAGGTTTCAGGAGAGAAAGTAGTGCATCCATCTTCCGACGAAGAGTTTTTAATTAACGGCGAAATGGAACTAGTCGACGATGAAAATGAAGGGAGAAATGATGAGATCGCACGAGTAGTACCTTTGCTACCGGTACAATGGCGCGAAGGTGAAAGACCGTCTTTTGGTTTGCGCAGTCGACGTAATTCTCATAAATCTGATGAGAGAAATTTGTTATTTGATGAAAAATACAATTTAAATTCGGAAGAATCGCTCGAAGACTTAATGGGTACGACAGCTGTTTGTTTTTAATTTTCTTTTTATAATACAAGTATAATTTTTAATTTTTTGATACTCGTGAATCATATATTATGATTAGCAAACATATAAACTAAATTTTTCTCTGAACTTTTTGATATTAATTTATATTCGTTTCCTAAATGCTATATTATATATATAAGTTTATGTTTATATATATGAATATATATATGAACATTATTTTCTATTTTTATTTCTTTTATATTTTATTTCTAACTATTTTATGTTTTATTCGCATAATTCCAAAATCACTACGTATTTAAGATGAAAAACGCAGAGGAATTCAGTTAAACAAGTACAGGCATTACGAAGAACCTAGAGAATCGAGAGAATTCAAAGAATCAAATGAATACAGTGAATTTGAATCCAAGTATTAAACTACATAACATTTGAAATGTCAATTAAAAATGGTCAAAAAATAATTTTGACAAGTTAGTTAAAAATATAATATTATCCAACATAGTTATATTTGATTGAGAGTGTGTCAAATAATTGTATATTATAATTATCTTTTACGTATTTTATGTGACTTATTATACGAGAAGAATTGTTTAATTGTAAAAAAATTAAAATAAAATCTAGAAATAAACAGTATTTAATTCATCTGTAAATGAGAATAAATCCATACAAATAAAAAATTTTAAAAATATAACTATATGATTTTTACATTTTTTATTTAAAAAAATCATAATTTCGTATTTATAAATTTATCGTATTCATTTATTTATCTTATTAAGATCTTATATATTAATCGTATATATTATTATGGGATACTTTTTATAGCCTTGAAACGTTATATTGTAAGTTATAAAACTTACTCAATATGCGTCGTTTGTAACGAAAGAAATTTTCGTCAACATAGTATGGGTCGTTTGGTTGACAAAATTCAAGAATTATATTCAAGAAAAGTAAATGAAGATTTGGATGTATTCACATAGATTACTTTAATACAAAAAATGAACTTTTTACTTAAACGAAAATTTTATATGATTAAATTAATACAATAGATAATATATTTTATATGAACTATTTTATTATTAATTATGGGTTGAGTCTTACAAAATTTGTTCGAAAATCTCTGGCTCTATTATTATGAAATTGCTAGTTGGCAGAAGACATCGCTCGCTAATTCAATACACTTTTCGTCTTCCGAATAGTCGATATTGTGGGGTGATAGATGTTCCACTAACACTTTTTTAAAACATCGTCTGCTCATGAACATCGAGCCATGGTATATTGGGAAATATCAATATCCGACTTCTTAGTAATTTTTCTCCGCGATTTTATCCTCGCTATTATCGACTTAAATAAGAGAAAATCTAATCTTCCACTTTTTTTTCGCATCTGAGATTTTTTGCATTAGAGATTTTTCATATTTATAGCACGGAAATCCAAAACAGAATCCCTAAAACTTAGTGCAAGGTGCAACGCGTTCACGAATCTCAAACGCTAAATCTCGTGAACATTTTTTCAATATACGCTTGAAGACCTTTAAAATAATATTTAATCGTTGCCGTTTTAAAATTTAAAAAAATCAAAAAGAAAAAGGAAAAAAACAAAAATTGCAAGCGATAATAATTGAAAGTTTTATCATTATTTTTAATTTCTATTTCCTAGTTCATTTAGCTAAAACACAGATAGTATACCGATAAAACTCGTGCAATTAATGCTGTTCTATAAGACTATCTAAAAATTTTGTACAATACTATTTTGTATATTTTGTATCTTTAATTGATTTAATAGTCCTTTATAAAGATTAAATGCAATATTGCCCAATAATTTATGAACGATTTTTATTAAAATTATGTAAGCATTAATTTATTGCTTTCTTTAAACAATTTTCTGTCTCGCTTATAATCTTTGATATTATCGTTATTTACCCTTGACAAAATGATGGACAACACATTTACTATTAAAACAGACATTTGCAAGAAAGTTTTTTGACAAATCCATATATTATATGAATTAATAAATATATATTGATGCAATATCAAATGTTGGTTTATTTAATAAAATCTGTGGAAAATAATCATAAGGGATTCTAATTTAATATTTTTAAATCATAAATCTAATATTTTTTGAATATATGATAACTAAATATTATATTGTATAAAAGATAGTGTCAGGAATAAATAATATTATCTTTATATATAAATTAAAATATTTTCTTACAATAAAGAATATAAGAAATAAGATAAAATACAAATAAATTAATATCAAAAACTAGAAAGTAATTTTATTAAAAAATACTTGATTTAACTTAACTATCCATAGATTCAGAACAGTATCATTAATTGAGAATTATTGAAAGTGCGATAAATATTTAAATAGATATAAAACGATGAAAAATGTATATTTTATAAAAGTTTATAAGAATTTTTAAATTTCTTAAATTTTCAATTATGTAATTTTTTAGTAACTATCTGTAATAATTTGTATATTAAAAATAGCGTATTCAATATGAATAAATGTAAGGTATTTCTTTAAATTATTTATATGGACTTTTTTCTATAGAGAATAAAATGGTTAATAATTTTAATATAATATCAATTAATGTATATCAATACTAAAAGATAAATCTTATATTAATAATTCAGAATGTAGAATAAGCATATATTAAATACCAAAGTATACTTGGTTTAAAATTTATTAATAATTATAATTTTTCTAAATTTAATAAATAATATTATTTTGTTATATATATTAATTCATTTTTTTGTTTAATAACAAAATATTATGTAACACTTAATATGAATTTTGATCGTCTGAAGTATTAATAATAACTGCATAGAATTGCTAATAAAAAATAAATAATATGTAATCTATTTTATAATATAATTTAAAAAAATTAATCACTATTTGTTTTAGTATTATTATTCGTTTTTGTTATAAAAATATATTTTATTCTATAAAAGAATAATTTCAATTATTCATTTATTTATAAGACTCAGAATTATTCATAATGTTATACTAAATTATTTAATAAAAATCAATACGATAATTTATTCATTCTTTTAAAATTAGTTCTTAATCACTTACAAATTTAAGTAAAAAATTTATTTCGAAACTTTCATTATAAATCTTATGTTTATAATTGACAGTATATAAACTTAATTATCGTTTAATTAATAATTAAAAATACGTATGAATAGAAAATTAATACATCTTTCAATTATTTTTTAATTCATAATTAGAATTTAAAAATTTAATAATTTATTGTGCAAAATATGTCTACAAACTCATCGTTTATATTTTATTTATTTTGTATCAATATTCTTTTATATTTAAATCTATGAATTTCTTTTGAAAACATTTTAATAACACAAAAAATTTTATTTATAATTGTAACGTAGATTTACAAAAATTTTAAAAGCATTAATATTATATTGACTTATTACGCATGAATCTTAGGTATATTTTATCAATATTTTAATTAGAAGAATTCATGTACGTATAAAATACGGTACATTTACATTATTTTACACAAAAAATAATTAGTAGCATAATTATAAATAGTGGTAAGAATAATTGACAATAAGAATATACATAATTGTAAAAATTCTATATACCGTGAAAATTATTGAACTATGATGATGATACGTATAAGATATTCATAGATGTTTGAAGAAAATTTTTTATATATGTAGAGTCTAATATAATATTAAATCGAGTAAAGACATTTTTCTTTGTGAAGAAATTTGCTTTCTTAATTAATACAATCCAATTATTAAATTAAGTTCTTAAATATTTTATATATTTTAGTGTCATAAAAAACAAAATCTTCACACGAATATGTTATTTTCAGAATAATTTATTTAAAATACTGATTTATTGAAGATAATAAAAAACATATACTACAGAATTTTTGTGTAATGAATACTTTATTAATATATTAAAATATATATATATATATGCCAAAGCGTGCAACAATCAAATCAACATATCAAACATAATGAATATTATTTTTTTGATGGACTTCTCAATAGTGGTGATTCATAGGGAGGTGGCATTGGTGGACTCCTCGCTAAAAAAATTCAATAAAAGCTTATTAAAAGATTAAAGAAAAAACATAGTTTTGAAGTTAAATTAAGTTTTTCGTATCAGTATTTAATTGAATAAATTAATTAATAAAGAATAAAAATTAAAATTATAGATATTATCCGTATTTTATTATATATTTAACTTATATGCATATTTTATGTCTAGCTTGTTAAGGAAAAAATAATACGTAACAAACTAATAAGCAATTAATTAAATTACTGTATAGTTTACTCGAAGTTTTATACTGTGTCCTTCTCAGGTTTTAAAATGGCTATAAACTGTATATAAAATACTGATTTCTTACTAATGTGTTTGTATGTATTTATGATTCGAAAGAGAATCTTAATAATGACATCATTAATATCTAACTACGATTTATTTTGAAACTCCAGTGTATTATTATATAATTATAATTTTTCGCTATGAAAACAATTTTGAAATTTTGAAAAACAAAATAATAATATTAATTAATGTGACGATAAAAATCTAATTATAATAACGAAAACATAATGATTATAGTACTATAATTTCGAGGATTCAAACTCAAATTAACCATATCCTCAATTAGTATTATTAAATATATAATTGATTATATATCGTAATTAGAATCACTACATTCGTCTTAAAGTAATTTATAAGAATTTTGTTTCAAATTAATCATATCTTCTAATTAGTATTACTAATTCTTTTTTGAAACGTATCGAGATGATTTCATACTCAAAATAAAACAAAATTTTATAATGTAATGTATAATAAAATTGAGATCTACGTAACTGATAATTGTGAATTATCAGAAAAATATACAATGATTAAGCCTTGGAATTATTAAAATTATTAGTTATAAAAAATTCTCTTTTCACAATTTATCGTCTCCATTAGTATAAATTCAATAAAATTTCAGTTAACACTCTTCTTGCAAAACCGTTTAGAATGGTAATTGAATTAGAGTAGCTAACTATATTTAAAATAAAAAAACCTCCTTACTAATTTTTTTACTGCAGCATATAAAAAATTACCATACTTATAACGATACATATTGGTTTTGAAAAATGTAAAATTAAAATTTATATTTCATTATATTTCATTTAGTTTTGCCAAAGAATATCGTTACCATGAATCATCTTGGAACAAGCAATTTTAAAAATTGTATTTGAACTGTTTCCAACTTGCAACATGGATAGGATAACCAAATGATTCCAATTATAGCTATAGGACTACATTTTCAACAATTATTTTCAGGCAAAAGGAACTTCATATTTATTAGGAGGTATTCTGTGTTAATAAATTTAAGGTTTAATCTCTGTATATTATTTTCATAATCTAAAGTTTTTTGTTACACAAATTAAAATATTCTTATATATATTAACAATTAAATACTGATTTATTTCTAATTTAAAATACTATAATTTTCTTTAAAATAACTAAGAAGTACTAATAACTAAACGCGATGAATTATGTATTTAATATTAATAATGAAAATCATAGTTATTTCAAACGAGAATCGTCATAGTTATTTTAGTAGAACATATAAGTAAGTAAAACATATTTTATTTTGCTTATTAAACAGAAAATAATATATTTTATCGTAATAATTTTGTTTGTAAATCGATCATGTTTAATGTTTTATTCAATTAAGAAATTGTATTGTAAGAAATGTTGATTATAAAGATAAATATAAAGTGCATATAGTAACTAAACTATTTTTGATACTTGAAAAATATTATGAGATTGTAATAAGATCAATATTACCTAGACGAACAAAGCTGGAAGAGGAGCTGGTACTATTTGTCGGTGCAGGTGGTGGCGGCATACCTCCTCCGAAATGAGGTCCATCGGGTGGCGGTGGAGGTCCTTGCTATCTCAGTGTAAACAGATTATTATTTTTTCTTTATATAGCTATAAAATACTGATATTTTATATAGAGATTTCGAACTAATTTTATTACTTTACACAGTTTTTTCCAATATTACTATTATTTCTAATAGTTTTTAGATATATATATTTATATAATTCAATAATATGGTTGAAGCCGAATTTATAACTTTAAGAATTGTGATTCGTATTAAAATATAAAAATTTATATCAAATAAATAAATATTAAATTTAGTATATTATCGTTACAGAAAATAAGAATTATCAAGAAAAGAAAAATATCAACTTAAATTACATTTATGTAGATCGTAGCTTAGAAATTTGAATTGTGAATCAAATAAAAATCATATAATTATTCAATAATGTCACAAAATTTTTATATTATCTTTAAATTTCTTCTATTCTTAATATTATAATCTATTACTTAATATTATAATCTATTCTTAATATTATACCGATGTATTTTTATAATAAAAAATAAATGAAACGTATTTTCCAAATTTTTTTATCGTATATGTATTTAAAATTTTATATGTACACATGTTTAAAAACCAATAAAAATTTTTAAATAGTTATAAATATTTAAAAAGTGTATATATTAATATTTATAAATAAAATATAAGCAATTTAAACATAAAATATTTGTCTAAAACGTCACATTAATATAAATTAGTATTTACTTACCGACAAAGCACAAGCAGTAAATACTGCAACAATAAAAGCAAGTAAGAACAACTTCATGTTTACTGATAAATTCTCAACAGCATACTGCACCTATTTATACTTAAATAAAAAAGGATTCTATAGTCTTCCTGTTCAAATAATTACGTTTGCACAAATGCCTTCCGCTAAATTACAAACATATTAATAAGTACTACGCGTGAACACAAAAATATAAATAATTACCGGGCGTCAGACACGAAGTATGTAAAGTGCATCCGGTATTATTATAATCTTCCAGTTTTTTAAAAATTGAAAAACTTTGTAAGATCTAGTTTGATTACTTATAATTATATAAATATTATTTCATTGTTCTCATTTTAACAAGTGTCCTGCAGTTTTCATCGGTACAATATATTAAGAACACATAAAACATCACATACTCTTTAAAAAAGTAGAAAAAAAACAAGACATTTGTAATAAATAATAGTTTTAAAATATTTTAGAATAAAATTTGTATAATTTTAAAAACTTTTTGTATAAAAATATCTTATAATTTAATATTATTAATCATTTTTTATTTTTAAATTTCTTATTTAACCAATCTAACTTCTATACTTAATAAGAAACTGTTCACTTTTACTAATTAATATTAATATTTATAACATTTTTAAAAATTTTAATATAAAGTTTTATAACTTAAATAAATTTTAGTATGAATATGACTTTTACATTATAATATGCAAAATTTATGATTCTTTTGCTTAATATTTTTTAATACATCTATAAGTGTATTCTAAATAAAATTGTGGTATTTTCAAAACCTAATTAGTCAATGTAATGACTCAACTGAAAATAAATTATATTTATCAATACAATGATTTAAGAATTTCAAAACAGTTGTATGTTTTATATATTAGTTTTATAATTTTAATGCACTAATATAAATAAATTTAATTTTGTATATTTTATAAAAATATAATTTTATATACATAAATAAAAGTAACATTTGTAAAGTATATAAAATGATAAAAATAATCTAATTTTTTGCTAGAATATATGATCGTAACAATTGATCTATAATTTGTAATGAGTTGAAAACCTTCATTTATCAAATTATTCATCTAAGAAATTAAAACTGGTACAATTTTAGGATGAGATTATGTTTGTGTAGAGAAGTTTCGTGTTACTTAATAAATCAATAATAAGAAATCAATTCTTAATATCTTTTTTATTTATTATCTATTTTAATAATTTTATTTTCTTAAAAATGTTATAAATTTTATAATAATAAAGAATACTTATAAATTTAAAAATAATTTATTTCTCAATACATATCTTTTGCTTAAAGAATTTTTACTCAATAATGAATTCAATAAAATTATATTAATTTATCATAACATACGATACTTATGCGACTGACGAATTTCAATGAATAGCCAATGTCAACATTTGTTAAAAATAAAATATATATGTTTTATTCACAATATTACTAAATTTAGATTAAGAAATATAAAATAAGTTTTATAGTTATTTATTAAAATATGAATTTAATTCTTATATAATACGAATATAATTTTTAATATTTTTCTGAAGCATCTTTTCAAACTATTTAAAGCATTTTTTAATTATTAACACTGATTAATTAATTACATTATTCTTTAACACTGTTATTTTATCATTTTTACATTTTGATATTTAGAAATTTACGTTATATATGATAATAAATAATTATGATTCAGTTTCACATAATATAAAGTAAATAGTACTTAAATATATTTTATTATCTCTTTTGATATAGAAATTTATTGAAACAATATAGAGTAATAACCATAAAATTATTTTAATAGCATAAGTAATGTATACAATGTGTACATTAGAATAACATAAATGTGTAAAAAAGTATGGTTATAATATTTTTAAATTAACTATTCATATCCTTTATGAATTTGATCATTTGTTTTATGTTTTCTTTTATTAAGTTAAAAATAAATATATACATTGTACTAAAAATATAATTAATAATTATCGTGAAAATAAAAACATAAAATTTTTTAATATATTGAACAATCTTACGTATAACATGAAACGTTTCAGCCTAAAAAATTTAGTAATTATTAAATAAAAAATTTGTATATAAATACAGTATAAACTAATTTTAAAAATATTATACACGTATTTAAAAACAAGGTATAAAACATTTTAAGGCAACTGCAAAAGATGAAACAGCTAATAGTTATATTGTAATATCTCAAGATTATGTAATAATAAAGAAATTAACAATTGAAAAATAATGACGGAAGTAGTCAGATATAGTCTAATTATTTATAATTATTATTAAATTGTGATATCATTCACATAATAAAATCTATATTATATTGTGATTTGTTATTTTATTTACAGCATTAAAAAATCCAACTTAAAGTTATCCGAATGACAGATACGTTTAAACAACAAATACATATGCGTTCTCGCATATGACGTGTACGCAGTGTTTACAAATTTAAAACGCTCATTTCTGTTTATGTATTTTTAAAATTTACATTCAGGTAGAAAATCAATTTTTTTAATGGTTCTTGTTTTAGAATAAACATTAAAACTTAAAAGTTACTACAGATTTTATTCTGATAATTATTTATGTACAGTGGAGAAAACTAAATTTTAGAATGCATATATATTTATGTGTGTATATAATGTCAAAACCAGTTTTTGTATGATGATTTCATTACATACCTGATTTAATTTAAGAAATTTCTGTATATAAATTATTCAAATATAAAATAATCACTAATCAATATTTATTATTTAATTTTCAATTGATTTTAAGATAAATAGAAAGTAAATATTTTTTATAAATAAAATTTATAAAACTTAAATCTACCATATTCAAATTGAAAACATGTTTTTGAAACTGTAAGTTTAACATTTGTAGCTAAGCTTGTATTAGAATACAATTATACAGAAATTATTTTTAAGAACTAAATATATTTTAGAAGTGGTTCATATATGGTACTTTATAAACATAAAACAATAAATCAATATTTTATACAAATTACATTGAAGGATAAAATATATTTATATTTACTTAGTATAAAATTCTTTTCATAGTATCCATTGATAATTTTTTTATACAAAATCTATATAGATTTCCACAAATGTAATGATTAATTTTTTTTATTATTTCAATAAATATTTTTAGTTATTGATTAATTTATCTAAAATTATTTTAATTTGTTAATAGGTATATCATAAAATAATAAATAAGCTATTCTTATATAAAAAAGAATGTGTAAAAGTATATTTTACATTACATATTATTGTATTCAAAATTTATCTAATCTTTACATACATAAAAATTTACCATTTAATGTTTAGTACTATAAATATTATTCTTTATATGTATAAAATAAATATATGTTTTTACTTTAACGATCGTAAATATAAATTATTTCATAAAAAATCACTGAACTATACACACATTTTTATTTTAGTTGAATAGTATATTTTAATTATTAATGAAATAAGAATATATATTATTATTCTTTTAATTTTTTCATGTTTTCTTATTGTAAATAATAATTCTGATCTAATTAGAATTATAACTTACTAAAGGAACTAGTTGTTTCCTTGAGGGTGGTTTATGTAATAATGAAAAATTGACAAGATGAGAAAAGGGAAGCCACTTACTACGACATCTACGAAGATTAGGCTTGATTAGAGCTTGTCTTTCGCGTGGAAGCGACAAGGTAATTTCGTTAAGTTAAACTTCTCTCATTTCTTTGTGAAGGAAAAAGAATCAAAAAAGCTTATTTTCAAAAATGAAAACAAATGGCTATATAATATTAACGCAAGTAAGCAGTATTTATTTATAGATATTTTAATAATTCTAACTCAATGAATACATTTATATGTAGTAATTTTTAGATTAAAAATATATACTTTCACATTTTATAATGATAGAAATTTTATATATGCTCTCATGTAAATTATATTTAAATATTTTTAAACATTTTATATTATTAAATACATAAATATTATTTTTAATTATATAAAGAAAACTTTTATAAATAATTTATTTTCAAATTTTTAATGAAAATAAATGAGCAATAGTGAAATATCTCTTAGTCACTTAACATAATATAATATAATAAAAGATATTTATAATTATTATCGTTAATTATATTTATGTAGATTTTTTTTTGTTTATATAATTTCATTTTTTTCTTTACTCAATATTAATTATTGGATTTTGTTTATTAGATAAAATATATAAAATTATATCATATTTAATTAAAATAAAAATCTGTTAATGGAGAAACGATTTGCAATATTTAGCATATGAATTAAATATTAGCGTACAAAAATATGCATTACCTTCAGATTAAGTTAAATACAAATGTATTGAAATCTATAAGACTGAATATATATAATAAATATAAATTTAATTTACATTTGAGATAGTATCGAAAGATTAATGTCTACATTAAAAAAAATATTAAATAATTTATAAATTTTGAATATTATTATAAACATTTAAATTTTAATAAAATTACAAAATTTATTCGCTTTATTAAGATATCTAAATAAAATATATAACAAAAATTAACCTTAGAATTTATATAAAAACATTAAAATAAACAAGTGCTCTGTTATCAATAAAATTATTACCAATTCTTATATTTCTACCAATTAAATATAATTATCTTTGTGATATCTGTCTTATAATATAATTGCACTTATTAATAAATATTTAATAATGTGAAATTAATTCTTTTTTCAAGTTAGAATTACTTTTATAAAAAATAAATGATACTAGTTAATAATATTTTATTTTAAATTAAATGATCTTATAGAAACTTAGTACTTAATAAATTAATATTAAATTTTATTGTTATATTTCTTAATATACAGTTAAAACTATAAAATAGTTTTAATATAGATTCTCTTTAAATATTTTCTTATTGTTGTTAATATAATTACAGCATAAAAATTATATTTTACTTTTCAATTACGTAGTAATTTGATAATTATTATACTTATATAGCAGTGATTTTATTACTCTTTATATTTTTATTTTATACATACTTAATTTTGCTGTCTTTTTTAAAGTAAGAAAAATAAATTTCTTATACCCCTACAGTTTGAAAAGGATATATCATAAAAGTGAGTTTACGACGGTGACTCAATAGATATAAATAAGTTATTGATTTAGAAGAAAACAATGCTTAAAGAATCTTTTATATCTTAAAATTTATCTGATTTTATATTTGTTTAGTTTAATTACCTCATCTTCTTGAGAGGAAGCCATTTCTGGTTCGTTCTCTTCCAGCTTTGTCAATAATTTATCCTGGAACAAAAGCATAAAAATATTGGTTACAAACATTTATAATTATATTAGATTCGTAAATTTTCTTGATAATATGGATAAAAAATAAAATTCAATTATAAAAATAAAATGGATCGATAATTTCATTTTATATTCATATAACGCTTTTTTTATATTTATTCTTGGTACATATTAACTAATAATTGACAGTTTTTTCATTAAAAATGTATTAATATATATCAGAAACAGTAGTATTATATATTTATGATAATGTTCTTTGTAAAAATATTTCAAAACTATTATTGATATAATTTTTTCGAGTGTTCTAATATTCCATGAAAAGATAATTATTTAAAAACTTATTTAAAGTCAAATCACTAAAGCTTAAATAAAAATTCTAACTACGTTAATGAACTTTACAAATATTACAGCTGGTATTCATATATAATCAAGTGCAAATATTTGATGACTAAAAGCACTGCTATTATTATTGCATGCAGATCAAATCTAATAAAGATAAATTCAACAACATGTAAGTTTTGTGTAACAAAACACGAATATCTCCTTCAAAACTTTTTTATTTCAACTATAGATTATGTATGTGTGTCAATTCTTTACGCTCGTATTCATCTGGTACTCGTTTGAAAGTGATTATGAGCGCTCATGAATATGAGTTAAAACAAACAGCTGGCCGATTCTCACACAACAGAACACACTTTGATCTAATTAAAAAGAAAAATGTAACACGTACCATAATAGATATATTTTACGTCATTAAAGAAAATTTTACGATCAAACAGAAAATTTTTGCTCAATTGCTCAATTCATTTTGCTTCATTTATTTTATTTTAATTTGTAAGTAAATATCATTTGATAATAATATTTATTTATTTAATTTTCTATAGTTTTAATAAGTTATGTTATATTAAAAATTGCAAAATAAAAAATAGTGTAAAAATAAATATACTTTAATAAATATGACTTTTTAGCGAATTAAGAAGTTACATCAATAAAGGTAAACGTCTAATGAACTGCAGAAATGGGTATAATAAATCTAGTAACCAACTGTAGACAACTACATCATATATATATATATATTACCTTACCTTAAAGTAACTTAACGAGAAATTTCAAAGGGTAAGGATAAGCTTGAACAAAATGAAAATTCATGTTCCCAATTTTATATCCATTTATAAAATTAAATAATGTAATGAAGGATTCGCTATTTCTTTTCAAGGATGATATAAAAATAAATTAAATAAATAAACAGGTATAAAGTTTATAGCTATCGGTGAAACTATTTTAGAAAAAACTAATAGTACAAAATATTTTAAATATTATTTAAATGTTAATTATTATCCAGTATAAATAAAAAACAACGATAAAAGATTAATAGAGTAAACTTATAAAATCTTCTTTATATTTCTTCGTTTAAAAAACAAGTTTTTTAGTTAATAAAATAAAAAATCTCTTAAGATGTAAAAATAATGAAAAACAAAGTTTAATTGTACGATAGTATTTTTTTTTGTAGGTACTTTAAATGTACTGTTTATTCTTATAATTATCGCTATTTTTTAATTGAAATGAAAATACAGATAGTGAATTTTTTTTCTCTCATCTACAAAATAAAATTGTAAGAAAATGACATTAGAAAATGAAAGTTTTAAAATTCGAATTTTGAGTCTTAAAAGCATGCAAATAAATAAGAATCGACGAGCAAAGTTTGACTTATATTTATGTGATAAACCGCAGAGATATATTGCAACATCGGTGGTCGAATAGCCTTGTCTATAGAAAAGGCGATAAGTTCTATATATATGTATACCGCTGCGACTACTGGACCGAGTGACATCCGTTTACCGATTGTTTTTGTGCATGACTAGAGGAAGAGAGAGACGAGCGCGGAAGAGATAGAAAAATAAAGAGAGAGTATGTATGTGTCGCTGAGAGTAGTACAAAGCCAAAAGAGACTGTCCAGTGTAATGTAGGTCATATTAGGGGTTGATGCGTAAAATATCCCCACCACTATACAACTGTGATCGTTCACGAGCGCGAGATGCTGACTTGTTATTTTGCGTTAATACCTATCGGTCCAGTTTTTTTCAACTTTTCTATAACACCCAGTGGAATTTCACTTGCTTTCTGTCATTTCCTCATTTTCCTTTATCTATTTTACTTTCCTTTTACTTCCTTCTATTTATTTCTTTTTCAACTCTTTACTTTATGTTTTCGTTGAGTTTTAACTGAACAAATTGCTTACAACGACGAGTTTCTCGCTGATTAGGGTTTGCATGTGGTATATTTATCAGAAAAGTTTATTCGAAATGTCATGATTGGCGACGCATTCAACACTATGATAATTCTAAAATACCAAATATAAACGAGTGTTTAAAAAAAAAGTAAAAAATATAATACTATTGGTCTTGAACAAATACAAGAGAATAAAGTATATATTACTAAGTTCTTATTAATTTCTAGAAGAATTTTATACACTAAGTTTTGCTATTAGTTATAAATGTCTCGTGACTTATCAACTAGTGTCAAACAAGAAGTGTATTTTAAACTCCTTAATGACTAACTATAATAAACCATTACTATATTAAAGATTATTTACGTTGGTATTAAGATTGCTACATGTGCAAGTTTTGTATAAAGTTAGTTCAATTTATTGTATCGATTATTTTAATACTTTTACTTAATTGTTAAACGAGTTCTTAAATTGTAATCATTCACAAAATGAAAAACATTTTAATATTATATTACATTTTCTACGATAAATTTTTTAAACTAATATAGTTTTAAATTTTTTAATTATCACATATTTATATGTAATTATAATTTCAAAAATTCAAAATAATTATCTTTAACTATTCTTTTAATTGTATCGAACTCGCATAATAATAAAATAGAACAATGGCTCTACGAGATTTCATTTGACAATAAAAATTAGCATTAGTTTCTTTCAGAACTTCATGACTGACTATCGGTAAGTAGTTATTATTTTAAGCACTTACAGTTTACATTTATAGTTACCTACTTAAACATAATTTAAAAGATAATTATTATAAACGTATATCGCTAAATCTGTTTATAGTATACTGAAATACTATGTAGTGTGAAAAATGATTACAGACTTTTATTACTTTTTGCTAGTAATCGCATATTAAAGTGAAATATATTTATAATAGCTCGTATTAGGAAAATATTATTCTAATATACAAAAAAATTATATAAACGATTGGATATTTACTCAAAGTAAAGATTTAGATTTTTATAGGTTATTATTAATCTGATATAAAATTATTTATATACTAAATATAAAAAATATAGATTAGTAGCTATGGGCATGAAATATTTTCTTTGTGTCTAATTAAAGAAAGTTAATTTCCGTAATAAAAAAAAATCTCAATCAAGCACGATAATTCAATCCTCGAACAAAAATATTCTTTTAAACGATTAAAAAGTAAAAGACAAACTAAAATTTCTATTATCTGTATTATTCTTGCATTCATGTTGAATGTAAAACGTTTTTGCCTTCACATGATTGTACCCGATTATTGGATCAAGAGAAAGCACGAAAAGTACGACAAGTACTTGTTCAGACCATTTTTTACTTCCAGATCCTCGGTAATTGTATGTATAAAGGAGATAATGCAATTTATCAGTTACGCTTGAGTTAATCGACTGCGTACGGTAGTATTGTATATGGTTAAGTTTTGACGAGACAAGAAGACCTTCGAGGTTGATGGGAGAAAAGGAAATCCGAGTGAACGTGTTCAAACTGGCTTACATCAATTTACTCTTCATTAATCGATAATAATAGAAGTAGATTATTTTATATTTGCGAAAATATCAGACATTTTTTATACTTCTGGTATTTTTAAACATATGACACTTTAAAAATATACCGAGTAAATACACAAAATACAAAATATATATAAAACAGATAAATAGAAAAAACTTTTAATTATAAGCAAAGTTAATTCATTCTACTAAATTTTCATCCACTTACCTTTGGGTAAGATTTTTTAATTTTTGTGTCAAAAACATGGTTAATCGTTTAAAGTAAAAAATAAAAATTATAAAAATTGACAAATAATAATTTTGTATTAGAAAAATTTTTTTTATTTTATTGACTATATAAAAAAATCAGAAAAATTTTTTCTTTTCAAAGAATACATTTCCCATAGTAATATAACAAAGGTATTTTCAAATTTAATTTCAAAAAATAATGGTGGGTAAAATAAGAATTAATCTATTCGCGATAAAAACCATAAACTTTAACATTATTAAATTTTTTAAGTTGTAATTCATAATATAAGGATAATAGTAGTCGATTAAGATAATAATACCCCACAGCGGAGGCTAAAGAATCTATTCACACAAGTAAGACAATTACCATTGAGGTATTTACGATAAGGTGGTATTCTCGGTTAAACGAAGAGAACAAAGACGCAAATGAAACTCGGTCGATCACGCTAAAATATATTCTGTACTTTCTCGTTAGTCGAGTCTGTGATTCTTGACTTGCTAAGTGATTAAAATAAGAAATTTACTTTTCTTTTAAAAAAATAACTTTATATGAGAAATAAGATTTAAAGAAAATACAAATATTTATTTTATCAATAATTAAAAAAACATTTTTAAATCTTATGTTTCTTCTATAAATGTAATATATTGTTTAAACCTGTGTCAAAAAAAGTTTAAAATTGAATAATTATCCATTTTCAAATTACGGTATTGTTATTTTGTAAATTATCATATATTTCAAATCGGTATATTTAATATTTTTAGTACATGTAATCAAAAATAAATTTCAGATATTTATTCTATAAATAATTATTATTGTAGTATATAGCATAGTTAGTAATATATATTAGAATCCAAAATTGTAAGAAATATATATGTAAAATATAATTATAAAGAATCTCATATTTAGAATAATAATTATATAATTATCGATAGTACACTTCAAAGAATATAAATTTTTAATATTGGCATAACTTATAACAAACCTTTTATCGATACAAATTTTATGATGTTTCAAATCTTAATAACTTTTTTAATAATATTTTTAATTTTAATATTTATTATTATTTTTTTAAATATATTTATCAATTTTTATAGCATCTATATTAATTACTTAGAATATAGTTTTATTAAATACTTTTCTTATTTCTGAATAAAATACTCTACAAATATAAATGTAAAATCCTTATGATTTTATTAATTTAGAAACGGAATAAGAGATAGTATTGAAATTTCTATATAACTCAATATTTCAACAAGTTCGATGATTCAAGAAAATAATTATAACAATACGAATACAAGATAATCTATTTTGAAGTCATAAATTTCAATGCAAATTCAGAAAATATTAAAGATCGTTCGAACTACAGCTTGACTAATTATATCAAAATTAAATTTATTGTGAAATCAATAGTTATTATAACTTCATTTTCTGTATATTTGATTATGTGAAAAGCTTTTATCAGAAATTCATTAGAATTTTGATTAAAAAATCATACATTTATTGTAAATATTAGTTTTAAGTATAGAAATAACAATTATATAAAATTGAAAATTTAAAAGGCAAAGATCAAGTAACAGTAAAAAAATAGTTGATTTTTTGTGTTTTACAATCTAATCAAGACGGCAATTCAATTATGTGTATGATATATATATATTAATATTTAAAACATCTATCGTACTTTCTCATTTTATAAATTATGTTCTCGTATTTCAATATATAGTTGAATTAATCAAAGAGTATTTGTGGTAGCTGATTTATAAACCCTTATTTTAATTATTCATTAAAAGGCTATTTGAGACTGAAAACTCGACATTACGCCAATAAATGTTTCACAAATCAACAGTTTTAAGATGGAATATATTTTATACGAGAATGAAAAAAATTTAGTAGACGCGTACTTTTTTCAATTTCAAATAATTTCGTTGAAATATCAAGTATTAAAATTATTTTTCGATGAATATATTCATTGATTAATTCTCAAGGGCTTCATAATTTTTAACATTAAATTTATCATTTAATCACATTCATTTTCAGATATATGCAAATAGACTTTTTGTTATCAATAATTTACTAAAATTATACTCAGTTTTTTCCAAATTTCGTTAAAGTATTTAGTATATAACACAGCTATCTTTTTAGCTACTTTATCAAAATTAGATATGGATATTAACCATATAAAAATTAGAGTCGATGAGTATAACCAATATTTTCTATCTTTCAAAAGTATCGGATTTTTACACGAAAGTTTCTTAGACAAATTTACTCCTACAGCATTGGCATACTTTTGATCAATTTTTAACACTAAAAAATTAATGCTTAACCTAAAATTAGATAAGTAATGACTTTTTGATTTCACTAATTAATTTTTTAGCTCCATAAAAGATACATTCAAACTCTGGACCAATTTATTCTCTATTATAATCGAAGAACTAAAACTTTAAATCCGTTTTTCAACGGATACGTAAGCTGAAGATGGTTGAAAACAATTTTTCTTTTTTTAACGTATATATTATTTCTAAAGTTAATACATCAATTATACTAATTACCGAAAAAAAATGAATTTACTATAACAATAGAATGTTCATAAAATTATAGCATCAAATGAAATTGACATGAATAAAATAGTTAAGTAAATTAAATTAAGCATTAGCTAAATAATTATTAAATATTCAGTATATAATTTCGAATATTTTATATTATTATCACTTGCATTTTTTATAATACTAACTGGAAGATAAATAAGTAATAAGATCTGTAGATCATGACTCAGAAAGTGACATTTTTCCTCGTCACTGTAACTTGCAGCGTGATAATAGTCAAATTTGAAACAGTTCGCTTAAAATAGATATACTGTTTTTATCTAACTTTCTCAAACAATTATATTATGAGAAAAATAAATATAATTTAGGATATCAATTTAAAAGAATTATGTATGGTAATTATAGTTGTTTTTCTATGATACCTTCTACTTTCATAACGTGCAAATTTATATATCTTATTACATATAATGTAAAAATTATTAACTTATAAATTTGATTTATAGAAAGAAATTGTATTTTAATTCCATACAACAGTACAAAGCATTATTAAATACACGTTCATAGATTATATTTTCTAATATAGTCATTGTAAATTAAGAAATATTCTTCAAGTAAATCGAATGTATTTTAAGTTTTTAGTTAATGTAATTGTAAAAGTTAATATTTTTATCTGTATTTCTATTGCATGAAAAATAGATAGTCATACTTGAAATTCCAACTCATGAATCGTAAGCTTATTAATTCTTTAACGACTACATTTGTCATTTATGAAAGCTATGAGTACCTTTCTCCTAGCATCTTACGAGTTGCTATTACCTCATAAACGTACGTTAATCATCAAGTAAATTTATTTTACTTTTTGCCAATGAAAACGCAAACTTGTTGAATTATTGGTCTCGTAATTTTATCTCTATTTGCACTACGGCTCGTAAAAGAAAGTGTATAAACTAAGCACACGCGTACAAACTTTAGAAAATGGCTCGTAATAGGAGTGATAAAAATAAATTATTCTCTCATACGATGCATCCCATATAACATACTCTTCACTACAATTATTGAAAGAAGTGATTATATATAAATATTGTGTGTTTTTGATCCGTATATGTTCGATCTTATATGCAAAGTTATACCGTCAAAACAAAATAATACTTTATATATATCCAATTTTTATTACAACTACGTTTCGGCCTATTAAAAACTCTTTTAATGCATAGTATTATTAACATTTGTTAAATAAATAATTTAAAAATTGATTCTAAAAAATTGTTTTGCATAATTTTGAGAAGTAGCTTACATAAATTAGTACTTGTATAATAAAATTCTGTTAAACTTTTGAAAAAGATTTTGTTTCAAAACCAAAAAATACTAAATTATACAGATTTAATAAAACATATAAATACTAATAAGATCATTTTTGACTTATAAATTCCAGTTAATTATTTAATAAATCAAGTAAATAACAAGTTATCTATGAATAATATAATAATATTATATCAATCAGAATTTTTCATAAACAGTCAATTTTATTCTATATAATATTCAATATGATAAATAAAAAACCAATTGTTTAAGAATAATATTATATTAAATTTTATTGTAAATATTATTATAAATAAATTATATATATATATATTATATTTCAATATTTACAAATTAATATTACCTTTTTTTCTGCATTTATTAAAATTCTTGAATTCGTATCATAAAATTAAACTAAAAATAAAATTTAATAAAAATTTAATCAATGTTCACGAAAGAAAAAATAAAAAATGTACTTCAATAACTTAGTTTAGTATGTACAATATATTTCGTATAATATATTATAAAGTATACATTATTATAAAAATCATTAAAGAAACTATATAACTTATCGATACTTAAGAACTGTTAATGTATAACGAATATTTAAAAAGTACATAAAAATACATTAAATTATTTATATTATTTATCATGA
Organism: Dolichoris vasculosae; assembly: GCA_018907195.1. NCBI lineage: Eukaryota > Metazoa > Arthropoda > Insecta > Hymenoptera > Agaonidae > Dolichoris > Dolichoris vasculosae. The sequence continues at coordinate 9,031,367 of JACCHY010000003.1, forward strand.
ATATTAAGTAGCACTTCAAATAATTTGTAAAAGGTAAATGTTAGTTTCACGGTAATAGCGTGACAATTAATCAGTACAAAAAATTTGCACCGCTCGACTGACCGAACACGAAATTCTGACAAGACAAGAAAATGTATAATTTAAATCTATATGGAATTAAATTTCTCTAAACCGTTTATTTCTAGCCTCTGAAATTTAAATAATTTAATATAATAATTGTATTTCAGTATTTTTTTTGAGTTATAAAAATTTAAAAAAATATTTATTTTTTACTATTAAACAAAAATTTGTATACAATAACTAAGTAATTCTTAAATTTCTTAAACATTATCTAAAATGACACTTATATTTTTTAATAATTTTTATAAACAGAGAAAACACAATAAGCAATATACTTAAGTACATTATTCTAAATCTTAAAAAGTAAATATTACATAAACTATTTCATTTAAAAATTAATTTTACGAATTATTTAATATACATCGTTAATATATTCCACAGATTCATTTAACAAACAATTTCATTTTATTACAATATTATTAAACAATTGATTACAAATTGTTTGTTTATAATTGTGTAACCAATGATCTAAAAAAACTATGATATTATAATAAAGTATCTTATACCCAATAAGTTGTATAGAACTCAATATATCAATTTATTTTTAGAAGTAATACATACAGTTATTACTTTTTATAATTTAATGTTTTCCGTACTCATATACCCACAGGCTAATTGCAGAAAACAGAAGAAACTCGTGGTTAAGCCACAAAATTTTACTTTTTAAATAATCTATGTTAGTAATTTTGTAATATAAAAGCAACTGTAGATTAACTAAAAACAATTAAAAAATCGAAATTCCTTAATGCATTTGTAATTTTCTGGTTTTTAATATTATATGGATACATATTCTTATATTATATGGATATATGTTCTTCATGGGTTATATATTATTTCATAGACTTTATGATTTATTTGTAATATACGATTATTCATGAAATATTTATTTATCTTTAATAATTAAATTTTCATATTTCAAACCGAAATACAAAATTATTATATATTCTTTTTACAATATATGCATTATTATTAAAAAGATATAATAAGATATTCAAAAGATACTGTCAAAAAAATTTAACGATCTGAAAAATTAAAGTAAAATATTTTCACTTTTCAAGTGATAAATACGTTTAAAAATAATTGATTTAAACAAAAAAATTTTTTTTAATTGATTATTTCAATATCTTAGATAATTAATATTTTCCCTTAAAAAATTTATCTTCATGAATCAACTAAACCTATATCAATTAAAAGAAAATATTTATAAAATTATATATTATGAGTACATGTATATCTTATGAAATAATTTCTTATTTTCAATACCTGTTACTCTCAATTAAACTTTTATCGATAATTTATCGATTAGTGTTCTACCTATCTCTGCAATTTAATTTAAGAAATCTATAAAATTGTATAATAATTTTATAAATCTGTAAAAACGCATTTAAAAAAAAAGTTAATTAAAATTTATTTCTTTTAAAATTGCATATTTTAATGAATTGCGAAGTTTAAAAAACGATCTATTATTAATCAATAAATTCTTTTTTTATTAAATTTTTCTATAATAATACTTTAATTATTAAATAAAATTTCTTAAACAAAATAATCATATTAAATAATTAAAACCAAAAATTATGTTAAAGAGTAAAATTGATTTATATTACTTGCTTGTAAAAATAAACTGAATAATAAGATAAAACATACTTTTATATATTTTATTTATAAATTATAATCTATATAATAGTATTTAATAAATTATTTATATTATATTTTTTTAATAAATAAATATTGTAGTAATAAATAAAAATCCAAGTCTATTAATGAAAATTGGAATTTATGATTTGTATTTATTAGATTACTTAATAATTTACTAATATAAAACCATTAATTTCACAATAAGCCTTATATAATAGTTTATATTATTATTACATTTAGTTTTAATATGTAATGAGAATAAGTTTTAATTGATGCATATGTAAATTTTATTGCAATAACCATCTACTTGCTTAAATTTATTAAAATAATCTAATTTTTCAGGGTAATATCAATTATTATATGTTTCATATATTTATATTTGAATAATTATATATAATTAACCTATCTACTCATCTTATATAGTATCTTATATCTTACTACGACAATATGGTTGGAATGTTTACTATCGAAAAAGATAACGAAAGCAGATAAGTATAGTAAACTTAAAAATATAAACATTTATTATCTTTGAAAAAGAAATTATATTTCAAACGAATTCTAAAAATTTATATGGTACTAATTTTAATCTGAGATTAAAATCTGTTACAAGAAAGACGCAAAAAAGGATTTAACCGAAAGTACCAGCTGCTTGCTTATGACATACTTGCAAAGAATTCAAACGAGTTAATCCAGATTTCGCTTCTCGAATATGGTTTCACTGAACTCTCGCTCACTTATACAAAACTCGAACTTGTGTGCAAGCTTTACAAGGCGAAGGGCAGTCAAGGCCTCCAATTATACCAGTCGTTGTTGTTATGCTTCTCATTCATTCTTATTTTTTATTTTCTCATACTCATTCGTTCTATCTTAGTATTAAACTTCGACTGTTTTTTTGTTTAATTTATTATTATAAAACGACGCTTCGTCCTGCCGCTTTAGGCGCTTGTTTTCAATTTTATGCCGCATACTTTCGGGTTTTAAAGTTTGTTTGTAAAACGAAATTTCTACGGCGTGTGATCATTCTAAAAATCCAAATTTAAATTATTATAATAATAATAATAAATGTATGGCATTGGCTGTGATTAAAATTAGAATTAGCATTTATTATAATAAACAGATAATTAAATTCGAGAATTTAAATTATTAAAGAAATTGAGTAAATTAGTCAAATTTATTATTAGTCAAAATAATTATCACTATCACGGTATAATTTTCTACCAAATTCATTTTTTACTTATTAAATGATCACAAATACTTATTTAAGAAATCACTGCATTTTTTTCTAAACAGACCATTGTATTATTTTATTTTTAACCTTTTGAAACTTATACCTACTTTAAATACATAAATTTATCGATTTACCAACGAATCAATGTTTGCATTATTTTTTTATTAGACTGGTAAACATAATATAAATTGTAAAGATTTTCCAAATCTGTGAAGTATTTTTTAGAATAATTGGTTATCATACTAATCTTTATTATTATGACACCAATCGATCGAGAAAAGTTCTTGACTCGGTAAACAGATTAAGCAAATATTATAATATAGAATAGCAAAGTTAAATTACAATAATATTGAAACCGCTAAAAAATATTAGTTATCCTTAAAGTTTATCAATTTTATAACGTAATGTAATAAAACAATTATTGAGTTAATATATAACAATCGTTATTTTATGAAGCATTTTGTAATAAAATCAAGAAAATTTAAATTTTTCCTTAGATTAATAAAATAATTATTAAAATATTGTTTAATAAAATAACTTATTCGAATGGGTATATTTTTGATCAGTAAATTCGGATATTTCATAAACTTATTTAATTTTGTAATTTAATCGTTTGAAAAAAAATTTGAAACCCTCTTTCGACATTAAATTTGAAATGAAACTCAAGCGTATAATAAAATATCCGAAAGACATTATTAACTATAATTATATAAGTAGAGGTGACTATTCTCGTGCAGAATGAAAAGTTTAAACGAAAAAGCCCAAAACCATTAATAATTCACACATTTACTAGATTTCCCAATGAGCCACCGTTACTCTTCAAATCATCGATCCATCAAACTCGCGGAGCAATAAAGAGCGTAACAAAGAAAAACGACGGACAGTTTTTCTATATTCGATTCTTTTCTCGATTCTTTTCTCAATTCTTTTCGTAATTGTTTTCTCCATTCTCGCTTTTTTCCACGTTTTCTCGCGGCGATCACTCTCGCTTTTATCCAGCCTCCGACGCCCTTTTTGCATCGCGGAATCGAGCGTTCGCGAACTCGGGGGACAGAGTTAAGTGGGAGCGCGGGTCTGTTCGGCTTTTCTTGCGCTCTCTTACGTGCGAAACCGCGGATGGTCAAAGATCCGCCGGCCAGTTGCAACTCGAAATCTCGATCGATCGGAGCGCGCGACTCGCTTCGGATTTATCCGCAGGGGTGTGCGCCCGAAAATCCCGCGGAGGATGCTGCCCGGCTTCATAACGCCGCTACTCTGTCGGCTCTTTATATTTTACAAAGGTAGCGACGCGTTGGGAGGCTCCTTCGGATAAAATCGTTTCCAAGGCTCTCCTACCAAGAGGAACTCCTAGTGCTCCTTTTTCCCTCCTCGAGTGATGGATTTCTTAGTGTACGAAATTTATAAGGAAAATAACTGTGCCGTTCAAAAGTGTAGTTTTAGATTTTATTTTTTAGTACAGGTGTATTTTGTTTACTTTTCATTATACCTTTCTTTTTTATTGCTTCCATGGTTGGCTAACCGGTTTGTCAATAATTAAGTCAAATTTTACCAAATCTTATTATCTGGATCATTCGCTTAAGGTGCGATAAACATGGAACCGCTATCTATGAATCTTTTGTTTAGCAATGATCGATAAATTCACTTTTTCTTCTTATTTATTTTCTTATCGCTTGTACAATCAAATTTACGCTTCAATTATTCATAAACTCAACGCATGTTTTACTGTCAAAAATTAAGTTTATGCTAATTAGGAATAACTTTTATATTCGAATAAAAATGATAAAAAGTTAATAATTACAATAAAATTGATAAATAGTTTAAGTAATATTTTCACATTATAATACATCTTATGTTTGCTAAATCAATTAAATACATTTCAATTTTTTTAAAATACTTACCATTGCGTAAAATTAAAAATTTATCCATTTTAATTGTAAATACAAAATAAGATAATTCACATTTTCCTTGAAAAACTAATTATTTTTACCTTTGAAAAACATGAATAAGAATAAGCTTGAGGTAAATGAGAAATTGGAAATCGTTCCCTTTCTACGAAACTTCACTATGAATTAACATTACGCATAATATGGAATTAAAGTATGTAATTAATTATTTTTAATTTTTTAATTAAAATTCCGATTTAAATATTTTTAATGAAAGTATAAAATATATTTTATTAAAGTGCATATTTAATATTACGCAATGTTTGAATACAGAAAAGTTAAAATTTATCGTTTTTTTAATCGAGTTTAAGTAAATACAAATTTTAAGTTTATTTTCACACTATTTATTTTGACATTTATTCAAAACTAAACATTTAATTTCTCATTCAACACCATTACTCAATTTAAAAAAATTCGATCTTGCAAGAAAAAATAATATTAGCTCCTTTTAAGTTTAGATAATTGGTGCGATACTAACAATTATACATAAAAAAAGAATCTTTTTTTAGTCATCGCCTTATATAAATTTCTTGCGCGTTCAAAAATATTTGCAATTGACTAATTTAAGTTACCAAAACGAAAAACAATAGCATTTTTTACTACATTTTAAAAACTTTGAAACCCTCACACAAATAATGATCACTGTAACCTCGTAAATACCACTTAACTCTAAAATTATGTTTCAATAAAATTCATTGTAAAAGGGGTTTCTGACTACTGCACTTTCATTTACCATCTAACTATCAATAAAAATAGATAGACTAAGCTAAAAAAATTCTTAATGTCGCTATTACAACTTATATCGTACAATAAAAGAAACAAAATGCTATAAAAATGATATTCAGTCTGTTAATTATACATAAGAACAACTTCTGCCGTAAAAAAACAATTCTTCATAAACAGTGAAATTATTATACAAAAGGCATTGAGGATATTAATAATTTGGAAAGTGTTGTGTGTATGCGTTTTCAAAGTAAAACAATTTATTATAGTAACTTGATCATGATAGTATTAGGCGGGACTGAGAAAACGAAAGCGAGATATTTACGTTACAGGAGAGCAATCACGTGAAAATACTGGATCATTTGCAAATTTAATTTTTTTAAAAACAATTAGTTTTCATTTGTTTGAAAAATTTTATGCTTTTCTTAAATATAACAAATATTAAAGTGCAAATTTTTTTATTTTATAAATTATAAATTAAAAAATATTTATAGAAGTGGTCGAAAAATAAAATTCTATTTGTATTTTCTAGAAATATTAATATGATTAAAAGAATATTATTTCTGAATTAATCATTTAAATTTTTAGAAATTTTATAAAATTATCGATTAGTTGCTAAAATATTGCATTTATAAAATTTCATCACAAGAATAGTTTTATATTAACTTTTCCAAAATATCATTCTGTAATATTGATTACATTTTTTTTAAACTTCTTTTAAAGTTTTAATTAAAAATAATATTTTTAATTTATTATATTAATTTCTGTATATTTAATATCGTTAATATTTATATATGTATCGATATCAGATATGTTTCAATAAATAGTATTAAGATTATGTAATCAAACTATCGATAAGTCTTTCTTAAGGAAAAAAATTTTAAATTCAAACGATATTACAAACTAATAAATAATAGTTTTTCTTAATTTTATATAATGTTTAAATCTTTTTAATGATAAATTATTAGGTCTGATTACTAACACAATACTTTCACTTTAAAGTATTAAAAAACCTAAGGTGTTTAGAAAATTAAAATTTTTAATTAAAGACGAAATATTTAACATGAAAACTATGCATTTACTTCCAATAAATATCAGAATATTTAGGGCATGAAGAGGTAGGATAATGTTTTGCTTCATTTCTTATATGCTTTTTCTGTAAACGAAAGTGAAGGAGCGGCTTATCTAAAGAAATGATCATTCAGATAATGTTTTCTACTAAGTGCAATATGATACAATAAATGTTTCTTATGTTAATTTTAATTAAAAATGCATATAAATTTAAAACTTACAAAGAAATTTATGTATATGTATAAATATATATAAATATTCACTCTATAAAATTTTTTCTTAAAGTAATTAATTTTCAATATTAAAATCATGAAAAATACATCTCAATATAATTTTTTAATAACAGGACATTAAACTATTTTTATGTTGATTTCAATGTTGCTTAAATTATATTTCTTAACCAAAATCATACATAGAAAAAACTTTTTACATAAAGAGCATAACATATAATACTATTCTATATTTAATAATACTTCTAATAATATATCATTAGAAAATATAACTGATAGTTAGTAAAGAAATATATGATCGTTACTATTGAGAATTATTTTTTTTAAATATCAAAGTACTTTTAAGTCTGGAATTATTTGATTATTTAATTATTAAATATAATTTATTCTTTAATTTATTCAAATAGAATGTATATAATATTTAATATTTTTTTATATAATCTTATAAAATAATTTATATAAAGCTAAATTTTAATATAAATTTATTATAATAATTATAGATTAAAAATAAATTAAAAATAAATTAAAAATAAACTGTTTAACTTTTTGCCATATTCTTAGAATATTCTTTATTCGTTTTATTAATTGTAAATGTAAAATAATTATAATTTTTCTGTAATAAATAATTTTTAAATTTTACAATTTATAAATTATATTTTTTCTAATTTTAAATAGATTATTTGCACCATAAATAAATCATATAAAAGCATAAATAAATGCAATAAATATTCAATATTTTTAACCGTTTACATTAGGTTCTTAATTTTCTAATTACTGGTGTTAAAGCTAACATAAGTATCTCATAATATGAAATATCTTATGATCAATTATTGATAAAAAATATAGTTAAACATATCTAATAAAACACATATTGATTAATTGTATACAAATAATTAATTGTTCGTTAGTTACTTGAGAAATCCACATTCTAATATAATAAATTACTCGATTGTACAATACAGTAACTTTGAGTGATTATATTAAAATATCACATATATATTTAAATATTATATTTATTATATACAATTTTGAGTTATCTTTTGTTTTATACTTAAATATTATCGAAAAATTTATCAACTTTTTAGAAAAACTAAGCCAAACTGTCAACAAAGTATTTTAAAGGATCATATAATCAATGTTATTCATAAATATATTAATAAAAACTTATGAAATAAGTTAAAATACAATTTTGATATATTTTTTTACAGTATTAATTTAAAAATTAAAATGTTTTAGTATAAAATATTCCAAGGTTTTTCTTATATAGAATGAAATTTTTCCCGTAATCCAAATAGAGATACATCGACACACTTCCACTAAAGAGTTAAATATTACACTTTAAAATATATACCAACTCTTGATCATGAAATTTTATTGCTGTTGCTTTCAACAATTGCGTAATTTTAGCTATAAAAACCAATTGACTGGTAAATACATCGCAAGATGTCGGACATGATAATTGAAGCATCTGTGTAACTTGTGATAAAATCTTGCAAAAGAGTGTGATGAAAATTGCACGCGGAAGGTCGAGAGAAACTTTTAAGTAAAATTCGCGACATGTTTATACCTTTTTTTGGTACTATAAAAGTTGCAAGAAAATATGGAGCGTATTTTGTCACGCCGAAGTACACAAACTATTGTGACGTGGAAATATTGCTGTCATAAGTTCAATGCAGTGACCCAGACATCGTAATAACACTCAGCTACCAATTGTTTTTATTTTATTACTCAGATTAAATATTATGATGCTAATAATTACTATAATACACCTAAATATAATTTAATAAAATAAATACTAAAACGAATCTTATAGTAATTCCTTTTCAATTTATAGTTAATAATTTACCGATTTCATTTATTCAAATTAATTTAAATGAACTTATTCTCAACGTATTTTGAATAAAATTTTATTTGATTAGTTTAAATTGTTAAGTAATTTAGTAAAGATGAAGATAAAATTCTATCCGTGCTACAAAACTATGTAATTCTAATTTGAACTAATTTGTATATTTGAACCGTTAGAATTAATGAGTATTATCTTAGTTTCTCAATAATATTTATTATCTGTATAATTTTTATAATTATTACAAAAATTTTAATTTCATTATCAAGGCATATAATATAATATTAATATAATATAATATCAAGTATTATAACAGTGTATCATATAATAAATTTATGGAATAGTTGAAACTTAATAAATGACGATAATAATTCTTTATGTATAAATTTTATCTTAATTTTATTTTATTTTTACGAAATATATTCTATTTTGAAGTGAAAAAAGAGAACATGAGGTTTCACTTAACAAATATAAAAATTAAAAATTAAATATCTTCTTACATTTTTATCATCAGAAACGTAAAAATGAATTTCAGAAGCTGAAAATATCTTTATATATATTATTTTACAATAATTAAATATAGTTGCTTCGTATAAAAGTCAATAATTTTTTTATTTTTTGGTTTAACTAAAATATTTTAATTTGAATAGTTATTATATCATGGTTTACTAAAAAATATAAGAAATAATAATAAGAATAATTTCTCATTTATTGTTACTTTTAATTTAAAAAAATTGATAAATATAGTGATACAGAAATATTGAATACAATATGTATTAGGTGAGAGTCCTGTCAACTTTTCTCTGTTTCCCACGGGACAATGTCTATTTTGTTGCCCGGTGAATTTGGATCGTGATATTGTATATCAGCTTTATACCAGGTAATCAATCTTTATTCCATTATAAATAGACAATAGTTAGTATTTTGATCTATTTAATAAAATAATTTTAAATTTTATACTAATTTTTGTATTGAAAATCCTCACTGATTTAATATTTTCAATAATAATTTTATTTTCATTATAAAAGGAGGAACCCCTCGATTCCACAAACGATTCAACCAGGAAATCCTTGTAGTTTGCGAAGGAGTTATTTTAATACCAGTCAACCAACCGTTCTTTACATACACGGCTACAGTGAACGATCTCCTGGCATCAGTGGTTCCAGTATAAAAAATGGTTTGTTTACATTAGAGCTGCTAATATAGTATAATAGTTATATTAGTATATTTTATCTGAATCTTTTATTTAAAAGATATTGTTATTATATTTTTTTAATCTATAATAAATGTTATTTGAATGTAAGATTCTAAAAAAAATATTTAAAATTTAAAGATATCCCTAATCAATATCGCGTTATAAAAAGAAGTTATATAAGTCAGAGAAACATCAAAAATAAAAAAAACAATTAGTTTGAATCTAATTCTTAGTAAATTCTTCTATTCTTATTATAAATATTTATTCTATATAATGCATTGTAATATCACGTAAAATATGAATTTCTGAAAAATCAAACACCTTACTAAGTTTTACCTTATTAATTTAATAATTATAACGTCCGATATCTTTGTTATACATCATATATACGTAAAATAATTGTAAAAAAATAATTTTGATTTCTGCTAAAATGAAAAACTTACGAATCTCTTCTACATTTTAAAATTAATTAAAAATGGAACAAATTACTGAATTAACAAAGATTATTTTTTCTAGATGAGTGTCTTCCTTTAGTGAAATAAATTCAACGTAAATAGATTCATTGAAAAGGAAGGTTTAAAATTAAATTTTTTTTTACAAGCATTATCTCGCGCACAATAATGATAATCTTATATCCCTATAGATTTATAAAGTAAAAAAATTCTATAAAATTTTTTATTTTTATTCTTTATAGATAGATCTGTTAAGTAATATTGGGTTTTTTTAATGATACCGAAAATGTATTTATTTGAACATTCACGTATAGAATCATATTGATGAATTATGAAAGGAATTTATTTATTTTGTTTATATATATCTCAATTTATCTATATTATATAACCGATTTTATTAAAATTTAATTTTCTTTTTTTATAAAATCGAAATATATATTTTAATTTTAAATATTTTTTGTAGTATCTTTATTTTATAAAGACTCATAGTCACATAAGTTTCTTGTAAAATAGTACGTACGTATTACTAAAAAAGCTTTATAAAATAAATATTTAATTTATGTTAGTTAGATTTATCTTTGTTTAAATACAAAATTATTAGATTTTATATAACAATTTTACTACGGATAATTTAAATTATATTCTTATTGTTTAGATAAGGTTATTTCATGTCATTAATTTAACTATCACCGAAAATAGGTAAGATTAAAATCTTCGTAACGACTGATCTAACGATGAATAAATAATATTTGAAATATAGAAGAATCGTGTAAACTTATAAAAACTATAAAGAAATATTTATCGCGTCGTTAATAATAACAAAATAGATAATTTAATTATAATATTAAATTACGAAAGAAAGATCGAAGAGTAATTATAAATACACAGAGTGGAAAAATTATAGAAAAAATTAAATATCTATATTTTTAAAATTTATGCGTTAAGTTTACGTGGAGAAAATGTTAGCACTAGAATATACCGAGATATTTAAAATAGCTTAATACAAAGCAAAATAATAATTGAAAGCTTATAAATATCGAAGTGAAAAAAAGGTAAAATCATTTCCAGCGTATCTTTTCCGAAATAATTTCAACGTCATCTTGGTGGACTGGAGCAAATTGGCGACGATGCCTTGGTACGTAAAGGCAGTGGGTAACACGAGGATAGTCGGACCGCACGTGGCAAGTACACTGAGGTGGCTCGAGTCTATCGGGGCCTTCAACCTCAGGAGGGTACACGTCGTGGGCTTCAGCCTCGGTGCCGAAGTTGCGGGCTTCATGGGCAAGGCGCTATTTCCTCAAAGGGTAATCAATCGACGCGGCAGTTTCTGCTCGGAAAAAGCCCAGTGTTTACTTAGCTTATCGATATTAATCGATATTAATACGTATCGTTCGACTTATTTTTTTCCGTGATTTTTTAAATTATTTTTCTTAATTCAAGAAAACTGCGTTTATTTTAGGTCAAGATTATAGCCCAAGTACTTTGAAATTTCTTTTTTACGTAGGAAAATAAACAATTTATTGTAATAAGAGTGAAATACGTTTATAAAACAAAAATTTATTTTTGTTAAAGTTCCAATATTTAATCTATAAAACAAATATTTCTTGCTTTCTTATATTTATATAAAAAAAGTGAATTCTTATCTGATTCGTAACGATTATTACTTAAAAGTAATAAAATAATTCATTCGTAAATTTGAATAAAATGAAAATAATGGTAAAAAAAGATATTTAAAACGATTTGGTGAATGTATTTTCCAATTAATATCTATAAGCTTATTCTAAATTGCTTATCTGCATAGTAATAATGCATAATAAGCAATTTATTTAAAATTCGACACATCGATATTTTTATTTCAATTCAATTGAAATTTATATAAGCTTCGATTTTCTATGAAATTTTACTATCCTAACCATAAACTTTGATTTATTCGCATCAAATTTATGAATATAACTTAAACATCGTGCCCTTTTAATCACCTCGAGTTTTTCTCGGGTCTTTCTTTGAAAACTGACTTATTGCGTTAGATTCTTCTCGAGGAGCTTCTTGTAACTCACGCGTACGCGCAATCATAGAAACGTCGCTCACTTAGAAAGTATTTTTCTTACTCTACGGCTCTTTCAAAATGCGAGAATGCATGTACGGCATGATTACATAAGTCTCGAACAGTCGCGTCGTAGATCTTCCCCGGCAACCAATCCGGACTAACCCTTGTCAAAACACCCCTCCATCGAGTTTGTTACGCAGGTCGGCAGGATAACGGGATTGGACGCGGCTTATCCACTGTACATGAACACCGGGGCGGAGGGTCACCTGACAGCCGCCGACGCCGAGTTCGTAGATCTCATACACACGGACGGGGGTGTACTCGGTTTCCCCATTCCCTTGGGACACGCGGACTTTTACCCTAATGGCGGCAGACCGCTTCAACCAGGTTGCAACCTCGAAAATGTCCTTGCCATGGGCATCAGCAAGATCATTAATCGATACAGTACGTAGTTTTATCCGCTTCACGCGTTTTACCTTTTTCAGATGAGTGAGATTAGGTGAGTAAAGAGGTAATTTATTTCGTTGATAAATGCGAATAAATGTTTCCGAATATTATACCTATTGCATTTGATAAGAATCAAACGATCTAATAAAAGCAATCGTCGAAGCTGGGGTTTGGACATTTATAAAATTATTCGTAACACACAATACTTTAAGTTACTCCGCGATAAAATAGATTCAATTTCAAAATTATGTTGTTTTACCACTATCAAATTATTGGAAATATTCAACCAATATTTGTATTACTTTCAGCATATAAACAAATATGATATATCAATACTACAACAAATACTACAACTAATATACATAAACATTGATGATTTATATCCCCTTGATTTTTATTAAATTGTTTTTTATTAAATTATCTTTAAAAACTATTCATAATTTTATTCATATTTTTAGCATGGTTATTTCCAAAATTATTTATCGAGTATAAAGTTAAAAGAATAAGAATTAATGTATGTTTAAATCTAATTTTAAGTCGTATAACTTTAGGATAGTAAATTTCTATATACACTAAAAAAATAACATTAAAAAAACCATGTATTTTTAAGTGATACAGGTTTAAAATCTCTTAGGATTTACATATTCTATTTCATAATATACAATATTTCAGAATAAAAGAAATAATATAAGAATAATCTTAAAGTAACGGAAGAGTCTTTAATGCATCATTCCTGATTTTATTTTCTATTTCCATTTCATTCGAGCACAAAGAGCGTAATTGTACAATAATAATAATAAAATAATACGTTTGGAAGAGAAATGATAAAGAATCTGGCGGGAATAAAAATAAAATGCATAACAAGGAAGGTATATTTATTTAATTCGAGAAAAGCAAAAAAGCGAAAACACGTAAACTCGTGGAACAAGCGGCGATCGTTAAAGGATATTCCGAGAAAGCAGAAATACCGCAATCAGCCACAAATACTTCATTTCTTTCAGTCACGTGCAGCCACCATCGCGCCTGGCGTTTGTACGCCGAGTCCATTACGGATCCGACGGGATTCCCTGCGAGTCGCTGTCCGAAGTGGCGTCCGGATATCCGCGTCCACTGCCGGTGGACTCCCGACGCTCTAATGGGATACGCGGCGAATCGACGACTTCGGGGGATGTTTTACCTCCGCACGAACGCTAATCCGCCCTACGCCCGGAATATCACCGGGTATTGCTAATAGGAACTATAGGAACTTCGCTCGTGGGAAAGATGCACGCGACGTTCCATCTCGAAGTTGGAAGGAAGTTTCTTCGATGGGATATTTCTGTCGATCGTGCGAGGAAACGAAGTTTAAGACTTGCCAGTCGATTCGCTTCCGTTCGAGCCCTACGAGGAGAAATAAACTTTATGCCGTTTGTGGAACTGATACATGACGCGTTACTCACTCGAAAACACGGTTTCTTTTAACGATAACGCGTACTTTTTTTATCGCTTTCTATCTTTCTGAACAAAGTGCACAGTAATTTTTTTTTTGTTTTTGTTTTATAAAACCTATGCTGTGATTTGGAACATGAAAAGGCTTTTAAATAAGCAATAAATTCAGTTGATGTAGGGTATAAACAAGAAGTATGATTAAATATTTATTTTGATCAACTTTGATCTCTCTTTTCTTTAATTTTCAAACTGATAGAGATATGCATTTTTCATTTACACCATTTACCCTTTTCGATCGTAGTAGTGGAATAAGCAATTTTGTCTCGATATCATCCTTTTTATTTTCATATGTTTTATGCGTTATAGGAACTTAGAAATTATAAAAATATAAATTTTAAATTGAATACTTGAGAAAGAATTATTTATTCCACTGTTTTATCGATAATTTTGAGTTAATCGAGACTACCCGAGGGAACGGATATTTTCCCTAATGGATAAAGTCTGAAACTTGCTCTTTTGTTTCTGTACGTGATTCTATGGATTTGAAATTAAATTTTGATTTTGATAGCTATTTGGAAAATCAAAAAAATTATATCGCTTTTTAGATAGGTTGTATTAATATATTTTCACATTTTGTTTATCATTGTTATGAGTACATGATCTAGTTCCAGTCATTATAAAAGTTATTATTTATTTTTTAGTTTTTTTTTACTAATAAATTTTTAACAAATATGAAAAAATCGAAGTGTATATCATAACACTAAATATTTTAATGCATAAAATATGTTTAATAAAATGTGATTCTGAAGTAAATATATTATTTGAAAAAGTTATTAGTAATATTATTAGTAATTTTTTAAAGAATTTGTTAATGTTTTTCTTTTTTAATGATTTAATATTAAGCAATATGACGTTGATTTTTTGTTTAAATACTTTAAATAATCGTTTAATGACTTGATTCTAGTGGAAATAAGTTTGTAGTTTTGTAAGTTAAAATTATATTTTATATAAATACAAAAGTATTAATTCCATAAAAAATTTACTGAATATTATATATTATTCTATGTATGAATATTACATATCTACTCAATATAGAATATCAGAACTAGTAACATGCAAAGTTAATGATTAAATAAAAATATTAATGATTTAGATCATACATGCAATAAAAATAAAAAACTACTCTCGTTCTTTTAAAACTACACATAAATTTTACGTTTATTATTACATATATAAATACATGTTATGACTACTTTTGAAATTTAAGAGAATTTCATGTTCATAACATACATTAGTTAAATATAAAATTCTTATTACATTTTTTGATTAAATCTATTTTGCTTAATTTCATTATGTAACAATAACTTTTATTAAATATTTAAATTTTTTATTTTTTATTTTTTCCAATGATACCGTTGAGAAATAATATTAAAATTATTTAAAAATTTAAGCTGCTCGTACACACTTTTATTTTAAAATTGTAATTTTCAATAAACTAAAAACTAAAAATATCATTCATTAAATATGAATAATAATTGATATTATAATTAGACTTTTAAATAAATTACATTTCATCAGTTTTAATATATTACAATCAAAGAATAGTTAAATGTAATTAAATTTCTCTAGGAATAAGTCAAAATAATTCGCATTGTTTTCAAGATCTTTTGAAATTATTATTAATTATTCTAATAACTTTATTCACATTTTATATGTGTAATCAACCAAAGTTTTGTGATTCAGAGATTCCAAGTTTCACTCTTAAAAGAAACCAAGATATTTCTTGCCCGTCTTAAGACTGTAAGATCACGTTTAAACTGATAGTTATGACGAAAAATCTGTCTTCGTATCATGTATAATATTTCACTTCATGCGAAGGTAAAAAAAATAAGTAAGAAAAAAATGGATGAACTCGTGCATTGGATGATCCAAATGTGCGAAGGTAGACCACTTAGTCTTTTTCAGCTCATCGGTGAAAGCACCGAGAAATCGCTACACTTTCACAACAGACGGACAATAAAATGACGTCCATCCAAATGAATAAATGGGAGAAAATGGTATCTAGATTAAATACTAAGTGTGTTTTACTTTTATCGACAAGTGACAATTTTTTTTACGCTATGATTAGTGAGCAATTATAATTTTATTTGATATAATTATTATGAGATGGTACGATAATAGTATTATTATTTTTAATGTTGCGATCTGAAAATTTAATTTAGCATATAAAAATTTATTGTAAGAAATAGAATCGAATGAAAAAATTATTATAAAAGGAAAATTGAACAATTAAATTTTATTCTTATTCACTAATCTATTAACTTATTATTTTCAAAATTTTAAACTGATTCAACTTGAATATAAAAATATTAAATATAAAAAGATTAAATTTTATCATAAAATAAGTCTGAATATATTTTTTAAGACATCATAAGAATTATGTTTCTAATCAATTAAGTTTTAAATGTCAAAAAACTCTTATGAAAATTATACAATTTTCTATTTGTCAATTAATCATATTGCGTCAGAGTTCCTTGTTCTATGTATTATACTTATTTACTACGTAACACTCTTCTTTCATAATCAAAAAAGTAATGTCATTGTATGTATTTTTTTAAAAATCTTTATTTAATAAAAAATTATTGTTACAAAAATATTATTCTGTTCAAATGTTTTTTAAGTTATGTTTATAATTAAATTATTGAAAGAACAATTTTTTCAAAGAATAAATATTTAATTAATATTCGAAAAATTTTTGTTAATAATTTTAAGAATTATATCTGTTAAGACAAGTTTTTATAAATTTTATGGATACACAAGATTAAAATACTCAATATTTTTATAAAGAAGTTTATAAGTTATAGAATTTAAAATTTTTATTTCGAAATTATTAATTGCAGCTTCATGTATATAAAATTGGATAATAATCATATAATTATAATATAAAAATAAAAATAATTAATTATCTTTCACAAAATTACATAAATATTTAAAAATATGCTTCTATCGTGGGAAATATTAAAATTGGTTCAGGTAAGTTTAAATATAAAATATATTTTTTTTATTCGAAAAAGCTATGTGAAAAGTTTGAATCTGAAATATCTATTCAAGTGACTACACACAAATTTTCTGACACCTAATTCAGATTTAAGTTATCGTATATATTTCATACATATGAATATGAATGGATAGAGATATGATACTTATTTATTTATAATTAAATTTAAAAAATAATTATAGCAATCAACTATTCTTTTATTTGTAATTTTTAATAAATTTATGTAAGTGTATTTTTATATATATATATCGATCCATAACTGAAATAATATGAATGAAAATAACTGAAATAATTAACTAATACTTCAATAAAATTTATAAAATATCTAATGTTAACGAGTAAATTATAAATTAGAAAACCTAAGACTTTTTTCATAGATAACTGTTTTAAAATTTTAATAATAGTTTAATAATAAAATTGATGTCATTTTATGCATAAAATAGATTTAATATGTAGAATTTCAATCCTTAAAAAAAGCATATAAAATTTAATTTATCTATTTTACGAAATCTGAAACTATGTATAATTCACAAAGTATGTTTGATTTAAAATATTATGCATCAAATTTAATAGAAGTTTAATAAACACCGACTTTTAATGCTCGTTCACAATTGTTCTTTGTATAATTGATAAAATACGTAAAATTACATACATAAAATACATCATATTAATAAAAGGCTGATTGATAGAAATTCCTATTTAATGAGTCCATACTTACGTAGCTACTTGATCATTACGTTTTGCAAAAAATAACGAAAATAGACTAGACGTTCGTGCAATACGTAGTGAATATGAATTTTCATACTTTTACATATTTTCAAATATTAGTACCTTATATAAGCACTCCTGAGTTTCCTCTTTTCTTTAGATATCAATGTAATTATGCACGTACATTTTTACATTTTTATAGATGTATACAACTATTCTCATACATTTATATTGGGATGTTGCTACTCATGTACATCTCTACATAGGTTTCATTTCTCTATATCTTTTAGCTATCTTTATATCTTTTTGTAGATATATGCACAAACAGTTTAAAATTTGTCTAATTTTATTATATAAATAACAACATTATATTAAAATACAATATATCTTAACAATATATCAAATTAAATTAAAAATATGAATTTTATATTTAAAATCTGATATTGAAAAGCATGAATCATTTTTAATTAATTTTATAGATAATATTTTCAAGAGTTATACGTAATTAATTCAAATATAAATATTTGCTTAAACTTTCAAAATAGTTTCATATAACATATTATACATATTATCAAATTTTCGGTTCATTATGCTACTTTTAATTATGAAAAAATGTGTTTCTTTTATATTTATTAAATGCTACGACTGTTTAGTTTTAAATTTATTTAAATTCTAATAATTTAGATCATATTTTAAATATTTCTTAATTTTTTATAAATATTAAATACATATACGAATAAACAATTTAAATAGTAATTGCAAAAAATTAAAAATGACACAAGTACTTTTCTTTGACTCTTGTAATAAGGATACAATACATTTATTATAATATTTAATAACAGTATAATAGTATATACATTATATAAAATAAAATTTGTATCGAGTTTGTAATATCTCTTTTTCATTTATCATCCTTTACTCTAGGCAATGCGTCAAGCCTTTGAAGTTTAGAAAAAAGAACGAGCAACGTTTATAATTTTCATTTCTGTATTTTTTATTAGACTAGAGTTATTATTAATCAGAATTTCATAATATTTATAATATATTTTAAAGAAATAACAACGATATAAAATATTTTTTTTAGGTAATAAAATGAACATGTATTTTTAAATTTTAAATAGTTTATATTATTATATATGCTATGTTTAAATTACACTTAAGTCATATTAGTATCGAAGATTAACTTAAAATATAAATAAATGTAACAAATTTATATTCATTAAATAACATTTATATAATCATAATTTATAATAATCAGAGTTCCTGAAAATAATAGTATGATAAAACTAGAATTCTTTGAGCGAAAATCACATTTTTATAATTATAGTTGTACAAAGAAATAACAAAAAAATCCTGAGATTTTTGTAATCTCCTCGATTTTAACAAAGAAAAATATTCTTTCTAATTCTAGAATAAAAGAAAAATAAACAGTAGTTAACGAGAAATTCGCTAAAATTAATAAGAGAAAATTCTAAGAACAAGCAGAAGATTGAATGCGTTCAAGGCTTAATTAAATAAAATTTCAGTTGAGATAAAAAGTTCTAAGAAAATCGAAGTAGTTAATTATCGTGTCGTTTTGTTCTAAAAAGGAGACGATACTCCCTCGTCGAACGACTTTCTCTTGGTACATATAAATAATGCCGGATGGAAAAAGAAAAATTCTTTCACTAAAAGAGCAAGTAATAACGAAAGATATTAATGCAATTTCCAATTTGTCGATGCTATATAAATTTAAAGTAGAAAATATTATTATATAATAAATATATAAGTTGGTTTCTCGTATTCTTCGTTTTTACATATTTCATAATAAATTCTTTCATGGTGGTAATGTACAGTTGTTATTAATGATACAAATGCTTGATTTATAAGAAAGATTAGGCGAATATGAAAGTCAGAGTTTTTAATATTATGTAATTCTAAATTTGGTACTATAAATATGATTATTTTTCTTTTGTATAGTAAGTTAAATTGTTTAGAAATATACAATTTCTTGAAAAGAACATAATTTTCTGATTTGAAAACTAGTTTTACTATATTAGGCATATACTTATATTATAACTAACAGTCCCTAGGAAATTAAAAACAACGATTGCGAATTTCATCAAATATTATAAAATTATTCGATAATTTATAAGATTTTTCTTCAATATTTCAATAAAAATATTTTTAATTTATAAAATTTTTAAAGCCAATACTAAACTTATTCTATGAAAAGTTGATTTGTTTTGAAATGGTCAAGAAATATATTACCTATAAACATCATTTATATATTTATAACTTTAGATTTTCCTCCTAATCTTAAATTTACTTTTATGTTATTGTATCATAAATTTTTTAATAATTTATAATTGATTATCCCAACTGAAATGAAAATTATATCTTTTGATTTCTATTACAGATTCGTCTACTCGAGAAATATTTATTTCGTTTCGCAATGCTTGTCTCTCAAAAAATAATAATTAAAGAATAGGTAAAACTTATTTCTTAGTATATTTTATGAATGTCAAAGGATATAAAACATAAAATTTATCAATAATATATTATGTGGTCAATCATTTTTATATTTAATAGATTTAACTGTAGAGTTTACTAAATGAAATAAATAAACTATTTCACTGTGATTTCTCCATTTCTTTTAATAATATTTGATAAAGAAATGAAAACGTACCAATAATCGTGGATGCATATCTGCAAATTACAAACTTCTTAATTTTCTTTTAATTATATAAAAAATGTATATGTTCTAAAAATTTGGTTTTAAATCTTTAGAAAATATTCTGGTAATAAGAATAAATACAAAAAATATATTCGCAATATATTTAAATAGAAAATTAATTATTGTTGAGTTTGAGCATCATAAATATATTATTATTTCAAATTTATTAATTTTTTTTGTTTATGATAAATATTTAATACTGTCATAGATAACTTGATTTTCTTACGAACTTATAAAATATATATTCAAATTTGTTATAAAAATTTGATTTTTTACGGTGTTTAAAATTCTATTTTAAATTATTTATAAAATATTTAATATATTAATTAATGTTATTTTCTTTCTAACTAATTAATTTACTCATCTTATATTATTCACATCTCGTTTATTAAATGACGTTGTTATCTTGAGCAAAATACAACGATTGGTTGCAGTATATCGTGGGTTGTAGTCATTTCCGATATCTATCGAGACATTGCACGTGACACAATCGGATCGAAAAGACATATACCTATTTTGTAATCAGTTATTTAACGTTTGAATAGAAATTCTGATAAGACCAAGGAAGAAAAACAGAAAAAGTCTTAAATAATAGGTATTACTACAAATCATTTCAGTACCTTCAAGTAATTGTAAGAATCGTAGAGATATTTATAAATTGGAATGAATCATTGAATTCGTTTAAAAATAATCAATCATAAGTAGACGAATAACGTTTAACAAAATAAATCTTTTAGGTTTCATTTACTGTTTCTTCGAGGATAAATTTCAATGTAAAGATCATATACATATATTGTTTATAAAACGTTATTTAATCACTGTAATGCTAACGTAAATTGTAAATTCATTCTTTTACATAATAATATAAGTGTAAACTCCTACATTTTTCTTTAGCGTGGTTGATTTTTATTTCATGTTTCATTGAAGATAATCAAATCGTTAAATAGAACATTGTAATCGTTGAATACATGAAGCAGAGAATTTCTAGCAATCAACCATACGAAGACATAAGAGTACCAGCAATATACACATATACCCAGCGTACGTACAATACAAAAAGACCCTCGACCCCCTTTTTCTACTGAAGTACTCCCGATTAAATGAAGAATATCAATGACCCTACTTACCAACCCCAGTCTCTCAAGGAGAACATTAAATTGGGACGAAGGCTCATACGTGCACACGTAATGTGTAATATTAAAAATACCTTTCTCAAAGTCTTTAAAATTTTCAACGATACTCGAATGGCCCATCGCTGGTTCGCTCGCTCGGAAACAGTGTATATAAGCAGTTAACAGCTCGTATGATAGTTAAGCGTTCAGGCACTAGAAGACACAAGCTGAAGCAGAATTTAAATATCCGAATGAAGGTATACCGTTACGTGATCTAGAATTCTGTTTCAGGAAAAACTTCCGTAACTTTTATTTTTATGCACTAAAGCTTTTACTTCGTATTAATAGTAGCAAATTAAATATCACTTTTTAAGCATATTTGTGTAATATTTTTTAATACTCAAATTATATTATTCTTCGTGATTTATTATTTGTTAAAGTTTTATATAAATTTTCATTTTATATCCTGTTGATATGTTAAATAATGAATTTGTATTCGTGACTTGTATGTTGCAAAAGTTTTTTTAAATTTTTCGTTTTCGACGTTCTTAACATTGTTACATCTCAGAAAAAAAATTAGATAAATTTTAAAATAGAATATTATGAAATTGATTTGATATTAAGAGATTACTTTTGTAAATAATATAGACCAACTTTTAAATGATTAACAAAGTAAATCGTGTAAAGCAAAGGAAAGTATGTCGCATTTTTCATTGATTGTCAACTACATTAGTCATTGTCTAAAATATTTAAAAATTATACCACAATAAATGTATAATGATCACATTTTTTATATTATTGACTAAAAAGCAAATATTATTCTAAGTAAATGTATATAAAATTACAATATTTTATATATTTTATATAATACATATTGTAAGTTCATAAAATTTCTAATTTATTTCTTTTAATAAATATTTTATTCGATCAGCGACTTTATTTAGATGAATAAATAAAATTTATAAAACATATAAAAGACATACCTTGAAATGGTAGCATTAAAATAACATTGATCTTTATTTAATTATTTATTTACAATTAATTTGTATTGTTATTCTTTTTAAATATTAACACGAAACCGAGATATTTTGTGCAATAGCTTATAAGCGCATATATCTCTATATATTACCATTATAAGTACAAACATTCTTAGTAACGTGACTAGTATGTTAATATTTTAATTTTTATAGATTTTGAATTGAAATAACTAATTATTTATAATTAGCAATCAATAGCTTTTTCTATACATAAAATAATTAAAAAAAATATATATTTGTCTATAAATCGAACGTGTGGTTTCATTAATAAAAGACACTTGTATAGATACTTTTCATTTTTTTAATTTATAATTTCTTTATTTAATATATTTAAATACATAATAAAATATTATATTTTCTATTTGAATGATTACGTAAAGAATAATTCAAACAATAATCTAAATTTAGGTAATTTTTCAACAGCAACATTTCTAATCAATAATCTGTTAATATTTTTTATATATTACATTTTTTTATAATGTTAATACTTTTTAACATATTTTAGTAAACTAGTAACTATAATAGAAGCGTGCAATAACGCAAGCTAATAACTTAGATATAATAAAAAGTGTCTATAACGTGGGTCAGAAAATGGAGTCATGGAAAAAGTTGTAACGTCAGCAATGACTTACGTTGTAGTGTTACTCAAATAAAAAAAATAGAACTTTTACTCAATGTATAGTTAAGATGTACCTATAGTTAAAATATCCCTTTCTATACAAAAGTATATCCATATATATATATATACATTACTTTATTCGTCATTCAACTTTTTATTCGAATTATAATTATATATTATTATATATTGTTACTATAAAGTATTCAAAATGTTTTATATAAATAAGTGAATAAATATTTTTAATATTTCTTACATGTGAATTATAAATATTAGAACTATAAAAGACAATAATTAGATGAACATAATATAAATAATTTTAGATTTCTCATGATTAAATAATATAAAAAAGAAACAAAAATTAATTTAAAAATATTCATCATAGTAAAAAATCCGTACAATAGTAATAGTTTAATATGAGAATTTAAGGCCTAAATAATTTAGATAAAAAATATTTACATAAAATTAAGTAATTTTTTTCAAAAATTTAGTAAAATGTACATAAAGTTGATGTATAATGAATGAAACTATTTTTAATTGGATACTTATATTATATTTAAGATGAAACAGCATTTCTCGTTTCAAAAATAATTCCATACGATCATCAATCTATCAATTGTTTCTATATATTATATAAACATGTTTTATACCTTATAAATGTAAAAATTATAAGAAAATGATATAATAAAATTCGATAATAATATATATCATTAATTTTGTGCTGTATTTAATATAAAACAAATGTACTTATTGTAAAATCAAGTAAAATTTTCGTAAAAATTTAATGTTATAAAATTTATTTTTTCTTATATAAAGTTTATGTATATTATTTTTGAAAGTCTATTAATCACCATTTTTCATTTAGTACTAATCAATATATTATGCAATATGAAAAGAAGAAAGCTCCTTTAATTTCTTTTAAAAATATAAAAAATTCTAAATTATATGATAAAGAATGAAATGCATTAATATTATGAGAAATTAATAATATGAGTTATAAAATGTAGTTCAAACATTAAATTTACTTTGAAGTTTGAAAGGAAAGATTACTGGCAGCAGAATCTGAAAATTGTCTTCTACTGAATAATAGAAATATCTAATTTAAGCCGAATAATCAAATATAAATCTTCACACCCTCCCAATCTGTTTAAATAAAGTTAATCGTCGTTACAATTTCTATGATCTCTCGATCGATGCGATGCGTAACTATATCCGCTTGTCTACAGAAAAAAGAAACGAAAAGGTTGAAGGGAGAGCAACAAAGCGAGGGAGAACGACTCCCGCAATGTAATAAATTGTTTGCACAGCAACGTACGCGCATAATTTATACGGACACGATTACGCGAGCCAAGCCGTTGTTGTATTCCAACAGTATGCTTAACTCCCAGGAATGTGGTTCTACATAAATCCATCTGTAGGCCCGTCTAGACTACTCGAGAGGACGAAATTTTCCTTAGGGTAAAATGTTATTTTCGAAGAACTTTCGAGCTACTCTTCGGCTTATTGTAAGCTAAAGATATTAATGGTAAGCCAAAAATGATGTTATAATTAACAAAAGTGAATAATATACAATGTAACAGCAAATTGTACACATTTATATATCATTTACATTCTTTGTAAGTGATTAATAATCCTAAACAAAAGGTCACAAGAATAATGCTTTAATAATTTCTACTTACATTTATATTATGTATGTATTATATTTCTTATTAATATATTATTTGAAGACTAAATATGTGTGTATCGTAGACCTTGAATGTATGTTGTTATAGAGCTTCGTAGAACTTTCGGTTAATCGAAGACCAATAAAATTTTCAAGGTCATTTTTTAATACTTTTAGTTATAACCTAAGATGCAGCCTTGAAAATTACGTATAGTTTTCAACGTCAGATATTAAATTTTATTCAAAAAATTGTAGATTAATTAAAATAATTAAGAGTTTTAACTAAAAATTTCATCTTAGACGTATTATAAATATTTAGTTGAATGATTTATATGCACAAATATCGCGAGTAAAAAAATTAATAGGAATTTAGAGAATTTTCATTACTTCCTTAATGACAGTTTCATTTATTAGTTTTATACATTATATTATTATCTAGCTGTTTTATAATATTTGAATACATAAATTTTATAACTTGATAATCAATTTTAAAAAAGTCAATAGAATTTTTTGTTATAGCTGGATGATTTATTTTCTTGGAAATCCCTCTTTTGATTTACAATCTTAAACTCTTAAAAGGCTAAGTGAAATAATTCAATATGTATCTAGTTATATGTTTTAAATTCAATTTTGTAGTACACTAACACATAATCGTATTAAATCGCCTTAAAGTTATTATATTTTTATTATTGTTTAATCTTCAACTTTATATTTTTATAAAACTTGAATTTTATTATTATTTTACATAAAAAGAAAACTTTGAACAAAATATTTATCCAATATATAATGTAATAAAATTAACTATATATATATTAAAACTTAATATAGCAATAAAATAGTTTTTAAATGATCAATTTTTTTAAATCTTATAAAGCAGGACCTACAAAATTTTAGATTTACTTATTTAAAAGACTTTTTAAATTATTAGCTAATTACCATCGTTTTACAATAATGATCAGTCGCTATCCTTGAAAATTTTTTGTACGAGTTCTACTCTATATTTTTAAACACGATCAAAGAACTTTGGTGATTTCGTGACTGCAAGACTTCTACCTTTCAATTTGAACAATTTCTAGTATTAGTCAAACATGAAACATTGTTAACCAATTATAATGTTCAATAAATTCATAAAAACTTTCTTTAGAAAGTTCAATGGGTAAGAAAATAATTATTTATAGTGATGAAGAAGCAAATTAGATTATTCCACAGCTTGTACCATAATATTCAACTAATTATTGGAATTGTGTGTATAAACGTCATTAAAATTATAGTTATAAATATTTCAAGCTGATTTTTCATAAGTTGAAAAATATAAATTGATTTCTATGTTTAAACAAAATAAATACAATTTGTAATTTATTATTTAGACTTAAACCCAGTTACACATTTTCTTCATTAATTATTCGTAATAACTATAAGTACACTATTGGTACGAAAAAAACTGATTTTGTATGTCAATGCATTAGAAATATCATCTTATATACAATTAAATAATTGCTATATCCATGTCTATCAGATATGTACATAAAGAACATCAAACACAAGTCTCATAATATAAAAGACCGAGCAACAAATAAGTGTAGTAACCAAAGCACGTTTAAAGAAATCATAATGTTAAAAACACAATACTAAAAAAGATGTATCTCACGATACGTGATCACATCATTTTACAAATCACATTGTACATTTTTTCAAATGGTAAAATTATTATAGCTTTCCGTCAATCTCTTAATCACCGTAATAATCGTTATACATGCAGACATCCAGACAAGAATTTATATTTAAACACCTCAACAATCACGAGCCGCTTCGATAATGTAAGTATTTTCACAATAGCGCTCGTATGGTTGCTACATATACGAGCTCGTGTACGTATATAGATTACGCAGGTTAAAGACACGCGAAGCTCAGGTGAGGTATAGACTCTGCACTTCTCGGAAACGACGTTATTTGTTCGGTAGGAGCGGCGACGGCGGCGGCGACGACGACGACGACGACGACGACAACAACGACGACGACGACTACGACGACTACTACGACGGTGCTTTAAATGATGATCGATCGTTGCTTCCATCATTATATACGCGGAATATATAGAATATAAAGCAAAAATGCGAACTCATGAAACACGCAAAGAGCTTTAATTTTTTAATATGCTTATTTGAAAGTAAAGATATTCGTTTAATTCGCAAATGTATTATTATGTTCATCTTGCTAAACGTTAACCTTGATTGAGTACCATCATTTTTACCAATACATTTTGACCAGTATGATTATTTTAAAATTATATTTTTGTTCGCAAAATTGCAAACTAATTAGTGAAAGTGTAATTCTAAAAGATCAATGTCAGCATTGCACACTTTATATTTGTATTTAAATATCGATACTTTATATTTTAATTTGTACATAATTTACATATTTTATATTTAAATATCGATACCTTGAATAAGTATTATTGCTTTGTATTTATAAACTTAAATATTAAAAATACATATTATAGTGATTATATCTAAAATAACTATAATTATTTGCAAAAAACATTTAAAATTCCCAAAAAAAATGTAATCATATCCTCAAGCTTCCCTCTCTTTCAGTTCTCTAATTCTATAAGCAAATCGGCATCCATCGAGTTTACGTACCCAAAGCTTCCTCGATACGTCGTATGTAAAGGAATTGTAATACGCGCGATTCTTTTGTATTTTTTAGCCTTTGTCGAAGCTTCATAAGTGACCGACGTCATTGTATTATCATCATCGCATCGCGTGCACTAAAAAATACACGTTGGATGCTCTGCTCGCATTTTCGTTAACGTGTCTCGTTAGATATACCCATGTAACTCGCGTTTCACACTCATTGCACCGGCTATTTGCTTTTTCTTTCGTGTTTCTTTTTATTCTTTTTTTTACGAGCTTGCGATGAATCTATAGTATATTTTTAACATTTTCCAAAGGTTAGAATTCTTTTAAGATGTGTACGTGTTCTTACAATAACATTACAAAATTATATGTGAACGACTATCGTATATAATCATTTAATACAACTTTATTCATTTTATTCATTCGATTGCAATAATCTTAAAACCTAAGTTCTGCGTTCACTCAAGTGCTAAATATTGTAACCTTTTTGACAATTATTTTAATTGAATCAAAAATCTTGAAAAATCATAAATATAAAACTTGAGAAAAATTATTTTCAGATTTTGATAAAAATTAATTGATGTAATTATTTATTCTTATACCCATAAAATATTATAATAATTCTTTAAATTCATTTCTTTTAAAAAATATAATTTAACAAATGAAACATTAAAATACACGAACTTTCTATGCTGCAAATAATTTTGTTGCGATAAATAAATAAAAAAAACATATGATGCATTTTTTTAAATAAAGACTTAAATTAATTAAAATAATAATCTTAAATCAGATAATATTTTTATTTTTTGAAAAATAACATAACGCAGTCTTTATTTTTAAATAAAAATTCGTATTTTAAAAGAAAACGTATATTTATACAAATTTATATGTATACAGAAGCGTATTTTCTTGAACATATATTTAAATCGATATAGAAAATTTTATGAAGATAAGACGTTTATCTTTAATTCAATTTCAAGAAAATAAATTAAAATAGTAAAGAAAATAAAAATAATAATAATAAATTTATGCAAATATTTGTGAAACTGATAAATGAATCATTTTAATGTTGGATAAATATTTAAAAAAATATTTTTCCCTGAAAGCTTTAATTATTAATAGAATTCTTAAAAATATGTGTCTAAAATAATGTTATTTTATTATTCGAAACTTGTGTAATATTGAATTAGGAAAGAACCTGTTGTATTAGATAGAATTTTGAAGTATCGGTTTTCAATACTTCATTATTCAATGATATGACGGAAAATATTAACAACTACAGGAAAACTATTACCATTCAAAAATAATCGATGTGTTATCGAGTTTTATCAAATAAGTTAATTGATGAGAAGTGACAGAATATGATTTCAATACTATATTCAGTTTCAAAAAAAGTATGCTATAATGTTACAGTATCAAGATTTAATTTTTTTTAATTTCATGTAAATAAAGAATATCTATTATACACAACAATAATCAAAATCTAAAATTTATATTTAAAATAAATGTAAAAAAGCATGCGTTTATCTAAAATAATCGATTGTATTGTAATAAATATTAAAGAAAATATATTATTTTATAAAAAAGTCTTATACTAAACTAAGCACAATCATCTGAAATATATAAAATTATAAAATGATTTTAAAATTTTACGATGTTAAATTCTATACGAAGAATTCAATAAAGTTACATTACGTTTTTTCTAATTAAAATTCTAAAATTTTCAACACATCTTGAATATACGTTTCATTCGATTCAAAAAAACTATTTGGTAGAATTTAATATGAAGCTAAAAAATAAAAATTACTAATGAGCTCGCTCCATTAATTTAAAACAAAAGTAATGATGATTGCAAGATAATTAATAATTTGAGAAGACTTGTCTTAGTACTCAGTACTTATATTTGAACAGAAGCAACAAACTTGTACAAAGTTTAAAATAAATTAACGTAAATTCAACAATTCCGTCAACAAATCAAAATCTTTTTTTATACTAAAAATATAACTAAATTAAGTTTATATAACATATATTAAAAATATTGTTTTATAGTTTTTATGTGTTTATTATATTAATTATTATAAATTCTAAAATATTTGTTGTAAAACTTAATGTAGTATTAAGTACATTAAAAAAGTACTATCACTTCTAGATAGTTTCATTTGTAGGTACTAAACCGACATTTTTATTTGGTCAAAATAAATAAGAGTTTCTATAAATTTATCTTTTTTGATTTGATTGTTATTTTATATTATATAGAATAAATTTTCAAGAATTCGATCATTTTTGCTATTTATACTGAAATACACAAAAATATAATTTTTTTTGCTAAGATGAAATTGAGAAATTATAGGTTATTTTAAATCTCCACATAAGGACAAACAAAAATAAATTCTTTTATTTAATGTATTCAGATCAATTTTCTTTAAAATAATCAATCTTCGAGTATTCCATTCATTAATATATGCAATAAATTTCTACTAAGAAATTATAAAGTATTACCATACATTCATAAATTTAGACAAAAAAATTGAGGTATATCGATAATAATTTTATTTCAATGATTTTAGGATAATATATTTCATTATTGCGTCAAAAGTAGAAATAAGAAAGAGTATAATTATAGTTTGTAATGAAATCGATTTTTTATTCGAAATTTATCGAAAAATTTCTACATGAATTTTTTTCAACTTATCGTATTCAGTATCTACATTTATGTTCAATCGACTTCATTTCACAACAAAAGTTTCCTTTTCTTTTCTACACTTCAATAAATGAAAACTTACTTTAAAAAAAGTAGAAAGTCAAACTCCTATGTACAATATTAAAATAATATAACAATCAACACTAAGAAATTTGTATAGATAAATATTTAATAGACACTTGTAAATCATTGCAGTTGTAACACTAAATAAAAAAATTTGTATAAAAGTGCTTATACGTATATCCCCCGAAACATATTTCAAATTCTACTCAATTTCACTTTTTTCTTCACAATTATAGATATTTGGAAATTTAAGAAAAAATTTTTGGTATTTATGAGTGCATGTTTTTTTGTCAAATTTTTTCTATATATCAAACCTTTGTATTATTCAAAGCATAATAAATTTACGTTATACGCTAATAAACTTGTCTTTTTTTTCAAACAAAACACCTTTTTCTTTTCTATAGAAAACAGCAGTATTATAAAATTTACGAAATAATTGAAATTCATTTACTTTTCATGGGCAAACAAAATTATTAAACTTACATAATATATTATTTCGCTTAATCAAATTCTATAAATAAATTTTACCTTTTTAATTTTAATATGCATGTACAAATAACTTTTATAATTAATTTCTCATTACTTAACGATAATTATATTTGAACTTGTGGAAGCATATAATCATCTTTTTTCTCAACACAATTCTCGACGTATTTCTGTAAAGCTCTACCCGCCATTCAAAACAAAGAATAATGTAAACGGTTGAAATAGTCCGTGTATAACTACAACGTACTTCCATATAAAATAAAATATTATTTAGGTATATATACGACTAAATTTTATACTTTTATACCTTTTTGAGTAAGTCTCGCATGAAAAAAGTAAAGAGAAAGAAATGGAAATTCTGTAGTGGGCCGTTGATTTCACACAAAAATGTGACATAGTTGAAATAGCAATCTCCATTTCTTTGTCTGATATGGAGATATATAAAGCATAAAAAGAACTCTAAGAGTCGACAAGTAGAATAACCATATTCAGCAACCATGTTAGAATTTTAAATAATGAACTCTAAAAGAAATAAAATGAGGTATGTAAATTACAGATTTTTAAATACAAATATGACATCGAGAATTTTTTCAAGATGTTGAAAAAAACATATGATGGAGTTTAGTTTTTTTAGGTGTATATAAAATATTTTTACCATTACACGTAAATTATGTACTTTTCTGAAATATGTTTCCTTTTAAATAAAAAATATAGTGTTACAAGAAACTAGGATTTGAACTTTATAAAAAAAATCTGCATTTGAATTTTAAAATTGCCATGAATAACAAGGAAATTGATTTTTCTTCAAGATCATTTATTTATTGTGATATAATTTTAAGATTATTGTAATACGTAGCACTTTGAAAATATTAATTCATTAAATATAATAAAAATTCAAATTGCAGTTTAATCTAAAAGTATAAGAGTTGTAAAATAAAAATTAAATATTTTTTCACTATTCTATCCGAGTATTTCTTGAACAAAAATTAATTTAAAACCAATAAATCGTAATATGAATATATTGTATTAATATCTTTTAAATATAAATTATTCTAGACAGGTTTACGTATGTACTTATGAAAGTTAAAGTTATTTGTATTAATAATATGATATTTTTGTTATACTAAACATATATTTTTATACTCATATTTGAAATAAGAAAATATATATTTAAATAAATATTATAAAACTAAAAATAATGTAAGTATTATCAATAGTTTTTGAAAAAATTATTCATGTGAAGTATTTTTTAAAGTAATGAGAATACTGTATTCTCATATATAATAAATTTTATAAAATAAAAAAATATTTTCTTTTTAAGATTTATCTGGGAATAAATAACAAGAGATCTACAAATAAATTTTAGGTAATAAAATTTCATAAATCAAATATTATGAACCAAATATTATTGTTGAGGATATTTTTTATTTTTCATTTTTAAGTAAAAATTTATTTACTTATGATACTGTTTTAATTTTATAATAATTTATCTCTAATTATTGTAATAAAATTGTTATTAGTTATAAATTAACGTTAACAGATGAATAGAAAAGATCATTTTGCACTAAATTTATACAGTTAATAAATACTATTCATTTTCTTCTATTTAAATTTAAAATAAATCTAGTTAGCTTTTCATGTAATATATTCTTTGTTTAAAATAGATGTTGATTTAGTAACCAATCTAATTAATAATTTTATTACTAATATTACTGTTTTTAAAAATCAAGCATATAGTCGGATACTAAAATATGACAATAAATTATAAACGAAAAGCACTTTAAAAAATCCTAAATTACTAAATATACTACTGGCTATTCTTATTCCATATATCAATAATGAAATTATTTGAAAATATTTTAATAAACTAAATAAATTTTTTATATTAAATTATTATTCAATATAATAAGCAATAATTTTTATATTTTACTCGCATGCGATAAATTAATGATAAATGAAATTTATTTTAGTCTTTATATCAAATCAATATTATTAATTGTAATAAAAATAAAGTTGAAGGTTTAATAATTTATTTAATTGTTCCTTATGTCAATGTAGATATAAATATTTAAATTAATTATTTCAATTAAAGTTATCGATCACAATAATATATTTATAACTTTTTAAATAAAAGAATAAAAATATTATATAGCTACATTTTAATGTGAGATCAAATTAATAGATATTGATTAAGATTCAAGGTTGTAAGATATAAAGTGATTTTATAAATATTAACTATGAAGTAAGTACTATAAAATTATGAACAAACGTTTAAAACAATGACGATTTTAGAATTACACCAATTAGACTATATTTGTAAAAATAGGATGATTTCGAAAACATTTACGCCCTTCTATTCTGTTAATGCATACGTAATGGCGACAATTATAGAGTCAAGGATCGTATTTGTATGATGACTGATGCAATTCTATAAACTAATTATACCTGACATTTCACGCAATCTGTATACATACGTTACAAAATAACTGTACAGTCACGAACAATATACAAATAAAGAAAGAAAAGGAAAAAACATAATTGCAATTCTTAATGATTAATTATAAGGAAATAGCAAAAAGATAATATTCCGTAAAATTTAATTGTATATAATATTTTTTAATTATTAAGTATAGTATTATAATATATTATAATTAATAAATATTTTTATTAAAATAACTCTACCTTAATATTGTATAAAAGTAATATTTGATTATATTGTGTACCAATCATTAAATTAACACGAAATATTTAAAGTCGGTAATTGAATGCGTTGAGTAAAATAAATATTCTACGAATACAAAAATAATTGGTTATTATGTCACTTATTTTCACTCTGATAAATGTAAACGATCATCTGCTCAACGAAAATAATAAATGGCCAAACACTATCGAAGCGGATAGGATCTCGGAAAGCTTTCATACCTTAAAAGTCGCTATAAAATAGGTATTTGTCTGAACCAAAACACCATAATTTATCTATACTAATATCTAAAACAAGTCACTATTGAAGCCAAGCATTTTTTATAAACTTAATGTACCATGTAACATAGAAAAAATCGTCAAATCCAATATTTGTAAGATGTTGTAGGTTAATTTGTTAGAATAATTGCTAATTAATTAAATACTTACATATCTTGATAATTAGAAAGTATAAAGCTTCACTTACATTTTATGTATTTATTTTTTGATATATGAATAAGCGATGCTACATAACCATAATAGCTTCGAAAGCTTATTAAAATAAGATGAGAAAAAAATTTAATGCATCAAAATTTTTAGAAACTATTGAAGCATTAAACCTGGTACTTTTATAGACTAAATTGAGAAATATAAATATTTTGCAGCATTACAAAATGATTCTAATATTCAATCACAAGAATTATTACGAGGTCGTCGTTTAGTAAATGTCAACTTTATCATTCGGAATTAAAGTATGAGCTTTAAACGAAGCGTAGAGAATAAATATAGGAATAAACGAAGGTTACACGATTAATCATAAGACGTTGCTAACAAAAAGAGCTTTTCTTCTCTCTCCCACAGGAATACTAAAACCTATGAAACATGGATCTTAATGGAATTTAGAGTCTGTTTTATGGTTTTAAATATTGAAGTTGATGATTAATAATTGAGTCTAGTCCATTCATGTTTTATCACAACTACTATTTGCGCTTATACTATCATAACGTTTAATTTACTTTTACTTATAGACGATTCTACATTTAGTTTATTTTGTACTATAAGTAATTAGTATTTGCTCTATAATTAATTTTTATACATAAATTCATTCGATAAAAATATACTGTATTTGTGCATCACATTTTTAATACAGAACAATCTATGATAATTTATTTGTTTCATATAAATATATTTAGGATGAATTTAACGAAATATAGGCAAAGTTTTCATGAAATTTTTAATATAATTGAATTTTTATTTTATATAATTTAAAAAATTTTGCTGTTCAGAGTTTTTTAAATAGGACTAAATTTATATATATATTTAGTTTAATTGTAATTTACTACGAAATTTTCTCAGTAACTTCATTTATAATATAAAATAGTTGAAAGATAATTGACGTATGTAGGTTTATCCATCAATATTTGAAATTATTAAATTTGATTTACTTTGAATATTTTGAAAAGTAATGAATTTGAATCTCTTTTAGTTCAATATAATCATTTATACGAAATAATAAGCTTATAATTATTTTTTGTCAATTCAAAATAGATATTTCATAATTTAAGCTTAAATATACATTACAAGGTTTATTTTATAATCCTTTACAAAAAATTAAGATTGGTCGATATTTCATTGTAAAAAAATATATATTTTTTTTAAATACTATAACATTATTTGTATAAAAATTATGATAAACAAGCAATATTTACTATTATAAATAATCGATTTCTTACACTGCAATTACTCTTAATTACTTTTTTTAATAATAGTTCAACGCATTATGTATTTTAACATTTTAGGTAACTTTTAAATATAAAAGTAATATAAATTTATTATAAAATTATTAAGAAATTACAAAGATTAATACGCTTTAATAATATAATATTAATAATAAGATTCCTTGAATTAATATATATTCAATTATATATATTCAATTATATTATCATTCAATCTGTTGGATTTTAAGATTTATGTAAATGAAATTAGATATTCAAAATCAAATTGATGTATTCTAAAACATATGTACATATATCAACAGAATAAATATTAAAACTCTTGTAATTATTTTCTAATATAGATTGGAAAATATATTCTGGTATATTATAAATAAAAAATATTCCATTTTACCTAAAAAATACCCTAAAATATTATTTAAATTTAAGTTTGCTGTATACGCTTCTACTTGTATAACGTGTACGGTAGTTATTTAACGCTTAGTTATCTTAGTTATCTAGTCATTAGTCAGTTATTTAATCAACTTCGTAATAATGATCTCGAGACCTCATCAATATAACAATAGTCTATTTCTCGTCAATTTCATAATAGATAGTTGATTACTCTAAAACTATTAAAATGACAACAGAATATTTGGATAAATTTTAATTGGCTATATTCTAAATCAAATTTATATATAAATAAATAATTAGATATAAAATTAAAGAATATTTATATATCTTCAATATTTGTACCTGCGTTTTAAAGAATAACTTTAAATATTTATAACCTGTATTTACTTTATACAATAATTTATGTATATATATTACACTTTACGAATGTTTATAAAATACATCCCTAATTCATGAAATTAAATTAAATTTTAAAATATTAATTATGATTAAATATAATATTATAGAATTATCTAAAAAAAATATCCAGTTTTATAATCATACCATTAAAACCTTGCGACATGAAGATAATTAAACATTAGAATTCTTCTATTAATCGGTAAAAAATATGAAATTCAAAAACCTTCAAAAAAGAAATATAAATAAATAAAAAATATGTGTACAGATAAAAGATTAAAATTATTAATAAACACTTATTTTTTATTTTCAAAAATAATAAAAATTAAATTAAAAAAATTATTTCAAAATTTTTTTACAGATTATTTGCAAACGTCGAATTTTATGGTACAATTATTCGATTACTTTGTAAACAAATATTATTGAATATTAAGGATATTTTTTATTTGTCCAGGGTGACTTATTATTCTCAAAGAATCTGCATGAATTAAAGCTTGAGGAATCGTAATTATATTTTTATGATATTGTTATATCGTCAATATTATCTAATAATTTATATATTCTTCAAAACTTAAGAATGACATATTATTATTTGTCATAGTAACTTTGCTTATCATTATTACCGAAATAAAATTGTGAAAAATACTAAAATTAATTTACATTCTAAAATTAAAATGATTGACGCGTGTAGATATTTCTCGCTTAAAAAAATAATGAAGCCCTTCGGATAAGATTACATTGAATCCTCTGAATCCATCGCTCTTGTCTCTACTTTACCTGGCTGATTATTTTTGTATCGCATATGAAGAGCTCTCGAGTAAGCGAGCTTCACTCAAGCTATTTATCTTTCGTGTCTTCTGCCTCCTTTGACACGCAATGCTTTTCACTTGTCATCTCGACTTTCTACTTCCGTTTTATCTGTATCTGTATCACTGCTCGTCCACGTCATTCTACTGCCTCCCTTTTTTCTGTCTGTCTGTCTCTCTCTCTCCCTCCCTCTCTCTCTCTCTCTCTTATTTATATATTAACGCATCAAACTTAAAGAAAAAATTAGTAGTTTTTATAGGTCAAATTTTATAATCATACATTTTCAAAACTAAAAACGTAACTATTATTTAATACAGCAAAATTCATAAACTATTAATTTTATTCAAAAAAAATATTTTTAAATAATTAAAAAATACTACTTTTTTATACAAAAATTTTTTACTGTAAGTAATTTTTTATGTAAATAATAAAACTATTCATTTATATATGTATATAACCAAATAATATTTCATTGGGCTTTTAATAAAACATTTTAAATTAGTGGTTATATTTTATGAAATAAAATAATGCTAATTCATCTTACGTATTCTTTTAAAAAATAATAAATTTGTTAAATTTAACAATAGTACAATATGTTCTACATCTTTATCTTATAATACATTTAAAATATTAGGATTTCAGGAAATTTTTTTTTATTAAAAGGACACTTGTCGATTGCAAAAATTATATAAACTCTATTTTTTTAACGTATTATACACTGAATATTTGTAAATATACAACAATTATTAGTTTTAATCAATTTTTTTATAGTTTTCAATAAATAAACTATTAAATAATACAACTAAGAATATTGTTTTAATAAATTTATTCTGTAAAACTATAAAGTATACAATAATAAAAGGTATTTATGAAGTGCTTATCAATGAATTCTTTATGGTAAATCTAAATTTATTTTTTAAATTAAAGTGTTAGTATTTTAAATAGAGGCACAGAATTTGTCATTATTCGTTCCATTATTACATCCCGAGCGATTTTTCCAATTTGCAAATAAAACTCAATATATATCTGAAAGTGACCTTTTTCACAATTTTACTTGTCTTGCGAAAATCTTAAATCTATGGACCGATAGATACATAATTTATTCTATTAATACAAAAAATTACATAAATAAATAGATAAATCAATAAATCTCTTTTATAATTAAATATACAAATAAATAAATAAGTAAAACATTTATTTATAATTCATATTTACCTGCATTTATTCTGAATGAGAATTATTATTTTAAGTAACGTATTAAAATACAGATCAATCAAGTTCAATAAAAAAGTCATGTAAGATTAAGTTTGAATCCTAAATATCCGAATTTAATACGATAATTAAGTTATAAATACGGAATATTTTAAAATACATCAATTATATTAATATTATAATAATTATTAATTACAAATTATTATTTTTTTAATTATGATTAACAACATTTTATCGATACTTATTACATTAAATACAAATATAAATAGTTCGAGAAAAAATATTCTATAACTTATTAGTTTTTTTAAATATTAATTTTAAATGAAAATAATATTTTGACTTGTAGTGAATTTAATCATTTCAAAATTACTTGTTACTACAAGCTTTAAGATTATTAGAAAATACCATACCATCTCAAATATCGAAAACAACTGACTGAAACTTAGTATACCAATGAATCGAGTCACATTATGCAGTTGACATCGAACTAACGAGACAGGAAAGAAAATCGGTCTCGGGGATTTCCCCGCAAACCAATGGATGAGAAGCGTTAGAAAACGATCGACTGGTCGATCCGGGACTCATCGACGAACGGAGCAACGAAACGAATTCGAATAGTAAAAGAACGCTTATCGTCTCTCTTTTGCAAATTTAATACCCGAATAAAATAACTCGGTTGCATTTTCGTGTATCGATTTCCAATCTCCGCGTACAACTCGACTCGGAAATTTGCCTTTCCTTGAGTCTCCGTAAAAAAGAGAACCTAGGTGTTATAAGAAACAGAATTTGCACATCGAGCAAAACTGAATTTAATAATATAACTATACGTTTCTATTATAATCTATAAGATTAGAAATAATTTTTTTTTCTTGCAGTTCATTCCTAAATATTTTCAAGTATTTTATAATTCATATTAATTAATATTTTTATAATATAAATAAATATTAATTGTATTGAAATGTATGAAAAAACTTCAATTTTCAAACACTAATACTATTTCACCCTTTATTAAATGATATAAATAATCAATTTCTATAAATTTTGTTTCATATATTCATTAAAACTATAAAAGTCTATATTTATCAATCAATATTATTAAATGTGATACTTTTCAAATAATTTTATTGTTCTTCTACGAAAATTAATCATACAAAAAACAATTTTTCTTTAGTATAGTCATTTTGTAATAAAATATAATTTTTCAAAAACCTAAAACAGTATTAAAAAAATTTTTCATATAATACTCGTATTCTATTTTAAAAAACTTTATAGTATAAAAAAGATAAGTTTAATTGTACGTTCCTTATCCTTTTATACTAACTCATAAATTTCACAAAATTTGAGTCTTTGACAATCATAAAAATTCTAAGGACAAAAACACATGATATAGATCGTATCGAAGATACGAAAGATACAAACTTAGACGTAAACTTTTTCGCACACTGACGATTTCATTCCCTATTTTTCTCACATACACTTTCGTATCTTACTGATTCCAATCTTAACGTGGACTTGGCGTGTCTCGCCCTTTTGAGCCTTTATTACTAGTCTGCTAGCGATTGCTTCGTTTTCCTTGTCAGTCTGTCTTTTTCTCTTTTCTTCGTTTTTCTCTGTTGTTCTCTCTCTCTTTATTTCTCATTTATTATTTACTGAGTCAATCTTTCGCGTAGGTATTATTTTATTATTACAACCTCAAGGTTGAAGTTTTTGAACGGTTAAGGTTATAGACCTTTCCAAAACCTTCACGAGAATAAAAGTGTGTGTGTGTGTGTGTGTATTGACACAGCGAAGTAGTCGGAGATGAGTAACTGCAATTGAGTATAGTCTTTACCCACAGTAGAATTGGTCGATGTTTCACCAGCCAAAGAGTAAGGTTAAGATTATTAAAGATAAAATGCTTATATGCATTGTTACTACAAGTGTTATTAATGAATATAAGTTAAATACTTTAATTTTCTTAATTATTGGTGAAACCTCCTTTAGAATTTATTTTAAATAATGTTTAATTAATCATAGTAATATTAAAAGAGTATTTTAAAATTTTATGATCTTATACGTATGGCTTCAAGCTGGGTTAAAAAATTGATTTGAAAAAATCAAATTTAATCTAATACTTTTCGTAAAAATTTAAATTAATAACAAATGAATAATTTCAATTAAAAAATTATACGAATATTATAATTTATACGTATTATAAAAAAGCAACGAAAAATTTTTAAATTTCAAGTTTAAAATTTTTATACTTTTATAGTAGTATATGTATTATAATTTAAACTTTATAATTTTCATACTTAGTATTCGGATAAAAAAAATTAGAAATTTTTCTCTTTTAGAACATATTTAAAGAATTTCGAAATTCTTTTATTAATTCGATAAGTAAAACAATTCAGAAATAATCTTGATTGCAGGTATACTACGAAATATATCAGAATGATACGTATGACGAAGGAAAATTTTTAGTAGAAATATGTACATCGTTTCCAAAAAAATATACTTAATATTTGGAATTTAACAAAATAAGTAATAAAAAAATATTACTTTCGGGTCTATTTTTATATTATAAATCATTCTTAATATTAAAATAAAATTCTCTTTAGTATTATACTACAAAAAAACTATCGTTTATATTTCTATAGATTTTAAAAGAATTAAGATATCAAAACTTTAAAAAATCAATAATTTATAGTAATAATAAAATTTATATCAATAATATATTTATATTTATAATAAACATATACTATTAAAAATAAATAATTGTTAATCTCGGTATTTCTAATGAACAGGTACTCATTCAAATTTTATTGTAACAATAAAAATGTACATAATAAATTTATTAAATGCATAAAGAAATGAAAAATTAAATTAAATTTTGAAAAATAATTTTTTCTACAGTACATTGTATAAAAGTAACGATTAAAAATTTATTTACAAAATATCGTAAGTATAAAATTTTTTTACTTTATATTATCTATTTATTTATCTAGAATAATTAAATTGATATTAATTTAAAATACATAAGATATATTGAATACTTTTGTATAATATATTAAAAAATACTACATATTACTCTCCAGCTTTATTTATAATCAAGAATATAGATATGACTTTTTATCAATTTTTAATTTGATTTCTTTATCGTATTATTAATCTTTTATTACTTCTCCTTTCTAATTAATTTAAATTCTAATTATAAAAAAGTAGCACTTAAAAAATGATTTTTTTAATTATAACTACAATATTTTATAAAACTCTGCTGACATAAATTATACTTCGATATACATAATTACGTAAACCTACTCCAGAAATTAACAATAGTGACTACAAACAAACTACATTTATATATATAACGAAGATATAAATAAAAGCTACGTAAAATCTAATATCAGAAATTCGTTATCAGAAAATTTCTGCAATTCCTATTCAATCGTTAATGTTCTTGGCACAATTTTTGGCACAATGATACAAAGGTCGCACAATTTTTTACTTTATAATTTTGACCAATGTCACTTTCGTTTTCAGCTAAAATATATAAAAAATTCATATTTCCTGAAAATTATATAAAAATAAAAAATATAATTACATAAACTTCACATTTTTTAATTGATTATACAAGTTTTAAAAAAAATATGTATCAATAAACAGAATTTATATATCATATCCCTATGAATGTATAGAAAACACTTGTACATATTATAATAATTCAAATAGAATATGCACTGCGGATATTTGTATGAAATATTATAAAGTATGACTAATTAGTTTGTCGTTTTAAATTTAATAGTTCATTAATTAATGTACGATAATACGATCTACCCATATCAATATATAATCAAATTTATCCAGAATTTTAGATAAATTCAAATATCATCATAAAAATACTAATTTTTATTCAACGATTATTATTTTTGGAATTTTTAAGAAATATTCTGAAGAAAATTATACTTAAAAATTAAGAACGTCTCGAAAGTATAGTAATTATTTTTAGTAAAAATCAATATTTCACCCTTAAAAACTAAAATAGAATAAATCTTTTTAGAAAAAAAAGAAAAATATTCATTAAACATTATAAATAGTAAAAAGGTTATTAACATTACCAAATTATTTATAAATGTATAATTTTTGAGGTTTATAAAAGAAATAAAAAATATAAAATAAAAACAATAACGGAAAAATAATAATAGCATAAAGTTTTATTACCGCTAAAGGATATAAATATTGTAAAGAAAATACATCGTTTTCGGACAATGCATTCTTCCTCGCACAATGGAGCTTCAAGTTTTATACTAATCCAAAAAGAACATACTTAAAATTCGGTGAACGAACAAATAAATAGAACCTCGACGTTAAGCAATACAATCCGTCGCCGAATAATGGTGCGAAAAGCTCATTTGAATGTTACGATATAATGTTAGATAATCTAGAATACATAAATTTTCTAAACATAGTTACGTTTACACTTCAATTTATTAAATCGATCAACATTATTTCTTAATTTAAAAAACAGGTTATATTTCGTATCATCTATAATATATTTCATGTAATATGTGTGTATATATTTATTAT
Organism: Dolichoris vasculosae; assembly: GCA_018907195.1. Classification (NCBI taxonomy): domain Eukaryota; kingdom Metazoa; phylum Arthropoda; class Insecta; order Hymenoptera; family Agaonidae; genus Dolichoris; species Dolichoris vasculosae. The sequence continues at coordinate 9,074,308 of JACCHY010000003.1, forward strand.
AACGAATCCATTTTATGTTATATATTTGATTTAATTTTAAAAGTGAATAATTATAGATTAATTTTGAAAAAGACATCATTTTAAATGAAAAAATTATTTTAAGCGAAAATTGTAAGATAATAATTGGTCGAAGAATAGTTTAAAAGCAACAAAGATTTATGATAATACCTTATGTATTATAATATTTTAAAAATTACAACGATGAAAAGTTATTGAATTATTATAGAATACTCATAAATTCTTTAATATATATATTTATTTGTATTCTATAGATTACTATAGAAAATTCATAATGTTTAAGAAATTTTTAAAGAATATAATAATGATATGGTTTGAATTATTAATTATAAAAAAATATTATATAATAAAAAAATAAAATTGTATTTAATATCATAGCAAAATATTGCAGTACACCACCGCTTAAGATCGAATAATTTCAAAGCAAGATATCCATAATAAATAATTAATAGTAAATTCTAATAACAGATGCTCTAGATCTAATAGAAATGTGACTTATGTGATAATCATACCGATAAAATTGTAAGAAACAAACATCGCATAATGAGGCGATAGAAAAGTGATCGACATAGAATTTGTTGGAGTAGAATCACGATAACTCACAAGTATAACATGTCGAGAGATAATACACTAAATACTGAAAAAGAAGATGAGATCTTTGATGTCGAGAAGGTTGACACCTTTTTCAGAACGATAATATATCGAGATAGATGAGGCAGCGGCAAGTTCTTCGTCCCGTCTACGAGCTTCGCCTTCTCGATACTAGGAGATGATTGTATTACCTACGGGTAATTGAACTCCATCGCTATCGATCTTATTTTCTCACCCTCCCTTCCAGATATAAAGAGTCTTTCGTGGCAAGTTATTTCTACCGAACAAATTCTTTTTCCCTTCTCGATTTCCTTAAAGGTTCTCGAAATGTAAATACATTATTCAGTCTCGAAAGTACTAACATCATCTATGTAATATTAAAAGCACACGTGTACAGATAAATGACCTTAACGGCAAAAAAAAATTTATCTAATAGAGTATTACTTATCGGAAGATAAATTTTAGACCGAAGGTTGAAAAATAAATTTTCGAGAGTCTGAATAATAAACGCTCAATTGCGAGACAAAAATATTTCTTGATAAAAAAAATATATTACCGTTATCAAAAATATTATTTATTTATCAAGAAGTGTTCGGTAATAATAAATTATTTTTTTTTAGTATTTTCAGAAAATTTACAAAATAAAAAATTATGCTGAAATATTGTATAGTTGATTTCCTTTTAAGAAATCTTTCCATCTTTATTTTCGTGTTATCCTTATATGTTAATTAGATTTCTTCCAGAACGCGTAGCTCGACGATACAAATCCGAAGGTCGCAAAAATCTGTTAAATTTTATTCGATACCTCAAATTTTATATACTAAGTAACTTTAATTACTTGGTTTAATAAATATATTTTATTGTTATAGTAATATTTGTATAAGACCTAACGAACACACTCTAATTTACTAATTTGAAAATTTTACATTTATTTTAGTAACGCGTCTCGATCAATGATTTTTTTTAATATTTACAGAATCGCGTAACGAATAAACTTAAATAAATATTTTTTTTTAATATATATTAATTCGAATTTAATAATTAATTTTTACTAACAAAAAAGCATATTAAATTAATAAAATTTCACGTAAACTAATACGATAATAAAATAATCAAGTTCAAGTATTTTTATGTAAATATAATTTTTCTCCTGAATTCATCGATCATCTGTATTTATAATGTGAATAACGATTCTATAATTATCAATTAATAAAATTAGAGGCATAATATAGCAGTTTAGTGCATATAATAATAAAATAATCAAGAATAATTTACAACTCTACTGTAAATTAATTTTTGAAAAGTAATGTTTTTATAAAGCATCTATATTCCATAAAGCATAAATTAAATAATAAATTAAACTAAGTAAAGAAACTTTATTCTCCATTAAATGTCATATAATATCTGTGTAATTTACAAGGTAGTAGATCCGCCTGTAATTCAAAAACCATTTAAAATTCGTATTTGAGAATCATGCGAACATCCCCACCGAAGCTAAACCAAAACTCTATGTACTACTAAACTACTAAAAATCCAGCTTCCTAAGATAAAAGAAATACGACGAAACTCACGATTTTGTGATGGAGATGCTGAAGCTCCCGTTCGGTGACGCGCCTCCTCGACAGTTCTCGCTGCTCCCGTCTATACTGGCTATACTTGTAGAAGAGGTACATGCCGGGCAGAGCCAGGACGACGAGGGGCTTCATGAGACCCGCGCGGGCGTTGGAACCCCGGGCCCGAGGTTCCGGCGGCTCGTCCAGTTCCTCCTGGAGCTGCTGCGGACCCACGGCCTCGGCGACAGCTGGTTCGGCTGGAGCAGCCGCTACTCCTGCAGCCGGCATCCTTTACCTGGAGCAATCGTTCCTGGTCAGTGTCAGCATCGATTCAAGTCAGTGGATCGTATCCACGCGAAATGGGAAATGGTTGAGTGGGAGTTAGTCGAAGGTAATGTTAATTTGAATTAATTTGAATTTTGGGAGCGAGACTGTAGTTATGGTTTTGATTAGTAATAAAACTTTCCTAAAAGCATCAGTGGTCTTTTCATTTATATAATCAAAAGTTAAAAATTACATTAGACTTTCAAAACGGATGTTTAAAGACACTGTTAAACTAAATTATCGTTGACTCTAAAATGGCATAGGAAATGTATGATTTTTAATATTCTGAAAGGATAGAATTTTGTAAATGCGAGTTATACGAAGGATGTATGTTAATTAAATTAAATCCATACTTATACGATGACAAAGTTTCTTTTAAATATCAATGGAATCATAAAAGTTATAACTACGTAAAAGCTTGTACGATGTAATATTAGTAAACTGCTTGAAAAAATCATGAAATATAAAAGATGGATTCTATAATTTTTGAAAATATTCGAAAAGTAAAAGAATGATCATATTTTATATTTCTCTAAAATAATAATTTTTAAGTTAGCTTATATTTATTTAGATTAAAAAATTATTATAATTATTGTTTAAAAATTTTGTATTATTACTCGAACTTATTTTTATTATTAATAATTTACGAATTAATAGAATTAATTCGTAAATTTTTTGTGAAATATTTCAAATGTAATAAAATACATTTCAAAAGTATACCAAAAAGTTAAAAAGTTATAATACTAGATAAATTGAATTAGAAGTTTTCATACGAAGAAAAATATTTTTAAATTGGTAATATCTTTCTTTTTATGTAAATTCGTTAGTTTTTACAAGGGTAAACATTGTAGTTTATATTTATAAGAAAGTCAGCATTGGATCTGTTTGAACAATGGCTTATTGTACCGAAGATAAACTATTCAACGTATCAATTCTGAATTTTAATTAAAAATCTGCAGCTAATGAGTTTTTCTTTTTATAAGTCAAATTAAAATATATCGCATTAAAATTCATAAAAAAATTAAACTCGCTCGTAAATACTACATTGAAATATTAATTTAAATATTCAATATAATCGCAAAGATATATTTTATTTATTAAATTTATATTCTATAAATGTAAATTTTAATTAATTTAAGCAGTACTAAATTTAACATTTAAAATAAAAAATTGAATACGTATATTTTTAATACATATGATTAATTCAATATTCACTGAGAAATGCATATTCTTTTAAAAATTAAAGTATTACAACCGTTAATCAATATCGTGATTTCGCTATTCGAAAGCCAATTTCTTGGCAAACCAACTACACGGATATTCAGTTTTGCGTACATAAATCATAATCTGGAATACATAGAAATCTTAAACTAAAATGTAACAACTAGAAAATTAAAAATTAAAATAAACAAAGTTAGACGCGATACAAGAAATATACGGTTTTTGCTTCTTTATTCTATCCCCAACGAGTAATGAAGTATGCTTCTTCTTATCTCCTCGTTAAAGTTACAGAAAAGGATAGCTGAAGAAATTGAAGACAATAAAAGAGGGTCGAAAGATAATTATCGGAAACTGCGACGCTACTATTGCATTGAAGCTCTGAATAATAATATACCGAAATCGTTGATACCGAGCAACGGATTCTCGACTCGTTCTATTGTGACGTCTCTCGTGTATTGAGAATCGATTATAACCTCTATCTCGATTATCTTTTTCTCTCTTTCTCTTTTACTCTTTTCGTATACTCATGTCCATTTTTCATTATTCTCCGTCACATTTTGCTTATCGCTTTTTGCTTTGAAACGTAAATTATCGTTTTATCCAACTACATTTTCATATATTTTTTAGAATGAAGATTAATACCTTTTAATTATTATTAACAATAATTTAATAATATAATTTAATATCATTTAAGCTTTAATATAAAACTGAAAATTGAATTATTATTTTAATCAATTGTTCATTTCATCAATTTTTAATTATCATAATCATATAGTTTGGTTTGTAATATAAAATAAATATTCCTTTCATTTATTATTAACCAATTATAAATAAAAAGTTTTTTTTATAATAAATTTTAATTTAATTGCTTATATATATATATATATAATGCAATATTCCAAAATTTTTATTAAAATGTAAACTATGAAAACTATAAATTCTTATAACTTATTCTTATGACTTAATGTTATGCTAGAAAATAAAGAAAAGTAAAAAACAGTACGTAAAAATTTGCAGAAAAGTTTTATTAACTTTATATAACATTTTTGAATAAGTTTTATATTGTATTTTTATTTTTTATAAATTATCAACGGCATTTATGATAAAATGAAATATATTCCTTTTATAAATATATAGTTACAAATTTATTGAAATGTTTAAAAAATTTTGCAATGTTTATTTAATGAATAATGATTTATTCATATAAATTATTACATCTTCTAGTTGTTAAATTTAATTTTGCTTACGATTTTTGGATTATAATATTATGCTTTGTTGACAAAATTATTTCGAAATATTTGAATAAAGCTTTCTTTTTTCTGATATTTCAATATATGAATTAGAAAAATAAATAACATAAGATTCGGGTATAATCGGAAAAGTTACCTTATTAATTTCAATTTTTCTACTTCTAAAGTTAATTTCTTTAGAAACTTTAATTTGTTATAAACTTATAATAAATTTTTTTATCAATGCGAATCAATCAACAGTATTTATCTTGATTCTAAGATAATGAAATGTATAATACATTTTCTTTTCAAACAATTGAAATTTTTGTGTGAATAAAATATAATTTGAAGCACAATTTCTATAGTTTATGATAAAAGTTAAATTCTTTGTAAATTTTATGCCAATAAAAGTAAAAATTTTCATATTTTTAATATATTACAATTTACATTACAATTTATATTAATTGCTAAAAAAATTCATCTTTATGTATATTTTAATAATTTTATGAAAATATTAGTGAATAAACAACAATATAATGTATTAATGTTAACATTTTTTATATATTAAATTTGTTTTTCAATATAAAATATATTAAATATATAAGTGATATTTTCAATTGAAATTTAGGTTATCAATAATTTAATGTAATTTTTTATATCAACCTCGGACACACCTCCAAAAAATTTAAAGTCATACATACTTTTTTTATGAAGTTTACATACTATTACGAAAAAAATTTCTTAAATATTTATTATTAAAATAATAAAATCTAAAATAATTGATAATTTTTGTTGATCATTAATTAATATTTAAAAAATATTTTTAAAAAGTAATTTATTTTTCAATCCTGACCTTAGTGCTCAATATATTTATATATTTTATATTTAAACCTCTAGTTATATATATTGCACTATACAATATACGATATTGAAATTATTGTATATAATATAAATCATAAAAAAAGTGGGAGAAAATATTTTAAGCTTATGCGGTAAAAAATTGTTTTTAATATTTTTATATTTATTTTTAAATTAAATGTACAAAAAAATATGAAAATTGTCACCTCATAAAATTTTTTAGATTTAACTTATTTTTAGCTTTGTTTTTTTAGATATACCGAGCAATAAAGATAAATATTCGTGGTATAACTTTTCCCTAGTGGATATAATTCTTTCTGACACAACATGTTTTATTAAAAGACAAAAAAACTTCTACCATAAAACGAGAAATATTTTTCTGTCAGTTTTTTTACAAAATTTGTTCGAGTTAAATGTCCATAATTTATTATACGAAGCCTTGCGATCGGGAAGTTCTGTAACAATGGTAACAACAAAGTTTTTTTATATTACCCTGATTCATACATAATTTAATATTATTATGTGATTCAAATGAGAATACAGTTCGATTCGATCATAATTTAGCCGAAAAATGTATTTCTAAAAATATTTTTTTGTTATTTCGAAAAGAGAATATAAAAATAACTCACTTTCGAAAATTTTCACATTTTTTAAATTTGCAAATTATTCTAAATTATGCGCATAAATATTATTTAAAATTCTGTACGAATCGAAGAAAATTTTCGTAGTCAGCGAAAACAAAAATGGAGATAATATGAAACGAATAAGATATGCACGACTTTAAACGCGAAACTAAAGTATGTAAAAATCAAAGATAACTGTAAGCCCCCGTCGCTGATTATCAGGGTTTGTCTCTCGTCTCTCCTCTCTCGTCTCTCCTCTCTCGTCTCTCGTCGCTCGTCTCTCCTCTCTCGTCTCTCGTCGCTCGTCTCTCCTCTCTCCTCTCTCCTCTCTCGTCTCTCGTCACTCGTCGCTCGTCTCTCCTCTCTCCTCTCTCCTCTCTCGTCTCTCGTCTCTCGCCTCTCGTCGCTCGTCTCTCTTCTCTCGTCGCTCGTCTCTCGTCCCTCGTCTCTCGTCCCTCATCCTCGTTCGCATCGCTCAGCCGACTCTCCAGGTAGAATCGCTCACCGAGCGAAATCGCCGCCACGAGTAAAACCTCCCGCATCCGCAAACGAGTGCACCGCTACGAGTTGCCCTCGGAACCTCCTCGCACCAACGCAAACAAAGACAGAAGCATAACGACGCCGTCGCTATATTTAGAGCAAGAGGCGCGCGCGTCTCGCTACCGGCGAACCTATTCTTAACTCGGTTCGCTCTAGAAATACTGCGGGTCGTACACCCCCGCACCCAACGGCGATTTCCGACGACTTCCGACAAGCCCCTTGGCCTCCGCGGGGGAGGATCGCGGTCGTGCTGCACGTGCACGAGAGCTCGGGCGCGATTGCGCTATGACTTTCAACTTTCGAGGAAGAGAAGGGAGTAGGAGAGAGAAACGAGGCTTTTCAAGTATCGAGGGAAGAAAGAAGGGCGAACGCTTCTTGGGAAGTAGATAACGTTTCGCGGTGGCTCCGTGTTTGGATAAGAATTTTAACCTTTTGAATTTTTCATGAATCGGGGGAGAGAGATTTTACGGAGTGCTTTTAGGGAAGGCAGTCTTTTAAACTATATAAATTATTCGAATGGACGGATGGGCAAGATGCGCGTGTCTAACGAACTTGAAGCATTTTCGAATCAACTTTTTTCACTACCTTCGTAAAGAAAGATAACAGTTCGTTAAGACACTTTTAAAATTAAAATAAATAACTCGAACTCCTTAATCTAGTTATTCGGAATGAAAACGGATTATTCGTCATAGCATTTTTTTAATATTTTTTAAATACTTTTTTAACATTTTTTTTAATATTTTAATATTTATTTTTTTAATATTTATATTTCTTAATATTATTTTAATATTTTTTTTAATATTTATGTCAAAAGTTACGTTCGAGATTAAGTTGAACTTTAAACGAAGAACGTTGGTTGAAATCTATTAACAAATAGATTCCTGTCGTACAATTATTACCCTAACGATTCTTATGTCGATCAATTTTTATACGATGCAATTAGAAATAAAAATACCATGTTTCTAAAATTTTCGGGTTCAATTCTGTTTAATTAACGATGTATGTAAATAGTATAATTATTTTTATTTATTTATTTTAGAAGAATCGTAATTTTTATCAACATTTTATTTTTAAATAATATATTTTTATAATAATAATATCATTCGTGAATTTAATTTATCTAACTTGTATTTAAATTTTAATGGAACAAAATATTTTATACTGATAAACTTAGTATTATTATTCGATTTTATACTTTTAATTTTGTTTTGTTTACGACAAACAAAAAAACTATAAATATAAAATAAAGGTGAATTACTACTTAAAATTTAATTTCAAATAAATATTATAATAAAAATAATACATTTTTCTATTTTAACTATAATACAAATATAAATAAATACATACAAACTAATAAATTCTAAGAAAACATATATATTTCATACGTCTAAAAAATATTGATAATGTAAGATAATACAAAATGATTTTAATTTAATTGTTAATAAACTATATTTTAAGTTTAGATTTTCGTTACTAAATTATGCTTTATCGTTTTTATACATATTATTTTTTAAATAATTATATAGCTGAAAGATATTTTTTTAACTATACATATCAATATTAACAAACATATAAAAATCAAAGATATAAAGTACTTTATAATTACATTTTATTAATTTTATATGAGATGTAAAATATTATTTTTAAAAAATATTTTAAAAAGTACTTACTTTAAAAATTTTGTATAATATTTAATCCATGATAAATAACAAACATTTAAAAAAAAAATGAAATATCATACTGAAAAATTTTTTGCGTACATTAAAATTTTATATTTATTATTAAGTATTATTCAATCTTTTTTATTGTTTTTATATTTTTTATATTTTTATATTATTTTATTTAAATAAAATTTAAACAATAATTACTTCGAACATAAATTTTTTTTAAAACAATATTAATTAATTCAAAAAACTTCATAATTTACAAAATTAAATTTAAATTAATAATATTAATCAACCATCGTTCTTAAATTATTTCCTTGAATAAAAACTACTTTATTATTAAATGTTACAAGATACAAATTTCGATATTTTTCTATGTATATTAAATACAGAAATTTTTTTTTAATAAAATCGTTGAAAATAAAATATAAATTGTTAATTTTTCATTATTATAAAGTAACTTATAAAAAATATAAATTGAAATTTTTTAATACATATTTTTAATTATGAAAAAGTAAATAACTCTATTTTTAAATTATATTCACTTCATTATATCACAGCACGATAATAATAATATATACATTTTATTTTTAAAAATTGTATAACATATTTTATTTGTTACTTATAAATTTACGACTATAAATGAATAAAATGAAAGATAATAATCCTTAGTGAAATACGGATCGATAATAAAAAAAGGAGTACTCGAAAAAAGCGGTACTTGGCCTTACTCGACTATGAATCGAAACCAAGATTTTCCATTTTCGTAACGGATGCTCCTTGTATTTGAGATACCGATATCTGTCTACTTCTTTGAATCGTCCTCGTATCAAAAGCCGAGTGTAAAATGAGATACTTATGCTTACGTCATCAATGTGATATATAATTCTAAACAGAATCCTTGAAAAGTAAAAATATTAAAGAATATATATATATATATATATATATATATATATATTATCGCAGTTTTATGCAAGCTTTTTATATTATCAGTTTACAGTTTTCTTTAATTTATTATCAGAAAATATCAAAAAGAAATTATCTATTTTCCTTTATCACAATTTTTATTTCTAAAAAATGTATTCGATGATAACTTACTTTAATTTTATAAAATCAATAATTAAAGATTTTTATGATAAGAAAGCAAAACGTAATCTCTATTAACTATATTATAAGGACGTATTAGTTTTGTCTCTAAGCTACATAAAAAATTTCAAATAATAAAGAATGACTACTATCCTGTACATATATTTTTATAATAATAATAAATAGTAAATATTATAAAGATTTAACCACTGAGGTTCTTAATTACCACATTATACAAATACTCAATGTAGTAACTGCTTTAAATTATGTTCTACAATATTATAATTATAATTATTAATCATCTGATTTATTTTATTTTTAAATCATCTAACGAAAGTACTTATAACAAAAAATATAAAAGAATTATACATTACAATTAGAGTTTTTAAGTAAAAAGCAATAATAATTTTTTCTCGAGTGCGTTTTTTATTTCACGCTATTTTTTAAGAATATTGTAATACAACATTTTATTTCATTATAATTAAATTAGTACTAAGTAATAAATAATATTTTGGTTAAATAATTTATAGTACATTTATCAATCGTAACAAATATTTTATACAATAATATTTTTTCATTATTAAATATGAAATAAGCGATTGTTTCTGGGCACAATAAGTATTTCACGATAATATGATAAAATAATTACATCTACATTAATATCGATAAATATTATTGTTTTTGCTTTAAAATGTCTTTATTACATTGAGTTTAATATTTAAATATAAAAATGAAGGAATCTTATCATAAATTAACTTTGATTTTATAAGTCAGGAATAACTCTACGTTACAAAGATTCTTACTACATTGTACAAACGATTTCTATAATCAACGAAAAGTTATAATTTGCATACGATCTTTCGTAAAAAATTAATAAATACAGATTTTAATATTTGTTTCTGATAATTATTAATGGAACGATATTTATCATTAATGTTTACATAAATGCGAAATTTATAACTTCATTTTCATACGTGGTATAAAGTTTCTGTATATTAAAATCTACATAAGATATTCAGCGCAAAAGAGAAAAAATGCTAAAAATGCTCGGTATACCAACTATTACATGACATTAATTGAATAATAAAATTCTGTAAGAATGCAAGGGAGAAATAGTATCTAATTTAGTTTGACCAGGATAGTTTGATCTATATGACTTAAAACCTGTGAATTACTCAACGAAATTACTTTTAACAAAGTTACAAAGCCAAGTTTAAGTATAAATACAAAGACAATTTGGTTTTCATTACATGTAATGAAAAAAAATCAATCCGTTCAACCTCATTCACATCGTATACTCACCGAAAATCATATTACTTAGTACTACACGTGCGCGTGGCCTTGACATGTCGGAGAGAGTAACTAAGCGAAGAAATGAAAAGAACAAGGACAGAGTACGACAACGTCGGCGCTCCCCGACGATAGTGATAATATCACACGGATAACTCTACACCGCTTAGCCCACACATTTTATTTGTTTTAGTTTCTTTCGTCTTCTATGTATCACCATTAATACCGCTCTTTCCTTTATATATCGACTAGAAATAACACGTACAAGTGTATCTTTTTCAACCGAGATTATCCCCATCAATCTTGCTTGCTTTCTTCGAGTAATCAAAAAATCTACTCTTTTTGACATCATAACTTTTTCCAGGACTCAAAGGTCTTTTGTAATTAACTTTGCAAATATTTGATCAATGTTTTTCTGAATGTGAGACTTTAACTTTTTAAATGGACTTAACTTCCTAAAAAAGCCAAAATTTCTTGTTCTTGAAATAAAATTATCCTTTAGGAATTCGATAAAACTAAGGTATTGAAAAAACAAAGAAAATATTTATAGAAGAATTTGATACGATTGAACCAAATTCAGTCTATTTTTAAGATTTACTAATATCAAGAATATAATTTTCCATAGAAACTTGAAAATAGCTTCGAATATTGTTCAAGAATTAGGATTTGCAGACATTAATTTATGAATATCTATAGTATTGGAATCTGATCTTCTGTAAATATGTTTTATCGTTAAAAACCTGTAAATTTTTTATACATGAATTTGACTTTACATTACAACTTAAAAAGTAAACTAGAAAAAAGTTTACCGTCTAAAGTTTTCAAAATAACGGTTCAGTTGCAAAAAACGTTTATTGAACTCTAATATAATAAGTAAAGAAGTAGTCTAACTATTTCTTTACTTATTAGTAAGTAAATTGCGACAATAATTTCTTAATTTAATTTTGTAAATTTACTAAAGTTAGATTTTTTTTAAATTTATTTTAAAGTATAACTTTTTATCATTCTAAAACCTATGGCTTCATTAAAAACAATATGTATCTACATTTAAAAAGTAACTATTTAAATATTAAAATTTTTTTTAACAAGAAATATTTAAGGAAAACGTAGATGGTATAAAAAAATTTCTAAAATACTGATCGATCCATTGACTATTTTAAAAGTAAAACTTTAAAAAAATAAAACTTTAAATCGTATTGAATGTATTTAAAATGTCATTATGGGTTTTGGCTCATGTACCTGTTATTGTCATGAATGAAAAAACTATACTTTCGCTTTTTACCTTTATTGATCAATTCCTTAGTTTTTCTCTTTATGTTTGACTGAATACTTGCATGTTTAAGAAAGCAAATTATTTCCGTTATATATGTAGATTTGTTTCCACGTGTTCTAAAATTATTCAACTAACAGCTATTTTTTGTTATAACTACATTCGTAACGGATATTAATCTTTTTGAAATATTTCAATGTTATTTGATTTATGAAAATTAAAGTATATATTAATATCATTTACAAGAAAAATAATTGTAATAAAAATGATTACATATTTATTCATCCATTTTTAATACTACGTTATTTATTATTATTGTAATATATAATTTATACTGTATTAATTTTTGAAATTTTTTACTTTGCAATATTTTAAAATTTACGTGAAATATAAAAAATTCGTCATTTTATAAATATTTAAAGAAATTTATTATCTTCTAAATATTCAAATTTTTTGATTTCATATAAATTTCTTTAATTATTCTTGATTAGTTAATATTTAAAAATAAATTTTTTAAATTATTAATTTGAAAATTTTAGTAGAAAATATTATTATAAAAATTTGTTAGAATATTATATTTATGTTATCATAATTAAAATAAACCTGACTTCCGATTTATAAATATAGAATTTCTTTTAACTTTAATGAAATATCAGAAAATAATTTTAAATTAGAGAAATGACGTTTCTTAAATAATATAATTATATTTTTAAATTTTTCCATAAAATTCTAAATTTAGCTTCAAAATCGATAGAAAAAATTATAAAATCTTAATAATTTAAGTGAATTATTGATTTTACAAAGACTAAAAACAGTAATATTCATATACGAAATAATTTCATTTATATGATGAACTTACACACATATATATATAATTTCTATATATTTAGATCTATTTTTCGCGAATTTTATGTAAAAATTCACCTATTATATTTGGCTTAAAAAGATTCGATAAAAGAAATATATGGTAAATATAGTTTGTATAAAAAAAAATTTTTCATGAACAAACGCTTTTTGCTGTATTAAGAAAAAAAATTTTCTTATAAAGAATAAAATTATTTGCGATCTATTGGGCCTATATAATTATTTAATATTTTATAAAATATAAATATTTTACTTTATACATAAAAAAAATTGAATGAAACTACAAATCTTACAAATATGATCAATCAAAACTTTTTTAAAAAAAAAAACTAATTTACGTATATAATAATTATTACTATATATTATTATATATTACTATATATTATTATATATTATAAATACATATATATAATAATTGAGAATTTTATTTTTTAATCGATAAGGTAAAATAATTACTTCCGTTATGTGTAATTCTTTCAGTTTATTTTCATTGCACACCTAAGACTTCTCATGAACAATTACGATTTTTAACTAGTTAAATAAATAGAACCGTGCACTCAGGACATAAATTTTTTAGTTTACTTAATGCGACAATTATAGAATTATGATATACTTAAATTTGTAATGACAATTTTATGATAAACATTGATTGTATTAACAAATTAATTCTGTTTTAAAAGTTTGTCAATTCATGTTCAAAATACAATATACTATAATTGAAAGATTAACCAATTTATTTTTAATCGATTAATTGACTAAATAAGATTTTATTCATTTATATCACAGATATATTTTGGATTTTTAAAAAAGCTTAACACATATACAATTAACTTATTATGATTTTTTTCGTTTATAATTTACAAAAATAAAAATGAATCAAATTCATCCATTAACTACTCGATTTCAAATATTTTTTGTATAAGTAATTCTACATCAAATAATTTAGATTCCTCAATATAGTTATTATATATTTAATAACATACATTTATAATAAATTTATTTATACAATATAATTATTCGAAAAATTTTGAACAATTAAAAATAAATGATAATTAAAAAATTAAGATTTTTTCAATTTTTCTATAGTAAATAATATTTATATAAGTAATATTGAAAACAAATTTTACGTAACTCTATTATTTAAAATTTATTTATTTATATAAAATTTAAAATTAAGCAAATATTAATTTCATTAAGAGATTTTATTTAATATAAAAATTAAAATTTTAATAAATTTTTTTTATTATTTATATAGCAAATTTCGGCATGTTGAAAATTTGTTCAATTATTGAAAGCATTTATATTTGTCCGTTCAATAATCCAATCTTGAAATAAATTAAGAAACTTTAAAATAAATTGATTAAATTATATTCAAATTCAACGTTTTGATGCAATATTATCATATGATTATTAAATATTTATAATAATACTAATTATAAACTTTCGGATTCAACTTTTACGTTATATATGATACTCAAATATTGTCAAAATTAATAAAAATTTTATAATTTAGTATAAAATAACGTTGTAATTTTATAAGTTGCTTCCCTTGAAACTGTATAAAAATTATACTAATTAAATAACTATAATTAAATTAAATTATAACTTTAATATATATTAAAATTGTGTTTTAAAACTATTGATTAATAAAAATCATTTTTACATTAGAAAACATGTCTAATTTTATGTAATATATTATAATATTTATCTAAAATTTTTATTTTGCTATACTCAAATATACAAACAATAAAAAAGAAATTTTCAAGAAATAAATTTTCAATGTCACTACCTAAATAAAATCTGGAAACAAAAAATTAGAATAATGCAATTAAAAATTTACCACTGAAATGTAGTTAGATTTTGTATTTCATAAATTACGCAGAATGTTGATAATGAAATTCAATAATTACTACAATCATATTTTCGATTATATTAACTTATCGACAATTTTCATCATTAGCTCAATTTATTCGATGTATAGGCCTTCAATTATATATTTATAAATCTATTGGCGCCTTTCAAAGTGAACGTAAAAATTTAAATATAATTACTGAGTGCTAATATCTTAAATTTCAAATATTTTATTATTTTTTAATATGAATTCAAGATTACAATCAAAAATTTGTTTTTGTAATTCTTGGACTTTTATAATTAAACAATAGAGACGCGAATAATGTATATATCTAAAAAAATTAGCATAATCATGACAAATTGAAAATAAAATATCATTTAATAATTAGATATTATTTTAATTAGTATTTTATTGTCACCTGCATATAACTTTCATTTGTCAAAATTTTCTTAAGTTGTATGTATACTCTAGGATTTCAAACGGTACTTCGTTTTCGCGATATCTGTGACACCGATAGATAAATATATCTTACTTATCGGTAAAAACAATAATTTCATCCGATCAGAAATGATATTCGCTTTTCGAAATCTTGCATATAATAAAATATTATTCTTATTTTTACGTTTGTAATTAAAAAAAATTATTTAATCTAATTCCTTATTTTTAATTTAAATATATAATAAATATATCATATTTATAAAATAAACTACCATTAAAAAATTATAGCTTAAATAATAAATATATTATTAACAAAATATGAATCAATATATAAATATACTGAGCTTTGTATGTTACGTTATCGGATAAAAATATTATCAAAATTCTAAAATTTAAAAATTTTTTAATACTTTAACATAATAATTCATTGTTATGAATTCAATAATATTCGGTTTGACGACGAGAGATATATTTTAACAAAAATCTAATAAAATAATATTAATACATTCTTCGACAATCAGTAAAGGTAATAATTTCTATTATATCTTTAAAAATTGATAAATCTATTAGTTTAAACATCGAATTTCATAGTTGTCCTTTTACGTAAACATTTCTCGATGATACAAAAAATACATACAGTAAATCTTCTCAAATAGTTTTCACGCAATAAAGTATAGTAGGTGCTTCTTAATAATATCAACGTTAAAATCAAAAAGTTTGTTCAGTGAATTGAAAAAAGATGTTATCGATCCAATAAGTATTTCGGCAAGGATGAAATTAATAAACATTGATCTGATCTTTCCAGCGGAATATTATTCGTTTTTGCGCGTGTACGTAAATATATTTATTTCGTATATTCAGGGCTATTAATGCACATTTACAGACTATTTGCAGACTTCGATAATCAACCGTACGGCTTATCGACCTTAATTTCGATAAATTCATATTCCTTTGATCGAACGTTCGCAGTACTAAAAACTATCGAAGCATTTATTCGTAAATGCGTAAAATCGCGCGTAAACGAAAGCGAAATCAGGAGGATTTCGGAGGTGCGAGTACTGCATCGAGAGTGATAAATTGACTGGGTTGGAAAAGCTAGGAAAAACTTACGATATCGTCGGCGCCACGAGCGGAAAAGTACCACCGACCTTCAAATTCCCACTGCGTCGAGGCGCAGTGGTCCAGCGATCGCAGAACCTATATCAGTACCAGTGTCACGAGTCTACGAGGGAGCGGACTCCACGCGAACACGCGCGCACGACGCATCCACGCTCCCCCGGACTGTTCGTAAAAATAAAGTACGAAGAAAGAAGGAGGTGCTGATGTCGAAGAGAAGCGGTTCCTCCTCAAGCAGCTTGGCGATGCATCGGGCTGCTGCACCCGAACGCACTCGGAGGCCGTCCTGTCTCTCCCTCTCTCACCCTCTCTCGATCCCTCGATCTCTCGATCTCGGATCCTACACCGACACGCTCGATTCGTTTCCTTGTTGCGTGCACCGAATGCGCCGGGGCGAAAAAGCTTTCCCGTTTACAAAAGGAGGGGGTCGAGCTCGGCTCGAGCGCGAGGCGGTAATGCCGGCGTCGTGGCCGGGCAGCCACTGAGCAAAGGAGAAACAGCCGGTGTGCCACGAGCCCTCCTCCGGGGACAAGAAGAGCGAGAGAGACTAAGGGAAGAGTGCGCCGGAGTGCGCCGGAGTGCGCCTCTCTCGGTCGGACTCGAGTCGTCGGACGAGCCGCGAAGGAATCGATAAACGAGAAGGATGGCAAAACCCGAGTGGGGGTACATCCGTATGTGCGGAACTAGAAGGGGTGGAACGCGTAAAGGGGGAAAAGGAGGGAACGGGGTGGAAGAAGGACAGAAGAGCTCCATTTTTCGGCGTGGTTTTGAACTCGTGGATGATTGCTCGCGGGCTGATTGGGGGTTGGGGAGTTGGGATGGATTGGGTTGGAGTTGTTATCGTCACAAAGGTATTGCGCAGTTCTCGCGACAAATTTCCTTTCTTTCTTACCCCGGGTTTTATTCCAACTACGAGTAATAACTAAGAGGCGAATACCGTCGAATGTACCTTCTTCGAAAGAAACTTTGATTTATCTACGCTTTTCTATCGACAATATCTAGAAAGTCATCGAGTAAGATTAGAAAGGGCCGATGAAATTCAATTACCGAATTTTCAATTGTGTAATCACCTAATTGGATAACTTCCATATTTCCGTGGAAGCGCAATACTCTCCTTCTATCTAATTCGGTTACTTATTTTCAATAGGACTCTACATTTTTAACTAAATTTCAACTTATTATTAAACGATAAATGCAATATTTAAAACTTTATTTCTACGATTCTTCGAAAAACTTGTTTACCTTCCATTTTTATTTTTAATATAACGGTTCTGTATCCACTGCCGTTAACTTTTTATTCTGAAATCGTATTTTTTCTTAATAATGAAAAAATTAATGAAATTAAAGCTTTTAAAAGTAATCTTAATTTTAAAAAACTATAGAGATACGATGCGATAATACCGATAAAATCTGTACGTGTGCATTCATTTTTAATGTTGTTGTAACTTTCTAAATAATACTTTAAAAATACAGTTTGGTTAACTAGAATTACTAATACTAACTTAGACAGTTGATTGAAGGGCGTCACCCAATGAATCGTACCTTGAGCTAAACTTGAAAAAAACTGAAGGAATATAAGGAAGTGAGAGTAACATATAAAAATAAAAAAAATTTTTTAAACTATGACATTGAAATAATTATCTACGTTTAATTGATATATTAATCATTCTACTATTATATACATGATAAAAGAAATCGTTATTTTATTTTATATGTAAGACGTGCTAATTTTTTCATTTATATACAAAATTTTTCATAATATCTATCACATGCTTTAAGAATAAAAATATAAATTATTAACTGTAGTGTTATCTAATATTAATAACTAAAATTATAAACACATTTGTATAAACATTTTTTAAAATATTTAAGTTATAATAAAATAGTTCATAAAATAAATCACCTTAAATTTTCATAAATTATATTCTGGTTTTAAATTTTTAATATTTCAATAATTTTTTTTATTACAAAATTATATTATTATCAATTTTTCATTATATTGGTACATCGATTTGAATATGAAACATTTAAAGCTACTATTGATATAATAAAATATTACAAAAGTGTAGTTTAATTTACATATATTTGTTTTAAAAATTTGACATTGTTAAATGACTTTGTTTAATAAATAAATTAACAACTAACTTCAACATTAATAAATTTTACTTATAAATAGTTTTCTAATATTTTATATTAAATACAAATAATTTGTTTTTTAATTGGAAACAAAATTAAAAGCAACTTCATCGTTATCTCTAAAGAATGATAATTATTTTAAATATTATTTAATTTGTTTTTAGATTTATATCTAAAGTATAACATACTATAGCGTAAAAAAATATAAAAAATGTTTAAATTGGTATGACTAAAACATTTTAAGATAAATTAAAATTTTTAATTTAAATAAGTATTTAACAGTAAATAACTTTATCTGTAAAATGAAAGGTTTTTTAAAGTACTAATATTTAAAATAAAATAAAATAAATCTCTCTTAAAATCTCAAAATTCTCTACAATATCCTTTTAATTACATAAAAATACATAAATTTGAGTAAAATTATAGAAAAATGTCTAGTTCTAAAATCATGATTAGTATTCATGAGTATTAAATTTTTTTAATTAAAACTCAAAATTAAATTTTTTGTTACACTTCTCTTTGTGGACAAATTTTTGAGAGGATCATTTGAATTTTATGTTTAAATATTTTTGGATTTTTCAATTTTTATAAATCCATAATAAATTATATTAAAAATTATATTAATCGATAACGTATATGAATGAAATATATACTTATATTAATTATATTTAAAGTAAATTTATTTTACTTGTTACTCTTTATTGTAAAGGAAAATTGTATGCATTTTCTTAATTTAAAAAAAGTATATGTAATACATATTTATAAAAATTGTATAATAGAATTGCATGTACTATTTATGATGGTTTTATTTCAATAGTTATATGTATATCATATTAATAGCATTTTACATTATATATATATCAAACTATTAATAGCATTTTACATTGTTACTCTACATAGTTTTTTAATTATCGTAAAATTTATTACAACAGTTTCGTTTTATGCAAAAACTATTAAATTTGACTTTTAAGGTACCAAATATATTTTAATAATTTATTTTATTTTATATTTTTATAATACGAATTTAACATTGCTTAATTACTATTATTATATTTTTATCTATAATATTTTGTCTTTAACTCATTATAAAAATATAAATAAAATTTTCATTTGTTTCTTTAATTATATATCTAAAATACGTTATTCATCATACGTATAATGAATTAATAAATTTTATTATATTATTCCTTTTCTTTTTATATTTATTCTTTTACATGTATAAATATAATAATTTACTTTTTAAAAATTTTGAAATCATATTAATTGTAAAATCAAAGCATTGAAATTCATTATAATTCAGCAAACACGTAAAAGTATATATGTATATATATATAATATGATCAAGTTTCATATTAAGTGGAAAAGAACTTTTATAAAATTCTCTTTCGTTCAAAAATAAATTACATGAATAAAACTTTACGAATATCAAAAGAGAAACGCTGTTAAATATTCTGTGTGTCTTATAATATGAAAACTCTACATTTAAAAGATTAATTCACCTTTTTCAAAAAGCTCAACCCTCGTTAATGAAATAAAATTCATTGATATCAATTCATTTTTCTTTCGTGTATAGTGTAATCATTTATTGAGATTCAATTTATATTATCAATTATATATTATATGTATCAAAATATGTATTCAAAAAGTTCCCAATGCTAATATTGTATAAAAAAAAAATAGTCCTGTAATTTTCCTATAAATCATATTATATCACAATTTCACATCAAATGTAAGTTAGAGTATTATAAAAGTTGTATATTATATTAAAAACTTTTATACTTCCATTCTTCTGATCTAGTTACAATAACATAAAGAAGATTTATTTATAACTATGCAAATAATTTTTAATCTTTTTGACGAACAAATGCAAAATAAAATAATTTTAACTATAAGTAAATATATTCATGTATATTGCCTAAATTTTTTATAAACTATTTTTTAAAATTGCATTAAAATCAGTTAATGTAAGTTATAACAAGTTAGAATAACAGAAACAGTAAAATTGTCGTTAAAATTTTAGACGACGCTTTTACGTACTAACTACACTCTGAATCTCCATAATCATGAAAAAGGTATTGGCCTTTACATTCTCGAGTTTTTCGACTTTATGAAATAAGCAAGAGCCAAAACGCCACATGAAACTGATACTATTTATACTCGGACCAATGCCATTATCTATGCTAAAATATTAGCCTTTGCCTAAGAGCTTACTTTTAGAAATATACGTATGGTTAAAATATTAGAAGGACAAATTTTTTCAATCAGTTATATACATTTGTTTTAAACTACTTTTATTGAACAAAAAATAGATATTTTTAACGATAGCATCGTTGTTTAAGAAATTGGAACAATATTGACAATAATAGCTTCAGATATACATTTAAATGTGAAATAACTTTGAGAAATTAAATTTTTTATTGTTTCGTTATTTTTCGTGTAAAAGAATAGAATTCGTTTTCATTTTTAAAAAAAATACTTATAAAATGGAAGCAAAAGTTCAATAATTTTATTATCGTAATTATATCAGTCTAATAGTTGAATCGAAAATATATACCACCACGAAAAGCTTCTACTTAAGCCAGAAAAAAAGAAATATTCGAGTTTATAGATATTTTATATTTTCTATATACTTTTTCAAAAAAGTTTATGTGTTTAACGTAGATTCCAAAATACCAAATTTTACACGGAACCCTTCATATTAAATACTTTGACTTGAAATTTGTACCGAGTAGATTAATTAAATTTACCTTGTTAAATATTTCCCCGTCGTTATGAATCAAAAACGTATGCTCCAAATATTTCTATAATAATTTAAACCACATATCAAACTTTACCCTACTTAATAATTCTCTATAATCTCTCCTAGCTGAAACTTATCTTTACACCGTCCAATACTTAATAATTCTGTCCAAGTCTATCGCGTGAGGAAAGAGTTTGTTTCATACATCAAGCCGAACGTATCGACCTTCACTTTTGTCGATAAACCACTTAAATGCTACCAGAATAAAATCTTTATCAAAACTCAATATTTATCTTGTTTATTAATGTAAACATGATGAATAACAGTCCATGGTAAATTCGAAAAACGATATCTGATCAACATAGGTAAAGTTTTTAAATTTGTTTACCCTTTCATCGTTTTTCTAAGCAGATCAAAAATGATTCAATAAATTTGAAAACTTTATTGATTCCTAATTTAATTTTAAATACTATTATATATTAATTTATTCGTTTTAGAATAAATTATTTTTTTCTTATACATTTTTTTATATGATTTTCTTATTTCATTGTGCTTATTAAACGTGTATCTAATTTTTTAATCAGAATTATTTTTCAATACATAAATTAATTGTATTAAATTAATGAAAATATTTCATATAAAAATGCTGAAGTTTTGGTATACATAACTTTAATGGCCTTACTTTGAGTTACGCTTCTAATATTAGTTAATACAATGTTATTTTCAAAAAATTTAATTTATCTCTTCATTGATAAGTTATCGATAAATAATGTTATTTATAAATAATTTCCGTACTATTTAAGTTTTTCGATTCATTAAATACAAATGCTCAACAAATCCGAACGGCTCAAAATAATAATATTTCATTCTATATCACGTTATTCTGATCGTGAATATACCTGCATATATACACAAAATTAAAAATTCGTACAATATCCAACTGTCGTTTATTACAAAAATTAATTGGCATTAAAATTAATGTTGTTTTTCTGCTATTAATTAATGTTCTTTTTCTAATATAATTATAAGCATTGACGTGTTTTATAATTTTTAGGATAAATTAAAAATGTTCAATGGTAAAATTTGATAAATTTCTTGTATATTTTTTAAATACTGTTTAAATAATTTAAAAATATATATTCCTACTCAATATGGATACAATAACGAATGAAATAACGAATGCTTTTATTATATTGAAATAGGTATTGATTATAATAATAAAGTATAAATAAAGTTATTGTCTTACATATTTATAGATATTTAATTACCTTGGCAATATTTGTAAACCTAAATGCGTATCTCACATTTGTAAATTGAATCTTGAATGCTTCTGAAAAAGGAACTACGAATTACTACCCTTTTCCTTCAAATCATATTAAAACGGTAATGATATTAGCGTTGATTTTCATGTGACAGTATTGCACAATATTATAAAACTAAGAAATAGAGAATAAATAAAACGTCCACTACACAATAAAGAGTCCATGCACGCACATTACCGTAAATATCCGTTGACGTAGTACTCGCTTGGGAACGAATCGGACTCTTTCAATATCAACCCATCCCGCGGAAAGCCTCAAAGATTATAGCCATAGCATCTAAGGAGACCCGTGAGGCTCATTTCCTGCCGACGCTCAGAATAGATTCAAAGAAAACGAGAAATGAACGCCCAACTCGGTTAACCCACTTAACTTGTCCTCCGCATTCTGTATGGACAGTTGTAGATTACCTATTCGTACATATTCTTTTCACTGTATGAAACTGCGGGAAAATTATCCGTGAGCGAAACCATATTTCAGGTTATTTATTTTATCGAGGCATTTTTATTTTTATTTCGTACGATAGACTTTCTTTCATTTTGAAAAATAAGATATTTACACTAAGAAAATAGTTTATTTTAATGGTTTATCCTATTTCATGACATTTCTTTCTACATTTGAAGAGTCATAGATTAGATTTTTTATATGGGTGGTATCGATTTTTTCTTCAAGAATTTTTTGGATAAAAGTTTTTTACTGCAAATAGATTTTCTCTTGAAATTTATATACTACTCTGAATTGTAAAATGAAAAAATTTACATGTAATATATATAATATATTTACTAAACTATTGGAAAATAAATTTATTTTTCATACACTCACTTTTTTATATTAAATGATTCTTTTTTATTTATAATTTAGGTATCTAATTTTGTTTTGACTAAAATTGATAGACGAACAACATAATCAATAATCCTTTGAAAAAAATTAAATAATAAATTTAATCATTTAAGCGTATCTATAAAAATTATTCGTTTTATTATTATTTTATTAATTCATTAGATACATAAATATTTAAAAGAATTCATGAATTGACATATGAGTATAATTACTAAAAAACTTATTTTAAATGTATTTGATTATTATCTGAAAAACGTACTTCATTTCACTAAGTAATATTTTATACATTTAGTATCTTTATAAAATAGTTTTCTGCAAAGGAAAATAGTCATGATTTTAAAAAGTAGAAAACAAAAATATAATATTCTTGATCTATAAAATGAAATGAAAATAGAAAATGTGTATTAAGAAAACCAAGAAAGTTGAGCAGAAAAGTAATTGCGATTTAATCAGAAAATACTTACCCACTCTAAAAATAGCTTATGAAGCAAGAAATCATAACTTTAATTATTCAAAACGATTAGCGTATATCGATATACATTTCAGTTCACTAAACATTTAGCCTTGAAAAGTTGAAAGAAAACAGATTAGTCACATGACTTTTTAATGTTATGTAATAAAGGGTTTTCTATTTGATCACATTTTCACATTATATGATACTTTTGTTTTCAAATTATTTTGCTTCTTCTTATCAGACTATCAGGAAATCAGAGTTAATGTAAGATATATTATATAATAGCTAAGAAATATAAAAACATAAATAAAATAAATAACAAGTTATTATTTCATAAATTTAAGAACTTTTAGTTTTATTTATTATAATTTTTAATATTTTGATAACTTTGAACCAAAAACTTGAAAATTACATTAAATTAATCTTGATATTTGAATAAAATTAAAATTTTATTGAAATATGTTTATTATTTTATTTAAAATGTTTTTTCATGTATATATTTAAACAATAAATTTTTAATTTTTAACTTTAGAATTAATTGATATTAATTGTATGTAAAATATAACATAATATTTTATTACGAAAATTACATAGTATATATCAATATTGTACATTGATACATAATTAATATGAATTTCTATAAATTTTCATTTTAGTATTCGATATATATTATCGATAATTAATATTTCATGGATATTATAATTTACTTATTGAAGGAAAATCATAAACTGAAGTTTTCGTATTGTATTATAATATTGTAATTTATAATATATTTAATTTTTAATTATAAATAATACAAGCTTTGCATGGTTTAATTTAATATATAACTCCTTCAAATTTTAATTAAATCATTATTTTTTAAATTATTTTGATTCGAAAAAATGTTTTCGATATATTAATTAACTTATTTAATTAATTTAATCAATAACTACAATATATTATAATTTTAAACTAATAATTACACGAAAAAAATTATTTTGGCGATACTTATTAACTGTTTTTACAGTTTTCATTACACACAAATCATTTCTTTTGTATTATTCATCCATACATTTTATATAAATTACAGGAACTCTCTAAAGTGTTATTAGAAATTTCATTATTTATATCTTTTAATTAATAATAATTTATAGAATAGAACTTATCTTTGAAATAAAAAATAAAATAGTTTATCTTGCAAGACGTTCTTTCTTTTTTCAAGTGTATTACATATTTTAATGATAAAAATATAAAACATTATTTGAAAAACTATTTTAACTTAAAAATTTGTATTAACTTTTTTAATTGTACTTTTCATTGTGCTCAAATTTTTATTTAAAACTCTATATAATAACGTATTTTACAACAATTAATAGATTAATATGAAATGTAAGACATTTTTATTGTATAAAAATATTTTTAATTAGACCTATTTACTAAAAAATATTAGAATATTTGGTAAAGTAATAAAATCTAATAGTGAAATTATTTAAAATAGAAATGAGCTGAACTTCATAGAAATTATATTTGCGTGTTTTTAGCAAATTATCTTACAAAACTACTAGAAAAAGCTTATTAATTACATAAATTAGATATACAGTCGATGATAAAAATAAAAGTTCACTTTCTGTACACCTAATTTTATCATACATTTATTTATCTATATTTTTAAATATTATATTTAATTTAATTAAAATATCAGAAATAAAATACAGAGTATACAACGTTTATAGTTTCATATGATATTAAACTTTTCATTAATATTAAATTAATAAATGTATCTTGAATAAAAAGTATTTGTAAATTATAGGTTTATATCATGATTAAAGCTTTCTACTTTATTTTCATACCATATATGTCAAATTCACCGGTTTGATATTTAAAAAAATTCGGTTTTACATTGTAATTCAATAATATTATTTTATTTCGAGTTTATAGTTTCACATATTATATTTTCTATGAAATATTCATATTATAAATCGAATTGACCTCTACAAAATTGGTTTTATTTTTAAAATAAAGTTTTTTGAATTAATTTAACACGTTAATATTTAGATTAATATATTTCAAATAAACTGTTTTTTTAATAATATAATTAGAATACTATAGTAAATAATTACAAGAAAAAAATATATATTGTAAATATAAAAAAAAAACTTATATACATATAGTACATAAAACATTAACAATTGAGTAATTGTACGTAAGACATAAATAAAAAGTTCGTGCATGAAATTAATTTTTGCCGATAGGATCACATTGTTGGCTTCTATACAAGTTCAATATCTAAAGAGAAGTCTTACAAGTCATCGATAAAAATTGTATTATCTCGATAAAATATTTATACATATTATTTTACAATAGTCTTTTTTATATATTTTTTGATATTTAAAATGAATCGAAATGCATTCACCGAAAAAAATAAAAATATCAAATTCTGCGTAAAACTTCGCAAAGTGAAGGACTAAATTTATTAGAAACTATACAAGAAAATCTATCTTAAAATATAAAACTGCGGATAAACGAGTGAATAAATTTAAGAAAGAAAAAAGTCAATGATGACACGATGCAAATTGGTCTTTTAATATCAAATAACGATTAATACTTACGACATTCGTATGTTTAACTAATAGCGATGTTACATTACAACTCAAATAATTATTGATTAACTAACAATTATTAAAGATACTATTTCAATGACATTCATTTTTTTATCAGAAAATATAACGAACGAAAACTGTATAAAATAATGTTAAAAGTTACCATTTCAGAACAAATACAATGATATGTTTTTTGTTAGCAACGCTGAAAAAAAATGAAGAAAGTTCAACTGTCAAGGAAACTGTGATAACAGAAGATAAATCATAAATTTAGATATCATAAATCATAAATACGGTCTTCGAACAAAATAATAATAATAAAATATAACCGAGCATTATTTTATTTCATAGTATAAAATCGTACAAGTCGTTTGAAAATTAAAAACGCGCTGTCTGATTTTAATGGCTGTACAGATTAATGTCACATTTTACGTAGATTTTTTCAAATATCTATTTTTTAAGTAAATTCTGTAATTATCATCCGTAAATTATTTACAAAAAAATCATATTGTTTTTTCATTTTTATTTTATTCGATAAATTCAGCTCTCCGTAATATTATTTATATCTTGAAAGTGAAACCAATACTAATGGATTAAAGTTTTGGAAATACATAGCGGTTCTAACTTTAAAAGAAATATAACGATGTTTTAAAAATAAATTATATGACCAGGTGTATTCAGCGTATGAAGCGATCGGTTTAAAAATGACTATATTCCAGTTTTCAAATAATTAAAATTAAATTTTTGATGATCCGAGTGTACGAAATTTTTATTTTACCCGCTTATAATGCACGCGTGGATAAAGATATGTTTAATAAGATATTTAAATATTAATTTGCAGTTTCTTACGAAAAATGTTTCGCATACAAAATAAAATAAGCACATAATATTTAAAAATTCATTTTGAATTTTTCTTTACAGAATGCAATAAAAACACTGAATTCATACGTTACTTTGTAACGATCTATCTATTCAATTCGTCAGTAGATATATAAAAAAAATATATATTTTAAAATTAATGAAAATGATTCGATTATTCGTTGTTTAAAAAAATGAAATAATTCGTACGAACCTAGCCCAACTTAAACTCATGAGAACGCATGAGATATATATTACATCGATACGTGAAATGCCTGATCGCATAATATATTTGCTTCACTTACATTTTATTAATTCCGAACCTTGTATTTCACATATCAAAAATAAGCGAATCTTTATAATTAATAGACGTATTATATATCTACATTGTTAAGATAAACCTTTTAAATTAGCTGATTGCACCTGATAAAAAAGAACTTGATATTTATCAGGGAGAAAAACTGGATGAATTTACGATTCGCAAACTTGTTGTAGAATCTCGCATAATTGTAGAGACTGAAAGCAAGATTAAAGATCAAGAAGTTACGTAAATGCAATTGAACTCACACAACTACAAGCAAGACGTCCTTTATCCCGTAAATCGCGGCCAAAAGGAAGAGACAGGGGCATTTTCCGTGACGTTTAAGTCATTCTTAAGAATACGGAATACGAGTAGTAGCAGCGGAGCAGCAGAAACGAACGCCGGAGTTCGCCGCTGGCAAGAATTTTGCACTGGTCCACGGGCATGACGTCATCGGCGTGGCAAGCAG
The DNA here is from genome assembly GCA_018907195.1 of Dolichoris vasculosae. NCBI lineage: Eukaryota > Metazoa > Arthropoda > Insecta > Hymenoptera > Agaonidae > Dolichoris > Dolichoris vasculosae. The sequence continues at coordinate 9,102,541 of JACCHY010000003.1, forward strand.
AGCAAATCGATGCCACTCTCGCGAAGCCGCTCCGGAGTACTCCATATATACTCGGTAGCTCTGGTACATTGCTCCGCTATAATCGCCCGTAAATATAGCGCAATGGCTTTCTCGTATCCACTCAAACGTTCTATATTTGAAAAAAATAAATAAAAAGTATTCCTCCGCAATTCTATAATTTTCGGATATTTTTATGCAGTGCTTGTTAAGTGCGCATTTTATTCATCGATCTTTACCCGAGTTCTCCTCCTTCTAATCGATATAAAACACACCTTTGATTATTGTCACAGAACAGTATACGATGATTATTGTTACGTAAATAATTTTTTATGTAGCGATTATAGTAGAAAAATAGTTTTATTAAAATAATCCAAGGTTGCAATAATCCGATAGAAAACTTTGTTCATTCTATAAATATCACCTTATCGATATCGTTGATAGTATTCATTAAATAAGTTGAATTTATGTGATTTATCTTTTATGAATTGTAAAATTATACGTTTAAGATTTTTTACTAACATTTATAGATGGTTAAAGCATTCGAATCTTCTTTATTCAAATAAACGAGACTAGTTATTACACTTAAAAACGAGGATTAAAACTACGCATTGATAAATTAACTTGATATTAATAACCGAATGTAAATTTCTCTCCAAAGTAACTAAATAATGTAAAAATAAAACCTATTCCATTGAGATATTATCCACGAATGTAAATGATATTTATACGAAATTTTATACTGTCAAGTGTGAGGGAATTTGATCAACGGAAAATTGATCTTTTAAACAGGGTAACAAAGAGAATTCAAATCTCGGGTTACGACAATGTCAAGTATCGAAGCCCGATACGAAATCTTTGAAAATCCCCTAAAAAATCCAGCGTAGAACGTATCTAAATATATTTTACCTTCTTATATAAAAGAAGTTTATAAAATAAAAAATAATATTAAAAAATAATAAATTCTTGACAATAAATAATAAATTGTTTATAATAATTTATAAAAAAATTATTTATAATTTAAAATTGAAACTATATTTAACAATTATTTGAAAGTTTAATTTTGAAACGTATTTAAAAAAATACAAAATTCATTTTCCTCGATATTTTTTTCCAAGATCATCGTTTCATATAGTAATACGTACATGTAGAAAATGTTACAATTAAAATTAAGTCAATTCGTGTGTGACAACTGGAATAAAATATTTTTTATTTAAAGAAATAATTAAATAATAATCGTGTAATTATATAACAAAAAAATGTGACTACTGAGGATAATAGTATTTAGAATAAAGTAAAATAGAAATAAATTTCGAAAAATTATTGTATCGAACTTTTAAAAATAAATATCAGTATGTATCTTTACAATATTTTTCAGTACTTAATAATCATACACATATTTATAGGTAAAGTAAAAAAAGTAAAGAGAAGCTCAAAATAGATCCTACATTTATAAAGATATAATTCATCATGTACAAATTTCAAATATGCGGTCACGTAGTTATATAACCTTGGTGTGGATAATCTTTAAAAGAATTCGAAGGAATAATAGAAATAAAATATATCTCATAGCTAAATGTAAAAAGCAAAAATAAAAATAGTGAATTACAAATATCGAGACTTTAATATTGAGAAAAAGAAAATTTAAAGGAAAATCAAGAGATAACAAAATATACTTTTAAGCGAAAATACGAAGAAAAGGAAAGTAAGAAAAAAAAGGCAGCAGAAAAAGAATATATACGAACAAAATGTGAAAGATAAAAATATTGATAACTTTTTCAAGATAGAAATAATAAAATTTAAACTGTTAGGTTTTAAATATATATGATATTTAATAAAAATTAAAAAGTAATATTACCTATATACTTATTAAAAAATGAAAGACCATAAATCATTAATCTGATATGGAATTATTATTACAGCAATTATAAACTGAAAAATTAAGAATAAAATGTTACTGTGAAAGATAACTTCAAAGAATAAATTATATCCAAATAATGAAAACATATCGCATATTAATTATATTAAAAATAAAGAATAATAACTAAAATATAATAATTTGAGAATTTGAATATTAGGGCAGGTAATTTGGAAAATAACGATGAATTTAACGATAATAAAATTCTTAAAAAAGTCATTTGTCATACAGATATTGACTAAGTAACCCCAAGCTTCACGTTTTTTGTTTTACAAGGAGAATCTCCCCACTTTCTAAATAACTCATTTCTAGTCGCTTACTCATATTCGGTTACGTACACTTTTTATTTTTTAAATCTTTTAACCAAAATATTATAAAATCTGAAATACTCTACTTTCTTCTTACTAATATGAGATAAAACACTTTAATATGTAAATATATTATATTATAATTAATATTACGAACAAAAAATTAAATTTAAATTTAGATTGAAACGTTTTTATTGAAATTATTGATTTAATTCGCCGATATTTATATATTTTTTTTTATTCTGCGAAGATACGCTTAAAGATAATACTATAGACTTTATATTATTAAACTTTTGTTTTATTTTATATATGACTGTTATCTGCTAAAATAAAATATTTAAATATACTATAAAAAATTAACACTTATTACTCATTTTCGCTCTAATCCCGTAACCTTACTCATATTTCAATACTCGTTTAAACTCTATTAGTTTATAGTATACAATCCTAAGATAAAATGTTTAATAAATAAACGTAATACAAAGTGTATCCTGCTTAAATAATTTTACAATTATTAATGTTAAATATCAATATATTTGTATTTTATTACTATATATAAACTAAAAAAAGACATTAAATACGAATTTATAAAATCTTATTGGTACTGCTTAATACATATTTATAAATTACAGATTATTATAAAATGTTACCATCGATAAATACACGAATATATGTTCCAAAAATCTTATATCTTATTGTATTTTTCCAGACTCGGATAAGATGATGCAAAATTTATAAATACAAAATTTATATACTGTCATAACAATAATACTTTGCTATATTTGCATTTAATCAATTACTAATATTTTGAACTCACGAATAAAGAAAATACAATTTAAGATTAAAAAACTTCAACAAAAAACACATTTAAGATTTATACATATTCTCGATTAAGTCATACATTATTAATTTTATACTCGGAGACTTCACTGTTACAGTTAATAACATCGGTAACGAAGTGAATAGTCTTAGCTTGAATATATTTATAACTATGCTGTAAAAGACAATATTTACATAGAAAGAAAACATTATTAGAAGAAATATAATTGCGTTTGAACTATGGTTTTAATACCATTGAATCAACGAAGCCCAAGCGAAGATTATTTTTATTATTATATCATTATTCTCGAGTGGATACATACTCGAATGCATCGTCTAAATGACTATACTCGGAATGAAAATAGATGCGGATAGACAATCAATAACTTAAAAAAAAAAGATAAGAACGATCCGCGGTTGAAATGCATTTAACTTTCAAATAAAATGTAGACTAGATCCGAAGGGACGCGCACCTCGTGCGTGCACGCGTGCGCGATGCGCATCCACGTAGATGAACGCACGCGTGCGCGTCCGTAAAAGTTGACGCGCGTTGCGTTCGTCGCATCAAAATCAATGCAGTTGCTGCGCCGACGCGACCCGCGGCTTCGTACCCCGTCGACGTACCCCGTCGACGTACCCCGTCGACGTACTCACGGCCGACGTTCTTGGTTGCCGACGTCTTCCTACTCGCGGTGCGCTGGTCTACCTTTTGAGAATCACTGCCCGGTGACGTCATTTGCGCGCCGCTACCGTGAACCAAGTGACGTCACCCCGCGACCAACCCCTTCGCCCCGCGGCCGGGAAACGCCGTACGGGAAAACGAGCTGAATTCGCGATCGGATTCCGCCGACGCTCCACCGATGATGCCGATACAACTTAGGATGCCACTTAGAATGCAACTTAGGATACAACTTCGGATTTCTTCAGATCTTCGGCAAGAGGGAAGAGAAAAATTTACAATTCCAGAGAGCATTTTCACCCCCGAATAAAAATTTATTTACGCTGCGAATTTTAACCGCATCTCTTTGCAACATTCGAGATAACTTATCCACTCTATAACCGGATAATTTCATTTTCAAGCTTCTACAATATTCATCGACGTATATTTTGTGCAATTTAATTACCGAAAAGAAAAAACTTTTTAGTTTAAACATTTATTCTGGTAAAAATTCAGAGCATTGAATTCGATTATGTTTTTATCGACTTATCGATATCTATGGAAGAGCTACAAAAAGTAGTTAAACTTCCAATGCATTTTTTGCCTTCCTATTTCTCGTCGTTCAAGCTTTTCCTGTCCGAAAAACCCTACGCTCGCTCTTACGATGAAATAATTTATCGCTCTTCCTCTGGGTCAAGAGCGGAGATGAAAAAGGACCGCGGACCTCGACCGTTACTCGACAGGGACCGTTTTCGGAACTTCCAGCGCTGCTCCGATTTCCTTGTTTCGAAAAAACAATTAAACAATTCTGCCTTCATTTTTCGTCCAAGCGAAAGCGCAAAAAAATCACCGAGAGATTATATCGAATGGTCCGGAAGGACGTCGGAGCGTGGGACCTTGGCACAACGAGGTCGATTCGCATTCGTTCGAAAATAAGGTTGCATACTCCAGGGTGACCCAGGATTGGCAAATAATTATCGATCTGGTGGATCTCCTACTAAACACCAGCGATCGTCGATCAGGGGATTAGAGAATTCTCGATATGCATAGAATTAACGTGTGATTCGGTCCAAATTGACAAGTTTTATCGTATAACGCGTCACAATTTGGTTTTGACCATTGTTATTATTTGACGTTATTACAACAGTATATTGAATTCTTCACGGGAAATATTCATACTGCAAACGCAACGATAAAATATTAAATGTTTTCTATAAAACTGAAAGAAATTGAAATTACTTGTAATTTGATAAGGTTCAGATTTTTACTATTATTCAAAACTTATAGTCGATACATATCTGCATTAATAATATTCACTATTAACCAAAAAATATAAAAGTCATAACAAGTATGCAAGGGTTAATTGCGCATTTCTGAATTTTTGAAGGATTTACAAATGTTATCCACGAATGCTAATATAGCAATCGCTTTGAAATAAATTTAACTTACGTATAAATTCATTAAACCAATTTATTTAACTTTACTTATAAATTCATTTAATCAATTAATTTAAAAATTCCAATTCTAATTCATACGAAAACTCATTTTATTTTGGTAAAATATAAAATACGTAAAATTATAAAAACACTAAAATATTCTATTGGATTTTAGAATTAAATTTTGCTAATTTATATGAATTTACTTAATTGTGCTTCTCTATATTGGATATTATATTTATGAAATAATTAATTTTTATTTTAATACGAATTATATAAAATATTATCGGTCGCCGTTCTTAAAAATGTTGTGATAGTTTGATCGGATTATACTGCAATTATTTTAAAATTTTAATTTTCTATATTACAAATATTACAAAGATTTACTTATTTTTTGTTAGATTTGATTGCTCGATACATAAAAACAAATAAGAATAAAACTAAATATGATAAATAATGAAAATTATTTATAAGATATAATACTATAATGATACTAATACTAAGATATAATAGTATGATAAATGCATACGTTTTCAATTAATGGTTTAAATATAAAGAACGTTGCATATAAATATTTAATATTAGCATAACTTCGATGAAAATATTAATATTACAAAAATAAAATTTTTTTTATAAATATTTCAGTACATAATTTTTCATTTAAATTACACAAGAACTATATAAAAAAATAATCAATCAAATCTGAATAGTACTAAATTTATAATTAAAGCTTTTATGCAATGATCGCAAAATCCAATATCTTCTGTAAAATAAAACAATTTAAGGATAAAAGTTTTAATGTTAATTAATTTTTTAAATTAAATTTAATCCAATTTTCCTATATAACAAAGAAATGTAATATGTAACGATACGAATATGAATGTATAAACATAAATATTATTTTTACATCGTTAAAAATGGTAAAAGGTTAAACGGTTTCTATTGTAAATCTAGAAAGTCTTTTGGATGACATGGTAAAATCTTAAAAAATTACATATGCTTCTTTGAAATATGTATTACACAACGGACCACGTCCCAATCGTAGTGAAAATATTGAATTCATAATTTTAGACGCCACGTTATAATTAGTCGCTCGAAATAATTTCAGTGAATTTTCCTCGTTCGAATCCTCTTAGCAGCATCGCAAATAAAAATTGAAAATGAAGAATTTGTAGACGTAAAAAATTTTGCCGGTATCTTACGTCGGCTTCTAATCTATATTCGCGGTTTTTCGGAAGCTTTAAAACGCTCGAGATTCCCGACCTTCGGATGGCATAAACACGAACTCGCAGCTCCTTTTCTTGTATGGACGGTGGTGGATGTGGACGAACATAGCTGGTGAAAAGGGAGTCGAGTGGATAGTCGTCGGGTCCTTCAAAGGAAGTACCTTTAAAGTCCGCCTGCGCAATATTTCTCAAGACCTGGCTTAGAGACCAGAATGCGGTAAATTTTAGGGGTTAGCTTTCCATTATACCAAAGTTACTCCCTTTGCGCTCGAAAGGGTAGGTAGGCTTTTAATCAAATTAGAGCGAGAGTTGAACATAAACAAAAAAAGTTGCACGCGAGCTCCGCGTCATACAATTTTAATGAAATTCAAGAGCGAGGTCTCGTACAAGTATTTACCGCGAAGGCTACGCTTCTCCTATTCGCATCCGCTCTTAGAATTTTAAACGATTGATTTCTAGTTAAATACCGTTAAATTTAAATATAAATCAACATTTGTTTTTAAAATTCCATCGATCGGTGCAGAAATTAAATTAAGTCGGAAGCACGGTATTAATCGATTCGGAAGGAACGCGAATACTTCTAAAGGAGGATAAAGATGGAAAGAATTATAAAGAAAGTATATTTTTAAATTTTTTGATAAACTAATTTTATATTTATTTTAATTCGTAATACTTGTAACGCGGAACCTTTTCACGTAAACTTTATGGATCTAGAAATTCATATTTCTAAGCCGATTTTTATATATTGTATAAAAATTTCGCATAAAAATACTCAACTTTATTGATTTGGTGAGTAAAGTGGTAAAAAAATTAACTAAAATAATCGAATAGCAAATTTTTCAAAATTATTTTTCTCGTTAATTTTTGTTTTCTACCTTGCAATATTTTTAACGACACTCGAGTAAAATAAATAATATTTAAAAATTTATAAAACGTGTGTCGTTATACGATAAAGCTATAAAAACTAATATACCCGCAAAAGTTCGTAGTTTTTTATTAAAAATATATATAGCATAAATTCTGATATTTCATTTTAAAAAATCATTGCTTTTTAAATTTTTTAACGCAACTATGTACATACAAAATATTAAAGACATTTATATTTCAATTTTTTAATTTATAAAACATCAAAACCAATAAAATATCGTTACGTTCGTTACGTTATATATGTACAGTTTTACAAATTTTTTATAAAATGTATAATAAAAATAAACATTGAGATAAATTCTTTTAAATTTATTAATTTTTTATGCATAAAAAACCGAAAGACGAAAACTTTAAGCTTTATTATCATTTTTTTAAATACTATCGTGATAAAAATTTAACGTGTAAAATTTTTTTTAATTATATCAATAATTAAAAGGCAAATTATCAACAATTTTTAAATTATTGTATACGATAACAATCTGAATCCTATTATAGCATCGATTGTTGGTAGAATAGAATTCATTGTACTTTAAACTCATCTTTATAAATTGGCGCGTTACGAGATCCCTTCAATTTTGACACGTCCTGCTGACTTCTTGCGCTGTTAATCCATATTACTAGTCTATCTATTTATTAGTTCACTATCGTCGTCGTAAGTTATTCGCATCCGTTATACTTGAAACGCAGCGTCGGGTACTCGTAAGATCCTCAGCCTCGCACCGTACGTGACACATTTATTCAAATAATACGTACGAAATAGAACCACGACGTATAATCTACTATTTTTAGTAGTGGATAATAAATATTAAATGAGCATTAAAAATATCTTTTCTAATCGCTTTTTAATATATTTTTACTGGAAAAAACTACTTTTAGAGACCTTAAGATTTAAATTCTTCTTCTTATAAAGTCAGAATTTTTTAAATTCATATATTTTTTAAAACTCACGCTACGTGTCACGCAACTTGTCACTAATGGAAATCAGTTTTTGTGTTCGTCGCTATTTATAAATTTATGATAAAAATGTCTTACCGAGTGTTGTAAGAGAAACATTATTAAAAATTCTTCGTTGTTTTTTCACCCGTTTGTCCGTATATTTACTAAAAAATTTTCAAAAGACTCTACAGACAAGTTCATTTCACTCCGCCAACTGAAAATAATTTCTTTTCATAAAAAAAATTTTCTAATGGTGAATAATATATAAATAAAGTTAAAATATAAAAAATAAAAAATTATTTATTCATATATAAACAAATTCCCCAATAGCACACAAGTTGGTAAATTATCTGTTATTGTTATTTTATTCAAGCTTTATGTACTTACAAGTTACTATACGCATTATTGTTCTAAGTTATATAAGTGACATTATTACGGCGCATTTTGAAAAATCAAGTGCCTAAAGCATATTTTGTCTTCTCGATAACATATTGTACTCTCGTACACTCGTACAAACATTGTAATAATAGATTATCTTTTTATACTCTATTTACAAGTGAAATTAAAAATATAAAGAGACTTTCAGCAATTCTCTGTTAAAAATATAATATACTTTTATTTAAAAAAAAAAAATTAATTTACTAATTAATTTAATAATGATAAAAGATTATTTCAATAATTAGAAAATGTAATTACATAAGTAATTTTATAATTATTTTAAATAATTTTAATTTAATTTTGTTTCTTTATTGTATTTAATAGTTATTATCTACCAATATAGAAATAAAAATACTGAAAATTGTTGCCATGAATAAGCCAGAGTGAAATTTATATAAATTTTGCCTATAGGTATACCTAAAAGTAAATAACTAAAAGAATTAAATAAAAATAATTTTTATAACAAATATCGTGTAACAATAATAATTATTTTAATTATTAATGTTTAGAAAAATGAAATTAAATACGCAAAAATTGTTATAAAATGAATGAAATACGCCCAAAGAAATAAATTTATTCTTTCGTGTCTATACAATCTATGACTACTGTATAAAACAATAAAAGCTTTTTTATAATTTATCATAAATATAATGCAGTGTATTTTTTTATTAATAGTCTCCATCTTTACTATCAATGCATATATATTTTTAAATATATCACTAATCTTAAAACAAGTATTTATGTAAAAATAATAAGGAAGGTATTTGAAATGTATAATACTGATATTTCGAAAATATAGTAATAAGATATCATACTAAACGATACCAGTTTTTTTATCATTACTGAATGTTAAACATAATTAAAATTCCCTTGATAGATATTTATCCACGCATTTATTTAATAATCGTTTATATAAATATAATCTGTTATAGCAAAAAAATCTAAAAATTAATTAACACTTAAAAAGAATTTCGTAATTGAAAAAACTAAAGAAATTAATTTATATAAAATTAAAAATATATTATAAATATCATTCTAATAAATCTTTATTAAAATTCAATACTTCAATATATATATAATTTTTAATATCATTACAATCTATTTATCTTACATCATTTATTTCGTGTTTAATATTATTATTTGTGACTCACCGATATTTTTATAACTTTTTCAAATATGAAACAAGTAAATTAAACTAAATATTACAATAAATTAGGCTTTTCTTGAATTTACTCGAGTGGAATTTTCCTATTTGACCAACCTAATTTCTACTGTAATATATTTCTAACTACATTATGAAAATATCTGACATTAAGAAATTATTCGGATGTAGTTTGCATGAATAGACTTGCATATAAGTTATATACTACCCTAAATAAGTTAACAGTAGTTATTTAAGTTCTACTTATCACAAAAGAATCTTTTATTCATTTTTATTTATTAATTAAATACTTTCGATATACAAATTTTATGTACATATTATTTTTTTATTGATATAATCTTCTTTTTTACTTTTATCTACCTGTATAATTATTTTATAAAAATCTTTATGTTAAAATCATTATATTTATATTTTATCAATATAATTTTTTTTTTAATGTACTTTACTTTATTCAGAAAGCTAAAATCCATTACTCACGATATAATTTTCATATTTAAGAATTAGCGAATAAAATTATTTGGTAGAAAAATGTAACTATCCAAAATTATTCGTTTATTCGATAACTTAAATTGTTAAACCTTGTTATCTATTTGAAATAAATCAAATTAAAATGTATTTATTTGCGATAGTAACTACAACATAAATTGATATAATTAATATTATTAACAATTTGATGTCTAAATCACGTAGTCAAAATATTCTAATATTTACATTTCTTGGTTAATTGTTTATAAATACAAATATAATGGAACTAAATAATAAAGGAAAGAATTATTTGTAATATAAATTTGTATACAAATATTTATCCAGAAAAATTATAAATACTCTCTTTCTAAATTAATAAACTAATATATATTCCAATATAGAAAATTATATTAGTTATTATATTATTTGTTTACAAATATGATTAAGAATATGCTACTTTTACATGAATATCGGAAACTTATAATAATACGATTCTCAAACTTAAAAATTATTTTATATAATAAATAAATAAATAAATAAATATTATTGCATGCTAAAAAAGTTTAATTAATTTTAAAATTAAGACTACCAAAATTTAACATTTTTTTACATTTTTAAAATCATGATCAAATATTTAGAAAAGAATATTATTTTGAATGACTGCTACAAATATTATATGTGATTTAAAATTGTTGTTCATAATTTGTACATAAAAATTATTATCAAATCTAACTATTTTTATTCACTTATGTAATAAGATCACATTTTATTATCAAACCATATTATTTGAAATAAAAATAAAATTAATGATCGTAAGAAAAATGAATATCAAGTTAATAATCTGTCTATATTAACTTGATCATCGAATGTTTCATTACGACGGGGATTTTTATGTTCGTGAGAAATCCAATATTATAAGTTAAAAATTCAAAAAACTATTCGGGCAGTGAATTTGATACGGAATTTTTACTCTACACCTTAAAAAATAATGAGTCACCTCTGATTCAAACACGTTAAAAAGTTATACGTACGAAGGTTAAAATTTTATTAAGAATAAAAATAATAAAAGTCAGAAAAATAAAAATATTACAACACCTATTGCTTAGTCCTATGTAAAAAAATTAATTGAATCTAAAAACGATTTGTTAGATTTAAAGTTACAATCTTGCTATAAAACTTATCGCGTAATTATATTTGTTATTTATAATTTGTTTGAATATTGGTAAAATATTGGTTTCAAAGGTTAAATTATTTTTGTTTACATTTTTGATTTTAAGTTTTTAGTATCGTTTCAAATAAAGATATCTTTTAAAAAAACATTCTAAAATTTATTTTACTATATAAAATTATTTAAAAAATTGTTTTCAATTGGTTATTATATCAACAACACTTAGAGCAACAAATATTTTCATTAAATTCAAAATAAATGAAAATGAGATTTTTTAAATTACTTAAAGCTTGATATTGTCAGTAAAAAGAAATGACATAAAATTATTGCATAAAACATATAATTTTCCAAAAGAAAAGGTAATTTATTATGGCAGCAGAACAGTTTATTTGAAAATAAGTATGTCGCAAAAAAGGGAGACGAACACATACGAAATCGTTTTTCGATAGATATCTAAAATGTGGTTTCAGCGAGTAACGGGAAATTGAAAGATAAATCCCACTTTGACTGGTGTTCCATCAAAGTCTAGTATTCTTGCGAAGGTCTAATTTTCAATTTCGCCTCGGGCATCAAGCGAATTCAGATATTCATATTTGAACACGTGAATTTATATATCTAAGAACAAACCAAGGTATAATACGATCAAAACAATCTACGTTATCGACCGTGATATTAAGCGTTTTACATTGCCGTTCGAGGGTACGATAGGTAAAGAAGAAATTACATTATAATGTTCTTCTATCTCCAGCCGGTGAGTTAAAATATATCGATAAAACTAATCTCTATATTTTTTTATTTTCTAAATTCAAACGATAACATTCACTTAAATTGAAAAAATCCAAACAAAAGTGATGAATCAAACATAAATATTTGTGTTCTCATAAATTTTCTTCTTGTCTTCTTCGAATAAACGGAGAATAATAAAATAGGATGATATAATAACGATTTATAACAATGTTATCGATAAATTTACACAAAAAATTTTGATTTATTTTATAGTAGAATAGTTATGGCAACTTTTCATGAGAAACATTTGTAAATATATAAAATAAAAAAATAAAAGAATAATTTTCTACGATTAAATTATAAAATATAAAATGTAACTAATGCGTATAAAGTATGAAATATTCATTGTAATTGAATAAACTTCGTATATTCTTATCGATTAATTAAACTCAATTAAAAATACTTGAAAACTAAAAAATTTATAAACTTACCGTTGACTAAATAATTAAAAAATATTAATAATTTAGAGCAATCGAAAAATATTTAATAGACATACATATTTCATACATAAATTTAAATAAAACAACGATTAAAAAATACATAAAACTACTTCGAATATTTTTGCAATATTATACTATTTTTATTAATATATTTCAGTGTTTTGATATTTGTCAATATTAGCATAATAAACTGTAATATTTTTAATTTTCCATTTTTTCATGTTTTGATACCTTTCTATTATGAAATCATGAATTGAAATTGAAGAATAAATGAAAAATTTTTCGCGATATTCAAAATTAACATAAAACGCAAAGTTTGTTGATACTTTGTTTTTTATAATTATATTCAATTGACAAATTATATCATATTTATTAAAATATTTTTATTTTTTAAAAAAATTTTGTAAATAAAATGATTGTTTTTACTACAAATTAACGTAATATACAGTAATTAAAAATTAATCAGTGTACATGTTATTTATATAATTATAATTAAATATCTAAATGTATAATACAAAAATTTCTGATTCGAAGTAGATTAATATGTTTTTAATCGAAAACACACTAATTAATAATTATAAACTTTTAAATTAACATTCATTAGTATAAAATTATAATCAATTGTTAAAATATCACGTATCATAATAAATTTTAAACAATAATATTTTATACACGAAAAACTTAATTTATAATTTTTATAATTAATGTTCTAATCAGTTATTTGTAATTCTTATAAACATTGAAGAACTTTTCTTATAAAAAAGTTAATTTAGTGAATAATTATTAAATTGAAAAAAGTAATTGATTTTAAAATTAAATTATTTTAATTAATATGCTACTGTTTAATATTTATTTTTATAAAATTTTTATTTTTATCCTCAATGTATTAAAAAATTACATATGTTAATGTAAACTAGTAGTAAACTATAGAACAAAATCATTCTGAATATTTTTAATAGCAAGAATAATTTATATAATAATAATTTTAGTTATGTGTATGTATGTATATACTTCTCTTATAAATTAATTATCTTATATCTGTGTTTATACCCAACAGCAGTACATTAATATGATACGATACCAATTTCGTTCGGTGACTTTTGAGTTCAACATTTATTTTCATAAAAGCAGATACTATAATCTGTTTTCAAATTGTAACTAGTGGTTCCTCAATATCCAAATATAAACATTTTTTCATTATAATTTGTTTAGTAATTAATTTAATACAATGTATGCGCAGTGATTAACTATAAATTAAATTGCATTCACTCACACACGCGCGCGCGCACAAATGCACATATAATCTATAAATAGATATTACAAGTATTAATTAAATGCTTTTTAAATAACAATAGTATTATAAATATGCAATACAGTGTTAACGATCTATAATAAATAAAGTGTAATGTCCGCATTGATAAGTATCGATCTCTTTCTAAAATTTTAATAATTAATTTATTGGAATAAAGTATCGATATTTGTACTTACTTCTATTAGTAATAATAATAGTTAAGCCTAGATAAAAATAAATGTATCATTATAGGATTAAAATGATTGAAATTTTAAATAGACTTTAAGTAAAATTATACAAAGTATGTAATAAGTATATTAATGCATAAATTTCTCAAATCGTAAGTGATTACAATCTAAAATTGTTGATTCAAATCGCATAAATAAGGATCTAACTACACTCGACGATAATTAATTATGTAATAGGTTCCTAAGGTAAGGAACTAAACGATCTTAAACTTTATTACACTCGACTCCAAAGGAGAGGAGAAATTCTCGCATATTGCATCAATCAATAAATTCTAAGAGTCCAGCGTGTTTTTTTTCTCTCCTATTACACGTAATGTGTGCATGTTTCAAAGTCTGCGGTTTGTCTCATCCCATGTTATATGCAGAGACGGTGAAAGCAGAATAGACAAAATCTCGTAATCGCTTGGGCAGAACGATCTTAAAAGTGCACATCCTACACGATTATTCGCATTTACGGACAATGCGCTAAGCGATGAAGCAAAAATCAAACTCTGGAGATAGACGAAAAAAATTTGACTTTCTCTGCAATGATGCAGGTTCTTGGATTTTTATCATTTTGAATGGATGCGGGTCTCGGCTATTAATATTTTTATATTATTTCTACAATGGTACGTCCGATGCATTAACTTCTTCGCGGTTATCGAATTTCCTTTAAATATAATACTCGATAAATAGTATCCTTCATTTTTTTGTATTTTACAAAATAAAGTTTCCGATATGACTTTTATTTTTTAAAAATCGATAGCAATATAAAATTTTACATTTTATATTTAATAGTTGTTGTTGGCTTTTTATACCCTATAAACTGAAAAATAAAAGGTCAATAATTTAAATTAAATACAAAATATAAAGTTCGTTATAATAATGAATATCATAATAATTTTGGTTATACCTATTTATTATACCTATTTATGTTTTTCTTTTCCGAGGAATTTAACGTTTTTAAAGTGAAAATTATCTGAAAAGTAAAAATTCAATTGAAAGAAAAATACACGCTATTAATTTGACATTAAAATTTTAAGCGTTTACACAATACTATTGTTTATGATTTTTATGCAAATAATAAGTTATACGAGGAAATTTTAGAGTTTACGGAGCTTTATAAAAGGAATTTTTTATTACTCGCAAATTCCAATAAAACGAAATTACTATAATTGATTCGCATAATTTTTACTTAATTTTAATTATGAAACAGTAAGGAATTTTAGGAATAACGATGACTTGCAAAATGCTATTATTACGTATAAATATTCGTAAAATAAGTAATGAAAATATAAACCTCAAATACTAACTATTTTAACCCATAAATTACTTCACAGTATCATTAGACTGCTAGACAACAAAGAGATGACAACTATTATAAGTAAGGGACTTTATGAAAGCTCTAGAATGATTCACGCGGTCAGAATGTCTGTGAAACAAAAAGAGGTTGAAAATTTTAAGAGCTATGAGTGCAACAAAGCTTTTAAAAAATTGACATCACTTTAGCAATGTTTGCAGAGACTCTTTTATTAAGTGCGTGTATACGTTGATCGCAATTTTAAACTTTAATTTTTATTACAATATTAATTATTTGCAATTTTCTAAATTTTAAACGAATAAGATATTATTGAATATTATTGAATAAGCTTCAAAACAATTT
Organism: Dolichoris vasculosae; assembly: GCA_018907195.1. Lineage (NCBI taxonomy): Eukaryota > Metazoa > Arthropoda > Insecta > Hymenoptera > Agaonidae > Dolichoris > Dolichoris vasculosae. The sequence goes on from JACCHY010000003.1 coordinate 9,118,406, forward strand.
GTAAGTGTTGTTTTACATTTTCTAAAAAAAAATTTTAATCTATAAATACTTCATGAAACTTTTGTACTATGTTTTATCAATATTTAAAAATTCTTTTATCGAATTCTATTTTTTTTATTGGAACTAAAATTACTTTTGAATTTATTACTATCAACCCAGAGATAATAATTCTTTAAAAATCATTTTAAAAAAGGAATTTTTTGGTACAACTAAAGGAATATATCGTTCGATAATACAGATATTAAAACTTATATAAAAAATTTTATATTCAATAAATATTTTATAATAATATATTTTTCAAACGTTTAATTTTTCTTATAAACATGATGTACATCATTTACATATGAATGTATTAAATAATATTTTGCTAACATTAATTATAAAAGATGTATGATTATTTATTACCTTATAAACGTATATAATTTGTACATATCTACGAAGTAAGAAAAAAATAATTAACGGATCCAATATGAAACAAAAGGTCTGATATTTGTATATAAATAATTAAACACAAATTAAAAACACCCGAATTTGTAGGATGAGCAAATAAAATTCTAAATTACTGAGGATTACTCGAATTAAACAGTCGAATTTTACTTAAATTAAGTACTTGGAATCTTTGTATAAAACGTCCTTACGCTATTTTAATTTACAAATTGTAAAAATCTTCAAAAGTATATACTAAAAATATGTTTTGGTTTTTTGGTTTTTATTTATATAAAATGAAAATGCATGAGAAATGTGAGACATTAATAACGATAGTTAGACCTGGTATCTGGAAGTGGTATATTTTTTGATAATTATATCTTCTTTACTCGTAAAATGAAGAATTCAATGCACAATAATTTGAGACAATTATAGCATCGACCTTGAAGTCCTTGAACGTGTGAAAATTCGGCTCGCAACTTTACATTGTACAAGAAATTCAACTTCGAAAATCTTGGCGTTCAAATTCTAAAATTGGACTCGGTCTGTATACACCAATTTGCAGACGTGCGAAACGGCGCAAAGCTCTCGACTCGATTCTACAAACGCGCATCGTTTTACGATCCTTTGCTTCAACGTTTCACACCAGAATTTTCGACCATAATTTCCGAATTGTTAGTCCACAGATTTCATACGACTTAGGCTTACTCCGTGCACTTACAGCTTACACCGACCGTAGAACTTTCGGTGGACTTTGGGAGGGTGCGTGATATCGTAAATGGCGTCTTCGTGCGGCAGCCGAATATTATTTTATTGGGTCCGTGTAGAGCCGAGGCCGATGTTTTGGCTTACCTGAACCGACTGCAGGTAGACAAGGACATTCGCGTTTGAGTGGTTTTCTGGGTATACCAATTTATATATGTGCACATAGCAAGTACCAGCGGGTAAACTGTTTAATTATATTTTTATTTCTTATATTTTATTCGACTGCTGACATTCATCCAATGGCACACAAGAGGTAAAATAAGTTGTAAAATTCTTTCCCTTTACCTTATAAATGCTTATGAGTTTTCCACTATTAAAAAATTCAAAAAAATGAATAAAATTAAATACAAATGACTAAAGCATATATTATATTATATAATTTATAAAATTATTCGTAATAATAAACTCTAATAAATTCAGATACAGCGATTATCTTTTAAAATTATTTTCTCAATTTTTAAACCTCTGTAACGACATTTTTTAATATTCCAACTGAAATAAATTTATAAACAGCGTCCAAAACAGGTTTTCTTGGTCGTTAAAGAACGTTTCTAAGTTTCTAATGATAAAAAGGATCTAAAATAACATCATAAACTCGTGTTCGATACCCGAAGAATCATAAGGGAAAGAGCAATAATTGGTTGAATGCTCGTTTTAATTTGATTATAAATTTAAGAACTAAAAATGTTAAATAATCGCGTTATATTATAAATTCTTATATTTTTAAGATATAGCAGAGCGATCGTTTAAAAATAAACCTAATATATTTGAAACAGTCTATATACATAATTTTTAAATCAAATTAATAATAAAATTACGAGGCTCGTTATTCAGAAAAAAATTATCACGGTGCAAAAATTTTGTATATATATTATTAAATATTTATGCGTGCACGATGATTTTAGAATAGTAATCAGCTCTTGCCTATTGTTAATAATAATAAATATTCATAAAAGTTTTTATTGATTATATATTCCCGATATTTTTAGTGAAATGTATATATTTGTCACTCGTTAATTTTGAAATTTGAATAGATTAGTTTTTCCAGTTTTTAATTATTCCACTTGTATACAATTTTTCAATTTCTAACTTTTTATAAAATTTAATCAAATCGAATACCAATTATAAAAGATTTCAAAATAAGAATATTTTGATTTTAACAGATTTTAATTTATAGAAACATAATTATTACTTTTATTAGATAATATAAAACTAAAAATAATTGTTCGATCGATAATACAATATTTTTCCGTAACAAAATAACAATTACAAAATGAAAGATTCCGATGAATACTGGTATTTTATCCTTTATTTAATATTACTTTATAACATACTACGTATATAAGAACAATGAGTCAAGATTCAGGAAGCTTGATATCAATGAATTAACTACGTATAAATCATTATTGAAGTACAGTACTTTCTGTCAAAATAACGAAAACTGTATCATTAAAATGAATAAATCTAAGACAATGATATACATTAATATACAATAATATATTTAATTTAATAATACGTAGGAAAAAGTTACTAAATTAGTGTCGAATAAAAAAGAATTATTTTAGATATAATATAAAAATTCATATTTACTTATAATTTTAGTACAATAAATAAATACATATTATGTAATAACGTATAATTACATTTAATCGGTGAATAGAAACACCCACAAGATAAATACATCTACTTCCAAGTACGAGAATTTGAAATCGATTTGAAATAAAAAGTATGATGGAATTGCTACCGATGACTCGAAGGAACAATGAAGGCATCGAATCGAGTCTCTTCGTCTCGTCCATCGACTCAAAAACAAACTCAATCGCCGGATGCTCCATTTACGATAAAAGCGGATCGTTGGCAGCCTCCCGAGATCCCCTTCTTCAAAAAAAAAGCACTCAACCGAAGCTCACACTCGAACGTACCCACGAATTTCGAAATTATTAATAACCGCTTTATAATTGATCCACAAAGCTATCCTGGCATGACCGCGGTAGCGTGTCGGTAACGTGCGTTTCCTTAACGGTGAAAGTAAAAGTACGCGCGAGCACTACTCGCGATTCACGTACGAATACATAGATAGAGCCGTTCGCTTCTAAATCTGAAAAGTGTATGTATAGGGTGTATTTCGCGTTAAACCTGACTCCGATAGTATCGATATACCTTGCATTTTAAAGTGGAAAGGCCTATAACTCCAAACTATAATTCTACTTACTATTCTTTCGAGTGAAACGTAGATTCCTCGCGAAAGAGAACTTCTAAATCATTCGTTACTATCATTGTCTATTCTCTTGTTTTCGTTGATGCCTAGTCAAGTAATTATAGAGTTTGTTCCAATTATTCGTTATAGGAAAATTTTAATTCTACTTCTTCCTGATCTTCTCTCTATTGTCGTACGTATTTGTAGCTTACGCTATTTATTTTAGCAAGTCAAAACTTCATTTTTTCCGCATCGTATTAATTGTTTTGTTTGCAATAGCACTTTTAAAATTTTTTTTTTTCAAAGACAAATTTTTAATATAAATCACATTTAATATTATAAGATAAGCTATGTGATTTTTATATGAAAAAATTAACGTGGGATAACGTAAATCAAACGTTAAATTAACCGTTACAGATTTATAATTGTTATTATTTTATAAAATTATACGATCGATGATTTAATAATTCAAATTAAATATCGTATCACTCGATTCATCGCAACAACTTTTAAAACTTAATAATAATTTCATATTTTCTGTAGATATAATGTAAGATAATGTTATACTTATTTATCATTACTACGATATTGTTGAATCGATGATTGGAATAACAGTATAGATTATCATTCGAGGTGCTATGTATTACAATAATATCAATTATAAGGAATTGGATATTCCTTATATTCCACTCGAATCCTTAATTTAAAAAAAAAAAATAGTTAATCAGTAATTTCATGAAAAGGAATGAAATTTATGCAGTTTCCTTTGGTCTTTTTCAATATACGTTGAATATTTCATTAATCGATTCATCTTTTAATAATTTTACGATGGAAAATTCATATACTATTTATGAAATTTTTAAATATTAAAAATTTTTATATATAAAAATTTTATGCAAATTAACTATAATTTAATATATTATAATAAATGGAAAATTTTAATTTATTATACGTTAATTATTTATACGTATTTTGTTTCTTTTAAAGTCGAGTTAACGATAACTATTGCAACGCATAAAATTAATATATATTAAATAAATTAAGAGACTCTTAAACTAAAAAATGTGCTAAGATTCAATTTTTTCTTACAGTTTATATTGGGCTATAAAATATTTTAATTTAAAACTGCATTGAAAATTTAATTTTATCAAAAAATTTTTTCATTAGACGTACGCAAATTCATTTATCTAAAATAAGTTTTAATCGATAGAAATCTTTTAAAATGATTACCTTAAACTATAATTTAAAGTTGATTTCTGTTATTTTTTAAATTATGTTATCAAAGGTAAATAAAATAGATATCGAATCATTTTCATGTATTTGTTAATCAATATAATAACTTTAAGTATGGATTAAAAAATTTAATAAAAGTAATTAAAATAATTTATCACGTACTTCAAATTATCATTATATTAATGAAACATTATGTATACAATTAAATTCATTTTTGAGTTTCTTTCGTTAATATATCGATGAATAAATATTTTTAATAAATATTTTTAATTCAGTTTTTGCTAAACTTTCTATTAAGCGAATACGTTTATACCAATATAATTTATGTTATTTGTACAAAACTTTCATTCTATTTTAAAAAAAATTTTTATCCAATAATAAAAATCTAAAATAAAAATGTATTGAAGAAATGTATTAAAATAAGGTTTCCCACAGAATATATCTTTCCATAGATTATGCAGAATTGAGAGACCTACATTTGCATAGAAAATGACAATCATCGCGTGAAATGCTCCGTATGTACGATACTGGTGCCTCGGCAAACTCGCGAATATCGGAGTTTTATCGAGTAACGCGTATTATGTACCTGGATAACGATCTTTTTTCTTATTTCTTTAATACTTAGCCACGAGCACGTTCGGGTTCAGCGACACTTTAATTGCAATCTTGCTCGTGCAGTGACTAATGCAAGCATTGCAAAAAAATGGGTGAGATAGAGACGGAGAGAAAATTCAGCAGATTCATTTATTTTATGAAAGATAAAAGTATAAGAGAGAAACTATGGAAATTATATTCTTGAATAATGGATTTTGAACATTGTATGAGAAAGCAAAATGATTCGAGAAAAACATTTTACTCTTTAATGTAGTTTCCATTAATGTATTGTAATATTTTCTCAAATACAGGAAAAATAAAGTCATTGCAACATATATTTTTTAACAATTAATAATTCTGTTATCCTAATTTTATCAATTTTTCTACAACATTTATTTTACATGAAACTGGAATTAAAAATAAAGGATCAATTTTATAATATTCTTACTCGAATAAAATTATTATTCAACAATGTATTTTATCAAAGAGTAAATATACAATAATATAATTTATTATTTTATGAGATTTTAATTGCTTTTAAAATTTCTATAATAATAAAGTTATAATATTGAATCTCATACAAATACAAAGATCATATTAGTAGTGATGTTAGTGTATTGATCACCGAAATTTGGAATTAATTATAGAACTGAATAATTAAATTTCAATTTTCGAATAAATTCATACTATAATTATAAATTTTATTTATATAAGAAAATTTTGTACGCTATAAATCTATAAAAATAATGCTGCTATTTTCATTATACAACTTCTTAATTTGATAAAAAGATCCTAAAAATAATTTTAAAAATACATAAATATAGAAAAAGAAATTTTTGATTTTAATTAACTTTTAATAATACTGAAACTTAAGTAACTTGTGTAACCTTATAATATAATTATTTTAGATTTTATATAAGCAGTTTTATAAATTTATTAAATAACGCAAAAATCGCACTTACATTTATTCATAGAGTTCAATATTTTACTGTAATTAAACGAAAATCATTTAATCTCGCAAAAAGGATAACAGTATATTATGTAACATTATTATCGTAGTAATTACGATTGATTAGTGATACGCATTTAGTAATGGTTAAATTAATCTTCCAACGTATATAAACGCTTTTAAACTTTTAGGCTCAGATGATACTTATTAATAATTTATAAGTTACCATCGCGAACTTAGCATAAAACAAATAACCATAAAGAATTGTTATCTGGCTTCGTATAAAGACCTTTATCAAATAAATTATATTACTTAAGTTTATCATACTATTTTATACACAAATATTTGATTCAATACTATTATTATTATATTTAAATTATTGAATAGAATTTCTCTAAAATCGATATTTAACAATATTTATGTGTTCTTTGAGCGTATAAATTTTAATACTTCGTAACCAAAAATGTTTAAATATTTTATAGATATATTTTTCTTATAAATAATTATTCAAATAATACAAAAAATATTTCAAAAAAATAAAATTAATACAAACTAGAACTCTATTTTATTTTTATCAGTTTATTTTTGTCAGACAAAGTACTTAACTAAATTAATTCGATAAAAGAGTAACATAGATATTGAAAAGAGCTTTGCTGATGAAATTATTCTCTTGTAAATAGAAAGGATATCAAATTTTATTCTGAAAATAAACTCTTTTTAATGAATTCTGCAAAATTATTTTGATTATAAATATAATACATATTTATTCAAACCTAAATAATATAATTTTTTATTGATCCTTAAACTTTTGACATTAAAAGATTTTTATACCATCAAATATACGATATATAAAATTTAATTAACTGTAAATGTATATAAATTTTAATTTAAAAAAATAAAAATTTATTATACTGATTATTATATATTAAATATAAATTAATAATTAATAATAAAATTAATATAAAATTAAATTTAAAATTAAATTAAACATATTAAAGCTTTTTTCTAAAATTAATATATGAGAAAAGTAAAGAAAGAAACGTAGTCTAAGAATATCCCGATTTCGCAGTTTGTGTTTGTCACCCAAGTACAACACAAAAAAGGGATTAAGCTTAATGATAAATTGACATATATAAATGAAAATATACATTTTGGTCTACATACGCACTTTTATACATCGTGCATTTTTTATGTACAAAAATTCACAGAAAAGTATATTTTTAATTTTATAATTTTTTCCTTGAATACTAATAATCATCATTCAATAATTTTATCAATAATTTTAATGAAAGATTTATGAATTTATATAAGAATTTCCTGTAATTCGAAATATTTTTATTTTGATTTCTACACTATTAAATGTTGGGAACAGGTGCTGAAAACTGGGTTATATACCGTAGCTAATTGAAAATCAATTTAAGAGTATTTCAACACTGGTCAGCTTTCATTATTTTATTTATATTTTTAAAAAATTTTTTAAAGCGCAGTTATAAATTAAAAGCTGTTAAATCAAAATTTTGGTTGCTTTTTTATGGATCTTTATAAAAATGTATTTGGTTAAATTAAAATATGACGTGAGTAATAAAATAACCTGAACCTCTGTGATATTCATTTTATAAAGTGACTTTTACTTGAACTAGAAAACAACATAATATTTTATCACATACATAATACATTAAATACAAATAAACAGTATATTAAAGCACATTATTATCAATTTCAATTTTTAAATGAATTATTTTGATAAAATTATAATCATATAAAAACTGTTGAAGTAAAACCAATTTTGAAGTATTAATATAAAAATCTTTATTTAATTGTTCAAATCATAAACTAAATTTTACAGATTTCAATATTTATCATACATATATATCATATATATATATATTTTTTTTAATAATTTAAATTTTAATATTTAGCAAAAAAATTAACGTACTATGGTATTGATTCGCAATGTAAGATCAGCGATTGTAATATATTAAAATCTAAATAAATATGCTCCCCTATACATTAAAAAAAAAAGAAAATCTCACGTTCATCAGAAGCGTCTGAACAATACGCATGAGAATATCTTACATTAAAAAAAAGATGTTTGAAGAGGAGTTACGAGAGAACGTAAAGGATTGAAGGGTCGAAATCCTGAAAACAATTCGCTTCGGTACATCGACCTAATGCTTGGCCTATTTTGGAGCTGGAAAAATACTCGCACGAATACACATGTGTGCAATATTCTCTACTTTTTTCCTTGGAAATATACAATATAGATATTTTTGACACGAAGTCACACTCGCAGATGCTTGCCAAACGTTCATCTTAGCTTGGCTTTCAGAAAAGAAATTGCTTTATTTACTTTTTATTGGTTTACAAGCTTTTATCCAGGATTTTTCAGTGAACGTTGCAGAAATCTTACTTATTTAAATAGCCCTCTCAAGATGAATTAAAAATAGATGTTGAAGTAAAATCTCATGAATATCATTTTCGAAATTTATAAAATGACTTATAACTTATTGCCAAGATACGTACAATATACCTCATACCCTCTATTACATAGAATTTAGCATAAATTACCCATAAAAGTTGACGTCGGTATAAAATAAAAATAATATAAAAATCTCACGTTCTGTGGACAGTCGCTCTTATAATACGTATACAATTCAGTGCACATTCTCATTTATTTGAATATAAATGAAACTTGTAGATTTAAACAAATTAACAAATTAACCAAATTGTACACATGTGGATGTTAGTATGTGTGCAAGTTGCGTGATTTCACCCGAATATCCTTCTTTTGCTTTTTAATTAACGTGACATTTCGCACGATTATTTTCAGAGATTTTGTTTTGCAGCGAGTCTGTTTTGGTCGGTCTTGGTGCATACGTCACTTCGTTGTCGTGGACAGAAACTTTATAATCCGCATGTTTTTCCTCTCGCACGATTGCGATAAAGAAGCGGGGAAAAGAGAATGAGTTAGAGCTACTGGATAAAATACAAAGCAGCGGCGGTCCGTTTAATCACGCAAATGCACATGCACTCGACGTTTTTTCGTGCACATATAACGTATGCATATATTTATGCTTGCGAAGATTGAGATGACGAATTCGCGGCTATATCGATCTTGATTTGATTTTTTTAGGATAGAAGCCTTTTCGTATTTATTATTTATTATTTAGAAGCGCATACGTTTATGTTTTATCGAACGACGTATTTTTAGTCAATTTTTACAATTCAAGGTTAATGAGTAACAAAAGAGGTAAATCAAATATGAAAGGTAAAAGTAATTTCTAAAATTATGAGCATTTGCAAAATTAAATACAAATTTTTATTTTATAACTTATTTATTTATCTAATTTCATCAATGATCTTGTAATGAGTACAAATAAATTTAAATACGCATTTTTACTATTTTATTTTTGTCTATATTACCTTACATTGTTGTACAACAAATTTATTTATTTTAAAGTTATTCAGATGTTTAAATTAAAAAATTTATTTTTATTTAAACTGTAAATTATAGAGTGTATAAAAATTTTTAAGTAAATTAAATTTACACTCTTATTATATTTAAATAAATTCAGTGTATAATTTTATGATGAAACTTTCTTTCGATAGTCATTACGTTCATTAAAAAAACATTCGATTCAACGAATTACATTTAATCTCACACGATAATTAAATAATTAAGGAAAAGTAAAATGTATTGAATAAACTATATTTAACTCATAATAACAACCTCTTACTTCTCTTATATAAAGAATTTATCAAATGAAGATTTCACAAATTATAATTGGTAGTAGTAAGATTTCTGAAAACGATTAAGAGTAATTTCAATTTTATTAACTCGATTACATTATTTGATTCTATGTAAATAATTCATCTATACATTTACAAACATAATTATATTAAAAAAAAAGTTTCTTTACAATTTAAAATTCTCTTAAATCATAATTTATTTTACAATTAGAAATTGAACGAAAAACTATACTTATTACCTTCCGGTGGAAGGCAATTGAGTTATGTGTTTTAAGCTCTTACTTTTTCAATATTATTACTGTATATATATTTTTAATGATATTTAGAGTAAATGTACAAGATAAATGACAATTATATAATTAAGCAGTAAATAATTAATTCCAATTTATAAAACTTAAAATTTAACATCGCATCGAACAATCGTACCTATTATCACTGGAAAATTTAAATAGGTTTTAGTATTTTAATTGCTTAAAAATCACTAAAGATAATTTTTATAAATTTTTTTCCCGTAAAAATTTTAAATAAATGTTAGAAGAAATATATCTATCACTTATTTATTATAATTATAAAATCTAATTCAACTATTGTAACATATAATAAAAAAATGTACTTGTATAAAAAATAATCTATGTTCATAATATTATATTAATCTTTAAGATCTTTATAACTTTGTTAATTTTACCATATTATTGACCAAATAATTTAAAAATTTTAAACGAGTAAAATAATAATAATTTTATATAATAATTTATACAAAATTGAAATTAAATCTCTAACGTGCCGATGTCAATATGTATGGTATTTTGAATATTTGCGAACAAGAAAGAGAAAGAAAATGCGTTATCGATCTCAATCGAATGAATGTTTAAAGGGGTAAGCTGCGTTCTTGAGAAGGAGAAGCGTTTTTCTTTTTCTAAGAGAGTTCAAAGTTGTGCGAACGACGGTCAGGGGCGAATGTAAAAGTTAATCTCTGCATAAAAATGCTATTATTGTTATTTATAACAATAAAGCATCGATAGAAAATAAAATCGTCAGTAATATCTGCATTTATAATTTCTCCCTTACTCTCGATTAAATTATTCTCTCTTATCTTATTATACTGAAATGTTTATGTAAAATATATATTTTTTATATGTATACCAGTATTTCAAAGTATCACATTTTATATTACGAAAACATAATGATTGGTTATTAAATTATGTTATAGATTATATATCATTTTTGTATTTTAAGGTATATCAAAAACTAGTTCAGTTAACACGTCATCGCGCTTAATACAAAATTAAAATTAAATTAAAATAATGTACATATATTACTTTTTCAAATTACTCGCTACAATCTTCAACGATCGTTTCGATATAGTTAAAGTTACATCGATAACTCTCGAATGAAATTAATCAAAATTTATATTAATTCTATTCGAATGCATACCAGGGTAAAATTATAAATATTTATCAAAATATATATTTTAGAGCATATATTAAAAAAAAAGTGAAGTATAAAAATTATATATTTCATTTACAGTTCGATTGAAGTAAATAATTTGCTCAAACGTATCAATCGCATCATAATATTTTCAAAATATGACACGCAACTCCGAGCTACTGGTTACAAGCGATTCCGTATTATATTCATGGTGAACCACTTTCGAACGAAAGATACATCCCCGACTAAGACGACATCAGCCGGTTATTTTTCTCAGACCGGAAGCTCAACAGCAGCGTAAGGCGAGCACGAAATCGCTGCCTCGGCTCGGCGAGTCTAACGCTTACACCTCCTTAACTCCAGCGATGAGTTGCAGCTCTTGTAACGTGAGGATCCTCGCATTTATTGTAGCGATCGGATATCTGTGTGTATAAAAATACGTGTTGTTGGCCTGCGAATTATTTAAAGTCGATACATACACAAATCTGATCGTTCAAAGCGATTGTGCATTGATTTTTCAATGATTAGATAAAATAGATTCGAGGTGTTGAATGGTTTTGGTGAAAGAAAAGAAACGACAGAGTCGCGTTCGTTTTCATACTCCAGGATGACTCGATACAAGATGTACGACACGGGAATTCGAGGTGTTACGTGTATGAAATATTAAGAAGAGTCAAAAATCACAGTGAAAGAGAAACGAGCATAGTATTGAAAATAGCCGTTAGTAGTATATAAGTTGAACACATTTAAAAAAATTACTTCTTACTAAGATTGTACAAAGTATTCGTATACCTAAGATTACGAAATTCTTTTTAATTTTATGATAACCATCATCATTTTAAAAGGCTTATTAAATGAAAAGATTATTTTTGTAATAAATGTACAAATAATGGCAATATGTAACAAATACTTATTTGAAAATTGTTAAATTAATGTCGATGTAAAGAAAATAATTAAACTTAATAATATACATAATATACAAAAAATATTATTAGTTAAATTATTAAACTACGTTATTAAAAGACACTAATAAGTTTTAAGTTAAAGAAAATACATAGCTGATTTAATTAATTTAATTAGGATATCTTGATATGTAGTAGTAATCAATTTATACAGATACGACAATTCATAAATAATATAAATTTATAGTTATTATATATTAATGCAAGCTTTTCTATCTTTGAAACTTTCTAAAATTGAAAAACTAAAGAAATATGAAATTAAAATTATATTTATCATTTTATTATTGTATAACTTTAATTAGTTTTTGTCGATAATTTGAAGAATCTTCGGATATATTTAGTATTAATATATAAATAGAAAATTATATTATATATAAAACGAATAAATTTAATAGAAAACTCAAACTTTAAAACGAAGGTCTTTGCAATTGCGTCGTTATTCTTTGGCAAAAAGATTTCTGTTTTTATGAAAAAAATTATTATATTATTAGTCTCAAAGAAGATTTCTCAATATAAAATTATAAAATTATATATTTAAAATTATTATCCTCGAACATTTTCTGTAATTGATAATAAAAGCATTAATTTATTATTTTTTTAAAAGTTAAAATATATTTATAAATATTCTTTCAAATTGTAATTAAACAATAAGTAACGAAATAATGTATGTAGAAAAAACTGTTTTCCATTTCATCGTTGCTGTAATAATTTAATTTACTTAGTAAAACATTTTCAATATTTAAAACAAACTTAAAAATAAATTATAAATCAAATCTTAACTCCATTTTTTATTGTTCATCTTTTATTAAGTCAGTACCATAAATCTAAATTATTTGCGATATTACTTAAATATTGAATAATATACAATATTTTATTCATTTTATAAAAATGTAATCATAAATATGGTCTATGGTTGACATACCTATAATTTAAACATATAATATATATATATATATGTATATTAACGAAAATAAAAACTATAATTTTTAAAATTCAATTTTATAAAAAAATATACATTCAGAATATTTTAATAACTACAGTTTGTCTCAAAATTCCAATTTTTTAATTTAACAGTATATCTCAAAAGCATGTTTTTTTTTACAGTAAAAAATCAATATATATACTTATATTTTTGTTATATTTTTGTTCATAACCAATTGCAATACTTTAATTTAAATTATTTTCTAAATAAAATTTATTAATGTATTTAAATAAAAACCAACTGACTTAAACAATTAAATTAAAATATTATTTTTAAAATATCCTGTATTAAAATACATTATTGTACAACGAAAATTTAAAAATATCTCAGAAAATATAAAATAATAAATCGAATTTGAGAAAAAATTATTTATTGATTGTGGTATAAACGAAAAAATATTTTAGGAAAATAATTTATCGAAATAAATTTTGAAATTCATAAAAATATTAAATTTTCAGAGATTTGTTTTCATGCATTCATTAAATATATTTAAAATAGTTTATTTATTTAATATAATATGTATACCGCTAAATTTTATATTTTCAAAGATAATGGTATAATAAAAATTAAAGATATAATGATTTTTAATTATACATAAGCAATGTAATGAATTAAAATAGATACCATCTTGATTATATTGCCCAGTGAAAATTTTTAATATTTATGATTTATAAATAATTCAATTATTTATGAATTTATAATTGAAATCATTTATATTTATAAATTTTACTAACCTAGTTTAAGCAAAGTCAGAGTAATAATTCTAAATATTACACTGTCAATTAAGATAATTTATTACTACATTACCAAATGTTGACATTTTAAATTTACATTTGATAGTAATAGACACGATCTACGTAAGTATCGTGTAAGGAAAAGTGAAATACAGTCTTCTAAAATCCTATGCACGGAGACATAGAAAACTACTTAGACGTAACGTATGCAAAAATGAATATGTGTTATTAGATGGACCATGTTCACTTCGCCAGCAATTGCTGCTATTTTTGAAGGGTATGCAGATTATAAACCAACATATGCGGTCGTGGAAGAGTGTGGGTATGACAAGCCGAGCGCGGTGACAAAGAGCAAAAGAAAAATAAAAAAGGGTAGAGGGAGAGAGAAACGGCGGAATAAAAAATGCTTCAATCCGAGGGCTCCAAAACAAAGACGAAAGAAACTCGTGTGCACGCGTTCGCACGCGCGTGAAACTGAGAAAGAGACTGGTCGAAAAAATAGTATCAGAGAAAATGTGAAACTCACTATTGTCTTCAAATTTTTAAATTCAATTTCAATAATGGTAAGCTGAATGCTTCTTTCGTTATAATTCCATAAAGTGGTTATTCATTTTGCATAAATAATTCTTCTTTCGATAATTCACCTTTTTTTTATTTTCATAACACTTTATTTTTTACATGTCTGCCATTTTCTTGTTCTTCAATTTAGTCGAAGTAGAGATTCAAATGTTTGTTGTAAATTATTAAGGAAAATTAAGAGAATTATATAATAATGTATTAAATTTGTTCCACAATGTTTCATATTTACATCATTTTTTAAATACTAATTTACATTTCAAGAATACACGAATAAAAATGAAAAAGTAGTACTAAATAGATACATGCAAGTCATATATCGAAGAAATTTAAAGCTTTAAAAGAAATATTATACCTTGTTCTACAAGTATGATTATAGAACAATATAAATATCAAGGTAATGTTAAAGGAATTAAACTATTGATCGAACATTTGATAAATTTGATATCATGGAATGTCGAAATATAGTAATAATAAATTATTTATGAAAACGATTATGTGACATGATTTTTTAGAATGCTTATATTAAAAAAGTATTTATGCGCTTACAAATATAAAAATATTAAATTTTAATAATTTTATCGAACATTCTGTGTAGTACTTTTCTTTTGAAAAATTATTATCTTACGATTAATTTCTCAAATATGATTAATTTAAAAAAATCAATTAATTTCATAAAAATATATAAATTTTCTTTGTCCGCGTAAATATAAAATGCGATTGTAAATGGTAATTAAGAATTTGTTTATATAAATAGCGCATCGAATCCGTTTTAAAGTAATATAATTTTAGGTATACGTTGTCATATCTTTAATTTATTTTACAACTCGAGAATCTCTAATAAAAGAAACGTTTAATGTAAAATTAAGGAACTGTGGATGTAATACTTGGAAATTGTAATTTTCTTATGAAAACGTTAACGATAGTTTTTCTTATGAATACATTAACGATACGATACTCATAATTAACAAAGGTTTATAAAAATTTATTTTTAGTTATCGAATTTTCCAGCGATTATTTATTTTGCCGCACGATCAATATAGTTGTAAATGATTTTTAAAGATCAAATTGATTTTTTGAGTACGAATCAACGTGTAATGTATAGACCGATTAAAATCACACAATACCCAAAGTTTACGAACAAAAAAATATATATATATTTTAAACTAAATTAATGATTTGTCGATTTCGAAATTCACGTACATTACAAAATCCAAATCTACGGGTATATTATAAATTATCAAATAGAAATAAAAAATTGAAATTCGTATTTAAATTGTCGGAGGTAAAAGAGAATGCATAAACGTCTAATAAAAAACCGAACGCTTTCTCGCGCAGGAGACCGTTTACGAGTTGTAGGATCGATTAAAATTTCGAGCCGATAATTTTAATTTTCAGGAGTACCGCTTGAAAGTATCGCACAGCTAATCCTCATCGAGTCGAAGAAAGAAAAAAATCAAAGGAAAAAATCAAAGGAAAAAAGCAAAGGAAAATGCAAAGAAAGAAAGATCCGAAATGAAGTCGCAGTCGGAATCGCCATTTTCGTTATCACTGATAACCGCGGCCGGGGAAAAAAGGTTGGAAGCGCATCGCATCGCATCGCATCGCATCGGGCGAGGGTTGCCGGCGTCGTCGAAAGCTCGTCTCGGCGGAGGCGTCGGAGGGGCGGCGACGCCAGTGCTCAGGAAGGGGAGAGAGCGAGTGAGAGCGAGTGAGAGCGAGTGAGAGCGAGTGAGAGCGAGTGAGAGCGAGCGAGTGTGAGAGGAGCGGAGATCGAGGGGCTGTCGCTCGGTGATATTATTCAGTCGTCCGGCGAACGCGCGCCCGTTCGGACGTAGAGAGATCGTTCGTCGTTGGTGTGTTGACTTGTAGGCGCGAGGTTGCGAGGTTACCGCTGTTTCGGATAAGTGTCGAGTCGGGGCATCCGGTGCTCGCGGCGTGGAGAAAATGCGGTGAGCGCGTGGTGGAACGACGAGGAGCCGGGACTCGTCGTCTTTGGGAGGAGGATGAGGATGAGGAAGGCCGTGAGTGAAGTGCCGAGCAGTGAAGTCGTCTCGGGTTAAGGAGAACCGAGCTTCGTAAGATGATGATGGCGCCGCAGGTCGTGGGTGTCCTCCTGAAGAAACCAGGCCAGCAGCAGAGCGTCGCCAATCACCCCAGGATACCGCCACTCGACCCGCAGGAGACGAAAATACGAGGTAACGAGGCAAGGGCTTAAGCTCGGCCGGCACGTGACTCTAGCCGATTCCGACCGGAACGGGAACGGGAACGAGACCGAGACCACCCCGATCTCTTCTTTTATACCTTCCGGAGTCCCTCGCATTGTCTTACCTCGTCTTCCTCCCAATCCTCCCTAGTCCTCCCAGATGTTTTTATTCCCATCGCAAACGCGTTTCCGGGACCGTTGATTCGGATTTCGGCTCACTTATCTCCGGCTGATCGCGATGTTTTTATTATCCTCGTTAATAAGCGCTACGTTTGTGCAATCCCGAACACTAAAGCTCTTCCGTTCTCGTCTCCGCTCCCGTGCTTACTCTTTAAAGTACGAAACGACGAACGACCGAGTAATGAATGTAACCTCACTCTTGATTACTCTATTCAGAGTCTCTTTAAAAATAACTCGGCGATATAATTTTTATACTTGTCGTTTATGCGAAAGTCAAAGTTCTCTCATTGTGGCTTTTTAATGTATAAACAGTTCTATCGATGCGAGCCGTTTTTAACCTTTACGAGTCAATGTTTAAAAGCAAAACAATATATATCAATTTATTATGATCTAAAGTTGGAAATAAATAATTTTCTTTTTAATATGTCGGCATAATATCGATTAAATGCTCTTTGATTTTAACAACAACAGTGTGTTTACATTTATTTCCGCGACGGTGTATAAGTGATTTACATTTCACAATTCGACAATTTTTTTTTTTCTTTTTGTATATTTGATTTGATTATTTATAAAATATAAAATCATATTGCATAATTTCAGAATGCTAATATATTTATATAGAATTTGTTTTTGCGAATATTTAAGAAAAATAGCTTTTTATAATTGTACTGTATTAAACGAGAAAGGAATTGTTTCGAAATCGAATTTACGTAGTTATAGAATATTTTGGAACGCATCTTAGATTTTTTCATTCGAAGCACTGTATCTTTTGGAAAATAATTGTTTTGAATTGTTATTAAATTATTACAATCCCGGTGTAGATAAACCAATCAAGCGACTTAATCAGTTTTATAAAGTTTGATAAATTCTTTCCATCATTTTAATTTAACACAAATATGCTTATTATTTTATAAGCGATAAGAAAAGGTACAATGCGTTAAAATCGTTAATTATATATTTTAATAATAACTAATTCGTAATCTTTGACATTTGCTTCTCGATACGTATATTGTTCCAATACTCGTATTCGTATCAAACTATTACAATAAATTAGTTTTTCCGAAATCAGAATTTCTTTTCTGCGATGCACATATTTAACGAATACATCACGCAGTATGATTAAAAAAAAAGTTATTTATCGTTAAATACATTCACGTAACGCCAAAAATTTTTCCTAAATATACACCGATAACAACGATCGAATACTACAAGAATCGCGGTAAAAATTCCGTACAATGACTTAAAATAATAAATTGTAAAAAATTGAAATTGTCGCATCGCCAAGTGAAAATTGCACTTTTAAAAATAACAAGATTCACCGAATATATCAAAAGTGAGTCGCCGCGTAAGAAAATTCCGTTCCTCGATCAGAGAATACAAAGCATATGAAACAAGAAGGACAAAAACGAGTTCGCGCGTTACGATAAGTGAGAAATGTTTTAGCGATGCGAAGAGACAGCAACAGCAACAGCAACACGTGAATCACAGTATCATTCGTATAAGCTGCTCACCAGTCGAAATATATGCTCGCGTGCATGTATTACAAGGAGAAAATTGTATCGACAAACGCGCGTCTAGTTTAGGTGCACGCTAAGAAAAATAACCGAGCGATAACATCGAATGAAAACAATTTGGATGACCTCTTTTTCTTTTCGTATCCAGTAGTGACAAAAATATTTAGCTTAATTGTTTTCTTAACTTTTAATTTACAATATTACTTTTTTCCATCTCTGTATAAGATTATTATTACAAGATTATTCGAAGCGCTAAATATTTGCATAAAAATCGAGTGTGCAATTATTAACGCGCCGTAATTACCAGTAAAATGTAGAAATGTAAAAATGTAGAACCAGTAAACAGTATTGAAAAGAAAAAAAAACTTTTTTTTCGAAGAAATGACCGCACACTTTTACACGCGTAACGATATAATGTATAAAATCACACAGCGATCACACGGTAAGTGAGTTGTATAACTTGGTTAAAAACAAAACAGACGCTATGTATTTGGTTGGAACGATGGAAGTTTTCGATTAAATGTTCGGAATACGATTTGAGTTTTACGTACATATTAGTAAATTACATTGAGTTAAACCGTGAAATTTCTTTGGATGCATGGTTGGCTCGTGAGTATACTTTCACCAACAAGTTGACTCGGTATCCAGTATATGAAATGTCAACAAAGAAAAAAAATTGAACAGAAAACGCGCGAAATGTCAAACTTCACGCATCGGGAGCGTTGCTGCGCACAATATATTAGCGTTTTCCGAGAAAAACTTGGAAATGACAACAAACACCGCGGAAACTTCGGGGAATGCGGCTTCGTTCGTTTCTCGATAATAAACGTCCGCCGAACTTTCTACAACAGAGAGAAAAACCCTTGGTTCTACTGCGTTCCGATTCCTTTGCATTCCAATTTTCATTTTTTTACCATTATAATTTTATGCGTCACGATCATTATTAAATGGTCTTTCACTTTTCAAAAACGCCTTTTTTCCCTTAAACCTATACATTTATACATGTTAACGCTCTTTAACCAGTCTGTCAACTTGGAGCTTCATTCAAATTAATTTAGCGCCGTTATTAATGCGCCGGAAATATGTGTGATACAGTATCTAATCTAGCACATTAGTCGGACGCATTGGAAATTTGTATCGTTGACCGCAATAAGAAAATTATTTTTAATATGGTTTTTGAGGTATTTCATTCGTTGTTTTTATACATTTTAAACACGCTTATTTACGTGTACTGTAGTTTATCGAGTTTCGCGTATGTTATTTAAGTGTACAATTAAGAAAAAATATAAAAATTTTTGGAGCAAATTTTTTGGTGAATCGGAATATCAAATTCTTTGTCTAATTTATTTTAAATACTTCTTTATAAAAAAAATATATCGTCGTTCGTAAAAATAATACTTATTTAGAAATTTAAAACTATTATAATTACTTACGTATTTTATTTTAAAATTTAATAAGGGTTAAAAAATATGTGTAAACTTTTAATACCGGATGTAATAAATTGACATAAAAACTTTACTCTAAATAAATGTAGTGCCAAGAAATCTAAGTAAATAAATAAAAACTCGAATGTCATAACATTTGCATATTGATTAATTGATATAATTATGAAATAGTTTCATGTTCATTTCATTTTTCAATTATACTTTTTTATTCTATTTGTTATTTATTTTACAGTTTAGTTAGTTTATTTGATAATTTTGATAACTATTCGTTGAAAAATTTGCATTCTTTATTCATTTTCATCGATTCATAAATTATCGTTATACTGTACTTTCTAATTTTTTAACCTCGAAAATAAATATTTTCAAGATAATAATTGTGAAGTAATTGGATACAGTTTTCGCATGATACGCAATATTTTCGAATGATAAATAACATATATCACATCGATAATGCCCTATGAATAATTTTATTATTTAAAATAGTGAAACAGACTGATTTGTACATGACAAAGTCGGGTAGAATTGACAATCGGTAACAATGATGCAATTGAATATTGATCGAGAGAATTTATGAAGAAAAAGATTAAGTACATCGACAATCAGAATAAAATCATCATAAAAGTATATTCATACATACGCCTTCTTAATAGAAAGATAATAATTTTATTTACGAATATCTCGGCATCTTTTCGATTCAAGAAGTTCGAGCGTGGTATTTTATATTGTTGCCGGACTTTTTCACGACAATATGCGTTTGTGGATGAAAATTCACACGGATACGAGACTCTTCGGTTTAATAAACGTGAGAGTGTTATATTCATTCTATAATCGATCTTTCAGCCTTCGCGTGAAATGAATAATATACGTGATTTGCATGAGATTTTGAAATGTCTTGTTTAACTTAGCTGTTGTCTAAGATTACCAAGGGCATTTAACAATTGCATGTTCTTGTAGCTTTGGATCAAACTATTCTTCTTTTTTTAGAATTATAAAAGCCATTACAAACGTATGTTTACAAAATAGAAACATTTGAAAATAGTTTGGTATTTCTACTTCGAAAAAAGTATAGTAAACTCGGTGACGTCAATGACAAATTGATATTATTTCTTATCGAACTGTTTGAAAAACTTTTTGTATACAGCGATTTTATAATTAATTTATAATTCGTGTAAAAAACATTGATTAAATATCCCGTTCATACTATAAATAAATTTTAATAAAATCAGTATTTATATAAAAAACTTAGTAATGAATTTAGATGTTTAAAGGTTTTGTATTGTGAAAATAATTACAACAATTTAATCCGTTAAAAATCTAAACTTGCGAGTCAACGACGGAAATATTAACGTATTTAGTCGATGAATTCTTTTCTTTTCTTTTCTTTTCTTTTCTTACACAGTGCAGTGTATTTTTACGGAGGGCTCTCATCGGTAAGTCTTTCGAAAAAATAGCGTCTTTCGCAAACACAAACTACGAGTACATAAATACATTAAAATTGTTAAAGAACTTGTTCTTTAAATAAAAGAAAAAAGAAAAGACAAATCAAGACGAACGACCTGCTCAAAAATGCTTCGTAGAGGAAAGATTCTAAAAATACGTTATATCCGAGAAACGGCAACTGCACCCAAAAAAGTCCTCTGTAAATCTACGTTTCCTTTCTTCAATATCAGGAGATAACGATACCTTTTTTTATTAATATAATACGAAAATTATATTTCTTATTATTTCATATATTATACAGCAGAACGGTATCAGGAAAATATAAATTTCTCATTCTTATATAATAAATTGATTGCATAATTAAGAAAGTATATCAAAATGAGTAACTCTCGCCTTGATTACGATTAATGATTTTCTTTTATTATTTCACAGGTGTACCGTAACATAATTTGCTTTAACGTCGTTATTTTATTTTGTTTATATCTTTACATTTTTTTCAATGCGTATATATGCCGTACTCAACATTGATAAAGATGAACGACCGCGTAAAATTAAAAAAAACATATTTATCGAAAAACATAAAACCTTTCATAATCGTTCGATGCTAATGAAAGATTAAAATTACGTCATTAAAATAAAGTCTCCTTTTTTAAAGCGATTATAATTTTATAAAAAAAGTAAAACACATGTCGAGCGAATTTATCAATATTTTGTTTGTAAGCAAAGAAACTCGATCCATTTTTATTCGCGTAATATAAATATTATAATTTTGCGTTATTAATAGTTATCGAGATTACGCTCGATCAATCAAATATCATTATTCTCCGAATTTCGAGGTCGGCTCGTTTTACGCCAGAGACCAAAATACGCGCATTTGTTTAAACGCGGCAACAATTAGTCTGGAAAACATCGGGTAAATCTCAGGAAATACCCATGAACTTGTATGGGTCTGGGGGGGAGTCCGAGGGAGAAATCTCGTGTTCGGTGTTGTTGGCACCGCGTGCGATCAATGCAGCTGGTCGAACCGCCTCTCTCACAGCACGGCAAATCCCTTGAAAAGGTGCAATAAAGCATCGGCAAATCCGTTTTGGCAAATCCCTCGAAAGGGTCGTGGAAGAAAGCGCATACCGCCTGTATGCAGTTTCAGACGTTGATGATCGCTCCATCTTCTCTGTCTATTATTTGCGTATTTCATTTTCGAGAGTTTTCATTTTCTATTATGCCTTTATTATGCTTTTGATACTCCTATGACTTTTCAGTAATGTATACATCTGATAATAAATCTGGAGACTTTTCTCCTTTAAAAAGTTACTTGGGAACTTGGTCCGTTAATTAATATTATATAAATGCGTATTTAAATTCAACGTATTCCACGAACGTTTTGAAAATTTGTAACGTTTATAGCTAGTAATAAATAAAGATAATACGAATATACGTATACAAATGTATAGTTCATTTTTTTTGTTATTATTTTTTTGTATAAAATATAATTAAGTAATACCTATAGGTTTATTTTAAAGCGTAATAATAAGCTTACGTTAAAACGTTGATGATCATCGATTAAAAGTCAAATTAATGATTTTTCGGATCATTACGAGTACTCTTGTATATATTTTGAACGTCTCGTGAAAAATATATCTCGTGAAAAAGATAAATCAAAGGTAATCTTTATATTTACGTTAAAATAATTGTCGCGTGTAAATATTTGAATCGATCGTCGATGGTGCAATAAATGTTGGTCTACAGAAAAAAAGAACAAAGAAAAAGGGGGAAAATGTTAAGCGAAAAGAGTTAAGGGGTATTGAAAAGGTAGGAAAATTAGCCGTGTTCATGTGTTCACGTGTTCACGTATTCGCGTATTCGCGTATTCACGTATTCACGTATTCACGTATTCACGCTTGACTCGCTCTATTTAGCGAGAGTCGATAAATGCGTCTACGTTACTGTGCATACGCTGACCCATATTATACCCACACACGCATGAACAGCTCTTTAAAACACGTGTCATTTTTACAAGGTTCGGGGGAAAACGGAAAAAGGACCCCGTCACGTACGCAAGAACCGACAATCGGAGCTCTGTAATACGGTATCTGGGCTAGTGACGAGTGGCGAACGGTAACGGGACACCATTTACGCGGTTAATATCCTGGGAGTGAGAAAGAGCAGAAGAGACACACGTCTATGATCCAAGCAGCGTGAAATTGCTGACATATTAGGGCGTTCCTTTTCAACTATCTTATTTGATATTCAATTTTATTTAAATTGTAGTATTTCGCTAGTTTGTTTGTGCTCATATTTATTTCGCGTAGCTGGATCTTTTTTTTTAACTTTGAATTATTATCCTTGGTATGTATTTTATTTTTATTTTCTATGTAATTTATATAATTAATATGAATGTATACTCAAATGACTGTTTATGCGGTGATTTATAATTCTCGAATGTACGGAAAATCCTGAAATTAATTACATGCGATTACCAGTTTATAGGTTTTATATACCTATATATTACACTTTTAATAGAAATTTTTATTGCGAAGCTTTATATAAATGAATAGTCTTCTAATTTGAAGTGATTTTATATTTTAATGTTTAACTCTAAGTAAATTTAAATTTAAATTATATTCGGTTTGTTCAAATTAAAAATATTATCTGATTTTAAGTTTTTACGATAATTTTCAAGAGACATGTTTTTTTCAAAAGCATACGTGCGCACATAAACACTTATATCGAATTTAATTTTGAAAATAAATTGATACAAGAACCTTGAATTACTCGTTATTCAATGATGAAGGATTACGGACTCGACGTTATTATTTTGGTATCCATTGTCAGTTTGGCATCGTTATTTGAAACTGTAAGCAATTAATATTAAAAAACACCATATAAACTAAAAGAACATTCAATTTTGACATTGGAATGCTTCAATGTTATGTAAAAAACTTAAATGTATATTATGAAACAAGAAAACATACATTTATCTACTATATAATTGCTATATTTTTTCGATTAATTTTATTGGTATAAAATAAAAATATTATAGATGAGAAATTAAGAGCTGTTAAGAAATGAAAGTTTGTATTTATTATATTGTAATATATCAATTAAATTGTTATATTATGAAAATCTTTACATTATGATTATTAATTAATTTTGATCGACTAAAATGTAAACTAATTTTTTATACGTGATATTATTGTTACACAATGCTTTAAATCATTCGCGATTATTTCATAATTTATTGACAGATTACAAAAAAATTTTTAAATCATCTACAGTGATATTCTCGTTTGAATGTAATATTTAGAATGATAAAAATAGAATCGCTATATTTAGAGTATTTTTTTATTTGCAATATGAATTTAACTACACATATTAAGAATAAATTTTGAAAGATCGTTTAAATTCCATTTTCATCTACAATAAAAACTGTTCCCAAAGTAATTATTAGTACGATACCATCTATAATAATTGTTTTGTTTTGTTTTGTGAAGCATTTACTGCATGCAAGAAATAACTTCTTACTCAATTTATAATCTTGTCATATTATTATAATAATTATTGTGAATACATATATTTTCATAAATCCATTAAAGATAAAGGCATTATGTGTCATACCTATATTTCTTCCTGGGCAATGGATTCGCGATGAATCTAATCAAACGGTAATGTACATAATTGCATTTGAAGTATGCAGTGCAACGACATGCACCTATAAAAAATCCTGACCCTCTTTTTCCATTATGTCGTTTTCTTGTCATATTAATCGGTTCGACTCTCGATGAGTTTTCTATCGTTATACAAATTATTCCGTGGACCTTAATAGACAATACAAATCATATATCACAAGATAGCGATATTAGAATCAAATTTAATTGTGATTATAACAAGTTTATTACTCTATAATTGAACATTGAATTAATTGGTTATGCGAAAAAAACTTTTTATATTATTATAGATATTACATTATGATTGTAGATAACTTGTATTGTTTGCATTATGTGATAACATTATATTTGTTTTAATATTTTTAATAATAATTTTATCAGATATACATAAAAATTTATTCGCGCTTAAAATTCTATACCTCATGAATCAAAAAGGCTTTCATTTAATATTATATACCTTCATTTCTAATCTTAAATATAAGATTAAAAAAATTAAACAATTTTTGTCAAAAAACATTTTTTTTAACTTCATATTATACTAAAATTATAATAAATATAAATAAAATCTTATACATATTATTTATTTAAACATTATATTATATATAACTTAGAAAAATAAAAAAGGTAATAATGGTTTTTTCTTTTATAAATAAAACATGATAAATTAATAATGAAATAATGAAATTTTATTATGGAATAATGAAAATTTACTATTTAACAATTTTTTATAAAATAAAAAGAATAATAATAGAAATTCAAAAAGTTCAAGATAGAATTGTATATAATTTATGTTTTCTTTTCTTAATTTTATTACATCAATTTGAATATTTTTTCAATACGTTTTTAGGGTAAAATTAAAAAAGATTGAAGAAAAATGTATTTTTTTACATTTAAAGTTAATAATTAAGGTAATGCATTTAAATTAATAATCTATAGAAAATTAATAATTTGTTTACTAGTTGACTTTTGTTTTTTGATTTTTTTAGATTCAATTTTTTTTTATATTTTTGAACATAAGTTTCAATCGTGTAGTAGTTGTTATTGCTAAGAATTGATGTATCATAATATGTATTTAAATCATATTATAATTTATTTAAATGTTAAATTGATGACTGAAATTAAAAAATATTCTAATAGGAAATTTTTTTCAAGTTTGAAAAAATATCTCTTTCGTTTGTACAGTTATAAAATGTACAAGTGCTCATAAATATATAAATCATTGAAAAATAATAATCTCAACGTATGTTAGATCTCTACTTGTAATTTAGCGAAGAAGTAGATGCGCTACTTCACCTTTTTAACTACAATATCAACAATTTTCATAATTTCGGCATAAACTGAACGGTTTTATATTTGAAGAGTTTTCTTTGGAAAAATGTACAAAAAACTTAGTTCTGCAGCAGTGGAAAGATTCAAGCAAATGCAAGAAACCGTTAGACGAGCTTAATTAATAATTTTTTATCTAACTACCAAATGGCTATAACATAATTTTGTATTGTTAAATTATACTATAATTTATTATATGGAATATAATTGGATTATTATTTTTAAAATAAAAGCAAATTTTTATAAATAAAAATTTAATTTTCTTATCCTTTAATATTAAATTTCAAATTTAGTGAAAAAATACTGAAATATTAAGGTTCTAATTTCAGATCTGTACAATACTTAAATAATAATAACCTAAAAAATATATGGTGTATTAATCTTGGAAAATAACATTTTCAGGAACTCGAATCTTTCAAAAAGTACTGCTTAGTCTTGGATGATGCTCATAGACATAAGAAAACAATTGCTGATAGTAATCGATTTGAAATTTATAGTCTGTTATGCTTTATAAATTATAAGTATTGTACGTATGGAACGCTGAAAGTAGTAGCGAAAAAGAATTAATAAAACGGAAGTCACGGTGTACGTTGTTCATTTTTAGATACGTCTTTTCCGGCATATGAAATCAATGGTAGAGGGCGGAAGTAAATGGATTATATTGATAGTAAAATTATTTACAGTTACTGATAGTGTATTCTTTAAATATTAATTCATATAATTAGTATACTATGTTTAAATGAAATTAGTCGCAAGAATTAAAACTTCAAAAAAATTTAATTAATAAATATTATAAAATTGGTTTCGTATTAAAAACTATCGTAAAAATACATTATTAAATAAACGTAGTATGATAAAAAATAGTATATAAAAAGATATATTGATGATTAATTAATATTTTACCTGTAAAACTAATTTTTTCACGTAAAAATAATTTTACATATGAAATATAAGTTTTCAATGTTAGATCTTGCTCTTTATTTCATAAATAATATAATATAAAAAATGTTTTGATTATTTAAGATACATAAATAATATTGTTCATAAATTTTTTTATAACATCGTTAATTCTATAATTTTTTAATAATAACATTTTTAAAATGCTTATATGAATACTCTTTCATATTAATTTTAAATTCTAAAAAGATGACTAGTCAAATTTGTTTAGAGAAAAAAATAGAAAAAATTGAGGTAGTCATCAATTAAACCGAGAAGTAGACAGTACACTAGAATTCGTGAGTTTATACATTAATTTTTCCACTTTCACAAAAATTTCTCTAGAAAATATAAAATATTAAAGTATAAAATTGCAATAAATTTGTAGTTTTTAGTATAACGCCGATGAAAATTTTTTCTAAGAATTTCTAATTATTTTTTGTAAAGTATAAATTATAGATTATACAGAAATCATATTCAAAAATAATGTAGATTTTTTGTTGTAAATATGCTTCATCCAAGTATTTAATTTAGTTTAATGTTCTTCGTAACTTTGAGTTTAATAACGTTGCTTATCCGTTATTATTCTGTATTTTGAAAGAAATATAAAATTGAAAAGGCATATTGCTTGTTTCTTTATGAATTGTTTCGTATTTGATTACCACTTGAATTTCTATGAAAATATTTTCAAAAATGAAAAAAAATGTCTAACAATTAATAAAGATGCATATAATTAATTCTTGTTTTTTTTTACTTTGAAAAAAGTCCCATCGTATATTTTCTACTATTCTAATAATACATCGAAATCGATGAAAGTCTTTCGAAAAAGTTTGTTCAAACGATCATTATAGTCAGTAATCATATATTTTATCGCAATGCGCATACAGAGATATATTTTTTATAATTTAATTTGTGTCTAAGCAGTAATTTAAAAATACATTCGAAAAGTTAATGCCCTTAATTTGATATACTTTTATTACGTTAATAAAACGAACTATTTTTTTTAAAACGAACACCAACTAGAGAGTTTTTCGTCGGTACTAAAAATATTAACGATAGTCCGAGAATAAATAGTGCTCGAAATAAGCTTAATCCACCTAAATTTACTCATACCATTGGACAAATATACTCGATACGATATCTCGGAAGTGAAAGCTAAAAACACCCCATAGAACTGAGCGGTCCCACGGGTTGTAGTTCCAGCAATGACTAATCTAACGCACTTACACAAGCCGGCACAACGTATACTGTTCCGGAATGCTTTTATGGGGCGCTCGTACGTGATCTCTCATCCACTCTTGGGGCATGATCGCGAATAGCCGAAAAAGGGAGAGGAGAAATAGACGAATAATAACAGGTCTCTGTACCTGAACTGACTTTCGAGACTGCTTGTCGCCCTGCGCGTATCATACGCGACGTATAAATCTTCCTCCTTTCCTATTTGCTCTTGTACTTCGTAGCTGCTCCACATCCATCCTAGACCTCTTCCACATTCGTCCCTTTCGCTTTTTTTTCCCTCTCGTACCTTCTTTGTGTCTTCCGCGTGTGCGCCTTTCGCTGTGTACAAATATAATTATTACTGAACGTCCAACCCTTTTTTTCTTCTTTTCGCGTTTGCTACTACTGTCTATTTTGCTACTGCTTCTTTTTACCTGTCTCTCTTTTTTCACGTAGTAGTCAAAGAGAGAAAGAACCTTGACTATTAAGCTACTCGCAGCACATATGTCTTGCTGTGGCTTGGAAAGGGGATACCGCAATTTGCGCTCCTTTTTTCTTCCTGTTCCTTTCTGTGGGTTTGCGTTGCTCAAATCAGCGGGATATACGTATGTATTTATGGTCATAGATTATTGTCACAGTTGAATATGTACAAGAGCGTTGAATTCCGCACACACTCTCGCTGTCTGGCGATATAATAGTTTTATACTTCGGAATCGATGGGTGAATGAATCGGTAAAAGCGGTGTTTTCGGTGAGCCGTCAATTTTCATTGGCTTTTAATTAAGTTAAACTGAAATTAAAAAAGAGACTAGAATTAAATAAATTAAATAAATTAAAGCGCTTGGTAATTTTATTTAAAGCACATTAAAATTTAATCGAGTATTTGAAATCTTTTTGAAATAAGCAATTTGTTGTAAATACACTTTACTCAAATATAGTTGTACGTCGTTTTCAAGAAAACTTTCAAATTTTACTTCAATTTACAATTTAAAGATTGGTGTACAAACCAATCTTTATTAAGTAACTATCATTTCATACTGTAATAAATATGTCCGTATTGAAAAGAATATTTTAATTTGTATAAAACAAAAATTTGTGATGTAATAATTTATTATATAATTTTAATCTGTAATTAAGTAAATGTAATGATGGGATATATATTTTTGAATCGTTTAATGCGCTTTTATGTAATAACATTTATAGCCGAAGAGCTCGTGTATAAGTTGCATATTAAAAGTTAATGTGTCAATTTTTCTCGAATGTATATTAACTTAATACATAGTTTACGTATCGTATTTAAAAAACATTTCTTTGACATATGCTTTAATTATAATTTAAATTACATTTAATTTAGCGTTATTTTCATTTTTTCTACAATTACGTACAAAATCCTTAATTAATACTAGAGAAATTTTAGAATATAAAACAGTATCCTGTAATTTTCTACTAATAACAAACAAAAAAATTTTTTCTATAATTCAATATTCAACGAGTAAAAAAAATTATAAATTAAATAAAATGGTAAATTTTATAAAGAGTATTGCGCAAAAAATATACGATAAATGAATAACAGCTACTTTTTATAAAAATATTTTATAAGTTGTGTACACATTAAATGAAGTAATTTTATTACGAATATTTATAAACCTATGACTTATTATTGATAATAACTACATAAATTAAGATTACAGAAAACGGAAAAAGTATAAGCGAAATATCGAGTACATATTTTATCGATAATTCTCTTTTTGTTGATTTTCGACAATCGTTGCAGGAGACAAAACTAGATTTCACGAATAAAATCAGAGCTATTCTTTTCTGGTCAAGGCAATATATATTTTTTTATCACTTAATATAAAATATAGAATATAGAATGCATGTTTGAAATGTGAATAATAACTAAAATCTGATTAAAGTTAGAAAGTTAAAATAAGCGCCAGATCTATTTATTTCTAAAGCTCTTGCATATTTATATTTTTTAAATAAGCAGATAAAGTATCAATAACTTCGTATCACAGCTTAAAATCTAGAATAAGAAGTAAGTAAAAATCATATTTTTTCGTAATAATTTTTCCAGATTCCCGATGAGTAT
The DNA here is from genome assembly GCA_018907195.1 of Dolichoris vasculosae. NCBI lineage: Eukaryota > Metazoa > Arthropoda > Insecta > Hymenoptera > Agaonidae > Dolichoris > Dolichoris vasculosae. The sequence continues at coordinate 9,149,023 of JACCHY010000003.1, forward strand.
TTATACACAAATAAAATTCTTGTATAAATATTTTTACATTCTATAAATGACCAAACAATAAAATTTTATGTCACAAAGCTATGCAAATAATATAATGATGTGCAATATAAAAGTTACACAATTATGTAAATTGGTTTGTGTAAGTTGATAATTATGAAAACAAGTTTGTAATCTTTAGAACTAATGCATCCAATACACTACAAAGAAGAATAAATAAATCGATTGATAATACGTTGAAAAACTGATTTATTTAAAAATCATTTATTTATTCATTCAATTGTTAAAAAAAATTTATAAATGGAAGCAAAGAAATTATTAATAGTAACAATATTTATTATTTTATGGATATGCATATAGTTAATTTTAATTTAAGTATCTACTGATAAAAAGAAGATTATAGAAATACAATAATTTTTTTTTATTCTTATTTTACATACACACATATACATATATATATGTATGTCATTTAAAAATGATATTACAGTTAATGCATTTTTATTGTGAAAATAATAATTCCATTGGAATGATTTAATTATACTTTTATTCATATTCTCATTATATGTAAGAAAGAAATATATTCTTACACGTATGCATGTTTTATGTGTACGTCTAGATTTAATCTTAATGACTTGAAAGGATCACTTGCTCGTAATAAAATCTTTAAACGACTAATGTTAACAGAGTGTTCACGTCTTTCTTGTAATGACACAATTCATAATTTGGCGCAGCATATTCACATGACCAACCTCACATTTAATATATTTCTTTATTAGCTTCATTTTTTCTTTTTTTTTTATATTTTATAATCACATTTTTCATTTTTTTACAACCTGTCATGCATACGTTGGATAAGGGAAAAATTCTTCTGCATGTATCAATTTTAAGTTTTGATTATAATATCTGTCTTATTTACACCTTCTTTGTTTAAAATTGAAAAACAAATAAATATTTCTTCGTAAGATGTATTAAAATTTAGAAATAAGTCAACAAAAAGACATTCCTAAATTGACTTTTTTATTTAAATTTTTTCATCAATTAATTTTTAAGAATATAAATATTAGATTTTTAAACTATTTGTAAAACTATTTGAAATGTAAAACTTTTTTGCCGATACTTAAAAGAAAATATAAATTTTATAAAAAATCCTTCGCAATTTATAGTTTTTATTTTATTTATTTATTAATGTTCGTTCGTTTAAACCAAATAAATACAATATATTGTTTTTACAATCATAATAAACAATGATTTAATATAATAAATTATTTATGAATAATATGGTGTTATATACTGCGATCGCAGTCTTACATGTTTTTTTTTTCTTTTTTTATTTTAATTAGAATTTTTTATTGTTTGTGAGTATTTATTACGGGAAAACAAAATTTTTTTCGTAATAATTTTGGGATTTTATTTATATACAGAAAATGACAATAATTAAAAAAACTGTATATTCGATTTCCTTATGATTTGCAATTTATTTTTATTATGAATTATTTCAGAAAGAATACTAAATAGACTATTTGAAAGCTAAATTTGTAATAAAAAAATATAGATTTTTTATAGTTTAAACATAGATTTGAATTTAAAAAAGCGTATAAAAAAAATGAATGTATGATTTCTTTTTTATAGAAGATTGAAATTTTTCTATTTCTGTGTGTGCATCAGCTCTTTTCCATCCAGCTTCTCACGTACAACGAATGCTTTTCGCGTTCTTTCATTCCATTCTTACTATAATCCTGTGCAGCCGCGCTTTCATGTCGCCACTTCCTCGTAGTTTTCTTTTTAGCCTCACGGCGACGAGACGACACTCTTACTTTACCGAAAAGAGAAGAATGGAGGCTTTATTACTGTATCAAAGCATCGAGTATCATTCTCATAAAAGAAAAAAAGCAGGTCAAGACTATTAGTTTACAAGTGAATATGATTCTAGATAAAAATTTTCATACTTTTCCGAAATTTTATTTTTCTGAAAAGTATAGTATAAATTAAAAATTTTTAATGAAATTGTCACGCGTCGAATACGATCGAGGAAAAATGTATTACCAATATTAATCCATGTATATAAAAAGAAATGACTTGAATATTACTATTGAATATATTAGAACTATTGTTTAATAAGAAAGCAGTATGAAAAGTAGGTATTAAATCTTCTTTAAAAAATTGTGTTATTTATTTTTCAAAATTGAATAAATAATCAATATAGTTTTTTCTTGTATTTTTTGAAGAAGTAAAAGATGACGATGTATCGATTACTATTACTTCAATATAAATAAGTGTAAATTACACATGGATTCAAAGAAAGATTTCCTTTTCTTTGTTTCAATGATAATAATTTAACTTTTTAATGTATTGCTACGATAGATATTTTAAATTTCATGAATTAGCACTCAACAATTTAATACATATATTACTTATAATATCGCCCTTTCACCTTTTAAAATATTTCCACTTTTTCAACTTTTTCGAATAATGTTTTGAAGAGTGAGAGTCAAATTTAATTTTATGCTCTCCAGTTTTTAGAATAGAAAGTGATTGGCATCTTAAAAGAATTGTTAGTTTATAATTAGGATGGAAAGTTTAATTTATGCTCAATTTTCTCGAAAAATTGTTTAACGACTATTGAACAGAATATGTTTATAATACTCACGCAAATCTTGCCAATCTCGAGCTAAACAAAACAAAGCCCGAGGAGTGTTCTTTGCAGTGATTTCAACTCGAGATTTCGGTTCCACGTCGGATATTACAGGAGAAAAGGAAACAATCGGTTCAAATTGGCTCCTAACGTACGTCAAATTCTTCGCTACCAGCATGACTCGGATGACCAAAAAATTGCCAACTACTTCTCGTTGGTTTTTCGCGAGGGCCGTAGCACAAAAGCTCTCCTATGCGGTCTCTGCACTCTCTAAGTGGATTTTTGCTCCTCCCGTGCACTTTTTTCTTTATCGAGCGAGAATTGGGGGGGGGGCGAATATAATGCTCGTGAGGTCAACCGCGATGTCAAGAGTCACGTAGGGCGTGTGTGCGAAACCTATTCTTTTTTCCCTGTCGCGAATAGGAGAAACGCATTGGACTATTGTCGCGGTCGCGCACCGAGTTACAAGAAAACAATCGAAGAGAGAAAAAATGGACGGTGGCGAGGCTATCGGGTATTTTCGTACGTTTTCCGTTGGAAGAAGCTGGAAGTTAAATTTCAGTGGTCGCGCCGTTTAACGATCGGAGGAACAACGACTATTCATTTCCGGTGGGATTGAGCCGATTTTTCGAAGGAAAGGAATTTTCGTATGGAATTTATCTAGAAATGAGACAAAAGGGCCGAAGGCGAAGGTGAATCGAGGTCACGAACTGACACGAAGAACGAAAAAGAGAGGTCGAGAAAAAAAGCCGTGTGACATGTATGGGGTTGGGTGGGGGAGCTCGTGGAGAGATTTAGTTCTCGGAAAAAAAGAGAGGAAGAGATCTTGCATTGCACGAAAGCGATGAATAGATTTCTACGACGAGAGCAGCTCCGAGCTACTTACGTCGCTTCCAATCGACTTGATTCCTCGACTATATATGCTTGATCGAGAATCGAGTAACGCTGGTGCGAAATTCACTGACCCGATTCCCCCACTTTGATTTTTCAAATAATAAGCATACGTACACATATACATTTATGTCTTCCCATGCTTGTGGCCTTTCGCTGATTTTTTCTCCTTTCGGAACGGAAATTGACCAATTAAAATTCAGACGGATATCGTAAAAGGAAACTAAAATGATTAATAATTATTTCCTTTCGATCAATGAAATTTGATATATCCGATAATCATTGAACTTCGAGAAAAATGTCGAACCGCCCGTTTTCATTATTTATCTTTCGATAAAACCGTTGTTACGTTACGAAAAATACAATTGTCGATGTTGTCGTTGTCATCGTTTATCTGTGATGTGGGAATTAAGAGATTGAGATTACGAGATTTCGATATAGCATTTTTTCCTCGCATGCATCAATTTTTCCTTATGTATACTATTACAGGTTATTATTTTATTTTTACATTAGGATGTTATAAATGTACATTTTTTTAATACAAAAGGATTATAAGCTTCCGTAACAAATTCATTTTGTTTTGAAATTATATTTTAACATTTAATCTTGAACAAACGCATTTTATGTAACAGAGTGTTTTACATACAAATATGTTTTATTGTTTTAAAAATATAATTTAAAATTTTTTAAGCTCCTAAAAATTGGGGTTTTGCTCACATATTGATATACGATTGTTCGTTAATTTTTAAACAATAATTATTATTTTTTACATAAAGTAATTTTGATCTTATTTTGTTCATGATTTTGTTTAAAACTTACTTGTATCAATTATTTAGAAACATGTCGAGTACATTGTTACGTATACACTTTTTTACCCAGTTTAAAAATAAAAATGGTTTAGTAAATATCTGGCTTTTATGTCGACTATGAAATATAAATTTTTATCGTGTACTACGAATCCTATAAAGTAAATTTATGAATTTTTCAAGCAATGTAATGTAAATTTTCGAAAATAACGGTGTACATCTTTTATTGCTATCTCATTTTATGACATTAGATTAACCACATTGAATTTGTATCGAACGACGTAGAAGATATATCACAAAATCGAAAATCCCATAAATTTAAGTACAAAACTACGTTAGAAATATTATTAAAGTTTTTTAACGATCTCTGCCTCATCAAAGTGTTTACATAAATTAATGTATATCAATTTGCCTAATGTTTTTTAAATAAGTGCATTCGCAATCATCAGGGAATTACCATAAAATAAAATGAAAAAATAGGCGAAAAAATCTTGGTAAAATTCGAATCTTTATATTTATAATTTCAATTCGAAAACGTGCGTTTCTGGCGCTTATAATCGGATCGATCCTCGAGAAAAAAAAGAAATATAAGAAAAAAAATGGCGTGGCCTCTTCCTCGATTATATTCCTATATCTCCATTGAATTGGGCCGATAAATTATTCGCCTTATCAGTGCATAAGCGCCAAACAAATCGTTCAGACCTGATTCGGACCTGATTCGGACCATATACCGATCCGATCGAGCGATTCGATGATTCGCGATTCGTCGTACATGGTATAACGTCGTCGCCGCTGTCCGTTGTGTTGTATGTGTCGATCCTCCAAGGCCGATACATACTCCCATTTGCATACTCGCGTCCGTTCACGCGCAACCGACGCTAAAGAAATGTGGCGTCTCTTCTCTCGATTTCGCATCGGCGCCACTGTGTGAGGTCGGGGCAATATATGAGCGATCGGGCACAATGCCCCTTCTACGCTCGAGAACTTTATCTCGGAGATACGACGTACGTACCGATTGATAACGGAGTGCTCTTTTTACGAGAATCGTTGGACTCGAGCGCCGCGTTGATACAAATATCGTTGAGAGCGTTCTTTTATTGTAGGCATTTGTATAAAATCTACGTTAAGAGTTACCGTACGAATAGTAAATGTGAAACGTTGTGTCGTTCAGAAGAGGTATATTACTGGTGACGCAGTAAATTTTACCGTAATCTGCGGCGAAAATTATCCACCATTGAATAGGATTCCTCCTGCTTTTGTTTTACTTAATGCTTTTACAACATTTTATGGGCTGAAAGATGAATGTGCCTTTGGTTTATACTCATTTGATTACTACCGCTGTAGGACAAAATTCCTCGCGCACTTTTAACTAAAAGTATATTTTACAACCATTTATAGGATAAGCGATGAATGCGCAAATAAAATGACGCGTATACAAGTTTACTAGTAATTGAATTAATATTAATAGTCAAATGTATTTACGGGTTTTTTAATGTAGCTATGCCTTCTCTTGTAATTCGTGTAAAAAGTGCGTCTTTCGCAAAAACTTCGGGGTTCGTAAAATTTTTTTAAATAGTTTTTTGTATTTACATATGGTCTTTTTTTATTAATTGTCGAATGCAAACTAAAATAAAATTATACTCGCTTCTGAATAAGCAGATTTAAATTTGTGGATGTTAATATTTTCTTGAGAATAATAACGATCAATAATTTTCCGAGTCTCTTCACAAAAACAAAGGTTTTTTTTATTTTACGAGTGTTTTATCTGTCTAAATTCCTATTAAACAAAATAAAATACCTAATGCATTTATAATTGTATTTTTGATAGTTAATCTACAAAGTTATTTACGTGTCAAGATACTAATTATAGTTTTCATCTAGGTATTGATAAAAATTTAATTTGGTAAGGTGGAAATGACGTTGATTTAAAAGCTGACACATTTTTTGATTACCTCTGATATATTTTTCCATTTCTTTGATTTAATTATAAATACTATTACAATTTATTGCTATATAAGCTTTACCAGTTTTACCGTTATTTTCTTTTATGACTCTACTCACGAAACACCAATCAATTCTTTGTTTTACCGACTGTTTAAAGAGTATTTTGACCGATACTTAAAAAAGTTACACATTAAAGATTCATCGTGCACTTGCGAATTTTTTATACGTCAAATTAACCAATCTTATATCTTAAATTATAATATAAAAGTTTTTAAAATTATGAATATCCCTTATTTTCGTATTTCTCTTTATGCTAATAAAATTTAATATTTAATTATAATTCCGAAAAATTGTTTAATGAATTATAACTAATAAAATTAATTTAACATTTAAAAAATACGTGTTTCAACATAGCAATAAAATTTACCTTTTTATGTTTTCCTACAATTCGCTTATCTTCCAATAAAGCGAGCTTCGAAAAGTAGTGACATATATAGTCTCGAGTTTAAACGTAAATAATAATAATTGCGTCAGAATAATAATGAAGTTATGTCATCCGTCCACTGCAATTAGTAAATTTCGTAACTTCAAAAGCGAATATAACAACATTTTTTCAAACATATTCACATTTCCAGGCCTCGGATTTAGATGTCTATCTTTAGAACCGGTCATGCTATTGAAAAGAAATATAAAAAAAATATAAAATTGTTCTTGTATCCTTATTTAAAAAAAACGATGAAGACACGATCAAAGTATCGAAGGTCTATCATATTGAATATTAAAGCTTGCGAATGGCGTAAATATTGTATCGTTACATATCTATTTTTATTGTTTATATTCGAACGTACAATTGTAATGTAAATTTTCTTTATGTTACAGGTGAGTTATAGAAACGATTAAATCATCTTCGACAAGTAAGTTTCCGAATAATTTTAATTTATGTTGATATATGCACGTATCTTGCAAAGAATTTTTTAAATCTATGTTATGCTGTAATTAACTGTCAGCTTCGTGGATATTATAGTCGTGTGTATAAAAGTCCACGTTATTTACAATTTCAATTTGAATTATGGGAAAAAAAACGAGGAGATCAAAGAAACTGAAATTTTATCAAACGTCCTTAAATTTACTGGGCACGAAGAAATAAAGCACTCCAAACAAATTATATATTTATTTTTAATACCAAAACGATTAATTGGCACGCGATAAAAAGCCGAATCGACGCTCCGGCTCTCACGAATGCATACAAGCGCACATAAATACATAACACACGCGTACGTATGTCTGTTAAACGCTTGAGACGATCACTCAGTGAAAGGTACACGAACGCTCGCGTCTCTGACCGAGATTCATCGCGACTCCTCCGTAAACGCCTAAGGCCGCTTCTCCAATCACGCATTTGGGAGCGTCTGGAAGCGCTCCTGAGAATTTAGCGTTCGTTTCTTCCTTAATGATTTCAATCGCTTTATTCCAAACAATAACTGACAGCGATAAAAGTGCAGCGGTATAAAGCACCTGGACGGCTCGTGTGCGACTCCCGAGTCTTCGTATCGACAACGAAATATTTTAAATCGCTAAAAGTCGAACGATCGCTAAATGCCTGCAAATACTTTCGAGCAATACGAGTCAGATTATTATCGGGAAAACGGCTTCGACAAAATCGCGTCTACTTGCCAATATTCGTCCGCTGTCACTGAAATTTCAAAAGACGCGTATTATTTTTCTATGGGATATTTCAAGAGGAATTTTATTCATTTCGGATTCCGTTATCATTCTCGTCTTATCGCTGTCTTCGAAATTTATCGTTCAATGTTTTACGACGTTAGAAAAAATTAATTCAATTCGAGTATTTATGTTATTATTAATTTTGTTATTATTACAAGTTACAAATTAAACGATGAAATGACCTTTTATCCTTTTATTGCAACAAATTTCAATATTTTAAAAAAGACAAAAAAATATTGTCGGTCACTTGGATCGAACAAAACAAAACACGAAAAATAACTGATAAAGCAAAGTTAATTTTAATACGTTAATAAATTTTTTCTTCAAATTTCCAAAAATTTCTGTTGTTATGGAAACAATAATGTTTGAATATATACCAGAAATATTTTTGGCTAAGCTAAATCAGTAATCATTCTTGTGTTTATTTTAGTTTATGCATGGAATAGTTATCTTTCAACAAATTAGTAAAAGTCAGTTTAAAAAGTTTTAATAATACAGAATAAACGGAAAATATTAGAACCGTAAATTTTGATTATCTGCATTTTATACTGGAGATGATATTTTTTTATCACATGTTTAATGAGAGATGTGATCAGGCGCAAGAAAATTCTAGTCTGTTGACATATGAGCGCCTCTCTTTGAGTCACGTCTCTCGAGTTCGCGATGCTTCACTCCGAATGTGTACCCCAACTCATCGGTCTTTGCAGCTTCGCATCGTCAACGTCTTCCGCCTTCAGTAATACGAAACGTATACGTAGTCGGAGGCTTTTAGAAGCTTTAACGTACGAATAAAATTTACTTTTTACTTTTACTCGTACAGAATTTTAACCCAAAATCTTCTTAGAATTTAAATTTATTTCAAGTTTTTAATTGATTACAGGAAAATGAATTAACAAAATACTTTTTATTATATTTTTTTACATTTTTTTCCTTTGGTTAATCAAAATTTATTCGAACGTCAATTTAAATTACCTTCTAATCAAAGGCATTCTCTTATCTAAAATAAGCTCTTTTTTGAGTAAAACTAATTTACTTGTTATAAACTTATACGTAGAATTAATGAGTTAGTTGTTAGTACTGAGAGAATTATCGTGATTGCCAGCATGAATACTTTCTTTTAAGATTGCAGCTACTTTAAAATTCGAATTCACGAATTTCAGTATTTTATTTTATATTCAATTTGAAAATTACTCAATTGCTATAGCGTGTAATGAAAATGAAGAAAATGTGAGATATCCAATAATACACAAAATAACAACCGTCGTATCTTGTAGTTTGAAATTTGTAATTGTTACGTCACACTTTAATCATTTCGTTATATCATATTTATATAACTTCGTACTATCGATTTCTGTTCGTCAAAATGTACAACTGGCGCATATTATAACAGCAAAACATAAAATTTTACATAGATACATTTCCTTCTTAACTCGGAACGATTCATCGCAAACGTTATTCGCACGATTGACCACAAGTCGTAAAAATAAATATAAACTTATTATTATCCACATAATAACTATAAATCAATTTCTACGAATAAAAATTATTTATTATTTCGTTTTGCCCCAGAATCAAGGAAATCTTACAAGATTAACTAAAATCTTTTGGGTTAAGAAAGACACCCGGTTTTATTTAGAAACGTATAATTTGTTATAAAAACATAGTATTAATGTACCTGCATACACGTGGACACCGAGGTGATCGTACAAAGTCATTTTCACAAAGAAAATGATCGCGTTGCGAAATCGCATAACCTCGTATACGCAAACTTGGGAAAAGGCGCAAGAAATTTCGTGTCTGCGCCAACGCTCAAACTATTCGGAGCTCCAATAATTATAGCGATAGCTTTGCGATGAAAGATTGCGAGTATGTACCGTCTATATGCGGTACACACATGCCTCTTTCGAAACGATCGATCTCCTGTTCTCTGACTTCTATAGCGTAAGTAATACAGTCACCTATGCGGTATCTCTTTCTTTTCCCGTCTTTCGCGTCTTTCGCATCTTTCGCGTCTTTTTCATGCCAAGATTGACGTTCCGAGTCTGCAGGGAAGATATTACAACGATGCATTCGCGTTGCTACTGCATTTATAATTTATATGGCTGATGGTGTTCGCAGCGATTCGAACGAGATGCGTTGCCAATTTTTCAATCGTAACAAACCACTGGTTTAGGTAGCATAGAATTTCATTTCTGGTACAAATATTGAATTTCAATTACTTACGTAATACTGAGTTCTTTGCTTGAAAATAATAAAATCTTGGTGAAATATTGCCTGCGGAATAAGGTATAATATCTATTTTATCTTATATTTTCTTAAATTAATAATACAAATAATTTTTGTATAAAATTATCGTTGAATGAGTTTTCGCGTGAATTAATCTTCGAATGAAAAACAGAGTTTCGTTTAAACATTTTGATTTTTGATTTATTATTTTATCCTATGTAATTAGGCGGTATACTTATAAGAAAATTTAGAAGGAAAGCTTATTTTAAAGAAAATACATTGCATGGAAATAATTTTCACTTTCAAATAATTATTACATAATTTTGAAATGTGTACGTGCTCGTATGATATACTATACTGACAAATCCTAAATAGTCTTCCAAAAAGATCGGTCTTGTATTTATGACGATTTTAATGTCACTGTAATTGTTGAGTATGTTGAAATATTGGCGTTTCAATGGTGCACTTTGAAATTTATGCATGCTCACATATGCAAAAAATCTTCGTGCCAATAGTTATTTTACGTTTATAATGGCTTGTCGTTGATTCTTTTCTTCCAAGGTGCGACGATATTTACGATAGATGGAAACAAGCATTCGGTGTATCGGTGTAAATGACTGTGATTATTATAAATTGCAAAGAAGCGTTGTTTGTTGATGCTGATAAGAAGTTTCTATTATGCCATGTAAATATTTACGGCTCTAGATAATATGTAAGGTATTTCAATCTTTGATGTAATATATTGAGTTTTAATTATTTAAAATAAACTAATTATCCTCAAATAAATTATAAATTATTTAATCACGGTTGAATTTACGTTTAAAATTTAATTTGTACCAACAATTTTGTTTGTTGTATCAGTGTTGTACTTTCCAATTTATGCGACGTATTAACAAACCATTAATTCCTAATTAATTTACAAAATTGTTTTATATAATTTTAAAAAATATGTTTACATTCAATATTATATCAATAAAATGAATTTAGTGTTAACAAGTATTATCAATACATCTATAAAGCTTCCTCAATTAATTTTTTAAATAAAATAATACTTGGTAATATTATTATCATTTACTCATAAATAATGTTTGCTATTTTATACTTATGAAAAATATTATAGAATTATGTACATTTTAGATTTTACAAATAAATTGATTAACGGATAATTATAAAAAAGTTATTTGATAGATTTTTAACTTAATGAAATTTAAAAGTTTACGAAAACTTTTCATATATTTACATATAATTTCTATATAATGTATAATAATATACGATGATATTTAATTAGATTTATTCTGAATAACTTACCTCAATTGAAATTCCGAATTAAAATTTATTTGCTTTTTACTAGAATTGAAATGCGTATTGTATGAATCAAAAAGAGGTTTAATTTCTTGAAGCGGTTTAACACGGATAATCATTTTAATTAATAGCGATCGTTGAAGCAAACAGATGATTAATTACTTATAGGTTGAGAAGGTTTTTATTTAATTCTTCTTCCATTCTTCTAACAATTGTCTAAATGACGTGTAACAAGAGTATCGGAATAATAAAGTAATACGAATAAAATACATATTCGATTACTTAGGCTTCTCGGTTTATCTTAAACATCGATCGTGTATTTTCATTTCAATACAACAATCATAAATTTCATGCATTGATCCGCGACATCTGTACCAAGTCAGGGACGTAAGAAAATTTTAATCGCTTTTTATTTTTGGAAAAAGTAGGAGTGACGAACAAACGATACGTACATGTGGATACCGAGTTTTAATACTGGATATAATGAAAGGAAACGCGTTCGTTGTACATGCGTTGCATTGTTGAGTAGAAGGGAGAGTTGTGCGCTTTACGATCTGTCAAATGAATATGTGCTTAACTCGCGCACATGAGAAAAAAACAGAATGACAATAGTTTTCGTGGGAATCTTTTTTATTTTGTTAAAGATGCAACATGGCGTACGATTATATTTGGTAATAGACTCTTAAGTTGGAAGATTTTAATGATTGTTTATGTAATTAATGAATAAAACTTAATTTAGATATATTTTACGTTATTGGAAATACATTTTTTATATTCTTAAACTTCGATAATTCTTATATTATATTTCAATATTCTACGGTTTGAGCAAAGTTTTTTCCATTTTAAAATGTATAAATTAAAATCGAAGCATATTATTAAAATCATAATTTCATTAGTCTAATTTTTGATCGAATGATCGATATATTTCGTGAAAATAGCCTTACAAATTTGGAAAAATAACAAATTTTAATAGAACTGGACTTATTTAAATTAGTATTTAAATTTTATATTTAAAAATTGTACTATTTGTAAATAAATATATGTTATATTATTATAAAAATTATATGAAAAAACCTTTCAAGTAAAATAGACTTACATTATAATATGGTTAAAAATATTTTCTCTTAATAAAAATAAATATATGCGTTTATAAAATATTCTTGATTTATTAAATTTTGTATCAATAAAAATTATTAATAGAGTATATAATATGATTTTTTTTAATATTTCACGTAATAAAACAGTATTTTATTTTGCATTTACGATAGATTTTTCAATTTATTATTATGGTTTTTGTCTGAATAATTTAAAAGTCTTATTGATTTGTATTCAAGTATAAAAATATTATACAAGAAAAAATTATTTTGTCTCTAAAATTTAAAAATCCAATTTAGAAATTCGATATTTTATATTATACTGTCTTTATTATTTACAGTTATCTACTTATCTCTTTCTCAACTTACAGAATTGTAACTTCAATCATTTACACTATAATCCATCCATCAAATATTTTCTATCTTGTTTTATAAGATTTCAACATCATTATCGTGTTAATTAAGCTAGTTTATAAAGTTTAGATATTTTATAATTATAATCTCATAAATAATAAGCAGATTTTTTAGTTTACAATTTTAATAAAAATATTTTATAAAAATGTAAATATAAGATAATAATCCATTATTTAATAATTTTGATGAAAATATTCATAATTTGTGAACAAACGTAAAATTATTTTGGAAGAAAATGAAAAATTGTTACTAGTACACCTGGAAAAGGTTTTTTTTAATTCTATTAATAAATTTGTATACAATTATCTTTTAAGAAATTATACTTACGTATTCAAAAGGATCGATAAAAGAAATCAAAACGTAAGTTGTTGCATGATTATAATTTATACGTTTTGATATTATGAAAATTTATTCAAGTAAACTCTAGAAATAAGATAATTAAAATTTTTTCAATATTTATTTAAAAATTTGAGAAATATTTTTGATGTATAAAAAAATTATATTTTTTTTATTTTAACTAAAAAACCTTTTACAAATCTATCAAAATACCAGTAAATTAAACTGTAAGGTAAACCAGTAAGTTAATCAATTACTTTAATATTAAACGTAAAAGTAAAATAAAATTTAGAAATAAGTAAATATATTTTGCTAGAAATAGTTATTAGAATTAAATAAATTTTGGCATTTATTAAAGAATATAATCATTACAATCATTACCATGAATTGATTTTTCACTGTAAAGATCTTGAAATATAAATAAGTTAAATCTTGTAATTATTAATTGAATCGTTAGAAGTAATAACTAATTAATTAATAGTAAAGTATCATATGTATAAATTATATGTTAATCTAAATTTTTATAACTTATTACAAGTTGTAATAACACAAAATATATTAGTCATACGAACAATTATAGTTTTAGATAGGTATGCTGCACTACTATCAAATGTTGATGTTGAAGAATAGGACTGTAATATTACTCCTCTGCGGTGACCATTGTAATAAGGTTTCTCGAGCTATCTATTCTCTTGTGCTTATATGTAGTTGTATAATGTCACTCGAAAGTTGTTTCGTTTTAGATTATATCGACGACAACGTTCTCAATCCAGTACTTTATATTTTCATAATTTTCATTTTGAACCGACATTTTTTAATTTTACTCTCATTGATCTTTTCTTTATTTTTAAATTCTGATATATACAATAGATTAATCAATGATATTTTTAATTGGCTAATGATTCAATTTTTACTTTAAAAATGTATTAATCAAATATTAATTAAATAAACAATATTTGACTTTCAATTTCACTATATATTATAATATATGTCAAGTTTTGTCTTTTATTGTATTTTATTCTTAATACATACCAATTGGGAATTATTACTATTAAATTGTTAAAATCGATTATTTAACTAAAATAATCGAGAAAATTTTAAATACTTATATAATTTTTTAATAATTTCCATCATTATAGATATTTGGCAGTATTTTATTAAAAATTTAAATTTTATAATTGGTACTTCAAAATGTAATATCAAGAATGATAATTTAGATTATCGATAGCAAAATTTCTTTAATGAACATATTCGTTTTATAACAAAGGTTATTAAGAAATATAAACTAAAAAAAACAAATAATGTAAATTTTTCGAATAAATTTGACAAAAGGTAATACAATTTTTTATCAAATATAATGCATGGTAATTTTATACATTTAAAATTCGTTTAATAATATTTCAATTGTCATTAAAATTATTTAATGTTTATAAAATATAATTGATTATTAAAGATTTTTAGTTATTAATTTTTTTAATTTCTCAAATAAATTAAGTAATATATAAAATTTCAGTGCCAAATTATCCTATTTTATAAAATATTTCCTAATAATTTCGTAACTTAAAATATATCGATCGATTTTATTTTCGAGAATATAAAAATTTAGATATTTTATTATATCGATTTCCTTGATATTTAAATAAAGAATATCACATTTCACAATTAGTATTATGGAAAAAATATATGAATTTTTGAAACCTTTAAATAATCTTATAGATCATATTTAATTGAATTAAAAGATCTGTATTTAACAAGTCTTATGCAATTGAGTAGACTAAATTTTTATTTTTTTTTAGATATGTCTGAACTTTATAAAATTATATATTATCGATAA
This sequence comes from Dolichoris vasculosae, assembly GCA_018907195.1. Lineage (NCBI taxonomy): Eukaryota > Metazoa > Arthropoda > Insecta > Hymenoptera > Agaonidae > Dolichoris > Dolichoris vasculosae. The sequence goes on from JACCHY010000003.1 coordinate 9,164,224, forward strand.
ATATTTGTAGTTAATTACTGATTTTCAACAGATTTAAAAAAAATATATTATTTTATAATAATTTATGGATAATTGTACGATATTAAACAGTTAATACTATATTCAAGAAAGTAATTCATTTATGATTTTGTAAAAATATTCATTTATGAATAATAAAATTAGTTAGAAATATCTATAAAATTTACAAGTATATCGAAATATTATTTGTTTATCATTATATAATATATAATATCATTATGTAATAGAAAACCACAGGTGCGAAGAAAAATACATTATGCATCGGGGAAAAAAATATGCATCAGAACCATATTTTCATGTGAACATACTACTTTTTACGCAAGAAAACCACTTTTAAAATGACTCACATAATTTACACGATATTAAAATTATCAATGCTTTGTCTTAATGATACGTGTTAGATCATTTAAATTATTAATAATGTTTTTATCAGATTATTTCACTTATAAAAGAAGTATGGTTTCATTAATAAATAGAGTAACATAATATGATTTTTTGAAAAATCGATAAGATTCAAATCTTATTAATTTAGAATCCTCGTGCTTGATATTTAAATATTTTCGTAATGATATTTTTGATTTTATCAAAATATGTGTGATAAAAATAGCTTTAAATCATCAGAATTATAATCGAAGCATTTCCAAAGGTTATTTAAAAAATTTATTAAATAATGCTATTTTTTATACAATAAGTATTGTTTCGATGTTTTGAAATGTAAAATTCTAACGTTTTATTTTTTCAAAATATTTCACAAAGCTCCTCGAATCTGTCGTTTCATAGTGCACGTTAGAAATATTCCAGAAATAAAAAATCTAAAGACAACGAATGAAGTAGCTACGATCGAACAATGCATTGTCCAAATAAATATTCCATTTTTCATTTTTATCTCTCATGACGCGAGATTTATAACTATGCTTTCTCTTTTTATAACATTACAATTTATACGTTTATAAGGATAATCGTACTCGGTATTTAGAGAATTACATTCGATGTATAAGTATTGAAAATATAGGTATTATAAATTTCATTAAGTTTTATTCGTAATGCAAATAGATATTGTAAATGAAATATGCAACCAATATCAATATTATGCTATTAATCAAATAAAATGTATAAGAAGATAATCCTAACGTTTATATTTAGCAAAGACAATTTTTTTTCATACTTTGTAACTTTACTCTTACATAAAGTCTCTACAAAATCTCATAATAAAATAAATAAAGTGAGCGCAATGAAAAATCATTCGAAACATATAGTGAATGTCGCCTCCTTCGACATGAACAGTCCCACTTCATAGGCTTCCACTTCTTGCCTTATCAGTGAAAACTGGCTTTGCCAGATCACGGAGAAGTTTTGATTGCCTGGTGCAGTGAAATCTCGCGACAAGCGGGTCTCTTTCCAGTTTACTATGGACTCGTAGAAAACACCTAGAAAACCGAAGAAAACAGGAGGCGTTTCGAGAGTATATCGTTAAATAGGCGTCAATAAAGAAAAAAGAGGAGCCATAAACACCTCCTGTAAAACGATGCTGATCTGCGTCGTCGATTTATGGTACCACCGAAGCTCGATTCCCAAACCGGATGTCGGGAATATCGCCACTACTTTTAGTTCTATCCGCCTTGGTGTTTTCGCTCGATCTCGTTTAGAAAAGTTGTTGTGAAATTTCTAAGCACCGGAACGTACGAGGAAAATTTCCCATGCTGAGCAAAAATGTGCTTGTATGGGGCTTAACTAAGATTTATCAATTTTTGAGTGATTTAAATGATCTCAAATAAGTAGGGAAATAGTTAAATATTAGAAAAAAACTTTCTAAATAGTTTATCTATTTTTATCTTCTTTGAAAAGACGATTTATTTGAACGAAAATTATTTTGTTGATATGTAGGTATATCGTTTAACATTTTTGCAGTTTTTGTACTATTGAAACCTATATCACTTAAATCGTAGCTAAATAAATCAATTATCTTATAAATAGAATAATTTTCTATATTTTTTGTATTTATGTATTATAGTACATATAATATAAGAAAATCTATCGATAATGAATAAATAAGGTAGATATTTGAATTTTAAATATTAGTAAATTATTAATAACTAAATATATTATCATTGTTAAATATTAATTTGATTTCTAGAAACAAAAGAGTAATTAATTTAAAAACGTTATAAATCAAATTGATGTGAAATATAAATATTATCTTACTTTAGAATCTTTCTTTTATATAAAATAATTCAATATTGATTATTATCCGTTAAGAGTATAAACAGAATGTTTTTTTATGAAATTATTCGATCAATATATAATCCATTTTTTCATTTATTCCGCTAATAATTGTATACGTTTATTTTAAATACCAGAATATCAAAATATTACAGGATGCTTTTTTTATTATAGTAATATTTGTTTGGATCTTGAAAATATATATTAATTTTTAATTATAATTTCCACGTTTAAATTGTAGACGATAAGAGTCGTGTTTATTTTATTATACACATGTCAAAAACAATATTTTTATTTATACTTCGAAAATGTTTATCTATTAGCGAGTGAGTACGTATCAATATATATGTGAAATTCATAAATATACAATTACTCGCGTTTGAAAGGCTTTTCATGTTTTCATAAAAATATACACTAATTTTATATTAAAAAGTAGCACTTCAAATGTAAATATTAATATTACACTAAATATATTTGCCGTAATATCTCCTTAACGAACTTAGTAATCGAAAAAGCATTTTATAAAGGTCTGTTTTATGCTACATTTTTTATCACGAAAGGTAGAATGAAAATAAGATAAAAACTGTAAAACCTTATATATTTTACTAAAAGCTATTATGCAATATTTATGGAACTCCATTTATTTTACTCTTTTAATTTAATTTAATTTTCTTTCGTTTTATAAAAAAAAGATTAGTTTTTATTTCAACAACATTGCCAAGTGTAAAAACGCAAAATTCACAGAGACTTGTTTTACCTCTTTATCAGCCGCGACATGTGCGGATACACGCTTAAAATAAATGCGAGAAGAAGAAAAATAAATCGAACCCATCTTAATCTTAACTACGTACGATTTGTTCAGTGTGCAATAATATCTACAGCACGTTACGGCCTCCGAAGAAACGATGTTTTGCGGTAGGCCCAGGAAGCAACTTTTGAAAAAAGATGCCGAAAGAGCGAATGTACAAATGGCTGATTTATAATCGAACTACTTTATATCGAGGAACGATTGAAGAAGCAAAGTGCCATGACTCGAGAATGCACGTATAAACACATATCTATAACTTTTTTACCAGTACAAGGTGATGATTGTGTATACGAGTCTCTTGGTGATCGAGGGACATGAAAGCGCGAGAGTAACTTTATATAGAACCGGCGATAAAACGCAAACGGATGATGGATTTATTTATGTATGGATTGGCAGTGTAGACGACGGCAAGAAAATGACGCAGAAATCATTATACTGTTGCGGAGATGTTTTTACTTACAAAAGTGTATTTTATAGCGATAGTTCTTTTTACAGCTTTATTTACACGGTTCGAACAATTATTTTATTTAGGCATAAAATATTTTATTACAGTATATGGTGAAAATTTTGTAGGTGTACGTTAAATAAAAAAATATCAGCTTAACATAAAACAGATTCTGTCTATTTCATAGACTATAAAATTAAAGAAAAAAACATTACGAGGGTATTTGTATTAATTTATTCAAAATAAGCTGAGTATATTTGCTTTTAAGAAAGTAATAATTTCTATTAATTTTATCTATTTACTAGAAATCACCTGAAACATTAATAAATTTGAATATAAATTAGAAGCAAAGTAGCATCATGATATTTTTATTATTCTTTTTTTTCACTCATGCATTGTATATTAAATCAAATATTACTTTCATAATTTTTATCAGAAATCGACATTTAAGAATTAAGATTTGTTGTAAAACGATGAAGATACAAAGATCTCGAACAGTTGGATTTAGATTTATAAGCTATGGAGCTTATGCATTGAAACGTAGAAAATGTACAGAAATAATTACAAACGATATATTTATCGATATACAATTATAAAAGAGAAGATTTCACAGATATTATTCTTGGATGTTGAAAGAAAATATCTTGGAATTTTTTAAATCTTAATCTATTCCATTTTCATCGTGTACCATTGACTTTTCTAAATAATAAATACGTAATAAATAATTATATACGAACGTATTAAATACTTAGCTTATCCTAGTTGAATTATTTATAGATAATTTCTAAACTTATTAAAATTCATGTCAAAATATTCATTATTTATTTATAAAAAACGTGCAATTAAGCAAAATCATAAGAATAAAATTTGGTTTTATTAATAATTTTAAGCTTACAGGTTACAGCAAATCGTAGCATAATGTTTTTCATTAAATATGTACATTGACAAAGTAAGCGAGGCCACTTTTGATTTATGTGAACAACGTTTAAAAAGTTTCTTATATTGGCAATAATTGCAAGCACTAAAAGGTAATTAATAGATCATCGGAAATTATAATTACAAATTCGCCATATCGAGTAACTTCTCGGGTTCCCGATTATGCAGCAGAAGTCGGCCAATATCTAGAAATCCATCAACATCGGAGAAAGTGAGACGATCGCAACTCGCCTCGGTACGTACGTATCCCGGGGAACACAAGAGAGAGATGAAATCGGCAAGCGATAGATACCGAGAGAGACGGAGCCTCGGAGAGAGGAACGAGTAGAGACACCGAGGAGCGGCTAAAAAGAAAGGACAGGGCGTTGCACCGCAGCTATTGCTCGGTTCTGACCCAGTGTCCCCTACACACTGGGACACACCAGCCTCCGGCTACCGATGTCTGCTAGACATACGCGCATTACAGCCTCTTTATCTCGACTCTCTTTCGGATCGTCTTGTTTGACTTTGCGCTTCGTACATAAGTAAGAAGCGCGCGCGCGAAAAGGAGGATAAGTAAATATAGTGGAGGTGGAGGAGGTCGAGGAGGTGGAGGAAGTGGATGAGGTGGAGGAGGAAGAGGACGAAGGGGATCGTCGCGAGGGAGAGAGCAAAAAATTAGGTCTGTCGCTTTTGGGACGATACACTGTTACCAGATGCGCAACCTCGAAACCTTCGGATATAAATGCCAAGGGTTCGTAAGTCTTTTGCGCGAGTCTTTTCTTTTCTCGAGTCGCGAGTTTTCGGAACCGCAGCAACGGTCCGGCGATTCTTGCGTGCGATTGGCCATTGGAGGAACGCTCCGAGAACTTTTAAAATAACGTATCGACGCTTAAATACTTGGAACGCTTTGCGAGTAATTTTTCCGTGCGCGAAACACGATTTGCCACTTGAAAAATATGTCGCACGCATTTTACAGGTGCCTTTATTACCGTTCACATTACAATCGTAAATAATGCGTTGACTATTCGTCGGTGCCAGAAGCTCGGAGCTTCGTAAAATTAGTCAAGAATTCAATTTGCCTACATTGTTCTCGGTCCTCGGTCTCATTTAACTTGGGCAACAATCGTACCAGATGATTTTTTATCGAGGCATTTTTCTTTGCGAGTGATAATGAAGACTTTAATAACTGCGCGTAAGATTCTATACTTCTCGTTAACGGAAACAAAGCTAAGCGGCGCCTTACCCTTCACAGCCTTATACATCTCGCAATGCCTTAAGACAATAATGAATATAATAAAAGACGTTCGCCTTACTTTTAACTAAAGAAACAAAAAGCCCATTGCGCGAACTCTTGGGTATGGGTATAAATGTGCGACTCGGAACACGTCACTTATGGCTCTCCTGTCTTCGCTCTTCATTTTAAGCGATGAGAATGTGAGTTTAGCGCGGCCAGCGGCTCAAGGACTCGAAAAAGATGCAGCTTGTTTCATCGAGTTATCTCGTACTCTCCGCTTATGCTCGATCGCGTTTATTACGAGACCTACTTGAGAGAATGAAAGAGAGAGAAAAGAGTCACACAGTAAGCCGTTGCCATATAACCTTCGCGAGTTCGTTCCGCTTTTTCTGTATACTTTTTTCTTTCTGCACACGTACATACTCTCTCTCTCTCTCTCTCTCTCTCTGTCCACTCTTTTTTCGTAGTTGTGGCCGAGATATAATAAACAACGCATATGAAATTCGATTGATCGCGAAAAATACACCCGCAAATCTATTGCAGCTCGTCCTCGAGATCTTTAAATAAACCGTAACACTGGAATGTTCGATGTACAACAGAGTGAATTAATTTTCTCAGGTCCTTCTGTTATTGTCAACAAATAGAAAACTAAATTCGACATACGATAAGTGTAATCTGCATTATGCATAAAATATATTTTTCTATTTCAATTGGAAAAAAAGTAAGTTTTTGGAATTTTGGAAAGTAATTCCGCTCGAAACATTTTCGATAAAATTTATTTTAGTTCTTTTTATAAGCTTACTCTTCGCGCATATTAGGCTATTTTTTTTTTTTTAATAAAAGATACTGAATCATAAATTCTGAATGATAGCAATTATATTATTGATGTACCGCTTGTAATAATTTGTATCGATAACATTTAGTTGAATTGATACACATGATTAGAACGACTATTAAAAATATAAATTGAAGTCGACACATTTTAGTGTCTTAAAACAAGAATTAATGTGAAATAAATAAGATATTTAATAAAAACATTTAAATCTGTAAATAAGAAAATTATCGTATGAATCACTCTCACTTTATTGAAAATGTTAAAGCTTAGGTTTTCCATAAAATTTTTTTTCGTAACTTTATTTCTAGCTGTAAGGCAAATTGCTGCTATTTATTATATTATAAATTTATTATTTAATGTATCATATTTAACGTATATAACATCAGACTTTGTATAATTTTCTATAAGATTAATATTTTTTTCTTTGCTCTTTCAGGTGAGTCAGAATTGTTACTGTGGCCTTCCTATAAAAATCTATTAAAATATATGGAACAGCATTATAAAAGAATTGACATAAGAGTATTTATGTAGGAAAGGTATTTTTAATCAGTATTTCCAATAGTATTGTTTATATTTGAAACTTTTTAATCGAACGTGGTAAAAAACTATTTATATTATGCAATTATATAATCACTGTAATAGTTATTATGGTTCATGAAATAATAAAATATTCTATTCATATATCAATTGTGAAACATTTAAGTGAATAAGACTATGCACTGACTTCGTTCGTAATCAAAATGACTAATTTCTTTGTAAAATAATTTACAACTCCTAATGGACCGAATGAATCAAAAGGGAAACGAAACATCAAAATGTATTGTTCCAAAAAAAGTAATAACAAAACAAATCAATTTACGATCGAGATACCGAACAAGACTACTTTGAAACAATTATCTGTTACAAGCCTCTTTAATAATACAAAAAACCAATTTTTTATTCTATTCTTTATACAAACGTGAAAGCTTCCTCTGAAAGTCGAGACGTTCGACCTACAGCGACGTGCGTAATTCACAAGTTTGATCGATACCGAACCGGTTGATTTCTCTCTCATTTTTTTTCTTTACTCTCAAGGGCATTTTTCACGTAAAAAGAATTATATATATATGTGTATATATATATACATTTTTCTATAAGAGTCGATCATACATCTGATAGCTCAGTTGTCATTTGAGCTTAATTGGAAATATTGACTAGAATTCAATTTGCCTTATATGTCTTCAATTTGATTATATCTATTGCTCATATTTTTTGTCATGATTATTACAAAGAGGTATTTTAAAATTTTTACGATTAGTTCATTTCTACTAAAAATATATAATAATGATAATTATTATCGATATGTTATTTCTTAAATTGCATTATCTAACAAAATTAGAAACTAAATCTTAAATTTTTGGTGGCAAATAACTTATATACTATTATTTCAAAAATCTATTATCAAATAATTTATATTTTTGTTTAAAAATTGTTTATTTAATATTATAAGAAATATTTCAAAAACTTTTCATGAGAGACAGACTTTAAATTGCAAATATAAGAATGAACTTTAGTACTCGTAACGATAAGCAAAACGATGCTACAAATTGATGTTCAGTACAATTATTCTTTTAACAACGATATATTAAGTTATACTCACGTTGTACTCCCGAGACATACAATGCAAGTAAAGTGTAATAAGTGAGCTCTTCATCACATCTCTCTTTGTGCTATTAAAATGGCACTGAAAAGGGGTAAGCTAACCTAACTTCTGACTTTTCGTACCATTTTAATTTCACCGTATATGCGCGCACGTTAATAATAATTTACATTAACTTCAATGGAATAAATGACATTCCCCGTGCTCTAAACTCCTGGGGTGCTCTCGATTCGCAAGTTCCTTTGGTGTTTGAAGATTTTGAATAAAATGATAGAGAAGGAAGCAAAGGACTGGATGAATGTAGAACCGGATCTTTACAGGAGATGTCGTTCCGACTCCATTTGTACTTTTTATGATTTTTAATTTTTTTCTCTGAAAGGAACCGATCCACTTTAGAGTTTTTATGAATTTTTTTCATTATTAATTGCAACGAGAGCAGACTAGAAATATAAAATTTATTGTCTACGATCTAATTTGTGAATATAATCTTTAAAAAATATTTTATATGATTCTTTTGCATAGAAATGCATTGTAAATTAGCTGGTCGATAATTTGATTCGATTTGTTTTTAAAAGTTTTCAAAAGTACCGTCATCGGAGTTTGTCATTATTTTTTTCTATAATGATATTTCTTACGATATAAAAATATGTATTTAATGTTTTAATTTCAGTACTTAAGGGTCTTTTTTCAATTATCTTACACGCAATTTAGTCTTTTTAAATTTATAATAATATTTTTCAAATATTTCGTTCAAACATTTTTTAAAAATGTAATTTCTTTCGTTGCTTCAAAATATTATATTTTTATATAAAATATTTATTTATGCTCTAAAAAAATATAATTTATTTCTTGCCTAAAATGTTACGTTGAAATATTAATTACTCGTTGGAAAAAAACTACTTCAATTTCTACATGTATAAAGATTTCACCGTTTAAAAAGAAATTTATTGTATTTTAACGAATGAATTTTTTTTGTAAGATATTGATACGTGAGTGATTAAAGATACCATTCTTAATATTATTTTTTATGCTTCTGTAAAGGAAAAGTAGAGAGAGAAGAAAACCTTCAATAGTGAAAAGTAATCGAAGAAACGAAAGGTATACGACTTTAACCAAATGGCACATAAGACACACCTATGGATTGTACACATATATAGGCGCACACGTGCATTTATTCTCTTAGTATCTGCTAATCGTTCGTCGGACTCTTTCGAGCGTATCCATTTAACTAAAGAACTTTTGAGAGTCGTCGGGTCATCGTCGTGAAATATTTACAAACATATTCTTCGATAATATTATTTAATATAAAAATAAGTCAGTTGAGTAATTAAAATATAATTATTTAAATATTTTTTTATCAGATTGAAATTTGGATCAGGCGCGGTATATTGTGTTGTGTAATTAAAAATGTAGATAATCTATATCTGAAAAATAAATTTAGATAAAATTTCGATTAAAAACATTTACTATTTTAATATATTTTTTAATTATCGCAAAAGGTAAAATAATTATATTTTTTATTATTTCTAATTTGAAAATATAATTTATATCTTTTTTCATATTATTTAAAATAGATATTTGACTATTTGTAATTTTTAATTTAAACCAAAACATTGATCGATAATGTGAACATGAACATGTAATAGACTTCATTCCAATACTCTGTTTATTTTAATTTAATTTACATGGAGTTATGCAATTGAAAATGAAGTTTATTAAAATTCGATATATAGTAAACTAAGTCTTAGTTATCGAAACTTATTCATATTTTGTTTTAAAAATAAATATTATATTCTATCTTGAAGTCATATAGCTTTTTACAATATTATTACACGTTGTTAAATTTACCATGATTCAACAATTTTCAATATTTTATACAAAATACTGATCCGTAACTTTATTGAATTGCATGTTTGAAAATTAAAAATAATTATCTTAAGTGAATGGAAAAAATTTTACAAGGAAAATACAATTTGAATGTTGTATATAATATTGTATTATTTATAAAACTAAAAATTAATGGTTGTGAGCTAAATATTATTGAAATTCTAATCAATTATTAAATTGATCAAATTATAGTTTTTATGGGTATAACTATTGAAAAAATAGCTGTAGAAATCATATATTATTTAATGAATGAAAATACTTAAACTTACATTTTGAAAAATGTTTTTTTCAACTATAAAACTCGTCCGATAGAATAAGTTTGATAAGCAGTTATTATACGGAAAAAGTTTGGAATTAGAATTTAATTCTTAGATCTAGATAACTTTTACTTTAAGTCCCACGACACAAATTTACTTTAGTCCATTAAACTATAGTAGTTATGTTTATTACTTTAACATATAATTTTTTTAAAAATTTTATTAGACATAAAATAACTCGAAACCTTTATTCGCGTTAGTTAGAATTTGAAAATGAAGCAATTATTGAACAACTTAACATTACATATATCACGATGGAAAAATATCTTTCATTAGCTATACTTAATAAAATGCATGAAATTATAATAATTGCATATTTATGAAATATTTTTTTAAATACTTTACATATATTTACAAAGAGACTTTTGTACTTTAAATTTAAGCCTATGGGTAATGTTTAATGTTAAAATGAACATTTGTTATATAAATAAATCGATAAAATTAAAATAGTAATACGCCTAATCCATTCAGTTAATAATAAGTAATTTTAAAGCAATCAAAATCTTCGATTGGGTATAAAATTAATTTGACTAGAATTTTTTCGAAGGGAAATGATTACGCATTATTGAATATTAGGCCCAATTATAATTTCTACAATACGTCATCGAAATACGATTGCCAAATAACATCGAATGTTCGTATCTTGCCATTTCTAAATTCTTGAGCGCGAAATTACTGTTCTAAAAAAAGTTGTACGAGAAATGACCGTTATTTCTTTTATTATCAATGCTAAACCCTCCTACACACAGGAATTCACACTCCGCGTACAGACGGACTATTAGCGGAACATCCTCTTACCAAGTTTTTCATCCTACATCTGTACGCATGTTCATTTTAAGGAAAGCAACGCACGCACTCGCGTATGTGAGCTAGGCTTGGTACGACGGTACCAAGTTTTAACCGCTTTAAACCTCACACGCGCGTGACACACACACGCACGCACGGTCACACGCGCGCAGAGAGCAACGCATCGTTCTACTTCTTTTTCGAGGTAGTGGAATGCCTCGTGCATAGTTAACCCAGAAATACGAAAAAGTGACGAGGATGCGTGCAACAGGTTTTTTTTTTTATTTCTTTTATTTCTTTTATTTCTTTTAGTTCTTTTAGTTCTTTTAGTTCTTTTCACAAAGAACTGTTCTTTTTTCAGTTAGGCAAAATAGTGTATAATTACATACGGTGTTAACCTACTGCATTAACGCGTAATTATATTATACTAAAATTTATACGTTGATGCTTAGTTAAATTTTTTGAATTATTAGTTTGTGTCTTTCAATGCAACTCAACGTACGTGCATCTATACCGTTTTATTATGTACACACGCGGTAAATTAAAATGACGTTACAAAATTTAACGAATTATACTAAGAAATGAAAGTGTATTTGACGTAAAAAGATTTTGTTTTCATTTTTTTACGTATATTACACAAGGCCAAGTATATTATAAACACTTTATAAGTGATACGACTTTAACAAACCTTGATTGCAATTTAAATGTATAAGAAAATATGTAATGAAAATATTTTGAAGAATTTTGTTTTTTTTTCTTCGCGCTCGTAATTTAGAAACGATTTATAATAATCGATGAAACAAAATATAATAAGGATAGTCGTTTTGAGTTTGGTTTATATTTTACGTTGTACTTAATTATACATTAAATTCTGACTAACAATTAAAGCATTTCGAGCTTAGTCATTTTGATAACGAGTTTAAAATATATCGACTTCCAAAAATCATAATTAGAATCATCCTAGTTACAATCCGCTTTTATAAGTAAACAACAATAATTAACAACGTTTTGGAAGCCATATGTTATACATCGATGATTTCCATCGATTTTTATCGAGAGAAAGAAAATCGCACTCTCCTTGGGTAAATATTTGCGCAACTTGCATTAACACGTTATTAGCAAAAATCAAGATGAGCGCGAAGCGTAAATAATAATAGACCGCGTAGAAAAGCAAAAGAAAAGGAAAAGAAAAGGAAAAGAAAAGGAAAAGAAAAGGAAAAACCTATATGGTTTTAATAACGCTCGCTGCACCTTGTGAATCCGACGAATGTGCGGCAGTGGTCGGTGCCGTGCGCGTGTACAATGCTACTGATATGCTTTATCACCGTAAAATACACGCACGTCCCTAGTGTGTATGCGCGCGCGCACGCGATGCAACTGCGCTCGCACTCACCGCAATAACTGTGCACTGATCTATAACGGGTTCAATGTACCGTCGGCGATTTCACGTAGGTGCGAGTATCTATGCGGAGCGCGCGCCAGTGTGCGAAAACAACGCGTCAATTTTAATCGGAAAGCTGCGCGCGAAAACGTATCCACTGCATCCCTCGGTCTATTATCAACTGTTATCCGGGGGAGGGAAGAAGGCTGTTTTGGATTAACGAGTTACGCACCGCGTGGTTAACGAGGTTAAACAGCGATACGAGAACGATATCGACTACGCTTATAATTCTACCTCGATATCCAACGCTAGAAGCTTGCTTTTAATTTTATAATTTTTTTTTGTTCGAGTGAATGTCCTTTATGCCAGCCGTGTTATTGAATCCGTTGATTTTCTTTTAAATGTACGTTTAAGATATAATAACGATAAGTCGTTAAACTTGAATGCGACTTTTAGTATTGGAAAACCGAATGTTATTAAAAAATTGACAAGGATACGCCTACGTTGGCCATGTGTAGTAGAAAAGCGGAACGTGAACTAATACAGATTACATATTTTATAATTTTTCAACGCTCGCAAGACTGATATCGGTTCCGAATGTCGACAATAAATTTCAACCTCTCATAGACGTTTGTATAGATTAAGATTTTTATTGAAACTTCGTGTATCTGAAATAACTTTGTCTCTCGTGATATTTAAATCTAGATGAGGATTTTCGAAAATACTTTGGTACGAACGTACTGAATGACTTCTAGATCTAAACGATAGAAAAATGCTGCTTCTTTTTCGTTTCCGCCTCGCTAAGTACTATAATTCGAACGAGCATATCCATAAATTAGATCACTCAACGAATTTAACCTTAAAACCATTCCATTATGCAGCTCTCTCGGTTCTCTCGTTCTCTCGGTCGGGAGACCGTGAAAAGCCGTTTAGCTCCTCGTCCACCGATGAAAGAAACGGTTGCAGTACCGAGGAGATGAAAATGCGAGTGGAGCCCAGAATACACAATGCACCCCGTCGTTGTCGCACGTATGCGTTAAAGTTTGTATGTGCGAGCGTAAGTGCAGTACGCGTGAATTGCACTTTTCTCGTGAGACGTTACCGCTGCGACAAACTAGTTCTGGTTTTCTCAAGCCCGGCGGATAGCGAATCTGGTTTTCGAAAAGAAATTCCTTTTTTACAGACTCTGGCTTATTTCGGAACTGGATGTACGATGTTGCATTGCAGGAAGAAAGAGCGAGTGTGCATTGAACGAGGTACTGCAGTTGTTTGAAAAGAGAGGGTAAAGGAGAACGAGAAAAATACGATGAGACGTTACGAAGATAGAAGGGAAAACGCGCAACGGTACTTTGCTGAATTTTGATGCGTGAGATGCAAATAAAAGGTGTTTCGAAAGGACGTTCGCGCTGTCCGAAAAACGCACTTAGTTTATGCACTTGGCAATGTGGAGTATTTTCTTGTAAGCGGTTGTAATGTATCGAATGATTTCTCGTTTCAAATTAAGTAATCGTATTTATTATTTTCTTTGCAATATTATTAAACTCTTGTTGCTGCGAAGCTAACGTTGTATATCTTGACAAACAATTGTATTCTTTTATATTTTTATATTTCTTGTAATATTGTATTGTAAATATAATAAATACTTTTCAAACGTTTTCTACTTCGGTATAATTAAATAATGAAAAAATTATTTTAAGATTACTTTCGATTCGTACCAGATATATCTAATATATATCGCGTTTCGTACACAAATTTCCATCGGTAAAAAATGTATGGATGAAACTATCGATCGGTATAAAACATTTAATATTCATCAAAATAATTTTGATTTCACATATTTCTATACGAAACGCTATATTTATATATTTAATTAATGACAAAGTAATTTGCTGCGAAACAGACTAATTCTAGCGTCAAATTTCATCTTTCATCAAATCTTAACACCCTTTAAAAATATTTTTATATTCCAGCCCTCCGTTCTAATCCACTGTGCGTGTAAAATCAACGAGCAGAGCAATTATCGCTCCTTCTTAGTTAACGTGCGAATGCGTACGCACACTCTTTCTAGCTTACCTTAGAAAAAATAACACTTATACTTATAGAAGACCCCTTGCCGTGCTTTTCCAATGCAAACGGTGCCTAACGTACTTATGATTGCTACGAATAAAACTTTTCCTTCAGTCAAGAAAAGACACGGCTTGAGACAGTTGGTCGTATAGAATGTATGTATATTTCTTTCTCTCTCTCTCTCTCTCTTTCTCCCTCCCCTCTTTCTCAAAACTTCCTTGCAATAACGTCAATGATAATAACCCTCGGACCGTCGATCGTTTGGTAAATACCTGTCACCCTTTCAATTGAAATTATGTGCATGTCTTGCGTGTTTCTGAGCTTCGTATCTTTAATTGGGTTTCCATGCGGGTGAAAATACACGCATACCGATGCGAATCGATGTGTGCTTTGATTATAAATATAGCTTGATTAAGTATGGAAAGAAGAAAGAACGAGTCGTGAGATGGAAATAAGCAGTTTATAGTGCATCGGATGGTGACTCGAAAATTTTTTTTAAGTAGAACAAAATAAAAAATTCATTTTATATTCTCAGTTTTAATTTAAAAGATATTTAGCATAATTTCATTTTATTTTTTATAATTAAAAAACAATCTTTTTTAACATATTTTAAATTACATTTTTGAAATTTGAACGAAATAAAAAGTTTATTTCTTAGCTTATTGTAAGTAAAGAATAATTAAGATTATTTTTTTTATTATTTAATTAAAATGTGCAAACGTGCATACATTAATAATTTTATTTTTAAAACATTAAGGAAAAAGCCTTATAAACTAAAAGTAAAATTTACGATAATAATTTTCCAGTTTAAAGTATATATCGTTATTTCAATTTCTAATCTTTCTTATACGAATAAAGACGATTAATTACAATAATAAATAAATACGAATAAATTTCTCGTGTGAAAAAATATCGTGTTTAACTTACGCGTTCAGTCACGCACGTTTAAGCTCGCATACGCGAATATACCGATATGTATTTCTAATAAAATCTTTTCTTCGTTCCATAAGCACTGTAAAATTAAGTATTTTTTGCGTTTACTCGTATACGGATACACGATCTTTTCGTGATAGGGAACTCGCGCTCACCCCGGAGAGAGTCAGTTTTTTATGAGGTCAATTAGTTGCCTTTATACATCGAGTTCCGACTCTAACTCTACTCAGCATGCACTGTTACCCTTTGAAAATATCCATGGACCTTGAAACGAAAATATTAGGTCTGAGTATAGAATACGCTTAAAAAAGAAAGGGGAGAAAGAGAGAAGAGAGAAAAAGAGTGAACCTAATTTTCGGTCTTCCGTTTTTTCTCTCGTCAAACTTTTACAGTTTTCAGGTTCGAACTGCGAAAGAAAAAGCGAGAAAGAAAAGAATTGTGCAATAAAATGTAATATACAATGAAATCGTCTTTCATTTTTTATTCCTTCGAAGTCACAGCAAAGAATAGACGGGAAATAAAGATGGCAACTCTGTACATATACCGAAAGTTCCAAATACTCAACAGATGTTGAATGAGGCAATTCCACGATTTTAAACGATAAACTTCACTGGCAAAAACTTGACGGACCGTACCGTTTCTTAGATCTTCAAATGAGATCAGACGAACAGACACTCACCCTTCTTGTCCAGTGTAATTAATCCACAAAGAAAGAGCTCGAAACTTAAAATAGAGATACGGAGAACGAAAGTTGCACAGAAAAAGAAGACAATTGGAGAAAAATGTGAGGCCGGAGTCTTAAGTATAGAATCGAAAGAAGAGAACGAAAATATTAAGATGCCTCACAAAGAAAAGTTTTATCATTTATTAAAACTTTTATCGTTTCAAATAAATGATAATATCCTTTTATTTATCAAATGTGTCGTGCACACATTTCTAATAAAAATAAAATAATAAGTTAATAAGGACGATGGTAAATACATTAAAAAGAAAATTTTATTTTATTATACGAAAGAAGTTGCATTTTACAAGTTACGTTAAACTTTCATTTATTAAAAGATTTACTATCTATTCATCGTTACGTATTATAATGACTTGTGCCGTAGAATTGTTACAAGACGAAAAAATGATTTCGCGTGGTGTTTCGATTTAACGAATTGAAAAAAATTAAAACTTAAAATAAAAGAATCAAAGCAAGTTTGATAGTTCGATGGAAAAATGATGGTACCTTTGGGGAAGAGGGTCGAGAAATACCCCCTCCCCCTCATTTCGATTTCTTTTTCATCTATTCTTTATTTAAAAAAGGCACAGGGGCGAGTGTCGTGCATATGCTGTACTCGCGTATTAATGGTACGGATTACGCCTCTTAAATCCAGCTGTTGTCGGGACCTTCGGTCCTCGTCTCGCACCAAAAATCGAACGACGCGCGAATGTTATCTCGATCTGGTCGCATGCGGGGACGAGCGAGGAACAGAGAGTACGCTATAAAAGATTGAGTGGTTTGCCAGTTTGGCGGTTGAGAAGCCATCGAGAGGCGGTACGAAGAAATGGTATGCTTATGCGCATGTGCGTGTGTTGTTGGCGCATATGCGTGCTTGCCGTATCCATTGAAGAAGGGCACGAAAAAAGCACGGGTTTATCTTAGATCGTTAATTCCATTCATACGTGACTATTTCGTCGTACTTACACAGCGATAGATATGCATCTCAAGAGTCGAGTGGAAAATGAAGTTGTACCGCATACTGCGTTATTGTTTTTACACGTTGACTGCTTTTGTTCATCTTAAATTGTGATTTCTTCCGAGACATCTGCATTTAATCTTCCACGATCTAACGATTCGTTGACTTTAATGTAATTTTTTAACCGTTTTCTTTATAAAATCCTGTGTAATCGAAGGTTGATTTGAAAAAAATCATTTTTGTATTTATATTTATCGCGATAAAGAAAATGAGCCAAAGAGATTAGTTACCGGTACCTACTTTCGGATTTTCACTCAAACAATCGGTAGCTCCCGTATATTCGCATTTGATGAATGAAAAAAGAATGAAAATGAATTTTCGTTGATCAAAGCGATACGGATCGATCGCGTGCAAAAAGTAAATACGATAGTTCGAGAGCGCAATTACTTTTGATTGGCTGGCACTGACTCGGGGCTGGATTGCTCGCCCTTTCGTACGTGCAAAAAAAAATGCAAAAAGTTGGCTAAGCGCTAAAGGGAAAATCGAAACTCGGGATTTGCATGCGGAGCTCACTGATAAAGGATTAACGCGAACGAAACAAGATTCTTATGCGTTATCTTCGGTGTTCAAAAATTATATTAAACGGCGCTTTATCGCGATCAATCGTGTTTTAAGGACCTAAACTGGCTTGTTAAAGGAGTAAACGAGAGTTTTGAAAAATGGACGCATATATATATATATATATATATATAATGGCGAACCGGTTTGTTTGTTCCCATTCCTCTTGCGCGCAATTTGATTTCCATTTAGCGAAAATGTTTACTTTAGTTTTGCTCTTTTGCCTATGTGCCTCGCTTTCTTTCTACTTGTTCTTTCTCGGGGAGGCGGAAGGACGCTAAGAATGGATCTAAACGCCAGCTTTAGCTTCGCTCTCGTGTTAATCTGGTTTTTAAAACTGGCACTCTGGTATGGACCTAAACTAGGAGGAGAATTAGGGTGACATAGATAATGCATGCACCTATGGTACGTGAAGATTTTTAGAAATAGGGGGAAGGATTGAGGTTAAATTAACTATATAGCGTTTGTTGAATTAAAAGCCACAATTTCTTGACTTTAAGATACGACTTAGAAGTACATATTCATAGGTATACGTTTAAATTAAACCTCGATATATTTATACTATTATATTTAAAAAAAGCCGAATAATTTATATATCTTATGTTTTAATAAATTATGGAATGCGTTAAAGTATAAATAAACTCGATTTTAGCTTGATTTTTAACCCAATTTTTTATAAATCTATAATTCAATGGTCATCCATTTAATTTGTTTTACATAATTAAGATTTTTATGAATAATCTACGGTTAAATTTATAACCCATAAAATTTGTTGGTACAATAAAATTAAAATTATTTAAAATTTGTTTTTTAAGATTGGAAAATCAATGAATATTAATAGAAAAAATTTATTTTTCTTCTGGTAAAAATTAAAAAATAAAGATTCCGTAACAACATACTGATTTATAGCCGCAGTATCGTTAGTTTAGTATTTGTGTTTCAAATTATTTTCATGTAATAAGAGAAGCATTCAACTGAAAATTATTAATTATTTCAATTCATCTCATTGACATTAAATTCTTCGAAAAGAATCTCGAAGAACTAACGGTTTTCTAATTACGAATAAAATTAAGCTCGTGTAATTGGCATACGGCAGAAAACATGTATATACTTTAACAAGTCTAAAGACTGCTGCTAATAATTTTCTCGATATACTTAAGGAACATTCTACATATTTCATTCAATAAGAATGAAATTAATCTTTAAAAACCGTTGAACATTAATCAATAAATTATCTTTGGTTTTCAGTTTGCTAAAAATAGTTGAAAATATATTTAAAATAAACATTTTAAGTTACTGAAAATTTATAAATACAGAAAAAAAGTACAGAATACAGTAAATTATTAAAAGGATAAAAAAGATGTTCTTGCAAAGAGGCTAGGAAAAACTTTTTTGGGGCGGACGAAAAATACCCTTTTCTCACGCACAACACCTCGCAAGAGCCTTCGTACGAATTAAGTAGCTCGTGGTCTCAGGGGTTCGTCAGGGGGTTCAACATAGCAGCTTGGACCAGTCGTCTTGAAAATGTCTGAAGAGCAATAGAGAGAGAGAGAGAGAGAGAGCGACAGGGTGAGGCGTTTGACAATCTCGAGTAGTGCAGACACGTCGTTCATCGTTCTTTTTATTGTTTCCCCGTGAAAGATATTGTGCAGCAGGCGAGAAAAGAAAATAGTATTACCCGTTGTTCTATCTCTGTCTTTCCTCCAATGTTCATGCTTTGTGACAATATCCTTCAAGAAAGGGTTATACTAGTCGCTGTGTTTCCACCGTCTATCTTTTACTTAAGTTTGTTCCTTCTTCTCATTTTTTCTTCGTACTGTAAAAATTATCTTTAGTATGAAATCGCTACACAGAGATTCCGATTTATCGAGTACATTTATTATCTGTGTTAAATAAACGAATATCGTTCAATGCCTGAATCTCGATGAGAATGATTTATTAATACTACTTGTTTAATAAGCATGTTTGCTTCGTGAGATTTGAATTTTTCTGCTTTTTATTTAAAGAAAATTTAGAACACATTTTTTTATAAAAATATTATTTTCAAAATTCATCACACAATTTTATGATTTAGTACCTGGAAAATTATATACCAAATCTTATAATAAGTTAATACATACTTTTTTGTATTTGAGAAAAAAAACGTACTAAATTTTCGATTAATATTTGAGTATCCAATGTTTTAATAATCACTGTGAAATTTTACTTTTTAAATATATTTTTTTACATATTTCATACACATTCCGTTGTGCATGTGACCCGAGTAAATAAGAATCATTCGTTATTAAGATAACTCCGAAATAGATGACCCACTTTTACTACTATAATATATGTTATTTTCATTCAACTTGTCTACTTTTATCTCTAACTGTGTCAAAATAAGAATCACAGTTTTCCAATATACTAAAAAATAAAAATAATAATCTCCTCAAAACTAATAATGCTATTCATGTAAATGCATAAATACATTATTCCGGCTAATTTATGGTGAAAAAATGAGTTACCGTAGTTTTTATCACTCCTTCTTTCCAATTATAATCCTAATCAGACGCGGTTAATTTAATATCCGTAAGAGCTGCTTATTTTTAAGTCAATTATAATTAGAAAATTCTTTTCAAAAAATATTTTCTTCGATATTCTCTCTCACGCAAACTCACATATATAAGCTTTTTCCCGATCATTCTATCTCCCTTTCCGTATTTCACTTAAAATTAAAATTTAATGCATTTGGTTTTTGTAACTAAAAAGTATTAACATTAGGGAACTCGGTGATGAAAAATAGAAATTCAGTACTATGTAACAAAAGTGAACAATGGATAGTTTTTTTACCGTTATCTTTCTTTGTGTATACATTTTTGTTATATACATTAAACAAATAATTATTATTATACATAGTTTTCCATAATTTCATAAGCCGCCTTATTTCTTTTAACCAGTTGTATTAAAATTAAATTTTTTTGCGAATTTTTATAATTTTTAACTTGGATGAAATTAGATGATATGTAAAGCTTTAAATAATTATTCGAGAGATTTACGCGAACGATTTCATAAGATTCATAAATTTTCATGGAAACAGTAGTTTCAGTATTGGATTAATTAATACTTTTATAATTCAACAAAAATTATCGTGAAAAAGTTTTTAATAGTTTTTATTTCATTATGAAAAGCATTGTATTGATTATTTAAAATTTTAAAATAATACAATAAAGGTCGTTATATATTTTATTAATATTAAAGTATCTTTTGAAGATTTGTATTATAAAAATTTGTAGCATTATGAAAATAGTATACAAGAAAAAATTATATAATATAAAAATACGATGAAATCTATATTTGTCGATATCGTTTCATATTCGCTTAGTTATCGTAAAGTTTTCTTTGATCAAATCTGCGATAGGTTTTACCAATCACAAATACAACGACTAAATTAAAAGAACCATCGCCTCGTCTCTCTCATTTCCTGTTTCACTTATAGAGTTGGTAATTACCGAACGAATCCTGACCTATAAACATAACTCAGAAGTTTCGTGGGCATGGAAAAATAGAAGATCCTCCGAACGTCAACCGCCAAGTTGCTCTAGAATAATTCCCAGCTGTTCTGCAAAATAGCACTCTAGACCGGATTCCGAAAAACGCTGGGTTCGGGTCTCACCCCCTCCCCTCTCTTGACACACGAATAAAAAACATCGTCCTTCGCCTCCCGTGGCCGCTATCAGTTATGCAGCGACTCCCGACACGAGAACCCGGGGCTCACTATGGGGCCTCTCGTCGGCTATCGAATCCCAGGGGTAGCCAACCCTTTGCACACCGCGGCGAAAATTTATGGTGGTCGGCCGCATACAATGGCCTCGCGAAAACACAGCTTCATTCATGATGTGCCTTTCAACACTCCGCGCGGAGATTTCTCTCGCCTTTGACTCGCGCCGCAGGAGATCCTGAAACTACGGCGTCGCTCCAAGCGCGACTCATTCCGATGTTCTCTCCGCGGATGCACGGATAACTAGCCGATTACTCGACTGCCTTGTTAGGGGATGCTCTCGACATTTTCTCCCTTTTTTACTGCCTGCTTCGAGGATAAACAAGTGCTTTTACGCTTTCTTCGAGCTCGCGTGCTTGATTTTACTAAGAGCGAGGGACGAAGGGATGCAGAGAGATGACTCGCCTCGATTTCTGTTCTCGAACCATTTTTTTATTTGATTACGTTGTCGGTTTGGACAATGTTGTGCTGTTATTCAATCGAAGCGAGGAAGAGAGGCGAAGCTATTAATTTTTTATCTTCTTTTTCTTGGAACTTTGCTGAAGAAATTGCGATTTCATTCCAGAAACTTTCTTTGTAACCCGAGTACTTATTACGTTTAATTACTTTTGAATTAAATTGCATTTTTCGATTCAAAAAATTTCCTATTTAAACGATAATTGTAATGTGTACAATAAGCGTTAATAAACGAGATTCGAAGAACGAAGCGAACGTTATTTTTTTGTTTCGAGATACGAAAACGCTATGCAATTATTTTATATTATTTTATTTACTATAGCCTTCCAAACTTCTCCAAGAAATTGTAAATCACGAATAAAATTTTAATTTATTGGCCAGAATCCGAACTCGAGACTTGCACGTTACGTCGACGTGTAGTACAAAGAATAAATTTAGCTACGACCACGAGAATAACTTTACATGGTTAAAGCTTTCTATGCTTGCTTATAAAAATAATCAATAAGAAAGCGGATGCTGTACGTACGCGCGAAAATGAGGAACAACGCTTGTCGAGTTTCTCGAGATTAGGTTGAATACGAAGCATGAAGAATGATTGACACCGTTGTAACAGTTAAAACTCGAACGTTAGTCACGGAGAATTAGACGCTCGATGAACTGCAATTTTATTATTACTTCCTTTCCTGTTTCGATCATACTTCCGCGATTGTACTTATATTTTCATTAGGTTAATCTATATTTTTCTTAAAAGATCAGGAGCTACTTGATTTTTAAAGTTCTCTTCCGATTTCATTACTCGATACTTCGTTATATTATAATCATACATTTACGGTAATGTCGATTAGTTTTTACTATAATCACAAAATTTTACATAATTTGATAGATTAAACGGATAAGTAATATTAAAACTTTTAGTACTTACAGAATTTTTTCAAAATTTTATTCGAATAAAAAAATTTATAGCATTATAATGCATATAATTTGTAATTTGAAATAATTACATTTTGTTTCTACTATATTTTGATATTTCTTTGTTACTAAACATAGACCGGAAGAAATCTATTTTCAGGAAAATACTCTAATTATTTAAAAATTTTATATTTAACTTTAATTTTAGCTTATAAAGTATTAACAAATCTTAACTACTCTTTTTCCTAGTTCCTTTTCAAGAGATAGTGCGTTCAATTGTTCGAATTACGCTATATATAAATATCATTTACGTTGTTGAAATAAACATTCATGATGCATATTTTGTATGTATTGTATCGATCGTCATTTATATCATTTTTTTAACGCGCAAAATTTGATTTGTTTTAAATATTAATCATTAGTTTTAAATTGATATCAGTTGTAATCTAAAAAGTAGCAATCGTCTGCAAGATTTAAATATTCGTGTGTAATCGACATTATGCGTCAATCACGTGCAGCGTGATTTATTATAAAGTTGACTCAACACAATTAACCTATTCATATCGAAGTAACGTAAAATGAACTACGAAGTCCGTCCAGGTAAAATTATGGGATAATAGATCATTAACTATTATTACCACCAACTAAAATCGTACCTTCATAAATTCCGATAATTAAAATTTTTTCTAAAAAAAATAGTAGCATAAAACTATTAGTAAAGTGTGCTAGTGAACAATTCTGGAATTTCATAGACCGAACCGAAGATAACTTTTAAGTACTAATTTTCGAAATAGAGTCCCATAAACATCAAAGAATCGGAAGTCATGGTCATTTTAAAACTCTCGTCTCATTCCTCATTTCCATTGACTAAGTATGCGCGCTTATCGGAAAATATTACTACTATGTGCTTGAGTTAGCAAGAGTCCAGTAAAAAAGACCCGTCCTCTTTTTTCATCGATCGCGTATCTGTCACATAGGTATACGAAAGAACAATAAAATTAAGTAAATAAAAAAATAATAAAATTAATTTACTCGCATTCAAACTTTATTCGAAGCGTTTGAAGGAATTATTTCACAATATGCTTTTCAAAAATCAAATTTATTACCGTATCATCCATTAAATATTAAAAAAAAACATGAAATAAATAAATGGATACTTTAAACATAATTTAAAAAAATCAAATATATTTATTAATGAATGTATAGAAGTCAAAAACTGTAGAAAGTAAAAATTTGAACGTTAAAAAGTATTTAAAAGTAAAGAGTACAACTCGTCTTTTTACAACGCGGTAGTTATAAATGTCTATTCTTTATTAATGTCTACATTCTGTAAATTAAATTTAAAAAATGCAAAGTATTATTAACATTAAAAGAGCGTATATTTGTTTAAAAATTTGAAAGTCTTTTCAATTCTTTTGGGAAGGCTAATTATTATTTGGAAGAAGCTGAAATAGTGTGAGAGAGAGAGAGAGAGAGAGAGAGACAAAGTGTGTGTGTGAGAGAGTGAGAGAGCAAGGGACGAAGAGAAAGCGATGCTCGTCAAGCCTACGGCCAAGCTGCTGTGATCGATACTTCAACATCGACACCCATTAAACCCAAGATATCGAGTGCGATATCACACCGGTAGAAGCACAAACGTAAAAGAACGAAGAGCACTAAAGAGCAATACGAAGCTAAAGGAGTACGCCAGCCGTGATGTACGTGATTGCGCGTATGCAAGCAAGAGCGCAAAAGCGCAGGTGCGCATTGGATACGAGAGCCGAAGAGAATTACTGGGAAACTTAGTAATCAGTTGCCGGTATAAATCAGCGCTCGTTATGAAACGTCTCGAAACTCTATTCTTAACTTTCCACGTAGTTGGTAAAAAATTTCATCGTTCCAGATCCATTAAGAAGGATGGGCGATCGTTATTATTTCGTTTTGATCGCGCGTGCGAGAAAGTTCGGGACAAAAATTACACGGGTGTGTGAAAAGCAAAGCGCAAGAAAGATAGACGGATAGAAGCGATGAGCTAAGCGAAATCCCCTCGATTTAAGCATCGTCCGGTCAAACAACCCGTGAGCCCCATCGCTTTCTCTCTTTCTCTCTCGCTCTCGTCGTCTTCGTCATTTGCCGCACGGAGGCACGCCGCGTAAATGCTCGTATGTAAATTTACCGGTCGGAAAATGAGCGTGTCGAAAGGCTCGGCAAACGCGTGTAGCGACAGCTCGCGAATATCCTCGTCTCTCCCCTTTTACCTCGAGCGCACGAGCGATATATTGGAGCGTTCATTAGACGCGCGTGTGCGCATGCGTATGCGGGCGCTATACGCAATTTGCCTCGGGATATCGATGCGAACAACCGCGGGTCACTTCGTCTTTCTTTCCACGCGTCTCGAATATTTCGAAGGGTCGAAATTCTCGAATAGTCGCAAGTTCGTACGCGTTATCTCTTCTGCGCGTCTGTGCGCGGGTTTTGCAGCCGAGATGTAAGACGGGATTCGATGTTCGATGATTATTTTTCGAGGTCGAGGATAGATTGTAGAAGCGCGATTGTAGAGTATTTCATTGGGAACTTGGAGAAATTTTAATACCGATAGTCGTATCGACGCATTCGGACGGATCTGATTTCGCATTGAAAGCTCGATGGATTCAAATCCAATGTACATTATAGAATCTGAAAAAATGATGGACGACCATTTTTATTGCCTGTACACTTGATAATCCAGAGTACGATTTATTATTGATCAAGTTGTGATTCATATATAATATTTGTACTTATATAAAGTTTAAAATTGAATTTTTTTTAACGATTTATTCGATTTTGCAATAGAATGTTAAGTTTCGATGTGTACAATTTAAAAATAACGATGATCAATTTTTGCTGCTGTATTTCTTGCTGTTTTCTTTTTAATAATTTTAGTCGTACTCTGACCAACAGAAACGTCGAATTTTCTCTAATTTCTATGAATATTAACTATTGATAATCTTATTATTAAATAAAAATTATGAGCTTCGCGTGATTAAACTAATAAAAATTCAAGGATACGGTCTTAATTTTACAAGGTACAAAGAAACCCTAGAAAACTGCAGTGTCATGAAAGAGACTTTCATTGTATTTATCGATTGAATGTACGATTGGTGGTAAATCTACGAATCTTTTTCACTTAAATTGACATTGATATAAATCCGGTCTATTTTTCATCGAGTTAATTAAATTTGAACATTATAAAAGATCTACGTTCGTTTTTCGATTAAATGTAACAATAAATTTTTAGCGGTACATAGTAAACACAAACGGTTTTAATTAAGTCATACACCGCTTTGAAATTAAACAACGCGAACGTTTCAAGTTGTCAATAATGCAGATCTTTGAAATTTTTACTTCTCACGTTTCATTAAATTCTTGAAGATATAATAGTATACTTTCGTCGAACTTTTAATAAAAAGAAAAAACGCATATCAATTCTGTCGAGTCTGCTCGGTCGACGAATTTTCTCCATCGTTTCGCCGGAAAATGAACACGACGTAAATGACGGACTTTCTCTATTCGACTTGTAAATCGTAGATAATGCGCCTGCATATTTTCATGATAAAATTGTTTACAGCTGCAAATTATAATAATGTGTTATTATATAAAAAAAAAAGTTATAACGACGAGAGGAAAATTCTTATTATTCTTAATTGATAACAATATTCATGTGTGAAAACAATATAGTATGTTTTAATTTTAGATGCCATACCCGATAGTAATACCTCTATTTAATATAATACTTAATTCAAATCGTTCGAAGAATTATTTCGTTGCATTATGTCCATTATAATTATTACAATTTTGTTTATAAAGATTCATGTGAAAATTGATTTTAATTCGCGTATTCTCGTAGCGAAGAGTTTCTTAGTAATATGAATGGTACGTTTATTATCACCATTTAATTGATTTTCCAGAAATCTAATTAAATAAGAAGACGATAATAGTTTAATATTTAACATGTTTTTCGCAATTATAAAATAATATAAAATAAATTAATAAAAAATAAAAATGATTAACATTTTTTGAAACCATTAGAACATTTATTTGCTTAATCAATTATTAAATAATTTGTAAAAATTGATAGAATATTATTAATACAATTTGAATAAATTCCAAACGTATAATTTTACCAAGAAATTTTTTAACAATGCACTATGATACGTCATCGTTCTGCGCTTTGATATTTATATAATGCAAAAGTGAATATATGAAAGAGAGCCGCATGGAAATTAGTAGCAGCCACTCGACAATGAATTTTGATGTCAGTTGAATAGACATCGAGAACTCTTCTTTTTTCTTATTTAATCAGTGCAGTAACTATGAGATAACTGATTTCCTCTATTGAAGATGAATGAGATGGTAACACGTGCAAAGAAATGAAGAACACAAACGAATTTAATTTGCGTTATTTATTATAAGCTTCCGCGAACTCTGTGTCCTTCTTAATATAATTGGATGGAGAAATCTTTTGACCATGAAAATACTGTAATTATCGTTTTTATGGATATCGTTTAAAAGAAAAGTGTTGGAATTCTATTTATGATGGTAATTAACAATTTTACCTAGTTTAGAAATTAATTTTGCTTATCTTTACATTTTCCTTTATTTTGTTTTTATTTTAATTAAATTTTTTAATCAAAACTCATACAAATTAGGAAATTTTATCGTTTCGTTTCAGTATAAAATTAATTTTACAACTCTGTGTTTTTCTTGCGTTTTTATATTATGATTTTTCAAAAAATAAATTATTGTTATGCCTACAAAAATAATTATCTTCTTACGACGTTTCATAAAATAAATAAATTATCATAACTTCATACAAAGTATTTTAAATTTAAAAAATAATATTATGCTTAAAGATATAATTTAGTCTTTAAGCATCGCTTCTAAAAAAATTCTTTTAACATAAATTTAATCCAATTTGTTCGTATTAAAATAAGAACATCGGTTGTTATTTTGTTTTTTTTATCGAATGACACATTTACATTTTAAATACACATTACGTTCTCTAAAATTTATGTAAATAAAGGATTAAATTTATCCGCCGGATATAATTTTTTGTTTGATATTTTTTCCATGTTTTGAGCATTATTACATAACGATGATCGTGACTAATTACTACTACATTAATGTACAAATCCTTGTACGGAAAAATTCAGTTTTCATATATGGAGATTTATATACAATACGTTTCATAATTTTTTATTTTTCTGATCGACAAAATTTACATACGTAAACAGAAAAAAATTATACATAAATTTTTACCGTTTAATAAACTTGGGATAAAAGTTTCAGATCATTAGCAACAAGAAAAAAATTCGGTGAAAGGAGCGTTCGTGATTAATGTTTAAGATAAAATTTTTGATAATTATTATTACTGCAAGCGTGTGTGACCTTGTATCTGTCGAACGATGATTAAACATATCAATACCGATATCCTATTTTAAACATTCGCAGTGTTAAATTTTATCGTGTTTTTAAAATATACCCAAGTGTTAAGGATAGCACACAAGTATAATAGTAAAGTTATATGCTCAAATATTTAACGTTAATTTTGATACGTGTTTCATAACTTTCACCAGTTTAATTTAAATCCATAGTTTTATGTGCTCTTTTTGGTATATACAGGTCAGAATATTTTACAATACTGTTTATTAATATAGTATGAAAAGTTTGTTTCAGACACATAAATCATGTATCATGTAGGGAAAAAATTTATTAATTTATGATTTAAAAATTTAAAATCTAACTTGAATGAAATACAATTATAAAAGTACACACACATTCAATCACCTTAATAAATAAAAAAAAAAGTGTTGGGAAGTTTGCGTGCAGTTGTAGCCACGAGGAACAAAATAATAGTGAAGAAGCCCCGTTCCCGAGCGTACCGACGGTCTTCTTAGCCAACCGCAGATAGGGTTTGACCCGTAAGTCGTGTTGGGGATGGTTTGCGTCTTCTACCCTCTTCTCCAGAGAGGGGGAAAACCTCTTTTTCGTTTTCGAATTCCACGAACGTGAACATATGGCTCGTTCTCGTTTTACGCTCGACTGTCCAGGCGAAGATCTCGTCGGTAAATATCATCATTTTTACGGGGTTCTCGATACGGATCTCCAACTGAATCCGTTTTGTAAAAAAGTAGTGATTTTGTTTACAGAGCTTCGTGATTTTGCATAATTCGTTTGACGCCTATTTTATATCCTATTTTATGCTTTATTTTACGCATAGCTATCATATGTACCATCGTAAGCATTGTATTCGCATATTTACTAATGCGACATTTATGCATCTTCGCGTATAATTTAACTTTCCATCGCTTAATTATCGAATTCCTTCGGAATTTCTTGTAATTGTACGTGTAATTGTAATCGATCTCTCCGTCGACTAATACTTTATTTTTATTCGTTAAAAAATTTATAACTATCGTAGTTTTTCAAATTAATTATTATTTATAATAAAATAATTAAATTAATTAATAATAAATTGCTTTAAAATTAGAAAAAACGGTTCAATTTACAAATTATTTATAATTTTTCAGAAAGATATTTAATATTTTCAAAAACTATCGTTTGCTATCATATAAACATTTTTTTTTATATTTTAATGATAGTTATTTATCTTATTTATTTTACACATTGTAGAAGAACGTTTATAATTAACCAATAAAGTACCATTGAACGTGTCAGTTATACGTTACGTTCGTTAAATAGAAGGTTATTTTACATCACAATAGAACAACTCGAAATATGTTATAACTAAAATAATATTTTAAAAAAAGTAAAGTTCCTGCAATTATATTTATATATATGAACATATGTACACAAATGCCGTGATATTAAATGTAAAAAAAATTGTATATTGTGTACAACGTATATATTAAATACTCATTATAAAACTTGAAATATTTATTTTCTAATAGGTTTTACATTTTATTTTGTAAACTTAATTTATATTTATCGCGCAATTAGATTAATATTATCGCGTGTCGTTATAAAATGGTTTCTTCATTTTTTTATATCGAGAAAAAAATTTTTCCTATTTAAAAAACAAACAAGAATCGAGTTTAATAGAAATATAAAATATTTATTACAATGTAGCCATTGAGTGATATCGATAGAACAAGGTCGTATAAAACAAATAAGAAAAATAAATATGATGCATGTTACGCGTTTTATCTCTATGTAATAGTTGGCGTAAAAAAAAAGTGTTTCCAGATCTTATAAAAATCCCCATTAGGAATTTCTTCAATTATCGCAGACAGAAAAGTACGCATATATTAGTTATGATCGATGACCGAGGAATCGCCCCGAAAAACCTGTCATCATCAAGGTGAACTCGGCTCTCGATTTTTCAAAAGCGAGCAAGGAAAGCGAGAAACGGGAGTCGCGGCTTCTCTGCCACGCGCCATTAATCTTGCGAGGAACGGTCAGATCCGAACGTGTAAATATGCGAATGCCCGCAAATGTGTGCGTGAGAAGTAAAGAGCAGCAGCTGGCTAAATAGACGAAAGGTACATCCGGGCGATTCTCGACACGAAGCGAGGATGTTACAACAAACGTCGTGTCGCGCGCGATGCCAATCATTTTAAAAGGACACGGCGCGTAATTAATATCACTCGCTGGCGTCCGTCGAGCCTTGTGAATTTAATATAATTTTATATATGGTATGAGGGATCGTTTAGGAAACGGTTTTTTCTTTTTTAGGGTATTTTCTCTCTGCTGTTTTGACGAACTTTCCCAATTTGAGGGATCTTAACCGAATGACTAAATTACAGTTTCAACTAGAAAGTTATTCTTCTTTTAGTAATAACCCAAATTAACTTTATTTAATGTTGAGTGTGCATGTCTCTAAAGCATTATACTGTATGAAGTCTAATTATGTTAAAACACACTTTTACTTTCACGTAGGACAGAGTTTTAATTAACGAACTAACTTTTACTTTAAACTAGATTATCTTGTTATGAAATTGCGTTATTAAGAGATAGTAGTTAATGATACTTAAAAAAAAGATTTTATTCGTTTAAAATTGGTATTATTTTAAATAAAATAATTATATCTTACGAGAGAAAATATATAATATATATCACCAAAGTATACCAAGAAAAAAATAATTACATATATCAATTTTTACGTGATTTAATAATTGATAATTTATTGTTAGATCATTCGGCGTAACAAAAAAGTTAATAATTGAAAAAGAAAAGGCAAGAAAATAAAGTATGGCTTCGATATTAAATTTTTTACAATTACGTAAAAATAGATGAAGAAAACGTTATGTTTAAATTAAACATTTATTAGATAAGAATGAAATAACTTTGATTAAATAAATTTAATCGATATATAATTAAAATTATATTTACAATGCAGCGTTGATAAAAGCATTCAACGCGCTTTGAAATAAAAGATTATTGTGTATATATGAAAAACGTTGTATTATTTTTATTGTATTGAAGAAATATTTAAAAATATAATTTAATTACGTGGGTTTTTATGAAATATAAAGCGAAATGAAAGACTTAGATACAAAATATCGATACTTTTAAGTAATTTCAAATACTGTATTACTTTTATTATAAATATTATAATTTTGTATAAGATCATTTATTGTAGAATATTAAAATTAAAACTATGAATCATAGGATGTATTTTTAACGAGCATACGTAAATATTAAAATTTAAACAGTTTGGACAAAAATATGCACTAAAAATACGTTTAAGGTATCTTTACAATATACTCGTTAGATAAAAAATAGATTTTCTTAAAAACCGTTAATATATTATTAAAATTTAATCGTTCTCTCAGTTATATTGAATTTATATAATATTTTATGTATTAAAGAATATATCAATTCGAAGTTCATGTAACTATATGCCATGTTTTTCTTTTTGTAATCGCAATTGTCGTAATGACGTGATAGACATTTAAAAAAAAAGCAACTGAAAAGGTACTTAAGATGCTCTCGGATTGAGCTCGAATAATAATTACAATACAATTGCGAAGAAATTCCGAGCTTATGAATCAATCGGCGGCAATCTAGAGAGAGCAATGAATTGTACCATTTCTTCAAAGACCAGCAGCGGCTCGAAAATGAAAAAATGAAGAGAAGGACTTGAAAAAAATTAGTCAACGAAAACGAGTAGTCAAGGACAAAAAAATGTCTTAAGAACATATAGAATATTTAAAACTCTATTTTTTAAATTTATTGAACTTTGCGTAATGTTTGATACACAAATGATTTCATTCATCACTGTAGAGCATATTTATATTAATATTGTACTATTATTAAAGTTCGTTAGTCTGATATTTAAAAATTTTAGTTAATTTTAAATATTAATTAAATGAAATAATTTCTCATTAATTTTATTTTGTATATTATATCTATAAAATAAAGTAAATTATTATAATTGATTCGATAGATTTTTTAACCTTGAAACATATTGTAAGCGTTGAAGGTGTAGTTAATAGTATAATTAATGTATATTCTATATAATAATCAAAGGATTTATAAATTAATGTTAATTTATGTACAAAATTTTGTAGCTGCTATTGTAAATTAATTTTGTAAATGTTAGACACAAAAATTAATTAATATTTTGAAACTTGAATCGTTATAATATAATACGAAGTAAGCAAAAACGAGTATGTATATGTTATATCATTTTCGTTTTAATAAATAATTGAAATATGTTGCATAAATCAATAATAATACAATAATAATATTTGAATGAATTGTTGCTCAACATTTAAGTTACGATATGTACAAAATATTATGAAAACAAAATTAATGAAAGTGCAGAGTTAACAAAAAATAGAGTATTTTCCATTCTCATAAATGAGAAAACAAGTAACGATAGAAAAAATAAGTAAGATAATGAGAAAAGTCTACAGGAAAAGTCTGGTAGGCTTTTCTTTGGCATATGCAACAATCAATGTTATACTAGTATTGTGTTCGACTCGAACCATAGATTGTGCAGTCGTAGTCTATACATTTTATGCTTAGGAAGTTGTGAAAAAATAGCGTTCAATAGAAAACTGTTGCTCGAATATCGCTATTCAAGGATAATTAAAAGCTTGTTCTAAAACAAACACGATGTGCTTGACGTTTGTTTTTTTTTTTACTAGTTTTTAGTCTTTTTTATGATACAGACACTTATTTTCTGCATATTTCAAACCAAAGGAGATTCAAACTTTGTTTTGAAAGTTTTTGCAATTAAATTCTAATAGATTATATTTAACTTATGTATTATTATAGTGTGAATAAGATTTAAAAATTATATGTTAGATACGGAGTTGGAAATAGTTGTTATAAAAATGTAATACACAAGTGTGAAACATCCGAATGATTATAAACATTAAATGAAGTTTTCATAATTAATTAATTTTAAAGATTATTTTTTTAGAAATCTTTTGCATACTTTTAATATCCATTAATTTATAATTAGTTTATTGAATTTTATAAACAATTAATTTTGTACAATAATATTGATAGAGTATTTTATTTTAATTCTAAATTTAATAAGTTTCGTTGTGCATATTTCATTAAAAGTTTTATAGAAAAAACTTTGATTAATTCATTCATTTTTAATATTTGAGATTCAGTTACGAAGATCAAAATTTTTATACCTACTATAGAATATTTAAATTAAAAAAAACTATTAAAACAACTCGATTAGCCGAGATCGATCAATCAGGTAATATTTAATGTAATTACTTCACTTTAATCGTATTTCATTGTATATTTTGCTTGAAAATCATTTAGTATATTACGTATAATATTTTTTTAATTTTATTTTCTAGATGCAAATGATTTTGTGAAATAGGTTCTTTCAGACTTAAGTAACTTCATAATTTCTTCCAAATATTGATTCAATGAATAATTACACGATGATAATTTATGCAAATATACTTTTATAACCTTAGAATCAATTGAAGTTTGAGTATTTTATTAAATAAATTAAATTTTTTTAAAGGGAATATTGATTATTTGTGTATGTAAGTAAATTTTAAAACGATATTTAGAAACTACATGAATTCAAATATTTATGAATTTCTTTTGCTGTATCATAAAAGCGTCTTAGATAAATTAAAGTTTCGGTAAATTAGAATTTTTATTAAAAATAAGTATAATTTTTGATCTTTAGAATATTTAGAATAATATTGAATAACCGCATAAATTATGTAAAAAACTAGTTTTATTTTCCATCGTAACGAAATAATTTATTCTAATATACCATTTACCAAACTTTCAATATCATTTTTTGTTATCGTTATCTTAAGTATCATTAAACAGTTTATCATATATATAACTCAATATTAATATATTATAGAAAATTTTTATTACTCGTTTAAAAACGATTAATATAAAAGTTGTTAGTCTTGCTTAAAATTACCAACAAACTTTCGCGACTTATCCTTACTCAATACCATCTTAATGACAAACGAATGGTCCAAGAGTCCCTTTCTTCTTTTTTGTTTCAAAGTGTGTACCATACAACAATGAAAAACCGTTTAACCATCGAGGAATATCGGCGCGCCTTTCTTGTACACTTTTTCTCCTTCATGCTGCGCTTTTCTCGCAGTCACTTCTTTGAAATACTAGAAGAACTCTAGCAAGCTTCGTTGATTTCTGAAGTGTATGTCTCGCCAGAGTTTTGTAGCTCGTTTTTCATTTAAAAATCGCCTACAAAAAAAAATCCGCAGTCTTCTAAGGCAACTGCGGGATTTTATAAAGAATGTGTGCGATTTAGAATAAAGTTCAGTTATGCACTTTGCCATTACCTTTATAAAAACTCCGTTTATATTTATAAATAATTATTACCGTATTCGTTATTTTTAAGTCATAGCTTTGGATGCAAATTCTTGTATAAAATCTACGTTAAAAATGCTTTTAAATTACACTAATTCCATTCGATCAACTTCTATCTTCAATTTTCCTTTAAATTAAATAGATAAGTTTTGTGCGTGTAAAGTATACGTGTTTTAATTATGAATTATTAACTAACAACCGATAATTTTCGTTTGTCACACGAGAAAAAATATTGAAATTTTTTTGAGAAAAAAAGACAAAATTTACTACTAGTTGTAAATAATTATTAAAAAAATGTAATTATTACTTCTATTCTTGAGGAAAGTATAAAGCATGTTTTGAAGTAATGAAAATATGTTGTATTGAAATAAGACAAGTTTTCTTTAGTTTTTTTTAAATGATTCTAGAAACTATATATTTATTTCATTTGTATATTTTTAATATATAAAATAGTTTTTTATTCAGGTCCTTCATAGAAGATATATATAATTTTGTAATATTACTTAAAATTTTAGATTTAAAATAAATTGGTATACGAGTAAATTAAAGATTTTAGTAAAGTTAAAATTTTATTTATTTGTATAATTTATAATGTGCAAATCATAAGTAGTACAGTAAAAGAAATTTCTATATCAGTATTTAGCTTAATGAATCTATTACATTTAAGACTATTGCGGAAAGTTAAAGTTTTTTAATTAAAAATGATTATCTTACCAAACATTACTTTCACTAGTCACTGTAAAATATGAGAATACGAACATAATATGTATAATATTCTTTTCTTTTTTAAGCGAAAACTAGTTTTTGATTAAATGTCAAATTTTATAATTGACTAGCCTAAAAAGGAAATAAATTTCTCGCATGGACTAGAATTGTTCAAGTAATAATATTTATTAATATTTAATATCGAAGTCTTAACCGTAATAAAGTAAATCGATACACGATCAACAATTTATTTTCTAAATATACTAAGCAATATTTTCTAATCCCGTGTTTGAACCTGTACTTTACAATTTTCTCCTGTTAATTCCAATATTAAATAACAGTAAATCGATTAATGTTTGCTAAATTTAAAATATATTAAGAAATATTTATATTTTATATTCACATACTAAATAAATTTTATTTGCTTATATTATAAATATTTTCTAAATTTAAGACTTCATAAACAAAAACATATCGTATCGTTTTTTCATATCCAACGTAAAATGTTTCCAATTCGTTGTATAATTATTTTTATAATTATTTAAAGAGTTAACTAGTATATAATTTAGCATTAAAACAATAATACGATTTTTTGTAAATGTACACTTTAACAAAAGATGAATCCTCGTAAAAAAAATAAAAAGGATCTATTAAATACAACGAAGTAAAAATGCACGGTAAAAATCAACAAAAGAATAACCTCGCTGTATCAAAGCAATTATTTACCAAGGTATTAAAATACTAAGGTAAAAGGTGCAACGACATTGATCGATCTAAAAAACCAAATATTACCGTCCGAGAAAATGTGAGTCTACAGTTTTAATATTCGGTCCTCGAGAATAGAATGTAGACAACGGTGAGTTGATTATCGCAATTCATTATAAAATAAAATGCATTCGATGTCGTGACATCGATGAATCCAAAGTCATCGCGAAGGTGTATCACCCCTTTTCCTTCCGCGAATACCTGCGAGCTCAACCCTACGAACGACGAAAAGTTGAATCATCGATTAATTTCAGATTATTTGTACATTTGTCACTGATCGTGCCGTGACGAATTATCTACTTTTCCGGTGCGATTCATCCGTGATTCCTTTATTTATTTTTCCGCTCTTCGGGAGAATCTGATCGCTCATCTGGCGTCATAGAAATCACCTCGGTGTCGGATCACGTAGCTTTCCCACGGCAATGTGCTCCTATCGTCCGTTGGACGATTGCTCACCAGCGAAATCAGTACGCGTACAGTTACGTGTGTGTTATCCTGCGTACGTGAATAGGATTCACTGTGGGATTAGCGACGAGGAGGGAATCGTTTGCCTAGGTCGCATCTCTCGTTCGTTCGGGACCTCTGCGCCGATCTATTAAATGTGTACGTGGCCTCTGAGCTTGTCACTTGAATTCCAAGTACTTTCTTTCTCGTTTAAAGATGCGACATATTTGTTTATCCATCCGATGTTATTAAAAGTTTAAGAAAGATTTTCTTCGGTATTTGGGATACTAGATTGCGTTAAAGACGCAAAGAATTTTATCGATCGAACGTTGAGCAAAGTGTCTTGTTTTTGAAAGTCACTTCTTTGAAACTTTTAGAAATATTTTAATATTCAGTGTGTGTTTTATACTTATTTAAATTTTCATTTCTTTTAGATTATCCAGAGAAAAATTCTATTTGTATATTTTACCAATTAAATTTTTCAAATAAGTAACAACTGTGAATAGTGTTTAAATAAAATTTCTATGAATTTCCAAGTGGATTTTTTAAGTTTATTCATCTGAATTTTAACTAGTTGGAATAAATTATGTATTTAATACTTATACTTATAATAATTGTATGATTATACAAATAATTTGAAAATTTGACGAATTTATTAAATATAAGCTTTTCATTTATTTATCAGTTTATAAATAAATGTTATGAAATTAATAATTATTACTAATAATATTACAATACATTAAGTTAGACAAATGTTTCAGGAAATTTGATTCAAATGAAATATACGTCTACACGAATGTATATCCTTAGAATTTTAAGGATATAAAAGCGTTTTAATCTGTCCCTCCGGAGACAAGTATATCAAAGTTTTCGCAATTGCTTATGGAAAAGTATAAAATACACGAAATCGAGACAGCGTTGAGTCAGTTATGATAAAAAAAACGTGTCTGGTATTTCTTTGGTCGTATGAAAACAGAAGATGTGCTTCCGCGACATTTCACACCAGTGGAGACAGACAACTTTAAAACGACTACTATTTTTGCGAGTAAAATACAGAAAAAGTACTTTTTTCACACAAGCGTTACCGAAATGCAAGTATTTTATATAACGTTGACAAGTTTATATTCCAGGGAAATGTAAAGTTTATTTTTAAAATTGATTTAATAGTATTTGAAAAAATTTAATTTCATGAATTTTAATTATATATTTTAGTGTATATATAATATGTGTATAAACGGCATGTAATCTTATATTTTTTAATATTTCCAAAATAAATAACTTTTTGCTTAATACTAGTTTTATAACTAAAGTTATAAAATACAAGGATATAGCAAGTTAGTAAATATTAAAGCAAATTTCGTTCAAAATTTTAAACTAAAAAATTTTTAGGTCATAATATTTTCTCTATACCGTTGTTTTGTTATAAATTATGTTTAACTTTTTTGTGGAAACGTATTTAATATTGGCTTTTATTATTCTTAGAAAGTGACAAGTTTGCGATTGCAAAAGGAAAAATTTCTGTGATTTCTCAAACGTAACCCTTAAAAAAGCGAAGAA
Organism: Dolichoris vasculosae; assembly: GCA_018907195.1. Lineage (NCBI taxonomy): Eukaryota > Metazoa > Arthropoda > Insecta > Hymenoptera > Agaonidae > Dolichoris > Dolichoris vasculosae. Next base: position 9,202,419 of record JACCHY010000003.1, read on the forward strand.
AAACACTGCAGTTATAAATGAATCGATTACTATTACATAAAGCAAGAAAGTTATATCCCACAGCTCAAATAGTGAATAATTTAAATTTAATTCTCCAATAAGTTACTCATCTTCAATTTTTTCCCATAAAAATTACGATCAAACGTCAGCACATAAACGAAACGCTAAAACAAATAAAATACTTAATAAATACTTGGTAGATTTTCCTACTCAGTCATTAAAAATAGGGCAACAGATTTTTACCTTATTAAAAGATCAGCAACCTGTTGGCATTAATCACTTGAGAAATAACTATACCTCCTTTACGTTTAAGTAAGAGAATAAAATAGAGCAAAGAAAAACATTCACAAGAAAAATCATTCATAAATATACAACTTGCAGATTGTATTCAGTAAATTTAATGTATGCCTGCCAATGTCGTCGAACAGTTAGTTTCGGACGCATGATGTCCGTTAGATACGAAACATGATAAGCGAATAAAAAATTTTGTCGATAAAAGGTGATGGTCGATTGACCTCAACAGAAAACGTTATTTAAATATTTTTGTTTTTTTTAATTAAACTAATTTGCATAATATCAAAATTTAGAAATTTAAATGTTAAACATATTATTTATATAATAAGATGTAAGAATATTATACTATTTATAATATAATACTACTAAATAACTTGCTTTGATTTATATTTAATATTAATTTATAAAAGTTTTTTCTAAATTTATTTTTGATCGTTTGCCTTCTATTATTAGTTACACTCATATTTTAATCAATGATTAATCTAGTAGTAAAAATTATTATTCTATACATAGAAACATATTTATACCAATAATAAACTATTTTAAATATTATAATTTAAAAAATTTCTATTACGACACCAAATTAGCGTGTACGAAGAAAAGGAAGAAAGGAATTTGTGTAGTCTCAACTATTTATTTTTATATTTCTTGATTTTGAAAAATTTTTTAAAATGGTATAAAAAATTAAATTGTATTAAAATATATATTACCAAAAACGTAAAAATATATTATACTCTTATGAATTTAGACTCAAATTTACAGAAAAGTTTATCGATACATAAAATTTTGTATAATAATCTATAATAAGCAAAAAATAATAATACATAAAACAAATATTCCCATTCGTAACCTCAATTACACGTCAAAGTATTGGTTAACAATCAAAACGTTGATTATTGATTTCTTCGGGTCATCGTCTTATTAATAATCAAGTTTGATCATCGGTAAATAAAATTGTTCGGCATAAAAAGCCGTTCGTTAAATAAAATGAGAGAAAAATGAAATAATCGTAAGAAAAATATATTCAAGAATACTTGCGGAACATGTAACGGTTCCGACGAACTGAAGAATACAAACTATTTGCTATTACAGTATACACACCGAACGTCGTTATATCAGAACTATTTTAACGAGTTCGTTTTTTTTTTACCTGTCGATTATGCCAGAATGAGCAAGTAATCGCGAACTCGAAGAGACTCCTGGTGCGTTCGCTTTTCATAAAGGAATTCGTTGTTGCTCGATGGGAATATATAGATCAACAAGGAAAACATTGTGATGGATCGATGCGTCACTTCGTTCTTAACTTTAGCATCGTACGTACGAATTTTATTTCGTTGGATATCTATTTTTCTCATACGGAGATGAAATATGCGATTGATTACGCATATTTCTCCAAGTAAAAGTTGACTCGAAAATAATTCACGTTTCCCGTTTATGTGGTCTTCGTACTTATTCAAATATATGTGGAAATCGAACTTTCACATCGTTGAAAGGTATTTAAACATTTCGTCTGAAAATATCAAATACAATAAGTACGATAGATAAATGTGCGCTTAGAAAAGCACAGTAAAATTTTAATACTTTCGTTTTATTTGAACGAGTAAATGCCAATTCTACTATAATTCCATATTCGTCTAATTAAAAATGAGAAAAACGCTATTATCGTATGATATCCACACGCTAGTCTTAGCAAGGATGGACTTCGCACTGTTAAAATTTCACTTTACTTAGAATGAATAGCCGTAATTGAATCTCATATATTTTCTAAACTGCAAATTGTAACTCAGAGAAATTGAAAGACTTTCTTTTGTAAAAAGGAAATGGTAATTCATTTCATATTGAGGTTGATCAACAAAATAAGGACGAATAAAACAACTAATTCATATATCATGACGAAACAATCCGTATCTAGACACAAATATAAAAATTATTAAAAATATTTATTGGAAAATAAATTTAATATTCCTTGATTAAAAGATTTGCAACCAGTAGATAATAAGTTAAACGTTAATATATATTTAGTTTAGGGGAAAAAACTTGAGCTGTTTGTACAAATGAGTTGTATTAGTTAACGAAAGATTAAATTAATTCTCAAAATTGAAATAAAAATTTAAAATTCAAAAATGCTACGTTGGTGCGTTTTATATTAAAATCGATGTTATTATTTTTTTATTTTTTTGACCCATTATTTTTTTTTTATAAAAATCATAAATTAAAGACTATAAATAATGATAAGCACTTTAAATAGTTTCATTAAAATAGATTATACAAAATTATAAAATTAACGTTTCGTGTGCAGCTTATTAGAATACAGTACATTTGAAAGTTAATAACAGCTTAACGAATCGGTAAAATTCTCCTCGTCTTTATCTGGAATGTAGCACCGTATGTTTTACATCGCATACATCTGCTTCGCCAAAATTTAAATTCTAACAATTAACGCGCATAAATTCCAACCGTGAACATATCCTATTCCCAATATATCGATTCCTTATCTGGTACGAGCCTAATTGTAAGCCTAACATACTTGTACTACATAGACACACTACCACACCGCAAATCAAGATGGGGATATGTTTCTCTTATTATATTCGATACTCGCAGCCTACATTACACGCTAATAAACCTCCTTCTTTCAATCTTGACAGGAGCAATTACGATTCTTTGGGCAAAAAGAAGAATCACTCGGATGACCGGTGCGAGTACCTTCCGTTATTCAATTATCGCTAAGGAGGAACAGTGCAACCTCTCGATACCGTTTTCTGGACGAGGCTCGGCTTTATTTGAGAACAGCGCCTAAGTTTACTTGGCGAGAGTCGCGTGCGCCAAGGTTTTCGCGCGTGCCAACGTCACACCGACGCTCTTACGATGTTGTCTTCTTTTCTGTCCCATGCGTCCCATGCATGGATCACGACTGTGGAGACAATTTTTCTTTTCCGCTTTCGTTATAATAACGTCATTCGCAACGTTTTCTCATTCGCACAAGGCAACATACAGAATTTTAACTATAAAATTTTAACTATAAAACACTTTCGAGTCTAATTAACGCGTTTCAATAAATCAAATCTGTCGGATTTTTAAATTTTAGAATCATGAATGCTCCTATTTAAAATGTGTCCTGCGTTTATTATAACGGTGATTTTATGTATCGCTTTATAAATTATTTTGTAATTTTACTACAATAATATACTTTCGTGCTTCTTAGTTTTTACCTTATTTGTTACGCAAATAAATCGAGCGAAAAAAATTCGTAGCATCAATTGAAGCATCATTGTATTGCTTAATTAATTGAATACAACTGTACAATTATAAGGAGAACGTTACGGATTAACTTTATTTCAGTTATTTCATCCCTGTAAATTAATTTGGAGATATAAATTATCTGAATATCGTTTGAGAGTTAAACGGGCAAGAAATATACAAAATATTTTTTGCACTTGGCATTTGTATTTTTCATTTCAACAAAGGCATGATATTCATCTTCTCGTCTATATTAAAAAAAAACACTTATCATCGTTACTAACGGTCGTGCACATTAGAGCCCTCCGAAAAGTCACGATTAATCAGTGTGATTTCTTAGAGCAAAAACGATTTGCTTATGATAATCTGCTCTTCGAGAGAAACGAAATTTAAACTGAATACATTTTCGTACTTTTAATCGTACAGGGCGTTACAGAGAATATAAAAGCATACTAAAATTTACATAAATATTTCTATACAATAGAATTATACAATACACTTTTTTTTATATAGTCTATTTTAATGTGATTTTGAAATTTTTTAATCCGAAATAACTTATTTAATAATATAAAAAAATATATCTTAATAACAGTTTGACATTAAAAGCTATCGAGTGTATATTTTAGACTACATTATTTATTTATAGTATATTTATTGATTATAATATAATGAATGTAATTTATGGAATACTTTTATATTTTATTTTAAATTTTTATTTTCTTTCCATCATTTATAAACGTTACGAAAGGAATCAAAATTATATACATAATAAATCGTTTTAAATATTTAAATTTTTTAACGGGAATAGTTTTCTTTCAATATTAATTGTAATTAGTATCTTCATCGGTATATTTTTTGATTCGATCATTTAAATGCAATAAATAATTATTTACATAATTTTAGTATATAAATTTTTTGAGAGAAGAACGTAAATCGGATAAAATTCTTTTTTCATTAATGAAAACTCAAAATATATTTTAAAATCTATGAAGATTTTACGAGTTTTATATTAATCTCGCGCAGATTCTTAATTATTTTAATTAAATTTTTTCTCCATCAAAAGATGAAATTACGATATAAAATAAAATTATCTTATTGAATAACGCAGGTATAAATGAATTGCGATATACCAAAGTACAGATAACATCCTCAAGCTATAGTATAAAGTGTAATTCTTTATACTTTTATCGTTAAACTTGTTTAATGCTCCAAGTTTTTCTTCGCAGTTGCTCAATATTTTTAAAGCTCGAAAGAAAAAACACAGACGGGAGACCAGCTTAGATACAACTTACGCGTGTGCGTAAGAACCGTGCGTAAGAACCGTGCGTAAGAACCGTGCGCAAGAACCGTGCGCAAGAACCGTGCGCAAGAACCGTGCGCAAGAACCGTGCGTGTCTGCGTACGCGTGTTCATAAGTTGAGAAAAACCGATTTGTCACGCAGCTCCCGAGCCAAAAAAAGGTATCGTTAGGGTGCCAGACACTCGCAAGATACGCAAACGCGCGTCGCGAATCATCGCAGTCGAGGGAGTGTCGATTTGCCTCCACCTCTTGCGACGAAATAAATAATTCATGGCCGCCGAAAAAAAAGGTACGCGTACCAGAATTTTAGGTCGCACAATATTATGCTAAGTGTCCATCGCATGAGTGACAAGTCATGAGGCAAAGAAGCGTGAAAGGATGCGTTCATGAAAAATGTGACGATAATAGCTGCTGTAAACCGGAGACCGGATTCTCTGGGAATGCGCATTCGGATATTCCTTAGGATGATTTCGGGCCAGTTGGATGTTATCTGTAGACTTTCACAATGTCGATATAATTATTTATTTTAGGTTATCTTAATCGAAATCGTAAATATATTATTGATCAACTGCAAGTTCGCCGTAATTTTATCAAGGATAATTTTGTCAAAGTTAATGTGGAACGTTTACTCTTATTGAAATAAAACTTATTTAAATGTGTTAAATACTTAAAAATTGTTTATTTTATAAAATATTTTTCCTTATTCGGGAGGCGAAACATTTTTTTATTTTTATCCGCGATTAATAGCCACATTGTATTGATGATAATTTTATGCCGATCAAATATATTATTAATAAATGTGTAGGACTGAGTAACGTAACTATTGATGCAACTAAAAAATATGACGCTCGTTTCGAAAGATTTTTTACAAATACAACGTTACATTCTTTTGTGATGTACAAATTTTCTTATTTTCTTTTAATTAAACAATGATACTCGCGTGAATTGCAATATAAAGAAAGAACCGCTAAAGGAAAAAGGGACGCACATTCTTCATTGATACACGATAATCGAAGATTGTCCACAAAGGAAAAAGAGAATCGAGAGCCGTCCTCGAAGAATCTCCTTTTTCCAAGTTCTCAGTTCGCTTTCATTCATCGTCTCTCACGGAAATTTAATCTTCGAGTGTCCTCTTCTTGAGATCCGGCACTCTCCATTCGCTCACCCGTTTTTGCGTTGAAAAACGTGACTGAGTGGACCGGCGAGTCTGCGAAGATAAAGTTTTGCTCAAAGTGAATTCACATAAGAGAGAAAAAGAAGGAAGATCGATTTGCCAAGAGTGCAAGGCCTATATGGATATATTGATCGATTCTTGCCGTTATTAAAATTTAAAAATCGATTCGAGACATTTAGGTATTCGTATAAAAGTTTCAATACTTAGAAATCTGAACTTCACAAATTTACGAAAATTTTTTTCTTGATCTTAAAAGACCCTGGATAACTTTTATTGTATAATTAATGCATATAATGTTTCATAATGTATTTGATTTATTAAACATTGGTTCATTGTCGCGGGATTAAGTAGTAATATATTATATTGTAATTATATACGAAAGATGTTTTTTAATAAAAAAATCTACGACATATATATTAATTTAAATTAGTATTTGTAAATATGTATGATTATTATTCATATTTACCATGTAAATTTATAAGTAAGATAAAGTTATATTAATTATTGAAATTTTCTCGATGAATTATTTATTAATTGCAATTATATCATTTTGTACAATCTTGTAAATTAAATAACAAAAATAAAGGTAAACAGATATACATAATTTTCCCATTCGAGAAATGTGTATTTTATTTTATCATCGACCTTAAGATTCCTCATTTCTTGTTATTAGTAATATAATTTAAATAATTATATACTTTTGGAATGAACTAATCTAAATGCATTCCATTTAATCCTTTATTAAGAAAAAAATTTACTTTGCTAAAATGCCTCGATTTATAATTTTTTCATCAAATTTTTTAAATAATTCATATATATATATGATATCATATCATATCATATCATAAAATATTTAATGAATGAAAATTAGTCACAGTGACAACGAAAATCATGAAAACATCTGTGCTAATTCTTTTTAATGAGAAACAATAAACAAAAATATTTTTGCGAATAAAATTTAACGATTATTTTGCAATTATTATGTACATTATGTAAAAGTTTACACGAATAAGGATATATGTATATACATCGGTAGTGTTTGAGATAGAAGAAGGTTCGGTAGCGATGAAAGAACGAAGATGCAGTTGGCCGATTAGAAACCGTAAGCCTTCGGTTTCTAAAACAGCTGTCGGAGTGTTAGAATGTCTGACGGTACCAGATAAATGTATATTCTCATACCTTATGTCTAAAGTCATATCATTCCTGTGAATCTGTTGGCGAAAGTGAAAAACGGTTTCTTAGCAAATAGTGTAATTTTAATATACCCATACTTTTTTTAAAATATTTTATATTGCTTTGTTCTTTAAAAAAGAATACAATAAGAAATTATTTTATTTGAATCTTTAATAGAATGTTTGGATTAGAGTTATTAGGTTTAAAATTAAGTCAGTTACGAACAATGCATCATAAAATATTTTGTTAATCATTGCATAAACGAATGTAAATATATATTTATTAATTTGTTTGCATGCTTACGAATACATATCCAACGAGTTCACGATATTCCAGAAATATTTTTATATTTGCTTTTATTAATTTATAGTTTCTCTAATTTTAAAAAATAGCAATGATTAATTTATGAAACATTATAGACTGACGGTTAATAACAGTTAATGACAATAAGAAAACTTATATTATGTATTCTAATGTTTCCTAGTAGAAACGATTCGAGTGACAATATTTTGAAATACTGCAAAGTAAAATTAGCAAAAATAACCCCTTTCATAAAAAGCAAATGTCTTTGTTAGCAAAGGCGAGATAAGCGGTAAAGGAAGGTATTTTGTTTACAAAGTTAGCCATTCCAGTTCTCGACCTATGTCCCGCTGCTCGGAAGAAATTCTTGTCTTTAGCGAAGCTCACCTCTACAATCGTCCTCCCGTTCCCGCGGACAAACATACGTAGAGAGAGAGAGAGAGAGAGAGAGAGATTCCAGAGCACTTGCACGATACGTTTAGCGTTTGCAAAAGAAGCGGCGGCAAACGGTTGACCGTCGCGTTGCAAGAGGCTGTTATTAGAAAACGGCGTTATTTCGCGCGAAAACTTGGTGTGCGGCGTAGTGCAGTTCTCGCGTCATGGCGGAATTAACGCGCTAAAGACAGCTCGACATTGACGCGTTAATGGTCTAGCATTTCTGTTTCTTAGGCCTTTGTCCATCTGGTTGCGAACATTTACAAGACTCGTTCATGGTTGGATGCTAACGTTATTTCTATGAGCAAATTTTGTCTTTTTCTCTCTATGTCGAAGTAAAGAGTTTTCACGTTCCTTCTTTCAACTACGATTATTTTTATTTTAAGCAAGGGAAATTCTTGCATTTTCATAAAATGTCCCTTTTTCTTGAGAATCGTTCTTTTTTATACTTGTGACAATTTGAAGAATTTTGCGATATCGCGATACGATTCCAAAGATTTGTTCGATCGTTCGTTATTAAAAATTTATTGAATTTATTAAATTATTAAATAAAAATCATTAAAAAGTGTAAATAAATATTCAAGAACATTTCCGATAGCAGAAAAATTATATTTACGTCTATTTATACCGTAGGCTAAAAAAATAATCGATAATAATTATTATTTAGATTCAAACACATTCAACTTTTTATATTAATCTATGCAATTATAATAAAAATATTTACGATTTGTAATGACAATTTATCAGTTATAATAAAATTGTAGTAAGCAACGCAAATTAAAAATAAAAATTATAATTAGATAATCACACGTTTAATTTCGATTTCGACATTTAAAAGTTTTAAAGATATTTTAAATATACTATGCAATTTATAATAATTTGAAAATATATTTTACGTTGAAAAAGATTTTTAAGTTATCTTTTAAATAAAATATTTATTCAATTAACGACGAATCTTCGAAAAAATATGCAATTGATAAAATTTTTTTACTAAATATTAGTTTAAGAGATAATTTAAAAAATATATTTTCTTTAACAATGAAACGATTTCTTTAATATAAGTAAATTTTGGCAGGTATGCCAAAAACTTAATCATTATCAAATTATAATATGTCTAAACTGATTTTACATTTATTATTTTGATGAAATTAATCTCGCGTGCGATTTACTTTGATGATTTATTTTGAATCGATTTCTTAAGTGCAATACGTGTTATCGTTGGACAATCTCTCATTCTATATCTCTTGTTCTCTCACACGATGTATACCATTACTTCCTTTCATCGTACTTTTTTCTTTATATATCCCCGATATATAATGGTATCGTCATTCCCATGCACTCGGAAGTTTGCGCCAGGCGATAGAGCAAAAAAAATACAGTGCGTCATGCTCGTGTGGCTTTCCGCCGACGAATTATAGCGTAGCACACGGAAACGTCAAAAACCGGAAGCGACGCGAGCGAGGGCAACGGTTATGTTATTAACAAAAGCAATTCGCTCGTCCTTGTGTGTTTATCCTTTCCTTTTTCAAAATTTGGTTACACGTTTTCGAGTTTGCGAATACATTTTTCGAGTACTTGCACTTTATGGTGCAATTCAATGTTATTGCTGCAAACGAAGAACCAACGAACTTTCACGCATGTTCGATATTGATTTTGTTCCACTTCTGCTGATCGGAATCGTTTCTTTAATGATTTATTTTTCGGAAGAAATGAAATATTTGATCGAATTTTAATGCGATTTAAAATATACATTGTAACACATCTTTTAAACTGATTTTGCGGTTAAAAATATCAATTTACAAATGTTTACAATTGTTTAATAAAGTTTTTTAATATAATAAAGTTAATGTTAGTTGACAAGAGAGAAACAAAAAATGGAGATCGTTTAAATTTAGAGAAAGATATTGCTCCAACGAGGATTCAAATCACTTAAACGATAATAAAAATCTTGATTCCATTGTATTTAAAATAAATTATCCATTAAAAAAATTCGAAATTCCACTCTAAAAGATACCGTAAGTAGAGATAATATTATTGTTTTGAAAAAGACTGTACAGCTCGTTTATTTATTTCATATACAAGAATAAAATTACTCATTTTACAATATTAATTAAAGGACATTACAAAGAAATATTTCAGTTGCATTAACAAATAGATAAAAGGCAAAATCTGAAAAGACACTCACAGTTAGATAGATGATGAATTCCATGAATGTAGAATCCATTAACCGACGAAACTCGTTATCAGCTTCTAACAATAGCCATTTCTCTCAGGGTGCGCGAATAACCGATGTATGCTTAAAAGTGCATACATATTCATTGCTACAAAGTTGCGAATGGTAGAGTTGAAGATAGGGTGCGAAATTTCAGTCGTTGCTCGAAATCACCCACGCTCCGGCAAGAGTAAGAGAGGGGGGGGGCAGAGAAGCGATAAGGAGTACGTCGTTATCTCACCCATAGTGTTGACCAACAGGACGAACGAATGCTGCGCGGCATTCGAGACTCGCAGCTCTTCGAACTTGGCGGCGCCTGTTTGTACGAGTCTTGGACGTTGTAAATCAAGCGGCGCCTCGAATATCCCATAATGGTGGGACTTTGTCACTTTTAATCATGATTTTCTTTCTTCCCTTTTCTTTTTCCTTCACTTTCAAACGATATTGTTCTTCAACTTTACCGTTTTTTTTCATTGGTTAGGGAAATTTTTTTTTCTAAGGCACACGCTTTCTTCTGAATTTAAGATAAGGACGTCATTGTAAAAAAAATTTCATTACCCCCGTTTTCTTTTGTTTGGCGGAAGAGAATTGTAAATTTGTATGTAAGAGAATCTAAAGTTCTCGTGAGATATTAGAAACTGGTTGTCCGTCGAGTACTAGTCAATTCACTTGGAAGAAAGACAGTCAGAAATAGCGGTTTCGGTTCATTTGATTTTTATTTATCTAAATAAACATTTGGAAAATTTCGTGCTAAATACTGACTTTATAAAAAATTTATATAATTTTTTATGCTGACAATAATTAAACGACCTCTCGGCAGTTATCGCATTGATTAAAAATAATATATGAAACTTAAGAGCGTATTATTAAAGTTGTTTGGTTAAACGACTTTTTGATAATATTCGTGCATTTAAATAAAAAAGTGATAAGCAAAAAAGAAAAAATTTTGAGCATAAAATAATCATTTATTAAAAATGTAAAATTTTATTCGGTATTCGTTATTAGGTATTCGACGTATTTTTGTTTTCAATGAATTTTTCATATTTCGTATCGATAGTTCGGTGTGCGTATTATTTTTTCTTAACGTTATTATACTTACGATCTCATTTTCGATATCATAAGCTTAGAAGTTATATTTTAAAAGAAGGTAGAAAACGTTTCCGATGTGTATTCTCGAAGCGAACGAATAAATTTTAAAGTAGCAATCGGGAATCTAAAAACCATTACGATGATATGTGCAGAATAACATATTTTAATGTTATAGCGATAAAATTACGGCACGCAAAGAAAGAAAAAACTTTGAAACACGTTAGCGGTGTTGCAATATCGATTGCTCTCTTAACCGACAATTATGATTATATATCATTTAATAAACAATGAAATCAACGTGTACATACCGAATGGAATTCTAACGGTATTGTACGCGAGGTAATAATTCATGGTGTACGAGAAAGCAATGTATTTAGATACGTTATCGACCTTTTCATACCCAGACTGCCAAAAATTTTATCAATGGGTAGTAGAAACTTGTAGATACCGTAGGAATGCGTCGAATTGAAAGTGCAAAATTTTATCGTCAAGGATAATAAAATAAGTTGATTATAATTCTACCGATATTCGTATCAAGTATTCTTTGGACAGGTCGCAATTGGAAAAAGAAATACAGTAATCGTCCTTACATTTCTAGCAATATATTTAAGTCAGGAACGAAATCGGTGATTTATCTCATCCCTTTCATCGTGGGAATAGATCGGCTGTACAAGACCACGGAATAAATAAAGAATTGAGCGTGTACTTTTTTCTATTACGCATTATACCCCAGAGCAGTCCTCGGAGTCCTCCGAGTCCTCCGAGTCCTCCGGGTTCTCCGAGTTCTCCGAGCCCTCCAGTCTTCGATGGAATCTATTCAGAAGAAAGGATAAAAAAGAAATTCCGCAAAATAAAAATTTTAAGATCGATCGGTCCGCTCGTTCGGGCTCCTCGTTGAAAAACCAAACTCCGTAGTTTATGCACGAGGGCATCATCCGCGATAATGGCTATCGAGCCTGTCGGCAAAGCGGCTCGAATATAAAGTCCCCGTTATACACGCGGAAACGCCACGAGCTGTAAAACTACGCGAGGAAGGACGTTGTTCTAATGGAGAGCGCGAAAGTAGGCGAAAGGATCGTTCTTTCTTTTTCAGGACGCCTAGCTGCACCTACGGACAGACCTATCCTACAACTTGCGGCTACCCCAAGAATTTTCAGATGTGCAGTTACGTTAATGATATGTCGCTAAAGCGGCTCGCAAGTAGTGTCGGTGGAATGGGAAGGCGGAGCGGACCGCATTGTTCTGTTTCTGTGGTGTACCTACGTATTTCTGTCGGTACCGGCGCTCGCTCTCTTCCCCTCCTTTTTTTCTTGCACAAGGAAACGCGATCAACTCGCCCCGACTGCGTTCCCGCAATTACGTAATTATGTAATTACACCTTGTCCCGTGCATTCGTTCCTCGCTATGGCTATCGCCGGCGATACGATTGCATTTATATGCACGCTTTTTGTCGTTTTGTTGATTCTAGTCATTGAAAAATCATCGGAGAATTAACAGGAGTGAATTTAGATTATTAGTCTTTATAAAAAAATCTACTTTATCGAGCTAACCGAAGATTTCTCTAAATTAGCGAAATCTCAACGCGCAATTTCCAGAAGGACATTAAGAATAAGAATATAAATCGTTTTGGACATTTTCGAAATGCTCAACGCGTATGCTTTTTATAGGCGTTATTATTTTTCATAATGAGCTTATATTTTCTCTTCGTCTTGTAAACATGATTGATTCGAAATATTTAAATTTTATATGCTGTTGATTATGAAATATTTATGTGTTTCTTCGTGTCATGCATGACTGTATACTGGTAAATTAAAGTTGATAAAAAAATCTTGAAATACATAATGACAGTCCTTATATAAATTATAAATATTTCATTGCTATATTTACATAACACGAATAATTATAATTTTTAAAATATTTAAAAAGTATTCCTAAAAACAAAGTCATATATCTTATAATTTTTTTTTATTTCTCAGGGTATTGAAAGTACGTAAAATATATGGTAAATACGGATTCTAAATATTTAAAAACTTTTTTTTAACCTTTTAAAACTAATTCCTATGGAATCGGTTATTTCTCGATTCGATCTAAAATTAAAAAAAAACTTTCACAGAAAATTACGCTGATTTATACTTCGAAGTTTAAAAAAAAAAATAGCTATTGTATATAATGGTGTTTGCAGCAAAAAAAAAAATTGCCGATTATTTTTTTGAGTATGAAAGAGAAAAATGTTAATCCAAGAGTCAAGTAAATTTAATTTAAAATAATTTTATGCTAAAATTATTTCTCTTAAGATTTTTCGGTAAATGAGAAAACTTTATCATTTTAAATATTTTTAAAACTTTTGGTTTGCACACTCTTTCGATTGTAAAAAATTGAATTGTAAAAAAAGTTCAACGTTTGTAAACTTCGAGTTTCCTTTATTCTTTTTAATTATCGGAATAAATATCATTTTGCTTTTTCAATTATATAAGATTTCGTAATTTAACCTTTCGAAAAATACAAAATCGGTTTTTAGATATCATAATTGAATATCTCGAAGTTTATCGAGCTTCGCTTTACGACACGGGATCCGATAATCAATGAACGAAACAGTCTTTCGGTTTTACGTCAAAGAAACGACCTTGCCTTCGTAAAAGCAACTCGATTCGTTGAAAGATGTTTCCTAAAAGCATCAAAAATACACATAAACCCAAAGCGCTCCGAGTCCTTATCTCCCAAGCTCTCCCGACTCGCGGCACCTCACGGGAGAATCGTCGTCTCTCCTCGCGACACGTGCGAGCATCTTCGGAGCGGAAGTGACCGACGCTTACCCCGGGGCTATTTTGGCCGATGTGCCCCACCCGAAATAGAATCGGTCGTGGATCCTCCAAGCACCCTCGATCAAACTACGTCCAAGGTGAAAGTACGTAACGCCCACGCAAAACCTGTCGCGCAACGAGTTTAGGAGGGGGGGGGGGGTATTCGTTCTCAGGACTCCCCACACGAGCTTTTTCCGTTGCGTCCGATCGAACACACGCGCGTCAATCGTTTTCATCCTCTTCGCATCGTCGCTTCGAGGAGACGACGAAGGGCGGTAAAACGGAGGATAAAACGTTATCGCCTACTCGATCGCATCATTCGCGCGTGGATGTTCCAACGAGAGAGGGTGAAAGTGTAATCCTGACTGCGTCATTGACGTTGCGAGTTTGAGCTTTTCAAACATAGGTGATTCTTTGATAATTCTCAATGGCTGAAAGCTACGGTAAAATTCAATTTATATTCGGTGATTTCCGATAAATCCGATAAATTCATGTTCTCGTTATTCAATTATTTGCTATTTTTAATCGTATTTTCAATAGAAAATGTTTTGTGTTTTCCAAGTTGTCTGCGCAGACTATACTCTTATTTTTATATAAAATCAAAATATTTGCATAATTGTTGTCGTAAAACATAAAAACGCTTATTTTTATTTTATTTTACTTCTATTTAATTTGTCTCTAAAATCAATGTAATAATTAAAATTGTTAATTACGTTTAGTTATTTTTTGAGAAAATTAAAGAAAATTGCTGTTACGAGATAAAAAAATTATACGTATACAATTAACTTGGACGAGCTTGTAGTCAGTCTTTCAATTTATTTTTATCGTTCGCACTGTGATACTATTAAATTACGAGTGTATAATACTACACTAGTACGTTTAACCAACAAAAACTACAATCTGCCTGAAATAAAGATGTAACGGTTACGTCGTTTCCGGCGGTTGTATCTTCCCCTTTTTCCTAGATAGTTAACAGTATCTCGAGGGTTCGGGAGAAGGGAGGATTAGCAAAAATATAGAGTTTCAAAAGAAAAAATTAAAGATAATTAAATTACGTGTTTGCGCAATCAGGATCGGCGGTACGCTTACTCGCCTTTTTAGGAATTCTAGTCGATCCCTTCGGCTTCGAAAAAAAAGTAAATAAATAAACGAGCGATCGCCGTTGTATGTAACGATTAAAAAAACAAAAAAAAAGACATTCACTTCGTTAACGGAGTGATTGATTCCGTACGACGTTCCGTACGAGGGAACTTACGCAACGTAATTAAACGCGAAAATAGATGGAGCCGATTTGTTCCGTGATTTGTCGCAACGTCCTCGACGCTTTCGTCGTAGTAGGACGGAAAGGTCGAGAAAAGGGATGGAGCAATACCCGAGCCGTCTAATAACGAATAACGAAACCGGGTAGGGGAAGAAGAGAGGGCTAATCGTCGCGACTGTGGCTGGAGGAGGAAGCGTTCGAGGCGTCTGAGAACGCAGCTGATCGGGGAAAGCGGTCACGGGAACAGGACTCGTTGCGCGAGCTTATGTAACGACCTGACGCGTACAGCATCTCGTCTTACCAGCTGTCAAGCTGATATAACCTTTAAGCGCGAGACGCGATTACCGCATCACGTTGCGATGATAAATCGCGCGTGTAGCGATGAACCGATGGGGTTGGAAGAGGTGGAAGAGGTGGAATAGGTGGAACAGGTGGAAGAGGTAGAAGAGGTAGAAGAGGTAGAAGAGGTAGAAGAGTTAGAAGTGGTAGAAGTGGTAGAAGAAGTAGAAGAGGTAGAAGAGGTAGAATCCGAGAACTGCAAATCGTAACGAGCTAATTATCTATGTTCTCAGGCGAACTCTACGTGGAGGACTTGGCGGAAAGGCGTTTCGTATCAATCAGGATGGGCTGGCTGTGGGTCGAGGGGACGCCCATGAGACTTCCTCTGCGGGCTCTCAATCTCCGACAAGCTTCTCCGAGCATCTGCCAGCCTCACGCGCTTGCCCTCGGCTTCACCCTCAGCAATTCTCAGGGTGACACCCTCGCCACTTTCTGGGTAAGCATCCTCTTTTTCTTATCTACCTAGGAAAAGCCTTTTTTATTTTCATAGGACGCGCATCTTCTTCGACGCTATCGACGTACTACCGTTAATGGTTCGTAGGCGATCCATCATAATTAACTATTTGATGGATAAAGGATACGCTAATTGATTAAAAATGAAGAAACGTCGTTATTCGAGTGTTTCAGGTAATTTATGAAGATTGACCGAAAGCTTCGATGCTTGATCGATGATACCGAACGTACAATGTATTTAATTTACATATATGCTTTTATATAAGCATATGTTATATATATTGATTTTATTTACGTAAGATGTAAACATTTTTTAAGTATTGTTATTTAAATTTAATTTCGTAATATACTTTGTTTTATAAAATAATATCTTAATGTGACGGTAATTTATAATCTCGTTAATCATATTATTAATTTATTACCTTAATTAGAAAATTAAATAATAAAATTATTATCTACGAATTAAAAATACGAATAAAAAACTCGAGACTATAATTTATAATTTTCTTTTTGTAATAAATTTAAAAATGACTAGGTTTTATATACAGAATTATAAGAAATAAATAAAAATATATTAAATTAAATGAAAATGTTTTAATTATCTGATTAAAGCTATTTATTTTCTGCAAAATTACAAGTTAAAATTCTATTATGAAGTAGTAAAGTACGCATGATCTTTTAACTTTCAATATATGTTAATAAAATGGTTTAACGTTGTTAATAATAATATCGATAACACTAAATGTAGTTTATAAAATAGATTCATTTATAAATCTCAAATTTTCTTTTTATTAATTAATATTAAAGTTATTCAAAAATACAAATAATTATACTGACTAATGAAAACGATCTAAACACATTATATATAAAATTTGTAATAACTTCAATCATAATTTTTATACAGAATCGGTTATTCAAATACACTACGAGTACTACTTTAGTATTTCGACGTCGTGTCGAAGAGCCGTTTTAGTTTGGACGAAGACGAAGGCTCACGGAAGAAATGTTGGAAACAGCTTTATAATTTTAAATTCAAAATTTTAACTACATTTTATTCAAGTTGCGGTCTCGGTTTCTGTATTAATATAATAATACCGATCGTATCAATTTGGTTTACAACTCGGAGAACGTATGCATACTCGTGCTTGGAAACGTACCTTGAAACTAAACCGCAGTGTCTTTTTTTAATCCTTTGTAGTTTCTGTGAAAAAAAATCGATTCGTTATATAAAATATCAGACCAATTTTGACTGTTTTTTTATCTTATTATCTTTTCCCGTCAATAATTTTGATTGAAACGCAGCAGTAAAGTATTGAATAATTCGGTCTATTTTTTGAATAAATTATTTTACCGTCGATCCAGGAGATCGAAATCGTGCCAAGTGGTCGAGAAATTCGATAGAAATCCATCACCTAGGATATAATGGATCGAGAGAGATTATTTCCGTGTATTTTGGATAGAAAATTAGTACGTTATCAAGAATTTAAAAATAGAATTCAATCTTTTCGATTACACTAGTGTTTTTATCACAAGAGTGTCCGATGATCAACGATCGACTAATGATTATCTAATCGAAGAAAATCTGAAGCCATGAACTTATAGTCAGTCTCGAGTTGAACGAGCTCTCTAGAATTATCGGTCCAAGATCAGACATTTTCGATAGTTAGGTTACATAAATTAATTTTTATCGTAATAATTAAAATATTAAATAAATATACTTTGTTCAACGATACATCTTTTTCTGTAAAGATAAAATCGAACGAATGCATTCCTCGTGGATAAAAAATACTTTTCTTTTCTAATGTTTAATTATTTTCTTGCAATAGTAAAATAAAGTAATTCTTCTGTAAATAATATATTCCGTAATATAATCTTGAAGGGAAAAAACTGTATTAGTGTCTGTTCACCAAAAAACACACCACTCATAAACTACTATTCCTGTTAGAAACTTCCGGAACTCTCATCGCAATTACGTATTATGAGTGCGGTACAACGCTTTACAAGCCCACCAAAGATTTTTCTTAACCGTTGCGTTAATCCCGTGAGCTTCTCGTCTCGTTTCTCGTAGTCCTGTCTCGGATTCCTTCGTCTCTTGGCGTAACTCCAGACGAGTAGATATTTCCTAGGCACGAATCTAGAATACCGATGAGACGCGTAGATAAAGATAGTCTGAAAAAAACAAAAACAATGGAGAGTGTAATCGTTGCAGCACTACGTTGACTGAAAATCCGTTTAGGTAAAAGAACGTGTAACTTTGGTTATTGTAAAGTTTTTGCAACACGTGACCTGATTTATATTACCTGATTTGACTCGAAATCTGTGATGGTTTTAAGATTTTTATTTCTAAATAATTGGTACATATATAACATCGTTTGTGTAAATAGTTTCTAAACTAAATTATACTTCTCGTATTTCTTTGATAATAATGTTGTAAATTTAATCGAATACATTGTCGAAGAAATATGCGCTAGTAAATTTATAAATAAACTTTAATGTGCTTATACTTTATATATACGTAATTAATAAACACTTCAAAAATGTAAAAAAACAATTGAATAGTTTATTACTTATTTACATTATACTATGAATGCCGATAAATCACGGGATCAATGTTATATTATTATAAACGGATCGCTCAAAAGTTTTGCACGTCAATTTGTGTTTACACGCGCTTTATTATATATGCTGCCGTCGAGCATCTATATTTTAAAAGAACTTACGAAACATGGTTTATATTCCATTAAGTCGGTAAAAAAGGTCTTTATAATAAAATATCGGTAAAGTTTGCGATATGTTTTTGACAAATTTAATATTTATATACAATAATAAAAACAATTTATTCGTACAATAATTTACCGGAATAATTACCGTAAATAACAAAACTCTTGCGATAAATTATTTTATCCCACGCAGCAGTTTGTTTAAATATTTCACTCGCGATATTAGCCAACTTGGCTCGCGCGAATCTCCCAGAAATTTAATAAGCTCGAATCTGAAACGAAAGTCGTTAAAATCGGTTAGAAACCGAAGGCTCTTGGAGTACAGCCTCTTCAAAAAAAATGTTGTTTCGCGCGAGATAGCGCGAAAAGGAAAGGGCTCGAATCGCCCGCGGATAATTCAAGCCGTGAGCACCACGCAACGTAATTGCATGCAAATAGCTTTTATCCGCGGTGCAATCCGTTTTTCCTGGGCCGCTCGAAAATACTTTCACTGCACCGGTGAAAGATACAACTCCCGCGCAGCTCCGCCGCTCTTTTAATTAAAGGAGCCGAGATATCGGAATCGGGGGAGGTCGATTATAACGAGACCAATTCACAAGGAGCATAGAAGGAGATACTTTTTTCTTCTTCGTTTGGATGTTAGGTACACCCTCGTAAGATCCGTTTGTTGCGGTAATAGAAGTCCAAGAGTCTCGAAGTTCTTCTTTACCACTGTAGATGCCGTTATTTAGGAGTTGATATTTAAAAAACGTTGTTGAAGATGTGTAAGAAACATTGCGTAAATTGAAGAAATAGCATCAACACGTTCGATACGTTTTGTATTTATTTCATTTTCATCTTGTTCGTATATTTTATACCGATGTAATGGAGGATGAAATTAATAATAAGTGTAAATTAATAAACGGAAAATTTTTTTTAGAAAAAGCAATCCTTTTTAATACGATAATCTTATTTTATAAAGAAATATTTTCCAGTTTCTTTAATTTGATATCGAATGAAATTTTTTTTAGAACGAAAGCTTTGTACCTTGATCATCGCCTAAATAATTATTACATTGTAAGATGAAAAACCTGACACTTTTCTAATGGCTAAAAAATATTTCATAACTTTGAAATGACGAGTAACGGTAAGAAATAAAAAATATATCATGGTCAAAGTATCATCGTATATTTAATATTCACGAGCTCGAGCGCGTGTATTTTTTTATCTCCCTCGCATCCATATACTCGCCTACGTAACTATAAATCTAAAAGAAATAAAAAAAATAATAAGCAAGGAACAGAGGCGGGCGCATCGTCGTTTTTTTCGCATAAAAAATACTGCTGCGACGAGGCCGTGCAATAGAATAGACTTTTTCATTGTCTGGAGTGTTTTAGCCTTGGATTAAGTATCGCTAAATCCAAGGACGTATACTGCAAATAAGTCGAAAATTCAGTTGCGCGAGAAAATGAGATTGGTCTTTGGGAATGAAGCAACGCCTCGATTAACAGGAAGAAGATATGGAAATTCAGAGACGACTATATTTCGTTACTCGTTAGCTTGTTGGGATCATTAGCTATGAATCGCTTAATACGCAATTTCTAACAAGCGAGTCGAAAGCTATTTGTGTGGGTTCGAAGACTCATTGATAATTAGAAAAATGTGCTGAGGTATCGTCGGATGAAATTTTTCTTCGAATATTCATTTCGTTATTTCGTTGGTGGTTGTAATGCTTTTAACAACGATTAATTTGGATTTTAAAAAGCAACGCTTGATTAGCTTTCTAACGATGTCCTTTAATTCGAAGAAGTTGATTTGAGGTAATATTTTAGTTTTATAGCTTACGAGAGAAAGATAAAATTTTAAAATAATATAAACTTTTTAAAACTCGCAACAAAAATTATTCAAACTTTTTATTTTATTAAGTTAATTATTATATATTTTAACGATATAATTTATTATAAGAGTAAAAAATGTTGAAATCTTTATCTTTATTGAAACTGAAAATGAGCTCGAACATGCGATTACTATACAACGCGAAAAACAAAAATTATTTTATACCGATGAGACGTTTAATTAACTTATTTATAAAATTAATATATAATAATTAAATATTATAACGATCATCAATTTCAAAATTTATTGGACCAAATTTTTTTTATTATAAAATTTATTTAAATATAAAATTGCGTATAACTTATATTTAACAAACATTATTCTCGAAATATTAAATACTACCATTTAATTATATTATTTAGAATATTTAATGATTTTGATATTTAACGAAATTTAATATTTATTTTAATGAATACTAAATCCTTTTCGAATGCTGGAAAATATAAAACAGTAAATTTGGAATGATACTAGATAATAATAAGATGATTTTTTCATCTTAGTTAGTTTCTTAATTAAAACCGGATTCCATGATGTCTGTCTTCAAATTCGACAAAACGTATCGTCTGATCCTTTAATATAAATGCGTAAATTAAAATTTGTACTACGATAAAAATAAAAGAACTTCCAATAATGAAAATTACATATATATTTAAAAAATCAATAAAATATTATCGGGTATATTCGTCGGTACACGAACGAGTAAGAAAAGCTTATTTCTGCATTATAAAATTTAATATAAAATAACTGAAAAGACTTAAGGAACTTAACGATGCAAGAAATCAGATTGTATGGAAAATGTATTGGGAGAGGGATACGTTATCCAATAAAAATCTGTAAGCGGATATGCACGATTTCACGAAACAATCGGTCTGTATAATTAGAACGCAGAGTTAAAACTAGTATCGCACTTCGCCTGTAAAATTATCATTGTGCAAGTCGCCCGAGATAAGAAGGAAAGTACCTAATGAGCAGTTTAAGCAAGCATGTGACTTACTTTAAACTGTACGAGTTACTTGTTTTTGTGACTTCTTTATTTGGAAGATGATGTACTTGCTTTAATCATTTATTCTTATTTCAAAATTAAACGCTTAAATGTAATTTTAGTCTCGTAATATATATATAAGAAAACAATTTTATAATTTAAAATCTCAATATTTGAAAATTTAAGTTTTACACGCATAAAAACAAAGTTGATTTTAAACGTATATTTTATTTTTAATTTAAAACAAACGATTTATCTTCATTGTTAAAAAATATTATTTTATTATTATCGTTTCTATATAAAAGTACTATATTGTACACCGAGAGTGATTTTTAATTATGGTATTAATTTTAAAATGTGTATATCATCGATATTTAATGATATACAAGAAATTATGAAAAAAAATTTTACGTTTAAGAATTTCACATCGTAAACTTTCTAGAATATTAAAAATTATCTTTGTATTGAAAAAAGTATTTAAAAAAATATATAACCATTAAAATAACATTATGTTTTTTCAAATAACATTTGGAAGATACTTAAAAGTTTCTTAAGATAATTATAAGTTTTAATCTCGATTAAATTTCATGGTACCAAAGAAAATTTTTGTAATATCCATTACTTTCACAAATAATCAAGATTAAATTAATTTTTATATTTTTTTGTATCAGATAAGCAATCTAATATTCTAAATTTCTTATCACAAGTAGCCAAGAGATATTCACTGATGGTTTATATACGTATATATGTGTGTGATACTTAAATTGGGTACAAAAAACCATAACGACAACCGCTTTGTCCTATTGACCGCAGAGAAAGTTTCACTTTCATTAAAAATAGTAAAAATACACGTGTTGTAGAACACGCGGTGATATTGATATTGCACCTCCTGAATTTACATATACACGCGTAGAAATAATTTTCATACCGCTAATGAAAGACAAAATGATATGGAGAGATACTTCACAGCTCGACTTTCCACTCTTACACAGCGAGTGAAATTAAGCGTCGTGTCAACCTTATAAGCTTAAAGTCGGTAAGCCGCAAAGGCAAGATTAATTACTCTTTGAAGTTATTAAGATAATTAATGTTAATTATTATCAATTCTTACATCGAACCGACTTTTATATCTTCATAGATTATTAAAAAACTTCATTGCACCATCTGCTTATTAGGGCATACGAGTTAAAAAATAATTACTTTTTTCTTATAGAATTCATGACTTTGCAACAAATTACTCGAACATTTAGTTGTGCGTATTATGTTTATTTTGCAAAAATAAATAATCTCCGAGACTTTTCATTAATTACTTTAATTACTGTCAATTGCAATGTAGTTTAATTTATGCCATATTTCATCAGCTTAAATATTTTACAAGTGATATTATAATTAAATTCGGCTTATATTTATTAGTCCATTGAAAATTGATATTTTTACGAAAACTTTTATTTAAACTTAAAATAATAATTATTCTATATAAGTAATCTATGATTAACATTAATGCTTTCATAATTTGATTTCATATTAATTTAAATACAAAATATTTCATGAAATCAACCGCGTTAAGTCGGTTTTAAATCAGTTCAATTATTTCATAATAATTTTGTTTATCAGTTGAATCGTACAGCGTAACAATAAAAACACCATTTATAAAATTCATAATCTTCAAATTAAATAAAAAATTCATTTAATAACTTACGATAATGTATAATAATAACTTATGGGATTTTATTACAGTACTACAGAGGATTAAGATTTTCATCAATTTTTTAAAATTAAATTTAATCATTTACTTGAAAAGAAATTTGAAAAATTTCAATTCAAAATTCATTTACTTGAAAAGAAAAAGAAAAAAAAAAGAAAAATACATATCGAATAATTTTAATCCATCTATATTGATATCGTATCGATTGTCGTTCGACAAATGTAAAATAAAAATGTGATAATAACAAAGAAATGATTTTGTTCTTTTCAGACGGACACCGAGCCAGTTTGGTGGTCCTGGGTTCGTGCCATCGCTGCTGAAATCGTACGGCAGACGCCCTTTCGTGCCCAGCGCTGTCTGAACTTCCTTGAGATTCTTACGACGTGTCCTCGTGGCCCGGTTCCCTTACCCGAAAGTCCAACCGAGCAACGGCGCCGATCTCGCAGTGAATTGCGTTGTTGGCACACCACTGATCTGACTATAGAGAAGATCGCAACGGTTCACTCGACTTCCGTGTTGGAGGAATCGCGACGTCGGGCTCGTAGCGAATTGCGCGGCTGGTCCAGCAGCAATTCCAGCGACGAGGATCTCATTACCGGGAACGGAATCAGTGTTCTCGTTAATGGAAAAGACAGAACAAACATGCTCATGCAGGTGAGAGCATGGGGCTGCAGCGAGAGCAGCGAGGGTAGCGACGACAGTCTGCCCTGGGGTGTTGGTCTATGTAGGTCCAGCGTAGATTCCGTCGATTCGGCTATTTCGATACCCGAACCGACCACCAGAGAACAGAGAATGCAGAGGTACAAGGAGGCCAGAAGGCGCGAAAACGAAGCCAGAAGAAAGCAGGTGTTGGAGGAGGACGCGAGAAGGAGGAAGGCAACCAAGGCTGCCGAAGAGAATAATAACGACGTCACCCACAGAAGCGCGAAGATCAGAGGGAGATTATTCATCAGCGATAACGACAACGGTTCGATAGTTCATAATCCGAAAAAGGAATATTCGGCGTCCAGACTCGCTTCGTCTTACTGCATCGAAGATAGTTCTACGGTCTTCGAAAGACTTCCACCCGTGAAACCTTTCAGCGAAGTTTCCTCCGCCGTGAGATTCGAAGATGCGAATTATCGTGTACCAGTCGATAATAAAAACAATAACAATAATAACATCAGAAAAAATGAACACAACAATAATCTTACCAACGGTACAACGAAACCTGGTATCTTGAGAACCGATATGAGCGAACGCAGGAGCAGAGCTCGCGAACGTAGAAGCGTTCGCGAAAGAGGTCCATTGTTGTCGTTACCGACGGTCGTCACCAATGGTAACATCAACATCGAAACTCTCAAAGAACGCATGGAACGTTTACATGCGGGTTCGACGATTACAAAATTTTCAGATATCGTTACGGATTACAGCGATAAATTTCCCAAATCGTTGATGATGACGACTTCGTTGTCTATTCTAAGAGAACCACCCTGCGAGGAAGACGTAGCCAAACTTTTGGAACGGTGTCAAAGGGTAGACCATTACGTTCCCGTACGCGAGAAACTTACTCTCTTTGAATCCTTATCTAGAATGGGTGGCCGCCTGGCTAGAAGTACCGAAGACTTGGGAAGGTCGAGTTCGAATCCGAGTCCCAGGGGAAAGCAAAGAGCCAGGTCTCTCCATGATCTCAACCGAGGTGGGACGAAATCGGTACCGGTTAGAGAAATGTGCAGATTTTTCGAAAATGGTAAACCCGAAGCTCCTAAAGCGGTTCAGAAGGATGCAACGAGAACGAGGTATAATGATTTTGGATTGACTAATAACGGCAGGAGTCTCACGACTTGGAAGGATCCTCCGAAGAATCCAAACGCGCCTTGTATTAGGACATCTACTCGGAGAAAGCACTACGCCAAATAATGCGGTTATTAGAAAAGCGTCTTTCTTCATCCAATAGAATACATGTTCTGTTTATGTATTTCTGATTCGTTCAGTCCCGATAGCTGGATATTTTGTTAGAGTTAAAAATAAAGAAAATGTAAACAGATATTGTCGATTTCAT
Source organism: Dolichoris vasculosae (assembly GCA_018907195.1). Classification (NCBI taxonomy): domain Eukaryota; kingdom Metazoa; phylum Arthropoda; class Insecta; order Hymenoptera; family Agaonidae; genus Dolichoris; species Dolichoris vasculosae. Next base: position 9,227,813 of record JACCHY010000003.1, read on the forward strand.
TATCCGAGCTCGTTGTGTACAGAGATCGCATCTATTTATTAAATTTATTCGATTATACATTTTAGGTGAATCAAATTTAACGCGATGAAATTTCAATATGTATAATTTCATAAATTCAAATTCGTAAAAACTGTCGCAAAAGTTATCATCAACGTTTCGCAATGAAACGAATATTATCCTGATTTAGATTCTGTGAATAAAATTTAAATTAATACATTTGATTACAATTTACAATTGTAACGTGAAAAATTTATAATTTACTATCTATCTAAAATTCTTTCCCTTATATCAAATTACAAAATAAACGTTCAATCGCTTTTCTTTGATGTCACGCAAATTAAATACCAATACTGAACTAATATTATATCTGAAAATTGATAAATGCTGTTTATTTGATTATTGAAGATAACAAATATTCAGATGTTTGTATACTGTGCTTTAATTTCTGTCTGTAAGTTACTATATTTATCATTGTTATAAAATGATACTAATTGTTCTTAGTTGTACGATTTTAGCTATTTTTATTATGGGACGTTTGTGTGTAAAAATCGATACTTTAATTATAAAATGGCTTACCTATTAATGTTTAACTTTGTAAAAATAATTATTTTACGAAAATAACAGTAGAATGGTTAACGTCAGTTTGAATCTCATAAAAAATTGATATTTCGGTACTAAAAATGATAAAAGTCAGTAAAAATAATTACACAGATATTTTTTAATAAAAAATTAATACCAATTTATTAAATAAATATTTTTTCGAAAAATTAATTAAATTTTTTGTAACAGTGTATCAATTCTTCTAAATAATTTGTAATATTGGTGTATTACAATGTGAGACTTTTCGCAACAATTTCTTGAATAATAATCCATTTTCGAATAATGTTTGCATTATAATATCAATTTTTTTTCGTAATATAGTAAAATCTTATAAAATTTAAAGATCTAAATTTATCTACTTAATTTTGATATTTTGTTACTTTTATAAAATAATTATATTACTGTGGTATAGCATAATTAAGAAATAGTGTTTGTCTCATAATAATTGATAAATTATCTCAGTTATTTATATTAATTAATTTAAGAATTTTTCTTTTTGTATGCATTGAATTGTAAGATAATTTAAAAAAAATTAAAACGATATATAACGATAAATGAAAAGTATAAAAAATATATTGAGATTAAATTACAGCAATAAATTGATTAAGGAAAACTGTAAGTACATTTCATTTTTATTATTCATATATTATATTTGACCATAATGATGCTAAAAGGGAATAAAATTTTGATAATCCTTATTCATAGCTGTAATTTAAACTTAAATGTTTTAATCACGTATCATATTTCTATGAAATAAAGAAATCATTTTGAAATTGATGAAATCAAAGAAAAAATATATAATTGAATGTATATTTATTATATTATCTTTGTCGAAAAAAAGCGTAAAGTCCTATTTATTATAAAAAAGCCAATAATGTTTGTAATTGTCTCTCGTTAATCGAATCCCGTGAAATATTGATTAATAATTATTCGCCGTGCGTGAAATCGACGAAAATTTGTATATGATTTAAAAAAGATAAAAATTCAAGAGCAAACTTTTACTTCTCTGGAGACCCGTATAAACTTATATATGTATGAGCATATCATTAATCGACCAGATACGAAGTAATTAATTGAAATTCGAAAGAACGAACGAACGATGAGAAAGAAAAAATGAAGACGTTGCTTTTCACTATATCGTTGAGAGAAAGTCAATTTGTCGTTCTTGTCTAAAAAATTTCGAGTGTCAAAGAAGTGTGAAAGATCATTTCTGAAAAAAAATTACGATAAACTTATATTTCGAATCTTTTGTAACGAAGATTTCACATATTTAAAAGGAAATCAAACTCAATCTCAATTTTTTCTGAATTATTTATTTTCTTCATAGTTACTTTGACCATCTATTAATGTAATTCTTAAATCTAAAAATAGAGAATTATTTCACGAATTGCTTGGAATTAGATTTATTATCATCGTCTTCAGAATAATATTATTTATTAATTAAAAAATTATTAATTATTTCATTATTTTTCAAAATAATACACAAGCTTCTATAAAGAAAGACAATGAGATTTGGTTTGATTCAATCATTTTATTTATCGCTACTTTGAGTATACCATGATGATAAAACGTTAATATTCACCTCGTATAATAAAAATGATAAAAACTTAAAAAGATAATTAAAATGAATTCCTTTACGATAGTTGCGCAAATTGACAAATAAAAGTGTAAACACAGGAGAGAGACCGACGATCAGACATCGTAATAGATAAACGGTACGATAGAAAATAAAAATAGCTAAGCGATGTAAAAAAATACGGAATCGAAATCAACGTACGAGAAAAGGTGATTGAGACAACGCATCGTTCGAGAGTTCCAAGCGAGATGGAAGGTTTATTTGAATGCAAGTGGCACGATCGAAGGAAGAGTTCATTAACTCAAAGCTGAGGCAACTCGAGGCTACGGATCATTGGGTTCGTGACTATGGAATTTCTAGTTGCAGTTTCGTTTCCAAGTCGACCTTGAGTATAGAGGGGGGCGGATCCATCGCTTTATTAGGAAAATTCCGAGGCTAGATTTTTCATCGATCGAGTTCGATGGGTAGGACGATGAAGTATTCATCTTCGTATACATAGATTATTCGATTATGATTAATTAATAACTATATTCGATAACTAAATATGTGTCACGCATACGACTCCTTAATGCGGTAAAAATTAGGAATCAACATTCGATATCTTTCTTATATCGATATAATGTTAATTATTGATTCGTATTTCTAATTAAAAACTGTGTTACATACAAAAATAATTTAATACAATTCCATATTAAAATTATGATAACGTAACAAATATAAATTTAGCTCTGTAAAATCACAATTAGTGCATGAGATATATATATATATATATGTGTGTGTGTTTATAAATATGATAAACATCAATATTTGATAAAAAAAAAAGTAAAACAGTAATAACGATTCTCCATTTATGCACTAGAAAATGTAACGTTTTAAGCCTTTCAAGTAGATACGCTTTGAGTCGTCAACTACACTCGAAATGCACACACAATCTACGTTTATTTTCAACCTATATAACAGCATTAACTTGGACTTTCCCGCGATAAATAACTATGTCGCGTATATACGCGATCCAGATTTTTCATTCCCACAACTTGCGTACGCCACCGATTAAAAAAAGAAAACGATTTATCTAAAGAAATAGAGATCAAGCGAATTCGGAAATGATCCTAAAGGTAGCATACACGACTATTAATCGGATTCGCAGTTACTCGACCCGGAAAATCTCGACTCTCGCAGCTGTTGCCTGCTCGACTTCCTGTACGCATCGCGAGAAACGCTTATTTCCCGTCTTTACTACTACGTTCGCTCTTTTACGCGCGTTTTGCTTTGCTCGTTTTACGCGCGCGTACATGTACGCACGGAGCAATCGGGTCAGTCAGTCAGTCAGTCTGTTCAGCGGTACCCGCGATCTTTCAATCACGATATACTTGCCAACGGATATAGATTTATCGCGCTTTTTTTTCTCTTTCATTTTAATTTTTTTCTTCGTTTCGTTCGATTAAAAAATATTAATTTAATTCGATAAATATAGATTCTACGATAAATGTAAAATTACGTTTGAATAACGTTTGAATACGTGAAATATATATATATATATATATATATATATAGCTCGGTATATTCACGATATCTCCATCGAAATTTGTTTTCGTATATAATAGATTATATGTTTTTCGATTAATGAGATATTTCCGTTTAAATAACTAAAATTGAATGGCGATATTCGGTAAACGCGTTGTAACCGAAATAATATTGAATATCCGGTTCTGTTCGGATATATCGGTATACGAGATAAACATCGATGCCGAGGTTCAACGATCATCGAGTAGTAAAACCGAAGTCTTCGCCCATGGCACGCGTACATGCTATTATCGATGAACAAACCACTCTAGTAGATATTTAAATCATATTTATGTGGATAACCCAAGAAGTGAAAAGTCGTTGTAAAGAGCCAAGACTGGCAACGAGTACCAGTTGACATTTAATAGCTTCGCACCGAACCACAAACGCAAGCTAAAGTCATTGCCCACCGGAGCGTCAGTCAGAGACAAACGCAAAATAACACCTTGCATCACGATAGTCGTCTAAAGTTCCTGTAAAGTATTTAACTTACAATGAAACTTTTCGTATTGCATCACGTATAATAATACTTTTCTTACTCTCTTCCTATACATAGACTAGTGTCTATAATAGCTGCGATTCTGTTCATGGGCGTAGTTTTCTTCCAATACTTGATGTTACGACCGAATAGCTGTGCGTTTCTCTTCTTAGTCCGCTTCTTAGTGCTGCTCGTAGATTAGAATAAACGTAATTCTCTTACGATTTGGCGCCTCCTCGAGTGATCTTTGCACAAGAGAAAAAGGAACGTATGTCTAGATATATCTCCATCGAGAAGATATCGAATAATTTGTATCCGTGGAATTTCCGACTCCGTGAATCCAAAACTCGTAGATTCTTCTCGAATCAATTTTGGTGACGTGCATCGTTCGCGAAAGATGGAGTTATGCACTGTGTATCGAATAAATCAATAACAAGAAACAAGGCTGATGCTTTATCACGACAACGGATAGTCATGGATTTACGATTATCTTAAAATATGTCTTTGTCGTATGCCTGATCGAAATTAGCCACTTTGATATTTTTCGACTTCGTCTACCCAAATACGTAGTCAACTTTGCATCACGGTTTGCAATATGGATTTTTGTGCGGGAAAAAAAAGATCATCCATCTTCGCGTAATGCCATCGTTAAGTTTAAAAATTCACGAATTAATTTATTATGTATGACGACTATAGAAGCTTGCTTTCTTAAATCAACGGTATTAATAAACGAAGGAAGAAATATCACACGCTACTCGTTCAAGTACATTCGCGCATAAAAATTGTGCGTCGTACGAAAGTTCAAGTTTAATCGTTATTTGATTTAATTTATACGTGAATCGAATACTTTGTCTTTGAACGAAACCTTTGCATCTTCTTGCGGTATTTTCAGAAATTGTAATACTTACTTTTATACATGCCATCGAAAGCAGACAGTGTGACTATCGTAATATTGCTGGACGATGTGCGGTTTCGGCTCTTCCAGTCTTTTCAGAGGATGTTATCACTCGCCGCTCATATTTCGTTTTTGAAACCCCGGACGAACTGATACTTAGCAGGGTATGAAACAAATTTGTGAAACAATAAAATTATATATATATATATACATATATATGATCTCTCTTGTGTTTACTGTATTGCATTAAAACTCAATATGTATGTATATTGTGATGTTCAGCGAAATTTTCGTTTATATTTATTTATATTCCGTTTTACGTATCATCGTGTGATGCTGTTGTTTATTAATGTCGATTGTTAATATATAATACATTAATTTTGCGAGTATTTAAATTTGGTATTCACTGTAATAAATTCCATCTACAAAAAATAAATTGAAAACGTCTTACATGATTCGAAAATATTGTAAAGTAAAATGATTGAACATTTGTAACTTCTCGAAATCATACTTTACAGACATTTTTTATCGTGCGAATATACGAAAATATAATAAAAATGTTTAAAATGGTTAAAAGTGATAAAAATCTATGTACAATCGTACGAAAATATACTGAGATTCGGTAGACTGTAGTATTTTGCCGTTTAGATCATAACTACTCATCTTGTAAGATATACTCATTTATTTAAGTTCCACTCATTGTATAAGCACCTACAATATTAATGAGCGCTCACTCACGATCGAGTTTCTGCATTTTTAAGATAAAAGAAAATGTAAAAGAGTCTACATAATCGAAATTTATAATTCAATAGAGATAAAATAAGAATTGTATATATATTATTAATATAGTTTACATGCGAATTTATACGATTGGAAGAACGAGGATTTAATGCACAATGACAGAAAAATATTAATAATTTGAATCACAAGAAGAAATATTTCGGTCGATGTACTTTTTGATTATGGTAAATAATTAATTAATTAATTTGAATCGGTGCGTCAAAATTATTACCTCATGCCTGTTATTTAAACATTTTAATAATTTTCTTAATTTTTGGCATCGGACTTTCAAACACGTAGCCTAAATATCATTTAAGATATTTTTTTGTGCGTAAGAGTTAAAATATAAAATTATATTAAAAATTTAATATAGTTACGCGCTCGAATTATGTATTTGACCATGAGTATCGGAACGCCTGTAATATTTATAAATCCAATGCAGTTTGGAAATTAATTTATATGTATATTATCAGAATTTTTATACCAATAGTTACCATAAACAAAAAATTCATTACCACCTGTCAAACTTTCTTTCGAAGATATTTGCATTCACGAAAAAAAGTGAACACGAGTGAAAAGAAAAAAGAGGTATCGATTAAAAAAAAAGAACTAAAAATGTATGAGAAAAGGACTAAAAATGTATCGTCGCGTTCGATTAAGTCGACGGTCGGGCCCGTTTTACTCGGCCGTTCGCCAAAGAGGTTCTCTAGTCCCTCGTGAGTCTGAGACACAAAAATGAAGAAAGCTCACGAAAAAAAGGGAAGCAGACACGAGCAAAATAATGAAAAATTTGAAGCGAATCAGTGTCGTTCCGAGATTTAACGATTGCTTTCTTGCTTTCCATCTCGTTACGTGTTCGCTTGCGCATTATAACGCATGCTCGTGTGTAAGTATGTAAATATATATAAATATATGTATACGCTATCGAAGGGTACGTGATAAAAGATGCGAGCGCGTTTACACGAAACTGCATTTTCTCGGTGTGTATCGGCTAACCGATCACGCTAATTGTGACCGCGCGGATGTGCGCCTGTCGATCGGACAAGCAGCGTGCAAGTTTGTATTTGTATTTACGTTTGTTGTACTGTAATAAAAGGGACGAATAATAGCCGTTGTATACAGGAAAAAGTTTTGCTTTTTAGAAAGTTTATTTTCTAACTTTCTGCCCATCGCTCTTCCCCTATCGCTCTCATGCCAATATTACCTATTTCCATACCTATTTCCATACCTATTTCCGTGTGCACGTGCAACTTTTAGAAGCAACTTTTAGAACCAACTTCTAGAAGCAACTTTTAGATGCCTCGTTACGTATTCGCTTGAAAACGTAAAATAGTTCGTCTTTGCTATTTAATTTGCTAAATTCTAATTTTGTACGCTTTGTCTAGTAATGGACGTTGCAATTTTTTATACAACTAGTATCATTTCTTAAATTCGATTAAAATCGGTATTTGTATTTGTAATAGTTATATTACATGGTAATAGTTTTCAAAAATTTATATAGACGAAACAAAACATTATAACAAAGAATTATAACCAGTTATCTATAAAACGCTTACGTAAAAGTGCGAAGTTACGGTAAAATAATAAGTAAGTTTTTACATGCGTATATATCACAAACAATATAATCAACAATTTTCGTCAAATTTTTAAATATTTTTTAAAAATTGTTGTGAAGTCTTTGATCGTTTTTAACTTATCGAATTTTTCTATCCTAAAGTTTCTTTTAAGTATTCGATAGTTATGATGTTATAAATACATAATTTATATCATTAAGTATGTTTTTAATAAAAATAAATTCTATAAGGTTGCTGATAATCTGTTATTGTATATATTTTCAAAAATATCTCAAAAGTTGTATCGAAGTTAAAGTTTCTAAATATCTAGATAAAACTATTTATTTCGAGCGTTTTTAAAAATGTTATCTTAATCGTATTTATAAAATCATTGAAATATATCTAATAGTTTATACAGTGGTAAATTAATGGATTATGAAGTAAGTAAATTTGTATCGTGAATAAATCATTTAAGCTTGTCTTTAATTAGACGCAATTGTTCACAAATACCAGTTGGTAAATATTTTCAAGTTAAAATAAGACTTGTAGACTGCTTTAACTCCCAAGAGTTCTAAAGATATCCCCATTAGTGTAGAAGACGGGACGTGAGATACCGAGTCTTTTTATTCATAAGTGTAGTTAATCGCAGACTTTACGTCATTACTTTGTGCACAATACTAACCTTTGAATGATACAAACGCACGTACTATAATCACTGAATATTGCAATATAAAATTTAAATAATTTTTTAATAATTTTTGTAATAATAAATTTAACGAAACAGTATTTTATTAAAACCTTATATTTTTATTTTTTCTACAAGTAGATATATTTAAAGCTTTTAATTATAGAGTAAAATCGAAATAGTATAGTTTAGAAATAGGATTGAAATACTAGCCAACAAAATTATTTGCATACATAATCGTATTTAGAAATGTACAGTACCATAGAAAACAAGTATCCGATGGTAACAGAGTTTGGTTAAATTATATGGTAAGTTCTTAATTATTTTACGCCCTAAAGTAAGTAATTGGAAGCAACAAACTAAATTAAATTATTACATAATCCTTTTACACTCGGAACTTTATTTGAAAAGTAGTATTAAATTATGAGTTTGTTTACATATAAAATTGAACACAAAACCAATTAGAAAATAAAATATTATAAAATGAATATAATGCTTTGAAGCATCTTAAATGTAAAAAAAATGATCTTTTGTATGTTTTTGTTCTTTTTGCTGATATATACATTTATTTTGAATATTGTATAATATAATATAAGTCTATTGCATTTAATTTAATTTTTTTATAATTATAATAAAATTGCGTATGTACATTTATATGTGAGTATAAATACTGATAAATTCCTGAGATAAATTGATAAAAACATGTAATGACTTATTGTAACTGTCTCCAAAACTGAAATGTTCCGTTCAATCTATACGATCAGTAGAACTTAAAAGACTGAAATGATTTCTCATAATGTCCCGTTATTTCTTATCTTTTATAGCTTACGGTAGATCCATGATTTTTCTGATTACCTGTGAATGTTCGCTCATTCTTATGTAATTATGCTTTTGATATAGACCCTCTCACTCACGGAAAAGGCAGTTTGGTTTCTTCTTTGTCGTGGACACGCATCTTTGGATTCCCGTAATTCATGTGCGTGCCTGCTTCTATTTTTCTTTGATTCAAACGATTTCAGCTTGTAGAAACTTTATGTAATTATAGCATTAATTAAGGTACCTTACATTCTTTATTGTTATGCTATTTTTATTTTTTTCACGCGCTTTAGTTAAGTTGAAATTTTAATATTCTTAAGTGAGCTAGATGTAAACTTTCCCTTTTAAATTTAATTCTATATACTTGTCGTTTATCAAATTTTACAATTGCGTTTTAATTATTTATGGTTTTATTTGAATAAACAAAATTATGAATTTATTAAACTTTGAATTTTTACAAATATAATCTGAAATGTTTAATGGTTGCCTTTGTCTACAATTATTTAAAAAAAGTTAATAAAATTAAAAAATATTTTCGTTATGATTTCGTTTGAAAAATTTTAATAATCTACGCATTTTTTAAAAAATTTATCGCTATTAATGTTCCATAAATTTATTCGCGGTAAGTTCGTAAAGATTAAATATTTAAATACAAAACTATTTTTAATATAACCGTTTAAAAAATATATATTCTTATATTCTTAATTTAATAATTTATAAATATAATAGAGTATCATTAAATAAAATTATAAACTTGACCATTATGCATCATTAAAATAAATACAACAGAATACATGTTTCTATTTTGAATATTTATATTTGAATTTTAATTTAAAAAAAAATTAATAAAAAAATATCAGAAATCGCATTTATAATTTAGTGACACAAAGAATAGTATCAAAACTTAAATAATTCCTTTGAGACAAATTTAAAAAATAAATAAATTTCTTTAGAAATATTTTTATGATTTCATTTTATCATAATTAACTTATCGCAAATTTCACGTAAAATATTCCCACAACTATAGATATTTACCAATGATTGCACTGCAAAAGTTAGAGTAATAATCACGGCTCTGTAAGTAAAAATACATAAGGAAGAGTGACGTAAAATAAACTGTTGGGTGATGTAAATTTAGATAATTATTTCAACATAAATAATTATGCTTGCATGATTTTCATTTTTATTTTTGTCAGCTTACTATGAATGAAATGTTTAAGACGATTTCCTAAAGAATAATATTTTGTTACGCAATGCGTAAATAAATTTTAAAATATTTAAATTGACAAAGTAAAGAATATAAAGTTATTTACAAGGCTGATAAAGTTATTAAAAATATATATTAAGATTAAGATGAAAACCAAATTTAAATGAATCAATTCATTAATTTATAAAAAATCTTTTTATAGGATGATAATAACGTTAATTTTAAAAGTCTGTTTTGAATAAATAAGCAAAAAATATTAAAACAGTATCTTTTGCTTTATTTCCTCAATAAAATTGCTTTTTTTTATATTCAAGAAAAAATGAATGAATAAAACTTCTTTTTTTAGAACGAATGCAATATTATTTATAAATACAATCTTCGATCTTTAAATTTATTTATAAAAGAACGAAAAATTATTATGAAAAAATTGTGTGAATCTATCGAAATTTTTATGAAATATAATATTTTTTAGTTTATAAATTACTTATTTCATTTTATAAATTTTAAATATTGTCATTGAAATTAAATCGTCTATTAATTAATTTCAAATATAATTTTTAATATTTACTAGAATATTTATCTGAATATAAGAGAGTTATATTTAATAAGAGACATTGAAATAGCATATACAACTGACATTCCCTATTGTACGAGATTTTTCCATTTAGCCTTGAGGCAATTCCGGTTTTTGTAGAAAAGATTATTTTTTACAATGGAAAGAGTTCATGCTAATGTAACGAACAATCGCATCTTTGGACTTTTAATATTTATATTTATAAAGAAAACTTTAAAAAAATGAGTATATTCTTCTTTGTTTCGTATTAAATAAGTACAGAGAAAATTTTTATCATACACAGATTTGTGTTCGTTAAATAAATAAAAGTTATATTTTCTTTCTATCGCTATTTCTTCATATCAATGAATAAGCATTATCGTTCCTAATACGTAAGTAAAACAATGAATCGAAATCTAGAATGAAAATATCGATACATCTACGCAAGTCAAACAAAGTTTTTTAAACAGCTATATTTTTTTTAAATTGACAACTAATTTTAATAGAAGCGAGTGTACGACAAATAGATATTGAACGTAAATCGCATATTTTAAATATACTCGGTGCATGTAAAATGTCAAACGGGAATGTCAAACAAAGAAATTAACATAGTTCGTAGCTGGCCGTTCGAAATATAGATTTGAATGAGCTTCTTAGCTGAAATAATAATATAAATAAATGGAAGAGTGGATGGAAGCGTAGGTTTTTCGCTGTATTATAGTTAAAAGTCTCGACAGCGGTGCGCGGAAATTTCGATGGGTTTTTGCAGGGAAGATGACCGGTACAATCGGGTGATCCATCCTCGACAAAAAAAAAAGAATTTCTCCACAAGTAGCGAGTTCCTGTGGTGTGCTTCCTGATCCTCGTGTTATTCTTTTCAATTCGCGATCCGCTGCTCGTCTGGTATGTACACGCTCGTAACCGCTTTTCGAAAGTTTTGCGGGCTGTTCGTGTTATTAGGCTCTTTAATGCAGCAGAGGCGCGTCCGATATATGTATATACTGGTGCACGTGCCTTCTCGGACTTTAATTGACTTAATTGCGCTTTTCGAGGAACTGATTCTTCTTATCGATTTGATTTAAAACGGTTCTCGCTTGTAGTTGAACGCTAGACTTGCTGCGATATACATATATACATTTATACATATATATATATGTATGTGCATTTAAATATAATGCCAAATGGTCTTTTTTTGTAGAAAGTTAGCTGTTTCTGCACATTTGTATTACGCTTCGGACGTTTTATCGGATTTTCTAGGTAGGCGAGAAGGTAACCTTTCTTCGTTGTTTTCACGTTTGAGGTCGTACGAATTTACGAATCAATTTAAATGTATAATGCCGGTAAAAGATCGCAGAATCCGCTTGCCGGGAATTTTTGTCATTGTTGTTGCGTTCAAAAGAAAACTGAGCAGCTTTTCTCTTGCTGAATCGAATGCGCGTCGTTTTAAACGATTTCTATTAGCAGAAAGTGATTAATTCTTTGTAAATTGTAAATTTTATTAAAATAACCAAGATTTTCACATTTTTCGATATAAAATATTTTAAATGATATGTTAATTTATGTATGTTCCGGCATGTATTCCAAGTCTTTTACATTTTATCAAAATCATGACTTGAAATATGTGTAATATAAATTTTCTGAATCAAGATAAATCTATTTTTATTTAAAAATTTTGTTAACGATATTTGAAAATTAATTTATCATACATATTTTTTGTCGATATGTACGAACAAAAAGTATTTTCCCACGTTGTGACTTTCCACACAATGGAAAATTTCAATTATTTCAATTATTATCTACAGTTACGTATCTAAATTATGTTTTCTTCGAGCATCATTTAAATTCATATTACATTAGACACTTGACGAAGTCTTTTGCATGAAAGCTTTTCGTTAAACAGTAACTTCATTTTAATTCGCGAAGAATCTTAATGTTTGAAAGGAAAGAACTCATCGTAGTATTATACATAAATTGACTGTCCAAGTCCCCCGTATAAGTATTCAAAGGAATACAAGATATGTAAAAATACGCTATCAAATAAGTTTTTCTTACGTGTATTTTATTCTAATGTCTAGTCTAATGGAGCCAGTTTCGGAAAGTAGCATCTCACGAGAAGGTCGACCTACGCGAATAAAAGGAAATAATCACGTTTCAGGTAGGCGGATACGTTATGTATAGAAATATTTCAAATCTTACCCTGAGACTTATCAAGGTCGTGTCGTCACCTATTCACCATCATATTTTATTTTACAAGACTGCGAGTTTTAAGGAATCTATCGCTTCGTACAAATTTTATACATTTTTCTAGAGAGGGTATTTGAAATTCTAAGATATTTGATATTTTTCTAGATGCTTACAATTTTTGGTATCTGTTTTTTTAAGGGGCGGGATTATAACGATTGAATAGTTAAAATACGGTTGGTTAGATAATAAAATATATCGATAAAACATTATTATTAAGAAAAACAATGTTTTCGTATTATTTCCATGCATATATCGGAAATTAGAATTGGTATTGCAATTTCTATATCGTTGTTTTCATTTAAAAGTGATGTAGCTTGGTAAAGAAAGTTTTATTTAGAAAATATAATGATATATTTCTTATCGTATATTATAAATAAGAATTAATAATTATAAATTTGAATTTATGGAACATTAATTTTTATAATTAATAATTTTGTTACAATATTTAAAAAACAAATTTTAATTTAATATTACTAGAATAAACTAAATAACATAAAGTACTACAAATAATAACTTGTTAATTAAATTTCGTAGAAAGTATTTAAAAAGAAAGTTAAAATAAACAACGTAAACTCTGTGACTTATGTAAATTCAATATATTTTAGAATTATAAGCATTTAAAATATTATAAAATACCACACCTTAAGATAATAATCTTTCAAATTCTAATACAATTTTTTATTTTTTTCGTAAATTAAAATTCTACATATGGGATTCTTGTCAGTTTTCTGATTTTCTGTTTTATTTTTTAAATTTCTTTATATCTGTTTACTGAGTCATAATTTATTTTAATTATTCTTTTTAAATGATAAATAATTTAAAATGAAGAATTCAGCTGATGAAGGTAACCGATGCTATAAGAAATCATTCCTACGATATCAAATTAAATGTGGGATCACAAAGTCTATACATTATTTTAACGTATATCAAACAATGAAAAAATAAAATCTCAACATAGTTTTTCTTACTGTATAAATGCAATATAATTTTAAAATACCGATTCGAAATATCTAAGTTTTCAAATAAAAAAAATCATACTTGTACGAAATAAATGTAGAAAAAAATTATTTAAATCTTAAAGAGATTTTTCCAATATACTTGATGCGTAATATATTTTTGAACAATAAATAAATAAATAAATAAATAAATAAATATATCCTATTATTTATTTAGCCGTATATTATTAATTCTAAATTATTTCATTTTAAGATTTTATAAACTTTAAAATATTCTAGATAAATCAATCTATTTTATAGTACTGAGAATTTTGTTATACATTATTTAGGTCCATATATTGGAAAGTCGTCAAGTTATTTCGGGAAAATAATTTTTGATATCTTGCACATAAAGGTAAAAAAATAATAAAAGTTTTAATTATCAAAGAGATAGCGAAAAAAGTAAAAATTAAAATAATTCATTATTTATACCTCGATTTTCGCAATCTATAATAAATGAAAATAGTATAATGTAAAAAGTATCGTCTTAATTTTATTTCTTGTTTTTTTCTACGATTTTCAACATTTTATATAGTATTTGTAATATTGGATAACGAATATAGTAAACATGTGAATTCGAATATTTTATGAAAAATGAACACTTATACATAAGAATGATAAATAAAACTATTCGACTACTTTCAATATTGTATATGTACTTACTATAAACGGCTCCGAATTGGCAAATTATAAAACAGTGTAACCTTTGTAGAGATAAGCCGTCATGAAGATAGAAAGAGAAACTCGAAACTAGCTGTGTAATAGGATTTTAAACAGGCCTGACGCGAAACACGCACACGTACACATATATAAATTTCAATAATCGCATCGCGTCGCATTTCTATTGTTATTACTCATGCTATTACTGTATTTTTTCCTGCTACATCGGTATATTAATAAACATATATGTGCGTATACGTAAATATGAAAATAATCATTTTGCCTTTTTTTCTCTACGTTCATTTATTATATATATATGAACATTTTGCAATTTTGCAATTTCAAATTTAGCTTTAATATTTAAATTATTAAATTTCTATTTAAATTAAAAAATGTCTTTATTAATTACAATACACATTTGTTACGAGAAAAACAATTTTTTATTTCATTTAAAGAGTATAATTGATTTCTTTCTTTAGACTTATAAAATTCGATATCAATAAAAAGTTTATTTCGTATAAAAATTAATTTTGCAAGAGTTATAAATATTATGTTTTTTTTAATATCGATAATTCTTATTATTATTTTGATTTCTATTGTGGAAACAATATTAATTTTATCGACAAGAATATTGAAAAATATCTGATTTTATAATAAATTACGATAGCATATAATGAATATTATTTTATATAACATATATTTGTTGAAAATGAAATAAGAGATTTAATTATAACAGTATAACAATTTTTTATAAGTTGCATTTTGTTTTTCTATTTAATGTAGTAAAAGTTTTTATGGAAATATAATAACGTGAACATTTAAAGTATATATATAGGAAAAAATTAAAATACATTTTGAAGCTTACGACACTACAATCATCGATCAACCTGGTTTCGAAGCAATTATTTTTCCGAATTGATCAAAATATAAAATTTTGAATTTTTCCTTTTTAAAATTATAGTTATCCTTAAACACAAATTTAGGAAACAATAACGTTATATTTTAAAATTTAGATAATAAAAAATATTTCCGTAGGACGAGCTTAAACACAATTTCGTATTTTTCCAACTTTAAACCGATTTCAGCTTGAAACCGATGCCTCGTGTTATTCGGCACGACTACTTTACACGAGATATTATATTTTTGACCGACTCTGCTTCTTCTTTTCGGAGGAATAATGCGCGATCAGAAGAGAATGCGCGGACACAGAATATCGGTGACCGTTCGAGCGAAGGTACTGGCGAATAATCGAACGCCTGGCCTTGATATTACGAGCGTATACCAATGTGGCATAGCTTTGGTAGACGAGACCGATATATGCATACGTATAAGTAAGTATAAGTATGCATAAGTAGGTGTAAGTAAGTAGGTGTGAGTGAGCGGTAGAAGCGATCGGTTGCGTATGCACATGTTCACATATATTTATGTGATCGATCTTCCGATCTTGCGAGAGTCGCTGTCTTCTGAAATCGATCGCGTTCACTTTACGCGCGATTGCTGCTGCGGTAGATCGTGGTTTATAATGTATCTGGGTTTCAAGAAGCAGCTTCGTTCTTTTTTTATTTTGTAGTGCTGCACTATCTCGAAATTTACCAGATTTTGCTTCTTTACCCTTGAGGGTCATTTTTTATGAAACATTGTAGTCATCCAGTCGTCGATTCATATAAAATTATGTACGGTATTAAAGAAAGCTCAAGAGAGGATGTACTCTTGAGAATTTTATGTTTTATGTATTCAACTTGCGGTGCAGTGAATAAGCTTTGAGAATGAAAACAACAACAAAAAAGTAAAAAAACATTTTTAACCATATCTGCAATGTTATCTTATTATAATGAACATAAACGAAGGAATTTATTAAAAATAAGCTTATATAAATATATTAAATTGTAATCAATGAGTTAAAGCTTGTATACTCGCTTAATTATCGTTTCATAAATAATCACCAAGTATGTCATTGTTTTAAAATTACATACGTATAAAATATATAACTATAAAATATTATAAGCTGTAATATTGTAATAAAAATTTATTTATAATTATTTAAAACGTCTTATCTACTTCTAAACTACAATGATTCGTAAATAATAGTAGACTAAAGTAAATTTATTTTTACTTTAAAATTTTGGAACATTATAAATACAGTAATGAACACTTACAACAATAATACAGACAATTATTGATACATTAATCTTTAATAAATTTAAGTTTTATTTCATCCTCGCTATCAATTTGAAAGAATGAAAAATAAGTTTACTGCAACATTTACAATAATCTTCTATCTATTTACATAACTGTATTTTTTCTTTAGAAACCGACAATGTCAGTCAATAATAATAATAAGAAGAAGAAGAAGAAAAAATGTTATTTTTTTTTAATTTTTTCAATAAAAGATTGATAAAAAATGTTTATTATTTATACCTATTCAAAATATTTTTGAGATAAAATCTTTGACTAATTTTTAGGTTATTATTTAAGTTATAAAAAGCTTTTGCTTGTTTTTGTGTTTTAAATACAAAGTAGCAAGGAAATTAATATTTTTTAAATTTTTATATATTTCAATACACTTTAAAGTAAAATGACATATATAATGTAGAAAATTATGATATTTTAAGATACATAAATTTTTTAATGCATTTTTTGTAAGAATAATGAAAGTATTAATGTACCTTAATAAAAAAAAAGTTTAAAGTTTTATTATGGAAATTTTTTGTGGTATATAATAACGAAAAGATAACATTAAATTTGTATTCTGATAAGTATAGTAAGATGTTTGTTGATAAGCTATAATAATAATAATAATGTTTTTTATTTCTTAATAACGATGTAATTTTTAATTTGAAAAATAATTATTTTTAATTGTTCGGTCATTAAATTAAATAAAAATTAAAGATTAATATACCATATTTAGAAAAGTAATAGTCAATTTGCAATTTTAATAAAAAAGTAATTTTATATACGTGATAACATAAAAATATATAGTAAGTATTATAAACAATCGGTATAATTATAAAATAAAATAAAATACGCTAAATTATATACAAAACTTATTTTATTAAAAAGAACATAGGAAATTTGATTTAACATTTACAAGTTTAGCCGAGTGATTTTTTCAACATTGAGACAAGGAAAATGGTAATGACAATTCTTTAATTCTATTTCCGCGGTTTTTTAATTTTCATTATCAAATTTTAATTCATTTAATCGCTGTTTCTATGAATTATTTATAAATTTAAAGTGATTTTTTAATATTGTCATTTAACTTACATGATGACTTATGTCGCTACCATTTGAAAGTCCATCAAAGTTTTTTGTAATAGTAATAATAATAATAATAATAATAATCAGAATAAATGTAATAGTAATAACATTACAAAGTATAATAAAAAGAATAATATTAGTTTAAAAATTTTCATGTACACCATTATTCTTCACATATACATATAAAATTATCTTCATATTTTTCGAAGAAATATTTCAAATCCACAGAAAACAATTCTATTAACTGCATAGTAATAATATTTATTTGAGATTGATTCTCGTACGTTTTCTTCCTTCCAAATTACTTCGTATTTTTCATTTCGAAAGAGTTATAAACTCTCATTTATTAATATATAGACCATTTAGATGGTGTTTTGAAAATCTTATAAATATTATTTTCAACCGTTGTTACACCTTATTGAAAATGATGTATATGCGACAAACATCGCAATGATTTTTCTGTTTGTGGATCTTTTCACAGTCCTAACTCTCATTTTATTAAGTGCGCAGTGATTTTCAGTACATCTCTAATCTCTCTCTCGCTCACTCTCTATCCTTATCGTTTACAATTTTTTATTTCAAACGAAAAATTCGAGTCCTCTCTAACTATCGCGATCGAGGGAGTCGAGGGTATCGTTGCTAGAGGAATGCGTGAGGTCACTTAGTTCGTCGAGGTGTTTCTGTTTCTTACGAACGTTCCAGTGAAGACATTCAGCCAGGGAATCGAACCAATCGGTGATTTGATCAGCAGCACAAATCGATGGCACTGGATAAATCGATGTAGTTACCCTAAGGCTAAAACGAAAAGTTCTTTATTAATATATATCTTTGCACTTTCATTTTTAATAGGCTAAAGAAGAGTAGATTGAATTATTGATTAATTTGTATTTTACATCCCAAGTATTTAAAAATCTTTGACAGCATTGCTTTTGGAAACAAATATTTCGTGTAAAAGTTACTATTTATGTAAAATTTTATTTAAAACAATAAAGAAATTAAATAAACTTGCTTAATACGGAAAAAGTAGCATTCGATGCAAATTATTATTTATACGAAAAATATAAAAAAATATCGCTGAAACGTAATTCGAAGGAGATAATAGTCTATATAAGAGTACTTTATTACGTAAATAAAAAGTTACATTAAATTTTAAACATCGTTATTAAATTTACATATTCATAAGATATTCCACTTAACAATCCAATTATGTTAGTATTTCTTTACATAAAAACGTTAGCTATCGCATGCATTAAATTTTGAAAGTCAATTATAAAGTATAGGAGCAAAATGATACACAATAAAGTTTTTAATGAGAAGAGGAAATTGGGTTTTCTGTTGAGTGTAAAAATTCCCATCACCTGAACAGCGACAGCCCACAGCCCAGGTCTCATTCGTGTCAATCGAGTTAATAATGATTTTATTGGTGTCTGGTACTACGAAGATGTAGCTTTCTTATAGTAGTATTTTAGAAAACTCTTCTTCGAATATGACTGTTTAAGTCTTTAACAATTTTAATGACTAAATTAAGTTCTTCGGAAAATGATTATTTCATGTTTTTGCACTTGATACTTAAGAAGTATAGTTCGTACAAAGAATTTTTAATAATGAGACTAATACATAATATGCGGACACTTTAAAAACAAAATAAATGTTTATATACATTTATAAAAAATATATATACCTTATAATTAAATATATGTTTTATAAGCCCGTTTTTATTCAAATAGCTATATGTATCTGCAGGAAATATCGACTAATGTATTTCCTGCACAAAAGTACAACTAATTTCAATAAAAAACGTTTCAAAGTATGTGCTTTGAATTTTATTACCAAATCGTTCGTTTAAAAAAGAATTGATATAAAAGATATTGATATACAAGAAATAAATCAAAGATAATGTGTCGTAAAAGTAAATATAACATAAAAGTGTCCCATATCTGTAAAATACAAAGATAACATATTTTGAAGAGAGCTCCTATTATAAGTAAATTCTAGCAAAATCTTAGCGGGACAAACCTGTCCCCAACGCGTAGTTCTTGCTGATTGCGACCGTCAAAGGAGACGTAGGCTGTGCTTCGTGCCTCGCTGTTCGCCATAATCTGTAAAATATGGAAGATCTCGATTAGTTTGCTTTTTAAAGGCTCACCTGTCACCGTGAAAAAGTTCCTGGCGGTTTCTACCATCAAACGACACCCACGACGTATTTCTACTGTCTGGTGATACTGAAATCTAGTTACAAAATTATATTTTATAGACATTTACATTCTTTCCAAAATAATAATTTTTTTTCTAATTTTTTTAATCTTCAAATTATCTTCGGTGATTAATTCTTTACGTAAAATTGAATATTTTTCGCTTCTTGTTTACTTTTATAGTCGATCTTTCAAACGATTTTACGCTATTTGCTTTATTTCTTTTTTGATCGGTGACAAACGATGATTCACTACAACATTTCTATATATTTATATTAAAAATTTAAAATGATGAATATTCAAAATACAACTGCTTACTTATCGAAATAAATTAAAATGCGTCGATCGTCGAATTTAGTAACACTTTATCTTGAAATTGTATAATTAAAAAATTTGAATTTATCGGTTTTGTTAAGTGTCGGACATAAAAGTTTTAGGCTTGATAAATAAAATCCAATATTATAATAATTCAATTTTTTTACTTTTTATCACCCGCGAATATACTACCCTACATTCGAGCATCGAGCCGATTCGGTTCTCCAAAAATCCACCCCCGTTTGAATTTGGAAAATGGGTAAGTCACCTTAAGTTCGACACCGGCAGGTACAACGATTGGTCTAAACGACAGCGAGTGTGGACAGATGGGTGTGATCATGATCGCCGGCACCGAGGGATGAATCATACTGGCTCCAGCAGCCACGGCGTAAGCCGTCGATCCCGTTGGTGTGCTTACGATGAGACCGTCGCCCTGGACACTGGTTACGTGCTTCCCATCGATGAAGAGGTCGATGTTGGAGAGGTAAGGCGAAGGTCCGCGATCCACGACGACTTCGTTCAGCACCAAAAGATTCGTCGGTGGTTTCGCGGGCTGGCCTTCCTCCCCCTTTCGCATTATTATGCATCGAAGTCTACTTCTGAGTGTCAGTGCTGCGTGACCTGAAAGATACATACGGATCTAGTACAGCGTGTTATTGTCGCGTAGAGAATAAATATCGCGTCGAAAACAGCTAAATGAATACAGTATTTATTTTACATTTTACGTTTTATGTTTTGTACCGTAATTCTATTTTAAGATCCGTACAGTAATACGATGATTAAATATCCTTGTTGGAATCGTATCATTTTCAAAACAAAATGTATACATTTAGACTTTTATTTTTCGACTATTAAAAATTTAAATTACGAACGATCGTAATAATCTTATAGTTTTCATTTATTAGACCGGAATAGCGCATATTTCAGTTTTATATTTTGGCAATATTAATATGTTAATATTTAGCGAAGAAATAACGATTCCACTATAACTCATATTTTCAAAAGCTTAATTAAGTATTATATTTTATTTGAGCGCTTATTTTCGTTTTTAATTGGATTAGAATATACAATTTATGTATAACGTTGAAAGATATTATTCAAAACTCAAATATTATAAATTCTTAATGTTAAGGCTTGTATCGTATTTTAAATACGTATATTGTTCGCTCGTTTAGCATTAAGAATTGAAGCTTCCATATTTATTTTTACTTTACCAAGAAAACTTATTTATAAGTCTGATTTTTGCAGCGTTAAAATTTAATTCTTATTTTATTCGTTAAATTTATGATGGGTACTTAAACTATATCTATTATAATTTAGTAATTATTTGAAAAATTAGATTCCACGTTAAACTGGAATAGTATTTACTCTTCAAAAACTTAATTTGTACATAATTCTCAATATTATCAAATTACAAAGCTTATAGTTCATAATTCATTTTAATTGGCTCTGATTTCTAAAACGACGACAATTTATATAAGTATAGTTTATAAATTCTAATGTATAAGTTTAAAATTACATAATTTTACTTACGATAAATGATTTAAAAATATAAGTAAAAAAAATTAGATTTAAATTTTATAATATGAAAAATTACATAACTCTTTTATTTAAAATAATAAAATAATGAAGAACTGAGAAATCTATAATATTATTATCAATTTCTTTTAATTCTTGCGAAGCTGAAGTTTTAAATTTATATATATAATATAATAGATATAAACTTTTATAATTATAATAAAATTTCAAATATTTCTTATTCTCGTATTTCATAAGATTTAATTTTTTGTATAATTGATTATATATTTAAAATAATATATTATTTGATATAAATAAATGCTATACCTTCCAAAACATTTGTTACTTGTTCTTGAAAGTTATCAAATTCAAAGGGTGTTAAGAATCCCAAAGAACCTAAGTGAAATGCCATAACGGGAGGAACGGATTGTTGAAATAAAAGACTGGCATATAACAGTGTTCCATCTCCTCCTAAACAGACGATAAAATCTATGCGATCCTGAAATATAAAATTCATCAATATCGTTGCTTTGATTATAATTGTTCAAAATTATCTTTATTTAAGAATTGTTCTGGAATTAACATTAAGATACTGTTATAAAAATACGTATATGACTTTAAAAACACATTAATAGAAAAAATGTAATAGCAATCGTGTAATATCATAATATACAATCGCGCAGTAATATAACTTAATTTAAAATTCCATTCTCTTTTATCACTAGTAGCTTCGAATGACTAATTACCTGGAGATCGTCGGTACCGTCTCTGAAGGTTTGTAATCTGTCTCTGACCCCCTGAAACCTGAGATCTTTCGCTAAAGCTGGATCCTCCAGAACCGAGGCCTCCACGAATACAACCATTCGCTTTTCCTAAAATAAACCAAAACATGCATGATCCGATCAATTTTAGTTTCGATACTTAATTTCACAATATACCGCTGATATGACATTTACATACGTTTACAAAAAAATTCAAGATAAATATTTTCTTATTTTTTATTTTGTTAATACGCATCAAAGTTTTCGTAAGAATTTTTCGTAATGATATACATTTACTAATTTAAGCAATTATAGTTACATAAAACGTAGTCAAATAATGCAGATAGTAACTGTGCCAATAAAATCAGTGTTTTGAATTATCACAAGCTGTCCAAATGTAATCACCGTCCAGTGATAGTTAAAATATACGTATTGAATAGGAAACGAGATATTTACTAAACCTATGGTATTTTAAATTTTATCGAAGACATTTTTTAATATTTGACTATTTACATTTAAATAAATCTACTATAGAAAACACATCGATCCAAATTTTTTCTGAATTATCAATATACAACTTTATATATTTTAATATTAATTCTAATATTTTATTCTTTTTTTTTTCTTTTGATATATGAATAAATTTTATACCGTTTACAAGATTATTCATGAGTAAAATCTTCTTATAAGACTAATTTATTTTAAAAAACCGTTTAATTTAATATGAAATACAATTTTAATTATATTTATAGAGAGACGATAAATCACGTAAAATTATTCGTTTAATCTATTTACAATTAGTATTGGTATAGTACTAAATTTGATTTAATTTTCCCAATAGATATATATTTAATATATTAATATATAATATATAATATATAATATTATATATTTAATATATTAATATATAATATATAATATATAATATATGCATTAAAGATATGGAATAATCATGATAAATTCCCACTTTTTATCTACAATCGTAAAAAATACTGAATATAATATTATATATAAAGCAATATCTAAAGTACTTTGATGCGAGTCAATATAAACATTACATATGTGCATCAATTTTATACAATAAATAAGTAGCATTTCTAAATAAATATAATATGTACTCTATGTCTTTACGAGGTTAATACACTCTTATAAATTATATCTTATAAATTATCGTTAAAATCAATCTTCTTTGGATACATATGTTATGAAATATATCGATCGTTAATAATGATTCATTTCTTACTTTTCATAATTATATACAATATTGGCGGAAATGAATAAAACATAGAAAATTAAGATATAATATATCATAAACTATAGAAACTAACAATATATATTAATTTTGCTACGAAATGTTTATTGACCGTAAATTATAAGATATCATACAATAGATTATTATATTTTTTTAAAATAACACTGCTCGGACTATTTTTATGTATTTTCCTATTTTACTAAAATTATTAATAAAAAAGAGATTCTTTAATTATCGATATCTATTATTCACATTGTGTATTTAATTTTAAATATTGTTTTAAAACAAAGCTTGGTTTGTACTTTTCAAATATATCTAAATCGCTAAAGAAATAAGATATAAAAAAATTATTAATCAAATATTATTTTGGATTGAAATTTTAATAATAACTATCGATTTTTATAAATTTCTAATTTGAAATTATAAATAAAAACAAAGCATAACAATTATATACTACAAATAAAAAATAATGATAAAAAATATTAATGTATATACACACGTATTAGTTTACAATACAAAGAAATATCGATGATAATTTTATACAGTTTTGCAATCGACTTTGGCTAACAAAAAAGTTATTTTAATTAACATGCAATAACTAACTTTATTTCTTAATTCAATATAATAAAATATAATATATAATAATATAAAAATGAATATTCATATATGAGAAAAGGATAATTAATATTTTAAACAAGCAAAATACCAAAGCTAAAGGTACTTGTAACGTAAGCAAAAATGTATACGCGATCAGGGTCAAGTGTAATCCAGTAAGACAGAGATGGTAAGAACTCAAAGTACACAAAGTAAATATGGGTAACTTTTACGAAAGAAGTACAGTTTTCTCCCGAATGGCACAGAAGCTGGGGACATCAGTGAACCATGGAAATAGAACGGTTTCGAGGCCAGAAAATTAGGACAGAAGCGATTAGGATTATCATCAAGGGCGCAAAGCGCGTAAAAGTGATCAAATCCTGGAATCGTCGGTAATAATATATCTAACCACTTACTTCTATTAGCCATGTGACGAGCTGCACGAACGGCGGCAATACCGACGAATCACGAACCTTTTTGATGACAAGGACAGTGAGCGGCGGCTTGTACCAAGTCAACCTCTGTGAGGCTGGATCCTGGATCGTCCTGAAAAATAATACGATTGTAAAATAATAAATATCCTCGGTTTTTATATGCTAAATTGTAAGATCGTTGAATTTTAATGTAACAACAGACGTTGGTAATTTTATATTTTTAAGCATGTAAATATTTATTAGAATCTTAGCAAGTCATGCAATTATTTAATTGAAATAATGTATAGAGAACAAAAAATTAATGTCATGTAAAATACTCAAAGAATATGTAGACAAGAGATACATTCGTACATTAATCATTACGAACGATTTAACAATATAATTCAGAAAATGCATTTAAGCTTTTAAATCTAATTTGTTATTTAAATATCAAATGGTTTTTCACAATTAGGAAAAAAGTAATTTTTAAGCTCTAAATTTTATTTTACGATATGAGAATAATAAAAACGTGTGAAATAAAAAATTATTATTATTATACTAATTGCTAAATTTAAAAATCCGTAAAATATTTATAAAGATGTTTTAATCTATAAAGCAGTAAAGACTATTATACGTCCGATTATATAATATTATGTACATAAATTTGATGAATCAGCTAAATCAGTTAACGATTTCATACATATCTTTTTAACTATTTAGTCATTAAAAATTATGAAACCATATTAAAAAGTTGTACGAAGATGTATAATAATATGTATTACTCGACGCGTATTTTGCATATTTAAAATTAAATGTATAATATTTTTCCGTATTCTTAAAACATTGTTTTAAAAAATACAGTCGCAGAATTTATAAATATTATGAAATGCGTTTATTTTGTTAATACAATATAACTTATTAAAAATAAATGAAAAATTATACAATATTGCATTAGGCCCCTGATTTCGCTTTATAAAAATAAATATTTTATATTAAAGTAAAACCTTGCGTCGCGCAATTTCAATAGGTATTTACATGTAATAAATTACCGTGGAATTGTGTTCCACGATAAGAACACGAAAAATTATAAAAATATGATTTCGCGCATTGGTGGAGGCGCGTAACCTTTAAATTTTGAATCGTGTCGAGCGATCAAGCCATTTGAACTTGCAACTTCACGTTACAGCGAATTTCTCGCGTCTTTTTATTTATTCGCGACAATCGTTAGTTTTTGAAGATAAATTTTCTTTTTCTCGATCGAAACTCGTGTTAAGTGCATACATTTAAAACTTCTATCGTTATAAATAATTAGAAATGTCCATTTAGTACTTAATCAATCAAGTAGATCCCAATTATATTTAGTAATATAAATTATTACCGAAAGTTATCGTTTACGAGAAACGAGATAATACTTAAAAAGTATTATGTACACATCGACAAATTCCAATGAACAGAAATATATAGATATGCGTTTAGAGTTCGTTAACGTTCAGTTATTTCCTCCACGGATTTAAAAAATACGTGATCGTTGTTATCGTTAAGTTCTTGAGAAGCGTGCGAGTATGCCATCGAAAGAACGTCATAATTTAAAAGAAAAGTATCAAAACTAACATTTAACGCAAGCGTTTTACATTTTAAAATTATTTTTTTAATTCAATTATTTCTTTTCATCGTTTGGAGAATCACAGAGTTTTCCTGCATCGTCTAAAAAAAAAAAGAAATACGGAAGAAAATTTGCTTTCGGAATTTCTAACGCGTTCGTTATTTCTTCCAAACTGTTAATTTACGGAGATAGAAACTAAAAATTTTGCGATACCGTGAAGAATAAACAAAACAATAACACTACTTTTCGTAATTATTACAAAAATTAAGATCAAAGGACTTTAAACGAGAATTTAACAGCACAACTCGACGTAATATTTTAATAAAAAATATTCCGACCCGGAAAAAGTTGAAAACTTGAAAACGTGAAAATTGAATGAAAAAAGTAAAACTAGGTGGAAGAGACACTTCGTAAGAACGTACAATGCGTAAGGAATTGGTGCTTTAATGATTTTTCTTCTCTGTTTTGAACCAACTAACCTAACTGTTCCAACCATGATTTTCCTACAAGAGTATCTGCAATTTCTCGTTTCGACGACAGTCTCGCGCATACTGAGTGCGAACGATCGCATCGCGTTTTTAACTGGAAAACAATTGAGACCCACTGCGCATGCGCCAAAGATTACGCGCTGCTCATGCTTACGTATTAGTTATCAAGTACCATTCCGGGATCGCGGATATACGGTCGAAGGTGGGGTTAAATAGACACTGTGACTAAATGAGCACTTTAATATTCTTTTAAATTTGACAGACCCTAACGATACACCGATTAAATATCGATTCGAGCGTGTATTAGATTTTTGTGCTGTCGGTACGAAGTTATCAAAGTGTGTACAAATTCATATAAATTTTCTGTCGAGGATCAAATACGTTTAGGACTATTCTTCGATACGAACACCTGATCGGTTGGACACGTGGATCCTACAACCACGAGTTCCTTGTTGATCGAATAAGATGCGTTAACTTCTTTCTTAAACGCTCGAAGAAAACTAGTGATTATGTTAAAGTATAAATTAACGTCATAGCCAGTTAAAATTAAAGAAAATTTTCTTCCCGTTTGACAATAACGCAAAGTTCTCCAAGTTCTGCAATTTGACTACTTTTAGTTTTTAGGTTATCGTCTTCCCGATGTATCATATTAAATTACGGATAATTATACGCTTGTTGTGGCACTTTGCAAGTTGACTTTCTTATTCTTCATTTTTTAATAATAATAATTGAAAGCTTTAAAAATTGTAATGTGTATTCCTTTCCCCCGCGTTATGTTTGCATTGTTTTTAAATAAGCAAACGGGTATCTTTCTATCTATTATATATTATGTACGGAATATCCAACATTGTATATAAATTTATAATTAACGCATTTGTTCCATCTTCGTATTATACCGCCTGATCTTATTGTCATTTACGTTATTTGTTTTTACGTAATAATAAAAATAAATTTATGATCATAGGTATCCGTCCGAACTCTGTGTAAACTGATACTCGGTGTAAATGAAAAAATAAAAAAGTAGAAATTATTGAAATAAGCATTTTGTTATTCATTAACTATTTTTTGCAATGTAATTCGATACAAATGCTTTGTTATCGAAAATTTGTTTCGAATAATTTTTCATGTTATATTTATATATTTATACATACGAATATCTATATTTTTATAAACGTACAACTATTCTTTTTATAATTTAATTAATTAAAGAATACAATTGTATTGTTAAATAAAAAAACATAATCGTGAATTATTATAAAAGCTTTTCACTAGAATAATGTAACATTCTTAAGAATTATAAAATAATTTATTTAATTATTATAGTTGTACTAAAAAATGAGTAGTAAATTATAAATACATAAAAAATTGTTTATCGTAGCCTACAATTTTAACTATACAAGTTGAAAAAATGCTTACCTTATGTTAAAATACACTCGGATTTTTCTTACAATAAATGCAAGGTTCTTTATATAAACATCGCGATGATTAGTTTCTTCGAGGTTGAAAAAAATGAAATAAACCAATGCGATTTAAAAATTTAATCGAGTCATATTTTATTTAATAAATTGCTTGTATAATGTTTATTTAGTAAAAAGAAAATAATAAATAAGGGTCGTTTTATTTAAATGATATAATTCATATTTATACGAGAACACACTACAAGTTTAGTTGGAAATTATCTTTGATTTATTACGGAATCCAATCGTGTGCATCTCATTCACGGAGTAGCGAACTTATACTTTTCTACATAAATTTATTTTTGACATAAATTTATAGTTGACTTCGAGACTTTTTTAGTGATGCGCGCTGTTTGTGTATAGTGTTTCATAGCACGTGTCGATTGCGTGTAATGCAATGACCGGTCGTAGACTCACGTGAATGACTACCAGCTTTTCATTCGAATCTGATTGTTTGTTAATTAGAAGTCATTTTATTGTATATTAAAGATGTATTCTAAAACTTACGATTTGCGAATTAGTGTATTGGATGTGGGCCTACATTATTTTCTATCGCGTTTTTCCAGATATTCACATTTCTTATATGTATTTCAAGATTTGAAAAGTTTGCTTGAAAAATGATATGGTTTCTTATCTTGATATCAATATTTCTTTTATCGATTCAAAATATTTATCTTTACATTAATTTACCTAATTATGTATTCCGTTAACACGTCCTATTAGTTTCATAATAAATTATGAATAATTATTTGTTTTTTAAATTTACCAATTTTACGTATTTGCATTTGTAATCCAGACAATTTTTTTTCTGGTATTATAAATATTTAAATTCAAGCTTAAGTATATTGTAATCAAGAAAAAACCATATAAACAAAATAAAAAATATAATTTGAAAATAGAAAATTGTTAAAATTTTTCAGTCGTACGTTTCGAATAATAATTTAAATGTAATGTAAACATTTCAAAATAATTCTAATATTTATGAATACTTGAAATAAATTTATTTATTACGCATTGTATGAAACGTAGACATTTTTGATGCATGGTAATTAAAAAGTTAATAAACGAATTTTTATTACTTGATCGCGTGTAGATGAACTGTTGAAATAAGTTAAGAATTTTTATAATTTATCTGATTATTACCGATACGCACATACAATTGAATCTCATTATAATCGTGAACTAGATAGTTTTTGTTTTTAAAAGTAACAAAAACTTGTACGAACGCGTCAGGGTAACAGCTCACATTGACTTAACACTCCATTCTTCTTTACGATGCATCTAACACTGTGATTTTGTTTTATCTTTTTTTCCTATTAGCTAAAGGGAAACGTGGATGCCGGTAAAGGTGAAAACGACATAAATTATTGATAATTGTTCGCAATCATTATTGAAAATTACAAATATACGTGCATTATTACGCAAACACAAGTTTCCGGAAGGACGAAAACTAACGTGGTCTTGCGTTATCATAGATAACTTTTTTATCGTTAATAATTTTCTCGTTTTGAAAGTCACGGATTAGTATTAATGATAATTTTCAAATGATTGGATCACGATATAAAAAAAAATATTAAATTATATCTTTTCCATAATTTATAACTTTGTTTTCGTATACTCACATAACCATAGCTGAGTTTTTCATGATACGTCCACATGGTCCAAATTGCTGAATGGGACTTGGTGCGTTAAGGCTCCTTGTTCTCCTGTAAAGAAATAACAATTGTAGTTTAGAATTTTTATTTTTAATTTTATTAACTTACTTTATCGTTGAAATGTATTGGAAAAATTAATGTTTATAAAATTAATACTATTATATAGTTTTTCAGTGAATACGTATACTTTCCACTTTCGTCTTTATTTTATTCGAATGTATATTTGAACATTGATCTTTTTTCTGCGATTCACGACTGATAATAGCAACGTTATTTTATGAATGATACTAATTTTATTTGGATGCAATTATTTTCTTTATATCATCTAATTAATTGATAGCATAGAAATTACTTACGTTATGACCAAACAATAATTTTGGGTTGAATAGAAAATATACACTACATTAAATACGTAATAACTAGTTCTCTATATTTTGTCAAAAGTATCCGAAGAAAATTATATAAATTAAATACGGTTCATTAATCATTATATATTACATTTTAAGTTTTAAATTATTGTTCGTGAATATTTCATTGGCTTTACTCGATAAAAGTTTTATTACTATATTGAAATAATTTAAGATAGATAAGTGACTATGAATTAATCTATGATTATTCATAAATATAGATTATTAATATTATAATTGTTTAAATTTCAACGAACATCTTTGTATTAAATATGAAGTCGAAATGTATAATCTGTGTAATATAACTTATAAATAAACACTATTCTTATATCATAAATGAAACAAAATGATATTATTTTCATGAAATTAGTCAAAATTTCTTATTAAATAAGCTATTAGATATGATTTAAAAAATTTAAATGAGCACTATAACTTCAAGAACAAAAATGTGGCATTTAAAATTTTCTGACGAAATTAATGAATTAAATAATTAATCGAATAGAATTACGATGTTTATCACTAATAAGTAATAGGAACAGAAGCTTTTAATTTCTCCGAAGACTATTATCACATTAGTTGGTCTACTTTTAGTTCAAATTACTGATGTAGACAAAAAATGGTCCAGTTTAATCTAGAACATTCCAACTGTCGCAGATAAATTTAGATTGTTAGCACATTCGTTTGTACAAAGTATGTAGCCACGTTCCTCTATAAAATTATACAAATTCTTGAAACGTTTAATAAACAATAAACAAAAAAATATTAAGTTACTTTAAACATTTATAATGCGTACAAATATTGAAGTTATCAAAAAATTATCGAACAAAAGTTAATAAAATATTTTGAATCCGATTATCTTCTGGTATAAAATGATTGATTAGATTAATAGAAATATAATATTTCGTATTTCTAGTAAAGATCTATTTAATCCAAATTTTAAAAGTAGTAATAAAATTTATCCATGAAAATTGTTAATTTAAAGATCATTATTACATACATACGTACAAAATATATAGTTGTATATTTACTCTTTATATAAATAACTATTCGGACCAGCTTTTGCGTATTTTAATCGCACAATTCACACCCATACATTGTCCACGTAGCAAATGAGTGTCGAATGCCCTCAAACGAAATAACATCGATCTCTTATTTAACTCCGGTAACGATTTCTGT
Organism: Dolichoris vasculosae; assembly: GCA_018907195.1. Taxonomy (NCBI): domain Eukaryota; kingdom Metazoa; phylum Arthropoda; class Insecta; order Hymenoptera; family Agaonidae; genus Dolichoris; species Dolichoris vasculosae. The sequence goes on from JACCHY010000003.1 coordinate 9,259,507, forward strand.
GCTGACAATAAAACAAGTCGTACTTTTCTCATGGCACATGATCCCGGAAATTGGCTGGCCCCGTCCAACCCAGAAGGGGCAGGGCATTGTTCCGGCATACACGTTCGAACAGGTCAATACTGTCGTCCGTGTACATTTGCATACCTGAGGACACGATTCTGCCGGGTATCCCCGATCGACAGCTGTCCGAAGTGGAATCCGGAGTCGGCATCACCGTTCCTTGGTATCTCCCGCAGCGGAGAAATTTGATCCATGATGGTCTGAGCCTCTAAGACGATCTATACCCGTTCGATTCTCGTTAAGAGACCCCGGAACATTTCACGCACGTGTCTAAACACTAGGATGCGTTTATCGTGCCCTTAAGATCGTCGGAGGGATTTTACTTTTCTTTGCTTTCGGACGAACGATCGGCGATAATACTTTTGTAGGGGTAGAATGTAATTTGTAGTATACACTCAGGTATTATGATATTTCAATTTTTCCTGGTTATTGAATGCTTCAACGAATTTTTAAAGACCTTTGCAAACCGTCTGATCACATCTCTTGTATACGTATTTTGCATACAGGATATAAATAAAAATAGAAAGAATTATGTAAAATGAAAATATTCAATTAAAAGCATCAATAATTGTATAACTAATTTTATTCTTTATGTTATTTCTTCAATAAAAATTTGAAAGTATTAACCAACTTTAGCACTTTTATATTTATTTTATAATCACAACCCCAATATTTAGTACACGTATAACTTTTCTTCGTTTATAGTAAATATTAAGCTTATATCCATAACAGCCTTATTTTTCCTCTTATTTACTAAACTGTATTCTTATTTCAAAATTTACTAAATCTAATTTTGAATATCTTTTTGTTTTTCTTTTAATCAAACTGTGTCTAGGCCAACTGGATTTATTTCGGTTTAAAAATTGAGACATCATTATCACTGATTTGATAAAAATGTTGATAATTTAAAAAAACTATTGATAAATAAGTTATAATATAAATATTATTGATTTTATTTATCAGTTTAAAAATTAAGTATTATGTTCATTAATTTTTTCTAATAAACATAAAGGAAAGTATTTTTGATAAACTATGAATCTTTAACTTAGAAAACATTTTTTTTTAATATATAAGGAATCAATTTAAGATACGATATTAATTAAAAATTAAAAATTTTTGTAGCAAAAATTTTTCAAGGTTAAGAACTTTCTATTATTTTATTTTGTATTCTATAATTACCAAGAAAATTTTGAGTCATCAGATTACAAAATTATTTGATTGGTGTACATAATTTGCAAACTGTAGCTAATTAATTTCATTGTAGGAAGTTTTCATTCATATTTTTTATTCAATGTCAAGAAAGAAACTACGTCAAAGGAAATAGCTGAATAAAAATCAGTGTCAAGTTCTTGCTTCTTCATATCGTCATTAGGTGTTTGTAGTTCAACATCTTTGTTGATATGAATCGCAAACAATAAAAAGCATACGTATATAATGAATAATCTGTATACAAGTACAAGAAAGAAAAATGAGAAAAATAATGTATGCATGATTTTAGGATGCACAATTTTGCGTATTACTTTTCATTTTGTTGCCGATTGTTTGATTAAAACAATAGTTAAATAAAAGCAACAGAAAATTGAAACTAAAGAAATTTTTCGTAAAATGAACTTGATTAGTATAATGAATAATAAGGCACGATACAAATATATGTATATATATTTTTTTGAGAAGAATATTTTACATGCATATTATATATATTATTGAAGTAATGATACTATTCTATATTTCTTTATATGCTCCAACATTTTTTTATATAAGCTGATTATAAATAATTTTCTTTTTGTCGATAAAAATTTAAAAATACGATTTGAAATTGATGGAACTGGTTAAAAATTTGTATTATCGAATAAAGCGTTCAATTTATCAAACAGTGTAAAAATTTGTATTTCAGGAATTATTTGAATATAATTATTTTGTCAATATCTTATTATATATTAGCCAATTAAAAATGAGAAATAATTAGGGTATCATAATTATTAAAAGTGTGCGACTTAACATTAAACGCAAATGATTAAATACGTATTTAACTATCGTGATAATTCTATAAATTTACATTAAATTAATATTTTATGTAATTTTTCTTATCAAATTTAATTAATTATTTTGTAATATTAAAAAAGCTTAAGTATTCGCTATAATGTATAATATTATTACTATTCTTTGTAAAATGTATTTTGTATTTATTGAATTTATTAACAAGGTTATTGTTTCTTAAAAAATACATGTTTTTAAATGTATAAGATTAATCAACTAATAGAAATTTATTTTTATGTAAAAATCAATTGTTATTATCAAATGATAGATAATTCGTTTTCACAAAGATTTATAATTTGAGTAGTTATTATTGTTAATTTTTATCCTACAAGTAATTTCAGTAGTTTCACATTCTAAACATTTAAATTATTCAATAGATTAAAAGCTGTCTTAATTAAACGCGAAATATAAAGAATGACTATCAGCTTGTAATATCGAGTCGCAATCTTTCACTCGTATCCACGACATACGTGTAATTACAAGATGCCCACGTGCATCGCCTTGCCACGTCACAATAATGTGTTTCCGCAGGATTTTCATTACGCAAACCGACGTCGGTATTGCTCATGACAGCAGTGATTGTGTGGATATTGAAAAAGAAAATCGCAACGCCGAAGATATTGTCCGCCGACTTTTGGCCGACTGCACTTTGAGTTTCCAATGTGTTAATTATCGATTTGGTGCTGCGACCTTCCTTATCGGTCTTCCGGAGTTAATTCGAAGATAGCGATTGAAGATGTTTACGAGTCGCATGTACTGACTCTCAGAATTCAGAGACTAGATTAAAATATCGTCAAAACATTTAACGTTGATTTGAAAAATTATTATTATTACATATTTATTTAATTTTAATTTCATATAGTATTATGATTTCTTACTGTGTTACCTTACGTGTTATTAATTTGAGGGCATAAATTATTATTTAAAGCTATGTATTTATTTATAAGTCATTTATCATTAATTTTTACAGATGTATGAATCATTTCGTATAAGATTAAAATTATTTTGAAAATCGGCTATATTGCAGTTTTAGTTACATGTTTTAAGTAAGTAATAATAATTGTATAAAACTTCATACTTGTATATTAAGTTTTTATGAAAGACAATATATAATTCACATTATGTATATGTTTTTATACAAAAATATGAAGTTTAAATTTATCATCAGTTTATTATTTCGTTTAAAACTTTTTATTACAAATATTTTATCATCTGTTGGAAATATGCGGTTTATTTGTAGGTTTATCAAATTTTAAATACAATATATACTTCATTTGTATATTAAATATGTATATATGTATTAAAAAAAATATTTATTTGAAATTATTAAAAAAATGTTCTAATTTAAAATTTTTTATAAGCAACAAATTAATAGTGTATTAATTAAAAAAATGGCTAAATATTTATTACTGTATATTTTGTATACTTAATGTTTCTTATAATTTTTTAAGTAACTTTTCAAAATAGAATGAAATATTAAACTTCTACAGATTACATATTTTAAAAAAATTAAAATTTATTAACAATGACTCGTTTGAAAATTTAAATAGAGTAATAATTTATTATATTAATTATATAGTTTATTATCAATATTCAGGCTTTTGGATTCTTATAAATGGCAGGTATGTATTGAATTGCAATAATAAATATCTATAGTCGTTAATCTTAATCCAAAAGTATTTAATAAATTTAAAAAATGTTTAATAAATAAAGTTATACATTATCTATCGTAAAATTAAATATAATTTATCCTTCAAGTAAAGCTACGAATTTATTCTGAATTACATACGAGTAATATTATATATTTTTAATTATATTACTCAGAAAAGCGATATTGTTTTAAATAATTTGTAATTATATTATTGACTTTTTTAAAAGAATTGGAAATTGAAAAATATTTTAATATTTGTTCATAAAATTTCAACGTCACTCTTTAATTTTGTTTTCTTTTTCTAAATTTTCAATAATATAGGCGTTATATTTGGATTATAATTATAATTATATATCATAAATGTACTAAGAACATTTAAAAAAATTAATATTATAATTTAGTTCATTATTGAGATAGACATGAAATTCAAAGTAAGAACTATGAGTATGTATTATAAACTTTCTCTTTTTCGTAAATGTGATGCATATGAAATATTTTAATTTTAATTTTCATATTCTAAGCAGTATTTGTTCATAATATTCAGATTAATCCATATTCGAAATTAACTTTCTGGATTTTTTATTATCAATGAATATAGTATAAAATTCTGATTCATGTTTGTATAAATTATTATAATTAACAAAGAAAATATTTTTCTCGTGTTTAAATGAGTAAATAACTAATATTTTTAATTATAGCTATTTTGTTTATATAAATACAAATTAGCTTTAAAATAAACTTAAAAATATTAAATAAAGTTTTCCGTAGTTAGTATCATCTAAATTTTGTTTAATATAGTTTTGAAATAATTTTTCTTTTTTGATTTTTAGGAAATTTAAACAAGTATTACCTTCACAATTAGTCAAATTTAAAATATTGAAAATCTATATAAATATTAGCATCTGACGATTAAGTTTTTAAAAATGAGGAAAAAACCGCAAAGGATATATCATAGCTATTATTTAAAACTGTGCGTATTCATATCGAAACAAACCATTAGCTGAGTTAACCATTAAGTGCATTTATCGCAGTAATATATTATATCGAATTTGAACGAATAGCATTAAAAAATTTACAATTTTTAAGGAAAAATTATTTAGTGCAAACTAGTCTTGTGAATCAATTATCATTTTTTGTTAAAATACTGTACCTAAAAAACAAAATACGGTTTTATGCATTTATAAAAATTTTCTAAGATCGTAACACATAAAAATTAATTGTCACTTATAAAATTATTTTAACTTAATCTATTCGTTCGTCTGAAAGAAGAAGTATAATATGGAAGTCGTTATTTAAATATGATAATATATAACCAGAAGGATTGCGGATAAATACGAAGAACTAAATATTTATACAATCTTCAATTGTTATTATTTTCAAATTAAATATCTCTAATCTTATGCAATATATTTCTTATATTTAGATTGCACATAAATAGTTTTGTACTAAAAAATTCTCATCTCCCTATAATTTTAGTTTTTATAATTTCTAATTTTTATTCTTATATTATTGCACTTGTTTCTTATTAGTTAAGAAATACATTTTTAATAGAAGAAATTTGTAACAAAAGTTTAGATATATCAATTTTTTCTAATTTTTCATTGGTTCTCTGAATGTTTATCGCTTAGGTAGAAGAGAAAATACATAAAAATATCCATGTTCATACTTCAAAACTCGAATTCTGATTTTAATTTAGTATAGTATAAATGAATATGAATAAAGTTGTTCCATCAAAAATATAATTATAGTTTACATTTTATAATAATCATTGTTGAAAGTATTAACATACAAAAATCATATAATGTATGACCTTTCGACGCTCAGTTATAATTATGAAATTACTCAACTTTAGTTGAATTAACACAAATAAGAAAATCTTATAAACTTTATTTAAAAAGATTCTAGTGCAATTATATAAATTCTATACAAACGCGTAAAGTGCAATTAATATATTCTCGTAATGTTACTATACAGAGTACATAATCAAGCAAGTCAACATGCGTGTCTTTTTTTTAACCTCGTTACATTAATATCTAAGTAAGGTCATACGCTTAATAATGAGTATTTTTCTTTATACGTATGTAATTATACTTCTTGATGTAAAATCACTTTTATTTCTACAACGGATTAACTAATAAGTATTTGGCGATGTAATAAAAGAGACACAACACGAAAGATTAGAGCTAACCACCGATCATAGCAGAGGGAAGCGATAATATTTGCTTTTTTTTTAATTTATGTAAATATTTATGCATGTAAACTGATCTACGTTGGGGTCGAAGATACTTGCAACACTTCACTTTATAGAAATCAATTAATTATTTATTTTAATACTACATTTTTAAGCTTATGTTAAAAAATTGTAAGAAAAATATTTAAAGTACATGTCACAAAATTATATTCAGTGTTAAAATAATATTTATAAAAGTGATTTACCTTTGTTAATATTAATATAAGCAGTTTAATTTTTGAGCTATTAAATTCAATTCTATCCAAACATTAAGTTTGATAAATATTTAATAAATATCTTGGTTTATATTTTGAAAAAGTTCCTATACTTATTTACAAATAAATTCACACAAGAAGAAAATTAATACTTTATGTATTTTCTTTTGTGAAGTTATAATCAATTTGCATAAAAAGATTTTATGAATTTCAGATTTTTATTACTAAATAAATTTTAGCATGTATTAAATATTTACATCATTAAAAATTCATTATTGAATATAAAATAAAAAATTATTCAGCTACATATAAATTTGTTTTCGTAAAATCTTAGTCAAAGATACACGACAGATAGTTATATTTGTAATTTGTATTAATTTGTTAGAGATCAAATACACAAAAAAAGATTTATGTAAAATATTTGCATCTTCAAAATATATATATTCTTCAAAAAATAGAGAAATTTTATGAATATTTTAGTCACAAATTATATGCAGTGGTCTTGTATTATATTCTACAATAAAAAACATGTATTTTATTACTAATTTTGATTAATATAATGAATATTTATATTAGTTTACAATTGGATCATTTATTGTTAATTTAAAGTTTTATTTTTACATTTCATATATTATCGATTATAATTAATAGTATATTTAGTTGTACTCTATAGTTTAATTGTTTTAAGAGAAGTAGCATACAATTTTTTAAAATATACACTTTCATGTTTATTCAAAATATGATTTACTTTCTTAAAGGCATAATATTTTTTAAGTAATTACAAAATAAAACAGATAATTTTTTATGAATTTAACTTTTAATATAAAATTTAATGTAAATATTTTTATTTTAAATATATCAAATGCTATAAAATTATTAAACTAAAAATTTTAATGATAAAAAAAATATGAAAATCAAGAAAACATACATTACCGAACCAGAAAAAGTAAAACAAACGTAAAAAGCGATAATTCTGTGACCATTTTATACTGTACTGATTAAGCTTGTTGAAATATCCAATTTATTTATTGTGTTAATCGATTTTAAATTTGTTGAAGTTCAAGACAAGTAAATTCAAAGTAAGTTTTATATTAAAGGATTAAATATTCTATCATGTAATAAATACTTCATTTGAATACAAATAGCGATACCGTTTATCAAAATTAAAAGAATTACACGAATATTGTAAAAGTATTTGAAAAGTTTAAATATGCTATTATATGAAAGATGAATATGTTCATTGTTTTTGCTTAAATTGTAATAATAATTTTTAAAAGATAGTAAAACAAGAAGATAATAAAGTTACTAAAGTTCAAATTTATATAGACAATACGATTACGCTTATGTTGCCAGTGTGTGTTATTTTTTGGAAGTCGATAAAAATAATCTACGTACAAAGTTAATATGGAAAGATTCTTATATTAAAATAAAGTTATAAAGATATCGAGTTAAATTTATTTTATGCATTGTTTATTTTATTATTTACTATTCGTTATTTATTTCATTATACATAAATTTGAATAAATAGCCTACCTTTATTGAAAATATTTCTGATATTTATAGAAACTTCAATATTTTTACTATTCTTCCGGGATCTTTCTTTCTTTGTATTAGAATTATTTTTTTAACGATTTAAAAAAGTTTATCAATTATAGAACGATGCATTAAAAATATATGCAAAATGTACATTATTATTTTCTATAAAACATTCTGAAATATTTTTAAAAAGCTTATCATATGTATTTGAATATGACGGAACATAATTATATTCATGTTGTTTAATAGTGCTCGTAAGACTGCATCGAAACTGATTACACGATTTACCCGATTGCATATACAAGCCTACACATACAAATAAGCTACTGTAGGATAAAGTTCAAGACTTAATAAAACCAGTTTATAAGCATTTGTCGAATGACGATTTACGCGAAAGATGTTGAGGAAGAAAGCGCAGAATAATAATGAAAGTTTCAGTTTCTTGCCATCATATTTACAAACTTGTATTTAAGCCTAATAACAATTGAAACAATAGTTTAATTAATATTTACATTGTTCAAGAAAATTTGTCAGCAAAATAGCATTTAATATTAATGATACTTGATATAGATAAAAAGTACAGAGAAAAATTTTCTTTAGAAGAAAAGAAAACCACTTTGAAATTAGAATATAACACGATAGTATTGGAAAAAACGCAAATTATATACACAAAAATGTGAATATTTTTTAACGAGTCACATTAAACAGGTGAAGGTATGTTTCCCAACGATAAATTACTGATTCGGCAAAAAATGGGTATTTTATTTATACACTGAATATATAATGTTTAAATAAATTTTTCTTTAAAGAAAGTTATCTAATAGAAAAAACAGAAATCATGAATTTTTTAAATTTCTAAGTTAAAATAATGTTCATATTTTCTTTTTTTTAATGCAATAAATGAGTATCTATATATTTTATAGTCGATTTTATAAGAATTTTTTCTGCAATACTTAATCAAGAAATTTCATTATGTGCATATTAAAATTTCATTTCTATACATGCGTATTTTATATATACTACATCTAATATGAAATCACTTTTTTATGTATTAGTTTTAATCGATTTAATTTGGAATGACCGTAAGAAGTTCTTAAATTTGAAATAAAAAATTCCATCATTTTATATAAATCTATCCGTTTAAATAATGTTTTGAAATTAAGTTTTTGAAAAATAAAAGTAAATATTTATGTTTCTATAGCTTTTATATACCATTCTTCAAGTGGGTGTATAAAAGTTCAAAACAAAAAAATGCTGAGGATACCCGTCTGAAAATATATGAAAAGTGGCAAATAAAAAATGAAGTTTATCAAATGTGTATTCATAAAGAAAACATAACATATTTATAAAAGAATAGAAGTAATTTAAATTTAATTAAAAAATTTCAGTGATATCTATTATAACATATATTTATTTAATATTTTTGTAAGAAAATTACTAAAAATATTTAATATAAACATTTATAGAATATAGTTATTACTTGCGAAATTATTTCTTTCTAACAAATAATAGTTTCGTATTTATATTTCTTTAAATACACGATAATTTCACTGGTATAGAAGCTACTTTCTTATTCGATAAAACAAAAATATCTATTAGTTTAATATTAAAATATTATTGAAAATTTATTAACTTAATATTAAAAAAAAAATTTATCTCAATGAATGAGAATTTATTTATCGAGAGTAAATAAAGGAAAAACTCACTTTTTCTCCATGCATCATGTTATTATTTAAAAAAAACTTGTAAATAATTTGCAAATATTAACTCGAGAATTTGAGTAAAAATGAATCTAACTTCGTTAAAAAATGAGTTTTATTTAAATACCTATTAACAAGGTTATTCTGGACTAAATAAATAAGTACGGGTACTATTTTTCCTGATATTTATTTATTGTGCAAAAGAAAAACTTATAAATAATTTTCGCAAAACCAATATCGAGGGATATATTAAATGTAGTGAAATGTTTAAAAGTCACTTTGGATCCACTATCCGACGGACCCAAAAAGCAGTCCGAAACCGAGGCTTTACTTCGGCGGGCCGAGGAATGACTGGAGAATGACGAACGTTTTTTACCCGAGGCGTACGGCAATTATGGAATTCTTTCGTTCGCAAGTAGAGAAAGAAGGAGAGGAGATGAAAAGAGATAGAGCAAGAGAGACGGAGATGATAGAGAAGGGTCGGGAGAATAAGGCAGTCAGGGATTTTCGGTTGGTAATACAGTTTCCAATTCTTTGGGGACTGTAGGGAATCGCACGGACGGTTTGGGTAATGCTGATGATGCAGTACTTGTCGAGGAGAGTTGGCTGTGCAGGTGATGAAATATTACGATGGAATTCTAGTGCGTTGGTGAAAGGATCACAAAATTTACCGACTGAAGTAGATGAAGGTCGAGATGGTAATAATTACGGAGATTATTCTGGTGTTAATTTCACTGAGAAGTGAACTTGACGATGTTTGGATAATTTCATTTTTACTTTTATTCTTTTTTTATTTTTGTATGATTCATATAATACTATTTTTTCATAAATTGCTTTATTTAAATCGGAATGTGTTTTTATCGATTATGAACAAAATTTTTTACGAAATATAGATATCGTAAACTGTTAAAACCCAGTATACGTTAAAAACACGATTGAAACGAATGATTAATTTGCACAGTATTACTAAATTTTTAGAATAAATACATTCAATTCTTTTGTGTATTATAGGTTTTGTCCAATCAAATCAAAATTGACTTTACGGCACAAATTAAGTAATTTTTTACTCATTTAATTTATCAACTTTTTTATCCTCTTGTATAATGTGAATTCTGTTAAAGCATTATAAATTCTTTTATAGTTATTACATTTTATTTAAGTATTTCATTTTAATAATTAAAATTTTGTTAGAAAATAAAGTATTTCTATTTTATTATTATAGATTAAAGTTTGATTCGATACAATTGAAAAAACTATAGAATGAAACTTTTAAATGGTATATTTTTCAATATTTGTTATTATTTGGTGTAATTACAATAATGAACTTGAGTATTCTTAAAAATAATATAAACACAATTAATAAATATTTTCTATGAGATTATGTAAGTTAGGATTTATCGTATCTATTCTTAAAAAAGTTTATCTGCTTCAAAACATTAGAAACTGAATAGTTAAATGTGAACGGACTCGAGAACTTTCTCTTAAATGTGGAGAAATCTCGTAGTCCGAAAGGTTAGTTTTTTACGATAACTTATTTCTTTGTTCAAGCCTAATAATTTTATTTCATTATCGGGTAAAAAAATTAGAAATGTAATATTGACTTTTATCTGTCTTTACATGCTATTATAGAAACGTGAATTAAAAAATTAATTGTAATGCTTGTAAATGAGTTACTACTATACTTGTTATTAGAGGTTGTGAAAATTATTGGTATAACTTCTAGTAATTAATACAGAAATTTACATTAAAATACATTAATATTATAATTAATAATACTAATGTTATTTTTAGTATGTGAAATAATAAGAAAATTTTATGCAAATACGTACAAAAAGTACATCATCGTAAAAGATATCAACTTTTATTCGATATATAATAGTGGTTATGTATGAATTTATATTAGATTAAATATAAAAAAAATATGAAAAAACAGATTCGAATAAAATTTGTTATCTATTTGCAGAAGCAATGGATTATTATAAGGTATCAAGTTCCATAGGAATAAATCATATAATTTACGGCAATAAGTATTTCAAGTATAAGATCACGGTAATATTAAATAGTTATTTTTTATCAACGTTATAAAAATGATGAACAAAACGGATTGCCCAATAAATAATGGAACAGTTGGCTCATTACCCGTAGCTTCTGTATCGGGTTATAGTATTTGCAAAATAACAATATCAACGATAACGGCATACGTCACGCAGTAACAACAATCTTCTCATAATGGCTGCTGCAAATAATCAGGTATTCGATCGAGAATTACTCTTGACTTTTGAATAGCGTAATAGTATCGAAGAGCTTTGACAAGTAAATTACAAAGAAAAGTGGATGAAAAAAATGCTAGCATCCTGACCGTCGACGAAAGACACTCACTCGAACTCGGTACTTCTCTGCGAGCTGACCAATGAAAACAGAGCGAAGAAAATGAAATCACTCAGTGGTATGCAGACGCAGCGAAAGGGAAACGCGTTCCTCGCAGTAAAAATTAACGAGATTCCATAGCGTACACGCATAGTTAAATACGCAACGCAAAAGTAAGCGTCGAATTGCTCCTGACTTTTTGAACTTCTCCTTTTCATTTGCTTTTTCCTTAAAATTCTATCTCCGGTCTTTCTATTTCTTCCCAAACCATTGCGTACTTTTACTTTTTGGCTTCTTCCGAAACTACAATATATTAAACTACAATTCGTCATGGTATTTATACTTTTATTACAATATAAAACAATGTAAAACAATCGAGGCTAAATTATAAAATTATTGCAAAATTATAAATTTATTAAGTGGCATTTCAAGGACTTTGATACATTTTTAAAAAAGTCTATGCTCGTGGATAGCTATATTATACATGCGTAAAATGTAGTTTATATACATTAAGTGATATTTTATACAAATGTAGGATTTTACTATTTAATTTTTACGAAGCAAATTTTCCACGTAAACTTTTTTCGATTTATTTAATTATACTTCATTTTGTAAATAAATGATAAACTTTGATGAATTAACTATGCAACAATACATTATAATTACGAATCTTAAATTATAAGTATTCAATTTTTTCTAGAAGAATTATACAGAAAATTATATAGAATAAGTATATAGATTTTAATAGTTTATTCAAACTTTTAATAGTTTTGTCATCTTACCTGTGTTTTCATAAAATATGATTTACAATTAAAAAATATTACGAATGATTTTTTAATTGAATTTTGTACGACTCTTGTATCTTTTTAATGATACAGATCTACCGTTACACGAAATATTGAATTTGTTTATTCAACAAAAATTTCAATTATATAATATTACATCTTTTGTTTATTTAATTACGAATATAACTTATCTTAATTTTTTCAATTGATATAAGTTTTTAATAAAATAGAATTTTCTGTTTCTCTTTGTACAGTGATCCGTTAAATTAAAATTTGAATGAAATTCTTTTCTTTAAATTTAACAAATGTTGCAAAATATTTTATTTGGAAATATTTTTTATTAATCAATGAATAATATCAATTGTTGCGATAATTAATCTGATTAGTTTATATCTTAGTTAAATTGCTCTTTTTATCTTCTTTTTAGCATCGCACTATCATTTTATTAAATATTACAATATTTTATGGAAAGGTTTTGTCCTGTATGAAAATCAATATGTTAGTAATTAATACTTCACGTAAGCATAATCAAAAGATAAGTTATTTATATGAAAAATGATCGTGCTACATAAAACTATAAATGCACAAACCAATAAAAATACGTAAATGTTATTTATGTAATCCATATGTTGATTAAAGTTCACTGTGTAACTGCTATCATGCTACAATTTGGATAGTACAGTCAAGACTATTACATTAATAATAAATATGTGACCAACCTTGTATCCATTGGTGAGGACAACTAAAAGCCCATGCACAATCAATCATTCGTGAAGCATCGCAATTGACCGGCGAATGAACGAATGTATATATATATATATATATATATGGCGTACTTAATGGGGTCTAGGTTATAAACCATTGTTTTGAAACTTTTATTTTAATTTTAAATTTAATTATTCAATTATCTATTAATTATATAAACATTACTATAATCTTTTCTACCACGAAAAATTTTAATTTAAACACTTCGTACAATAATTCTCTTTTTTCTTTCATTTTAATAATGTTTTTATAAAAAATTAATTTTTTCATAATACCATACAGCGATTGCGGTAAATTTAAGAAATTTTTTATAATAAACCAATACGAAAATTGAATACATATAAGTTATTGTTCAATGGTTATTTACTTCATATTTTTTGTACAATAGTTTATATTTTTAAATATGGATGAATAAAAATTGAAAAGTAAAGATTAAGTTTCTAAATGCCAGATTATTATTTATTATAGTTCAAAGTGAAAAAAATTGGTATATTACAATTTTGAGTATGTAATTAATAAATTCTTTCAATACAAAGACACGATATGTTTAAAGAATTTTAAAACTCAATTAGATTAATAATACAGATTATGATTGTGATAACATTTTACTAATTGCTTAGAATACTTTTCGGAATAAATATGAACATGAACGAGACTAGTATAATAACGAATTCTTAACCAGAAGACATGACTTGTATAAAATAATATTTCAAATTATTAATTTATATCACGAATTAATTATATATTTTAAAAGGATATGTAATCACTTTAATTAAATTAAAATGCATAAAATTTTACTTAATTTAAGAGAATTAAAAATTTAATTACAATAATATAAACATTTCATAAAATAATTGAAGTAAAATATAAGAAAACAATAAATAATCGAAAAGTTTCAAAATGCAGCAATGGATTATAATACGGAAACATTCTATTGCTTCTCCTTCACAAATAATTTCGAAATAATTTTAATTTATGCGATTTATTTATTCAATTCGTATATTGCATAATTCACATACAATTAAATTATGTAATGACATTTATAAAATCGCTTACAAATAATTATTTTCAAATTGTACAATTCGACTGATAATGTACGTAGGTTATTCGATTTTAGATAGTAAAGACGTTATATATTTAGACGTTTATAAATTTCGGTAAGAATAGTAGAAGAAATATCGCTAGAATTAACTATCAAATCGAGTTAGTATGTTAATAAGGAAAAACTAGATTTAAAAAACGGTGCTATCGAACAAAAATTTTATAATAAAATCTTTAACGATTTTCATGAATGTATTTTTCTTTCGATTAAATAATATATCAAAACTTAAATTATTGTATAAAAATCAACGAGAAATATAAATTCAAATATATTTTAAAACAAAGTATAAATAAAGCAAATCATTAACAAGAAAATTATTTATAAAGAATATCGTATATAATGGAAAAACGAGGTGAAAAATGATAAAAGAAAATTATAACATCGTATGAAAAGAATAGAATTGTTAGGATAAATTCTATGAAAATGTTTGAATACAGTAAGGAAGCAAAAACATAAATAAAATTTTATATTAAAAAATTAATGAAACCACCGAAATATCGATAAATAACGAAGGAACGAATCTATTATTATTTTATGCGATTACGTACCATTTGACAACAGATAGCGAGACAAACTTCTATAAAAAAATTATTCTGAATCGTATGTAAATTAACACTTTCAAAAAATCTCTAAAACGATACTTAATTCTATCTTTTCCTCTTACTTTCTTACTTTCTTGTGTTACGCGTACAATATCGCAGCGCACCTTACCCATTATTATCACGAGCTTATACAAACGTTTTGGAGGTTAAGGTAAAACTAATGCACGCAAACTCTAAATTCCAACGAACTTTCTATGAATTCCATACCTAAGATCGATCTCAAAGTCATCCGTGTGTAGATATTTATTGACAGATCTTTGCTTATAAACTTCCATCGTAATTAGCGGCGTTAAAACGTGGACTCGGAGTCACTGAACGCATCACATGAACTATTGAAACTGAAAAACATGGTTGTCGACTTGACGCTGTACGAAATGCGCATGCTTAAATGAAGATCAATTCCAAACTATAGGCTTTCATTCGACGCCTACCCTTACACGTAAACACATCCAGGGAAATTTTATTATTCATTTTTCCCTCCACATACTTTCACTATTCTTTCTTTCTCTTTTTTATTTCAAACTATACGAGCTGCGAGTGATTTTTTTTTCTAGGAATGCGCGTGTACAAGCACAAGATCGTGTGATTTATTTTATAATGCATTCATTCTACGTTTACACGTGAAACCATATCGAATAAAAAATGATCGAATATAAAAATTTTATTTTATCGTGCAAAAAACCATTACTAGTTTAATTATTACTTTTTAAATACACGTGCTTCCTTACACCGATAAGGTAAAAAAAATTCTTTAATATTTATTATTTATTTTATAAGTTAAATAATTACAAATTTACATAGTTTATAAAAATAAAATAATATAAGAATATCGTACATTTTCAATGAAATAAAATTATTTATCATTATTTGCCTTAAGAAACATAAATTAAAAGATAACAATTTTTAATTTTTTTTTTCTAAAATTAAACTACGTAAAGATAAATGTAGTATTTAAAGAACTTTGCATACGATATTACGAACAATCAAGCATTTGAAAATTTATTGAGAAAGTTTATCAAGACTTTCTATTTAAATACGAGCCCTACTTTAGTACTTTGTTAAATACGATAATTTCATCTTGACAATATACCATTATTTAATTAAATTATCACTTGCTTTTACAATTATTCCAACATATTTTAATGACGTTATTTTATGCAAAAGTATTATAATGAAATTTATATATAATGAAGAAATCATTTGTTTCGAATGTGTATGTAAATAAATATTGCCGTTTTAAAAAGTTAACACATTATCCTAAAAACTTGCATTTAGTCTTTTAGTAAAAATAAAAACAATGTATAAAAAAGTATCTGCATCTGTTTAAATATACAAGTATATTTATTAAAGAAAAATAAAATTCTTTTTGAAATAATATTTTTTTAAATTTAAATATTTAAAATGTCATTTATGAGCTTCTAAAAATATTTTAAATAGTATAACTTGTGTAAAATTCAAGTTTGCATAAAAGAATAGTTGTTTAACTTTAAATAATATTATAATTAACGTAGTTTAATGGATACACGAGTAGTCACAAATCATCTAATGTACATTAAATAGTTTTCCTTATCTTGTAATTTCTATAAACCAAAACATCAAAACATCAAAATACACAAATATATTATATAATTAAAAAGTCATTCACATACACAAATTGACATTGAAGTATTCTAAAATAAATAATGGCTACGTATGGCGCCAACGTAACGAATATTTAATGAATGTCTGATTCATTCGATAAAAAATGGACTAAAATAATAATCTGAAACAAGCTTTATGGTATGCTTATAATATAATAAATTTTATATAAAATTCTTCTAATATAATACATAGATGTATGAATACAGATAATTTTTAAAAACACAAATATTATTTCTTATTTTTAAAGAATAGTATACGTTAATTAAATTCGTATTTATACACTATCGAATTCGAGAATATGAAAGATAGCGTAGAAAATAATAATTGATAAACGTAAAAAATATAACAAATTCTAAAATGTAAATCGATAAAGAAATTTGCAAAAAATTTTGATAAAAATACACATTTACTGAAAATTATATTAAAAATATCATACTGAATCGAAAGATTGTTGAATCGATAGAATGCAACAAAATCGAATATTTTTATTATCCAACGATTTATTGTTAATAATTAAGTTAAAATTATATGTTAAATTCAAAATTTATTTACGTAAATATATAGCATTAATTACTTAAATATTTATGCAATACGAAAGATAAAAATAGCATAGATTTAAAAAACAAATAAATATTTATTAATTGTTTATTATTTTAGAAATGTAATTACAAATATAATTAAACAATACTTATTTAGAAAAAAAAAGTGCAAAAATTATAGTTTAGTAAATAAAGAAAATTTTAAATAATTGATTAAAAAAAATCTAATATAATACTATTAAATTATTTATATTATTTAAATATGCGCAATAATTATTGTTAGTGAACTTGATGTAAAAAAAAAATTCCGGTACCGGGAATCGAACCCGAGCCTCCTGGGTGAGAGCCAGGTATCCTAGCCACTAGACCATACCGGATTAATATCTGTTATACATTATAATACGTACAGTATGAACTTTTGTCCGAAAGATTTTAAAATTATTATTTTAAATTGTTTATAAATATAATCATTGTATACATTAAAAAATTAAGTAATTATTTTATAGCAAAAAATATTTATTTAATATTTATTTTATATCGAATAATAATCGGTAACATTTATTAAAATTAATATCTAAAGTTTTTACATTAGTTTTTTAAATAATTACACGCAATAAAAATATTATAGTGTGGAAATACTTTTTATAGCGAATCGCGGATAGTCTTTCAAGGTCTCGTCTTTCTTATAACAGCGCATAAAAATTTATTTGACTTTACGTAAACGGGGAAAATAGTTTGCCTTCTCGACAATTGTAAACGAAGCGAATATTTTAATCAAACGTATTCTTAATAGTTATCGTTAAATAATTAAATGTCTTATATAGACACACGAAGAATTAACTTGTATCGTATGAGTTGGAACTGAAAATCAAATACTATTTTTAAATCGTGTTAAAAAAGTACTCGATACAAGTATGCAGTGACACTATTTAAGATAAATATCACGATAAAAAGCCTGTTGTCTTTGTTTTATCAAATCACCTACGCTTAAAATTACTTAAATATAATATAAAATTACTTGGAAAAAGTTCTTATCACAATGAGATCAAGACGAAATAACGATGGAAATTAGATTTTTACTTTTATTTTAAGTTTATTAAAATTTGAATATCAAAGAAGCTCAAAGCAAAATACACGAGGTAACATTGTTCGAGGGATTCCCGCAAAATTTCCCGAAGTTAATCGAATAAATAAATAGCAAATCTAAAAAATCATTCTTCCGCGCTCAATGATGATTCAAATTCCGCATTCAATTATCACCAACAACGGGGCTAACCGGGAAAATAGCGATCGAGAATTGCGCGAATCCGGATGAATCGGTCTCCGATCACCGACGACAGGATCAGCGGGCGACGACTCACGCACGCATCGTCCTTGAGATCGGGCGTCACGTGTCTTAAAGACGCAACGAAAGCCGGTGCGCGATGAATCAAAGAGTCGCGAGTAGGAAGAAAAGGCGGCTCTCCGGCTTTCTAAAACCAACCGCCGAGCGTGCGAACAAGCATACGCGCAAGCAAACCACACTTACACGCAAGGCTCCGAACACAAGCCAGGAAGAGAGGTATCAGGAGTTAAAGCTAGATGATTAAAGAAAGAGAGAGAGTCTGAACTCACGGCCAAGTACCCGAGCGCTTCCTCCTACGGAGTTCCGGCTCCTTATTGTCCAGCAGCAGGTGCTGCTGCTGCTGGTTCCTCTGCTCCGGGGCGACCCGCCACGAGCCGAGCAGCTCGCAGCTGACGCTACATCGACGCGCGCGTTCCCTCATTATCACTTCCATCTACCCATCCAGCTCGTAGTGGTCATCCTCGTAGTCTTGTCCTCGCGTCCCTCCGCTGCCTCTGTTTGTAACATTTCACACATGCAGTTCTTTGCCGGCCGTTCGATGCGCCGCGCTCTTTCGATATACATACATATATATATATATATATATATATATATATATATATATATATATATATATTATATACCTCCGCGCTTTTCACTAGCGGCTTGCGACACCGCGAGCCTATGATGGTGCAAAGTCCCGCATGAATTATTTATGATTCGCACGCGTACTCAAGGTTAGCGCGAATTTACGATATCTTCGCGCTCCGTTGCCTCGTTCGATTTCCCGCGACTAGTTTTCCGATGGTTCCGCTTTAAACGAACTTGTATATTTACTCGGTGCGATACACGTTATTTCCAATATCGTTCGAAATTTCATCCAACAGCGGCTCCAGAGCCAACTTTATCAACTTTTTTACTCGGCAAAAATATTCCTCGGTTTTCTTTTCATCGAGCGTGTAAACTCGTACTTTCAAACAATCGTTTAATCGATCGAGCAACCAACGATCCAACAATTTTCATCCCAATTACCAATCCCAATTTTAAACGTCGACGATTTATCCGACTGGATCCTTCGAAACGACGCAAAGGCGACGTCCGCTACGCCAGTTTCCACCCTCGCTGCACTCATCCAATAATGATTCGAAAAGGGAGAAAGGCACGTCCATCGACCTTAATACGGTTACGGTTACGGAAAGGCGATCGATGCGATTGTCCGTAACTAGTTCACGAGAACGCGACTCACCGACGAACGAAAAGAAAAAAGCGAACGAAACGGAGGCAAAAAATGAATCGATCCCGCGTTCGTTCACTAGGGGTAGTCGGCAACCACCCCGAGAGCTCGGCTGCACCCTCGATCGGCGTCTCGCATAACCGCCCGGATTCCTCCTCGCTTGATGAACGTTATCGGGTGCCGGGACGCCGGAACAGAGTCAAAGCGTCGAAGCGTCGAAGCGTCGAAGCGTCAAAACGTTGTAACGTCGAAGCACCGAACCGTACGGCGGTCGCAACTTCACTGAGGGAGAGTCGAACCTCCGCCGACTTTACCGACCGCAACTCTATGCTCATCCCCTCCCCCCTTGTGATTATTATAACCGAGGAAATGGCCTAACGTCGACTACATCGTCGCCGTCTCGCGTTGTTTTCCTCGAGAAAGTACCGGGAGTCCCTTCATGGGGTGAGGTTTCCCTCCTCCGAGTTGTCGCTTTCCCGCGCCGAAGCGAATCGGTGAATTCCGGATGTCGCGTACGAGGGCGAGTCGCTCTAGTTTATTTGGACCGTATTTACAAAACAACTATGGACTTTGTGCGCCGAATGCGAAGGGCGACGCTCGAGACGCGCAACTTTCAGTTGCATCGATAGATATCGATTTTGGTAGAACATGTTTTACGGTATACTCGTCGTAATTGTATTTAAATTTTTTCGTAACGAGATTTCTTTAATAAAGAGGACGCGGAAATGAAGAACGAGCTTCGGACATTGGAAGCACGTTTTTAATTATAGTGACACACCTCAGGAAAATGAATGGATAATATTTAAGAAAAAAGAATAATCCACTTTTGACGAGAACAAATCGAATAAAATATTAAATCGATGGCTTTTCACTTTTTCCGCGATAAATTTAATAATTTAATCAGAATTTCAAAACAAACTTTCTATTCAAAAACCTACAATTTTTATCCAAGATTGCTTCTTCTATTTTAATATTTGCCGTGAATTCTTTTATTTTATCTATCGTATTTACGTTTATCTATATACAAGTTTTCAATATTGATAATTTTTATTATATTTTATTATAAAGCTCTAGTCATATTTAGTTAATAAATTTGTCTATTACATATAACTTATCTGGAATTTTATCATTAACTTGTGTAATAATATTGATAACTTTAAAATTGGAAAGTTCATATCGTATTTATTTAATATATCGATATAGAAGAATTTCCTACTGAGCTATATTTAATGCGTATATATTCTGTAAATTTTTATTACAAATAATAGCATCACACATAAATATCATGTATAATTAGAAAATCAAAAATTTCTCTAATATTATTGTTTTATAAAAAATTAAAATTTTAATTAATTGAATATAAATGTATTATTGAAACATTTAAAATAAAATAAAATGAATATATTCGATTCATTTTTATTTCTCTTTTGGACAATTATAATTATATATGAGAGTGTTTTTAAAAGACTAAAATTAACCTATAAATAATCTAGTGAACAAATTTGTTTATTTTAATATTGAGCTGCTATTATTCGTATCTATGGCATGTTGAGTAATATTAAGTTTTAAATTAATGAATGACAGTGATAATCTTAGGAATGACTTGTCAATTACAGTTCGAATACTTTGTAAAACAACGCGTCAAAGTCTTTCGAAGCTTTTATACTTTTTTTAAAAATTGGTATTTAAGATTAACGAATATCTATTTAAAGTAGTCTATATATTTGCACATTTATAGATAATGCCAATACTTTGTACAAAATGTGTTTTCTTCGATGGATAGAAAATATGAAATAAATTACATGATATAGAAGTTACTTGCATAAGAATAATGTAAACGTAAATATCGTGAAATTTTAATATATTTAAGCTCATAAACTATTGTAGATTTTTTAAATTTAAATAAGTAAAAGAGAAACTTATATATAAATTTATTTATTATAGAATTTTGAATGATAATGTATTAATTTATTTATAGAATTATTTCTTCAAGTTTTTTATAAAGAAAATTATATTAGTTTTATTTATAAAGGAAGAATATTATTTGTGATATTATATAAATGCTAGTAATAAATATAAAAATAATATATATATAATATGTATATAATATATATATAATATATTTAAGGAGTTATAAAACTATGTTTGTGCAATATAAATTAAATGAATAATATAAAAAAGATATAGACTACTCCATTGATACTTATTAGGTATAATGGTTATATTAATGATGTCATTAATATGCTATAGATTATAAATTACAATTTATGTAACCAATATTGTAACTTATACTTGATTTATAAATAGAATGAAAAACTTCATATCTACAACTGCAATATTTAAATCCAAATGAGCAGTAAATGAATTCATTTTCACATCATTCTTCAGACAAAAAAATTATTAAATCGAGATCACAGAGTTGAATATCCAACCAATGCATAAATAAAGTCTTGACCTGAGGGAATAATGGCAAACTAAAGATATCGAAAGTCCGTAAATGCCGATATTTATATAAACTTGATGTAACACTAAACCAGATACACTAAATACACTAAATTAGAAATCATCGATTCACCGAGATTTCTAAGAGTATTGAAAATGATCCAAAATATCACATATAATATTAAAAGTATACTCTAGTAATAATATTAATAATAATCTTTACTTAAATCATTGATAATACAAAAATTAATCCTTATTGCAGTTCCCCAAAATCAACGATAAGAAGTAATAAAAAAGAAATTCTTTTTGCTTGAAATTTCTTTCTAAAGTTATATTACTATTTAAATAATTAAATACTGAAAAAATACAATTTATCTGATAAATATTAGTACAAAATATTTATATAAAATTCTATTTGAACACACGATAGAGGTAAACTAAATCTATGTTAGCTAATCTAAACAAATAAATACCAAATTAATGAATTTCAAGTTTTTTTTTTAAATTGTCTATATCTTAAAAAATTAGAATATAGTTTTATAATAAATAATAAATAAAATAATAATTTTTTCCTTGAGTTTATAAACAAAAATATTTTTTATCTATATTATATAATGTAAAAATTCTTGACTGTTTAATAAATTTTTTTCATATTTTTTAAGCATTTTTTACACTCATGCAATAAATCTTTAAATATTTAAATAAATTTTTCATAAATGCATTTCTAAAAAATATTCAAAATTAATACTTTTAGGTACAAATGCTTATGATTAAGACTTAAATATTTGACAGACATTTATTACCTGCATTATTTTATCAACAACTAAGTGTGATTAAATTTTGTTACACATAAATAAAATATGTCGTTATATATATATACATATATATGTTTATTGAATTTTAAATAAAAATTTTTGTATTGAATACTGTTGATAAATTTATTACATAGAGTTAATGATACGAAAAAACATTCATTGTTATCAATGAATTTAAAAGAATACATTTTTTATTTATCAATTTCTTATTTATCACAAATTTTGAATAATTTAAAATATTTTAAATATAATTCATAATAATATTTTTTTAAACACTCAGTATGTTTCATTGTTAGTTTTTATATCTCTTTAAATATTTTTATAAATTACAATATTATTATATATAATATTTAAAATATATAATTCGTTTAATAATTATATAAATGAATAAATATATCATATTATTAGTTTACAAATAATTATTATTATATATTATAATAAATATTTTCTATATCACTAGTGAATTTCTAATAAATTAAACAATAATAATAAGTTTGTTTTTTCAAAAATATATAATATTGTTTGATATTATCGAGAATTTAAAAAATATTAAAAAATATTGATTCATCAGCATTTTAAAATATTTAAAAATTTGTATAAAATATAAATAAATATATTATTGTAGAAACTATTATCTCAAGTTATCAAAAATGTAAAATTCGTTAAATATTTACATTCTTGAAATAGCTTTACATATTCAATTTTTTAAGAAAGTATTTTATAAATATTTAAGAAAGAGTAAATTACAATGTTTTTCTAATTTTTCTAATAAACTAATGCGAATTTTTAAGCTATTCTTGCAACTATAGTTCAATAAACTCGTTTTATTGTAGCATTATGAGACAAATAAATAATTTTACTTGAAAAAAATAAGTACGCTAAATTTTGCTTTATTGCAACTGGCACAATGAAAATTTTTCGTTCGCTATCGTGCATTTACAATCAGAGAGATAAAAAGCTAAACCATGCAATGAGCGCCGTTTTTCATTCTTGACAACAGCGTGATCTTTAAAATTAATCGAATGAAATCCTTCGATCTTGTGTCTGTTCTAGTGACCTGAAAAGAAACTGGCATCGAAGAAAGCTGCGAAACATTTAAGTGTTACGTGGGATGATGGTGTAATTTTACAGATCACCTGATCTAAGTTTCGAGATTCTTTAATAAATTATATGCCTTCTCATATGTGAAAGATCGACTTAATATTCGATGTAGATAATCGGTATTTACGTAGACGTTTAGATTTTTAATCCTTATTTCCTTATAATTTTCCTACATAAATTCTAAAGCATGAATTCCTATTTAAAAAAGGTAATAAAAAAATGAGATTTCTTGTATATTAATATACTTCCGTAGATTAAGAAAACGTAGGTTTTAGTAGGAATTTAATTCGATTGACAAATTGAACATTGTATCTAAACGAATGCATATATAATGTAAAGATAAAATAGTTATAATTTTCTTATTTGTCGTAATGGAACATCAATAATACTTTTTTGTTAGTATAATTTAGTAAAATTGATATAATTTAATATTTCTCAATGAACTTATCAATGAAAGAAAGTAGAAATAAGATAATTATCCTTTGCGCATATAAAATATAACAAATTTAACATTTATTTTTGTATAAAGTATCAACTTAAAGTGAAAGATGTTGTTTGAAAATTAAGTTCGAACGATAGTTTGCGTTAAAAGAGTTGCAAAGTGTAAGACTAAATGCATACTTTATCATTTAGAATTGTAAATAATGGATTCCTAGTTGCAATATTCTTTGAATAAAAAAATTATGAAATACGAAGTTCATAAAATGTTTAGCATTAAAAATGGAAGAGTGCAAAGGGAAAAAATGATTTCGAATGAGAAAATTCATCGAGTATAAGAAATAAAAGGCTATAACGACATTTTAGATAAGAAACTACACCTAACCTATTTAATTAATAAAAAAGTCCAGCAACAGCGTGCGTAAATTCTGGTGTACTATTGTGAAACGAGTGTAATACTTTCGCAAACTGTACTCGCTAAGTACATTAAAATAACAATCTCGCCTAGTAGCTCGAAGGAACGTAATCGAACGATCTGAATAAATAAAAAAATATACCAAGTCGATGTGCACACGCAGTCATCCACCGGAGGTTCCACTCCTTCAATACCACATCCCATTAAAAGACAGTAATACGTACGAGTACCTGACGATGCAGGCGGCGAAGGCATTTCGCGTCCTGAGCGCTGTCCTCGCGACGAGAGCCCCGGTGCCAACCATCACTGGACTGGCTGCCCTGGCCACCGCGGAATTTTTCGTGTGCGAGCGAGCCCGAGCTGCCGATAGGCAACGCAGCCCGTAAAAAACGCGCATGAGATAAGAAGCCGGGAGCCCGGCCGGCGATAACCCGCCGATGACAATTGATGCGAGCGCGCGCGAGAATGAAGGAAGAGTGAACGACGTTCGGATCGCGTCTATTGCATTAACGTCGAGATTTTCCTCGTGATCGCTTCCAGTTATAGATGATAGAGGCACTAGGGCTCGCGACTCCACCGAAATTCGACAAGTATACGATCGGTTTTGCGCATACCGTCGCGAATTTCTTATCGTGCTGCTCTCGACATTCAAGATTTCAATATTCAGCGAGTTACGTTAGTGTGTTCGTTAGTTTCAAAGTTTGTCTATCCTCGGGCACTTAGCTCTATTTACAAGATATTTATTTCACAACGGATATCGAGGTATACATTTTTTTATTTCTTTATTATTATCTTCATTATTATCTTCATTATTATCATCTTCATTATTATCTTCCTTATTATCTTCATTATTATCTTCATTATTATCTTCATTATTATCATCTTCATTATTATCTTCATTATTACCATGTACTCGAGACAATTATTTTACAATTCAATTTCTTAGTATTTTAAAACTTGTTATATATTTTTATTCGTACCCCAATTTTGTTAACAAAATAAAAATGTAAAACAAAAATAATTCGTTAATCAATCACTTTGATATTTTGTACTTTTCATTCACAAAGTAGTAAACAAAAATTCGTAAGATATTTTATTATCGTTTTAATTCCAAATATTTGTATATGTAAAGGAAAGAAAAATATTAAATTACAGAACGTTTAAAATGTTGACTAATTATACCTTTAAGTTTGAAATTTCTTAATCTGAAATTCTTCGTAGCAATTTAATCGCTCTACTGCTTTTTAATTCAAACGATCAACTCAAGAAACGTTAATTCTTCTTTTTAAATCCAGATAGACGCAACTATAAATGATATAAAATTTATTTCTTAGTAAAAGTAAATTTTGTATCATATAACCATATTATAAAACAGAATAAAGTAATCCTTTTACCAAAAATAAAGAATGTTCAATAATCTTATATTTTGTCAAGAATCGTGAAAGCGGTAAATTAGTAATAAATATAGAAGGATCGCAACAGTTATTATCAAATCGGGTAGTTAAGAAGATAATGTCTTTTATCGTTAGTTAAAAAGTGTAAGCAAATAAATTAGACTCAGCTACTATTATTCGCTACTAATACTTTAAGAATATTTAGTTAAAAATTTCAATAAAAAAGGAACAAAATTTATTTTCTACTTTCAAATATGCAGTTGTGACCACATAACCAAGTGTTCTAATTAGAATAATTATACGTATTCACTAATATTTAACATGTCTTTTACGTACTTTTACTATAGATCCTAATTTAACATTACTTTAACATAGATTGCATCGATCGTATCATAGCGTAGAAATTCACATATAATTAAGAGTAATAAACACAGATAGATTAAGTTTGTTTTTCAATTTAATCCAAATATTTATATAAGAAAATGACTTTGTAAGAGATTTTCTGAAGAAATATAATACGAGTATTTTTATTATTTGTTTTAATATTATTATTTATATTGTAAAACTATGATGGTATAAATTATCATTGATGTCTACATATCTATAGTGAAATATTTATTAAGAAGATAATAAAATATAAATAAATAATAAATATAAATAGAAGTTTATTAATAATTTTAAGTTGCTTAAAATTATATAAGAGATTATCTTGAAAAATTTACGTGATCATATTATATATAATAAATTATTTTTATTACATTTGAATGATTAATTTTATTATTATTTACACATTGATTAGTGACATTAAATTTTTAAATGCTATCTGACCAATTAATATATTATGAAGTTTATCAATAGATGTATTGTATTACATTCTTTAAAAGTTTTTACGAGAAAAGATTAATTATCGATCTTCAAGTATTTTGATATTCTATGCGTACTATGAAATAAATATATTTAGATCTAATATCTTTATAACTATTCATTAGTATTTTTGTCTCTACACAAAATAATGAATAATCAATAATAACTAATTGTAGCAAATAATTTAGAGGATACAGCCTTCATCCAATTTTATAATATCAATACACAAAATGAGTTATTTTGCGGCGATGCTGCAATTTTTTAGTCACGTTAAAACTTTTGAAACAGTTAATGTATTATTTGTTTATTTCAAATACATGTATTTCGTAAAATGAAATTAGAAAATGAAATAGAAAATGAAATTTAATCTCTTTAACGATGAATATAATAAACTTTGTAAAACATTTTTTAATGTTGCTTATAATAACTTAACATTTAATTGAAAGAAAAATATGTTGATAGAGATGGATTGCTTTCTTTGACCTATATTTATTTATATTTAAATTTTTTTCTATTTTATTTAACTATTAGTAAATAAAAAATTTGAATTTATTATAAGAATATGTATTGTTATATATTGTCATTCTGTTCTAAATTGCATTTTGAATACTTGTAAATGAGGTATTATGAATATCAAATTTAATTAATTTAAATAACTTCTTTCACCTTGTCACCAGCTTTGTGTCACATTCCTATTTAGAATTTTGTCATTTCAAATCATAAAATAATTTTGAATAGTTAAATATTACATTTAAAATAAGATGATTTGCAACTGAATACAATAGTATGTAAATCTGTAATCTTTTTTCAACTAGAATTATTGCTTTGTAGGTAACCTTACTATAAAATGCAGGTTTCAAATATCAATAATTTTAATTAAAAATTACGAGTAATTGAAAATAACTTTTTTTTATAATAAATTTGTATTGTATTCTTAATGGACTAATTGAAATAGATTTTTTATTTTCAAGTCCTTGAGATATTATTTATGTTAAAATAGTTTCAAATGTTTTCATGAATTTATAATACTTGAAATTTTATATTTTAATTTAGATAATAATATATGCTGCTATGTAAAATTAATGTACATTAGGATATGTAAGCTTATTATATCGATAATGATTTTGAATAATCAATTCAACCATTAATAATGATACATAAAGTTTACAATATTATTTAATTAGATTTAATATTTTTTTAGATTGCATTTTTGAATAGATAATATTATTTAGTAAATAAATTATTGCCACTATTTTGTAATTATAATATACATATATATATAGAAACTTTCTGTGTAAAAAGAATTATAAAAAATAATTAAAAAAGAAACTGCGATATGTCAGTATGACAGTTCATGTTATGTAAGATATAAAATTAAAGAATAGTACTTATATATGAATTTATATAGCAGTTTACAAACAATATGTAGTAGGTAGTTGATAAAAGAAGTCATTTATGTTTTGTTATATTATTACTAAAAGTCACTGTAATTTAGTTATTTCCTTTTATAAACAATGTTAGATAATTAAATTTATTACACAATAAAAATATAATATATTCAAGTTAAAACAAAATTAATAAAGTAACTCCATTCTGGAACATTATTGTTTCAAAATATTTTCTCATTTATAAACATGCTTATAATTTGATTGGTGCTCTAGATTTTTATTTTAACAATATAAAAAATATTTGCTTTAATTTAGACGTCTAAATATTTAAAAATCAATTTTAATTCATAAAGAAATATCTTAAGGAAAATTTTTTTCTTCAATAATTCATTGCCTATTCATTTTTTAATTATTAGCGTTAATAGCAGAATCATTTAATTTGGCCTATTTTTTCTTAAAAACTAATTTATCGATAACTACATTCTGTCTAATTAATTATTATTCACGACTTGCAAAAAATGTTATTAATTTTTTTAAATTTTATTATTTCTTTGAATTTTAACACATATTCATAATATGTATAATTAAAAAACGATTAATATATATATACACGTATATTGAAATTTTTCATTTTATGTTAAATTGAAATATAATTCTTATTTTATTCCATTAACCGAAATATTTAGTAGTTAATTATAATTTTTAATCAAATAAAGTAATATTTATTTTCATCTTTTGGTCATTACGTACTTCATTACATTATTATTAGATAATTTATCATTTGATAGTTCTTTCTAATTATGAATTAAACAGTATTGTCATACTAATAATATTATTAAAAACCAATATTTGTTTCGTCTATTTCTATTCAAAATATTATATTATTACTCAGTTATTAAATAACATTTATTCGCAGGAATTTAAATTAATGTTATTCAAGAATATGTGTCAGTCCTTAACCAAATTACACAACATATATTAACATGTCACAAGTTACAAATTACATATACATTATACTGTACATCATTATACTGTACATATTTGGTATTTTACTTTTATGAAAAAACTTTATTATGAAAAAAATCATAATGTTTTATATCTATGATTGCATTAAATACTATAAACAGATTACATAATGAATTAATAAATAAGTGAAGTTTAATTAAAAATTTCTTAATTATGAAATTATTAGAAAAAACCATCAATAATATAGTAAGATACATTTTTAATAAATACATTACATACTTTTGATTAGGTATTCATTATACGCGGAAAGAAAAATGTAAGAATAACCCAAATATTATATGAACTTTGAAATAAGTTATAAAAATAAATAGATTAAATTTAGTATTCTAACTTTACAGAAACATATATTTTCTTTTGAAGAAATTTTTGTTATAATAACAATAACATAAATACAATTAAATTTAATAATACATGTACATTATATACTATTAATAATTTCAAATTGATAAACAGTTTCGAATTATAAAACTCGTTGAGAACAGTTAAGATTTATTTATTGTAAGATTTTTTATGTCTGGATAAAAGATTATCATAAAAATAATAAACAGTGCATATTGTCAAAGACGTATTCAACCAAGAAATAGCCACACCTACACTTTGCCGAGCAACTTTTCTTTTGAGCAATGACTGACGCGAATAACCACCCACTAATGACCAAAACAATCAACGAAACGAGGGCGATAACAACAAGCATTTAAGCTCAGTTCACTTTCCAACTGCGACATCAATATGGCTATCTTAATTTCTCTTGTTTGGTTACGTAACGGTCGCGTCATTTTCTCGCTATAGCACATACGTATGAAATTCCTCGCGTATTTCGCGTTCTTACACCTGCCTTCTTTCGAAGAACAACAAAAAATCAACAACAAGAAAAAAAACCGAATGAAAAAATCCATCGCCTCTGATATAACACTCCTGCAAATAAGCTTGAGGGGCGTAAAGCCATTTATTTGGATCCACGTGAAAGTGTGTAATGATTCGTCGTCGTCAAGATTATAACTTTCAGAATCGAGGATTATTATGGTCGTATCAAGAGGGACAATGTTTTGCTTGCATGGAATGTAAGTGAACGAAAGTGAAATTTGTAAAATGTGGTGGACGCTTTGTGGAGTTACAATTATTTCTTTGATGCGTCATGAGGTAACCGAAAGTTTATTTTTGACTTGTATAAAGTATTTAAAGTGACATTTGTACGTGTCCAGAAACAAGGCAAGATCTAAGATGCATTGTTGGTCTAGATTAATTCAATTTTCAGTATTAGATTATTAATGTAATGGAGTATGTTGCAAAACGTATTAACATTTATGTAAAGATTATTTTATTTTATTATAATAGATTTTAATGTGATTTTATTATGAATTTTTTAAAATTGTTTTTAATAAGATTAATAAACTTTGAAATCCCGTTTAAAGTATATTAAACAAAATAAAAGTTAATCCAATCTGTGCACATTTAACGCACTATTGAAATAAATTATTAAAAATGAAGTTTATTAAATGAAAATAAAAATATTGTTTATTGTAAATGTAAGAAAGTACATAAAATTAAATGTCTTCAAGTATTTCAATATCAACAAATTTGTAATAATAAATTTATTAACAAATTGAGTTGTATATAATCAATGTATTACATATTATTTTCGAATTTTTAATTCGGTGTTACATATGAATCATTTTTATAATATTTAAGACTATAGGAAATTTCAATCATACTCTTATTTAAGAATGCAACAATATACAAATTATATGTTTAAGTAATTTTATCAACTTTAAACACTTGTATAAAATATGTTAGGACATTATTCAGATAAATGTGGCTCGTTTAATTCATAATTAGCATACTCTAATGAATTTATTGTATTTCTATTATAAATTATTTACTATTATTACGTATAGAATACATTTGTAAGTAGTAAATAGATGTATTATATGCTGTAGTAAATAGAATATATTATAAAAGGTAAATATAAATATAAATATAAATTATGAAAACATTTGATTTAATTTGTTAAAATTATAGCTAAACTATTAAAACTATGTTCAATATTCGAATTTTAGTTTTGGTATTAAGGTATAAAATATTAAATAATAATTATATGAAAAATAAAATTTGAATGTATCGTAAAGATTTTTATAAAATTTTATATTTATGTTTGAAATTATTGAAATAATTGAAATAATATACTTTAGAATGCAGATGTCAAAATGTAGAATTATTAAACAATGAAATTCAAAGTTTCAATATCCTAGAGTACTCGAACCAGCAAATTATACTTTCCAAAATGGTAATGGAAAATCTAGTTCTATCGGTTTCCATTATTTCAATATCATCGACAATATTATTTTTTTAAAAATAAGTTTTATTTCTTTCATATTTAATATTTTAATAATTAAATTTAATATAAAAATTATGAAAATAGTTATATTGTAAGGGGGAAATAACGTAAACTTTATGCATATTTCAATAATCATTCAAATGAACCGAATTCATAAATTTCAACTTGATTTATTGGTTAACATTTCTAACGATAAAAGATTAATTTTTTTTACCGTGTATAGACGAAAGTTATAAGAAATTATTTTCACAGTGTAGTCTTGTAGCTTACTCGTATGAAAATTTTTTTCACGTTTGAATTAATTTCCATAATTAGAGGTATTATTGATAGGTAATTTTGATTCGCGTATATTGTAGCTATAACGCGTAGAAAGTTTTTAAAGAATGTCGTACAAATTGTGGTACATTTGTTCCTTAATGCCGAGTTGACCATGACCCCGTAGCCTAATTCGACATAGGACTTTTCCATTCGATTAAAATATATGTAATGATGTGCTTCAACCTTAAGCAAGTGTGCATATAATTATCGGTGACTTATTATTCCAAGCAAGAAACAATACATAACATTCATATTATAAATGCATCTTTTTTATTATAATTACTATTTTGTTAGCATTCTAACTATAAGTTTAGATATTTTTCATCTAATATTTAAATATGTTTTAGTACAAACTTAAAAAACTGTTTGTACACAATGAATATTCATTATTTTAATATCTATATAATTTTGAAAGCTACTCATAAATCTATTCATAAAATTTCAAATTTGTCAAAAGTTTGAGTTACTTTTTCGACAAAAAAGTATTAATTATTTATCGACATCAATAATTGCAATTTTCATGTAGATAAAAAGAATTCGTAAAAAATTATTTTGAAAGGAAATAATTTATTAGCGATTTTGATTTTACGATTGTTTGAAAGGAAATATTATATATGAGACAAATATGAAAATTTTATTTGAAAAATTCTGGTCTATCATACTTTGAGTAATGATAATTCAAAATAAAAATACGTTGATTTCGATGATATTTGGTTTTTAATTTTTTAATTTATATTTAAAAATGCGAGCATGCAATATAAAAAAAATATAAAGCTGATATAATAAATGAACTACATTTTACATAATACTTTTGTTCGTAATATGTGCGTTCTTAAAAATAAATTACGTAATAATTTCGAATTAATTTTAATTTTAATTCTGTTTTGAAAATAGCAGTATCAAAAATTCTCTAAAACGATTAATCGATCGATGATTAAGACAGATAGTTGAAATAAATATACAAAATATTGACAAACGTCGAATAAGAAAAGCATTTTATTTAAATACAAATACAGTTTTTAAGTAATTCACTTGGAATAAGTTAATGTCATTTTCGATTCGATGATATAATTTACAGCGCATAAAAATTTGGAGGCGAGTAAAACGAATCGCAAAAAATATATTCAAACACTCAACGGATCGCGCAAAAAATTCAAAGTAGAAACTTTTTTAAAACGCTAGTACAAAATGCCACGAATCCGCCGGTGAAGGTTCGTTCGGATTTTCAATAAGAGAAATCTCTATAACGAGTCTTTGTATCGGAAAGCCTCATCGAAGAGAAGACCGTAGAGATATAAAAAAAAAGAAAAGCAGCGAAAGCGGAAGTAACGGGCTCAGAAAACGCCCTCGATAGTCGTTAAACGTCGAACAAAGCGAGAGAATCTGCACTCACCAATCGGTCAAGTCCTCGAGGGAGTGAAAGCCGCTGCTGACGGACGACGACAACGACATGATCGCGGTCCTGAGAACGATAGGCGACTGCAGCGGTAAGAACCGAAAGGAAACGACGACGACGACGACGACGACGACGACGACGACGGTGACGGCGACGACGGCGACGACGACGACGACAACCACGACAACGACGACAACGACGGCGGCTCCCCGGCAAAATAATGCCCGAACTGCACGCGTCCTCGTTGGCGAAAGATCAACTCGCTCTCGTCGCTCCCCGTACCGTACGTGAGCCTACACACATTTACACATACGCACTATACCAAGCTTCACTTTTCGTTTTATTCTCGTATTCTCATCCTCGTTGCTCCCCGAATAATTCAAAGCGACGTTTTTGCTCCCAGAGACTCGAGAGTTGTCACGACTCTGTTTACGGGTAATGATTCGAGCCCTCCTTACGCGCCTGTCTATATTTATGGTCTAATCGGTAATCGTTGGGTTCGGCTCTGGCTCGTGAAAATGTGCGTGACTTTCACGCTTACCGAGTATAATGACTCTTCTACCACGGAGATAATTGATAATACAACCGAGTGGCTTTGTTCGATGATACGTCGGTAATTAGTCCTATGGGAGCATCTTTTCTGCGTCATAGCCTCTCTCATGCGAAAATTGAAAAGTGACGTTCGATGAATTTGCCTCAGCGATTAAATAAAGTTCTTCTCGAATTAATATTGATTGTAAAATTAGCTGATGTTTAGAAAAAGTACATACATTTCGATTTGTATCTAATAGCGCACAGAGCAACTTTAGGTTTTCTCAAAATCAACTTAAATAATATTCTCAATTTCTTTTAGATTATTCGATCGATAATCTTTTATTTATGAAATACGAAGGTAGATAAATCGACTTACTTCGATGTTTCTTTGTGAGAAATGCTCCTTTGAGAGGCATTTCGCTAAAAATAATGAATGAGGTCTTACTGTATAGACTGTGACGAGAAAAACCTACGTCTGCAAAGTGACTGTTACTTGATCTGGATTGACAAAGGTCGAATATTGTGAAAGTAGCAATTTCAGTTTTAATCGAGTGTATCATTTCGGCTTTTGAACAATGAACAGTTGTACCGAAATTCTTATTTGCAAACCTGTTTATTAATATGCCTATAAATTATTTCATAAGTTTTAGTTTTCAAGTATGAAAGTATGAAACTCTAATTAATTTTGTGAATACTTTTGCTAAATTTAAAATTTAGAATTGCTTGTAAATCAAAATTTATGTTGTAAATATATATTTTCATAATAAGTTATTAATAATTTAAATTAAATTATTATATTAGACTCAAATACATATTTTTTTAAAATAAATACATTTAGGTTTTTTATTCTTCGTAATAAAATTATCGATAAAAATTTGTTAACAATTGTAGAAGTTCGTTTTAAATAATTTGAGAATATTAGTATTTCTATAAAGATGATAATAACGATACAATTTAGTAATTATCTCTAAATATTTGTGTAAAAAATAAATATCAACGAACTGAAATAAAGAATATTTATTAAAATTCTCCTATCGTAATATAAGGGATTATTTTAATTCTTGTAATTTTAAACTCATTTAATATTTTATAATAAGGTAAAATTATTATTCCGGTATAATATGGTAAATATCTTTTATTTCGTCAATAATTTTTAATTTAATCTTTTAAATATAATTGTACAAAATCCTGGATAAATAGTTTCCTAAATTAATATATATAAATAGTTTTAATTATAATAATTAATATAGATAAATAGTATTGTTATAATATATTATATTAAAATATATTCAAATAGTTCTATAATACTAATACGACTAATAATAATAATAATATTATAATACAAGAGAGTCAAAACTTATAAAATTACTCTTTAAAAAAGTATTTGTTTACTTTTTAGGATAAAATAGAATCATTTATATCGAATGTTACGTGGTGAAATATTTATTTTTTAATACAATAACAAACAAAGCGTTTATTATAGTTTCTTTATTTTACAATACAAATGAAAAACTTGACATTTAAATTCTTTCTATGTCTGGCAAATAAATGTTTTTTAACAAAAAAATAAAACCATGAACATATACAATTTTTGATATTGTGTCCGAAGAAAAAGTCAATTTTATTAAATTTTTTACGAATATATGTGCGAATGGGTATAAATTAAAATAATAATAATTAAAATATTTTTCAATAACATTACAGCACAAGTATCGATATACTAAGTTTACATAAATATTTTAATTACTTACCATAAAACTAATTATTATAGACAAATTTAACAAATTATAGAAACACAATAATAAAAATATTACAGAAAAAATATGCATCAACATAAATACGAAAAACGAATAACTACGCAAGTATACAGTTTAGGAACATCTTTTCGAAAGACTGTTCTTACCAGACGTGATAAAAATCGTAAAGAATAAAAAATGGACATGAAAGAATCGATGAAGTATCTTTTTCGGATAAACTTTTTTGGAATAAAAAAGTTGTTAATACGAAGGAACGTAGGGAACTACTCATTACAGAACTACGGAAACAAAGCTACAGGAAATGAAAATTACCGACTGAGTTCTCTGTCAGGAATACTCTAAGGAAAACACACACACAAGTAGTTACACATACACATGCTGAATGGCGCTAGCTTACAAGCACGAATTGAAGTAACTGCTTTACCTTCGCGGTTCCACTTGCTCGATCGATAACTCCGACCGCACATTGCTTTAAAGAGAAAAACAAAAGTACACATTATTATTTTATTAATTATCGTGTCGTCTTAGGTCTTAGTTTTTTTTTATTATTTTTTTGGGGAAACATTTTATTCGTTTAGTTGTTATCGATGTTCGCGAAATGGCATTTGGTGTTACGTTGAGGAAGTATCGGTCGAAGGACATCCTTGATTCATTTTTGCTCCTACTTACTTATCGCACCTCCCAAACTTTTATTTTCAAAGGCTGCGTGTTACTCGTAACTCGTTTAAATGCAAGTTACTACTTCGTTAAATATGCATGTTTCACGTTCGTCTTATCTCTACGTGGAACTTACACTTAAAACCAATCTTTCCTTATAGTTTAACGTAGTATTTATAATGATTATGCGCAGTCTTAGAGAACGCGTATAAATATTCGATTGTTAATTTAACAAATTAGCGCAAGAAGTTCTAATGTACATTTTAAGATATTCATTTATTATAAATACTATATAGTTTTTAGCAAATGCTTGTCCATTCTTTATTCGTCTTTTTGTAACGAGACTTTATTCAAATGATATTCTCTCGCATTATTTATGAAAAAGTTGCGTTAAATCTTGATAATTTAATTTTTGTTGAAATTCGTACATAACTTGAAATATAACTTGAGCACGATAAAAATAATTTAATGAAAGATAATAATGATTAAAATTTTCTACCTTTTTACTTAATATTATCAGTGTCTACCATTACGAGAAATAGGAAATTTTTCTTTTTTAAAATTTATTTATTTTTTTTAAATTTGTTTTCCAAAAATATTTTTGTTTTATTATCGGTAATTTATTTTGAAACTTGACTATTTCAGATTAATATTAACTTTATTATATAACTTTATTCGTTGCTACGCGTCTTTAAATATGCCTGATTATTAATAGCATCTTTATAAGCTAAATCACATTTTTTATAAATTAAGTATCATTACATTGTTATCGAAAGACCGCACATTTTGATTTAAATACTTTTTTACCAATCATAATCATCATTCATAAAAATTTAATAATAAAATCTTCCTGAAAAACATATTTAATATCATTCATATTTCTAATTATGATTT
Source organism: Dolichoris vasculosae (assembly GCA_018907195.1). Classification (NCBI taxonomy): domain Eukaryota; kingdom Metazoa; phylum Arthropoda; class Insecta; order Hymenoptera; family Agaonidae; genus Dolichoris; species Dolichoris vasculosae. The sequence continues at coordinate 9,297,069 of JACCHY010000003.1, forward strand.
TACAATTTCTTATTTTCTTATTGTATTGGTACAGATATAGAAATCTATTGGGGTCGAGTTGCACGATTATGCTAAACAAAATATCGGTTCAGGATTATTTTCCTTACTTTTCGCTTTACTTATGATCCTCCGATTGTATTATTCAAACCTTGACACGAATTATCGCTTTTCTGGTATTAGATTTATCTCGATTTTGAAATCCTTATTTTTTAGTCAAACCAGGAGTAACGATATTCTTCATCGATGCATTTAAAAAAACCGAATAAATATTGAAAATCGATCGCATCCAAATAGTTGCCACAAAAAGTTCGGTAGAATTTACGTTTTATAAATTAATTTTTTTTCATGTTACAAATTAAACTTAACGAATTATAATATAATATAAAAGTTACATTATTTATAACCACCGTCTTTTCGTCGTTATTTTTTTTTATTTATACAATGATCACCCAATATAATCAAAATAACACAAGCAAGCGTTTTGATAACGGAATCTGAAATAACGATTTCTATCGTATAAAATTGTTAGGAGAATCGATATTATACGAAGTAAAATAATTTTGATTATCGACTGCAGTCTTGAAACGTGGGAGCGTAAAATCGTTGAGTGCGCCTGCATTTAAAAACAAAGTAAATATGATCGGAAGCGCAAAGGTCGAATCGAGTCGTTGAACGCGCAAAGAAAAAAATAAAACGAAGATAAAAAAAAATGTGCGATGGCCGGGAATCGAACCCGGATCAACTGCTTGGAAGGCAACTATGCTGACCATTACACCACCATCGCACTTGCGTACGTTCGATATTCTTCGGCACTTGGTTGGCATTCTATCATCTATTCGCAAAATCGCGTAATTTCAGATAAAATTTCCTCGGAAGCCCAAGAAAAAGCCCAAGAAAAAGCCCAAGAAAAAGCCCAAGAAAAAGCCCAAGAAAAGGCCCAAGAAACAAACCCAAGAAACGCGCGATTTCCTCGTTGGGTAAAATTCGAGTCGGGCAGGATCGAGCGCGGTCGGTTTAAAATAGACGCGCGAGGGTGAGATAAAGACGGGGTAGCAAGAAAGCCCAGAAGAAGTATCCTCGGAACTCTGGACAGCCTCGGCGCTCGGCCCCACCCCCTCGGCCCTTGGCGCCGCGACGCGTCGCTGGCGTCGCGGACGGAGTGGCGGCGAGACTACGTAGCCGACGTACCCCCAGTCTCCGCAGTTGCGCTCGAGCAGCGACTCGCGCCCCTGCTCACCTGAAGGTTTGTTGCTTCTCTTGCATCCTCGAGACGGGCGTCTTCTTGATCCCGGAGCGGTTCGTCTGCTCCAGGTCAACGATCGCCTTGGCCAGGTGGAGGTCGCTCTCGTTCATTGTGGCTCGCGCACTGGAGGTAGACCGGCTACGAGGGAGACGCGAAGCGAACCGAGAGATGTCTCGTCGCGTACTGTTTTCCGGCGGACCGAGCGCCGAGGAAGAAAATAATGCGAGCCAGGAGGCAAGGAGGGAAAAAACGTGGGTCGCGCGAATAAAGGAGCAGCGCTACGAACTCGATATATATACTCGATATATAGCCTCTATTATTGGCGCTGTCTAGTGCGCGAGCGAATCTGCGCCTACCTCGGGAGCCCGCGGCTTTTGAATGCGGTGCACCGGTTTGCGGAGAGAGTGAAAGAGAGAGAGAGAGAGAGAGAGAGAGAGAGAGAGAGACAGAGACAAAGAGACGGTGAGACAGAAAGAGAGAGTGAGAGGTGCCGAAGCGCCGGTTGTCCAACTTTTTCTCGGCCTTTTTCCTTCACGGCTCTCGTCGCGTTTTTACTCCACACCGGAAGCTGCTCCACGACAGTGTGGACGTTTTCTTCGCTCGAGGAACGAGGTGTTCGCGTCCACGCGACTTTTTCTAGAGCTTTGCGCTGTGCGGGATCCTTTTTTCTACACCGACCTATTCCCTCGACTTTCCTCGTTTCTCATCTCTCTTTTCTCCTTTCGATTTTATGCTTTCTTCATCATTATTATCGCTCTGTTTCGTTCCGACATCGCGTATTTTTCTTTCATTTTTTCACTGACCAGTTTTCGGTAATTTATTTTGTTTCCAACGATATTACGCAACCGATCAACGCCTACCTAAATTACTAATATTTTCATACTTATTATAAATGTCTTTTAGCAATAAAAGCTATATATTGTGTTGTATAGAAATTACAAGATTTTTCATTACAGTATGATTCACTGAATAATTTTGACGAATTTTTTTTCAATCGTACGATTTCAAAATTCTTTGAATCGTTATTTTGAGTTGATATTCTTTTCACTCTATCGTTTCAGTTTTCCTTTATTCGGTTTCCCTATAACGTATATTGTATAAATATTATAAAATTAAATAAAGTTCGAAATATTTGCATCATTTTCAAAATATAATACTTTAAAATGTATTCTTCTCTGCAAAATCTTTTCCAAACTTTTCTTGTTTACATTTCTTGTTTATTCCGTTTATCTCAAATAATTTTTTAAACGCTACGTGCGATTAATTTAATTCCTTAAATTTTCCATTTAATTGCCCGAAGGAAAAATCAAGCATAAGTATATTTATTTATGATAAAAAATAATAATTCCATAGTAATAATTATAATTATAATTGTAAAAAAATTAGAAAATGTTCTTTTTATTTTATAATAATTAATTTTTATTTATCTGGTTCCATATTAAATTTTTATTTTTTCAAATTTTTGTTCATATTATCTAATAAATTGAATATAAATAAGAATTTAAAGAACAGAAAGTAGTTAAAAATTTTTCTTTAAATTTCAATACTATTATTTTTTTAATATTTATTTGACTTTATTGATAAAAAGAATAATATTTCGATCGAATGCACCCAAGCAATAATTTCAGAATCAAATAACAAAATTTTATGAAGAATTTATTAAATTATTACAAAATCGATATTTTAATGTTCAGTTATTCATTAATTGTATACAATAATAAGAATATATATATATATATATATATATATATATTTGAATAAAGTATTATTAAGACACAAAATAATGTTTTTATAAAATGTTGGAAATTATGATTGTATCGACAAATATATTTGTCGTTTTTTGTGGTGAAAGGTTTAGCAAATTTAAAAAATGTAATGTGAAGTCTTTGGCAAGTGATTAAAATTAAAGTAATTTATCCTTTTTATCTAAACTAATACTATCGAATTCTTTATAAAATGAAGAATTCAATAATCAAATTCCACGTTTTTAATTTTTAATTAATTTTCAGATCTTTAAAAAATAATTGTAAATTTTAATTGTAGACGCAATAATTTATTTAGTTGTGTACTTGCGTATGATTCGGAAAACTCAAATTTTTTTTATTTGTATTCGATTATATTTAATTTCTAATACTGAAAATTTTGCTGAATTAAAAGTAATTTAATTTTTGACTTAATATTTAATATTCTAATCTGAACCGATAGTATCCATAACAGTTACTACAATTACGAATTAATACACGTTAAATTTCTATCTTTAAGGCTAAAATAAAACTTTCCGTTGTTAAAATAAAAATTTATATTAATAATCAAGCGATTGTAATTTTTTATTCAAAAGTATATAATTTGCTGAGTTTCTTTAAAATATTCAAGGAATAATTAAAAATATTTGAATAATTTATTTTATTTAAAATAATAATCATTTTAAATTCTTAGAATTAAATACCTTGATTTTTTAACAAAGAAAATTTAGTCACGGTTGAACAAAATTCTTGGGATAATATCCTAAACGCATGTAGGCGGACGTGTTTGAATATGTAAATGCGTAAATGTTCCTCTGTATGATAATCTTTAAAAATGAAATGGTCGTCATTCGTTAACTGACACATTTCATTTAGAGTACATACAAATTATCGATATTAATCTTATATTTGATCACTTTTCACTTCGCATTAAATTTTCAGAATTGGAGATCCTTAAAAAATTTATTGTAAAATTTATTAACGTTAATAATTGAATTTTATTTCTAATTTTTCTACTTAAACACTTATTATAATTTTTGATATTGTTCATATTTATCATTGGTAAAATATACTTATTATCTTTATAGATTTTTTGATATTGGCGAAATATAATAATATAACAAGAATATATAAGAAAATTCAACATATATTTATAGCATACAATCTGTGCCTGTTAAAGAATTTGTATTTTTTTAAAATCAAATAGATAAAATATTATATAATAGCATTTGATTACATTCAGTGCACAATTTTCTCAATTATTTAATAAGTATTGCGCGTTTAATTACTTACAGTAGCAAATAATTAACGAGAATTTGTTAATATTAAGTTTTCTTAAAAACAGACTAAAATATTAATTATGCTAAGCACTTAATATTAACCACTGACTGTTGTTCTAACAGTAATGGTATATATGGATTTTTAAGTAAATGTGGAATTAATTTCGTATTTATAGAATAGGAACATTATTTTATATTTCTTGTAAAATTTAAACGAGCTTTATAAAAAGACAAAAGATACGAAAGTCAAGAATATTTGATAGATAGAATTCGGTTTATGATAAATGTTTGTTACTTCTAATTAAAATTATCAAGTATTTGTTCTAATGTCATTGTATTCTAAATAATTTAAAATAATAATTTATCGAACGTTATTACTAAAAATTTGATAATAATTATATACTTTAAAGAAGAAAAATAATTGTATTAAAATATTTTATTTATTTAAAAATATTTAGCATATCTATTTAATATGAAAGTAATAAGATTTTTGAAATACCCAAACTTATAAATATAACTCCGGTTACTATAAATATCGAAATTTGTATTAAAGTAAATATATTTTGAACTTTTCATTTTGAACTCAGCTATTTAAACGAATGAAAATTATTCATTTTCTATATGATACATGATCGCTTTTAGTCACTACGATACGGAGGTTAAAGGATTACTTTTTTACGCTACATTAAATTTACATAAGACTCGATGAACTAAAGATACGCTGTCTATTCATAGAAAATGCTCATGCATATCTATGATTTAACGCACTAAATAAAATTTAAAAAGTTAAAAAATAAGCTTAAAATTAAGAAATTTTTTATATCTATGTATTTATGAAATTCCGTAACAAAATTTTATTATCGTTTTATATTATCTGAAATTTTTGAAATTAATATACGAAAGCATTGTTATTGTTTCATTGAAATATGGCTAAGACTTCTTTTCGAAACAGATAAAAGATTTTTAAAAATGTAATATTTCCGTTGATTAAACCTTATTGTCTTAGAACGTATTTTACAATTGTATATAATTATTCTTAAAATTTAAGTTACATTTTATGTATTCAAACTGTGAATCTTAACAATTTTCATAGTTAAAGAAAATTACATTATCAATTGAAGTATAAAAGACTTATGACGTTTCTCGCAAGAGTGCGCCAGATATATCCAGTCAGTGTATTACCAACAGCAATGCTATCGTCGATAATTTTAATTTGCAATTACTATTACCTACATTAATATAGTAAGGGTCAAATATTTTTTATTACTCATTTATTACAGTTTTTAAAATTTTCTTCAATCGACGTAAGAAGTATTATTGTAGTGAAATAAAAAGTACTCGGTTCGATATTTTTATAATTTTTTTTCTCCTTTTTTTTATTATTAAAAAAAATTGTGTTATAAATAATCTTGAAATTAAAATTTTGCTAAAAATTTACGAGAAAGAATATGTAGTATATAATGTCACGAAAAATGGTAAATAAATATTTTTTATAATTATTGAAATTGATAAAGTAAATTTAAAATAAATATTTAGGTTGAAACTATAATTGACACAATAGAGTTATTTATGAAGAAACATTCGTGCTTCGATTAATTACACAATCTAAAATAATGCATGGTATTTAGTTCGTATAATGTTAGTGAAGTAAATAATATAAAAAACTGTCATCAATACATTTATTTCCTTAATCTAATACAGAAAAAAGAAGTTCAAAATATACATTATTTACAATTACAGATTATAACGCTCGATATGCATCTTTGCATTTATATAATAGACTAACTACTTAATTAAGTAGCGACTTATAAGTTTAATAAAATTCTAGGTTTATCAGGAAGTTTCTTTTTGCAAAATATCATAAATATATGTTTCACACGCGGCTTATTATCTACATTTGGCTATATCAGTCGTTGAACTTGGAACCTACACGTTTAAAAGTAAATAAACAGTTTTTCACGGGGAAGCAATAATATAGGAAGGTATTTGTTTGGAAAAATGTTTTTTTGATGTTTACAATAATTAATTACAGAACTTGACAATATGTACAATAATCAAACACTTATGCGGCAAATAGGCTTAAATCTACATAAAAAAACACATTGAAACATGATGGACTCGTTAAAGGCATCTCACTCCTGACTTTCGCGCATCCATTCGTCTATATATAATATATAATATATATATAATATATATAATATATATAATATATATAATATATATAATATATATAATATATATAATATATATATATACTTATATATACTTATATATATAGTATACCATAGGTCTACTATTTATTAGAATACAATACAGTCTGCGTTGATACGATAGGATAAGTCGCCGATATATACTCTTCAGTTTAAGTGACTTACCGCATCTTAAAAATAAAACCGGGATCATTTATATTTTTTCTTTTATGAATAAAAATGAAATGGTTTAGTTAAAGAAATTTTAAATTATTTTTTATTAAATTGTCAGTATGCTAATAATATTTCAAAATTTTCTTTCAGACAAGTACAAATCAACGAAATAAGTTAATTTAAGTACAAATATAAATAAATATATTTGGAATTTTTTTAGATATCGCAAACAATTTTCTGACGATTAAGGTAAAAAATGATTCAATGTATTTCAATTAATTTAAATGTCTTATAAAAATTTTTTAAATAAAAATTATCAAGTACTTTTTTAAACTTTGCATATTAATATAAACTTTTCATATGATGGTATTTTTATTTGTCAATTTGTATATTTTAAATTTCACAAGAGATTAAATATAAAAAATAACGAATAAAGAGTAGTTATAATTAATTAATTATTAATTACTGATGGAATACTAAATAAAAAAATTAATATTAGTATTTATTTTTAAAAGTATTATAATATCATTATCATTATCATTATCATTATCATTATTGTTATCATTATCATTATCATTATCACTATCGTTATCGTTATCGTTATCGTTATCATTATCATTATCATTATCATTATTAGTATTATTATTATCATTATCGTTATCGTTATCATTATCATTATCATTATCATTATCATTTCAAATAATAGAAACATTGACAATTTAATAAAAAATAGTTGAAGAGTCGTTTGAACGAATTCTTCCCTTGTTTTGATTTTAAATTTAATTTTCTTATTAGAATCTTATCGTATATCCTTAGCTTTTTATAAAGTAATTCTATACTGTCATGTTCCTTGTTTTCTTTTTTCTCTCTCTCAAAGAATAATTTAGTTGGCATTTTAAAAATCTATATTTAAACATCACCAAACTAATCAAATTTTTCGCTTGTATAATTACAAATTATATTCTTAATCGACATAGCTAAAAAATTGTTTAGAAATACACAAAAATTTTTCGTTATTTTCATCGATAAAATAGTTTGATATATAGTTTTTATGAAAACCTCTAATGATATTCAAAGTAGTTTAGACTCAATACTGTTTTTTCATTATTACGAATAAAAAGTATAAACAACGATGAAAGTTTTACAAGAATTTGAAAAAAAAAAAAAAAAAAATATATATATATATATATAGAGCAAAATTTTGATACAAATTTTGAAACGGTAACGAGTCTTAAAAATTTTGAAAACATTAGAGGTTTAATATTAAATAAAATTTAATTTTTCAATTTTCCATATTATACAACATTATATCTATAAAACTCACTGAAAATATCGCGTTATAAATACTATAAATTACAATTGATTCAAGAATTTAATCTTTTGTGATTTAATTTTTTTTAAAAGTTAAAATTTTACGCCTTTGTTTCTAAAAAATAGTATATTTTTCAGAAAGTATTCGGGTCGTCGAAGATTATGCCTCTGCGAAGTTCATCGTCGATGAAAATCAGTGCCTCTGGGATGGCCTACATTGGACATACATCTCGACATTGCCGTTTATGATGCGAACGTAACGAGCACAGGCTCGAATGAAAAGGGCAGGGACGTGCTGGTCTGTAAAATAAGATAATGTAAATTGTTAATTATTTACATTGATCCGAAATGCGGTTAAAAAATAAAATTCTTCAAACCTTCTAGCATTTTTATTTATTACTTTAATTATAAATACAATTAATGTATCATCGTCGCTACATGAGAAATAACGATACTGCGAACTTGACGAATAACGCGTACATTTATATTACCATTATATTGTAGGGAAATATTTTTTTAACGTTAAACTCGAACCGTAACATAAATTTATTTCGATCGAACTTTTATTCGTAATAAAATACAAGAATAAAAATTATACAGGTACATTTTTTAAATATCTCGCGCGTATATCATATTTTGATCTTTTAATACTATTATTCGTGTATCATTACCGTACGCAAAGATACTTAAGTTTTCTAAGAAATTGAATAAGAAATTACAAACTTACAGTTTATGAGATACGAGAAAATTAACATTAGTAATTTCCTCCGAAGTTTGCAAAAATAAAGTTGATAAAATTCCAGAATTTATCATCGATGGTTTTATTTGTATATTTGTGTGTGCTTGCGTGTTTGTGTGCGTGCGTGTGCGTGTGTGTAAACGCGCGCGTAAAATACGATAGGCTCGAAACGAATATTCGAATAACTCGAATATTTTATGCATCGAAGAAATCTTACATTTTCCAACAAGTGAAAGAGGTGACGTAAATGATAACAATATTACATCGCATTTTTTGCAAAACGACGAAGGCATGCCACAAACAAACTGCACTTCTAGCATGCGAAAATGCGATGACGTCGCGAGCCGTGGCGACTTTCGCAGGCTAGAGAAACGCTACGAAAGCGTGGGGCATTCTCAAAGCGTCGCGTTATATCGTGTTACGGCATGTCGTGCTCGTTTCTTCCCTCCGTTTGCGCTTCCCATTGGGTTATTGCGGTGAATTTAACGCGCGTTATAAATTTTTCAAACTTTACCTCGCTCCGGATAAGCTTACCGATGGCGTTTTTCGGATATCGCATTTGTATGGCTTTGGCGCGATCGCTCCTACGCTCCTACGCTCCTACGCACCTACGGACCTACGATCCTACGGACCTACGATCCTACAGACGACGAAACCGTTTTATTATTTATAACAATCCTGCTAACACATTTCCAAATAAAATTAAATAAATTATTAAAAAATGCTTATCTCGAATCTCGAAAAGTTCGATAAATCATAGAAATACTTTAGAGGTATGCGAGGGCGTTATTTTTTACAAGGCCTTTATGTATCGAGTTTAAAGCATTATTCGATCTTTCAAGAATTTGTCCTGATTTGCTAGTTGCTATGATTTTCTTATGTCACCTTGGATACAATGAAATCGTTGATCTACTTCGATAGCTCGACGACGTCTCGAGAGCGTTCTTCAATTGAAGTGTTTTGCATTGACCGGAATAAATGATAGACCGGAGGCACCGACTCGCTTAAACACGCAGCCTATGGAAGAAGTTTCTAACTAAGATTGATGATCATGTGATAATACTATCGTGTTATAAAATCTGTTTCCGACTTTTTTATTAGCATGTAGTCATCTCTGTTCTACATTCAGAGTTAAATTATTTAATCACCGATTATAATATTCGGCAGTAGCGTTTTAAGTTTTTGGTACGTAAGTTTAGTTTCATCTAAAAAGTATCCGAACTGAGATTTATCACAAGTAATCATATTTCGGTTAATAAAAACATTTACACAAAAAATTGTTTTTACCTTACTTACAAATTAGTAAGCCGAATAAACTAGCGTTTCTATCGAAGTATCGTTAATTTTTTCTCGCTTGAAACATTTTTTATTTATGGTTGCGATAGACTTTATTTAATACGGTTTTACGAATCAAAAGCCTCTAATTTTCTTGGCACTCTTACAACTCTTACGATTCTTACTCTTGCTCGGTCGCTAACGTCTAAATAATTTTTGATACAATATCTGTAAAAATTGTTTGCATAAATAATTTGTCGTCGCTGAACGCATTCGACATCGTCGCGCGAACCAATTCGCGTTGAATGAAAGTCGAATAAAAATGTACCGTGTACGGAAATTGGTGCATTCGTGTACAATACTGCCAAGAAGGAAACGTACAAAAAAACAAACTGAGCTTATTCGAATTTCAATAATCCATAACGTAGCGTTGAAAAATGCTAAGACTCTCGTGTAGAACGGCGATGCCGTACAAACGATACCCGAGATTCCTCTCTTTATAGCGTAAGTACCACGGAACGTACTCGGGATACATTTCATATAGAATACCGCAGAGAACGTAAGAACGAGCTTACGATTTCATCTATTTCTAAAAATATCCCACGAAGAGCGCTTCGGCGGAACACGAGAATGCAAGCAACAAAGCCGAAAACCAGGCGATAATCAGCGTAAAAAATCAAACCGTGCTGAGTTAGTATTGTTAGAGCACACACTCACATGCCTTCTCATCGGTATCGGAATCGCCGGCGCTCGTCGATTGGCACGAAGGTTCCTGGATATACTGGGCAGGCTTGAGAGGCCTCCCGTCCTGGTCCTCCACCTGCACCACGAGTCCATGGTTGCTGTTGCTCGCGTGGTTGTGTTGGGCGTTCGGCCTCCAGAAGCGCAGCCCTTGTCTCACGTCCAATGCTAAGTGGCTGCCCTGCGACGTCAGCGGCGTCACTATCGAGTCCATCAGTCGCTTTTTCGCTGTTGGTCGGGCATACGGTACTTTAGACTTGGAATATTTTATAATTCGATTTGAAGCGCCCGCTCTCTTGTCCCGGTGCATTTCAAAACTTGTTTCGAGGAATGTTACATCGGATTACGTTTACTTCGCTGATCCTGAGCTCGATTTTAAGGTTACGCATCAATTTATTTCACTTATATCGATTATTTTACGGCTTCTATAAATAGCGTTTTACAAACCTTTAATTAGATACATTTTCACTACCTTTTTTTATTCCTGTTTTTTCCTCTTTTCAATCGCGAGATCTCAAATTTAATAACGTTATCTAAAATTTAGCTTCGACTGATCCATGATTTTTTCAAATATAGCAAGCTCTCATCGAAATTAAGATGAAGTATTTTTTATTTTTAAATTCACAGTTAAAATAATTTATGAATTCCGATCAAGAATATTTATTATTCTTTATAAAGAAACAACGTTTATTTTAAAATTTTAATAACGGAAAATAGTAATTAAAATTTTTTTTGCTAATGCTATCTTTTATCGTGTTCGTTTTAAATTAATTGGTAAATATATATTTTTTAAAAAATTTCAATAAATCGAAAATAGATTTCCAGATTTCTGATTTAATACAGTCGTGAATACCGGTGATACATAACTAATACATGTCCTTACGTTCGATCAGCAAACTAGTACTTTATATCTCGTAAACTTTTCGAGGTATCTTTTTTTACGATTTTTAATACATTTGAAATGCTGTTTCTCAAGTTGCTAAGTATAAATAAAGTATCAAAGCGTTAAAATTCAATGCAAAAAATTGAATATGGTGAAAATTAAAATATCAGTGATAACTTGCTCGACTTTTGAAACGATTCGCATTCCTTAAAATTTAATAAAATATTTTTTTTTATATAATTATTGAATAAAAAAATACACTTATATTCGTAATTCGCTTGCTTATGTATTTGATATATTATGCGTTATGATGTAACCTTATTTTTATCCTGCGCACTATAAATAATCCTTACTTTTACCGTCATTCGAACTAGTTCACGTTATATAGAATTATATATGCAAAATGCAAATATTAAGTAACATGAACAAGCGCTGATTTTACGGTCCTTAAATATTCAGCAGTTTTAATGGCAGCTATCAAAGGCTAATTCGATAATTACCTCGGTGCTTTTTGAGCGATTTCGTGTAGAAGTAAACCGATACTCTAATTTTCTTCTCGTCTTCTTCCTCCTCTTCGTAAGTACTACTGCTGGGCGATGTGAAGGTATCCTGGGGCAGCTTGAACAATCTCAATTTTGCAGCCAGCACGTGTTCGCCGGAAGTGAGATTCAGCTGGAAATGCATGTTCATAGAGAATGGATCTGCCCAAGCTTCCGCGTCGGCATTACGAGGCACTTGACCTATAAAAATAAGGAAACGTTGAATTGGACTCTGTTTGACGCGATAACAACATTATTTATATTTATTTATTATTACGTAGTATCACGTATATATTTTTTACATCTTAGTTTTTAATTAACCAATATTTTTTTTTATAAGTCAAATTACTGTTTTTTTTTTTTATAAATAATTGTAAATAACGAATATTTATTAAGAATTCGTAATTGTAAATTTCATCCGGCGGATGTAGGAAAAAGTATGCACGAGTCGCGTAATCTAAGCAAATTTAATTTTTAACGTTAAAATAACGATTCGGCTTATAAATATCGTCAGCTTACAAATAGGCGAGAACATTGTAAGTCTCTCTCGTTGGACTTGGTTGTTGTTCGAGGTGAGATTAAACCTTCCTGTCATGGCTAATACACGTAATTTGATGTCCTCGATCGCTTTCTGTCCTTGGCTGTAAGTAAAACATATTCATTAATACAATTATTTTATTAAATTGGTTTTAATGGATTAATTTGAGTTATGTATCAAGCACACACAAAAGTTAATGCAATTACATCAATACGAATTAGTGGAAAACTTATGCATTTGACAACGGTTTATTCTATAGTTTACGTTGCCTTGGTATTATTATCGCTATTAATTACGAGTTTCGCAATACTGTTTACCAAAATTCGATTCTTTAAAAGGTTTTCAATAATTTTCGAGGAATCGAACGAATTAAATTTTTGTCAAAAAATTTACCAAAATAAAAAAAATACGAACGCGCGTAAAATTTTTCAACGCGATATAATTTTTTTATCGCGGTAAATGTCCCGAACGATTAGTCTAGCTTCTTTCCAGAGTTTCGTTCGATTTAAGAAATTAACCTTTAATTATATCCTGTGAAACAAGCTGCGTTTATCGTAAATGAGTTCTAATAATAGACAATACACTCTCGAATAAATCCACGAGACTCGTAACGAATGAACCAACGAACGAACGAACGAACGAACGAACGAACGAACGAACGATAAATTTGGATTATCGTATAGCCAGATAAATAAAGCGAACTTCAAACTTCATCGCGATCATTCTTGCAAGTAACACAATATTTTCTTGGATTCAGTTCGCTCGGAGTCCGCCTCGGAACGAGACAAGTGCAATAGCCTGCCTAAAACCAACTTAGTGATTAATGTATCAATAATTTATTATCGTTTTTACCGGTATGCAGGAGAACTCTTCCTCGTAAGGAAGTTATGCAAGTCCCTCGTTCATACTCGAAAGATAAGACTAAAAAATCCCATTTTCAAAGATATGCAAGCCAGCTGCTACATAGCGCGTGTATATGGTACCTGTTGCGCCGTGCGGCACTTTGCATTAATCATTCTTCGTTGGCTAGACGCCGACTAGACCGAGAGAGAGAGAGAGAGAGAGAGAGAGAGAGAGAGAGAGAGAGAGAGAGAGAACAAGACGATAACTCGCCCGCGCGTCGGCGCGCCTTCCTTCGTTCCGAGGGTTGCCCACCTCTATCAATCTCTCTCTCTCTCTTGTTCTCTTGCTCTCTTGCTCTCTCTCTCTCTTGCTCTCTCTCTCTCTCTCTCTCTCCGTCTGTCTCTTTCTCTCCCTCCCCGCGCTCTGCCTCTCGTTCTCGCGCCGCGCGTAAATCCCGATCTTTTTACTCTTCCTTGAGTCTCCGATTTCCCTCCACCGCCACTCACTGGAATCTCATCTCGCGACCGTTGACCGTCTCTCCGTTCGAGTCTTGAGTCTCGCGCGACTGGGGCACGAAGAAATTGCCGGACGAGACGGCTCGATTTGGATTTAGTGCGGCCTGCTTTTTTGGAAATATTAGAGGTCGACTTGTTGTTTGTCGTGTATTTGGGATTTTAAATCGTCGGCGAACTTGAGAATGACTTTTTTTATAATTATTGCTTCAATTTAAAATAATGCCTGCAATGGCTCAACAAGAAATCGCGAATATATTCCATTGCTTTTAATACCACCTAATGATCGAATCAATTAATTTTATATTTATCAACATCGAATTGTCACGGTAAAATTTTAATATACGCTATTTAAAAAAATATTTTATTTTAAATAAATAATTGTATTATACCGATACTAGAATCCTATACTAGAATCCGATACATTACAAGACAACGATATTTAAAAATGAATACATTTTTAATTTAACGTGACAATTTTTTGTTATTTTTCAAAAACTTAAAAAAATGTATTTATAACGATTAAAAATGTAATGCTATTTCCAAGTGTCGTACCGTTCGATATAATTTTGCTTAATATTTATAGAAGGCAAAGATACGGTAAATATTGCGTTTACTAACTCGTATCCAAATTTACTTATTCATAGTTTCTATGAATTTCTAGTTTCTATTCATTCGATAAATTAGTTGACCGACTAATTTCTTTCGAATCTCTTTAAATTCTTATACGTGTACCTCGACTTAAGTTAAATAATGTATCGTTATTTTCGAGTATGAAATTGATGTAATTTAAAAATTGTGAAGGAATGTGAAGGAAATATCACGTATAATTTATTATAATGAATTTACCAAGCTTATCTAAAACATCTTATTTTTCGATCGGACGAACAATAGTCGTTAACACGTTTCATTTTCCTATCGAACTGAAAACTTCGCTGTTTTTCGTTAATAGCGTTGTAATACGTTTAACTTCTATTGATGCCGATACGCAGATTTATGCACGTGTACAAATGTAGGAAACGCGCGAAATAAAGCAGACCACGGAGATTTCAACGCTAGCGACGAATTTTATGTACCGAGGGTCGCGAATTTCGTTTTGGTTTCTTTCGCTCCACCTCTTTCTCTTTATGTCCTCTTATTCGCATTTGCGCGTGCTTTGAACTGTATCAATAACATGAGCAGACAACCAAGTCGCCAGAGGGGGAGACGCAATAAACACGGAAGAATTTATAATGTCCCGGTTTCTTTTCGGCAGTGTTCCGATGAAACACGCGGATGGTGAGCAACAGGAAAAGGCCAAAATACGGCAAAGAAGACGGGGAGAAATGCGAAAGAACCAAGGCATATATGTGCATGAAGAAAGACAAAAGACGCGAGTCAAAAAAGAAGGATACAATCAACGAGAAAGAGTAAAACAGTGGGAATTGGAATGCCATAATTACACGAATATGTCTAATTTTGAGTCGCGTACAAAAGGTAATTAAAAGAAACGTAAAAAATTCGTAGTCATACGAGATAAATACAGATTTGCCAAAGGATAAAAGTTCGTCGATCTTAAAAATAAAATTTTTAAAAAAATTATCAGGTACTTGAACCTTTGCGGACGAATTAAATGAATTAAATACGATAACGAATTAAAAACTATTGCAGGTAAGAAATTATCCGGAGGAAATAACAATTTTGTAAGAATGTAAATAATAAAAGAGTGCGTTTAATTTTTTAATGATTTGTTCCTGATCTCTTGCGTCGACTTTTTGCACGTAAAACAGAGAAAAAAATAATGTAATTGGCAACAAAACAATCAAACTATTTCTTCCACTTTATACGTATAATTATTTCTATCGTTTTGTTTCAAAAAGAAATGAGCAATGTGAGAGAGAATATAAATGAGAAAGTGTAATGAGTAGAAAAAACGAATAACTTTATATTCTTCTCCATTTCTTAAATTTTTTGCATGTAAATAAAAATCAGAGAATACGAGGATGAAGAAAGAAAAAGTGCAGCAATTAGAAAGGTAAGAATAAACCTATACTCCTTTCCACTTGTCTACTTTTTTCTATGTCTCTTTCTGTCTAGAAAAAAAGAACGTAGGATAAGTGAAGCAAGCGTGGAAAAGAAGATTGACAGGTAGAGAAAGATATATTATGCAGAGAGAAAGAGATACAAAAGAAGATCGAGTTAAAGAAGAAACAATTGGAAGAGACGATAGAAAGAGAGAAGGAGGGAAGGAGAGAGAGAGAGAGAGGGAGGAGAAAAAAGGATAAAAAAGGAGAAAAAGTGAGATATGTAGAAAGAGGGCGAGAGAGCGGCCGGGGCGGGGGGGGGGATGTAGCAAGAGAGAGGTAGCGAGAGAGAGAGGCATTTTTTTCGAGAGACTTTACGACGTTTCTCATGGCATGTACGTTAATCTGGCGGCGTCCAAGTCACGCGTTTTACGACGTCTCGATGCATACGTGCCTCGTCTGCCTGCCGTCTGGGAAACCAGAGACTAACAAGCTCCGCAAGCGCGAGCTCATAAAAAAAATCCCGACGAGGCGCGCGGGACACGCGGTGGAACGTGAGCCCACTTGACCATCCCGAGAATACGCTTAACAATCGTACGTATGTAAGATTCTTTGGATTGCACCCGCCATTTTCAATTTTCTTCTCCGATCCTTCTGATTTTCATATTTTTTGCAAGACGTTCTCTCGTTTCCTCCGTCGAGTGTTTCTTGCGTATTTGCGATTCGGATCCAACGATTTCTATCGATTGTTCCTTCGACGGTTGGGATCTGCGCTTTTACCGATAAGATACTCGCTTTCCTAATTCTTCGCCTTATTTTTGTATCCACGGTACAAATTTGGAGGATAAAAGTTACGGGACCGATTTTTTTGCCAATAAAATTTATCCGTTGTAAAATTTTAATGTTTTAAAGTTTTTTAAAATTTCAATCTTACTTATTATAAGTTTATTGATCAATTTTCAACTTCTCCGATAGAAGCTTTATTTTAATATTCTTATTTTTCAAAAGTGTTTACGGACAATTTTTCAACGATTTACAACGAAATCGCTTGTTTTTTTTATAAATATTTAATGTTTCACTCGTAAGTATTAAATTTTGTTGGTATAACAATAAAGTTTGATTAAAAATATAATTTTCTATTCAAATTCAAATTTATTATATTTTTGTATATTTTAACCACTTCGTTCATTTTGTGAATTAATTGAAATTATTTTAATTATCACGCAAAATTTTTTCTATTATAATGTGATGGCGGCTATCGATTATCTTAAGTAAATATCGCTAATATTATATATTATTACATTATTTGTCAATATTATACTTTTTTATACATTTAATAATATCTGTCGGATTTATAAGGCTTTCGCATAAAATCATGTGTTTTATAAAGAAAAATTATTAGGAATAATTAGCAGATTTAAGAAGTCTCTATTTTTATAAATTATATTTTTTGTCTAGATAATAATATTATAAATTAACTATCAAAAGTATTGAATAATCGAATATAATAATTTATACCATTTCGTCTTTTATCAATTTAAAATTTTATAATTTTATTGGCTGAAATGTTACCGAATAATTATGTTCTCGGCTTATCGTTAACGAAGACGTATTGGTATAGTTACCCATAAATGGATTTGTTCAAAAGATAGATTTATGCAGATGCGTCTACGAGTTGCAGTCGTTAAGAGCTTTATTGAGTTCATTTAGTTTGTCTCTCTTATGATTCTGTGTTATAATAGAGCGCACGTGAGATTTGGAAATGCCCTAATCGTTGGCTCGACGTCGACTCATAAAGCGACTTGAACGAGATGTGACTTTGCAAGGTCAGCGCATGAAATTTAAGCACGTGTATTGCATAAGCACGAGAGACCAAACATCCTTCGCTATTAGGAGCATAAAATAATGATTGCTACAAAATTAGTCAGCTTCCGCAATGTAATTATTTATCAACGAACAATCGATTAATTGACATTAATTAATTATTTAATTGCAAATATTATTTTACTTCAATGTTTATTTTTCTCATATAAATTAAAATTTAAACAATTAATTGTTTTTAAACGTACAGTTATCTTTTATTAACTTTCAAGGAAATTAAAAGTGACTACTTGTAAATTCATTTATAATCGGAAAGACAAACATAAATAGTCTTTAAGGATCATCAGCTTTTGGCCGAATGCCTTCGGCCATTCGCGTCTAGACTGCAAAAATAAAAGAAGTCAGTTACGGGTGTTGAAAAAGGTATACGTTAAAAAAAGAAGAAAGAGACGCGGAAAAAGTCCCATAGCGGTATTTCTATTACGCATGAACACCTTTCTTATTATACCTTTTGTTTCCTTGCCGTTTCAAGATTGGGGGCAAATTGCAACTAAACTGATATCAAATTTTTTTTAATCGAACGTATTTTTCGTAAATTTCGTTAATTGAATTGTTTATTTATAATAATTGATATAATTATAATAATTATTATGTTCGAATAATTAAATTCATAAATATTATGTAAATTTATAAATCAGATTTATGGATGAAGCAATTTTTTCAAAAGATTGCCTGATTTTAATATTGAAAATACGATTTATATCACCAAAATAGTTTATTAAAATAAAAATTTTTTGTTTTAAAATGATAAATATAAACATATCATAAGTAGATATTTTAATTACGTTGTTGGTATTTACCTCATAATATTTCTTACGTTAAAACGATATTTATATATTACATAAATATTACGAGTAGAACTGTACATATATTTAGCAACATAGAATAATATTAACTTAAATTTATTGACTATTTTGTCTGAAATTTAACCAGAACGCTTATAAATATCAATATAAATATCATATTTCATTTAAATGAATGCAATTTAACATAATTTAAAATGATTTATTGTCAAAATCATCAAAAGCAGAAATTATTTTCATCGGATCCTATTAATACACCAAAGTTTTGACAACTATTGTTAACGAGGTCTAGGATTTTTTCAGGATTTATATACTTTCTACGCAGTATGAACTAGTGTAACCGAAAGCCAACGTAGAATTTTTGGAAAATTTCTCTTTTACTCTCTCCGTGAATCTTCACGTGGTAGCTCTAACTCCTTCCTTCCTAAATTTAGCAGTGCTGCATCGCGTCGACGTCGACGTTGCTCGAAAGTCGCAATACGATTTAGTTATTCGTGCGGTTGCAATAATATTTGGAAACACGGAGAGAAGGGAAAAAGAAATAACTATGTCGGTGCGTAGTCGCGTTTTACCTACTCGATGAAAGGCTCGAGATATTTTTATGATCCGGAGCGAAAGCGCGTCGATCCTATTCTAGCGATTTTTCGCGCGCGCATTCATTAAATTCCAAATTAAATCGCTATATATCTGGGATACGGAATTTTTAAGAAATATTTAAGAAATACGAGTTACGAGCGAGAAGTTGGTGGGTAATATTTTCCTTTTCTATTTCTAATAGTAAAATTTATAACGTAAACAGTTAGGTCGAGCCATTTTTTTATTTTTTTTTCTTTTCTAAAAATAGAAATATTCAATTTCAAATCAATAAATTTGTTAGATTTAGTCGATTCGTTAGGTAGAAAATTTTATTCAAAATTTTTTAAAGTAGTTGGATAAGATAGACACAAAAAATATTAATTTAAACGCATTCCTGTTTGGTTGTATATAAATGGTTGGAATCAATGGTTTTGTAAGTTATTTCTTAAATTAACGGTTTTTTAAATTAATTTTCATTTCGTTAATATTTTTTGTGTATTATTATTTGTCCATTAATAATTTAATATGAAAATTTTATATTAAAGATAATATTTACCATTAAAAAATGTTTTAACGTGAAATTTAAGATTTAATAATAATGAAGTCAGTTTTAATATTTTATAAATATTGAAATAAATATAGATTTTTTTATATTGTATTTTCTATTAAAACTATTTAAATCTATCAGAATAATTATAAATTATTGTTTGAACAACAATTTTAAATTAAAAATACATATTAATTTTTTTAGTATGTAGCTATTTAATAAATATTGGCAATTATAATTTATAAATTTTAATTAAAATTCAACATAAAATATAGACTATTTACATAATCATGCATGAGTTAAAAACATTATTATTTTTACGTGTAAAACCTAAGATTATTATATTATAGAAATACAGACTGTAGAAAGGTCTCAGAGCAACAACAAAATCATTCAAATATAAAAACCATTTATAATTTACTATTAACCGTTTCTCTTACCTATCGAACGTTGAAGTCAAGTTTCCGCTAAAAGACGAAAGCAGAATAACTATTTCTTTATCGTATACGTATGATTAGAAAAATTGGTTTCTTTTATTAAAAGATATGATATCGTTTAATATTATATAATTGTATTTTTAATTAAATGTATTATTTCATATAAAATATAAAAAAGATAAGCTAAAGTTTGAAAATTCTATATGGAATAACGTTCTACGATAATTTTCACCGTTACAGGTTTAAAAAATTGACAATATGACAATTGAATTATGACTGCGATGAAAATTTAATAACGGTAATAGTTACCTTAAATTAAAAAATAATTTATCGTTTTAGATGTGAAATCGAAGCTTTTTAAAATGACAGAGGAAACGCTTAGTTAAAAAAATGTTAAAAGTATTTGTAAACATTTTGAAGTTTACGATACATTATTTACGTAGTAGTTTTATTTGTATTTAAAAAGTAGTTAAAAGTAGTTAAAAGTAGTTAAAAGTAGTTAAAAAGTCTGTCATTTCCCTGCAATTCAAAAAGTTTGGACAATGATTTCACTCGTAATAAAAACGAAAGCTTCCGTTTGGAAGGATTGGAATAATAAATAAGAAGTAACGCGAATAACGAATAATAGGAATGAATGGATTGTAAAACTTACTCTCGACGTTGAGCCAGAGCTAATCGCTGATAAGCGGTTAGATTTTGATTTTCCGTAGAAGTCCCGTTGGACGCGTAGATCGAGGATTCGGCAGCGTCGTTTTGATACTCGAAGGTATCGTTGATGAGGTCATCCAGCGACGAGTACGAAGTCTGCCGTAAATTTTCCTCTTCGTCCCCCCTATTCTCGTAATCCGTAGTAGCAGCGGTCATAGCTGCCTCGTCCTCGTAATTTAAGAGCGCCTCCATAGCTTCGGGCATGACCCTGTAAACGTCACCCCCGACCCATTCTAGTCCCTCGTACTCGCTGACCCGCTTCTTAGCTGTCGTTGTCTCTTCTCCTTCACTCTTTTTGCTCGTCCCGCTACTCTCAGTGGTTGCAGACTCGTTGCGTTGTTCCATATATTCAAACTTGGAGCCATTGAGCGCCCTTTCGAATTCCTCGTGACTAGCGAAATCCATCTCTCTCTTCTTCATCATCTCGAGGCGAGCTTTAATTTCAACCACGTCATCTTCTACGTTTAATTTCCCATTAGGCACAAGATTATCGTAGTCGACGATGGCCTGCCTGTCGTACTCCTCCAGATTGCTCGACCTGGTCGATTCGTCCACTTCGTAATTTTCCTTTAAAGCAGCAGCGGCAGCGGCAGCGGCAATAGCACCAGCGCACTCGTTATTAACCCCAGCGATTTGAAAGGAGCTCGCGGCGCCAGACTTGGCCTTATCAATTTTCAGAATGGTTTTGGCCCGATGATTTTTTAGAATCATCCTAGACCTTTCGTCGGATCCTGAATCGAATTCCGAATCGTCGTATCTTATCTTGAAGACCACGTGCGGCTCCATAGCTCTATCAAAGTTTTGCCTGAAACTCTCCTCCGTTATAGCGCTAGCCTTATCCTTATCGTTCGTAACCATAGACTCCTCGTAATCCAACTTCGAAGATGACGTTGCTATTACGGCAGGTCCATTTTCATAGTCGTAAACTGCTTGCCTGTTGTAAGCTTCGAAGTTGCTTTCGCGATTCGTTTTCTTGCGCTGATGCGAGGATGACCTGCGGTGCATCGCCGCCTGGTACTTGGCGCTCAGCAATTCCTGCTCCTGTTGTTTCTTGGCCTTCGCCTCGAATTGCTCTTCCTCTTTCATCCTGCTCAGCTCGTGCTCCCTGATAGCCATGACTTCCTCCAAAGTATAATTCAGCGCTTTCAGGAGGAGCATGTCGGCTGGGTGCAGGTCGCCGAGAATGATCTGGAGGATAGCTTTCTTCATCATCTTGTCCAGCTTTTTGTAGCTGTAGGGAATCTTGTCTTTATCGGTCTCGGATCCGTTCCTATTGTAATATCCGGGCTGTAAGCTCCTCCTGTTTTTCGGCGAAGCGACGTCCTCCGATATCTCCGGCATGCTTTTCGAGTCGGCTGCGTTATTGCGGTGCCTCAAGTGATGCGACAGCGCACACTGACAGATACCAGCCATCGCCAAGTAAACCAAAATCCTCTTAACGATCATCGTGTTTTCGAAAGTTGAAACAGTCGCCGTGAAAAGTGTCGGAGTGAAAAGCGACGGGGAGGAAAAAAAATCCAAGTGGCCCACTCGCTCGTTTTACTTATGCTTGTACAGCGAAAAGTGGAAGAAGACGAAGAAGATGAAGAAGCTGAAGAGGAAGAAGTAGATGAAGAGGAATAAGGAGAATAAGGAGAATAAGGAGAAGAAGGTGAAGAAGGAGAATAAGGAGAAGAAGGAGAAGAAGGAGAAGAAGGAGAAAAAGGAGAAGAAGGAGAAGAAGAAGAAGAAGAAGAAGAAGGTCGATGGATCGTCGATGAAAAATAGCGCGTATACAGAAGCTGCTGCGCGCCGCTCATGTAATCGACATGTTTGCTCGTGGGCTATCGCTGTCCGTCCGTCTTGGGTATATCACGATCTACCGCGCGAAAAAGTCATCGGTCGTCTCTGGTCCCTCGGCAGCTCGCGTGCTCTTTTAACAAGTTCGGCGGGTAAAAACCGGAGTGGGCTGCACGCGCGCGCGCGCCTCGCGAATGGAGGTTCACCGCTCTTCTCTTTCTCCTTCGGCTATCTTTCTTCTTACTCACTCACTCTCCTCTCGAGCCTGGGGCCAGGGTAAACACGAGGGCAGACAGCTCGCAGACAGCTCGCTATCTCTCTTTCTCCCATATATTACTCTTTCTCCCTCCTTTTTCTGGTTCCAGTCTCTCTCGCTCGGTAATCGTCGATCGAGTAGCTGGAAGGTAGGAGTACGAGAAGAAGAAAAAGGACTCTTTTTCTTCCTCTTTCCTCTTCTTTTTCTTCCTCTTTCCGCTTCTCGCGTGCGTGCGCTTAGTGCTTGCGCGTTTATTTTGCGTTTTTAGCCTGCACACGTGTACGTACTTTCGCGTATATGTATATATAAGCGTATGTACGCTCGTGCATGTATATATTATATATACCTTGTGTGTCCGTGGAGTGTTGTCGGTGCTTGATGCGCACCGCGCGAGTCGTAAGTCTCAACTGAGCCAAGCCGAGCTTCTCGCAGACATAATTCTGTCTACTCGGTAATTCCGAGACACACAACGCGCGACCTAACGAGAAAGAAGGAGAGAGCTAGGATGAGAAAGAGAGAAAGAGCGAGAGAGAGCGAGAGAGAGAGAGCGAGAGAGAGAGAGCGAGAGAGCGAGAGAGCGAGAGAGCGAGAGAGAGAAAGAGAGAAAGAGAGAAGGAGAGAGAAAGAGAGAGAGAGAAGGAGAGAAAAAGAGAGAAAAGCGTTGGGGGATAGAAGTGAGAAAGAGAGCGAGAAAGGGAAAGAGGAGACAAGAGAAAGGTATATACAGAGAGAGGGAGGGAAACCGAGGGGAGAAGTGAGAGAGCGGGAGTAGGAGAGAGCGAAAGAGAGAAAAGAGAGAGAAAAGAGAGAGCAAAGAGAGAGAAAAGAGAGAGAAAGAGAGACTAAGACGAATTTCCTTCCTATATACTCCCACGGTGTCTCCCAACTCTCTATCGCCTTGTGACAAAATTCTCTCTCCCGTTGGTCCAGACGGTCCTCCCTCTTTCTTCTCTTCACACTTACTGTCTTTCTCACTCGTTCATTCGTCTCTTTCTCATAAAACTTTATGTCTATCCGTCTGGGAGCTTCTTAAATTCTTCCTTGAATTTCAACAAAGTATCTTTTCTCTAAGATCGTCTGGCTTCTTCTGTTACGTCTTTTGCGCGAGCGCGATGCAGTGCTTCCAACTCATTTCACTCGTTCTCTCCTTCTTCGTTAAGTTTGATTCTTTGCAGCTCTCGAGAAACTGATATATCGTTCGGCCCTTTAGTATTTACTCGATAATGGCCTACTTATTCTTTTTCTTTAGCGCAGAGTACATCGTACGCAAGAGATTCTATTAATTTGAAGATGGGCCAATTCTTTGATTTTATTTCCGAGCGTCTTTCTTGTTTTGTGTCCTCTTAAAAAAGGAATCGTTTCTATTTTACTTTATACTCTCTCTACGATAGTTTTCTCGAGATGAGAATGTTTTTTTTACCTATCTTCTGATTGATTGTATACTCCGATGTTTTATATTCGCTTACCTTATATACATTTTTTTCTTTGAAAGCACATTTATTTTCTATGGGAAAGTACTCTCGATATTTCTTTTTTCTTAATTTTTTCCTTCCGAATTTACGAATCCCTTTAACCTTTTTATCTTATTTTCTATCAAAATTTTAAGGCTTCTATTCGATTCGAGCCGTATTCTCTCGAGTTCGAAACCTATTTATCGTACTTTTAAGGAACTTCTTCAAGCGCACGTTTAAGATCAAAGCGATGGAGCTCTTTATTATCGGAAGAAGGAGAAAAAATAAAAACGTCTATATCCAGTCGCCGATCGTATTCATCTCTCTTCGAACCTACCGCTCGTCCGTTCGCGGCTCGACAGTTTTCGAAACGACGCTCGCACGTATGCCCACACAAAACACAGTGAGATAACGAAAAGGACAGCCAAAGGATATATAATAACAACGAAAAAAAGATATCCCGACGAGACGCGAATGAGATATAGAGAAAGGAGGCGCGGATGATATCCCCGATGCGTCCGATGTGTGTACCACGCGTGGCCGGGGGCTGCCACCGCGTGGACTTTATAGGGTGTCTCCCTCTCTCCTCGCCGTCTAGACGATTCGAAAGATATGATCTTTTGAATCATAATGTATCGTTTTAATAAAACAGCCTTCGAGTACGTGCGCACACGTGCGGCAAAGAAGGAGAGAGAGAGAGCTAGCACGGAGGCTCGTCAGGCGTGCGTCCACATACCGAGAGAGAGCGAGAGAGCGAGACGGTGAGAACGAGGGGGAGAGAGAGCCAGAGAGAGAGCGCGAGAAAGAGAGACAAAGAGAGGATAGTAGGTACACACGCGGGCTGACGAGCAAACCCGATTCCGAATGAGACTGTGTATCGAGGAAGTGTAAGAGGGAGGGAGAATGAGAGAGAGCGAGAGGCTTTTATTTGATTGGTTTGGACCGAGAGTAGTAGCAACAGCAGCGTGGCAAGCTTGGCTAGTTGCTCACTGGTACACGAGGTGTTGTCGATGGAGGGTAATCGATGATCTTCGTGAGCGAATCGAATTTGCCCTGCCCTGAGTTCACTCAAGAAAGAGATGCTCCTGGGCCTTATGTAGTTGTTTCTCTTGTCGTTTTCCCGCGAGACGTAAACATCCGGTTTTTGAATTTATGCATAACAATGTCCGAGGGAGAAAAGGTGTTTTGAAAAAACTTTTTATTTATGGCTAAATTGCTGATTAATCGTTTCGAATATTTAATTAAATTTGTTAAATTAGTCGATGGGATGCATCAAAGTAATTGCTTTTTTTTAAATACTATTCATTTCCGTCCGCGTTCGAACCTACTGTAAATATATATTTTATATTTTTCAGCGTTTTAACAACCATTATTATCGAATAAAAACTTTAAAAAGAATTATCGCTGTAAAAACTTGGAAAAGATTGTAAAATTAACCCAAGTCATAAATAATGTTACTTTCGAGTGGTATTTTTCATCAAATATAAAAATTTTCCCATTGAATTTATAATTTTGTGTTGGAGCTTACACAATAATTTCAAATAGTTAACTTAAAATTAGATTCAATTAAATGTAAATTTTTTTTATTCGATCTTAAGGATATTAATCAATTTCTACAGTAAACGATAAAAATTACTAAGTACAGTATACGGCATGCAATAAAATAAAGTTATGCAGTAATTTTATTATACTCATAAAATTCGCTGATATTCTTACCAATTTTAAAAGCACCGCTAAGAATCAAGGGAAAATTTATTTTTAGATAGATTTATAATTAAAATTTCTTGAATATTAGATAGTTATAGTATCCCATAGTAAAGTTTAATAATTACAATTATTTTGTCATTAAAATGATAATACTGTAAGTAGAATGCCATATTCCGTTCTCAAAGGAACTACTCTAAAATGTATGTTCACTATAGAATTATTCTTTTCAGAAACATAATCATAAAAATTTGTTGTATAAATGACAATTAATTATTATTTAAAATTCAACTTTATCGTTTTTTGTATTTTTACCTTCGCAATTTATTCTCCGTACAAAAAAATATATATTTGAATCTAGTATATTGAATAAAATTTAGTTTTATTCTATAAGTTTTCCAAACATAATATAAAAATAACAATGATTTATTGAAATACAATTTCATTTACCGAACTAGGTAAATAATAAAAATAATGTTTCTGAATTTTCAAAATTGTTATTGAGCAATATGTACCATGGCACATGTAACATATAATTAAATCGTAAAAATACTTCTTTTCCTTGTATAGGGTTCGTAAACTAGCTTTTGTAGCTAAGGACTTCGTATGTAGCATACAGTAGTCACGGATTCATAAAACTCGATATAATCTATTTTACCTGAAATAATATATACTGTAATCATTTTATTGTTTCTGCGTACAAAAATTCGATATTACTATTGTTCGATATTTTTTTAAAAAAATGTAAGTTATAATTTAATAATTACATTTCCGTATCTTAAATTCATGAATTCTCTAAATTCAAGAATTCTGTTAAAAAAAATTATTAAATTTGTAGGAAGTATAAAAGTTTCTTATTTTTAAATTTATGTTTATACAGTATATTGAATTTTACGATTAATTTATTAAATTTATTATACACTTAAAAAATCTATTTCTGATACATCAAAATATTTAATTTTCAACTACAAATAAAAGATTTTTGATTCGAATAGAAAATTAGAAGAACCCATTAATTTAGATTATTAGAATCTATTATATCGCTTATCTATTTATATCGCTAGCACCAAACTTAGTAGCTAGTGATCTAATTTTGATGAAAGTTGAATGTTTGTCTAACGATAATTCTTAATTCTAATGAAAAGTACAGGAATTATTACTCGAGGAAAGAATTTTTTAAATTTTTTCTTTTCTAGAAAAAGAAGATTTTAAAAGGTATTAAAATTTCGTTTATTCGGTTGCAGCTGATAAGTTTAAGAGGTAGGAAAAATTAAACTATCTTCATATTTATAACTAATAAATACAAATATTTGATTCAAAAAGTTATATCATAATTATTAATATAAATAATACACATTATTAAATAAAATTATAATGTCTAACTTTAAAATAGTTATGAAACTTATCGTTCATTTTTTAGTAATATAAAATTAACTTCCTTGATTAGTTTAAATTAATAATTTAATATTATTAAACGCTATTAATATTTATATAAAATAGAAACAAATTTATATTTTTTATATAAACATATTACAAGTTTATTTAAAACATAAGAAAAAGTAAATCCTTCCAACTCTAAAAAAAATTATTATTGTAAATTATTACTATTACAAGAATATAATATATTTCAAATAGTTATTTTATATTTATTTACAATTGTATCTTAAAATAATAATGAAAAGAAATATTATTTAGCTGTCTTAATTGCCAAAATGATATGTTAATTTTAAATATTTTAATTGAATTTTGAAATAATATAATAAACTAGTATGTTTTCTATGAATTCAATATTTCTGATTTAATTCGTTTTATATAAATAAGCTTCTATATCATATATTTTAATGGTTAATCTTTAGAATAATTTATAATTTTTATGAAATAAATGTTTTTTTTAATTTTCAAACAGATTATTAAAATGCAATATAATTTAAGAAATTAGGATTTATGACTATTTATAAAAATATATTCAGGATAAATTTAAAACAATATTTTTGAATAATACATCTATACTTTTTAAATAGTATTAAGAATTTTTAGATTATTTAAAACTATTTTCCATAACTATTTACTGTTTTTTCAAATCTTGAAAAATATTAATTTTTATCTCGTAAATATTTTATAGTTGA
Source organism: Dolichoris vasculosae (assembly GCA_018907195.1). NCBI lineage: Eukaryota > Metazoa > Arthropoda > Insecta > Hymenoptera > Agaonidae > Dolichoris > Dolichoris vasculosae. Next base: position 9,325,349 of record JACCHY010000003.1, read on the forward strand.
ATAGCAACTTATGGGGGGGGGGAATTTTTGCGAGGCTCACCATCACGAATCATTTCTGCTATTTAAAAATGCATGTCGAGCACGTATTGATATGCAACCTTTTCATATATATATATATAGTGAAGTATGCGGAAGAATTTAGCTGTAAAATTTAAATTACGGCCGTTTTTCTTATCGAAGATACGCTAAAATAAAAATATCAGGAGAAGGAGTAGAAAATAAATTGTAGCGAGTGATGTTTAAAAAATCAGTTCGTATATTGCGTCGCATTTTAAATTGTTTGTTTGCTTATACTCCCGCCTTTCCAGTCGAGGAATTCGCTTCTGCGAAAACTTAAGTCGTCGAATTCATTTCACGTGCGTACGGAAAATAGAAATGTACGTTTTATTTCCGCGTCGTAACAATTTAATCTTTTACTACTGACGCTATCTTATTTTCTATTGTTAAGATTTTAAGTTTTGTTTTATTAAGCATTACATTCACTAATAAAATTCTTAGTTAATCACAACCCTTTAATTATTTTATAACGAATTTACTGGTTAAGTTTAACAATTTTGTATTATTCTTTATGTTTATACTGTTAGACATTAAAATAAAAATGAAACCAAAGAATTAGAAACCAAATCAATTTTTAATATACATACACATACATATGTATAGACGATTAGAAAAAATGGAACTATAGTCTTTAATATCTATAATAAAAAAATGTATATAAAAAATTTATCAGTCTACATAATTCAATAATTACGTTTATAACTGAATTTATCAATACAAATTCATAAAATTATATTTTTAGCTAAATAAATCAATTCAGAATAAAATTATAGTTTATTCTAAGGTCATTTAACAAATTTTTACATGTATTATGTCTTGTAGTTTTCAATACCACAATGTCATTTAGAATATAACGTTATAATATTTATTATGTCTATTTATTTTTCGATTTTAAATGTTTGTTATTTACCTTAAATATTTACCATTATCTTTACTTATTATTAGTTTAACGCAATCTTATTAATATATCTTATAATTTTATTTTTTTTTGTTATTCATTTGGGATTATTTTTATAATTTAATTTTGTGAGATATTATTAGAATTAAATATTGTTATTTTTACGATAATTGCGTTTTTGGTACAAAAAATATGTACAGATTATATATATACATACTTAATATATACGGATACTGATTTCGTTAAAAATTCCATTTAAAATTGTTTATAAAACTGAAACTTAGTTATCATACTAAACCTTATATGCAAATATTGTAAATAATTTTATACAAATATATTTACCATTGTTGAAAGCTTATATTTTTAATTTATCATGCGGATATATTTTTGTTTTATAAGATTATTTTAACGTGATTACAATTTTTTATTTTTAGAAATATGTAATTATATAAATAATATTAAGGGATCTTAAAATTTGATAAATTAGCTGTTGAAATAAATAGCATTAAAATAAAATTTTATTTTAAACTGAAGCTATTTATTAAAATCTTGTATCGGATAAAGTCTTAGGAAGTTAATGGTTAATAAATTATCGGTAATGATGGAATATAATAGATTTTTTAACAAATAGCATGTAATAAATATGAATACATTTTATTATATCGAACAAGATACAGTTGGCATGTATATAATTAAAATTTTTAATTGATTCTAGATTATTTCGTGTAAAAGTTATATATAATATAAAATTAAATGCGATATTAAGTCATCTTAAAATGTTTTTCATAAATGATCAATTCTCAATAATTAGACGATGAATAATTGCTATTTAATAAAATTGCAACACAAATTTTTATGTTTTTTATAATAAGGGTAACCACCGTTCACTGGTGACCAAGATTACCGCGATCTACCCTACGTTGAACCGAGTATAATGATAGTATTCATCTGCATTATCATTAAAGAAACATGCATGGATCGTTCTGGAAAATTTAAAATAATATTAGTAATTTTTCATTATTATATTTTTGGACAAACAAAATATATTTTGCAATTATATTTTTTCTTATAATATGCGATAATTTACAATTTTGTAATTATATTTTACCTCGATATGTAATAACCTTTATCAAAAATCTTATTATACAAATGTACTTGTAATTTTATTATAAATAGGATTATCACTCATTTTAAACAAAATTATTTTTATTTATAAAGGAATGTTTATTTTATGGAGTTTATTTTCAACGGGTTGTAAACTAGCTGTTTGATCGAGGAGAAAGTAGAAATATTTATCGTGGATTATTCGGTAAAATTAGCTTTAGTTGTACATTATGCAAGACACTTACGGTATGCGGTACAAATAAAAAGTACATTCGTAAACGGATAATAAAAATATAAAGGAAAGTACGTCTGGACAGGAGCTACGAGTGGATGGCTTAAAAAGGAGAAAAATCTTACTACTATGTAGCGATAGGAGACGTAAGCTTCTTCCAGAAGAATGCGATAACTACATCGGAATCGTTTTCGAGATTAGTTTTCATTAATAATTCCTTATTCAACCATAAAAATGTTTGTGAAATTTAATAAACTAATAATTTTTCGAAGAGCGTTCAAACAATTTTATTCGTAGCGTAGGTCTCGCAATTTAAACGAGTCTCGCAATTTAAACGCCATCGAATGAAATTTTTCGCGCAGAACACATTTAAAATTTTACCTTTGAAATTTGTAGAATGATATTTACCGAACGGCGAGGGCTTGCAATTAATTTTATGCGCACTCAATCATAATCATTCCCATATGTTTTTTATATTTGTACGCGGTAATGTTGAAAAACTCTTTAATACCCCGGTCTCAGGTAGACCCTACCCTTAAGGAAAAAATGCTCCAAGACGCAGCAGCCGGCCCTCAAAGTTTTCGGCTCGGTTTTAAGCATCGCGAGGAACGAACTGGTAGCTCTACAACCAAGGGAATATTCAAATTTGTTTAACGACCGATGCTCGCTCGGCCTAATGACAAACCGTAGTGACTAACCGTAAGAAAGCAGTACACGATGTCGCACATTTGCTTCCTCCCCCTCCTCTTTCTCCAGCACGGTAATTTCGCGCTCGTTCGCCGATTGTAAAACGCACGCAATTGCACGTGCATGCAATTTGACCTAAAAGTCCGGCCATGGGCTGCTCTCTATCCACTACGGCGACGACGGCAACGACGGCAACGACGGCAACGACGGCAACGACGGCAACGACGACGGCAACGACGACGACGACGACGACGTAGCTGCTGACGTCATGTCTGACTGTCTGCGGCTATCGGCCACGACGCGTATACACGTACGCACAGAGAAAAGAGAAAAGAGAAAAGAGAAAAGAGAAAAGAGAAAAGAGAAAAGAGAAAACATAGTATAGGAGTCCGGAGACGGGGACAGACAATCTGGCGTCTAGACGAACAAAAATAAATAATGCAACCCCGACGTATTAAATTGTTGTTTTACTACTCGGTGACAGAGTCGTAAGTAATCATTGTTGCAGGTCTTCTGTCCCTCTCGTCTATGCGAGCCACTGGCGCGTGCGTCTCTTGCTACTCGAGCGCGATTCGTTTCGCGATCCCTGGATTTACCTCGAGCCTTAAAAGTCCTACGCGTTTCGAAGCCTTTCCTTTTATTTCCTTCGAATAAAGGAAAGCGATACTCGTATATTTATTACTCCCCGTTTCATAGTACCACTCGCTAGTTGTAGGCTCCGTATCGAGCCGACGTTTGCTCCTTCGTTCCTTCGTTCCTTCGCTCCTTCGCTCCTTCGCTCCTTCGCTCCTTTCCTTTCCTCCTTCGCCAGGTATTCCAAAAGTGCGAATACGTAAGAAATGTGTATTCATCCGATACTTTGGTATTATTTTCAGAAATCGTTACATTCCAATACGCCCTTTTTTCATTCTCTCGATAAAAAATGTTCATTTAATAAATCTTGGCATCTCCACATCTCATCTCTACTTGGAAGTTGTAGTAAGGAAATCTTTCTTCCTTGTTCATATTTAGCTCGTATCGAGCTCGCGTTCCGCAGTCGTAATTGTCTTTTCGTTTTGGTAAATACGAAAAGCATTCGATTTCGGGAATCGATTTCAAACCACCTTCGATGGTTTGGATGATAAATTACGCTATTTCTGGCTCTCTTGTTACAAAGTCGATTTGCTCTTGGTATCCGCTCGGGTATTCGAGTAATATCCGCGGGAAATCTGAAACCATACGTTCTCTCTTATTGCTACTGTTTTTAACCATCCGATAGGCGGAAGGATCCAATAATAGCAATCGGTTAAAGGAGAACCTTCGAATAGTAAATTTATCAAGTAATTCAGAGTTAATTGCAATGTATCTTAAAAAATTATCGAATGTATCTCAAAAAAGTTTAATGGAAAAATGTATTGTATTCGATGATTAAAATAACAAATGGTAAAATTTCGAATAAATTTACAGAAGTTTCGCTGACCATTGCGGTATTTACAAATTATTTAAAAATTAATAAACAAGTAGCGTCTATTTCTCGAAAATAGGCAAAATATAGAATTCATTGTTTAAACTTTGTTATGTGAAAAACGATAATTATACAATCATTAGTAATGGGCAATAATTATTTGTAGGCTATAATTTGCTACCTTCCGTACCTCCGAAAGAATCGAGGTAACGATTATTTCCAGCGATATTTAAGTGTAATAGCGCGAGTGTCCAAGTTTATAAGTTTTGAATCGCTAATCTGATGATGGGTTACGATAAAATTTCCGTGCGCCACGGAGAGATGATAATTTAAACGAACATATTATAGAATAATTAAATACATACGCAGTTATGAGTATTTTTTAGTACTAACTGTTTGAAAATTATGCAAAGTTACTTAAGTGTTGGCTTTCGTTTAATGAGAAAATAATTAAAATTCGCTCCCCGTGATCTCGTCTATTTTCGCTAAACTGAAATCATACTTAAATAGAACAAAAATTTAATTGTTTTTAAATGGCGAAATTCCGAAGAGAGATTACCAGAAGCAATCTGGCATCGAACAATCCCGTTCATCGAAAGTTCGACGCTCGCCAAAGGTCCATTCGGCGCGCTCGTCTAGGCCAATAATTATATCGGGCGTCTGATCTCCTTCGGCGCGCGGTCCACGGCAGGCCCATAGAAAATTCGTAGATGCGGTCACCGGAAAAAACCCACCCACGCGTAGCCGATTATACGCTCGATTGGAATTGCAAAAGGATTGGCGCCAGGAGAGAAAAAACACGAAGGCAGGAGGAAAAAAAGCTGAAAGATTGAAATTCCGCCCGTCGCAATCGCCACCGGGCGGCGCGTGATGCAATTTGCATTGTAATACGTCCTCGGGGGAGAGAGATAAGCCGTAGTTCCAGGAATCGACGCGAACCTTTTTCGCGGCCGCTTTGCATGCGACGACGAGCTGACGAATATGTAATTTATTGTCGAGCTAGTTGCGCAATTGCGCCGACACTCCCACGCGGTCTACTGTCTCTCGGAGATCGTTAAGCGCGATGCAGCCTTCTGTCTATGTGTCTACGTGTTTTAGCCACTCTCAGGCTTCGGATTTCAATTGCGGTGCGCAATCTCTAAGGGAATTATTACCGAGACAAATCTTTGCGCTACTGCCTTCTTCGACTTCGACTTCGACTTCGACTTCGACTTCGAATACGTTCGCCGACCTAAGCTCTGTACAAACGTAAGCGATTCTTATCCTTCGATGCGCTGAAAACTTTCGGTACTTCCTATTCTTTTTCAAAATTTCCGCCGTATCGTTGCTACTTTTCAATTTAACGTATATGCCTATATATTTATATCGCGCATATTATTATCAAGCTTCCAACTACATTCTGACTGTACGTTAACAAAAATAATAAATATTATCTTTTACTTTTCAAATATTTTTATATTTTTGTATAAATAATTGTATTTAATAAAAATTCGATCCACCGGTTTAATTTCTTTTATTCGTATTTAGAAACATAAATCAATTTCTATTCGAGAAGTTGGCTGTAGGCTCTTCGGATAAAAGTATATAAACGATTTATAAAATATATTTAATAAAAATGATTTATCCTATATGTTTGTAACGTTGGCTTTTTAGTTTTTTATTCTTACGAGTCCGTAACATCGTTTTTAAATAAGTATTATTTATATGTTTATAAGATGTATTTCAAGATCTGTTCTACTTTGCTATTTTTTATTTTAGAAATCTCTATTTCAATAATAGATCGCTTCGTTTTTTTAAAACCGATAAATGAATTCCAATCATTGAATATACACCTTCTTTAACTTTTAAATACACTTGTATATTCTTGCGAAACTCAGCAAAGCCTAACTAATTATTCATTTTACTTTTTCTAAAAGATATATTATATATGTACAAGATTATATTTTATAAAAAATTACGAATATGTTCGATTTGTATAGATTTTAACATTGTCTGATTCAATTAGGATATTCATTCGTTGACTAAGTTATAGTGCAATATTTTGAAAATAAAAATCAATAAATAAAATATATATAACTTAGTCGTAAATAATCATACAATGAAAGATAGTAAGTAGACCATTAATACAAAGTTACACGTAATATCTGGATAAAATTGCTTCTATGGTATGTATTGTTTAATAATCTATTATCCTGCTGTAATTTCATTGTCTAAGCAGCAAATAATATCTTATATCAGAGTTTTGAAGAATAGTTTTGTACATCATTTATGATATTGGATAGTATTGGGTGACTATAAATTTAGAGAGCTGCAAAACTATAAGGTTTCTTGGTATCAATTAAATAATAATTTTTATTAACATAATCATTTTAAAGATTTATAAAAATATTTATTTCGTAACAAATACAAAGTTTCTTTTAAAATAGTTAAATTTTTAATAATAAAAAATAATAAAATTTTAGTAACGATTGTTATAAAAAATGAAGGATCAAGTTATTATTTCATAATTAACATTTGATTTGGTGAGAAAACGTGATTATAAAAATTTTGTTTTATCTCAATATTATTGGATAAAAAAAAAGTTATGTGGTTAGGGTGATACACTAAATTATTGTGTAACCTAATTTTAGAGTACAAGTCAATGGGTCAATAGCATTATTTGTATGCACACTCTTCGGTTCATTATTTTGTCATTAAATTTTTATAATAACTACATACGGATGATGTAGTACGTTTATTTTAATAATGAAAAAAAGCTTAGAGATATATTATTATTTAACGTAAACGTATTTAAAATTTGAAACCACTCACGCTTGTATGAGAAAAAGAATAAAGTGACAAGTAATTTATGTTTGTTATGAAAGACTTCGTTTATATAGAGATCAACATCTCGTATATTATAAATTGCCATTCATCAATTTTAATTAAAATATTATTCGAAACGAAGTGTAATTTAATTCATTTTGAATAATGTATGAGCGTGGGTAGATTTAATAGTTTCGTAATTAATAATTCATCAATTGACAATACTAATAAAACATGAAAGATAATAAATATATATTTGTTTTTATTGCCCATGAGAAAAGCAATATAAATTCGATAATGAAATAAAGCGAATCGATAGGTCGAATTTATAAAATTTTAATCGTTTTAACTAACTTAAAAACATGTGTACGTACGAATATTTTATCGACTTTTATTTTGGTGTAAAAAAAATTTGAATTTTAAAGTATTTGAATTAAAGCGATTAAAGTATTTGAATTAAAATTTGTAAATAATAATTTAGAAAATTGTATTAAAAGATTTAACACGGGCTATTAAATTGAATACTTGAATATTCAATTTAAGTTATTGGACTAGATTACCAATGTAAATGTCATCAGTGTTTTTGTTTGAATCCGTATACAACGATAGTTTATTGCTCTATGAAAAAATGATGTCTGTAAATTACGTAAGCGTACGAATTCAATAATTTATATTAATACATGGATAACTTACGAGATTCTCTGGTGAGGGTTGATATTGTATAGCACAGAATATTAAAGAAAGGCATATCCCACAATTAGGGTAACTCATTTTTATTAGTCTATTCCCGATGATTGGCTTAAAATTAAGAAATTTAATTATAAATCAATAAGTTAAATTTGAAAAATGAACCGTTTGGTTTTGTACAACTACTATAAATTTTTTTCAAGCCTCATAAATCAGTAATTTTTTGAAGCAATTACATCGAAGTCGGTTTTTCAACGCCTAAGATCCGAAAAACTAAAATAATCAAACCACTCTATTTATCAAATTAATTCCCTTCTTGCGTTCGGGCTTTTTCTTTCTTCCCTGCGGCATGCGCATATTACTAAGAACGTGACACAATGAAAGTGGCAATCTCACCGAAAGGGTTAAGAAAATGGTTGCGGTAACACGTCGAGACAAGAAAGGCTCTTAAAAAATGCTTTCAGACAATCATCGAGCTGTATCCGGTGTATCTGGCCCGCAGCCCATTCATCAAGCCGACCACCACGCGAATCGTCGCAGCTTCCTTCTCGTTCTTCCTTTCATCGCGTTCGCGCAGATACAGGAAATTCCGCTGTTCGTGTCGAGGACGAAGGTCGAAGGTGTCCATCCGGCCCGGGCATATGTACTCGTAATTATGCGCGAGGCGGTCATTAAAGAACGCACTTTGGTGTACCTTTTGGCTTCGCGGAATATTTCCTAGAGATCTTAACGGCACGGACACCCTCCGGACACATACAAGCATGCATATCCGCTGATTTCCTGGGAAAGGAGGCAGGAGTCGCGTTTATTCTTCTTCGCTGAATTAACGCGTTGTGGTTCGGAGCGAGAGACTCGATACGTCGATGCGTCGATCAAAACGATCGTTTTTCATCTATTCGCTCTATCGAGCATCGCTTCATTCTACGCCGATTGTTTAGACTATTTAAACTCTGTGGACTTTGATGAAATTCGGATGAAATTCGGATATGCATATTTTAGGAATCGATGCAATATTTCCTCGGGATTCTCATTTTTTTTCCTTGTAAAAGTTATCATCTCGAAAAATTTATATTAATAAAATCACGTTAGAGATCGCATACTTAAGCATTTTCAATACTATCTATTTAAGATTATATTTTATGATACCACACACATACATATATCTTTGTTTGGTACCATAAATTTATTATTTACTTGTGCATATTGAAGGAATATGTATTTTAATAATCGTATCGAAATCGATCGAATGGACTAAAATTTAAAAATAAAATTATATTAAATATTTTACACTTTTTCATTAAATATTTATATAAACTTATCTTATTGTATAATAATAGCGTTAAAAAAATAAATAAGAATAACGATTTCTAAATTGATCGGTGTTTCTGTTTTATTTACTGACTTGACTTTTTCCGAAAATTGAAACGAAAGCATATTATCGATGGTTATTTAAATTTTTGAGTTAATAATGCTTAATTTCTGAATAAATACTTATTATGCATTAAAAAAATACGAGTGAAAATCATACACGAATACGACAACTAAAAGCTATAATTATGTTATCGTATCCTTTACGAGAGAAAATTTGCTCTGTGAAATTACTTATTCATTTACATTTTTAACTTAATAATATATCTACAGTATGCAAAATAATTTAACGTATAGGTTACTAAATATATGACTGCATCTGTGGACATTCGTAAAGTTAATAAAAATAATTTAATAAATAAATTTAAGAAGTTATAGTTTAATAATACTAATTAAATGCATGTACGTGTAACAATTTACATTATTGCGTAGACTATTTGCAATTACTACTGCATTAATTGAGGTAATACTACACGTTGAAATTATTCACATCTATAATCTTAGATCTCTCAATATTTCTTTGTAATTTTATTAAAAACACATATTTTTTCTATGGAGTTTAATGAGATTTTAATTGAACAATTTTACTTTGCCCTATATTCGTTATACTTTATTTGTTATTTTTATTCACTTGGTTAATGAAAATTTTATCTACCAATATCTCGAAATATTTTAATTGTCACTTTATTTATAATAATAGTACTACCAATTATAATGTTTTTTACTTTTTACACTCTCATCGAAATACCGAAGGTTATAGTTAAGCTTAATTACTCTTTCATTTTCGATGCATGAATTGGATTATTTTTTTAAAAATTTAAAGTAATAAAGATATTAATTGTTAAATTATTAAATTTTTATAATTTGTATAATTTTTATAATTTTTAATATTTTACTAATTCAGTATGATAAATTGAATTATTTCAATATTTTTCATTTATTTACTATTACCTGTGATATTATTAATAATATGTACATATAGAAATGATCAAGATATTGATATTCTAATGTTTTCACAGGAATTTTATAATAATTATATTTAATGAAGAGTAAATTCTAGTAATTTCGAAGAGCACTTGGGTTCAATATTTATCTTAAGTTTTTTTATTAGTATAAGGGTAAGTTTTCAATTATTTGAAAAAAGATATCAAATATTATAATAAATTTAAAAAATAGAAAGAAAAATATATTGGATGTTGTAATATAAAAAATTTTTGTACCGATAAACTTGTAAATTAAAATTTTCGATAGGAATTATTTATTTTAATACAATATATCAAATAGAAATACATTCGAATTTAGATTTACTTCATTAAAAATAAAACTTGCGTACTCGGTACTTTGATTTTTATAAAATAGCTTTATTATTTTAATATTAATTTTGACGAATAATGTGTCTATAATGTAGTATGTTTTACACGTATTTACTATTGGTTTACGCCTTTAACGATTAAAAACTTTTCGTAGAGGTTGAAGAATTTCATTATTTTAATTTTACATTTCAAAGTATTTTCGTCATCTTTTCAATATATATTTATATAATTTTATATTTTTAAAACTACACCAATATTTTCTACGTTACTTATATAGTTTTAGATTACAAAAATTATTTTTATCTAGTACAATTTATCCGACATTTTCATTTTCCTCTCGATACAAAATTTTTACCGAAAAAAGAAAGCAAAAACGGATATACTTTAGGTTAATTAATTATGTTGAAAAATGAGCGCGCGTTCGTTCAGGGCGACTTAGCATTCTGCATCACACGTATACTACGTGCGCATGTACATAAAAATAGTAATAAAAAAAAACGACCATGGAAGAAAAAGACCAGACACACGGCAACTCATGATGAGGAAAAGAAAAAATCCGAGACACCTTTCCGGGTATCGCGTGTATTCCGGGAGTAGTTGATGGATACAAGAGAGTAAGATAAAGACAGAGATGTAAAGAGAGAGGAAGGAAGAAAGAGAGAAAGAGAGTGAGAGAGTCAGAGACCGAAAGAGGGGAAGAGATTTTTGCTTTGCACGCAATGTTGGCGCGTAATTCCGGACGAGCCTCTATGGAGGGAAATTATAGTAAAAAGAGAGGAGAGCCGAGAAGATAAGGGAGAGAAAATGGAAATGGAGTAAAAGATAACGATGAAGGAGACACGTGCACAATATGCGTACATATAAGGTGGCGCACAATGTATTTTAGATTCAACTCTGATATTGTGTGGAGCTGATTTCGATTTTTCAAAATAAAGAAATATTTGCTCTAATTATTGGATTTTATTTATTTTTACTATTTTTTTTATTTTAAATATTATTGTAAATAATGAAATCTAACTTGATCGAATGTAAAAAAAAATATATCTTAAAAAGAAATTTTAAGATTTTAGTTGTGCTTTATTCATAGACATTTATAATATTAGAATTTTCATTCTATTACAAAATATAAATTATTTTAAAAATATTTATTGCATGTAAAGTAAATTTTTTGTTGCTTTAAATATATTTTGATCAACGATTTATTATGTCTGGATTGAAGTGAAGTACTAATAATAAATATAAAACCAAATAACTGTACTAGATTCTTTATTTGATATTGAAAATTTACAATCTATTTTTATAGCTAATATAAATTTAAAAATATGTATCATTTAATGACTTTATTAATTTATATATAACTACTATTTCTTTAAATTTGTTATAAAGAAAACGAGTTTATACATGTACTTTTTATTTTTTATTTTAAAAGCATAATTTTTTTAATTAGTTTTGCTTTTAAAATATACAAAAATTACCTTGTAATTTTATAAAATATATAAAAAGTATTCAGTAATTCAATCATCAGTTCAGTCAACAACACACAGTTATAAATTTACGGTTAAATTTGAAAACGATTCATAAAATACGTAGTCAGAAAAAAAAACGTAAGGTAACCTAATATTTCCAGTAGTACTAATACTTGAATTTCATATACTAAAATTTCATATTTTAAAATTACAAAATATATCAACTAGAAGAGAGACAAATAATATAGATAAAATATAGTAGAATTTCAGAATTTGATTAATTTAATAATTATGATTGATTAAATATTTTCATTATTTTGATCATAAGCAAACTCAGTTATCAAAGTAAATTTGAATATTGCTTTGACTTATAAAAATTTTCGTTTCTGATATATTACAGACTCGAAGAAATAAAAATATTTATATTATTTTAAATAAGAAGGATCTTGACTCTTATCTCTACATTGGATTTCATGAACACGCAAATATAGTATATTAAATCTATGTACTTGTATAGAATAAATAAATAAATAAATTAGTTAAAATATTTATAATTAAATATATTTGACCAAGATAAAAAATTCATAAAAACGTGTTGCATCTAATATGTTAACCCGAACATTTATAATTTAACATCAATTTTATTTGCTTGCTTAACAATGATAAATTAAGAAGGTGCAATTTTATTATAGTACATTTAACTTAATTTCAGTTAAAAATTATTTTTTTTATTATATAACATGTTTTTTATTATATAACATGTTTTTTATTATATAAAATATCCATCATTATTTTAAATATATTTTACACATTAATGTTATGATATTTTATTTAAGCGAATAAAAAGAACATATTTTATTACGAATCCTTTTGAAAACATTATATCGATACTACTTTTTAAGTAAGTTAAATATTGTAAAAGTAAAATTAGAAAAATTATTAAATAAATTATTGTTTACAATAAAATATAAAATTTATTTTAATATTTTTTAATAACAAAGTTTTATAAAATATATATTGTTCTTAAATAATTGATAAATAATTTAAAATTCAGTGAATAGCTGAATCAAAATCTATTACTTGAGAGTTAATAATAATTTTTATCGGTATTTTTAAACTTATCCAATAAATCAAAATTATTTCCCTTATAAAGTAATAATAAAAACGTGGCTTCAAATGAATCAGAAATTCATTTTTTAAAATGCTCGAGGCGATGAAGTGTAAAACGAGAGGCAAAAACCTAGAGGAGATAAAATGCCGTAGGGGAAAATGGAGATGAAGAGGAGGAAAGAGCAAAAGAAGACGGCGAATGTCCATATAAATACGCATATCGCGTAAGATGTTGATGATGATGGTGAGATGATGGATGAGGAGATGAAAAAAAAGAGGATAATGATGAGGCTGCTGCCGGCCAGCTCAATTTTTCGTTGCAGCTGTCGGGGTTTAATATTTCCGAGCTAGCCAGCGAAAAGTCGCTTTTCGAGACTTCCGCGAGTCGAATTTCCCTGAGAAAGAGAGAGGGGATAAATTCGGTCGAGCACGGATTTTCGGTGGCTCTTGACTTCTGTCCTCGTGCCGCTATCTTTTTTTCTTTTTGAACCTAGATAAGTTTTGGCTAGTAGCCAACACAGATTCGTAGAAAAACGTGAGAAAATCGAGATACGGAGGAGGAGATAAAGATACGGATGATTGGCGGTGACCTAACCTCGAGGATTTTATCGTGTGACCGGATAAAAGTCAGAAATATTTCTTGGAGTTTGAATTAAGAGCGTCGAGGCTTTTATACGGTGCTTTCCTTGCTTTTGGACAGTCTTTGACAGCGTAATATATAAATGCGTATCGTAATGGAGATTTGGCGGATCGCATAAACTTTCATCGTTACGTACGCAAAAAGTCGTTTAGCTTATTTTTTTCATATTATTTTCTGTTTGTATTTTGTAAATATTTTCATAATGTTTTTATCCGACTCGGTTCGTTACTCTTTGCTTGGTTTCGTGTGTATTACTTTTAGAATCGAACATGATTCTAATGAGAAAATGTTGAAATTAGAAATATCGGTAGTACATTATGGCGGAAATAATTTTGACAAATTAGAAATGATAATTTACCCTTTCGTATATATATATTATTTTCTTTCTATGAAATATCAACTTGATTATAGGGTGACTAAAATTACAACTTGCATAGCTATACAATTATGTTTCTATCTATATCTGCCAATACATTCATGAGATTAAGGAACTTGCTTTCATGAAGGTAGTCATGAATAAATTTGCCATTAATCTTTAAAATGACTTCGAGAAACTTTCTTTGAGAATGAAAATAAGTTTGATTTTAAAGAGTTCGTGTTTATATAGTCATTAAAAAAGGGATTGCGATGTATGCAAATACTTTTTAAATTATATTACTTTAAAATGAAGATGTGTGATGATAAAAAGATGTTTTATTAAAGCAATAATTATTACTATATAAGTTGAAAAATTATATTTATGAGGATTAAAATAAGCTCGCAGCTTTGTATTATCAAGAGTTACAAATTTTCTTTATTTCGATACGAATTTTGAAAATTTTAATAAAAAAAATATAAAATATAAAAATTATTAAAAAATATTATATTTCTTAGATTTCTTAATACATTCTATCGTCAGAATTTTAAAACTTAAAATTGAGAATCATATTAAGAACTTACTATTGTTATTTTTAATTAAATTTGACGTATGGATGTTACACGAGAATATTTATACTAAAAGGGTTTAATATTTATATTAAACGTCAGGGAAAGTCCATGTCATTTTCAATTAAATTAATCGAAAGAGGTAACGGTCGACTATATATATGCTAAAATAATAATTATTATTGCAATAGAGAAATAAAAAACAAAGAATCCGAAGATAGATTATGATGAAGGTGCAAAGACAATATTAAAATGGCTAATAACATACCGAAGATTTTTTATTCGTTTAGTGTAATTTTTAAGGATACTATAAATGGATTTCCTTCTTCATTTCTTGACTAATCACTATTTAATTTTCATTGATTCGTTGTGCTCTGGAACAAAACAAATAAATTATTTAAAATATTAAGAAAATTAAAATTAATAAAAGAAATTGGATTACTAATATTGAATCGAACAATCCTATATCCTATTATTCTTGTTTTCGAATAAATATTAATATGAATTTAAATTTACATGTAAACATTAAATTAAATATTAAATTAAAAATTAGATTAAAAATTAAATTAAAAATTAAAATAAAATAAAATAAAATTAAATATTATAATATATTTTTAAAATATATCGAAATAAATTTGAATTATTTTGAATATTTTGTCAAGAATATATTATGCAATGATATTCTTTAAATTTAAGTAAATACCGAAAAATTATATATGTATTCAAAATTTTCATGTAAAATTTTTAAATTAAGAATTTTAATAAGTTCATTTTCTATTTAAAAGCATTATATTAAATGATTAAATGTAGTATTAATAAGATTTATTCAAAACTATAAAACATCTATTTAATGATTTTGAATACACATCTTGATTATTAAAAATACTCAAAAATGCAGTTTACCTAATTCAAGATAATAATTATACTTTTATTACTAGTATAAATATTTTTAAATCTAACATTTTGTTACAACTTATCATGAAATGTTTGTAACCAATATTTTAACAGAAAAAGTTATGGTTATGTTTTTTGTACAATTTACTTGTATACATCTTATACCTAGTATTATTATTGATTTTGATCAATGAGAAATACGTCTATTAAAAAGATACTGCAAGTAATTGAGAATATACTATTTTAGTAAGAATTAAATTGATTTAATTAAGTAAAAGTCATATATTGAACATTTTATTGAACAACGCCCAAATCTGGTTTATATTGATGAGAACGGTATTTTAATGGTCTCGAACTCGGTTCTGCAATATAATTATGATTAAACTTCATTCGCAACTTCTTTTATCCTTCAAGTATACTTCGAACTTCAGTTGTAAAATTATACGTTTGGCTTGGATTCAAACAAAAAATATGATTCTTTAGGTTGATATAATATGCTCAAGTATTATAAGCGAGGTGCAAAAATACCTTTAAGCTACATAACCACGTCTTTGTAGAACGTTTTGAACTTTATAATTTTGAGTTTAATCTTTATAATCATTGATCCTGGCCGTGAAGAATTTAAAGAGTACGTTTAAAATATGATTAAAGAAACAAGCTCTATTTAATATAATTAGTCCATGCTTTTGACTATAATATTTATTTCTAATAAAATATCTTAAAGAAAATTATTATCAAAAATAGTTGTTTTATTGTCTACGAAACGTATTATTTGTACAACTTTAATACCAACCGATACAGAAAATGAGAAATTAAGAAAAAAGTGAAAATAGTATCACTGACTTATGAAGAATAATAAATAATATCGGTAACAGTTATTTAAAATAAAGCCAAATTATAAAATTAAAATTATTATAAATATTCTTATTTGTCAATATTATTTTAAACGAGTGATCAATAATTCATTAATATTTTTGTAAAGTAACTGTTGCATGCGTATACTCGATCAATGTTTCAAATGTTTATGAATCGAAAAAAATGTTCAGAATTGGAATGGTATTAAATAATGACAATGGCAATATAATAATAAAATCTCGGAAAAATCATATGGAATTCTAAATATAATCCACGAATTTTTATAATTTTTAAATTTCGAGTTCAGATAAATGTTTAAATTTTGCTGCGATCTGAATTTAATTTAATTTAGAAATAAAATGAACCGTCTTATTTATATTCTCATCGAATCGTCGTATAAATACGTAATCACGTAACTTCACAGTTAAAACTTTAAATTTACAATCGGTTACAAATGTAGTTTCTGTACAGATCACTTTCGATGAATATTATTAAAAAACCGAGACTTTTAGGTCAATTATAAACTAGAATTGCGATTTAGGGAGATTTGAAATGAAGATATAAAGACTCTTCCGCTTTCTTTTTTTTACCACCGCCTCTTTCTCATCTGTGATCGTCCACGAAACCGCGCTGAGACTTTAGACTCGCGTACTACACGTCTACACTCTTCCTCCGGGTGAAAAAGCCAGTCGCGACTGTGTTTATAAATATATCAAACCGCAAAATCTTGGCTGCAGTCTAAATACGCCATGCGTACAAGCGTTGATCGTAAAGGTTTATAAAAGACCTCTCAACGTTTATTGAGTAACAAGAATTACGAGAGGGTCGTTTGTTGTTGATTTGGTGTAACTTAGGTCGCTTTGTATTCGTAGCAAGTCTTTGAACCTTATAGATTTTTAGAATGAAATTAATGGTCCAAATCTCGGATTATGCAAAACAGTTCTCTAATGGGTTAAATAACACTTGCGTGCTGACTCACAAAATATAAAAAAAAATTTTTAAATTGTAGGGGTGATTTATGTGCGTGATTCGCATCATTCGGTTTTGTAAAAGTGGATATTAAGGATTTAAGTAATTAATACTTACAAGTGGAGAAGTAGAATAGCTTATAAATAAAAGAACATAATCAGCGTGGGTAAATTCATTCAATTACAAATACTGATTTAATACAGAGTTGACAAATTAACTCCTATATACTTGATTGAATTAGTTCAGCTAGTTTATCCCTGTTTTCAGAGAAGCAAAGAATCTTAAAATTTTAAAGCGACTGATGTATAAAATTAAAAAAAGAGAAAGCAATTGCAAAAAATTTATAAAAATGTTTGAAGCTATGTAAATTAATAAAATTTTAGGTATAATTATTTTATAAATATGTATAAATATAAAATTCTTAAATTAATTATTTAAAATATTAATCAATAATTTATAACATATATGGTTTTAAAAAATATTAATTTACTTTATAATTTACAAATTTTTTCTGAAATTCCTTAAAAACATAAAATAAGAATGTTACCTCTGATAAAATTGCAACGCAAACTGATTTGATAATAGAAAAATCGAATTTTATAGTTAAACTTCGTCGTGAATCTGTTATAACAGTAAAATAATAATCTATACATACTTCCATGAGAAAGACGTATAAATACAATAAAATTGTTACTTATTCGTTACTATTTAAAATTTAAATATAGCTGAAAATTTAAATATACGTTAACCATTAATAAATATAAATAATTGATGTTTATTTAAGTGATTAATATTTTTTCCATTCGAATTTTATTATTGTACTTAAGATCAATTCAAAAATTTTTTTAAATTTTAATAGTAGTATTACATTATGAAATTATTTATAACTAAAAATTATTCTATTAAATTTAATTATTAGCAGTATTTTTGTTATTAAATATTTATATAAACGAAATTTAAAACATCATTTATTTAAAATATTTCCTAAATGAAACTTTTAACGTTTAAAAAAATTCCCTCTAAAATTTATACGCTTATTTAATAATAATTGTTTTAATAACATTCTACATTCAAAATTATTTAAATTAATTTCATGTATCAATATTATAAGTGTTGTATTATACTACTATTTTATCTTGGAAGTTCTCAATAGAAATAAATAAATCAAGTTTCAAAATAGATATATTTAAAATTCGTTATTTTAAATTCAACATGTATTAATGCCGAACTTTTATATATGTGTAGAAAATCTTGATCTATTTTTAAAAAAGACTTCCAGTAATTTATTTTAGTAACTATCGTAGTATACATTCTTTAAATATTCAGACAGATATTTACTTTGAATTCGTGATCAATGACCTCGAAAGACTCAAGAATCATATTTTGAAATGAATTAAAAAAAATACAATAAAACGCATCGTTGTACGAATTAAAAACATAAATTTGTGTCTTCGAAGTACTGAAAGAAATGGTGTAATACAAAAATTCGCATGATACATTCCTATGTATTCGCCGCGATTCATCGTCTTGTCTGCATAAGATAAGACAGTCGTGCATCTGATTCCCGTATAGTATCCCAATTTTCTCTCTTTCTCTTTGCCAACACAGTTAGCTTTTCTCACATTCATTAAAGTCAAGTGGTAATTAACACATGATGTCTAAAGTACACGCACTATTGCACGCGGTTACCACTACTGTGTCTAATCATACGACCAACTGTACCAATATCTCTATCATTGTTACGACTATGAAAGAATTTGTCTCTATTAATTTATGTATGAAATTTTTATTCAATCTACTATTCTTGTTAATATATACTACAATTACTAATACTTTTTATTGGAGAAGGAAGAACTATGGAGTTGTTCAAATTGATTATTCTTTCGAATAATAAATTATTCACAACTGTTTATCAATAAAAATCCTTTTTACTTGTCAAAAAATTTGATTCAATTCTGATATAACTTTTAAATTAACAAAAGGTATATTTTCGATCTCGTAAAGACTCCCGTATCTGCTTCAGTTTCTGTTTATTGCATAAGAACATTTATAAGTAATTATATTTTTAATATATCTATTCTACATATTGAAATTAAAAAATATGGTTCATCATAGTGTTTAATATTTGACTAATTTCAATACTTAATTTAGTTTTAAGGGTAATATTATTCACATTATTATTATGAAAATATTTGATACACGTTAAAGAGGATAAAATTTACTTTTGTTCGATGAAAGATAATTTTTGTATAACGGTATCAATGATCAAAATTCTTTAAATTTCATTACAACGAGAAAAATATTAAAAGCGGTTATTGATATGATAATCATTGTACTTGCAAAAATAAGAAATAAGACCAAGTTTAATTTTTTTATCAACCGGTTAAATTTAAGTACACTGTATATAATATAATTCAAGTCAAAGATACAGCGTCGTAAAGAAATATAATATATAGATTTTGAATACTCTCGGTATTAAAAATACATTTGATTTACTAGATTTTATATCGCAGATGAACAGTAAAATTTTATATAATAGTTAGTAAATACTTAAAATAAATTGAAATAAGAAAATTAAAATAAGAATTCAATCATAATATTGCTAGATTTTTTATCATAAAATATGAGTTTAGAAACATTAAAATGGATTATAAAATAATCCTAAATTTAATAAAGTTATTACAGTTAAAGAATTGATTATTTTTAAATTAATTTTATGAAGTTTATATACACGGTATATATGGAGTAGTAAAGAATACATAAATTCAAGCATTAAATGTAGTATATACGATTTCTAGATTTATCCCGTTTTAAATTAATAATACTATGATGTAAGAATATTTTGAAATAAATTATCAAAAAGTATTTAAAAATGAGTTAATTCTCTCAAACATTGTTAAATGATTAAATAAAAAATTTCGAATCAGTTGCTTTAGCGATTAAAGAAACTTTAACGATACATTTTTAGATAAAAGAAGTGATATAAAAATAAAAAAAAAAGTCCAAGAAGACGTGAACTGTATCTCGCTGTAATAAAGAGAGGAAACTATGTGCTTTGAAAGAACCGCTCGACACTCAAATCTTTTTGATGATATAATACAAGTAAATAAAAATTGTTTTGATGAACTATTTTCAGATCTATTTTTTTACGAAGATAAACAATGTACAGTTGAATTGTTTCAGATTATTATCAAAGTTATGATTAATATATTATACAAATATAATATTTCAAAATAAGTTGTAATAATAAAGTACTAGTTATGAATAATGAGCGATAAGTAGTTTTATACGTGAATTTTAAATTGAAGATACAAATCGAATACGTAAATTTTAGGTGCCAATTTAACATTATTTCAAGAATTAATTTTATTATAATTATCATGTAAAAGAATATATTTATTAGGGAAAAAAGTCAAAATGATCTTTAAAAATATGTTTATTTTATCCCAATGGTATAAAAGTTGTTGTATTTTTACGTGAAAAAGTCTATGAAAATTGAAGCAACGAATTTCTTACTACGAGTCGTAGCGTTCCATTATTTTTCTTTAGCTGAGAAAAATTGATTTCTTATTGATTGTGTTTTTTTTTACTTTGAACGATTACCCTTTAAATTGATTAATGTATAATCAATTAAGAAATATACAAAGCTATTGATTAAATAAATTATGATATAAATATATTATTTAAAGTTATTAAGAAAAGTAAAATTAAATATTATTATATATCTATAATTAAATTTACTATTAATATTACATTAAAATTATGTAATAATTATTATTTATCCTGAAACGACAGTTTTTAATTCTTCCTTTGTAAATTATTCTGTTATAGTCTTTGTACTTGTTAGCAGCTACAATAGATCCAAGGTTCCAATATAGAGATTGTATATTATCTTTTACTGTCATTGTAATATCAATTTTAATTTTCTTTGAATAGTTATTTTCTGCGTGTTAATAATTGATTTAAATAATATTTATGTCAACATTAACAATATTTTTTTTACGTTTCTTTATAATTATTATAAGGTGTACTTGTTAGTAAGTCATGAATTAAAAAGATGGTTGCAAGTTAGAGACAGATGATCATTAGGATCAGTACAGTCATGCAATAATAGGAGCTTGAAATTTCTATGATTGAAATTACAAAAAAATTAAATTCTTCGTGAATAAACAAACTAATAAAGTGATCTAAGACGTATAAATGTCAATCAATATTTTTAACTGCCAGTACGAGTATTATTTTATTATTACGTTTATTTGAAACCAGAAATATTTATATAATTTAATGTAATTAGAATTAATTTTAATTTGATTGCAATTACTTCTATTATTTATTTCTTCAGTAAATTACAACTTACCACGTTATTATATATAAATTTACCATTAACACTTTGACAAGTATTGAATTTAAAATAACTTTCACATTTCCTGTCTTTTCTGAATAATAATTTAAATATGAAATTCCTTTTATCTGATATAATTTCATAAATTGGTATTTTAATGTTAATAAATAAGATTTGTTCTCGATAAAATCTAACTTAATTGCGTTATTTCTACAAAAATAAAATAATTTAGTAATGTTGTTTGATCTGCAAGTAATAATTGATTCATAAAGATATTCAATATGGATATATTAAATTTATTAAGCTTATAAAATTTCTAATTGAATTGCATTTTCAGAATATGTAATTAATTTTTTGACATTTATTTAGAAAACGCTTTTCTTAGTTCGCATTGTGCCTAATATTAAGTTAATGGTAATGAATATATTTTTTTATTTTAAAATAATCTTAACGCAGTGTTTAATTTTTTATAAAGCTGGAACAAAGTCTAAAAAGCAATTATATATGGAAGTTGAACATTAAAATTTTTAACGCGAACATTAAATAATTTACTTCATTACAAAAACTATATTTTTATTAATATGGCTTAGAATTAATTTTGCTAATTAAGCATAATAAAATGATTTTTCTTTATATTTTTTTGATAATATCTTTTATTTATCTTAATACTGAATTTCGATATGTAAAATTGTCAATTTCAAGATTATATAAACAAGAATATTTTTTTAAATTAATTTTTTGCATTTTTTGAACATTTATATATAATTTTATTATTAAAAATATTAATAATAATTTAAGAATTTTTAAGATAACCAAGAATTGTAAAAAATATTTATATAATTTGTAATATTTTCAATGAAGAATGCAATTTTTTCAAAGAATTTTTAAAGTTCAGGTAATTTCAATAAATCTTTAAGATATGTTAAAGATGTTAAAGATGTTTAAATAATGAAATTTTTTAATTTCTGGTAATAGTGTTTGAATGTGAACAATGAATGTAAAATTCTCGTGAAAATTATATTATTCTAGAGGGTTGATGACACAATTTAAGTGACTGTAAATTTGCTGATTTAAGAGAGATTGATATTATTTAGTCATTTATTTTGAATTTGCGTATTAGGAATTCATGAAGGTTTACTAGTTGATTAAATTTTACAATTGTTGGGATTCATGTCCCTTGATCATTAAATATACCTTTATTATATATAGGAGATTTCAAACTCGTTACTTTAAACAGAAATTAAAAAATTGAATTTTCAAATATTTAATTAAATTATCTATAAATTATTTTTAAATATATTTTTATTTATTCACTTGATTTTTGACTGTTATGAAAAACAGTTTTTTAAAATGATAATAAGTTATCGATAAGGAACATAACTTATTAAAAATTAGCCAAAGTAATGATTTTTTTCTAGAAGAAAATATCTCAAACATATGTTTTGATGAAAGTGTCCAATGGAAGATAGATGATGTGATGATTTAATTGATTCGGAATTATCCTTTGACTTATAATTCTTGTAGATCTATCTTCTCCTGTGACGGCTACTTTATTGATTGTATAATTGACTTCTTGAAAAATTCATGTTTTTATATTTTATATTTATCAGCTGTTCAGTTGCATACTTGATTAAAATATCATTCAAACAGTTGCTTCATGTATTTTTGAGAAATCAAACTCCTTGATGTTTTTATTGTTTCAAAGTTCAATTATTATTTGTGTTGATTTTTATGTACCTACTGCTTCATCTACTGCTCCGTAGTTAAATTTTTGTTTGGAAGTAATAACGCACACTTAAAATCCGATATGTATTACGAAAGTCAAATGTTTTACACGAAAAATAATTATTACACATTTTATGTTATTTAATCTATATGAATTTATTTTATTATATTTTCATAAAATACGAATGCATATTTATGAAAATAAAAAAGATAGAATGTACTTTAAAAATATGTTTATTTTATCACAATGATATAAAAAATGATGCATATTTAATATATTTCGAAGCAATCTACGTTCATACAACATTTTATAGTTTTTCTAAAACAATAGAAAATTAATTTTTTATACATGGTTTTTTTCTATAATATAAATTTATTATTCATAAAAATTGTATATTAATATTCAATACCTACATTTGAATTATTTTAATAAGGAAAATGGTACAGATTATAATTTATTTGATAAAATTTATTATGCTGGTAATAAATTAATTAAAATTACTTAAGAATAGAATATTCAAAATAATCTACCGAAAAAAAGAATGGCAAAACAATGTAGCGGTCTTTTTTGTTGAAATAGCAAATATTTTAGAACTTGTTAACATTTTTCCTAAATCAGCTTATTCTACTATATATAATCAACTTATTTTTCATTAACATTAAAGAATTTAATTTTTGGTCGATACTAGCTAATTTTTTGTTATGTTTGCAAATTAGTTTGAGTTTTAATGCTTCGCAATTCTTATGTATTTATAATTCTAAAAACAATTTCTTAAGCTGAATTAAACGTTAAATTAAATAGTTTTTAAATATATTAATATTTTATTATTTTTCGTCACTTAAAACGTACTAAAACTAATGTTCGCATAAAAGTAAACGTACAAATTCTATGATCGTTATGATCATAATACTGAACTAAGGAAATATAATTATTGGTTAAATTTTGAGTTATTAAATAGATAATTTTGTATAAAAAAGTGAATTAAATTAATATAGAAAAAAAATTATCTTTGTTACATTATTTTTGTTATTTGAATATTTTTTTAATTTGCATTTTATACATTAAATATAATATTCATATATTTATTTTATAAATATTGAATAATTTTGTTTAACACGTGTATAAATTTAAATTAAATTTAAATGTACTTCAATCATAAAGTCTATTACAAATTTTGAGATGTTTTAATTATTAATGATAATACTGACTCAGGATATTTATTGGAAATATTACAGCAGGAAGCTACGAACTTTTGTTTATAATCAAATTATTATACAGATGGAGAGAATTACCATCGATAGTAACATTTATACATTTGGAAACAAGTAAATGTGCACTAAAATAAGTCAAAACTATTTTAATTATTAAATAAATTAAAATATATATGTATACATTAAGAAAGAACTCGATCTTTTCTGTACGAATAAGCAAAACTGTGCAGCGTGAAAATTTCAGTTTGTATTTGACTTGCAGGTGATTAATCTTTAGATGGCAATTCCAATGCTAAAGATTTGTTTTTTAAGATTCTAGAAAAGAGAATCATCTGATTCAAGCATATAATGTTAGTGGAAAATGATGGAGGGCACAAGAATTCCGGAAAGACGCACTTTTGTCGGACACGTGAGAAAGAGATGAAACGAGAAGCGCTCCACTAATTTCCTTGAAAGATCTCGTTTCTTACGTTAGCAAAATAAATGTATATTTGGCTGTTTTCGAATACTTTTTCAAATTCTTCGTAAACATTTTTTATTAATCTACTGGAATAATAATCTAGTAAATACAGTAGTAAATACACGTGCTAATGATGTATGTTAATACTGTTGATTTATATGTTGATTTACGAATAATATTTATAATTATTCTTCCAAGTTTTCTATTTTAGTTTTTCTATTAATCTTAAGAATATTGCTTATAATAAAACTTTTAAAGAAAAATAAATAAAAGAAACTTAAAGTTACTGATTTTTGTTTTTTAATATTTTTATGAATTTTACTGAAATAATATCTTTTATTTTATTTTATTTTTTAAAATAATTACACTGTACTTTTTTATATAAAAAATTTTGATCACCTTTATAAAAAACGTTCAGAATTTAACGATCGCAAGTAAGATTTCTTATAATATTAAAAAAAACTTACATTTTTTTTATGTCAATTATACAAACCGTGAATTTTCAAAGTCTACATAGATCTACGTTTGACTGCATATTTTAAATGTTATAAAAATTAATGTAAATTCGTAAAATAGTTATTCAAATGTATCGATTACTCGTATTCTTGTACAAATTTTTTCCGACAAAAATATTTAATTCATTATAAGTATGAACGGAAACATACCTTTTATTTAAATCAATTTATGAAATTATAATATTTTTTTACGCACAAATTATATTCCTCTAGAAAAATTAAATTTTTTACAGCACGTTTTCTAATTTTCTTAAATCGTATTATTTTTGTCATAAACGTATATTGGACACATTTCTCATATCAACATGACATTTTTATTCATTTCATTAATATTAAATTCGTGCAGTTACATCGCAATCGCAATTTATATGTTTGAAAATGAAAAGAGGTGTCAAAAAATTTCAAATAAATTCAAATAAATTTTCTTAGAACTCAACCAGAAGGTTCTAAATTCATAATTTTCGATCATTTTAGTGTAGTTTATTAATATGATAACTCTAATATTGACAGAGCATAAGTGTAGACTCACTTTGTATAATCTCCATCCTATCATATAACAATCGCATAGAGTATACAGAGCGCGGAATGTGCATGGAAGTGAAATGCAAAAGTACTGGGGGAATCCAGATGTTTTTGGTCAAGTATTACATCTACGCAGTTCACGTACTCTGCAAACTTAAAGACAGTGATTCGTAGATAATAAAGTACGGAATTCGGCTTAAAATTCCTCTCCTTGTGCTCCAGTTACGACACGGCGGTGCAGCTTTTCAGAATTCTCTTCCTATTCTGCTCACGAGAGACGCACTTTTTCAGAAAAGGAGAGAAAATAACAGAGAGCTCATAGATCATGTAGATCACTGTTACGCGTGGACATAATGCACTCAAGCGCCGTTGCTCTTATTCTATTATTCTATTATCCATCCGACTCGCCGACCAAGGACTTGTCGTTCATCTGTGTCGTTCTTATTACTGCTATGCGCTACATTAGAGCTTCGTTTCAAGCTGTAAAATACTCATTTTAGTAGTACGAAACTAATAAACGACTCTGTCGGAGTAACGTGATTTTTTTGAGATACAGTGTGAAGTGAAATATGTTTTAATGCTCTAAGGTTGCTTTAAAAATGGAATGTAGTTATTGAAAGAAAAATATTGAGAGTTTAAATGAAAGTTTTAATATTTAATAATATTTTATAAATTCAATATAAATTGTACGTTTCAAAATAACTAATGGTTTATGAACGATTAAAAATGATATTGAAAAAATTAAATTTTTTTAAAGTATAAAATAACTAAAATTTTTTCTCATTACTATGAGAAAATAAAGTTTCTATTGCTATACTTGTAAATTTTACAAGTTAGAAAATGAATACCTATTTTCTTTGATGGATATAGAAAATTACAAATCTCACGAAAGTTATCGTTGAAAACTATTTCTAAGCCCTGACAGCATGTAAAATATTATTACCATAAAAACGCTATGCGAATTTTAATACTTTTCATTTATCTAAACAAAAATATATATAAAAAAGGAATGAATTATATACGTGTAAATATTAAATGATGAATGACAGATAAAGCTGTAATGATGTAATTAATAAATAATTAAAATTGATGAAAGAATGAAAAAAGAAACCAAAGTATTGCGCGTACGTACATACGTATATCATTTAGTAAAAGAAAAATCAATTATATTTATAAAATGAATCACGCACGATGTAATATTGTAAATATTTGAAGAAAATCGATACAAATGATGTAATTTTTCTTTAAACATACTCTACTATTAACAAAATAACTGTAATAATAATCAACTATCAACGTCTACGCTAATAATTCTTAGCTATTACTTCTATAGAATATCGACACAACATTTTATGAATGTAACACATTTTTATTTTCAGACAAATATGAACCAACCTCTAAGATACGGTATTTCTTGGAAATTAATTTTCTTACGATTCTAAACACATTCTATCATGAAAATAGATTAAAATAATTGTAAAATAAAATGTAAAGGTTTGTAGATTCAATAAAATAGTATTTCTTTTTAAATTGAAATCAAGTGATTTTCAATACGTTTACAGTTATTATTGAAATAAAAATTATTTCAATAAAAAATTGTATATGAAATGTTATTAAAATTTTACTAACGATGGTCGCTGTTAAAAAAGGGATTTTTTATTGCATAATGATTCTTATTTTACACGATAATACTGTAAATGAATTAAGAAAATAATAATCTGTAAACGCAGAATTCGAGATCATGAATTTGATCAGGCAGTCACGACATTTGCGCACAGCTTTGTCGGTTCGAAAGTTTAAGGGATCTCCCGCATACTATTGCATATATCGTGTTCCACATTTTAATTGCAGATTTCGTTGGTGGCCAAAAAAACATCAACAAATTATGCGATGCCAGTGAAGTTATTTTTTTCTCTCTTATCGTTTTACCAAGAAAATAATAAATATTGAAAGTGAGTGTAGTAGATTATGCGAGTACTCTTTACGATTTTAAAATAGCGTCCGATTATATTCATCGTTCATATATCCTATTTTAATTAACTATTACATTTAAATGGAAATTTCATATAAAGTAATCTATGCTTTAATTAACTTTATCATAATAGTCTATTCTATAAATTTCATTTTTTGTGGAAAGATATGATATAAATAAACTATAAAGTTATGAACTATTTGCAATATGATTTATTAAAACGACACAAATAATTAAAAATTTCCTTATTCCTTAATTTTAATAATACTATTCAAATGCATTTGTTAATCGAACAACTTATCTTCGCAGAAATGTTTCAAAACAGAAATGGTTAAAACTACATTTAATTCCTCTAAGTTTTATCAGTACATGTATTTATTTGCATATAATAAATTTTTCGTTTGACTTATTATTAATTATGTTCTTATTTTTGCATTTTACGAAATGAAATAATGAAATAGCGATACAAGAATTTATTATCTATTTCCTTATTTAGAATAAAATTTTTTTTGATGTATTTTCATAATAATTAAATATTTCGAATGTATGTTTTAAATATATTTTATTAATTTTATTCTGCAAAATATATACTTGCATAACTTCAAGAATTTATAGTAATATATTAAAATTTTTTATGGAAAAAAATATTACTTATCTAATAATACCTTCTGTATGTATCTATATTTAAGAGTTGGAGATAAAATCATTAATGATTATATATTATATAAAAATACTTTGAAGATATTATTTTAATATACTATTTGTAGTTTCTCAAGATAGTTATTAATGGTGTAGCGAGCAGAATGTAATTTAATTTATACGCTTTATAATCATTAGAATCTAATCTGAGCAATTAACTTTCGAAAAAATACAAATTTGCAATATGTATTAAATCATTTTCGAGGGAGAATCATTTCAACCAGAATCAATAATTAAAGTTTTAGTTAAATAGTATATAGTGACAAAATTTTTAAAATAATTTTCTATGAATCAAATTATAAATCAAGTTTTTGTACTCTTTTAAAAGCCACATTTGTTTTAAAAAGATTAAAGTAGTTTATAAATAAAATTAATTAAATTAACTATTTAATACTTCCTCGATTATAAATCAGTAATAAATTTCTCTCGTAAATTTATAATCTTTTATTATCAGATTATAATTAAATATTGCTATTTAAATTCATTAAAAAAATTTAAAACGGTTAGTTTTTATTATTATATAAAATTTAATTTCTTACATATTTAGCTTAAAGTTTTAACTTTTAATATAGAAATTGTATATTTTTTATGTTACTTGTCAGTAAGTAATATATACTATGTATAAAAATTCTTTTATTAATAACATAATTAATGAATTATTTTTTGAATTTATTTTTTGATTTATATACAATGATTTATATGTAACTAAAGTTTGAATATAACAAATTTCGTTTGATAACAATTTATATTATACTTTATTGTACTTCTTAAGTCTTATTTAAACAAATAATTTATGAATTATTTAAAAACTGTACTTTTTATTATGTATGCATTTTCATGATCTTTTTTATATTTGTGTTCGAGATATATTTTATTTATACATTTTGCTGTATAGTATTCAGTTGTCTTTGCATCCAAGTACATTATTTTGTAAAATCTAAGGTTTGTAATTATTTATATAAATGCTATCTGTATAACTATTGACTTTTATTCAATTGAGGTATATCAAATTATTATTTTATATATTTTATTATACGTAGATGTATATACATGTAATTTTGAGATAATTATAAATTAATGAAATATGATTTTTAATTAAATATTTATTTAATCGTAGCATTACCAGTTTTTTATTTTATATATTATTTTTATATATTTATTTTTATAATGTATGAAAATATAAAAAATTGAATAATTAATTGTATATCAATCTTATTAATTATACATTAAAAGCTTAACTTGTTTTATACTTTTTTTTGGAAAATATTATGCTGTACTCTATTAATTATTTTATCTAATGTCTGTCTCCACAATTCTATCTATACATTTATTCTTATTTTCTAGATTATCTGTACTACTTATATATTAACACAAAAAATTTTTAGTTGATATAATTTCTGTTTTTAACTATAAATAAAGATTACACTACACATAAATCGTATAAAGTGTAACGAATGTGTTTTATAATTTATAGTTATATTTATAGAAATTTATTATAAGCTGATTCATATAGAATATCGTCCTTGTCTTACTTATTGTGCTTTATAATTTAAAAGAACCACAAATAGTTGTAATTCAAACTAATTTTTTCAAGAAATTACAATTATAAAATTTATTTTTTTTAATTCTTCATGATTTCGATAAATGTATTATTTTTTAAAATTTTTCCAAAATAATTATGTATTAAGGTATAGATGCGAACATTTTTCAAATAGATCGATGAGTTCAATAATAATTATAGTTCTGTTTTTGTAATGGTAAAAATGTATTTGATTAACAAAAATCTTGAATTTATTTGATTATATTCTTGTGCATATAGTAAATATTACAATCATGTTGGAATAATTTAGATTCGCATTCTGTTTAAGAAAAATATCTTTTATAATTTAAAAAATTTTTGAAAAAGTATATACCGTTAGACAATTCAATTTTCGTTACAAAATTTTTAAGGCAAAGTCAATTTATAAAGAAAAAAAACGATTTTTCAAATTTTAAACTATAATCAAATGCTGATAAATCGGAGAGTAATGATATAATTCCTGTTTGGCTCGACGAAATTAATGTATATACACATAGTTAATTAATATTTTAAAATATTTTCCCGGAGAACATCGCGATGTTTAAATTTACCGACGGCGATGGTAATACAGTGAGAATATCGGAATATTTAATACGTCGAATTACCGCTGTTCATCTGCAGCGCTCTCGTCGCATTGTTCTTAGAATTTATTTAACTTATTGATATTTTATTGGTATTTTATTGGTATTTTATTCGTATTTTATTCGTATTTTATTCGTATTTTATTCGTATTTTATTCATAATTAAATTATTTATGCGATATAAAATATATACTGAAATATTAGACAAAAATTAATATGCAATATAAAAAACTACGTGAAAAATATGTTCCGTGTCATGCGTTAAAATATGTGTCAAAATATAGGTAAAATTATAAGCAACTGCAATAGCAATAGAGTGAGGTAAAACACTTGTTCTTAGCACAAGTATTTTTATAGATTACACTTTAACTTTCATGGGTGCAACTGATTACTATGTTACCACCTTTGTATAATCGAATACGATGCTTTCGACGGTCACCAAAAGAGGGCATTGAATTTTTATTGACAGTCAATTCTTGGATCGGGAAGTCAGATTGTATAAGAATCAATCGTTCTTTAAATTTCAAATAATAGTCGACGACAAGTGTCGTTTAACTTTTCCAATATAAAAAGAATGGCAGAAGGTACGGAGATATCGTATTTCGATTTGCGAAAAGTCCACGACAACTTTGATCGCTCCCTTCTCGAGGATGATAATGTTGATATCAAGGCTTACCTGGAGGCTTACAATGAACTCTATAAGTCAGTACTAATTTTCATTATCTTTCGTCACATACGCTCATCTATATATACGTATATATATATTTATATTATTCTCTTCTTTTCGCGTATTCCTTCAATGTCAATATCAATAGAACGATCAATAAAATAAAGTCAACGTAAATCGTCATATTTATTAGTAAACTCCATTTTCCAGATTTTTCCAACTGATGGGTACTGTATTTGGTTTTGTATCTTCAGATTTAAAACAGAAAATTGAAATATTGCAGAATTTAATTGAAAAGGATGAAGAAAATTACCGTTCGATCAAACAAATGATCAAGTACGAGATAAAGAACAATCTCTTACAAAAAAAAGATTTCGTTAATGGTTCGAGAACGCTTCTTAGGTTGCACAGAGGCCTCGGTACATACTTGATTGCTTTGTACTCGAAAAGAATTATAAATTTGTAGTTTACGATAACATGATTCATATTTTGCAGATTTTATATCTGAATTTCTAAGACAATTAGGTGAATTATCGGATAGCGATAATACATCGACATCTTGTCAAGATGCTTATAATATGACATTAGCAAAGCATCATTCTTGGATAATTCGAAAAGCAGCAGTTGTCGCTATGTACACAATGCCGACCAGAGCAGTATTATTTAAAAAGGTATGTTTGATAAATCGATATCTGGTTATTATCGGAATGTAAATTTGTAATTTTATCGAGAAAGATTTCAAAAATTTTAATTTGATGCTTATTTTATGAAGATACTCTCAATTATAAATATTTATCTAGACGATAAAAATTCAAAAATTGTAAGCAAATATTTTGATTTGAATCGATAAATGGATATAAAGTTTTGTATTCGATGTGAATTATTCACTTTTGATTAAGAGTCGAATATAATTTTTATTATTCTTTCCAACGTATATTATTTATGTATAAAATATTTAATTATAAAGCTAGCATTAATATATTTTAAATTTTAATTTTTAAAAAGCACTTTTGATTCAAATAAAGTAATTAGATATAATTATTGTTAAAGGTTTGTGGAGAAAATGTTCAAAGAAATATTGATATTCTACCTAAAATGTTGGCGGTTACTGCTGATGTAATAAATAGAACGAATACTATTTATGAAACATACGAACTTCATACATTAGCGTAATGAATAATTGTGATATATATTGTAGTATGTAAGTCCGCAAAATATTATATTAAGAAAAATTCTGCCACTGAAAATGGTCAGAAATGAACCATAAACATTCCATGCACTGCTGAATGGCACTAAAAAGTCAGTTGAATTAAAAAATATTTTTTGTATGTATGTTTAATGTGATGAATTTGAGATAAGATAAAATAATAAGATTATTTTATTTTTAATTTATTAGTAAATTTTATTTTTAATATATTAATGAAATTTGATATTTGATTATTTAGCCAATTTTTATTTTTAAAGTATTATAAAAATTTGGGAGCTTTTAAATATATTTTAGTGTGCAATTTTTTTTCAACTTTATACAAAAATGTTAGTTTAAGTATATTATAGACGTTTTGCAATTTATAAACAATTCTTATATATAAACTGTAAAAAATGAGATTTGATATTACTATTTATTAAAGAAAATAATTATGTTCTATAATGTAATTTGTGATTATAAGTCTCATTATTATTTTTAAACACTGTCTATTATCCTAAATAATGATAAAAAAATAAACAGTTGATTTACGATATTTTATGTTCATATGAGTCAACGAAGAACTTTTTTTATAAACCATGTCGAGGTTTTCATCGTTTTAGGCATGGCAATTCCTTAAATGTATCGATGTTATTCTTTCATTCTATTTTAGTTTGTTAGGAGTATTTGATGTTTTATATTAAAATAAATTATGTATAATATAAACAAATAATTTAATATAATTTTTCATACGACAAATTCTTATTTTTTTTTCGAAATAGATTTTTCAAATATATTATTTTTACGAATTGGACATTTTTTACACCAGATGTACATTCAAAGTAATTAATTGACCTTTAATACAGTTACTTTTTTCGAATTATAATAAAGAAAGATTCATGTTATAAAAAGTTTAAAAACATCTATTAGTTGTATTTAAAAAATTAATAAAAGGTATTTGAAAATGTACATATAATTAAATTTAATAAATGGATAAAAAATGATACAAAATGAAAAATACATGTATTTATTACATTATTTTATACATTTTTTAAATTTGAGTATATAATTTGAATAATAATAAAAATATATAGAATATTTTTTTTAATTTAAATTGTATAAAAATATTGAAACCTGTGAGCATATAAAATTATATTATAATAAAATATGAGCATATAGAATTTATTAGTTATATCCAATGTTTGGTTAAAATATATTTAAATTTATTTTATTGTGTATTCTATGAATATCGTGTAAGATTATCAGAAGGAAATTTCTTTCTAAAACTAAACTATGTTTAATATAGAAAATACAATATATTTTATTTAAACAAATTATTACAGTAAAAAATAAATTTAATACATATTTTATTATTATCAATAAAAGACTCAAGACTTAATATGACGTATTTCTATAGAAAAATAATTTATAAATTTATAAAATTTGTAATTTATAAAACTATAGAAACATGATTTATAGCTATAATTATAAATTTTACACGTGACATTATATGTTTAGAATGGATTACAATCGTAAAAATATTAATTATATTTCGATTATTTTTATATTTCAATGTTTAATAATAAAAGCATTCTTAAATACATATAATAAATACATAATAATGGGATAATAAATACATAGTATACGTAAAATGTGCAAGAATGAAATCGTAATTTTTTGTTTGATTTACGATAAGCCTACCAAATTTATTCTAAAAATAAAAATAAGAAAATTTTTTCCTTATATTAATTATTCGCTTTAAATTTAATAATGTATCGTGGTTGTAGAGTTGTCCAGGCTTTTTATAGCTGTATTGAAAAAATTATCGTCCATAAGCATACCTGAAACGAAATAAAATGATTTAGCAACATAATTCTAATCATTGCCTTTACAAATATTTAAAATATGCATTTATATAAATTATTCTTATATAAATAATCTTATATAAAAAATGACAAATTAGCGTGAGAAATACGTAATCACGTCAAATCACAAAAAAGAATCTAGTTAAAACGCGTTAATTAGAAAATTTTTATTACATTTCGAAAATCCTGCAAATCAGAAAATACAAGGTTACGCAAGGCGGTTTGAAAGACGAGAGACAAGGTGACAAGAATAAAAGTCAAAGAAACGAGCGCCCTTGGACTTACCAGCGATGCTCGCCGTAAGGAAACAAACAGCGCTACCAGCAACTAAGGCTCTGACGACGACGTTGGTGATCTGCTCCTGTTTCTCCGGGGCCAAGGTGCTGAGACTTCCGATGGCGATACCGATCGAGCTGGGGTTCGAGAATCCGCAGATCGCATAAGTGGCGATGGCCTCGGTTCTCGGTGACAATCTGTTCTCGCGCTTGAACTCCCCGAGCTTCTGGTAGGCGATGAATTCGTTCACCACCGTCTTCAGGCCTATGAGGGTGCCGACGTCTTCGCACTCGTTCCACGGGATTCCCATCACCCAACTCAGGGGCATGAAGGCCTTAGAGAGCAGCCACTGTTGGTTTCATCAGAGGAGACGTTACTTCGCTCGATCCAAGATCGATCAAGATCGAATAAAGGTTGAGACGCAGGTTGAGACGCAGGTTGAGAAGCAGGTTGAGAAGCAAGTTGAGAAGCAGGTTGAGAAGCAAGTTAAAAAGAAGAGGAAATTTTTACGGTAGGCAAACTGTGAATCGTTTCGTCTATTGTACGTTAACTTAGACATTTTCCTTTCGTACGTAATTATAATTTTCAGCACGACGAATCGAAGGACTTTAAATAAATTCATACTTCGTTATCAGGCTAAATCGTGTGTACGGTTGAAATTTTTATATTTTAAGCTTGAAATTAAAGAAGAGATAGCTGAATGAATATTCGCATCTTGATTTTAATAAATTGATATGTACGTTATATTACTCTTCTTGAGATTTTTACTTGGAATTCTTAATATTTGTGTTATTATACGTGGTTTGTACTTTAAGAAAGGTGTGAACCGCAAGTACATTAAATAAAAGTTTATCTTAAAACAAATAAACTAATTCACGCAATAAAAGAAATTTAAACTTCAAAAAATATTTTAAATAGCGCCAATCTTGTGTAAATACAACACGTGTTTAAATGCCTCAAATGTTTGTTTCAAAAATAATATTATAGTATAATTTTACATCGGTATCGCTAGCTTTTCAAATAATAAAATATTTTTTTCAAAAACGAACACCTTGCAATAAATTTTTATTAGCAATGAATCCAGTAATTTTTTTATTATTTAAAATATCAAATCTATTATCTTACGTTATTTAGTTATCTTTAAGTTAAATAATAAAATATGTTGATCATTAATAGAAATAAATTAATTTTATAAGAAAATGAATAAAATCTAACGAATGCCTTGTGAATAGAATTTCAGGAAAATTTAAATATATTTAATAACCGATAAAATTAAGTATACCTCAAAATTTATTTGTTCGTATCCAACGAGTGTACCGAGCCAAGATAGAATGCTATTCAAAAATGTAACAGCAGACATAAAAGCAACGATATTAGCAATAATGCTTAAAATAAGTGGAATTCCAGCAAGAGCGCCTTTGGATGCTGCATCAATAACACTGGTATCTTCTCTAGAATAATATTAAATTTCAGTGAAATAGAAATACTTTCAAAAATTTAAACAGTAACGTACATTTTTCCGTATAAAGCGCTGAATTAATTTTTTACATTTGGTTGATTGGAATAATATTGAACAAGTTGAAATTATGTATAACTTAAATAAAAAAATTTTATTTGAGATATTATTTAAATTTCAATTGATAATGTAAATGTCGAATTAAGTTTATTCTGACAAAGGATAATTATAATTATATTACTAACGATTTTTCAAGACTTATGTTTTTAAATGTCGTTAGACTCTTTTCAGTTTCAGGATAAAATAATTTAGAAAAACATAAAGCAGCTGGAGCTGACATGACCGAAGCAGTAATAAGATGTGCTGGGTTTGCTCCAAATTTTATGTACGCAGCCAAAACTGTTCCTAAAAGTATTAAATAATCATTATTAAATAAAATGTTACCTTATTTATAACATGTAACTCGCAGGTACATGTTTAATTTGATATTTAACGTACCAGAAACTGTGGCAAAGCCGGAACACATTACGGCATGAATTTCTGATGTCGTTAATTTACTTATGTATGGTTTTATTAGTAATGGAGATTCTGACTGAAAATTATTTAAGTTATAAATAAAAGGTTATATAAATTATAAATTTTTAAAAGTATATATCTGCATCATCATATACTGTATATAATATATAACAGTTTCAATGCATTCTAATTAGATTTAAAAGACAACATAATTTTCTTTTATATCTAAATCTGCACTTTCCATAATTTACTTATTCGACTTTAATGATTACAAATATTTACTTTCAATAATGTAAAAGATTTGATGATTTAAAAAATGAATCATACCATGTTTAGATTAATACCGATAATTACATCTTTATAAATTACGATTAAGAAATTATATTGTTTTATCCATCTAAATAAACGAAATATACGATACGAGTCATTTACTTTTAGAATTTTCAAGATCATTGTGTACCCTTTAATTTCTTTTAAACTTTTTATAGTACGTGTGTAATTATGTATAAAACATGTAATACATACTGCAAATATATTGCAGTGTAAAATAATTTATATGAAATGAATCATTCATTATTATTATGGGTCATATTTTAATCATGACCGTTACGATGTATGTTCTAGAAAATTAAATTTATTTCATAATTATTTAAATGGAAACGAATATATTTAACTAGAATATTTTATTTAAAAAATTAAAATTAAAATTTAACTTTATATTCCAAAATTCTATACCGAAAATGAACAACATTTATAAAAAATATTGTTTATTTATTTTAACAACAAAAATAATAATAATGGCTTGCATAAAGCTTTAATAATTATAAAATTTAATAATAATATTTAATTATATTTAATTATATCTAAAATAATCCTATTCATGCTACTCAAACTTTTTTCTCCTACATTATACTCATGGTTCTTATACAAACGAAATATTAAGCCAATTTCATTTTACTAATAGCGAATTTATTCATATTTTAATTTAGTGTCTGTCTACTAAAATTATATTTTGTTTTATGAAATTATTTTGCAATTTATATAAAAAACATAAATCATGTTAATTTAAAACTAAATTAAAATAATTTTTAATAATTATATTAAAAATTTTAATTTTTAGAAATCACAATTCTTGAAATATTATATATAAATAAAAGTTAAAACAAAAACTCTTGATATAAATCATATATATATTTCTAAAACGTATCTAAAAAAATAGAACCAATATTTAATAATAAATTTTTAATGTGTACTATATTCATAATTAATTTATGTTTCAAGATATTTTCTAGAAATTTAAAGCTGTTTTATAATTAAAATATTATAATTAAAATAAAATTATAAATATTGCTTTGAATGTTATGTGGCTAATTTAAAAATATGAAAAATCAAACATTTATAAATTCATCGTTTTAAAAAATTATAATTATAATTTGATGCTAATATTATTAACATAAAATTTATGAAAGTTATAAAATTTAGTTATAAAATAAGTTATAAAATAAATTATAAAATATTAAAAGTTATAATTCTTTCTTATTAGGTTTTAATTATATATTTTAATTTTTTGATAATAATTAAGATTTGTACATTTTTTGTATTAAGATAAAAACTGTATCCGTTAATGAACGATAGCTTAAAAAATTTTTATATTTGAAATTTTTATGATGATTGTTATTTTGTTATTAAAAGGTAATTAATATAATATTTCACAATGATTTTCATTAATAATTATTAAATCTTATCAATAATGTTTTGACAATGTAAATTAGAAATAATATACTAATGGTAGTATAAATATAATTTTTTTTAACGTTTAAAAACTGTAAATTGTTAAAGAAAGATGATTAATATGTTTCTATTAATATTATTTATAATCAATATTGGTTAATTTTCTTATATGAAATATTTACAAACGAAATTAGAATTAAAAAGTATAATTTATATTATAATTATAATTCTTCTTACCATGCCAATAAATGTATTGGCAGCTGAATTAATAGATTCACAAACAGTGGTTCCCATAATTGCATGTAAAATCCATCCAATATTTTGTATAATGCTTTGCATAATACCCCAATAATATAATATTTGTATCATAAAACTAAAGAAAAAAATAACTGGAAGTGCCTAAAATTGTAAACAATTATTATAATACATAAAATAAAGAAGTTAAAAATAAAATAATTATTATATTATCACTGTAAAGCTGAAATATTTATTTTCGTAATTTAAATACTAAAATTTAGCAAATTGATTATTGTTTTCATTAATAAAAATATAATAATTAAATAAATATAAAATTTATGTACTCACAGAGAAAGCAAAAACGCCATTATTAACCAATTCTTCGGAGAATACAAAACTGGCGCCTGACTGTGCATAATTTAAAAAACTTGATACCTTTTCCGAAATACATTGAAAAATTACTCGACCAACTTTCCACCTAATAGTGAAAAGTCCAAATGAAAATTGAAGTATTAAACCCCATATTACTGGCCTCCAATTAACCTTTAAATTATAAAAGCTTGTAAATAATTTAATCAGTTGATCATAAAAAATTATAGTAATTATCCAATCAATCAATGTATTTTTAAAATATGAAGCTGATATAATATACAACTATTTTAATATACAATGTTACTATTATTTATTTTTAAATCAGCATTACACCTTCGTTGGATGCTTTGAAAATATCCAGCCTAGTCCTAAAATAACGAAAACACCAATGAAACTTATTAATCTGTTTCTTGATTGCACAGTGTCAAAGATTATAAAAATTAAAAATGCAGTTATTATTGTTAAGCCGAATACCATTTGCAATGAATAACGTCGAAAACTGAAAATTATACGTAAATTTATATGTAAATCATTTTTAATATTATGTCTAGTATAATTTATATTATTTTTGTTAATTTTTTTTCTTACCGTTCCTTTCTAATCTTTTCTATACAATTAAAAAATTTAATGAAAGCTTTACTAGATGCAAACCAATTTGAAACTGTGTTTTTAAAATATCTCTTAAACACTTTTTGATAAAAAATTGCAAAATACTTAAATCCCAAAATTAAAATTAACAGACCATATCCATTGCACCAGTTGAAATTGTAATCAGTTGCTTAAAAAGTTATCAACAAATATTATTATTTAAAATATTATAAAATAATAATAAATATAAGAAATTAAAAACTATTCCTAAAATTTTTAAATAGCTTAATTAATTTAATAATTAAATTATATTATAAAAATACTAAATGAGAAAATTTTGATTCATACATTTTTACTTTTTGTTATACATATAAATATTGATTT
This sequence comes from Dolichoris vasculosae, assembly GCA_018907195.1. Classification (NCBI taxonomy): domain Eukaryota; kingdom Metazoa; phylum Arthropoda; class Insecta; order Hymenoptera; family Agaonidae; genus Dolichoris; species Dolichoris vasculosae. The sequence continues at coordinate 9,365,684 of JACCHY010000003.1, forward strand.
TTATTTGGAAAAACGAATGTTTATTGTTAATATCAAATAAAACTTTATTGTTAATAAAGATAATATGATTTTCAATATATTTTTATTACTTTTTAAATATAAAAATTATTTAAGCAAAAACTCACTCGTGTTGATCCAATAAAGAGTTGCAAATATAAAATAAATAATTACAAGAAGATTAAAAATTATGATGAGAAGGTTTCTGAAACGTTCTTCCTGTTTAGTAATAAAATCCCACAAATTATGTATTAAACTTATGTTTTCTTCATTTGACAATCTCCTCTCCTAGAATTTATATCATAATTTGATTGTTCACAAAGATATAAGTTTGCCTTTGTCTCTATCGCTTTATTTGAATTTAAAATGATTTTAAAAGCTAAAATTTTTTTCAAGCTCTTATTTTCTCATTAAATTTAACTTACCGTATTCTTTGATGACGGGGAATCTTCATTCTGAAATATCGTTTTATTAGATTTTTTTTATTCCTGAATTTATTATTTTATATTAAGTATATTTAAATATATAAGTAATGTATTTGTATTATTTTTATACAAAACAAATTTATAAATTGTTTAATATGTATTTTTTATTGATTTCATTATTTAATTTAAATATCTACAACAATAAATATTTAAAATTTTAATTGTTTCATATTATAGAAAATATTTCTGTTCAAATAAGTAATAAATTATAATGTTAGTGTCTAGGTAAAAATAAATTAATTTTCCATCAAATAATAACAATAATATAATAATATTATATAATATATTCAAAATTTTTAACCAAGTATCAGTAAAAATATTTAAAAATTCTTTTTATTTAAACTTCTATGATGTTTTAATAATATTTTCATGAATAATATTAAATCTTAAAAAATGTTTCTTTCATCAACCGAATGAAGAATAATATTAGATCAAAATGTTAAATTTAAATCGTATTGTAATAAATATACCCTTAAAATTATTCTAAATTAAATACAGAAATTAAAAAAAGTACATTTAAATTAATCATTTATAATATTTTATTTATAGTTTTTTATAATTACTACTAATATTTAATTTTATATTAAATTATTTTTAAAATTCAATCAAAAGGAGTCAATGTATTTTTGTATTTCTTTCCAATTTAAAATGAAGGCATTTAAAAAATATTCATAATTATATAAAATTAATCGAATAATTAGAAGCTTAAGTTAATATAAGTTAATAGAAGCTTAAGTTAATATTAAATAATGTTTGTAGGCTAATTTTTCTTCTGGAAAATATTTAAAATGTTTTATGTAATATAAAATAAATGTAAAAAAATATTTAACCTAAAGCTTATATATGGTTACGTAAATATATTAATTAATATTTTATTTATTCGTAAATAATATGCTACGTATAATGAAAAGAAATTTCTAAAGATAGAGGCAAAAACTTATAAGTATACATAAATAAATAATAATGTATAAAATACTATGTTAAATATAAATTTTGTATAGTTAATCTAAAATATTGAATAAATAATAGTTTTTTATAAATTATCCTAACGAATATAATCAACTTTTCGTCGATTAGTTTATAGTTTATAAACCAACTTACTGTAAGCATTAACTTATAACTAACTACAATTATTAATTACTATAGTGTTGTAATGACATTTTATTTATACAATAAAGTTTATAATAATAAGTTATCTCAATTTAAGAATGATCGATCTAAATAAACTTAATATAAATACATTATAAAATGAAGTATTTAAAAATCTCATATAACAGTATGTCAATTTTACAATTATTTGACCAGAGAACCGTTATTAAACAAACATAGTTTTTTATTTACATATAATACGACTATGGTTAAAATATTAAATAAATGTAGTTACCTCGGAAAATGCTTGATTCGATATTTCATTAGACATAATTCCGTGACTGGTGTCTTATCTACTTTTTAAAACTTTTAATTTAAAACTTTTTACTATCTACTATCACACTTTTAACATTTATATGATATCATGATTTTATCTCAACCATAAAACTTATTTTCAATAGTACCATATACTGCAATTATCACTTTTGTCAAAGCTGTAAGAAAGCCATTGACTCACCTTCCTGAGATACTAGTGGAGTTATACTGAGGCGCGGAAAACATCGACAGCGAAAAAAAGGAAAAGTCTTGCTTCTCTGTTTGCGATTCAGATAGCCACGATAACTACGTCCATCTAATTTCAAACAATCTTGAGTAATTTACGAACGCTTTGCAACAGCAACATAATATTACTAGTAGAGTGACGTAAATTAAACGATGTCATTGTAAGTCACAGTTTTATGTAAGTTGAAATAACTCAAACAATCAAGAATCATAATGGATTATACTTTATTGTTTAAATTATAAAAAGTTTTTTCTTTAATTAAAAATAAAAGGCTATAATTATTAGCATCTCAATCGATAAAATTAAATCTTCATATAAAAAAGCATAGCATCAATTTGGTGAACATTAAATTATTTAAATTTCTAAATCAACGATTTTTAAATAGTTTCCAAATTTATTTTATAAATATATATGAAAATAAATATTAATTACTTAAATATACTTGTATTAAAAATATATTTTTACACAGCTATGCACATATATATATATATATATATATATATATATATAAATATATATTTATATAATATTGTATAAGAATATCTTGCATATTATTACTTAGTTACTATAGTTTAATTTATAAATAAGAGATTAAATGAACAAAGGTAATAAATAACATTAAAGGCTAACTGTTTTTTGTTTAGACTCTAAGGCTAAATATATTAATAAAAATAAAATATCAAGAAAAAATTTTGTTATAGCTATTAGTCATTCGTATTCTATTTATAATAAAAATTCAAGAACAATTGTTACCAAGTTTTTTAAAATGATATACCTAAATAATATGTAAATTCATAATGAGTTCTTTAAGAAATGTTTTTAACTATTTTTCATACAAACTATGACTGCTTATTTATATTAAATTTATTGCTTAATTATTTAATATTAAAATTTAAATAATTAATAATTAATTAAATTACAAAATATTGAATATTTCGTTTCTAAAAAATATAACTTTATGAAAAATATCGTAATTATATTATAAAATCCGAATAAATTATGTAAAAATTATAATTTTATATGTAATATTTTCCTAATTTTTTATGTAGTATTTTTCCTTCTTACTTTAATGTTAAATTTAATAAGTATACGTTGAATAAATTTACATTATTTAATATTTGAGTAATTTCATATAATTTGTACATTTTATTGATTATTATTCAGATAAAAATATTAATTATGAAATAGTAGAATTATAATTAAATAAGAGTTTAAAAAGAACTAATATCTTTACGTACATCAAATTATTTAACACTTGTTTAGATAAATAAATTGGTTAACAATAATAAAATACAGATTTGATTTTTATATTTTGTTATTACATTACATGTATCAATAATCATAAATTCGTTTACTTTATTACTTCCAAGTTTATACTAAAATTACATAAAAATTTTGAAACTTACCAAAGTTTACAAATTACTAAAATACATACTCGACTAATTATTCGTTAATTATTATATGCAGTAAACATTAATAAAAGAATCAAGTACTACATTTTATTGGTTTTCTTTTATTTTTTATTTATTTATAATGTATTTTTTGTACCAAATAATTACATAGGATTTAAAAAAATTTGTATTAAATTAAAATAAATTTTTTATATATTACTTTAGGTATCTTTATTATATAAAATACTGTATTACTTATTTTAATATTCTTATATTTATTTCAGAAATATATTGCATTAGCAATAATTAGCTAATTGATCGATAGTTAGTAATTTAATATTAATATTCATAATTAAAATAGAATTGATTGTTCTACATAAAAAAAGTTAAAAGCATTAATTTTAATTAGAAAATTATATAGATTCTTTTTTTTACATAACTGCAGGTATCTGATTTTGTAAAAATTAACCAAAGAAAGTATTAAATAGTATTTAAACACACACATACAAAATGCATATATACATACAATATTATGTAAATATTATTCAGCATATTCAATATTTGACCCTTTCATAATGTATATTATAGATTTTAATAGTGTTCAAAAAAATTTTAATAGATAAAATTGAATAATTAATATTAACCATTTTTTGAATACTTTTTTATTTGTTATTGTACAAAATTATTACAAATAGTTTATATAAGTCTTTTATGTTTAATCATCAATTCATTAAAGTTGAATAAATAAAAATCTTGTAATATGTAAAAAGGTAAAGCCATAGCTACAAAATATATTCACAGATATATGTATATACATGAACTTTGAAATATTGAAATACAATATTTTAAAATTTATTTTATAGTATTGACTCATGATAAAGACGAAGACATCCTTCTCGACAGCATTGTTTACCGAATATGAACTGTGCACCATCTTTTGCGTAACGAAAGAAATTTTTAACTTTATGGAAAAGTTAATTAATTCATTAATCCTAATCGATTAATCACTAGTATTTATAATTTTTTATTTTATCTCAGTATAAAATTAATAAAAGAACTAAATATCTTATGATGGATCAATTATATTTTTTATAATCACAATTATATTTTCTAATTATTTACAACAACCATCAATACATATTTTATTTATGATTATTTTTAAATATATAAATACAATTATAAATCGGTAGTAAAATTATTAAATTTCGGTTTTAAATACTTGAGATTTTTAATCTTTAAGCCATTTACTATTATTGTAGTTTATAAAAATAAAATGATCTATTTTTAATGTTTTTTTGTAAAGTATCTTTGAATATTAGAAATGTAGCTTAATTGTGAAATATATATATATATATATATCAACTACTATTATTATTTCATGAATGCAGTATAATTATTTAACACTAAATTAAAATTGATCTATCAAATTCTTATCATAAACGAAACAACGTAACGATTTCAAATGAGCTTTTCAAGTACAAAGAATAGCTTGAATAAATTTTTTATTAAAAAATTTTTCTTTAATACCTATAAATATTTAACTATACTATAAAATCTAAAAAATGTTTGAAAAACCTACATAAAGAAAAATCAAAAAAATTTCTTCTACTCGAGGTCACTTGCTCACGTAATAATTGGTATTGATGAAAGGCATCTTCGTTATCACTGCCTTATAAGCTTTCCCCCTAATTTCTACGAGGACAACGGTCCCAGACTTGTTCAGTTCGGTAGGTACGTAGCCCATGGCGATGGATTTCCCGAGGCTGGGACTGGGCCCACCGGACGTTACTCTACCCACGGGTTCACCAGCAGTTGTTAGAATCGGTGCGAATTCACGCGCAGGTGGTCCTTGACTCATCGTCAGACCCACGCGTTTCTTTGTAGGTCCGGTTTTTATTTGATCAAGGATTCGCTCAGCTCCCGGAAAGTTGGCTTCTTCTCTACGCCGTTTTGCTATAGAATTATTTAATTCATTGTGATGATATTGTGATGATATTGTGATGATATTTAAATTGACTTTGAATTTTTTTTATTTTGATAAAAAATTTATGAATCATTCCAGTAAGATTTTATTGTAAAAGATATCGATTAATTATATTCCTTTACACTATTTTTTATAAATAATTTAGTATATGTAAAATCATCAGATTTTCTTTTATAATATCCATTTCCATTGATTGAATTAAAAAATTTGAAAAAATTTAGAATAAATAATTTTAATCCAGTCAAAAAAAAATTAAAAAATATTTAAATATAATTATAGTTTGACAATAACAACAAAACGTACATAATATAATCGACTACTTCAAATTAAAATTTTTTAAAAATCCATAATTTTTAATTTGATTTGTTTCACGAAAAAATAGTTTCAACGTTACGTATCATAAATTTATCTTCGTAAAATTATTAATATAACAAATTTTTAAATATATTCACATGCAAATTATATTCGTTCGAATATTCGAACGAATTTATTTTAAACTGAAAAATATTTTATTTTTATCTATTGCCCTAAATAAAATCGTTTAAAATTACTTGCCTATTAACCATTGTAAGGTGGCCTCCACTGGTGTAATGGATTCATTAATATCGTGTCCGTATAAACAGAGACCAGCTTCTAGCCTGAAAAATTTTACAAAATACAGTCAAAATTTAGCTGTACTAATATTTATTTTTATGGAAATATGAATAACTTGAAACAATAATTTATTATCCAATAATAGATTCGATAAGAAATCCAATAATTTAACTTTTTCATATACACGTGATCTAAGTTTATATAAATTTTTTTATCTTAATTTCTAATTATTATATAAAAAATAAATTAAAATAATGAAATATGCACCTTAAACTATCTCTGGCTCCTAAGCCAGCGAGTTTTACGTTAGGTATTTCCAGAATCATTTCGCTGATCGTTCTCGCATCTTTTCCTTGTACAGAAATCTCGAAACCATCTTCACCTGTGTAGCCGCAACGCGATATCCTTACGGGTCTTTGATTTATTTCGGTTTCTACGCTGCTCATAAATTTCAGCTTCGTAAGATCGATTTTTACCAAAGATTGAAGCGTCGATGCGGCGCTTGGTCCTTGCAAGGCAACCAAGCCCTGTTCCAAAGGGTCCAAAAAATCTAAGTTAACGTTTTTACCGTTGGCCTTCATCGTTGCCTAAACATAAAATATTTGCATTCATTTAAAAAACTGTTCCTTTAATAATAAGGCGTATCATCGGTTATTTATTTGACGATGTATTTATTATAATAGCAAAACGAGATGAAAGGATGTACAGCGTTTTTAATAAAGTAGACAAAGATAGAGAGGAAAGAATGTCCTACATACGTAATAAAACAGCTACAAACGAAGATGAGAGAAATTCCAGTACCTACAAAGAAGCTGCAATCCAGCTTGTAAATGAATGTTCATTTCATCGAATTATATATATATGAAAAGAGGGTAAATAACGATCGACGCGTCTAATTTCATTGTTGTGGTAGAAGAGAAACGATAACCGGTAAGTCTAATAACGTAACAAAAATAGAATAAATAGCTGCATAATGACAAAGATGATAAGGATAGGATAAGGATAAAAAATGCATCTGAAAAGGAATTACAGAAGAAAAAGAATTGGTATCCAGTACAATTAAAAACGTAACTGCAAAAGAAGGTAGAATATTCGATACGACTATTATTATAATTGTAACGAGAGTAGAAAAGCATTCGGTGGATCGAATTATAAAATTGCATATAAAATTACAGGTAAGGTATTTTTTAAAGTTTTTAATACCATTGCGATAAAAATAAAATAAAATAATTAATTTTCAGAAAATCCAAAAACGGTTAATCGATTATCGTCAGAATTTACGATAATATTTCATATTTGAATAACCAAAAGTAATTTTATCATCGACTAGGATCGCATTCGAATATATCAAATATATTATTATATTTAATGTAATTGTATCTTGTAAAATATATACTTTAATTACTTTACTACATTAAGCTACTTACAATATTCGCTTACCAAAATCAAATAAAAATGCGCAATAACAAAGTACGAAGTCAAAAATGGTGTATACCTGTCGCCTCAACATCACATCCATATCCTCGTTTCTCCTTCCTGCGTTGGACACGACAAAGAAGCGATCATCTCGGTCTTTGGTGACTATGAGGTCGTCGACGATACCCCCGCGCAGGTTGGTGAAGACGGTGAGCGCGGCACCACCAGGAGACAAACCGCGAAGGTCGGCAGTGGTGAGGGACTCCAGGAACTCGCCGGAGTTGGGGCCGCTGACGCGGGTCTGCAGCATGTGGCCGACGTCGAAGAGGGATACCTGGGTACGTGTGTGCTGGTGCGAAGCTGCGATCGCGTCTCGGTATTGTACAGGAAGCAACCAGCCCGAGAAGTCCACGATCTTTCCTGTATCGTGTATTGCCGCGTTTGCGAATCATTGCATTCGTGTATAAAACTTATTGAATTCAAAATTAGACATTTCAAAAATTAATTAGTAAAATCAATCTTACAGGAATATACAGTTTTTTTGCTGAAACACTGAACAATTTACGAGTGCTCTTTATTTTTAATCGTATTTTTTCAAATAGTAACGTTGAGATAGTCAAGATGTACAAACTGATAATTTTAAAAATATTAAATCAGTATGTATTTTTTGTACAATCTTTTAAATTGTCGAATAAATAATCTTGTTTTGGAAGAAAAAAGGTTTTTTTTATCGTATTTTCCTTTTGAATTAAATTTAAATATTATTGTATTTCAATATAATTTTTTTTAATCGATAAAATTCCATCAGCTAAACTACAATTAAATATGTAAAAACTTTTATTCATAAAATATAACGTTATGGAATTAAATTTTAATTCAAATGTTACAGTTTTATTTCACTGAAATTAAATCTTTGTATGTAAGAATAATTGAGTGAAAATTATGTCAATACTGTAATTATTTTATGTAAATTTTTGAAAATTCATCATCGTTCCATTTATATTTTACATTTTCTTCAAAAAAAATTATAGTATTATATTTGATGAATCTATAAGTATGTATTTTAAATCACTGGTATAATTAAATATCTTTAAATCATTATTAGTTAATTACATTAAGAAATTTGAGTACTATTGTACTGATTGTAGTTACAGTACCAGAAACATTTGTAAAACAAATTCTACGCTAAATAAATTACAATGAAATCTTATTTAAATATATTTAATACTAATGTTTATGTATATACGTATATTCATTGCAAAACAAAGTTTAAGAAAGTTTACAACGGAAATATTTCTGTTAATGAAAAAACTGAGAATGTAAACGAACATAAAATTGAGGAGTAGTATGAGAAATGTATTGTAAAATGATCATCGCAAGTTCATGAAAGGTTTAAGAAAAGAAAAGAAGATACACGGAATCGCTTGCAATGTATGAAAAAATGGAAAAAAGTTATTTTTTTCGTACAGCTCAAAGAAACAGAAAGGGAAAAGTTTTCTTCTAAAAAGTACTAATAAAGCAAATATAATTTATAAAATTATTTTGAAAAACATACGGATATTTAAAGCGAGAACTGTTTATACATTCTTGTAAAAAGGGTAAATAATAAACATAGATCTACATCTAACAAATTAATCAAAAATTTCGTTCGTAATGAAATAAGATGAATTGATATTACAATGTTAACGAGTATTGTTTTAATCCCAATAAAGTAATAAATATGCCTTAGAAAGTTTATTGTACGTAAGTGCATTTCTGAAATCGGATCATTGTAATCGATGTATGACAGTACTGATCTCTAAAATCATAAATTAAAATTAAATACGATTCGTTTGAAGTGTATCGTTATGCGAAATGAAAATACGTAACCACGCGGAATGGGACTGAAAATATACAGAGAAGCAAATAGTCGGCTCGGCAGATTTGACTGCGAGAGATCGAAAGCGAAATTGTAAAATCTTATTGTTCGCGTTGATCGCTATGTGCTAATTCAAATTATTCGCTATCGTTATCATTTATAAATATTATATAAATAAATGTGTAATATACAATTAAAATTCTGTAGCTTATTTTAAAAGTTAAGAAATATTAGTTTTTATATGTACACTGTATTTTAATCATTTATTCATTTATTCATTTTCCTAGTGCGAAGTTTGATAAGAATACTATTTATTACACGTTTTTATGTAAAATAAAACTATATTGTTGACATGTATTAAAATTATATTAATAATAATAAAGTGAATATACGATAATATTAATTTTGGTAACAATATTCACTGGTTCGGAATCAAGTTTTACTCGAAAAAAGGTGAAATTTTGTTTTAAATTTGTCAAATTTTAAATGGAATTAATATAACATAATATACAAATTTTATATTTCGGTACATCGGTAAATATTGTTGATATAACATAAGGTCTTAAAGAAATTGAATTCGTAAACAGTTATATGGAGTAAATATAATAAATAAATACTAATAAAAGTTATAATCGATTGATTTTAATTAAAAACACTTGCATTTATATTGTTTTTAAACATGATTTTTGAGGTAATTTATTTTAGGTTTATTCGTTAAAAATTTATAAATAACGAAGTTTTTAGTTATGTTTAATTTATCAAAGATAAACTTTACTTGTTGGTTTTAAAATATAGTTCACGATATAATTTTTTATAACAACTGTTGCAACTTATCGCGTGTTTTCATGAATTCAGTTGTACGATAGCTAAAGATAGATTACAAATTATAAAAAATATATAAGAAAATACATTTTAGTTTAAATATATTAATTTATTAATGTATGAAAAGTAATATACCTCGAATAAAGTTCAAACTTTATCTAGAATTAGAAATGGTTTAATTATCGAATATATTTCATTTATTATATAAAAATTGAGATTTTACAAAAAGTAGATAAGAACTTCATTCCGAAATTTGTGATGTTCGGATTACTTAATATTCGATGTGACGATAATTTATTTTTTTTATCGAACATAATATAAATATCAATTCGTAAATTGAATTTACCAATACAACTTTGCGCACAAGTTAAAGATAAGTAATTTAAAAAGTCAACGACTTGAAAACTGGCGTACTGAATTTCTAAACAAGAGAAATAAGAAGGAGAGTATAAATTTACCATTATTATCCACGTGCAGGTCGTAGAGACAAGTCTTTCTTGGTTCCTGAATAGGTTTTGCCGAAAACGATGGAGATACCGATTTCCTAGTACTCGACAGCTTTCCGAAGCGCCTAAGCGTCACGGCTGCCTTCGATGTCATCCTCTCGGTTCGACTTCCACGTTATCGACTAAGATTTTGATGCTCTTCTGGCACTTATTTTCTCCAAGCTTCTCGTGCACTGTGTTCTTAGGACAGATAAGCGAGCATTACCACAACAGAGGATAGAGGAGATAGGGCCAAATGTGCTCCTTATTAATAATAATATCGCGAGTCGCGGATACGAGCAAGAATAATCGGCCAAGTGTACAGAAACAATAAAACCTCGGAATATACTCTATATAACTTATGACCTTTCAATTTTTCTTGAAAACTTCTATTTGAAGCGTTGAGCAAATTTAAGTAATGATTGGATTAAATTGACTTCATTAGTTTGTTAAAATATGTTTATAACATTCATTTTTGTTTATGTTCTTTGTTATTCATATATTTTAACTTTACTTAATAACTTTAATTATATTAATCTAATTATCCGTTTATCAATTTGATTCACATGAATAATTCTTTCTTCTCGATTCGTATAATATTCAATATTTAATGATGCAATTAATAAAAATATTATTCAAGATTCATATACATATATATATAGATATTGAATTCTGTAATATAAATACTTTCGATTTGCTTTTTATGTATATTATTCAAATAATTAATAACGATCTTGTTATAATAATAATTCAATTGATTAAATATTAATTTATAGTATATCTTTATTTATTAATAAAATTAATAAAGTGTTATTAATATAAGCTTAGAGATTAAAAATAGTGCTTGATAATTACTCGATCAATAATGTTTTTATCATAAAAAAAAATTATAGTTTTAAAAGTGTTCATGAGATATATATTTATAAATTACTTTGAAAACGTTATCGATGATTTTAAATTGTATATAAATAATAAATACTATAGTAAAAGTATAAATAAATAAATTTAAAGCCTTTAATGATTTTCCGTAAATTATTTGTAACTTGTGCACAGTCTGATTTATCATTATTTAATTTTTTCGTGTATTTATAAAAATGAAAAAATAACTTATTTAAAAATATCATATTAATACGTATATTTTGATTATTTTACATTTTTTTTTAAATGCTATAATTACTTTTTTAAAATTATTAGCTGTATTAATATATTTATCTACTTTAAAATTTGCTTTATCGCGGTTTATCAAGTGTCATAAGTAGACTATTGATGTCCGTCCACAACTCAGGTACGGTAAGAAAGCAATTACTGTCACTTACCGTCAAAGTGGTCATCATTTATTTATTACGAAAGATTGTTTTTCATTTGCAATGCGAAGAAAATAAGACTATCGTATAATTAAAACGTTTAACAGGAGTATTATCTGCTATTATATTAAAAATAACAAAAGTTGATTACTTACAAAATGAGTACGATCTCGTGTATTTAATACACATAAACTAAATTAACTTTTAATTTGTATTTTTATTTTACAAAATTAATTTTTTTATCGGAATATAATGTACTAGCTATTATATATTTTTATTGTATATAAAAACATACTGTTGTCGTTAAGTTGTAAAGACGTATGTTTAAATACAAACACCGGCTATACGATTTACGAGGTTAGGATTCGCTTTACACTCACTCTTTGTCCGCACCATAACTGACTGTCATAGTTATACCAACTGGAAATACCGACTTCGATTATTGTCGCGTTAAATATTCAATACGCCAATAATTGTATTTTTTTACGATTATTGTATCAGTGCAGAGATCGCATACAATAATTTTTATTATTAAATGGTCCTTTATATATAGGCAAATACGATCAAAACTTTATTTTTAAGTCGTTTATTAAAAGTTAATTAATTTAAAAGTTTCATTTATTTATTCTATTAAATGTATGTTATTTATTTTTTTTCAAATTTTTGAAAAAATAACCAAAATTTATAAAATTATTTAAAAGTGTTTTGATTTACCATCGATGAAGAAGTTTTAAATCATGATTCGGCAAAGTACGAATAAACAATGGATCATTTATCGTATATTTTTGTATAAATTGAATATTACTTACCTTGATAATAGAAAATGAGCGTTCGAACTAAACAAATATAAAATAACAAAGAATAATGTAAATGTGTAAAATGAAAATTTAAGATATTACACGTTGAATTCTGAAATCACGCATATCGAAAAGACCGAGGTCACGAGTGATAAGCCGAAGAGTAGCCGATTATTAAGTTATATCTTTAGTGCGATGAGGCTGAACGCGAGGGCGGTTAATTAAAAAGAGATGGAAAATTGAGGTTAAGCACGAGATTCGAATACTTTTACTAAATCTTTATTGTGCCATGTAATAATAATAGTGATGATGTTGATAATAATAATAATAATAATAATAATAATAATAATAATAATAATAATAATAATAATAATAAAAATAAAATGTATCGATGATTTATAACCACAATAATGAGCGTCGATAATATAAGCAGTGGTCAAAGAATAACAGTAGGTCTTAATTAGTAGTTAACTAGTACTAGTACTACTATTGCTAATAATAATAATAATAATAATAATAATAATAATAATAATAATAATAATAATAATAATAATAATGATGATAATAATGATAATAATAATAATAATAACTAATATAATAATAACATAATTACGTAGCATCTCGAACACAGAAAAACGCGCATATTTACTCTTATAAATCGCTGCAGTACTTGTTGAAATGAAAACTGAAAAATGGCATATAGAAATGATAGGAAACTTAAATAACGAAAAGAATTAAAATAAAAAATTTTCAATTTAAAGAGAAGGAACACAATAGAAACGACGTTTGATTAAGGGACAGGAACGACGACAAGTGAATAAAAAAGTGAATATACACCTTGATACAACTTTTTTGTTAGTTTTCGCTTCTGCATTTTTTATTTTTTCCCTTAAGTTCTCGTGTTTACACAATTAATGCAAAATGTCCCTACGGTCCGACGAATATGTGCTTTAGTCGTTCTTTGCTCGATGCTTCCCTTTTACACAATTTTTTTTTCATTTCAACATTCATTCACACTGGTAGTTGGATAGGAATTTTTCGGAAAGGGAGAGGGTCGAGGAAAACGGGTAGGGAAGGATAAAAATTCTCAGGGTAGGAAAAAGGAGAGAGATGCGGGAGGAAATTGAAAAAATGTTTCGAAATATATAATTCTATGAATGGGAGAAATGCGGTCGATTGGAATGAGAGTTTCTACTTCTTTGTTTCTTCTTCGTGTTCTTCTTCCAAACGTGTATATAAAGGGTGGAGAGAGGATTAACGAGGGTAATAAGAAAAGACCTTCGATGGATTACTTCTTTCGCTGCGTTGAAACAAAAGAATAGAATAAAAACGGAGGAAAAGTGTTCGATTTCTTTCGCTCTGTTTCTCTTTCCTCTCTTCGTCACTTTTCCTCCGTTCTTTACAATATTTATTATCACGCACGTTACGAGAGTGACGACCGTCGTCCGACAGTTACTTATTCTTGGCGGGGATTTCGATGGTGCGTGATATCGCTTTTATATTTTTCCCAATGTTTTTTCGATTTTTGTAAACCTTCGTCTACGAAGGACGCGGTTGAAAAATTTTAAAACCTTCTTACTTTATTTATATAAATAAAAAATAGTTCGTCGATCCTCGCGTCGAAGATTTAAGAATAACTTGCTCTCGATTTTTATGTTTTTCATGTTCGTATATGTAGGCAATAATGTATATTAGGCCAGCGATCGTCGTTTAAGCGTTGGCGATAATTTGATAATTTGTCTGTCGTAACGCGCGTGTAAAATATAAATATTATTTTACGTGAAAGAGTGAACGATGTGAAAAATACGGATCACGTGTTTTTTTTAATACGAAGAGGTTTTTTTATCTTCTGCTCGCATGTCTTTCGAAGATTAACAACAATGGATGATATAAATAAGAACGAAAAATTATTATTCTGTATTTATCGTGTCGTTTTGGCTTCCAGCGTCGCATTATTACAAAGGGGATACACTTTAACGTTCTTATCATCTTATTTTCTTTTTTATTTTTACAAAAAACAATCGAAATCCTTCATATCGAAGAATGCACCGAGAGAGATAGTTACGCTGCGTCCCATTTTTTTTCTACTTTCCTTTCAATAATTTTATACTTCTCTCGTTCCAAGGTGTATCGATTCGAGACACAAGGAGCTGTTTTTCAATTACATAAGGCCTTTAATCTAAACTTTTCATTTTTTTAAACTTTACAGCTCGATTTTACTTGTATTTTACTCGTATTTGAAAATTTTTCCGGTGATCAAAATTAAAAGGACGAATGGCGTGATAATTGAACAGCTCCGTGCTATTTCTAATTTTTGTCTCGAAGCGAACGCTTGAACGCGTACCCCATAGAATTATGAATATATATTTATAATGCACACACATATACATATAAATATACATAAAATATATATACATGTATATATATACACATTACATATGCATATTTATACGGAAAGAAGAAAGAAGGTATATTAATGATTATGACATCTTTTTCAAAATTTTTGACATTTCCTTTATAAACATTCGCCTTTTTCAGATTATCATCGATAAAATTTTTAATCCTTTTTTATTTTAATAGTTTTCTCTGTCGTTTAAAGGTAAATACGAAAGAAGGAAGACCATTTTTTGTCGACACATAATGTATAACCATGAATTTGTAAATAATCTCGACTATAAGATAAAAATGTCGCTGTTTTTCATTTTTGCTTGACACAACAAAGTATCAATGTGTATACTTTTTATCAGCGTTTTTGAATAGCCTAAACGTGATTTTTCCACCTTTCTTTTAATTACCATTTTTTATTAATTTTTGCTTACTTTTTACTTTCTCGACTTAACTATACAATAATCACCATTACGACTCAAGTACAATATTTATTATCGTCATCTGTGTCAGTCCTGAATATAGATACAATAATCATCTTTTGACCCTTTTATATTATATACTTCACATAATAGTTTAATCGGTCTAGGAGTTTGTCGTATATATATATATATATATATATATATAGAGGTGTGTTTATGTATGTATATATATATATATATATATATTTATATCATTTATAAAATGAAAATAGTTACAATTTTGGACGCATTTTTTTCTCCATTTCACATTCGGAAAAAACGCTCCGAAAAACTTGAAGGTTTAATTTTTATTTGCTTTTCGCTTTCAATAATGCCCATCGGTTGCGATTCTAGTCCACTTGGTAGTAAAATTTTGTTCTCTCTATCAATTTACATTTACACGCATCCGTTCTCACATTTTCGCAATAATTTTCTCTCCTCGGTGTCCCTATATTCGCTTAATTTACATTCTTACAACATTCGCATGCAATTTTTCCTCTTCGTAATTTATCACTCTCTCACATTCGCCTTTTCCACCATTTAATAATTCCTATAAGACATTAATTTTAAGGTGAACTTCCGCGTAGCTTCCGCTCGCACGATTCGTTCCGTCGAATTTCGATCGTTTTTCATTGCATGTTTTACGTCAAATATAATGAAACAGGTCGAAAACAGGATTTATCATTCACGCAGAGCGGCGCGAAGAATGCGGTTATTTACAATATGAGTACTTTTTCTTGTTAAATTCCGAGCTCCGAAAGTCGTTATCGCGAGGTTTTATCAAAGTTTCCGCGGACGACGGAACGATCGAGCCGATGCTGCATCGGAACCTCTAAATTTTCGCGCTTCGCATTTCCCTTACCACTAGAATAAATTTGTTTTTTGTTCAACGGTTTTTTCTCAACTTCGCGTTAATTTGTCCGCACATGATGGCTATTATTTTCGTATAAGCCTAAAAACATTGTCTAGGAGGAAAAATTTTTTTTACACACGGCGCTGTTTTTTGCGGCTTTTCATTTTTTCCTTCTCTTATTTACATCGAACAAGGGTCCTGAAGTCTTTAAAAATCCCTTTTTTATACTCTCTTTGAGTGTTTTCACTTTTTGTCTCTCTCGAAATCGTTATACAATATTTAATAACCGCGTGCGCGCGCGACGCGCGAAGAATTGCGAAAAAGGCTCGCGATGATACACAGATTTTTTATTTTATTTCCACCAGGAAAAGGTCGCTTACGCTTTCATATCCGTGATTCCTCGTCCATTATAATCAGTGTCCATGAAGGAAGTTTTATTTTTTTGGATTAATCTCTCACTTCTCTACATACGTATTCTCGCCTATACTCATTTGGTTTATTTGAGTATACACTCGTTATATTCTGGATTTTCTTTCTTTCTTTCTTTATCTTTTGTTCAAAAATCTACATTCGCGGAACTGTGGCTCGTAACCGAAAGAGACTGGAATATTGTATGTACGCCGTAACTACACTTCTCTGTGCTGTACTTCGTTCTGTCATTATTCCCCTTCATATTTTTAAGGCGCTGTGGAAAAGACTTCCGTTGTTTGTAAACGAATTTTGGCTTACGGTCAACAGAGTCACGCAAATCCAACTCAACGAAATTATAGCCATTTTGGCTTTAGCTTCTTATCAGTAATTTAAAGTAACAAGTTAAAATTATATCGATCGTAAGGACATTAATTTTTATGGATTAAGATTTATTTGTTATTCATTAAATATTATAATTAACGAATTTTTAATCAAAATGATTTTGATAAGAATTATTATTATTTTAATATTAACAAATATTATTTATTTAAAAATTTGAACAAACTTAAGAAGAATTGTTTTCCTAAAATTTTATATATTTAATAAAAATTCATTCGAATCTTTATCGAAGTTTTATTAATATTAATCATTATTAAAGTCAGTGCAAAATTTTTTAATCGTCAAGAATGAAATCTTCAAAATTTGTTTTTACATACGAAAATCCTTCCATCACGCATAATAGCTATAGCAAAATTCTGAATCATAAATTTTCTATTTTCTCCCTTTATAAAATCTCTTCCTTTTCTTTGAAAGTAACTTATGCGTCATTAAGGTATCAACTGTTTGTAAAATCTGTAATTGTACTTCCTTGCTTCACGCGATTACTATCGCAATTATAATCTCGTGCTCGAATACGAAAAACGAAAATAAACGAATTCTCGATTCTCGTATCGTTAATATCTCTTCTTTTTTAATATTAATTGTATCTAATCCCATGCAAGTCGAGGCACAATAACATTTTTCTCGAAACAGTTACCTCGCTTTATGCCGAAACACGATTGATATAGATAATATTTATTGGGATCATTTACTTTTTCCGTCAATCAACCGGTCAAAAGCGATAACTAATAATTGACAATAATAATAATAATAATAATAATAATAATAATAATAATAATAATAGACGTTATCATTATAATAATAGAAATAGGAATAATATAACTAATCATAATTAATAGCAATAATTAATAATAATAACTAGTGCAACGAGAATTCGAAAAGTTTTATAAGTTTTCTATTTATCTATTATTCACGTAAAAAATTTTTTAATTTAATTTATTTTACAACAAAAAACAAATATGTTTCCTAAATCATTGAAATGGTAGATCGATGAATTTGTGCTTCTTTTTAAAATCATTTCGAACTCTCGATGCAGTTGATTTAATAGTATTATAACGATATAGTGTTTAATAAATGCACGTGTCCTAAATTTCGTATGACAATCGTCAGCGTATTTTAGAGATGTTCGTTATTATATTCTTAAAAAGAAATTAATATTTTAATATTCATTCTAAGTTTTCATTTCTCACTGGAACCAGCTCGTATAATATTTGTCTCTTTTAGTTTTTAATTTTAAATTTTGAAAAAATAAGTATCTACAAAAACTTTAACGGGCCCAATCATAAAATACCCGACACTAGAAATATCAATATCACATGAAGTAATAAAAGATGAAACACACGCGAGAACAAAGGCAAAAAATGATTTAACACGTTCACCTATACAAAAAGAATAAAAGTAAAGGGTAATAAAAAAAATAAATTTCTAATTAGCGAGTAGCAAGTAGCGGTAGCTTGTGTCTATTGTTTTACATAAACCTTTTTGTTTTCATATACATGTAAATTTAACCGATATATTGAAACTACGTAAATCGTTAAAAGGTAGTCGCTAAATTGTGTATAGCAGTGACTCGTACAAAAAGAAACATAGATTTATTTAAGTCTATAACGCGTAATAATAATAATTAATAATTAATAATTAATAATTAATAATTAATAATAATAATTAATTATTAATAATAATTACCAATAATTAATAATTAATAATCAATAATTAATAATAATTAATAATAATTAATAATAATTAATAATAATAATAATAATAATAATAATAATAATAATAATAATAATAATAATGATAACGTAAAAACACGGCGTGTACTTGACGCCGATCGTGACGCGCGCGCGATACTTTCTACCAGAATAGTAACTAAAGAACCGTAGTATTTACGCTCAGGCTCGACGCAGATCGGTCATTTTTTCGTTATTTATTACACAAAGGGTTAATTAAACGATACGACAATAAAATTGAGTAATTTTTGTGATTATTTTTTGTTTTAAAACCAATTCTGACTAGCAAGCAAAGCGTAGAAATTCGTTCGTCAACCTCGTCGATAACTTTAACGTTTCTCGTACTTTTACATAAATTTTTAGTTATATTAACATTTTCCAATTGCCTTTTTTTAAAAAAATCTACGCATAGGAACTTTTTGCGCGAACAAACCGACGCAACCTGGCGAACGAATCTCGAGAGCACGAATAAAAAAACTTTTCGCTAAACTATTTTCTTAAAGAAGGTAAACAAGGAAATTAAAAGCCCGATACAAGATCGACGTCTGCGAGAAAACGCATATAAAAAAAAGAAAGAGAAAGGATTGCTAGAAGAGTGGGAACGATTTCCATGCTTAATTAATGACAAGTCTCGATAATAAGTTGGATTTGCTTTAACCGACTTTTTTTATTATACTAAACGAGAAAGAATTAACCTTAAAATGAAAAAAAAAAATAATAAACGGAACATTCAGTCGTGTACGACGCATTCGCTACTACGCGTCACAAAAACACCTTTAAAGTCAACAATAACTGATTAGAATTAATTAATTAACATACCACGAGCATATAAAAAAAGAAACTTAACCCTAACAGAGCTAACTCATATTTTGTTCTATTTACGTTAATTATCAATGTTTTTACGTACAAGTTCGGCTCGACGTATATAAATATTATCGTAAATATATAATATGTATAACATATATTAATATAAAAAAGAGAATGTCTAAAAAACACGTGGCTTTTTCCTCTTCCAGCTCTGGCTCCGTCAAAAATTTTATCCTCTCTCCCATTTTCAAGCTTCAATTTTTTTTTAAGCATAACAAATTTTTTTAATTCGAGCAAAGTGCATCTAACTATTATTTATTTATTTATTTGACTGAAATTCGTTTCGTAAAATATATATTTTTATTTCTTTAAAATACGCCTTCAATTGCCTTCAGTGGTATAAGTTACAAATTAAACAATGTATTACAATAGTCAACCGCGATATCGAACATTATTTGGGCGTTCGTGCGAATTCTCGCCCGCGTTATTCTTTACTTACGTATTATTTCTTCTGAATCTCAATTTGAGCGAAGCGAGAATTTGCACATCGTAAGAATCGAGCCCTTAATTTGAAAGCGTTGGGATACATAGAACTTTTATCAAACATAAGCTTTGAAAGGTTCATTCGCACTGTACATCCATTTGAAAGAGTGTCGATTTTGTTTATACAGGGGTCGACCGTTCGATCGATCACGATAGTAAAAATCTGATCGATCGACATTGATGCAAAGAAAAGAGGCTATATTTTGTCAACGCTGATATTGTTTCGCGTATTTTCCCGCATATCCATCGATAATTCCATATTTCATAAGTTAACTTTGTTGCTTTATTCTTTGAGTATAACAATTCCACATCGATATTTTTTAGAAACTTCCTTTCGCATAACTCTAATTACACATTTTTAAATTTTTCTACGTACGCAACGAATTAATAAGTACCGATTTTTCTCAATTTGTACCGTTTTTGACTAGAATAAAATTTCGTGCGGAAGCTCATCTTTATGTAATATTAAACTTATTGTAAAAGAAAGAAGCAATAAGATGAAATTGCTAAATGTTATATGATTTTGTTCTCGTCATACTCTTAAAATATTAAGAAATTATTCGAGTCCGGATCTGCGGGAAGTGGCGAAAATGCGTCGGTGTGTTTGCCCAAAAGGGGACTTCGACGAAACATAATCTATACCATTAAAGTCAGCCAATCGTCCTCATGTCGCTTCTTTGAACACGACTTTGAATCGAAACTTTTCGTTTTGGTTGTTATTATACCATCGAATGTTATCAGTTCTAAGACTATAAAACGACATAAGAACGTTCAAGCTTCATCAAAATCAACGATAATCTGCACTTGTATTACATGGTAACTAACTTTACGTAAATGTTTAAAGTTTGAAACGTAACGTTCGACTTTTACGTCGGCAATTTTGTTCGGGATATGTTCGATTACGTTTTGGTACCCAGAATCGTTTTAATCATCGTCTTTTATCTCGTTCGTTTTCATTGAAAATTTCATTGAAAATTTCATCGAAAATTTCATTCAATTTTTTTATTCCCGTGAATTAATATTCGTAGAGAACGTATCCAGAACGTCGATATGCTGACGTTTAACTCAGAAATTCGCGAACGAAATTGAAACAACGCGTTTTACTTGTGAGACTGAGGGAGTATCATCGTGGGGGATCGTGGATTGGAAATTTGTTTGTTGTTGTAAGGTTTTTGAGGGAGTACTGGGAGTCGATTGGGTGGATTGTGGGGAGTTTGTATCGTGTTTTTTTTTTTAAAGCAATACTATAAGTGAAAGAACCCAAGGCTGCATAAGCTTGAAAAGCTCAATGAAAAAGGGAAATCCGAACACGGAGCTCACCCCTTTCTTGTCTTTGGTTGAAAAAGCCGACACCGAATCCTTGCGTGAAATGGAAATCTGTAGCGGAAGGTGTTATTTTCTATTTTCGAAGCGAAAACGAATAACCTTCCGTTCGAGCAAGATTTTGAACGCTCGTTATCGACTTTCCATCGTGTTGATTTTAAAGGCAGGAGTTATCGGAAGCTTCCTCGTTCCAATCAAGAACCGAGTTTCTCGCGTGTTCGAATATCCTCCGGTTCACGTCCGAGCGCCGAGTCATATTATGGCTTTATTTTTATATAATGCCTGTACCGCAGTGAGTGCCTCCGCGTTTGTAATGCGCGATGTTATGTGATATAGCGATCGCACTTATTTATTTAAACACTGTTTATTCTTGATATGTAATTAATAATTAAATATTTATGCATGTATGCGAATATGTATATTTATCTGTGGTTAATCAACAATATTTCTTGGCTGAACTCTGAAAGAGCTGTGATAACTGACAATTGAGCGGTTATGGTTAATTAATCCGTTTGCGTTTGTTTATCCTGTAAAGTTATTAATAAAAGGCTCCATCGCGCCTTATCTCCCACCTATAATTGGAGTACAATGCATTATTACAATGTACTTTGTCTACACTACGAACACTTAGTTACATTTATGTATCGATAAATTACTCGTTATGCGTAGATTCCCGCGTGACGTGTGACTTTTTTTGATAAGTGGAACGAGAACACGGGAAAAAGGAATAATCGTTATGGAATGGGTTGGAATATTTTGCTTTTTTTTCTATTTTTTTTTTGACTTTTTTTATTTGTTTTTTTTTAGATGGGATTTAAGTCTTTGAAATCATGGAAGAGCATTTCCTTAACTATACGGGAATTCGTTTTTTTGAATTGGAAGATCAATTTTTCGTATCGCGGATTTGATTTCTTTTTTAAAATTGGTGAATCCTCTGAACGAGAAGTAGTCAAAGGAAGATTATAAGAGGTATTTCTTGCATTTTGGATATTAGGAAATATTTTGATCATTTTCTAGCGGGTCGCGGTTCTTTTCTTTTCAACTCAATATATATATGTCGTTCCACAATTGATGCGATGATTGCGGTTTTATACACGACGAGCAGACACTGAGAAAGACGACGACGTGCTTCCTGTATAAGTTATACTTATCAACTGTTTAACTGCGGTACATTTGTAATTACTGTTGCCTACTAATACTATTTGTTGTAGTTTATATTTGAGAAAAGTCTTTATTACTGTAAAGTAAAAACCCTTACAGAGGCACCCACTCGACGGTTTATCGAGTATATTTATCGTTTATAATTCTTCATGCGTATCGATTCGTGATAAGTGACTTTTAATTTACCGTTTGAAAGAAAATTTCGTTTCAATAATCGAATTACCGGATCAAAAGCTTGGTTGTTAATTAAATGGGACTCGGACACCGTCTCGGACTTGCGTACGAAGGATCAGAGCTTTAGGGGCTTCGGGGGCAAAAAAATATATTCCCGTTGAGTGGAACTTCGGAGAATATTTTGAAAAGTGTCGCGCTCATCGATGGAGGATCATATTCCGGAAGTAAAAGAACCTCCAGATTTTTCCTTCATCGATCAGCGTTCGCGCGGCAGGTCCTCCGTGCCTTTCAAAGATTCGACTTTGACTTTGATTCTCGATCGATAAATTTGGAAAGGTAATTTCTCTTAAGGTCATTTTTCTCTCGAAAACCGAAAACTGCTGTCTATTTAAGCCAATGCGCCCGTCGCCAATTCTCGTAATTTGTAGTCGCGAACGCGCGTCTCCTCTGAATTTCCGATCGTCGAATGTAATTTATAATTTATAATGCGGTCGGGTCGCGAGTGAAATGCGGGAGGAACGCGGAGAAAGGCAGAGAAAGGCACGCGGAAAGAGAACCTGTCGCCTTAACAACTATTGGCTCCCTTTTTATATAGTGGACATTGAAACAACTTATTCCGGTTTTTAATCACGGAGGCTCGGTCTGTGATCCGCACGCGTGAGGACGCACGCAGACGCCGAGGCGCTCGCACTGCTAGACTGTCGGTTTTCATTGCTGCGCATTATTACGGTATATTGAGGAATACGCTCGAGCATGCGTCAGATCTCTATCGTTATTCGCTTTTACGCGAATAATAATCAAGGGCCGATGCACGCCGTCAGCGTATTCGTTTTACTGCAAGATTATTTCATTAAAAAATTAAAACCCGATCGAAAACAAATGAACATTCTTTGCTTGATTAAAGCCGCATTTATTTACTGCTTCTTCTTTTTGTTTAAAAGCCGGACTTAGTGTCAAGGACGCAACGCTAGTCTCTGATTCGCCTCTTTGCGTCCCGTTACCTTTCTATTTCATCCTCTCGGCTTTCTCGTTATCCATTTCATTCTTTAACTTTGTTGTTTTCTTTTTGTTGTTTTTGTTGGACGATCAAAAGTTTAATTTGATCGGTATCAGTGTCAAATCCGTGTTTGTCATAATCTGGGTTTCGTGTATGTCGGTACGAGTACCGAATTGTAATTGGTCGTGCCCGGGTGTTGTCTTTTTTCCTTATAGTTCTTTGTGCATCCAAACAAAGGCCGCGAATTCGCCGTTGAATACAAACATCCTTCTTGCAACGTACGAAGTTTCATTTTTATATTTTTTTTTTTATAAAATAATTTTGCCTGATCTCTCTCTCTCTCTCTCTCTCTCTCTCTCTCTCTCTCTCTCTCTCTCTCTCTCTCTGTCTTCGAATGCTCGACCGATGTTCGGCGTACCAACGATTTAACCTATGCACGTTTTTTGGATCGTACGAAAAATCGGTTTCTTTTACGAATTTCCTACGAATCGAATCGAATCGAACGGTTTTATGTTCGATGTTCCGGTGCTTCGATGTAACGCCGAACACGGACGACAAAAATTTTCAAAATTTTCCATCTATACCGGTAAATATATATCGTGACCAAATGTGATTCTCTAGCTTACAAAGTTTTGAACAATTTACAAAATCAATTGGCTTTACATATCCGTAGCGAGTGTATCTTTACTTATCGAGTGTAATCGCAGTGTAAAAGTAGTGTAAAAGTAGTGTACTTGTATAGTGTAATGTGTTGTGAGAAGTCGCTCTCGCTCCCTCCCGTGTATGCAAATGTGCGATCGAGGGAGGGTGGTGCGGGGTTGCACACCCTCCATCGAGAAATTCAGGGCTTTATTTTTTCCTATTTTTTATCCGGTTAGCCGTGACGTCGGCGTGGGCATTGCCGAGTCCGTGCAATTATACTGTGTGTTTTATTGGGGTGGCTTATTTATGTCATGTATCGTTGTTGATAATATTATTACATTTCGTCTGTTTGGCTCGGTCGGCGATCACCAATTTCACCGCCTCGCCTATGCCTTTACCCTATTTAAGAGCGGCATTTTCTTTTTATAAGTTCGAGTCGTATTTGTGAGTGTATATGCGCTGGGAGTATACACCAGCGCATCCGGGCTATGGCATTTTTTAGATTAATAAACATTTAGGCAAATTTACATGAAGTAGATTAAGATTATGGGCAGGGTCGGCTTTGCAGAGAGATTTTTTTCTTGGCTATCGTTCGCTCGTACTTTCCTCCGTTTTCTTACTCGCGGATTAGTGCAACCGTTCTTGTTCCTTTTCTCTCTCGAAAAGAAGGGGCGGGGGCTCGTTCGTATTTCGTATTTCGTATTTCGCATTTCGTATTTCGGAGGCGCGTCCATTTTTCTCTCGAGGGATTTCTACCTACCGCGTGTGCTTCTACTCGCCACTGACTATTTATTCCGCGGGTTCCTGCTTTTATTGATATCCGAGCTACGGGAAGTTTAATTTATGAGCGAGTCGATGCTTCTTCTTTATTTTCTTCATCTGCGCTGCTGACCCTCTTACGAGTTACGGGCATATGTAAATCAATATATTTGTAAATTTTTTTGTGATTTTTTCGTCTCGACGTCGCAAATCGTGACGCTATATTTTATTACCAATGACCACCGCGCGCCGGTTCGGCCATTGTTTCGTCTTTTTTTTTTACGACGCTTTGACATTTTTTTTATTCGTTTATTTACTTCGTTACATTACTGTTTACGTTACATGTTTCGTTTAAGAATCGTCGCGGTTTAACTTTCGATTGATTACAAAACATACACTACGAGCTATTTGTAAATTGCGCTTCTTCCTTATTCTTTTTTTCACCTTTCCATTAAAGTTTAAAAAAGAGAATTTTTATTTATTGTACACGTTCGCGGGGCATGGCTCGTGTTAACGGGCGAATTCGTTTTTGGTTACGTACTATACTTTTGCACACGTATCTTTTTTTTTTTGTTTTCTTAATAATTTAGTTTACCTTTAGCTTATTCGCCAGCCGAATTTAGAATCATCGGCCTGCGTCGATAAAACGCGTGAGATGCACCATATTTTCGTCGATGTTGCTCCTTTGGTCGTTTCGTTTCCCTATCGAGAACAAAATTGTTTCTATCATTGTCAACCGTCTTTATTTTTTTTTTGTTTTTTTGTTTTGTTATTTTTTGTTCTTGTTGTGGCTGTGAAGGATCGTCATCGACGTAATATTGTTTTTGTTTGGTACGTTGATGTTTCTGTATCATTGTAGATTGTTTCTGTTTTGTTTTGTTCTGTTTTTCGATATGCATCTAATTTTTCACTTTAATTTCTTTTTCATCGGTGTATTTTAAGGGACCAGGAAAAGTAAACAATTACGTTTGATTCGAAGCTGCGTTAGAGTTTAATCATCGTTAACTCGCATTTTTGTATTTTGAAATTTTTTAAAAATTGTCTTAGATTTATCTTTTAAAATTTATTTTTTCCATAAGTTTACCAAGCTCTCTCGCTTCCGTAAGATACTCGAAAGGTTATTTTTAAAAAAAATAAATAAGATCATCCACTTTATTTTTCGTAGAGTTACCGGTTCTTCGTTATCTCGTCTTATCTTTGCACGCATAGAAAAAGTATTCGCGATATCGTGCACGCGTCATCTTTTACTTTTTCTCGAGGGAAGTAAAGCGCGAAAACTATCATCTACCAAATATCGATTAGGCTGTAGAAACTTTTTTACGAGGGAATGCTGGAAGGGATTTTGGAACAGGGATGGAAGATAGCTTTGTACTCGAATAGCCGAAAAACTATCAAAAATGAATAAAAAATCGAGGAGTTACAGATACGGATAACATTGGTCCCTACCAATAAAGTGTGGAGGCGGCCAGCCGTGGTGCCGATTCGTGCAAGTGTATATCGTAAAAAGTGTGTTTAATCTCATTTCTTTAAAAGGCATGGTTAATTATAGCTGTACAATCTATGACGATGCCGGTGTAACGATAACGTTTAGCGTGAGTGATCGTGTGTCAGTGTGAACGATGTATGCATTCGGTGTGTCGCGTTTTTTCATTTTATCCATTTAATTCGTGTTTTATCATTTTATATTTTGTAGAAAGAAAAAACAAAAAACAAGAATTTTCCCGATCGAAGCCGCTTGGCCCTTGGACGAATGCGAACCCGCCACTTTGGAAGCGCGGCGTGTCCCGCCCGTCGATCTCAAAGGCTAAATTAAGCTAAATTAAGCTAAATTATCAACTTTGAATCGCCATTGCGATCTCTCGGACTTTTCATAATTCATTTTCTAAACTTAGTTAATCTTAGAAATTTAATAATTTATTTCCACTTGATTTTCCAGAGCGAAACTCGCTCGACGTCAGCGGGACAAGCGACGAATCTCAGCGACGCGTTCGCTTCGCTCTCTCCGTTTAGATATTTAGATATTTGCCCGCGCGAATCGACGCACAAAACAGAAGCTCTGGTCGATAAAAGTATATTATCGTTTGGTTACGCGGGCGAGGGTACGCACTCGCCTCTGCGCTTTAGGTATTTACATAGAAAAACTAACCCTATTGCGTTATGTACTCATTATTGTAATTCTTTATGCTTGCGTGAATATCAAGAGGTGTATTTACATACTACTTAATCCGAGGAAAAAACTCTCTGTAACGAAAAATTTCATCATTGGGGGAAATACATATGCGATAATTATTCTGTAAGAAAAGAAAAACCAACGTTAAACCGACCAATGATCGTCGCGCGTGCATCACACGGGACTCGCTTTTAATTTACCGGTTCGATCCAACAATTACAAATCGTTCGATCCTAGTCATTTATTTAGCGGCGTGAAAATTAATTTTTAGCGTAAATGTGATCTCATCGATCGATAAGAGCAAATATTTATTTGCGTTTAGTCTTTTTTTTTGGAAAAAATTTGGAACAAATGAAAGTATGTTAAAGCTTAAAGCTGTTAATTTATCCAATTTTTCAACGTTATCGATACGATTTCGTAATATTTCATTTCTTTCGTAATACAAAAGAGTTTTTACAACATTTTTCGGAAAGAAAATATCTACTTATTATATTATAATTATCGTTGAAAATAGTTTTAAATACCATTCGAAAGTGTACCATTATTTTGATAATAGCGGATTAGAAATTCTTGCCTACGAAAATATAAGCGCGAGAAAATGATTGTTGTGAAAGTTTGAGCGAGTCCCGTGACGAGGCGGTGCCGATCGATAAAATGTAGCTTTGACGATGAATCCTTAGCGATTGCTTAAAAATTTTTCTTTCTCTCTCGTCCCGATAGTTGAAAGGCTCTGGGCGACGCGGCTATTTGATTACGCGTATCTTCATAAAAAATGCTCGTCTGGACAGAAATTGGATCAGAATCATCAACGTTAAATTTTTCTCGCGATCGCGATCGTTGCAAAGATCAAAGTGCTTCGAATTTCTGATATTTTATTTGGTTTACCGAAGAATAATTCGCGAACTATTAATTAGCTTTTTTGATTCTTGAATATCGGTTAAAAAACGTTTCTTCCTTAATTTAAAATTTTAATTTGTATCGTTTTATTACTCGCTCGAGATTAAATTAAACGTTTCGTTTGACTCGTTTTCGGTCGACGACATTATTTTTGGTTTTCATTTATTATTTTAGTCGATGTTACAGTTTTCCATTTATCGTCTGGACTCGTCGAAAGGTATCCCCATCGAAAGCGCGAACGACCACGACTATAAAAGGGCGCGAACCGTCAATAAAATATACCTTTGTTGTCGATAAGGTGAGTTATTAACGAACCGCGATAAATCCTTTTATTTATATCTTCGTTAGAACCTATAATGGACTTGCCTTTATTTTTATGCCTTTTTTACCATCGTTTCAACCCCATTCTTTTTCTTTAATTCCCTTCAATTAGCCATTTTTTGCAGAATCAAAGATATCTTGATTTTTAAAACTTCGTGTATACCCTTCCGAAAAACCCATCCTTTTACTTGTTTATTTATCTTTGCTTCCCTAATAGTATTGCGAGAACGTAACGGTATATATTGCAAGTAAAAAGTTCGAAACGACGCAAAATTTTATTACGCGTTTTCATATCGGAAATAAAAAAATATTTCGCTTAGTAACGATCACAGGACCTCAGATTACGCTCAATCACGCCCGTAGCAGAAAAATTTGTTTACTTCGCGTCTACATTTGCACCTATGTTCACATTCGTACCCGCGATTTTTTTCATTTACTTTCGTTCGGTCATTCATCATAACATTCACGCGTGCGAATTTCTCATTCTTTCCCGCTCATACTTATATTTTCACTTCACTTTATCTTTTTCACCTAACTACGCTAGTCTCATAGACCCTATATTCATTATTTATAATATTTATATATATAATATATATATAATATTTAGCATTTAGATTTTTTTATCTCTCTTCGTCTCATCTGCCGCGATGATATTTTATGCTTTCTTAGAGCTTCTTAATTTTGTTTTCTTCTTTATTCTCGTCATATTTTGTATGTATATATAATATATATAATATAACTTGTTTGTAATAATTAAATTTTGTTTGTTTGCTTACGAGCTAATAGTTTTTGTGCTTTAACGAGCACAGTTGCGCGCATCTTTAATGTTTTTTTCAATTATTTTTGTGTGAAGTGTGTGTATATGTATTCGTGTACATGAGTTTTCGTATTTAATGTATACTACTAACGATTTACATCATCGTTGTGTCGTCTTGCACAATCTCAACGATGTACTATATGTTCAAAAATGTGTGTATTTATTATGTATGTACATATACAACGCGCATGTAGTACGTAAAGTCACGCATGTACACATACATATATATATGTATAATAGTGTCAGTCAGTCAAGCGTCTCGTCCTTATTTTTCTTCTTAATCATTTTTAAAAACGTCGATTGTTCCACGTACGCGCGATATCTATTTCCGCCCGGCTCGGCATTCGCTACATACATTAAACGCCTTTACTTTATTATTATTTTCAATTATTATTCTCGACGTTTTATATTTACCGACGATACGACGTCGCGCGTCGCGGACTTTTCGTTTTTTTTTTATCATACAGGCTTATAAACAACAAGTTGTCTCGCGATTCTTAGAAATTACGTTTGGGGGATACTTTTGGGGGATTCTGGGGAATTTTAAATCTGATAAAGTCCTATACAATGTATTTTTTTTTTCCTTAAACCAATTAAGCTTAGCTTAATTTTCGAGTTCTGCTGAGCCTCTCGCGGAGTTGTTTGGGTGGCCCGAGACCCGTCGCTCCGCGATATTTTTCACTACCCGAAATAATCAATAATTAGAACTCTCGACCTCGAGACGAGCGAGCGATGCAGCCTCCACGCGAGACTGGAGTCGCTCGCGATCCGCGGGGAGAGATTTTTCATTTATTAGCAGTGCATGGCTTATTTTGCTCGTAATTTTATTAATTATGGCACGTTTGCAGGCGCAGGAAGGGAACCGACGCGAACATCGATCGGATCTTATCTCGAATCGCACCGACTCCCTTCGACTTGACGCCCTACAACGGATCTTTCTCTCTAATGTAGTTTCGTTAACCGGACGGCGGTCGATGGACAGCCATCGAGGCGATAAGTCAGTCAAACTTAGGTTGTAACGACTGCAAGCAATTCAGCGACCGGCTTTCCTTTGTTCTTTGCAATTCTCTCGCGATCGCTGAACCACTTGCGAACGATCGCGGCGCGACTCTTATATATCACATCTCGCATCGTAACACCATTCTACAATTATCATACGTATAAGCATTAATGTCGATGCCTGCGTCGATTTCTTCCGATCGCTGACTGCTTCTCGCTGCTTCACCGGTTCTTTGCTTTATTATTTGTATTGTCTCTCGTGAAAATACTTGCGTTGTACTCGGGTTTTGTTTCGTTAAGTTTCTATTTTGTTAATGATTTTTTCTGTTACTAGCTGAGACAATGAGTGATTGAGAATTGACCGCTCACTTGGACGCTGCGTCTCTAAAAGCCAGGACAATAAATATCCTACGCATTTTCGATGACGTTGCCGCTCATTTCATCGGCCTTCCTTTTGATACCACGTTGATCATCGTGTATCTGAGGAATCGTCAGCTTCACGCTTCCCTGATGTTGTTCGTTGCTCAATGGAATCTGCTGCTGCTGCTGCTGCTGCTGCTGATGCTGTTGCTGTTGTTGTTGCTGCTGCTGTTGCTGTTGCTGGGATTGTTGCGCTGGCTGCTGTTGCTGTTGCTGTAGCTGTTGGTGATGCGCGTGAAGATTTTCCATCGAGTTGAGGGAAGTGGGCGCTGCGTTATCCTGCGCCCAAGGGGTCCACTCGTCTCAGTAGTAACTGAATTTTCATGGTTGCTGGTTGTTCTGTTGGTTGACGACGTGCTGAAGGGTGAAGCTCAGGGCTCGTGGGTCGCCGTGAAGCCTCAAGGCGTGCTCCAGTCGTTGCTCCTGGAGCCGAAGAGCTTCCCCTGCGGATTTGAAGCGATCGAAAGGGATATTAGATTAATTGAAAATTTTTTTAATTTCTATTTTAATCTCGACTCGTTTCGAATAAAAAATTGATTTAAAGTTCCGTCGAGTCACAAAATATCTTGACTCGAAGAAACTTCCAAGTGAACCGTATTCACTCGAAGTCGTATTTTTCGATTAAAAAGAATTTTTTATAATATAAATAATATATATTTTTTCATCGGAAAATTCGATAATACGTAAATATTTTTATAGGTACCCGTATTCAAGGAAAAAATGTTTGTTTTTATTTCAATTATAATTCTGTCATCGAAACATTTTTAAGCCGCGTAAGAAAATTTAAATAAATTATTCATCAAACATTAACCATGATCTAAATACGTTAATTAAAAATAAAAATTAGCATTCTTGATTTCTTTAATAAAAAGAAAAGTTTAAACTCGTATCGTTATTTATTGACTTGTATCCCTTATGGAATTAAATTTCACTACAATTAGACATTCGGATAAGGTTCTAGATTAACCATAAATCATTTTAGATAATTTATTATGAATATTAAAACGATTGATTTAAAAAAGAAAGATCTTTTGAGAAAGTTACATTAGCAAAATCGAATTATCCAAATCAACTCGTATTCTATGCTAGGAAAAATAAGGTACATACACATACACATGCATAATATTTACCCAGATCTGGAGAAAGCGTGTCTTGTTGGGATAGTTGTTGGTTGGTATGGTGTCCTGATATACCAGTCGCACCGCCACCATTGTGCTGTCCCAAATGATGTCTCATATCGTTCGCGGAACTCGCCGCTGCCGCAGCCGCTTGCGATACCTTAAACCAGTCGCACGTTTTACTCACGCTCAAATTAGTTAATCAGCGAAATTAGTTCACGATTTTTTGGCTGTAACCGAATTTTTACATCGACCGAAATATGCGTGGAGTGATAAAGAAGACCGAAAATTTCGGTTCAATTTAATGATCGAAATCGGATTTTGAACGAAATTATTGAAATTAACGAAATAAAAGCGATAGCTTTAGTTTTCACACTGACCTAGATAAAGTAGAAAAGCGAAGTAACGCCTCTTTGAAAACTAAAGGAGCGAAAAGCAGTTTTCGAACCATCGCGAACACGGCCGTAAATGCTTTAATTAATAGCAGGATAACGGAAAGAAACCAAAATAAAAATAAAGCAAACAGAGGCGAGACTAATGATCGCGAAACTAATAAGAAGCATTTCCCGTGAGCCTTGTAAAGCTCGATAACGAAGGTCATCCATTTAAGCCTCGATTAACTTCGTCGCCTAGGGAAAAGTGAGAGGCTGTTTCGGAAGCCAGAATTTCGGAGTTCCTTACCGCGAGCCTGAGCGCGTGCTCGGCCTGCGAGCGGAGCAGAGCCTCGGCCTGCTGGAGTCTGAGGGCCTGCTCCGAACCCGAGGACTGAACGCCCTGCTGCTGTCCGGGTCCACCCGTCGAGCCCTGGCCAGTGCCTCCCATGTCCCCGTTGTTGCCCATCCTCATGGCCGCCGCGAGCGACGCCACGTCGACCGGGGAGAGGTTCGGCGACACCGAGTTTTGCAGACCTGGAAGCGAGACCAGACCGTTGTTTTATGTTCGCTTCGCCGAGCTTTCACTTTCGTTTCCAATTGGGTGAACATCGGAAAGGAGAGACGTATTTTTATAGACTCACCGCTGTTTTTTATTATATCCAATACGATTTTATATTATCTTTGTAAAACTGTTTTCAAGATAAACTTTTACATCGAATAATCGATTGAATTGTTTCTTATCTTTGCTTGATTGCAAATGTAACAGACGATACTTATCGATTAAAAAAAAATATCAATTTAAAATACTTATGTTTCGAAATTTATTTTAGATAAACACAATTCATAAATATCGGAGACAAGCGCGAAAATCTAGTGAAAATATTGAGTTGGTTTACGAGATACGCGAAGGCTTGCAGAAATGAAACTGCGACCAGTGTAACCGAGAAATCGCGATAAATATTTATAAATAAACAGAGAAATATAATTATAAATCATTGATCTCGGTATCGACTTTGTAATTGGAACGGCGTTATCTTTCCACCCCGTGCTTTTCTTCTCTTTGTCTCGATAAAAGCGGTTCGTGTACCGTTTCTTATAAATACTTATCACTTTCACAAAGGCATGATGCGTACGCAGTTACAAACGATTCCTGCTACTTTCGTTATTTCTTTCGTCGCGATAACAAGTGACATATTTTTCATTTAATCACGCAAGTTGTTTTCGTTATTTTTCATTGTTATACTTTACACTAAAACTACGTAATAGACGGTCGACAGTGTTTCGTTATTTCAACAACGATAACCAAATATCATTTGACTTTATAATTTGACTTTCTGCTTTTCATATATTATATACAATATTTGTCCAGTATCGCGAAATAATTTCGTCAACATTTTTATCGCTGGTTACGTTTCTCGAAAGATCTCGCATCAAAATTTTTAGCCGATGATCGAACCGCTGATGATTTAAAAAATACGTAGCAATGGTGAAGATGAATCGCGCGATTTCACAGCGTGTGATACTAAAAATTGTTTACCCGCGGAAACGGCGGCCGCCATCACTGCCATTCGCTGTTGCTGCGACTGCATCTCGTCATGGTATTGTTGAGCCGTCGTTTGCTGATTTCCGGCCCTCAACATCTCGCTAAGCTTGTTACCGCTTGGTCCTGGTGACGCCATGTTGTTGTTGTTATTGTTGTTATTGTTGTTGTTTAGTAAACCGGCGCCTGCGTAAAAATCTGCTCTCGTCATTACAAGCTATGTGAGTTTCTCGGCTTATCACCAAGAGGGAACTTACGTACTAATACTTTTTAATTTATCGAGTTAGAGAAATTTTACGATCGAGACAATAATATATTTAATAGCGAGAGAGTTGGAGATTTTAGTTTTAAATTATTTCCAGATTTGATTATAAATAACTATGATTGTCCGTCGAAATGCAACATGATGATTTATATAATCAATCCATAATGGAACAAAAATTTTAGCTGTTGCGAGCAACGCGAAACTCTAAAAGATTAATTACTCATCTATATTCGAAAACTATAAAATACTTTTATTTCTATTAAAATAAACTTTCTATTAAATATAAATAACGATAATTCGATAATTTAAATAATGGAAATCGATAAAATTGTAGCAACGTTAAAAAATTATAAATGTATTAATAACGCAATTATATTGATAACGTTGTAATAACAATAATAACGCCAAATTATGACTTCAGCCACTTTATAAAATCCTCTGAAGTGCGAGATCGGAAAAAAGAGTTTCCCAATTTTGAATCTTTTTTCCTTGTCGACTCGAAGCAAATGCCTCAGCTTTGGAAAGATTTAATAAATGTAACAACGCGAGCAAAGTACAAGTAAAAAGAAAAACGAGAAAAAAAGTATAAAAGCAGCGATATAATAAAGCGTACCAGGTTCACTGCCAGCTGACGACAGTCTTCCGTTGCCGCTGCTGCTGTCCGAGTGAGCCGACGGCGAAGGGCACATTGGTGGTTGTTGGAGGTTCTGGGGTCCTCCCATTTGGCTGCCGAGGACACCGAGACCGGCTCCTGAACACGAGAGGTAACGTTCTGTCCGTCGACCGACGCACGCAATTATATGTCAATTTCATTGCTCTCGTTTCGACTACTCTACTTTCTCGAATATCTACTTTGGTTTTACAACTTACCCAGACTCGAACCCGCGAGGAGCTCTCGTTCTCGCCTTTCAGCGGCGGCTCTGCTCAAAACGTATTGCGCCGCGAATTGATGCTTGGGATCCATCCTCATGTGTTCCATGTGCGTTAGTAGGCCTTTGATCGATCCAGAGGGTTGCCGTCACATTATTTTAACAGAGATACGTGTTTTTTAATAATTGTGCGTTGGAGCGTCAAAATGGGCGTACGAATAATAACAATGCGAAGAATAACATTTATCCAAGCTTTTCTAAGAACTATCATTTTAATTATCCCCGTCTACTTGGAATAATTAATGCGTTCGTGACATACATATACGATCTTTTACACTATCATTTATCCTGCAACGTACTTCAGATGTTGCGAGGACTAGAATTAAATTATCGATAGAAACTTTATACGACTGCAACGGTAAATTTCACTTTTTTATAATTCCATTTCTTTTTTGAGGTAGTATTTTTTATTTGTAATAAAAAATTATACGAAATTCTATTAGAGAAAATTCGCTTTTGATGAACAAGGTAAACGCAAGCTCGGGAAAAATGATCTTTTCTCAATTTTTTAAAAATAAATTTGAAGTAAAAATGCTTTAAAATGTAAAAAAAATACATCCCGCTCAAATCTTTTGCAAAATTGGTTCTATTTCCAGGTTGATTACTGCGGCGATGGGAATCGAAGTTAACTTCGATTGGTTTTATTGTAACGGGACTCTTTAAACGCAGTCGAAGAGTTAATTCGATAATGAAATTGGTAAGATAATGAAATCGGAAGATAACCGTCGATCGAATAAAAATCGGAAAAGCTTCCAAACGCGAGAACTCACCACTTTCGTTCGTGAAGACAGATTGGCAGACGGAGCATGGCCACATCCTCAAGCTGGTGCTCAGCTGGCTGGTCTCCGGATGGCAGGCCAGGTGCTTCCTCAGACTGCCCTCGTTGACGTAGTGCTTGCCGCAGACCGGGCAGGGATGATTGGCGGTGCGTCGCTTTGCTAAGTAAACCCCGGCAACGGAGGTCGTGCAGTCAGCGGTGGGAACAACAGGGCGACACAATTGTCAAGGTCAATGCCAAGCAGGAAAAGCGGACCCCCACAACCGAAGCAGAAGGACGAAACCAACTACCACCGCCGATAATCCCCCGTTCGATTCGCGGTCGTGAGCCTCGTCGATGATCGATCACCGGCAACCATCGATCTCGGTGGAAGGCTACGACCGCGAACGATCGTTTTCCTCGTCACGTGAGTGCGCGCGATCTTGACCGGTTACCCGGAAGTGATGACTCGTGCGCACTCGCGTCTCGTACTTATGCTTAGTAAGACCCTTCACCCTCGCGCGTAATCGTGCATTCCGACGGATACTCGATACCTTGAGTTTCGTTAAGGAATGTGCTCGTCTCGGTACCTTTGTTGAGTCAACTCTCCAGTTAAGTATTAACGATGGAAGAATTTAGACTGTTTGCGTTGAACGTTGCGTATGGAAACATTTTATAATAAGATTACTTTAATATTTGTACAATAGCAGTTGTGCGTTCTCTTTGGTACTTTATTCCATTTGTATGGAATATTAAAGCAGAAAATTTACGCGAACGTCGCGGTATTCTTTGTCTTCAAATTTTCTAAGACCTTCACCCGTTATTACGAGTTTATCTGTTTCAGTGAATAATTAAACAATTTTATAGGTATTAAACAGTTTCCTCTAAATTTTACTTATTCCAAACATTTATTATGAGATTATTAACAATTTATCGATCATTTGAACAGATGAATGATTATCGAGAGTAGCTATTATTCAATTTTAATAAGTGTAATAATCCTTTTATAAGTGTTCTATATATATATATATATATATATATATATATTTATTTATTTATTCGGTAAATTGGAACACTTATAGATGATTAAATAAGAAATTATTGGTTTTGTTTGGAATACGTATTTTTCATTTTATACAAAAATATTAAAGATTCGCTATAAATATTTACTTGATTTTTAAGATAATTTATATTTAATTATATAAAAAATTGCTGCCTTTAGAAGAATATAAAATTAGTTAAAATTCAATAATTTTATTCGAAGAGGAAACTGTATTACCTAATAAAGTGTTTATATTAAAAACTGAAGAATTTTATTTCTAGACATTCATCGATAATTTCAAGAATAAAAAAAAGAAGAAAAATTATAGAAAAATTTATTAATGTTAGTTACTTATTAATTTGTTGACATTTTTAAATCGAATGATTAATAATTGCAATGCTGTAGGTATTTTATTAGATTTTTATAATAATTAATAATATTTATTTAGCATTATTTTTCTCTTAAAATATTGATTATCCAATTTGATAAATTTAAGAATTTAAAAATTATAAAAACTTGAATTTTTAAAATGTATTATATTAATTTTAGAAATCTTATTATATACTGTTTCAAATATTAATTACCGTTCAAATATAATAAGAAGTAGCACATTCCTTTTTTAAATATACGTAAAACTTCACATTCGACGGAATATATTTTCTTTTCTTGAATAATAACTTTTTAAACTATGATCAAATTTCAAGCATATATACATTTAGATTAGTGTATACCCATTAGTTGATAAGTTTATAAGCGTGACATATATATATGTATATATATATATATATTATACATTAATATAATTTTTAGAGGAAAAAAGGACATGCTGATAGTCTTTGCCCGCGCCAAAAGCGATTTTGGGACTTATAATATAAAAATTACTATCTTACGAATAACCATATCGACTTGAAATTTTATCCCATTCTTCAATTACGTCACTTTCTTTTCTTTCCTATACTACACACAATCTACACGTTTTATATTAATCACCAGTTTGTTATTGTCACGAAATCTAAGATCTGTTGATGTAGTTTAAAACAATATTTCAAGCCCTTTAGAAACAGTAATTTTTTGAATCCAAAAGTTAGTGTTTTTATTTCAAGAAATAAACGTTTCGTAAAATGCAATCGAATTCTTTAAAATACCATGGATTCAAAAATTACAAGAAGCACCGAATTAAAAATTATTACAATCGAATAAGTGTTATAATTTATAAAATATGAAACCCATGAACCTGAACAATGTGCTTTGTTAAACCTTTAAAATCTTACATTATTCAAATAATTAATGATAGTTCGATATACGGAGAGATATGCAACTCAAGAAAGTGACGTTGTTTAAATTGGCTCAGTTATGAACTAGAGACCATTCAATCGTTAAACGAGTCAATGTATCTACGATACATAACAGGATAACTCGATATTAAAGACACGATTCGATTATAAGATTAAACTGTACAACTGTACCGGCAGTGTAACGTACGTTAAGAAAATCCGGCTTTCATCCTATACATGGATGGTCTCTAAGATAGAGCTCGACAAAGATGACATAGTCAATATACTAAATATGCAAATAAAGAGAGAGGGAACCAGGAGTCCCGCATTCGAGTCTCCGAGTCTAGCTCTCGGATTGTTATACTTACTGGCGACACCCGACGCATTCGGATCCTTGTGCGTGATCTTCATGTGCTCCATGAGGGCCTCGCCGCCCAGGTAGAGCTTGTGGCATACGGGACAGCTGGTGGCGCTGGGGCCACCGATCAGGGAGTTATGTTGCTGGAACACAACTCGCTGTTGCAGCTCCTTTTTTGGCGGTTCGCGGTAGACGGAAGGCGACAGACAGAAAGGAGTTGCGCGTTTTGCGACCCACCACATCACCACCACACCACATCACACCAACGATACGCCAACGATACGCCAACGATACGCCAACGATACGCCAACGATACGCCAACGATACGCCAACGATACGCCAACGATGCGCCAACGATACGCCAACGATACGCCAACCATACGCCAACCATACGCCAGCAATACGCCAACAATACGCCACGCCACCGTATTCACGTTTTGTGGCGAGGAGTTATGTTCGGAATCGCCAACGCACCACCAAACCAGCCCCGAGGATAGAGTAGTTACCGTAGATGAGACCGTTGATGTGTGTGGAGGTGAAGAAGCGCAAGCGTGTGTTGCCGCGAGCACCCAGGAGAAACGCGTAGAGTCAGGCGGAACACAGAACAAGAACACCATACCAAAGTCAGTCACGGCCACCATATTGTAAGCCGCCGCCACCATTATTGGCACTACGCCTTGCACAAAGGATATTTGGATGGGTGTCTTTAAGCCTTTTATGATTCTAACTTTGTGAAACTTTGGTGTAGCCGTGGTCGATCTATTATGCTACCATACTATACAAATATAAACAAACTTTGACGACTGAGCTCTGCATTTTCGAAATACACGATCCACGTTAAAAGCGATTTTTATTTTCTATTCGAATTGGTTCATCGAATATTTATAAATATTTATAAATTTCTTTCCTTTATTTTAGAAGCGGTATTAAGTAAAAATATCGACAAAGTTAGCTACCAAACGTTAAAATATTGTCAGTAACGTGTACGAGAAATTTACTATCTGTACTTTTGAATACATTTTATTTACAAAATAAAAATATAAAATTTTTAAAATAATTTACCCGAAGATGTTATTTTTATAAATATATTCATGTTATTCTAAATTAAAATAAATATTTTACTACTTTAACAATTTTTAAATTCTGATATCTGTAGCGAGTCTAAAATAGTCGATGCAAAATTCAGACGTAATTTCAAAGTTTGCGTATGACATTTTATGCATAATATTCCATTCGGCTAGAACAAGTTGATCGATGGTCGATTATAACGCGTATACTTGTTAAAGTTAATGAAAATCTAAATTTTTACAATCTTAAAAGGTTAAAAGATGATATATTTTTTTACGCAAAAAAACATTTCTTGTCTAAAAAAAATCCTTAACTATTAAAATGGTCCGTTACCGAGGAGACTTACGTTTCAACGGTAATTGAACATTATTAATCGTTAACGAAAGAAAAGAAGTTTTTTTAGCGTCGTTTAGATGTTGGTGAGCCGTTTGGGAATAACTGCGTTCCACTGTAGTGTTTCACTTTGTAGTCGTTCTTCAAGGTCAAGGTTCGTAACAAATTTAGTTTTTCGTACTCTAACAGTATAAGTATACATACGTATATACGTAAATGCATGCATACATATACATATGTGTGTGTATATATATACATGGCTTAAACTAAACTTGAAATCGAATCGTGATCTGAACCGTAACCACAAATATGAACCTTAATTACTTTATGGAAAAAGAAAAATATAAACGCATGTTTTTAATTACTTAAAAGCATCATCATTAATCTTTTCAAGGGTTAAGGCAGAAAATTAAAATTTAAATACTTAAAAATTTGATTTACATAAACAATTAAATATGACATTAATAGGTATTATTTGTTACAAAAAACATTTAAAATTTAGTATGTAAAATCCAGGTATAATAAATGTAAAGATGATTTTTTCTCGATAAGTAATTAACAGTGAAATGAGAAAAAATGTTTTTAATCTTGCCATTTATGTATTTCAAAATATTTATAAAATATTTTTTAACGATATTCTTTAGATATCTATAAATCGTGAATATTTAAAAACTTTTAAATAAAAAAAAAAAAAAAATTAAAAATTTCTACAATTAAAGACTTGTTATTAATCTTTTCAAATAAATGCTGCATTTATTGTAATATATATTTGATAAATAATTTGATTTTACGAATTAATTTTTAACGTTATGCGAGTAAAATTTTCTAAAGGATTAATTATTATCATTATTTTGAATTATTATTATATACATGAATTTTAAGTTTAGTTACGTATTATATATAGACTGGATTAAATTAAAAAATAATGAGATTTTCATAGAGACCGATGATAATAAATTAATGGCAAGCGAATCGAGAAACATTTTTTTTCAGCAGCGGGTGAGGCAGGATTTCAGGATACGTATAAAAGCAAAAAGCTAAAGATTAAGGTGAATGAAAGCTCAGAGTCATGTCGTCGATCGATTCGCGTCTCATTGTACTGTTTCTTAGTTTTCTCTTTTTTTGAGAGCACACGCGCATTTGCACAGCCAGACGGACAGACAGACACATCAATGCACACACACAGAGATATATAAATACATATGCGCATATATATATATATATATATACCTACGTGAGGATGCACACACGTACACACGCGCAATGAAGCAGAGTGAGAAACGGCTAAAATATTTTCGATAATTATGAGCGACCGTGATGTGCGTCGATCGACCTCGCATGACCTCTGCGATTGTATGTCATATACAAAAATGGGACGTGGGAATACGCGTTTGCGCAAAGCATAGAATCAATGATTGGCTTTATTTTCATTTAATTATTTAATCGTCAAAATTGTTTAGTGAATTGTTTTTAATGAATTGAAAGTACGTTTAAATGTACGTACAAAAATCAGACGTCCTTTACTACTTTTTTTATTGCTTTTCAACTATACGATGTATTTTGCCGTTTCTTGTGTATTATGTCGGGAATTTTGACAAGATCCAGTATAAAAAAAAATTTAAAAACAAAAATATTCGTATTCGTATAATAGGATAATCTCGAGACGAATTCGCGCGTACACCTCGAGTTGGCATTGAGAAAAAAGTGGTTCCTGGTGGTACAAATCTGCCGCGGTCGTTAGCCATTTAAATAAATATTCTTTTTATCGTCGCGTATGTGTCGAACTTTGTTTATATATGTGCGTATGCGCATGTTTTTGACACTCGTAGCCTCTCTTTCTCTTTCCTTCGCTCTCTTTCGCGTTATTTTTCTCGTTTGCATCGTCGATGCACCGAAGGACGTACGAATCGATGTGTTTCTGTGTGCGCGGGAAAACGTCCTTGCGGAGCAGCTCGAGCCGAAAATGCAATGTGCAGTTTTTAAACG
Organism: Dolichoris vasculosae; assembly: GCA_018907195.1. Lineage (NCBI taxonomy): Eukaryota > Metazoa > Arthropoda > Insecta > Hymenoptera > Agaonidae > Dolichoris > Dolichoris vasculosae. Next base: position 9,407,781 of record JACCHY010000003.1, read on the forward strand.
GATTAACCGACGTTCGTTGAAACGTTGTATACGTAAGTAGAAGAATGTTTTGCCGACCGAAGGCGGATTTATTTTTACGAGAGCTGCAATTCGGAATGAATAGCCGCGTTCTTAGAACTTTGCTGGGATTCATGACATTTCACTTCGAAATTCACAAAGAAAAACTTGTTCGGTTGAGCGACAGGATTGTTTTAACATTTCTGTTTGAGAAATCTATATAAATAAATTAAGTCGAAGATTATGCTAACGTACACGAGCGACAAAAAGAGCACGTATTTCAATGAATTATACAACGAACGATTTCTGTCGTTGCGGGAACAACGAGTTAATCTATTTTCGTTGAAACGATAATTTACCGATTCGCCGCAAATATTATTGTAAAAATTACGTATTACGATTAAAAACATAGAATCCTGATAAGAGTTTAATGTATTTTAAGGCTATCGATCGCTGCACATTTCCATCGCGCGGATTATCTGTTAAATTCATCGACAATGAATTTATACCTATCGATAAAAATTGCGGACGCAGTAATCGTGGATCGGTTCTTTTAAAGTGGATCGAATCGAGTCGAACGAAACGAAAGGTTACCTCACAACGCGACATTCTTCGAACGGCCTTTCTTTTACAAAGCCTGGAAGATCGAGACCGCGAAAAGCGGATTAAGAAATGCGCGAGATAAGTAAGGGGGGGTGGGGGGTGGGGGGGCGCCGACAGTCGGCTAAAATAAGAGGCAATGGCAATGACCCGAAAGTTTGGCTCTACCCTCCCTCCCTTCTCTCCCAGCATCCTTTGATGTTCTCCAGCCTTCGACTTCCACCCGTTCCTTTTTTCGTTTCGCGCTAGAGCTCGATGGCCTCACTTTTTCTCCGATGCGCGCCTCGCCGCCCGGTTTCGCGAGTTCGCCTCCTCATTCTCTCTTTTTTCCCGGACCTAGGGTAAGTAAAGTCAGAAAGAAAGAGACAGGGAGAGAACGGAGAAGAAAGAAGGAGAGCAGAGAGGAGAGTTGCATGCAAGTTATTCTCGGAGAACTCTTCTCTCGCTCTCTCGCTCTCTCGCTCTCTCGCTCTCTCGCTGCATCTCATTCTTACTTATGTACAAGACTCTCTGCGGTCCAAGGAGAGAAAGAGAGAAAGAAGAAGGTTCGACGCCCCGACCTGGCCCAAGTGGAAAAAACCGGTTTCTTCCTGCGCTCTGCTCGCGCTCTTTCTTCCTTTTTTGCGCTGCGCCGAGCTGCAGCATCCTCGCGAAAGACTCTTTTTGCAGAGCGTCCTTCTCTATTTCTCTCCTACCTTCTCTCTTCCTTAAAGGACTGGGGCTATCCGCTCCTCTTTCTCGCGCTTTCCATCAGCGAGTCGCTCTCTTCTTTTTCTCGTGGCATAGACCGAGTGAGCGGGCAACCGTGAAGAGAAAGAGAGAGCGTGGGCGAGTAGGCAAGAGAGCGCGATCCTTCGTCTTCTTACGCGGGAGAGAGGAAGAGAGACGGAGGAGAGACGGAGGAGAGATGGAGGAGAGATGGTCGAGAGAGAGCAGAAAATTCATCTCGCATGCTCGTGGGTTCTGCGTGCAGTGTCTCGCGCGGTCCAAGGAAGCCGCGCCGCCGTTTTCTTTCCCTGCGTAATGGAAGAAGAAATAGGAGAAAAAGAGGAGGGAGAAGAAACTGAGGCCCTATTTTCAATTCCGCGTGTACGTTCGTTTGTCCTGTGGCCTTCTTTCCCCCTACTTGCTTCCCTCTTCGCCACCTCCGCGCTCGCCATGTTTCAGTATTTCGCCATATATGCCGAAATCGGTGGAACCGTCTTTCCTTGCTGCCTCGAATAAACCTTCTTGTTTTTACAGGGGAATAAGAAGCTTTTCTTTTACGCCGTATTCTTCTTCTATCATAGCGTATCGGCCAATCTCGTATTTTAATTCAGCGAATAACCAAAGGAATTTTATCATGACCTTGCCTTTTCGGATATAGAAATTCTTCCTCCGCTAATTCGATTGTAATTAAAATTTTTATACGTAATCGCGAATTAACGAATAAAATTTTTACGCCAAACTAGCCTTGATAACGATATAAATCTAACGATTCAACGCTTTAATCGAGCCATTATTTATTTTATTTAATAAATTAGGAACATTATAGGAGTACTTTATAATTATAATAAGTAAAATAATACGATAAAACCATATCTAAAATCGATAAAATTGTTCCCTACTATTTAAATGCGAATCCTTTATATTATCGAATATTTTAAATTTTAATTCTTAAGACAACTTCACTTTTTCATGTTTTCGAATAAACCAAATTTTTATGCTTGAATATCCGTTACAAAATTTTTTAATAATACGTTAAAGATTTATCGGATTTAATATTATATGCTAAAGAGCATAAATTCGATTCTTTTTTATGTAATAAAATTTCGAAAAATATCCTTTTAAAACAAACATCGTTAATTGAAGCAATAATGGTACCTTATCAAAATACAAGATTATTCTTCACTACATAATTACACGGTATTACGGTACGTCTTACGACGAGACTAAACATTTCCGATGCGAATTAAGCAATGGAAAATCTTACTCTCTTTCGTTCTTTTCTTGGCATTAGTGCGTTCACTAATCTTGGATTCTATATTTATGATTCCTTATTTACAGCTAGCCGTGGAGACTGATTTAGAATGACTGAGACTCTCTTGAGAAAGATCAGGGAAAGCGAAAAGAAAGCAGAAGAGGAGGAAAGAGGAAGAAAGAGGAAGGGGAAAAGGACTGCTCGCATTCGATACTATTGCATTCGTAATTTAAAATATTCCAGTTAGAGAATCCACAGACGTTTAAGCTCGCTATTCAAATTTGAAACAATATTCGATACGTAAGCCCGTAGTAAAATAGAGAGCTCTCCGTGAAATCATCAAAATTATAGATCTTTATTTTATAATGTAACTTCGCGGAACGTTAACAAGAAACTTATAATCAGTTGTTTCCGTGAGTTTTATTCGTTTTTTTATTCGTTTTCAATTGAATAATCGTTGCTAGAAATTATACTTGTTTAATAAAATATGATGGATCAATGCGCATCGTGATTAAAAATATTTAATTTATCGATCGAGTAATGAATGGATTATACGAACGTTTATTCATCAATTAATTAATTTATTTATACGCGAATTTTTGCGCTGTTATCGAAAGCAGCCGAAACTCGTTTTGCAAGGAAGTCCTTCGTATATACGACGAGGAAGAAAACGTCCTGGTACGAAAGCACCGATTCATCCGATTGGCTCTGGAAAAAAGAGGAAAAATGGCTCGCCTCCGTCGTCACAGATGGCCCGAAAAGTTAATCGGTAGCGCGTAATCGCGTGACCGAAGACTGGCGGATAAATAATGAGCAAAAAGAGAACAGTTCTCTCGTGCCGTATCGATTCGACAAAAACGCGTTCGAAAACAGAAAAAACAGTTTGCACACGCACAAAAGCGGTCTCTCTTCGGGAGTTGCGAGTCCTGGCAAGTGAAAGAGACACGGAGAGAGAGAGAGAGAGAGAGAGACGAGGAGACAGGAAGAGAGGGAAAAAGAATGAGAAAGAGAGTCAGGGAGTGGCGTAAAAAGGAAGTGGGTGTGAGCAGGCGCGTGGCGGTGCGTGACCTGCTCGACTCTATGCTACCACGACGACGACGATTATGCCTGTGTGAGTTGCGTGTGGCCATTTTGCTAGGAGAAAACCATCTTTGATCCTTTTCGCGTCTACCGAGTCCGAGATGCCTCGTGTGCGAGATCGCGGAATCGAGATTCAATGGGAAAGGTTCACGCGGAAAATCGAAGGCTTAGAAAGTTAAAGTTGGAGTCCCGAGAGGATTAGTTGGACCCGCGCCGTCTTTTAGCGGGATGCCATCTTATAAACAATTTGCAGAAAATATGGAATCGTTGCTCGATATTCGGTATACGGTATTCGGTATTCGGTATTCGGTATTCGGTATTCGGTATTCGGTATTCGATAACAGACCCGTATTATTCCGTAAAATTTTTTTGCATAAATTTATTGTTAAATGGATATTCCAACATCCTCACCGAAGCTTATTTTTCCGCGAAGAAGTTTCGAGGGTGTTTCCAAACGCGTCGTTGATCCTGAGAATTTTTCGTTAACGTAAACGAGGTACCATTTTTTTTCCTTCTCCGTCTTTCGCAACGCTTACAAGCTCTCGAGTTGGGCGACATATGCCTGCACTCGAATGCGTGTACTCACGCGTACCGGCACGCACGGACGTAAATACGTAAATACACGTAGGTACGCGAAAATACACCCAAATACACCTAAATACACCTAAATACACCTAAATACACCTAAATATACCTAAATACACGTAAATACACGTAAATACACGTAAATACACGTAAATAAGTCGCGGCTTCCTCTACGCATCGCTATAGTTCGATCCGGTTTCGAGGGTTCGTCTATATACGTACATATATATACACGCGTACCGGGATATAACGGTTTGTACTACTAGTCGCGGACTCGCGGGAACGAGGTAGAATAAAAGAGAGCGGAGGTGGTGGAGAAGGAGGAGGAGAAATAGGAGGAGGAGGAGAAGGAGGAGGAGGAGGAGGAGACACGAGAAGAAGTTAATGGTTCGATAAGCGATTTTTTCGCGATTATAATTAACTCGCCGTGTCTTGCTTCTCTTTTCTGCTTCGCTTCGTATTTTGCTCCTATACACTTTTGTATATATGTGCCCGCATAGCGGTTTTCATGTTGAAAATAGATCGTTACAATTATTTGAACTTGGAAATTTATATTTTAATACTCCTATTTTAAAAAGATTTTCTTCAATTTTTTTCATTCGCGGTTGTCATTCTATTCGATGAACCATCTTCTAATTTATAATTAATTTACTGTTTTCTACTAATATTTTTTCGCGTTTAATATACTTCGTAATGCTAGAATGGAAAATTATTTTATATTTGTTTTTTCTCTGAATTAAATTTCCATATTAAAAATGGTTAAAACGGTCGTATAAAAATTCAGTACGATGCATAAATTTTAAATTAAAAAATAATAATATAAATATTTGACTATTTACGTATTCAAAATTCATAAAACGCTTTATAAAATTAGAGATTCATCAGCTATTTTGTACAATTAGGAAGACGAGTTGTAGTGGTTTGACTGGATTTTTCACGATTACAATTAACTCTTGGTAGTGCTTTTCTTGTTCTTACTCAAGTGTAGCGGTTGAAGTTGTTGAAGAAGAAAACAGATTGTTGCAATTAGGATTTCATACACTTTTTGTCTTCTTTAATTAAGTAATTTCACACTACTATTTTAATGGATTTTTTTTCAATTTTTTAAATCGGAGCGATTTATAAGAGAAAGTTATCGAGCTTCTACGTATTACTTACTTTTATGTACAATATAGCTTAATACACAAAGAGTCTCTTATAGAATTATGATATTTCACGAAATAACGATAAAAAGGTTCTTAAGGATTATCAGTGTATACTTCATTGTCGATAATACCACTAAAAGTAAATAGATTATTCGGTGTAAAACAGAAAACGATCGCGAATCCAAAATTTGTTTCAGTCGAATAAAATAAAAACCTTTATACTCGTGATCTTAATTATTTCTAACGATAAAAAAATCGCTATCGTTCGGTACCATTTGAAAAAAGTTACGATCTTAGTTTAAAATTTATAAAAATATCGTTAAAAGGAATTCGTAGAAGCTTCCCGTAATAGCTAAGCTTACAAGTTTATTACTTCGAGAGTCTACGTATACGCGCGATAAACGAATAAAATATCACGGAAAAATGTACCGATGCTTAAAAATAAGTAAAAAAACGTAAGCATAATATTTTCGCATTACTCGATATTATTTTTAGTAAAATGTGTAATTAATTTTAATTACGTACGAATGATAATTAACGTAAAGAATGCGAACATAATTTCAATGAAATATTTCTTATTAAAATAAATTTTTTTGTCGTATACAATAATTTATGCTCAAAGCTAAATTAGCAAAACAAAAAATTTATTTTTACGATTCATAATAACGTCAAAAAATGATTTGCTTATGAAATTAATTAAGTAAACGTCCACGGAAAAATTTTAATATTAGAATCGAATTTAAGGAATGAAAAAAATAAGTCATTAATTTTAACAGAGTATTTTGGGAACGTTGGAAGCCGAGTGAAAAAAGCCATTGTCCATGTAACCATATAAATCCGTGTTTTACTTATCCTTCCAAGTACGTGATGTTAAATATTACGATAAATACTAGACGAAGCAATTTTAAAATTGACTAGAAGCACACTAGCATCATGTAATTGAACCGAATAATTGGATTTTAATAGAGCGAATGGATAAAAAGTGAGCCTTTTGGCGAACGGCGGAGCGCATCTTTAAAGACTCCGCGTACACATGGTAACGCACATTAAAGAAGAAAAGTATCGGCGAGAGAGGCGCCGACGCTTGAAAATACGTAAAGAAAAAAGGAAAAAAGGCAGAGGATTTCGCGGTGTGCTCTTTCTTTTCACCGAGTACCCACCAACACGCGTATATACATAAGTTGGCCCCGGCGATAAGTCCGAAGGTCTCCGCGGCGCGTTTCTTTTTCTCCGTTTATTTTTCGTCGTTCCTTGGCTCGGCTCTCTTTTTCCTTTGGGATTTTTTTCCTGTTGCTCGTTTATGCGGCGTGGAGGCCGCGAGCAGACAACCTTCGAAGCCGCTCCTCTTCTTCTTCTCCTTCTCCTCCTCCTCCTCCTCCTCCTCCTCCTCCTCCTCCTCCTCCTCGTCCTCCTCGTCCTCCTCCTACTCCTCCTCCTACTCCTCATCCTCATCCTCATCCTCGTCCTCGTCCTCATCCTCATCCTCGTCCTCGTCCTCATCCTCATCCTTATCCTCATCCTTCTCATCCTTCTTCTTCTTCGTTGCGGGGCGCAAAGATAGGCGCAGCTCTTTCTTTTCTTGCGCCGGGCTTATGCTAGCGTTCCAGACTTTTCATGCGCACGAGTGCAATACCTCGCAGCGAATCTTTCTCTCATTACTGACACTCGCCTTGCTTTACGATCTTGCTCCTCTCTCCCTCCGTCTCGCTCCCTCCCTATGCTTTTCTCGCTTTTGCACTCTAGCGATATGTTTTGTCCCTGTCTTTATCTTTCTTTCTTTTTTTCCCGACCGACGGTAAGAGTTCGTAGTCGTTTCGTTTCAGTTTGCTCCATCTTAAAATATATTTTTTCTTTGTGCGAGGTTATGGCTTTTAGTTTTTTTTTAATTCTTTCGGATTAATTCACAAGCTTTTCCATTTTATTTCCTTCGGAACATTATGCGTATTTAGACAGCGATTATTCATAAAACTTTAACAATTTATCCTTCTCCATTTGATATATTATGGAACCCCAACCGACATTGTATTAAGTCGAACGTATCGTTTTATTTTCGATCGATTTATAGCCTATCGCTTTTTTAAATATATTTATATGTTTCAAAAATGTATGCTCGTTACGTATCGAATTTCATATTTCTCAGTTTACATTCGCGATAATTAATTAAAATTATCAATTATATTTAGTAATACCTGAATTATCGGCAATTTTAAATTCCATCGCGTTCATAGTTATGGAAATTCCCGAATGATTTTGAATTTTACTAAAATCGTGGATTAATTATTTTATTCTTTATAGTTGGTTCGTTGCGTCACCATCGATCGATCAATATACTCGGCTGGAAAAAAAAACTGGTGAAACGAGTGATTCCCGCGAGGTTCGTATTTTTTGCGCGTTTCTTTTTTTAATTATAATTTCATTGAATTCATTTTGCGATTATCCATTACCCTTCGCAGCGATGCACTGCTTTCTTCAAGCCCGATGGTTTACACATCCGTCAACGCATCGCATTATTAACATAAGAACGATCGCAGTGACTCGACTAATCCTCAACGTGTAACATGTTAACAATTAACGAACGCGGACTCTGCCTCCCTAAAAAAAACGTAACACGCGCGACACAATAAAGTTGCGGGTAATCCACGCGTAACGGGAGCCAAATCGTACCGGCTTCTTCGTAAGAATAAAAAAGTACTTAAAAAAAAATGCAGGCGCAAAAAGTAGCGTCGGGTACCGGCAGAGACGTAAGCGCGTTCGGATAATCGCGGACGTGCGTGCGAATAGCGTTTTTCGCCGGAGCTGCGCGAGAGGCAAAGAGAGAGAGAGAGAGAGAGAGAGAGAGAGAGACGGGGGAGACCTGCGAGAGGTGGAGTGAGACGGGGGAGAGAGAAGGAGAAGGAACGAGAGAGAAAAAAGGTGGAGCGCTCGCCACGCGCGGACAATTGGAGAAATCGGCGAGGGGCGATTTCAAGCTTGTGTGCCCCCGTGGCTAGGGGGACACCGGATAAAAAAATAGAGGGGGTGAGTGCGTACAGCCGAGGGCGGAGTCGAAAAAAATCGGGCGGTGAGTTGTGCGCGTTCGGGCGTGAGACTCTCACGTGCGAGGGATTCGATTGAATCGCGAACATCGTTTACGATGTACTTTACGCGTAAGTCCTTCTTTCCGATTGTTTTCTAAAGCAGTCGCGCGTACCTCTGCTTTTTTTTTCAGAAATTGCGCTACCAGCGATGTTTCCAGTTTCGTTCGCTGTTTGGCTTAGGCGTGCTTTTTCTCTATTTTATAGGATCGTTGCGCACGCGTAAACGTAACCAACGTAAAGCTCGCTTTACTCGCATCGTTTTATTAAAATTAAAATCCTTAATGTTTGAGACTTTGATCGAATTTTCGCTCTTGGTTCGATGCTTTGATTCGAGGCAGCAAAATCTGCCCTCGAGCGACAAGAATATTTTCTTTAAAAGTAATCGTCTCTTAAAATACGTTTCTTCGCTGTTGGTTGTAATTGAAATTCTAATTAACCAATCGTTTCCATTACGAGTTCAATTTTTTTATAATCAATTTCTGCGTTATTTATGGTCACCGTGTTCCACGGTCTTTAATCGCACTCTCGGAGGTCACGGTAATTTGTAGCAGCCTTTCCCGTTCACGCACAATCCGAGATTTTTCTCCTTCAAAGTCAAAGAAATCATAGCTAACCCTCGATGTAGCGGGTTATTTTCTACGGCGTCCGAAAAAATGAAGTAGGTATATGTATATAGCTTCTTTTAAACGTGAATTATCCACGCGAAGAAAACGCCGCAGCAGCTCTCATTATAAATACCGCCATGGGCGAATGCCATTAGCGCGTGCGATTCTCGCGTGATGCCAGCAAGAAGTAGAAGAACTCGCGCCCGCATAAAAAGAAAAACGAAGAAACTATCTTCCTGGAGTCAAGATACAGATACACACGAACGAGGGAGAGAAAACGTGTATAACGTAATGAACACGGAAAGAATTTTCTCATAAAAATAACCGTTAAATTTACGATAAACTTGCGACATCACGAAATGTGTTGAGATTTACTTAGAGAGTACAGTAAAAATAAACACCAGTCTCGATAAAAAATCAAGATAACACTTATCATTTTTTCTTGATTTTTATAATTACATACAGCCGAATCGATTTATAATTTTTATCAAAAATTTTTCTTCGTTCTGCAGGATGTGAAAAATTACCTAGCGAAGAAAACATTCGAGCCTCGTTGCAAATTTCTGCGAATTACTATGTTTTCTCAAAGGTATTCTCCTACGGTATCGAATAAAAATTATAAATTATCAAATTTAATGGCTTTTTTCAAAATAACAGATTATTTTATATTACTTTGGTTATCGCGAGTGAACGCGCTATACGAAAGGTCCGTATACTTTTCCTATACAGAGAAAGAAAGAAAAATAGAGAGAGAGAGAGAGAGAGAGAGAGAGAGAGTTGAAAAGCTTCCCAGATTCTTCCTATAAGGTAGAGTTTACATTATTAAATAGGATATTACTCGAGATGAAATGTTGCAGCGAATTAACTAAAAGTAGTACGTCGTCTGTGCAATTTATCCGCATCGTACGAAACGTTCCGGCCACTAAAGGCCGTCCCACTTTTCTATTTTAAAATCCTGCCCTACCCGCACGCGTAGAAAGGAAAGACAAAGAGATAGAGAGACTCAGTCTCCTCTTCTGGAGTTTAGCCAACCGTCGATGTTTGCTACGGGGTGTGAAATCGCGCTGTCGGCTAATTGGAAAAAGCGCACGTCGTCTCGGCTCGGGGTGAAATGGCTCGTGTGTACGTGTGTATAGTAAATACTCTGAGTATTCGATATTCGAAGCGTCTTTTTTAAAACTTGCGCGAACAAAGTAGTATACTTAAAATCAATGCTAATCAAAGTGCAAAATAGTTTAATATCTCGATTGCAAAAGGAGTGAAGGACATGTAGAATAGTAACTGAATTCCACCTGAATCAATTGTTTGATTGACTGACCGGGAAAAAGTGCACAGCGTCTTAGGGTGCCTTGATTAGGAAGTAAATGTATGTGCATGATTTGGTTTGATTTTCAAAAGGTGTGCGATGCGGTGTGATGGTTTAGAAAGTCAAGATAGGACGCGATAGTAAGATAATTTCAGAGAAAGACATATTTTTCGTTTAAAAATATAAGGTAATTGTTTTATTTTTTAAAACGATGTGTCAATTTTTTAGTTTATGATAAAGTATAACTCACCCGATTGTCAACTTGATTTGGCAGTAATTGTGACGCAAGTAGTATTTGGCAATGATTCTGGACAAAATGAAAAAAGACTCTTCAAAAGTTTTATAAACAATTCGATGAATTATTAGGAGGAGTTATTTTTATGTATGCACATAATATCCAAAACGTCCAATTGATTTAAGGTAAAATAAAAAACTGTGTATTATCATTATCGTGTCATTTTGTCTCCTCGTAGTTTTGTGTTTTGCATAAATAAACAGTAGATTTAGTACTGTCATTTTATTATTAACGAGTCTTCGAGAATAAAATTATTTTATTATATTTTTTTTGTAATAATATTTAGTTTGTCCGTTGCATTGAATTGCTTGATTGGTTGGATGAAGAGAAGAATAAGCAAAGTTTTGTGGCTGTAGCTCTTGAAGAATAAGCAAAGTTTTGAAGGTTGGACACACCATTGTACTCGAATGCACCAGTGTTTGTAATCTGGGTTTTAAATTTTACGCGATAAAATTAGAGTTTACCACTTTTAATCAATTCTACTTCCAGTTATTACACAATGTTAAAAAAATACGATTACTTTTTTTGGTAACAATAATAAATGGAAATAAAGGTAAGTATCGATGCGTAGATAATATTTAAGACTAAATTATTAATTGAACGATGATCGTACACGTCGATCGATGTAACGGAAAATCCAAGCGTTTTCCTCTATAATTTTTTATTATAATTTTTGATCATGGAATCAATTAAAGCAAGCGGACGTGATTTTGAAAAAAAAATTGAAAAAAAATCTTACTACTCGTAAAGTATCATAAAAATATTCCATCGTTTCGTTAACGATTCGAAAGGGCAGCTGCATGGGTCAGCGCCCTTTTTATTTATCGACTCGAGAGTTGCACCGTACGCACAATCAAGACATTCGAGTAGTCCATTATTGGGCGATTAAAATTACCGCCTCCGAACCTTCGTTCGTGGCCGTCCACGGGTGCAAACCCAGCGATTAACGAGTTTTTACGGGGCTGTTTCGCGCGTAGGCGCTTCGGATATAATTAATGGGGTGAGCGAAGGGGTTAAGAGCGCGAGAGAGAAAAAGACGGAGTCGTTGATGCCCGGAGGAAAGGAGCTCGTGTTGCGTATCGCGTCGCAGACCGGCTGCAACTATTAACGAGTCTTGAGCGCGCGATGATCGCCAAGTTCCGCAGGTAGTCGAAAACGTAGGTAAGTTTTAGTTTCCTTTCGCTGGGACTCGTCGCGTCGCCTCTCGACGATGTTTCGATCGTGAAAAGGGATATCGAAAACGTACGGGATAATGTCGCGCTTGGTTGATCGTTAATGGGTAACTATGTATCTAGAAACGAGAAGCTGCGCGAGATGCATTGCTTCCAATGAATAGAGCAGCGGACGAGATTTTTTAAAAAAAGAAAATGATTATTCGAGTTGCTAGAATAGATACGTATTAAGCGCAATCCGCGATAAAGCATTCGAAAATTAATTGGACTAGTTAAAACCTGTATATCGTCGAGTTATATCGAACAACATGGCAGCGGTATACAAAATAAATAGACAAAGTAGAGTAGATAGTATCTACAAAGTTCTTTACCGCGAAATTCCGGCGTACTTTTCTCCGCGCGGAGCACAAGAGCACAAAATAACCGCACGCGCGGGACTAAATTAGGTTATTCCCTTTTATCGCGTAGAATACTGTTCCATCGAAAAAGCGGAAGGACGTGATTCGAGCGCCTGTATACCGGCACGTATATCGAGCGGAAAATAAGCGGAGAGAGAGAGAAAGAGAGAGAGAGAGAGGGAGAGAAAACGTGTAGCAAAAAAAGAGAAAAGGAAAAATGAAGAAAGAACAAGGGCAGTAAGTGGTACCCATTGGAAAGAGAGCGCTCGTGAATCCCCGGGTACGTGTACATCCGTGTGCGTGTGCGTGCGTGCGCGGGCGGTGCGCACTAGGCGCTCGTCACATCCGAAGCATCCTTCTATTATAATATTCGATTTCCTCGGACTGCCTTGTATTACCTTTCCATGTCAGGATAATGTTTCGCCGACACGCTAGTCGGTGTACCGGCTGAACGAACGAGAGCGACTTAATTTTTATTCGAACCGTAGGTCGTGTGGGAGCGCCGCGACGCCCAAAAGGGGCGCCTCCCGTACCTGCGGGAGTACCGGAGCGATGCTCGAGTAATTGGTGCAAGTGCTACGGGTCGAGGTGTAATCAGACAAATGCGTTTTCTTTACTCTTCATGACCTCTTGTCGTTTCGCTTCCTTTTTATCTTCGATCCGTTATCCCGGTAACGGTTTTTAGTATTCGAGTAACTCGGGAGTTTGTTGGAGGGATGTTAAAAGGGATGTTCGGAAAGTTAAGTAGCATTTCGAAGACTGTAATTTACGCGACTGACTTCTTCGCGCACGGTTACAATCTAATCTTCCAACGAGTGATTTTTCGACTTTTCGACGCAACGTACTTTACAACGTACATTTAAAAAAACCAAGAAAAACCAATAAGAACTCGCGAAACGGATTTAGCGACATATTTTCTTATTACGGTTGTTTACGCGTTTAAAGCAATACCGAATTATGACCCAATGCTCGAAAATAATTATAGATATTCACGATTGAGAGATTATCGCGGATAATTGATTGAAGAAAATAACGGTTCTCAAAATATCGATACCGACATTTATAATCTTACGCTACTCGTACTTTTTTTATTTTGTTTATCCGTAATTATAATCTGACCAATAGTTTTTACTCGACGCGACACCGGAGAAATTTTATCTCGGAAAGAGTAAAGCGAAGAGCGATCTATTAGGTGACACGATGAAAACAATTTCAAGAAATCTGCTCTTTGCGGCAATTTGATTAGTCCGGGCCAAGATGGGCTCCCGTTTGTTACTCCGTCGTTTTATTTTCCCTTTAAATCCGAGGGAAGACAGCGAGAGAAAAAGCGATGAGACGGGGAAAGAAAGAACGAGAGTAAGAGAGGTAAGATATTCTCTTTTTCCCACCCCTTTTCTCGCTCAACCTCTCCCCCGTTTAACTCTCTCACCTTCGGAGTAGAGGCGCCGTTATTTTAATTACGCCCGGAGAGTCGCGTTTGTACAGTTGCAACGCGATACTTTATTTCTGCGGTAATCCGGCGCTCGCTTAAGAGTGAAAAAGAGAAGGAAAGACGGAGAGAGACACAGAGAAAGAGAAAAGTCATCGCGTTGGTGGAAAGAAACTAATTTTAAAAGCTGTCGGATCTTACGAAAATGGACCGACTAACGAGTCCCAGCAATCTTGAGCCCTTCGTATATACGCACGCAGATACGAGATCGCATATTATATTCGGAATGAGAAGGTAAATAAGGGAAGGCTACATTTTTTGTCGTTGGCGGACGTTTTTCTTAGCTTTTTTATTTTATATATTTTAATATTTGGTTTAAATTCGTAACAAAATATTTTTACAAGAGTATTTACGTAAAATTGCGTATCCGATAATTATAACGTTAATTTATGCGAGTCTTCGGTACGTGTATAACGCGAAAAAAAATTCTCTATAAAGTAGGATCGGTCTTGTTTTAATAATTATTTGATAACGAAACACAAACATATTTTCCGAGTTATAATATAGCAATCGATTGTATTTACTTAATCGTGTAAAATATTCTTTTATTATTTGAGATTTAGATATTTTAAATATTTCTTAATTCGAAGGATGGTTTCAATTTGCTTTAATAGTTTTATAATATAGGATGTGACGCATAAATTTCAACAGATTTCGATCGCTGTTTCAACGTTTTCGAATCCGGACGTTTCTTATTTTAAATTATCGAATCGAATTAAAATATTTATAGATACACGGAAGGATACGCAGATATAAACTTTATTATCCCGTAGTAAATTCACGAGTTTACTATAGTACACATTTTTCGAACATCTATAGAAGCGGAGTTTTTAGCACACGTTGTCTTTCGTATTTACATATCGGTATAAAAATCAGCGGATCTTTTCGCTGTTCCAGCCCAACGAAAACTCGATTTTCAGGGCAACCGTGCACGTAAATAACCGGACACCGGAAAGGAGCGTAATACCAAGCTCTGACACGCGAAAGGAGTACCGGCTGGGACCCTGGAAAGAAGGGAGGAAAGAAAGATCAAATATTTCGGGGGCTCTAAGGAAGGGCAGCGTCTCGCCTTATCGCGAGTCGGTATCGTCCCTATATCTCGTGCATGCCTGCCCGATATGCTGCGCTAGGCCTTGTCAAAAAAAGAGGCTCGCTCCGCTCGGTGAGATTGATGTATACGCGTGGCTCTTAAGTGCCTCGTTAGGAAGTCAGATTAGCGCGGCTGAGATTTATCGACGCGCGCGGGCCTCGGAGGCGGCGAAAATTGAACGGAGCTTTAGCCGTGGATTAGGTTTCAATTACGGGGATGCGGAAGAGAGGCTCCAGGACCCGCGCACACGCGATATTTCTTGCCGAAAGCTCGCGGTGTCTAGGCGCTTCTTTCGCGCGTCAAGATAAGCCGACGTCTCAACGCGACGGCCTTCGAATTTCGGGCTCTCGGCGATTAATGGATTTTCCGCTAAGCCCATTACGACTTGCAATCTTGCGTCTTTCCGCGCTAATAATACTGTAAGATACGCCCGAGACGCCAGGATTTATTCCCCGTACGATTTTGGATAATCTTTTATTATAAACACGATGCGAAGTGTCTCGTATCCGTGTGTTTATTAGTTTAACACGCTGCGAATAGAATGTAACGATTACGCGGAATTACCGATCGAGAAGGAAGAGACGACGAGCGCAGACTCGCCCGCATCTACGAATAATATGCAAATTGTCGATCCTTTCCTCGACGCTCTTCCTAATCGAGAAGGAAAAAAGGAGGACGAAGCTCGAGGAAGGACCGGAGGCCGTCGGATTAAAACTAAACGAAACGAGGGAAGGCGACGGGAGGCGAAGATCCGTTGGCTCGCAGGGCATCTGCCTCCCCGCGTTCTCGTTTTTTATTCTCCTCGGTCTTTCTCTCTACTCGAGACATGTGCCGGATGGGAGAAAGGGTTGAGTCGAGCCGAAAAAACTGCCCCACGACTTCAGCGGCTATTGTTCAAACGAGCATGAATTTGATTAGAGGCTTCTCAATGGGCACGAGAGCATCGTTTGCCTCCTTTCTTTCGTCCTTTCTCTCCTCCTTTCTCTCCTCCTTTCTCTCCTCCTTTCTCGCCTCGCGCGAACGTTAAGGTCCACGCGTAACGTAACGAGCGCAGACGAGAAGCCGGGCGCACCCATACCGGTATTACCACGAGTGCGCGAACCGATAATCCGTTTAAGGACACCACGGCCTGCGAGGAGGTGAGAGGAGGCGAGAGGAGGCGAGAGGAGGCGAGAGGAGGTGAGAGGAGCCTTGGCTCATTGTTGCTCGCACGGCTGAGTCTGCACGGGAAAGCACGTTTGCCCGGTAATTAAGGTTGATCGCGTTCGGCGAGTTACGATGCTCGTTTCGTAAAGCGCCTCGCGATCGATTCTAAGGGCTTTTCGACGGCGGCATCGATTTTCGGCTGCAAACTGCCGATCTTGAACCGTTCGAGGTGGGCCGGTGTGTACGGGTCTGACTTTACTCGATCGAATTATTATTCGAATAAATCGAATAAACTCGATCTACGAGATACCAAAGATTCTTTTCCGGATACAGCTGATCTTAGGATCGATCCAAAGCGAAATTATTTTCCTCGGTGTATTCGATTAAACTTTTAGTGCGTTGGCTTTTCAATGTGGTCCGGTTTTCTGCGTGAGATTGTTTTTTTCTCGTTCGTGTCAAGCTTATGCATGTTTAGAAAATAGTTGCTGCGTGTTATTTGTGTACAAGTTGTTTCCTAGCGTCGAAAGTTCGAGGAGGTAAAAGAAGTTCGAAAGATAAGCCCTTAGAAACATGTTTTGAGAATAAATCAATCAAAATAAAGTAAATACGTGGGCGTATTTAATTTTGTTTGAAATATACGAGTGCGAAGAGACGCGTGCGTTGAGTGTAGGATTTCGAATGGGTGAATATATAGATTTTATTCTTTTGATCACACTGTACACGGTTAAACCTTATTTTTAACGCAAACGGATGCATTAATTTTTTTATTACACTAAATTTTTTCATTTTAGAACTTGCTTATTCGCTATTAAAACTCAGAGTTAAATTAAAAACCTTTTTCAAAATTTATCACTCTCGCAATCGTGTATAGTGATTGGTTATAAAAACATTGTTTCTTTTATTACAAACATATATGTTCGAAAACGATCGTAAAAGTGTAGTTAAATTTGCTTTTTTATATTTAGAACACATCGGTAAAGCTTAAATATACTTTGTTTTTTTATCGTTTTAGATAATTGCAATCAAATAGTTTTCAAATTGATTTAAAACATAAATAAAGAATAATTGCAAGCGATACATGTAAACTTTGGTAAACTGTAGAATTTTTTACATAGAGTATACGTGAGAAATAATTGTTTTATAAAAAAAAAATTAAATACTAGTATCATTGTAGGTTATTTTCCAGGATAACTTTGATTTAATTCTTCTTCGTGAAATAAATAATCATGTAAAGTGCTTCCAGAGCCACTGACTCTTTTAAGAATTTAGACAGAAGCTCGGCATAATGTACAGAAGAACGAGACATATTAAACGCACAGAAGCTGACGAGATTAAAAGTGTAGTAAGAAAAGTATACAAGTATTATATACGATATTAAGAAATACCCCCTGCCCTCTGTTTATGTATATGCGAAAGCGTTAACCATCACCGAAATATCAGGAAGGTATTGTGAAATGCACGTAATTATATGAATTTTGGTATTTCGATCGGCGTAGAAGGAAATAACGATACCGTTACCTTATTTTGTAATTTTATCTTAGTTTGCATCGCACCGAATTTAAAAGTAATGCTCTCGGGTAACTCGTGCAACTATCGAAGAAAGCTCGAATGTCCGAATGGTTTTTAAAATCTTGGATAAAATTAAACGTGCATTGCACATACTCCTCGCTATACTCCCCTTACCCTTCCGAATTAGCTTATTACCTTGAAACGGACGCGACCAAAGTATTTGTTAGTTTGTTATTTTGAGTAAAAATCGATGTAAATACGTATTATGTATTTGATGTGAATGTCAGTAAATAAAGTTTGCCTCGCGATCGTGTGCGATTATTAGAAAGAGATAGAGAGCGATAGAGTTATATATGTTGTTATGTACGTGTCCGGCAAAATAATTAGTATAGTTAAATACGATGTTATATGGACGGCTCAGAATCCAAGTGGACTCAACTCGATTTTAAAAATTTATATCCTTATCAAACACTTAAGGTTTATATACGCAATCAGCAAATAATATTATCCATTAAGTAACTATCATAATTTATAAATGTTCATATAAATAATAGCGATAATCAAGATTTAATATAAGACTTTTTACCGTCCATGTGCTTTTACGTAATTAAAGGAAAAGTCTCGTGAAAAATAAACACCGTAATTTAAAATTTTATCGCGTACTTTATTAACGCATTAACATTTTACGACGTTTTTTCCGCATCTTTTACTACTTCGCGTCAACTTCGCGACACGGCATTCATCATAAAAACGACTGGCAAAACTTTGCATATGACGGGAGCGATCGAACCGGCGTAAATATAATGTAAATAATAATGTAACGAATAACCCCGCGAAAATTTTAAAATCACAGTGCCTGAGCCGTCTATATACACGTATCGATAAATGTATGTAAAAAATAATATAAATCATGGACGTCGGATTTGGCACATACATGACTGACCTTGGACGTATGTGTCCTCAGGCTCGACTCCGTGGCGAAACCCTTGCCGCAAATGTTGCAATGGAACGGTCGATTCTTCGCGCGCTCCACTTGGGCGTCATGATTTCTGAGGTGTTGCTGGAGATTCGACAACTGGATGAAGGCTCGCCCGCAATCGGGAAGGTGGCACTTATACGGCCGTTCACCTGTAATCAGTCATCGAACATTTCCTCTGTTATTTTCGTTATTCTCCTTGGCTCTTATATTAAAACATTAAAACAGCGGTATTCTTATAAGATCATGGCAGAGAGTTTTTTAACCAAATATAAAGAATTAAGGGCCCTCGGTTCGATGTCTAATCTTAATTAAATATTTTCTCCTTGGCTCTATTCTCATGCTCGACAAGAGTACTTTTTATATTCAGCTTGTTATTTCGTTTAATTTGATATTTAGTAATTTGATATTTACGAAAGTTATAATTGTTAAAACGATAAAGTAAACTTTTGATGAAAAGATCCAAAGATTATTGGAATCGCTTCTCGTTTTCTTCTTTCTTACTTCATCATCGGTTGTTGGATGTATAAAAATTCGTAATATTACTTTTATACAAAAAATAAATTAGAAAAGAGCTCGAAAATATAATTTCTAATTTTACAATTTAATCTATCTTACTTGTAATTATCGAATTTTTTTTCGATGCTAAGTCGACTTTTTTCATCGTTTCTATTTACATTCTAAATAATAATTCTTTAATTAAACTCATCGTATCATAATTTATGAAATAACCGTAATAATAGTTGTCATGTTTTAAAATGTAGCTTTACTACTATTTAAGGAAGGGTATATTACGAATCGAATCGGTAATATTTAATTTATTACAAACAAGGAAGTTCATCGAACTTATGCTTTCAATGTTTAGAAACACGGATATAAAGTATTTATAAATAGATTTATTGTATACGCGATAAAAAAAAGTGAAGGTTCGTTTGTTGCTGCTCGTGACTCTCAAGATAATTGGAGGGACAATTTTGTTATCGATTTGTGAAATGTGGCAAGTAATTCATCCAGATATACGGAAGGTCTAAATACGATTTGACCGAAATCAATGCAATCGGTCATTGATTTACTAATCTCAGCTGAATATTTTGACGAAATTATTCGCTCCAATTGAAAAAGAGCGATTATGTTATAGTTTTAGCTTTAATTCTTGATAATTTTCGTTTTATCGAAATACGCGATTTTAAATTTAAGAAAAATATTTTCTTTTAAAAATTATATTTTTAAGAATTTATCAACCAGATTAATAATATATTATCTAAAAATTGATTTTGCTAAACCATACTTTTTCATATACTCGAGAACAGTACCCCTGAAATTAAAATTTCTATTTTGATCTTTATTAAAAATGTAAAGCTTTTTCAATCTAACATCCACTCAACATTGCCACGGAGAAGAAACTTTATACCCTTATCCGTAGGTGGAAAGTCGTTCATTTTTTCCTTGTTCGCGCTTTCCCTCATCCTCCAACTTGTGCAAGTCCATGGTAATTTCCACGGGCGATTGGCTCAATTTAACTTTTATTAATATCGACATTCTTCGATGCCTTTTTAGTCGTCATCGCCCCGAGGAAGCTATGGGCGGAGGGAAAAAGAAGGAAGGATATAGATACAGTCGTGGCGATGCGCCGAACGTAGCGCGATTTCATCTTTTATTCAATCGGCCAAAAATTCATCAAAGATGCGTGCGATCTACCCGTGATTTTAATAAAAATAACTCCTCCTTTGCTTTTCGTGTTTTTCCGTATTTTATTTTTTCGTTTTTGAATAAATGGGCTACGTCGAGAAACTCTTTACTGGAATTATTATTGTATTAATTCCAAGACTAAAATATGGATGATTTGTACGAGCCGAATTAAAAATTCTGATGGCTCGATTTTAGTTTTTGCTCAATATTTTACGTATGAATTAAAATTTTACGTATCAAATGTGTATATGCACAAGATGGGTAGTTTCCAGATAAATTAATTTACCGTAAGAAGGTCCACTTTAAACGACTAATAAAGTTTCATAGTGTGTTCGTAGCTTCCTTCATAAATATATTCATTTTATTTAAAAGATAAAATTAAAAGACGAATTACTCCTCTCTTATCTTTTACATTTTTTTCCTTTATTTTTGTAAAGTAATTAAATTAAATATTCAACGAGCAATTTTTTCAATTTAAAAGAAAATTTATTTTGAAATTTAAAATAAATATAAACGCTTTTATTATATAAAATAAACATTCAATTTAATACTTGTCGATAAATTAACAGTGGTTACAAAATCACTTAAACTATTGTGCTTCAATTAATTTTTTTATTGTTCTATTTATATATTTATCGTACTTATTTACTTGCGTATTAGAACAAGAAATTGATTTATTACCGCGCGTTATGCATATTTATTTTATCAACTGCATCATCGCGAAAGAAAAGAACAAAAACAAAGCGTTTAATTTATATTCATAAAACTGTAATAATATCGTGGACATTAATTGAATTATTATAGCAAATAAAACGTATTCATCCCTTAAACCACGTAATTCATCGACCAAAGGATATTTTCACCCTGTCGAGCGCAGAATACGTATGCATTCATAGAAGAATACCATCTCGAGGAAAGCGTATGGCTTTTCGTTAAAACAATGTGTTCGCAAATTTCGATTCCGATAATAATCCTTTCACAATGACTATAGGAAGTGGCTCCGAGTGTGCGTCCGTAGATGCGTCCAGTCCCACGAGCTTACTTTCATTCGTCGGAAACAGGCGGACGCACACACGAGACGCGGCACGTTCCGACTCATAGCAAAGGTGGAAGATGAGGCAGATAAGGGGGAAACAAAAAAGAAAGAAGGAGGAAAGGAAAAGAGCGAGAGAGCTAGCGAGAGAGCTAGCGAGAGAGAGAGAGAGAGAGAGGGAAAGAAGAAACCACCCGCGCCGCAAGAAAAGGTCAATACGTGTCGAAGACCCCGAATAACAATGAACCAAGGAGGCAATTACTTATTTAGCCGATATGGAATAGGCAGCCTTTTTCTCCCCGCATATATCGCGCTGGCAGGTGTATATGTGTACGCATGTATGCTTCTAAAGCCGTATGTTTTTCCTGTGGGGGTTATCCTTCGCCAATACCAATTAAAATCGCATTATTAATATACGCGAGTCGATATATAACGAATGGAAAATAGTGGGTAGGTTCGCTGGTAGCCTTTTTCTTATGTATGTTCTGTGTCTATATAAATATGTATATATTCATTCGATTGCGGTTATATATACTTATAATTCTTGATATCGTGAAAAAAGGTATTTATCGAGAAGTGGTCTATTTCATTTTATTTTCCCTTACGTCTTTTTCTATTGCCTTGCATTCCATATTTTATAAATATTCCTATAGTTTCATAGATACGTTATAGTCTATTTCGTTATCGATGAATTACACTTTTCCAAATGTGAATATTATTATTATAAATTTAAAAAATTTTGTTTTTTACTATTTTTATGTAAATTTAATATATCTGTTTCTATTTATCGTTTTTTTTAACGTTAAATATTATAAATATTTCACGTAATAGAGTTTTGACTTTGTGAAATGAACTATTTTTAAAAATAATAATATGGTAATATCGCGTCGATAATTTCTATTCGAAACGAGTAAAAAGTATATAAATTTATATATAAATTTAATTTTTTCTCTAAATACTTAGCGTTATAAATACTTATATCGAATAAACGTTAACGTATCTTTATAAATATTAAATTGTTAGTAAATATATTTTATCAACTTTCGAGAAAATAATTATTGTATTTTTATCGTGTAATTCTATAGAAAAGAAAAATTGCTAACTATCAAAGTAACGTCGTTCTTTGGCAAACAAAAATTTGGATAAATTGAAATTGAATAACAAAGTTTTCCAGATATCGAAATATACGAAAACCATTAACACTTACAAGCGGTAGTTTTATGAAATTCGTTCTTACAAAATTGTAAAGCTAGGATCTATTTCCAATAAATGTGAAAAGAAGATAATGGGGGTTGCGTTACACCTCGTCAAGCTGAGCTCAGCCCCACATACATCCGATAATCGCTTGAACTTTCTTCTCTCATTACGCGAACAAAGTCTATAAATGCGCGCTTGAACTTTCCTTCGTTCGCAGATATACATAAATTCCCTTTCGTCGACTGATCGACTCTACTTTAAGTTTAACTTACACTGGATACAACTAAAACGCGTTTATTCTTTATGCAAAATTAAAGCTAGGGATGATTGTGCGGTATTATGAGCACGCGAGTATTTTGCGATGTATGTGCAGTTAAAATACGAAACGAAATGCAAAACTATTTTACTTTCCAAGTGGTTCTTCTGTTTTCGGTTGGATCGGTAAAATAGAACTTAAATTTAGGTTTACATTTGATTGAACCAAACTTTTCATTCGAATAACAATCGAAAGTTGTTACCTGATTTATAAAATTGTTCAAAGGTAATGAAATTTAATTGGAATTTAAAACACTATTGGAACATGCATTTTATTACATATAATGTTAATAAAGTGTGGATCAGATTTTTAAAAATATGAAAATATTTCTTTTATTTTTATTTTCAAAAATTGAAAAATATTTATCGAGTATCTTTTAATTGTAGAGGTTGAACAATTTATTGTAATTTACTGAAATTGATTACCTTTTGCAAGGAATTTACCGAAACTAAATATTTAAATTATGAATATGAAATTCAATAATTATATTGAAAGCTGAATATGTAAAATAAAAAAATGTATAATTATGAAAATATGCATATTAAAATTCAAATTTGCCCATATTAGTGAATACTAATATAATAAAATATAATTGATTTTAATCTTTTTCCAGATTTTTTCTAAATAAAAAACGAATTAAACTTTCTGAAAACTGTTGACTCGAGTGAAAAAAAGAAGGAAAAACCACCGTTTCGTCTCGATTTAATTGCCGATCAAGCGAAAGAAAAAGAAAGATATCACGGGTGCATCGTCGCGAGAAATTAAATAAATTCTCAAGAGTTGAGAGTCGAGTCTCTCCGTTGAGAGTCTTTTTCTCTGTTTCGCTTTTTGATATACACGTATCCGTACAATATAATCGCCTTCTCACTGCAGCGATAGCAATAATTGCTCGCGCGTGGCCGGCGGGCAAGACTCGAGAAGAATTATTAAATTTAAAATGTCGCGTGTCATCCAAAAGAAAAGAGGTAAATGCGAGGGCGCTAGAAAAATTGGGGGAGAAATATAATAACCTTTTCGAGCATACACGTTTCGAAATTCTGTTGCTAAAAATATTTCAAGTTCATTATTACATTTATAAATTTCGAATGGCAAATATCCAATATATTACAAAATAAACAATTATTTATATTTATTAAGAATTTTAATCACAAAACAATATAAAATTTGTTTTCAAATACAATACCGGTATTTTATAAATAAAAATAAAATGTTTGTATTTATTTTTCCAGATATGGATAAATATTTTTAATTAAAATATATTGTAGGACTAATTTTTTATTTAATACTGTTATTATAATTATACACAGAAACATACTAAATTAGCTTGAATTTATCGCGCATTTATAGATGTTTCAATAGTAAAATAATATTAGGTTAAGAAAGCAAGTTTTTCACTTATTCGAAAGAAATCATAAATTTCGTAGACATCAAGTTTGAAATATAGTCTTTTATCAAACAGCTAAGGATTATAAGTCAGTCTCGACCCTTCTTTTCATTTTTTTTTGGAAAAAAAAATTACAAATTGTAAAGAAGTTTCTGATGAATCGGTGTACTTGAGCTATTAAAACTCTTCCCCATTTTCAACCCTTTTTGTCTATCTCTGTTTTACTTTACGAAATTCTTTTCACGTTCGATTGCGAGTACCGTCATAGTTATTATATCGTTGGGAGCGAAACGACAATCTTCTTTCTTTTTGCGCCTCTTGTTGAATATGAATTTCAACGCGAGGGAAACTGTATAATTGTAATGATGCGCTTAATAATGGATTAATCGGTTTTTATACATTTTAAAATAACTACATTGCTTATTACGAGAGCAGAATTTAATATTTGATTTTAATATCTATTGATCGTAGAAATTATCAGTTTATTTTATCTAGAATTTAAAATTACACGTTATAGACTTATAAAAGTTCTACCGTTCGCCGTTTATCAAACAAGTAAGTTTAATATTTTCTTAAATTTGAAATTAACTTTAATTGGAATGAAATACAAATGAATAATTTTTCGTATGCATTTTTTAATCAGATATTACGTGTTTATATAAATTTTATTCAATATTATATCTTTAGATGCCTTAAATTAAATTTCGATTTTGAAAATAAAATAATTTACTTTCAAGAAGAAATAAAAAAATTTAAACTTGATTTACTTTTTGATGAATTGTATAGAAGTATACATTGTTTAAATTGCGATTTATTTATATATGTATAGCATATGTATTTTCTTCTAGCATTTCCTTAATGAAATAAGTTAACGGTAACCATAAAAAAATTACAGTCACGTATCTTACTTATTAACAATTTAAAATTATAATTATAAAAATTTAATATTTATACAAAATTTAATTTCATGGAAAATTTCACGTTAAAAAGAATTTCTGCAGTATTTCTCCGTATAATCCACTAATCGAATAATTTTCGATGACTATCATCGACTCTCCTTCGCATTCGAGTCTACGTAACTACGAAAAGAGAAAAATCTTTATTATTTTGAAAAGTTTCGAATAGATGCAACCTTGATGTATACACGGTAAAAGTTTAAAACGCGTTACTCCTCGTCCACTCGTCAAAATCACCACGGAAAAAGTCTCGTACGTGTTCCTTTTACGCATAGAAGAATATGAGCTTGTGTATGGAGTAAGGGAAAGAGCGAGAGGGAGCAGAGAAGGTGTGGTACTGGATAGAAAAGTAGAGGGTAGGGGCGTATGCACTGGACACAACTACCCCCGAAGGTTTTCCTTCTGTATCTCTGTCTTTCTCGTTCGTTCTCCCTTTTGCTCTTTCTAACAAGTTCCTCTTTATCACTCCCACCCCTATAACTCTCGTAGGCAGCCGGTGCACCCTCTCAAGCGGCAGCCCACTACACGTCTACGCCAGAAAATTAATGTCCCCTGCAATCTATGTATAATGCATTCGAATTTCGTTCTCGCTCGCTCTCCTACGAACGAACGAACGCACCGCCTATAAAATTTACGCGAATTTTCGCGTGTAGCCGTTCTTCGTCTGTGCGCGTGTAAATTATATACACACGCATGTAGACGTAGGCGCAGGTACACACTCGCATTCACCCACTCGCGCACCCGTGCACACGCGTCCATCCCCACCCCAAACCAACTAAATGCATTTAAATATCAAGTGCGCTCGTAGGCAAGGATACGAACACGCGTGCGAATACGCGGGTGTAGCTACGAACACGTACGTCGGTGTACGCGGTGTACGCGATGTCATTGGGGTGTTCTCCCGGTTGCCGCCACTACGACCTACCACCACGACCTACCACCACGACCTACCACCACGACCTACCACCACGAGTAGCGTCGGCGTCATCGAAATTCCAGCCTGAAAATCATTAAACGGCGATGGGGCTGCACTTGCATACACGCGTGTACGTACACGCACATATATATATTTATGCGAACACACCCTATTTTAGCCTGTCGGTGACGTGGAGAGCTTTTCGCTCAACCCCTTCGGTTGCAGTGCTATCGACTCGAGCATGCATGCACACACGCGTGCACACACGCGTCCATCCGGGCGACCGTGTAACCCTTTTCATCTCGCGAGTTGATCGAGGCTCTCGGAAAGCATCGTTGCTCGACCAAAGCAGCGTGGAAATGCGTATATTTTGCACGAGCGAGTATTTTTTGGGACGAGGATTTCGACGAGGTTGGGTTCGATGATTGCGAGTCATCGTCAGCCAGAATCAAACACAGGGGCGGTGTTACAAATTTTTTCAGCGCTGAATATCCCTACAGCGTTCGTTTCCACGAGAGGTCAATATTTTTTGTGTAATCATGACAAAGAGATGTACGTGCATTTTTAGTATGTACATGTTTTTCATTAGATTTTTCATTAGAGATATTAAATTAATTTTTATTTTGAGCTGGTACATTTTGTACCGTGTTAAAAGACCTTTCGGTGAAAAATTATCGTATATTTTAAGAACATTTTGTTTCGATTAAAACGTATTTTTTTTTATATTAATAAATATTAGCAAAGCATAATAAACGTTTACTGGCAAATGGAAGTTGTTTTAAACGAAGCGTTTTTTAGCAGAGCTATAATTTCTACAAAATAGTAGACACGTCAACGTGTACCATTGGAAAGTTTTTATAATATACATGTATATAATTTGAAGACAGAAGTTTCGACTTCGAACTCGTAGTTGCGGAGAATCGGTGTACGATAATTTTTTTTTCGTAACAAATGGTTTTCAACGGTAGTTTTTGATGTTAAGCAAGACATTGGTAATGATATATTAGTAAATAAAATATGTGTTTTAGAAAACGATTGAGCGAATTATATTCGAGGGTCATGTATTTACTTAGATAAAATCGTGTATTTTCGATTCGGAATATATAACGACTGATTTCGCAATTTTGTAATTTCAGGGCAACTCGTTAATCAGGTACGCGTTCGTTAATGTTTGAAGAGACATGAAGTATTAGTCATGAATTTACAATGAGTCTTCTTTAAATAGTTTGTATGCTTTAAGGGAAATAGAGAACTACCGTTTTATATATGAAATGAAATCATTATTACGGAAAATTATTCATAAAGGGTTTGCTTATTGATTTTTTTATATATAATTTCTAAAAATATATTTCCTTAAACGCTTGTTTCGTATTTTTATTATTATTTAATGGTAAGGTAGAAGAAACGTATCGATAATTTTAACATTGAAATAATTAAAAAAAATGAAAAGTAAACATTTTTTAATGACAAATTTAATAAAATAAAAGTATCGAACGTTAAAAGGTATTTACGAAATAATACGATTTGTATTAATGACCCTAAGTTTGTAATGATTATTGCATTATATAGAATATTTTAAATAATCAATAATGTATATAATTTTTTAATAATATTAAAAATTTCTTACGTATTCCGGTCATATAATTGAATATAGTTCAAAATTAGCTTTACGTTATTATAAAAATATATTTTTATATCGAAAATTCGATTAAGTAACGGAAGCTCATCGATTCACATACCATTGACTAAATTACCACGCGAATTTAGAATACGTTCATTTTGAATTGTAATTCTCAATTGTAAGACGTTAATGCGTATTAACGTCGGCCAAAAGCGCAGACGTAAAACGAAAATCCCATAATTACCAGCAATCCCTTTGATAATTAATACGAATTGCTCTCATCGCGGATGATTACTGGCACCATTATCAAGCAGCCACAGTGATACATTCCACTGGAGCAAGCGCTTTCCTCCGGCGATTCGTAGCCTATGCCAAGCATCTCCCGGTGCGTCTTTCAACGAGATCGCGCGATTCCTCTTACCCGAGCTTCATCCGCAGCCTATAACGCATACGACCCGTGAACTTGGGCCGCTGTCCGCGGCGGCGGGATGTAGCTCGCGAGACGGGTTTTAAGGGCGAGCTCGAGGAGTCGTCGTCCTGCCGAGCTAGAGATAGAGAGAAAGAGAAAGACCGAGAGCGAGAGAGAGCGAGAGAGAGAGAGAGCGAGAGAAGGCGGAATGGATAGTAAAGTTCTTTTTCGAAACCAGTTTTGACTCTCTTCGCTCGCGCTAGCTATGAAGTAGGGGGAGGAAGGAAGATCGCAGTCCGGATTGTGCGCATGAGGTGAGCGCGAAAAGTTCACGGTTACGTAAGGCGCGCCTTACCGTATATGTCAGAGTCAGACTCATTCAGAAATACGCGGAAGAGCTAAGGACTCGGGGCACTCTACTCTAATTAGACGATATTCGTATACGTCGACCGACGCGGGACTTCCTTTTATCTACGCGCTTTCTTTTTCTTTAGGTAGAGATCGTTTACACTTGTCTTCTTTTTGAACGAACCCTTCGGTAAGCGTATGGAGTGTGTTCGAAAAGCCTTTTCAACGATTGTTTTCATCGAGCTTTGTAACTATTGCCAATTTTCAGTTACAAAGAATCTTTGCATTTCAATTTTCAATATTTTTAAATGTTCAAAAGTAGTTTCAAGCGATTTTATTTGATGTCTTGATATAAAATTTGACGGATCTTTCCTCTT
The DNA here is from genome assembly GCA_018907195.1 of Dolichoris vasculosae. Classification (NCBI taxonomy): domain Eukaryota; kingdom Metazoa; phylum Arthropoda; class Insecta; order Hymenoptera; family Agaonidae; genus Dolichoris; species Dolichoris vasculosae. Next base: position 9,436,457 of record JACCHY010000003.1, read on the forward strand.
TGAATTTAATTAATATATATATTCTTTCTGGGAAAAGTAGTTAATTTTATTACTTAAAAGTATCGTTTTCAAAAAATTAAATATCTTAGAAAAAAAAGAAGTTTCTTTATTCCGATAATAAAATCTGTTGCTCGATACTAAGTTATTTAAAAAATTTTCAATTTATAGAGTTTCGGGCTATTTATACCTTTTATGCAATTAAATATCCATTTAAGTAAAGAGGAATGTTAAAAATGGTTTTCAAATATACGTGAAAACTAATTCGCTTGTTAATAAAGTATGGAACATTTCGTCATTATTGGTGAACAGTAAAAATAATATTTTATATTAAAAATTTAATAGCAATAAAATACTTTGAATATTGTCGTAATTATTTATCATTATGGAGTTTTTTAACAAGAAATATAATTAAGTTTTCTTTAATATTTATTTTTAATAAAAAATTTTATGGTTATACGGTAAGAAATAGATGTATAAAAACTTTGAAAGCATGTCGTTTTTTTTGCATAAATTAGATACGCGAAGACACAAAAGATTAATATATCGAGTAAATAAATCTTTAATACATTAAATTATAACTTATTCATTGAACAAATTACTTTTGATAAAATATTTAGTTTCAATTTTTTTAAAGAAAAGAATTTGAAACATTTTTTAATTTTAAAAAATTTATGCAAAAAATACGCGAAGTTATTATTTTACGAAAATATATTCACGTAAAAATTGAATTGATAAATGACAAACGTTTTACATACGATGCAATTTATATAGCAAAATAAAACGTCGTTAAAAATAATCTTGCGCTATCTATATAAACTTAGGAAACATTGTTCCGTCTAAATAAAATACAAATTTACTCTAACGGGCAAAAAGAAAAAAAACGAAACCATCTTCTACAACTTTTTGCCAACTCTTCCCATAAAGTCAAGGTAGATTTACAGCCGCGAATAAAAGTCCGTACAATTTGCCGATGACTAACAAGACTTTCCATAATGACTCCCCTTCCCATTTTAAAAGAAGAAATATCTCCTCCCTCGTCCACGTATCATAAAAAATGCATCGGTTGAATCCCTCTTTCTCCGAGGCATCCCAAAAACTTGGTTATCGCGCGTCCATTGCGCGTAATGACAAAATCAATGATACACCGAATTGCACATACGAACGCGCCGCTAAAATCAGAATATATTAAAGCCACCCCTGAAGAGGGACTCGACGCGAAAAAAAATGAAAGTAAAATACAGGCTTCCACCCATACTCGGAGCAGGAGGCAAACGTAATTTTCGGGACAAGAGGAACGGATGATGCTCTCGAAGCAAGTACCTAAACGTCCGTTCTAGCCTGCCACATGGATTGGGACACTTGGGCGCGGCGTGCGTGTGCGCGGGCGTGTGTGTGTGTGCGCGCGCGACGCAGCAAAGCGTTTCACGCATGCATGGAAATCATGAAAATAAAATGGCCGATAACAAATGACTGTTGCAAAGAGGAAAAGGGGCAGAAGGGGAGGCAAGGCTCGGCTCTAGGAGGGTGGGGAAGGGAGGCGAAGGGAGGCGAAGGGAGGGGAAAGCCCTCGGTGCATTGTATTGCTCGGGTCAGCCATCTTGGTTCCACGTGACCGTCATCCGGGCAACAGCGCGGCAACTGGCCCCCCACGCCACGCCCCTTTAATGATTTCTACCCCCTGGCGAACACGCGCACATACTCGCCCGGATTTCGCGGGTGTGCGTCCTTGCGTGCGTGCAGTCATCATTGGTTGTGTGCGGGGTGGCTATGCCTTCGCAGCCTCTCCTCTCCTGCTCGCCTCCTCTCTTTGGACAGTGTCCGGGGAATTTTAGCGAGAAATTTATGGTTGAATTCGTAACGAAATTTTCGGTTCAATTAATGTTGCACGGTACGTTCGAGGCGAATTCCCAAGGACCGATAATAACTATAATATTGCCTTGTTTTTCCTTCGAGCTCTCATCTATTTCTTAATATCGATTCTTTTATTCGACCTTTTCCGACTCTTTAAAACTTTGGACGAGGTTTAGTTATTAAGAATTAATAGACAATCTATCGCTATCGAACGTCGAGTTGAAATTATCCAAAAATATTAAAATTTTAAACAAAGGCTTCGGTAAATTTCGTTTAAATCGTGTATTTCGATGCAGCAAAAGATAATTTGCGAGCAGCTTATATTTTTATTTTATATTTTACTCGCGAGAATGAATACAATTTTATGTTAAACGAATAAATCCAATTAAAAAACTTATTTATAATAATAATCATTTATATTTCCCTGTTCCATTAAAATATATAAGATTATAATATGTGTGATAATTATTAGATTAATAATAATTTTAAATTAATTGCTTTATATTAATTTTATATCAATTTTACGCAACATTACCAGAATATATATATATTTTTAAAATCACCTTTAATACTATTAGATATTAATAAAATTAAAATAAATCGTTTAACGTAACCTTCGTTATTGTACATCTAATTATGAATATTAAATTGTAAATAATTTTTTTACAAATTCAAAATATTAATGCTATAAATATAAAAATAATCATTATGATATCCGGTTATCAAAATAGCGTTAAATTATAACAGGAATGTATTAGAATATAACAGTTTAGTGTAGTCGAATTTTTATTTCAAAATAATAAATCGATATTTTTACCAGTAGAACCGAGTTTATAATTAATACAAAACTTAGATTACGCCACTTAATTAATTAAAAATAAAATAGTTTAACTTGCTTTATTTTATTAATTATTAATCCATTGGTTTTAGCTTATAATTTTACTCAACGTCTAATTTTGATGTAACGCGAATTCGCTTAATTATTGAATCGAGTAATTTATTGTATATGCATTAAAAAATGTTCGATAATCATACTACAAATAATTTTTGTAGTTCACGTAATTTATTTCATTCAATTTCCACTTCACCGATATACACGTCAACCCTCGAAAAATACATAACACATATATTGCGCGCATGTACTACTGTCAAGTGCAAATACCGATGTAAATAATGTCATGGGTATAATCGCTTGAAATTCAGTGCGATCCTCGCTTACTGTGTCTCCGATATGACATGCCTTGGCTATATATACGTATATACGTGCATTTTATGCGATTGTGTACTATTTTGGACCTTTTAATCTCGCGAGCGACGACAACCATACACCTGCAATCGCTAAAAATTCCGGAAAACGTACACGAGACGATTAAAGCGGAAAAATACGTCAGTTACGGTAGATACGCGTTATTCTTAAAAATTTAAAAATTTATCGTCGATTTTTGGATTTAGTGTGAGAATAATAAACTAAATGAATATTTCCTTGATAACGATGAATGAGTTATCGCTCATTTGTATTTGAAATGAAATGAAATCTTTTGGTTAGATTATTCGTGAATCGAACAGAAATTTCATCAAATTTAATTGCTTAAAATAATTTTGCCTTTAATACAAATTTAATTTCGAAATTCTACGGTTTCTCCCGCTTTTTATAATAATTCTACAGCGATAAAATTTTTGTTTATTTTAAAAAATAAAAAAACTTGAATGGCTTTATTTTCTAGGAATTAAAAAATTATTTTTGCAATGTTTGGCATTGATATAGTGAAATATTTAACAATTTTCAAAGCATTATATTTCAATTATAAACCTTATACATCGTTATTGAGGAAATATTTATCGCTTTTAAATGTAAATTTCTATTTAAACGAATGTAAGCAAACAAAGAATAAAATGATTTAGCAGTATGTAAACTCGTAACGTAACACTAACTTATCACTAATAGCGAGACGGAGAAATCGTATTTCATCGCCCTTTGATATCGTGAAACAAAAAATAAATTAGATCACGCAGACGTGCCGACACGCTGAAGCGGAATAAAAAAGTATCGGTCCCCGTCGTCTTCCGTAATGCATTAGCGTACAAATTACGTACATAAAGAGAAGATACGCTCTCCCTGAAACACGAACAAGAGCCAAAAATAAAAAAATGTAAAAGAAAAAACGAGAGAAGCGCACCTTCGAGGGGCAGGCACAGGTAAAGAGATTTTTCGACGATACACACCCGGACTTCCGGCCCCGGAATACGTGCGAGCAACGTCGAGGAAAAGACGCGATGACGATAGTCAGCCGTGTGCAGTTCGAGGGTATTTATATTTATGTATACGTGAATAGCGGGTGGATATCGTTCCTTTAAGCATATGGTTTACTCCCTCGCTCCCTTCTTTCACCTGCTCGAGCCCTTTTTTCATCCTTTCTTTCGACTTTTCATTTCTTTTTTTTCGTAATACCAATCCCTTCTTCTCACTTTATCTCTTCCTTCCTTCTTATTTCATCCTTTTTTCTCTTTAGCTCTTCCTTCCTTCGGTCGTTATCGTTAGATATTTATGCGCGTCCAAGTACATCGGTTTATGCTAATTGAAACTTTAAAACAATCGACGATTGAGGATGAAAAAGTCGGAAATTATTATCGTCATTGTTAAAAATATGTTAAAAGCAATTTGTGATAATGTAATGTTTCTAAGGGCATAATTATGTACTTTACATAAGATGATAAATATTTAGTTTTTTAAGTGTTTAGAACATAAAACGGAATGGTAAGTAATAAAATGCCTTTATAGTTACTTCGTGCAATCATTCAATAACTCAAATTGACCGGTAAACTTTCGTTCGGAATCATTGGAATTAATTACGAATTCATGAAAGTATAATATATTTTTTATATCAAAGAGTATTTTTTTCTTTTTTTTTTTATAATATAACAATCTTGAGTTAAAAATAGAGCCACGAAATTCGATATCGATCTTTATCGAACGATGGGATAAACGTCAAAGAGCGAAAACGTTAAAACAGCACGGAAATGAAATTTAAATACACATTGCTTACTCGAAGAACAAATATTCAAGCATGGAATCTTCTTATTCTGCAGTAGTGAATCAAGAAATTGACCAAATATTATCTTTCAGCGGATATTCGTACAACTTAAATAAAACCTCTGCTCAGTGAAGACATGAAAAATGCCATCATCCATCGCGTACTCGGTCGGATCAACGAACCCTCTCGAAATCAGTATCGACGTGAAATCGTAAGTAGAGACGCGACTCGCGCCCACGCAACTCAAGGATTCATCCAGCGAAACAAAGAGAAAACTAAGACTTTTCATTTGACCATATATACGCAAGACACAAGCTACTCTTACGATCGGGCTGTACGGGCTTGTGGTCGCTGACCCCGGGGGCTATGGTAACCCTTCTCTCTCCCTCTTTCTCGTTCGCTAGCACACACGTACGGACGTTGGCTCTCCTCGGCTCTCTCGCCGTCTCTCACCGTCTCTCTCTCTCTCTCTCTCTCTCTCTCACTCTTCCTCGCCCGCTAGCTGCCTTCTTTCCTGCCCTCGCGCAACGCGCGTAGGAGGCGATGCATGAGAGCATGCGGAGGGCAGGAACGCGTGCGCGCATGTTGCAGGCCGAGTACGCTTCGCTATCCTAAGGGCGATGAACCTTTTAATTCGAAATTTTCGTAGTCGATCGATCGGTTAGATCGGACGGAGAGACAGAGAAAATAAGAGAGAGTGAGTGAGAGAGAGAGAGAGAGAAGGAGGCACGAAAGGGTTGGCTTCCCCGGTAGTTTTCTGTTCAAAAACGCTGGACGCCGGTGGATCAACCGACTTCTCCATGATAAATCTTGGGCAACTTTATTTAATCCATATTTTCTTCTGCTTGCCCCTTTCTTGCTTTTCCCCCAGCTCGCTCTTAAAGTAGAGCATGGAGAATGACCGCTCAATTTTTTCCCACATTCCGGCAATGTATCCTGTACTTAAGCGCTGATTCTTTCGTAAAAAAAAACTTTAATGATAGTTTAATTATTTTCCGTTCTACCGTCAATTTTTAATATTTTTTATTATCGTTTAATTATATTTAATTATGGAATACAAGGGATTCTAATAATTTATTTATCCAAGTAGATTAATATTAAATTTGTTTAATTTTAGATTTAAATTTGACGATCGGTTTTACAATTTTTGATCTACCGAGACTATTTATCAACGAGTAAAATAAAAATTTTATACCAAAATACTTCTACGCTATGATATATAAAATTTCTTTTGATTATAAAAATATAAAAAAATATTATAATTATCGGGTAATGTATTAAAATTATACATTTTAAGGTTATTAGATAACTGTGATTGAAATATTTAAGTCCAACACCGCGACCCGAATGCTCTTGATATACGGACCGAGAAATTTAAATTGTGTTTCTAGTTAAACGAAAAACTGATATCGTGTTTCATGAACATTCAGCGAACGTCGTGAATAAAACAATCATACAAATGCTAATTTTCACGAGGAAAGTGTCGTACCCACGTAGAAAACACAAAGATCCGCGAACAAAATACTCCTGTTCTTTTTTCCGAGCCTATATTTTTTTGACAAGGATTAAGTCTGAACGACGGAAGACCTCGTTTTCTCTTCTACTGTTTTTGTTCTTCCCCGCAGTAAAGTACATAGTCTTCGCGCAGATGGTGCAAGAGAAGGAAACGCGAATATCTTCAGGGTCGTTAAAAGTCCCGCGACGACTCCGGAGCGTAACACACGGACCTCGATCATTTTTCTTTCGAGTCTTCCAGCGAGGAGTAATTTATTCCCGATCCCTGATGAGTACCATTGTGAGAATTCTCCGCAAGTGCTTTGTCCTTAGGTGCGCGACGCGCGACCGCGAAAAAGGGGGACAAGCGCCGTAGAAAAAGGGTCAGAGTATCCACGCGGATGAGCGACAGAACAGAGAGAGTAGAAATAAGAAAAAAGTGCGAAAGACATTGGAAAGAATGACTGGAACGGAAGATGACGAATAAAAACCCGATCGTTATAAGAGTGGATGGGAAGAGGAAGGAGATAATAGTTGTACTAACGTTTAGTATCAAGGACTTTCGGAGAATTTTTTCCATTGAAACGTGGAAGGGTTAAGTTACACAAAAGAGTATGTAATAGTCGTTCGGTTGTACAGTCCTACGGGTGCTTTTCTTCGGTCGGAAAGTCTGTGCTCGTCTATCGACTTTGAGCGAATTTTATTAAAAAAGTTTTTTATCTTTTTTAATCCATAAACATCCATAAAATTAAAAAATTTCTTTTTAAACTTATATATTCAAATAAATCATCCCAAGAAATCGTTAAAGTTGAGTTAATAAAATATACTTATATTTATAAAAAGTCCAATTTTCAAGTGTAAGCAATTATTTTGCGCGGTCGACTAAATTTCAGCGAAAATACAGAAATTTGAAAATTTGTAAGAGGCCACGATATCGTTACGAGGAAATCAGAAAAGGTATCATAAATGACTGAGAACGGGGCGATCGTTTCTTCGTCCCTTTTCGCACGTGGTAGACGACTTAAGACCGTAACGATCGCTTTCGTAGTCTTTGCCGGTGGCCCGATGCCGCCCGATGCCGCTCGATGCCGCTCGACGCCTCATCTCCTCGAACGAAGCCCCTACGTAATACGTAATCTCTCTCAACCCTTTCTGCGCACCCACACCGGTTTGTTAAGTCGTTACGGTCGCTCTGTGTATGCCTCGCCACTTAGCGCGAGAGACGTCTTTGCGAAGGAGAAGGAGGTAGAGAGAAGCTGGCTATTTTGTCCGCACTCGTGGGTGGAGTTACTAATTATAAGGTCCGTAAGAAAATCTAATCTGTTTTAATAAAAAGGTTGATAATTACTGGTCAACGTTTTAACTACACTTTTATTTTGTATATCTGTAATTTTAGTTATTTACAAGTAAGAAACGTAGTATTCGTTCCAAGACGCTCATAAATATTAAATAGAATGTAAATATAAATTTTATGTAAAACATAATCTAATTTTATAAAAGCCTAGCAATGCTATTAACGGAGCGCGTAGAACCCTAGAAATGAAATCAAAGTAGTTAAAAAACAAGGCTGTAACATGCTAATTTAGAATTTTTTAGAAAGTTCTTTGCCACTCATCAATTTCAAATATCGTACGGAGTACCTTCACCCTTTAAAAGAAAGACATCCCCGGGGATGAGAAAGTGCCCAAGCGACCAGGAGAAGTCGACTTCGGATCATTAGGCAGTCACGGGGGTCTCGATGAGTAAGTAGAGAACGGGTTAAAAAAAGGGGAAAAAATTAATGTCTCAGAAATGAATGTTCGCGGACTGTAGGAGGAATATATTTTATACGGGGATCTTTTTACGATTTTTCCTCGCGAACCATTTGTCTGTCCGTGCATTTATCGAAGATTAATATCGCGGAGGTCACGGGGAAGAGACGATATCATCGACGATAAAAGTGGCGGTCGCAAAGAAATTACTGATACGAGAACAATGTTTCTTTTAGTCTTAGCTATTTAACTTTACACATTTATTCTAAGTACTATGTTTGCGATATTTAGTATCAAAAAGTAATATTAAATTTTCCGAACGGCGATTTCACGCTACATTGTTTATTCGTATAATTAATTATACCTTAAAAGTTGTAACTTCATATTTCTTTAGCTAATGGATACTATGTTATTTTTAAATAAATAAATATCTTAACTGAAAATAAACGTTAAGTTTCAAGTAACGAACAAACGTATCGAAAATATATGCTGAAATCTGATGTTTAATTTAAAATAAAGTGTTTTCTAATTATTATTATAATAGTTACCAAAAATTTATAACTCATTCGTTTAATTAAAAATTACGTAAGGAACGATCGATGCAGAAGAATAAATGATTTATATTTTGAAAACGTGTTCTAGCTACAAAAATTCTATAAAAATTTTCTGCTAAGATGCACATGTGGATGACCTATTATTTCGAGAAGCGACGTTATTTATAAATTATTTTTCTTATATATCCTCGCTCTCTATTACAGCTCTAAGCAAACGAAGTGCGTAGTTATCGTGTCTTACGCAATTTTTTCCAGTAATCTTATCAGGGTGCTTATCATTTCGAACTGAAGCCTACCAACGAATAGCTTAATTATTCGAGAATTGTATTATTCTAGGAAAAAAACTAAGAAATAGATTTATAAAAACTGACTCTTACGAGCATCCTAATTTCAAATTTATGAATTTAAATGACGGGTAACTTTTTTACTTCGATCGCGTCTTATAATTTTTAATTACTGTACTCTTTAAGATAATACTTTTCCGTTAAAAGGATTTCTTCTCAAAAATTGTAAAAGAAACCTTCGATGATAAAGAAATTCGATTTAAGTTTAGTAAACTTAAACAAGTAAAATAAAGTATCGCGTTAATTATAAATATATTTGTTTAAATTAAATATTATTGCGAAGCGTAAAGTAATATTTATTTTTAGATACCATATTCGACATAATAGTGATAAAATATTAACAATCCAAAAAAGAATTATATACAAAACTGCTGAGTAATTATAAATTCTTAATAAATCGTATTAATTCTTATCAAATAATTATCATGATATTTTTTATAAAAAAAATTTGTGATTATGTATCGAACTGCAATTATACTTTACGTACAAAATTAGGTTACAAACTATAAGACAATTAAAAGAATGATTTTAAAACACGTAAATTTGATATAAATTCATTTATAAAACTTAAATCTTCCGACCGAATAAAAAGAAATTCTAAATTTTTATTTAAATTTAGAATTTAAATTTTTTGAAGTAATTTAAATCTAAGATAATCAGATACGGAGACAAAATTAGATCGAAAGCTTTAAACTCCAATATCGAACGAGTATTAACCTAGTAGCGAAATTGCCGGACATAACCATGATAAATTCCTCAGAGTAGCCCGTCAACTCATCAACTGCATACTGCGTAAATCATTATACACAAATGTATTTATAAGACGTAAGTCTGATATAATTCGCATTAAAAGATCGGACAGAGCAAAAGAGAAAAGGAAGAAGGTTAATTAAGAGAGTCCGATGTGGAATATGTAGACGTTCGCTCTTTCGTGTGGCTAAATTCACGGTTATACGAAACGGACGTATGTTTCATAAGGTATAAGAGGGAGAAAGAACCTAATAATGCGAGGATCCATCACTGCTACTGACGTTTGTCTGTATACACGTGCAATTGTGCCTTGGTTCACCTCCTTTTGAGATTGATCATCGGCCGCTTTTCCGCAGTCAGATAAAAGCCTTCTCCTAATTTCTCTTCTTTCCATTGGAGCGGAGACAACGGGGTGAAATCCTTTAAAGCTCCGGGCAAAGAATTGTACCAAGTCGCATAAATATTTTGACCTTACTCGCGTAGTATTCTTACTGGAAAGACAGACTAGCTAACTTTCGCGTCCTTTCTTCGGACATTCGTTATAAGCGAGCAAGGACGAATATTATCCTCCTGACCGACTACGAGCGAGGCATTATTATTCGGTTCTTTTAAACGAAATGAAGAAAGGGGAGTTGCTAATCGATGAAAAGCAGATGTCGTGTTTAGAGATTGTATATTTTTTTCGATTAAGAAACTAACCAATTCACGGTAAGAATAGTGAAAGGCTACGAGAGGATAAAATAATTTTTTTTAAATATAATTAATTATTGCGATGAAGAAATTTCGAAATGAAAGCAGACCTTTGTAATTTTCTTATAAATTTAAGGAATAACAAACGATTATTTTACAAATTATTTATTAAAATCCGAATGTTATATAATTTCTATATCAACGAATGATCTTAAATCGAACAAAATTTTATATATAATATATTAAATAAACAAAATATCTGAATGTATATATATAAAGATATACACAATTGAAAATATAAATATTGAAACGTAATAAATTAATAATCTAAAAATATATTCCTTAGCTACTTAAAAGAGCGAAAATTAGATAATCTTAAAATGTTCGTAGTCAATATTCGATTGGATCTTTATGACATCACGGCTAATTCAGCGGAGGCTAAAAGTCACTACGATAAAATCCCGCGTTACCGACTCGACCACTTCGTTCTCGATATTTCGCCCCTTAACACCGGACGTATTCAAAATGAATTTGCATAACGATTGAATTTGCGAATCTGAATTCGTTTATGTCAGTAAGATATAAAGACTTGTATGTTTGTAGTTTTCACTCGAAACTTGTTCGTTCGATATTAATTTCTCTGTAAATAACTTGCACCGAGATAACCTAATTGGGTCTTGTAAATATTAAAATGAGAATATAAAAGCAAACTTGACCGTTAATGTATATAATTCCAATTTTCATTCGCGATCAATCTGTAAAAATTTCTGTATAGTATTAAATGTCAAATAAGTTACAAGCGTATCGACTATTCTTAAAAATTCTATTATTTAATTTATATAAAAATAATTAGTCTCGAATGCTCCGAGTGGAATTAGATCAAAGTGGTTATATTAATAGTACGAGAAAATAAACATAATTTATTCTTATAAATTAATCTTCGGCTTTGGGACACGTCGCACCGCCTCCGGTCCATATTTTCCTCCGTCCTTTTACTTACGCACGTAGCTGGAGCGTAACGCAATACAGACGCGTGTAATAATTGGTACTATAGCCGAAACTCACATGTACACGACGAGCCATGTTTTCTCAACAAACTCTTGGAGAAATCATTCGTCTCGACTATCTATTCTCTCATTTAATTAATGGTAACTTTCATTTTGCGTTTTATAAGTTAATGCAAATGATTTTTTCCGCAATGTTCGAATGCACTGATAAAGAGATTTTGATAAGACGCAGCGTAGATTTTTCTAGAGTGGAATTGTTTGGACGTTTATATTGTATAATAAAGAACGATATATAAAGAACGATGTATTTTTATATATAAATCAATCGTTTGATTCTTATTTATTTTATTTCGATTAATTATTTGAAATATTCGTTTGGAATAATTATTTTCTAATTGCTTTTATGTTTTCTTTTAATTGTACGCTATTGCATTGTTCGCTCATTAAAAACGAGCATCGTTATATCGAAAATAAAAATAATCGTTATTAATTCGGTGCGTGAAACTTTAAACAATTCTTTTTATAAAAATAAATTTTATTTTTCGTTGTATCCGGTAGAAAAATTCATCTTTTTCCAAAATTTTCAGCTTTTAAATTATTCGCAAATTCTTAAGATTCGAAAAAATCGAGCGTAACTTCGTTTGAAAATTTCAAAAATAAAGTAAAAATAAGAATAAAAATAAAAAGGAATAATTTATACCCTTGCATAAGATAAGCTACTTCTTTGAAAATTACTAAAAGTGAGAATTTCAGTCTCATAATTTCATTTTGCATTTCAAAGCTATTACAGTAAACAGCGGTAGTTGATGGTCCAAGTATTGCATTTTAACCTATCCCCGAGTAAAATAAAAAATGAAATATCGTTAATCTCAGGCATCATCCGTGCTAATTTTTCACGTGCATAAAAAAGGTAAAGAAAATAACAACAAACTATAAAAATTAAAAAAGTGCTCGTTAATCGCCCGTATCGTAACTCTTTCATTGTAAAATATCCGAAGCATAAAAAGGGGAAAAAAAAGAAGTTACAAAGACCGGATTCCGCGCTGAAGAAAACTAACCGAGAAAAAGAGAAAGAGCGACCGAGGAATAGAGGTAGAGAGAGAGAGAGAGAGAGAGAGAGAGGGAGAATGTAACATGCATGCATGCATGCATGCAGGAGAAAGACTCCCACACACGAGAGAGTATCACCGCCTCGGCGTGCATGAGAGGCCGAGCAAGCGCCGCGGGTAGAAAGTCCACCTAGAGATGGAAATCTATATCTTATTTTACTGCCGAGCAACGCGCGCTCAATATTCTTAAACCTGCAGAGAGAGCCTTAACAGCGGAACGGGTGATAAAAGCGCCGCGCGTATAAATCTCGCGGGCCTCGCTCCTACCACCCGTGATAAGTGTTTTCGTTTTGCGCGGCGTGCGTGTGCGAGCCCTGACCCTTGGACGTGGATTACGTGCGCGGCTGCGTTTACACGTCCTCGAACTCGACGCGCTCGAGGGTGGATCGCTTCGTGGAAATAAGTTAGGCGAGCCCTGCGTTATGTAAGGAAAATTTATAGAAAATTTCATTTTTATAAATTTCATTCGAGACAGATTTCCGTTGGAATACGTCGGAGGATGTTCCCCCCGAATCTGAATCAAAAGGTTCCGAATCAGCGTTTCTTCTCTTTTTCACCTTCTCCCGACCTATTCCAGACACAATAATTGTAGCTTTATAACTGCGACGTGCCTCTCCAAATCTTGGATAACGTACGCACGGAAGAATAAGATTGTGTCGCGATATTACGACATTTCGCGTTATCTCGCTAATTTCACGTGTATCGAAACGTATATTTTAATAAATGCGTTAGGCATAATCACTGAAATTATATATACGCTTATACGCTTATACGCTTATACGTGTACACGCGTGATTTCAAGAAAACCGATGGAATCTGCAAATTATTATAGGAAGAGAAACTCTTTGAACACAATTTGCCGTGAACGCCGTTACCAACCAATAATATTTCGTACTGGCGCTAAAAATTCTAATTTAAATACTCGCCGTAGCTTCATTCGGAATAAATTTAGACGTTAATATCCAACTTCGATGCGTCTATTAAAGTGCATTATAGAGAAATATAATGATTATTGTAATCAGTAAAGGAAGCTGCTTATTATCAATTTAAATAGAGATACGAAAGCACCGACTCGGTTAAAAAATAAATGTTAAATCCTTGTTCCGTGACTTATAATTTGCTATATTTTGTCAACGTTTCGTTCGTAGACTGCGAAGCAAGTATTTAAAATTCGAATTCGCGCGTCGGAAGACGGAGAGAGGGAATCGGAATTTCTCGAGTTTTATCGAGCAGCGTAAATTGCTGAAAACGGCCCGACTCGCACATTGTCCATTCGCGAATCGAAGGCTGCACCGTCTCGAAAGCTCTCAATGCTTTTCTCGCCTGTGTACTCTCGTATGCGCATACATGTATGTTTAACCTACTGACCGGCTCGGGCGGTCGGCGTCTCACCGATAAAAGGCGGCCGCGAGAACTCGCATGTATATACACAGACGTACGTACGTTTATGCGCGGAGCGTCTCTCGAGTGCGAGACTAAGTCGATTAGAAAGTTGCCCGGATGGCACTCCACATTTTAATCTAATGAAAAGAGCAGTGCAACGTATCCAGTCTGCTCGAACGTCGCAGCCTCTCTTTCTTCTTTCTTTGCGTGTACACGGACGATCGTCGCGCGCATATACTTACGCCTGTGTATACACTTAGAATGTATATGCATACCAGATTCGCGGGCTTTACGGCAATGGGTTAGTTGCAGCTCGTGGTTATGTTTACACCGTGCGAGTAACGAGTGCCATAAATATAGAGTAGACGAGCGCGAGCAGGAATAAACGCCGCGCGCGTTATCAATGTGGCTGTGTTTTTCCTCTTTTTTTGTCTTTGCCTTTTTCGCGAACGGAAATTTTAACGGCGATGGATAAGTTGCGGTCTTCGCTCGTGGCTTGATTTTATAGATCGTTAATGGATGATTGACACTTTGCCAAGATGTTTTTTCTTGCTAGTTGCGAGCGATCGAAAATGTGGTTCGGTATTAGAGCGTTAACGATTTACACTTTTAGGGACTCGTAATACTTTGGAACCCAAGTATAACTTCGAATGAGTTAGTGTCGTGCAAAATATTTTTCGATCTTACGAATAAATTTTCGATGTTAGATCTTTTGTTTAATTACGTGGATTGAACGCGTCTAATTCCAAGAAAAACATGAACAGTTTTACGATTCCTTACGTATTAATTGCTTATTTTACATTACGCTGTACGAATTTAAATTGAATACTTTTTTCTAATAGAATTTAAAGAACGGATTTCAAGAATAATAAAATGAACGAGTGTTTAAACGATTGAAGTTGTAAAATTTGAAATTTTTGATCGAGTTTAAGATATTCAATAACCGATTTTAAATACAAAAAAATTAATTAAGAAATTCTTATTTTCGAGTAGCGTAATCGAAGTGAAAAGGAACTGCAGATGAGTTGTTGTACAATTATAAATACCACGTTACAAATGTATTCAAAACAATTTTGGCCTACGTTGATCGAGTAAATTATCAGCCATCGAAAGAATGAAAAGTAGGGTAATTTTTAGTTAGATCGTACAGATTTGTCGAAATCGGGACACTCAATCGGGACACTTTTCCGTAACGAAGTAAATTCGCGGATGCGATACTCTGGAGTCAGCATCTCGAATAAACTTATCCCTGCAATGTAAATTCTCGCTACGCAGAAGCGCATTCGAGACCGCGAAACTAAAAAATACGCGTGAAACCGGTGTCAGGGCATCGAAGCCAGAGCTTTCGTCGAAGGGAATGATTCATCAATCGCAAATAGCCGATGTACGAGTCTATCGGGGCAATAAAGATGCGCGTTGGATTTCTTTCCGTCTCTCTCATCTCCTCTCTCTCTCTCTCTCTCTCTCTCTCTCTCTCTCTCTTGTCGAGATATTACAAGTTCAATTGCGTTAGTCATGGCGGCACGTACCTGGCCCTGTGGGAATGAACGGTCGTACCCTCCTTACGCAGGCGTGTCGGTGCGTTCTTTATTTTGTAGGCGGGCGGCGCGCCTATCCTGCGGAGAGTCACTTCCAGTACGACGGGGAGAGGCTCGCGAGATAAGGATCGCGGAAACCGGGGCTGGGTCGACTCAGGCCACGCGAAGAAAAAGGCATTTAAGATGTTAGACGGAGAGAGCGGGAGAGAGCGGGAGAGAGAGGGAGAGAGAGGAAGAGAGAGAGAGGAAGAGAGAGAGGAAGAGAGAGAGAGAGAGAGAGAGAGAGAGTACGCGTGTGCGTGAGCGCAACTGGATGGAAAGCGGATCACTGAGAAAATCCGTCTCGGTGCCGAGCCCAGCGTCTCCGAGAGGGTGCGGGACTTTTCTTTATCCCGTCATCGCTGGGTGTGCGTACAGGGTTGGTAAATAAGGCAGTGATACGATCCCGCAACGCATTTTAGCGATTAAAGAGAGCGGCTTATTAAGCGGTTTTTCCTGCCTCTAGACTTCGTTCTTAATTTTCGCGTTTTACGAGAGGTACGCGGCATCGAAATGCTCGTGAAATTATAGTTGCGCAACGGGCAGTAACAAATATCGTTATTTGCTCGGAAGACATTATGTGATTTTAATAAACGATGCCGTGCTTTATATTGAAAGGAGTTAAGACCTATTCTATATGCTTATAACGCTCGGAGAAATACTTTTGTGTACGCGCTCGGCCTAAACTTGACCATAAAATATAAAGTGCACGTCATTTTTTCCCCTGGAGTAAACTCTGTTTCTATCTCTCGAGAATGCAAGCGAAAAAATTAAATAAGTCGATCTTCTGTTAACACCCTCAATTATACTCATTAAAAAGTTAATATGTTCCTCGAGCAATTCTTTATTTTATTTTTCGCTCGAGCAACGAATATAAGCATTTTTCCCATCTCCCTCGTGTACGTATACGCAATTCCATAATTACGGCGGAACCTTGAAACTCCCGCGACGAGAGAAGCCTCGCGGCTTGATTTAGCGAGAGAACAAACGTTTAATGAGATAAAAAAAAGAAATAGAAAGAGAGAAAAAAGAATGAGAGGGAGAAAGAGAAAAAGAGAAGCGTGCGAGCGAGAGAGAAACGTTCGAGGACGAAAGATAATAAACACTGCGAACGCACACCTTTTCAGACTCTGTATCGCGAACGCGAAAGTGAGTGCATCGCGATTTGTAAGTTTCTCGTATTTGTTCTTCGTGGTTTCAAGGGAACGCAGAACCGAATATACAATCCGTAATGTTAAGGTCAAATTTTATATTATATCTCGGATCTTGAATCTTTGCAGTCGACTCGAACGGATTTTTTCTTTGTCAAAGAAAAATTTTTATAAGTTTATATCGTTTATACGTAACAAATTTATAAGTAGAAAAGACTTATAATTTTACTTTGACAAAAATGTTCTTTTTAACGACTCGCTCGAAGCAACCATCAATATTGTAGTTTTTAAAATGTATATTTAACTTTTTTCGAATACAAATACGTAACTAATTGTTTTTCCACGATGTATAAATTTAAATAAAATAGCGAACGAATGAGTTCTAGTAACGTTAAAGAATGAAGAACAAATTTTAAACGCGAGATAAAGTGGCTATCAAAAAGGTGCATAGAAACAGCAGAAAATCTTACGGTACTATCGAACTGGTTTTCAACTTCGATGCTTCGACGATTCGAAGCGTAGCGCGAATCGGCCGACGCATACATGAAAAGAGACCTTCGGCGTTGTCACTTTCTCGCGACTCGCATCTGGTCGCGGCGTACGCAAACTGCACGAGCGCCGATAAGATAAGAAGACTGCGCGAGCGCCTCGCCAAAAAAAGGTCGTCCTCATGGCAACAATATGCTCCGACAGGGAGAGAAATCGCGCGAAACGCGATAGTCGCTCGTCACGTCTGGTGTTTGCGTCTTCCGCCGATCGATATAGAAACTACGGTTTATTATTGGTTTTGCGAGCGGATAATTAAAGAAGCCAAGTGAAAATGGAAGACGCGCGTTATTTGTAGATGCGCGCGAGAAAACGCGTTTTTCAAAATTTCGATCGCGGATCTGGCAAGGATGAATTTCTCTCTCTCTCTCTCTCTCTCTCTCTCTGAATCTCTCGGGACCACGAAGGATATGGGATAATTGATCAATTACCGTGTCTTACGTTTGAAAATTTATGAAAGACGTGCGCGTTGATTACTAATGTTGTTGTTGTTGATTACTAATCTTAGGTTTGCGATCTCAGCTGGAAATTCGATCCGTTGATAAATTTTCAATGGTCTTTTAATAACAATTTTATTTTGATAGCCGATGGATCCAAAGTTTATAAAACTTTGTTACAATTCAAAGGAGTCGCGTAGAAATGTAACGAACGTGAAATTAGAATGAAAGTTCATGATTGGTTATTCAATTTAAATCAATCCCTTCTTAATGGAACAAATAATTCGTTGCATCATGGTTGGGCGTATCGAGAGGGTCAAATTGAAACAAAATCTAAATCTCCCTCCTACCGGTTAAAAAAAACAACGACTCGCGGATCTGTTTTATACACTCGCATTTACGGACGCACGTTAATTGCTTCAAAGCGTGTACGAGTTCCTAATTTAGAAACATAAACTCGTACAAAAGAAGGCAGCACGGGAACCCCCAAGAAAAAAAGAAGCCAGCCATTGTCGGACCTTTCTCTCTTCACCCTTTCTCTGCATTTGTCGTTGAAGAAACGAAAAAAAAAGTTGAAGGAAAAAAGGAGGTAGTCGTAGGCGGCATCGCACTTCTAATGCTGACGAGCGAACGGCCGATCGGCCCTATTCAAATTAACCCTCACGGAAGGATGAAAAAAAGGGTAGATTCGAGTACACAGACGGCATGACTAGGTTAAATAGGTGTGCGTGTCTGCTGCCATACGGACTACCAACTAATTTCCATCTTCTCCTTTTCTTTTTTTTCCGCCGTTGCGATATGCCTGCATACAAACGTAAAATGCTCGAGCAGAGTCTTTATTAGCCATATATCTATCTTGTAATGAAGTGCGTGTCATGTACACTCGTGGTAATACAGTGACGTACTGTAAATATTAGAATGCGATACTTAGACGGACTAAAAACTAACTGCGTTCTTTAATATGTAAATACTTATTATAAAATTATTATTAACCAGTTAATTTATAGCATTTTTAATTTGAATTGATTTATCGGATAAATAACAATCCAAAGAAGATTTACGAAATCACTTCTTTATTAATATTTTACGAGACGCGATAAAATTTGAAAATTACAATAAGAAATATACGCTTCGAAATAAATTTATGTAACGGTTCAACCGAAAAATATTAAAAACGTCGTTCGAATTAATTATATGGAAAATATTTGTATCAACGGCTATAGCGAATAAATTTAATTATAATTTGACACTGAGACGTATATTTGTAACCGAAAATTAATTACATACTTAATTACGTACCATTAATTAGTATTTCGATAATATATCGTATCTATTATTACTTCAACGAACAATATATTTCTCACGTTATCTAAAAAAATCAACGCTTAATTGATATACATCGATTTAAGCGATAAATATCTCTTGCTTCATTTCTGTTTTCTCAGAAACCATAAGACACGGATATTTCGATATAAGTAAAATGCTTGAGAAACGGATTGCTCTGGGATTCGCTCGAAAGAATTCGCAACAAGGCGAAAACCAAGAAAGAGTTTCCCCGTCTACGATATTCTTTCTTATTCATTTGGAAAGAGAAGGACAGAAGAGACGTAAAGGCGATGGAAGGGATAAGTAGATCGCGCTCCGCCACTTTTTCTCAGAGGGCCGACAAGTGGCGGACGAAAATGTCACAAATACTCTTTGCAAGTTTCCACTTTGTTTAATCTTTAATTCCGCACCATTTGCGAACGATAAAAAGAGAACAAATAGAAGAAGCAAGAGAAGGAAGAAAATACGGCAAAGGTTTCGCCAATGTCTTTTTAACTCTGACATGGCGACTGGGACGTTTTGCTTTGATTTTTCTCGAGCTCTGAAGCTATGCGCGGTGCATGAATTCTTAAAGCCAGGAAATTAGCGATTTAAAACGGAGACTGGCTTCTCTGGCAAGCCAATTTGTGTGCGCTTTTCTTCCTTTTTCTCCTTTTTTCTTAATCTTAGAAAATGACGCGTATAGAAGCTAGTCTTTGAAGTGTCGTTTCGAGTACGCGAAATTTATTTCCACGTTAAACTACATTTTAATATTTTGTTGTAAATAAGTTCTTAGAGACCTACAAAAATATCTGGATTTATCATTAATATATTTTAAGTAAAGAGTTCAATTTTATTTGACATGTTTTAAATGCATTAACATTCAAATTTGCTATAAAGTAATTAGTTACGGTAACTTAAAAAAGCGAATAACGTTTACATATAAATCATAAAAAAACGGTATTTCCTTCCTAAACCAGTTTACAATAAAATAGGCATTAAACATAATATATATACCCCACCTTTTCTCCGAGAAGATAAGTATGTTGAAAGTCCCGTTCATCGTCTCCGCTTCTTTCTTTATCGTTAACTTTTACACGGCTCTTCTTTGTCTCTCTTAGAGTCTCGGTAATTTTTATTCATGCGACAACGAAGCGGCAATTTTTCTCTGCATTAACTGGGCTTTAAAATTGTCCGGTCAATTTCGTGGCAAGAACGTGACACTTTTTTCAAGTATCAGTCGAAAGGGGTAATAATGGGGGAGGAAAGAAAGAGTGATAGAGAGAGAGAGAGAGAGAGAGAAAGAAGAAACGACTAGCACTAGGGCCACGTTGGGTCAAGGATGGCTGCTCGATTTTTCGTCTGCAACCCTTTTCAATGCGCATAATATTTCCCTATGTTGTAATCAAACTTGCATCACTGCGAGTTTTGTTTCTGGTCTGTTTTCATAGCTTACGGACTATATAATAAGCATTATCGTAAAAAGGGAAATAAATTTTTAGTTACGACTCGATCGCCTTTCCCAACAATGAAATAGATTTTATAACAGTGAAATAACAGCTGCTCGTATAATATGAAACAAAACCGAGTGCGATACAAAAATTTTTTTTTTTAATATACTTTATTACGATGTTGTCCTCGTAAGTAATCTACGCATTAATACGACTCGGATAGTAATTGACATTAATGGTATTCGACTTAAGAGAATACGAGATGGAAGAAACGGTAAATAATATAAATAATGTAATTTTTTTATAATTATAGGAAGAAGTTTTCAAATTATTTAAAATTATACTTTATTTGAATAGGTGCGCGTAAAAAGTATAAATAATATATAAAAATGATCGGTTTCACTATATTTTTATATTCGTATAAAAATCTTTAGATAAGTTAGAATTTGTAAAAACTTTATCCGCTCGCGTATCTTTATCGTATCCGTGAGTTATATTTTCCGCGCGTGCTATTCACCAAAAGATATCAGCGCGAAGATACAATCGGTAGTATGGCCATCATTTCTTGATACAATCTACCTCTGAATCGGTTTTTCTTTCCTCGAGGTTTGCGCTGTTGCGCTCATTATCGCGAACGAATTCGAGTAGGTTTCGAATGATTCGCGCAGCAACGGTTACCACACGTCCGTCATCATCGCTCTCATCACCGCTCTCATCACCGCTCTCATCACCGCTCTCATCATCGCTCTCATCATCGCTCTCATCATTCACGAAGCGTTTCCTTCCCTCCCGTCAACCATTTTTAACCATCAGCCACTCGCTCCAATTTTGACTCGCTCGTGGCCGTTGGACGAGTTTCACGAAAACCGATTAAGCCTCTTCTAGCGGTCCCGAACTATCATTGAATTTCGGTCTTGAAATTGAATTGCGCGTGCTCGAGGGGGATAATCTTGCTTGGCTCCCCCGTGGATAAGCGGCCGCGTGTGCGCAAGCGCCACATCCAATATCGAGCGGGCGATCCTTGGGTTCAAAAATTCCCGCGCTTTTTATCTGTTTTTCCCTAGTGGCAAAGGACATAGTGGGGACAGGGAAGTGCGTCGATTGGCCGATGAGCGAAACGAGAGTCATCGCATCGGTGGCGGCTAGAACGCGAAGAGGGAGGCTTATATTTGTTTAGACCAGGGAGGGTGACCCTATATATTGACCGGCTATCGATATCGCACACTCCTAGACGTATATACGTGAGATTTCGTGCGTAACTTCACATGCTATCGGAGCAGGAGCATGGTTAGCGAATTTCGGTTAATGAATTATATATTCGCTGAGTTATAAACATTATAATGGACGTTTGTCGAGCGAGGAGGAAGTTTCCAGGGGAATGTACACCGCTGCTTTTCTCTCTGGATGTGCAGTATGTCTCTCGAGTGTATTCTGTCTATATAGCGTGGGATTAGTCCCGACACGTTAGCGGCTTGGGCGGAATTGCCTGACGTTTGTAGGGTACGTTCGTACGGTAAATGACTTTTCGAATATCAGAATTAGATTACTCCGTGTATTACTTTTCGGGCTATCATCGCTAATCAACGGATAGTTTTGCGTTACGCATTTCGATCTTCGTCGCTATTTCCTTCCACGATTCGATAAAAGATTTGCTTTTTTAAACGACGACCCTTCGATAATCTCTTTCTTTAATTTCTTCCTTCTACACAACCATCGATTTATAAATAGTCGTTTTCGGTCAAGAGAAAATTGTCACGATAGCGCGTTAAAATTAATGCGTTATGGAAAATTGAAAAATGAGGACTTTCGTTCAACAATACTTTATTGCATATTTAATTCGGTAGTGCTGTTATATGAAAAATTAGCTTTCAATATCCGATTAATTTTAATACAATAGTTACTATATTGACGATATGAATTATTGAAAGATACGTATAAAGTGTAATTTCGTATTATTGAATTATTATTTTGATTACAAACAAATTATCGGATAAAACTGAATTAAATATATGTTCGGGTGATCAGATCGAATATTTGATTTGATTGGATCTCTATTCGGATAATTTTATACTAATGTTATTCGATCAATTTTATTTTTATCGTTGTATAAAAATATTTATTAAAAAATATTACGGTATTTTTATGTAACAGTTGAGAGTTTAAAAAATAATTTGTTAATGTGATTTATGAAATTCAACTCAAATCAACATAAACGAGTAATTTTATATAATAAATTTAATTCAGTATTATCGTTTATTATCCATTTCGCGTAGCATCATTCAATATTAAATAATAAATATTAAATGAAAACGTTATACTATAATTATGCTATTTAAAAATAAAGAAGGTTTTGAACTTAAAATTAAATATGCTGAGAATCGAAAATATGAATTTTTGTCTCTCCTTTTCTCTCTATGTATATATTTATATATCTCTTCCATTATCGACTCTAGTCCGTAATAAATGAGATCCACGTATGTAAAACGCAAACTCAGCAATCGTACATTGAGTATACATTCGTTTCGTTTGTTCGGTAGTAAATCGTTCGAGAATTCGCTCTTATAATTTTCCGAATTCGGTGCCAAATCGTAATTTCATTGCATTGGAAAGAGATAGAAGAGGAACCAATGCCACGTACATTGTAAATTCGATCGCTAAGTCTATCATGATTATTACAATTGCGTTGGTATTACACCGATATTTGCGATTAGACATAGGTATGTTATTTTTCCTTTCGTGAAGCAATTTTTTTTTATAGCTAATCAGGAAATATACCGTTATACGTCTTTATTTATATTTAGAATTATTTATCGATATATCTACAAATTGATAATTTTTAGTTATATTCATCGATACAAATATGTGCATGTGCAAGTTTTTAGATACAAATTTATTTATATATTTATTTTTTAATGGTTTTATCGATACGTATTATTATTGTACATATTATATTTTAATTAAATAAGAATATTTTTTATTTTAATAATAAACAAAGCATGGGTAATACTTTTAGTTTAAAATTGTTTCAATAATTGCAATAATATTTGTAACGACAATATATTTGTATGGCTAAAAATATAAAAGAATTCGAGATGATACAATTGAATTAATAATGTTGAATCGTATGATGTAACCGTTGAACTCTGAAAGATCAAGTATTTATTATAATAATAAATGCGTTTTTTAACGATCCCAGTATCTAAGACTTAATTATCGGATATATAAAATTAAATTTTACATCGAAAAATTATAATTTATACCTAATTAATCAAGAAATAAAAATTATTTCCTTTTGTAGACATTATATAATGTAATATGTTTGCTATAGTCGTAATGAAATGATTAATTATGTCTTCATAAAAACTCCGATAATGCCTATACATAAATAATATTTCATAGATGCGGTTGATACCCAAATATAATGTAATCCATATAACATATTTGAATTATTCGTTATTAAATCTGGCCTACTATACAAAATTAATTTAATCGCCGCTACTAACTTCTGATTAAATTGCACAATCTATACGATTGCTATATACATTGTTTAAATATCTATCATTGCGCAAAGAGCATAAATACTCGAGAGAAGCTAACTCATGCTCGTTGAACGCGAACGTTTATAGCATTGGTTATAGTCGCACGCAACTAAATTATGAATGCGCGATGCATTTGTGTAATAATAGTCGGAACGTGCCCTTCCTTTCGGGACTTGCCTTTTCTCGCTCATTTAGTTATTTCGGTATTCAAAGTTCGAAGATGCTTTACGCCTGTAATTCTTTCGAACGTACTCGGGAAATTCTTCACGGGAGTAACCATCGAACTTAGATACGTTTCAAATTTTTACGTCTATTCTTAAATTAAATATTAGTTATGAATAATCAACTTTATAATATTAAGAAACGTATCGAAAATTGTATTAAAATTTGAATAATCTGTTATTATGAAAATTTTTTAATGATTTTGATTTTGATGATTAATTTACGATATTTCGAATACATCGTATACGTTTATAACAGTATTTTAATAATTTGAGGTGATTAATACATTACTATTTTAAATATAAAAAAACGTATTTATTGTGAGATAATTGCTTATTTGCAAGTTATAATCGCTAAACCAATTATTGAAATCGATTCGAAAAAGCTACTTTGTATTTATTTAGTAAATGTATACCGTTGATATGTATATTTGTTATTGTGAAATATAAAATAGTATTAGAATATGTGCATTTTAATTAAAAATTACGAGCTACCGAACTTACTTTGTATGTAATTATAGTATTAAATTTTTTTTTTAATTTATACTAGTCAAAGAAATTCAAATTTCATAAATTTAAATTTTAAAATATTGAATCGGCTTATAAATATTTAAAAAATTTTTTCAAACGATATTATTGCACTTTAATTGATATTGATTTTTGGATAAAATTTTTTGATAAACTACTTTATTATAGCGTTCGTTTTCTTATTATTATTCGCTTTCTTACGTAAGGTAATGGTGAGGCACGTATCATAGTGGGAAAACTACGTAGATACGGAACTTTTATAAAGGAATAGCTGTAAAATCTTGCGAAGAAAATGACTCATTTATATCCTCGAGACGATGATGATTGGCGTATCCTCTTTAATATAGAAGTCGAACAGCAACCATCACCGATCCACGTTTACCGGCAGGTCATCAACGAGTTACGGTGTCCCAGGACTCGTCTTCGTGTCTATATTCCGTAGTCACGGGGAGGGAGCAAGGAAAATCCAATAGAATTAGAGAGAGCGAGATAGCGTGTAATTGTCGGTTCTAATCGCCTGGAATCACCTGCGAAATTGATTTCGCGGTTTCTGTCTATCTGTACACGCGTCGGTATGTAAGCGCCGTTTATGTATACGTGAGGTTGCGTGCGATGCGCGAACAGGAGATGATCGGTCGATACTTTTTTCTTTGGTCTTTGCCAATTTTGCCTGGACGGTGATGAATTTCGAAAATGTAGCAACGCTGAACGACAGACCGGTTATCTGTTAGGACTGCGTAGAAATTTAGCCTACCTTCCGTTAATTCGGGTAGGGATTTTAAAGGTCATTATTATTTGCGTATATTTGAATAATAAGAAATTATTAAGATTATAATGTTAAGATTTATAAATATAAAACACGATAAACTTTTATAATATTAATTATGACTTTAATTGTGACATCGAATATATAATATAATAACGTATTGGAGATAGAATTTCAATTTTTCATCAAAAAGTTAAATTTTAATATATTTGAAGTTATTTTAATTATTTTATAAATTAATTCATTAATTTACCTTAATTTATTCCTTTCATAAATTCCAAAAAATAATAACGAATATGATTTAAAATTACAAGATTTACCATTTATTTTAAAAATCAAACAAAATAAATTTTCCTTTATATATAATATATGTAATTTATTTTGAATACGATCAGCTGTATAAAATTAAAAATCAATTACGCGAGAAAAAAGAAGACATTTATTTAGTATAATTCATAAAAAGCTTACGACAAAGTGGAATTTTTTTTCGTGACAAGTATTCACCTCGAACCGAGTAATCTATAATACTCGTACAACCTATAATAATCCCTTAATAATCGTCGAGTAGGCAAGAACAAAAAATGGAAGAAAAAGAATTGGGGAATTCGTGTTTCGCCGCCCGGACTTGGTTACTCCAGCGAGATATTTGAACGGGGGGTGAGTTATTAATGCAAGGGCTGGTTGAACAGCGGCCGTCGATTATTACGTCCCTACAAGTTGAAATCAATGTGAGTCAACCCTTCTGTTACGTACGCTTGGACTCACGTAAACATAGTCGTGACGCTCAGTGAGGGATTATTAAAAAAGCATTAAAATTCATCCTATGCGTTTGATGATGCTTGGCCGATTCTGTGAGCTCATTGTAATTATGCAGGAAGATGAAGAAGAGAAAAGGAGATGTATTAAGAATGTGGACGAAGGGTTGTAAAATTTATAACCAACGAGATATTTTAGTATCGATGTTGACGAAGACGAGTTTTAAGAGATGAACATTATTTTATAGGTACCCGTGTAATTAGTGAGCCCTGGTATAATTTATTTCTTTGCATAATTCGTTCGATACGTGGAGCTATCGTTTGTTTCCTGATTCCGTTATTGCTTAGCGACGTTCGATCAAAAAAGTAACTATACCGGGGAAAAAAACACTTCAAAAGAATATTTTGGCGAAGAAATTTTATTACGTGAAAATTATAAAGAAAAGAGAAATCTCAGACTTCGAAAATGTATCTCGGTTATTTTTGGAAACAGAAGAAAATTGGAAGGAATAAGTTTTCTTTTAAAATTTTCTCCACGCAAATAATTATGGGAATACTTAGAGCCAACTATTAAAGAGGTCGCTAAGTAAAGTTGTTTTTACGGGCCGTAACGGATAGAGTAGGGAATAAAAGAAACTTTCTCTCTTCTGCTTTCTCTCTCAATCCAAAAAGCTCTTGGTAATTCGCCAGATTAAATACTCGAAATTCTCGCGTTCCCTTTTTATTTATTTTCGCAAGGCCAGCCAAAGTGAATTTCTTTCGTGCGGGAGCAACGAGATTTCGGCCTCGTGTTCGAGGGTCCGGTCGCGTGTATATAGCCTTAAGGATCCCGAGCTCCGATTTTAAACACTTGCTTATGGACAGAAGCATTTCTTTCATTAATTTTCCTTATTTATTCAGCTTCACACCGGTGATTATTTATTTTCGTCTCGCGTACGCGGAGACTCATCCATACGATTCTTTAACGTAACTTTTAGCGCAACGATCGTCGATAAGTGCCAATCGGATTTGATTACTCTACTCTACAATTAATATCGAAGATAAATTATTTTGAAATTATTATATAAATTTTCTACATTTGAATAAACGAAACATTTTATTCTATGATTCAGGCGTGTACAAAATTTACAATTCCACCTTATCACGGTAGATACTGCTTATATGACTTTACGATAAACAAACGCTACTAATTCAGTTTTATCATCTTACCACACAGGTTATATTAAAAAAATTTTTTGATTCTTCCATAAAAATTGGTTTATTCTTGTTTCAATATTAGCTACGTAAACCGATCTCGATGGTATCGCGTCTGTACCTCATCAACTAAGTCCATTATTAATTTTTGCAAGAATATCTTAACACTCGATCGGCATTAAATCGTAATAATACGAAACCGCCTTAAGGGTTGCGCAGTTAGAGAAGGAAAAAAGATATAAGATAAAAAGCGCCAGATTTTGAGTCTTTAATACCTTCCGAGTGACTACCCTCAGCTCTTTCTCTATCTCATCCCTTAATGAAATTCTTTCTGCTTTTAATCTGTTCCTTGCACTGGCCTTCGCTCCAAAAAAAAAAAAAACGGAAGAAATAAAGGAAGACGCGGAACGGGTTTTATCGCGCGCCAGGGGCTGAACTAAATAACGAGATATATCGCGCCTATATACACGTGCACGGTCCAACAACAACAACAACGCGTTATCACTTATCAGTATTTCCCTGACATTCGCGCACGCAAGCGGAGCCGTCGCCCGCGCACTTATCGCCGCCCCCGCGACTCATGACTTTCCGTCCAGAGTCACGTGTGTGTCCCAAGCTTTATGGGTTCGTACGTATATTCGTGTCAATTCTTTCGAGTACACGCGAAGAAAGGACTACAAATTTTCCTCATGCAAATTTTAATCGGAGAATTTTATCGCGTTTCTCTATTTTCTGGCTCCTCAAATTTCTAAACATGGATACTAACGGGTTTAAAGAAAATGCGCTACTTCTAACCACTCGGAAAAGATTTATTTATAAATAATGCAATATTTTCACTTACATCATCGCTACGACAAAATAATAGTATATTCTTTGATGTACCGATTATTTTAATTATTGAATAAATATTTTAAAAATATATTTAACTACGGAACAGCTATTAATAATTACTTGCATTTCACGCAAATATAATTCTTATTCTATTAGAATGTATAATATAACGTAGATTTATGTTTTGATTTATACATTAACTGATGTCAATATGTATGTTTCATTATGTTTTTAAATAGTGCATAGTCCGATATGTATAACACGAACATAAGTTTAACTCGTACCTTTTTTCTTCTTATAGATTTATGATTTTTCAAAGAAATAGCTTGTAGTCTTATATATCATTCGACACTGAGATCAATGGTTAAAATTTATGAAACGTATATTTCTTTTAGATTGGTATTGATATTTTGCTTTTCACGGACGAGAAAAAAGCTCATTTTATTCACGGTTATCCGAAGAGTCTTCAGCGTAGCAAATAAAAAACATACTTTTGGATCATGAACCGTCGTCGATGGTCGTAAGCAAGAGCTTTCTTTTTCGTCGCGTTAGACCTACCCGGAATGATTGGGACTCAAAGTTTAGGCTAATGGAGCACGCATTTAACTTGGATGGAAACGATGGCGTACACGGTTAGGTCTCAGAGACAACCGGGTGAATAGACGGGTTAATAAACGGACGAATAAACGGGCGAATAAACGGGCGAATAAACGGGCGAATAAACGGGCGAATAAACGGGCGAATAAACGGGCGAATAAACGAGGAAATAAACGGGAGAATAAACGGGGGTATAAACGGGGGAATAAACGGGCGAAGAAACGCGCGAAGAAACGCGCGAAGAAACGGTGAAAATAGATAATAAAATTGGTACTCGCCGGTGTGTAGCCTCGTGTGCTGCTGCACGTGACTGAGCTGCTTGAACCTGCGGTCGCAGTAGCTGCACTTGTACGGCTTCTCGCCGGTGTGCACCCTGATGTGCTGGACGAGCTGGTGATTGCTCGAGAAGGATTTGAGGCATTGCTGGCATTGGTGAGGCTTGACTTCGTTGCCGGTGATCATGCCGCCGGGTCCGACGCCGACCCCCAGTCCGCCCCCGAGTCCCGCGAGACCGCCGCCGACGCCACCGGCACCGGGACGCCCAGCGCCGAGGGCTCCAGCGGCCCCGAGTTCGCGCGCATGCATCTGCATGGCGTTCTTGTGCATGAAGATCTGCGAGAAGAACTGCCGGGGTTAGTTGGTATGCTGCGCTCTTGCCCGAGTACGGGGCGATGGCGAAAACGTTCTTTCGCAAAAATGCCTTTTTTCTTTATTCGTTTATTTACTTTTACGTCTGTCTGCCCTGGAGTTCGGCTTTTCAATTCGCGGCGTGGCGAATCTCTGCTTTATGGAAGAGAAAGCGGAGGTTCGCTCGTTCTTTGGATTCGAATCGCGTTTCGAGGGAGCTGCGCGTTCGATTGGAGAAACCTTCGGCGCAGTCGGAGGTGGGTATCGTTTCATTTAAATCCACCGAAGGCTTCATGAAATTCCAATTTTTTCTTACTATTCAGTTACATTGTTTCCCGTTTTTCCAACGTTAACCTCTTTGTTGCAATTTTTCTTTACTTTTTTTTAACAATCGATTGCCTTTTATAAAAAATATCGTGATTTCTATTTTGCACGGAGAAAAACTTTTTCATTTCTATCTTTATCAATTTCAAGAAAATCATAGCTTAAGATGGCAAGTTTCGCGTTTATACGTTACGTTAAGTTAGCGATTGTCTTGTACAATCTTTAGTTTCTTCTCTTTAAATTATATCCGTAGATTCGTTTCTTTTCTCCCTTTTTCTCTTTATGTTTTTCCGAAAAAAAAACGTTACTCCAGGGAATTCAGACAGATATTTATCGTGTTAAAGAACATAGTTCTTAGCCATCGTTTATTTTTGTTATTATTATTTATTATCTGTAATTTTTCAGTGTGAATGTTTGACGATATTTTATTTCTAATCAAGATCAAAATAACAAAATTTCAAAAATAATTAAAAATATTTTAATTAAAACGATTATATCGTTTATAAAATTATGCACTATCTTTATCAATGCATTAAATATAATATTGCTTAGCGTAAATTTATAGTTTAAAATACAAATGGAAATAAGTTAAATTATATATCATCAATTTTTTCCGTTAGAAAACTTTTATCGATCAAACAATCCAATGAGTTTTATTACCGTACTATGAAGTGTATTTTTTAGCTTTAATTTTTAATATATGAAACATGCATTATCTTCGTACATTCGTGTCAAGATAATTTCATATAAATTATATCAAAAGCAATATTTTTAATTTATAGAAGGATAATTATTAAGTTACGAACATGGATTCTTTTAAAAACTATACATTTATATAAAACTATTTATCGAAAAGATATACCTTTAAGAAAAATGATATTTACATGCACTTGAATAAAATCCTTCATAAAATTAGATAGTTTTTTGCACATGCGATAAATTGACATAAAGATTCTATTAACAAAAATATTATTATTATATATGTAAATATATAAATTAAATTTATGCGATAATACATAATAATTTGTATGATTTAATAGAGCTTACAAGGAAATTTCGGTAATAGTACATAAAATATTATAGATTATATTTCTTTTATTAATTTTTCCTTCATAATTGCGGATGATGATATAATGTTTCTTGTTACGTCTGTAACATAAATGAAACTATTTATTACAAAACATCTGTAATGACGTACTACTTAAATAGTACATAGATAAAATTAATTGACTATTGGTTGTTCGATGTATAAATATTAAAGGATATGAATACTTCAAACCAATATCTATAATTGTATTGGAACTGATAAAATGTAATTATTTTGATAAAAAATTATTATATAATACTATCATAATTAATCCATCTTTGAAACTCGACCGGTGTCGAAGATAGCAAAATTTTATTGAATATAAAAAATTAAAACTTTTAAACAGCGATATAAGCTAGTTAATAACAAAATATTACAACGATACTTCTACTTTCCAACGGTATACGCACTACCAATCAACCCTTCGGATCTCGATATCTACATAAAATATTTATCGTACTAAATCGAGTGTAACCAGTTGAGCGGCTCCATCATCTCACTGTGCAATTATCTTCCCGAACAACAACTCGCGCACCGCACATAAAAGTCCAATAAAAATTCACAAGGATGAATCGGTACCGGCACCTTTCGAGGATCTCGCGAGACTGATCCTTGCTGATGTAAAGTATACGCAGGAGCGAAGGAGTAGGAAAAGGAAAAAAGAGAAGCAAGTCCAAAGAGTCCGTGTGCTTTTCGAGCCGTTTCACGAGCGAGTAGAACAGGTGTTTGCGGCGTACGCCCAGGATTAGACGAGAGTGTGGGGGTGGGTAGAAAGGGTTAGGAGAAGAACGACTCGCCGAGTGTGGGAGACATCGAGCGTTGTACAGTCTATTACAAAAGTCCGCTCGTTTCAAAATTTTTACATTTTAGAAAAACTTTTTTACTTTGCTCGAATATCAAAATTCGATTGGTCTTGAATCGATCTTCTTCTCCAACGATTCGGGACTCGGCATAGTCGGAAGTAGATCGATATTTTATTTAGATTATATTATACAATTAAAGATGACGTCGTTGAACAATTTAAGCCGAATAAGATTTATTTGTTTTATCGTTCCCTTTTCGTCGGAGACGACGTTACGTTTTCGGATCAACAATGAACAACGACAACGAGTAAAGAACCGAAGCAGTAGTTTTCGTTTAATAACCGGCTAAAGAAAATTTTAATTAGTAGTTATTCGCAAATATATAATCTCTTCGATAACATAAGTAAAAATCTCTCGACCAATTATCATTGTTTCTCTAATTCTCTTAAAATTCAGACGGAAAATTCTCGCTTTAAAAGCTCGCTCCGGACTTGCCGTACCGTGTAAGACCTTAAAAAGAGAAGATGAAAGCCAGACAAAGATAGAAAGCGCTCTTGGATTTTATTAAAATATGTTAAAACTGTAATTAAAATCGAAAAATCTCTCTTCTCCATGCTGAAGTTTTAAGAATCTTAGCTCTTGGCCGCGGCGGAGGAAAAGGAACAAAAGTGAACGCGGAGCTCGCGAAAGAATTGAAATTGTCACAGAGGGTTCTCAAGTTTCTTCCTCTCATCTCAGGGACCGGTAAAAGTCGAACGTCACCCCTTTCATCTCTATAACCTTCGCGTCTGTTTTCTTCACTTTTTTCATTCCCTTCCGCCGCTGATCCCACGGGAGAAAACGATTCCATGCGAGAGGGGAGTCAGAGAGGGGAAAGAAGGAAGGGGTTGCGAACGATCGGGTGGACGAACTGGGCATCCCTGACTTTTAATTCTCGTGAGAGAGAAAGCCTGTTCCTGATTTTCTCGACCGTTCTTTTTTCGTGCTTCTCGATGCGGTGTTGCTTTTCCTTTCTCATAGGTTTGCCCTCTACTTATGCTACTGCATAAAAAATATCCTATATCGATTCGATGCTTTATTTTATTCGGTCATGTGTATTAAGACCTAAGAATTTTTTACGGGATTTCAATCCATTTCGATAATTAAAACTGATCCTTAAAGTTTTCTTTTAAAGTAACAATTTATACGAGATGAAGAAAATTTTTTTAATTTTTTATTCGTTCGGTTATTTTTAATTAAATTTACTTTTATCGATAATTTACAATAAATATTTATGTTCAAAGTTTTTGAAATAAAGCATATATTTACTTTAGTATACGAGAATAATTTTTATCCGAATGGCGATAAATGAATGTACAATTAATGTACTCGATATTTTCATCTCGTACCTATTAAACTTTCCTTATTCTATTAAACGCTTGTTTAGGCCGAACAATACAAGTCAGAGTAGATATATATATTATTTATGATAGTAGAACTTCCAAAAATTAATTCACAAATGTTTGATAATAATCATAAATACGTTACGTCGATAAAAAATACTCTACGTTTTCCTACGTGGCTTCTAATTAATTATCGCGTGAAAGTAATAATTAAAGCAACAAACTTGGAGCAAAATCTTGGAAAATAATAGTATGATTCGAGAACCATCATTTTTGCTAACAAAAGAGAAACTTAGGACACAAAGTTAAACTTCAATAATGTAAACGGTTGATTGATCACGAACGTTCGATCGGCCGATTGCACCGAACGAGAAAAGCGTCGGAGTTACCTCGAGAGGCAAAGACCGTCACCCGCAAACGATTAACCCGAGGACAGTGATTTGGCTGAGAAATTTTTAACGACTTCTCGGCCCGCGTCTCGAGTGCCTCTCATCCACGCGACTTTCCAACGCTTTTTCCCGTTTACGAGGGATGACTTCCTCAATTTTACAGGACTTGGAGGCTGCAACACCTTCTAAGACGGAAGAGGAGGAAGGGGTGGGTGATTGTGCATTGGTGCACTTTTGCACGCTTATTCTCTTTATTAAAAACGGTCGTTAATTATTGATTTTAGGAAAGGCAATATTTTATGTTTTTATCGATGTTTTCGTACAATAAGTTCAAACGAGTCATTTCGTTAATCTTTTTATTTAATTTATTTATCTCATTCGAATAGGAATTAATTTTTTTTACAAAGCACTCGATCTTACACGAAATTTATGAGTAATTAACTTTATAAATTACGATTCTTTTTATTGCAAACATTTTAAAAAGTTACGAAGAAGGAGTTCGATATAACTGTAGCGCTCCGTTAAGATGTTCTTAGAAAGCATTTGGATACGTTTAAGAAAAACGAATGTTTTAAAAAGAATAGTTATACTGTAATCAGTTTAAGGCTTAATAATTGTCTTACTTGCCCGACAATTTCAAATTACGCAAAAACCATTCATGTTATTTTAGTATAGTAATTAGTACAGTGAATTTTTTATATTTCCTTGAATGTAACTGTGATACAAGCGTTTTTCTCGTTCGATCATTCTTAATTTTATAGAGCCTATTGAGGCATCGGAGCCGAAGAAGTAAATAAGTAAAAAACACGCAACTGTTAAAGTTTAAAACGAGACGAAGGAACGTTCGTGGTACGATAGGACAGACGGTCTAGTCTCCTCCGGATCGTTCAATCGCATACTCGATATTTTCATGCGCGTCACTTCCGCGATACAATAAACTCCGGTACACAATAATAAGAAGACCGAGAAAAAAAAGTAGCTGGTCTGTTTATTTCAGTAGTCGGATCGCGGCGCCCGCATCGTCGTCGGCATCGTCGTCGGCATCGTCGTCGGTACCGTCGTCGGCATCGTCGTCGGCATCGTCGTCGGCATCGTCGTCGGCATCGTCGTCCGCATCGTCGACGGCATCGTCGTCGCCGACATCCTTCGTTCGCGGTCGCTCGTTCATTAATCAAAATTTTTATCAACCGAGCAGACGCGGAAAATTGCACGAAGAAATTAGGAGGGAAAGGGTTTACGAAATCTCTCTTCTTGATTTATCGCCCGCTCCGGTGAAAAAATGAGCCAGAAGAGAAATGCCGCGCTGCGAAAGAGGGCATTTATTTGCATGTGTACGTAACGAGCGTAAGAAGGAGAACGCGGAGCGGACAGAAAAGAATCATAGCCTAGCCGCGGGCCACTACGGGGCTTAATGTTCTTAATAATGGAAAAATATATCAAGCGACTCGATCGGATAGGAGTGTATTTCCTTAGCGGAGGAAAACCCCCTACTTTATTCATTCTACGCTACGCGAGATTCTTCTTTTCGGCTTAAAGCACTTTAAGCTCACGAAACTTTCAGCTGGTCCTTGCCCACACTCGGAAACTATGAAATCCTTTTTTCCGCCATTTGCCATTTCAAGGGATAGAGAAACCTCTCGTTACTCGACCTTTTCCGTACTTTTACGGACTAATCTTTTTCCCGACATGTTCTTTCCCAACCGTTCGCTGGAATAGCATAATTTCTACAATGCATTGTAATCAATGTAATCAAGCGAGTTTCTACAGTTTCATTAAAGAAGTACACGTTTCTCGCATAATTTTAGACAAAGAGTCTTTTTTTGGTAAAGCGTGTGCGTTACGTATTTTATTACCTATTATTAATTTATTAATTTAAAAAAGAAGCTAGCTATAGAAATTAAATAGTCGCTAGAATATTTTCACCTCTGTACAGGTCTACAGTCGTTTCGTACATTGCGAATAAATAAAGCCGTCGAGAAGAATGTAACGTCGGATAAACGTAACCAAAGATCAAGAAAACGAGGAGAATTGGATGGATCGTGGTCGGAGAAGAAGAGAAAAAAACGAGTCCTCGAAAGTGGAAGAACCGTCTGGCTTTAGAAAAGCACAAAGAACGAAAGAAACCCTTTTTCGACTCCTACGTTTGCGTTTCGACTCGCTGGGATCGCTAGTATTTCGGGCGAAAGGAGAGAAGAGAAGCAACGGTAGCAGCAGCCCTTTTATTCATTGTCCGTTCACTTGCACGCGCGTATCCGCGCACCTCTTCGGTCTACCTTACGCACTCGTTTACTCGTTCACTCGTTCACTCGTTCACTCGGCCCAGGAATACAAAGAGGCGAGGATCTCTCACCTGCGCTGACCATATGCCCTTGGGTACGTACGTGAGCCGACGAGCTCTCCTACACGCGCGATCGCAATTTAAAGTAATTGGTCCCCTCTCCCCCTCTTCCGCCTTTATTCGATCTCTCTTTGATATTCTCGAGTTTAGTCCCGCTTGTTTTAGTGTATTGGATAAAGCGCTCTTCGGATAATTCCCAAAGTTCGTACTTACCGGAACGCTCGCGACTCTACCGTTAAACGATCGAAACGTAATTTTTCTCCGGTTCGTTCGACCCCTTTCGACGAAAACTAAAAACTCGATCGATTTTCTAACGCATTTATTTCTAAATAGCGCGTTGAGTGCCGGATTAAAATTTTACCGCGTCTTCGCGCTCTCGTTGCGAAATGTGATTTTATCGAGTATCCGTGTTTCACCTCGAGTATATTCTCACTTTCATAAATCTAATAAGTAATAATAATCAAATGAAATTGATAGATCGTTCAAGGCTTACCATCAGTTGAATATCGAAAGGTAAGCTCGCGATTCCGTAAAAATGTTTTTATCCCCTGTATAGAGCATCTTCCAAGTACGTAACCGCTTTTACATAAGCGCGCGAACCTCGGAAATACGAATTACCCAATAAAACAATACCGCGTTTTCCAAAAGCGAAAATTATCATCCCACTCGTCGTTGCATTGCGATAATAAGCCAAGCCACAACACAAGGACCGTAAAGCGCGACGAAAACTACCTCAAAAATTCGTTACGCCCGGTTTGTTCGCGAAACTGTTCTCGACGCCGCAAAGAACGTTCGTACCTCCTACCTCCTACCTCCGAGCGGAGACACACACACGCGGAGCATCTCGACACCCACGCAAGCCGATCAGCGGTAGTCCTGCACATGTTCCAATGCGACCGTGGGCGCACCGTCTGGGCTAATGCCTCCGACGAGCATTAGCTCCTTGGCTCTACCTCGAGCACTCGAGACTCCTTTCTCGAATCGGGGTCGTGCGCGTGTAGGTACATGTAGGGCTAAGCCGAAGGATGTATACGCCGGAGACCGGAGATAAATGGACGTACGCAAACGAGGCAAATGGATGGTCTGTCGTTCTCCCGGCATAGGAATTCAGGGACCGAATTTGCACTCCTCGCCGAACGATTTGCATCCATTGCATCCACTTGTCTCCGGGAAATCGGGAATTTTTGACATTTTTTACTTAGGCAGTTCGAAGAAATGCTGCTAAATTTTCTAGAAAATGAGATAGGATCGGTGCCATCTGTGGTATTCAACCCAATTGCAAGAAGAAAAATTAAATCCAAACGTAAAAGTCCTCGGTTACAAGCGCGCACCTCGACAAATGATTAATTTTAGCAATTTAAATAGTGCCAATTACACTTTAGCGCCTGTTCACTTTAAACGGCAACGCGGAAACGCATAGAAACGGTAGAGTAAAGAAAAACAGAAAAACAGAAAAACAGAAAAAAAGAAAAATAGACGGAGCCTATAATTATCGACTTTAATCGGTTTGAATCGTTACACGTCCATCCAGCTTCAGATTTCCGGTTTGCTATCGCACCTCGTGGGCATCCTCGACAATATCCAAAAAGTAACATAAGGCGCTTCGTTGGATTATGTCTTCAGTCTACAAAAAAGTGTATTTTCCATCGAGCGTGATACTAAATTATCAAAAGACTATATTTAATCATTAATCATGGTTACATTTTAAAAATTATGCTTTTAATTAAATTATTTTATCAAAATATAATAAGAATAATTTTTAAGGTATTATTGGTTCGCATCCAAGCGATGTAAAAATATTAAAATTAAAATTACGATTAAAATTACGATTTTTGAAGTAAAATATTTTTAATCACAATTACTAATATACGTTTTTAATCAAAACTTAACTCTTTCGATACACTTGTTAAATTTAATGTTGACATACGTTGCTAACTCGATATAAAAATTTTGCCAATAATAATTGATACGTGTGACATAATACGTATATTTTATTGCATTTTGTCATTTCTAAATATCAAAAGAAAAAAGAAGCAAAATTAGATAATTGTATTTGATAAAAAAATATTTATTATAAAATATAAAATCTTAGTTTTTTAGATGCGAGAGATAAAAGAGATGTATGAGACAAAAGAGGAAGAAATGTAAATTAATCCATAATTCATAACAAAATAAAAATTTCTTAAAATTTCCTAATGCACGTTATTTTTGATATTATATGAATTAAATTATTTAGTACACTTTTTCGTTCAATTCGTTATGGTTACGATAATCATCGATTAATAAACATCGCATCGTATCACAAAGATAAAAAATTTAGTTTTAATTATTGGATATTCGTTAAGATACATTTAACCGTATATTATATATTTTTGGAAATAATATGAATAAAATAACTGTCATATATACTTTATTAGGTACGTTTTTATTATATTTTAATAACCAAGGATATGATATTCTACATAATATTTGCATATGAAAATTATATTTACGAAGTGTTTTCATTGATAATATTCATTATTTATATAATACTCATCTTCATAAATAATTAATGTGAATATGTACAAAAAATAAAAATAATCGCAGTAAATATTAATGCATATACAGTGTACGTAAGTTTGAAATTGTCATTTTGATATAAAATTTATAACGAAGAAATAAAAAATTATCACTTAAATTTAATGAAAAAAAAAGACGAAATATTAATTTATTTCTTAATAAATAATAAATAGAAGAAAAATATAATTATTTGCGTTTCATAAGAAGCAGCCACAAGAAATGCAAATGCCCCAGTCGTAAGAATCGCGCCGTGATATAACGATCTCAATTCTCAATGTGACAAATCCTATCCATCCTATCGCACATTCCGATTAAAGAGTTGGCAATGTCCTGGCAATGTCCTGGCAATGTCCTGGCATTGTCCCAGAGTCGCGCGCAATAAGCTCACCGCCGTGAAAGTTGAAGGTGAAAGTTCGCGAGCTTGCGGAAGGAGGAAGATCGGGATCCGCCGTCTCCCGAAAATCCTTTAACCAAAAAGAAGACGTTCCCGAATACCGACGACCCGCAGGCGACGACGCACTGGTGATCCGTGCGGTTCACGCGACACGGGACTATCGTTTTCTGGGACGCGGTGTCGCCTTTCCTCCGCTGATTACGTAAACCGCGGACCGATCGGCCTTCGCAGCGAGGAATGCGAGATCTGGACTCGAGACTCGAGCCCTCGCGAGGCGAATTCCTGTTACGGCGAGAGGAGATCGGAGACCCGCGCGGCACTTTTCGAGAGATGAGTAAATATTTATTTTTATAAGAGTCCGAGGCGGATGTGGATCTAAGAGCGCGCGCGACATTGTGAGAACAATTTGATCTATAACGCGCTGTATTCTTGAATAATAAATGAAAGACTTCCGTTTATCATTATTCCTCGTTGTAAATGTGTATTCGGTAGCGATTATTATTTGTATGTATTATTGTCCATCCTTTTTTTCACGTGTCTTACCTCTATTATTCAAAAAAGTATGAATTACCGGATATTCTTTTGGTAGAGGGTAGGAAAACAAGGCTCGCGTGTATCGCGGCATTTTTTCGTCGGGATTAAATGAAAAGAGATCTAATACGCTTCGTGGATAGGAACAGAAGACACAAAAGAAGGGTCACCGTCATCGTAATCGCGGTCTATCTATCGTTAATTATACCAATCGAAGCCGAGACCATCTGCTTACGCTATTACACGTTCTTATCTATATCGTACCGAGCGATGTTTTACGCAGTTTTACATTTGTTCTTTTTATTTTTTCTTTTTATATATAGAAAGAAGAATGAATTTTCTTAGAGAGCACAATAGATTAGTTTTTTCTTTAACGGTTTCCTTTTATTACGTAGCATGAATAGGCACTTGGGGTATAGCACGAACGAAGCTTTATCGATCGCATCGATAAAAGTGCAATTTAATTTAGTACCACGGAAAAATGCATCATTATCCAGCGCATTTTGCATTTCATAAAAATTATACAGACATTATAGATATAGAATTTGAACAATTTTATTTATAAGTTACTTTAATTATACAAGACTAGAGATCTAATATTTAAATTAAATTTGTCTTTCAATTATTTACTACGAAGATGTAAGTTTTTTTCTCGATGTTTTGGTCGACTCATTGTTAAAAGTACAACTAGAATGATGAAAGCACGATAATAACGAAGAGCAGCATTGATTGCGGAATCAATCGTTTCAAAGTGAAATCATATTATTATAAAACTTTAATTTAATGCCTGCAGTCGTAAAAAATGTAACATCGACGTGTACATCCAACAGTTTTCTCCGTGTAACATCGTTTCGAATATCATTCGACGTCGTTCCTTTTTCGATGCCTCGATACATCGTTACCAACCCCTTGCGAAATTGCTTTCATGCGAGATTAAAAAATGTCGGACACGAGCCTGTGGCTGCGTCGCTTTCGCAACATAAATCGAGTGTTATAATCACTCGAGGGTGTGAAGCGGTCCACGCAGCGTTAATTACCTGATGGGGTGGCAAGTGGTGATGATGAGTATTAGGCTGATGATACGTCGGTGGCACATATGCAGGATGATGATTACGTGGCTGATTATGCTCCTGTTGTTGTTGCTGTTGCTGCTGTTGCTGTTGCTGCTGTTGCTGCTGTTGCTGCTGTTGCTGTTGCTGTTGTTGCTGTTGCTGCTGCTGTTGCTGCTGCTGTTGCTGCTGTTGCTGCTGTTGCTGCTCGTGTTGATGCTGGTTATCCACGTTCGACGATACCTGGACCTGCGATGTTTCGGAGGTCGACGGAGGCGGAGGAGGCGTCCACGCGCTCTGGTTTTCACCCGATGTGTACATCTTCTCGCGCCGAACTTTAAGTTGTCTTGTTTTTGTTTTTTTTTTTTAGTAGAGCGTTACTCGATGTTCGCGAGATCGTCGGGCTCGCTCGAGCGAAGGTCAACCAAAATATTTTGAATAGCTATGGATTTCGTTTTGGAACGACGGAGAGTCATGTTTGCATTTAAAAGAGGTAGGATAAACGGAGCGTTTGAAAATTATTATTAATTGTTTTACGTATTAAAAAAAGATTCGCTTCTTAATACGAAAGTATTGTGAAAAATTTACATAACGTTCGCAAGAAAATATATTACGAACGTGTTTATTTATTTATTTATTTTTTTTTATTATCGTGAGAGCTTGGGCAAAAAACTTTTCTTATTATTATTTTCAATCGTTGAACGAACCAATTAACCTACGGCAGTTTTTAAATTAATGGAAATTTATTTATTATTTTTTTCACGTTGTATAATCAATCAAATTAATCGACGTAAAAAGTTCTCGAGCTTGTGTGGAAATAATGAATTTTATATAATTCTTTTTTGTATTTCTATATTTTAAAATGGTATATCGATGAGATTAAATATCGAGTAACGTAATTTATAATTACGTTAACCATCGAAACCTTCGTAAATGAAATCACAAGCGAATATTATTGTTTTTACTCGATATAGCTGTACGGTAAAAGTGTAAACGACTCCATTCTCTTTAAGAAAGTTTCATTTTTCTTCGCTCCGATTATTGAAAAATAGGTCGTCGCGTCGACGCGATATTTCTCGTGAATGAAGAATCGTCTCGCTCGTCGATTACGTAATAAAAAATATACAGGGGAAGCGCCAGGCGTCCGTAACAAA
The DNA here is from genome assembly GCA_018907195.1 of Dolichoris vasculosae. Lineage (NCBI taxonomy): Eukaryota > Metazoa > Arthropoda > Insecta > Hymenoptera > Agaonidae > Dolichoris > Dolichoris vasculosae. The sequence continues at coordinate 9,477,957 of JACCHY010000003.1, forward strand.
GTTGCATAAGTTCGATTCCGGATGTTCTCGCAACTCTTCCAATGACCATCGAAGATTTCTATCGAATCGTGCCGGATGTTCAGGGATGACGAAGACTCAAATTTTCCAGCAGCGACTTAGTTTCCGTCGTCTCTTATACTCGCGATGCGAAATTCGTTTCTCGATAGGCTCGTTATTTGGAATTTCGCTTTAAAGTATTTCTTCGGCTCGACAAGATCTTGAGAAAACACACACTCGCGTTTTCTTGCTACACTTCACAAATTTTCGTTGGAGTAGATCAATTCGTAAGCGTACGAACGCACTCGAGTATATTTCAGCGAGTATTGCGTCGATCGGAACGTCGATCTTGGATCTCCATCGGTGATACCAGCGTTTACGTTAGGTCGAGAAAACAAGAAAAACGTCTTTTATTCTTTTATCGCAGTGTTTTAGTTTAAAGTTTAAGGAGAGCAACGTTAAGCAACGGGTCCACAAGGATGAGATCGGTTCATGAAAGAAGATTCGGAAGAAGAAGAAAAACGGCAACGGTCGGTGGTGATCGAACGAAGAGTACATAGCGAGACAGTTGGGCTCGGCATCGTGAAACTCGGAGCTCTTTGTTTTGAAAAGAGCGTCGAGCGAGTAAAATGAATGTAAAATTGACGACGGTGAGCCAGACACTAAGCAACACGATCGCTCTCTCTCTCGGTTCTCGCTTCTCGCTTCTCGGTTCTCGCTTCTCGCTTCTCGCTTCTCGCTTCTCGCTTCTCGCTTCTCGCTTCTCGCTTCTCGCTTCTCGCCTCTCCTCTCCTCTCTCGCTTCTCGCCTCTCGCCTCTCGCTTCTCGCCTCTCGCTTCTCGCTTCTTTCATTCACAATACGCTGGGTTGAACGTTGTCCCGCACCCTTCTTCGGAGCCCCTGTTATCAGCCCTCTCGAAAGCTCGAAAAATGGATCGAGCTCGACGATCAAATCGACCTTGCGAGCGCCGTCTTTTTTTAAACGCGGTCGTTTCGGGTCGCCCTTCAAAAATCGCGCGGACGCAGCGCCGAGCGCCAGCGAACGGCGTCGCGAACTAAGGCACAATTTGCGGGACAGTGGACGCGTGGACGCGCGGGCGCGACTCTCGGAACGATCGGCTCGCAGTTCTCGAAAAAAAGTGCGAAAAGCGGACGAGCGAGCGGTGATAAGCGGAGGCTTCGGGAGCGAAAAAAATCGGCGTGCGCGTGTGTGGGAGAGTTGGGGCGAGCGCGCGCGCGCTTATGCACGTACATATCGATTAGAATAAGGCTCGATGCGAGTGCGCCGGGCAGTTAGCGCTGCAGTCGGGAAATCCGGAAGCGCACTCGGCGATTCGTCTCTTCTCCCTATCTCCGAAGCGCTCGGTTTGCTTCTCTCCCACCCCACCGATCTTTCGCTTCTTGCCTCATGCCTCCTCGATGCCTCGGATGACTCCTCGACGTTGGTTTAAGCCTTGAGGTATGCGCGGTGCCGAGAGTGGAACGCTTTAACGGTTTCGTGGTCAACTCGGACTAACCTCCAAACTTTTTCTTTCTTTGTTTCGTCTTCTACCTTTGTTATTATTCATCCTGAATTTTAGGCTCTCTCGTACGCGGCACCGTAAATTCTGCCAAAGATTACGGAGTTTCGGATTGCCGCGGACGGAATCGGTTATATAAATGTTACTCGCTTTTGTTTTTGTTTTTTTCTCAACTTTTTCTAATTTTATCGATGTATTGTAAGCTCCGTACGACATCGGTGTAATCGTTTCAGTTGTCGGTGCCACGATTCCAACGACCTTTCGTCCAAATTATTTTTCGACAATTCTTTTTGTCGAAACAAATTTCGTGCGTTAAAAATGTACGCCTCACCTTTGTTCACGAGTGTTTTATTAACGCTTGCTCTCGAGCGATCTATCGAACAACGATGCGCTTTTTCCACTCCTTCGTTCTGCCGACAAAATAAACTATAATTTGGTCGTTTTAGTATAAATTATTGTACTTCCTGGATAATGTACGGTAATAAGTTTTTCTTTCGTTTCATAATTTATTTTCGAATGTGTCGTAGTTTTCATCTTTGCTTCTCGTATTTAAAAAAAAATTGTATTTTAAACAATAGGATGCAATCTTTTATTTTTACCGAATAATAAAGGTACGTGTCAATCCATCTGCTTATCTATTTATTTATCTATCATCTAAAGAAAAGAGAGAAAATTAAGTATTTATTGATGATGAAAGTAAATGCGAATCTCATAATGGGACAAGCGATAAAGATCTGGTATGTGTCTTCTGTATTAATGATGCTTTCTGCGCCTTGCTTTTATACTTATAGTAAATCAGGAAGCGCATCGAGAAACGTTAGCTTTTTTTCAAAAAGGATTTTCATATTCTGTTTTCTCCTTCGTGCATTTATTTTATTTTTATTTTTTTCATTCGGATATATTACTTGGTACGATAAAATTAAATTTGCTCGTTATTATTTTACGTATTTTATTTTTATCTTATATTTTTGCCAATTACAAGTATACGAGTATAAGTTTCAGTATTGGACAAGCGTATATAACTTTATAAATCACGAAAAATAAAATTATCTTCTTTAATCGTTCGACGAGTAATAGTAATTTAATTAATGATACATAAATAATTGATAGATAGTTTAGTTAATTACATAAAATATTTATATCAATCTTCGTTTATTAAGATAATTATATTAAGAGTTTTCTATTTGGTAATTGTTGTAATGAATAATAATTATACCGACAAATATAAGAAAAATATTAAATTTAAAAAATTGAATTACGTGTACGTTAATTAAAACATCTGTATCGTCTGTTTCTGCGATGCAGTTTTATAAAAATTGAAACAAGTTGATGAGTTTGCTAAAGAATCAAAGAGAATCGACCGACATTGTTATACTAAAGAACTTTAGTCGGTCTTTCTTACTTTCCCGTTGTATTCACAACGTAAGAAGTATAATTGCGAAAACTATGGATCCAGTAACTATGGATAGCGCCACTACGCAGAGGTTTTTTCGCTAGTTGAAATACACGAACTTTAATTATAATTCGAGCGCGCACAAACAGTTCAACGAATTTTCGACGGTTCGATGGAGAGCTAACATTGGTTTAAAAATGGCGTGAGACCTAAAATCGTCTAGGCGTACGAGCGGCCGGTTCGTCTCGAAAAATGGGGCGGAGTCTCAAGTGGAAGAAGACTGTTCCTATCCATCATGGCTGCTTTTTATCACTGACGTCACGATAAGCAAGCATCGGTTTATACTTTACTCGTACTCGAGCTGCCACCGAGACTCTTTGGAAAAATCTTCGACCGAGCGGTAGTTCGAATTATGGCGATTTAAATGAATAAAAGGGTCGTCTTCATCTTTTATGTATCATTCGTGGATTAATCTCAACGACCGTAGCAATTCGCTTTCAAGGTCAACATTTTCGCTTTTTAATTCCGTAAGTTCTCACAGGAATATAATCGATTCTTTTGTTAGCACGATAAAATTCAATTTTGCCGAAAAAAGATTTTTTTTTATTTACGTACGTTTAACCTACATCGTTATTTAGCCATAAGTCGACCTAATTAAATCAAAGATAAATTGTTCCATTATGAAACTGGATACCTTTAAAAATTACTAGAAAAATTAAAGTTTACGCGTTCGTTAAAAATAAATATGTTTTTCTTAAAAAATTAAAAAAATATATTTTTTATAAATAATAAGATTGGAACGACAACGGAATAATATATAATAATTAATAATAATTTCTGTACTTAAAGGCTTAGTATCGAGTAAGGGAAAAATCATTTAGAAACGTAACTAAAATTACAACGATTTATATGCAATTTCACCGTAAATAAATTTAGCTCTAATAATGCACAAATAACGCAAGTAATATTATAAAAATATGTGCAAGACAGACACCTTCGCTACTTTAACTTTTTAAGAGTCACATAATAAAAGTCCCTCGAACCTTCCTCACCTTCGCACTCCTCTGTCTCCGGGAGGCGAAGAAAAAAATACCGCAAACCCAAAGAAGAATAAGAGTAAGAGTAAGAGTGAGAGTAAGAATAAGAATAAAGAGGAGAAGGAGGAGATGGAAGAGGACGAGTAGGACGAGGAGGAGTCGCGGTAAAAAAGGTAAAAAATAAACTGCTCCTCCTTCGTGCAACCCGTCAAAATCGAAGCAGAAGAAGAAATCCTTCGGATTAAGCCTCGAAAGAACAACGCTCGTGCACCTCCGTAAAGTGAAAGTAAAATCAGCGTCGTGAGGGTCTTCTTAAAAAAGGAGAGGGACAAAAAAAGAGAATGCATCGGAGGAAAAAAAAGAAGGAAAGAAGCAACGAAAGGTCTGGTGATCGGTTTTCCGAGAATAAATCACCGGCTCGAAAAGTGCGTTTTAAAGTATATACACGGTCTCTTCGGCGTTGATCTTGAGAGCGCAGCCCAGCTCTTGATATAAATAAAGTCGCAAATAAACGAAAGTGAAGGGGAAAAGAAGGCGAGCGCGAGGGGCTAAGGACCGCGAGGAAAAGAAGGAGGAGCGCGCGAAGGCCGTCGTTGGCGCGCATTCTCGCCTCCTCGCGTATACCCCCTACTCGAAATTACTGACCATGGGCAATGAACGAGCGAGGCCTCTCTTCTTTTTCTCGATTCTCCTCCTTTTTTTCTTATTCTCGGGGCGCAATAAAAATAAACGCGGCGTCGGCGGTGGCGGCGGTGGCGGCGGCGGCGGCGGCGGCGGCGGTCGCGGAGGAAAGAAGAAGGCGCTGGGAGGAGAAAAATAAGGGGAAGGATGAAAGAAGCGAATGTGCAAGTCGCAGCTTAACTACGCTCTTTCTTTCTGCTGCGGAGGCGGAGGCGGAGGCCTCAACTCTCGCTCCTCGTCGACGTGCATACTTCTTCTTCTTCTTCTTCTTCTTCTTCTTCTTTTTCGTCTTCCTCTTCTTTTCCTTCTTCTCCTTCTTCGCCTTCTTCACCTTCTTCTTCACCTTCTTCTTCTTCTTCTTCTTCTTCTTCTTCTTCTTCTTGCCCTTGAATTTCTGGGATGCTTTTTTCACATTTTTCTCTTCTTTTTCACGAGGGAGATATTGGTTGTCTAGGACGTTTTATACGCGTTGCGTTGTATATGGAAAATGTGCATAATGTACACGTAAAGTGTAAAGTGTAGATAATAAAATTTTTTCTCCTTTTCCCTTTTTTTTCATTTTTTCCTTTTTCTCTTCTCACAACTCGAGGAGATTTTAATACAATTTTATAGCTGTTTTTATAAAATGATAATAATTTGCATTTTTCCGATTTAAAAACCGTGGAGATGCGAATTTTTCAGAATTTTATTTTTTTCTTCGAAAAAATACTCATCTTATTATTATTTAAAAAATGGCTTGGTTTCATATTTAAAAGTTACTTATTATTCTGCTTATATAATTAAATCAATCGAAATTTGTAAGAAAATCGAAGCGTTTCGTCTCGTTCAAATTTCACGAAAATTTTCAACGTTATTTGTATTAGCATTTAAAAATGTGTTAAAAAGATTTTTTTCTTTTCGAAGTTTAAATTATACGTGCATACTTATAAGAATTTTTAGCTCGTATTTACAAAAGTTATTTCACCGTTGAAAACATTAAAGCCTTTATAAAAATATGATACAAATTTGTTCTTTTGAGATTTTAAAATTCTAAAAAAAGCAATGATCCGATTTAGCGATCAATGAAATCTTTATAAATACGTTTAAAAGAATTGGTTCGATGAAGTTTTAACGACGTACTTTTTTGTAATTTCAAGATCGTCCGAAATACTTAATAAATAATCTATGTGTAACGCAATACGCATTTGAAATTCCGCGTACTATCATCGAGCATCCCCTCGAGTTGTATACTATCCAATGTACGAAAAGTAGTCGGAGAAAAAAGAGTCATGGAAGAGGTGGAGGAGGTGAAGGAGGAGGGGGTGGAGGAGGAGGTGGAGGCAATGAGCGAGTACTCCGTGATCTTTCTTTCTCTCTCTCTCTCTCTCTCTCTCTTTTCTTTCTTCCTCCGCGCTCTTTTTCTCCTCGTGCGACGACGACGATCGGAGAGGAGAGTCTGGAGCTCCGCGTTGCACCGCGAAAAAGAGAAAAAATAAAAGTACGCTGGTAGGCCTTGGCTGTTGCACTACTGCAGGAGTTAAGCCGCCGCGTTGCCAAGTCTCATTTGTTTATCATGTTACATGCACATTCGTATGTGTGTGTACGAGCTCACGAGGTGCACATGCGCGCAATCGAATATAAAATGAATGGTGGGAGAAAAAATCGAGAGGCTCTGAGGTTTTTGGTTTTTCCAGCTTTGAAATCGAGATGAGCTGTCGCACGGTCTCGAAGCTCGCGATTCCTGGTAAAAACGCAAGTGACCGGAGACACGGACGCGTATCGATACTTCTTCTCTTCTGTCGTTCCGAATAGGATATTGCGCTTAAGGATGCAAGAACGGATAACCCACGCGTTACGGATTATCGACTATTCGATAATAAAAAAAAATCTATCGAGACAAACGTACATCTAAAGTCGAGTACTGTATTTTTATCGGAATATAGAGCATTTTAATGCTCTTTGATTCTTGGAGATTCAAAATACGATAAAAATTAAATAAGTTCTTCGTATTAGGTTCACGCGAATGAGTAAACAGTTGTATAATGATTAAGATTAATTTACGATTGCAAGCTTATTCATAAAAATGTATTAGGTAACATGGGACATTACATTCGCTTTCATTAAGTTAATTACATCATGAGTTTAATAATTCATTAAACGCGACCAGTGCTCATAAATTAAAGAGCGTAAACATCAAGATTGGCGAAAGAAGTACTTATAAGATCAATGGACCATCGTTTCCCTAAGCCCTGCATTCCAACGGAATTTTCACCGGCAAAAAATCAGTCGATTCGAAAACGGCAAAACGACCGGGGTTTGGATCGTTGGACGAACAAAAACTCGATCGATCTCCATCGAGTCCACGAGTACTCTGCGATTTCCATCGCAGAGCCCGACAACGAGCCAGGATTATTCAAAGCTACGCATTCGAAATTACACCCGCGTCCTATCCTACACGCGGTCTTGGGCTAGACTCGGATCTCTCGATCTCTCCATCTCTCGATCTCTCGATCTCTCGACTCTTGGAGGGTTTCTTCTTTCCATTATTTCTCTCTCTCTTCCTCTCTCTTCCTCTCTCTTCCTCTCCCTTCCTCTCTCTTCCTATCTCTTCCTCGCTCTTCCTCTCTCTCTCTCTTCCTCTCGACAACTCGTTTCTGAGTCATCTTACGTGCATTCGCCGGAGTCTGCATTGTACGCGTTTGCGTGCATTTGCGTACACGCGCCTTACATTACCGAGAGATACGCGCGCACGAACACACGTGTGTACATGTAAGGGACTAGCACGCGCCTCTCGCTCTGTACTTTCCTGTATAATGAATGTCTTTCTTCTGCCGCGCGGCCGGCGTTCGACTTTCTTTCTTTCTTCCACTCGCATGCAAGCGTAGCCTCTCTTTTACCTATTCGACGAGCGTGAACCGTTTTCTCGGACTCTATTTCGCATTTAAGAGCTCGTGCTCGGCGATCGCTTGTTTTCTTCCTTTGTTTTTTTTTATATTTTATTCTTTTTTACTCGGGCTTGAATGTAGGCTTGCTAAGCCACTTTGCGGGACTCGAACTTTACATTCGTGATTTCAGAAGAAAACTCGGAAAAAAAAGAAAGTATTTTTTACCGAGAACTCGAGCGTTTTCCGTTTTATTTTTCGCACATTTCCGATCTCTCGAATCGCTCATGCATGAACTTTATCCTCTATCGTATCGAATTTTTCACCGACATTCTAATAGTATCTCCAAGTATAGTGATTCCTCTTAATTTTAAAACAAAATTCTCGTTAAATCTTATCGATTACTTAAAAAAAGAAAATCTTAATTTTATCCACCGTTCGAATATTTTTAATTTTATTCTGGTTGAGGTTTATTTTAGTATGAATTTTAACCAAAACTCAATACTATAAACAGATATTTTTACACTGAATATAATCTCATAGTTAATATACTATATTCTTTTATTTATAAGAATTTCTCGACAATTATTTACTCGCGCTTTAAATTTTATTATTAATACTACTCGATCGTTTTTCCTTAATGTGTTAAATCGGTATCAATACAGCAAATTAGATAATGTGAAAAATTTTCCAATGCACGTCTGATAAGGACGCGAAAAGAATTGCTCGATAATAAAGTATGTTTAACACTCGGGATTGAAAAGTGCAAAAGAGAAAGATATAGTCGGAGACAGAAAGACGAGGACAAAGATATCGATTAATTTAACTTTTTTCAGAATATAGCATCGTTTGATCAAATTAGAATTGTACGCTAATTTTGTCGTTCAACGTTTTCAAAATGGAAAAATTGTATTTAAACTGAAAAAAAATGTCGATCGTGGAGAAAAATATAAGAAAATTTATACGAGAGACAAATATAAATATTTTTTTAAGAAAATATTTAACGATAAAATTTTATGTTATTTTTACGATTTACTTTGCAAAATTGATATTAATTTTGATCAAAGGATTTCAACGATGTAATACTTAATATTTTTAAATCTTTTTTCTGCTAGAATATGAATTAATTATGACATTGCTCGTCGTACTTAAAATCAAAACAACTATAGTTTAACACAAAGAATATAAAATTATAATGTTTAAGTATAAATTTTTGGGAAATTTAAAATTACAAAAGAAAAATTAAGTACTTAAATGAAAAATAAAACGATGATAAAAAAGTACCTTGAGAACGAAAGAAGGGAATAAAGAAATATATAGAGAGTGAGAGAGAGAGAGAGAGAGAGAGAGAGAGAGAGAGAAGCGTCTACGCCAGTGTTATTTATATACACACTAATACCGATTCGAGCTCGTACCGCGTATATTTGTAATGCTTACACGCGATAATGCACCTACGATGCGCTTCGGCTTGTATACGTATTCGTACGTACGTTGTAAAGCACAGTTTCCCTTCTCCTCGTTCTCCTTTTTTCCTCGCCCCTTTCAAGCGCCAAACTGCAAGCTTTTCCTGTGCGGAGCGCGAACGTAAAAATATAAATCGAGAAAACGCATCTGCTGCAGGAGAGAGGTAATATAACTTGTGTGTCGGATGCATGGCTGGTATTATAAATAGAAGTGCGAGCGGACGATTGTCGATTTTTCGAGGCTGCAGCGAACGACGCCACTTTTTGATTCCGCGAACAGTGGACGGCTATGAGGGCTTTTAGTTCGATAAGTAGTCGTCTGAGTCTCCAAGGGATGCCTTTTAAGGACGCAGCTTGTCTCGAGAATAAATTATTGCCCTTAGATGTTTTGTTTGAAAGGTCAGTCGGAGGTAAATTGAAATTTAAGAGTAAGAAGATGGACAGAGAAGATAAAGGAAGATTAACGCGTCTGTTCATAATTTTAGAAAGAACTGATTTTTCAGTTTTCACATTTTCTTGAGGTATATCATCTTGGAAACATTTTCTCAAAGTTTCGAGCTAATCGGATTAAAATTTACGGAGTTATACGAGTTCAAAGTGTACTTTTGACGAAGTGTTAGGAACAGGACCTGAAACTTTAAACGCGTTTTTCTTAATGTCACATTTTCAAAATCAACGAGTAAAATATCTCGGGAGCCGCTGAACTAATTTGCTTGAAATTTTACAGGTTTCTTTCATGCATAAAAAATTAATCTACGAACAAACGATTTTATGTATACTGTTCGCTAAATTAATAAAAAAAATCCAATATTTTAAAATTCAAGATTATTACTTTTGTTTTGAATAGATGGCAATTTGTTCTATTAAATAGTGTTAACTAATCTTGCTCAATATTTCATATCAGATAATTCATATCTGTTTGAAAAAACTTTCCGCGCATTGTCTTTAAAATAGTGACCTTGGAAAAAATCGTTGTTTATATATGTTTTTAAAATAATATATTATCGTTAAAAGATGACGACAATTATATATGTAATAAGTATAAATAAATATATTATTATTATTCATAAGAAATATTCATAAAAATTATTTTTATTGATTATTCAATTAGAGGTATTTTCATAAATAAAGTCTTTTTTCTAATAGAGAATTTCTTTTATTGTTATTTATAAACCAATAAAATTAACACTTCACGTAATAACTAAAACGTCAAGACTGATTAATGATTGTATATCCTTTTTCTTTATTTAGTTTATAAGTAAAACATGTAATATAACATGTACACAGTGTATTATAACCGTGTAGTATAATACAATTAATATATATCAACAAGTATGGCTTATCGATTTTATAAAAGAGTATAACATGTTCGTGCATATAAACTCCATCCTATATAACTTTATTATGAATTCAATCTTATTTTTTATTGTTTTGTATCATCGAGAAAGCGACGATTATTATACGAATTATTAAAGTGCTTGATTACGTCTTAAATGATAATTGCGGAGTTATCGATTTTTAAAATCAAATATTTTTCGTTGTAACTTATTTTACACGAATGATCGGGTAGTTAATAGTTAGGGTAATAATTAATAGTTCGAATAAATTTTTAATAATCTATTTATTTCCACGATATAAATATTCTTTTTAATTTGCAACAATTTTTTATCTTATCGGCATTAGTTAAATAAATGTTTAGATTAAATTAAATTAATTAGGTTTAATGGTATCGTTATATCAATAGCAGTAAATGTTACTTATAACGTATATTTGGTATATAATAATATAAAATACGACGATAAAGCTAAATAATATATTTTAAATATTGGAGTGAAAAAGAAAAGAAAGGTAATTAAATGCGTTTAATATAAAAAGAAGTAGAGTGTGAGCAATCGCGGTAGAAATAAATAATTATTGCTCGTCGTTAAATGATTTTTCCGCAACGCATCGCTAATTGAATTACTAATCCTCGGATATATTCTCGACAGTGTAGTTTAGCGAAGTGTAGAAGCAGAAATCGTCCTGTAAATTTATCAATGTTCCATTACCGTTTTCTCCCGTCACTACATCTCGCGAGAATGAATTTTACCTTAATGGCGCGCATAAAAGGAATTGATAACCGCGCGTAAAAAACAATTACAAATCGTTAAACAAATCGCGAATCAATCGTCGGTCGTGAAACGGCCGTCTCTTGAAAAAATGCGGCGCTTGTGCCCAAGTCCCCGGGAAGTTTACGAGTTCATAAAGCCTCGGCGAGGCTCGTTACGCAAGAGAACGTACAGCCCACTCGTGCAATCAACATTCCGCCGATCAATTAGAAGCAGCTTGTTGCTCTCGTCCTCGGCGCGGCTCTGAAAAACTCGGACTCCTCGGCGGCTAATCTAAATTTATAAGCCTCTTCCACGTCTAGACGCGGCCGCGGGAGGAATCGCATTGTGCGAGAGGAAATTCCGCGTCGAGCGATAATGGTTGGCTATAATTTCTCCGCGTGGCTCTTCGCTCAATGGTGCGTTTGTCGCCGTGACTCGCGCACGTGCACCGACGTGAGTAAACACGCGAGAGGAGACGAGGAGACGAGGAGACGAGGAGACGAGGAGACGAGGAGACGAGGAGGCGACTTCCGAGGAAATCGAGCGAGATTCGCGGATATTGTGCGACGGGTTTCTTGCGAGTATTCCCCGAGCAAACTGGTTTCATGGGCTTCGTCGACGAGTCGCGCGCCGCGGAGGTTAGTTTTTTGGGGGTGCGCCTGAATGTAGGTCGAAGCGAGTGGCGCCCTTCGATTGATTCGCGCTGTAAAACCTGTAAGAGACCGTTTACAACCCGATAGCCTTCCCGAGAGTAAATTGGTTCGAGCGAGTTGCGGTGTGAGCTGGCTTTCGATTTATCACACGATCCCTCCTTTCATATTTCTTTCTTTCAAGGTCCTTATTTTCGTGTTTCTTTTTATTACGAAATACTAATTCTTACTTACTTTATGAATATATTAACGTTAAAGGAACGGTTCGATTATTTATACGTTACGACGATTATCCGATTTTTATTCGTGCTTCAATGTTAACCGAGATGTCAAGTTTAAGATCACAGTATCGGATGCTAAAGGATTTTCCTTCTTCCAAGATTAACTCTGATTTTTTCATTCGAATTGCTTCGATAATCAACGAACTCGATAATCTTTTATGTCTTTTGATATTTTAAATTGCATTCTAAAAAAGATGTACTAAAAATTTTAAGATAATTGATTTAAAAACGACATCTGAGTAATATAAATTATATTTTACAATCGATCGTTCACATTTATTTCAAATGCAATTAAGACTTTTTTTTCCAATAATAAAAAGAAAATTAAATTTCTCGCACGGATTTACGAATAAACTTGATACGATTAAACTAGGTAATAACGGTTCCTCGAAATTTAAAAAAAATTTCATGAAAATATGAAAGCTTGCAAACCCAAAAGAGAGTTCCTTTGGTTTTCTTTTATCGAGCATCTCCCGTAATCACAGGTATAGCGAATGATTTCTCACACTTTTCCCGGACTTAGCTGCAGCCGCTCACCGTCGTTATTAATACACGCGTTTAGTTTCCGAGAATAGCTAGCGAAGTTACATTCGCGACAGAATGAAAATCTATTATTACGTCGTACGCGCGCCATTGTACTTGAGCGTCTACGCAAAATCATGCGACATTGACGTTTATTCACGCTAATGTTTCATTCATCGGAGTGCGGACGTGTGAAGCGGTACTCGTGTGACGAATATCTCGGCGAAAACAAAGCTAATTCTTTGTGTTTTTCCTAGGGTATTGATCGATTAACGATATACGCTGGCGGCTGTTACTTTTGGGTGGAAAGGGAAGAAGATATTACGTAATATTATTCATCGATGCGCGTATTAGACGCAAATGTAATCGTCGGTTGTGAGTTGACTCGGGGAATTATTAAACCAATCAAACTAGCATTTCGATAGCTAATTGCTCTTAATATTTTATGCGAAATGCTACGAAAATTCATAAATCTTTTTTGCTGCTATAGTTTATCGATGACTTAACTTTTATTAGCCGCGGTATACGTGCACTCTCTTCTAAACCTTGAATTATACCAAAGATGATTTAGATAATTAAAGAAACGCAGATTGATTGATAAATATGAATTTATCGTTACCGTTGTAACCTAATTTTAGTTCTATTTACTTATGACATAACGAATGCAAATTCAAAAAATATCAAGTAAAAAATATATTATACTGTATCTTCGTTACAACAAATATACGTTAATAAGTTATCAAAATAGATTATTCGGATCGAAAAACGTAAGCGTATAAATTATTTTAATGAATTTTTTCGCGTATTTAAATTTACGTAATTCTAAAAGCGTTGAAAGTTAAAATCATTTATGCGCAATTACTTTTTTATAAATACAATTAATTTATTTTCGAATTAAAAATTATCAAACTTTATAAAAAACGTTTCCATATAAATGATTATGTTGTCGTGTCGATATCTTAATACTTTTACACTTTTAAAGATAAGATTCATTAAAAAATCTTTTAAATGGAGCAACGTTCCTCAAACGCCTAAAATGTATTCGCACCGAATAAAATAAAATGTCGAAAGAGTCTGAGAGAGAGAGAGAGAGAGAGAGAGAGAGAGAGAATACGACAGACAGTTCATGGACAAAACTCAGGGTACCACGACTGCAACGATTATCGGGAACCGCTGCCTCAGCGATCAATTATTCACGGCCGCAGCGCGTGCTTGTATACAGGAGTCGATCGACCCGACTTATCCACGTGCTCCCGCTCTTTCTCCTTCTCAAGAAAGCAACAGAGAGAAGCCAAGAGAGAGAGTCGATTTTGCGGTTGCGATGCATAACCTTGCACCCGGCGTCTGCCTCCGCTCTTTTTTTATTATCGCGCTCGACACGGGCACAATCGCGACGAGTCTAACTGCTTCGGAGCCTCTCGGCAAGGTGAGACAATACGCGAGTCGCGAGTCGCGAGTGAATTTGACGCGCCGTCGGCACCTATTCTCGATTTTTTATTTATGCGGCAGACCTTTAATTCGAACCACTTTTTTCCGTTCCTTCCCGAGTTCCTTTCCGAGTTCCTTTCCGAGTTCCTTCCCGAGTTCCTTCCCGAGTTCCTTCTCGTTAATGGCCTGTTGTTCGCGCTCTCGGTCGGGCGCCGCGTTTCCCGTTCCATTATTTATGCGCTCTTTCTTCCTCGATCGACCGATCGCCGAGTTGATCGCTTCATCGGACGCGAGTTTCCTCGACGGACGTTCTATCTCCGTAGGCGTAGACACACGCCGATAGATCTTTCCCGGCCGCTTTATCGACTCGGTCGGTGAATTATTTCGCAATTACCGAATGCTCGATCGCGGTTTCAATGGAAGCGGTACTTCCACGGATCGGTCGGACGTCGCTGCCTCCTTGAAAATCCCGACACCGGCGCGGGTCGATCTTTGGTCCCGAGTCACCGCGGGATAAGCAAACGGACTCGAGTGTCGATCATCGCGCCGCACTCGTAAATCAACATCGCCTCCCGACGTTTCCGAGCGCCTCGCGAAAGCGGCGAAAACGAAAGCCGATCTCGTCGCTTTTCGCTCGCGGAGTCGAGTCGGAGCCGAGTTCGAGAGAGAAGAAAAAAGAAAAAAACAACGCTGCTCGAAGATGGTGACGCAAGTCGCGCATAACGCCCGAGGTCGGGCGAATAATATTTAAGGACCGACGAGGGCCGCGCGGGCGAAAAAGACCGCCCGGAGAAGAAAGGAAAAAGATCGAGGAGCGGCGATATAAAAAGAAGGCCGGGTCGCCGACTGGACGCTCGCAGCGCCGACCTGATAATCTTTAATTTATTTTAATGACGTAGGAGCGTGACTCGTCGCGAGCTCTCGGCCGCTGCTCTCGGCCGTGTGCGCGACAAGAATGCGCGCTGCACCTTGTCGGAGGTCAGGTTCAGCAGCCGCGTTCGCGGACTTTTTTCGCGAATAGCGAGCGCCTCTCTGCGACCGAACTCGGCTCTTCCCTGCCCCCCTCGGCCCTACTCTGCCCTCCGCTGCCCTCCTCCGCCCTCCTCCGCCCTCCTCTGCCCACCGCTACCCACCGCTACCCACCGATGCTCTCGATCATCCCGGGATAGCTCCGGGCCAGAGATTTCCCGAGTCCCCGCAGCCATCGGATCGCGCTCGGGATTCCCGCGAGACTTTATGCGGGCGATGCGGAAGATTCGAAATTTCCAAACGCCTCGCGACGGTAATTAATTAATCAAGGTGTCCGTCTTTTCAAGCGAACCTCTCGAATTTCAGCCGGATTTAGAGGCTGATTTACGATTTCGAGACACGCGAGATGGAAAGAGCTGGTACCCCGTAACGAGGAAATCCCACATTTATATTCAGCGCTCATTTTTATTTCGATAAATGTGTTTGCGTTTTTTCCTTAAAAATTATTTATTTCTCATAAATGCGCCGTAGCAACGATAGTCAAAGAGAGTGAAATTTCTTTATATAAGTATCGTCGAAAAAGAAAAATGCTAAAAAATGGTAACGAGATAACTGGAGAGTTGTTTGAAAAGCATTTTACGAGTCGAACGTAAACAATTAATTAATCAGTGGATGCTTATCTGGTACGAGATGTAGAAGAAAGGAAAGAAGAAGTTGTTAGGCGCTGATTTTAATAAAAATTCAAAGCATCGATTAATCATTTAAAGTTGTTCGAGAAGAACAATGAACAACCTATAACACTCTCTTTTTTATAGCGCAACCTATTACCAATTAATTTACCATAAATTACGCCTTACATTTACATCACCGTTCTATCCAAATAAAGTTTTTACGCGATACAATTTTTATCAAAAACGAGACGTTCGATGTCTTTCGCTGTATTCGTGAAACTCGTAAAAAAGTTTAAAGTTTGTACACGGCAAGAGAGACGATAATTCCACCGAAAAGTTATTTAAATAACCATTTTTGGAAATACTTTTTCCCGCGAAGGAATTAAACGTCACGAGTAACCTCGAAGAGCATCGCGAGTACGATAAAAAAATATAGCGTACATAAACAAACATCTATCGTACATAAAAAACGCTGGAAAAAATCGCTAAAAAAACTCATCTCTCTCGATTCTTTAGAATTAAACGCACATTACGGACATTACGCACATTACGCACATTACGCACATTATATCGACAGAAGCGATCTCGCGGACTTTTCATTTTTTTCCCGCGATAATTTAAAAGCAGTCAATCTTACGGTGCATGTTCCAAGTGTCACGGCCAATGCATCGCTCGAACGTGCGCGCATCACTCTTTTCTCCTTCTTTTTTCTTTCATTTTTTTTTTATAAACGAAGCGATCCTCGACGTGAAAGAAATCGCTCTACATTGGATGCTGCAGTCGCTAGTGAGCTCGAGCTGCATCTTGCATATATAAGTATGTTTTATGTCAGCGTGCATATACTATACTCGCGCAGTTGCCACGTCTTTCTGCCTCTGCTCCTCTTGCTTCCCTCTTCTTTTCTTTCCTTTTTCTTTTTCTTAGTTCTCTCCCTTCCTCCCTCTCTCTCTCTCTCTCTCTCTCTCTCTTCGAGCTTAATAATGATAGTAGTAAATATCGAAGATAAAGCATTGCTTCAACGATTTACTTATTAAGTTTATAGTTTTGGAGTTTCATTTATTTTTTAATTCGTATACTTCGTGTTCTTATAATCTTGATTCATTTAATATTAAATATTCAAAATGTACAATAATTTTGTTATCTTGTATCGACGTATGAATTTATTGAATTTTTTTTAACGCGTTTAATTAATAATTGTCGTAATCATAAATTGAATTTGTATTGCAAAAAGATATGAAAAAATCAGTTATATAATTTTTATTTTCATTTGCGAAAAATCATTTCATATATTTATATATTGTTTCGTTAATTCGTTCATGGAGAGGTAATATCGTTACTTTCGCTATAATATAATAATATATAAAAATGATACATTATTCAAATACGATAATTCGTATGAAATTATTTTTCATCGATGAAATCAATAATTTAAAGTATGTATCGTTTACGATAATAATGTATCATTTATCAGTAAATAATTTCAAAACAATCAATTATCGATTGTTTTAAAGTTGCACAAGAAAATAGAGAAATTATTTTATTCTTCATTTGTCAAATTTTTTTCGATCCAACGATCGATGGTTTTTTAAATAAAATTTTATTAAAAATCCGTTTTCAGATTTGATAGGAAAAGATAATATATTATAGTTTCGTCGATGGCACTTCTCGAAAGATTGCAAATTGACTCTAAATTTAAGTATCCGTGGATATTTTCGGCTAAGTAAGTCATAATCAGTTTCATTTGTGCACAAAGAATGAAAAATTCAGACGCATCTTCCCATAACATAAATACGCTCTCATCTTGTACGTTTTCTCTCTCTTTTTCTCTCTCTTTTTCTCTCTCGTTTACTCCCGCGCAAAGGCTCAACAGTGGAGTCGCGGTTCGCGCGAGACTTCTCTTGACACTTCTGCAAACCCCCGTCGCGTCACTACTCCCCCTCCCTCCTCTCTCTCGCTCTCTCTCTCTCTCTCTCTCTCGCCTCGCGGAATATAAGGAGTCGTTGAACTCGGAAAAAGGGAACTTATATGTGCGAGGATGTGGAGGAGAGTATATACGTATATGTATATATATACGAAAAAAGAGAGAGAGAGAAAGAGAATCGCGCGTACATACATGCGATTGCCGCCGCCGCTGCGTGCGGACCGAATTGGAATGAGGGACGTCGCGAGGAGGAAAAAAGAGTCGAGAAAGAGCGAATGCCGGAGTAAGAGAAAGAGTGAGCTAGAGAGAGAGAGAGAGAGAGAAAAGTGACTCACACTCGGTCCATTGATCCTTGAATATTCGACAAGAGTAAGAGCTCGATGCAGTTTTGCACTTTCGTTCGTATCGCCAAACGAGAATAAAAAAATTAAATCTTGAACATGTAACAGTTGCTTTTTTCTTCGGTTGCGTCAATCGAAAATACCGACTATCAGTTTAGTGTATAGTATTCAGTATTTTTTACTTTTATATCATTATTTAATAAATGTTATTATAAGACTAAAAATAAAAATAATTTCTCACTTTTGTTAAAGTTTATTGCGTCGCGAATCTAACGAACGATTTAAATTTATTTGCACATAACTGACATTTTATATTTATTTCCCAATAAAATTAATTTGTTGATTGCCGTAATGAAATCCTTAATCAAGATTCTTTTTAACGACTTATTTCAAAAACTTGTTCTCGTCATCTTCAGGTATTTGTCTAGTGTTAATTTAATAGCCAAGTTTATCACATGGTTAGTTATGGATAATTGTACCCGTTGGGATAAAAAATTTCGTACTTGTTCTCTCATGAATAATAATTCGATGGCGAGGGGAGAATTCACGCGTAAAAATTGTCAGCGATGCGAATCGTCCTTGATAAAAAATTTGCCGAAGCGTCGCGGTCGAAAAACTTTGCGTTAAATCGATCGACGAGCCGTCGATGAAACGGCATAATGAATATCAATTTCGTAAATAAATCGTCGACTCGAACAAATTTCGCGCGAGTGAACGAGTGAACGCGTCGCGATCGCGTCATTCGGTTCGCGTTCGAGCCGTTTTCTTCAAGTTCCTTTT
This sequence comes from Dolichoris vasculosae, assembly GCA_018907195.1. Lineage (NCBI taxonomy): Eukaryota > Metazoa > Arthropoda > Insecta > Hymenoptera > Agaonidae > Dolichoris > Dolichoris vasculosae. The sequence continues at coordinate 9,496,562 of JACCHY010000003.1, forward strand.
AACGGGTTGTCGCCCGTGACATTCTAGTCGGTCAAAAAGCAACGACGACGATGAGCCAGAAAAAACGAGCCACGCGAACAGGGAGAGAAAAGGGAGGATGGAAAGAAAGAAGAAAAGAAAGAAGAAAAGAAGAAAGAAAAGAAGAAAGAAAAGAAGGAAAAAAATAAGGAAGAAAAGAAGGAAGAAAAGAAAGACTAAAAGAAAGACGAAAAGAAAGGGAGAGAGTACGAAAGAAAGGAGTTCCGAAGAAGAGAGACTCACTCAATCCACAGCCGCTTGGAGTAGGTCGCGGCTGCGCGTCTTATCTTCTCGCACGCGCCTTCTCTCTTTCTCTCTCCCCCTATTCGACGCCGAGCGCCGCGCGACTTTCTTTGTTACGGGTGTTTCGCGTGCGCCGAAGCGGCGTTATTTTTAAAGGGAAAAAAGAGGGAACGTCGGCGGCGAGCGTAGACGAAGGAAAATTTTGCGCGCAACTATTATACGAGCGAGCCAAGCGTCTATAATAGCGTGATTCAATGTTTGCTTTCGCACGTTAGACCGATTGAATAATTCAATTTTTCCTTTCTTTCTTCTTTCGTGTATCTTCCTTATTAATGGGTCGATCGTCGCGAACTTCCAACCGAACGCGTCGCTCCATTCCTTATTCCGTTTTCCGGAGAGTCGATAACTTTCTCGACGCGAATCACTCCGACTGTACTTGTCCGACTGTACTTCCCTCGATGCACGTTAATTATACTTTGTAATAATTAATTACATAACGATTACTCCATGATCAAACATAGTCTCGTTCCTAGCCTTTTTTTTCTATCTAGTAATTCTAAAACGGAATTTTCCTTTCCGTGTACCTAATGTAAATAAAAAAAAAACTCGCGTTGTATCGAACTACCTTGTAATTTTATTCTTATTTTTCTAAGTAATTCGAGATATATGGAGTATTATTATTAATGAAACGATGATATTTTCATATTCACGTTCTAATTTTTATATTCATCTCTATTTTTAAAACGCATATTTTTAAGAGTATGCGATACTTGGATCGATCAACCTTTTATTCGTAGCGATGTAAACTAATTTAATTTTCTGGTTGTTCCAAGGGCTCGATGCGTTCGACTATATTTAAAAACACCGATATTTTTATCCGATTTTTCAATTCGACTACTCCCTTCTCCGTGCTAAATTCATCCTCCGAAAATATCTAAAAAAATATCCCTGATCCGGGGTACGCGGTCCATTCGGTCGACGCACGGGTAAAAAAGAAGCGGAAAAAGTTGGAGGCGGAGGCGCGGCTACCCGAATCTCTCGACTGTGCGAAAGACGAAAGAGAGAAAGAGAACTAGAGATAGAGACGGAGAGATAGCAAGAGAGACAGCGCACGGTCGTGCAACAGGTGGAATCTAATAAGGCGTTTTTGAGGAAGCCGGCAGCAGCGGTGGTAGCGAGAATTTGCCGGGCAAGACGAAACGCTCGCTGCGAATACCTACGCGAACGCGTGTAGGTGATGAACTTGAGAGCTTGGGATAATTGAAAGTATTTCTTACGGGATAAGTAATATTCTCTTGTGCAATCGCGCAGAATTGGTCGAGTGATTTTTCCTTCTGTCAATTACACCGAAACTGCGAGATTCAATTTGGTTTTTAACGCGTGCCTTATTTATTACGGAAAAATGGAAATTTTAATTTATTCTCTCCAAAGCAACACACGTTTCGTATTCGAATGGAAAATTTTTTTTATTTTGATTCGTGTAACTTCGTTATTTAGATTTTACCATTTTATGGTTTCTTTTATTTTTTAACAACGAATCCGCTTGTAAAATAAATCTTTTTCAGACGAATAAATGTTGCAGAAACAATGAAAGATGAAATCGATTTAATTTACACCCGTTCACACGTTCCCTTACACTGCCGAGTTAACGATATCGTAAAATAGCGCCCGAGCCCGATAACTGGATCCATCAGAGTCCAATTATTCGCGAAATCTTAATTAAGAAACTAACACCGCCGCTGTCGACGTTCAGTCGACGTTCTGTCAACGTTCCCTCGGTTTCGCCGCGTCGATCCCCTCGACGGAAAGCACGAGGATCGATCTACTCCAGGAGGATCGAAAGCGGTCGATCGACGGTGACGCGGTGGGAAAATTGAAACAGGGTATCGAAACAGGCTCCGAGCGCGTGTATCGATTCGTACTCGCGTCGATCGGCGATCGTCTCGCGTCTCGCGTATCGCGATCGCCCCTCGACTCACCGGGTACGGGTATTACATTATGACTCGCGGCGTTCGCGTGCTCGGAGGAGCGCGTCGTCCTCGTTCCGGAATTCGCGCGCTCGCGATCCTCCGTGAGGACGATCGAACCGCAGACGACGGCGGTGGTCACCGAGATGTTTCGCGCGCGAGATTAATGTCGCACACGCTCAACTCGCCACTCTTGACCCGAATGCGAGTCGAGTTCGCATTTGTGGTTTCATCTGGAAATCGTGCGAGTCGAGCGCGCTCGGAATTACGACCTTTGGGGTGTTGGATTATTACGAGAGGATGGATTTTTTCGAGGCGGACCGAGTCGCAAAAACTTCGATAAGGTCTTTTCGTCTATCGCCTGCGTTATTATATTTATCCTTAAACGCGAAAAAGCGAAAAAGAGATGCGCGGTCCGAGGTGAAAAATTTTCAATTTAATATTTGTAATGATTCATCGTTGGAAAAATCAACTTGGCACAATAAGATAGTATTCGTTTTAAAAAAGTAAGATAAAAGATTTTCTTACATTATCCGAGGCATAATTTTACACTGTCGGGTGATTTTTGAAAGGTCGCATCGATCGATCAACGTAGCCCGAAACGGCATTTTCAGCATCGGTATCTTTTACTCTCTACGTTCTTGGAGAAAATTAATTACTCCGATAATAGCATGGAAGCGAAGCAAAGATAACTTTGTAGCGGACGAGTGAAAAAATATTATTCCTCGCGCGAAGGTTTAGGGGAAAAGGTCGGAGGAAACCACCTTACTAACAACAACCGGAAAAAAACCAGAAAAAAAGGTCCTCGAAGGGGAAGTGTAGAGTTAGCCCTTACCTCGATCTATCGGTACTCTAGTCCTCGGCGGACTAAAGTGCGACTGCGTCCTCCAGAGGCCGATCGGCGCGTTCACCAAAAGTCGGGGGTGTCGCAAACCGATGAAACTTATTAGATCACAGAATGTCGGTGGTAGCGGTCGTATAAAATAGTAGTAATCACAAAATATGGCACACTGTTCCTCGAGTCCATCGTTCAGCACTCACTCGTTGCGCGCGCCTCCTTCTCTCCTCGCCGAGCCGGCGCGAACTTCAAAAAGCCGGGATTAGGAGCCGGCCGCGCAACGCGGACGAAGGGCCGACGGAATTCGAGCCCTCCCCCGTCCTGGCCTCGCGCTTTCGTCGGCTGCCGAATCGAGAGAGATCGTAGAGAAAAGAAGAAGAGAAGGAAGAAGGAGAAGACGAGTCTCCCGCGCGCGCGCGCCCGTTGTTGTCGTCGGAGGAAAAAACTCTGTCCGCCGCTGCTGCAGCGGCACCAGCAGCAGCAGCACACGCACGATTTTCTCTCTCGCTTTCTCCCTCTCTCTCTCCTTCTATCTCGCTTTTTTATCTTTCTCTCTCGCTCTCTCTCTCTCTGTCTCGCGCTCGCGCCTGCTGTCTCGCTCGCTCTCTCACTCACTCACTCACTCACTCTCCCCTCACACGCGTACGCGCGCGCGTGTACAATTGCGTTCTGTGAGTGGTGCGCTCGCGAGACTCTCGGTACACTCTTTTCTTCTCTTCCATTCCCTCCCTCTCTCTCTCTCCTTCTCACTCTCTCTCTCTCTCTCTCTCTCTCTCTCTGGTCGTCGTCGTAGTCGTCGTCGTCGTCGTCGTCGGCGTCGTGGACGTCGCAGTCGCGGCTGCTCTCGGTGGTCGAATATCGCGCGCGCACCGCGACCGGAGACTCCACCGAGAGAGAAAAGGAAAAGGGGCCCTGCGATGCCAGAGAGAGAAAAGAACAGGACTGAAAGAAGGTAGGTGGGAGGAGGGCAGATCGCTCCGTCTCTCTTTTCCCTCTCCACCCCTTCTCCTCTTGCATCCTCCTCCTCCACCACCACCACCACCTCCTCCTCCTCCTCCTCCTCCTCCACCACCACCCCCCACTTTTTCCAGCTCTTTTCTTTTTCTTCGTCGCACAATCTCTCTCTCTCTCTCTCTCTCTCTCTCTCTTTCTCTCGCTTTTTCCCTCCCCGGACTAGGTTCTTTCCCTCCCTACCGAAACGAGATTCCTCCGGTTCTTCTTCCCTCTCTCATTCAGTTTTTCCAGGCTTCTATTCTTGGACTCGCGAAAGTCGAGCGAGGCTGCGGGGGCTGCTGTCGAAGAAATTACGCGACTTTTCCAGCTTATGCCTGGGAAACGCAATCGAATGGTTTTCCGCGGAGTCGCTTATTACGCGTTAATCACGGCTTGTGCCCTTCGAGACAAACACAGTCGAAAATCGAAGGTGATAAATCGACCTCGGAGACGGAGACTCCGGAGGATGGAACAAAGGTCGACCGTTACCGGCATAACGACGACGCATAACGACGACTCGTAACGACGACTCGTAACGACGGAGCTACCGAAAATGGTTTTCGTTTCGACCGGGTCGTTCGACGGTGACGAATGCCGAATGTCGGAGACGCAGCTTCGGATTTAAAGAAACGATCGGATTTTAATGTTCGGTCTTGCCCTTCCAACGTTTTCCCCTTAACGAATCGAGCGTCCAACGGGCAAATTACGGTGCGAAACTCGCTCCCGTGCCGAAGGTCACGCGCAAGCGATAACTCGGCCAACAGAAACGCGCGACGAGCGCATCTCGATTCGGGCCGACCATTTCCCGTAACGAACTCAGCGATCACCGGCAAATACTTGCGCACCTACGCGGGGATCGTCGCGAGCCTTCCTTCGCGTTTCACGCGAAAAGAGCGACTTTCCGTACGCGCAAGTATCGTGGATAATACGCTCTCCGTGTGTACACACGGCAGTGGGAAGGAGACAGAGGGACACGCTCGTCCTCGATCGCAATTGGCTAAGCTGGTAGTCGAGATAGCGGGGGAACCGCGGCGCGAAGGTCCGAAGGTACACGATACCGTCTTTCTCTCTCTGGCTCATCGTGCTCTCTCTCTCTCTCTCGCTCTCTCTCTCTCTCGCTCTTGGTCTCCCGTGCATCGGCCGTCCTTTTTTATCGCGAGCATGGATGTATGCACAAGCATGTACGTACTATTTGCATTCGTTCTCTCTCTCTCTCTCTCTCTCGTTCTCTATTCCTCTTTCTCTGTCGAGTGATACGCGCAGAAAGTTTTTCGAGGATAAATTTGCGTTCCTTTTTGATGTGGCTGATTCGGTCGTATCTCGGCCGAGGAAATCGTATTTCAAACATTTTGCATGCATGAGACTTCCCGATGTCTGCTTTACTTTGAAACGTGTAATTTTCCCGTATCGCATTGTAATTTAAATTTGCATTGATGAGTGCTTTTTATGAATATTTGTCATTGAACGCTCGCTTCATTCGTCTTTTTATCAATATTCGCTTGCACATGGGTGCCGTCTCTACTTTAATACACACATTGATATCTGCTGTTTGTTTTATCTGCATTCTACATGCATGCATACGATATTACGAGACGCATTATTACGTATACTCGTACGCGCTTGCATTTTTTCTACATCGTTGTCCGAATGCGTGCAATTTTCATATTTAAGCCTTTGTATACCCGCTTTATCAACGTTCGTGTCCAGTTATCTTATTCTCGCGACTAGTAGATTTCGTTTATTTTCTATACGTTTATCGATATAAACGTTTCACCTTTATTTTACGAGTGGAATATCGTTCACCTACATCCGTGTTCGATTCATTTTTACTTTTTTTTTACGATGCGCTCGCGCGGATCTCCATTTTTCCATCCAGATACGTGTACACGCGTGTTTCCTGTAAACACGCGCTCGCGTGATTTACGTACAATATCCGAATTATCCATCTGTATCTACGGCGATACCCTCGCGTATGTTTCTGTGTTTACATACGGACAAGGCCTATGCGTACTTTATATTACGTATATCTTATCCGTATTCTCCATTTTTTTGTCGCGCGAAGTGCACACAAGTACGATACTTATTTTTTGCAAGCGAATACTCCTACGTTTCGGATCTTACCATTCGTACGCATATTGTTCTCTCGGCTTATACACAAGTGCAGGTATCGCGTTTCGTGCGCCGAGGTTATAAATATATCAAATTTTTTCTTTTTAGAAGACTTTATTGAAAAGAAGAATCTTGAATCGCGTAAAGTCGTTCTTTTATATTTCATACATTACAATGGGGTTCGAGTCGCTCGCGATATTTCACTCGGATGCGTTACAGCCTATGTTACCGGCGACCGTTGAACGAATCGAGAAATTTGTAAATCGCCGGGATACCGAGCGAAACCCAACAATAGGGGATTTCTCAATTAAGGACGTCACCTAGTTTTCTTATACCGCGAAATTTTAGTATTCTTTGGAAAGACGGTCGATCCGAGCAACGATTCGGGCCGATTGGCAAATCGCGGGGCACAATAAATCCGATATTCGTACGTTACCGCATTATTGCCCAAGTCGGAGGATGCGTCACGCGTGCGTCCGGTATCGTACCGCGCATCATCCATCTGTCAGGCGTGCGCGCACTCCCGTGCGTCCGCGCACACGTACAATCAGCCAGACGCGGTTAACGAAGTGCGGAAGTCGAGAAAGAATCTCGTGGGAATGGTCTCGTTGGTATCGGATCGACGGACGAAGCCAAGCTCGCGGTGCTCGAATTCGCCGGATTCGGAGGATTCGGTCGCGGTGCAAAAGGTTGTAAAAAAGGCGCGAGAGCGTCGGTGATACGCGTACGCTCGATAGTCGCGCGGCTGGCTTTCTCGAGCTCAAGATTTTCACCTCGTAGCATCGGCTGCACACTAGGCTACAACGGCGGTAACGTTAGTAGTGGTGGACGGTGGATGTAGGAGCGAGAGAGCGAAGGTAAAGGAGGAAGGAGGGGGAGTTACGGCGAAGGTGGGGTAGGTTTCACTCCTCTCTCTCTCTCTCTCTCTCTCTCTCTCTCGCTCTCTCTATCTCCATCTATCTCCATCTATCTCCATCCATCTCCGTCTATCTCCGTCTATCTCCATCTATCTCCGTCTATCTCTCTCGCTCGCTCGAGCATCGCCGCACGCACCGCGAGGAGCAGCTCTCGAGACCTCAGGACGCGGGAGGAAGGTCGAGGCTAAGACACCCACGTCGGAGTTCCACAACCTCTGCGGCGCGGCGCGGCGTCTCTCGCGCGACGCGGAAGCTGACTCGACGCGCCGTGGCACACTGACTCGAAAGGGGAATTTCGGGTAGTAGGACCGGGGCCCGCCGGGGCCAACGGCCGACCTTTTTCTCTCCGTGCGCGAAGAGCGAAAGTGGGAGAGCGAGCAGCTGGGCCCGCGAGAGGAACGAAGAAAAAAAAAAAAAAGAAAGGAGGAGCGAAGGACGCGAGGCAGAGGAGCGACGAGTGGCCCGCCTGAATTTGGGCGCTCTTGCGTCACGCCGTGGCGCGTAACCCGTGACGTGGGAGGAGGAGGAGCCGCCGACGTCGCGGGAGGAGAAAAAGCGAAAGAAATGCGCTGCTCTTGTGACCCACTGCCGGGCGGCTCTTTCTTCTTTATTCCCCGGCGCCTTCGTTCTCTCTTTTTTCGGATGCTCGGATGCTCGGGTGCTCGGGGACTACGAGCGTGAATCACTTAGCGGCTCTTTTTACTTTTCTCGGGGTGGCTCTTGGCACGCCGTTTCTTTCCCTCTTTGGTTTTAGATTTACCGTTCCTTTTATTAGCCGCTCTCACCTATGTTTTTTTATTTCGTTTTATTTCGCGTTCTCTCGCTTTCCTGACTTACTTTCCTTCTCCCGTAACGACCGACCATCTTCGGCGCGACCAAGATACGAGTTCGAGGAGAAGCTTAAACGCCGATTCCATTACGCCTCGGTAATTTTCGCGCGATTCTCGATTTTCCATCATTGTTGGAAAAGAGTAAAAATAAGCGGAACCGGAGAGGACCCCCGAGGCGAAAACGCGCGATAATTAACTTTAAGCAGTTAGACGGCTATAAAGTATAATTTAATATCGAAAGGGAAAAAAGTCATTGATTTAAGATCACGCTTATATACGAATCGCTTGAAAGCTCACGCACGTTGTGCACATTGTATTTATTTTTTATTCCCCTCCGCGCGAATATAGCTTTTAGTGCTCGCGCGCTCGCGCTTCGTTCGCGACCGCGAGAGAGAAAAACCGGTTCTGAATTAGCAAGATTATAAAAGTAATTACACAGGCGCATATCCTGACAGACGCCTTTTTTCTCTCTCTTTAGATTTCACGAGATTAAGCGTACGCGAATTTTTTCCCCTGCCCCTCCGCGGGAAGAGAGCCGGGAAGGTAAAAGAACTGAGGAGCAACGAAGATGAGATAAGGAAAATGAGAAAGAGTGAGCGAAATGTGAGAAGCCCCGCGAAGAAAGAGCGAAAGAGACGGAGGCAAGAGTACGTGTCTATAGCGGCGTGTAGCCATGTTTCTTACAACGCGACTTCGGAGTCTGCGCTCGAGTTCCTCCTCGAGGATATTCACCCACGCGTACGCCGAGAAAATGATGATGATGATGCCGACGCTTGGCGAGACTCTCTTCCACTCGCGCGGTCCACGTATTAGCGGTCACTTCTTTCTCTCTTTTCCTCTCTCTCTCTCTCTCTCTCTCTCTCTCTCTCTCTCTCTCTCTCTCTATCTCGTGCACTATCCCAGCTGTTGGTTATTGCCCTCTTTGAATCCTATGAGCTTCGGGTGCGGGATGAGAAAAAGGAAGAGAGAGAGAGGCAGAGAGAGAGAGAGTGAGAGAAAAGAGCTTTTTATGCCCGACACGCGAGGTAATTAGAAGCATTCGCTTGACGTGATCTTTTAACATTTCATTCTGGCCTTTTTTTGGGATCTTAGCGAGGAAGAACGTATTTTTCATTCCTCTAGAATGCAAAGTGTATGTTCTTTTAAACGCTAGTAGTATTTCGTGCAGCTTATTTGAAGCTTTTAGTTGAGTTATTGATCCTTTAGATTTGTAATAAAAATTTCATTGGTACTCGTTACATTCTAGGCTATTTATTATTTTTCCATATATTTATTCTTGGCAATTTTCTAAGAAGTTCTTAAGAACACATTTTTTCGCTGCTTTATTCAACATACATTTTGCATTGTAGAATGTTTTATGCGCTATCGAAGAAATTTTATAAAAACTTAAATATTTCGCGAAAGCCTATATTTTTCGTCTTTCTTATATCATTTCTAGGTTAAAATTATCGTACGTAGCGAGTACTAATTTATTTGGATAAAAAAATTTCGTCAAATTAAATATTGCAACACGATCAAAGCGGAAAATCCGTAATTGATGTTCGAAAGATTTTCTATGCTTACACGCTCGAATACAAAAAAGTTGGTATTCATTCAAATTTGAGCTAAAAGTTTAATTGAAAATCAATCGTCGGGAATGACGGAAGTTGAGTTATAATTAATCAAATAGCTAATTCTGCAATGTTTAATAATATTTACTGTAATATTTTAATACGCTAAAAATGGTAATATCAACACTTTTCTTTATTCGATCAATTTCAAGATATCTACTATTTATATACACTTATTTTAGGTATTTTAAGATATTTAAAGTACAAAATATTCCATTTAAATTATAACACGAAGTAAGGGAAGTATTTGATTTTTTAAATAAAATTCTTCGAACGCAAGAATTCTCATTAAATTTTTTTATCCGCATAATCGATTTTTTGTAAGGTTTTAAATTTTACTATCTTTAAAAGCTTGTTTTGCTAAATAAAAAAGAAAATAATTGAGAACGTTTACATGGAAAATCGATTTAAATATATATGAAAATTGTATTTTTATAAAATAATTTTTAAACGCTTCGATACGCTTGAAATTTTTAAATACAATTGTAGTATTTGAAACGACTCACGAATTTTAAATATATAATTTTAATACAATATTGTATTTAAATTTCGTAAGATTTAAATTTCGTCGGCGATGTCGATTCGAGGCCGCTCGATATTAAATATTATATTAATTCAATTACCGCTCGAGCAAATTAAATGCAAACTTCGTCTCCGAGACTTACAAAAATAATTAAAGTGCTTCAATTCTTCGTATCAATCGCGCTTATAACATACTTTCTTTTATTTGACGTTTTTATCGAGGCCAGTGAGATTATTTATTATTAACAGAGCACGCAGAAAAATGCAGGCGATTAAAAAAAGAATCTCGCCCCGGTGATACACTTTCGAGGAATTTGCCTTATCGGAAGAAAAAGAAAGAAATAAGAATAAGCGCGAGAAAGAAAAGGGCGCCCGCGATAATTTTTTTCTCCGACGACATTGGCCGTTGCTCTCTGCGTCTCCTGACCCAGATTCGGAATCGCGGCGGTTATTTTTTTCGTTTCCCCACGACCGTGCGCGGCTTTTTTTATCTGCGACCGCCCCTTCCTCTCTCGCCGCGTCAAACCTGACCTACGACTACTTCGACGAAAGTTTTTACCGAACGTATCGCATTCTATTTCGCGCCTTTCGCGAATTTTAGCACCACAGGAAGGAAAAAGGGAGGAGAAGAACGCCGTGGAAGAGTGGAAGAGTGGAAGAGTGGAAGAGTGGAAGAGTGGGACAAAGAAAGGCGCGAATACTTAGATTGAAATAAGCTTTCTTTCCGAGAATAATTATTTATGGCTCATTTCTTTATATACCTTTGTTTTTTTCCAGCAACCATTTTTCTTCTGCTATCTATAAAATTTTTTCAAATATGCCTTATTTACACATTAAACGGTTGCATCGTAATCTTAAATACTTTTTTAAATATACTTTCGCTATAAATTTTTATTTAATAATATTCTTTTTTTTAATCTTAACAGTATTATAATCCATTGATAACCCACTTTTATTTCTTTGAAGCAATTCTTTACTCAATAATGCCTACGCTATTGCCGTTGTTTTAGTCATGCCGATGCGCAATGATAAAAAAATACGGTCATCGATTACATTTTTAGGCCGCTTATTTTCATCGCGTCACGAAAACGTTAGCTTCGAATGCCTTTCGAGCGTTTCGACTTCCCACCGAAGCACACAATGGAAAAGTTCACACAGTTAAAAATCGCGCTAAAAAGTTAATATATATATGTATATATATATATATATGTATGTATATAAGCGTGACATGTGACGCGCATCCACTTTTTCACCCAGTTTTTTCCTTTAGCAAACGGCTCGAAAATCCGAACGGTATCGGACACACAGGGGAATCAAAGAGATGAAAACTCGAAGGAAATGAAGTCATGTAAATGCAACAAAATCAGCCTCTTAGCCTTGCTTCTCGCATTTTTCCCGATTCCGCTCCTCCGTTCTCTATCCCGAGCACGCGAGTCTCTCTTTCCCTCTCTCCCTCTTTTTCTTGTTCGCAGTTTTGCCTTTCGATTTTGCAAACTTATATTTAGAAGGGCAACGATCTTTTGCGCGTCTGCTCTCTAGTGCTCGGCTCTCGGCTGAGAGGAGAGCGAGAGAGAGAGCGAGAGAGAGAGCGCGAGAGAGAGAGAGAGAGAGAGAGCGTTGCATATGTGCGGAGAGCAGCAGCGGGAGGACGCGAGAACGTTGCCGTTGCACGCCGGATGCCACGGTGTGCGCCCGTTTTGAATTTATTATGCGAGATGGCGCGGAGCCGGCTCCTCGGTTCTTGGACTGGAAACGCTGAAGGGACTTTGCCAAAGACGCGCGAAATTTCGAGGCCCCGACGACGAAGCGTGACGCGGTTCGGTAGCGTCTCGGCTTTTCCCGATGATCGGACGCGCCGATAACTCGAAATCCGCCTTGGCTTTCCGCGCGCGACCCTCCTCGAACCTCGATCAGAAAATTTCGAGTTGCCGACTACATTTGTAATCGTAATCAATGTATCGCGAACGGTATTGCGAGAACGCTGAAATTGGTTTCGCGATTTCGAAAGGAGGTTGTTTCTTCGATGACACCCAAGTCGGTGCGCCAATTTACAAATAAGATAATGGGAAAAGATAATGAATCGTTTGTGCGACTGAGAAAAATAGTCCGCGTTCGTTGTAATTAATAGCGTCTATTGCGAGAACGAGCGAAAAATAAAACCAAAAAAGAAACGACTCGAGATACGAAATCATAGACAATTCATCGAAAACGGAACTGTCCTCGCGAATAAATAACTTGGCAAGTTTCGCCAAAGACAACTTTCTTTCAATTTAGATAAACGTTTGACGAAAGATATCGAAAATTCTTCGGAAACGATTAATAACGATTCACGCTTCACGCCTATTAACCCAAGAGGAAAAGTTCTCTTGGCGTAACGATATCGTTTCTCTTTAATCATTGAATGAAAATAACAAGCAAGATTCGCTGGTAACGCGAAAAATACAGCGACTTCGAGCGATGGTTCCGAGTTCAGTAACGACGCATTTCCAACATCGGAGTGAGCGCGCGATTCGCAAAGTCCACTCCGATCGAGTGACGTCCCACGAGAGAAAAATAGAGACAGAGAAAGAGATAGAGAATCACGCGCAGCTTCTCTTGTCCTTCCGCTGGCACACAGAGTTAGGCCTCACTCTCGCAATCTTATCGAAGTTACGGGATGAGTTTGCTCGACGGCGGCGGCGGGCCTCCAGCGGGGCCGTCGATCCGCCGACCGCGGAGTCAACGAACGATAAAAAAAACGTCGCGCCCGCGCTCTCCCCCTCGCGCCGCGTATACAAAGAATAAACCTCGGCCGTCAGCCCGCGCGTACACACGCATACGTACGAGTCCGACGACGTCGTCGCGTTCCTCTCTCTCTCGGTCCCTCCTTCTTTGCTCCTCGCAACGGTTACTCGAGGAAGAAACAAGAGAGAAGAGTGTGCGGATGCGAGAGAAAGAAAGAGGGAGAGAGCGAGAGAGAGAGAAGGTCTGCTCGCTTGGGGTAGGTCACGGTGAAACCGCGTGTGTTGTCGGCGCGAGCGAGGCGAGGCGAGGAGAGCGGAGCGGAGCGAGAGGAGGAAGAAGACGCGGAGGAGGAAAGAAAGGAGGAGGCGGCGGTGGAGGAAGGGGCGACGCCAGTAGGAGAATGAGGCATGCGTTACAAGAAGAAGAGAGAAAAAGAGAGAAGAGAGAAAAAGAGAGAAAAAGAGAGGAGGAAGGAGAGTAGCGGTGTTAAGGGTGGAGCACACTCGTCCGTTTTTTTTATTTTTTTACGCTTCTTTTATTCAAAAACGTTTCATGCCACTTCGGTTTTATTGTTCTTTGTTCGGTGCGGGTTTTCAATAAAAAGCTAGTTTACTGCACGTAACTATTGCTATGCATGTATTTGGAAGTAAAACCGCGAGAGAAGGAGACGCGCGTTTGCTTTTTATTTCCTTCGAATGAATTCATTTACAAAAGTTTGTTTCTTCAACGATACACGGAAAATGACACTATCTGCAGTGGAAACTGTATACGGAACGAGATGTTTTTGTCATTCTTTCGGTACTTTCGATTTATCGATAAAGGCGTTTCGATCTGAAAAAAATTTTAATTTACCTCTGGATTTCAGGTCTTGATCTAACGGTATATCCCGGTAATTTAGAATTTCCGTGAAAATGTAATGAACTGTAATAAAGCGATTTAATAGAAAATTTACATGTATATTGTTAATTAAACTTAGAAAAGTTTAGTTTGTCTTTTTTTTTAAATTTATAAACAGATACGCGAATAGCGCAAAAAATATTAAATATCCAAAGAGCTTGTAATCGCAAGGCTCTTACGTTCTAACTAAACTCATCAATAAAATCAAATTGCCGACGCATCTATGAATTTTGCATAAATTTCCGATGGAAAGCTTATTTTTCATAGGGGAAAAAAGAAATTGAATTAATAAAGAAAAATTTGAGTATACGTTAGGTTTAAGTGAATAGGTAGCGACGGGAAAAGTAAAAAAACGCGAAAAAGAAACGAAGAGCAGGAAAAAGTGACCGTAGCGGAGAAACTACAGCAAACTGCGTGTCCGGTACACACGACAAGCCTGACCGCGTGCATAGCCGACAATTACTCTATGAAAAAGCTCTTTCGATCCCTCTCTCTCTCTCTCTCTCTCTCTCTCTCTCTCTCTCTCCCTCCCTCCGTTTCTCTCGGCGTCTTGTTCGTTCGCTCGTGCGCCTCTTTTTATCTATTTCGGCCCATTTCATCCGTACTCTCGCCTTCCCTTTCCCTCTTGTTCCACTGTCGTCGTGCGTGCCTTTTGCTTATCAAGTTTCGCGCGTTAAAGTGCACTCAGAATTTTCTGTAAATAATGAAATCACGATCGCCGGAGGTTCGATCGCGCTGCGATTCCTCTGTTTCCTTACCTATCCCGGCTCGATCGAACTTATAAATTTCTCGCGGAGACACGTACAACGTACTCCGAGTCTCCGAGGAACGAAAACGAACGTCGCCGTTATTATTGCGTCGGATCATGCGATCAGGAAATCACAGAAATCACACTGAAAATTACTGGAAATGTCGCGGCGGGGAGGGAACGAAAGACCGGGACTGGAGGAGAGAAAGCACGAACGTTGAAGAAAAAAGACGAGGGGCGCGCATAAGACGTTATAATTTCGCGTCTGGAGCAACGTAACGGCCGCGCGTCACGGAACCGTTTTCTTCTCGACTCTCTTTCGTTGGTGCGAGACCGGCGCGCGAGGAATAGCCGAGAGGTGGCCCGAGAAAAATAGAAAAGGCAGAGACAAAGAATAGAAAGAGAGACGCGCGGCTAACCGGCGCTTACGCTAATGCTCGAGAAATATTTGGCGTATGAAGAACGACGATGGAGTCGCTCGCGCCTGACTAACAGAGAACTAAACAAGCATTGATATTCAGCATCCGCTTGATGGATGATGAATTTTTATCGCCGAGGTGAGCTCGTCGCTCTCGGTACGAAAATTCAAGTGACTTGTCGCACTTTTCCGTCGGAAGCCTAAGCATTCGAACGCGAGTATTCGGAATCAAAGCGAAATAACGAACAATTATTCGTTTCAACTATTTTTAATGGAATCGCTTAACGGTAACTTTATTCCTTTGATTAATGCGAAATTTAATTTTATACTTTTTAAATAAGATAACGCGTTCGATTTAACTTCACCGAACTGTATAATCGTTTTAAATTTCATAATCGAACGCAAAGATTCGTCCGTAGTTTAGAATTATTAATCCGAGCTTCGATTAATTTTGATTAATTCATTAGCGGTTGATTTTATACGACGAATATTACTCCGTCGAGAAAATCACAAAATTAAATGTTTGGATATAAAATCGCGATTCTACGAAAAATGTGGTATTCGAATACACTTTGTGCATGCTATGAATTATTCAAGAACCAAAATAAAGGAGAGAAAGAAGAAGTCATCCGACCCAGACCTATTTTTTTTCTCCGTTTGCTTCGATAATCGAAAACATTGTTAAATTCGAATGTATGCCACGAATTTCTTGAACTTAAAGCAGAGAACTTTGTACATTTTATTTGAATAAAAATCTATTATAAAAAGAACCTAATTATAAAAAACGTAAGAGCGTTGAGGTGAACGATTGTAATCACGGATGTTAATACGCGAAGAAAAGTTGAAATGATAAAAACGAAGGTTGCAGCAAATTTTTATCCCATTCGTTCGATTAACTTGAATTGAACGTCCAACGCGGCAAAGTTAAAATTCAACGTATAAAGCTCCCTAAACTTAAACCTAAACTTAAATCGGGATAGGAAAAAAATATTTTCGCGGTACACTCGATAAAATTGTACTCGCAGAGTAAGGCGAGAGAATTCGGTTGAACGAAAAGTACACGGTAAGGGTCGTAGAGCCGTTACACTGCAAAAGCATCGCCTCGAGAGCGAAGCCAAGTGAAAAAATGTCTCTCCGGTGAAAGGGGTTAAATGCACACGCGTTTCGCGGGAAAGAGGCGCAAAGGGGAGGCGGCCGACGAAATTTTCGTGAAGGAGCTCGTGAGACAATGAGTCGAGTGCATACGTAATTCGAAGTCCCTACCACGACTCCTTTATCGGCTTTTTTCGACGAATTTTTTTAGTCCGCGCCCCTCGATGCCAATCGGCCAAAGCCGGTTCCTACGTCCTCTCCTTCTTTTGGTTCGCCTTTCGGATGCTCGACGCTGAGAGATTGAGCAGATGGTACGTGACTCGCAGAGATAAAAAAAAAATGTTGTTACGTCGTTTTATTTAGATTGCAAATCATAGCACCGATGCTACATTATTCATCTTCGTTTACATAAGCTTTGCCGTTTTATTATTTTCTATTTAATAAATTTGATAATAATGATCTCATGCTTATATTTTTCTTACATATTTATTTTTATTATATTAAATTAATGTTTATTTATTGTTCGTCAGTTTTTATTTTAATTTATATAAATTATTACATTATATTACATAATTCTTTTAACTTACAGGTCTCTTATTGTTCTAAAATTTAGTTTAGAAAATGATCAAAGGATACACAAAGAAATACTTTAAATGATTTTTAAAACTATCTATTAATAACTCATTATTTCTTGTATAAGAGCTTGTACAAAACAAGAATAATATTGCGTGAAATATGTTTAAAATGTCTCGATAAATAATAAATCAAGTTAATGAAATATTGGCTGCATTTCAAATGGTTAAAAAATACCTTCGTACTGAAAATAATTCAAAATTAAGGCTTCGCGACTAAAAGCAAATAAAGTATTAAATAAATATTTACACTTCTTCAAGCGAGACATTTTTCACCTACTCGCGAGAGAAACGTAACCTACATTCGTACAAAATAATTTTTTTTTGTAATATCGTTTGTTTAGCCTTTTAGTAAGATTTAAACGAAATTATTATACAATTGATTCTAAAAATTAGTTTCACGGTTGATTTTCCTCTTAAAATCAACGTCTCACGGATGCTTCGGATCCAGACGGAAAAACGTGGCGCACACGCGGCAGTGGAAATATAGGGGTGAGAAAAGGGTTGCGATGAAGTAGGATATACGCCAGCGGATCTATCTGAAAGGAAGGCAGGAAAAAATTCATTTGAATCTTGTCGCAGGACCGTCGAAAGGGTTACGATTCTGTGCACATGTACACGAGTATGTTTGTCGGAAAAAAATTGAAGGAGAGACCCGCGAGCGATATAATGTGGCGAGGCGCCGAAATAATTGGATTTCAATTTCCGTTCCTGCCCTGACAAAAAACTCCCCCTCAGGCGAAACGCATAGAGCAATAGTTGGTTTTGGAAATTAATCTGTGAGGAAGAGAAAGAAATGTATTTGGGTAACACCTTTTTTCACGATTCTCACGTTCCCTTAATGTTGCTTTTGAGTCTGTAAGCGGTTGACTGGGAGTTAGTTTCTGTTGTTTCTATTAGTTTTCTTTCGTGTATAATAACATAGATTTTTAATTTTTATGCATTGGATTAAATAACGTAATGAATAAAAAAGCTCGAAAAATCTTGATTAAACGATTGAACGTGTTCATTGAAAATGACAATTCCTTTTGTTACAGTTGATTGTGAATGTTTTTCCAACTTTAGAGGAGTCAACTTCAGCTTTTTCAAACTTTTAATTAACGTATAATTACTTTAGCCACACATTGGCTGATCGATTGCTCGACACACGTTCAAAGAATTTTTCGATAATTTAGTTTGTCTTAATAATACGTATAATCATAAGTTATTTAAAATAAATAAAATAAAATTGTTGTATTTGATTGGATCGATGATTTATATTGATCTAAAATAGAAAATTCTTATGAAAATCGTGATTTAATACGTAAGAAAAATTCTTAAAACGTCAAGATATTTTAATAAACGAATAATATGTTTTTTTTATTTTTTACTTTTGTAGAAAATATATTAAAACTATAATAGAACTCTAAAAATATATAAAATATGACTTTCACAGGATTCAACATTTTTATTTTATCCACTCAATACAAAATTGTTTTTTACCACAAGCCTTATTTATATCTTTTCGATGTGTCAAAGTTTGCTTACAGAAAAGTTACCTTTAATTTTGCTTGAATAAGTTTCAGTTACAACGTTACTTGCATTGAATGTCGCGAACACTTTTCTGTTGTTCCGCTTCTGACGTAATTGAATAGAACGAGGAGTTTTACTTGTAATTTACAAACTTTCACTTCACAACTGTAATATAATATAAAAGCGCATGTGTATTGTGCGATTATTTTGAATACCTATTTTGTGATTTAAATAGTTGATTGATCTAAGAATTGAAAAATGTATCACGGGGAATGAGTACATTTTTTTATGTTTACGAATCTAATTCCAATATTAAATTTATCGAATAGTTAAATGTAATAAAATAAGCTAAAATATAATAAAAGATATTAAATTTCGAAAGCATTTTAATTTTAAAACAATTTCCATATTACATTTTGTTGCAGAGATTATAAGATTAAATATTAATATTAAAAGCTTGTATTAATTTTATATAATTTTATAGAAGTAAATCATTTAGAAAAATCAATATTAATTTTATAAACATATTTCATTTAGATTTTGAAGAATATTAAAAAGGTAGTAGATTATTTTTACAACCCTCACTTTTTTCTAGACTTATCCGCATCTGTTGAATTTACCTTCGCTCGAATCAGGTCCGTTCTGCACTGAAAAACTTTTAAAAAATTGCAAAAACGCGCTACTTGCTCTCGAACGAAATGGCAAAGTTTCTCTACGCATTTCTTGGCTCGCAGATTTAATTAAAACATTCGCTTTTCTGTTCCCTGCGGGTCCCTCGATATTTTTATCACTCTCGGCAACCTCCGGCCAAGCTCCGGCCAAGCTACGGCCAACCTACGGCCAACCTACGGCCAACCTACGGCCAACCTACGGCCAACCTCGGGCCAACCCCCGCCTCCGAATCACCGCGCATCTCACGCTCTTTTGGCTTTCATCAATTTCATACTGTATTATGTTATAACAGAGCCGGGAGGGACCGATTCATGGATGCGTGAGCTTTTCCAGCGGAGAAAAAGTGTTGGAGCATGTGGAACGCGTCGAGTATTCGTACCCTTCTTCCGGTTCGCCGGGTTTTCAAGATAGTCGTCGTTTTCAAGACAACACCCTCGCATTCGACGACAGCCCGCGAAATCGATGAAAAACAAATGTTTCTACGCGTGGAACCGACGATAGTTCAAATATTCTTCGATATCGTTCGCTTATTATTTCGAAATATCTGCTGCGACAAAATAATTCGGTATCAATGATTTTTCCTCGCATAGTTGTAACCTGAGAAATGTATCTCATCGTTTAAGAATAATAATAACCTTAAAAATAAATGTTTGGAAAATCCAAGATGTTCATTTTATCAAGTTTAATTATAATTATAATTATTTATTTAAAATTTTAAAACATCATCGTTAATTTTACGTTTGTAAAATTGTGAAATTGAATGTAAAAAAAACTATTAAGAATTTCATTCTACTTTTTAAATTCGGTAATTTTCAATTAAATTTTACGAAATTAATTAAGTGTAAAGTTATCTTAGTTATTAAAGTATTTTTGAGTTTTATACGATGAAAAATATACGTTTATATTTAAAAAAAAAATGAATAATCAAGTAATTGGAATATTTAAGAAATTCATTGAAAATTCCTTATCTTTATTTGAAATAAAATATGAATTACTAATCGTTTTAATAAGAATAATTCGATTGATCAATTGAAAAATTAGTCAACAGCGAGACAAAAGTACACGAATAAAAGTAGAGTCGAATAAAAGCAGGAAAAAAGACAAAACCGTAAGACAGAAGGTAATATTACGAGCGGCATACTTTCAGTATTAAGCTCATTGCTTTTTCTCTTCCAAGCTTCTTTGGGCGTTCTCGTTTATTCGTCCTTGTCAGTCGTCGTTGCGTAGAGCAGCATCTTCGCTCGCGAAAAATAAAAGGAACCGCAAAAACAAAAGAGCGCCGCTACTTAACAGAACAAATTGTTGCTTCGTTGCCTAAGACAAGGTAGAGAATTTAAAAGTTTCCCGCTCGTCGGCGGCTTTCCTATCTTACTTTTATTTTCTTTCGCCGTTCTTTTTCCTCGTGCACTTTTCTCGAGGCGGCGGAAGGGTGTGGGTGGATGGATGGGGGAGGAGGAGTAAAGCAGTCGTCCTCGCGGTGCGAATACTCATAAAATGAAATTCAATGTTCGTTAGTTCTGTTTTCTTTTGCACCGCGAGAGAAACTTTTTCCTGCCAAATTGATAAACTTCTTTTTTAATGACCTGGCAATTGCGCCCGCTTATTCTCGCATTTAAGTTGTGGTACTGGTGCTTAAGAGTTTCCTCGGAGTAAGGTCGATTAAAGAGACGTATCGTTTGTGCATGGCAAATTAAAAATAATTTATAGGATCTTTTTCTTTTTTTTTTTCAATTCGTTCTTATCAAACCTATTACTATTTATATATCAACTTATAAACATTTGTAGATATTTCATTCTGTTACAATCATAATTCTTAGATTTTCGAAAATGCAATATTTTCTAATGAAATTTAAATTCGTGTAAAGTTGTCTTAAATTATTAATGGTCGATATTAATGTAAGTAAATACGCGAAGTTGGACTTCAAATCTGAATTATAAACTAAAATATAACTTATATTATTATTTCTATTTTCAGGGTAAAAGGGGAATTCGGATGATACGATAATCTAGAAAAATTAAAATTAAGCTCCATCGTACTATTGTACAATGTAGTAAGTAAAAAATTCACCACTGTCATAATGATAAAATTAGTTGGGACGCGGTAAGCTTCCCTTGATGTTTTCTAGTTATACATCTCTCGCGTAATTATGATCGACGATTACGAGGACTGAGGTTGCGGCTTTCGTGTATAATATATATTCGTAAGTTCGACTTAACGATGTTCTGAAAGAACGAGTCGATCACGATTATGTATTCCTTGTAAGTCAAGACCATTACGGTTACGCTTTGTAACCATTCTTAGCTTAAATTTATATATATGACATAAATATTTTTATATAATATACATATAAAAAACATCACATTGACAATACAAAAACTGCCTATACAAAATGGAAGAGCGAAAACACATTTAAGGCGTCATGCATAATGAATGGAAAGCCAATGAATGGTTTTTTGTAAAATAATATTAAGCTGAATTTGAAGATTTCAAAATTAAGGTGATAAAACTAAATCGGAACAAAGTAAACAAAATGGAGCGGTCAATTAATAAAACGAAATTATATAATCAATGCATAAGCTAGCGAAAGATATAGCAAATAAAATCAATGATATTGAAGAGCAAAAACAAAAAAAGTAATGTGACGCAGTAGTGCAAAAAGGATTGAATATTAATTCAGCAAAATAAACAACGGAACAGTGTTAGAAAATTTGAGAAATCCAAATTTGACGCTCGACGTGGAAACAAATTTATCTTGGAATGAATTTTTTAATTAAAGTTTTATGAATTTAATATTTTTTAATTATCTCATTCTAATTTCTTAACGCATAAGAAATATTCAAAATAAAATATTTAAAAAAGGTTGTAACTAATTTTTAAAATGCAATATTTTTATAATTTATATTAAGTAAATTTTTTACATGATAATGCGAATTAATGCTGAAATCAAACCGTGTATAGATTTTTAATTAATATATAGCGAATTTATATTTAATATTTAATAATATTTAAATTAGTATAATAGAGCAACAAAAATTTTTAAATTATAGAGAATATTCTCTTACATCGTGAATCATTAAACAACTTACAAAACAATTTTTAAATTATAAACGAGTAACACATATTTTAAATTAAATTTAAGACTCTTATGAAATATTTAATAACACGTTAAAATTTTTACTTCTGGTGCAAATTCAATTAAAATTTATAAAAACTGAAAATATATTTGCATTGAACTATAAAAAACATTAAATTAAATTAAAAATTAAAAACCCACGACTATTTTGTACGAATTTTGATTTACAAATTTTTTTTTCATTACGCGTCAAACAAGTTTGCACAAATTTATAAAATTAAAAATTATGTTTACACAAAAGATATCGTTATCGTATCACGACAGTTATAAAAAATTATTTTAAAAACATTGCTATTTAATAAATTCCCTAAAAATAAAGAAATCTAAAAATAAAAATTCGGAAAGATCGGTAACGAATGATAAACCAAATGTACCGATATTCCATCGATCGAAATGGAAATTCTCGTTGATATAACGTATAAATTCCAAAGTCACGCGCTTTGTTTCTTTCTCTTTCCGGCACACGTGTGGACGAACGTCGAAAAAAAAAGTCGAGCGTCGAAAGATGGTTGCGATCGCGCGGACTTCCAACACTGCAGGTAAAAAGAAAAACAAAAGATACAGCGAGCAACTTGAAAAAAAGAAGATGCGCGGGATGACATGAATGGCACAGAGAAAGTTGAGGGCGCGCATCTCAGGCTGAATGTATCCGACTAAGGGTTGAGTGTTCAACTCACTCGCTGTAGAGTGGACCAGCATTCCTCGAGGGTGCGCTCATTGATGTTGGCCATTCCGCCACCGCCGCCACCGCCGACTCCTCCGCCTCCTCCTCCTCCTGCGGCGTTCCCTACGAGGCCTGCTGCTCGGGACTGCGATGACGGTGACCGGGACGAGCAGACGAGAGACAGATAGAGAGGAGACTCGCATTAGTTGGGATCTTCGTCTTTGATCTTGACCATCAGTTATGTTTGGAACTCTGCGCGCGCGCTCGCGCCAACTCATTCTCTCTCATTCTCTCTCTCTCTCTCTCTCTCTTTCGCTCTCTTTCGCTCTCTTTCGCTCTTTATCTCACTCACTCACTCACTCAGTCACTCAGTCACTCTCCCTCTCTCTATCTTTCACACTCTCGGTCTAGATCTCGTTTAGTTTTAGTCTATCGAAGACGACGAGAAGGAGGGAGAAGCTACGTTACTTCCGAATTTCACGGCTCCTTAGCAAAGCTGTGATTCGAGCGTGGCAATACTTAATAATCCGTATCCGTGAATCGAGTCATCGAGTCCTGGTATTTTTTGTAAATTCATTGACTAGTTGTAGAAATAAAAGACTAATCAGATATGTACTTAACTCTAGAAAATAACGTCACTTATTTTTTTACATTATCTTGCCAATAATGCATATTAATTAGTATATTACAAAATCTAAAATCAAGTTCAATTCTTCGTGCAATATTTAAAATTAGTATACATCAGAGGTTTTCCATTTTCTTTTTTTATCATTATTTTAATATTATAAATTTTAGTACGTGGCAAATTGTACGTACTAGGATAACGTTAAATACGTTACCGTATAAGACGAAACGATACTCGATACGATAATTTGTATTTATATTTTAAAAATTTAAGAATATATTACGTAAGTATCAAATGTTGTGGCTAGATTATATATTTTATCTTTTCTAATATTATTTACAATTTTTGGACCTTTTATAATTTAAAGATAAAATGTAAAAAATAATTTGTTTTATCAAATCAAATTTTAATTCATGTACTATATTTAATTGCTCCATGATTTCAGTTTTTCAGTTTCAAACTTTCCAAACTCGATTTATTGTAAACTAATTGAATTGAAACAGCTGTTCGAAAAAAAGTTTTTAAAATCAGATATTAAAAGGAAAAACATCTTTTATAAAAACAATTTGTATTATTTTTTGAAATATGCGATCAAATATCAAAGTTAATGTAAAGATTAATCTACAAAAGCTTCTTTTAAAAATCTCGTAACTTTAATACCTAATGCGATTTTCGAAGTATCATTTACGAATAATTTTCTTAATCAAAGTAGAAAGCTGTAACCGACGTATGACTTGATGTTCGAAATTGAATAGTATACGCGTATATACGTAACGAGTCAATTTCTGTTCAATACATATTTCCTCCATGGAACATCTTTCCGACCGAGTCCATGTTCACAATGTTGTGTATTTATGTATGCATATGTACATATATTTATATATCCGCAAACATATATATACATGCATGAATTCACATTTACTCACGCTGCCACGTATATATATATATATATATATATATATATATATAGCGAGAAGCGTAGTGCTTTACGTGTGTTGCTGTGTTGCGTGGGTCAAGAACCCCGACAAGTTTGCGCGAAGGAAACACATCTGCATTTACGGGTTAACCACTGTACGCACGCAAGTATATATATATTCATCGACGTAAGGTGGTGCACATGTATTTTGCTTTTGAAGATGTGCGCGATCCGCCGTCACGCTGTAACCTAACTATGCGTACACATGTAACCACGATACATACATTCGCACATGTATCCATACACAAAGGCATTCACACCTACGTAAATACACACGAATAAGTACTTCGCGAAATACATGCAATTGTCGCGTTGTAAAAACACAATCGTATCTTTCATTTGGATCCACCTCTGCTAGATTTCGACCCTCGAACGAATCGAACGATCTTTTGTATTTCTAATGCTTTTCATTTTTTCAATCGTTACTTTAAACTTGCGAGAAATTAAATTTTAATTTTAACAAATTTATTATAATTTCAAACACGGATTACGTTTAAATTATATTTATATTTAAATTCGTCTGTGTTGAATAAAATATTAAAATTTTCGAACATGACTTTGATCGTTTTCTTTATAAACCATACTAACAATGTTCTAAAAGATCGTATCATGGAATATATTTAATGTAAAGGTGCACAATATAATAGCGTTACGCGTTAAAGGATTTATTGCGAAGATATTTAAAACTTACGTAGTAATAATTTTAAGTTTTTAAAACGAAATTAACTTTAATAATTATATTTAGTTATTTTTATAGAAGAGTAAAAGTTTATATTATAAACTCAGAGTAAAAGTTTTCTCTTAAGAATTAAAATTAGGAATAAATCTATCTAGTAAAAGCTGTATTGACTCAAACTGTGTAGATCATTTATACGAGGTATTCCTTAATTAAATATATAAATCCAATGAAAGAATGTAATCTGCGTGGACTCACCTGAAGTTCATTAACCAGCTTTTCGGTCAACGTAGCATCGTGCGAATCTTGGCTGCCGGTGCCGGGGCTAAGCATGGAATTCTGAGAATTTTGCTGTTGATTCCCAGGGACATTCATTCCTGCTAGCCCTCCGTTTTGGCTGATAGAATTGGCCATATTCAGTGCTTGCTGCTGAAGATTTTGCGTGAGATTTTGGGCTTGTTGAGCCAAATTCTGCGTTAAGTTCTGAGCCTGCTGTTGCATCGTCTGCTGACTGAGGCTCTGACTGAGGTTTTGCGCTTGTTGCTGCAGCGTTTGCGTGAGATTCTGCGCCTGGTTCTGCATATTTTGTTGCAAGCTCTGACTCGCCTGGCTCAGATTCTGCGGTTGATTCAACAGCTGCTGTTGCTGCTGGGGCGAAAGGCTCGGCGTCAAACTCTGAGCTAAATTATGCTGCAGCGTTTGACCCAGATTTTGTTGCATGTTCTGCGTAAGGGCCTGCGTGAGGGCTTGACCCAGATTCTGATTCAGCGCCTGAGCCGCTTGGACTGCTTGAACGGTGAGCGACGGACTCGAAGCCTGCGACATCGACTGCTGAGCCTGAGCCTGAGCCTGAGCCTGAGCCTGAGCCTGAGCCTGAGCCTGAGCTTGAGCTTGGGCAAGATTGTGCAAACTTTGCGCCATGCTGGAAGCGATGGCATTTTGATGTTCGGCCTGCGGCGAAGGCGTCGTAGGCGCCGGAGAAGACTGATGCGTCGTCCCCTGAGAACCCGGCGCGATGGACATCCCGTGCTGCTGCTGCTGCTGCTGCTGCTGCTGTTGTTGTTGCTGTTGTTGCTGTTGCTGCATTTGCGCGGTGGCGCTTTGTCCGATACCTCCGTTGGTATTATGTTGCACTTGAGCAGCATTCGTTTGCTGCTGCTGCTGTTGTTGTTGCTGTTGCTGTTGCTGCTGCTGCTGCTGTTGTTGTTGCTGCTGCTGCTGCTGCTGCTGATTGAGCGGACTGTGCATGGAATTTTGCTGATTGTGTTGATTTTGCTGCTGAGAATTTTGCAGAGGACTGTGCTGCATTCCCGGCGAATGCTGCGGTGGTCCTCGCTGAGGCTGCTGCCAATAATCAGACATCTTGAAGACATGCTGGCGTAAAGCGTGGAGATTCGCCGCCGCCGCGGATACTGCCGAAGCTTGGACCTCCATGGGCTCCGGCTCTGGTGCAAGATCTGCCTCGGGTGAGCTCGGATCTTCGTCTTCCTCGTCTTCGTCGCGCTCGGTGATATCCTCGTCTTCCTCGTTGTTGTTAATCTTCGCGGACCTAGCCGCGATGCCTCCGCCGTTTCCTCCTCCACCTCCACCACCAGCAGCACCACTTTCTCCACCGCCCCCTCCTCCTTCTATCCCACCCCCCGAATCGCCAGAGTGATGGTGATTCCCCGGGTGATGTTGGGGATGATGCTGAACGTGTTGATGCTGATGATAGGGCGGATGAGGGCGGACCTCGGCTGGATTTTGCAATGGGTCTGGATTCTGCGGCTGGTGGAGATGATGCTGCTGCGGCTGCTGCTCCAGGCCAAATTCCGATTGGGCTTGCGACTGGGCGCGTAGGTCCAGGGCCGCCGTCGCGTCCGAAATCTTGAGGCCTTCGCGAGAAGCCCGGGCTACCCCCTTCCGGCGCAGCTTGCTCGCTTTTTGGCACTCCTTTCGGTAAGCAGCTCGACGACGGGCGCACCTCCGCGTTCGCCGCCGTCACTCGTCTGGCGAGGGCTCGGCCTCACTCGTCGTTATTATTAGCGTCGTGGTCGACCGAAGGATCTAAAGCACGGACTCGACCTACGACTCCTCCAACGGCGTCAGTTTTTCACCTGCGCCGTTGTCTCGCTTCTTGCCCTGATCGAGACTATCTGGCTCATCAAAACTTTAAAACTTTCTTTAGAGTTCACCAATTTTTCGGGCTCTTTCGATTAATCTTGTTGAAAAATTTTGATAAACGGTGCTTCTTACGTAACTTCCCACTGCTCCTCGTCTTCTTCTTCTTCTTCTTCGTCTGTCCTTATTATGTACAGTTTATGTAAGCGGTCGTATCGTGTGTGGAATAGATTGTCTGTTGTGTGTTTAACTTGTGTGATTTTTATCATGCGCGCGTGTTCAATTGGATGTCCTCGCACTCGACGGAGGACAGCCGTATTTTCTTTCTTCTATCTACTTAAACTCTATACGTACACTTAAATTCAGGTTAAATTCAGGATTGCCCAGCCCGGACGGTGTAAACGAGATGAATATTCACGGACACTTTGACGTATTATTTGGTCGTATGTCGAAGAAACTCCTACTTCTTTCTTTTATTTGGTGATTGGTCTTCGAAGAATTTAGGATAAATTAATCTATACCAAGGATAAAGTCACTGCTCGTTCCGTGTTGCCCTGAGTTTTTAAGCCCCGTTATGTGTGTGTATGTATGTTGTATTTGTGATGAAACTTTCACTTGACGCTGAGTTGACGTCGAGTTCGAGTCTTTTATCGTGTATGATTTAACGGAACGAGAGTATCTCTCCTTTAAAATATCCCTGATTCTTCTTCGTTACTGCTTCCTCGAAATACAACGTCAAAGTCCGTCGATAACTCCTTCTCGAGAAAAATGCGACTCTAGTATTAATCTTGAAGAGGTTTTACTTTTTATTTTTAATCAATTATCGATTACCGCGTCATACCGATCGTCGATGGTAGTAGCTTTTTTACTATCGTTTAATTAATATTGCACTTAGGTACACTCGTTTGTTGAACACACTGAAATATATATGTATGCGGCGCGGGGTCTCGATTATCTTCACTCGATTGCTTTTTCACTTTTTCTCTTCCTTTTTTTCCTTCTTTCGATCGTTCTTTCTTCTTACTGCTTCGAGGTTTCACGTTTGTCCTTTCCCTCGTTCTGTTGATCTTACGTAAACTCGTTTTTTCCTCCAGTATCACTGATATCCCTCCTATCGGATTTATTCGGTTTACTACCCCGCTTCTAACAGTTATTCTTCCTATTTTCTTCCGCTCTTGTGCTCGTCTTCTGCTTTCTTGACTTATTCTGCTTTTTTCGCTTCGTCCAGTCTTCCTCTCCTATGCGGGAATAACTTGCTGTAACGCGTCTCCCGCTCGAAGCTGGAATCACGCAAAAAAAATTTATTTGCGATTGACCAATTATCAAGAGTGAAGAGTTTCACGCGCACAAAAACAATTAAATTATTACGAAGAAAAATTATTAAGCAACGATAAAATAAATATATCGATACAGCTAATATAAGAAAAATTAATGCGGTAGTTCGAGTGGTAAAATTGTTTGTGTCAAAAGAGATAAGTATCTGATATCTGCACTGAAAATGTGATAAATGATTATTTTATTTTTAACCGACGAATTCATTTATCAGATACCGTTGATTTCGATAAAAGGGCAATAATATGTGCCGAACCTTGTACGAAAATCCGTGTACAAATTTTAACTCGATTCAAATTTTTACTAAAATTGTGTTTAAGAAGATCAAGATTAAAATTCTAAATTTTTCCGAATAATTTACAAAATTTATTATATCCTAATAATTATCTCCTAATAAGCGAAATTCTTTAAATACGCGATTCCATTCCCATTCTTTCTCTCGTTATCAATTGCTGAATCCAACAATATAAGTTCACGCTTTGCCATCGACAGCCGTTATTTCACAGTAATTTCCGATTTCATCGTTGCATCGGCACTTGTCGTTGACAACACGGTTCTGACATAAAATAAAAAAAAAATGAATAAACGTCATTTCGCGTCTAAAGAACCGCAAAATTGAAAAAATGGAACGGATAAAAGTTGACATTCATTTAGGAAATGAGATGTTTCACCTAACGATCGACGAGAGTTGTAAAAAGCACAGACTATCATATTTTTCTTAATGTCATTAAAATCGAAATAATATCGTAAAATGAAATTTTTTTTAAAACAAGTGTATAAAAATTAGAAATAATATCAGAAAAATTAAAGTATTCTAAATTGTAAACTTGAAATTAAAATTTTTTGTTACACAGTGAAATTTAATATTTGATTCAGTTTTAGCATTGATATTGAGTTTATCTTTGGAATCTCGTTTGACGCGAAATTCGTTGAAATCCTAATTTTAAGATATAAAAAAATTCAATGTTTAAAAAATTGAAACTAACGAAGAGGCTTTTCGAATTTCGTGATCGAATACTTTTCAGATACTTTTAACGACCGAATCATTATTAGCGACTTTCTATTCCTAAGATGCATTCGTTCGGACAAAATATTTTTTTAAAATATTTTTTTTAAAAACTATTCTCTCAATTTCCTGACCTCACCGGTGCACTGACTTTAACGTCGATGTGCTTGTGGCCATATGTCAGACGTGTCGTATGGAGGGGATGAATGTCTTTTTAGAGTGGTTAGCAAAGTGGGAAAATCCACCTTGAAAAAGGATAGAATCACCATATAAACCGGAAGCAATGACAACAGTGAACTCGCGCACTTTGTAAAAAATAGAAAAATCAAAGAACACTTGTTCACTCGGTTCGTCGTTGCTGCTGGTGAATTCTTTAGATAACTTGAATCTTTTTCACGCAACTTGTGAAAAATGACGGAAACTACACTTGGAATTTTTTCTAAGTTCGAGTATATCAAGTCCAGACATAGCGAAAAAATGTTTTAAGTCATCACAAAATCACTGACTCGTCCTAACTCCACCAAAGTCTATCGCGATTTCATTGCCCAAAAGTATTTATCCGTCGTATCGTGAAAATCGGGCGTAGTATTTTGCGATAAAATCTCGCCAACGGTTAGTTGGAATGAAAATATTTTTGGTCCATCACAAAAGTTCACTCAACGATTTGATTTAGCCGAACCGAAGTCTTATCGCATTGATCGATGGGAAAAAATTCCAAGTGCCATCCTTCGAAAAAGCAAGAAAAATCACTTGAAATATTTTTCCGCACCGAGGTCGACGCAGCCCCAAAATTCTAAGGTAAGATATTACGAATTCACTGGAAACGTTCACTCGATACAAATATCGCGAATAATTTGGAAAACCAAAAAAATTCCAAGTGCAGCTCTCAATGTTCATCTTCTTACTGGAAATCGAATGATCGGAACAGCTTCCGAACGGTTGGAAAGTCCTTCTCAAAATAAACGTAAAGTTCAAGTCCACGTATCCACCGATCGCGTACCGCGTTGTAACGTTCGCGAGGAACAACTCGAGTTGTAACGGGTGCGATCACTCAGGTCCGGGTGATCGCTCGCTTGCGTGCTCAAGGGTGCGAGAGCCAAGACACGACTGCTACTGCTCGTGGTCGAAGACGACGACGACGACTACGACTCCTACGACGACGACGACTCCTACGACTCCTACGACGACGACGACGACGACGACGACGACGACGACGACGTTAGAGGGAGAGTGAGAAAAGAGGAGTCCCTTTCCCTCTTCTCCGCGAGGTGTTCGAGTCCTTAGCGGGCGAAGGAAGCGAACTGACTCGGCTCCGCGGTTCGCGAGAAATGCTCTAAGTCCTACTCCGTAGAAGGCAGGAGAAAGAGATTGAGAGAGAAATAGAGAGAGAGTGAGAGAGAGAGAGAGAGGAGAGGAGAGGAGATCGAGAGAAAGTGAGAGAGAGAGAGAGAGAGAGAGAGAGAGTGAGTGTTGTGCGGCGCGGTGGTGGCGCGGCGCGTCTCAGACCGCGTGCGTCTGACTAAAAGCCACCCCCTTCGCCTGTACCGCGGCGCTGCCTTAAAGAACTCGCGCCGGGTAGGGGCGTTGTCTTAGGTGATGCGCGGTCGCGAAATTTCTGTCCGACGCCGTTCTCTCTCTCCCGCCGCCACCGCCGCCACCGCCGCCACCGCCGCCACCGCTGCCACCGCCGCCACCGCCGACGCCGTTGACGCCGCCGCTGCCGCCGTTGTCTTACGCGCTCCACCGCCGTCGCCGTCGAAGGGGCTCCGTTTTCCTCTCGCTCTCTCACGCTCTCTCTTAGGAAAAGACGAGAGCGGCGAAGGCCTCCTAGCGAGGCTCACCCCCTTCGACGGGGGTGCCCCAAGTCGCCCGAGGTCCGCGCTCTCCGTAAGCGGGCTCCGTTCTCTCTCGCGGAGTATCTCGCTGACGCGTCCCCGTGCCTGCGAGGGAGACGCTAAAAACTGAAGGTAGCCGGCCGGACAGGAGTTTTCGTGCCGCCCCTCCTTGCTTCCTTCCCACCAGTGGCGCCAGCTTTTCTCGAGTGAGCGAGCGACCCCCTTGGAGCGTCCCCCGCGCGGGGGTGGGGGTCGAAGCGCGCAGGAAAGGAAAGAGGGTAGCCAGGGGTAAAGTCGTAATCGTCCTCTTCGAGGGGTAAGATACCCGCGCCGCGGAATAGTGGGGGTGCTGCATGTGGACGTGTGTGCGTCGGCGCGGAAGGAGGGTTGTAAGAAGAGCGCGAACCTTTTACTCTCTCTCTCTCTCTCTCTCTCTCTCTCTCTCTCTCTCTCTCTCTCCGCGACCCCGCTTCCTAAATTCTCCTTTTCCTGCCACCGCCAAGCTCGTTCACGAGAGCTGATCCTTTTCCCCTCGAGGCCTTCTTCGCCTCCTTCGCCTCCTTCGCCTCCTTCGCCACCTTCGCCTCCTTCGTCTCCTTTCTCCCTGCCTTTCTCTCTCACTCCGACTCTCATCGCCGCTTTCTCCTTCGCTTATCGCCACTGGGGATTTTTATCCCGGCGGCGTGCCGCTGACTTCTTATCAGCGGGTCAGCGCTAAGTTCGACCAAAGAATTGCGCACCTTCCGAAATAAGCGTAAGAGAAAGGTGTGATTAGTTGCACCTCCGCTTGCCTCGTATCAAATTTAACCGACCACTGATCATTCGACTTATTCTTCGGATGAATGCATCGTTGGATCTCCCAAGCCTCCGAATCAAAAGTAAACGCACCCTTACTCCTTTTACTCTGTATACGAAAGGATTTCGGCTGAGTATCGGCAGCTCGATTATATAGATATGTATGCATATATGCATGTATGTATGCACCTGTTTATGCACGTATGCATGTGTGTGTATGTGTTTACGTATGGATGTATGTATTAATTTGTCTGCGTATGTATAATTGCTCTTACAAATTTTTCAACTGATACAAAAATTGACACTTACGAAACTAACACTAACTTATTACCGGTTCCTAAGACTCTCGGTACTAGTCTATTTGCACGGAATCGACGAATTGACCTTCTTCGAGGTATCTTCGACTTAAAAATCTTAAAAATACACTCAAGAATGAAATAAAATACCGAAAACGAGACAACTTCTTGAAAATATTGAAGTATACGTTGTGCTCGATATGAATCGGTAAGTACGACTAATACGGAAAAAGTGCAGCGAAGGGAACCGACGACGGCGGTAGGCCTTACTACTGTACATAGTATATAAGGGGGTGTTCACCGAAGTTTTATTAAAAAAGAAGAGGGGGCCCTTCTTTTAAAAATGGCTTCCGCGCTCGCGTTATATACGCGTACGTCGATGCGTAGAATAACACATGCGTGACTAACTCACAGGCGATCCAAATACGTCGCAAGGGGAGAGAAACTCAATAATGTTTTCTTTTTTCACCCCCATGTGCAATTTCTTTTCCCCTAGTTCACGACGAATAGAGGGAGATCAGGTTGAAAAAACTGTAGACTATAAGTCGTCGTTGCGCGGATTTCATTTTTTCATGTCAACCGAATTTTGCATCTTCGATTTAATAAATTTTTCGATCATAGATGAATTTCTATTTCATAGTTCCTTTCGTACGAAGACTATTAATATCCATTATTACATTATTCCATAAATACCTTACATTTTCACGAAAGCTTTAATTATTGATAAAAGAGGAGTACAGATTTTATAACAGATAATCATGTACGGTAACAATAAGATGGAACCTCTTACTTCGTCGGTATTGGAGCCTCTTTTATCGAAAGAGGCTCTTGAATTTTAGATTAATACAAGATCTAAAGAAATATAAAAATTGTTCGTTAAAGAAAACTTAATTCTTATTGAAATTAATTGGATAATTGAATAAAAAGAATCCTAAGATTCATCAACGGCTTAAATTTATTTTTAAAAAAGTTCATTCGTTATAAATATCTTTTACAAGTCTGATAAATGTGAACGCAATCAGTGCATACGATGACAATTAGTGCGAGGGAATTAGTTATTGCATAGACCGTACGAGATGGAAGATCGTTTTGCTCGTATAGAGAAAATGACGGAACAACGGAGAGTCGAGATGATGTAATCGAAGAAACGCTGGTCATTTGATCGCTGTGAAACATAGCAAACAGAGAAAGAGAGTGAAATAGAGTGAAATAGAGTGAAAGAAAGAGAGAGAGATACGGTTACGCTCAACCACGCGAGTTTCTGGAGCCTGAGAGAGATTCGATATATATAGCGTTGAAGAGAGAAGGAGAAACACTCGTTGGTCATCTTACGCATTATCTCCCTTTCTCTTTGTACACTTGCCACACGCATCGAGGGAAGAGAGGAGACGCGTATACTTTCCAACCCCGATATTCGCCTTGGTCGAGAATCCCCCACCACAGCGGCCGTTCCGCTTCTAACATCCGCTTCTGCGCTCGTCTCACCCCCTCTTCTATACCGCGTCGTCCTCCCTCGCATCCCCACTTTCTTTCTTCACCCTTAACGATGTCTCTCCCCACTCTTTCGCATCTCCCTTTAAATTTCGCGCGCCTACCCCTACGCTCGAAGAAAGAGAGAAAGAGGAGAATCGGAGAGAAGGACGGAAGGTCTCGCGCTCTTCTTTCTCTCGCCTTTTCCCTATTTTTTTCCACGTGTACGCCACGTGTGTGAACGGCGCGCGTTCGGTGGGGGTGAGCTCTGCGCCTGCCTACATTTTTTCCCTGCACGAAACCACCCCCACCCCCAACTCACCGATGCTCCACCCGTATTTTTTCTACCCGATCCCCGGAAAAAAAAGTAAGGGTGGAGAAGCAAGGCTGGAGCAACGGCACCGACACCACTTCGTTCCCGGGAGCCCAACCTCCCGCCTTTTTTCCACCCAGGTGACCCGGAGATTACCGGTGAACTGCAGCGAACCGCGAGAAGATAAAAAGAAGAAAAAAGAAAAAAAGAAAAAAAGAAAAAAAGTAGTGCTCCGCGACGCGCGCTTCTCGTTTCTTTTTTCCCTCTTCCGGTCTCTATGGTGCCGTCGTATGAAAGCGGTGAGGGGGTGGACCTTGCGAACGCGCGAAGAAAAAAATCCGCCAATGAGCCGCGGGCGCTCGGCCGAATCTGGAAAAAAGTCGAGAAGCCTGCCCACCGGCGCACTCGTGTAGTTGTCCTTCTTTATTTCTAGTCGTAGTACAATTGGCGAGGCCTTTCTTTAATGCCTTCCAAATGCAGGGGTGAGCGCGTCAAAGTTAATAATCGAATTGCGAGAACCCCGTTCGTGACTCGCTGCCTTACTTTTTCGGCTGGCTCTACATTTTCAAAGAGAACGATAGAATAGTTATGCTATTCTTTTGTACGCGATTCTATACGAGACTCGCGCTAATTTTTACGTCAGCGAACTCGGCTCGGGCGAGTTAACACGAGCATGTGTTAAGGGTTTAAAATTGTTTGTTCGCGTACTCTATTTTTTGCGTATGAAATTTGATGCTCGGAATTGTTTTCGAACGCGCGAGAACTTTCAAACGCGCGTGGAATTTTTTTTTTAATCGTTCGATCTTGAAAGTCTATTAAAAATTTAGCCAATGAAAAAGTTTATTTGGTGTGTTATATGGTAATCGAAATGGAAGTCTTGAGCATAGTTTCATAGTTTCCATTTTTTAAACTCTTTATCAACGAATAACTTAAATTGGTGGTTAAAAAAGTAATTTTAAATCGTAATAAAAAATCGAAAATATTCATTGAATCGACAGCTGACGTTGAATCGCGACATGTTGATAGAAAGGGGTAACGAGGTACGAGAGATCATGTAACTCTTTTTCCCCTAAATAAGATGAACCGAAGACCGCATGCAGGTTATACTTCCGCCTGTCCGTCCCTTGCCAAAGTAACAACGGAGACGCCTACGTACGCTTCGGAGGCCACGAGTATTATATGCGTAAGTGCAAGTACAAACGAAGGAAAAGGGGAGACTAAATGCACGTATATTGGGTCGTAATCGAATCGCTATCTACTTTAAATTACAAATGAAGGTGGAGGCTCGCAGCGCACAACCGACAATGTGAAAACAGGTGAGAACCGCGCACCCACGCGCATATGTGCGTTTTAGCGCACAGCGAGGATCGCGAGTTTGGGTGGGAGGTCCAATGTCCGGAAGAGAGCACGAAACGAGAAAGAAGAAACGAACGTCTCGGAGAAGAAATTTTCTCTTACGAGAAAATATATTTAGCTTCCAGGAGTGAACGAACTAGGACATCGCGGCCGATCGAAAACGCATCGAACTACTTGCTTGTCTAGGAAATAGGAGAAAATGCAAGAGCGTTCGATCCTATCGATCGATACGCGATCGATGCAACATCGATGCAACATCGATGCAAGATCGATTCCGAAGTACAAGTTTAAGAATTGTGCTTTTTTTGGCGAAGCAAACCACGAAAAGAGTATCAAAAGTTTCTCCTATTATGACATTTTAATCAAATTTCGAAAGTTAAAAATTTAAAATACCGTAAACTTTGGCTACAAATTTTAAATTTCATATTTTATACGTAGAATGATCGAGCCATTAAAAATCAATTTATAAACGATTTTAAAAATTATTTTTTAAACGCTGCAATAAAAATTAAAAGCCACGAATATAATCGTTTAGAATTTATTATTTCAAAGTTATCATTCGCTTTATTACTTCCTCTCCACTTGTGCATTAAAATAAAATAATAATAAAAATGTACGTTCGAATACGGTTCCGTACATCTTTAAACCTATCGCTCACAAATAACAAAATTTGTTACATCGCAGAAAACATCCCCGGCAATTATAAAAAGCGATTAAAGCAAAAAGAAAGAAGAACAATGTACCGGTCTCTTTATCTTGGCGCAAACAGCCCTCCGGTACACGAAATCGACGGTACGCTTACGGGCTAAAGTCCGGCCGAACCCGCCAACTCCCAGAACCCCAGAACCCGAGCGATTGCCGATCGGCAGCTGGGCTCCGAACGCTGCAACCTGCACCCGAGCGGCCGGTTGCATCGACCGAGCCACCAAGGTGGACGGAGTGAGAGAGAGAGAGAGAGAGAGAGAGAGAGAGAGAGAGAGATCGGGAAAAGAGATAGAGGCCGCGGGCGCGCATAGGAAGACATTTGTCTTGAGGCGGCTCGTGAGCGCGGGTGGAGGCTCGCTGCGAGGTACGCACCTTGAGCAAGTACGAAAATTTATACGAGCGCGACGCGGGTTACATAACCTGTAATTTGTAATGATACCACTGTGGAGATGCGATGAAATTTTAATCGAGCGAATAAATTACGGTGATTAAACGGCGATTAAATGGAGATGCTATTGATACCAACAGCTATTTTTCGCCCTTCCGTTGGTAGACCTCCGCTCTTACGCACGCATCGCCTTTATCGAGAATATTTTTTCGTGGCGTGCGTCGCTCTCTCGCTCTCTCTCTCACTCTCTCTCTCTCTCTCTCTCCCGCAACCATCGCAACGATCGTACGCAAATACGTTTTTCGTATTTTTTAGTAGTTGCGTGTTTTGATTTTTATCGAACCATTCGTAAGATAACTTATAACGGAGCGCCGCTCGTTTAATAAGGTCCGACGGTAAAATAAGTTCTTTCGATAGGTTTATCGTGTTTATTCGTTTCTCCGAAATCATCGTAAATTCTCGTTACAATGTTTAAATTCGGTACAATACACCGAGTAATAAAATTTGTAACACACGATAAAAAATTTAATTACGTATAAATTAATTAAAGAAGCAACGTAAAACGTTTATCCCTTTTCGCGAGCGATGACGACGACGATGACTAAGAATCCGAGAAAAATCTTGGACGATAGCACCGATGCGATCGCTAAACAGCAATTAATATATAAAGAATATATAAAGAACCGCGCGAAAGCTCGAAGAGAGCGGGCGATCGATCGCTGAACGGGTGTAGCGTCCTTTCTTGCGCGCGCTCGTCTTTTCAACCCCTTCCCCGAAGCCGTCGAAGCCTCGCGGAATAAGGGCAGCCCGTGCCGAGGTGACGTCTGGTGGCGAAATAAGAAACGACTCGCTTCGGCCGACCGCGGCGTTAGGTTTTTGTCCGTGCTAAGTCCGCCGATGCCGGATGTCCGCGCCGAGTCCGACTCGAGAGAAATCCGGGAGGGGCCCCGAAACCTCGACGACGATCCACCGAATCAACGAGGAACCGAACCGGAGTAACTCCGATCCTCGAAATCTCCCTGCCCCGAGTAAAATCCGCGCGACCTTGGAAATCGCGGGTCCGAGGAGATTCGTCTCTCTCGCCCGCGCACCCGAAGGCCTTGGACCCTCGTTGATCGAGCGCTCGCTCGACTCGTGGTGCGCACGTACGCAGAGACGTCGCGCGCG
The DNA here is from genome assembly GCA_018907195.1 of Dolichoris vasculosae. Taxonomy (NCBI): domain Eukaryota; kingdom Metazoa; phylum Arthropoda; class Insecta; order Hymenoptera; family Agaonidae; genus Dolichoris; species Dolichoris vasculosae. The sequence goes on from JACCHY010000003.1 coordinate 9,534,142, forward strand.
TCCGGATTAAGAATTTTAACGGGCTAACGGGCGCAGAGGAGCGCGCGTCGGTCGCTGCGGAATGAAATGAGCGGTGCGTCCGGTTCGAGCGGCGGGGCCACGCATTACGCAATGAAAGAAACAAATGAAGCTTAATAGAAAAACTGCCCGCGCTAGAAAAGAATAAAAACCGAGAGAGCGACGGCCGTCGGTACAGGCTGGGGCAGAAAGTCCGAGTGTCTTGCGTTTTCGAGCCGTTCGCTTTAGCAGTTCGATCCGACCCTTCGATCCGACCCGTCGATCCGACCCGTCCATCCAACCCTTCGATCCAACCCTTCGATCCAATCCTTCGATCCAATCCTTCGCTCTTGGGGTGCGCGCCGGAGGTTAACATTCCAACGTTAATGTTGGAACTTCGCGTCGATGAGATTTATAGCGATTCGCGACCGTCCTGGACGCGCACGATTCTACTGGATCGTACTGCCGCTAATTTATCGCGCCATGATTTACATGGATTCGTAAACGTTTCATAAGCGCTCCTACTTTCCACTTTGAAAGTATCGAGCGAACCAGTTCTCTCGTCGCTTCTCCTTTATCCGTCTTTTTACGAATTTGGCTTTTTCGTAAGGAGAGCTTCCATCGATCGAAAGCAGCGATTTTCCTACTCGTTCGACTTCGAGAGACGTTTCTCGAGCGCTCGGATCATCCTACAATCTTACCGTATTATTATCAACGAACGCTCTTGGAAAATGTACGCGAGAATAACTATTTTCTTTCTTTCCGATGTTAAGAACAGACCTTAGACAATTTTTAATATCTTCGATTATCGAATAAATAATTGTTTTTAATCTACGCGTCAAATTAAACGTTACTAAAAGTTTGCTAAATTTATTAAAATACATAAATTTTAAAATAATTTTCTAATTATTTATATCTCGTTTGGCAGAGTAACCATACTCCAAAGTTCGATTTAAATTATTGTTCAAGGAATAAAGATTAAATTTTATTTATCGATCGTAAATTTTACAATTTATTCTTAATATTAGTTTAAAAGTAAAACTGTATTAATCATAGATACTTTGATATGGATAACTCGCGAAAAATGGGTAATTTTATTAATTCTACGTATGCGTTCCGTTTAATACATATTTTTCATTTAACCAGTCGAATGAAATTCCGTTAGAAAATTCACGCGCGCAAAGGTTAGAATAATTTTTGCACGAATATCGCAACTACGCGGCTCGAGGTGCATGAAAAGAGGATATGTACTAAGGAAAGCTTATATCGACGCCAAAAATACGCGACCGCTGACGTTGTTCGCACAAAAATATAAGTAGACGTCTCGGCTAGAGCTGGGCAAAATTTACGGCACATATTTTCAAACAATGTTGGCTCCTTGTATTTTTATGTATTTCGGACGCTCGAAACCTGCGCATTAAACAAATTTCGAATGCGGTGCTTTTATGTGAAAATTTGTTGAATCCGATTTTTAATATGAATTCTTGTAATACTTTGTAAATGGTTTCTTGAAAGAAAATCAGATTTTCTCGGTCATGATACATAATTTTTGCCGATAATTAGATATTTTTTAAGTACATTACTCACTGCCATTAATAAAAAAATTACTTAAAAATATATTTTCATTGATGTATAATACAAAAAATTGAAAATAAACAAACTTGAAAAACTTTAATTTGCGCAAATTTTGAGTTACATTTTTTTGGTATTTAACGTTTTTACTATTGGTATTTTTAATATTAGAAATTTTTATTAATTAGTGATATAGAAATTGAATAAAATTTATTTAAATATATTTTAATTAAATAGAATTACTCGTAGTATAAATATAAATGATATGTATATGTTTATCGTTCTTATTATTTTTTCCATTTTAAATACAAATTAAACGCCTAATTATTAAAAACATGAAAACAAAGCTATTCATTTTCTGCTGAAACACGTTTTGTATAAAAATTTCAATATGCTACAATTTGTCCTACTTAAGCGTTTTTAATCTCCGAAGTTACTTTTTTATCTTGTCTCAAAATGCATTAATCTTTCTTTTCGATTGTGCGAGCAAGACCATATTTTTCCTCGATACTCCAACAACTGATTTTCTCAAAACCAATTGCGAATTCCCAAAATTCGTTGAATCCCGGCAACAAATCTACAAAAATCATTTCGATCAACTTATACTCGAACGACTACTTAGTAATTCATAACATCGCGATATTAATCTGTTCGATAAATAAAGAGACTGATAATATGGTTGGAAAGAAAGGCAATTCCTTTCCCCCGCACTATTTCGGTTCCATTATTCATTCGAGCAACCCTTTAATTATTGAGATAGATCAAGCAAATTGGCCGATAGCACCACGACTGAAACTCATTGACGGCTGCGTAATTGTCACTTTGATGTCTACGTATAGTATGTGTGTACAATGTGCAAGCGATCATGGAACTGCCCCTCCTCTAATTTTTTTCTTCGTGGTTCGCTGCGTTTTATCGGAAGTGCACAAAGTTATTTATCCTAAAATATTTGTTTATGTAAATTTGTTGTTTCAAGAGTCATCGAGAGTACGCTTATATTACACGCTCTTATACAAATATGTAACACAATGTTTCGAAGGAACAATCTATTTAAAAAGCGAATAATCCAATGAAAATTCATTAAAGTTTTAATTATTTTCCTTTCGTCGGAGTACGTCTTTAAAAATAAAGTGCAAAAATAATTCCAATAAAAATAATAAGTGCTTATAATTATATTATTTGATACATATGTTTATTTAGTGTGTCAAGAAATTAAATTACTAAAGTTTTATTCGTCTTTCGATGTAGAAGTTTGTAACGGTTGAAAATTAATTCGACAACAAGAACACGAAGTAACTATCGTATTAATAAAATAGCTATAATTAATAGATAAAAGTTACCGTAATAGAAATTTGAGAAATTATGCAGACGATGTAAATGTTGGTTTTACGATAAAGCGATGCCAATTTATACTCGTATCGAATATTACGATTATGACACGCGATCGACTACAGTACGACAATGAAAATAAAACATCCCATCGAAGGATTGGAAGCTGTTAGAAATAAATAACCGGGACACGTCGCGCGTTCGCCAAACGTCAGCGCCCGAAAGGAAGAATATCCACCCCGAAGAAGGAAACAGTTCAACTTCTGAATAAAATAGTTTTCGAACACTCGGTAAACAGCGGATCTTCCTCGACATAAATTTTGCTCGTGCTCACACGGAGGTGAGGCAAAAAGAGAATAAGCTCTCTTGCTATCCAGATGCCGAAGTTGACCCTGAGGTTCGAGCGCGCGTCGCTCGCATTTTTCCCAACGGCACGACTGCACCGGTCGACGTCGTCGACGGCTCGGCTGTGTCAATAGAACCGAACACGAACACGTACGAGTAGGCAGACGCACACAGATGCAACGGACTCGCCGCGCGCCTCTGCTACGCGAGCAGACAGTGACGTGACGCAATCGCGTGTATCGTACGCGAACCGCTGGCTGGCAGTTTCGACATTCTCTTTGCGGCCCCTCGAGAAGCGCGAGAGAGAGAGAGAGAGAGAGAGAGAAGACGAAGATCGAGCACCATCGGCGATGCCAAGAGGACCGCGCGCCTCGAGTCCTTCCCCGTCCGAGACCCGATGGAAAAATTACGCTGCCGGAGGATGTTACCCTTCCAGCTCGAGCGATCCTGACTGAGAGAACCGTTTCTCTCTACGTTTACATCGTTTAACAAGGCATTTTTCACTCTTTTCACCGTGATAACGCTCATTCCAGAAAATGACAGGATCGCGTTTCCCTGGGACGTTTTCCACGTGTTTTTTACACGACTTCGATGTAGACGCGTTAACGTTCCAAGGTTTACCGATGATCGTGCTATCGTTTACGATCGTTTACGAGGACTTGCTTCAGATTCCAACCTTAAATACAACCTGTACAATAAGAAATTGCTACGATATTTAAGAAGCTTTTGAGAAAACTTTCGGAATCGTCGATGAAACTGTATATTCTTACAATTAATTTCAATTTACTTTTCCGCTCGTTCGTTAAATCGAATAAAAGTTGGATTAATTTTTATTGGTCTTTGTATCATCGAGTATTGAAAACACATCATTATTTTTAGATTTCATAATCAGAGAAATAACTGTTTCAATAAAACGCATACTACTGCTTGGATAGATAATTTATTTCATTCTGTATAATGTGTCTTCTAATCTTCGCTATCTAAGAAGTAAAGTGTTTTTAAAACGATTTTAATTATTGCGAAACGATTTTTATAATGGAAGCTATTTATAAGTATAGAAGTAATAAGTTTTTACAGAAAGCGAGTTATTTATCCAGTAAACTATTTTATCTCGAATATAATACGGAATAGTAAACAGATAATTTTCAATAACATATAAATCGGTGTATATTCGATAAAAACCAAATAAAATAATTGTAACCTTTACAATTATTGTATCCACATTGAAATTAAACGTACGATATTATAACGTTTGATTTGAATTATTTAAAGTGTTTTGCTATCGAGAAGAATCCTTAAATATTTCTACACGCATATTTTAGTTAAAAAATATAGTCATGCTAAAATTATGTAAAATTTATCGATGATATTACATTAAATTGCTAAAATTAATCAAAATATAAAATTTAATGCTAAATTCATTATGTAAAACATTTATTAAAAAATTGCAAGAATTAAAGATTAATCACATGCCTATATTTTTCAATTTTATTGCCAACTATTACTTAATTATATTTATTTAATCTTAATAATTATCCCATTGTATCGAAGTTAATGAATCATACAAATTTTTTTTTAATTATATCGATTATAATTAAATATTTGATATAAAAAAATGTCGGTTAAATATTTTAGCTGACTGTGCAATATTTTTTACAGTAAAGATAAGCATTGGAAAATTTACGATTATAAACTGTTGTTTACGCGGATTTTTATGAAAAATATGCAATAATGCGTATATAACGAGAAAAATAGGTCTTTTTTATCAGTCAAACAGCCACAGACGTCGACAGTAGAAAACATTTAGGAGAGCCTATCAAGAGCCATTTTTTTTTCTTCATCTTCTAATGCCTCGACAAGATAAGAATGCATTTCGACGTATCCCGGATCAAGGTGACTGCGCAGATAAAGCACGCCTTAATTTTGAGGCCTTCGATTATATCACAAAGAAATCAGTATGTTTACGTTTCGTGCGACAATCACTAAAAATACGACAACTAATAAAGTTTTTTGTCGCGTGCTTTACAATGTACATTATAACGATACTCGGTATTTATTTATTTTAAGTTTATTTACATTATTAGAAAAGTTGTAATTTTTCCGTTAAATGTAAAATCTTCGTGCTCTAATTTTTGTTTATTAGTCAAGGTTTATTCGAACGTATAATTTTTTATATATTTGTACAATTCATAAAATTGAAAGCGAAAACTGAAAAAAAATTTCTCTCATTCTTGCATAAATTCTAATCAATATACTCTAAAGAATACTGAAAATAATTTTTTTTAATATACGCGAAGCAATACAATTACGTAAATATTTTTTTAATCACTATTGACTATTAGGCGCTAGATTCTTACTTTATCAAACAATTTTCTGATTTGAATTATCAAGAAATCTGATAAGTGCCTTGGATGCCTTTTTCAAATAAAAACAACAAAACGTGTCCATTATTAAATACTAGTTGTATTATCTTCTTAAATAAATAGTCGAACAACCGAGGCAAAGTGTAAGAGCAGAATATATCCAATTTATCTTTCAACGCAACGTTATTTGTTAAATACCGGCATAAATAACTTGGTTAATTTCTTATTTTGAATGCGAGTGATCCGAGGTAGATTCGTTTAATCGGCTTGTGCCACCCGAGCAAGGCATCGATTGGAAACCGATGCATGGCACCGAGCACAAACGAACTCGGTGAGAACGAAACGACGTTCTTTCCTCGCTCGCAGTTCTCCGTGGAATAACGAATTTTTCTCCTCGGCGCAGCAGAAAAAGCCTCGGCTCGACTCGACGGACACCGTTTCCCCCGCTCAGCCCCCGCTCAGCCCTCGCTCAGCCCCTGCTCTCCCCCTCGATAAGCTCGCGGGCGCTTGTTTGTCGCTCGCTGTTTGTACACAAGCGCATAAATATACGGGCTAGAGATACGTTCCCGTTAATCGAATACCGGCTGGTATAATAATCGAAGCCGCGCCACCCTCGAAGCGTTTTTCGCTCGGTGTTTTCACCGAAATCATCGGCCCTCGGCCCCGGCTCGTCCGGGTCATCGACGTCGAGCCGAGCCCGCGAAACCGAGACGGGGGCGACAGCGCACTCGACTCGGGCGTAGGTGTGTGCGTGCCGAAAGGAGGGCTCCCATTGGCCTGGGCCTCGGAGGTGGCTCGTTCCCTGCAGTCATCGATTCGGCTAGTCATTGGTTGACTGCGGCGTTGCCGCTGCTGTTGTCCGCCGCCATTTTGAATGATTGCGCGGGATCAATACGCGCGGGGTGCGGAAAAAAGCAGCGCCCCCCTCGCCACACCCGAATCCCCATGGCCGCGAGTCCGTGGGTGTACGTGTGCGCTCGATTTCCCGACTCTGAGAGCCGGATGCAACCGCCAACGAACGCGCGTACCACCCAACCCCCCTTCGGACCGTACTGCACCCTCTCGCACGTATTCGAGAGAGCGTGTTCGAGACTCGAGGGTGGAGGGAGTTGGAAAAGGTTGCGCGCCACAGGATGCTGCGTATCTTCCGTTCGTTCGTTCGTTCGTTCGTTCGTTCGTTCGTTCGTTCGTTCGTTCGTTCGTTCGTTCGTTCACTCGTTCGTTCGCTCGTCCGAGAGGAGGGAAGGTCCGGAGGGTCGTCGAACCCTTCGTTAAAGTCATCGACGGAAAAAATCCCGTACCGATTGCAGCGGGAACGCCGTGGAAGGGTCGCCGTTGCAATTCTCCCGCACGTATTTGAAATCTCGAAGCCCCGGCTGCAGCACCTGCTTGCATGTATATGTATAATGCAATGAGAGGCTTAGCCCCAAAAGGATTCCCGGCTCATTCGCTCGTTCGTTCGTTCGCTCGTGCAATTCGTTTAAACTCTCTCCCTCTTTCGCTCGTTTACTCGCTCGTTCTTCTCGTTCTCCTCGTTCTCCTCGTTCTCCTCGTTCTCCTCGTTCTCTTAGTGAGAAATCGGAATTTCAAAATTGACCTCACCCCTCGCGATTCTGGGCTAAGAGGAAAAGAGACGCGCGATCGTTCCCCAGGAGACGGAATGATTTTGTCATTGCGATTGCGAAAGCGCGTATTTTCGGTTAATTGCAACCGATGTCGAAAACCTCGGTCGAGGGACGAAGCAAAAGTATTTTTTATTTACTTTGAGCCCTTTCGACCTTTCGTTCTGATGCCTGCTGCGATTCCTGCACCCGAACGAGGGCGGGAAGATTTATGAAAATGTGAAAATATAATGCCCGATCTTTTTGACTATGAGCGACATTTTTCACTGCTTCGATGACGTTTACTTCCTCGTACGCGCGGATCTTTCCCGATGGATCCTTTGCAATATTCACCCGCCGACTCGTACGAGTATTCGAAACTCTTGCTTTACATATTCCTTTACGTCGCGAATCCATTCTAAATTACTTTCGACTGTCCCACGTTATTTATCGTTATTTTTTCTACTCGAATATTTTCGTAGGATCGAGTGCAGTTCTCACTAGAATGTGCGTGTATAAGAGAAAGCGAAGCGAAACATGTGCGAATCGGCAAACTATTCGGAAAAATTTATTGCCAATTTTTATATTGGGAAATGTTTCTGCGTTCGTTAATAATATTATAATAACACTAAATTAATATGAAAAGAAAAATTATCTACAAATTGTGTAAAACAAAAAAAGAAAAGCTACTTTAATGAAAAAATATAAATACGTATAAAAATTACTATTGCTATTACGTATAAGCTACGTTGAAATAAAAATTTGACATGCATATCTTTTTATTTTTGTACTTACATTTGGAACCGAGTTAACTGAAACAAGGACATAAGGCTTTCTTGGTAGCAACGACTTTTAGATCACATTTTTAGTTATTAAGAATTTTAACGCTTTTTTCATTTTTCCGCTTCTTTAAAATTTACTTTTAAAATCTAAAGTTTTCAAAACTTGTTAAAAATATACTTTAGTCATTTCTTTACAATTTATTTCGTAAATGTCTTAAGTTTTTCCTCCCCCCTGTTTCTTTCTTTATTTCTTGACAACGTAGGTATATTTTTTTTAAGGCAATGCTTTTTTTCTTAATTTTGTTTCTCTCTTTTTTTGTGCTTTTTTATAATTTTTTTTATTTCCTTTCTTTAGTTTTCTTGAATGTATTTTTCGTTTAATCTTAAGTTTCTTCTTGCTGTTTCCTTATTCTTGAGTTCGTCGTAAAATTTCGAAATGAGACACGTTTATTGTTCCAAAAATTTTGTGAGTCGCTTGTATGTAAGAATCAGTTATTATTGTAGTGATGGTTGTATTATTCCGGCAAAATCAATAAGTTGAGTTGTTCAGACTTTGTTTTTACAGACAGAAATCGGTGAATGTTTTACAAACGGTAAAATTAATTTTTCAATGAAATAACTATGACAACACATAATAACACAGTGCGACGCGTCTGTAAAAGAATAAAAAGGAAATTTTAACGCTAGCTTCAATTTACGTACGAAATGCCTACGAAAGTTAACCTAAGACCCCAATACTGGTCATTTTTACAAGGGTAAATTTTTAAGCGAATGAAACGGATGCATGTAAAAAGGATTTCATTCAACTTGGTTAAGAATTTCGAACGTTGAGTAATTTAGTATTCGAAAAATTATGAAAATATTTGAATACTACATTTTATAAATAAGATATGCATAATGCAACGTATTACAAAAAGCATTTCAATTATTATAAATTTAAACCAGTATTAATGTCTTATTCGAGGCTAATTCGAGTCATTTTAAGCTTTTAGTTCTAATTTTAAAAGTTTAACGTTTAGAAATTTTAGTTTAAGAAAAGTTTATAAGCGATTCGCGAGCTACAAGAGTTGGAGTTATTAACGTGTGGTAAACGATGTTTAAATTTTTTAAAATTGCCGAAAGTTCGATAAATTTCGAGTACCGGGGAAACCATTTGAATTCTAAAAAGTAAAATTTATAAAGACAATCGATTATATATCAATAAGAAAAAAAAATAGTACATTACAAAATACAAATTATTACGAAGAAAAATAAATACGAACACTCGTGTACAAAAAAACGCGATAACGTAATATACAAATTTTTGATTCATGGAATAAGAAACTAAAAAAAAAATAAAAATTAAAAAAGTGCGCTGAAAATTGAAAGTGCCAAAGATGAACGATACAATCTGACTAAAAATTCTTATTTCAGAGTTGGAAGAAACGCGAAAAAGACGAAAATAAATGTAAAACCATGAAAAAATGCCGATTTTTCGGAAGGCACCGGACATGGTAGCCATAAAAAGAAAAAAGAATTTTTTTTTTAAACCTTAAAAAAGAAAAAAAATATAAATCCGGAAAATGCAAATGGTGCCCGGTTTGCACGACAAAATGGAGGCTGAGAGTGCCGGCGCCTCTGTCGGATCATCGAAGTCAGCCATCTCGAGAAGAAGCATCTCGAGGACTCGAGGACTCGAGGCCGGTGGTCCGCAGCCTAGAATCCGCGACATTCGAATCTCCCGCTCGGCGAGAGCGAAAAAGGAAAAGCCCCTTAAGAAGGAGCACCACGTGACGGTGGAAGGAACGAATGAGCATCTTTGCACCGCGATCGCTGGCACGAGCAACCCCCTCCTACTCCCTGACTCCTTCCCCTTCTGGCTGACTCTCGCTCCCTCGTTCCTTGCGTCGCGCCCTGTAAGACGCGGACCGGTTCTTCTCCTCCTCCTCCTCCTGCGCCGCTCTTCTTTCCCACCCTGTGCCAGAGCTTTCCCGCAACTTTTCTCCAGCCACGTGTGGCCCGCTCTTCCCGCCAGAATCGTTCGTTCTCCGAAGACTCGGTGCGCTCCTTCGCCCCTTCCAGCCTCGCGCTTTCCTCTTTCCTTCCTCTCTAATGTCACCACGGCGTTATCGGCGCACTTCCGGCTACTCCGGCTCCTTCGCTCGAGCAAGGAGCAAGAGTCGACACGTGTGCCCTCCAACTCCCGAGCTTTCTCCCGAGCTTTCTCCCGAGCTTTATACGCCCGAAGGCTCCTCCGCGATCCCGCGATCCCAAGACGGTTTGTTCCCGGCACCCTCGAGAACGCGCACTTCCCGAGACACCCCCTCGATCCTCGACCGCGCTCATCCCGCTCATCCCGCTCATCTCGCGCGATCAAGGGGATCGTTCGTCTTATCGCGGCTTTGGAAAAAAGCTTCGTAATCGCGGATTTTCGTAACCTTTGATAGAGGCATTGCGAGCATCCCCGTGTCTGAGTAGCAACTGCGCTGTGGCCCCGTGTCGGACACCCCCACCTCACTTCACCTCGTTCGCCGCCACCTCTCGCTTCCTCGCCTCTCACCCGTTCTCTCGCCGTCGGCTCTCCTGTTCTCTCTCCTGTTCTCTCTCTCCGTTTCATTCCGTGTACAAGCCCTGAGCCGAACCCGCTCGACAAGCGTACAACGCACCACCGCCAACCCTCCCTCCCTCGGCCTCGTCGGTCCGTCCGCTTTCCACCGCCCCCACCCCACCCTCGTCGTCCGTCCCTCGCTTTCCACGGGCGTGCTTACGCGTGTGTGGATTCCCTCCCGCCGATGCTCGTTGCACATGCACGTGCACACCGATCCCCGCTCGGTGCCGAATCTGCAACGCACCCGCGCTATCGGCCGCCGAAGATACCGAGGGGGCGAGAAAGGGAAGAGGATGGAAGACGAGGGAAGAGGAAGGACTGTACTGGATCATCCGTCTCGGTCCTCCTCGCCTCACTGCCATTCGCGTACGCACGGTTGCACGCGCGGTCATCGCGACCGTCCGGAGTATTCGTGATCGGACTGTACCGGTTCCCAAAGTTGCGCCGTGCTCTCGGCGCCCTGGATGTTTATTATTCGCGCGCGCTGACTGGTCCGAGGAAAAAGGTGGGGACTCGTTCCGAAGGGTTTCTTTTTCTCTCTTTCATTCTTTCGCATTTTTCGCTTTTTTCGCTTTTTATGATTTTTACGCTTTTTTTCGCTTCGAATCGAAAAAAATTATTCGCCGAGTGTCGAGGAGCGCACTTTTCTTTTCCATGTCCGTCGCGCGAGACGCGTTCCTGAGAGTTCCGGAGGCTTCCACGTGGAATTTTCGCGTTTGGCGCTCGGGATTAAATGGGCGGACTTCGCTCCGCGTGTCTCGATAATCTTGGACATCTCGAGTCGTGGCGGGAAACCAGCCAGAAGAATTTTCCTTCCGTGGATCTTTGCGTTCGGACGCTTACCCTCCGTTTCCGTGATCTATCCTTTAATCTTTTAAACATCATTCTGCTTTTCGATGCAGTCGGTTATTCCTAAAATACGCAAAAATAGCTTTTGTTCTCTGACATAACCCGACAGCGGTGGTCGCTGAACTTGACAATCGGTATTCAAGCGTGTTAAATGAGTTCGTTATGTAGTCTCAAACGCATGAAAATGAATATTATATCGCAAATAAATGGTTTCAGTCGTGGAAATATTTTATATATTCGATATTATATTTTGATATGCAGTATATAAATAAAATTGGAATGTACGTGAATGATTATAAGTTGAAATATTTTTCATAGATATTTGCAATGAATTCAAACTTGAATCAAAATTTTGTGAAAATCGTCGAACGCAATATTTGATCGATTATTCGAGTTTATTTCTCCTGGTTGAAAATAGAATTATTTTTTCGCCATAATAAAATAAATAATTATATTATTTTGTTAATTATAATATTGTGCTAAAATTTAAATTATTGCCTCATAGTTATTTTCGAAAAAAATAAAATTTATATTTTGCTTTTTGAATATGTATTTATCGTAGTTTTAATTATATTTCTAATTTTTCTTAAAGTATCTGAAGCAATGAATTATTATCAAAACATAACGATGATTTTGAAATCGTATATGCCTTTATCAATGTATGTACACATATAATATTGTTATTTTTTAAATGTTTATTAAAAATTAATTAAAATTAATCCTAGTCTTGATTTTAATATAATTTTTTTTGTTTTTATTGATTTTGCATTAACATTAAATTATAAAAAATTTTATGGAACGCCCGATGACATAATTGCATATATATGAATGAAACCAAAAATTTTAAAATAAATTCTTATGATATTAATTAATATTTTACATAAATTTTTTATCTTTAATTTATGTATTCAATATATAAATTACCATAGATAATTAACATTTTTCAATTTTTAATGACATTTATTTCTGACTCTGTCTCTCTATATATATTATATACATATACATATATATATAATTCAGAATAAATAGATAAAAATTCATAAGGCATTATCATTTTTACTATATACATAATATTGTGTAATGACTATTTTACTAAAGTGATTTTATAGAAATGTTTTGGATAGGTATTTTGTTGTAGAAATTTTAAATCATATAGGTAACAAACATGTATTTATTTATCACAAAATAACATTTACTGAATTTTTAAAAATGTATTTCTTCAAAATATATAAAAATAATTATTGCTTATAATAAATAAATTAATAAAAGATTCGCATTTTCAAACTATTATTTTTAAAATTATTGATATTAAATTCTTAGTTTTTTAAACAAAATCTAAAATAGTTGATAATCTCGAAACTTCTTCTTTTTATATTATTAAATATTGTGTAAAGATGCGCTTCAAGATTTTAAAATTTTAAAATGGGTATAAAATAAATTTTTAACCAAAAAATAGAATTTAATTTATATAAGTGAATAAATACAGGTTATGTTTTAAGAAAAACATGATTTAAAATTATAAAATGTTATTTCTTTAAAGTGTAAGAAAATTTGAATCTTATCTTTGCTCTTAAATTTCAAAGCTACTAATTTTATTCGTCTTGAACCATAAATACGGATAAATAGCTATAAAAATAGGAAATGCGATCGAAAGATAGGAAAAGTAATGGTCTTCGGGTTGAATGTAATCACCCGCGCGCTTAGAATGTTATCTGCTAGCCGCAGCGTCCCGACGCTTCCGCCCTTCACAGGGGAGCAAGTTCGGAGTATCGCCAGGATTCTCGCTGGCATTTCATCGTGCGAGCTTTTCAACGAAGCTGGGCCATCTTATTAGCACTGGGATCAGTTGGAAGCTAATATAACTTAGGTGAAACTCGGGCGAAAACTAAAAGAGCTTCCCGAAAGATTGCCATTATAGAAAACTTACGATTAATCTTAGTATCACTGGTTTCTTATCGGCTTCAATGGCATTTTATCTAAAGAATGAAATCATAGATATCAGCCACATTCGATCGATTTCTGTTTCACTGATAAGATATTTTACTTGTTATTAGTAAAATAGTGTTTAATCAAAGTATTTAATTCATTATTGCGGAAGCTTATACTATTATAAACTTCATTTATTTTCAATATTGACTAGTTGCAATCTAAATGCACCGTTTTTCAATAACTGGATATCTAATTACTTTCTTAGGTGAAACTCACTACGTAAATTTATATTAATTCTATTATATTAATAAATTTAGTCTTCGTGATTTATACAATAATAAAACTTTTTATTGGAATATAAAAATATTTTTAAAAATCATGCGTTTAAAAAATTTAAATTGGACTATAAATAAAGTAAAGGTTATCATAATTATATTGTTTTTTTCTTTTACATATTTAACATTGGTAGATTTGTAGATAATATTTTTAATAATATTGACTAGCGTTCATTAAATGGTAAGATAAAATTTCTTACTATACCATTAAATAACGTATGAAATGATTTATAACATAAATTTGTTTTTTATTTCATTTGAAAAATTTTTTTATATATGTATACTCGCTGACATAGTTTTGAACGAGATTAAAATAACGATCGTAATCTCTAAATCTAGTTTATTATTAATTCATTATATTTATTATGATGGAATATACATGAGAAAATTAAAAGATACGAGTAAAGCGTGTTTTTACAGAAATAAACACTGAAAGTAAAAATCGTAACGGGGTAAGCTGAAGTTGTACCCCGTTATTATAATCAAGTGTTATAAACGATGAAACGTGTAATTGTATTATTAAATTATTTTAATAACATTTTTAAATCTAATTTATGATAGAAAATTGTAATTATATTTGATGTCATTAAAAAAAATTGCAAATAAACTAAAAAACATAAAAAGCATGGAAAACATATGTTGATAAAGAAGCATATTAAAACCTTGTACTTAATTAATTTTTTCAAACTCGATTTACATATTCTTTTAAATCAATCGTTTCTAAATATTAAATACAGTAAATTAAGAATGGAGTGCATAAATTTAGCATATGAACTATTTCAAAAAAGTGTCGGATGATTTTCAAAGCTCGAGTTTACTGCACCATCGGAACTAAAGGCGTTACTACGAGGTGTTACTTCCAACTTTGTAAACATAATTTATTCAATTAAAAATAAAATCCGAATACAACGAAAAATCATTTTCATATATAATTTAGTTAACTAAAAATTTTTTCCGTTGTATTGTATTGTTTTAAAATTTAATTTAGATTTTGTTAAAGAAATATTCATATTATCTGTCGATAAAACCGTTACTATGACAGCAGATACAGATGTTATTTTATTTTATATTTAAAACTAAAAATGATATAGTAAAAATACATTTCAACTACTTTCTATATAAATTTTAATCGAATAATTTAAAATAAAATTTAATTCATTCATTTTCCGTATAATAATTTTTATCATTCGTTTGGTTTCAACTTTTGAAAATCAATTAAATTTAAATTTCAAGTTAATAAAGGTCTTCCAAATATTGAATATTTGAAGCTAGAAATATATTTAAAAACTAAATTTTATAAATAAATAATAATTAGATATTTGAATTTAAAAAATACATAAAAAAGTATTTTAATTTGCATGATTTTTCAAAAGTACCCGCATTTGGTCAGTTAATTTTTATCCGCTTTACTACTATTTAATAACTGACATATTTATATTTTGTTTTCAGTCGTGAATATTTTTTATTTATTTTTGCGGATTACGAATTAGCTTTCGATACGAAATTATTCGTGTAAATCCTCGTAAACGTAAAAGAATATTGAAACCATGTAGAGTTTATGAAACTATAAGCTATCGAAAGTAGTAAGATGTAACGAATTAGATTACTAAGTGATTCGATATGAAATATCTTACGCATTCCCGATAGCCGTGACAAAAATAATCGAACGACTCAATGAATACCGCGTGTCCTTGATATATTTATACCTGGAATTTAAATGGTATAATGAAATCATTCAAAATTACCCTAAAATTCATTAGTATGAATGCTAGCAGTTATAACGTTCTACAGTACTACAAATTGAGCTTAATGCTAGATCAGATATACACTTCATTTCAATAGACAATCATTCTAATATAGAGTGAGTTTCTACAGAAGACTAAAGATTCAGTTGAATGTTATTATTCTAAAATGAGCATTCGTGCAGTAACTAGAGTGAAAGTCTGGTCTTGCGGCGCGAATTATTCAGTCTCCGATTGAATCACTTAATTTTCCGCCCTAAAACCAAAACCACTCCTTAAATAACCGAGAGACAGACCACTAAATCTTAATGCAACCGCGCGTCATTAACGAGCAAAAACATATCCATTAGGTTCATATACGAAGTAACGAAGGCCATAAGTATAACGCATAGTGCGCTCACGATGTATACGTTTTCTCTCTCTCTCTCTGGCTCTCTCTCCCTCTCCCTCGCTCTCTCTCTCTCTCTCTTCCTCGTACGCGAGCCAACGATACGTGCCGTTATACTCACCCGAGGCGAGATTTTCAGGCGCGTCCGCGCGCGTTCGTATTACCGTGATCCCTCCGCGATGAGCGCTTCTCACTCTCTCTCTCTCTCTCTCTCTCTCTCTCTCTCTCCGCTCTCGACTAGTTGCACCACTAGTGCGAGCGCTTTATACGATCAATGATTGCACTTTGAGAATAAAACTGCAGCGCGCGATAATTAGATGCTATCGTGGATGTTTATGAGAAAGCGCATGGAAAAATCTTTTTCTCTTTAAGGATTCCCGTTTTATTGTAGTTAATGATAGTTTGTTAGGTAGGCGATCTACTAAGTATTGATTGCATCGATTTATACTTATGTCGGTATACGTTTCTACACTTCTTATTGGTCTATATAATAAGATTTATTTCGCCTCAGTTTTCTTCGGGTTTTATAAGGATACTAGCATTGTCTTCTTAATTAACCAGTCCTAATTTTTATTTCGAGGATTAAGGCATTCCAAGTGTGAAAATAGTATTGAAAATGCAAAAACTACTATTTATTATTCAAATTCTTATGTATTACGAGCGACTTGTTATTACTTATATAATTTTCATAAACTTCCAAGCAATTCGTATTAAAGAGGAATAAATACTCAATAATTTCTGAAGTAGTTACTTCTAATAATAATTACTACTCGTGAACATACGAGTATACTAAAAGAAGGTAGTCTGTAATTTTGAAAGATTACAAGTGTCCTCTAGCAATTGAAAATTATTCTTAAGCAATGTTGAAGTACTCCTATAAACTGTTAACATACGTATTTTTACGTTAACAACTGTAAATACGTATTTTTAAATAATATTTATAACGAATAGACATTCGACAAAATAATATACTTGCATTGCTTATTCGTTTTCAACGAACAACGCTTGTCAAAATTCTAATCGTTTTAAATCGATTATTATTACTATGATAATTATAAATTGTAAGCCGTGATTGTTTTGCAAATATAGTTGTTTTATAATTACAGGGTATGTTAATTTTAGAATTAGTTTTTAATAAAAGAATCATAAAAATACTAACTTTTATACATAGAAACGATATTATTAACGCAGTTATAAAATGAATATGGATTGTCCGTACGTTTAACTATTGGCATGCTTTTATTTTCTAGATACGATTTATGCGATTATTTTGCATTGAAATTTTTTAAATAAATAATTCGATGTAAAAATTGCGAATAAACTGTTTTTAAACCTTTTACTATGTAAGTAAAAGTTCTAAAAAAAGAATCATTACTTTAATTATATCTGTGAAATAATTAAGAATCAAACTTATTTTACCGAATATAAAGCCTGTTTTAACTGGTATTTAAATTATTTCAATTAATTTGTTAACGATGTATTATCGGAAAAATTTTCGACGGGATAATGTTCGAACGAAACAAAATAATCCTCGAATAAAAGCTTTTCGCTCACCGCCTCGTTTACACCACACGAAAAATCCATTGCTGCAATACAACATAATGAGTAAATTCTATGTAACGAGTAATTCGTTATACGTTGATATTAACAACGGAAATTCTCAATATTCAAATAAAAAAAGGCCAAATAAAAAAGTTGAAGCGTGCGTCTGAAATACTGGAATAATCGTTGCAAATTTTCAAAGATACCGTCGCGCGTCGCCCGAACAATGCATGAATTATACACCGCGCGTAAGCGCAGGGTAAAACTGAAACAGCGAGTGAGTCGTGCACTGCAGGGGTGAAACGATATCCCCTTGTTAACAAAGTAAAAAATCGAGAAAAAGCGAAAGAAACGTCTTTGGAGAAACGGAAGGAACCGATAGGAAGTGTAAGAGAAGGAGACAACTTCGCAGCCCTTCTCGTCCGTACGAAATCCAATTTTTGTCTTTCTTCTCCCCGTTGGCGTCCCTATCATCGAGGGCACCACCTCCCCTCGCGAGCACCTCCGAAAAACTTATGCAAATTCGGGTGGCGAGTGGCCCATTGTGCATCGCTTTTGCTTCTTTTTCAGCTCCGGACGCTCTCCCTTAGCCCTCGGACGGACGGGCAAAAAATCCAGGTCAAACTTTCATCCGGTCGAGAGAATTTTTATTTTTCCAATCAGGTGAGAAACAACGACAAAGGGGCACGAGGGGATTGAGGATGGGGGGGGGGGAGGGACAGCAGGCGAGCGCACGCGGTTATATTCGGGAGCGACGTACGCGTGCGTATGTCGTACGCGGTTCAGCAGCCATTCACGCGTCGCGGTCGGTCTTTCTCCCCCCCCGGCCCCGTCCCCGTCCCCCTCGCCGTTCCCTCGCCGTTCCCTCGCCGTTCCCTCGCCGTTCCCTCGCCCGCCCCTCGCCGCCGCGCCACCTCGTCCCTCCCTCTGCCCCCTCGTCGTCCCTCGTCGTCCCTCGTCGTCCCTCGCCCTCTCTCTCCCTCTCTCTCTCTCTCTCGCTCTCTCGCGCGCGCGTAACGGTCCGAGTCCAGTGACGCCCTTAAGACAATCGATACAATTACGCGCGTATGTAGCGTCAGCGAGTCGTGCGTACAGTTCTCCGACCGCGTGCGATGATGATCCGCAGTTGCCTTGGCCGAGCCAATAAAGCCTTTTTCAGCTTCACTCCGACTCGCGTTCTTCACGCTTTTTTAGAGTGACCGTTAGAAGTGCATTGTCGGCTTCTTTTCCTTTCCTTACCTCTTTTATTTATAACGACATTTTACAAGAGTAATGCTCGTTATAAGCCTCGCTTACATTCATTGCAGCCGAACTAAAATCATTTATCTACGCGGATACTTTATTTTTCTTCGGTCCGAACGAGAAATAACAAATTTACTAAATACACAATATTGAACTTATTCATTTTCTCCGAGGAAAATTTACCTTTGCTCATTCTTTTGTAAACACTTTTCTTTTACCGTAACTAAGAATCAAATAAAGTTTTACAAAAACTAAATGGTAAAATATTTTCTACGATCAAACTACGAATTATAATTATTGTCAAAGTAATTAATTTTTTTACGGACACTTGATTACCTTAATTTTTTATTACGTTGATACAAAATCAAAATTTAATTTCGTTTTTAAATAAATCATTTTTATTATCTCGAAAGCGAGGTTATCTTTGTTGGAGATACATTTAACAAAAATATATATAATTTTAGGGATATTCGTCTACTTTCAATATTTTCAAAAATCAAATACATTTTATTTTTTAAAAAAACAATCATTTATTTTCGATTAAACTTTAAAAAAGTTTATGTTTTAATTCAAGGAGAATTTTATACGTTTAGTAAAAAAGAAAATTTTTACCGTTTCATCTTAAATAAATTCATGGAATAATCGTCCTGAAATGTATAAAAAGTTTAATGTCGAATACAACGGTACAATATATCTTAACGTATCAAACACAAAAAACTATATTTAAAGCTAACATTTACTTTCTAAAGCCCGTTACCTTCCTTCGACTTTTTAGTATCCTTTTTTTTGTTACCCCCTTGTACACTTCGCGATGTCAAGGTTTCACTTCTCTCTGGAGACTTTATAGATAGAGAGAGACAATGGTCTATCTTAGAAAAGAGTCTCGTGACGGAGAAAAGAACGGATGAGAAGAAGAGTTTAGTGTTCCAAGACAAGAAAAGAGGCGTTTCTTTGAGCATAAAATAGATGGGATGCCTCGTCGTTTAGAAAAAGAGTTCTCGACAAAAAAATTAGCGAAATCAAAGAGTCTGTACAACAATTTCTTAAAACAATAATTTCCTGTTCTAGTAAACTAGCAATACAAATATTATATTTACGAATCACCCAAGAATCGAGTAAATAATTTGTGCGATCAAGAGTTTACGAATCGATGACTGTAGATAGATTTAATTCTATACGCCATTCCCGTACGTTATTAAGTTTATACACCATGTGTAATTTGTTCTAATGCAAATAATGCAAAGATCCAATCATTAATAAAACTCAATTACATTTAAATTTCATACAATTATCGAATGATCGAAGAAACACACGATAAGCTGGGTATCGGAAACAATTGATAAATATATTTATAAGTATCCCTTGTTCTTCTTGGCACTGGTTGAATACCTTTTTGTTGTTATTTTTAAAATTTTACGATCGTTCGATCGGTTAGAAGTAGTTTCAGGGTCTCTCTCTCTCAAGTTTTTCAATATCTTGCTGGGCTGCGAACGATAAGAAATACTAGGAGAAACGATAGGAAAAAATCTATTATAGTATGTTTAACAAACTCTAATGAAATAAGTATTAATCCAAGGCCTATCTCAAACATGACCTTCATTATTAACTACTAAGTTTCAAGTTGCCATTATCCCTGAAGTTATAATAATATTTCAAATGAATTGACATTTCGCCGAGTTGAGGCAAGGAGAACGTAATTGAAAAATCTGATGTTCTTTTCACGCACAGCACGTATTATACACGTGGCGGAACACCGTAAATAAGCAGCGAAACTCGCGATCCGTGCTCGTAACGTCGCCTCGAAGGCGTCGAAAGGGGACGGACGCGAGGAGCGTGCGCTCGAGGCTCGGGAGTGAAAGAGAGAGAGAGAGAGAGAGAGAGAGAGAGAGAGAGAGAGAGAAAGAAAACGAGAGAGGTAGACCAGAAACCATACGTGCTCTATAATAGCAACAATGAGCGCTACGCGTCGCGACACGGTTGACCAATCGGCCCTGATTTTTTGCCTCTCCACAGCTGCTTCTGTCACACACTTCTGTCTATTCATGCAAATTACGCCTTATAGGTATATACGTGTAATATATAACGCGTAATAGGGCACCTCGGATACGGCATACGGATCGTCCGTGTGGAGAGACAGAAAGTAGCTGCTCGAAAAGACCTTCGTGATATTTCGCCTACGAGTTACCTCTCGTTTGTTCCCGCGTTTATAGGCTACACTTTAATGTAGATTATCCTACAACTCGATCATCATCGAAAATGTACGAGAGCTCGTTCTTATAACGCATTCGGTACTTCGTTTTCACTTTGTAATTTAAGTTCTTTGAAATATCGATATTAAAATTGATATCAAAATTCATAATAACATTGATAATAATTATTATTAAGAGCTAATTTTCGAGCTTTGCAATTTTCAACTATTTAAAATTTATGAATCAACTTTATATTTTTAGATTGCGAAAGATTATTTAGATTGGTTGTATTTACTTTTTATATTGTAAGATTTATGTATAAATTGATCAAACATTTAGCAATGTTTCAATATTTTCGATCATCTGTACTATACATATATAAAAATTATCTAAATAATAATAATAAATTTAAAGAAGATTAATTTACTACAAATAAGTTTTATGACGATTTATTTCATCGATATAAATCAATAAAATTCGGATTAACGTAATCCTCGCACAGCGATTAAGAAGATTTATAATGTGCTTTTATTTTTAATTTTAATTTTAATTTTAAAAAAATTTTTGATAAAGAAATTTCACCGTAACGAAAAATTATTAGCGGATAATTAAATATTTTTATACATTGAAAAAGATATTAATTTTTGTATCGTATTTTAGAAACTTTGCGATAGAAGCATAATACAAATATTTAAAAACATACAATAATAAACATAAAAGTATAATTCAAATTTCTTTAATGGAATCGTATTTAATATCCATTCGTAAACTTATATTTAAATCGGTTGAAATAAATAGAAGAAAAATAAAACGGTTAAAGCTATGTTTTAAAATAGTTTTCCAAAATAACGGATTGCATATTTAAGTAGATAAATCAATTGAAAAATACGAAAAAAGATCGTAGAAACGAAGCGTTCCTAACAATTCGAGAATCCTTTTCTCTTTTCTCCAAACTCTCGACGCGCTCGAGTACTTGGAACGCGCATCTCTTTTGCTCTCTCCATCTTTCCCTCTCGAGCGGAGAAAAAGGCCGACCGAGGACACCCTCTTGGCTAGTCGCCTAATGATCGCCGGAGAAAAGACTCGCGTAGACCCAAAGGGTCGAGGAGTAGAAGTGAAGTAGTAGTGTGAAGGTAATTAGTAAAAACAAAGGACCTTCCTTTATTCGCGCCTCTCGCCTCCCGCCTCTCGCCACCCGCCTCTCGCCTCACCGTTTAAAATGGCCACGAACGATAGACGAGACAAGAGAAGGACGAGCTTATGCGCTTTATGCTGCAAGCTTGGCTAGTTGCGGGTGGTGGATCGGGGGAGGACGGAAAAGAAATTTAAAAGAGACCGAGAGAAGTACCGGACGATAAAATCTAAATGAGAAAGTAATCCCTCGTTTTCTCTCGACGCGGCAGCACCAAGCGAGTCGCAAGAGAACAAGACGCGCCGTTAGTTTTACGTAGGTGAAGATCTATATCGTGCCTCGGTCTATAGCCGCGTAGGAGTCGGGGAGTGGAAAGTAGTCGTTTCGAGGCTTTTTTCCGCTTTGCTAGCGTGCACTTAAAATATACTTAGGTTCTTGTTTATTTTATGGCTTATGTATTGGAAGGATGAAGAAAATTGTACGTCCGGAAAAAAATGTTTGCAGAATTATTTGTTGGTTCGACATGAAAGATATAAAATAAAATATGTGGGTTACAAGATTTATTCACCGATAACACGAATGTAGTAGAACTTGGAGCATGCCTCTACTTTTTACCAAAATAATTATATAAATCGGAAGCTTTCATCGAAACTTTATAAGCATTCGTTTATACAAATGATTATTCTTTACGAACTGACTGACCAGAAATTTTGTTAGCTCGTAATTTTTCATCGGAGTACCGAGTAATTCCTTCAAAATTATATCTAGAATTCTCTACATCACCTTTGTATCGTATTTTATTATTTTTTTTTACGAATAATATAATAACATTTAAAAATCTTTTATTTTTTTCAAAAAATAGTTGATACCAATATTTCTTGGGGAAATAAATCAAATTAATACATTTTGAAGTTTATACCTCTACAGAAACATCATAGGAAAATTCGAATCTTCGATCTCGAATATAAATCTTTAGCGTGTTTAACGCATAATTTGATCGAAATCTATTCATATTAATATTAAGTTTGGTCGATAAGTTTAATAGATACGAATACATTCGCTAAAAATTACGATTTTCTTACGTATCTTTAACGCATGGAATTATGTCCAGTATTCACGGACCCCCGATCAAACTATTAACACGATCATCAGATATAAACCCGAGTCTTATGCGTTAGATAAACAAAGCTAAATCTACGACGGAATAAGGTTAAACTCGCCTATAGGCATATTTCGGTACAATTCCGGGCTAATGTTTAAACCGTCCACGCGTAAAAAGGCGAAATAAAATATGACGATTTGCGTTGGAATCGTGAAATGTTGTTTCGTGAAAAATCATAATGTATTCGTAATTTTTTTGGTTGGAAAAATACAGCGAGCGAAACTGCACGGAAAGGGAAGTAGTCCCGTTAGGAGGGTCTGCAGACTACCCCTTACCTTTCCAATCAATCCACGGCCCCTCGAAATTTCCATTAGTCAAAAATGCATCTCCCCTGCTATCCGTCGTTCTCTGCTGCCTCTCTCTCTCTGCTCCGTCTCCTGCTCCGTCTCTCGGCTCCGTCTCTCTGCTCCGTCTCTCTCACTCTCTCTCTCTCTCTCTCTCTCTCTCTTTTGAAAAAAGACAAAAAGCGAGAAGCCCGGCGAAAAGCGCGGATGATTTCATTGTTTTCATTCGATTACTCGTCGAGCGCAAAATTCGCCGACTTGGCCGGTGTTATTTTCTTGCGAGCAGAAACGGCATCGCGCGCCTCGCCTGCCTCGTCCCTCCCGACTCTCGGCCAATCGATACTTTGGTTGCGGTGTCGGAGCTACCGGCTCGCGAGAAAGCTCCTGCGTTAAAGCGCATCGCGTTAGGATACGCGCGAGTGTGCGGGTACGTGCATGAAACCTACACTCGGACTGGGGAGGGCTTAGTGCCATGACCTACGACAACGAGGCGCCTCGTAAGCTGCGATGGTTTATTAAAGATACCGTTTAAAGTGCACGCTTCTACCTCCCGGGAGCGATCGCGTTCCTTCCTATCGATGCACGCTCGAGGACGAGGAAGATTCTAGGGCGACGACTTTCGGTGGATCATTTTTTCTTACCGCCGTTTCCTACCGCCGCTTCTTACTACTCTTTCTTAGGAACGCAAGGAAACCCTACGAGTGTGTCCTTTATGGAATATTGCCGAGGAAATCGCGCGTGATTTATATAGTTTGTGAATTCTGCGGATAATATGTGCGATTCGCACCCGTGTGAACTTTATACGTTTGCTTTGTCACATGGAAATTCGTTCGTCATTTCTCTAAGAGCTCGAAAGAACCGCTCAGAATTTATTTAAATTAGAATTTTGCTTTGATCGAATACCCGAAACTTATACCGTTCGAAAAAGTTTTACATTTATATGGATATCGCAAAGAATTTAAAAAAAAAATAAAAACTAGGAAATTGTTTACCGACTAATAACGAAAGTTATATTTAATATATTTTTCAACGGTTCCTTGAGTGTAAATTACACAAAGTTAAATAAATGGTTAAATTCGTCATGTAGCTCGGACCTTAATATAACTTAGGTAAGAAAGTATTTACACAATATGAAATTGACTTTCGTTCCATTACGTGCACGCATAGAACTCGGCGAGTCCAACTGCAAAGTTACGGTCTGGAAGAGGATCGTAAACAGAGTTGAATCGAGCATAAAAGATCAGCGAGTGAGCGATTAGATTTAAAAAAAAGAAGCAACCGAGGCTAAGATTAGGTAAGCCAATTACCGACGAAATAAATACGGTACAAGTAGAAAAGATCGTGGCATATATTTGTACAACGCGTTAAAAAGGAGCGCGCATGGAGGTAGTTCTTTTTTCAAGGGACTAATTGCCAGCTCTGGAGCATCGCGTGTACATAAATGACCTAAGTGCGTCCTTTTTGTCCGTTTGTCCAGTTTGTCCCACTCGACGAGCGTCTTTAAACTCGCCGGGCGGTTCGCTTCATCCAATTGCAGCCAAACGACAATATGGCACGAAGTGGCATGTGCGTACAAAAATGCAGGCGCCTACCGCGGGTTGCGAGCTCTTTAAACCCGAGGGTTGAGCGACAAAAAAATCGCGGATCCCTTTGTCCTCGCATCCTCGAAAAGCCCATATTGTCGTGATCCCGAGACCGCGACTAATAACCATAGCTCTTAGTTCTCTTGGTTCTTAAGGTGGACCGGATATTATTTTTTTCGAGTCGATCAATGTTTAGAGGTATTGAAAGGACGACCTTGCGCGACTTTCAGTGCACTTCGCGCGCTTGTATTTTGCAATATGCCTCGGGTAACGCGAACGAGGTGGGAGTAGTTGTCGGGACAGTCGTCGGGATAGTCATCGGGACAGTCGTCGGGACAGTCGTCGGGACAGTCGTCGGGACAGTCGTCGCAACATCGCTATTCCATGACTTCCGCTTGTCGTGACAGTTGTATGACCTAAGAAAGATATCTTAGCGAGACGGAAGGGAAACTGGATATTTTAGCGAGCTTCGGTTTAGAAATAATGTCTTTTATGCGATATTTCTATTTCACGGGTATTTATTATAATTTATGTGATCAAAACTTCGTTGAACGATATGATAATATATCAAGAATCTCTTATTACATTATTAATATTTAGTTATTTCACTTACGCAACCGTATAATATTATTATCTAGTTATTTTTTTATTTGATTCTTTGTACACTCTAAGAGCGTATTATTTGCGTAAAAATTAAAGTAACGGAAAAACTTGGGAAATAGGTTTAATATTTATATAAGTTGAATGTACGCGTTCGAAATATCGAATAATTTCTTTACAATATTTCTCGTGAGAAATTTGGCCTTTCGTTTAGTTACGTTCGATTAAAAAAAAATAAAAGTATTTGCAATGCTTCGCGTTTCTTTTCCCAGGCGCAGGATTCGATAGCTTTCGAATAAATACTTATATAATATTGTAACGCAAGGATTCACCTGAATTCCATGATTTTATAACGTATTTTCGTATATGAAAATCCGAATATCCTATACCGTTCGATGGCACGACATATTTAAATATAAAGGTATACGTTATTATGTGGTTTTTCTTGGTAAATCGTAAGCGAAACTTATTATAAACATGCGAGAAATCGGATGAAATCGATTCAAATTTTCTTTTTACATGTAGTTACTAATTTTTGTTACGTCTGTATTACGCTGAATAGTTTACGTTACTATGTTTCAATGACATAAAATAACATTCATAATTTATAGATAAAAGTAGTTGGTAACGGTACCGTAAGGATACTATTTCTTCTATTTCTAAATATAATTTACGCCACCGACTATCGCCAGATTATTATTATTATTATTATTATTATTAATCTAGCGCAAATTCTTTTCTCTCGGTAATAAAAGATTCAGTCAAAGCCACAAAACCTGCTCACCGCGAGCGAGCAAAGCAAAAAGTTTGACTACGAAATGAGCTCATAATCCAACTAAACCGCGGGACAAAAAGGCCTCGTGAAAGAAAAGTAGAAGGGCCGAAAAGAGATACTGAAAGCCGAAACTCGGGGAAACTCAGGGGAAAAAAAGTCAACCAGCTGTAGAGATACGAGCCCAGGAGTCGGGAACGCGGTCCGAGTTCCAGGCGGCTAATCCCCGCTTTCGTCTCCGCTCGCTCCCGCCAATTAGCAGCGGAAAAAGTCACGCGCACCTAAGGAGGAAGGATGAAGATTTCTGAAGCCTGCAATATTTCATGTGCGAAGTTGCTCTCGCTCTTATCGCCGACGTCGCCGACGTCGCCGCCGCGCTTATAATGAAATTTCCGCGGCGAGCCGCGGTAGACTAGAAGAAAGTTTCGTAAAAGTGCGCCGGGGAGAGACGAGACAAAAGACTGCGCGAAAGAACCAGAATAAGAAATGAAAGAAAAAGAAGAAAAAGAAGAATCTGGAGAAGAAGAATAAGAATAAGAATAAGAAGTAGAAGTAGAAGTAAAGGAAGAAAAGCAAGAATACCGACTGAGATTTAAGGGCATAATAAATCGACGCTCGCCGAGGAAAGAATCTTCCGCTCTGCGGGAGTACGTAGACTTTAGTGTAACGGCTAACAATGTTGAATCGCGCTCGAACGAACGCAATATCGGTTCCCCGTATTTTTCATATTTTCATCGTGAACCGTAAATGTATCGGATATTATATTAACTGGGCGGCAAGGATTTTGTAAGCATCGCTTTCACAACTCGGTCGTCCTTTGTTCAAATTTATACACGTAGCTAAAACTCTAAGATCGGAGCGAAACCCGATTATACATCCTAATATATACTTAATAATATATACTTCGATATGACGATTCGCGATGACTCGCCAAAAAATACAAATTTTAATTGTTTTTAACAAGTTCTCAAGTTTTTCTACCATTTATAACGAAAATTTGAGTAAAATACGCCGAAAAGTATTAATTTAGTTCATTTGGATGACAATGACTCAAATTTTCTCTGAAAATGTCTGTAAAGTATTATATTTCCGTAGTGAATCCTTTGTCCGAATTCATTTTCAGAATACTATAAAAACTCGTTTTTAGAAAAGAATAACTAACCTTTTTATGAAAATTAAAGATATTATTTTAATAAGAAAGTAGAATATTACATTTAAAAAATGTGTTTTAATTTGAATATATAATCTGCTTTTTTAATTATAAATATTTTTTTCTTATAACTTCTTCCTAACGGTTAAACTATAACAATTATTTTTGTTTTAGTAAGTATAATATAATTGTATATTATTTTTATTCTTAATAATGATTTCGTTTATACTTGTGAAAATTTTTATATAAAAAATAGCCACGATTTATTGAAACAAATATCAACGTTAATAAAGATAAATAAATTTCATAAAAAATCATAAGCGAAGGTAAAATTAATATTTTATTACTGTAAAAGATAAAACTGAAACTTCCACAACGTCAAGCAAAAGTATGATACCATAATGTTCTACAAAGTCAAGGAGTTATCCAGTATCTTCATTAATTTTTGCTAACTTCAAAGAAAAAAGTTTTTAAAAATGTAATTCTTCTTTTAACCATTAATTCGAGATTACATAGTGAAAAATTTTTAACTTTTAATCCCGATTAAGTACTAAATAATAGAATTATGAAAACACGATGTTAGTTCTAAAATATTTATGCTATCATTTAAATTCTGAATTTTATGAATTTTAGTTATCCATTGTTGATTATAAGTTGTATGACTTAATAAGTGTAAGTAATAAATATAATGTAATTATTTTTTTAAATGTCAATGATACTTATAAGTATGCATTATACGTGAAAACATTGCAACAAGAATAACCAAAGTAAATAAAAAATAAATTCGCGATAGATTCGGATGACATTTCAGCGTGTACATTTAATTTAAAAATGCTCGCATTGCGATGTTAAAAAATTATTTTCTGCCGTGTGAAATCGTATGCAAGAAGCAATCGCGATTCAAGGGGCGAACCAACTCTGGAAAAAGAAAAATGGAGGCTCGGGTCGAATCGAAATAATGAAATCGTTGATCGCGTCAAGCCAGGAGTAAACGGCCGCACGTTCCAGTACCGTTTCCCCCCCACTCGCACTCACTCTTCATCGGAAGAAAAGGGAGAGAATGGTTAGTCGGTTTTTAATTGAAAGCGAAGCCCGTAGATTTTTAATTAAGAAAATTTAAGATCGGGCACAGTTAGTCTCTCGTCCGTCCATCCGTTCGTTTGTGTCTACCTATCGGGAGAGAGTGAAGGAGGGAGCGAGGGTGAGTGTCGACGCCTTGAAAGAGTAATACATAGTTAGAGAGAGAGAGAGAGAGAGAGAGAGAGAGAGAGAGAGAGATTCGGAGGCTCCTCAAACAGTTTTATAATTGATTTCATTTTCATTTATTTTGGCTTGCGCGCGCCTTCGAAAGAAAAATAAGACATCGCGTTGTCGTTGAGACGTCACCATCCACTTGCAGCAATCAATTTAATGTTTTAATTAAGGAAAAGAGAGTATCTGTGAAAAATTAGATTCGCTATTGCGATTTCAATGGCGTGAAGAGTGCGTTAACGCGTTGTTCTTCTAAATCCGATGTCGGTGCTAGCACGACTATCCTCTAAACGAATACGTGGGTATCGTAAAAACAATTATTCTTAGATTATAGTTTTTTGACCGTCAGCGGTTGAGCTGGTTAATACCGATTGATACCGGTCGATAAAATGGGGGAAAAATTTTTATTAAATAACGAAATTTCTTTCGTAATTCGGTTAGTCTCGTTTAAAAATCCAACTTTTTTAAAGTAAGATTAAAAATAGGAATAATATTGATTTGGGACATTTTTGTAATTCTGCCAACTACAAGTACGGCATTTCTATAATTTGCTATTTTTATATTTTTAATAAAAAAATTATCTTTGCGTGCCAAATTCTTTTCTAAATTCTTCGTTACTCTTGGATTCGTATATTGTCTGCGCTAAATTTCAAATTTGATTAAAGATTTAGATCTAGTTAAAACGTAATACAACGGAAACCTTCGGAATGAAATATTTATTTCTTAGATTACGAGCGAAACCAAAGAATCGCAAAAGAACCAAAGATCGTATCGCGGGTATAAAATTCTGTAAAAGGATCAAAGCGAACAATAACGTTAAATTATGATTTAACCGTTACATTAGTTACCGCACGTTTAATCGTCTCAGCCGCAAGTGTAAAAAATATCGGTCGAGTCGCGCATCGTTGCTTAACGAAATTCTCCGTAATGAAATCCTACCGAGCTCAGGGTGGCAATCCGAATCCTCCATCCCGTGACTCCATCGTGACGCTCGCACGAAAAAAAAAAAAAAAGCGCCGCGTTCTCTGGTCATCCGGTCCTCCGCCGTGGAGCTGAAATATTCGAAGCGAACAATCGAAGAGACGGTGCCTACTTATAATAATTCAGCCTTGAACGATCCGCCGTACCTCGGGACCCTGACACCGCGTCTCGGTGCCGCTGCAGTTGGCAAAAGCCAGGCCGCCTTTGATTCGGCGATTCGGCGTCTCGGGTGCACATGAGCGTACGCGCGATCCGAAAAACCCACCATTTTGAATTGGCTATTCTAGAAACTTACGCAACGCGCGAGTCGAGCACAGCCGGGGCAAAAGAGTGCGAGAGGCCACGTATATACGCGAGCGCAAAAATATTTGCTCGGGCCGCTGTTCCCGAGGAACTTATTTGGCCGTATTTGTTTACCCCGAGCACGGCTGCGACTCCCTACAGTGCAAGTGCGCGTCCGTTTATTTTGATCGCGTGCATAATACGTTTAATCGACGTGTATTTAGCCTGTTTTTATATTGCCCCGCGCGTATTGTCGAACATTAGCTGGTGCAACGATCATTCCGGTCGATATTGTTTGACCGACTATCGCTGTTTGCACACGACTGTTTACCGCGGCGCGACATTTTCTCGCGCAAAAAAGTATAAGATACGAACAAGTTCGCGTAAACTAATCGAGCTGGTTTTTTTTTATTTCGGCATAAACGAACAACTTTATCGCTCCTCTTCAACGAGCGTTTTATCTCTTTTCAAAATAAAGACGTATTACTTTCGACACAGCTTCGTTGTATCGTAGAAATTGAATAATTATAATAATAACGAAACCATCTATTTTTCTATGATATTATCGAATGAAAAAACTTAATGAAAAAAACTTTCTAACGCTTAAAAGAATTTTCCATCTTTTAATTTAAAACCATTCGATTATGTAAAATACTAACAAAATACAAGTTTAATAATCGTACATTATTGGATTAATAATTTAAAGCGTTATTTGTAAGCATTTAAAATACTTTAAAGCTCGATAAAGGGAGACATACGTACATAAAACTTGTATACTTTTATTATTTAAATATAAAATTTATATACTATTTATGTATAATAATTCAACTCATCCATTGATAAATATTTTGTTACGGAAATTTATATTTTTTTCTATAATAACAAAATATTTAGAGTAAACACGTTTTTGCAACCAGAAAATAATCGACGGATAATGTTAACTTGACTCATCGTTCATCGTTAAATATTTACACTGCGTAATCAGATAAAGTGAATAATGTACGAACTATTCGAAGGAAAGCGGAAAATTGTATAAATTTCACGTTATTTATTTACAAATAAAAAATATTATACTAACGCGCATTTGAATGGCATAAGTAAATAAAAATAATCGAAATAATTTAAAAAATGCTACATTAAATATATTTTTTAAATTTCCCGTTCTCTATAAATAAATTAATTTTATTCGATTATTGTCCAATATTATAGGATGACTGTTCGAAAATTAGGGTAATACTCCTGTTTAAGGAATTAAACTAATTAATATCGTTAAAACTAAATCGAATAATTAAATTTAACAAAGGGAAAATTGATTAAATATATATTTGAATGAGTAAGGATTTTATTAAATGCGAATCTAAACGACCAACGGAAATAATGTAGAGAGAAAAAACAGCGCGAAAATTATAAGCTATTATAGCCTAAAGCGAAGCGAGTATCATCGATGATAAAAAAAAATGAGTACATCGATCAAAAGTAGAAAATCCAAAGATTTTTAACGGCAAAACATTCGCGCTCTCGCGAATATCCATTTTTGACGGCCGAAAAAGAAGCAACAGCGGAGGTATCGGCTAAAAATTGAAATAGGTTCGATCGTCGATTCGACGGCTATTTCTCGCGTCTTATGCAACTACCGATGCGCTCGAGCATAAGGCAAGAAGAGGCCGAGATTCGAGCCACGCAGTTACGCGTAAAAATGTTTGTTTGAACGGCGAACTCGTTCGGGCCTTGAATTCGCGCGGTATGCAGAAAAGTTTTCGTAAATTTAGAACTTTCCACAGGCGCCGACTCTTGGCGTCGCGCGTCCGGAAAAGCGATGCGCAGACGGAACGAAATTTCCGGCCGCGGTAGTGTGTCCACGCGAACGCGAGCTTTTCCACGTGTGCGTCAGTAAAATAGAGAGAAAGATGGAACGGATGGAACGAGAGAGAATAGAAAGGAGAGAGAACGAAAGAACGAAAGCCCTTGCGACTAATTTACCGTGTCACGTCAAACTGTTGTTAACCGCTCGCGATGCCGTAAATTATGTATCGTTCCTCGTTTTGCTGCAGCGAGGTTATGCACTGTCATCCTAGGTAAAAAAGGTGGAAGAAATATGTTCTTTTGGAAAGAAATTATTTGAATATTGCGAACCAAGAACGAAAAGATACATATATATATGTACGTGTGCGCGCGTATGTCTGTTTTATAAAATATTAAGCGATCGGAGACATTTATTTACTCCGAGTTGTAGTTCATTTGCATTCGTAACATAAATTATTTATTTACCTTTCAATAGTACATTCGGAAATTTTAAATAAAAAACTTTAAAATTAATTCACGAATCAAACTTTATAAATTGTAAAATTAATAATTTAGCATTAGCTTACGATAGATCAAATATATTCAGTTGTTAGTTCGAATGTTTTAAAAACACAGGTTACTGTTTTAAATTTCTTTTCGATGCATCATCGCATGTGTGAAATACTACATATTTATGTAATATATTCCGTATATTTAAAAAAAAATGTTAATACTTTTGATCGACTGCGTCTTAAATGTATAAATACGCTTTAAACGGATGATCAATTAAATACAATCGAAGCGTAAATTAAATTATTTAACTTGAAAATTATATATAAAGTATACAAGGTATATACAAAAAATATAAATAAGGGTTTATTTTGAAAAGTACAGAAATATTATTCGTATTAGTTATTATTATGACTCCTTATCAACGTGTAAAATTTAAATACAATGTAGCAAATACATCGAGCAATTATTTTAACATAATAATTATTGTAGAATAGGGAACAATTAAGTGTTCTGTACGTGTAAATTAAGTAACGTTTTCCTTTATTAAATCTATATTTGGTAAGATAACGTAAATTTAAAAGAATTAATCGACTATTATTCGATCAGATATATTTTTCTTTTTAATTAACGTCATAAATAATAAATAAATTGGTTGGAAAAAAACCTATTACAAGTGAAAGCAAATTTTTCGAAGTGGCATCTTTACATTTGGGTTTATGCTGTGCTCTAATAGTAACAAAGAGGAAGAAAAAGAAAGGGATAAGGAAAACACTTTCGTTTGCAGATCAGGCGAACGATGAAGAGAAACCCTGTGGCGATATCAACGTTAATGGAAGCTTTAAAAAGTTCCAGGGCAAAGGGGAGCTCGTATAAAATTTCAGTTTTTGCACCCGGCTCCGCGTAGCGAGTCCCTCGAGACGTTGGGAAGAGAGAGACGAAAAGAGATAAATATGGGAAATACAGATATTACCGCGAGTGGAAAATAAGGAATAACGAAGAAGAAAAAGAGATGAAGAAACTTGACAAGCTTCTTAAGGATGCTCGATCGTATTGTGATATTTGGTATTTAGATTCACTCGCCGAAGAAGTTTTTCATTCTTTTGTTTTTAAGAGGGAGAATAATTCTCAAAACATTTTATATTGCACCCATTATTTAGCTCCTATATAATTATTTACATAAAATATTTATATATATATATATATATATAGTTACTATTCTATTGACACTTCGAGTATAATATGTTTTAAATACAAATTTCAAAAAAATGTAACTTCTATCTACCGACTGAAATTTCATCCGTCTTCTATATAAAATTATTTAAAAAATATTATTCCGATAAATCAAAGTATTAAGTTATACATATTCATTTACTTTGTCGTTTTAAATTATTTTTTAACGTATTTTTTATGTTAAATCAAATACATTTTCAAATGATGGTCCAATAAGAATTATATTTGAATCTACTTTTTAAAAGAAAAATATTTTTGTATAATTTGTTTGAATACTAAATTATATTGAGGTCATAATAAACACTTGAGTAATTTGTATAATAATTTTACTGAAAACACACGAGAATCGTATTTAATTTGAATATTCATTATAAAATTTAATTACAAGTTTTCATGATTTAAATCAAGCTGCTAGTCATTAATTTTAAAAAATAGTATATATTAAATACTATTCACTGAAAATATGTAAATATATATGAATTTAAAATCTAATAGATTGAAATTCAATTTCTTGTTACTTAAATCGATATTATAATTTACCTAGTTATTTTAGACGCACGCCCTAATTTTTAAATATAAACCTAATAAACTTTTCAAAACAAATTTTCATATAAATTAAATCTAAAATGAGATAAACTTTAAAAAAAGAATGTAAATAAAAAAATATGGATGATTTTACAGTATAATTTTTTTTTTTCGGATTTTGTATGTATAATAGTTTCGATAATGTTAACTTTTACTTTTATAATTGTACGTTAAAAATATTTGTTTCGATATTAATTTTATACATCTATCCTTTCTAATGCATTAATATGGTATGATTATTAATACAATCATAAATAATAAATTAATATATATTTTCTAGGAATTAGTTAAATTGTAGTACAATAAATGAATATTCAATTTAGTCATATTATTAATATGGCTTTGAAATTAGAATTAATAAATTGTTACTATACTATAAAAATATTGATATTATAATAAAATTATAAAATAATAATTATATAAATTCAGAATATATTATTGTAAACATTACAAGTGCAAAATAATATTTTCATACGAATATTCATTAACTGATACGAGCAATTCATTTTAAAAAAGTGAAAGAAACATTATTTATTATTTATTATTCTTTTTTTATTTTTCAAATTTCAAAAATACTTCAATTTATTTGTAATGAATTTTTAGATATAAAAAATAAATTTTTATCTGAGTTTAGGTGATTCGTATACAATTCGACGGCAAGTATATTTCCATGAACTAGTCATTGTGAATAATGGACAATGCATAAAATCAATAACAACCTGGAAATTCAACGTATAGATTTGACTTTCAATACAAAAATATTTCCATAAAATCCAATGTTGACAAATGAGTTTTGGAATGGTTAGTGTTCTATACCAAAAAACATTTCCTACTTGTACTACAATTTATTGGCGCGAATGAAAAAAATATGTTGAAAATTGAAAATATATTTATAAAATACATTTAATGAAACAATATTAAATAAAATGTCAATATATTTTAATACACAATTAATTCTGACTATGACAAATTATAATAAAATCATTTGGTATAATTTAATATAAGAATAAATTAAATATGATATGAAATATTAAAATTAAATTTCATATTCAAGAATTAGTTTCATATTTTTAGATAATTCTTTAGAATCATTTTTAAATTATTGGAAATTATTTAGATAAATCATGTTTATATTCGTACAAATTAAGTTTGAAATTTTAAATATTACATAAAATACAATAAAATATATTAAATTTATACTTATTATTGTAAAGTATTAAATCATGAATCACCCGAAATTTATTTTTTAAATTCTCTTTTACATACCAAAATGTTTACAATATTATTTTTCGCAAAATTTTATAATAGTTAATTTTTTTATACGAATCAATAAAAGCAACGTTAAAAAACTCATACTATCAAATTAGCATACTCGAGTGATAAATATTATTTTTATTAACATACTATTATGAATATTTTATCATAAAATGACTAAATATATTATTTGTGCAAATAGAATAGAAATGCAATCTATTTTAATGGAAAGAAGAGTACCGTCTATTTTATTTAATTTACGCGAATAAAAGCAATACTCGTAACTGATAAAGTAGGTAAGTTATCATGACTCATACATAAAATATATCACTTTTATTTTTAGAATAATTTTTTAAATTTGTATGATATGTTTTCAAGTAAAAAAGAATTTTTTTATAAATGAAAATATACATTCTATCAATGCGCACGAAACGAATATTCTGAAATATTTTTTACATAATGGAAATCTATTTCGAAATTTCATCGTTTGTTATCGTATACCAGTATAACATTATTTACCAAAATAATTAAAAAAATGAAAAATATTTATTTCGTATAAAAATTTTTATACGCTAAAAATACACGGAATATTAAATATGGTAACGCATAACATTAAATTTTAACCAACGAACACGTGCTTGCCTCATTTATGTCGCGTCAAATATGAATGCAACATTAAAAGTGAATCGGTACAAAATAAGCAATGAACCCAACAAAAATCTCATTATTTTAAAACGAAAAAAACGAAAAAAATGTGAAAATAGGGTCCGATGAAAAACGCAATTCGAATAAAATAATGACAATAATGACAAGAGGCACGGCAATGAGATAGCAACTAATTACGACAGTGGATGCAAATAATTAAAAAAATGTTATAGGCGTTAGCGCGAATGAATTCAATCGTTTCCGTGGATATAACGTAATTTAGTCCGAGTGCTTGGGTACTCGTACACGCTTTGTACACGACAGTGGCAATGGAGAGTTACGTCTGCCATCCTTGTGTTAACGCAATATAGAGTCGGTCTGATGATTAATTTGTAACCCGTCGCTGTTTCCAACTCAATTTACATTCACCTGTAATTTTCTGAAATAAGTTAAATTTTTTTAAACGATACCGCTGAGAATATTCGTTTTTAGAGAAATAAACAAGAGGAATTTTATTTTTCGACATTTTCATCCTTTACTATTGATATAATAACTTGGGTATTTCAAATTGAATTTTAAATATTTTATAATTGTTTCGCTTTTATACTAAATTTATAAATATCAAATTACTCGATGTTATAATATTCGACATTTACTTCAACTATAATTTATTTAAAAAATTATTGTTTTTATTTCATTGCTCGAACAACTACTTGATTATGTGTATAAATTGTATTCTGATTCAAAAAATAAATTTTTCGAATTCGTCGAAAATTTTATTAGTTTCAGTGTATATAAAACGAATTTTTTACAAACTTTGCTAGATATTTATTAGGATCAAAGATTATTTTTTAAAGCTCTATTACTTTGGATTATAATTTTTTAGTAAAAATAATATTACTTTTTACAGTATGGTCCGATGATAAAATTATTAACAATTGTAGAGCGTCGTCAAATATTCAAAACATAAAACGATTTTCCATTGCTTTATAGTTTTAGGAGAACCATTCAACATTAATGAGAAAATAAATTAACAAATATGTAGATAAATTTAATTTAAATATATATTATAATTAAATATTTTAAAAATGATTAAAATAATACAAATTACAAAGCTTGAATTAACGAAGAATTAAACTAATATAAAAATTATTTTCATACATCGTTTACTTTAAATTCAAATTTTTAAATAGCAGATTATTATAAATGATTTTATACGTACAACAAAAAAATAATTTTATATATATGTAAAAATAAGGAAAAAAATGTTATAATATTGTTTATTGATTATATATGAATAATATATCAATAATTTCGATAATTAGATTGAATTATACTATAAATAATGTATAGTTAAAATATTACTGGATGATTATACACATTGATCGAGTACATGAAAAATTCGTAATTATAAGTATAGTTCTTATATAAGAATTTCTCGTACACTTGTGAAAAAAATAGATTGTCTTATTCAAAGATAGAATAAATCATAACATTATCATGACACTGAAATATAATCAAACCGCAAATCCTCCCATCTCAAATTAAAAAGTTGAATATAAAGAAGCAGAGAAAGAAACTTTCAAAGACGAACGGATCAACACAATGAGTAAGAAAGCGAACGAAGAATTGTAGAAAGAAAAAACTTGTAAAAGGTAAGACAAGAACGAGTAACCCTCGGTAGTATATTAGTTCGTCCATTTTTTACGCCATTTTTCTGCCTCTCTAGCTCCCCCAGTACAAAGCGCGCGGCAGCCATCCATTGGGAGACTATGCATGTGACACGAGAGAGAGTGAGAGAGAGAGAGAGAGCTCTTGGACATTGTTGTTGATCAATAGTGCCGATTGAGGCGGTCGACATTCACTTTTTTGCTTCCCCTTCTTTGCCTGCACGTTCGATCATGAGCGTAAAAATACAAGCGACACCGGTAACAAATACTTTTGGGGGAAAAAGGGCGGAAAATGTATTGCGTGCTCGACGAAGCAATAGTGATGCTTGTCCCGCCTTTTGCATGCATATGAAAACGCTATTAATATGTCAAATGGTTTGCAAAGAATTTTTAAAAATGACGAGAGTCAAAAATGTTTGATGCCATGTAGCTGTTTTTATTAGCAGTTTTTTTTTTGGAAGGTGAAAAGTGTATTGCTTTTTAAAATTATTACGATTCCACACATATTTTTTATTTATAGTGCTTTTTGTAATTATAACGTTGCTTTTAAGATATTCTTATAATTTTATAAAATAAAATATTTTATACTTATTAAACTTATTATCACTGAAGTAAATATATATCGAAAAATACATATAAGAATTATCAGAGTCTTTATCGAGAAAAAAAGATAATTGTACGGAAAGATCCTTTAATAAGAAAAAAAGGAGAATTGCATGGACTATAAATATTGAATAAGTTTCAATTAGCTTGAAAATCTCATATTTCGGACAAAAAAAAAATGTAGGAGAAAAATATCAGTGATTTAAAAAATACGTAGAATTAATTATTAATGAAAATAACTTTTAAGAATTAGAATTAACTCTTCAAATTTTGATTATCGTTCGTATTGATATAAACGGTAAAAAAAATGTGTATTCATTCGATACAAAATTGCGAATCGACATAGAACAATAACTAAATAATCATCAAAGGATAAGTTCTAAAAAGTAACTACGACTTTTACTGTTATTGAAATATTGGCAGTTACAAGCACCAGAAAGGTCTCAAAGATCTAAGGAATTCGTAGTAAACAGAATTTGAAGAGAGAAATAAGAAGAAGTAAACCAGGCGAGTATTGGGTCTGTTATATTCAATGGAATGTGACACTGTTTACTTTGAAAAATAATGAATTTTATATTTTTTAGCCGAATAATAAATACAAACAATAAATTACTTATAATCGAAACAAACGATAGTAATTTTTAATAAATACTCGACTAATAAAGTTTATTGTATATTAAATAAAACTAATTATTTGACTTTAGTTTAATATTTTATTAAAAATATTTAGTATTACTATTCTAATTGTTTTAAAATTTTTTTAATTTAATTCCTTCTTTTCATATTTATATTTAAATTTGTCTTTATATGGAAAATAATAAAATAATTCACGCTTACATTTACTTGTATAATTAAAAGAAAAATAAATAATAATTTGTTATTTTTATCATTTATAAATAATATATTTAGTAAAATATATTACGCGCTTTTTTAAATTGAATATAAAAATAAGCAATGAAAAATAACCGTTTTTACCGTTTCATTTCGAATCAATTTGAAGTTCTGTTTCTTAGAATTAAACGTGCATGAAGTATTTGTAGTTGTCGCATAAGTATATGTCCTTATTATAAGAATCTTAAAAGACTTTCATTAGAACGAAACATAAAATCGTAAACAGAAAAGTATTCGAAGAAAAAATTAAAAATAAAACAGAATTAATCGATAAATATTCTATATTACATCGAATATGAATGTTTTATCAATGAAAATCGCAACTAAACAAATTAAAATCTAATATTTATAAAGCAATATAAGCGTAAAGCGTTAAATTGTTAAATTAAATACATAAAATATTGATAATCGTAGTGTTTACATAACAGAAGTAATTGTAAAGAGAAAAAGCGAAGAGAAAAAGCGAAGAGAAAAAGCGAAGAGAACAGGCTGGAGAGAAATGTATGTGATAATGGAGCTGCACGTCTGGATACTACACGATGAGCTTTATATGCACGCGTAAATCGAAAAAAAAAGGGAGTACGGGATTTTCGAGGTCACCCTCTAACACTGTTTTATATTGATATATTTTACTACGTATCCAATCTCTGGTCAATTTGATTTTTTCCTTGTTTTTCACGAGGAGTTAAAAGAATTCGACCGCAAAGCCAATTTCCGGCAACAGATTCCGACAAAGGAATTTAACGGACACGCACTTCTTTTACTTTCAATTTTGTCTGCAACACGCACGCATTCGTGTACACACACAAATACATACGCGCCCATAGACAATATCACGAACGCGCATAGATATTTCGGTGCTGTAAATAATACAGGGAGGAATGCCTATACTATTCGCTTTTGTCAATTAAATCGATATTGTTATAATACTCGAATATTAATTATATGCGAACGGATAAATTATGATAATTTAAATGATATATTTTTGTTTTATACAATTTTGGTAATTAATTTCACTATACGTCATTTTTGTAAAAATTAAAAAGTTTCTACGAAAAAATAACATAGCTTGATAACTACCCTTTAAAATTATCTACAAACATATATTTTTATTTATCGCGATACGTTAAAACTGAATGGAATATTTATAAAGTAGAAAATTCATAATTTCGTTATCACTGAAATATGAAATAGTATATATCGATGTATTACATAGATTAGTTTAGAATGTTTCGTACTGCAGTATCTTAACACGAGAATTTAGAGAATTTATTAATAAGAACTCTAACAAGAATAACAATTAGGATATTATAAATATTTAGATTACATTATTATACCGAATTAGCATAAAGTAATTATATTAATAACTGATAAACTAAATAATCTCGTTATACGGTATCTTCCGTAATTAACAATTGAATTAAGAAGAAAATTGAAACATTGCAAAAATTAAAGGCTCAAAGTTAGAAGATAAATTAACCAGGTTGTCTTAATAATTCGCCTTTAAAAATATATAAAAAAAATGATAGAAGGAACGAATTGAATAAAAAAAATGAGTTGAAACGTAGACGGCGTTTCGCGCGGGAAAAGAAGCCCCACCGAGTTATCAAACTAAGTATCGGAGACAATGGAAGATCCACGAAGGAACGAACCATATTTCCCCGCCTCGTCAGATATGAAAGAGCAAGGGTTTGCTTTTTTTCTCTCTTTCGTCTCGCCGAGTAGAAGAGCGAGAAAAGTTCTCGTACACTTTTTCTCTTCCTCCCGATCTCACCCTTGGCATCATCTTTCCCCGGAGTAATTATTTTTCTTTTCCCCCTCTTCATCGAGTGGCTCCCCTTTTCACCGAATGGCTCATCTCTGAGAGTCGGGGGTCGGGGTGCGAGATTTTTTAAGTCTAAGGAGGAAGCAAGAGGGAGAGATACGACCCCTTCGAACCTCTTCGTTTCCCCGTTTCCCGCTCTCGATTTTTCTCGCGGATGTCGGGATGTCGGGATGTCGGGATGTCGGGATGTCGGGATCTCGGGATGCTCCCCGACGGCTGTAAAAACGTGCGCGTGAGAGTCTCAAGCTGCTCCATCATGTGTATACCGGTATGTGTGATGCGTGCCTGCGTGCCTGCGTGCCTGCGTGCGTGTGGCATGCGCGCGTGCGCGTGCGTGCGCGTGCAAGCCTCGTAGAATTTTACAAATCTCCTTGCGGTATCTACTTTTTCTTACTACGAATGGAGTTTAAAAGGCGGAGTCTGGAAATTACCGGTGATAAAATACTTGTGTTCATTCTCCGCACATTTCAAAAGATCTTTTTTCATCTTAACAATCGTTTTACTTCCTTTCATTTTAGATTAAACAAGTCTCTTTTGATTTATTAAAATGTGTAAGAAAAACATTTTTCATTATTAGATATTGCGTCATTTATGTCCTTCGATTAGAGCATTTCTAATTGTCGTGCACTGATATATTCTCTTAATATATACATTATTCAAAAATGCTTTCTTTGGTTTTTTTCTGCAAATAAACCCTACAATATCACTTTATATATCATGGAACTACTATTTTTTTATTAGGGCAATTAATTTAATAGTCATGTATATCTTTATAAGTTTGGGCTATATTACACGAATTTAAGATATATTTGTTTCTATTTTTAATAGAATTTCTAGTCAAAAATTATTAAATGGAATAATATTACTTATTTGGTCTTATTAAATTATACTATTTTTTTACATAAAGATTTTATAAAAATTCAAAAAGCCTAAATCTTTAATAGACTTTTATAGAAGACTTTTTCACGTATAAAAAACATATTTTTTTTATTTAAACTTATGTTAGCATTTTTATAAATACTGAGATAATTTATTTTCATGACGATATTTACTTATTCTTAATAGAAAATTGGCATAAACTTCCTTTAACCCACTTATAATATATTTTTAGGATTAGACGATGTTTAGTTAGTTTAAAAGTATAAACTATCGAGTTACAGTGCCAAATCGATAAAAATAAAATATGTTACCCTGGTGCAGTTTTTTGAAAATTCACCTATAGACTCGCTTTAGTTAAAACTCGCTTTAACACTTTTAAGCTATACGATAAAAATATGCTGTACCTCAATCTCTTTCTAAAATGGATAATGATTCAATGTTTCCAGAATAAAAAGAAATTATTTTCATTAAAAAAAAGTTTTTAGCTGAATTGTTTCTTAATTTTATACATTAAAATATAATCAGTTGAATGAAAAATTGAAATTATATTTTTAAAGAATCTATAAAATTATGATAAAATTAACATCTATATATCAATTAATAAATACAATACATAAGACAAATATTAGACTAA
Source organism: Dolichoris vasculosae (assembly GCA_018907195.1). Classification (NCBI taxonomy): domain Eukaryota; kingdom Metazoa; phylum Arthropoda; class Insecta; order Hymenoptera; family Agaonidae; genus Dolichoris; species Dolichoris vasculosae. The sequence continues at coordinate 9,576,642 of JACCHY010000003.1, forward strand.
GAAACCTTAACAAAAATACATATACCTTTAAAATTGAAAATTGAAAGTTTTTTTTAAATCAATACAATTATTAAGCACGACTACAAAAAATATGAAGTTTTAAACAATAAGTAATGTTACTAAAAATTTTATTATACTTTTTTAGTTATTTTAAGTTAAAATAATAAATTAATTTCTTGAATAACATCGAATATAAGCCAATCGCATTTCACATTTTATATAAAGGAAATGTTTTTAATTGATCAAATAAATCATCGAAATAGTCAATTTGAGAAAATGTTTCTTTTCAGATGATACATGACAAAATTGATTTAAATCTGAAAATTAATCATGCATAATCGTAATGAATATTTCTTATGACAATTTTGAATATATACTGATATCCTTGAGAAAAAGTAACTGCATCTTGTTCGATTCTGAATCTTGGATATTTGAAAACGAGTATTTAATTAGCAATTGAAACTCATGGTTAGCCGCATTCGATTTAATCACAAGAACGGAAGAGAAAGAGAACCTAGCAAAAATATTGAAGAGTATCGAGAACGTGCCACTGCTTATATTCACAAATAATTATGAGTATGCGAGAGGTACAGAATACCAACCAGAGAATCATGAAGCTTTCGTAGGGAATAACTCGGAAAAGGTATCTGTGAATATGGGGTGAACTCCAAATATATTGCAAATCGCTGGAAGTTCGAGTACCTTATAGGAGGTTTAATTCAATTTGGAAATGTTTATCTTTCATTTTTATATTCAAGCAGAATTCATCGAATCGATAGAGCTTTAAAATTTATAAACGAATAAAAAATATATAGAGCGATTGCTTCTTAAGTTACTCGTCTTGTTAATTCGATTTATTAGGATAAGGTTCGAAATATGTAAATAAATAAATTTACCTTTCACAAAATGAAAATTTAAAAGAGAAAGCTGCAGTTTAAAGAAATTTTTATAGGATTTACTTATAATGTCAAAAAGTGATTTTTTTCAAAGTTACTAAAATATAAGTAATATATTTTTTATTTATAATTAATGCATAATCAGTTTAAATAAACAATAAACATGTAAACGTAATAATAATGTTTACATTATTCTGAACATTTATCCATTAAATATGTAATTTAAAGCTGAAATAAACATGAATTTCAAAATTTTCAATTAATGTACATATATGAACGTAATATATTAAAGCAAGATGAACTTCTATATATTGAAAAATATTTGTTTCTAAACTCGAAACTTCAAAATAATGATATAAATTAGAAATGAAATTTTATTTTTATTACTCACATATTATTAATTGAGAAGATTATGTAAGCATTCACGTTCTTAAGAATAATTTTCTTATTATCGACTAAAAATTATTTGTATAATTTCTTTGTAATACAATTAAAATTTAATATTTATTTTAATGTCAATGTTATATTTTTTATTTAAAAAATCAAATTTAATAAAAAAAAATTTTGTCTGTTTCAGAATAAGAAATAATAATTTATCATTTTTTTTATTTATCGATCAATAACAGTAATATATCTACGTAGAGAATAGATTTACATATTCTATTTATTGGTAGGAAAACCGTACAATATCATATTCAAAGTATACTAAAGAATTAATTAAAAAATAATCTAGGATTTTAAAATTTAATACATAATATTTTAATGTTATTTTATTAAAAATACCGATAAATATTATACAAAATTTTAATCTGGTAAAGTCTATTATCTAATTACCTCGATCGCATTTATTCAAAAGTTATTTATTCAAAAGTTATTTATTCAAAAAAATAAAACAGTAAATGGACCGAGTACGAAAATTTATTTTTAAGTTAAATCAAAATAATATTTATTTTATTTGAAGTTTAATCCAAAAAATTTGTTTGAAATAATTTTTAAACGTACGATCACATTCTTATTTAAAGAATGTTAAATCTTTGGAAAATTGACTGAAATGTCAATATATTTAAAAGCTACTAAAATTTTACTTTTCGTAATAATAAAAAAAAATTACAAGAAATATTTGTATGTATATTGAATGCTTTCAAAATAAATTTCGATATGAATTTACATTGCAATATTGTACTGATTTGCATAGATATTCACGTGGATTTCCATCACGTCATATTTTTCAAATGCGTTTTCACCTCACTCGGGCAACGAAAATTTACAAATCATTCCATTTTTCTCTCGTGTATTTATCGTCTATCTCCCTTCTTCATCATCGCTCTTTAAACATCTATATCTATTTATATATCGGTTTTATTGTTAATGCATGTGCGCACGTATGTATTGAAAAACGTAATTTTCCCTACACAAGCAATAAAAACGAATAATAAAAAGTGTATTTTTCGAAAAACGTAGACCTATAGTTCGGCATATTCAACATAATTTTCCTCTCTGGAATTTTACAGTGGGTCGGCGCAGTTACGTACGCATACGAGCGATCGATCGAGCGAAACGCATGTCAAATACTAAACCGAAATTCCGCGCAAGCTTCGTTAACGAATGGCCGCGTAACGTGCGTCTCGATAATTGAAAATTAAGTGACTAGACAAACGAAATTCCCACCAGCATTTCAAATGATTGCGCGTCCCTCTGCGAACAACTCGCGAGTACCCGTCCAACCAAATGTGAATAAAATTAAAACGCGCATTATAGAGTTACGTCAAGTGTTGTTACAAATTTATAACGATTTATATGAAAAGTATGTTTGTGCATTAAGTAGGGAAATTCGTTAGGATTAAATATACGCGTACATTGTGTAGTCATCGTAGACTCCTCTTATAAATATGCATTTTGTTATATCGTGTCAAAAAGACTTTCGTATTGAAATTAATATCCGGCAATTTTAATTATTCTACGGAATATCGGGTAATTTTAATTGTTCTATAGAATTAAAGTAAAGCCTCGGTTGGTTTTGAGCAAATGGTATCAATTGTGTTCGCGCTTCAAAGTTAAACATTTACTATATATATTCTTTTACTTAAAACTATTTCGCGAGAACGTTCGCATCGTATTTCCTGAAAGTGGATCGTTTCGGGAGATTTTTTATATTTTGATAAAACATTTTTTATTAGAGAATTATACGCTTGGGAAAATCAAAATTATCAATGCAAAGTAATCCATTTTCAAGAACTATGATTTATTATTCGAGCTTCGCTAATATTTTAAGTAAATAAATGTATCGAATATTAATCAACTAAGGTAAATCATTGCATATTTTTTATTACGTTTATATTTTATTATAACAAATATTTTGAATCTTTCGGAAAATCATACGACTTTTTACGTAGTACCAACCGAACTTTACGAACAAGAGTTAGATTGTATTTCTCGATTGTAAACTATATCGTAAATACTATATTGACTGAAAAAAATGAAAATACACATTTTAATGGCTTTTAAGATAAGATCTTGCATCGTTAAGTTAAAGTAAATAAAAAGAAAGGAGAAGAGTCATGGTATTACCGTAAGTCATAAAATCCATCACCTCGGGCTGCCGCGTATCATTTTCACATTACCGAAATAGCGAATTTTTGACGAAAACGAAATAAACCTAAATAAATTCACGATCACGATCCGCGCGTTCTCAACGTTTACACTCGTACCAATTTATCGGGCAGCGACATTTTCGCTACCACCGTCATTTTTCCTCATCCCCGGCTTCGTTTCGCCGAGATCTCCATCCAAGAAAACTTCCACGAGGTGCGTACGAGGGTGTAAATTAAAAACAAGACGAACCAATAATAACAACCGATAAAAAATAATAAGAAAAACGAATAAGCGCGGATCGTGTCGAGGCTGAAACAGCTAAGATATTGGCCTTGCGATAAATTTTGCGCGTACCATCTTAATACGCCGCGCGCCCGTCGAAAACTGACCCGCAGCTGGCCGTTCGTGACCCAACAGGGGAGGGGGATCGTGTGCATCATCGTATTAAAAAGGAGCACTAAGAGAGAAAAGAGAGAGCGAGAGAAACAGAGGGTCCAGGGGACCAGATGACGAGAAAGGGGCGAGTATTCCAAAGGATGCGTTTTTTTCGGCTGCAACAACCAGCTCTTTGATTTGGACCCCTGGACCCTTGCGGGGCCAGTTTTCGACCTGTGGCCAGGTAACCAAGCTGCAATTGGGGGGACATCGAATCGAGCGGGAGAATCTCGATGCACCAAACGAACTATTGGCACAGGAAGTGCAAATCTTGCAAATAACGCATTACTTTCGTTTCCAAACAACGCTTTCATGCTTCTTTCATCTTTTTATAAACGAAATTTCTATTAGATCAGCGAACTTTACATATTAACCAAATTTGCGATGTCTTTAACGTTTCGATATTTATAAATCCGAACGATCAAAGCAGTCGGACCGAGATGAAATAATCGAATCCTATGAGTTCCCAAACTATTAATTTTTCATGGAAATTACTGAAACGATTTCAATCAAGAGCGATAAATTAATTTCAATATAAATTAAAAATTGAATCTCGTTGGATACGTAATTAAAATATTTATGTGTACATTAACGAAATAATTATGTATCGAGCGTTCGTTTATCGAGTCTGTCGAATCTTTGCCGATATTTTTCGAAACTTTCATTTTTTATCTAACCAAAGGTGTATATTCTGGATAGCGGATTATAACAGGGCAATTTTATGAAAGTTCTACTCACGCAATAACTATTCTAATTTTAAAATCGTTCTTTTACGGGAGTGCAACCTACGCCGAAGCTGATCCAATTCCGACAGTTAATTTTTATAAAGATCTTACTCGGCTCCTTTTTTACTTTATTAAAATAATTTTTTTAGTCTAATAAACATCGTCTTCTGTAAACCGTTAGAAATATTATTTTAACGCGTGCAGTACCCACGTAAACTCAATTATTTAATTTTAAAAGCTAAACGTGTACAGGGATGCTACTCACGCGCGGATTCTTATTTTTAAAAACCACTTTTCACAGCCCACTCGAAAAGGACTTCTTTGAGCGCGAACCAACTTTACTACCGATGTCCTAACCGTACGAAGATCCTTTTTTGTTAAAATCTTTTAAGGTTTACTTCCTACGCAGGAGATATCTTGGCTTTGAAATCTCCTATTTGCGACATCGATACAAAGCAAAAGCTCTTGCAAATTCAGAGCCACTTTTTTTAAAACTCAAAACTGACACAAGGCTATTTCAATCTTTAAATAACTCACTCGTAATAACCGAGTCCATCTAAAGACTTTTTTATGTTTATTCTTTACATACACTCATAAATGATTGCAGTTTATTTTTAAGTTATTATATTATTGATATTGAAAGGAAACATGCGTCTTCTACTATATATCGATGCCTTTAACAGCCTTTAACAATTTTAAATACGCATCTAAAATATCTATAATTATTTTGCTTCGTTAAAATTGAAAAAGCATGAAAATTTTTAACGTTAAAAATAAAAATTTTCTTTATTTGAATAAAATATACTGGATTAAAATATACTGGAAAAAGAAAGTTAGTTATGTATACGTAAATTATTAAAAATAATTAAATGTTTAATCATCTTAAAATATAATAATTTATTTATTTTGTTTTCTATTCTTCTAAGCTAGATTAATCATACTATCTTAATATTGCGGAAGAAGCAATTTAGAAGGGGTTGTTTTCATATCATAAAAGTATAAGCGTGTGCATGTCTCAGACATATTCGTTACAATCAAACATAGCGATCTCTGAAATAAACTTGATTTTTCCTCGTATATCGCTTCACTCGCTCATTTTATTTTATATTGTCTAACTATTTTCATTATTCTTTTATCATTTTTTTTATAAAATTAATGCAATAAGTATATATTTCTTCTGTAAAATATTTTAAATAATTACTTCACGAAATATAATTCTGATTTTTAAATACAATAATAAACTGCTTACAAAATGCATTACTTCCTCAAATAGTGAATTATGAAATTTATACATTAAAGTCATTAAATTCCGATAAGATATATAATTTTCAATATAAGGGCTATTTTTAGTTTAAATTATTTGAAATATAATGATTTCTAATTTGTATATGAAAAAATTATATTATATTATTATATGAATAAAAATATATTATATTATAAATTAGATATGCTAAATACATTTAACATTAGAACTTTTATATCAAAGTACATATGTATTTAAGTTTTAAAAAAGTAGAAAAGAAGAAATTATTCATAAAGTCTATATAATTTAATCATTACAAATCAAACATATAATATTTTATGTAGAATATAAAACATTTTGTTTATTTTGATTTAGAAGGTCCATTTAAATTATAAATTGTATACACGACTAGCTTAAAAACGTTGTAAAAGTTTTTGGAAAAATTATATCTTATATTTATTTATATGAAAAATGAAGATTATATAATTTTTATTATCAAAAATTAAAAAAATGAAACTTAAACGATTTATCTAGAAAAAAATCAAGGTAATACAGACCCAATTTAATTCCTTTGTAAGACTAAGTTAAAATGCAGTTCGACACTTACATTAAATAAAGATTATATTTAAGTCGAGGAGTATAATATGAATTGAGTATTTTATAGTAAATCAAGTACTCTTGGCAAAATTTATCTGGGTTACTGTCTAGATCTATCACAAGGAAGACCCACGCATTTACTACATCTACGTAGAATATATAGGCATACATTAATCCGAAATGCAACAGTCATCTGTTTTAGTTTATAGTTCATACTTGTTACTTTTAATTTTTTTGTAACCATCGAAGAAATCAGATACAGTTTTATCAAAAGAAATAGTTTTAAAAATATATTTACTACCCATTATTTATTTTTATAAAAGATTTATAAAAATTTTTATGAAAGCTTCGCACAGCGTTAAAATGAATTTATAGTGAATATTCAATTAAAAACAAAAATATCAGATACTAAATCTTCAATGATATTTCTAATATAAATTTATTTCATAGTTATATTTAAAAAATTTTATAATTATATATACACATCATATCAATGAAACTAAAAATATGTAGTAAAAGCTGATAAAATACATGATATAATTTAGAATTTAGAGATAGTAATTTTATTCGTTATAGCATAACTTCTCTTTAAAAAGCCTCACCAAAATAGATTTTAACGAAAATTATCGTAGAAAAATATTTTTCTACTCGGGTAAATGTCCCTCTTATGTTTATATACTTAAACTTGTTACTTTCAATAATATTATAATTTTTTGAAAAATAATATTAATGCAATCATAAATTTTGCATTTTTATACATATAAAAATAGTCTAGACAAAATCACACTACTGCATAAAATAGATAATGATTAATAAAAACTTAAGAAAAAAAATGTCTGTAAAGTAAAAAAATTAAAAATTTAAAAATTTTCTATTTTGTTATTTTTTTATCTTAATATATTGGGTGAAAAAATTTAAAAAATTAACTTCAAAAATTAAATGTAAGAGATCAACAAGTAGTTGTGCAGGCAAAGGAGAAACCAATTTGAGCTACAATCAAGACTCTGAATCCTATTACATCGAAAGTAGCTCACTCGACTACTGTGCATAATAACCAAAAAAAGCCAAAAAAAGCAGGAAAAAAGGAAACGGCGCGGATTCATTATTCATAAGCTGTTTTCGCACGCCGGATATTCAGCATCGCCATGGACTGGATTTATGAACGACGGTTGTAGTTCCACAACAGTGAGAAAGAATAAGAGAGGGTGAGAGAGAAAAAGAGAAAGAGTAAAAGACAGGGAGAGAGAGAGAGAGAGAGAGAGAGAAACATGGGGGATATATTGTCTCGCAATCGATGCAACTAGCCGGCTTTTCGTCGTCGTAGTCGCCGACGTCGTCTCTTTCACCCTCTCGCTCTCTCACTCCGTCTCTCTTTTTCTACTTCTCTCCCTCACTCTGGCGTTGGATAAGTGATGGCGCGACATGCGGCAACGGTAAATATCGCTCTATCGGGTAACTGCTCTCCGGCCACCGCCGATATGCGCCAGTTCTACGTGAAATACAACGAACAATAATTTTACACCCGCTCTCGGTCTGTCTTCCTCTTCCTCTCTTTCCCCTTTCCCTCCAACTCTCCTTTTCTCTTCCTCCCACTCTGAAACATCTCGTTTGCATTATGTTATGTACGTTAAGAGAAAGAGAGCAAGAGGATGATAGAGGGAGAGAGAAGAACAAACAGCTTTAGCATATCTCTTCGGGACGATTTGTGTAGGTATATATATATGAATTGTGTCGGTGCGAAAAAGTTCGATTAGGATGTCGTTCATTTATTTACCCGATAGTGCCATGTGTTAATTTTTTTACCTGTACATTTTGAAACACGCGTTTGTTTTCTATTTTTTTTAAACGAAACGAATGTTTTGTTTTCGTTCGATTAATAATCTTGTTTGTCCGCGAGATACAGCATTCGAGTCCGTGTTTTCTAAAATATGTTTCTATTTGCTTCTTTATTCATCCGAGATCGATTAGTGCTTTTAAAATATTCCGAAATTGATTCCAAATAAAGTCAAAATTCAGATATTCTAATTTTAAAGAAGATTTTTTTACGTGAAAGTTAATTAATACGTCGATATTTCAATTATAATAACGCCAATAAAATAAAATTTTTATTAGTTTTTAAATAATTTATAAAGAATTTAAAAATTAGTTAGTTTAAAAATTAATCCAGTTTTCAAATAATAAAATTTACGGACAAATTTTCCGTTAATGCACGAAATCATATGTACAAGAATTAACTGCTTTGATCTTCCGATAAGCTTTAACTTTACGAGGTATTAATTCATTCGTTCACGATACGTACGGCTATATAAATATCACGGCATACCAATCGGAAATAAAAAATTGTATAATTGAAACATACGAGCGTCTATTATCATCGATACAGTTTTTATTTGCTCTATTCCACACAAGCGAAAAAAGTACGTAAAACTAAGCTTTTCGCAACGGGAAAAAAACGTTAAAGTGCGCAGCGAGCTGCAATAACTATGAAAAAAATTGTAAGCGATTTACATATTTAAAAATTAATAAAAAAAATTGGCAGGCTCCAAGCAAACAAGCTCTGTTTATTTACATATATTACGTACACGCGCATTTGCCGCAGGAAAGAAGAAGCAAAGCAATAATATGGACTATTATGGACCAGGCGTCGTTCCCGTACCGCGAAAAAGCTTTGGAAAAGCTCGCGTGTTCTCAGAGCGGCAGTGGAAGCATTAGGGCGAAAGCACGAGAAAAGCGGAGTAAGTTATAAGCTTAGTCGCTGCATAGAGATTTCCGGATCGTAGGTGTTAGAGGAAAAAGCAAGAGGCTGCGGTTGCAGTTTCATCTCTCGCGTGCACGCGTTTGTGACGTCGTTGACCTCTCTTTTCCTCTTTCTCTCTTTCTCTCTTTCTCTCTTTCTCTCTTTCCCTCTTTCTTCCTTTCTCCCTTTCTCTCTTTCTCTCTTTCTCCCTTTTTCTACCGGCGTATCTCGCACGCGTCACTCTGGACGCTGCAACTAGGATATTGTTCTCGGGAGATCTACTTTTATCTCGTTTGTTATCCCTCGACTACTCCGTAAAAGTAACAAATATTAATGGCACTTTAAGCGCTCGCGTATTCTCGAAATTTGCGGGAGTGAAAATTGAGCTGGATTGGGTAATTCGCAGACGCCTTTATCTGGATCTTGAAATTGGCTTCGTGCGGTCAGCACTTCACACTGACCGAATTATCCCGCGCACGAAGTTCGAGCGAAACGTTACATCGTTAACGATTCGTAACGTTTTGATATCGATTTTTGCGCACATCGTGACTCACGCGTTTGCTTTTCATTCAATTAAAGCGATAGATCCGTCCATCCATCAGTTTGGGCTAATGCGTGGATCGAACGGAAGTCGCGGTAAAATTATTTTATCGTTATTATATTTTACGCGATCGTTCGCATCGATTATTTAACAAATTTCACGGACTGGATGTTACCGGTAACGGAATAAAACTGAAGATAAGCCTGTACCATAAATCAGTATCGGTTACACGAAAATTGAAAGAAAAATATCTTCCATATCTTCCGTATCTTCCATTTTATGCGAGAGCCTTCCACTTGTAAAGCAAGGAGAACGTAACCGATCCTAGAGTTTGCCATTTAAGTTGCAATCAATAAGAAAGTCCAGTTGAGGGAATAAATCGACAGGGAAAAATAAAAGGCGCGGAAACCGCCGGAGGAGGAAATAAGAAAAAATAGGAAAAAATAGGAAAAAATAGGAAAAAATAGGAAAAAATAGGAAAAAATCTCTTCGGAAAGGATAAGAAAAAGTTTTCGCACACCCTCGACTCGAAGATCGTATATCCCACGGGCGCCCGCGGGAAAGGCACTTTTCGCCCAGGCTCCGGAGGATCGAGCACGCATGCGTCCCTGCATCCTTGCCTAGTGCGAATTATGCTAATGCCCAGGGAGCGAGTGCGCACGCGTACGCTGGCATATTGTTAATTTCCATAAATAATGATAAGCCTGGACAGAAGAGGCTCCCGGAGGCTCTTCTCCTCGGCCCTGAGAAAAAAGGAAAATGAAATTGCTGAAACGACGAGCCGAGCGAAGGAGAGACACGCGCTGCCGCGCAAAAAGAGTGGAAAACACGGAAGTGCAAGAGGGGAAAAAGGCGCGCAACGCTGAAAGCAATATCGCGTTGTGTGACCGTGGATAAGGCCCCGGCGTGTTTACCTCCTTTATGTGTGTGCACGCGCGCGCGTCTGCGTCTCTCTCTCGTACTATCCGTGTATAAGTTTCTCTCTTCTCTCTTCTCTCGTGCAACGAGGCACGCAAGAAGTGAAATGCACGTGGCTCCCCGCGCTCGTATACATGGTCAGCTTTTCTTACTTTGAAATTAAACGCCGTTTTTACCTCGCTTCTATCGTGATTTATTTTTACCCTTTTTCCACTCTCTCACTCTCCACGAATGATGTATGTTGTGATTCGTTCAACGTTTGATTACTGATTAAAATGGCTGCTTAATTAGAAGGGAGAATGCGCCAAAGTTGGGGAAAAAATTTAGAGATGACCTACAATTGATAGGTTCGAGCTGTGAGTTAACTAGTAATTATTCGGTTCTTCTACCAGTTAATGAAACTTACATTGTGATTACGGTAAACACAGCCATTTTTTCACTTTTACGATAATGAAGCGTATTAAAACATCGTTTAATCGTTGCTTAAAAACCATGAATGAATATTTATCCTCGATTATCCGTATATTGTAAAAAATAAACGAAACTATTACGCGTTCAACCAAAGCTTTTTCAGAGGATTGTACTTTAAACGTAGAATGTTGTAAGAAATTAATATTTAATTTCTAATATTTAACTAATTTCAATGAAAAATAATTAAAATATTCCTCCGATGCGTAATATATATTTATATTAAGTAAGTATTTCATTTTTAGAAACTTTCGTTTCTATCGTTTCGGAATAATAATGAGCCGTTGAAACCTTTATTTTGTTTCACGAATAGTAAAAATGAATTTAGTTTTCATTTTCAATGTAAAATACTTTACATCAGCTTCAATGTTATATTAATTTGAGCGAGAAAATTAAAAAAGTTGTGCAAAATGTATCGCTTTGTATTTCGATGGTAATATATACGATCGTAAATTATTTTTAACGCAATCGTTATATACGCGTAGAGTATTTAAATATGATAAGTAAATCGATCGCATCGGTATAAATGTATAAATGTATAAACGTATAAAGTACCTTCTAATTCTCAAGACTCTTATACGTTTTGAACGACGTTTTAGCGAGCACGGCTAAAAAAAACAGGGTAAGATCGATGTTAATATGTTATCTACGGGATGTTGAGCGATTCGAGTCGCGTCTCAGCCGTAAAACCGTCATCGCGCCTCGAAGCTTGCGCGCGCGCGCTCAAAATGAAGTAAGAAAGTAAGCAAACGACGACGCCTAAAGTCTAGGAAAGAAGAAGCCCGCGCGTCTAGACGCCGGTGGAGAATTAAGCGGTTTATCAGCGAGGCTCTTACCTCGCCGGATGGATGCTGACGCATTAGCGGTCCGTATCACTCGCGCGATCGTCGCTGCCCTTCACCTCGTGGCACGGAGGCGCGCGAGAAAAGGGGGCGGGGATCGTCGGGGCGCCAGCGCCCGGTGGTCCTCCTGAAAGGGTTCGCGAGCCTCGGGGACGACGAGACCGCCGTCGAGGTACTCATCGAGTCTTCCTTCCTCGCGTCGTCCGCTGGATCTCGGCTGGATCTCGGCTAGATCTCGGCTGGATCTTGACTGGATCGCGGTTCCTTCGACTCCGGCGTCTTTAAGTTTGAGAGCGGCACGCGATGCGTTCGGTTCAACACTCCTCGACCGTCGCACTCTAAGTACTGGATTATCGTTTCTGCACTTTCTTCGATCGGGTGGGTACTTTTTTCGTGCTCCTCTCGTCGAGTCTCGATGTTTGGCTCCGGTTACGTCCAACGATTTTTATCTACATTTTTATCGGAAAGATCAAAGGCATTAAGTAGCGACGTGCTTTCTCGACGAAACTTTGCATATTCGTTGGAGTAATCGAGCAAAGTATCGATATGGTTTAAGTGCACGATTGGATTTTTGTTTTTTTTTTTTTTTAAACAAACGACATTTAAATTTAGAGCGTTAAAATCTTCTCTCCGACATTTTTGTACACTTGGTCATTGGTAAGTTTGCGTTGGTCGTTCTAGTTCTAATTTTTGTTCGACTCGCACTCGGCCATCCAAAAATTGGTATAGCGGGAAAAAAATTTTCTCGATTAGAAACGTGCGCTTCGCCGATCTCAAAAACGTTGGGGATGATGAATCGGTATCGCTCGTTTAAGTAGTAACGGACAGCTCGGTAATCCAAGTCACTTTCTATCGTCTATTTCGCTTTCTCGGAAACTTTAAAATAAGGTATTTGCCGGGGTTAAGTTTCGCGGTAACCGCACACACGATTTTTCACTTAGTACATGAGGAATAACCGAAACTATGTACGAATTCACAATGCACTAGGGGAGAGGTGAGAAAAATCGCGTGCCACTGGAAAATTCACGTGCCAAGGGAACACGTGAAAGAATGTCGCACTAACAAAACCGCGCAAAATCCTCAACGTAAAATTCGTCTCCACGAGCAAGCGTGTGATCTATCCGTCCGACGCAGCGCAAGTTTCTCTCCCAACGACGGCGGCGGCGGCGTCGGCGCGATGCACACTTCCTATACTTCTTTATCTCTCTCCCTCTCCTTCTCCGTCTTTCTCTCTTTCTCGCGTACAAGTCAGAAAAAGAAGAATAAGAAAAAGAAGAAGAAGCAGAAGAAGGAGAAGAAGAGAAGAAGAGAAGAGGAGAAGAGGAGAAGAGGAGAAGAGGAGAAGAGGAGAAGAGGAGAAGAGGAGAAGAAGAGAAGAAGAGAGCAAGAATAAGAAGAGAGGAAGAATAAGAAGAGAGGAAGAAGGAGAAGAAGAAGTGGAAGAAGAAGAAAGAGAGGATGAAGTGGAAGAAGAAGAAGAAGAAGAAGACGGACTCGGTCGTCTCGTCCCTTATTTCCTCGGTTACGTAATCGCGGGGGCAGGGCGGAGAGAAGGCCGAAGTCGGGCGATCGAGCGATCGATTTGCGGGGCGCGCGCGCGGACGAGAGAGAGAGAGAGAGAGAGAGAGAAAACAGTCACTCGCCGGTGGGGCGCGAATCTCGTTATCCCGCGTTCGCGGCGACTGGCGCGCTACTAGCACGGGCGCGTTTCGCGTTGGCGGTGGCGGATTTATCGCACTCGCCGCGCGGATGCTTAGAAAATGCTCTTCTAATGCGGTGAACGCCGCATAGACATACCGCGTGCAGGGCACCTTCGGCGGGGAGGGCGAATTCGCTCGCTAACTCTCGCCGCGATATCTAGGAGGTACATGTGTACGTGTCGCGGGCGCATGCGCGGGCGAGTGTAATGCTCCTCTCGGTGTGGAAACTCTACGTCACGTCATTGGTGTGGTTGTAGAGAGAGAGAGAGAGAGAGAGAGAGAGAGAGAGAGAGGGAGGAGAGGGATCTATGCTGCCAGTCCATGCAGTCGCGATTCTTCTTCTTCTTCTTCTTCTTCTTCTTCGTCTCCTCCTTCTTGTTCTTTTGTGTTCTTAGGGACCAACGGAAAAAGAGAGAGAGCTAGCGAAAAAGCGAGGGGGAGGAAGAGGGAGAAGGTTCGTAAGAAAGGTCCGGGACGAACGAATGGCGGGAGTAACGAGGGGAAAAGGAAGGACGGAAGAAGGAGAAAGAAGATGTTGGAAAGAGAAAGAGCGAAAATAAAGAGACTGAGGAGAATGAATATGAAGAGTGTATGCACAAGGAGAGAAAGAGTGGATATATCTATTAGGAATGCACGCAGCTGTGCTGCTGATTTTTTGAGACGATTCGTTTTCTATTTTAAGTTCTTCGAATTCATTCGGGAAACGTTCTACATTTAGTGTATTATACTGAGTTTCGAAATCGTCTATGCGAATGATTAAGTCAGAAGTTTTTTTGGAAACACCGAAAGATTAATGTTATCTTAGCTTTCTACATTTGGACGAGGCCTTAACGTTTCTAAGAATAAATTATTCATTTACAAAAATTAGAACTAATTATTTTCGAATACTAAGAAACTTTACGTATCAAATTCGACTATTTTTATTTTGTGTCCGATAACGTTCCAATTACTTATAAATTAACGTATTTATAATGATCCTTTATCTAAATAACTTTATAAATGTGGATAGAAAATATATTGCAGCATTATGATTTAAGATTGTGTTAAGGAATTCGAAGGGACCATTCGATTATTTTAAAAAATCTTCCTTGAAATAATAATTAATCTTTCGATATTTATTTTAAATCGATAACGTACGTAAAATTACATATTTTCTTCAAAAAAATATTCGGTAATTATATACTACATTTATTATAATGCGATAATTAATTATAACACGAAAAATAACAACGCTTTTTAAGTCTTTTAGAATATATAAAGTTCAAATAATTTTATTTCGCTTTCTCGTTCATTATAAACATTATATAGATACAATCGAAAAAGTATAAAAAATGAGATGTACAAGAAGTACAACAGGGCCTGGCAGGAATAAGAGGAAAGAACAAAGCGGACGGAAAAGACTAGCAAATACTGAAAATACGAACGCGTCAGGCGAAGAAATGGAAGAAACGCGAAGAATAAGATGAGATGCGGTTTCAAATAGTTAGAAACTTTGTTTCTTTTTTAACACATAAATTTATAATTTTATTTCTGCTCTTCGTTAATATAAATATGCGATTTTTATTTTTCAAACTTTTCATTCATATTCATAAACGTAGTATAAAGTGAAAAAATTTTACGAACAATTGTATACACGATGTACAAATTTTATGATGATTTTATCCATTGAAGTAGATAAAAAAATGTACGAGATAAAGAGCGAAAGGAAAGACGAAGAAGAGACAGGAAGACGACTTACGAAGTGAAAATAAGAAGTAGGAAGATGAGAAGAGGGACAAAGAAAGGCGAGGGAGAATACATGAATACACCGAAAGAATATACGCGAGTGGAAAATGCAAAATAAAATAATGTATTTAATTTATTCCTTTAATTTTTGCGCATAAAATGCTAATGATCGATTAAATTAAATTTTGTTGATTCTCTTGAGCGATAATACCATTTTTTTCATAAATATACATTAAGTTAGAAGTCACATAATTTTCTTACTAATAAAATCGAATGTACTTAATGATAACGTAAAAAAACCTTACAATAATAAATAAATCATGTAAATTCACAAATATAATAGCAAATAAGTATCGTTTTAAAAAAAATTTAAATAACAATATAATATAAACTAGAAATATTAATAAATATTTAACATTAATAATCTCATAATTCTTAACATATTTAATTAAATAATCGTATTTGAAATAATATCGATAAACATAAAATACCGTTATACTTTAAATAAAGAAGAGTCGAACTATACAACTAATATATAGTTCCGACAGCTGTATTTTACAAATTGTTTGACTTTATTAAATTTAAAATACGAGGTCTCGAAACAGTAAATAAGAACTTTAACCATAGACAATTATCGTTGGAGGTATAAAAATCATCCGAAACGAATGCGCTGCATTCGCTCGAAAAGGATTAATTTAAATATAACATAAAACGAAGAATTCTCGGTAAAAATTTGAAATTTTTTTTGTAATTTTATTGCTCGTACACGAATCTCATCGCACAGACGTTATTTCGCTATTAATCACCAACTAATATCGAGAAGTGGAGAAGCTTTTACATAATCGGTTGACGATTCAATATCTCGATTCAATCGAATAAATAAAAGCACTGGACGTTACCATGAAAAAAAAAAACAATTGAATTTTAAACGCATTTTACGATCCAGATATGTTTCCATAAAAAACGTGAGCGCAAAAGGGAACTCTTACTGGACGGCCGCTTTGAATAATAAAACAACCTAAAACTATTGAAATGATCCTCTCGCCCATCGAATCCTCAATTCCTTTCTTCCGATTTGTAAAAGGGAGAATAAAAAAGTGAGTTTCCTCTATAAAAGAGCCATTCGGCATTCGTATTCGCCGGTCGGAAATAAAAAATCGTCCATCCTCCCGCGTCGAGGCAATTCAGAGAAATTTCACGAGCACCGCCGACAGTGAGTTGATGCTCTCCTGACCGGTACTAAAGAAGCCCATATTTCGCGCAAGTGCTGCAGCCAGCGACACACGTATTAGGAAAGACGCCGCGGTCGGAGTCGTGGAGCGAGGGGTGCGGAGAGGGACGAGCGGATGGACAGCCGAGCCGAGGTAGAGGAGGCATTTTCTCGGTACCGAACAAGCGCGGGTTCACGGGAGCACGGGGACTATGGAGCTTAGTCCCCCGCTTGGTTACGACACTGCGCGGCGAGAGCAAGGAGATTTTTTGACGACCAATGAAAGTTACTCGCGAGATGGTCTATTTTAAACCTTTCAGCCTAAGCGTCGCGCTACGCATTCGCGAGCTAGATGCACAGGCTCGCCTCTCTCTCGCCTCTCTCTCGCCTCTCTCTCGCCTCTCTCTCTCTCTCTCTCACGCTCTCTCACGCTCTCTCACGCTCTCTCGCTCTCTCTTCCGTACTCTATCTTTCGCTCTTTTTCACTGCGTTAAACGCGATATGTATTGCTGTATTCTCGCGACCCTCGTAAGGTAAATCATGACCCGCTGTTCGGACGATACGTGAAAATTACCGAGAGCTTAGGTACTGAAATTATCCAATTATTGTGTTTTCCGGTGCACTTATTGGTTGCAAATTTCATTTCGTATTAATGTGGGTTAACTCTTTTTCAACTTTTACAGTCGCTGTGAATTATTCAGTTTTCGTTTCAATGATTTTTCTTATTTAATATATTTACAATCCATAAATACATTAGCATTCCTTTGCCTCGTTTCCTCCAAATATTTTCGCATTGTTATAAAAATATATTTTTTATTTCTGTAAAATTCGCAGGATATATCCAACTTTTACTAAAAATTTTATTATTATACGTTATACCGTTTCTCGTTTGAAATAATAAGTACTATTTGAAAAATGTCTTTATTCTTTATCATACTAACTTCATTTTAAATATACCGATTATCTAATATCTTATTCTTGTATAATTTACAACTATTTTAGTAAATTTTAATCGTGACAATGCGAAAAATCGAACGAACTTTGTAAAATATTTTCATAGTTACTTTACAAGTTATAAATTACAAACTTCAATGTTTTATGTAAATTCAAATAATTAATTGTCAATGAAACGTTTAAAAATAAATATCTGTTGTCATTTTAACTCTAATTTCGATAAATTGAAATATATTGTTCTCTATTTCATTTAATAATTAGCGAAAAGTTTGTAATTTAAATTTATAGTAAAAATTGAAATTTTTTAAATAATCTATAATTATAAAATTTATAGTAAAATAGAAATAGATTCAAACAAAAACGTCGTAATAAGATATTTATTTGTAAACCACTATTTATTAAGACAGAACAGATCATGTTCTTCTTGTAATTTCGTTTCTGCAAAATTCGAATCCGTTTCGTTTAATCAATGATGAATAGAGAGCCATAAGTTACAGGATTCTAGAGATGGGTCTATTTTTAAGAAAAACAAGTATTATTTCATTATAAACTAGGTTTTGCTTACAATTAAATAATCAATTTTTAAATTAGAAAATTGAATTTATTAAAATTTTAAATATCAAAATATACATGATAATAAATATATCGATTATTAATATCTAACGAATATCCTAAACATAAAGCTACAAAAATATTATTATGAATAAGTATAAAGTAATAAGTAACATATATATGACTAATTAAAATAAAATTATTTGGAAAATAAAGTAATGAATCAAAACTCAAATGATTCTGTTCCATTCTTCTCTAAACAGTAAATTGAATCCTACTGTAGGTTAATGACATTTATCTTTTCGAAGAACGGAAGAAAATAAATCTGTAGAAAATAAAGCTAAGAAAAGTGCAAATAGCTTTATTAGCTTTGTAGAATTATGAAAAGCTCATTAAAAGAAAATAAAGGAATTTTTGAATGCCAGTATCATATCTTAATCCTGAAGGCATACAAAAAGTTACATATTATGTCATTTTTATTATCAAAAATTCAGATGAGAAATTTTCATTGAAATTAATCCTTTTTTCTGAAAATAATACCTTCCGGATTTAGTGCAATAAAGAGAACTAATGAACGATAAGTCGTTTCTAACTCTTTGAATAAGATGTATTTTTATCAGTTCTGAAAACTATATAACAAATATTACATTAATATTTATGAATAATGAATGAAGATTAAACTTTCTATCTATTAAATCATAATAATTATAATAGTAATAAAATTTATTAGTAAATAATATTATTGAGACTTGGTTTAGAGAATACGTTACATATAAATATAAACTTAGTTATAATCTTTAAAGAATTGGATATAATTATTGAATATTTAAAATACATTCCTAAAAATATCTAAGATAATCTGAAATAAGACAGTTCAAAACATAAGATTATTCAAAAAATTTATGTTATACTTTGTTTTATGAGGTATTACAAATAAATTATAATTAAAAAATTTAATGTATTTTATATAAAAATACAATAATTTTAGATAATTGTTTTAAATAAATAATGAATATTAATAGATTGCAGTGAACATGAATTGATACAAAAAATCATTATAAAGATTTGAATTTTTTCCACAATATTATTAAGAAGAAAAAACGAAGAAAACAATACATAATTTAAAACTAAAGAATAAAAACTGAAATGCAGTAAAAGAATTCAGAATATTAATTTTAATTAGTTCTGAAATAAAACGAATAATATTTAATGTATTACACAAATAAAACTATTACTTCTATACTTATCACTTAAGTTGACAAATGGAAATTGTTCGATAAATTACAAGGAAGTGTCGAATTGTGTGATTATGGTATATATACTTTATATACCTAATTGAATTAAAAATAAAGTATATTAATTTAAATTCGTAAATGATAAATATAATCGACATATATTTACTGTATAAAAGAAGAACGAATGAATGATCGGTCAGTTTTTTTAATTCTTAGAAATTTCTAAAACTGAGCGGTTTTAAATGTTATTTTTACATTATTCTTTTTAACTCACTGGTCAAATTTGGTAAAATTAATAATAGCTATCTTCTATTAGTTTATATAGATAATATCGTATATACCATTCGCATACGAAAAGATAGAAAATTTATTTTAAATTCTTTTACAGAACGTAATTTCTTTATCTTAGAAAAAAATTTAATTTAATTAAAAAAAAATTTTATTCTTGTTAAAAGCATCGTTGACTATTTTGTTACTATTCCAAATTAAAATAAAAGTATGAAAAAAAGCAAAAGAAATTGTAAGTGAAAGGTATACATTTCCTATAAGTGTTCAAGAGGTTATATCCTCATAGAGAGAAGAGTACGTGACTCTCGAGCGAGCTTAAAAGGGGATGGCATAAAATTCTTTTAACACCAGTAAATCTTGTATAAGCTATACATTAGTACTTAATAATAAATAATAATAGATAAATTAACCAATAAAAAACGAATTATTATTATCTTATTTTATAGTTTTAAATATTTACTGACAACAACTTGTAAACAATATATAAATAATAAAATTTAATTTCAGTCATAAAATGTTTGTTAATAGAATTTTAACCGATTCTAAAAATGATATATATTTCATATAATTAGTCTTTTTTATTTTATTCTTATTTTTTTCCTTATTTCAAAAAATGTAAATTATTATACTTTTAAATATTTCTAAATTAATTGAAATAATGACTATAAAAGTTTTTAAAATTTATGAAAATAAATTGTTCCACTATTCTTAATTAAATTATTTTAATTTACTCATGAATATTAAATAAATTTAAGAAAAATATTTCCAATGCATTTTCAATATTTTAAAACTTAACAAAAATATTAATTGCTATAAAAATTAAAATTAATTTCTTACCAAGTTTTTAATATTTTCATATTTTTGCTATAATAGCAATATTTTATAATCGGTTAGATTTAATTGCTTTTATTGAATGAAACGATGCGAATCTTAAAACGTAATATAAAATATTTTCTATATACATATAATTTAAAACAAGAAACAATTAATAAAAATCTTTAATAATATTTTTTTAGATTTCATCATTGTATTTATTACAAAAATTGAATTTAAATTAAAGCTTCTATGATAATGCCTGTAAATTTTATAAAAATCCATCATTTTCTTCAATTATTGCATTAGCATTTATTCTTCATTTAACGATGAATAAATTTTTTCCTACTTGATAACCACATAATCAATCATTTTAATCAGTTATCAAAATACTATGTCGTAAAATCTTCATTGAACCATTAAATAATGGTTTGTGTCCCAACGAGAAAAATTCGCTCATTAAAAAGTTTTGGTAGACGTTAAATTTAAATATAATTACAACCAATTAAAAGTAGAACTAATCCTTAAAAAGGTAAAAATTTGTGTTTTTAATAAAAGTTTGGCTATGCGAATAAAAAAAATTTTCTTCCTGCAATCGACACTTAGTATTTAAAACAAAGGATAATACTCGGAAATAAAACATCGAGTAACTACATAACACTTATTTGATAAAACGCGAAATAACAAAAATAAAAAGAATAAACAAAGCAACGAAAAAAATCAAACGATGCAACCATTTCACGGATAGATTTGAGTGTACGATAATCATAGAACGTCACAAGCCTGCACCGAGTTTTTTCCTGTCCATTGCTTTTACGAGTGGTAGGATAGAAAGAGAGAAATAGAGAAAGAGAGAAAGAGAGAAAGAGAGAAAGAGAGAAAGAAAAAAATAGAGAACGAGAGAACGAGAGAACGAGAGAACGAGAGAACGAGAGAACGAGAGAGAACAAATAAATCTCAAAGCACATGCACAATCTACGCATATACAGGTGGAGGTGGGGTAAATGTACACATTCGAGGGAGAACAGAAGAGATAGAGAGAAGAGAGATCGTATAAATGCGGATTGTCCACTCGTCGGCGGTCCCGTGGTGTTTTTTTCCTTTTTTCCGCGGCGCACCTATCCGCTTTTGTTTTCCTCTATTTTCCGGTTTTTCTAGAGCCAGCGGTGGAGGGCTACGAGCGCAACAAGTAGCAGATTATAAAAATCACTCTGTGGTTCCCCGAGGGGTCGGAACGAGACGAAAAAAAAAAGGAAAGCGAAAAGAGTTGAATAAGCGAGGTAAAAAAACTCCTGAATATGCAAACAGGTATGTGTGTAGTGACTATACAAGACCGAATGCATTTATGGTCGGTTTAAGTGACTACTTTCGAGCTCTGTTGAGGATTAATTTAGGACATTCGATTAAACGTTATTTAATTAGTACGAATTAACGTTCAAATTTCAAATAATGGCTTCTAAAAAAATGAATAATTTTCTAAATACATATTAAGAGAATGAAAATTCATTTCAATTATTTTACTTTCATATTCACTTTTAATGGATATTAAGTATTGGTTTACAAATCTAATCTTTAATTATACATTAAATCATACTTTTTTAAAAATATAATGTAGAATTATACAAATTATAATCACAACGTCGTTAAAATTCTTAAAAGTTCGATTGTTTCCAATTTTAATAAAATAGAAATTTTATTATTTTGGTATGAAAATTCTATTTGTTAATACGGTATACTCGAACTAATTTTACCGAATGAACTAAATTATATTCGAGTATTATATGCACGTATATTATTTCGAGCAGACGAATACAAATGATATATTTAAAATATGTAAAAAATAATGTGTACTAATTTATTAATAAAATATCTTTGATTTTGTTTAAAATTTTCTTATTGAATCGATCAATATATTATACTAAATAATTATATCAAAAATTCAAAAATGTTATTAAAAAATTAATCAAAAAAATGTATGGAATAAATAATAAAATTTTCGAAAATGATTTAAAATATTTACTAATCGACTACTAGATTCGTATATAAATAATTAAAAAATGATTTGTATTCGATTATTATTTTCGTATCTGCTAAAAATTTAAATATTTAAACCAAAAGTATACAATATTTATTTTAACACATATCAATGATAAATATTTATGTAATTTTAAACTAATGTGAACATTATATTTTGAAATGTGAGCATAATACGATAAACTTCTATTTATAAAGTAATAAAAAATGTAATAAAAAAAAGTTTTATGCTACGATATTAAGTAATATCGACGTTACATTGCCAAAAATACTTTAATATTATAAAATCTCAGAGTTTTAACATTTGGCAAAATTTAAAATAATTATTGTATAAGTTGCGAAAGAAATCTAAATTTTTTTAAAAAAATTATGCTTTAGATTGTTTTTAGAATGTACATGAAAATTTCATCCTACTCGCACTTTTTTTTACATACAATAATATTATACCTATACGATCATTTAAGTTTAGTTCTTTATATCATTGGTACATAGGATATAAAAAAAAATAATCGAATCAAATAATAATATATTAAAAAAATAAAATTATCGACCGACAAAACTTCCCTATAGATGCATCCGACTGGATATCATTGAATTTAATAAAACTATCGATGTTAAATATGAATAAAATACTTTGATCGTTCGCAATTTACGATATTTAAAAAATGTTGCCGTATAAATATTTTGCGCTGAAACCCCGAGGATAGGGGCTATTCTGAAAATGCCTATTCGAACAAAAACACGGCCCTGCCGATGAAACCCTAAAACGAGCGAAGCGGGTGCGAACGAGCCTGTCTGAAAATTTTCCGAAAAAACAGTCATCATCATTGCAGCCAGTTGCAGCAGGAGCGACGGCGTCGGCAGCGACGACGCCACCGGCAGCAGCCAACAACCCCTCGCTAAAAAAGTCAACTGCAAAAACCATTCATCCGAGGCAAATTCACTGTTGCCTGGCAACGGTACTCAGCCGCGCACACGCACACGCACACAGGCGGCAAACGAAAGAGAGCGCGTCCGAAGCAGCGAAAAAGACGGTGCGTGGGAGTCGGGGAGAGCGGGAGAGCGAGAGAGCGGGAGAGCGGGAGAGGACATCGCACATACGCGGGTGCTCGCACCAATGCACGCGAGAACGCGCGATGTAACTGCAGCGGCGATGTCTCCGCACGCTTCTGCAATGTGTTTCGGGAGAGAAAGAGAGCGAGAGATCGAAAGAGCGAGGGAGCGGAGGAAATCATCCAAAAACACGTACACAGTGATACACAGCCGAATACAACCGACGCCGTACACAGCAACGAGACCGGAGCTTCTGCCTACGAGTTTCTGCCTACGAGCTCCTGGCAAACGCAATCCCCTATTTCCGTTTTCCAACTTTTCTTCTTTTTCCCTTGTTATTGTCGAGTTGGTGTTGTCGAGCTTTGGCTTCTACGACAATGAGAAAAAATGATCCGCTGCTTTGACCGGTCGTTTCGGTATTATTATTTCTCTGGACTGTTCGATGACGTATTCGATTCGCACATGCTCCCAACGAACCTCCGAATAAAACCTCACTCTAATAATACTTGACAAATATCCCTACATATCGATACTATCGATACTTCCACGGATCGTAATTTCACATTTTTCATTCTCGTTTATACATGTATCGCACTGTACTTTTTTGTAACCAAGTTTAATAAAATCATACCCATCGTCACCGAAACCTCGTAAAGTTATAACTATAATTAATTTCGATAGATATTATAACCTACATTATTTTCATTCTACTTATATCCTATTTCCTGTATGAATATTCTAGAATTTATAGTTTAACGATCGACTCAAGTATTTGAATAGTTTTTTCAGCGATTCGCGAGCCGGTAAAGTATTCGATAGAACAATGAAAAATTAAATACTTCCTCTTGGTATTTTTTCTCTCTATTTTTTGGCTGCGTGCCTTTTCGCGTTAGCTTTACGCGGATTCGTAAAAATCACTCGTGTCTCGGTGTACCAGCCTCCGGCTCTTTATCGACTCTATAGCTCTTTTATGAAAAACGTTATTTTCGGTGAAACCTAGAATAGCTTATTTAAGAGGAACCTCTTCCAATTATAATTATTTATGCATTTAGTTTAGAAACCGTTTTTTAACTTCTAGTTTTTCTAATATTTTTAAAATATTATTCAAAGCTATCGTGAAAACTCTTTGATATATAGATAATTCAAACGTTATAATATAGATATCAAATATTCTAAACTATATTCGTTTGATGAAATTACCGAAAACTGATATTAAATGCTCTTAACTTATTAGAAAAATATGATGTTTTCATTAGAAACAACAGACGATAATTATTATTTTGATATATATTAATTTTTGTTAAATTACCTTTAGAATTTTATTTTTTCTTTCAATAAAATTTTGATGAATTTGTTAAAAAAATTCGTTTGTTTTAACTTGAATTTATAATTTTATTTAGGATATTATTCTTAATCTATAAAATAAATTTCAAAAAATACCAATTAAACTTGTTTAAATAAAAAATACTTTTCAACTTTATTATGATCAAATTTAAAAAAAATTCTAATATTTATAATTTATGAATATGAATTAACTATTAAAAATTAAATAATTTTAATAAATATTAAAATTTTTTATTAAGAATTAAGAAGAAATAATGTAATTAAAAAATTCTTCGCTAACATCTGTAAAGTTTAAATTATCAAATATTTTTTAAAACTAGTTGCAATGAAAATAAACCTTACAAAATTCATTATATCCTTAAATTTATTAATCCGAAATTTGTAATTACCATTTATGTAGAATGTATTTTTTACGAACATTGACAAATTATATTAATATTTATAAAACAAATATGTGTCTGAATATCTGACACTATTTTTATTTTAATAATATCAATCATACCGAATAATTTACTCTGACGTTTATTATATTACATATAAATAATATTATTAAATTTTGTACCATCCTGAAATATCGACATTATAGAAAATATATCATAAATTTTGTAAAGGTAATATAATTACTATTTTTCATGAGTTTTTTGTTAATAATTATAATGTATTTATCTTCGATAATAAACAAATTGTGATGAATGTTAGCGCGAATTTTTTAAATAATAAAATTTTATGAGATATAATATAAACCTTTCCTTTATAACTTTATAATAAATAAATTACAAAAGTAAATATACAATGAAATAGTAAACAAATGCTATTTATATTTTTTTAGCTTATTTATGGCAATATTTTTATTTTGGAAATAAATTTTTTAAATAATGAAATACACGTATATTAATAACAATTAATTAAATTTTAACTAGTGTTTGCTGAAATTAAGATTATTTCAAATATTTTTTGATAATATTTTATAAGTATTTCTGGAATTTATGATTTCCGAAGTAAATATAAATTATTGTTATTACTTTACATCTTTTACAATTGTGTTAAATTTTATTAATATATGTTAAATCCAATGAAATATATAAAATCAAATATTTATAATTTAAATATAAAATATTGATTTTATTATTTTAAATTCTTATATTTAAAATCTCCATTTTTACTATAAAAAAGGAATGTTTGTGGCGCGTGATAGAGTTCATGAACTCTTAAGAGATTTAATTACAATTTCTATAAATATAAAATACTAAAAAGATTTACAAAGGACTCGTTGAATATTTTACGTACTTCCTCTAGTGTGATTTATTACCTAATATTTAAAGGGATGTCATTGTTAGAAAAAAATGTGTTTATTTTTTATACGCGGAAGATTTCATAAATTTTAAAATAAATCATCAGTTTACATTATATCATACATATTCATCTTTAATTTAATTTACATATTAATAATCTTAACAAAAAAATGTACAAGCCATAAGACACGTTTTTAAAATTTAACTTCTAATAAAATGCGGTAAAAGTAGCTAATTAAATCTAATTTTATAGCTTGCATCGAATAAATTAAACGATAGAGATAAATTATAGAGAATTAAAGTACGAAGGTGAACGATCGCGAATATATTATAAAAATATTGGGCTCGTATCGAGTCTACTATTACATCTACGAGTTTTTAACGAGCGATAATAATAAGAAAAATGGTAGCGGCAAAGATAACAATAACACGCTTAGTCTCGAATACCCGACTAGACCGAAAATAAATAAGTCGCGTTCGATGGCGGGAGAGCTTACTTGAACTAGGAGAAATTACTTAAACGGAAAAGAGTGATGTAAAGAGTGTAGGCATTACCGCTGCCAAACTCCTAGATTATCAACAAAAGGAAGACAAAGTTATATACGCACCGACGCGAGAAGGCAAAAGGGAAAAAGAAGGAGCCGCATAGACAGGGGAATGCAAACCGAAGCACAGGAGGCTTCTAGTCGCGGCCATACTTTTTGGGAACCCGGAAAAAGACTTATAGGAGCGGCCGAGCAAAGCGCGAGGCGAGGCGAGCAGTCGGTGTTTGAAGTCGCGGGCTGAGGAAGGCGGCGGTTTTCTAGAACGCCTAAAAATACGTGTTGCGCGTCGCCGTACTCGCGCTCTTTAGCTCCCTCCTCCTCCGCCTCCTCGCGGAGAAATAAAACGGCCACCGCAGGCGGGCTCCGAGGCTCTGCCCCGTCGGCAAAATAAAAAGGTAACGAGGGAAAAGCATCTAAAATTGGCGGAGCGACTTTGCCAATACGCGCGAGAGAGTCGAGGAGCGAGTCGAGGAGCGAGTCGAGGAGCGAGTCGAGGAGAGAGTCGAGGAGCGAGTCGAAGAGAGAATCGAGGAGAGAATCGAGGAGAGAATCGAGGAGCAACTCGAGGAGCGAGCGAGACTTCCCGAGTCTAGGAATGAGAGGCCGTTGCAAGGAGTGCACCGGAAGCCGAGGCGAGGCTTTCCTTTGTTGGGTGGACTCCAAGAGGACTCGATTTTTGTTGATGATATTGATCCGCTCCTTTCCTTCTCCCTGCGGAGATCTTCCTCGAAAGGAGTTCGCGCACCGACTTCGAGTCAAGAGCCAGCTTTTTCCATTTTTTACTCGCCTAGCGTGTCTCGGATATCTTTATAGTTCGGGTCTCGATACCCGACGAAATTCGGGATGTTGACGAAGCTATGGTTACTCGAGCGATGAGCTGACGTTTCCGATATCTGTGTCCGCGAGACTTTTCCAGTTAGAAGCATTGAAAAATTCCCCGCGATCTTAAAGATAAGTTAAGTATTAAACTGACCTTCGTTAAATACAAATATTGCTCCAACGTTTTTTCTCTTTTTGTAACTTTGGAAATATAAATGAAATTGTCGTATTTCAAAATAATACTTTCGAGAAATTTCTTATCTCCTTTACCTCGAATCTTAATCGATTACAGCGCTTCAAAAATCGATTCGATTAAAATATTGATATACTTAGAAAAAATTAATGAAACTAATCCTAATTTGTTCTTCGGGATGTGATTTTGATTTTTTCGAGTTAAAAAAGTTATAATTTCTTTAAAAAATTTTATTACCGTTAATTACAATTTATTGTAAATATACTTTCACAAACTGTAATATGTATGCTGCACTTTTCAGTTATAATAAGCTGTACCATAGACTTTTAAAATATCAATAGAAATACCGTTAGTTCATGTATCTTGCATTCGTTAAAAATAATAAAAGGAATTGAATAGATTCATTTACCTTTTTACTTAAACATAAATTAAATCATTCGATAAGAAAAATATCCATGTATGAAAACTTTACGAATGTAAATTTTATAAATATTGCATAATATATCAAGGAATTAAACGATGAAATAAAAAACGCAATTTGCTAGAGAAAGTTGAAAGAATTTGTTACGTTTCAAAAACCCGAACGATAATTTAGAATTGCGTTTTATAAATATACGAAAAATTAAATAAATTAATAAAATCTGTGCTTTGTTTGGATAAATAAACTAAATTAATAATTTGCGTTCGAATATTTTCACCACATATATAACAACGATCGAATTTGTTCAAACGGAATATAATTTTGATTATTAAAGAAGAAAAAAATTTCATAAATGAACTAAATTAATAATTTGCGTTCGAATATTTTCACCACATATATAACAACGATCGAATTTGTTCAAACGGAATATAATTTTGATTATTAAAGAAGAAAAAAATTTCATAAATGAAGTATTCGCAAAATTAAAACTGCTTATAATTTTAAACATTATAACGGTTGTTTCTTTGTTGAAAAGCTTTTGAAAAGATCCTCAACATAACTGAGAAAATTACTCATTCATTAATATACAAATTCATATTCATAAAATGTATATTTCAAAAAGTCTTGGCGACATCGCCAACCACACGCATGAAATTCATCATGATATTATCTTCATCTAAATCAATGTTCTCTTTCGTGTATGCAAGCGAACGCTATTCATGTTTAAAAAGAGCAGATCAGTACATAAAACGCGCCTAGACCCAAATAAGGAACTAGAAAACATGGCGCACGAAAAAGAAACGATAACACGAACAAGCAAAAGAAGAAGCAGAAGAAGCAGAAGAAGCAGAAGAAGCAGAAGAAGAAGACGATGACGACGACGACGATGAATAAGTCGTAGACGCAAGTACGGGTCTCGCCCAGATTCGTGGTTCCCGCACGAATAGAATTAGCCGCGTGCGCCTCGTCTACGAATAGAAAAGAAGGAGTTTCGACGCCTCCTCCCCTGTTTCGAGGCAAGGCGCGGTTTTTACCGCAATCGCTCATTTTATTCGTTCGCCTATACCGGACTCAAGCGCTCGCTGAGGACTGTGCCTTCGTCGAGACGGAAACACCGAAGAAAGAGAGAGAGATGTAAAAAGTACGAGGCGAGGGGAGAAACGGTGGCCTTGATCAGAATAGCAGCTCGAAAACTGACCAAAGCTCGCGACTCCGATCAGCCGAGAAAAATCTTTCTTTCCTTCTTTCTTTCCTTCTTTCTTTCCTTCTTTCTTTCCTTCTTTCTTTCCTTCTCTCTTACTAACCAAATGACGAAATTATTCGTCTTGTTCGACTTATTCGCCGGAGAATCGCTCGATTGTCATTTATAATTCATTGCTCCATGTGCGTAATCTTATTTTCTAAATAATCTCTAATTCATGGTAATCTAGATGATTGTATTTTTATAAAAGAAACTATAACAAAGCAATTAGTACATTTTACACTTTATCTAGTGATCAGTTTCTTTTAAAAACGGTGATATTCAAAATTAAGGAAGGGAAAAAAGATTAATTTACTCCACTTTAGTCTGAAAACTCACTCAATTAAAGAGATACTAATTTTCGTATTAAGTATGTTCATACAACCGTTTGAATTTTAAATTTTTAAGCCTTTGAATTGAAAGTTTTCTAGTAGTTCAAGTATAGTTTTGCCTATTAAATAGAAAACTAAGCCTACAGAATGATCGAGTCATGCAATTATTTTAATATACTTAAATATAAGATTATGTAATTAGTAAAACTACAAAATCCTTAAAATTACCACAAGATACTTATTTTTATTTAGATTTTCATTTTTCAAACATGTTAGATCAAGTTTGAAAATATAATATTTTAAATATATTATGAGCAGAAATTGATAACTTTAATGTATAATTCCTAGAATATACTTTTATTTAAATATTATTTTTACGATATAATTTTCTATTTCTTTGAACGAAATGATTTCAAAAAGAGAAGTATACGATCAGTTATCATAAATGTATTTTCCTCTAAAGAAAACATGAAAGTATGTCTACAACTATTCTAATTTTGATTAATTAAATGTTCTGTGCAAAAAATTATGAAATTATGAAATCTTATTTAATAAATTTGTGTTATATATATATTATAAAAATTAAAGTATGCTTAATTTTAGAAAATATCAAAAATGATAATGAAATGATAAAAAAAGTCATGAGAAATAAATTATAATTTTAATATAAAGTATTATAAATCTTATTTACCAACAATAAAAATATACTTGTACTTAAAACAAAAATTTCTTATCATTTAAAAAAATTTACTACTATACTCAAGTACATAAAGAACGATTGTACATATTATTTTTGGTATATAACATTGATTACATACTAAATTACCGTGTTTATATTCCCGTAATCATTTACTATCTTCGAGTCTTCGCGCAAACAGGTTAAATTTATTGTAATAAAATTCACTAGTCTTGTAATAAACTTTTATTTTAAGTGGATAAAAATTTACTTAAAAGAAATGAATCATCAATTTAGATAGAAAGATATTTGTTTTATAGATGCATTTTATTGAATACGAGCTTTCCCTTTCCTTACGGCAGTAGCCAAAGTAATATGCGCAATCAAATGATTTGCTGAACATTATGAAAAATATTTCAAAGGAATAAAATAAAGCATAAAAGTGGAATTATCGCTAGTTCTACGGACTAATATATAAAATAATGTTTTAAAAATGGTATACTACCCGTAAAAACAAGTTTCGTATTTTAATAGTTATCGTCGGCGAAAAAATGTATACCTCGAACTAATAGCTTGATATTTTTGTAAGTATATGCGTTAGTATTAAACGATGAAAGCAAAATAGGAAATTTCGAATCAAAATTTCCATTTCCTGAACTTGGTTGACTATCAAATAAATTTCGACGGACTTGGGTACATCCGCCAATCTACGAATGTTATACGAACGTTATACGAACGTTATACGAACGTTATACGAACGTTATACGAATCTATAAACGATCAAAATATTTGCGTTGAGCATCGGTTAAAGGTTCGGTTCGTTACGGAGACTATTCAGAAATTACGGAAACTGGATCGGATACGGAACGCGTCTGCTCTCCTCGAAAAGGCAAAATTCGTTCAAACGAACGAATCCCGATCGGAAGGAAGGCCTCGAACACTTTCCAGGGTAAAAGAAAGGCCACCTCCAGATCGAAGGGTAGGGAAGCGATCGCTTCGTCCTCCAGCATCAAAAATCGATGAGCCCGAGGGCGAGGCGAAAAAAGACGAGGCAGGCGGTGCGGAGGCGGCCGCGAACCAATCCTTGGCAGATGCCTGCATTACCGAGCGACAGAGGAGCGGTCAGGCGCAAGTGCAGACGAGTCCGGCCGATATTGCGGGCGAGGGTCGCGTCGCCAGCAGATGCCAGCATCGGACCGCCGAATCTGCCCCCGAGGCGAGCGGTTTCGGTTCGCTTCTCGGCTTGAGCAACTGGAATCAGGACTTGGTGCTTGGTGCCGGTGATCCCTGGTGCCCTGGTGTGGGTATTTATTGTTATTATAGATCGCTCTTTAGACGAGAGCGGCGTTGCGAGTAATGAGAATTGCCGTACGGAGTGCGGACATCGAACGTTAGTGTCACAATTCCATGTCTGACATAGGTAACTGCGTTTAATAAAGGGAACGATTAACGCGATCGTTGATGATGTGTTACCGGCTTTTACAACTTGGAATTTTCAATTATAAACGAAGTATGAAATATTTATATTTATTTACCGATTAAACTTCAAATTATTAAATTGTTCAAATAGATGAATTTTTCGTTGTATTTTTTTTACTATTAAATTGTATTACCCCGCTATCGTTTAATAAAACTCCTCGTAAAAAATTATTTTTTACCTGCTTAATATTCTCCATAAAACTTATATATTGCTTTTTAATTATAAATGCGTGCAATGGTATCTTGGCTCTCTTTCAACTTACCGCATATTGTTAAATATAAGTTTTAGCGGTAAAATAGTTTCTGACAACTTTTTAATACCACATGAATAAAATACTGTAATAAAGTTCTTGTACTCGCTCTTGTAATTTTCTTGAAAAGATACAGGTGATATAAATATAAGGAAACTTAACAATATTTTATGCGTCGTATACAGCTTACGAATAAAAGAATAAAAGAAGTAGAGTATACCTTATTAATAAAATATAATTTCAGAAAATGACTGGAGGCTGTATAATAAAATTCAAAGTTCTCAGAATTGAATATTTTAAATAAATTTTCCGTATTTGCTTGTTTAACGTTCTAACATAAATTTATGATATTTTTTATTTTTTTACGACTTTTTTAATGAATTTACAATGCATATTTCAGTAAAGGTACGTTCGGACGTTTAAAGTTTGTAATTATAAAGTGATTTTTTAAGCTCGAAAACTCTTTGGTATCAAAGGAATTGTACGTATGTAAATAAAAAGAGTTGTAAATATTTGTAAATTACATCGTTTATATTCCGAAACTAAGAACTCTCGGGACAAATAATAATTGAATAACGATCGAAAACATTTTTCTTAAAAAGTTAACATCGTTTACAAAATAAGATGACGTTCTCCGCATAAGCTAATATTTATCGCTTACACCCGAGAAGCTGTTAGCTCGTAAGTTAAGCGAACAATAACGCGTCGAAAACAACGAAGCAGGCATGAAAAAAGGAAAGCAATTTATTCGGCTCATTATTGGAAAAGCGAGCGCTGCGCTTCCAATCCTGACACAAAGCAAACGAGCCGAGGAACATACAGACTTGCGTTCGTTTCGCGATTCATTAATCCTATAATGTATCGAGAATAATATAACTTTCGTTAGCTGGCGAATCGAAAGAACTTCCTTTTACATTTGAAATTGGCATTGGCTCGCGGATGAATGCGTCGATTGGCATTAAATTCTCATGCAACGGACTTTCGTGGGGGGGGGGGGGACCGAAGATTATTGAACAACACCTCGGTAATATACGTGTAAGATAATAATCTCGGCTTCTATAATAATAATGCCCTCACAATTAATACGAGTTCTTCGTTAAAAGTTAAATTAGTTCTGGTGACGATCTTAATTTTTTTCCTTTCGCTCAAGCTAATTTCGTCTAACGCATCCGTGGTATTCGTGTATTTACTAAACAAATACGAAGTAGATTCTTGAACTGACGACCGTCGAGCGAAAAAAGTGATCCAATTGTTCTAATATCGAGGATTGAATTGCTAAATTAAGTTTTCTTACTTTTATTGTATTATTGTATTATTTATTGTATTTAACGCTAATGGTAAACAAGTTTTATTTGTTTTTAAAAAAAGGATCTTTTTATTTATACGGTCTGTATTTTAAATATAATATATTTAATGGTAAATATTAAAGTTATGACATTTTTAAATAATAAGCTTACGATGTTAATTATTATCGTTATTTAATTTATAAAATAATTAATTTTTTTTAATACTTATTTGGAAGTTTATTTTTATTGCAGATAATTTTGGTTTAAATTAATGCGTTCGTGATTTCACGATACTATACAATTCTAGTAGTTTATTAAACATTCAATGAGCTATTACTCTGCGAATTATTTAACTGAAATTTCATTTACGAACTCTGTACTTTTATACGAGAATTTAAAGCAAAATTATCGAATTATTTTAAAAAATAATAAAATGTTACAAAAAATCGAGTATCAATCTAAATTTCCATTAAAAGAAAAACCACCTCACCCTAACGATCAATCTCGTTTTTTATCTATCTTCCTCTCAGTCACAACCTGATACTGGTTAACCCTTCATATTTTTTGTTCCTTTTTGACACGGACACAAGTGTACAAAAAATGGTACATGGGTCGCGACGCCAAAAACACGCACACCCCAAACGTCTGGGACCATTGTTTCGATAAGTTGTTGACTGAAGTACGGGAAAAAAGTGATGGGTGTCAAAATAAGGGGTGTCTAAAGTTCAGGGATAAGAAACAGGTGGGGTGGCCCCTTTTTACCGAATGTGCGCGCGTGCCTGGAATTTTTTTTATCCACGAGCGGAAAAAAATGTCGGAGGTCGTTTCGCGGTTGTCAGTAGAGATTTTTTGTGATCGCATCACGAGTGGGTACGATTTGTACCCTCGAAAGAGTTCGTAAATTCTGGGTAGACACTTTATTATTCGAACAAAGACACGTGTCTCTTTTGATATTCAAAAAAAGTGTTTTGTGTTTTTATGGTATTTTTTACTCCGACGGATTACTTTTTTCTTTCACATTACTGTTATCGTTTTTTCAGATACTATTTAATGATTTCTTGTGTTATGAAAACATTTGTACGTATTAAATTTATAATTATTGATGCATACGTTGATATATTTATTTAATAACGGTATTCCATCAAAATTACACATTATTAGAAACAATATAAATTTTCTTTTGATATTCAATTATTGTAATCTGTTTTAATATTTTTTTATTAAAATTTTATTTTATTATAATAATATATTAATAAATTTGTTTTTTATTTTTTCCGTTAATTATTTCAAGTTTTTAAAAACATCGTTTTCGAAATGACTAAAATAAGTGATAAAAACTTTTTTATTATCGTTAAGAAAAAAAGACTAACATAAAATATTTCAAACGTCGTAATAACTCTTTGGAAAGATATTGCCTAAATATAAAAGAATGTTAGAATAACTGGAGACGATCATTCATTTCTAGCTTAGACCGATTAATACTTCGCTTTCTCTATGTATTTAACTTTACTATAGCACCTCCGTCTACAGAATGTGAGCTCGTTTTCCTTCGCCCTTCTCCTCGTTTCTTCGTCGAGTGATAGCCGACGAGTCTTTTACCTGAGAAAGAGAAATATCGTAAATATCAGTCTTACTTCTTCAATAAAATTTGTTTATTTTCATTTCAAATCTTAAGAAAGAACCCATTAAATAGTCGTGTCAACCGATAATAATTCAGATTAATATTCTGCAATTTCAGAGAAAAGTATACGAATAAATTAATAAAATTAATATAATTATTAGTATCAAATAGATAAATAAAATTATAAATAAGTAATATAAATTTTTTATAAAATCCAAAATATTAAAAATATGTTTTTTCTTATATTTAGATGAATTATAATGACTTTTACAAATAATTTATTATTTTACAAGATACTTTCCAACGATGGAATTTAATACGTAGTACGGATGTCCCACAAAAAATTAAATATCAAAAATAATTTATTCGTAATTTAATATTATTAAAATTTACAATATCATAAGCAATGTTTGCAATATTAATTTGGATTCACCAATCTTTCATTACTACAATAAATCAAAAAATCATAAATAAATATTTTAAAAATTAAATGTTTTAAATTTATTTCATTTTTAATCGAAACGATGGTTCATCTATTTATAAACTGCAATTATCGTGACATCAGTTTAAAATAAAAAACGATACATTTGCTTTTTATACAAGTTTATTTAGATTATTAGAGATATGCCAACTAAAAAAAGTAATTTGAAAAACATAACTTTTTTATTATATATAGTTTCTATTTACTTTAGAAAATGAAAATGATGAATTTAAACTTATTTCACGGTTCGAAAATTAAAACATTTACAAACATAGTTACGTGTTCGCGTAGAAACTTAGCAATTGCAAGTTATTTGAAAAATGGAATATTAAAAATAACTAAGTGTATATTTATTTGGAGCAAAAATGTTGAAGATAACTACTTTAAAGATAAGCATTATAATAATTTTTCCTTGGATAAATACAATAATTGTATCAAAAAGTAAGTAGGAACGTTTATGTGATTTTTTGCCACTTAAAGAAATCCGAAGGTAGAAGAGTCAGCCTGGATCGTAAAAAAAAAATGCTTTCCTTCATTCAATATTCACCGGCTTTACATCTTGCACGCGTCGAATAAAAACGGACGGAAGTAAAAAAAAGTGCGGGCACCTCGAGCCCGTCTCGAAATAAGTCAGAGTAACACCGTAGAAAGCCACTCGGCGACATCCGAAGCACACGCAGAAGCTCGTCGAGCAAATCGAAATGCAAATGTCCCAGCGCTCAGGTATAGCGGTCCGACACCCCCACAGGGGCTCTTTAAATCTCGCACGTTTACCGGTTCTCTCTCTCACTCTCTCTCTCTCTCTCTCTCGTCCTCCGCTCCTCGCTTGTTTATTTTTTAATTAAAGTCTTCCGCGCACGGTCCCTTCAACCCCGGCAGGATTAAAAAAGGTCCCCCAAAGTTATTAAGCTAATAATGTGCCCCGGCTGCTGCTCGCTCAAGGAAAGCAAGAGAGCGAGAGAGGGAGAGAGGTAGAGAGGGAGAGAGGAAGAGAGGAAGAGCTGGCAAGGGTAACGAGCGAGGAGGAGACGGCAGTGACCGTAAAACGGAGAGTCGGTATGCGAAGATAAAAAAAAAGGGGCACGTCGAGGCACGCGACCCACGCACGGAATATACGAGCGTTAGGAATATCGTCCCGCGGAACGCCCCCGAGGCGTCGGCGGTCGCTCCGATCGGGAAAGACTTTTTGCACCGGCGGTTACGAGAGCGGTTGGTTCAACGCTTCCAAGAGAAACAAATCGAGGAGCGCTTCTTATTGCTCTTTTTTATTGCTTGTGGCATGCTCTAGGTCCTTGTATATACTTTTTAAAGTATTTCAGTCATTTTTTATGACTCTGGAACCTTAAGAATTCAAAGCGATACGCATAACTTCGTTGTTTTTTTACTTTTTTTATCTATTTATTACTTATAACTTCGATATTTTTAACACGGTATCTACAACAATCTTTTTATTGGTATTATATTTTTGTTTGTTAATTACAGATTGTTTAACTTTCAAGACATTTTCACGACAAAATTATTACATGTTTCTTATATATTTATTTTATCGATTATTTTCAATTAACTTAAATAATAACTAGTATTCCAATAATTAACTTCTTATTTACATTTTGAATTACTCTAAAAGTAAATTTTTTATTAATAGAATTTTGTAGGACTTTAACGAATATAAGGTAAATTAATAGTGAGTATAATTAATTCATCGTCGCAATGTGTTATTTCATAAAACATTTTCTATTCTAATATATTTTAAATTATATAATAAAATAAATATAACAAAATAATAAGTATTATTTAAATAATACAGTATTGTGATTTTTTAATGTTAATAATGGCTATAATTTAGTAAATAAAAATTTAAAAATTGTTTTTCTTAATATTTTAATTATATTCGTGAAGAAATTCAATAAGTAAGAAAAAGTAATCTCAATGTATTTATACTTTATTATTTCTTAGTCTTTATCATTTAACAGAAATTTTTATATTATATATCTTCTTTTGTCGATATACTTCATAATATTCTAATACTATATAATATGAGTTATTTTTAAAAAATTAATCGTAAAAAATATTTTATATTCAATATTA
This sequence comes from Dolichoris vasculosae, assembly GCA_018907195.1. NCBI lineage: Eukaryota > Metazoa > Arthropoda > Insecta > Hymenoptera > Agaonidae > Dolichoris > Dolichoris vasculosae. The sequence goes on from JACCHY010000003.1 coordinate 9,614,268, forward strand.
TCATTTCATATATATTATGATTGTTTAATAAAAATTTTTGCTAATATCATAAAAAATTATTTAATTTATATGTATTAAATTTTTTTAATTTTTTATAATATTAACAAAATGATTTTAAGAAAAACATTTTTTAAGCATCTTGATTCTTTTAAATTTTAGAATAGTTTATTAACAACTGATCAATTCCAAAGCTCAAATAAATCAGCTAATCTTAAACCAACTTTAAATGTGACGTTATAATTTAGTAGCCGAACAGTAACTGCTTTAAACGCCATATGAGATAAATTGAAGTTATAACTAAACCACGGAAAATAGTTTTTAAAGGAATTAATATTATATTTAATGGCATTTAATTAACATTTTTAAGAAGCTTATACGCACAAGCTTTGTATTCAGAAAATATTTTAATAAAGTATGATGCGATATTATTCAAATAGTTTCTACTAAAAAGAAGGAAATATTCCCAATATGAAAATATTGCAAGATAAATAAGGAAAAATTATATCAGTGTATAATTATAACAAAAGCGTAATTAGTTATTTGACCAATATGCATTATTTAATTAAAATTTATTATTAATACAACTTATAAATGTTTTATATTTGTTACGAAAGATAAGTAAACGTTCTATAACGAACGGTAAACATTATTTTCTTATCATAACAGACTATAATCTAAATTTAATGTAATTTTCTTCAAATTCATATTATTTAAGTAAACTTCAAAATAATTTATATTTCTAAAATATATACACTCATATAATTATAATAGTCGATGTAATGACTTTTTACATTAAAACAAAAAGTTAAAACTAAATGGAACTTAATTATATAAGAATGTTAAAAAAGAATATTTAAAAATTAAAAAATATGAACATACTAATGTATATCTTGTATTAAAATAAAATTTAGTTTTCAAATTTTACATCTTTTTAAAAATAAATTAAATCAAAAGGGTAAAATTAAAGAATAATCGCATACATTAAAACTACAGCTAAACCAATATTTATATCTAGTAGAAAAGACTAAATCACCTATTATTTACTAGTTATCCTTATAATTTAAAGTATATTACAGGATATTATACAAATTATATATAAATTTATTTTTTGTATATTTTTTACAAAATTATTTCATAATGTAAAAAATTCCTTGTAAAAATTTCCAACCTTTTTCTCGTAACAAAGAAAAAATCTATTCCACCTTTATCTATTAAAGACCTTATTTGCAATTTCAGATCCTATTCAATGAATAAATTATATTCTTCTGTAATTTTTATGATATTATAAATACCTAATTTTTATAAATTAAATCAATTTTAGTAAATTTGTCATAAATTTTTAATTTGTAACATTGTAAATTTTTTCAAACTTTTAGTTTTTATAATTATTGATTAAATACTAGAAAAGCTCAATAATTATAATTTAATAATTTCTATTCATTTTAAGCTACACATTAATATTTCATATTTAAATATAAAATTTCATCGAATCAAATATATTTCTATAATAAGCGACAGAATTTTTAGAATAATATAAAAAAACATCTTCACTAATTTATGCAATAAAAAATTGATTGCCTAAACTGATAATCACCGCGAACTTTACAAAAGGATAAATTCTAATATAAATATAAAATTTTTGTATACTATACAAATTATAAATTTAAAAAAATTCGTAACAAGAAATCATTAAAAAACGATCATTTGTGTTGAAAGAAGTTATCTAAAATCGATAAGTACAAAGTATTAAGAAATTAATTCGTAAATTATTTAGTTATATTTCTAATATTTAGTAACAACCAAAAATATAAGAACAAAAAATAATTATTGTATTAACAATTTTCGTACAAGAAGATCTAATGATTTTTGTACAAAATTAACAAAAAATAAATTTATTTGAAAAACACCAAAAAAATAGTATTTTAAACTATCATAAATTATTGTATACTATTTTATTGAATTGTGTAGACAAAAAATGGTAGTTTATGAATAACAATACTTTAAGAAGTAGTAATATTACGAGTAAAAAAGAAAGGCATAAATTAACGTAATAACTTATTGGATAATAAAGACTAGAATTTTATGAAAAAACTCGGCTTTATTAAGTTAATTCTTCTTTGTTCGACACTTAACGTCTGTTATAAAATAACGAATATCTCTTTTAAGTATTTATAAGCAAACTACTCTTTCCATAAAAGCATAAAAATATTAGCCTCTTGTAATTCAATAAGCTACATAAAATAAACGTGTATACCTAGCTTTATCAATAAATAAGGCTCGTAGAACGATAAGCCTTAAGTACCGTGTAAGTCGTGCGACTCTTACCCGATTAATAAAACATAACCGTGGAATAAAACGTAACCGTATAAGAAAAAACGCGAAAAGAGAGTCGCGAAAAAAGCGAGGAAGTAAAGAATAAATAATGAACGAGTGGCAGTAAAAATGGACGTGAAGTGTCTCTCTCTTACTTTCTCTCGATTCTCTCTCGGTCTCTCACTCTATACTGGTAGCGCCCTCGACTGCGGGGGAGAAGGAAGAAAAGGAGGGTCGCACCCGTTGCGCCGCGCGGAAAAGGAGGAGATCCCCTCTCTTCGTGGCCGTCATCATCTCCGGGGCGATTTTCCCGAGAGAAAGCGTGGGGCACCTCTAAGAGAAGGGGCCAATGAGACGCTGGGCGTCTGGTATTGATCCGAGGCGTCGTCCAGGAGACGCCCGCTCCATAAGACGCCAGGCTTGCCGGTGCCCGGTGCCTTGCCTGCGCGGCCCGTAGCTCCTACGAGCCGAATAAAAGGACGAGGATGACGACGGAGCGGCTGTGCGGGGATCGGGGGCAGGAGAAGAAGAACGAGGAGAAGGACGAGGAGGAGGACGACGAGGAGGACGACGAGGAGGACGACGAGGAGGACGTCGAGGAGGAGGAGGACTGGGAGGATCGCCGGCGCGCGCGCCAAGCCGGAAGCTGCTTCTTTATCTTGGCGGGCGAGAGACTCGACGGGAGAGTGGCGTTCTTACGTTCAATATTTTTCACAGTGGCCATGTTTTTTCTTTTCTTCTTTTTACCTTTTCTCCACTCGATACGATCCAAAGCCTTTTGTCGGCTGTCTTTCGTTTCTTCGCTCCGCGACAACGGCATCTCATTTTTTTATCGCTATTTGGTACATGCGGTTAATGGAATCTTTCCTTACTCGATGACTGTATAAAGTCCTATTTTTCGCTTGTATTTCTAAGGATTCTTTATCACAACGTTAATGTTTTTATGATTGGTGTGCTTATTTTAATTAACCGAGTCTTTTTACTTTTATTTCATCGCTTTGAATACCTATAACCGGCTCTTTTAAGAATTTCTTCCAGCGCGTTCTTACGTTCAATATTTCCAGACTTACCGCATTTTATTTTATAAATTCTTTTACAATTCCAAAGTTTTATTCACAAATTTTATTTTACCTAATATTTTCTTACATTTTCTAATTTGTGTTCGAATTTTAAACTTTAAAAATTTATATTTTATAATTCATTTAATTGAACAATTTTTTTCATTATTTCCGCCGAAATAACAATTTTTATATAATCATCATTTTTTTAATAATCTTTATATCGCATTATAAAAATATAATTTACATTTTAGGACATAATTTCTAAACACGTTATTAATTAAACAGAATTATTGACATGGATCGACGTAGGAATTAGATAATTAGTAAGATAACATCATTTTTGTATTTTTTTCTTAAAACATTACATAAATAACATAATTTCCGCACAAAATTCTTTCGTTAATAAATTAATACACATAATTGTCATAATAATAAAATTTTATATTTTTCCTAAAATGATACAAAATTTTACACATTATGGTTTTATAAAAACAAATTTTTTACTAGGTACTGACAAAAAGATTACGTATGTTATGCATATTATGTACATTGTGTAGATTGTAAAAGATAACTCATGGAGAGTTGGTATCTAAGAAGAAGTAAAAATAAAAAAATTTAGAGATAAAAAATGTTAATAAATTAATATTTATGCAAATTTTTATAATTTTTAAATATCTTGATAACTATTATAAATTTATATAATAGTTATTATCTTTAGAAAAATTATTTGTTATCTTAAAAATTATAGTTTATACGTTCAATTTTTATATGAAATAATAAATGTTATTCTATAAACATTTCTACAACAAAAAATACTACTAACTACACATCAATTATCTCATATTTTAAAGTTTAATAAACTTTATTTGCCAAACGTTATGCACTTCCCTTGTGGCTTTTATTATTTTTAATCGAATATTCGCAATTCATATATCTGTATACATAAATAAAATTTATTGATTCATTTTTGTATTGAAATATGATATCATAAAAATATATATTAAACATATTACAAAAGCAATGGAGTTAATAGAATCTTTTCCAGTATGTATAAGCTTGTTCGATAATAATTTAACCATGTCTATAAATATAAGTTCAATGTCAGTTAACAAAATTCAGTTCTCGTGTATTAGAATTCCTAACTACAAATAGAAAAAATCGCTGAAAAATAACTGAAATTATAATAATTTAATCATGTCTATAAATATAAGTTCAATGTCAGTTAACAAAATTCAGTTGTAGTTTATTAGAATTCCTAACTACAAATAGAAAAAATCGCTGAAAAATAACTGAAATTAAATAAATTTTATAACAATTAAATTTAATTTAATAATAAAATGCGATGATAGTATTTATTATAAAATTTACAAGAAATTCTAGAATTCCAGAATAGATTAATGTAAAAACTCTCTCATCCTCTCATTACATTCTCCTTCACGACACTTATTAGCTTGAGTCACCATTTTTATTATCTTTTCGTAAATAATACCATCAAATAATAATAAATTTTACAATAAATTTTATAAGCATTTTATTGCAAAAATAATTGTTTAGTTTATAAAACTTATGATCTTAAGCTGGGATTTCTATGAAATTAATGATTATAGGTGTGTATTTCAATAAAAATAAAATGTACGAAAACTTCATCAATTAAAATTTATTTTTATTTTTTTAATTTTATTATCTAAGCAAGTTATTTCAAGCCTTTGATGATTATAAACTACTAAATATGAGAACTACCGTAAATAATATATACTTCAAAGAGATGCAGAAGATCCGTATCCATTATCTCATAATACGACAATATCATAAATAATAGTACCTGAAAGTCGCAACACTTAAATCGCAAAAAAATATAATTAAACACTATGATAAATAACAAATCTTATTATAATTAAAAAAGTATTTCAAATATTTCTTAAAATCTATATTAAACTGAAAATGCAATATAAATTAATAAATAAAAATGTTTTTATAAATATTACTTTTAAGTTAAATTTATGAATCATTTTGATCCACTTATGATTCTTTTAGTTATAATATACTTATCTATGAATCTTGAATCAAAACTGTAATATATGGTTAAGAACTCACGTGCAATTTTATCTCACCATTCAATTCTGCTCCATATTCTATGATTATTTATTAGTCATTCAAATAAAAATATTTATGACTATACGCGTCATTATTTATCATCTTCCATAAAAATCGGAATCTTTTACTCTACGTTTTAATAACGGTATAATATCTAGTTGAAATATACGAATGATTAAATTGACATCGTATTTATTACTCATGCTTGCTAATTTAAAATTTTTATATCGTTATTGCTTTTTTATGAATTTCTGAAACACATTAATGGATAATTTGTGATATATTAGTATTTGAATATATATTGCTCCGTTCGCTGATAAATGACACAAAACATTTATTTTTCATTCGCAATATAATTTTGAATCTAAATTAAATGTTAAAAGGAAATTTGATGATCATAGTATCGATATAATTCTAATAGATTTTCTGCTTTATATTTTATTTATTAACGTTGCTTTTCTCACGTACAAAGGTTTCGATTTACGAAGAAATAATTTATCAAACTGCCATTATTTTCGCTTTTAAATTACTTTTAAATATTATTTTTTAATGGAATTCAACAAATATATTATATTAAAATATATTTTAAGTTATTTAATCTTGAATGCAGTTATTAAATAATTGAATAAAAATATAAGGAATTATTTAGAAAATGTTTACTTCGTACGATATTTGCCAATACGATACTAATGACTTAATCGTTAAAATTGCATCATAATAATTTTTAAGACCATCCGAGACCCATACATCCTTAACCTTCGTCAAGTGCATCGGTAGAAGACATTACAAGGAAGGATGAAGATAAACGAAAGCGAAGACCAAGAAAGAGGAAGAAAGAGGAAGAAAGAGGAAAGAAGGAATAAGAAGGAGAAGGATGAGGAGGAGAAGGAGGAGGAGAAGGAGGAGGAGTAGGAGAAGGAGGAGGAGGAGGAGGAGGAGGAGGAGGAGGAGGAGAAGAAGAAGAAGAATAAGGTAACTGTCTATAAGAGTATCTCGCGCGGCTCGTTAGAAAGGAACTCGTTTGGGTTAACTCTCGCCTGGTGTTCGCCCGGCTGCGTTCGCTCGCGTTTAAAATTAATTATATACCGCGTTATCAATCACATCCGGTCACCATGGTTACCGAGGAGCGCCACGAGAGCAGCCATACTCCTTCCTTCCTACCTTCCTACCTTCCTTCCTTCCTGCCTTCCTTCCTTCCTTTCTTCCTTTCTTCCTTTCTTCCTTTCTTCCTTCTCGGGCGAACCTCCTGGATGCGCCCCGCCGTTTCGTCAAACAACCGCGATGACTCGCGATCGGCCGAGACGGTCCGCAATCACACGCGAAACATATGCTCGGCTGGGCGTCGCGACGACACGTGTCGCGTTGACAGACGTAACTCAAACAGCGTCCGCTTCGACCAGTTTGCGATCGGGTCATTGAGCTCGAGAACTTGTTGTTTAGTCGGTTTCTTTCCGACGCGTCACTTCGTGCTTTATTATGTTGTTATTTTACATCCGAAATCATTTCAATGTTCAATTTGAGCCTGGCAAACTGAATCTTCGGTCGTACCAGCCTCATTACACTGATGGATCAATTTCATTTATGAGAAATGTACCGTAAGAAAGAATTTTTATTCGAATCTTCGATTAATTTATAATAAACTGACAACTTCACACTTTTCTTTCGAATAAATCAATATTTTATACTTTGGATAGTTATAGTTTTTTATAGTGACATATCCATAAATATTTTGTCTTTTTAAGTATTAATACGAATCGCCAATATTCCTCAAAACTAAATAAATTAAAATTATCTTCTAAGATCGTAATAATCGTAAAATTAATTTCTATTTCAATAATTTATGCTTTCTGAAAAAACGTAAATAATAAAATATTCATAATTTTTAATTCAAAATTATATTTTTGGTAATCATCTCAATTATTCGAAGATACTGAGCATAAAAGTATCCTCTGAATAAAATATTTTTCTATAAGTATTCGACTATGAATACCTTTCGATCAACCAATTAAGAATTCTACCCTCGATCTCCAAGAACTTCTCTTTCCACTGATTGCCACCATATATGTTTAAAAGTTGCTTAAATGTTATTATCGGTATAATATACTATTTAAATTATATAAGAAACCATCGAATGAAGGATAGAGTGCACGAGTTTAACTTCACCATTTTAAATTCAAGAGAAGGTGAGAGAGAGAGAGAGAGAGAGAGTTAGGGCACGAGTGAGCGAGTTAGGAAAAGAGAAAGAGACGACGACAGAACGCATTTCACTTGTCTATTCTGGCTAGATGGAACTAGGGAGAAGGCCTCTTCCTTTTATTTTCCTTCAATTTCCTTCCTTTCAGGTTTCCCATCAGCCTTTCCATTAATATTAAAACGAGAACGTAGCCTCGCGAGAGCTGTTTCAAAGAGGGATGAAGGAGAGGGGGAGTAAAGTCAAGGGGCGTTCAGGGGGTGGGATTCAAGAACAGAAAAGAGAGAGAGAAAGAGAGAGAAAGAGAGAGCAGAACAAGAGAAAGAACGAGAGAGATGAAGGAAGAAGAGAAAGCTGAGTAAGCATGGAAGACGTTTGTCTCGTTTTTCATCTTGATCTTCTAAAGTTACCAATTTGAATAAAATCACTCCTCTCATCTTTCGTTTTCTCTTCCAGTTCTATTCTCTATCTTATTTCTACTTTTCTTTCTTTTTGATGTTACCTTTTTTATCCATTGTTTAATTATTATTAGAATGCAGAAATTTGTTCAGAGCTTAAGACACATTGACAAATATTCGGTTATCTACGTATTAAATCGATTTTCTCTAAGAAAACAAATTAGACGCTTAAATATAGTTTTTTACTTTCATTAAATATTTTATAAAAAAAAAATTGCAAGGTGAATGATAATATTACGATCGTTTTTCAATTAAACAGAAATGCTTTATTACCTGAAATCGCAGATTAAATTAATGACAATATTATTTAATACTAGACATATATGAAGCAATTAATAAACAACTCGAGTTTTACCAAGCACCATGTAAATTTAGTTTATAGTATAAAATCTGTCTGTAAACTACTTATTTGATTTAACATAAGCTGTATCAAATTACGACGGAAAGTTCATCTTATCCTACAAAAACGATCTATCTTACATGACAGATTTTAGTATACTGACTAATAAGTAACCGCCTTGTAATTTATACCGCGATGTAATTTTTTTAAATTAACATATCCGGGATCTGAATTTCATGCAGCAAGAACGAAAAGTTTAGAAAAACAAATTTCAGGATACACAAGAAATTATTTTAATTAAAAATCTTTAGAATATAACGTCTTGTAATCAATACCATACATAAAATAATGCTACTATTAATGAATCTTTTTAGTTCGATACTCGAGTATAAAATTCATAAAATCTAATATTAGATATATATATAGAATATACGATTGATTAAAAAAGTTTTTTAAACGAGTTCTACCTTTTTTCATTTGACTCTCTCTTCTTTTATTACTACCTTTATTTCTTTGATCATCGAACAGTCTATAATTATAATAAAATAGTTCGTACATTATCTTTCACTCGATATTAATTTTTAAGCTTGAAATTCATAATTTCTTCAGCGACCGATCGTGTGTCAATTATATTACACAGCTGCATCGATTTCGCAAGTATCACTTATACTTATCAATGATTCACATTCACAACAGGATTTTTCAAGCGTACCTTAACTAATTCTTTGCATTGCTATCACTCGCGTATCCTTCCGCGGAGGCTTCGCAAGATTTCCCAGGATGAAATAAATCTTATCTGCCTATCTATCTCTCCTCTCCTCTTCTTGGTTCTCGCGTTCGTAACTTCAGCATTGGGCAATTTATATCCTCTCTCGCATCATTTTCCACTGACGCTGAAAAATCGTCATCGTCTTCCTCAACAGCGGGGCTTTTTACACAAGAAGCAACGTTCGTTTCGTAAACAGCACTAATACTGTTACCTTCTTGGACGATGCAAGAAAATACGTGGAGTGTCTTCCGTGGGAAGATGCCGTTACCACTTGGGATAATTTAAGATCGGTTACTAGGATGATGTTCCTACTTTTTTTTTATTGCTATTTTTAATCGCTATATTTATAAAATTTTAATATTAGGGATTAAGATATTCTGCTTGGTGTTTTTATTATGATTATTCCGTAGACGCTTGGAATTATGCATGATAAAATATCTACCGTTTCTTATCGTTGTCGTGATAAATGAAGAAATGTGATAAATTTAGTATAAAGGGAATTTATGAGATGATTTTATACATAAAATTATAATCTAATTAAAATCAAATATTTATTCGGAAAATTTGTACACGAATAGAAGAACATTTAGATATTTAAAAAAAAAATCTTCGTGGAAAAAATACTTCGAAGAATAATAAGAACCAGGTACAACTCTTACCTTTTACGATTCTTCGTTTAATTTTTAATTAATAATTTTATTATATTATTGTGATAAGTTTAATACCAGGCATGGAATTATAAGATAACAAAGAAATATTTTCTAAGCACCGGTTGAATTTGAAAAGTGCGATTTTAATGCTCTTGATAAAAGCTTTATAAGCGAGATCATTCAAGTAAATTGCAGTGTCTTCAATTTTCTGGCGAAAAGGCTATTTCCGAGCTTATCCTCGTCCTTGTCCTCCACTTCCTCGTTGACGTCTCGAAGATTAGTTTTCTTTCAAGGAGTATAGGTACCAGACTGCCTAGCCGCGAATTCATGAACGTCACTCTCGATCCGTATACACTTGTCTCGGGGGTTGGTTCACATCGTTGTCCTTGTCTTCGGGCTGCTCCGCTAGAAGAAAGAGACAAGACTTGCACTCTACGCAAAGGTGGGGCGAATTCATTTATCTTTCCCGTAGATCTAGCTTATATTTCACCGCCCCCTTCAACCAGATACTAAGACGGATGGTTCCTTTCTCCGCGCGTGGATCTCTTACGCGAAACGCGCAAAATAACGTCTCACCCGCCCCTTCTCTATCTCTCTCTCTTTATTTCCTCCGTCTCGCGCTTTCTCACTTTTCCACTGATCTCCCGTTACAACGTCGATGTAAAATGTCGAAGGCGCGGAAACTATCGTTCTATAGAGACGGAGACCTTTATTTATACCTTTCTTATATACGCAAGGGGGAAAATGACACGATCCATAGCTTTAAGTGCTGTGTATCACCTTTTTCACGCGGTCATATTTGAAAGGGACGAATTTTCTGCCTGTTAAGGTACTTAGTTCGAGAGTTTACGTAGGAGTTGGAGAGTTGCCGATGGGAGTTTTGTTAACGATAGGGTATAGTCGAAACTCTGCGTTCTCACGATAAAACGTCGAAAACTTTTTGATCTTAATGAAAATAAACAAATAGTATCCGAATCGATTTCAAATCAAATAACAATCGCTAATTTTTCGATATATCGTAAAAAGCTGAAAAATTATCAAAATAAAAAATATGTAAGTATCGTAAGATGATTAGAATTACAACGGTTGTAAAAAGTAGTTTATTTATTACGTCGTATACCATAAACTGAAAAATATATGGTAAAATATGTGGAATACAAAGATTCTAGATATTAAACGCTTTCTTGCGATAATATTCAAGCAGTATATTCAAAAAGACAAAAATCAACTCGCACACAATTGCCACGCGTTATTCTTAAATACTGAATATTCAGTCTTTTGAATCATCGAGCGAATAAATTAAAAACTCGACTAGTAAGTAAACAATATCTCTTACAATCTTCTTAATAAAAAAAAGCATTCGATTAAAAAGCTTCTTTTCAGCAATATCAGCAATCTCGGAATCCAATGACATTTCCGAAGAACAAAAGTAAGCCCAGGGGTAAAAGCCCGAAAATGGTTATTATGATTCAGGGCACAATTCGAAGAGACACGGAGACTGCGAAAACGTTTCTCTCTCTCTCTCTCTCCATTCATCCATTAACGCACACGCGATCGTCGCTGAGCTCCGATACGGTACTCGCAACCCCTGCGACACAATGCAAACGTGCCGTCGCGTATCGAGCTGAGATTTTCGTGCACGCGCTCATTCACCTCCGAACGAAGAGCGCGTCCAGGTCGCGAACGGGACAAAAAGTACGGAAGGCCCGGGGCCTCTTTTACTCGCTCATAGAAAGCGAGCGATAAAGGGAGAAAGGAAGGACGAAATAATTGAGCCGGAACTGGGGTGGCCGTCGGGAAGTGACCATCTGGACACGGGACTCCGATGACCGGTCGAACGGGTTACCGAATAAAAATTTGGTACGCGAAAATCCGGCGAAAAACCGGTTTTGAGAAGGTAGCTTTGAGCCCGATTTGATAAAGAGGGTTCGCTGACCGTTGGCCGTTATTACGGGTCCCCGGCGCGTCAGCCCGACCCTTTCGGGGTGCGCGAGATTCCGAAGAACTCGAAGGGTCAGCGCTTTAAGAATGGCCCGAGTCCCGGGCGCCTGCACAGAGGCAGACTTTGCATTCGTTTTTTTCCGTTCCCACGGACGAAGTTTCGTTGAGAGAGCTCGAGAAAGTGATTCAGGCGGATGACGGTTGTACGGACGGTTGTACGGACGGTTGTACCGACGATTGTACCGACGATTGTATGGCTTTCGATGGACATTTTTTTCAAGAAACTTTCTTTACCGTTGGTCCACGCGGATTCGGACGTTGTCGCTTCTATTCGAATCGTTGTAAGCGTTGAAAAAAAAAGTTCGATTTTTCCTACGAAACATTTCGCATCGAAATCGCGACACCGAATCGCACAAACGATAAATTATCGATAAAATTGTAAGCGTACGTACGTTTTAATGTTTTAAGGTATCGAAGCGGTGAAACGAAGCTTTTTGCAAATTCGAAATAAGTTAAAAAGGCAAGCGCGTAGGTTGGAAACAAAGCAATTACCTCTTCTCGAGGCAAGCGAGTATCGTTCGAAAGGTGATTCTTGCGAAGGTATTTTTGTGTTTTTTGGTCCCATCTTCGTCAATCACCGTGGAGAAATCCCCGTTTAAATTATCTCACCCGTACGAAAGCGAGCGAGGCAATCTTCCCGGACGAATCAAGGTCCGAACAATTAATTTGACATCGTTAAAAATCGGAAAGAAAATGCAAATCCTCCGTGAAGCAGAAAACGTCGAACTCGATCCGAGATGGAATCTCGCGCGAAGGCGAAACTCGCGCGGTTTCTCGTCAATCGGTGCATCTGTCCCTCGGTCGGGCGATTTGCATTGGAACAAGTCGCAGCACTTCTTGCGTCTCCTCGAGCGGTGGAAAAACACGCGAACACGCAACCAAGGGACTCTGTCGACTTGGCCGGGATATTTAGCAGCGAGGAAGGGACGATAATCTCCGAGCTCGATCGGCCTCGTTCATTTCGGTCAACGTCTTTCCACGGCCCAAAGCGGCCGCCAACGCCGCCAACGCCGCCAACGCCGCCGACGCCGCCGACGTCGTCGACGCCACCGACGCCGCCCCAAGAAGAACGAGAAGAAGCGACTCGTATATACGCGGACTCCCGCGATTCTCCGTCTCTCTTTCGCTCTTTGTGCTCCGTCTCCATCTTGCAGCCCCAAGCCCCAGCCGCCGACGTCGTCGTTCCGCTTTGCATACGATCGCCATTTTGCGGGGCATAATTTAAATTTCGTTCCATTGTTTTGTCACTCTTCTTAGTCCCGGCGTCCTCGACTACCGCCACAACTCCGCTACGCGAGAAACAGGCGCCGCACCACATCGGGCCTTGCCACCCTCTCCCCTGTTTCTTCTTCAACTTCCTCCACCTCACTCCCCACGATTCTCTTTTTCTCTCGTAACTCGTCTTTCCGTATCTCCCTTCTTCTTCGGTCTCCCTTCATTTTCTTCTTACGTTTCTAGCGCCGTCTCCTTCCCTCTGGCTCTGGCAATTAGCTCGCAACGTTAATTTCAAATTTAAATGTGCAGTTGGTGGATTCGACTATTGTTCGACGGCAGATTTTCAAATCTCGTTTACGTGCGTTCGTATAAATGACGCGTGAATAAACATTACGACATTGATAAATTAAATCGTTGCGATATAATGGATAGACACTCGGCACCTAACTATACGATTATGAATTAGTTTTTGTCGTTTGCGCCATCCACTTCGTACTCTAATAACGAATTACGGTAACAACGTATCATCTTGTTACTTATACATACGAAATACCGATATTTTACTAACTCTAAAAACACGTGTATCGTATTACTAATACCTAAAATAACTACCAGGTTGGTAGTAATGAGGACCTATAGAATACCGATAATAATCGCTACGAGCGAGTCTTGGTTCGTTTCAAAGTTTTCCTGTTGTATACCTTTATATAATGGGCTCTGATTATCGTGCCTTTGAAAAATTTTTTTTCAAATATTTAATAACGTCTAATTTCGTTTAACACCTTGCAATTATCAATTTTATAATTTAACGCGTATTCTCCATTAATATCTTATTTTTTTCCTAAATTACTCGCTTCTTTCTCGCTCCAGTTTTTCCCCTCTTTATCTATTCGCATATACAACGAACCCGTGCAGAGAAGACGCGGATCCCCGCAACTCGGGTGCGGCCATTTGCATGAGATTAGATTCAGAATTTTCTTGCTGGAAAATTGTCCTGGGCCCGAACAAGCCAGTGCTGCTGCCACTTCGTCATCTTTATTCATTCTCTTTCTCTTTCTCTCTCGCGTGCGCGCGTCTAAATTTTCTTCTCGATCGTTGGCTGACTGCACGGACAGGGTGCTCGAAATTTTAATTAATTTTCTACAAAAACCGCCATTTCCCCCTCCCTCTTAGCGCCCAACCAACCAAGCCGCTCCTAAGAAATTACCTCGAGTTTCTCGCCGGTTTTATCGATTTATTTTTACAACTGTTCTTTCGTCTGTCCGTTTTTTCAAATTTTTTTCACATTTCTCCTTCGCTGATACATCGTTTCGACGAATTGGTCCTGTGACAAGAAATACTCGAGTTCGCGTTTGCACAGACGCCGTTTCATATTACCTTGAATCTGCGAATTTTACGCTACCGATGTGTTACATTTTTATAGGAAATGCAACGCTCGTAAGAAACCGTTGGACTGTTAAATAGAAACGCGGTAATGGAAAATATTTTACAAAATGTATTTCTAAAGTCTGATTCTATGGCGTAACGATTAACTTGTGAAATCAAAATATTTACTATTTTGTAAAATATTTATTACGAAAAGTCGCTTTTTCGAGTGAAAATGTTTATTATTTACTAACATAAATGCTACCATTAATTTTTTACTTTTGCCAATTTATTATATTGCACCAAGGATATCGATATTTAAATTTTGGATTTTTTAATAATATATTGAACTCGATAAGTTTTCGCCATTCGAATATTATAATTAAGAAAAATAATCTACAAGGTTATTCGGTTTCGGATGTTTATCGAAGAAAAGACGAGAAATATGTTATTTACAAAACTTTTCCTAGAAATGTTTATATTCATAATATAATATAATATAGTGCACGATATTACCAATACAGAATTTGAAATAATTATTCGAATAACAATTATTTATCGTATTTTAAAATCTTATTTAATTATTAGAGAAATATTGTTCTGTAAATTTATTAACGCGAATTATTCGCGTATTTTAGTTATTTATTTTTGCGTGGTAAACTCATTACGCATTAATTATAAAAAGCCTCTTTTGAGTCGTCAGGACCACAAAATTTAATACAACATCGTTTAATTCAATATATCGCGTGAGCCCGACAAAGGGTTTCGCAAGCGCAACTCGAAACGACGAATTGATAATGCGCGTATTAAATTTCATGCACGTAATATATTTCTTTTTCAACCTACCAACGCTGGTTCCTCAAATTTATTTTTAAAAAATCGGTTAATCCAACTGCAATATTAAAAATACATATCGCTTACGGAATACGCGATAAAAAAAAAGGTTTTTGAAAATTGCGTGGAATTTTTTTTCCAGTGCGTTTTTATTTTACTTTTCACTTTCTCCAATTCTACTAATGCACAATACGTTATTTTTGAACAAAGTGACTTTTTTCCGAATTTATTGAAATTCCACGAAACAAAAAACGGACGTAGTATTTCAAAGAATTTAACGAGTATCGTAAACAACTTCGTTAAAAGTAGGCAACACGATATTTCACAAAATTTTTTAACGGTAATATTTTTATTTAAAAATTATAATTTTTAAAAATAATATATAAGAAATTATCTTTTTAAATACATATTAATATCAAGCCGTTTAAAAATGATCGAATAAGCGATTACAGCTTATGCGAATTATAATAAATATTTTTTGCAAGAATAATTAAAAATTAAAAGATAACTCGTTGAAACATCGAATGCCTCCATACCGTGTGTCGTATAAATCAAGTGTAACGGACGGTAAAAATGTGTGGAGTCGCTACTGCCCATCCCAAAAACGCCCATAATTATTCAACCAAAAATAAAATTTCACGCCTCGCATAAGCGCGTACAAGTGCAGGTTCTCGCACTGCGTTGAATAATGCCAGGTTAAGAAGAAGCGATGACTAAATCAACGGCGTAGAGTGCATTCTTGGTGACGTCGGCACCAGGAGTCAGCCGGAAGGATCCGCGATGCACGCGAAACTGGAGGAAAGATACGAACCAGGACGAACCGGGAGTTTTGCGTGCATTCGCGGAGAATGCAAAAAGCGCCACGCACACAGTCACTCCTTGCGTTCGTTCACTTATAACCCGCAAAAGCTGCCCTCCTCTCCATCTTTTACCCCGAAGCTCGTAAACACCGACTACACAGAGCCGAGCAGCGAGAGCAAAAGAGAGAGAGAGAGAGAGAGAAAGTCTCTTGTTTTCTTATCTCCGGGCGTGCAACAATGGCCTGAAGAAACAAAAGACAAAAGGCCGGCTATTTATTTCGGTCCATTGTTTCAACTGTGGGGAAAGAGACGGAGCGAGTCGAGAAAGAGAAGCCGTCGCGGGTGTGCGTCTCCTTCTGGTACCCGCGCTCCTTGAGCTCGTATATCGAGGATGCTTGGGCGCCATAAACACTAAGCGCTATGAACACTCCTCGAGTTTGGCGCGTACGTACACGTTCTTGGGTACACAGGTACTCTGGTACTCTCGACCGAGAGCGACGACAAGTCGCGAGGTGCGCGATAGATGTGTACGTATGCGCACTTGGCAAAGTTAACTCTCGTTCACGGCGTTTAATGGCGGAAGAAATTAAGAGAGACAATTTCACCCAATCTCTACCCACGCGCGAAGCTCTAACTTCTTTTTTTTTAACGCCAATGTTTTTTCCGATGATGCCTAGAGAATGGTACTTGCGCTTTTTCATTTGCTGTACATTTAATTAAATTTATAGAATCAAAGCGAGAAAAATACGTTTCCAGAGTCGATAACCTTTAAAACAACTTAAACTATTCGGAAACTAAATTATATTTTCCCTTTGTTTCGTACATTTTTATCGATTGTAGATTTTACCAAGTGTATAGAAGTACGTTAATTGCACCGTAATCAAGTCGCTCGTTAGACAACTCGAAAGATGCTTATAGTAAGAAAAAGTTTCGAATTCTTTATATTTTAATGATTTTTCTTACTTCCTTGAGAAGTCGATGATGTTCGACGATACTTGTAATAGAAATATCAAAAATATAACGAATATCGAATTTAATATTTTAGGATTTTTAAATAATTATATGTACACTCGCTACAAAAAATACCTTCATGATCTATGAATATGCTTAAATTATAAAATTGTAAACTACAAAGTAAAATTTATCTCTTGCGCTGTGTTACAAGAATATTCCAAAGAATATTCGAGTGATTTAGTTGTTAGATGTCCCGCATACCAGCGTTTCTGATTTTTTACGTTCATGAATTGAATGCTCTTGTATATGTAGGTACTAGCGTTTGACCTGTTCGATTTAATGCTACAGCATTAAATCTATTGAGTACACTGCATAATGTAGAGAAAATAAAACAAGATATTACGATAAAATAAAAATATAATAATTTTTTGTACCATTTCACTTGAAACCTTTATAAAAAATTTTCATAGAAAATATTGAAAAAATTGATTTTATTTTAAATTAATAATACGTTGAATTAAATTATAATTCAATCATTTTTCAAACTTGTTTAAATTTGTAAAATACGTTTGATATTATGAATTTCAATTTCTCTGAATATGCAATGAAATTGATACTACTTTATATCTATAATTTCAATAAAATAGTGAAACTTATATTAAAATCGTGAAAAAAGTCAGTATAGAAAGTTTCAAATTTTATTCTAATATATAATTCAAAAAGTAAAAAATATCGAAAACTTATTTCTCGCGTTCAGCTATTTAAATTCATCCATTTTAAACTTTCTAATAATAAAAAACATAATAGATTCATAAACTTTAATGAAATAGATTGGAATTAAATTAATCGGAAAGGCCGTTTTTATTCCTTCGCAAACTTTTACATTTATAGTACAATTTTTATCTTCTGTAATACAATACATAAGGAATACGCTCCGCTAAAACGTTTTGATAAAACTATATAAATCCGAAACACAGAGAATTAAAGATACGGATACTTTAATCGAAAGGCTGAAATTCTCTGAAAATGGATATTCCAACGCTCTCGTATGTCAGAAGGCAAGAAAACTTTCCTGCATACGCGAACCGTTGTCATATATCTCAACGTAAGAGAATCGAGTGCCCATCACTTACGAGTCTTTCTCGGTATTACATAATACATAATACATAATACACACCGATATTATGATACCAACAATTCGATATAATTATAGTACGTACATTTGTATGTACGCACATGATAATGTATATAATTTAGTTATTGAATACATCTAACGATGAAATACTTCAAATTAGCATTTCGATGATTCTGTTATTTTTTTATTTTAAATATATACATATATATATATATATATATATACGTGGATCGGTATCTCGGTTTAAATATCGCTGACTTCTTTTCTGTTTTTAAAATCCTCGATAATTCTACAACTCGTTCACTTCATCGCTAGCCATAATATATAGTTTCCAACGAATTTATTTTGATATTCATAAAACATGTAGTCATAGACCGTATAAAGATTCAAGTATTATATTTTTTATATTTTTCTGACTGATGTCCTCGTTTAATAGTATTCAAACATCCCCGTGCATCGAATAAAAATTATTTTTTCACCGTGATTAAAGTATCTCTCTTTTTTCTTTCTTAATTTCTAAATCTATTATTGTATTCATTAATATCACAATTATTTATAAATTATTATGACATAGCGGTAACTGCTTTCATTATTATGATATAGATGCAAAGCTCTTTATTAGATCCATTTCAAATATTTTAGGTACAAAATTACAAAATTACCATTTATTGTATATAAATATGAAAATACTGAATTAGCACGTGCAACATAATTTGATTTGAAATACGTACTTTTAAATAGACAACTTTCATATATTTCAAATGCCTTTTATTTAATTTAAAATTAAATTTTTAAATATTGCCATACAAACATCTGTTAATACTTTTTCTTGTTTAAAAAATCATTAAAATAATATTTATAATGAAATTTAAATTATTTGTGTTAATTTAACGTGCTAAATTAATTTCTTTAAGTTCTTGATATTTTTTATTAATCATTACTATTTACGTAAGTAATAATTCTTAAATATTAAAAATTAGTTTCAAATATAAAAATTAAATTCAAGTATTTATAAGTTTAACTTTTTTGCAATCTAAATTAAACTTCGTATTCATTATTTAATAAAATGTACTATCAATCTAAACGTAATATTAATTTTAATATAATATATATAAAATAAAAAATAAAAACCAATAATAGTGTGAAATTTACTATAATTTTAATATCGCAATACCATTTTAAATTCCATCATTTTTAATTTAGTATGACACTTGGAAATAAAACATTTTAATTCACAATTTTAATAATTTCAAAAATATTTTACTATTTTAAAAAGAAAAATATGATTTGATATTTACAACTTTATTCCGTATTTATTATAAATGAAATTTATAATGTACAATTTCAATAATTAACTTTAGCTACAACAACGAACATAAAATTCTATTTAAAACCCGCAATTCATTTGAATACAATCTATATATTAATATTTTTATACAATTTTATCGTTAAAACTTATTTAATAATCTTATTTTGAATACAAGGACTGAAAATATAAAAATTAATTAAATCACTGGTGATATATTTTTACGAAATTTTTGTTTGTTTAAAATACAGCTCTAATAACTTTCAAGATGAAAATTTCAAATTCAAGTCAAACTTTGAAAATTCTGACTAACGCATCTTACACAAAACTTTGTTTATTTATTCATTTAATTATTTTCTAAGTAAACTAATTGAAAACAAAATTTTGAGTTTATTTCCTAACAGTAGCAAGTTGCAACACTTTTGATAAACTTGTCCTCTACTTCACAGTCCGTGCGATTTTAGAGGTCTTCTCTCTCTCTCTCTCTCTCTCTCTCTCTCTCTCTCTTTCTCTCACACACACTCCCTCTCTCCCCCTCTTTGTCTCGCACTCACACTCCATCCGCGGCTCTTTATTTTCTCGGTCCTAAACCCTTGGCGGCGTCGCTCGCGCCCGAGTAATTTGCACACGTTGAGCCGAGCCCCCCTGGCTGGACATCGGCCAGGGCCCGGTGACCGAATCCGGGCAAGCTAATTTCAAAAACGGTAAACTGGTTTGTCCAGTTTCGCCTTCCTTTATGCAGGCACTTCTCTTTCTCTCCTCCTTGGCCGGGCAGTAGGGGGAAAGAGTTTTCTCCCGGTGCCGCGGCGCGAGAAATGAAAGAAGAGTGGACGGGGAGGACAAAAGGTGGCCGTTCGTTCGCGGACCGAACGCCGGTCACTTTTTCGGCGATTGTTCGTTGGGCCCAGTCAGTCGTTCGGTGCCCACTGGGCCTGCGAAATCTCGGCGTGTTGCCAATTTTTGCAAACGCGCGCGCGCGGAAGAGTCTAGACACCGATTCGAGAATATTTTCGGGGGTCGCGCCTCGGCTTTTTATCGGACAACTCGCATCTCCGTAACAAAGATCCGTAACAAACTTCCTGTGATCTTGAAGCTTAATTTCCTTTCCTCGGGATAACGTCTGTGCTTGGTGTATTTTTCCATTCTGCATCTTACGTGATACCGATCTAAAAGTTTCAAAAGAGTTCTCGGTTAATTATACGTTTGTATTTGAGTTCGGTAGGTATCCTATAAGAGTAACCCTTTGACTTTGTATCTTTCGTACTCGGATCAGGAATTTTAAGATGTAGAAAATATAAAGTTTCATGCGATTGAATTAAATATAGTAATGTTTCGTACATGGTTCAAAGTAAATTAATACAAGTATAGAGATAATTATAATCCCTGTAAAAGGACACTGTTAAATTTCCAATTATTTTCTACGATATTTATCATAAATACATATTTTTCATAAATCAAAATCAATGTATAAAATTTAAAGTATAACGTATAAATTATTCAGATTTTTTGTAACAAAATTTTGTATTTTTCAAAGTAAAAATTTTAAAGAATAATCATAAATTTTGAAAAGGTATTCTTATCCTTAATACAGTAAAAAAAGGAGGAAGTAGTGTATAAATCTGTATAAAAAAATTTTCTAAAGGACATATTTTATAATTCATTTTGAAAATTTTCATAAAGTTCGATAACTTAAATTTGTAAGAAATTGGTTAAAAAATTTCTAAATATTGATAAACCTAAAGTAATTTATATAAATAACTTCAATTACGTGGGTTTCGCTAGAAGTTATCGATCTCATTAAATACTTGGAGAAAAATTTGAAGAAATTATACGCGCTCTACCCAAATAACGAAAGTAAGATGCAACGTAGTAAAAAAGTATAAGAAACGAAATCGTCGACGAATCCTTAACTCGATCTTAAAATCCAACCCCGGTTTCGAATAAAGACGTAGAACGCGATTAAAAAGTAGAAAGAGCGAAAGAACTCCTGAACAGAAATGCGACGCGCGATAAATCGCGTGGCACAAGCGAATCCACAGGCGGCAAGTAAGATGAATCGTCACGGAGGCGTTTTCCCTGGAGGAGCGCAAGGGTGACTTCGCGCCGCCTGCCTCCAACCGTGTATGTGTAATTCAAATTCAGTTAATTCCGGTGATTTTTCAAAGTTTCATTAAAACGACGAGCTGCGCAGGATGACGCCGCGGCGGAGCGACGCGGGGAAACGAGAGGCGAGAGTGAAGTATGGCCCCATACTTTACTCTGCGGTCTGAAGTCGTCTTACCGGCAATGGCAACTGGAATCTCCCGGTGCCGCCGACGCCTACGCGCACTCACACGCGAGTCTCTCTCGCGGTCTCTCTCGATCTCTCTCGATCTCTCTTTGTCGTCTCTTTGTCGTCTCTTTGTCGTCTCTTTGCTGTGGCTACGCAAACGCGGGTACGACTGTGTGTACGAACGCCTATTTCCACGTACGCAAATACGCGTACTTACAACCGCAAACGCGCGCTCTTTTTAAGGGTTGTCCAGAAATCCCTCAGCCAGAATCGCACGAGCTTAACTGTGTTTCCTTTACTACTTTTCTCGATGAGGTAAAATATGAATATTTGACTCCCGCTGATCGGAACGAGGCAGTTCGCGATATTGAAATTGGTTCCGAGTTTAAGGACTTTCGCCTACACGAAAGCGAAGATCCTTAAAAGTATTCCTACGTATAAATTAGAGAAGAACAAAATTATTTTCTCACGATAAAATTATGTTCTTTGCGTGAAATGTTCGAAGAATTAATTTTTCATAAATTTTCTTTAAAATCAAATTTATTAATCGTTAACTTAAATTATTTTGCTTCGAAGCGACTTGCTATTACGAACGTCTAGGATTGAAATAAGTACGTTATAAAAATATGAAATTTCGCGTAAATAATGTTGTTATCAGAAATTTTGATAAATTATCCGTAATATTTTGATTTATATATTAAAAAAAGAAAAGCATCCTTATTTATTAATTTTTCTTGCGTAAGTAAATATTCGATAGGTTAATTGTTAGTAAAAATCAAGAAAAATACACTTGAGCTTATATAAATTGCAAATACTCACGGTCCAATAAGTATCGGAGCGAATCTCGTTGCTTAGTAGGAAATACAAATACAAATGCATTCGAGCGCATATGCAGGCATTCTTACGGCGAAACATAAAAGCAGATCTAAGTAAAGACAGAGGTAAGGTAGTTAGTTTTCTCAGAAGAGTCAGAAGTCAGGGGCACGAAGATGCATCTCTCACTCCCGCACTGTCCCGACCGTGAAGAGCGAAGGGAAAGGGCTGGTCGGATTCGAAATTGAAGCTTCTCGCTTTAGATTAGATAAATTTATATTCTCCGAGTCCCGAGGCGTTCGTCGAACTTCCTCCTTCTAAAGGCCATTACGAGCTATCTGCGCACCTCGCGAGCCGGGCTGCGCTTCTGCATTCACGATTTCCTCCATTTTCTCTTTATCTGTCAGCTAGCTCCTGAGGGCGGACTCTTGCCTGTTCTTTTCCCTCCTCCTCCTTCTCCTTCCCTCTGCCCACAACCCTCCCGAGTGCGCTCGCGTCCGGAAAAACGGTAGCGATATCGATGAGTTATTGCGGTAGTCGATGAACAACTTCGTTCTAACCTTACTTTCTCAACAAAGAGGAAGAACTTTTCCTTTTTCACGTAAATCATTTCGATCGGACGATAAAATTTAGTCGAGTACTTTGTAAATTTTTTATTGCGATACCATCTATATCTCTTCATTTACTTCTACATATAAATTACATTAAAAATATAAATATTCATCATAAAACACCTTAAAATCATTTCCTAATTTTTACTAACATTTTTTCTGTAGTCTTTGAAATGTTAAAACTTTTCGATCTAAAACGATCAAAATAGTCCACATGCAAAATATTATTTAAGGAATGAATTATCAAATATTCGTATTGGAATTATAAATTATTATTTGTATTTAAAAATACTAATTATATGTATATGTATATGTTTAAAAAAGAAATATTATAAAATAATTAAACTATCCATAAATATAAAGAACAAGTATTAGATTCATTTTGGTCTTCCTTAATTTTTTTAAGTTATTTTATCAAATGTTTGAAGTAAATTTCGAGTAATTCGATAAATTTTTAACGATTAAAATTCTTTATCTAATAACATTCAAATATAGTAAGAAAATCGCATTAAAATAAAGTGTATTATAGTTTTAAATCTTAAACACACTAAATTTTAATTTTTATACAATTTTAAATGTATGTTCAAAATCTTTTTCAATTTCTGTTGTATTGGAGAACTGCAATAGCTATAGAAGCAATATTTGAAAGAGTCGTACGTATCAAGAAATATTTAACTCGATAGAATTTTGAAAATTAATTGAAATAAATGCTATGTGTCAGTGACGTATCAAATCCTGATTTACTAACCACCAAAGAAAACTATAACGTTATCGAAGGTACGGAATAATTCATCGAGATATCATTATCTCATATATTAATCACAAGTGACGATGACAGATATTAGACCGGAAACGACTAGAATATATCTTTTTGTTATGATTAACTTAAATATTATCTTTTTCGCGAGGAACGAAATAAGTCCCGCGTTTCGCGCAATGTGACATCTGGCAAGCCGAGAAATTTCCTTTTTCTCTTCGTTCTTCCTTCGTAGGATTTTTCTTCCTGCCCCTCGCGACAGAAGGGAGCAGTCAACCCTGTATTATCCGTTACGTGACGTTGACTCCCACCGGCAACAAGTCAGTAGCGTTTTCCAAAGGAAAAAGGAGGGTTCCAACGAAGCCTTATACTTACGTTTTCATTGCTCGTGACGGCGGTCATTTTCCCTTGTCGCTAGCATTAATATGGTAGCTTCGCATTAACGCTAGTGAATATGGAAAAAGGGTAGCAAATATAATATGGATGCTGGTGACGTTAGCCAAAGAAATCGTCGATACTAGGAAGCGTTACGAATCACCGGAGAAAGAGTTTTTCCTCGGGAATTAAAGGTTACAACCCTTCACTTAGGGATTATTACTTATTTTATTTATTGCATAAATATATAGGCAGAGCTATGAGTCAAACTATGAAATTCTGTCTTTCTTCGCCTTATACTTACTTTGATATTTTTACACCATTTTTATTGTTTCTTAATAAACTTCAAATATTTTATCAATAATAACATGAAAAATAATTCCTTTGAATCAAAAAATATGTAATAATTAATTTTATTTAAGATGATATTATACAAACAAGTTCGCGCTAACGTTTTTAAAATTTTGTTTCATAAAATAATATGCAGATAATAAAAATTAGTAATCGATGTAAGTTGTATAAACTAATTAAGAATTACATTATTCAGAAACGAACAGTTCACACAATTATCCGATTATTCATCCTATATTTCGTAAAATTATATACAAGCACTGATTGCAATCCAATTAAAACGATTGTATTATTTAGTAAATCAACAAACAATCCAATGAATTTCTACCTACGAAACTGTAATGTGTATGAATTTTAAGAATAAATTATTAATTTGATGACATTTCCGAAAAAAAATTGGCGAAAAATTGACGAAAAATTGACGAAAAATTGACGAAAAATTCACGAAATTCGCATCGTGGTTCAAGACTGAATCTCATTTTTCAACATTCGCTGTTGATGATGATTCGAGTAAAATCATCGCGCTCGCTTATGCGCATTATTTTTACGAAAGCGCGGAGTAATCCGGCGCCCGTTACGAATTCATGAATTAATTCATATAACTCGGCACGTCCGGATTATACGTTTCAGAACGGTCGAGAGTCGAGGTCTGAAAAGTTCGTCAGCGGCAGGTTCGATTACAATGTGGCTTTTGCGTGGGCAGAAGCAACCGTGTCGCCTGTTTCTTCATCTTCTTCTTCAACGCGTTCGTCCTCCCCTTTTCTTTATCCGTGGGGGCCGACCTTGTGCGCGTATATATACTCGAAACGTAGGGAGAAAGGTTTTAATGATTTTTGGGGGGCCGAACCCTTTTCTCTCCCTGAGTTGGGGCGTTCAAAAGATACAGAGGCTTCTTTCTCTGCGGAACTGCCTCCTACAGTCGCGGAAAGTCGGTGAAACACTAGATTTTGAGGACCCTGGTAATTATTTCGAGGCGTTGGATGTACCTCGTACAGTCTTAAATAATGGCTAATGAATGTTTAATTTTGATAAAAATTTACCGGCCATTGAGATTTATTATAATTGTGGTAACTAGTAGAACTTCATTTACTTACTAATAGTAATTGCTTAAATTATTCGAGCTTTGATTGTTTTTTCCAAGCTGCTATCTTTCAATAAAATTTTACTAAAAATAAAATTAACGAACTTATTGCTCGAATAAAAATATATCGTACGATTCTTTTAAAATACGAGTCGTATTTTGAATAAAGGACGGATTACTGTACGATACCAATGAAATATTATACATGTTGCGAGAATAAAAGAATTTTTATCGTTATCGTTATCATTGTTATCATCGTCTATTTCTAAAAGTATAATTTAAAATATCGAATATATTTTTGTACGAAAGATATTCATTTCACGAATGACGACGTTATTTTGAAAAATAATTCTTGGTTGTAAAATTATTGTAAAATTATGTAAAATAAATTAAATTATTGCTCGACTATAAATACTTTATACGTATTAAGTAATATAACTTGAAAATTGCAGAAACTCAGCAAACCGAGAATAATACAATTATAAATGATGAATATTTTGATTTGAATAGTTAATTAAAGAGAAGAAACTTTATGCGTATTTAAAAAGTTATGATATTTCTTTAAAAAAGACTTTTCATACTATAAAGAAAGTACCAAAATCCTACCCCCGAAGTAGCTATAAAGCTAAATTTGTTACCCTAAAAGCACATTACCTTCAGTTTAGTAACCCAGCTACAATTCATAAAAGTAATACGTTGGCGAATATTGACGTACGTGTAATTTCAAGAGACATAAAATACAATCCACCAAACTGCGCTCATAAATAAACAATGCCCGAGCAGCAACGTCTACCACACGTCGAAAAAAAAAAGACACGTTTATTCTCCGTACAAAGTCTCGTCCTCACCGAGAACCGTCTTTTTATCCGAGCCGAAAAACAGACGCTCTCGATCCGTCCCAACATTTTTATTTAAATATCTCGGCATCCCACGTTCAACTCCACCTCCCTCGCCTCGGGTCGCGCGGGCGTGTGGTAAGGGAACTTTTGAGCCCTTACACTTTTGCGCCGCGCCTCAAACCCCAGTGGAGAGGGGAGTCCGCGCCGCAGCCACGGAAAGATGGCTGGGCAAAATGGAGGGGTTCTTTCGAGCTCTTTTCCGAAACAATCTTTCTGACGAGCCGCCCGAAGAAGCTGCCACGCTCGAGGGGCCAGGAGCAACGCTTCCGTCGGTCCTCGCAATCAGGAGTCGGCGAGTTCTGTTTACCGAATATAATACGTCTGGGGAGGGATTCCGAGCGGATTCTCGCTAAAGAATCATCCCTTAGCTTTTTTCTGTTGATTTTTACCATCATGTTTCCTTCGCAAAGCCTCGATGCTTGTTATCATGATACGCGTAGTTAATGTGTTCTGTGACGAAAAATTTAAGCGAATTCTGTACGCTCGAAATATCAACAATTATGCGAGTGCTACGGGTTTTTAAGTTTTTACATTTCGCTGCTTATTTTTTTATTTAATACAGCCAGTTTTCTATTGAATTAAGGAATTTTCTGAAATAGTATTCGAGACTTTATTATACGAAAGACCAAAATAGTTCATTTAAAAACTGAACTTATCCTTTTCAGCATTATGAATCATCGATGTGTGATGGATCGATATTTTAAAAAAGATAACTAAATACTAATAATACTTATCGTGAAAAATATATTTTTGTTAAAATTTTATACGGATAAATATTACGTTAAGAAATTTATATTGATAAATTATGTAATTCTATTGTATTCGCGAACTCGGCACTGTAAAATTTCTCCAACTTTGAAGAATTGCAATTATCTTGGTGTATGATATTTCAGACTGAGGAAATCAACGAATAATTTTGATTATAATCATTAAGTAAGCGTTAGTATATGTGTGATAAATGAAATGAAATTAACTTTAGTTCATAATAATACTTAAAAGTAATTTAAGTTTAATAAATTGCACGTGGCAAAATTTGAAAATATTATAATAAAATATAAAGTGATGATAAATACAAGAAAAGCCTTTATTCATTTTCTTTATTATCAATTAATGGCAAATAAATTAATTGTAAAACAAATTCTTTTTAATTGCGCCGTCAAATTTCTAGTCAGCAAACGAATTAATGGAATTATCCGCACTATAATAAATTATAAACTCTTTTATGCAATCCTATTCAATACAAAAATAGTTTTTACTAAAACTTTTTCTTTAGACTCGTGGTTAATGATAAAAATAAAAAGTTAATTAAATTAGTTTTATGCATTTATTAAAAGTCATTTTTAAAATTAAAAATTTATATTTAGAGAAATATACTTCAAAAGTTTTAATCTTGCATGCTTTCAAAATGTAAATTATTCTACTTGAACAGCTTTAACTTTATGAAGTCTTAAAGGCTTGTCATACAGAATACTTCTATATAAATTTTTAAATTATAATAATTTAGAAAAACTAATGAAAAAATATTGAAAATTCTTATCAAAAATCGACGAGACTACTGAAAATACAACAATAACTTACAATTTTAAGTTTAATGACAAATAATATACAAGTGTAGAACACGGATAGCCAAAAGCTTGTCTTTGTGTTGATAAACTTCTCTAATGACATAACGCGTATTATTATATAATAATTGCTTATTTATTTTAAATGAAAATTCAAAATTATAATCTAAAGTTTACATGTACATAATATTTTTTAACGTTATTTTATTTACGTAGTGCTGAATCGTACATTCACAATATTCAAACAAATTCAATTAAACTCTGACTGGAAGAATGATACTGTACTGTACGAAAAAATATGGTCGTACAAAAATACTTTTTGATTACAAAAACATTGTGCTCGCCAGTGAAATGAAGAGAAACTTTAAATAAAATTTAAATGAAAATACTCGACATGTGAAAATCATTACAAAAGCAAAAACTTTAAAACTCTCCGAAATTTCCGAGCACTTGCACGTAAAATAAATGAGTACAAAAAAGAGCCCATACAGAAGTTTCTCGAAAAATTTGACTTTTTTTTGTATGAAAAGTGGAAGAGACATAACCAAAACTCGTCGCACTCGCAAAGATAGTAACTTGGATCATGAAAAATTAATTAAATCTAGAAAGTTAGAATCGAGTTGAGCGAGCATTTGTTTTTACCAGCGTCGTAGTCATCGTCATCATAGTCGGCGACGTTATCATTGTAGTCGTCGTCGTCGTCGTCGTCGTCGTCGTCGTCGTCGTCGTCATCGTCCTCGTCGTCGTCGTCGTCATCGTCCTCGTCGTCGTCGTCGTCCTCCTCGTCGTCGGCATCATCGTCGTCGGCTTCATCGTCGCAGTCGTCGTCGTCGGCGAAACTTCACCAACCTATAGCCTCTAATACACTAACGCTTTCACAAGTACATAGACGAGTATTGTACACGTGTAGCAGCTTTCCACCTGACTCGCGGTGAAAGTTTTAAACGAAAGTTTACTAATGAAGGCGACGCGCTCGAGCCGAGTTTTGCGAGTCGGAAAATCGCTCGACGAACGAGAGAACTTTCGGCCTTTTTGAGCCACTTTTACCCTCGACACCTTCGGGCCTTGCCACACGTACGTCAGTCTTTTTCTACCCGGCGAAAGTTGATAATCCCACCTTTCAAAGGAGCTTCTCTTGGATATTCAGACGTGAGATGCGACGCTGACCCTTCGAAGGATCGATAGCATTCCTTTGTTAGCGATTTCGCGGTGGACGAACCGAAAGACGAATAATTTAAGAAACTCCATTCCTTCTTTTTACATACATTCCCAAGCCGACATTTCTCGCAAGCTTTTCTTCCATTCGAAAGTCGGCCCCGGAATAATTTATACCTTGATAATACACAAACGTGCAGTAAATAAATTTTTTGTAATAAAATTTTTAATTTGATCGTAAATTTTACACAAATATTCATATAAATATTCATAACCCACAATAAATTGTAATATTAGAGATCAAGTTCGAAAAAATTTTTTTTAATTAAAGTACTTTGATATCGCAAATATATTCCTTTCCGACGATTCCATAGTTTCGGTATTTTTAAATAAGAAAAATAATAAAAATTATAAGTGATTAATTGTTTCTTCCACGAAAGCATTAACTTGCGATTGTAATTTTGATCTAACTACCATTTCTTTATTTCCAAAAAACTATTATTTCAATATTAATGAGCAATAAAAATAAAGAAAACGATAAAAAATTTTAATCTATTTCCGCATTGCTGAAATTATGCATAGTTTTCGTTTAACATTTGCCATTACATTATTATACTTCGAATAAAACATCAAGAAAAAACTGCACCATTTAAATTTATAAAATAGTTTCATCGATTTTCATCGAAAGAACGATGTTACGTATATTTTTCTTCGCATAATAAATTTTAAGCAAACCAACAACATCAAAATTTTTAAACTAATATTCATACAGAAATAATTCAAAGCGCGTAAATTTTAATAATACGACAGCTGAGAAAATAGAACGATTTATTCAAAATATATTCAAGAGCATAATAATTCCCTATCAGAATATACGAATAAAAACCCTCATCTTCCATGAAAATCCATCGAGAAAAAAGAATCGAATGCTCGAACGAAGACGAGCACTCCAAAACAGTAATTTCACGGTCATTTTAATCAAGGCAGAGAAAGTTTTCGCAATGACCATTCGCAATCTTTTCTCCCCGAGCTTTTTTAATACTCCCTCGGCCGGATAATAACTGGATCGTACGGAAGGGTGGAAAACGACGAGCGTCATGGATCTCACCCGCCCTTTCGCCCTTTCGCCCTTTCGAGGATGCGAACGTCTACTCGCAAGGAGATCCAGCGCAACCTTTTCAACGGGCCATAGATGGCGAGCACAAGCGCCATGAAATAAATAGTAACGGAATCCTTGCGTCGCTTCTCTCGCGACTACCATAAACAAGAAATAACAAGGCGAGGGACGAGTTACTTATGCGAGGCCACGCCGCCGACGTTGCCGCGAGCGAACTCCGGGAGGAGGCGGATTTTACGGCGTCTCAGGATGAACGGGTTCGATGTCCGGATCTTTTTCGCTTGCTTAACTCTAACTCGCCTTTCACGATCCCACTTTCGCGACATTTTTCACATTTATTTTATTTTCACATTTTTATTCGCTCTTTTCTGTCTCCCGACTCCAAGTTATGCTTACTTTGAGATATCACGCGAGATAGCTTTGTGAAATAGCGAACAGAAACACCTTTTACTTAAATTTAACTTTGTGTAAAATGGCTCACGGTGAGCTTCGTTTACAAACTGAGTTTCGACGCGCGCGTAAACATCGAATAATCCTGACGTTATCGCCGAATCTACTGCGCGTTAAAAATTTATATTGCTAAAGTATTTATTATAAACATTAGTAATAAATAATACATATAAACTTGAGAGCTATTTGTTTTAATATTTAATAACAGAAATATACGGCAGAAAATATACGAGCGATATTTTATTGTTAGGCTTTTGTTAATACTTGCTTTAAGTATCTTTATCCCTAACGTGAATACTTTGTTTTATAGGTTTTATGCGTGCACAGCAAGCGATATGAGACTAAACTGAAAATTATAGCGAAGAAAAAATACAATTAAATAGTTCAAAATTTTATTTACGGATTCGTCTAAGTGTCTTTGGATGCTTTTCATTTTTTATTCTTATCGTTAATACATAACGAAAAGTACGAATATCGATTAAGGACGAGAATTGTATTTAGGTAAAACATTGTTCGTTTCTGAATGATTTGTACGTTACAAAATTATTACAATGTACGATGGAATATAACTAAAAAATTTTCAAAATAATTGTTTTAATTTTAAGCAAAAAGTAAATCTTGCATTAAACGCATGATTTTTAGTATGGATAAATATGTATATAAAATATTTAAGTTTATTCACGATGAATCTGATCAACATTTACAATCACGCTGTATTTTATTAATTTACATAACATTCTTTGATTCTTTTTGCAATATTTATTTAATCTTAAAGCAGATTAATAAATTAATTTTCATAAATATAAATTTGTCGTGATCTTTTCAAAGATTGATACTATTCTACTACATCCTAAAATTTTAATAAAACTCAATCTATATAAAAATTTTATATTTTATTAATGTGGAGAAATATTTATAACTGACTCTCTTTAAATTGAAGTTTTTATCAATAATATATGGATTCAATTTTTAATGCAAATAAATATATATATTAAAAAGTTTCAATATTAAGATATTTCAAAATAACGTATATAAAAATCTTCTATACTGTCGTATATAAATAATAGTACATTTGAAAAACGTACTACCGTATAATAATTCCATAAACTTTATAAATCAGCAAGTAACGATTCTTTGGCTCGATAATCATTAATTATCTTTCATAAATAATAAATTGTAACATATAGATAAATAAATATGAATGTACTGCAATAATTTTTCGAATTAAGACTTTCGATCACCATTAGATAATAAAAATGCTTGATTAGTAATTATAACTTATAGAAAAGAAAAGCAATATTACGTTTATTGGACTCTTAACTGAACATTAGGAATTTCTTAAGACTGCGGAAGAATTTCATTTTAATAATAGCAAAATATCAAAGTTACGTTAATAGCGCTCGTTTACTTTCAAATTACGATGCCGAATAAACTTAAAGTAATTAAATTTAACGCACGTGAGAGAATATAGAATCGAAATTTCATCCTTTTATTGCCAATAATTAACTTCATTTATGCACTTCTTACTTTTTCTTCTTTGCAACTTTATTAGTTTTCATAAATACTGTGTTAATAAAAATATTTGCAATTATTTTTAAAATAGAAAATTAGTTCAAATAATGGATTGGTTTGATGTAATATTGTAATCATAACAAATAAAGTAAGAGATTTATTATTCTATCATAATAAATTCTGCAACTATAGCATAATTTATATTTAAATATTCTTAAGTTGATATATCTTAACGAAAAAAAAATTAGTCTAAAGTAAATCGTATTTGTATAATTATAATTATATAAATAATGTAAATATTTCACAAGTGTAAATAAAATTCATCATCGTTTAAATTTGTAGTAATTGAAAGACAAAATTCATCTTTATTTATTTACAAATTTTTCTAAATTATATAACAACGTATACAAAATTAAATTTCTTTATATAAGAGAAACGAGTATTCTTATTAAAAATGCCTTATTTCATTACGGCAAGTTTTATTTTAAAAGGTTAAGCTATAAATCCAAGCTTAAAAGCTTTACACTTGGAATAACTTAAAATGCGACCCTTACATGAAAAAAAGAAATTCATTTTATTCTTACAAGTTGAGATAGATATTATATATTCTTAAAACATTATAAATTACATTTAAAAATAGTAACACGTTCTTCCACTTTAAGGGTTATACTTCGACCGAAATATGTTCGCTCGATTCTAACTATAACTACCTGTAACGTTCTTCCAATATCAATATTCATAGTCGCGGCCAGACAAAGTCTTTACTCACACTTATAAATGTACCTTCGAAGTATCTTATCTTCATAACGGGAGACAGAGAACAGAGAAAAGTAGAGAAAGTAAGAATGAATTAATGAGAGAGAGAGAGGAAGAGAGATGGAGCAATAGAAATGCAACGTTGTAATTTTCTTGGACTTTTCCAAGAGAAGTGCGGAGTAGCTATGCCTTGCTACATAGGTGCATTTTCCTATGCAGATGAGAAAGAGAGAAACATCAGAGCAACGTTACTCACTCACACTCTCTTCTCCGCCTCTAATTTCCGCTCAATCCGTCTTGCTCTTTCTCTCCTTTCACCATCTTCCTTCCTCTCCTTTTCTCTCTCTCAGCTCCCTGGGCAAATTGACTTTTCCTAATAAACCAACTCGCGAGGCAACTTCGGTGAAAATCATTTAAAACTTTGGCCACCCCGTACGACTACGAATTTGCCTCTCGTTTTAATGTGGAGATCCGCAGCAGCCCACACCCCCTCACCCCTCCACCATCGCTACTCCATCGCCGACGCCCCTTTCTACTTCTTTCGTAGCCTCCCCCATTTTCCTTCTCCCTGGCGCTCTTACTATCCCTTCCTTGTTGATGCTTGCAATGAAAGGTTACTTTATTTCATATATATATTTGTGTGTGTGCTTGGGTGTCTAACGATCGAAACGGTTTCTTGTATTCTCTTTTTTTATAAATATGTTGTAATCTGTAATTTGGTTCGGTTATTTATGCGACTAAGAAAATATAAATTACGATAAATATAAAATATCGATTTAATTATTTCATCCTCTGTGAAATGTAAAATTTTTCGTATAATCATATATATATTACAATCTAAGAAGTTGTAAAATAAAAATAAACTAATTTATAATCTTTAAAAGTACGTATTAATACAAAAATAAAAAATGTTTTAAACGAGTTTTTTGGTGTCGCATAAGATATTTATACCATTCGATTAAAAATATTTTCCGATAAAAAAATTATCCACGTATCAACTATTGAATAAAAAATGAAGATTAAATCAGATACGTACTTGTTATTTTTAAGTTATCAAAAATACTACGTACATTGTAATAAAAATTGTAAATTGAGTTAAAGTGCACGTTAATAATAAAAATTAAAAATTAAAATTACTCGACAGTTCATCATTGCATCTATACCAAGAATAATTTATTAAATTATAAGCTAGAATTATTCTATTGGTAAAAAAAGAAGAAGAAAAATCAAGTGGATGTATCGTTTAGTATCAATAAAAGCTGACTGTAAATATAAACAGTAATCTGCGCGTTTGTTGTGTGTATAGTGACCAAGATGCCGAAACCGCGCACTTTCATCATTTTCTGGTGTTTTCTGGTCTCGTGTTTAGTGTCTGTGTTGTGGGAAAATGAGCAGAAAATTAGAAAATGGGAAAGGTGGTAGTCTGAAGCCTTTTTGCATACAGAGTGAGCTTTGTTTACCGAGTATTCGAAAAGATACTTAGGTGTTACTCCACCACTCGTACAGTCTTTTTACTTTTTTTTACTTGTTGTTGTTTCGGATGAGGCTAAGTACCGGAATAAACTGTGCGGTTAGTTTCGGTTTATATGTCCTACATTCTTGGCAACATCTTGTATTTAGAAAATTCATTTTAATTACTTAAGAAATTCTAAAATTGAATGTATTTAACACTAAAATAAAAGATCGAAGGAATCACAATTAATTGCATCGTACAGTTTCAAATTAAATAAAGTAAGTTTCGTAAAGAATAAAAGTTTAAACTTATAAATTCGAGTAATAGCTCAAGTCGCTCAGGCGCATTCGACGATTCGATAATCATCGAAGAATACATCCGAAGTGCAACCTTGCGTACGAGACTCAGACAATTTCACCCGCATATACGTGAATGCAAAGGAGCCGTTAACCGCGAGACTCGCTCGCGTCACTGGGAATTCAAGTTCACCCGCTTTCTGTTTACATTAAAGCTCACGTTTATAAAGGATTATTATACACGAGAAGCTTGAAAATCGAGATCACTGATACGCCTCTCACCTTCCGCAATGTTTCCAAAGTAAGACGATGTAATCTTACGAGTGTTACACATACCGATACGAAATATGAGCCGCGAATCGATGGTTGCGTTACGAATTCTTTCCAGTTGTGATATACCATAAATTTCTTGACGCGGTATAATTAAATATAGACCAATTAAGTGATAATTATCGAAATTTATACCGGAAATAAAAATCAAAGTTTTTCGTCTTCCGGATGGAAGTAATTTTCAATGTTCGTTCGGAACTAATTTAATACAAGATGTTTTAAAAGAATTTTAAATTAACGTTAAGTTTTATTATACGCGAACGATACAAGTTTTTTAACTTTTCTTTCGCTGTTAAATATTAATTACATATATTTATCTGGTAAAATTGAAAAATTCATTGTTTACCTACTAATTAAATTTATTAACGTCATCTTTATGTAACGAATCCGTAAATTTTTAGTTTTTGATAAGCTGTTTCATTTGTCTGTTAAATATCAATATAAAATTTAATTGAAAAATAAATCAGAATATTTTTTGTATTGAAATTACGTTATTAAGTTAAAGTTTAGAAAAAAAATTGCGTAAATTAATTAATTATTGATCAACTTTCGACATAAAATAGTCTAAAGGATATAATAATCAAAATCAAAATCGATATACAAATAGAAAACTAAAGATATAAATTTTAGATTAAAATAAAATATGCAAAGAATTATAAGACTAATCTCGTTAAATAATTACTCGTACTTTCATCGGCGAAAACATTAGATACTAAGGCTATAAGGCATAATTTATTCACGATACTCGCTCGGTCTTTTGGTTGGCAAATGGAAGAATCACCGCATAATCGAATGATACCGTGATGAGAATTGGAGAATCTATATCGCATCTCTTTTACTCGTAATTGAGACTACTACATTCACCTTGCTCTTTATCTTCGCGAACCAATAATTATCCCAGCTTCATGGAATATTCAAGCAGCCGCGAACGAGCGACTCTACGCTACGTTAATCTACGTACAAGTTATATATACACATAACTGTAATACGTGCGCGACGCGAATAATCCAATTTCGTCGCGATTTCGCTTCTCTCGAGGACCTTTTTCGTTCTTCAAGGCCAGTAGAAATTTGATTTCTAGACGTAGATAGAAGTTAACCGCGACGGTTTGATTGAAAGTCTGAATGGACCGTGAAGGAATGATATTCATGTTGATTTTCGAATAAGACTGTTAACTCTTATGAAATAGTTAAAGCGTTCATTGGGAAACGAGGAGATAAAACCTTCATTTTTACGAATTTTTACGAATTTTTACGATATTGGGCATTTTTGTGTGAGTAAACCCAAGAGAGGATGTCTGACGGTAGCATAAGGTTACTCTACTTAATGAAACGTTACTTTAGAGGCAACGAGCAAAAATTATGAAAAAACTCTCTATGTTATTTACGATGATTTTTCATAATTCCTTTTTTATCATTATGTTTACAATGATTCAAATTAAATAAAAATTATCGATAGCTTAGAATATAATTATTTTTCAATTTATAAAAAGATGGCATACAATTTAAAATATATATTATAATTATTATAATTATAAAACTTTTCTCAAAAACTCAAATTTTATAATAAACTATTATCAATGCAAAAATTATAATATTCTACTTTATAATATAGCATTATATAATTATACACATTGATAAAGCTTTTATAAAAAATGTATATGCACACATAATTCATTTGTAATTATACATTAAATTAAAAATAAAGTTATTCAAAGATTTATTATTAAAATGTTCTTTTTATTTCAAATATTCATATATCGTAATAGTATATAAACGTTTTTCATTAAAATTTTACAATAAAAATTTATGTATTTTTTATTTCATTTGAATTTTGATTTTTTTTTCCATTGTAAGAACCACATATTTTATAAACATATTTATTTATTCAACAAAATTTTTATATATAAGTTATTTATTTTTTCCTTTGACGTATAAAAAATGCAACTTATACAGAATTCCATTGCGAAGTTTTGTGTGGTACGATGGGGAGCTTTCGAATCTTATATTCATTAGAATTTGGCATTTTCACCAAAACTAGTTTGCAAGTAATCGCACTTCCTCGAAACAAATATAAAACTTAAATGGTAAAGTTTGATAATTGTTAATATTAACAGTTAATATCATACTTGTAGGCCTCTCGTTAATAACTTTATAATTTTCATATATAATTTTAATTTACCTTTGAAGTAAAAGAAACAAAAGCAAATAAATTTTCAAACTGACATGTACAAATTTTTGAATATTTTATATACATAAACAAATATTTAAGAACATGATTATAATAATACAATTAATTAATCATTATCTATCAAAATTTTTAAGCGACAAAATGTTTATCCTAAAATAATTGTACATAGTTTTTGTGTATAAAATATATTTGAAATATTATAATCAAATTAGATTATATTAAACTCAAATTATTAATATGGGATAAAAATTCCTTAATCACAATATTGTAAAAATATGTAAATCTTAAATTATTAACATAATAAAAACTGTAAATTCTAATTTCTTTATATTAATTGATAAAGTGCAACATATTATATATATATATATATATGTATAT
This sequence comes from Dolichoris vasculosae, assembly GCA_018907195.1. Classification (NCBI taxonomy): domain Eukaryota; kingdom Metazoa; phylum Arthropoda; class Insecta; order Hymenoptera; family Agaonidae; genus Dolichoris; species Dolichoris vasculosae. The sequence continues at coordinate 9,652,112 of JACCHY010000003.1, forward strand.
GATAGTTATCACAAAATTTATATATATATAAAATAATAAAATAAAAAGTAATAAAGTATAAAACTTTATAATGAAAATAATTTGAATAATAACATACAATATTCCCTAAGAAATAGATATTCAATTAAGTTTAATTTGAAACTAATTATACTGTCTTATGTTAGTTGTAATCTTATCCGATATAACACTGCATCGAAATTTGAAAATCTAAAGTGATTAAACGTACCCCTCATGAGATTTTATAAGAACCTATTAAAGTTTCGACTTTAAATTTCTATTAATTCCTTAAATTGCTTAAAACATGATATTATACATAATCAAAATATAGTAATTTAATGAAAAGAAAACAGTGAACCTCGAAAACTATTTTCGTTCAACATAAAAAAAACTGAATAATGATTTAAGTTATAATATTTATTATATATTTGTATTATTCTTCTAATTAAAATCTTAAAATTTTTAAAATAAAATTAAAAAATACATTAATATTAGATTTTAAGTAATTAGTTTTTTAACATATAAATTGAAGCTTTATATTTTTATCTCCAATTACATAATTAGAAAATTTTATTAGTTTTACTATTTAAATTTGATTTATTCATGTACGAGTGACGATTAAGTTATTATAAATTTTCTTATTAAAATTTTTAAAAGGAAGAAAATAACTTACGAAGTTCATTAAACTGGAAAAGTTAGTTTTACTAAAAAGAAAAATAAATGGAAATGTTTCGTTTAGCAAAACTAATATTAAATATTTTTTCAAAATATACATCTGGAAAGAATCAGTTATGTTGGAAGAGAATAGCTTGAAAGTTTTGCAACGAGGGGTACATTTTTAATCGAGTATTATATATACTTTCGGCTTATATTTTTACTTAAGTATAAATAAATATTTTATAAAACTTGGGAGGAAAATTAGTATAATTAATAATTTTTTATATTGAAAATTAAAATATAGATGAATACTAGTAATTATAACTAAGAAAGTAAGCATCTAAGATTCATTTCAGTTAGTAAAGTTTAAAAATAATCTTGTTTTAGAAAATGGTTTGAAAAAAGCTTTTAATTCAATTTCAAATTTAAAAAAAGGAAAACGTGTTAGAATTAATTGTTTTTTATTTTATTCATTTCGTAAAGCACGTGTGCATGTGTGTATGTATGTATGTGTGTGTATCGCATATCTGGCATAAATCTTATAGTTATAAACGTATATACAGCGATGCATCTTGTATATGAGAAAAACTGAATAATAATAATTTCTGTGAAATATAATTGTATAGTTTAATTTGAAACATAAATACGTAATTAAAAAATGAACCCTTTATTTGAATACTATATTATAACAATCTTAATTAGTTTGAAAGTTCTGCCTTATTTTACGTATATATGTATATATATCGCTTTATGCAAAATAATGTTAAATCAAATTTACAATACAAGTTCTGCCTTAATCTTAGCTTCTGCATAACTTGGTATCGTATCAAGCTTTATCTTTTGAAAACTTAGAAAAAAACTTGTTTACAATGTAATATTATTTTTCAATCAATCTTCGTAAGCTTTCGTCTATCGGGTTATATTCCCCGGCAACAAGCTCGGGTTCGATCCCAAACCTGTAACACGGAAATCCGATACTAATAAGTCGAATCATGATTGCACGTCGCGTTATTTCAGAGCGACAGGGTCCAAGAGCAACGGAGCGCTGTTCCAGAGCAAAAAGTAAACTCGCTAGGGGCGTTTGGCTCGAAGAAGATGGGTGGCAGGGTGGCATAGGCCGGGCGAGGACTACAGAGGTGTCAGGGGAGGGCAAGCGCAGTTCTTATTGATTCAGAGAAGCGAGAGAAGTCGGCCGCTAACCTCCCTCCGTTGCCTGGACGTACTACTAGACTCCCTGCCAACCCTTCTTCAGTTTCTTCTTCGCGTTTCTTCCCGCTTCTTCCAGCTTCTTGTACCTTCTTCTACCTTCTTCTACCTTCTTCTACCTTCTTCCAACCCGAGATGACACGGGGGTGGAGCCTTCCGGCTCGGCTGCAGCTCGGTGACTGACACACCGATGTGTTTCTTATCTTTATGCGCCGCGCCTAGTCTTCGGAGATAACCCCAGCCAAAATAACCCGAGCCTTTCTTACTTTCCATTTTCTACGACTTTTTTAACCGAGATCATTTTTTTAGCCGTTTCCGCTTTTACGACGCACACGGAAGCTTTTCTCTTCAAATTTCGTTGCTTTATCCTTTCGAGAACTTGAACCGTTCGAGAAATTTTTGTAATTTATTTCCTTATCAATTTTAGTTTTTAAAAAGTGTTTTTAATAAGTTGTTATTAGATTCATCATATTTTTTGTACAAAATTCTCATTCCTTTATCCGAATGTTTTTTATATATTGAAGAATAATTTTGCTAATTAATGAAATAATTGGAATTATTAATATAATAATACATTTATACTCGACAAAACTTATTATCAACGTAATTTTTAAATAATAAAAAAATTTTTTAATCGCTAATTCTTTACGTATTGTTCATAAAATCTTAGACTACTTTTTATTTCGATATATATATTTTTATTATGCTAAATAATATTCTTACGACGTTACTTTATTAACGATTTTGATTGACGTAATTCTATAGTACAAAACGTCGATCGTTGATAAATTTTTGACATCTAATGTTATTATTTCACATCTTTTTTGAAACAGAAATTATAATTTAAAATAATTTTCTTTAATTCTATTTTATAAAAATCTCTAACGTATACTGGTTTAATATTTGACTAAAAATCCTTCATGAATTTGTAAATTAAGTTTTCTTTATGCAATATAGGTCAAAATTTGAATTGGTGATACACGATTATATATTCACAATATATTAAAAATGAAAGGCTAAAATAAAAGGATAAAATGAAAACATAATACATAATTTAAATAAATAGTTAATTATATAATAATGTTATTGTAAAGTAAAATACATATTTATATTCATGACTAAGAAAAGAAATTTAAATTATAGAATAAAATTAGAATTTTGTAAACATTTAATGACCACCTTAACCTTACAAAAACTTGTATCGAAGGTATAAGTTCGATGGAATTTATCAACATCGCTACTAACTTTTTCAAAATATAAAAGAGAAAATGAGATAAATCACTTTATGTTCCACATAATCCTGTGCAAACAAATTACATAAAATTTTATCATTATTATGATTGTACAGCATAAAATGAAAATAAAATTATCTCTATAAAATAACGAAAATAATTCTTAGTAATCTATTTAATCTATTTAATAGACAGAATTTAGATTGCTTTTATTCATATATTAATACTCCGTAATGAAGTAACATTCGTTACTATCAATTGATCAACCTTCGGTAAAATATATTTATATTCGGATAATATGTAAAGATCTCCTGTATTCTTATCAATAATTACGATGAAATTATATGAGAATAACAAACATACATTTTGATTATTCAACTTCTAAAGTATAGATTATCGAGAAATGTTTGAATAAACTTGAAAAGTTTACTAAATCCAGGGATGAAATCTAAAAAAAACGTGCAAAAAGAAATGAATTCGATGAAAAGATCGAAAACTGGTCCGAGACGTAAATGCGCCATCTTTGTTTCTTTGCCCCCCTGACTCTTACACTAGCTTCCTTATCCACTCGCTCTTGCGCCGACGATGACGACGACGACTCGGGTATTCTCGTAAACTTGTGATTCCATATCCTTTTCTTTTGGTCCCTCGTCTACCTCGACTCGACGAGAGAGAGCAAGAGAGAAATAAAGAAGCATCGCATTCGCGGTCTTTAGAAACGCCGAACTCTCTCTTACTCTTCCACTTCTTTCGAGTTTTCTAACCTCGGTACCCAGCCGAGGTACACACCCACACACACCCACATAATCAAGCACTCTTTCACACACAGGCTGTGCACTTTCTCGTTTCTTCTTCCAACTTCTTCTTTCAACTTCTTCTTCCAACTTCTTCTTCTCGAGCGCGAGTTCGAAAGAGGCGACGACGTCCTCTTCCTCATTTCGTCTCTTCTCTCTGACCGGTTTTCGTAACTCGTGCACTTTGCGACGGGAAGAGAGACCGAGAGAGAAGAAACTCGGGCTTCGTGCCAGAAATGTCTTAGCGAGTACGGCTCGTCTATCCTCTTCGGGAATATCGGATGAATATATATTCCGATGGAATTGAATCGAGCGGCGCGGGAGGAAAGCTTTTCTGCTCGAAGAGAACGAAGAGAAGAGAACGTTGACGGGTTACGCCGGCTTAAATCGGAAATATTTTATCGGTTTGCGCTGTCGATGGATCGAACGACTTAACTTTTAGTCAACTTTTCTGTTTTTCCAAATTTCATCGATATCGTTAGTATTACATCTTAGACGAACATTCAACTTTTAGACTATCTTCGTTATACAGTTGCGTAGATTATTCTATATTCAAAAGTCAATAAGTTTTGCTAATTATTTCGCGATAACTTATAAAAACGAAATTTATTTTATATAATAATTAATTTATAAAAAATTATTATCAATCGATTAAATATGTTTACTTAATGATACATAAATAATTGGAATTCAAAAAAGAAAATTTACGTACCGGTATAAATTTATTTTTAATTATATATGAAATTTTAGGTAAAACCAGAAAATAAAAAAATATAAAAATTATGAATTCACGTATATAATAAAATTATATGTTTAGAGTTTACCAATTAAAAATACATCGATTACAAATATATACTTTGAAAAATTATTAAAAATTCAAATCATACAAGAGGTTGTTATAAATATTTTATGTCTGCATTATTTTTTGTTTTTATATTATTTAGTTTCTTTATACAAAATTTATATGATATGAAAATTGAACAAAATACAGATAAAAACATATTTTAGCGTACACAAATCAGAAGCAACTGTAAGTTAATATTATCGATATCAGATCAATAAGGATACATGTAATTATGTAATTGGCTTAAACGTTTAAAAATTATATACGATAATATTGTTGATAATACATCTAACATTTATAGAATAATTTTAAGACGATCCCTAAAATAAAAATTGAATTTTAGTTTGTTACCGTAGGAATAATCGTTATTGATAAAGGAATTGAACAAAAACATTTTTAAGTTATTTTCTAAGATTAATTAAAAAAAAAGTTTCCAAAATGTTCCGATTCTTTGGAATAAAAGGAACAATGATAGGAAATCCAATATAATCGAAGATAATCTTACGCAAGACAGTAGGGTTGTCACGATGTAGTCGAATTAATTTTGGTGGACCGCAGACGCAAACTGTTTCAGCGAACTCAAATTGAGCAGCTTCATCCGCGTCGTCGTAGTTGTCTGTTCGGTACACGTCACCCCATCCTTCTCTTCCTCTTTCCTTCCTTCCGATCGAACCTTTTTCCTTCAACGGAGACAATTAAGCTTTTTGTTTGCTTCCATGGCAGTCGCCTGTCTTTGAATCGTCTGCTTGTACATGCAAGAATCGTTCCGCCCCATTTATTTCATTGGTCAAATTAGGTAACGTTTTCTTAATATAAAAAAAAAACATTTTCCGAGCAATAAATACGCATAAAGTATATAATTGAATATTTTTAAATGTATCAAAATTCTAATTCGATAAATTTTGCAAACCTGATATCGAAAAACGAAACTTCTATTCAATTGAAAGCTTTACATTTGCTCATAAATAATAAAAATTGATTTAAAATAAAATTCAAATTCTTTAATGCGTTAAAAATTTGTTATTAGAATAATTATTAAATTATTGATTAAGTAAAAATATATTCATCGTTTTTATAAAAATATCATACATCGAGTTTTCATTTTTTTTTTAAAAGAAATTGCACGAATACAAATTTACTAAAGACTACGTTCAAAAATCAAATATTATTTAATTAAAATAATTCGCATTGTTTGACATGAAAATAATTCTTGTTAAAATTTTTAGAAATTAAAAATGAATGGTATTTAAACTACGTATATGTGTGTCCGATAAACTTGAATAAAGTTATTAAAATTTTACGTACATTTTTTTTAATAATGAAAATCTCACTGAAATGATAATCAATAAAATATTTTTGCATTGTAATGGAAATTAAAATTAAAGTTTAATTAATGCAATAGATTTGGATAAATAAAGATTACAAAATAACTGTAATAGATTTAATTGTTTAATAGATAATACTTTCTCGAATTATATACTTATAGGATAATTATATTTTCAGAAAAAAAGTAACAAATAATTTTTTAATAAAATTATAAGATAATTATATATTATTAAAGATAATATTAAAGATCGTGATAGCATAATTAAATTATTATTTCTGACGATATAACATACTTACATATTGATAGAAACGATATCTGTAAAAGTGACACAAAATTTATTGTTATTTCTAACTAATGTATTGAAATAAAAATTCACCAGTTTTTTAGTTTTACATATATAATCTATTTTTTACTTTCAGTTTTAAAATATATGTATTCCTCAATATTTTTATTTCTAATTAAAATTCACAATATTTTTAATCGGAATCTTATATTTATACATCATCCACTGAATATAGACCATTTACATAAGCTAATACTTGAGATATACCATTTAATGTTATCTCTGATTTACTCAATTGTACGAATCTGATAACGCTGTTCAAAACTAAATTAAATAAGAGAGGTGATAGCGCATCTCCTTGTTTTAATTCATCATGGATCACGAAATCTCGGATACGTTATTTATTATAATTATTCTTCCATAATTAAATACAAAATTTTATGTATTTGTACCAATGAAATAAAAATTCTTTTTATTTAATCATCGTTTAAATTAGATTAAAACTTTATATATTCAAATTCTTGAAATAATCCAATTTGTAATTAAAAAATTAAAAACGATTAATGTATTACTTTGGGTTTTTTACCAAAAGATATTCATAGGGCTTAAATATGTAATGGTCACTTTCAAAGTTTATACGTAGAAAATATTAAACTTAAAATAAACTTGAATATAATCTACGATTATACGGATAATTTTTCTAATTTAGTCAACAATATTTTAAACGATAAAATTTACGCTATTAAAGAAAAGAATTAAATAAATTAAAGTTTGGAATGTATCTAGTTATTGCAAAATACGAAAACTATAAAGTTTATGGATGAAAATATATTATATGAAAAGTATATACGATAATATTTTATCGTATGGAAGCTATGGTTAACTTTTATGAAATAATATCAATTAGGTTCTAAAAGAGGAAACGCCAATTTCAAAATACATAAATTTTATGTTTATAGATCCTAGAAACTTAACAATCGTCAAACGAACTTAAATTTTTATTCATAAAAATAAGATTTATCATCAAAATGTCTCGGCAACAATTTTGTCAGGCCGCGCTTTCAATCTCAACAATAATCAACTCAGCAATTCTCGCAAAGTACTTAGATACCGCGATAAAATGGACCGTTCGTTCCGAAATACATCTATGCATACTTGCTCGCATCTATACGCACAGGCTCGCGAGAAAGAGCGAGAAAACAAGCCAAGTTGAGGACAATTGGATTATTGGTCCCTCGCAGCGCTTTCCCCACCTTTTACACAGCAGCCAGCCCTGTATATGTATATAACCATAAAACCCTGGGAAAGCTTGAAAGAGAAAAGGCGGCAAGAACGGTAGAAGAAGCAGAAGAAGAAGAAGAAGAAGAAGAACAGGAAGAAGAAGCAGAAGAGAGCGAGACTCGACTAAGCTCGCGCGGAGCGTCTCTGAATTCCAATTAAAATTTTCTTCTCTAAAAACAGAAGAGAGGGAGCGAAAGAGAGAGGACGAATAGCAGAAGCAGCAGCCGCCCGAGGATGAATGGATGAAACGAACGGCTCTTTCTCTCGCGCGAAGGAGAAAGAAGGCAAGCACAAATGCTAGGAAAGCTATGGTTCGAGGTTTATATATATAAATGTATCCGTATGCATGCATCCATATATATATATATATGTATATATAAGCAGGGAGAGGGCAGCCAGTAACTAGAAGAAGAAGAGAAGAAGAAGAAGAAGAAGAAGAAGAAGAAGAAGAAGGGGGATTGAACGTAATTAAAGAAGGGGCGGAACACACAGCACACCCCTGTACACTTATTTCAGATACGGAAAATATAGGGTAGAGAGAAAGAGGGGTCGGAGGTAAGGGTGGGCGTGGGTGGGCGAGAGGAGGACACAAGCCGGGCGTACACAAGACTTTGTTATTTCCACGACATTTTCCTCGAGTCAGCCAGCCGAATTCCTTTCACGCCTGATATCGCGACGAGTAAAGCTGCCCTCTCCCTCTGTTCATCTCTTTTCATCTCTTTTCGTCTCTTTTCCTCTCTTTTCCTCTCTTTTTATCTCTTTTCTTCTCCTTTCTTCTCTTTTCTCCCGCCAGGGCGAACGAACCTACCAGAATACCATTTTCCAGCTTCGAGTTCCGCAGAGATATAATGCTCGTGCCCGTTTCGATTTGCGAGCATCCGAACGAAACCTTTCTCTTTCGTTGCTGGATACCAAAGAAACCGCTTTTCTGTCTTTTATTCTATGTGTGTGATCATTTGCTTGTTGATCGTTCAAAATAATAGTACGATTCTTTGCGGTCCTCCAACGTTCGAAAACCGATTGCATTTCACTTCAACTTTTCGTTCTTGCTTCTAAAATAAATCAAACTGCCTTATAGATGAGAAATATTTTTATATATATTCAGAAATTCTACGCGTTCATTTTTAAATAAACGTATTTTAAACATTTGCAACGTGAACAAGGATTCAGGGCAATAATGAGAGCATTATTGTAAAACTAATGACATCTTCCTATTTTCTAAAAGCTTTTTAACTAATTCTCAAATCGTATACATCGATCTACTGAGTAAATAATTATTTTTAAATATTAATTTTTGTGCAAATAATTTCTATATCTTTGTTTATCGCGTATTGATAAATTAGAATTTATTTGCTTCATCCATAAATTTTCTATATAACAAGTAGCTTATATTTCCTTGTTAACTTTCTGTAATTTTAATTAATGTTTATCGAACAAATAAATTATTATAATACTCGATAAATAATAGTTAAAGTAAATAATACGTGTAAGTAAAGCTTAAATAAGCTTTAAATAAGATAATATACCCACAAATAAATACAGCCATAGCAAATTAAAATAATATATATGATTCTTTTCAAAACATATATAGAATAAAAAGAAAATTTTAATTACAAAAATATATTAGCAATCTGTAAAATATATATGATTCCCAAATTCTTAAAAACGTATTAAAAATTTAAAATTACAAAATAGAAATATTATAAAATTATAAAATATTAAAATTTTAAATCGAAAAGTGATTAATTTGCGATGCATCGTACTACAATCTCATACCGAATAACCATATATGAAAAATTAATTTTGAAGCAATATTACGTTTCGAGTTAAAAGCAATATTTATAAAATTAAATGAATGAATTATGCATAAGTTACCGTTGCTCGAAGTAAAATTCAGTTATTTTATATGTACAAATTGCATACGAGAAAAAATACGTAGAAAAATAAGACGTAAAAAATAAATTAAAAATGTAGAATTTAAATTTATTTATTTGTATTTTTTTATTATTTATTTGTAAAAGAATAGCTGATTTTTTCCGAACAATTTGTATAACCACGAAGTAGAATGAACAAAATACGATCAAACGTATAAAATATATTTCTGAATTCGAGTTACTTTTTATTGCAACAAACGTATTTTATCTTAACAAAATAAATATGTGTTTAGTTTTTTATCGTTTTAACACTTATTATCAAAATTATTATCAAAAGCTTAAATATTAAAAAAAAATCTATTTTAAATAACAAAAGAAAGCAAATGACTTTGGTACGCCGAGAAACTCAGAAAAGTCCTAATATCTCCTTAGCAACGGTTTTTTGGATCCATTCATCCCCTTTGACTCTACGAATCCCCCATTCTTCCTCTCTCTTTATCGCAGCAGCCCGAACTGCTATGCTCGGATCTCTCGTCTTCACTGTCGTCGCGATTTTACAATACGTATCGCCTTTCTTCCCTGGCGGCGCTCCGAGGCTTGTCCGCTCCTTTCTTACTATATTCACCTTCCGCGTTATATACACAGAAAACGATGGTATAGGGGCGCAAAGTTCTCGGTTCTTTCGTTCTCGTATTCATCCATTTACTTCGTTAGGTACTCCTTGTTTTCGTTGATGCGGAGCACCAAAGAGAAGGAAGAGAATTTCGTACAATCCAGAGAAGACGCCGGAGAATTTGCATGACAGATCCCAGGAATTTCTTGGCTTTCTTTTTCTGTCCTACCGTCTGAGCTGTTTAATAATTGTAAGACTTCGCGGAGGTGAGTCGTCCTTGTCAAGGTTACGAGCGAATGCTTTGCAATTCATAGCTGGAATCGTTCTTACGTTTGAAGAACTTAAGCCGAAGAAGGCGATCAGCTTCCATTTTCCGAGAATGTCTCGTTTCTCCACTTAAAACGTACCGCGAGCAAATTTTTTAAATTTTCTAAATAAAATAATTCGAAAATAAACGCGGTAACTTTCCGCTATTAAAATACGAGCTTTTACACTTTAATTAAGTTTATTTCGATTATTGCATTAGAAAAGCAGTTTGTCTTTGAAATAGAGGTCGGTCCAACAAAATTCTAAATCATCTTAAAGCAGTGCGTTTATGTAAGTTTGATAGTTTATTAGCTTTCCCTAATTGTTAAACGGTCGCACGAGATGTAAACACGCGACCGCGTCATTAAAATAAAGTAATACGTTAACCGAGTGATCCGGGTAGAGGAAAAAGAGCGTATTAAATAAAACATGCGACTACATCCATTAGCTTTCCCCTTCATCAACTGCGCATCGTCGGTAAACCTCCACGGCTTCCCGAAAAAAGGAAAGATAAAAAGCAGAACTCGGCACAAAAGAGATGCAATAAGCTCCTATAAACGTGCGCTCACGTAATGTGCGTACAACAATGAACAGGTTGTCGTTGCCAAACAAAGGGCGCACGCGCAAGCACGCAAGCATCCCACACACGTGTTCCTGGCGCGCCTTCACGCTTTTGCATACGTGTACGACAGTTCGCGGAAGCTTTCCGCGTCCTGTTTCATCTCCCAGAAGACAGAGAACACCGTCGTTTACTAGCTTCGTCGATTACTTAAATTATTACTTAAAGACAAAATAGCGAGGCACGCTAATGTTGGCAATCGGTACGATTTCGCTCGGAAATTACAGTTTCGATCTTTGTTTTAATTTCCTCGTGATTTCGTTCGTATCGCGACGTTAACCACCAACCGTTCCTCTTTCAAATAATAGTGTCCTAAATAGTTAAATTTAGGCATCCGTTTTTATTTAAACACGTCGCCTTCGTAGCGATTGGTCATCGGCTGACGCGAGAATTTCCCAAACGCTCGAATTTTTCAGCTTGGAACGCGCAACGCGTCATTGGCTACCGATCGTTCGTTCGCGGAACGAGTCATCGTCGAACGAGAGGAGAATTCGAAAGGAGAATCGCCGGCGCCGAGTAGAATAAACTCGGGTTCGAGTTCACCGCGAGTTAAAGCGTTGCCCTCGTAGAAAACTACGAACGAGGCTCTTCGTCTTTCTTATTTGACCGAGCGCCTCGCGCGAAAAGGGGATCGATATGCGCTGGCGTGCGCGGTGCGCGGTATCATTGCGTCGTACATGGAAAAGACGTCGCTCCAAAGCCGCTCCAAAGCCGCTCCAACGTCGCTGCAACGTCGCTGCAACGTCGCTCCAACGCCGCTCCAACGACGCTCCAACGACGCTCCAACGACGCTCCAACGACGCCGGCCTAGCATCTACGCGTCCGTGAGAGCTCCACACCCTCTCAGACGCTCGCAGCCTTACCTTTTGCTATAGGCGAGGGTGAAGGACGGGCTGCTCGAAGGGTGGTAGTGCGGGAGAGCGGTCCGCCCCTCGAGGCTTGATATTTAAATCTCCCCTTTTCTAATTTCTTCCCCTCCTCGCCAGCCCGGGACAGCCTTGCCTCTGCGAGCCCGCTTCGCCTCTTCCAGACTATCCGCGTAGGTGCGCTGTACAGAGAAAGCTAGAAAGAGAGAAAAGAAAGACGACCGTTACACCCCACCCCCAAAGCGAGAAGAAGCGGGCGAGAAAGGGGCGCCGGTGCTGGCTGGCGGGCGCCACCGGCCGCCATCATGAAAATATTAAGAACTCAGGAAAATGGCCGACCCCCACTCCCTCGCGGTGTAGGAGAGCGCGAGCTAAGGAAAAGCTCTCCTTCTTACTCTTTTGCGTGCAACCGTGCGCATCACCTTTCTCATCCACCCATTTCTCTCCGTTTCTCTCTGTCTCTCACCACCTCTCCACATCTTTTTCTTCTCTTTTTTTCCCCTTCTCTCTATCTGTAAAGCCGTGTGCCGAGGTTTAGAAGGAGCACCTCCGAGCTCGTAGTAGAAGAAGAAGAAGAAGAAGAAGAACGGGGAGAAGAAAAGTTGACGAGGGCGAGATGAAGTAAAGAGGAGGAAAGAGCTCCGAGAAGCAGACTTTCGAGGCTGCAAAGAACTCGTTTTCTCGGTTTTCCCTCTATCTCCCTGCTTTCTCGCTCTCTCACTCTCTCTCTCTCTCTCTCTCTCTCTCTCTCTCTTTCTCTTTCACCTTTGCTCTTTCTTTCCTTTTACTTCGTCGTCGAGTAACTCGGTTCGTCGCGAACGGAACGCGCGGCTCCGATCGAACCATTACGTTGGTTAAGCGCTATATATCTTGCACGAGAAAATTACACAACCCTTGAGTATTTTATCGAGATATACAGCCTTGTTAAACTACTAAAGAGATGAATGTATTGGAATTGAGATTGAAAAATTGATGGTATGCCTCAAAAGATGGAAATTTAAACAAAATTTTTCGTTTTCTTAACTGCAATTTTTATCGCGTAAAAATTGATTACCTTACTTTTTGAACGGATAGCGGTTGTTATTCGCTTTCCCATCTACGCTTAGTTTTATCTTTTACGAAACTGTATATAAGAGTCCAATAGCTTTGAAGGTAAATTTATTTCGTTATGTTCAAAAAGTTATTAAAAACGATAAATTTATTAGAATTATCTCGTAAATAGTTTGTTCGTTCGTAATACCATTTTTATTTCAAATCTTCTATAATATAACTACAAACATTTTTTGTAGGGAAATGTAATTATTTCACGTATATGATTAAAAGAAAATATTGTTATTAAATATCTATTTTCTTAGTATATAATACGATAAATAGGCAAAGAAATATATTTAAATTAAATTATCCGTTAAAAAATATGTTTTATATTTCACTTTTTAATTTTTAATTATTACGTCAAAATATACATATGATTTTACACGTTCAACGTACAATTTATTTATCTTGATTTCAGAAAGAATGTATTCAAATGACTCAACAAAAACGAACGCGAAGCTTAACGCATCAATGCTTAATGTACTTAATGCAAGGAAAAAATACACTGTAACAATAAGATCGAAAAATATTGAAGCATCTTCCAAAAATTTGAAAAAGAAAAAAAAACTAGAAAATAAAAAGGAAGAAAAGAAAAAATCAAAACTTGGAACAGGTGGTGTTCTTGGAAGCGAGAGTGCGAACATCGTGTCGACTCGGTACTAATACTTCCGGCACGCATCCACGCGGATGCATCGCAGCAGCTATATAACACGAGTTTGACCCACATTTAACCTCGTCGTAGACACGTTCACCCTCTGCGTATATGTCTGCGCGTATGTCTGCGTGTACGATCGCGACAAAGTGCGTACGTCCGGATTATCTTGCGGGTTACCGACACGTACGCATACGTACGCGCCTAGAGTAGCAGTTCCCTTAATAAGATCCGCACCCGTTTCCCTCCATTCGTGACTGCGTTTCTACACTCGTGTGTTTCTACTCGTGTGTGTAAGCGGTAAGCGCGTGCGTGTGTTTGTGTGTTTACGCGCGTACACGAGGTTAAAGAGAAGGAGAACTTAACGGAAGACAAGTATAAAGCCGGTCGGCGTACTATGGCCTTCCCTTCCTCCCTCCCAAATTAATTGGCACGATTGCATTACGATGATCGAGGGTGTACGAATCGTGATTCCGACATGACGATCCCTGATGTATGGGACGTGCCCTCGTATCCAACATTCTAATCATCAAAATTAACAATAAACTCGTTTAAATATTACATCGAGTTATTCCCTTCCCGACCAATCATTATCGTGGTTACTTTTTTATGTAGAACTATTGTTATATAATTCATACATCGTTACATTTTATAATATTTATATATCATCGATTGATAAATTGCATCGTTTTGATAACTTTAAATACATTTTTTTATTTTTATAGAACTAGTCTCGAAAAATGTTTCGGTAATTTAAAAGAAAAACCAGTTAAAATGTAGAAAAAAATATATTCCAAACACGTAAAAACTGTGCGTATAAAATAAAATTAACCATCGGCTTTCCACGCGTCTTTATTAAAATGCATAATCAAAGTTTTTTATTTACGTTCACGGATACAAATGATTAATTTCACGTTAAAACTCGCTTAAATTACGAATACGCGGTTTAGACAAATACAACGAAAATAACGCTCGATGATAATTTATAGAGTTGTAACGATAATAATGAACTTTCGAAAATGATGCTTTGACATCCAAAGTACGAGTGCAATCGTAATTTCGCGACGATCGATCGAATAAAGAATAATGAGATTAATGATAAAACGGTAGCGATAATTAAAAATTTGCCGTTGCAGTTAATTGAAAATTATAATACGCAACAAAGGGTTTGAAAAATTGAGGTCGACGTCTCGCGAGGATAGACAATAACTGGTATCCTCGGGGTGTTTCCTACATCCGCGATTTTCCAACGGAAATTCGAAATTCCCGGAAAATTGAAATGATCCGAGCCTTCAGCCAGTAGAGCTTGTTCTCGTTCGCCTTGCTCGCGGCTCCTTACAAAGTTCTCCTTGCATTATCGCCGGGTAATATGTCTTCGTCAGCGGTCGCCATCTTGGCTTGGTTCCGTCCGACGGTGTCGGGGAAAAGCTCCGAGAACCGAGAAAGGAGCAACGAGCAGCAGCTCGCCTCGCTTTGTCCGGGACCGAAGAGAAAGAACGTGGGAGGGTGGGAGGAAAGCGAGGGCGATTAAGAAAATGAAGATAGATACCAGGGGATAAAGGAAGAGGGAACGGTGCACCCGTCGGAGACCGGTTACGAAGGTGCTCCCGGCTTCTCGAGGAAAGGGGTGGCTGGGTGATCAACAAGAAATAGCTCAGAAGAGGCGTCTGATCGCGCGGAAGATTTCAGGGGCGTCGATTTAATCATTCGGAATGATTCGAGGAACGCGGCCGATTAATTTTAAAGCGTCGCCCGCGTTAAAGCTTCCCGCGTTCGATCCCTTCCCACGGCCGGACGCAACCAAGCCGCTGCTGATAACACTGACTAATACAGCGGAACGATATTCGAATATACGAATACCGCGCCGTACTTGCGGTGCACTTTATTTAAGCCAATGGCAGTGTTTATGCGTAGTTGACGCGAACAGTTCGGCTCGACGCCGGGAATCTTTCCAGTTGGAAAGATGGATCTTCGCCAATTTTTCTTTGCCTCGAACTTAAGGAAATTATCGAGGAAACTTCGATAGGTTTTTACCTCGGTTCGCTTCATTTACAACGCTTTGCCTAAATTCTAATAAATTTCCTGCGATCGCGATCGCTCGATCGAATATACTTAGGGTCTCTCGACGCGCAAATTTATGTGTCCTTGCGCGCATTCGTTTCTGTTCTCTTTCACGAGCGACGACGGCGAGCGGACATTCGAAAATATTCGTACCGCGCTGTGTTTTTTAAAAATAGTCTTC
The DNA here is from genome assembly GCA_018907195.1 of Dolichoris vasculosae. Lineage (NCBI taxonomy): Eukaryota > Metazoa > Arthropoda > Insecta > Hymenoptera > Agaonidae > Dolichoris > Dolichoris vasculosae. Next base: position 9,667,997 of record JACCHY010000003.1, read on the forward strand.
GCTCCGAATAGACTCGCAACCGAGACGCAAGGACAGTTGAATTCCGTCGAGAGCGGAAACGAACGGAAACGAACGGAAACGAACGGAAACGAACGGAAACTCGTACGAATATTTTTTACCGAGTATCGTATCAACGTGCTTTTCGGTCTCTGCATTTTCGCGTCTCTCGAGCGCATCGCCGCGGTGCTCTCGCTAATTATCGGTGTTGCGAAAATAGTGGGACGCACGGGAGACGCTCAATTTTTCATGGGATTTTACAAGCCCGTATGCGCGATTGACCGCACCGGCGAGAATCTCTCTCTCTCTCTCCCTTCCTCCCGGTCTCTGATATAAAGAGAAGCCGAGAGATTGCCGCAGCTCGAAGGAAGAAGTGCTCGGGGAAATATGGTGGTGTGCCTTTCATCTTTTTATGAGGCACTTAAGTGCGGCGTAGCCATGGCAACGGGGTTGCGCTGCCACTGCCGACGCCGCGCGGCTCCGGTATCAGGGGCAATCGTAAAATTAAGTAATGAGAAGATAAGAAAATATCAGCCTCGCCCTCCGACGCTTTCTCCGCTCTCCTCTTTTCTCGCTGTCTCTCTCTCTCTCTCGCTCTCCTCCTTCTTGCTTCCGTGCGCCGAATAGCCGGAACAAGTAGTCTCTCGCCCGCAGCGTCGCCGACGCCGGAAAGACAAGGAGGAGACGCTCCTCCGCTTCCTTCTCGCTCCCTCCCCGTAATCTCTATATTCTTCGACGACGATGACGAAGCGAGGGGGAAAAATGAGCAAAGTTTCTGTTGCTCGCCCGAGCGCGCGAGGCAAGGGTATTTTCGGATAAACGAGAACATTCTGAGCGGAGTGGAATTACGGACCACCTTTGTCGCTCCCTGTGCAAGCTTACATACGTGCGCGTATACGGTTCTTCGGTTCGCGACGAGGAGGGGGAGTTTGTTATGGTCTGGCCTGTTTTCCGTGCTTACAACGCCGGAGAACGATTTTTCACCGGAGGTTTGAAGCGAGATGATGGCTTTCGAGGGCTTCTCCGCGAGAAGAAGACGAGGCGAGACGCGATAGTAGTAAATGAAAGTACCGCTGCTGCCGGTACTGGAATTCCTTCGGAATTACGAGCTGTTTTACACCGGGTCTTCGGAATATACTTTTGCGCGAATAATGCGCTGGATAAATGGGGATACCACTCTCAACATTCTTTCGAACTCACCCTCGAACCGTTTCTAATTTTTTATGTCATACGAATACGCATTCTCTGAATTTGCATTCGTTCCTTCGAGGATCGGCTTTCGTAAATCAATGCGTATGTGTTTCATCGCGTGGATGTTGCCCATTTTTCGATTTCACTCAGGAAAACAAAATAATTTTATTTGTCGCCTTCCATCCGTGAATATTCATTTTGTATAATAAAAAAATGTAAGTTAGATTGAATAAAAAATTTCTTAATCGATTAAAATGTGATTATTTATTTTCCAATGTATATCCTTATCAAACTAATATTAATGGTGAATAAATTGTAAATAAAATGTGAAGATAATTACTATTCGATATTTTTAAAAAACTTATTCTATATAATTTTGAATATATAAAATTTGAATAATGATTTTAAACGAGTCTAAATTTCATTTACTTTTATTTAATGTATATTCGCGTTAAATATAAAATATGTTACAAAGCTACTAAAAATATCGATATTTTGCGTACTTAATTTATTTTCAATAATCTATTTCGTGTTTTACTGTTTTAACAGTTCACTATCAAAGTAATTGATAGATATTTCTAGAAATGTTATATTTATTTTATACTATGTTCATTATACAAATGCTCTAAATCAATATTAGAGTATTCATCGTGTACATTGAAAATACATAAACTTCTAAACAAATTGATAAATCCTTGAGAAAATTAATGTTGTGATTCGGAGTAATTGATAACAACGATTAATATAATAAAGGAAATAATTCGTAAAAGGTACCGTTGCGTAAAAACGTATGTAATAATATTGTATCCCATAGAAACATACATCAAAATTAAGCTAAAAGCTACGAATTGAAAACCTGATTGTCAAGAGTAAAAAAGTATGAGAAGCAAGATCACATCGAGACATTATACTCGTCATTAATGTTTTTGTCAGCGGTTTGCGGCTCCGCGGTAAACAAGCGGTTCATACTATCCTCGAACTCTATTTTCTCTCTTTCTTCCTTCGCTTCCTTTGGCCCACTCTCCCCGCGTACATACATCGTCCTCGTCAGCTATTCCCTTTAGAGTACATATCTTTCTATTACTCTCTCCGTCTGTCTCATCCGGATATACGCGTACGCGGTATTATACGCGAACGCTTACATTCCTTATCAATTTTCAAATAAAAATATCTGAAGAATAAGAAGTCATAACTTTAGCGATATCTTAGCGAATGTTTACGGAAATATATTTTTCAAATATAAAAAAGATTTTTTAACGATAAAATATCGAATTAATACATATTAAAATAGACCTATATTTTTAAATATTCGTAATAACTGACGATATTTTTTAAAAGGAAGCCATATTACATTATATGAAACGATAGCGAGTCGATGAAATTTCAATTTCTAGAAATTAATAAATATTTTGAGATAAGTGTACAAGAAATATTAAAGTAAATTTCTTTTAATAAAACACAACGAGTGTAAATTATCAAAAAAATAAAATTCTTCGATTTCAAAGTTTCAAATGATCAATGTAATAGCGATAATATGATATTTTTCAATTTATCTTGATCGAAAAATTATAAATTAGAGATCTTAAATATATTAATGAACAAGAATTATATTTACGGATAATATTAGAAACTATAGGTGACTATAGATGCGTCCGTGGGAAACACCTAATGTCATTGTAATGTATCAATAATTGTATTTAGAATCGATAGTAAACATTTAAAATAAATAGAATTGATTAACATATTTTGAATATGTCAAAACCAATATTATTAATAAATATTGTTAATGCGATAGATCAATGGATAGTTTAAGTTTATAACTAACAAAAAAGCAATACAAATATACACTTTAAATCATCGAAATTTGTATTATAAAGAGTACTATTGATTTTTAATCGATATTTCGTTTATACGGGAATAAACGAAGAAAGCGATGTAACGATGAATAAAATGCATTTAAGTAAATAACCCATTGTCTATATCATGAAAGAAGATATACATAAAATGTTGGCGTTGAAAGAACGATATCGAAGAATAACGAGCTTCGATCAAAATAAGACAAAAACCGCTTCGATCCGGTTTTCCCAGCCATGAATTTGAACAACGAAAAATTGGAACACCTCGATATAGTTTAATAACCCAATTAAGATAAACGTAATGTGAGTGCACGAATGTTCCGCGTGTACACGGAAACGAGGCGCGTACGTAAGCGCGCGCTTAACACCTCGTCGTCGCTCGCTGCACACCCTCGTATAACGTAATCGTTCCGCACCGCGGAGAAACGCGCGTGTGTATTAACACACTCGCGCCACACTCTCGCCACACTCGCGCCACACTCGCGCCACACTCTCCCCACACTCGCGCACCCACACCCACGTCCACCCACGCACACCTGCGAGCCCACCTACCGCAACAGTTGAATGCGGCCTTTTTAAAAGCCGTTGCTTACTTTTCAAAAAGAGGAGAGCGTTACTCTTTTTTATCGCCACTTTAGATGCGAGTTACGAATTAATGTGATTACCGCGGGACCGTATGTTCCTTTTTTCCTCTTCCTCCTCGACCTCGTTTTTCCTCTTTTTTTTTTTTCATTTTTACGAGGAAGGAGGAAGGGTGATAGTCGGGGCGAAAGCGACGCTTATAACGAGGAAGTGGCTGTAAAGGCTAACCGATTGAATTTTTTAAGTAATTTAAGGTAAACGCCCGCTCGTGTACCATAAAAATATTTTGCGTGAATCGTGCAAAATATTGGCGGTCAGAGGCGTGTCGACGAAACAATTTACGAAAACAATTTTTTATCGGTTATTTTTATTTAGCACGAATATATTTATTTTTAAAAATCAACTTCGATTTGACAAACCATTTTTTTCAAATAAAGTCAATTTTTATTTTTATACAAGTCGATATAAATTATTTTTCTCTACTTTCGATAAATTTAACTATTAGTTTTTGCTCAAAACTGTATCGGAAAAGAAAAAATTATTCCATGAATTTTGTCCGAGAATCGCAATTTGAATATTTTTTTAAAATATATTACAGAACTCATGATAAATACATAAACATTTTAATCCAATATTCAGAATTGTACATGAATAAATCAAAATAAATAGCTAAATTTATTCACTCGCCTTTCATTGCTATTAAATGATGAATCACTCGATGTCACATATTCAAATGAGAGGGAAACCCGTGACATCGTGGATAACACGATTAACTAAGATGACTCGAATAATTACCATAATTGAAGTTTAATTATTAATCAACGGTGATAAATAAAAATTTTGAATAACGAGTGAAATTGTCGTAATTAGCTATTAAAGTTTAAAATTTAACGTCTTTGGAATCGACTGTTATCGAGTACCGCAAGCATAAAAATGAAAGCAATGCCACGGAATAAAAAATTTAGCTACGATGTCGTTCGAATTTCGGTTTGATGTAAACAAAGGTTAACGAGTAACGCGATTTATCGATCGCAGGTCCATTTTTTCCAGAATTCAGAGACATTCGCCTCGTTAGCAGGCTCGTTTTATCCGACTGGCTTTCGCAGCCGTGCCCCTCGGCCTCTGCGACTCTTCCTCCCCCTCAGCCGCCCCTTCGCGACCTAACTCGCGGGCGCGAGCACGTCTTGGAAATTCTTGTTTAACGACCCTTTCCCACGCCGTCGGCATTATATAGTCACGCACCCGCGCTCGCGAGGAGTCCTCCCTCCCACCCCCACCCCCCTTCCGTATAAACGATCGCACCGCCGTTTCTCTCCCGACGAAAAGTTTTATGGCTCGAATTTTGAAAGTTCGGGATGCCGGCACGTCGGTGTCGGTGTACCGTACCAGCTAGAGAGAGAGAGAGAGAGAGAGAGTGGAAGTAAGACTGGCTGGGCCCCGCGTGAGTTTAAGGCGGGGGCGCGTACGAGTTTGCCCCTGCCGTAAATTTTCTCGCCAAGCGAACGAACGAACGAACGAACGAACGAACGAACCAACGAACGAACCAACGAACGAACCAACGAACGAACCAACGAACGAACCAACGAACGAACCAACGAGTGAATTAAGGAGTGCGATATGTGCATACGTGTGCATGTACATGCATAGAAAGTCACGCGCTGATCATTCGAGTACGTGTGGGAGAAAAGGACCATATCGCCGTATCTTTCTGACCTGCAGACTTCTGTCGATTGTTCGTGGCCGCGGAGTTTCGTGCACCGACGCGGGTAAGTTCGACGCCGAACGAACGACCGCCTGTCTCTTTTCTTATTATGCCGGATAAATGGGATATCTTTATTTATTGAGAGAGTTTCTGCGGATAAACTACAGTTCGGATAGTACAAATCTCCCGAAATTTATTATCCTAAGTTGAATAGGTCTTATTTTGCTGTTTGTTATTGGCCTCTTCGGTTTATTTTTTAAATCATCGTACAAACAAATTTGAGATCTTTTTATAGTTTCAATTTCTTCGAGAAATGAATAACATTAATTATCGTATTCTTGATAGTTAACGAGCTAAAATGTGTTGAAAATGTGGATCTTTATTCAAGATTTTTTTTACTAAATATTATTATTGTTCAAATTTTATATTTTTTGTATAAAATTGTAAATATTTTGTAATCTCTAAGGTATAAATTAATGTAATTATGGAAAATATGAAGTGTAGAATGAATATCGATATAGAAACATATTTTTGTTATAAAAAAAGATCTTTTTCCTTTCGATAAAAATGCAGATACCAATAATTATTTAAAAACCCCATGGTTCACCCAAAAATAATTTCATTCGTTATAATCACGAAAAATAATTATTAAATAATAATTTATGATCATATTATTACAAGGAAAATGTTGATCAATATACGAAAGTTTAAAATATGCATGGTTTATGATGTATCTACGAAGCAGAACACTTCGTATTAAACTTATTAAAATGTATTGATATAATTATAGCGAAATTTGTAAGACAAATAATATTGAAAATAACAATACTTGTTTACTATTTGAAATATTTATATTTTTTCAACTTTAATAAAAATTCAAATTTTCGTTACAATTATAAGGCTGACATTAATTTATGCTTGAAGCACGAGGAACGCTTTAATTATCGCCTTCAATCTAAAACTCTCGTAATTTCCACATTTCTTTAAAATCATAAAGAAGCTTGGGAAAAATTGATCGGAACGAACCGCATTTTCTTACACCGCAATGAAGGACCCCTCGACAAAAACCCGGTCGCCATCGTAAGCTCGGCTTTTTCCTCGGAAGCGTCGGGGAGAAAAGCGACGCAAAAAAAAAAGGTAGGCGTTCTTCTCGGCTTGGAGTCAAGACACGCATAATAAAGTGCGTGTGGTGGCGCGGGTTGTCCAACCCTCCCGCAGTCCTTTGCCTGGCACGACTACCCCCATCCCCTTCGTTCTCGGGGCACTTAGGTACCGAAGTGGCGGTGCGGCGACGGACGTAGTATGCAGATTCGCGAAATAAATGCCCGAAAGTTTCACTATAACTCTGGGCGCAAAATCTCCGTACGGCTGCACGAGGTGTTATTTACCGCTTCCGCGGCGCGGAAAACGGCCCGGAAAAACCGGGGGCAGAGATTCGAAGGTCCGAGCGAAGCGCTATCTTAGGGCCAGGCAAGAAATCATCCTCGAATTGCGAGGCTGAATAACTCTGCGGTACGTTTTTATCGTTCCTTAATTTTTCGTTTCCGTGTTGCGATATTCTCGATAGCCTCTTGAAAAAATATGAGAAAATCTTGATAAATTCGTGATCGGGAATCCTTGGACCGAATGACCGAAACAGAAAAACCACCCCCGTTTATTACTTCGTTGCTCGTTTTCGACAAAAATTAACCTTTTATTTAACGTGTATCCATTTTGCTTTATAAATCTATGCTTAGCAAACTATTTCATTAATACTTTTAAACAAATCTTGACTAAATATTAAATAATTACCATTCATTCAACATGTATTATAAACGATGATAGAAATTATTGCATTACACAGGTACGATAATAAAATTAAGTAGTTGCTTTAATAAAATGATAACGATGCATTAAATAATTAACTATTATAATATAGTCTATTTAAATAGATATAAGTATAGTAAAATATTTTTATGGTGTGTAAGATTCAAACACATTCTCAAGCGACAATTAGCAAAAATTAAATTTAGATACGTCGTTTACAAATTTTTACGTATTTTAAAAATCATAAAACTATACGGTGTGAATAAATTTTCTCAAAAATATTGAAATATTGATCTAGATTACGTAATCTATTCTTGCACTATTAATAATATGAACGCGTTATATCTACCTCTTATTAAGAAAAGTATAGGTATCTTTGAAAATAAATTTTGATAACCAAATATTTTATAGCATACGGTAAGTATCAAATTTTAAATCATTATTTTTATATTTATTCTTTAAAAAATTCTTTAACATAATTATTTTTAAGATCAGAATAAAATTTATTTTACTTTTAATAAATGTATACTACCGACTAAATCAATATTTCTAAATTATTTTAAATTATAATGTATCATTTTCTTCATTACTAAAACTATTAATTACAAACATTATTATTATTATATATAGTATATTATATATATTATATATATTATATATATTATTATTATATAGTACTATACAAATATTAATAATATATAAATTAGTTTAATCGAAAGTCAAGCAAAAATTTAATGAAAATGTATTTACTTACGTATATAACATACATATATACAACCGTATATAACTTCTCGTATTAAAATACGATAATTTAAATTTGTATCGATTCGTCATATACACACCTGCATTAAAAACAAGCGTATTTTTCTAAAGTGAAAAAGCCTGTGCAACCGGATAAGAGATTAAAGTTTGCGTAACCCGGTTCGTATAATTTAGTAAGAAATCGAAGGAAAAACGTAAGTTTTTCGATTTACGACTCGCTGTACGATCGCGTTGATAAAACAAGCAAAGAATAGTAAGTAGATAGGAAGAAGCATCTACCTATTTTCCAAGTTTAAAGTTGGGTGTCTACGCCCAAGCGCTTTCGCGTGTTTGCGCATTCCCGGAAGGATGGCGCGAGTGCAGAGGGTCGCGCTAATCCAACGAGATTAAGATAACCCCTAAAAATGTTCGAGCTAAGACGCCAACTTTGCCCCTGCAAGATGTGCTTAAAACGTGAGAATCCCAAGCACAAGCTCTTTCTCTTTCTCTCTTCTCGTTGCCTCATCCCCTTCGACCTCATCCTTCTCCCTCTCTTTCGCGCTGTAACTGCTAGGCTTTCTTCTTCTAGTAAACCCGGTGAACATTTGTCCTGCGTACTTTCCATATCCATGATGCTGGCTGGCTGGCTGGCTGGCTGGATGCTGGCTGGATGCTGGCTGGATGCTGGCTGGATGCTGGCTGGCTGCTACTGCACCCAAGCATTATCAGTGCTTTTATACGATAAGGGACATCTTGGTGAAAATCTCGTCACGCGTATTACTTGTTCAAACGTACTTCTCTTTTTGCGAGGAAATAAAACAAGGCGAGTATTTTTTCGTGGAACGGCATTTATAAATTACTTTTTCGCGAATTTTTCATTTTTCTTTCACCTATTGCATATTTTTAGTGGATAATTTCAGATTCAACTAAATAAAATATGCATCCTTTTAACAATAACATTTTTATTTTAAATATATATTTTTAATACAAAATCTAAAACGCTTTCAATAAGCTAAATAAAAACTTAATTTTCAATACAAATATACGTATACAGGATTCAATAAAAGAGAAAATTAATATATTTAATATTAATATACGAAAAATCAACGTTCAATTAAATTGCAATCTTCAAAGAAATTCTAAAATATTTTCCGTTTGAAATTATTTTAAACGTAAATTATTTATTCCGTGAGAAAATTTAATTCGATAAAATGTTTTTACTTACTAATAAAAGCATTCGTACATTTTTGTTAGCATAAAATTTTCTTGGTTTAATTTTACTCGCTGACATAAGACAGGCAAATATCGTTTTTTTCGTATCACCACGAATATTATAAATATATTTCTATTTAATTTGATAAAAGAAATAAAGTTTTTCTCTCGTGTATCCCTTAATATTTTTGTATTAATTTTTGAAGTTGTAAAAGAAATTGCTACTTTGGGTGAAAATAAATTGAATTTTTATCGAGTATTGTTGGCAAATTAATGCACAATAAAAATATAACGTACAAATCGTAAAATGATAAACAATTTATTAAGAATTAAAATTCATAACGATAAAAATATCCAACAGCGATAAAGTTTACTCTTTACAGGCTACTACTTTACTTACTCAGTCTACTTAGTCATCCTAAACGAGGGACAATGCATTCCCTCGCAATGAAAAGTACGCGACTGGCGCTTTTTCTACCTGATGCTGTGCCAAGCCGGCGACAATATTCTTATGGTCCTCGCTTAAACCTTTTTGTCTCGACTTTATCGTCCTCGCTACATCCTTCCAGAGGAAAAAGAGCCGCAGTATGCTACCGTTTAAAAGGTGGCAATTTTTCATTCGGACCCCGGATCCTCGCTCACTGACCACTTCATGAAATTACTTTATTACGCATCCGGTAACTCGCGAGGGGTCGACTTTCCTTCTGCTCCGATGTTGTCCTTTTTCTGGGATCCCCAACTTCGAGGCTTGCGATACGTGCTACGTATTTCTGGAATAGGGGAATTTCAACGGCTGAACATTAATCGCTTTCTCTTCTATGATTTATCGTTTCCTTTAGATTTGGCATTGCGGTGGACGCGAAGAAATACGTTGCGTACGAATACGAAGAATTTTTTTCCTGCATTGTTTTTGACACTCATTTTTCTCAACTGTTTAAAATGTAGAATGAACGATCGCTTACTTACATGTTACATGTATTACTTTACATTCACCCATGTCGTAATTAAACGTTTAAAATTGTAGTGCATAGCCATTACATTGTTTATAAATTCAACATGGAAAAACGAATCGAATAAACGAAGATTGAACATATAAATTAATTAAATACCGAATACCAGTTATATTTATGCTAAATAATTATTATAAAGAACTCTTTAAACATAAAAAATTTTAATCTCAATATAGAGCTTTTTTAATTTTAACTTGAAACATGTATCAATTTTCGTGTCATTTATTATATAAATTGTCAAATAATTTTTAATCAATTTTTAAAAAATTAAAAATAATATATTATAAAATAAGTTTGTAAACACTTTGTAAAGACTAAATTACCGAATGGCATAAAAATAAACGGTTTCCGCTTAATTATCTTATTATTCAAGAATACGGATACAATCTATTCTTATGTAAATCATTAACAAAAGAAAGAGAGAAAAAGAAACCAAGACAGAGACGGATAAAGATTTCCGAAATTTATAAGTACTTACGCAATATTCCTCGATATATATAATTAACGCACAGTCATTATTAAAGAATATTACAAAGAGTCGCGGTAGAACTTGATAAATGAAACATACTTAGTTTCTCTCACTCTCACCCGTTTTTTGCTCCACTCGCTCAAGTCTCTTACTATTGCAAGATGAGAGCTAAACCGATAATCCCTCAAACTTCAAGAAAATTTCACATAAGGTTTTCATTTCATGAAATATTGGTTTTAAATTTTTTAATTTTAATATATACTTTGCTTTTTTAAAATCGTTAAATTAAATAAATTATATAATATTAAAAAAAATTGGAATGCATTTTCTATTAATTGATAAAATACATTATATAAATATTTTCTAATCAACAGTTTTTAAATATTTTGATTTTCCAATTTTTATAATTTAATTATTAATAATTAACATTTATTTATTTATAGTTTCGAAATTAGTTTTAATAACAATAAGACTCTTTTATAGTAAATATAAAAAATTTAATTTATTTTTATGCAATAAAATTTGACGATATTATTTAAAATTTTTCAATAAATTTGTTACGCATCGTATATAAATTAGTTGGAAATTGTACAATAATTGCTTGATTTATGTTTTTAATTGCTTGATAAATGTTTTTAACAAAAAATCTACAAACCCAACGATAAACGATATTCTTTATATATTCTTTTTCTAGCGAATATTAAAATTAATTCAATATCAATAATAATTAGATCAAAAACTTTTTTCCCATCCATAATTATAATTATTTAATAATTTTTCTTTTACACGTTGTAACATTCTTATATTTTTGGCTCATTTTTCCAAAAATTATCTAAACTCTCCCTTACTCTTATACAATTTGTAATAGATCAGTAGTAACCCTTCGAATAAACGACTTAGGGACAATCAATTTCCAAAGTTGTATATATACGTACATACTCGTATATACTTGCACATAAGCAGCGAGATCTCGAGCGTGCAAGAATTATACGGCGACAAGTGATTACCCGTAAGACTTCTGCTACTGAGTTCCAGTCCTTGTTGTTGTTTTCATCTTATATAAAGTGCTTTTATTATTTCGTTTTCTCAATTATATGCATCTGTAAATAAGCAAACCCATTATGTAGTGTATAATTGTGTTCTTTAGAAATGGTTCTAGAGGACATAACGTTGAATTTTACCGAGAATTCCCACTCAATATTTATGTGGATTTGAGAAAATTACGGTTTTATATTATTAAGCGAATGATAGTAGGCAGCAAAATATTAATATTGTAGTTATATTATTTCGGAGGGTTGTAAACTATAAATTAAAAAATAATTTGAATAATTAGTTTTGCAGACTATTAAGTAAAATTTATAAAATCTATACAAATAATTATAGAATAATTTATTCAAGATAAAGTACAACCAAATATAAAATAAATATGGTATTTTTTCTTCGAAATAAATTGATTACAAAAACATAAATTTTGAAATATTATAACATTTTATTCTTCGGATACGAAGCTTACTTTCTAATTTAATAATTCTCGTGAAATAAATTTTCATACATTTGCTACTAATAAAATTTATCTAGAAAAATTTAATTTAATTTTAGAACGGAAATTATTTTCTACCAAAATCTGTTTTCGTAGGCTGACCAAAATCAATCATTTTCTACTGGTTTTGATATAAATTTACAAAGAATCAATGGTTGACTAAAGGATTTTAAGTAAAATTTTAAAAAAATTTCTTTTTTAAATGTTATATTATTTTTTTCCAATATTTTTAATGCGTAGCATTTTTTAAATTTATTTATATCAAAATTAAATACAATCTCTTAAGCATAATTTACGAAATAAGTTTGTAAAAATTTTAAACAAATTCTAAAATTAAACAAAACTATAATTTTAATTGTAATAATAACTTATATTCTCAAAATATAATATAAATATTTTGATTCTAAAATATGAGTTGTTACATGCCATTAAAATTGATTTAGTTAATTTTGTCATCCGAATACTAGTTTATCGGGATTATTATTGAAGGGAAACTTATAAAACTTTGACACATGCTAAACTTTATAATGATATTTTCTTTCAAATAATTAGAGATATTTCTTATCAACTTTAAAATGTAATAATATTTATTTTAAGTATTTTTTTTAAATAAAAATTATGTACTCAATTTATATGAAATAAAGACTGATACTTCGATTAACTGTATTCTAAACATTAATAAAAAATTATGTATACAGTTTTACTGGTTTTACGCATTTTTTATTATATTCAACCATTGAAAATATTTTTCATCAAAAAATTATACATTACAAAAGCAGACAACATTTGTAATAAAATAATATATTCAGAAATAAGAACTTTTAACCATTATTGATAAAATATTAATATGTACAACTCAAAATATACTACGAAACTAACAAAGTTTATTTGAATTATTCTCTACAAATTTAATATTGCTTGTCAAATGTAATATATTTTCTCGTGCATTAGTGATCGATCGATGAAAAGAGTTGAAATATATTTAAAATAGGAATATTTAAAAATTTTTCCTAATCTTAAAGGTTAATTACATATGAACTCAGTAACATTTTACAAATGATGAATAATAATATAACGTTGTGGTGTAATTCTCACGGTATAGACTAATCTATCAGAGTATTAGGTCAGTGGTGAGTAATTTCATTGCATCGTGTCCACGAAATGCGGAGCACCGCGACAATATTACAAGTACTCGCAATGGCAGTCTGTCTCTCTCTTTGCATTCTATACACCATAAATCACAATATCGTGTGGAAAAATTGTTTAACAGTATGATAATATTGTTGAAATGGAGGAAATTTAAACGAATTACTTCTTTAACTAAAAAAAAGTTCGCGAGGCCTGAATCCTAAGAATAATAAAAACTATAGTAAAATGTAATCGTGCGGGTAGATTATTGAAATAATTAATCATTAATCTAATATACGTAACGATTGCGTATCCATGAAAAATAATTGATAATTTAGAAAACTAAGAAAAATAATGATTCGGTGTATAAATAAAATGATTTTCAAGAATAAACTAAAGTATATTTATCTATCCTTAATTTTGTCAACATTTATTAAAAAAAGATTATATTAATTAAGAATCTATTGTACTCAAAAGTTTTTTAATTTAATTAAAAAATTTAACAGGCAATTAAAGAATTTATTATGATTTATCAAAAATATTTCATAAAATTTAAAAACTAAAAAATTTGTTACTAATGGAAAATATATCATAAAAATTTTAATTATTTCGATATAAAAATATTTTATAATCGTGTATTTTACAGGAACTAAAGCTCGTAAATATGTGTATAATTTTTGGCGCTTCTTGGATCTTACAAAAAATCAAAGTACTTGAAACTCAACGTATTGGCTATAAATCAAAATAATATGAAATCACACTCATCTAATGTATACAAATTATAAATAAACATACATTAAAAATACATTAAGAACAAAATTAATGATTCTGAATTAAATTAAATTATATATTTAAACTGATATTAAAATATTGAATATCATGCTGTTAAACTGTAATTAAAACAGACTTAATTTAAAAAACGGATGATGCATTTAACTCAATTAAATCCGATGAATTATATCCGAGTTTACATTAATATTCAAAATCTTTATACTTATTTATTCGAAGATAACGACACGTAGAATCTAGCCAGGTTTTATGGAAATGAAATACAAAAAGAAGTTCGAAAGCTAAAATAGTGAGCCGAACGTCGAACGCCGAATTTGTCATCGGTGTTTGATATCGTAAGAAGAAGAAATGAACGGAACCCGCCGCTAAAAAAAAAAAGCACCCTCGAACCGAAGCAGTTTCCAAAACGCGGCAACCGTCGTCGCCGTAAGAAAAAAAAAAGGGACCGATAAAAAGCGAAAGAAGAAACTCGGCATGCCGTCCACGAAACAATAAATTATAAAAAGCCACCGCGAAAACGAGACTCAGCGGTGCAGACTGTTGACGCTCTCCCACGCAGCGAAGCTACAGGCGGCATAACTTTGCCGGCTATTAGATTACGCGCGAGCATCTGCAGAATCTCGGACAGGGGGCCGTTAATTTTCGTTAAAAAGCGAACTGGCGAACTGCTCGGCGGGAGGTCGAGCCGCTGTTGCGTGCAGATAAGTAAGCACGGTTTTACATGATTACCTGTACATTAGGCGCGCTGGCATTTGTTTCGCTTAAGTCAACTCGCGGCTGAACAAGAGGCTGCGCGACTTTGGATTTTACGAATTTATTAGATTGCAGTCGAGTGGAAAGGGGCGGGATCTCGTTATCTTGACGCGTCTTCCTGTTTCGCCTGATTCCACGGTTTAATTTTCAACGGTGAAAGGGAGGAGGAAAAAATGATGCATTGGGTTGGCTCGAGCGAGTCGAGTCTTCGAACTTTGCCGAATCTATATAAATAATTTATACTACTTGTAACCTAAGCATTCTTGAACGCGTATAGAAAGCGACTGCGATATTTAATTATAACAATTTTTTCGCTCTTTAATTATTGTAACAGAAGCTGTAATCGAGCTTAGAAATTTACAAAAATATCATTACAAGCCAATCGGTACATACAAGTTTATGAATAATAATGAAGTAATTTAACCATTTTCATAATTTATCTTAAATGAACTTAACTACAGTTGTAACTAATCTTAGAGTTGTAATTAAATTGTAAGGTATATAACTCAAATTTCTATCCAAAATTTTAATTAATTAGGATTAATTTTACTCAAAGCTAATTAACGCGACTTTCTTCTCTTGCACAATACTAAATAAATTAATATAGTTTTATAAAAGAACTTATTAAAAAATAAGGATTAATTACACGTGTTAGATCAACGACGCTACTTCCAAGTACTAATGAATAATTAAGCCTTTTCGTTCAAGGAAATATTTTTAAACCATTGTAAAGTATTTTAATAGAATGTATTTTGTCAACCTCTTTGTTGTGCTATAAAATATCGATAAATATAATTATTTTTATTTTAGGCAACGAGAAAATTTAGAAACAGTTATTTTTTACTTTTAGTGTAGAAATTTATAAATCCTTATTTTGATAAATAATATTAGTCCTTTATAATTATTTTTACCTTTTGTTTAAAAAAAGTTTTCATTATAAAACCACTTTATTAGCACTTACTGGTTAAATTAAAATATATATTCATGTATATAACTGTAAATGTGAGTTATAATCAGAACAACTGATTAAATAACACAAATTATTTTAAAACCATTCTTTATTCGTTTTTCATTGTAATTATTATTTATTAGTTAATATAATTTTCTAGAAAATGATGTTAAAAACAGATATTAAATTGAATGATAAATTATTTATATATTGTTTTTCTATTTTTATTAATTTTTAAATGATCAAATCTTGATAAAATTAAAAACTTTAAAAAGAAATTGCTGCACTGGTGAAGTTGCCTTGTCTGTATTATTTTAACAACCCTCCGCTCGATGGCGCCATATTCCGCGCAGTTTTGGTCGCTGGTTTGCGTCTCGACTAAACTCGAATGCGAATCAAAATCTACTCTTACCATTGATTATAGATTCCGCTTGTACCACTGAAGGATTCGCGTTAAAAATTAATTTTTTTATAAGATCAACAATAATTTGTAATCGACAATTTTTTAATGAGCACAATTAAAAAAAAAGTTAACCGTAGATATTTTTCATCGAAAGAAGTTAACTCGTTACGAATATTCTTTTTAATAAAATTATACGCTTCATATTGCTTAAAATTAATATTTGTATTATTATAAACAATATTCGTATTTGCCTACAAAGTCTGTATACAGAAGTATATCTACATATTTATATGATACTGTTACAATAAGCAATATTATCTAAACAAAATAAATAGCAGCTATTTTAGTTATATATCATTGTAATACTTAAAAATATATATAAAATTAATAATTATTTAAATATGAATAGCTATTTTGCTCTTGTATTATTGTTTTGTTTATATTTATTTATATTTACTATATATATTTAAATATTTTTTAAATATTTTAATATCTGTAATAAATTAGTTATTAAATGGAAAAAAGTCAGGATAAATAAATTTTTTTAACTTTATTCCTATCAAATATACTTTTTTAATAAAATTTAATCATACTTTCAATTCAATTAACAAAAAAGAAAGATTATTATAAAAATGTTACGATGTTAACTTTGTATTTAAACAATACGTTATTAATACGAATAATACGTATTATATGCATTATAATTTACCGTAACAATTTTATTAAAATAAAATATTTAAAAAAACTAAAAATATAATTTCGAAATATTTGATTATCGTTCAAAGTTAATTTTGATCAAAAAGTATTTTAGTCAACATTAATTGTTAAGTAGTTGATATTAATAGTAAGTTCCTAATAATTATTTGTACACGAATAAAAATATAATTTATTTAAAACATTTAATTTTTACGTTACTCGAAAGTACGATAAACACTTTTTATATATTAAAAATGTACAACATTACTAATTATTAAGTAAAAAAAAAGGTACCCTAGACAGGAATCCCGGTATCAAAAGCCATCCCTTAATTCACTTGATGTGAAAAAAAGACTTATCCACTTAATAAACCAGTAGTTAAAAGACTCTCCAGCGAGTACGAAAAGAGAAAAATAGGAAAATAAGGTAGAGAATTAATGATAATGTCAACGTAACCTCGTCCTCACCGCACGAATCCCCACACCTAGAAAATTTTTTCCGGCATCCTTCACACCCCATTTGTACCCTGCGGGCTACTAGGAGATAAAAAATGCGAGGCACTTAGTGTTCCACAGGCACGATAATACAGGCACACACGATCCCGACACTCATCCCTACCCTCGAGAGCCCGGAAGCGCGACACTCGGATGATATCCCAGGCACGTGCCACACCGTTCCACACTAGAGCGAGAGAAAAAGAGAGGGTGATTTCCCGGGGGTGACGAAGCGCGTAGCGGGCCGGCCTCGATTTTTTCCTAACAGGTGGTTGACCTGCCCTTTTTTTCTCTTCTTTTTTTTTTCTCCTTTTTTTCTCCTTTTTTTCTCCTTTTTTTCTCCTTTTTTGCACGGTCGCGCGCATACAGGTAATGTCGGGCTGTGTTTATCCATTACGGGTGGACCGTCCGCTTCGTTTTTTTTTCATCCTTTTTTTCGACCTTTTTTTCAACCTTTTTTATTCCTCTTTCGGCTTCTATTTTTTGGAAGGGGTTCGCAGTATCTCTATTCAGTGGCTCTTTTAACGCCGATTAAGCAGAGTTTTTTTCCTCGTTTATGCACGGAGTGAAATCCGGAGGGATTTTTATCGGGTGTGAGAGCCAAGAGGGATGTTGTTGATGTTTCGGAGTCGTTTTTGTTTGCTTATGTGGTATGCGGTTTTTTTTATGGACCGAGACTAATTAATTTGTAAAAGAGCGTATACTTTTTTTACACGATCGACCGCTACGACCGTTAATTGCTAGTGTTTACCAACGTAACGCTACTTCTCTGTGTACCGATAAAAATAATAAATTATCGTTTGTACGATTATATAATTTTTTTTATATTACGATAATAATAATAATACGCTTTTAGCTTGTCTAATTATACTTGTAGTAAACAATTGCCGTATTTATAAATGAATCAATTAATTATTTTACAATTATAATTTTTTATTATTATACAACTGTCGATTAATGCTTGTTTAATTATATCCGATGGATCGCGTTCGAGTATTTTTTACTCTATTTATCAGAATATTCGATATTGGATACGTTAATTAACTTTATAATAAAAATCACAAATTTTACTTCATAGAACTATAAGATCTTCGTTTCGATAATTCTAAATTATAATATCAATATTTTAAAAAAATGTATATAATTTTAATCGAAAAAGCCGTAATCTTTTCTATGATTGTTCACGGTCAATGTACATTTAATTAATTTCAACGTTAAAATTGAGACGAGTCGACTTTGAAGAAGTTTTATTTAAAAAAAAAAAAGAATGAAGTTAAAAATTATTGGCAAGTAACTTCTAGAACCTACAAATTTTTCTTTTCCGCGCTATCTTCTTCCCATCCTCCATTATTTCCCGATGAACGGCGATAAATCGAGGATGTTACCTGGCGAAACCGATTTATGTAGAGCAGAGGAGCGCTACCTTCCCTGGAAAACGTTGGGAAGAGGAAGAGCCTTTGTCTTAGCTTCTTTTTCTCGGTCCTTATATTCACTTTCTTTGAAAGCGTTAGCGTTGTGAACCCAATGAGGAAAAGAGATAGAATGCAAAGAGAGAGAAATCCATCGGTCGGTGGTGGGGGATCAGAAGGAGAGGGAGAGTAAGGGGTGGTGGACATCGCGGAGAAAGGAGGAGCGGACAAACTGGAGTGGGGGTAAGACCGGCGGTTGGCGCCCCTTAACTACTACCCCTCCTTCCTCACCCCTTCTTCCTGCGAGAACCAAATCAATAAAAATACGAAAGAGTCGTTTCGGGTCTTCGAAATTTACCCAGGGGTCGGTAGTACGAGTTCTAACAACCCCCAAGGAAAAGAAAGGCAGAAAGCCTTGAATAATATGCTCCATACGGTAACTGGTCTTTCCAATGGAAGGATTTCCTTTCTTTTTCCGATATTTTCTGCATATTTATTTTCTCTCGGGGATAATTGAAAGGCTCTCTCGATGTCAGAGCTTACTGAATTTTTCTAAAGCTGAGTTCGTTATGATTGATAAACCGATTTAATATTGAACGTAGAAAAAAAATTTAGGTTCGATACATTAAAATGTGGCACCTGTTATCACCATAATTAGCATATATATAAAAAAAAAATACTGCGTCGTCTTTAAATAATAGTCGTTCTATTATTTTTAACGCTAATGGTACATAATAATGAAATTTTTATTTTGAAAGTCAACTATTGATATAATACAAAGAATATTAAAGTAAATAGTACATCAAAGAAGCTAAATGAGCAAACAAATTTAAGCTGACGAGAAACCATTTATTTTTATATCAATCAAAACCAAGTAATTTTAAAAATATAATTGGTTGATTTTTAATTTTAGAAATTAAATTGTAAGGAACATCTTTTATATATTTTTCGAAAATCTATATATAAAAAACTTTTAAAAATATTATTCTAATTTTTAGATCATCTTATGATTTTTAAAGTTTAATATCAATATTACTAGTAATTTAGATACGGATATGGAATGATATTTACGTTATTTTTTAATTCGTTAAAATTAATGTAAATAGAATCGAATATTAACTTTAATATAATATATTTTATTTTGTATTTCAAATTAATTTAACTGTATATAAATTTTAAATATTTCCTATTTTTATGTTCGCAAGTATTGCAAATTTATAATATGTAAAATAATATTGCAATATCGGGATTCCACCGATACCGAAGATCTTTGGTTTACCGTAAGCATAATCTAAACAATGTATTAATATTTTTAAGATATTTCTTTAATACTTTATCCTTTGAATATACATTTCATAAACGATAAATGTATTGAATCGATTTGTGAATTTTATACTTATTCATAGATTTTTATTAAACGATAAATTTGAAAAAAAAAAGTTTAACCATTAGAAATTGAATTATAAAATAGACTAAGTTTACAGCTGAGTTTTTAATTTCTCGTATGCTCGAAAATGAAATAAGATTTAAAAACTTCAAAGGTATATTATTATCATTATGCAGCAGCGAGAAAATATTGTCATCTCGGTATTAAAATACACGATCTAAGTTTTTAAAAAGTCTTTCAAGCATTATTTCCTTGAAACTGAAAAAAGTTGCAATCGAAATATCTTTGTTTACAAAATCCAGTAAAGAAAAAAATTGGAAAAATTAAAAAGCTAATTTTTGCTGATTAACTTGCTTGGTTACACTTTATTGCATTCTCAATTGGACATAAGATGCATTCGATACAAGAATAAAATCTTAAAAGGTACTTTCCTCGATTCTCTCAACATCATCCAGCATCACTCCAAGTTGAGCGGCCGAGCACCTCTCGAACCTTCGTCTCGATTTCAAGGCTACTCATGAAACTCTCAAATCAAGAGAAACGAAGAGAGTAAAGCAGCGAAGAGAGAAACCATCGAAGTACATCCAAAGGGTATATACACAAACATAAACATTTGACTGCGCGGTTGGCCTGCGGTGTTTGCTGCTTCATTTGACTAAACTCCATGGTAGCAACTACTCGTTAGAGGCTAAAACAAATTTTTCGACATCCACTTCTCAACCCATTCAAACTCTTGTTAAGCAAACTAACTGTGTAAAGCGGTGTCGCATACCTCTACAAAAATGATGCAAGCTTCTTCTTTTAAACCAATCCTTCCATCCTACAGTCATTTTATATTTCAATCAAGGAGTCAAATTTCTTATAATTTTGTTTAATTTCAAACACAATTTCTTCTTAGCAATACAAACTTCATTTAGACAAGTTTTTAAGATATATATAATTTTTTTTATTCGTATCTTGGTTCATTAGTAATATCCACATTTAAATATCTCGGAATTAAGCAAATATAATGTTATAAAAATCTTCGACTATTTTCTTACCGCTATGTATTCATTGTTCCTTTCTTCGTTTCATTTTTCTCTTCAAAATTGTACTTGTGTAAATAGTACATTTAATCGTATGAACTTTAAGTTTTCTTTAATAATTTTTTCCCAAATATAACTGCTCGCTGTACATTGCAATATACATAATACAGTAACGTTTCGAAAATATCAAAAGAAGAATTATTAAAAAATACTCCGTTAGTTGAAGAATTTACTTTCTTCTTCTGGGTTCCATTTTTTCTGCTATTACTACATTTACTACATTCTTGATCGCGGCGATAAAAGTAATACTCGCCAGACTTTTTTATTTTTTTAGCTTGTATAAACATCAGCAATAGTAATTGCACTAGCTTTTGCTTCTATATTCTTATTCGAGAAAATATTCAAAAGTCTGGGGAGGCCGAGATCCTTCCCTCGTCGGAGAAAAATATCCGTCCGCCCTTCACCGATAAGAAGTCTAGATGCGAGGGTGAATCTTAAAATACAAACCTTCCCCCGACCGACCACCCCCTTACTTTATCCCGGTATGCCACCCAAATCATTCCAGGTCTGCGTTCTTTTGTATCCGCTCTCAGAAAATTGGTTCTTCCCGTCCAAGATGATGAAAATCTTTGTTAAAGCTAAAGCTGAAGCCGTCCGATTTCAAATTCCGACAGGACTTGATTGTTCGCGCTTCTTATAATCAAAGCGGGAACTAAATTTTATTCTACGAATACGCTAATATTTTTTCTGAGATTCAAGCGTAGAAAATTACCGGATTCTCGAAATATTTTAAGTTCCAGTAGAAACTAGATGAACGCAAAGTGGAGGAAAAGAGCTACTGAATTCTTGAAAACTGTGTGGTATTTTCACTCTTTATAAGTACATTTAATAATTTTTCATGCATTTGGTACTTTGCGGTTTTAAAGAAGAAAAAAATTTCTTTTGAAATAATAATTCCTCGTGGTTAATTTCATTCGTAATTTCTTGTTATAACTAGAATGCATTTTATATATTTTTAATTTACTTTATTTAGTATTTAAAATGAAACGTACAAAAATTGTTGAATGGTTGATACAACGTTTAAAACATTTTTATTCGAGCTGCGGTTATTTTTTAAATAAGAGTATAATTATACGTAACCGTTTTAATTTTCGATCGCTAAAATTGCTTAGCATTTAAATAAATTTGTTTAGCGCTTACTTTTTGGTTGTACATGCGAATAAACGACAAAAATTCCAAAATTAAATATTGCAAATATCATTCTTTAATGAATCAAAGTAAAAGTGAATTAATAAATTCTTTACCCAAAATAAAGTATTAATAAATACTGAAATAATAATTAAAATAAGGTTTAATCGAATATTTCTAAAGTATCCGAAATATTTCATTATAAATTCATATGATTACAACTTTGATAAAGTATTCTCTTGAAATTTATTCTAATAAGCTCAAGAAAATCTAATGAAACGACTTCATCAGTCAAATTTAACGTTGACTAGTCAATTAAATCTGACGAATAATAAAAAAAAGATATAAAGAAGAAATAGGTAAAAGAGAAAAAAATTTTAAAGCTAGGGACAGCGGCGCACAATAAAAAGTATACACGGAATCGCAATAAATTTCTCTTTATGTCTCCGGATCTCTCTTTTTCCTTGCAATAGCGTCGCCGTCGCTGCCTTCAAGGCGGAATTACGACGGAATTCGTCGGAGAACTATAGCCAGAACTGCGGAGCTTGCGCTTGCATTTACGAGCGGCAAGTGCAAATCGTCGATGAACGGATTATTTAGCTTAAGTTTTATTGCCCTTTTCACGAGATTTCCGAGGCTATTCGATCGATTTTCACGAATGCGATGTGTAGGGCTCGGCTTCAATCTGCATCAGTGTATAGTCGAACAGGTAACAACATTGATTAAGTAGTTGGAATAAATTAATTTTTTTTTTACTTCACGGATTAAACTTACATAAACTCCATTTATATTTCATTGAACGTTAACAAAAGGACGTTGTACAAAAATCATCATTTTTTCAATGGATAATTATAAAATTATGTAGATGATAGTTTATTCAATTTTATTTTCTGAGTAATATCGACAAATACGATTAAAACTTATTATTTAAAAATCTATAAAATAATCGTAACGTTTTAGGTTCGTGAATTTAAAAAAATGTTATTATGAAAGATGTGTACATACATTTTCCTAAGAAAGTTTTCGATCACGTTATAACGTTTTATTATAATTTTTAACGCAGCACTTGTTTTATAAAATCTGCTTCGAACAAATATAACGATATCGAATATCTCGTATAATCGTAATAATAATATTACGAAATATAAAATGATTAGTTTTGTTTCGGTAATATAATCCGAATCGTGTTTCAATAATATAACATTAATATATTAAATTATAATTTAATATTAATTGAAAGTATCATTGATATCGAAATTCTTTTAAATTGTACAAACATTTATAAAAATCATTCGTTTAAAATTGTTCATGCTTAGGTATATCTAAAAGCTTTAAAAATATTGAAGAAGATAATAAATGTAAAGTTGTTTATACTTTGATAATCGTAAGATAGTAACAAACGACTGCAACGATTCAAGGAACTATGAAGTATTTATTCGAGTCAAGTGTTCCGTCAACGCCGCTACTCGCATCTGTCACGCTATGAATACTCTCTATAAAAACTTTTTCTACTTACTCGTTCTTATATGGATTTAATTTTAACTAAAAATATATAAATATTCAAATATATGTCGATTTTTTGAAGAAATTTTTAATTATAATTAATACTTATTTAATTATTGCAACTTAAGAATAACTCTTAACTTTGACCTTTATTTATTATTTTGATACTACGCTAAATATTTACAGCAAGTATTTAAATATTGACTCGTTATTATTTGTATTATATAAATATGACTTCGGTACATAATTATAAAAATTTTTATATATATTATAATTTTCAGGCAACGCTTACATTACGGAACGACTGGTGCACAAATTTTGATTATTCGTTAAATAATTAAACAAAACATCGCATCTTTCAACGTCTACCGACAGAGGATTGGTGAAAATAAAAAGAAGTTTGTAACAAAACAAGGAGGATCCGCGAAGAGAAAGAAAGGCTTTGCAGCCGGACAATAAAGACTCTAACTCTCTCTTCTGATCGCGCGGACGGGTGAAAAAGACAGCGAGGCGCGGGAGAAGGTAGCCAAGAAAAGAGTCTCTCTCTCTCTCTGTCCTTAAGAAGAGGGACGGACGCAGCTTTCATTACAGTGGTGAAACAAAAGAGTTGAGTAGGATAGATAGATTCACATAGAGAGAGAGAGAAAGAGAACCGGCACGGGCGGACGAGGAAAAATCGCCCCTTTGTCTGGGCGACGCCATTTTATCATTCCTCGCTTCGTTCGCGCGCGCGGCAGCAGCCCCTTAGCATATTTCAAATGACAAAAACCAGCCACCCCCTCGCGGAAACGCTCGGGGAGAAGAGAGAAGAGAGCTAAGACGAAACGGGCGCAAGAAAGAGAAAGATGGAGAGAAGGAGATAAAAAGGGAACGAGAGAGAACGAGAGAGAACGAGAGAGAAGCGAGGCGCCTTAAACTTTAATTGCCTTTATTTCGGAAAGAGAAAAAGTTCGTTTAACGAATCGACCGAGGAGCAGAGGGAGACGGGAGACTCCATTCCCAGGGCAAATTGCCCTTAAGGAGATTTTCCCCGGGCTTTTCCGCTATTTCTTTTTCTCGGGGAGGAGGCGCAAGCGCGCGCAGGCGATTTTCTCCCTTGCTCCCGGGGGCGGAGACAATTCTTCCTAGATGGTTTTCACGTTTGCCCTCGCCGGCTTTTTCTTTGTTTACGCGTAATGCTGATTCTTTTAACGTACAAATGCTACGTATAACGTACAAATGGTACACTTCCGTTACTAATACATGCGATACGCTCTTAAACGAAAACGGTTGCTAAACATTATTTTCCGTTGACTTTGCTAACTGTAAAATTGTAAAAATATAAATTATTCTTTTGAAACTTGTTGTATAATCTATTTTTTTACGACAACTATTTTTTACTTTATTAAATTAAGTACTCGTTATAAGAATAACTTCGGAAGCTCTAGAAAATGATTTAACGGGTGTAGCCGTAATCAATTTAAGAAATTATCAAAAATAAAATTCATCATTTTAATTTTATAACTAAATTTCTGCGCCTTTCGAATAAATTATATATATATATATATATATATATATATATATATATAAATTTAAAGTTGTGAGCATTAAATGGTAAAAAGCAGCAGTTAACGAGTTAAATTATTTGTCGCTGAAAATGCGAAAATCTAGGTCTTAAACGGAACTGGAAGTATAACTCAATACTCTCACTCACTGAAATTCGTCATAATCTCCTTATGATATCCAACAAATTCAATATGGCAAAGATGGGATTTATCGGTGACAATTATCGGCTCGATCTTCACCGATAACGATATTAAGCTATGAATCGCGCGCGGAGGACTGATAGTAGCTCGTAGTTCTCGTAAAGCGAGATATAACTAAATATATCCTTCCTTCCCTCCACCCTCCGGTTTCTCGCTAACCCTCTCTCGCTCTCTCGCTCGGTCCCTCTCCTTCTCTCTCGTGCGCGCACGTTTACCCAAAACTCAATCCGCAAAGTCGACCGCCGGCACGCGAACTTTTGCTACTCTCGTGCAGGCTCTAATTTCAAATTCGGTTAGTGGGCGCTACGCACCCGGTCCATTTTGTTTACTTAAAAACCAGTTAATCGCGAGCTTGACTGACACGGTCGCGTTAATTTTTGATCTTCGCGAAAGTCACGATCGCGTGTGCCGCTTTACTAAAAAACGAATATGCAACCGCGAGTCTAATTTATACAATTATTACCGCAGCGTTATAAATAAATAATCCCGCGTGTCGTTGAATAACAGTGGATATATTATGAAAATTACACGCGCGATGATTAAGAGGAAGCGAAATCGACAACCGACGATATTTGCTAGTTCGGCTTATTCCAAAATCCCAAATGCGCAAACTAATTGTTTGTCGAGTATATAATGCTTTATGCAAACAAATCGCGCAAGGACGCTTCGATAATTAACTTGATAAAATGTTTAAAAAGGAGGAAATTGATTTATGAATTTACAATATAATTCTAAATTGCGCAAAGTGATAATTAGCCTTACAAAATTTAACAAAACATTGATCGATTGCTTCGCAGTGATCCAATAAACTTTAGAAATTTTTAATAGGCGTAATATTAATCTTACTAGCCTAATAATCTACTAAATTTATAACTAACTGAATAATCGATGTATCAATTTAGCAATAATTATATGAATAATTTATGAATGTCAGTCACTTTACAAAATTAAACACCAAATAATGGTTGCGTACGATTTTTAAATAATCTGTCGCGTACGATCGTAAATATACATTGAAAATGTACTCCATTGATTAAAATCAAAAATGGAATAAAAATTTAAAACTTATAAAGTAATAATTATTGAAATTTCCATTTGAAAAAAATTACACCAAATGAACGGAGAAACGCAATTAGCTTGATCGTAGGATTTACGGATACAGTAAAATTCATTATTTTGATAAAATAAATATATTTCGTGTATTAAAAATATTTGAATTGTACGACAATCATTCTTCGTTTTAATATCGATAAATCCATGAATTACCGTATAATAATAATTTCTTTACTAAAAAATGAGTAAAAGGTTGGACGCATCAATCGCATCGAAAAGTCCATTTTTTGCTCTTTCACTCGTCCAAAGCTAATCAAACAAAACCAAACGCCCTTAGCTTCAAAGTATCTTTCTTTCCCTTTGATTGAAAAGCAAATTTGTATCCTTTAAACCATCAGAAGACGATTCTTAATTATTTATCAAGAAATGCCACACACACACAGCGAACAGAAGGGGACTACATTACCAAAAGTTCAGTGCTCGAGATTAGTATCTCCACCCCCATAAACCAAAGAACCGGCATATTCCGTTGATATATTTTTGCGAGGCTCCTACTTCCTCTCCCCGCGCTCCTTCGAGTCACGTCGAAGGAAACGAAACGAGCCAGCGAATTTGTTACGAGGGTCTCTCATAGACGCGACCCTTCTATAAGCAGCCCAATTTCTGGCGTGTATATTCTAGGCATTAGGCAAGACGGGCGAGCCATCGGCCATTTTAGTTCCCATCGCCCCCCTACCCCCCTACCCCCTACCCATCCCCCGCCCAATGCGAGGGCGAAACGGTGTTGGGTGAACGTCGGCTCAACATCAGAAAAACCATTGCCCACCCTCTTTTACTTAACCCCTCTCTCTCGGATATTCCACCCTCGGATCCATGAAAGACGAGCAAAATGATTCGGATGCTGCGCTATTTTTTATTCTCGGATCTTCGACTTCATCTTCATCTCCTACTTCTTCTTCTGCCTGCTACATTCATTTTCTAAGAAAGCTTTTTCGGATGTTTTTTTTGATCGGCCGTCGTTTCCCCCCGAGCTATAGATACTCTTTCTATTCGACTGCACCCGACACTTAGACTTCAGGTTTCCATCCGTTCTCCCTCGTTTCTGTTCCAACCCCACATCTCGCGAATTTCCTTGCCAATAAAAGGAGGATGAAAACGACGATCTTTCAAAAGTCTTAAATTATCTGTGAAAATATTCCAGCTCGTGTTTTCGCTTCTGACAGACTGCGATTCGATAAAACTATAGTCTGACTTTTAAAATTATTATACGAATTTTCTTTTACTTATTATTATAGTCTATATAATACTTTTAATATAAAAAGTTTACATTTATCGTTAATTATAAATGGATTGAAATTTACGTTGAAAATACATCAAAATTTTTTCTGCGTACCGATATTGTACAATTAATATTACTAACAATTAATTAACTATACAATTAATAAAAATCCGAATCTTCTATCTTTTATTTTAAAATTTAATAAAAATAATATGTATTTCTGTTTTTTAAATTGTATTTAAATTTCTTTAATTTAATGTATTAAGTTATAGCAGTATATAAAAATCACAATTGCATACAAATTGTGATACTGCTATAAAAATATGCAAATTAAAAAATTTTATTTGTATTATTGTAAGTGGTAAATAATTTGTTTACTCTAATTATAGACATCCATATAATTATTGTTTTAAATTGATCCATAAGATTATTTTTATTGTTGTATAATAATGCAGATAATAAATACTCGGTAGAAAATATAAATTTGTATTTCATTATTATTAATTTCAAGGCACAAAAATTTAATAATCCATTGGCTTATTATAAAAGTTGAAACTAATTTTATAATTGATAAAAATGAGATTTTTAATTATAGTTTTAATAAGCTGTTTCTTTGTAATACTTTATATATACTATTACAGATTATTATATATTATAAATATAAGAAGCTTATAGTTTCATATATAATCGTCTTTAATTAATTACTTTAAACAATTCTCACAATTTAAAATTGTGAAAAAAAGAAAGCATAAATATTTTCTATTTAAGCGACATATTGTACAAAGACATTTGTAATAGTAATTTATAATGTAAAATTTATATAATATTATAATTTATATTTCTTCAAAAATATTCAACTCTAATCTAAGTAATTAGAAGGCGGAAACTGTGAAAATTAATGTTTGGCAATGACCTTCAATTTTCGTAATGTCTTTGATTTTTCTTTAAAAAAGTTATTACTCGGAATTTCGGGAATACTCTAAGATGAACGTATCAAATTAAAACCATTATTTGTAAATATAATTTTTTAAAGTTAATTCTTAAAGACGCGAACTATTATAGATTTTTATCATTCGTAATATTTTATCATAAAATATATGTCAGAGATTCTAATAAAAGCAAATAATATACTATCAAAAAATTTTTACACCAAAAATATAAAAAAAATTAATTAATAAATCAGAGTTTATATACGTATGTAAGCGTAATAAAGATTACTCGTTCAAAGAATACACGAATCTATTAGTATATTATCACTAAACGGATTACAGCTTTAATCAATTTGTACATAAAATAAATGAAAAAATTTAAATAAACTGTAAGATTTCTACTCATTTCGGAAAAGAAAACTTTTCTAAAACAGATTTAAACTTCTTTTCTCAAACTGAATGAAGTTCTTAAATCCAATTTCACATTCACTGATCGATATGTTACGCGCGACCGGCATTTTATCAATAGTTCACGATTTCGATTTGATTATCCATCGGACCACTATCCTCGTACTTCTAATACATCAATTTCGGCGCGCTCATCACAAACGCAAAGAAATCCAATCGAGGCCTTAAAACAACCACCGTAATCCTACCTTAGAGTCCACCCACCGAACCCGAGGATAACCTGCCGTACAGGTCCACACGCGATCACTTCGCAAGAATAAATGGCTCAAAAGACGAGACGGAGACACGCTTCTGCCTCACCTTCCTGCCTCTCGGAAGTTCAGGAGCGAAATCTGCATCGAAACCTCGCATACGTTACGAGCGCTGGATTTAATAGCCCCCACCCCTTGTCCGGCAATCGCTCCGAGATCGGAAAAAAATTCAGAAACTTGTTTCCTTGGCAAACTGACCCTGCTTGCCGTAATCGGGCGTACACTTACGCACGCGTGCACAAAGAAAAGGGTCGAAGGGTACAACGGGCATTAGCATAACCCTTATGAAAGGTAAAGAGAGCCAGCGGTCCGGGAACTGGTCAGGTAAGTTTTTCTCGCGCTTTTTAATTTCCGATGACCAGATGCCCCTGTGTGAGCTCGTTATACTCTGAATAGAGCTGGAGGTAGAACAGAGGGAAGGGATTCTGATTCGCCTGACCTCGATGAGAAACAAGAGAGAAAGAGAGATGACCTCTTCTCCCCTTCTTTCAAACTTATCGCCGGATGACCCCGTAAAAATCGCAGGAACCGGTTCCTCGCTCGGTCTTCTCTATTATTTCCCCTCTGGGTAAAATTTTGGACGTTACCGGTGGTTTTTATAGGGGCAGCGGAACTCCAAAGGGTCACGCGTGGCCGTCGTTGCCGGTTTTGCAACGCAGGTACGCTCCTCTCTCTTTCAACGAGGAACCTTTCAACGAGGAATCGCTCTTCCTCGCCCTTTATGTTTTCAAAGCCGTTACACAATGCCAGCATCATTTTTCGATCAAATTAAGATTACCGAAGGCATCCTCCTTACCAATCTTTCAGGACTTGGTTGCGTGATTACTCCTTCTACGTTTATTGTTAAGGATTTATTGTATAGGATTTTTGCTACTTTCATCCCACTGAAAGAGATGATAATTTCAATTTTCATTTAACTGCTAAATAAATTACATGCCATTCACGATACGCGAATGTTTATAATATTAATACAAGAATCGTTTGTATTATCGACAACTCTATTTTGTTCATGTGTAGAACGAGACGTGTGGAACCGACGTTTTCAGTATTTTCTACATATTTATGTCTTTCAACAGGATTAAATAATCGCATACGTAAAAAATGTACATTCAAAAATATATCGCTTACAATCATTATTTTATATCAAAAACAACCTTTTACGTGAACAAAATTTTAAAACCGAAGAAATATACGATAGAAATTAATTACTGTTTAGATGCGTAGATTTTTATTATTGGCGATACAATTTTAAGATTACAAAACATATTTTATCACAATTTTTTAATATAAGCATAATAAAATTGTATTATGTATTACAAGTACTTACGTTCAAATAATTATTTGTCTACTTTTAGAATTTAATGCATAAATATTTATTAAGATCATTTCGTGATAAAAAAATTATATATTCTCACATATTAAATTTTCAAAATTTATTTAAACTATGATATACGATAAACATGATAGTTTTTTAGTCATCAAATACACAAAAATTCGAAACAAAAATGTTTTAATATTTCGTATATTTTATGAAATTTAACTGTATATTATTTCATTGCAAGTAATTTTATTTTTAACTTTGTAATTATTAAAATCATTGGTTATAACAAATATGAATTTTAATTTTGTAAACTTAATTATTAAATAATACAATTAACGATCGATTCAAAGATATATTTAAAAAAACTAATCTTAAATATATTTTTAATAATCATTAATCCTTATAACGAAGGCTTAAAAAATACAAAAACTACAATAAATAACGGAAATACGAATTTTGCCAATACTAATTCGATCGATTTAAATTGAATTTGCTGACGCATGTAAACAATGTTGTAATGTAATAAATGGTAAGTATTCAAATACAAATCATAATAATAATAATGAAAAAATAATGCGAAAAAAGTAAACGACGTAAGGGTGAAAACCTACTTGAAAGTAAGAAAAGCAATTCTCATTCGCAGTCATTGACGCATTACAAAAGCGTTTAACTGAAAACTGTGCACTTCTCAGTCGAGCACAGCAAGTTAAGAAGGGATACAAAAGTAAAAGCAAGAAAAGAAAAAGGAAAGCGAAAAAAGAAACAGAAAGATTAAAGTATTCCCGTAGAAACTGCGGAGAATAAAATGTGAACTCACAGAAAGAAACAATAGCATGAAAGAGGAAGTGTAGAGTAAGAAAACGAGATACTGTCCGTGAAAAATATATCTTGGTTCATATTTTACGTATAAGTGACATTTATTTACATCTTGGCACTTATTAAAAACTTACCTATATTTATAATTTATAAATTTAATTCGTAATTTTATGCAATTCTCAGCGTTTTTCTTGAATAACGTTTAAATTAAAAAGTAAAATCATTGCATAATATAATGTTTATATTAAAGTAATAAACATGTTAAATGAATCGAATGATTTACAAAAGTACTTTTTTGAATAAATTCTCTCGGGAACTGTACCAAATAAAAAAAAATTAAAAATATAATTTATTTAGAGCTACAATGCAAGTAATTTTTTCAACGCGGTAATAAAATTATTTTTCGCTTTCGTAAAAAATATTTTTTAATTACGATTTAATATGTTGTTAAAATATTGTGTATTATTTAAAATTGAAAATATAATTATTGCAATTAAAAATAATAATTACGAAATATTAGTTGGGCATTGTAAAAAATTCATTGAATCGAGTAAATTGTTGTCTCGGATTTATAATTTCAAAGTTTTTGGTGTTAAATTTGAATGTCCCATCAGTGTTGACACTGAATTTTACCACCGATCTTTCAAATCCTTCAAGTTTCAGCACCCTTTGTGTACTAAATTTATCCCTAAATTGTTCAGGAGCCACGCGAAAAAAGATTAACATTGAGACAAAAAATACATAGAGCATCAAAAAATTACAAGTATATTAATAGTATCGATCGCGTTCTTAAAAAATCTCGTAAAGAAATAAACTTTTTATTCCATCGGTTATATTATTATTTATTATTATTCCATAGATTCGAGCAGGAAAATATTTCCGTATTGTAAAAAGATTAAAAGATGTAAAAAGTTTTCAATAATATAAATTTGCGTAGAAAAGAGTTGCGCAAATAATAATTTACGTCAGAAACACTGACTCTATTATTTGCAATAAGCCACGAAGAAAGAAAAATAAGATCGTTAAAAAGTAAAGGAGCTTGAAAAAGAAAAAAAAAATAGATGCGCTGCGGATGTACGGCGTGGGCGTGCGGTACGAGAAAAACATTGCGAGCAAGAGAAAGATAGAATAGCATTAATTACGCCCCTTTATTATAAAAACTGAACTCCCACCGATCTTTCACTTCGGGGGGAGGATTCGGGAAAAGCTGTGGGGCAGCCCTTGAGTAGATAAGGAAGGAAAAAGATCTCTCAAACCCCCTACCAACACTTTCTGTTTCTTTCTCTCTCACACTATCTCTCTTCTTTTCTCTTTCTCTCTTTCGCTCCTACTCTTTCTCTTCTCTCCACCCTCGTCCCTCTGTTCAATTTAAAATACTTAATCTGTCTTAGTCGCCGACTCTCTTTCTTTCTTTCTCTCTCTCCAGAGCGAGAGAGCGAGTCGAGGGGTTGTCAAATGCAACTGTGGCGAATCTCGCAGATTTTAGCGTCCATTAAGGCAATGGCATACTCAAAATTTAGCCGATTTTTTTTAATAGGAAAAATAAATTAATCGTATTCTTATTTTTCTGATAAATTATGCGTTTTGAACTTATAATCTTTAACTTAAGAAACTAATTCTCGCTAGAAAAAAATATATTTATATAAATCAACACGGTAATAGTATCGTTTGTAAACTAATGTTAGAAATGTCATTATTTAACGGGAAATTTATTCTAATATTTAAATTTACCGTTTAGAACTATAAGTGATTATTCGTTTAATTTGGTACAAATTGTCTTCGAATTAAATCGTTTTTTCAATCTGACGGTACTTGTCTAAAAATTTTTAATTATATTTTCAATTTAAATAAAAAAATATATTTTACAATTCTCATCAAACTACTGTACATAATAAAATTATTGAAAAGCTTGAAAAATTATAAAAAAAAATGAAAACAATGCTCTAGTTTTTGCTTCCTAGAGAAAACCTATTCGTTCGTGATCTCGATACTTTTGTGTAAAATATTCAACATCTTACGATATAATAGAAGCATCGAAAGCAAGAAAAAATGAAAAGGTCTTGATTTTGGTGTTCGTCTACGCGTACAGTTGCTCCCATAAATCTTTGCTCTCGCAAGAAATTAAACCCGAATGAAAATTCATGTAGCTAAATCAAAAGCCGGGCGACATTCCTGCGGCGGACGCGAACTGCGCCGTAAAAAAGTGTCGGGTTGAGAACCGCCGCGAAGAAAAGAAGAAAATAAGAAAATAAGAAACGGCAAAATGGCGAGGATTTTAATTTGCATCTTTCCGCCCCCGCCTTTCAACGTCTTGTCTATCTTTGCAAAGAAGAGAAAACGGCAAGGCGCGGAATAAGTAGCCAGGTATTTCTGTATGCGTGTCTAATAAAATACGCGTGGCGAGGCGACATTATTTACGCCGTCGTCGGACAGCGCAAGTCGAGTTCAAGAGGGAAGGTTAGTTTGTTGGGAAAGAAAAGATTGCTAGTGGGTGGCTTTTATTTGCGCAGAAACTTTTTAGGGGCTTAGATATGTTAATTCAATGATTTATCGAAGTAGCATTCACGAAAAACTCGCTTGCGATTAATTATCTCGCTTATTTGATATGGTTGGAAATATATTTCTAGGGTTGTTTTCTTGTGATATAATACACTCGTTGGAGACATTAATATTTATGAAAACTTTTTTTACAAGTATTTATAATATGCTACATATAATGGTTATTTTTTTATACGAATCAACAACATAATATTTTAATGTTATAAAAATATTAAAAGTTAAACGTATTTTTATTATACGTATTATACACTAAATTTAGATTTTTATAATATTAGATTCGAATCCATGTATTCGTTTAAGTAATTAAACTAGAAATCAATAATCCTTTTAGTTTAATTTATAAATGCTATAATTATAAATATAATAAAAATATTTTAAAAACTGTTAATGCACAGTTTAAAAATATTTTTAAAAATTCTACTTTTTATTTATAAAAATCATGTTATTATATTATGAATTAACGTCGTATTAAACATTTTAGATAATTTATATAATTAATCATTTTTTAATTCTATAATCGAATCTTGATACATTTTAAACTAAAATTTTTATATAAAAAATATAATACGTAAAATAATAATATTTTATATTATATTATTAAAGTATTTTAAAAAATATTAACGTCCGATCAAATCGAATATTTTTAATTTCTTGAATTTGAATGAAAATTTACAAATTATAAATGTTTTTATAATTTTATTTACAGTATTTTAAAAATAATATAAATTTATTCCTGAAACTGATGTTGTTCGTACGTTTCATCGATATTTAAAAAAAAGTTAACAAGGCTTAATTTACTATACAATAACCTCATTTTTCGTTTTAAATTAAAAAAAAGGATACTTTCTACAAGAAAGAGAGAAAAAACAATATCTCATTAAATACTTCATCCGCATATCTTGCAAGAATTTTTATAAAATTCTGTTAATTACAACAGAATTTTTTTTCCTTTATTTTTTAAATTACTAGTTTCTATATACATGCCATTAAAAAATATAACGATTTAAGCTAACAGATTTTTAAATATGTTAAAAAATGAAATTGTTTGAAGAAAATCACGATCATACTTGATATTAAACTCTTCATAAGAATTAGACGTAAGTTTTGTATAATAATAAATAAAATACATCGTAATAGTTTCGCTTTATAAAAAAATGATTTTTAAAAAAACGCTCGCAAAGTTGTCTAAAGGCAGACTCGAACAACGCAGAGCAGACATTAACAATATTGAATAGGATCGATGGGATAGGAAACATTTGACGAAAAGAAAAGTTTTATTCAAATATATTCATCGACAAGGACATCTTTCCCGAAAAACGCACGAGAGTCGCGTTTCAACTTTCGACGCTGCTCAAAGTTCCAAATTTTATCCACTCCTCGCTACGGGTAAATGGTAATTAAAAAAAAAAAAACAGGTAAGATAGTAAAATCCTTTTCCGGCTGATTGAAACTATGTCCATCTCGCGAGGCCGATCGACCTTTCATCCCCCGGCATCTCGCGGGCCGATCCTACGGACTTTTCGGACTTGGATCCTCCGGGATCTGGACCTGGACCCCATCCTCGTTCGTGTCGCCTATCCTTCCGACAGAGCAAATAACTTTCATAATTCTCGATTAGAAAGTTTTGCAGCTCGAGGGGTGCGTGCCTCGAAAACGGGGGAGAACGAGGACGAAGACGTCGGAGAAGAAGAAGTAGAAGATCGACCTCTTTTTCGCTCGCTTTGAACGAATCCGCGCCCGAGAAAAAGATAGAGAGAAAGAAGGCAAGCGCGGTGCGCCGTTGGAGGCTTCTAAGATTTTCAAAGAAGCGATGAAAAACGAAATCGACGTTACGTTCCCTCACTCCACAAGGAAAATTCATTATTCACCCGAAGAAGGAGGTTGGAGATCGCAGGATGTAGCTCGAGCGTCTATCTCTTCTCTGTCTATCGCTCCTCCTTTCTCTTTCTTTTCTTCGTTTTCCTTTTAACTTTTCTTCCCTCCCGAGCAGGGGTCTACTCTTTACTCCTTTTTTGCAGCACCAGGGCAACTTCTAGACTCGCTCTCTTTCTTCTGGTGATCTATATGTATTCGCGAGCTCTGCTTTTGCAGAATGGCGGATCATTAACGGAAGATATCGCAACCGAGCGCTCTCTCTCTTTCTCTCTCTCTCTCTCTCTCTCTCTCTCTCTCTTCTCTCTTGTCTCCGTCTCTTCCTGCCGTCCGTTTTCTTTTTGCCCTTTTCCTTATTCTTTATAACGAGCCACTTAAGAAGAGCCGGTTGCCCAACATTTTTAACAGGGACTGTAGGAAGCATTCGGAAGTTCGAGCATCCAGCATCCAGCATCCAGCATCCAACGTACGTACGCGTAACTCGTAAAGGTTGCCGCGTGTTTTTGCGGCACCGGTTCGGTTCGCCCGAGGGAGGGTCAGCCGGAAGGGGTCATTTCTCTCGCTCGTGTTCTATCCTTTTTTCGTGATCCCGCTTTTTCAACATATGGCATCATTGGACCCGAGAGGAAGGAGGAGATTTCAATGGTCTCCTTTTTCGGCTTGGTAGTTTATTTTTTGGAGGCGGGAATCGTAACTACTCGGCGTTGCGCCTCGACCGAGCGGATCGAGACAAAGGGGAGACTTTTTTAATAC
Source organism: Dolichoris vasculosae (assembly GCA_018907195.1). Lineage (NCBI taxonomy): Eukaryota > Metazoa > Arthropoda > Insecta > Hymenoptera > Agaonidae > Dolichoris > Dolichoris vasculosae. The sequence continues at coordinate 9,704,873 of JACCHY010000003.1, forward strand.
CCCGTTCTTCTCCTACCGCTAAGATAGGATTTTTTGTTTTCGATAACATTGTAAGCACATTATCTCTTTTCGCTGAACGAGCTCGAAATAATATCGAAATAACTCTTGGTATTCCTAAATATTCGTGCGCGGTGACTTTGCTTTAAAGTTTTAGAGTAATATGAAACTAGCAAATTGTTTCATCAGCGTTAACATACTCATAAAAGAGGATTTTATAAGGTAATTAACGGAATAATAAGACCTACAATTTAGTATACTTTTCGAGTTTAAATGTAAACGATCACCCGATAAATACGAAAAAACGAAAAAACGAAAAAACGAAAAAAGAAACGGGTTCTAATCTTCGGCGGAAATTCTCGATATCTACGCGTATAATTTGAAAAATTAGTTTACGAGGCGAGAGAATATCCTACGGAATTAAGTAAGTACAACTTTGTGTACTTCGGATCAAATTATTTTCTCAAAATTAAATCCGCATAAATTAAATTTCGAAGCGACAATGCCATAATCTCGATAGAAGCTATCACTATATTTTTTCCATCGGCTATACGAAGCTACGTCGCCGATACCCCGAAATTAGTTTACATTGCGTTCGCAAATTTATTCTTTCGAGCGAGGCTGCGTACACGACTCGTATAATTCTCCTAGTTAGGTCGAATCAAGTTAAAAGATCGTCCACTTAAGGAAAGTAAAACGTAAGAGGCACCGTCGGAACGATTTCGCTTTTACATTCATCGGCGCGATACGCATCAAGCGATAACCATCGAGCCGAGAGAGTCGCGTCTCGCCCCGACAATGGCCAACCGAAAGAATAAAAGGTGGATGAAATTAAGGGAGAAGAGGAACCGAGAGGATAAAGGAAGATCAAGGTAGAAACGTAAGACACCTCGGCGAAGGATCCCGCGAGGTTGGCTCGGCCAGGAGGCGGTGGGGGAGGGAATCTAGGTACCCATGGTAGTGGTGGCAGCGGTGGTAGTAATACTTCGCTTCATTAATTTCTCGCAAAAACAGTGTCAGAGCCACGGGGTCCGTCGTCTTCGCCGCCCGACCGTTCGCTGGCCTGGTATTTAAATTCAGAAACGAGAGCAAAAGAGGTTGCGACCGGAGTTGTTAAAGAGAGACGAAGAGAAAGAGAGAGAGTGAGAGAGAGATCGACGCTGCTTTCCCGCTCTTTTTATCTCCGTTTCTCCCACCCAACGCCCGTCTCTCTCCCTCTCACCCTCTCTTACCCCCCTTCGCTTTCTTTCTCTTTCCTCGCGAACGAAGAAAGCTACACCCCGCACCCTTTCGCCGACCAGGCAAGGCTCAGTCAATAAAGTATTCTAAAAAGCCCGCACGAATAAGAGCCGTCTTACTATTCTCCTCCCTCGCAGTCTTCTTCTGCTTCTTCTTCTCTCCTTCTGGGTTGCCGCTGCTGCTGATGCTGATACCGCTACCCACCCTTCGCAGAGGGAGAAGCAAAGAGAGAGGAAGAGGTTCGTTCTCCCCCAGTCCGAGGAAATAAGACCTAGAGAAAGAGATGATGGGGTAGTGGGTGGTGAGCCGAGGAAAAATAGGGGTGGCAAAAAACGTCAATAATATCGGCAAGATGGAAGCTCCATGCGAATGCTTTAAGGTATTCTCAGTTTTCTTTTCGTTCTCTACCTTACAAACCGCTTTTTTTTACTCCTGTTCCTTTCCCTTTTTCTCGACTACCTACTTAACTATCTTTATTATCTACCGTCGTTATTTCCATCGCGTTTTTATAAATTTATAAACGTTCTTCTTTATTCGTATATTATCTTTACGCTGTTCCATAAATACATATTATAAATCTGAAATGCTTGCGAATGTCGACATTTTTTACAATTTACCTTTAATTTTGTAACGTTGATGCCAAGGGTTTATGATATTATTGTAAAAGTATCGATAAGCCATTGCTACGATTTTATAAACAGTTTAAATTAAAAAATTCAAAGTAAAAATACTGTAAAGATATTGAAATATTAACCGATCCCTTTTTAGCGACTTTAAGTTTATAAATTAATACGATCTTTAAGATCTATATTTATAAATTATTTTTTGTATTTAATATCGTTGGAATAATTAAAAATTAAGAAATATATATTTAATTTGAATAATCGAAAGATTAACGAGTAATTTTTTTTTGTAACATTTTTTTTTATTTAAATCCTATATGCCATATAATATTAATCGTAACATTATTCTCTTTCTCAAAAACAAAAACTTAAAACTAAATAGCCAAAACTAAATAAATTGTTACTATTTGAATACTCAAAATACAGCAATATATCTTACTTAAATGCTTACTTTTTAGAAGAACATACTTACAAATTCTAAATTTTAGCACTATATTTGGTTACTAATACTAAAATCTTTGGCTTTACCAAAAAGACAAATAATTATTCGTGTTTGCAAAAGCCATTATAGTAGTACAATATAGCAAATATAGATAGATAAAGTAAAGAGTAAAGACGAAGATGAAATTCTGCCCTTTTCTCTCTCTTTCGTTCTCGGTCTGGCGAACGGTAGAAAATATATTAATGTCCTCTCGCGCGACGTATCTTCTTCCAGCGAAGCGGACATGACGCGCTTTTAAGAGTCCCGATAATAAACGACGATATCGTCGTGAATCGTCGCTGATCACAGTAGCAACGAGCTATCGGGAGCTTGAAAGCTGAGAAATACCGCCAACTGTGAAAAGATGATGTTTATGGCGTTATAATGCGTGTCGGCATCAAACGCTTTTTTGATAAGCCGCTTTTCGTTTCGTCGTTATAACTTCAACGATTACGCATTGTAAATTATAGCGATCGTTAATGAAAATTTATTTTCGGATTTACACTAAAAATTATTTTATCTTTTTTGTATTAAAAATATTGTAAAAAAATTAGTATCGAATAATTAATCTACGTACAAATTTACCAATTATTACAATATAAAGTCATGCAAAAAAAGTTGTAAATATTACGATGACAGAATTATTAAGATAAGTTTATATAGTTAATGACACGATACGATCATCATTTTTAAATGTTATATAAAATCTACTACATTCTAATTTATAATAATTATTAAAAAAATATTTATCCCTAAAAAATTATTTTTTGTAAATTCATACTGTTGAACTGTTTTAAATATTTATACTATTATATTCGTTTGCAGTTGTTAATTTTTTCAAAAATTATAATGTATGTCAACGAGAAAATTAGAATATCCAACAGATACAACGCAAAACTTAATTTAATATATATGTATAAAAGTTATTATCGATTTTTATTTATAAATGTAAAATACCATTAAAGAAATAAATGTATACAATTATTAATTAAAAATATACATCGATCCATATTTAACTGCCGTTAAAATTAGTTGTTTTTATATTACAGAATAAACAATTTAAACTAATAAGATCCATTATTATTTTGACATTTATTTAATTGCCTACTTTCGATTAAAAATAAAATTTTCATTTTTCGAAAAATTTCCAAATTAAAACATAATAACAGGCAGAAAAATATTATATAATTACCATCACATAAAATAACGAATTTAATAACAAATTAAAAAATAATTACAATATATTAAAATAGTAGATTTTAATTACAAAAATAAATTTAAGGAAGTATTCATTTTCTGAAATTTTATTGAAGTCAAATTTTATACGTGATGATAATAAAATATTTTGTCGTTCTACTTTTTAGTAAAGACATAATTCAAAATATTAATATACTTTCTAAAGATAAATCTATAAATCATACATCTTTTAACACTGATCATATTTCGTTATAATTTATATATTTTACAATGTTACTTAAATAGACCTAAAAGAAATACTAATTCCTTAAAGTTATCGGTAAAAATATTGGAATGATATATAGTATTGAAATAATTAAAATAAAATTTATCACACTTATACGTTATCAAATAATTGAAAGATTATATATTTTTTAGCAATTTCGAATTAAATTTCTCTAACTTATAAATAAAACTCGATCGATTTATCACATTATATTAAAATTTAATCGAACACAGCTTTTGAATAAATAATAAATAATGAAATAACAAAAGAATGATTAGTAAATATTTGAATCGGAATAAAAAATGAAAAATGTATAATAAAATAAAAATATTTCTTTTTTAAATTCGCAGTTTTCCGAGTAAAGTAATTTTAAATTTAACATTCGCTCGTATAAATTAGAAATAAGCTCAAGAAAAATATTATCATTCTAATGGCGTTAGTGGCACATATTTTATACGCCACGTAACTTTATTTTTAGAAAAATTCAAAGCTCTAAAGTCTAAGAGCGGAGGAGGAAAACATATGGTAATCGAGCGGAGAGTTCATCGCACTGTGTCTTATTCAATGTCGATGCTCTCATTGTCTTAAGAATTTTGAACTCTTCGCGAAATTTATCTCACTTTTATAATACATAATGTAACAGTGCTATCGAGAAAAGTTAACGATAACGCGTACTTCCGATGCTCATAGATAAATGATGCGATAAATTTAGAATAAAATACTAAAGAACTAAAAATGATTGCATGGATAAAAAATGTACTCCGTAATCAATGTACGATACCGATTGATACCGATTCGAAAGAAACGTAATTAAGAAATCTCATTGATTTTTACTGCAATTCGAAGCAAAGCAATCAACGAACCCGAAGAAATAAGCGAATTAACATAACGCGTCCTCGTTCTCGGCGATAAGACGCCGTTAATCGAAAAAAAATCGGAACTCGTTCCGAACGACGCGCGCAAAAATAAAATAAGACACAGACGTTGTACGAGCTCGCGAACGCAAATGGAAATGCACGCACTGTAATTAGCGATGCAGAGAGGACGAAGGTAAGTACCCATCTTCTCTGCGGTTTCAATAAATAGAGAGATAGAAGCGCCTATATCTATATATCTATAGCCATCGAACGGTTATAGGCGGAGGCGTTCAAAATACCAAGTATGCGAGAATGGACGACCGCATTCGCCTCGGAGCTTCCGCGTGTTTTTGTTTATGCGCGCGTTCAGAATCAGTCTTCTGTTAACTCGTGCCTGCCGATTATTTATCCGCGTGTTTTTTTTCCTCTTTCCTTTAATTTTACGTAACTCCGCTATTTACGCTGTTTACGCTGTTCACGCTGTTCACGCTGTTCACGCTATTCACGCGTACGGGATCAGAGACACTCGTTTGCAAATGCATTTCAATCTATTCGAATGCTATTTAATTTCTGTAATAAACACGGTATCGAATGAAAACCTATCAGACTTTTTTATTGTAAAATATCGTTTTACTTTTTTAATAAAGTTGCTACATTTTATCGATTGCGTATCGCCGTATCGAATATAGAAAATGTACAAAACATTTTAAATTCCACGATATTCGAAAGCGTTTCAATCATAAAATGTAATTTGGTTCGTTTGATTAAATTGTTCGGACTATTAATCAAAATTATAGCATTATCGCTACAGTTACGGAGTTACGGTAAACGTTTCGTAAATATTTTTTTTAATAAATTCGAAAATGCTAAAAATTTTGTTTGCGCAAAATGTTTGTAATTAAGCAACTTGATCGTTAAAACATTTAAAACAAGAAATAACGATCGAAGCGTTATTTAATCGATAAGGCAGAGGTCAGAGTATTGAAACTGAAGAAAGTCAAAAGCCAGTGAACAAAACGGTAATACAGTTAAAGCGTACAATATACTCCGACGTGCATATTGAAACGAGTATGTCCCTTTACCATTTAGGAGCACATCCGCGTACTCGCGTACTAACGATGAACATGTAGGCGCGTGGGAATATAATTACCTCAGTCGTGTTTTCCGTTAATTGCCATTATCGATGGAACTTAGTTAAGCTCCGCGTACTATTATGCGCCGACGCACCGATGAGACAAGACAGGAAAGACATTCTTACGGTTCCACAGTCCTTTGACACGCGGTGCATACCAGCGGGAGAACGGAGAAAGGCTCGCTTAAATTTCGAGTTTTGAATGCACGCGGCGAAACTTGGACAGACTTGGTGCAGACGATAAGTAGTCCTTTGGCATCTTTTATTTCTTCTAACCAATCCCATTGGTTACTCCTTTTTTTTACGGTTTTTTTTACGGTTTTTTTTACGGTTTTTTTTACGTTTTTTACGTTTTTTTAACTCCACGATTCCTTTGGAAAAACGAACGACGAGGAGGTTTATTAAATTTCACTGATTTTGTCTTTGAGATAAAATTTGTAAAACAGCTTCGAGTATAAGGCGCAGCGAGACGTTATCTATTATAACTAATCGTTTGTTTCTAATTTCCATAAATCTTGTTTATGAGATTTTAAATTCCGATAAGCATTCGAAACGCGAAATTACACGTATACGCATTTTCTATTTTCATGCTTTGATAATTTTTCTAGAAGTCCATTCGACGTTGAATAATATTTTATTAGAAACTTTTTCCAGTTATAAAGTTTGTTTTTTATAACAAAAGCACGAGACTATTAAAATACTAGGGAAACGACTGTAATAATAAAAACTATAACGACTTTTCAAATTAAAAGAGAATTTTCAATATTACTTTAAAGAGTGCAAAAACTTTTCGCAATAACTTCTATATAATTAACAAAAAGGTAAACGAAAACAGAAAAAACGGAGTAGAAAACTCGGCTCACGGAAAGTATTCGAAGGAAGTACGTATACCGCAAGGTAAGGCAAAAAGGAAAATAAAGGAAAGGAAAACGGACGTTTGTTACTTTTCACGAGCGCGATTTTCCTTTTTCCCTTAGCATTCGACTCGGCCGTTGGCTCGGTCCGTCTCTCCTTCCATCTCTCTCGATGAGAAAATAAAAGTTCCGATCAAAGTTCTGAATCGGTCTCAGCCGTGCCGACAACGTTATTTTGCGCTCCTCGCGAAACTGAGAATCACTCGACTACCAACGACATTATCTCCCAGCCAGACAAAGACCAGCATCCGCTCGTTTTGAATTCCCCCCGTCCCGCCGATTGCCCATAGCACTTTTCCTCCGGGCTTCTTCTTTTTCTTCTTCTTCTTCTTCTTCTTCTTCTTCTTCTTCTTCTTTCCCTTTCGGCGTAATCGAGCTCCGGTTCTTTTCTTCCGCACCTTCCCTGATGCGTCGCTCCACTTTTCTACCTCTGCTCGCCTTTCTCTCGCAAGAGCAGAGAACTGCGCGGCCCGGAAAGAAGAAAATTTCTCGAAACTCCCTCTGGCCTTATAGCGCGACTTTTACCAACGACACACTCTTACCTTATCTCTCTTTGTCTTCTGCTTTTGTGCTCTTTTTGTTTTCCTCGGAATATAATATTGATTCTATATCTCTTGAAGCAAAATTTGCACTCCAAAAGAGCAAATGTTGAATTCTCTGACCTGGGTCTCAATGGAAATGTAAAATAAATTTATACTATACATAATAGAGTGCAATGCTATCATTCTGGATGTTCAATTTTTCCATTACAGTTGCTGTAGCTGTAACTAAATTCAACTTACTTTTTACTTTATTCTTATAAATTAAAAATAAATACGCGTTACTAATTACATACGCGATTATTATGAATAGAAACAAATTTAAAAATATAATAAACTTACCTCTTACAAATTAAAATGAAGTAGGTTAAGTATTAAATATAAATAAACTTAGTTTTAGCTTGAATATCAATTTCAATTTTTCTATGAAAAACTCTCGTCTTTTCGTTAATTTTGCAACTATTTGTTTCTAACAGTCTTAATCATTCACGTAATAAATATTTTATCTTCGTACATTATTATTGTACGCGTTTGCTTACTCGTTTATTTATTTATTTATTTTTAATACGATTTCAAATAAAACTGCAAATGATTCGATATTTAATCAAAAAAGTAGAGTCAAATCTGGTTATTACACGAGTCATAAAGTTGGATAGTTCTTTCGGAAAAAGAGTGAATTCTATTATTCAATAAGTAAGACCCCGTTTAAATTGTAAATTAAGAACATTTGAATTGGAAAGTATGCGAGAAAAAGCGTTTATATAAATTATATTCAAATTTCAACAAAAGTACCCGAAGCATTTACTAAAATGTTTGAAATATTCAGTGCTGACCGCTTAATATCTACATCGGATATTATCATCAATTAAGAAAATTTAAATATATTTAATAGAAATCCATAGACAAGGTGCAAGATTTTTACGAGAATTGGTTTAAATAATGTTATAATACGATACCTTGTACAATGTTTTTGTAGGTTTTTAGAGAAGTATGGTATTTAATACTCGAAAGATTTATAATTATTTTATCGTTCGTAATAACGAGAAAGAAAAGAGGGAAAAATGAAAACGCGCATTGTCTCAACGTTAGAAAGTAAAATTTATTAACCTTGGATGACTTACAAAATTCCGTACGTATTCGGTAAAGGATAAACTAACGCAACAAATTCTAGATAAATAAAAGATATCGTAGATCTAACAAAAACTTATTCGAATTATCGCGACGGCGTTATTCCCTGCCCTGAGCGATGCTAGTTGTTTAAAACTATCCAAAGTGGAAGATGCGCTTAGCGTAAAAAAGAAAAAAAAGTAAAAAAAAAGTAAAAAATTAAATCAAAAGTAAATCAAAAGTAAAAAAAAAGCATGGAGAAAAAGAATGGAGAAAAAGAATGGAGAAAAAGAATGGAGAAGAGAAGGAAGCATCGGAAGTGGATAGCAAGGAACGTAAGAAGGAGAAAAGGAAGGCCTGTGGGGCAAAGCAGGAGGTCGGCAAGGACATAATGAACGGACGGAGTTGGGGAGCGCCTCGCGCCAGATAAAGGCGAGGGCGAAAGAAAAAGACGGGGGAGAAGAAGGAAAGTCTGGCGGGTGGCGATGGGATGGCGATGGGATGGCGATGGGGCGGCGATGGGGCGGCGATGGGGTGGCGAGGCCACGGGAATCGCGCGGTAAGGAAGGACGAGGGAAAGAAAAGGGAAAAGAGAACGAGAGGACTACCGCTCGACCGGCCCTGAGTGGGAAGAAGGAAAAAGGGGGGAAAATAAATTGAAAGCAAAATTGTACTCGCACAAGAAAATGGAATTATTCCTCGGCACTGGCGCTGTTCCACCGAGATACGAAGAAAAAGAGAGAGAGAGAGAGAGAGCGATGAGGTGGGAAGAGGTGGGGAGGACCTAGGCTATGTCCGAGATGGATATTCGGGCTCCATTGTGCTCGCAGGAAGAGTCGGAAAAAGAGAGGGTAGGAGCGGGAGGGTCGGGGGAAACCCTGGCAAAAATCGCTAGCATTGCCTGGGAACAAGACCAGTGTAGGTAAAATGTAAATGCTCGTTTGTAAAGGAATTTTTTATTAGATTTTTATTAGTCTTACTTTGGATTTATAACACTTCCGTAACGCCTAGTGCGAACGCACCGACAAAATAAAAAATAAATGCTGCATTACCAGTTTTGAGTGCTGCTTTAAAACCAACAGACTTTCAAACGTAAATAACATTTACATCCAATTCGCAAACGCAGTGCAAATAGAACGTTCGTTACGTTGGAACAAAAATCAGAAAATAATATAGAAAATTTCTTAATAATCGCATAATTCTTAATAAATGCTGAATAATATATACATTTTTCATTTTAATTTCAGTACAATCGATCTTCCTCTGGTATAATACTAATGGAATAAATCAACGATATTTTGGAACGTGCATCTTCATTACACTTACATCTTACATCGGTATAGCGATACATACCGTTTTATATCAAGCACATCGATAGTTTTATATTTTTACAAACGAACCTAACAACCGAGTGTACATCAAAGTCTAGTAAATTTTATTAAAACTACACTATCGCTCTTCGAATGGGTCTCACTTTACGATGTTAATTTTACGATATACTTTTCTTCGTGTAATTTAACTATGTAATTTTAAGTAAGTATTCAAAATATGTGACCAGAAAATCTAAAGTTGATGACTTATAAAAGACGAAAATTATATAAACAATAAACGATATTACTTAACGATTAAAATTTTTTATTTTTTATTTTATCGTGTAAGCATAAATTAATTATTATAATTGACAAAAGCAAATATATAATAACTTATGATAAACATTTCATCCTAGATACACAAAATTTAGGATAAAACAAGAATATTTCGATTTTAAAAGAGATTTCACCGATTAGAAAATGTTCTTTTTGAAACAGCTATGAAATACAGCTATTCCTGTTAATCCCTCGTAAAAGCGTTATCTTTAATTATTTACTCATGAAAATGTTCTAAACGATTTATCTTATCTTAATGCATGGCAATCGCAAGAGTTTGTCGAGGTGCTCTTGTAAATTGGGGAAAAGAAATGCTGGTGTCCGGAGGGTCGCGTACCGTTTCAACGCGGTTTCTATTTTGTGCCTGCAAGCGAGAAATTTGAGAGTCAAGAAGGAACGAATGATGATCGTCGTCTCATCTCAATCTGGACTTTAATAATCCGAAAGCGGAGGGGGAGTCGAGGCTTCGTATTGGGAAGAATTTAGGAAGCCAGGCAACCAAACCTTCCGACCGAATTTCACTGGGCGCAAGCAAGGGATGCAAATAATTACGACACCGCCAATTTTCCCTTCGAGTCTCCGTTGCGTGGAGAGCTAACGAAGAATCGAACGCACATCATCTGTACAACTTTGATTAATTTCACGGTAGACTCGTTCCTCAAATTTATAGAAACAAAAAGTTTATAAAAAAAGTTACGGTATTCGATGATATTAGCAGTTTTTAACTACGACTAAAACAATTGTTTAAACTGATTCACGTCAAATTATAGGTTATTCTAAACTATATATGAAAATTAATATCATCGTCCAAATATTTATTTAACAAAATGTTCTTAATTGAACGAAAATATATAATTTTGAACTTATAAATATAATCTATTAAAAAAAATGAAGACAAATCAATAGAAATATATATTTAAATCATAATCTTATAAATACGGTTATAAATTAAATTACTTGGTAAATTATTCTATCGTTTCTTAAAACGTGTACTCTATAATTTTCTTCTTTCACAGTAAACAATATTACGTTTATTATTGTATTAAAACGCACCTAATAAAATTCCGTCTTTCATTATATTTATAATATAAATTAAATTTTATTCTATATCCGAAACATAACGTATTTGAAATTTAAACCGATATAATTTAATTATTATACATGTCTTAAAATGAACGATTAAACTACTATTATAGTTTTAAATTTATAAATATTACAAAATTAACCATATCAATATTTTTACAAAGACGCATTCTATTTTCTGTTAAAACTGGGTCAAACACAATGAATTAACTAAATACTAATACATTCTATTTCAATCAATATGAATAACATATATACACTATTACTATTAATTACTATTTACATTAATATTCAATTTTTATCAATATTTTTATATTTCGTTATAAAACAAGCTAGAATTTTGATAAAAAAAGGATTTTTATTTTTTAATTGTTTGATATTGATTTTAATCTTTTAATACTTACTTTAACAATGATTTATACAAATTATAATTTTTGTATATTATTACAATTTTTTTTGCGTACCTGATACAATCAGCGGACAAATTAACATTGAACTAACAAATAATTACATGGAAACCCAAAACACTGTTGTAAATAATCATAATAGTCTTCGATTATTACGATCAAGAAATAAAGAGAATAATATATATATAATTTTCTATAAATTAATTCCGTGATCTATTTATATATTTATTATAAATATAATTTATATCCATGAAATGTAAAAGTAAAATCTTTGAATGATCAGAATTATTTTAAATATATACAATAAAAACTATGGGATACAATTCCGTATACATTTATTTAGACTACGAATGAAATAATACTCTTACATGTAAAAATTAAAAAATTGTAAAATAATAATCTTTATTATAATTTTGATTAAAATTAATCTTTAAAAATGTATGTGAAATAAATATAACATATAAAATAATTGTTTTTTCAATTAAATTAATTTTTTTTAATAAAAAAAAATTTTTAAATATTTAAAATTAAAATTATCCAAATATTTTAACGATACTATATAATCAACTTGTAATTTTTTTATTCTGTAATACAGTGCGAAAAATCGTATCTATTATTTTTTTTCTAAGCTGACACGACCCTCCCTTAATCGTGGGGTCAATTTTGCTGGGTCAATCGCTACCCGTAAAAAAGATAAAAAAAAGGTATGAGAGTCGTTATAAAAAGGGTAGGCCACAAAATATAGGGAGACCACCGATACAAAAAAAAACGTCATCCTAGAACATAGTTGAGAGTCCAACTTTTTTTTTTACTGTTTTTTTAGTCACCGGACGCGTTTGCGTCATCTACCGACGTTCTTTTCAATTCTCTGAGCCGCTAAAGTCTTTTTGAAAAGTATCCCGGAACAAGAGGCTAGCGCCACCTTCCGAGGGGTTGCGAAAGGTATTAACATCGACTGGGGCGACAAACGCAGAGAAAAGTATGAAAGGTAAACGTTGAGAAAAATGAAGGCCTAGTTATTTTTTTCCCTATCTATGCCAGACTGATTTTCGTCTAGTCGATGCCAAACGCAATGCGTCTCACAATTTACAAATTTGATAACCATTGAGCAATCATTTTATAATAATAACATTTTTAAAGAAAAATATTACGTTATTGTTTAAAAATTAAGATCAAATTTTCTAGTCTCTTGTATATATCATTATTTTTATATACTAAAATTTTTATTATTTGTGTAAATAAAAATATATTTATTATGCTTAGAAAAGTTACAAAAATTTTAACAAGAGAAAAATACATGTTTTATAACATCTATTTAATTATGTGAGTGATGATTATAACGATGACGAGGATGGTAATAAAAAATTTAATCAAAATTTTAATACATAAAATTATTTTAATACAACAAATATTAAAATATAAACTAATTCTACATTGATTCGACTATTATTATGGATTTTTCCAAATTCTAATTGTACAAAAAATGAATTTTTAAGAAAATCTGTTTAATAATTGTAACATTTTTAATTTATGTAATAAATAATTAAATATAAATTAAACTAGAGAACTGTGAAAATTAAAAATTTTTTATTTGAAGTTAAAAGTATCATATTAACGTTTAATATTGCTGCTACAAGTGTACTTATGCCCATCCAAACAAACGAATACATATGTATATAAGTTTATACGTACTTATACAAACATACCTAATAATAAACGAAAGTCTGTAAACCTTTTTTAATTAATTATCTTTCATTTATATTGCGGGCTTTGCTACATACCTACCGATATGTTTTAAGTAGTAAATGGAGTAAATATTAAATTGAATTTTTCGGAAAATTAGTCTCAAATTAAAAGAAAGGAATATATAAATAATTATTTATTAATAATTTATTAATATCATATTATAAAAAGAAGTATTTTTAAATTTTTTCAAGATTTCAGTGTGTAAAATTTATTGCATAATCTGTAGAATAGAATACATAAATTTAATAAGTTATTACAAATCTTGAAATATAAATAAAAATTATTTATAAATATAATAGTAGAAATAATCTTACGTAGTTTGGTAATTTTATGGGTAATACAAAATATTTTATATTATTTTCTATCATTACTGCATAATGTGGATTAATAAATTTACTTGTATATTTTAGTACAGTTTTCATAGTAATAATTATTTAAATCAAAAAGTTAATATACAAAGTTATTTGTACTTTAGCTTCTAAGATACGAATAAAATATTTATTACCAAATGAAACTAATATTATATAAAGTAAATTAACTATAATGGCTCTAAAATTTTAATCGCTTTGTTATTAAAGAAAGATATTTTCTTCATACTTAAGATATAATAAAGAACATTAAAATAATTTTTACATCATTTCAGTTTTTTTTAATAAATTCATAAATGATTCAAAACTCAATACTTTATTAACATAATAATAAAAAAAATTAATCTAAACAATTAGAACGAGAGCGTAATAAATTTTATATTTTGCACTGATTAATATTCTTCCAATTATTATTTTAAGAAACGGAGATGTCCATTCATTAATTTACAGTTTTATATTACATATATCTTCGCTGTAATTACTCTTAGCTTTTAAAAATTACTTTCTTTTGTCATAAATATAATAGAATAATCATATAATGAAAAAAGAAAAAAAATTTCAAAAATTTAAGTATAAAAATTTTAGTTTCAAAAATATTATTATTTAAAGTATATATATCCGAACTATTTTTATAACAGTAAATATTAGTTTAAAAAAAAAAACTTCGATATTTCTTGACGTCGTAAAATACTAAAAAAATTATTTAATACTATAAAAATTTATAGGATTATAATAATGTTACTATTTTGTATAAAAATGTATTATTTAAAAAAAAATTATTTTACATAATATTATATATAAATATTTATTTTACAACTAATAAATATTATTACTGAGTTATGTCCTCAAATTTTAATAATTTGTATTCATTTTGGCATTCGTATATCAAGTAATATTTAATTTACTAAATTAGTTAAAAATATTGTATTACTATATTAATATGAAAGGAATTTAATAAAAAAATATTTTGTTTATCAAACAATATTGAATTAATTATTATAATACAATTAATTTGCAGTTGGGTTTTGTGCGATTAGCGTCATAATTTGGAAGATGGCTTTAAATTGTAAGCCTTGTATCAAGCTTGCAACTAAAAGTTGAAAGTACTGCTCAGTTTATAGAATTCAGTTTATCTGTAGATATTTCTAAACAAATTCTAGTTATTTGTTTTAATAAATAATACAATAAAATATTAAGGTTGTTTATTTCTTATTAAAATATAGATACTATTTCTAGATAGAAATATAAAATCCTGCTTTTTATCTTATTTTAACAAAATAAATATAATAAAATTTATAAAGTTCTTTTAAATATAATATGAAACAAAATATTTTAATGAGTTATAATAAAATAAATAATATAATAATATACAAAAAATATTACCCATATAATTGGACAGATATATAAACGTATAAACATAAGTATACATATCAACATTGTGACAAATAAATAAAATAAAATTGTATCGTTTTTATGCAGAATGATATTAAAGATTAATTGCAATAAAAATGATTCGATCAAATTTAAGGTAAAAATTAAAACATAAGAAACGCATTCAAATAAATTTTACTGTATGAATTATACATAAAAATATTAAATATAATAAATTAAAACATATATTAATTTAACTATATTTGAAATAAAATATGTGTGTGTGTGCGTACATATTAAGGAATTTGTGTTTTTCAAATTCTATTTTCTCCGGATTGTTGCAGGTAATAACGCAGACCAATATACATGAAATAGGCGCAGATTTTTAATTTCCTCGATGCAGTATTTGTAGTTGTGCAACCGTGTCATCACTCAATAGAATTGTCGATACTTTTGTAAAGCTACGGGTGTAAGATACTATATTACTTATTTACGAAACCGAATTTCTCCAAAAGAGGCGTCGTGAATTATTAATTCTCTAGTACACGAGAAACCTAATTAGTTACATTACAATCCACGATTACATCTTATATTTCTAATTGACATATTTTTATTTAATGTATGCGATCTAACGAAGATTAATAACTTAGGTCTCGATTCATGGCATTACACGAGAAGTTACGATAATAACTCGGCAATAAATCAAATTCCATAGGTTATGTAAGCAGGCGTGAGTAATCGGTTCGATTCTACCACGTGCGATTAGTTCCGCGGGGAAACGCAGCGAAGAAAAAAATAAAAAAATACGTAGATACTCGGTGGAAAGATTTAAAGTGGCGAGAATAAACCGAGCAAGAAACGACTCTGCGAATCCGGAGCGTAACAGCAGCGAAGAGCGAAGAGTCCGTTGAGCAGGGAAGGATCGACGGCCGAGCATCGGTTCGAACAAAAACAATTAAACATTTTTACGAGGCCAATCGATGCTCGCTCGCACGTACATACGTTCGTCTTCTCTTTGCAATTTGCTACCGTCGTAGATTGCACCTGCAAGGTCTATTATCGCGTGGAAGTTCGTCTGTGAGGGAAAGCGCCGCACGGGGTGGCAAGGACGACGGCCCGGGGGGGAGCGAAGAGGAGGACGAAGAGGAGGGCGAAGATGGGGGTGAAAGCCGGTGAGCTAGCACGGGGGCAACCTAACCTCAAACCTTGTACCTCATCCTTCTCGTGATGGAGGCGTCCCTATTATAAGTTGCGAACAAACTTTACTTATATGCTCGCGACTACTCTCCGCATGCGCTACTCGCGTTCTCTACCTTCTCATCCCTCATCCCTTTCTCATCATACTTACGTTCGAACGAACACGCACACATAAATATACTTGGAGCCTTGACTCGCTCTCTTTCTCCCTTACGAGCGTCCCATTCGTCCGACTGTCTTCCGACGTTATAGTATACGTGTACGCCGTAAACTGAATAAAACTAGGAACGAAAGAGGGAAGGAGGTGTACGAAGAGAGCGAGAAGGTATTATTTCGCCCTGTGTGTACTTTCAATTAAACCTAGACTATATTCTCGAAAAATATGCGAGATATTGTGCCTTGGTAACTACCTAATTTATCGTTCGCGATAACAATAACCAAGATGAAAGATATCTAGAAATACCGTTACCGATTTTTACGTAATAATCATTATTTTATTCTCTACGGTTCTTCTTAAACTATGCGAAAAATTTTCGATTTCTCATCGTCGATACAAAGATAAAAGAAAATGGAAATCTTCCGGATGAAATGAAAGTACCTTAAATAGAGGAAAGAAATCTTTATCCATCGACCAATTATTAACAGCCTTCTATTCGTTTCCTTTGAAATTTAAAAATTATTCTATAGACGTTTCTAACCTATATTTTTTCGTCGCGCTAAAATTAAAACTTAATCTATTAGTCCGAAAGAAATATAACAAATAAATTATCCGTTGAAAAATAATTTTAAAATCGACCTATCTTACTTTGTATTATTAAATTATTTCAAATATAAACGAATCTTTCAAACGGACTTTATAATTTAATAAATTGACATAGTTTTCGTAAATTACGATATTATTTTAATTGATTTTAAAAAACTTTGTTTTTTCGTAATTGCTAAGAAGATGATATTACTTTACCAAAATATTACTTTATGTAGATGATACGTTTGAGTACGTACTCAAGTCTGTACATAATGAATTTTGTTCAGCGATTCTGCAATTTAATATAACCAATGTTATTAAAGTTACGGTAAGAAAGATTCAAAGAAGTTGTCCTTCAAAGGAATAATAACACCGGCATTATTGCTGCAAATTACTATGATAATATTTGCGATAATAACTAAAATAATGAGCAAAATAGACGTTCCAAGTATTTTAATTTGAAATAAAAAAAGTAAATCTTTGACGATTACGATTTCCAGTTCGACAGACTTATTTAAATAAAGTTGCCTGGGAGGCACAGACGCAAGCAAACGAATATGCGAATGATCGAAAGCGTCAAAATGTTTGTTGGACGAGCGACCATCGGTCAGTCCGGTCGCGGACACACGGGGGGTGCGATCCCGTGATGCCTTCGGGCACTCGGTAGTCTTGTGTAAAATCCAAGAGCTGTTGCTCCCTACCTCCGTCTCTCTCTTTCTCTCCTTTCCTCACGCAGCTCCATTGTTCGGGCCTCTCCTCGCCGAATCTTGGCTCTGGCTTAATGAGGTGGCAAACGATTGCTTATTAATGACCAACTGACCGCATGCGAGACATTGTCCCACATTCGAGCGAAAGGGGGGAAGGGAAGGCGAAAGAATGACCACTGGACCAAGGGAGAGTTTTTCTACGTTTGGCTCGTCTTTATTCGCGGTCGCTGACACTCTTAATTCGCCCTGCGTGCAATCGTCAATGGGAGTATTCGGGCCTTTGTTAAATTGTGTGCCGTTTTTGGCTTTGCTTTCGTGGAATTAACTGGGTAAACGCTTGCGAATATATATACTAACTAACGACGCATACAATTTATTTAATTATCTTAAATTTCCATTCCATTGGAATGAATTACGATTTTTTTACGGTGCGCGTAGTTGATAAATTTTTTATTTTTATTACACGATACGAAAGATCGTTGGCACTATTTTTGTATAGATTTGATAAATATACGATGGTATTTTATAAAATAGCTAATTAATTTAAAGTCTTACGATGCTTGTAAAGAAATCGATGCAATCGTATCCTACCAAAATAAAAGTAAGCGTTCTTTTGTTCAAGATAACGATAATGGTCTTGATAAATGAACTTTCTCTTTAGTTCGTCTGTTCTTGAATTGAAACTGCTTCCTTTTATCGAATTCATAAATAATTTAAAGAAATAAGAGGAATGGCATTGGAAGGATTGAAATAAATTGCTTGGCTCGTAATATCGTTACAAAAATCTCTCGAGATAGCATAAAAGTACAAAGTACTCGAAAAAGAATCGATTTCCCGGCAGAGCAAATGAAAAGAATCGCATAATAAAGCGTAACGTAAAATACGTTCACCGGTTCTCCCGAACAAACGTCACGAGAGACGTAAGTAACGAGAAGATCACGCTGAGACACATATTTCTTTATTTGTTTGAACGTTCGGTAGAAAAGAAGAAGGAAAAGAACGCGTCGGGCGCGAAACCTTATCTCTTACATCTGACCGAAGGGAACTCGAAGCTCCACATTGTAATCGATCCCTCGTGCCGGCGTAGCGTCGATTTAAAATCCAACAAAGTCGAATTCGCCCACGACGCGATATCCATCGAGGGGAGAACTTGAGAGCCTCTTTGTCGGGCACAGGTGAGCGAGCGCAGAGTCGCGAAAGAGTCTGATAAATACTCGCGCTTCCTGGGGCGAGGAAGACAAGCGGGCGGATGAAAGAGACGAGTTTGCCGAGCATCTGCCGAACATTGTCCTGTCCGGAAATGCGCGGAAACTAGTCCGACGAGACCCGCCGAAGGAAACTGGTAGCGAAGAAGCCGGTTTTATTTTTAACAAAATCCTGTCCGCCGATTGTCCTTATCCGAGTGCCTAACGCTTCCTGTATCGACCGGTTGGACGATTTTCTCTTGTTGGTAAGCTTGATTACTGGTTTCTTTTCATTCGATTACTCGTTGTTTGCGGAATGAAGGGCATTGGGTAAGTTTGTCAGTGAGAGACATATTTTTCCTTACAAGCATCTCTTCCGTACCCATTTATAGAGACAATTTTTATTTACTTGCTAATACAAATAACTGCTAATCAATCGCTTTTCTTATTAAAGACATTTACTTCTCTTATAGAAAATTTTAAGTTAAAATATACGAATATGTATAGCTAAGGATAAATAAAATACTTGAAATATAATAAATATTAATTTCTACTCTTCTATTTAATTTGAAATAGCGTAAATCGAAACGAACTATTTTCGAACAGTTGTATTGTACGATCGAGAAGATCATCCTCGCGAGAAGAAAATTCTCTAATGCATTCTCGACGGTTGAATTCTTACGGTTGAAAATTTTTATAGATTTTATCGATGTGAATTAAAACGAAATTTTAGGTAATATTTTTATTTATAAAGATTTATATCTATAATTTATATATTTATCCATTTATGTGTAATGCGAGGTTACTCGAATAATTTTTTCTTAAAAATTATAAATAATTTATATCTTGTCTCGCGACAAAAAATTTCTATAGACATAAAACCATAAGTTTATTCTTTGAACATAATTTTACACTTTCTTTAATGATTTATTCAATAATAATATTATTGTACACGCATTTGTTGTAAACTTTAAGAGATCGAAACCAAATAAATGTATACACGATTGACGGATAAGAAAAATATTTTTTAATATCATGTTAAAATCGAAAGGTCGCAAGATTACTCAAAATATATAATGTAATCAACCATTCGCGGTTTCGTTGATAAAAAAAAGTACCAATTTTTCGGATATCGGTAAACATTATTTAAATTTTTTTGCACTTTTACAATAGTTTGGTAGAGCACATCGAAGCAATGGATTAAAATCTACCTTCCGATCCTTAGGTTCGGAAACACCGAAAGAAAATTTGTACTAATTTCTCGAATCTTCGAATATCCGCGAGTACCGGGAACCATCCCATAGTTTCGCGCGTGATCCCAAACCTAAGTCGAAGGGTCGAAGTCCAGATGGGCCTCCAGTAGGTGAGAGCAGCCCTTCTCAGGAAAGAAAAAAAAATAAAACAGGTTCCGTTCGGGGCACTTTCGTGAAATTCTCACAGGCGCGATTTCGAAACTGACCTTTCCCCCTTTCCCTCTAGCCGCGATTGTCCATCTTCAAAGCGACTCTTCTTCCCTGAGTGGAACTGGTTTCTTTTCCCACATACGCGTACCTATCGGTCAACTCTCGCCGCCGGCGCAAGACGCGAGTCCCAAACTGAACTCAGGGGGTGGGGGCAGCGCAATGACCACCTCCCGACCGCCGGCGACCGATGTTCCCGGTCAGTTTGTGATTTTGATCCGTGAGTTTTGCTTCAGCCTAACCTGGATCCCAAAAGGAGATTCCAGGGTATGCATGCGTAGGCCGTCGTCTGTGCGCGCTTTTGTTTTCCACGGCCGAGTTTCGTTTTACAAAGCCTCGTTTAACTTGCGACCGAATTCGAGGATGGTAAGGATATAAAATTAATATAAAAAAGTATTAAACCGAGAACTGTCTCCGAATATCTTTAAATTTCCGTATCCGTATTTCGCGTATTTCGCGTATTTTATTTCAATGTGATTTTTATTGGTTTAATGCCGAATGCGGTCGCACAACTGCTAAAGTAACGGCAATTCATAAAAAGTTTAGTAGCTTCGTTCTTCCGTCCGCTTCGCAACGTAAAATAGATTTCAAATAGTCGGGAATAATACGATTTAATTTTTATTCGTAACCTACGAAACGAGGCATTCAAAGTATCGACTTTTGCGTGCACTACGGTAACGTTTAAAATTGAAATAATAGTGATAACGATACTAACGAAATACAATCGCAATTAAAATGTAATTTTTTAATCGAAAGGACACAAAAATAATTTTTTGGAACGAAATATTTTTTAAGAATTACACGATTAAGATTGATTCGTTATGTAAAATGCGTTAAATAACGCGTGTTATAAAAGTATACTTTTGCTACGATTTTCGTTACGATCGTCGAAGGGTAGTCTTCGAAAATAAAAGTTAAAATTATCGAAAGAGTCGTTGAAACGCCGCGATGCGCGAGGTTAGTCGAACTTAATTAAAAATCAATAGATAATCTTAGAGCGAAGCATCAAGCGGGGCGAACTAATTCTTGTAGCGCCTTTGGAAATCCTTGCGAAAACGTTGAAAATAGAATTGCAGACGCGCCGCGCGTTTGTGACCGACAAAGGCGAACCTCCCGGTTCCTCGCGGCCACATAATAGATTTCTTAGAGGCTCGGGTGCGTTCGTCGCTTCTCCGAGCTTATTAGAAACGCAATTAAACTCTCTTACGAGCGAAATGAATGCAAATTTCTAGTCTCGCGCGCGCGTACATTCACATACGCAGGCCCGCAACGAGAGAACGTCAGGTTTTCCAAGTTCTGTGCTCGCGCTGGCTTCCCGCGAAGGTGGGGGTATCCGCGAGGGGCTTACGGGGAACGGGGGGAAGCCACTCGAGGGCGGAGTCCCGGGTAAGCGGCCATGCTGCCACCCCCGTCTTACCAGGCGGGTGTCCCCCTTCCCTACGGCCGCCGTCGTCGCCGCCGCCACCGCCGCCACCGCCGCCACCGCCGCCACCGCCACCCCGTCCCCTCGAACGAGTCGAGCCACCCACCCCGCCTCAAAGCGAAATAGGGGATGAAAAACGAGGCGCGGAGCTCCGAGCTCCCTGTCTTTTCTATTTTTCTGCCCCGAGATCTTACGGAAGCTGCGCTCTTTTCTTTTCCTCTTTTTCCCTTTCTCTTCGACATTTATCTGTTTTATTTTTCTCTACTCTTTTACTCGTTAGCATTCATTTCCCCTTGCCCGTTGCATTTTATTATTTCGTAATACTTCATTGCGCGGTCATTTTAATCGTCTCTCTTACAAAGTAGTCGCGGCGGATGGATTTTTATTTCAAAGTATATAGTTGTTCAAAAAATAAAAAATAGATAATACCCGAAAGTTAGAATTCTAGTTGTGTTTTTCGTGATTTATTTATTTATTCGGAAAATTAAAAATTGCATTTTTGTAATTTCTCTATGATAAAATGACGTTTACCATCCTTTCATTGTAAAAAAAGATTGAATTTTTTTTCGATACAGAATAATTTACGAAAATACTCTTAAAAATTAAAAATGTAAGAAATAATAAACTATTAAAACGTATATATTAATAGTAATAGGAGTAGTATCAAAAGTATTTTTAAATAATAAAATGAATTCGATATTTCATATTCTGTTTGAAATTATAATTAAATTTGCTTTAGATATAGACACGAAATACGTACCCGATTAATAAATGTCAAAAATTTGCATTTTATTATACTATTTTTAGAAAAAAAGTTTAGGTATTTCCTTGGTATATAATTTTAATTTTCACTCAAAAGATTTTTTTATAATCTTTTAATTACGATGGCACCGACAGGTTTTTAAAATAAGTTTTGAATCCAATGGTTAGAAACAACAAAGGATTTTTCGCATTGTAAAATTTAGCATTAACTCTATTTCACGAGTATAAGAATCATTGAAAATGAAGGTTTTTAATATTACGGACTCGTTTCTATTAAGCGTCTTAACACGATATTGTGAATCATAGCGAATGTCGCAGTCTTAAGTATAACCCTAATAACGTCGTCGTTCACCCCAAGCCCGTCATCCTATCGTCTATTATGCGAAAGCTCACGCCCAATTATCGCGCGCCGCGGGATAAGGCGTCTTATTCCCAATTTTCACCACCGTCCTCTCCCTCGCATATATAAAATCGCTGTTCGTCCGGAGAGCGAAGCATCTCGAAGCTCGCGTATGCGCGAGAACGCGTACCTCAGACTTCGTACCAAAGCTCGTAACGTTTTGCTATTCAGGTCGAGACTACGGTGCACCATGAACACCTTCGAAACGGATCTAGCGGACCAGAGATAGAGAGAGAGATAGAGAGAGAGAGAGGGAGAGAGAGAGAGGGAGAGAGAGGGAGAGAGAGAGAAACATAAACGTTTTACATGCTATACGAAGCCGTAGCTCAAGGCCCTTTCATTTGTAAACGAAATTACAGAATAAGGTTGCGACGTGAGAAAGAGAAGGTACGAGAAGAAGGAGGCCAGGAAGCTAAGCGAATTCAGACTCTGGGAGAAAACCAAAGAGAAATGGGATGAGGCGTAAGAGCGATAGTATCAATTTATATAAGAAAAAGTAAGAAAATAAGTGCTGAAATAATGAGACGAAACAAAGATGGGAAGAGAGATTTATAAATGATATCGCTAAAGAAAGAAAAATGTAAATAAAAGACGTGAAATTGTAAGATATACCGATAACGCGAGAGAGAATGTAAAGGAAAGGGTACATTGAAAGATACGTATACAAAGAAAAGATGAAAGAAAACTGTAGCGTCTAAGAAACTTTTAAGATAATGAGGGAAAATGAGAGAAAATGAGAGAAAATGAGAGAGAAAGAGGCGATCGGTTTTTGAACGCGGAAGCGAGAACGAAGAAGGCAAGAGAGGAGATTTTGGGTGGGTTTCGGGTGGTTTTTGGGAGGAAAGGGGTGACTTCTCCGAGGCAAACGGCTCAAAGGAAATTAAGGAGCATTCACTCTACGGAAGCTTCCACAGAGAAATATCGTCCTTGCTCACTGAGAGGATAATGGGAACGCAGTTTGAGGCACGTTGCTGCCCTCCGCTCTTCCTCTTTATCTCGCTAATTCTCCTATTTCTAACACTCTGATTGTGTTACGATGATAGTTAGATGTTACTGCACAGCTTCTGTGTATATCTCTCGGACTTATTTTTCGAGAAGATCTTTTCTATCCTTGTCGCTCGCCCTTTCAAACGCGAACCCTGGATTCTACTTCTAATTATAGTAAAGTGCGGTAATTGCGATCGTCTTGCCATCGTCGTGTCTCGTTACATTTCTCACAGAGCATTGTTATATATATACCAATGAAATATGTGTATTAAAAAGTCACGTAATTGTTATTTATGCATACGTAGATGTACGCGTCGTTTTAAGATACTTTCCTATTTACGGAAAGATAATTAAAATATATTTTAAATATTCTCTAAGAACTAATCGTTTTTACTAACCTTCACCGAAGTACGTAAACTAACTTAACTTAATTATAATATTTACATTCAAAGTAAGTACTCGGAGCTTCCAGCCTCCGTGTCTTATCCCGTATAATTTAAATTTTTTGTTTGAAATAAGTATAACGTCGTAGAATATTATAATATTTCAATAATTAGTTCTACCGAGTTAAAAATATTATTATATTACCGCACATCGTCTCGCCGAAATCTTAAAGGTATATTTATAATGTGTACTTATACAAGTATAATTTAAAACTTTTAAGCAAAAATATTGTTCCTGATATAACACTATTATAATAATGTTAGATAATTAGTAGTTTCGGTTTTAATTTTAGCGAACGTTTATAAAAATCGAAAGTAATTTACAGAATCTTCCGGATTCCAAGTTCGTTAATTCGTTATTTTATTAAGCCTAATGGAATAGGCGAAGTTTTCGTTGGATGCGTTTCCTCGATAAATATTTTCACTTACGAAAAACCCATAAACTCTCGCTCGCCTTACATTCGATCTAGTAAATAACATCCGTAATTGCTCGAGTAAGAAAGCAATTACACGCTCGGGTTTATCTTAGCTCGCAAATGATGCGGGTACATTATTTCCACGACACGCAAAGAGGCAAAGATTCGAAGCAATCGCCCCAAAACGAGCGAGAAATCCGGCCAAAAATGAATGTTCCACTTAGATGGCGTCACAGCCACGCACCGGCCGACGTCGCATTACACATGCAGAAGACGCCTCGGGAACGCTCGGTACAACCTTGCTCCCCGGCATTTTAATTCGCCCGCTACGAGAATGTTGGATGACCGCCAAATGCCCGCCGAGATTTCTTAATACCCGCGCCGCAAATGCCGAGAGAAAGTCCTCGCGGGATACGCTCGACATGCGCCGCTGCCACACGTAAGGGAGGCTGTAATCGCTGTAATCGCGCGACACCAGCGACCGCGTCCGGAATATTTTTGAGCCCTTCTTTCGTCGAGGGAAGAGGGAAACTACGCGGCCGAGAGGAATTTCGGAGCAGAATTCGGACGGAGGGTGAGTCCACCCCACGGATTGCACTTTGACGCTCGGTATCTTTACTCGGTACCTCAGCGCGTGGAAGGTCATTTTCTTAATGCGATGTTTCAGATGCCGGGCGAGACGGACGTTGCTTTCGATACTTTTTGCTTCTTCCGTTCAACCAATTCCAATTGCTGCGAATGCCATATTTATGAGTATCGTTACGTTTTCATGTTTACGCCGATAAACTCTGTTAGTTTTTTGGTTCTTCCTAATATTTTTCCTTGTATTTGGTAATTAGGTCAGTCAAAATTGAACGATCGTTGCGCAATTCAAAATATTTCATTATTGTCATTCTTAAAATAGTACTATAATTTTCCTTCTCGGAATAATATTATTTTTAATAAAAAGCTAATTAAACGATAACGATAAAGCCTGTATAAATATATAGTATAAATACACGGTGCAAGTTATAAATAAAAATATCTTATTATTATTTAAAATAATAATTAATAATAGTATTCATAAAATTTGGAATTATATTCATAATTAATCAATTAATTATTAATGAATCATAATTCTTGGAGTAGCTTTCGGTCAATATAATTAGAAAGGTAAAATGTCACCGTTCGTGAACTATATTATAAAAATATCGATCGATGATTAAATTATTCCAAAATATGAATAAAAATTGAAATCACGATGAATTAGGAATATCCATAGAATGGAAACTATGATTTACATTACATACTGGACTATTATACCAAATATTGTTAATTTTGCAAAATAGAATTTTAATCGAAATCGCATTAAGGTAGTAATTGCTTGAAAATACATATAGTAGCGTTTTTACTTGCGTACGACCTCCGTAAACTTTAGAAGTACGTGGAAATTTAAAAAAAAAATGGATTCGTCGTTGACATAAGAAAGTCGTAAACTTGGTTGGCGAATACGTGGTCCATACTTTCGAGAAAGGCTAGAGGGGACCTTTCCTTTCGCGCAACGAAGGGGCTTCCCAACGGGGGTGGGTGGAAGAGGTTAGGGGGTGACAGTTAGAGTAGGGGTAGCATTATCTCGTTAGAAAATACGATGTCCCGCCGAAATTTCAGGCTTCGCGCTTTCTCTCTATCCGAGTCTCTCTCTCGCTCTTCCTCTCCTTTTCTCTCTTTCTCTCTCTTTCGCTCTCTCGAAAAGGCGAGCAGAAGGCGAAACCCGGGGGATACTTATGACATCCAGGCGGCGGCAGCGGCAACTGCCTCCACCCTCTCGATATATACCTCGACCTTCTACGTGTATACACTCCCTTATATTCTCTCTTTCTGGGCTGCTGCCGCTGCTGCCGCTGCTGCTGCTGCTGCTGCTGCTGCTGCTGCTGCTCGAAAACATCCTCAACGTCGACAAACTAGCGCACCACACCACACATGCAAGTACAAAGTCACTTACTCTATCCTGCGAATGGGTGTACGAGTTTATTCTCGCGAACGAGGAAGAGAGCGAGTAAAAGAAAGAGAGAGAAATGGAGAGAGTACATGGCTTTTGTCTCCGGCATTGATTTCTGGGGCCAACTTTGCTTCGTTGCTGGCATCGTTAAATTATAATCGCGAAACACCCTTGTTCTAAAATTGCAGACAAAGCTCACACGAGAGATAGAGGGAGAAAGTTAAGGAGGACGAAAGAAAGAGAGGAGAAGAGGAAAGTAGAGTTAGGAATTGAGTGCGAGAAATGAACGAGATAAAATATATCTAAGAAAAAGAAAAGTAGTATTTTCTTATAAATTAATTCTCACGTCTATCTTCTAAATCATTTGTAAATTTAAAATCTAGAAACTGATGCGGTTTGCAAATATTTTTTTTATAGTCTTCGTTTAAAAAGATTTCTTTAGAAAGATAAAAACAAATCTTATTATATTCGGCAACTATCTGTACAATTTTTAAATTATATTTATATCTTACATTGATCTGTGAAATTTATTTCTTTAAAAAAATTATTTCTAATATACCATAATTAAATCATGATTTAATTTGAAAAAAGTTTATAAATATTCATGTGCTTCTTTGTTACATGAATTTCATAAAAATGTAACATTAATTTATATTCAAATTCTAGATGGTACTATTCGTAATGAATGGAAAAAATCATCAAGCAGATTTGATAAACAGGTTTTATGAATATATCGAGTAACAGAATTTTAATTAGTTTTAAAAATACATTTGATTTATTTTTAAATATTAGTTACGTACATTAATTTGCTCTATTCACCTTTTTCGTATTTATATTTATATCCTTTATTAATTTTATTACTTTCTTTAATTAAGAGAATGAATAAAATAATGGATTTAAAATATTGTAAATGATGTATTTGCATGTATTATTAACATTATTTAAAATTATTTTAATTATATTTATTCATTATAAAAGGCATAACTTTTATATTCGATATTTTATTTGAATTTATCTACGCTATAACCACTTAAATAAAATACAATAAGTTAGCTTTATAGAAACTTGCGTATAAAACAGACTTAATTAGTATATATTTCCATACATTATGTATTCCTTGATTTATATTTCAAAATTAAAATATTATTATATCAAAAACTAAAAATTTAGTATTATTCATTTAGGAATATTTGTTAATAAATTAATAAATATTCTATAATATAAAATTTAATTTACAATTCTTGAGAAAACAATTTATTTTCAAACATAAGAAAATATTCTAATCGTTTAAATTAAATAAAAAATAGAAATATAATTTATTATTTATTACTTTTATTTACATATTTTTACTTGAAATATGAATTTAAATAGTTTGAATTTCTCGTCGTAACATAATTTCATAATTTCATAGTTGCATCTTTAATATTAATTGTTATCATCGCATATTGTACGTTAAATATTACATATGTTTTTTTAATATTATAATATATATACTAGTTCTAAAATTTTAACAATAATATTACAGGTATAAGGCAATTCTTAAATTTTAAAAATTTTTAGACTTGTACTAATACTAAAGTTACATTTTCAAGAATATTTCATTTAAAATATATCTGAGATCAAGGTAAACGAATATAATTAAAATAATTAAATTTTTTAATTTTGTTATATTTAAATTAATTAAATATTGTAATACTTTAATTTTTTTAAATCAATCGAACTACGTTATACGTTAAAAACTCGTGTTTTATACTCAAGTATTTGAACAAAGAGTTTTAATATTAACAAAAATAGAGCATTTAAATTTCATCAAACGCTTATTATTTTTATCAATTTCGATATTACTTAAAAGTTCTTTGTTATACGATAAATAAATATTTGTAATAAAACATCGAATAAAAAAATTCATATTTTAAATTTCATATTTTCATATAAATTCTATAGCAAATACCTCTTTAGACATTTCCCTCTTATCAAATAAGTGTTGAATTTAAAAGTTTTCCCACTATTTGTAATTTGAAGCAAGACATCTCTCGACAAAGCGTCAAAATCGATGTCTCTCCATGAGTGTATTCAAATAAGAAAAAGAGAGAGAGAGAGAGAGGCAAAAGTAGTTGTAGACCGAAGAGCTGTCCCGCGTACCGGAGGAGGAAGCGAAGGTGGAAAAGGAGAAGTAGCATAGCTGGAGGCAAAAGAGAGCAAGAAACTTTGCTGACGTCTCGATTCCTTCGCTAGGGAAGGTTTGTCAAAGACACTCGTTATACGAACTTCCTCGGAGACGTCGCTGCCGCCTCTCACACGTACGCGCGAATGAGTTCCTTCGCACTCGCTAATCGATATACTTTGCGTTGATGAGTTTTATGTCAGTTCAACCGATGAGCACCCGAGCACACATCCGGAACTCTCGATCTTGAGCAAAAGCTCGCTGCTTTTCTCCTCGCAAAGGATTCGCCAGCTCCAACTATATTTCAGGATTAGATTTCATGTTTCTTGGTCAGTTTCTTTTTTATTTTAAGATCTTCGTTTCTCAACATTTATTATTGCGCTTAATATTCGTAAAAGAATTAATTTTACGAACAAAAGGATCTCTTATCACCATTTACTGATATCCGATCGATAAAGATGTCAACTTTTAATAAAAAATTAATGGGAAAAATTTCTCTTTTACCGGTCAAATAATTCGGTCAAATTACATGTACTTATTTAACAATATGTATTTTGAAAATGGTACAACGGGAAAAATTAACAACTTGCGTATTCGGTTTTAAGTAGAAAGCTTGGATGTATAAAAATTTCCGTTACTTACTTATAACGTCGTTTACCGGTGATAATACGAAATCATCGCGTATATAATTTTACTTATCTTCAACTCAACGAAAAAATACGAATGGAATTTCATATTCTGTAAGCGAATCTTGTATCCCTCGTTCGATAAGATTTGTCTAAGGCGGCACTCGAATACTCGACGAGTCGACAAAAGAGAAAAACTTTACAAATCGCTCGAGAAGAAATGTAAGATTCCGCAGTGAGAAAGAGGAAAGTTGGCGACACCTCCAACCCCCGAACTCAAGAGTCTTTGCTCGCGCTTTTCTCTCCGATACGAGAACGTCGTCGACGATGGTGGCGGCGTCGTCGAAGAGGGTGAAACAAGAGGAGGGTAGGAACACGCCTTGAATAAATGAAAGTTCGCGCAGAGTCTCGAATGCTCGTGCAGGCGGTACCAGCAGGGCGCTCCATATAAATTCTCTCGCTTCATAATTTCAAACTCAAACATCGAGTTCCTTCCGATCCACCCTCCCTCCCCTGTACGACTCCACTCCCCTTGCGTTTATCATCGCGGAGCAAACGTCCTGGCGCGATTTTTCCCGGTGCGCTTCTCTCGCCAGCGTCGAGGAATCCCTCTTCGGAGACTTGGAAATACGTACGCGAACGCGGAATTAATGCGAAATTAATTTGCGCCCCGTTGCCGAATGAATGTGCGATAGTACATCGGAGAACGAAGGACTTCAAATACAACTCGCGTTCGAAACCAAACTTCGGTCTTTGCTTACATATACAATTTCCCCCCAACCAAAATGTATTCTTATATTTTTCTTCATAATTAAGTTTCAAGACTAAAATACGATAAATTCATTGAAAAATCGATAAACCTTCTAAATATAGATGTAACTTAATACTTATAAACAAACGTAATTCGTTAAAAGAATCTTGACTTGCGAATGATAAAAACGATAAATTTAATAAATAACTTTAAATTTAGGCTACAACTTGCACAAAAATAATATTGCAAAAAACGAATATTTATACAGCAAACGATTCGTTAACTATTTTCCTTTCGATAAAACGAGACGCAAATGTTTCGAAAACTAATTTATACTCAAAATAATTATTTCAAAACAAAATTATTATGATAAATTTAAATTCAACTACTACGTATTATATCTAAAACAATTCGTTATCTTTACAAATTTTTAATTTGGATTCGTATAATTTTTATAATCGCACGATGTATAAATACGATAAGGACTAAAAATCTGAATATTAATTAAAACGATACTACATTTCACGGACGAATTCGATTGCGAATTAAAAATGCTAGGCTTCGAAAGGTTCGAGTACGAATTATTTTACAATAGAAAAGATTATATACAGACGAAAGGTGGTGAAAACGAATTTGGCATTAAGGGAACTCCGGAACGGAGAAGGAAAAACGAGTCGTTGTCCCGTGGCTTTGACAAATTGCGTAAGTACGAAGCAAGTGAGTAGGAAAAAAGGGAATAGCGAAAAGCTTAGGTCCTAAAATCGTAAGGCAGCTTCGACAATCTAAACAGAAGCCGACAATCTCCTCACCCAATCCGACCCCCCTCGAAGAACGTCGACAATCCTGAGCCTCCGAGCAATTTTCTCGCTGTCCTTCGCACCCTCCGGTTCTCTCGCATCCCCTAACCCGCGTCAGCTGGCGATAAAGCAGAATCGTGCTCCGGCGAACGCGGACTGGTCTCCTCGCCGAGATTCCGACGATCCGGCGATCCGGCGATCCGCTCCGCGTTGTGTGCAGGGGTTGGGGTAAGGCGGCCGGAAGGGTAAGCCGGTAAGGTAAGGCAGCGCGGCGATAATTATCGGCGCGGATGTAAAAGGCGAGTAGCCCTGGCCTGGCTACAGCATTAATCGAGGGAGCGAGGAAAGTTCCGGCGACAAAACAAGGACGAGGGGCCGAGGGTGATGGGTGATAAGACGGAGGAAGGGCTCTTTCTTAGCGCGCGGGGGGAGACGGAAGGAGTTCGCGCTAAGAGTGCCGCAGCGTTAGTGCTATTCGCGCGAGACGTCAGCCAATGCGAGGGCGCAGCTTTTACGGCGTTCTTACGGCGCGCGTCGGGGCGCCGGGAAAAGCACGGGAGAAAGGGAGGCCTTCTTATTGTTTCAACCCACCGAGCTCCGGCGGTGTCCCTCCTCCCTCCCGCCCTCCGCCTCGCCAGCTCTCCTCCCGCGTCCTCCGGGTTCCTTTATGCGCGCGCTCCGCGTCTCGCTTTCCACTTTCCTCTTTCCTCTTTCCTCTTTCCTCTTTCCAGCATCCAACGCTCTCCCGGGCGACTCTTCTATACCGCGCCGCTATCCCCGGTTCTACTACTCCCTGGCTCTCCGAAGAGAAACGGAGGAAGAGGAAGAGAAAACGCTAAAGGCTGAGAGAGAGAGGGAAAGAGAGAGGGAGTGAGAGAGAGGCAACAGCGGGACGACGGTTCGCTCGACGTTCTCTCTGTGCTTAGAATTTTAATGGACTGGCTTAGAAATTGTTGGCGGAATTAGATTTTAGAACGAGATTAGGCGGGCACTACCAACGTCTGTGTATAAAAGCGCGCGAGTATTGGTTGCCTTCCTCTTCTCTTCTTCCTCCGAGGGGAGGCCAAGTCTCTATTGCCCTCGCCTTAAAATTACGCTGCGTCGCGAATTTATTCTGCTT
This sequence comes from Dolichoris vasculosae, assembly GCA_018907195.1. NCBI lineage: Eukaryota > Metazoa > Arthropoda > Insecta > Hymenoptera > Agaonidae > Dolichoris > Dolichoris vasculosae. Next base: position 9,737,005 of record JACCHY010000003.1, read on the forward strand.
CTTGCCTAGTGGTGCACGACTGATACACGATCGACCGGTAACTGCGTTTCCCTGCGCCTCCGACTCTTCCCTTTTTATTCGAGAGATCTATGGAGGTTGGAGGAAGGGACGGTACACACCCTCGGACTCGAGCACGCGTTCGATCCTCGTCTTCCTTTTCCCCGTTACTCCAAACTTGTTTAAAAGTACGCCAAGACTCGATTACCGTATCCGAAATAAATTTAGATTCCCGTTTAACTTTCTTATGATATATTTAATTCTGGCATCCGAGAGAACTTTTCAAACATCGTATTCTATCTTACTATCTTTTTTATTATGAAGAATCTATGAATCAATTATTTCACGATCTATTAATTAATTTATGAATTATAATTACAATCGAATTATAACTTAAGATATTTTACTGTTTTAATACATTTTACGTGATACTTATTACTAATTACATTTATTATTTCTTTATATAGATTCTTCGTTTCTAAAAAATTATTCGTACTTCTTAAACTTTACACGTTATTTTTTTATCAAAATAAAATTAATATGTATTTCGTATCGATGTTTATTTTATAAAATAATCGTAATATTTCTATCTAAATTTTTTACGAAGATTACATTTATTTTAAAAACATATTATGAATTGTTTGCCTTTTAAAGTTATAAATAGTCTATGAAAAAGGTAACTTTTAATGCTCATCTAAAGTTTTAATATATTAAAATAAACTGAAATAAATATGCGAACGATAACATACTTCTATCGCTCGAATAAAAATAAAAATGTTGCTTTACTTAGCTTGAATTGCTTTTGAAGTTAGGGTAGCTCAACCGGTAAATGTTTAAATTCTTGGCTCTGAGTTTGAATCCCGACCTTAACTATCACTTAAGTCCTGTTAAACTGTATTTTATTCAGATAAATATAAACCTATTTTTCGTCAAATTTATAGTTTCTGAGATCCCATTTAAAGACGCGAGTTATCTATTTAAATTTTTAACTTTAGTCTTAAACAAATAAATTAGAAAACTAACCAAAAATTTTAATACGGATAACATTGAATGTTTATTATAAAAATTTTAAATCCATGACTAAAATTAAAATATTCAAGATTTTATTATACATATATTAAAAACTCCATATAAAAAAACTCGTAGAAACTGACTCGAACGTTTTCTGATTTTGTATAAAATTAAAATTGCATTCTATCGACATTTTATAAATTAAATTTACCTCCGCTATTTTCAGCATTTGCGGTTATTCTATAACGATAAACCATTTAAATATTCCGCAAGTTGTCTAAAAATACAGTTTTCATTTTCTCATTTTATTACCTGCTGGATGCTTATACGACAATATCAATGATAAAATTAACTTTACGAACTTATTATAACGAATAAATAATAATTATGCATATTTAAAACTTTGTAAATGATCGGTTAAATATATTATAAAGTAAATAATATAATGGATAAACTGCAATCTATTTAAAAAAAAAATTCAATCGTATGATTTATTTTAAAAATTAGTACTCTAAAATTAATAGATACGGGTTAAAGTCTACGTTGGGATTATATTGACAGTCTAATTTAGTCTAGTAGCTGAATTAGATGAAACTCGAAAGTTGGAATGTTAATTTTGTAGGAAATAAAAAGAAAACGACAGGCATCTCGATACACAGGAATACGTCAGCAATTTTTCATGCTCGTGATTTCCTGTGTTTCCTGTGTCGAAAGCGAAGGAAACTACATCTTCGTCGAGCAAGAAGGACAAGCGTTCCATCTCTTTCTCTCTTGAAATCCTTGACTGGTTCCTTCATTCTCTCCAGCCGCTTCTTTCGTCGATTTTCCTTCGGATACTAACAACAACGACTCCTTTATGAACCCACGGGCAAATGCAGGTTCCACGTTGCTTCGCATGCACAATTACCGAGTACGGGAGAAACGAAGAGGCAATGGCGAAAGTGGAGGAAGAGAAGTAGATAGAAGGAAAGCGCCGAGGGGAGGGAATGAAATTTCGTCTTGTGCACGCTACGAAGAGCGAGAGAGGAAGGAAAATGTGCGCGCCTCGTCTCTCCGTTCTGCTCGACCTGGGGAATTGAGTTTCGCGAGTAAGAGAGAAAGAGAAAGAGCGAGTTTCGGAAAATGGATAGTCGGAGGTTGAGGAAAGAGGGAGAGAAGTGCAGCAGAAGCCTCTACAAGGCTTGCGGATGGCCTAGTGTAACGCTGTTATTGCCAATAATGGCATGGCTGTACAACGTATACAACCAAGCGCACAACGAGCGCAACGTGTGTATACATGTCGTAGGGTAATCGCGAAATTGATTTAGCCCGCAGACGGAAAAAGTGCCCAGAGAACGAAGAAGAGAGAACGAAGAGAGAACGAAGAGAGAACGAAGAGAGAAATGTCTCCGTGGAGATGCATCACCGAATATGAACAAAAGACGTACCGGCTATTGAACAATAAAGTATAACTCCTATACGTTATAGGACTTTCGCTTGATTTCAAACTATTGGTAATGAAAAATTTCCGATTTATCGTATCTTACAATTTCAGTACCCTTATCGATACGAGTTTACGAGTTTATAAGCTATTACAATGTACAAGAGCATCGAATACCTAATGGTAACCCTTAATAGTCTCTTACGGAATATTCAATAAAAAGTAATATATTTTATGTCGATTCCATTTTTAAATCGAACGCCTAAAATCAATTCTAGTAATATTTATGATATTTTTAATTTAAAAAATTATATACAACGAAAAATTTTACATTGAGACTTACGCTTATACGTATAAATATCATATATCATTAAAACCGATACAATTTAACAAAGTTTGATGTGAATTTTTGAGAATAATTTGAAAAAAGTATTTATATTTATACAAATCTATTCGGTACCGTACATTATGAATTCTAATTTTTATATAATATTTTCTCCAAAATTTCTAACTTTTCTATGAAAGTTTTGTATAGTAGATTATAATATAAAATCGGAAAGTTTTTAATGATGTTGTTTTTGATATTCATTAAAAATTAAATATTCAGTTTTACATTTTTTCTATACAATAATATACGCTTATACTAAAATTAAACATTAAAAATTTTTCGCGAAGAATTTTATTTTAAACTTAAATACTCGTTAAAATATTGATTATTTGAAAAAATGTAATAAAAGTAAAAAAATTTTAATGCATAGACTTCTTGTATTGTATAAGTTTACAGTATTAAATCGTAACATAAAACTGTGAACTATTATAAAATAATCAAATCTAAAATATTAAAAATAATTAAACGATATTAAAATTATTGAACGAAAGTAACGATTTCTCACAAAGATATTTTTATATCGATATCCAACTTATTTTGCATTAATTAATCTTCATTTATTTTCAATATAATTTTTTCAACTTAATTAAAAATAATCAAAACAGAATATGCATTCATTTCTAGTATGTATTATATGTTACAATATACATTTGTACAGTATTTAATATATAATAATATTCAGTAATTAATATAATTTTGAATTGATTCGTAGCCAAGATTTTAATTTCATAATTATTGCGTGGTAACTTAATTATTTCAATTTCAATTTTAGCATCTTTCACGAGATATTTCTACAAAATTGATAAACTTTGTCGAAACTTAAGTTAATTTACTTTGTTTAAGATAGTTCGAATAGACAAAGAAATATCGAAATAAAGTAAGGTAAAGCGAAAGGTATAGAAATGATTATAGAAATGATAAACAACGATCGCGGAGTATCGGCTATCGAAAATAATTGCTTGTTTTAGTTTAGTTATTAAATAATTTAGTTAAAACGATCGTCGATTCGCGTTTGGTAAAAAAAAAAATGAAAAAATAGCACAAAGGAAGTTCGGTAACTTACTTTCGTTCCTCTAATCAAGCATCGGCAAAAGATACTCGAGAAAGCTTTGTTTTATTTGCTCTGTGATAGGGGAATATCCGTCTTGCTCGCTCTAAAATTCACGAAACTCGTTGTAGCGCGAGGCGGAGCACAAACTCGACTCGCGAGTCGAAGCAAATCGAATAAAGCTCCAAATTAAATAGGAGCGTCCTCTCTCCGTGCTCCGGACGAGACGAGCGTTCTTCTCTGTCGCAAGAAGAACCGGCTTCGGGGGAAGACAGCGGCTGAGCTGACTCCGGGTGAGATGGGACGAAGCGAAGCAAGGTTCCTTGTATTTAATTACCAATTCTAAGTCTCCAGCTGGGAAGAGGAAATTTCCCATTCCCGGAAGTTGAATTCTCGCTCTCTCTCTCTCCCTCTCTCTCTCCCTCTCTCTTCTTCTTCTTCTTCTTCTTCTTCGCTCACGCCATTCGCAGCCTTCCGTAACAGTCGCCACACCACCAGCCTTTTACGTTCATCTAAACACCCGGCCCTCGACCTCTTCTCTAGGCAAACGTGTCCACGATATCTGCGACATTCGCTCCACTCGCTTTATACTTTAGCCGCTGGATCCGTCGCTTTTTGTTCGCAACTCCAAACGTACGGACTTACTCGTATTACTCCTTCTCGAATCAACCGCGCTAATTTTTCCGCTTTCCCGATTCTTTGTCATCGCTCAACCAGATTACTAATCGCGGTTGCGAATCCAAAAACGTGAAATTTAGGTGGTTCGCTGATACTTGCACGGGTAACAAAAATTTTTATTCGAAAATACGCTAACCATCATTTTCCCAAAGCTGAGTTAACCGCAACTATTTGAAATTAATTTCTTTTCGATCGACAGGATAAATTTTCAGAAATTCTAGTTTTTTTAATAGATTTCGTTGTTCCAGCTTTTTTAATAGATTAGATCTTCGTAAATTTCGCGTAAATAAAATTATTCCATATTTTCCTAGGACAAACACTGAACGAAATAAGCGAAAATGCTGACAAAAATTTATTCATCGACGAAAAACCCTTGCATTTGCGATTCTTTGCCGTTCTAATCCACCGCAAACAAATAAATGCACATATGACCCGAATACGGGCATCTCTATAAATGACTGTCCGGGATGTATCCCTTAGCCTCTTACAACGCAAGAATCCATTGACGCGGATTAGATTCGCTTCCAAAAGAACGCAAAGAACGACGATATTCGTATTATTTCCGTTTCAGGGGAAGTTTGAAACAGAAACTTCTCCCGATGCCTTTAAAATTCATCCAAAAAACCGCAGCCGTTTGCGAGCACAAAAGCCAGGCTCTCGTTCCTCGTCAGATTTCCACTGTCTCACTCTCTCTCTCTTTCCCCTTATCGCCAAGTTGTTTAGTTTTCTGCCATATTTGTTCGAGTCAGGCATTGGGATAAAGAGGGGTAATAGCCCAGCGAGAAAGAGAAGCAGAGAAAGTTCGTTCCAGGATGCTAAGGTCGCGCACACGTGCGCCTCGCGCGATACGTACGGACTACGTGCCGTGTGTGCGAGTCGGGGGGTGTACGCGGGGGGTTGTCCCTGAGAGCTCGGGTAAAAGAGCGAAAGGCCGGGCCGCGCGGACGGGAGAAAAGGCAAAAGGGGCTCGTGGAGGATACGACGAGAAAGAGAGAAACAGCGAGCCCAGGGTGGGACGGATGAGCCGCGACTGCTCCGGGAGAAAGAGAGAGACGGAAAAGTATGCGAGCCGACAAGGAGGAGGCGAAGGCAGCGGTGGAGAAGGCTCCGAGACTTTACTTACTTACATCCCTACCCCGCGATACCGACCACGTGACAGGAACGATAGAGAGCCAGAGAGAGCCGGAGAGAGCCGGAGAGAGCCGGAGAGAGCCGGAGAGAGCCGGAGAGAGCCAGAGAGAGCCAGAGAGAACCAGAGAGAGAGAAACGCTACTTTCGCCTCCAGCATGCGCACGTATAACTAAAAGGCGCCGTAACGATTTTCTGCTCCTTCGAAGGAATATGAAAGGCGATATTTGCCGGGATGCCACGCTCACCAACACCTCGATGCCGTCCTCGTGTGCGTGCCTACGAACACAAGAGACGGCGAAGAAGAGAAAGAGAAGAGAAAGAGAAGAGAAAGAGAAGGGAAAGAGAACCGAGGGTGGAAAAGCCGACGACACGCGCGTGTCCGTACGAGTATCGTTGGGACGGGGGTGAGCCAACGTACGAAGCGCGTCTGTGTACGCGTACGTGTGCCCGAGTATTCGTATGCCTGAGATCACCGAAGGAAAAGATACAGAGAGGAAACCGCGTGGGCCGAGGGGCTCGCCCTAGGAGAGCGGCAAATACCGGCTTGGGTGGGATTTAAGGGTTGAAAGGACCGCTGAAGCCTTCTTCGTTGCCTGCTTCGTTTAGGCCTACACACAGGTGCACGCACACACGCTCGCTCCTTCGCTCGCTCCTTCCCTCTCCCCTTCCCTCTCCCCTTCCCTCGCGTCGAAGGCGAACGCGTAACTTGCAGGACTTTTCTCGTCTTTCCGCGTTCGACTCCTACCCCTCGACTTCCGTGTACCGTGTTCCCTTCTTGTTGAATTAACGCTGCCTTTGTCAACATCCTACAACAGCGCAAAACCTCCGAAATAATTTCATTTTTATCGGGACCAGCTTTGTTGTTTTAGTCGACGGGAATTGAGTTCTCGAAACTTTCGATGCTTTCGATTTGAATCGTAGGTCTCGCGTTTAGAGGCATCGATATTTCATCGTTGTAACTATTAATTCTCATCGATTCGAAAGAATTTCAGAAATAACGGTATTTTCTTTTTCATTCGTTTATTTATCAATGCGTAAAAATGAATAATTTTTTTATTACTTCTAAAGTCATTCGGGTCAGTGTTTCCTAATTGAAACCTAATATCTTTAGTAAATACAATTTTAGAATAATACTTCGAAATATCAATAGCAACGATTCATAACCAATGATCGGTTCTTATCGTATCGAATAAACATATAATAAAAAAAATATCTCAAAAGCCACTCGATCGAAATAGTGAACATCGTTATTGTCTTTCAAAATTGTAATGTCAAATCAAACGAATAAGAAATAAGAGGAATCGAAAGCTAGACCAACGAAGGAACAAGGAAATAAAGGATTTTCTAGCGAGTTCGTTTCAACGAAATTGAAAAGGCACGTATGCTCGAAAAAGAAGAGCCGAGTACAATCGATACTGCCCCGACTCTCGACCTTCCCGAAAAGCAAAAATCTGTTAAAAAGTTACGGTGGAGCATCGATAAAAGTTCCCGACCCACCCGACGTCACCGATCGCGCACAGATACAAAATAAGACGATATCGGGGGAAAAGTGTCCGAGAAATCAGTCGCCATCGGAAGAGACTCGGCGAGCAAAGGGAAACTCGTAAAAAGCCGCAAGCTAGGTTACTTTCGCGACCCCGGCATCGCGCCCCCACCCTCGGCCTCGTTCCGCCCCCTCGAAGCAACTCGAGCCAACTCGCAAGTTTCTTTTGCAACCCCCCACCAGGACTGCCGGGCCAGCCCCCCAGCCGAAACTTTCCGCTGCTATACATAATCCTTAATTCACCCTCAGCCCCCATTGCGACATTAGAAAATCAAGTGAGGCGAAACGAGCGCTCGCTGCAAGTTGGTAAAAGTAAGTAAGAGGAGCCCAGGCGCTGTTGCTGCCGTTACCGCCGTTACCGCCGTTACTGCCGTTACTGCCGTTACTGCCGTTACTGCCGTCGCGGCGACTGATCTTACGGGGTGAGTTCGCGCGCGCATTGAGCGGCAAGAAAGAGCGAGGAAAGCCCGCAGCGCGGGATACGGAGGATGTGGAGGAGTTGCGGGTGGAGGAATCGGGGGCAGGAGGGTCGGGCAGGAAATTTCTAGAAACTTCAGGTTTAGCAATTAACGTCAGAAATTAACGACGCCCGCCTGCCTCGAAGCGGAGCCGCTCCGGCAAAGCGCGCCAGAGGAATTAGTCTCGGAAATTCCCGTAAAATTTCTGTGCTTCGCGTATATACGTGTATACGTTCGCAGGCTTGGGCGCGCGCGCGCGCGCGCGCATATAGACGAGGGCCGCACCTCCTCCACCTTCTTCTAGGCGGAAACCCCCTTTTCGGGCCAAGGTATATAACGTCGCCTCCGCCGCCTCCGCCGCCTCCGCCGCCTCCACCGCCTCCACCGCCTCCGCAGCTTCTTCTCTCCTATCTGCGGCTTCGAACCGCGTCTTTTCTCTCGCTCTCTCTCTCTCTCGCTCTCTCTCGCTTCCCATGTACATCTCCATGTCGCGCGTACACTCGCTCGCAGCTTTCTTCTCGTCGCGCGAGTGAACCTGGGCTCGGGACGAACCGACGCGGTAACTTTCCGGAAATTTTCATTAAGCCTGACAGTAATGACATCATCAGTCAGTGGAAACGGCGCAAGCCTCATTTACACTCGTTCGCATTAACGAGAGAACGCTCGCCCGTCGTTGCAGTCGTCCGTTTTACTTGTCGGCGGACGATGAACGAGACGATGAAGAGCGGGACGGACCGAAAGAGGATATTTCATCACGCGAGGCGAAATTCGTCCCGTCGACCTGTGGAGGAAGGTCGCAGGATATGACGAGTCTTGACTCGCGGCACGAGGCTGACTCGAGACGTCGAGATGGACCGTTTCTTCATCGATTCCATTATACCGAATCTAAACTCGATATTCGATGTTGTTATCGGAGTTTCGAATACCGATTACTTGCACTTTCCTGAATCTTATCGTTATCGACCGCTAAGTTATTTACAAGTTCAACGTTTCTCTGGAACTACTTCGATCGTAGCTCGATAAGAAAGCCGTATAAATTTGTATATTTTTAATTTATGGGTGATAATTCCAAGATCGTAATAATGTCCGATGATAAAAGTATATAAAATAGATAATACTACAATCTTCTTTTTAAAAATATTACCATTCGTATGATATCTCGTTTCGAATTCAGAAGAATTACATTTTGTCTTTATTTTTCGAATCGAAACGAATATTCATTTTTCATACGAACGAATAATATATAATAATTCGTATATTACCGTTTCGATTTTTAAATGTGTACATATAATGTATACATATAATGTGTACAAAAGAAAATTATTATAGGTTAGTTTTTAGATTTAATGTACGTAACGGATATCAAATTCAGAGTACGATTCCGTATGGGAAAATTGCCGATAGCTGATAGTTTGACGCGTTAATGTTATACGTTCGTACGCATCGATGGGGAATCGAAAGTAATCTCCGTAAACTTAATTCAGCCCTATTAAAGATCAAATACCCAGCAAAGATAATAACGATTAATCGCAGGTTAAATTAACTTGGAACTTGGCTTTTGCAACCGATACAAAATGAACCGGATAAATGGTCGCGCGCAACGATCGAGCACTAAGATACCGAACCGGAAAGGCGAAAAACGTAGAGCGCGAAAAGGACGGAAGCTCGAGTAGGACGAAAAGGCCTCGCATGCCGAAAAAGAAAACGCCTCCCTCGACGCGACGTAGCCGAAGCATCGGGGCATCGTTGAAATAAATTGCCGCTAACAACCGAACCGACGATCCAACGGCCGCGACCGAACCGCGCCAACGTTTCGCCCTGTGGGAGTCGTGCAGGTGGGCGACCGCGACGACCCTTACACAAGGCGCATCTCTCCCCGATAGCGCGATCGCGTACACCGGTTTAGCCGGCGAGATTTTAGGTGAGGTTTGGAGGCGAGGTTTGGAGGTGAGGTTTGGAGGCGAGGTTTCGAGGTGATATAACTCGAAAATGGTGGCTCGCGCCGTTATCGTTTCTTAGCTCGGTATCGCCCGCTGCCGCGTAGCCCCGAGGGTGCCGTAATAACCTCGGGAAGGCGACGGTACCGGGGCTACGTGGACTCTTAGATAAGCCACCCGCCGCGAAGGTGCATTGTCTGCCGGCATCGGTGCTTTTACCCTCCTCTCCACCCGAACGCGTCTCTGGGAACTCAAGGAGAGTCATTTCTTCGAGGGCTGGTGCGACGTTCGCGAACCACCCGCGTATAGTATTGTTGGAGAATCGCCCCAGGCTTCGCGAGATTACTTGGGAAAACGGATACGTCGTTCGACTCTGGCTGATAAATTCGCGCCGAGTAAAGGGGAAAGGAAGAGGAAAAGGAGCGATCCCCCGACTTCGTCGCGGAGATATCGTTCTCTTATTGCCGCTGCACAAAGAGCATCGCGACTGCGGCCCTTGACGATGAATTCTCGACGATAGCTTCCCTCGAGCTTACGCGCATCGAGCTTTCTTCTCCGCCTTATTTAGGAACTCGAGCGTTCGAGATGTTTGCTTCCGTTCAACCTAATCTTAATCGCTCCCTTAAATGGAAGTTAACCGAGTCGAATCGTGTACAGCTTCGATTAAAAATTTCTCTCTCTGTATAAATAAGCTGCTTCCCGCCGATACGAAATAACTTTCGTATTTATCTAGATCGAATATATTATATTGCTTTAAGGAAGTATATCTTACCGAACTTGAGAAACTAAATTATCTACATGTTGGTTAAAATTCAAATAACTAATTGCGCAATGAAATATTTTCTATCTAATATTTTCGAACGAGATTCTAATCGGATAATGATTATATAATTCTGTATTAAGAATATTATGTTTTTAACAATGCGTATAAGTATTGATTTAAAAATCAAATATTTTTAAAAACTTATTAGATTCTAAAAGGTTGATACTCTTAAAATGTACGGTCGGTTGGAAGGTATGCGATAGTTACGGAATAATGCTCGTTATATTAATCGTATGAACGCTTCGGTTACGATATAAAATTAGTTTATATTATATAAAAATTTTAAACATCGATTGAAATTTTTTATTTCTTATATTCGTACATTATTAACGTTGAGTTTACGATCGTACTATAATCGTATCAAAACAAAGTTTATAATTTACATACGGTAACAATAAAAATTTCTGTATTATATTTTATATTCGTTATCCCTAGAAATAACTTAAATCTGTAAATATTATAAGTTGAAACATAATGTATGACGATGACAAATGAACTTAGATTATTCTCGAGTATATTTAAAGAAAAAGAACTATAACTTATTAAAAATTTAAGAATATTTTCAAAAATTGTTTAGACATTCGTTGTATTAAAAAGTAACTAAAATTCTGTGTTTGCTATTTACAACGAATTCATAAATATTCTTTGAAATATGAAATAAGTTTTATTTACGTATTTTCGATAAAAAATCATAAAAATCAATCGATCGATATCGGATAAACTCGAGAAAAGAAACGCGAGTTAAGAATAAGGGTATGTTAATAGTCAATCTGTAACGAAACAGTCGTAAATAGCTGTCCTGCGATGAAAAAAGAGCGATGAAAAAAGAGCGATAAAAATACAGCGATAAAAAAAAATGAAAAAAATGGACGCGAGTGCTCGGATGAAAAAGAGTTGAAAGAAGGATCGAGGACGCGAAAGCATCAATCTCTCGGGGCGCGGAATTGCGGTCTAGAACGAGAATGTTTTGTATTTGGTCCGGAGGGCGCGCGAGGGCTAATTTATGTGAGAGCCGAGCGCTACCCTCGTTTCACGCCCTCTTACTTGGCTGGTCAAGCGTTTTATTTTCACTCCGCACAACTTCTCTTTCTCTCTTTCTCTCCCGCTTTAAATGGCCCGAAGTTAAAAACACGGATTCCGTACATTTATCGCTCCGACTAACGCCCGCTTTACGTTCCCCTGGTATTACATAAAGTTATTCTTTTTCATTTTCATAGCACGTCACAGATTTATGTCAATTTTAGCAGGATTTAAAATTAACAGGGTATTTTTTCCTCTTCTTTAAAACGATTATACTTGCTTTTATCGCTGATAACATGTTTATTAATTTTATTTACTTAAGAGGTAACTGATATACGATTTAGAGCGATAAGATCACTTATGCGCGTAACGAAATTATCTTTCATATTAAAATTACATAACTCTATATCTACTTAAATATTATGTAATTATTTTAACATTATCGAATTATACATATATAAATATCAATATTGCATTCTTTATTTTTTTAATTCTTCTATAAATTTTATGTTATCTATAACATTTCTGGAAACGAATGCGTTTTTATAACGTTTAAAATTTTTATTTAAACAATGTAATTTTTAGAAAAAATAAAGTAAGAAATATGAGAAAATACGTTTATTTATAAAAGTAACGTATAATAATGACTTAAAAACAATGAAACGAGCCTCGGAAACATTGAAAGAGTTCTGTGTTCTAATTGTTCCAAGTTAGCCGTAATTTACGGCATAAATGAATTTGATTTTCCTAGTGGATGAGAAGAAATTCTACGAGTGAAAAGTAACAATTGCCCTGGCGTATGAGATACGAGGAGCTTTTTGAAGGAAAATAAATCCGCGGAATCTCCGATAAAGGAGGCTCATAAAAAGAAGAGAAGCGAAGAAAGGATTCATGTCACGCAATAATACGTAAAATATAAACTGAAATGTGTTATACGTTATAAAATTACGTTAGCTTTACAATTTAAATTGAACGTCATCAAAATATTAAAATATTAAAGTTTATGCTTTCAAGACTTAAATTACAATTTGTACGAGTATTTTTCAAAGAGAATACAATTTTTTATCCTCGCTACTATACGTTAAATATAATAAATAAGAGCCTTTATAAAATTAAAGAAAATTCTAATTCTTTTGAATATTATTTAAATTTAAAAAATCTCGGCAATATAAGGATTAATAACGCTTACTATGGAAATGTTAAAAATTTAACGAAACTAATTAACTGTATATAACTTTTAAAATTTATGTAAAAAAAATTTATCCGTTAATGAAATTTTGACGAGTAATATGAAATCGTGAACATGTGAAAGACTAACGGGAGCATTGAAAATATAAGTATAAAATCCATTTAAAAAATTTGACTAACTGTCCCGTTCACGGACTGCATCAGTACGAGTCGAGCAGTTTGGTCCGGTCTCCTTGCCTGGAAAATTAAAATGAGATTCAGTACTCTCGCGTTAAGAGGGACAGAGGAGGGTATATTTAGCACAAAAAGCCTCTAATTTCCAACAAGGGTGTAAAAAGAGGGTGGCCACTGGCTCGCTCGTGCCAGCCGCTTGTTGAGTCTATAAAACACCGCTTAGCTTTTTTACCCTTACCCTCAAGAATCGGAGAGGTTGGGGCAGAGATGCCAGGAGGTCGGTTTTAACCCCGTTAAGCTGTTTCCCGTCTTTTCCGTATGCCTCTCTCTCTCTCTCTCTCTCTCTCTCTTCCTCTCTCTCTTCCTCTCTGTCTCCCGCTCTGTCTCCCGCTCTGTCTCCCTCTCTCCCTTCCTCTCTCCCTTCCTCCTTCCCTCGGTTCTTTCGTCTTTTTCCGACGGTGACCAAATTGAGTGAGAGCCGGAGCTTTTTCCGAGCCTGAAACCACCGATGCCATATAGCCAAGTACTTTACCGGTCCCTCTTTGGATTTCCTCTTAATCCGCTCTTTTTACTTTACTTTTCAATATTGTGCTGCCACGGCATCTCTTAATATTCAACATTTTTATCAAAGAATAGTAGAGAGATTATTCTCTGTTTAGTACCTAAGGGCTTCGCGTTCCATTTTCAACCCGATTCTTTCATGTTTTAATGCGGGTTTGCGGCTTCTATAATTACACGATGATCGAGGGTTTATGAGAATTGACGCGAATATGTTTAGCGAGCTTGAGACTTTCGCTTAAAAATTAATTTTTTTCAGGGAGTATTTAAAAGGTGTTGTTCATCAAAAATATTAAAGCTATCTAATACAATTTTTCTCCAATGCTGTTATCGTAGAATCAATTTTTTTCAATTGCCATAATTTTTTGCTGTAATATTCTGTAAATGTTTATACTGAGAAAACAATCGATAAAGGAATCTAAAAATAATCATTCGTTACTTTTAATAATAGTTAATTTTTTTTTTAATTTAAATATTTTTATAAATTACTAAACATTTTATTAAATTTTTTAGTTAGTAAATAAAATATATTAAAATTTAAGTATCTGAAAATAACATATTCGGAATAAAAATAATTATAATAATCATAAATAAAAAAAATGATGTTTTTATAAAGAATATATTCTTTTTACTTCGATAAAAAAAATTAGCTTTTCTTTTACATTTAATTAAAAAATATATTGGAAAGTATAATTAACTTGGAATTTTGTATTCTCGTATGTATGGATTATCATTGTCACATTTTTCACATTTTTTACATTTTCACATACTTAAAAAAAATAATAATTGAGAAGCTAATTCATCACTTCCCAATTGTCGCGATATAATTTTTTAAGTAACAACGTTAAAATAAATTTTGTAAATGTTATTTCCTCTATTATAATAACTAACTCTTAATGATAAAACTCTTTGGTTTCCATTACGGTACGTATCATTTGCAACTATTGGATTAATCGTATCTCCTCCGTCCGCTTTTGGTTACTTTTTCCAAAATCCGAGGGAATCCAACTCGGTGACGAGAGTGTAAGGAGCTACTTTTAATTCGTTCTCGCTCCAAGTTACAACAAGAAGCGGCTTAAGCCTATTTAGGCAAGAGAGAGACAGAGAGATAGAAAGATACGTCACGAGAATGCGTTTCCTAATGACGCTCTCCTCCGGTGCTTAATCCCTTACATTAAAAGTTAACGCGAGCTCGATCGGCAAGAAGAGAGAGAGGGAGAGAGAGAGAGAGAGAGAGAGTCTTGTGGAACCACGTCCAGGTGGCATTAGATTTCTGAGTTCGCGGGAGCGCAAAGTTACGCTAACACCGGATCTGCGTTTCAACTGCAAAATTACGTTAGGAATGCGGGCCTCGAACGCGCCGCTGCAATGCTCGTTCGTTTCGACGAGCGTCACTCACGGCGTCAGGCTCTTCTCCAAGTTTTATGCATCCGCTTTCTCGCAGCATCCTTCCTCCTAGGAACGAGAATTTGAGCCGGACTCGCGTCGTTACTCAAACGTGTCTATGCGCGAATAGAATTTAATGGCCGCTTTCCAAAAAAAATCCCGAAGCTTGCGTTGCTTTAGGAATTTACGATTCTTGTACGAGTTTATGAAGTTTCCCGAGTGTTTTATAACTACATATAAAAAAAGCTATAAGAAAAAGAGGAGCGGAGTGTTTAAAGGAGACATTATACAATCTTATAAAATTTTAGTATGCGTCCACTTCATAATATCGACTATGAAATATATAATGAAATACGATATTATTACATTTATTGCACAATAAACGGTTTGTCCTTTGTTCATAAATTACAAGGTCGAACTCTTCATTGGTATATTGTGTACAAATATAAATCTGAGAAAGCATAAAATGCACGATTAAAGATTAAAGATTCTTATTTAATTAAATTACCAAATATGATATTAAAGGGATTGTATTAATATTGATATGTTAACTTAAGAATACTTATTCGAATAAAGGAATTTTTTAAATATATTGGACCAATTTAACATGTTTTCTGGTTGTCATTGAGAAACGGTAACTTGTTTTATGTAGGCGTAACTTTAGCTTGGTATAAATTTTAGTATTCATAAAACGACACGATATATCATTACAAAATATGTCGAATCAAAATATAATATTTCTAAAGACTTTCTCCACAGATTTTTACTTAGGATATTAGTGACAACTTTACATATACATAAAAAAGATATTCGATATAAGTTATAGTGAAATCAGTAATTTACAAATAGATTTTTTAGATAATAATACACAAATACTTATATCACGTATATTTTAAGGAATCTCTCTACTCGCGTAAAATATTTCCGCCTTTATTTGGTGAATACTTGATCTCATCGACATTCCTTGACAAACGTTTCTATTAAAATCGTAATTTATTTATAATTTATTTATACAAAAAAAAAATATCCAAACAGCTGTCAGGTGCAAGCTTTACATAATATTACCGAAGAAGATAACTTTCTTTGTTAAAGAATTCTCACGAGAAACAATGTTGTTTATCTATACGCATAAATATAAACAGACAAAAGAAGGGAGATAGTCGTTAACTCGTATGCGAAGCTTCATATTATAATTCGCTCGGCGTTATCTAAGGCAACTACAGCACTGCGCTCGGCATTGTAAACGGATATCCGGAGTCGACTAGGGTCACGTAAGAAACCACCCCTGACATTAATCAAATACTACCTTTGCGAATAAAACCAGTCTTTTCTTATAGCTAACTTCCTTATGCCTACTACTGTCTTTTCGATGACTTTTACTTCAGAATTATTAATCGCGAATTAATTCTTGGTTCGAGCGTACAAACGAACACGATGCAATTAACACGACTTAAACGGGACTTCCGATTACCTATGTTAAATTGTACTGAATCGAATGAATTATCAAAAAGTATCGGATTTTTGTGATTTTCAAAGGATAACGTTGAAATTCTTATGAAACTTGAAATTGCAAAAACAATTTATCGATACAAATAGTTCAGGGTAATTTTTAATCGATCTAGTTCTTTGCATCTTCTTCGCATGCGATAAATTAGAATTTATATCTTTAAAATTTAAATTAAAAAAACGATTGATTATCAAATGAAATAATAACTTATTGCGATAACTTATCGCGAGCGTATTAATTGTCAAATGTATAAAGTAACGATAAGCTCGGCAAAACAAAGCATCCGAGTAAACGTATAAAAATAACTCATATATCAGTAGCATACATCTTTGATCGATATCCTTTCTAAAAAAAATTGAATTTAAATTCAGTGTTTTGATTTAAATTAAATCAAAAAAATTTTTCAGACTTTTTGTACATTTTTATAAAAAAAATTCTTATTTTATAATTAATTCGAAAAAATGAAACTTTTTTGATCATCATTGTTATATAATATTACGTAAATACCATTTTATTTATAAAAAAATTTTTTAAATTAATTTTATTCAAAAAAATAATATATATATATATATATATATATATTTAAAATGTATGCTTTATATACAAACATTTTAATTCATTAGTGTTTAATTTAACATTTTAATTTTGAAATTTAAAAGCCATTGCTATCATTAAATCAAAAAATAATATATATATATAAATAAAAAACTGAATTTAATTTTATCTATTTGTATAATTTAAGTTTCAAAAATAACATCGTATCTTTGATAAATTAATACAACTAATTTTTTTATTGTACAACCATAGATAAATTTCATTTTATTCGCAGATCTATATTTATTTAAATACAATATTCAAAACACAATTAATTTAATATCATTATTATTACAAAAATTAATTTTTATTCATCGAATTCTTCCTTTTAGAAAACAAAAAGATTTTTAAATTTAATATATATATATATATATATTAAATATATAAATATTTTGTCTTAATATAAATAAATCGATATTTTAAGTAAGTTTATTTCAAATTATAGTATCAGGATTTAATATGAAACACGAATAGTTGGAAAATTTCTATGAAACGAAACTTATTTTAGATATCGATTTGAATTATTAAAAAAAATTTCAAAAACAAAGTTCCAAAAAGAAGCGGAGTATTGGCGACAAATATATTTTACAAAATAACGTATACACTACATAGTAGTCGAAGAAATCGGTCTGCATCGTTAGGATTAATACCGCCACTAAATCACCAACGAGGGAAAGAAGCGGCTGTGCCAAACGTCATTCTCGTATCGCTATTAATTCTTCGGGAGCGCCATCCTCGCGCGTCAGATCGAAGTACGTTCGGGCTTCTCAGAAAAGAGGAGAGATACCGAAGCCGAAGGGGAAGAGAAAGAGGAGATCGGTATACCCTTGAAAGACGAAGCGTCTTAAATAATGACGCGGCGATGCGCTCAACCTCGTCGCCGGAATTCCCCGATTCTCTCTCTCTCTCTCTCTTTCTCTCCTCTCGTTCTCTCGTTCTCTCGTTCTCTCCTCCACTTATAATTATTGATGTCGCTCGAACTTTATATAAACCCCGGTTGTCCTGCCCTTTCCCTGCCTCTCACGCGTCTTTCTCCCCTTCGTCTCCGCGGCTATACACACGACTATCTCGAGAAGCGAGCGAGAGAGCGAGAGAGCGAGAGAGCGAGAGAGCGAGAGAGCGAGAGAGCGAAAGAGCGAAAGAGCGAAAGAGGGAAACTCCTCGGTTTTCCAACCCCCGTCCGGCTTTCGTAGCGCGCGCGCGGCAAGAGGAAATTGTTGGAGTTTTCAAAGTCTGACGTGCAGGATATTATGAATCGAGGGGCGCGGGAGGGGGTAAACAGGGTAGCGACGTCGGTTGAAGGGTGGAGGTAGGCGAAGGGTGCGGGGCGCGGGTACCGGGATTTCTCAACCTCTTGCCCGTCCCTCTCCTTCGCGTGGGTGTGCACCAGTGTGCGAGTCTCCACGCCGCGTATTTATATACATCCAGCATCTCCGCCATCTCCACCACGTGTCTCTCGGTTGACTTACACCCGCGCTCGCACGAGTGTGGGGACGCCTCTACGAATTCGCGCGTGTACCTAAGCAAGTTTTTGCGCGTGCGCGCACACAGGAAAGTTTGCGAGAAAGTACCAGCGTCGCCCCTTACGAAAACTACGGCGCGCCGCTTTTGCGCCCTTCCGCGTCCTTCGCGCGTCCTAAGCCCGCCATTCGTCTAACCCCACACGCAGACTCGCCTATGAGCTTTGTACGCTACTTTTCCGACGGGAGCACGCAATTTTTGATCCCGAGAAAGGGATGGGCTTTCTATTACTATTCCTTCCTTTCTCTTTCTTGCGTCCTTCTTCTACTTCTTTGTGACGAATTTTAATTTATTTTACGTTCGAGTCTTAGTCGAGCCTTTCTGCTAATTTTGCCCCTCGGTCCACGAGTTTTCTGTTCTGAATATCGAATATCTCCTTCGAACGCGTTACCCAACGACTTTTCAAACGTGTATTTCTTACAAAACATTTATCGTAAAGACGCTGGGCTAATATTTATTTTATGCGTTTACATATGGCCTGCATTTTTATTTATCCACGGCAAAGTTGTATAAAACGAAAAATATGAATTTTTACAATTACTTACAACTACCCTATAAAAATGTCTACGTTGCATTATTGTTTCAAATTTTGTAATTTAGGCTTGTTTTTAATTTTAAACGGTATCTACTATTTCTAAAAATATTACGTTTATTTTATAATTTTGAATAAGCGAGCTTCTGTTATTACAAATATATTAAAAAGCTTACTCGTATTTCTCGTTCGTCAAGCTTTCAACTGCGCTTAACTATAGGAACACATTTATAACCGTCCAAGCCTTTGAAATGAAGTACTTTGGTTCTCGCTCAAATAAGAATATATTTTTTGTTATAAAACGGTCTCATTAAGCGTCGATGAAAATTAAAGTTTATTAAATGTTGATTCAAAACTTAATATAGAATTTTCTTTGAATTTTCATTGAAAATTTACATAATATGATATTTTTTAATTACATCTCGAGAGTTTTATTTGATGCCATTGAAAAATTTTGTATACAAAATTGTGGAAAATTTATTTAATATAATTACTAGTATTGTTTATGAAATAAGCTTAAATAAAGTTATTTTTTAAATATTAAATACGGTATTCGAATTATATATTTTACAATTAAATAGTTGATCGTACAATAGTCATAAATCTATTAATATATCTCTTAGACGTACTATTTAAACCTAAGATGTTAAAAATGTGCAAATTTTTCTTTTCGTTAAAATGGTCTAACTTTATAATAAATTTTTTAATTTAAAGTAATATAACTATTAATAATTAACGAAAATTTAAAAAAGATTATCGATAAGTTGTATTTAGATTTATGATTTTTTTAAATATAATTAAGTACACGATTTATTAATAATATATTATATGCATAATTATAAAATTTAATATATTTGCATTCACAAATAACATTCTCGTACGTACACGCATAAGAATTAACTTATAATCATAAAAATTTGCTTACGTAAAGAATATGTTACCTATTTTACTGTATGAAATTTATAATTATAATTATACATCATTTATTCAATATTTAAATATTTATTTCTGTTTAAACTTACAAATTTATAAAATTATAAATTAGTACAATTATTTCAAATATATTTCAAAGATTATAATTTTAAATTAATTCATGTATTTGAATTATTTCTTAATTTAACTTTATATATACGTCACTATATAAACATTATTAAATTAAATAATAAAATAATATATATTATTAGTATATTTTATGATTTAATACAAAAAAAATTCATTATTTTTATAATTTTATTTTTTATTCTTAACGAATGAAACAGTCGGTATAAGATATATATATATATATATATATATATATCCGCGTATTTTTATCATTTAGATCTAAATGAAATATGCAAACAAATGCAAAAATAAAAAGATCCTCTAAGTATGTTTAATTTAGTTTACAATCAACGTTTAATGAAATAAAATACATAAGTTAATTCTTGTATAATATTAAATCTGAATATATCTTTTTCTTATAGTTTTATACTTATTATAATTTTATTTTATCAAACCTGACTCTACATTTTCATATTTTTTGAAAAACACGTAAAAAATTTTATTAATATGATAATATAGATCTACTTAAATTATAAATAGCATTTAAAAAAGCAAAATAAAAATATTTAAACGTAAAATATTAATTTTATACTCGAATACTATTAACAATTATTTATCTTTAGAAATTTTTTTTTTAATTTATATCACATACATATCTAAATATAAGTCTTACAGGATATCTTAAATTTTTCTTTTATATCGAAAACTAAACTATTCTTATTATAAACTTGCTTTTTATTTTCTTATATTTATTTACATATTATATATAAGAATATATTCCCGTAAATTTTAAATACGGAAAGTTTGGCAAAAAAAAAATATCAAACAATTTTTTATAGATGGAAAATTCTATTAAATTCTATTATAAAATCGAAATAATATTTAAAAAATTATAAAAACAAATATAAATTATATATTTTTTCTATTTATTATATTTTTGCCATACAAAAAATCTTGATCTAAAATTCATAATTAATTAATCGAATGTCATGAAATTTAAGAAAGGTATTTGTTTTCATTCAAAACTGTTTTTCCAAGCGCGAATAAAATATACTTATTTATCATAAATTTATCCACGATATAATATGCAATTATAAAAAAAAAATGAGAACATTTTTGTAATCTATTGGAAACGTGAGTCGGATGATTAAAAGTAGTCACCGTATCGAAGCATCGCTCGTCTGCTCGAGCACATATTTTTCGCGTCAGCTTTTGATGAATGTCGAAGGTGGGAGAGTAAGGAGGCAAGGAATAGATGAGTAGAGGGACGAAGGATAAGAGGAGCATTTTGAATAATATCTCAAAGAAGCGCTCGTGATTGAATGGGACGCTATCTCACCTCCAGATTTCTCAAGTCTGACTACGCAGTCGCTGCTCGTGTATAATCATTCATACAAAGTTCTTCACTTTTCAATATAAATCACACTCGTATATTAAACGTTATTATTTGCGTCGCTAAATAGCAAAGAAATTAATTAATTTTTGTCTCGAAATAACACACAAATAGAAAACTAATAAACGCCGAATTTACATTTTAATAAAATAACAAAAATTTTACGAAAAAATGTTATGATAAATGTGAAAAGATATATTAAATAAAGTAAATCAAAATTAATATTATACACAATTCGTACATTTTCATCGTATTTACCATATTTTCATTTTTTTTAATTATATTAGAATTCTGTATTAATTATTAAATAGTGATGAATATCGATGGTAAAACATGTTTTTCTCTAAACAAAAATTTAATTAGACGAAAATTGTCTATGAAAATTTCATTAAATTATGATATTATAAACAGATTTTATATGAAACTAGAATTAATTATTAATTAGATTGAACTGTACGATTAAAATGTCAATTATATCCGTTTTGTTATGAATCGGGAATAAAAATGATTACGTTATAACAACTTATAAATACGCGATATAGGTAAAATTTACATTGATATTTTAATCGAATACTATGCATATAATAAAATGTATAATCGATAGTGGTAATAACATAGAAATCTGAAATGTACACAAAGAAAAAATAAACTAAATATCAACCTTAGAAGTTTTCCAACCTCATCGTTTTAAAAAGTGACGTATAAGCGATCGCGGTAAATACCAAATCGATCAATTAAAACGCAACTACTTTAAATTCATAGTTAATTCTTAAAATAAGTAGCTGGATGTGCATTTTTAATTATAAATATACTAAAAAAAATACTTATTTTACAAATCAGCCATCTTCGCTTCTCGATAAAAAAACCCTATTAAAACTAATACATTCCGAACGAGGAAAACAAATAAGAAACAAAATCATAACTACCAAACTAACGAATTTCTAAAAATAAAAAGAATATACGAGAGAGACGAAGAATTTGGTGTAAACAAAGTCGATACGCGCGTCATTAGCTTTAACGAAATTTCGCGGGATTTGCAGGCTGATGAAATTTTTGACTCCACAGACCAACGTATGAGACCCTTTTGAAGGACCTTTAATCCCTTTCATCCGTTTGCTTTTTCTCCTGGCAATGGTGCACGATAGAGAGAGAGAGAGAGAGAGAGTGAGAGAGTGAGAGAGGGAGAGAGAAAGAGAAAAAGAGAGAAAGATGCTACGTCTAGTCTATCCATAGTCTTCGGCACATAGCGAGCCTCGAGATCCTTTTAAATATTTAGACGAGCTACTCCGGGGAGAAATAGATGGCGAGAGAGAGAGAGAGGGAGAGAGGGAGAGACGACTACAACCACGAGCGAGGCAGGGACTCATCCAACTTGCCAACTTTTGGCCGTATTAGCTTTTGTATATATATTACCTCATTTGAGAGAGGAAAGCTTATACTTCTGCGGAGCTCTATAAGCGTATATACGTACGTGAGTCCTTTCCTCCCCCGCGCTTCCCTCCTCCTCGAGCGAGTGTTTCTCTCGCATGTCGCTCGGCATGATATGCTGCTGCACACGTGCTGCAACTCTATATTTCACCTGCACTTGTTACGTCGTTATAATGCGCACGCGTCCTCGACAGAGATGAAGAGGAAAAGGGGTAGAGAGGGACAAGCGCAAAAAGCATTATTTTTCAGGGAACGCTCATATCCGCCGAGCACACGATGGCCTCTACGGCGACGTAAATAAAACGGTAATTGCTGTCGCTCCACCGGACCTTTCCTCCTTTCCTTCTCGCGCTCGAGCCCGTATCTACGACTCTATACTTATATGGCGTTCTGCTCCGGTTATCTCTGTAAAATATCGCTGATACTTTATTGCCTAAAGTCGCGCTTCTTTTCTACCTTTCGTTACCGCTAGTTACATTTCCTGGGTCTTCGGATTTTCTCAATCCTCTCAATTAAAACTGTAAGCCTTGGTATTACCTTATTACCTTACCCCTCTTCTTACCTTCTACATTTATTTAAATAACCCATTTTCAGAAGTAAATTTTTCATCCATGTTTTATGGAATGCAGTTAACGTAAACATTTCTATTTACCTCGTCGATATAGTTTGCTTTCGGTATTAATAGTGCCATCGATTTCATATTATTATCGGACTCCACGTTTGCGATCTAGTTCCAACATTTTTCGAATTCTGAATAAAACGTTGAAAGAGCGTATAATTAATAAAAAATGCCATATTTTTATAGATCTTGCGTATTAAATGAATTATTTATTCGTTTGCAATTTTATATGCAACGAGAAACTTAATGTTAGAAAATATGCTACGAAGTATATCGTTTATCTTGGTAAATTATATTTTATATTTAAAAGATTAAAATTACTACATAATATACCAAGTCTATTTCTTGATATGCGCGTAATGTACAAGAATTCGTATTTCGTAAAATTTATTTCAGAGCTTAATACAATTACACGAATAAGGTTGCAAATTTACGGTATTCGGGGAAAAATATTTGCTGCACCGATTCAATATGAAAAATAGCCTACACGACGGTAATTATAAAATTATCGAGCACTCGATCATTATCGAACGTACTTTTGATACGCGTACGTATAAATCAATCTTTTAAAAATAAATTTTACGAAACATCTTGAAAGCCGACGTTACAAGGATATTTCTTATTTTTTGGTATAATTTTTTTTTTAAGAAACATAAATTTCATAAATATAAAATAACGTATAATAACTTTGTTAAAATTAGATTAAAAAAATTTAAACTATTATTACAATTAAGGAAAGCTTCAAATACAACATTTTGAAAGTGGTATCATTATAGAAACGGTTACAGGCGCTCCAAAGATGGTAATTATCCACCGGTACTATACAGAAATTCTAACACAGAAGATTCGGATAAGTTTGCATTATACATTCAAGCACCATTAAATTCTTTATCGCGAGCAATTAAGTTTATCGATAGCCATAAAACAGTTTCCACGAAACGTACGATTCGATGTCATCCGCAGAACGAATTCTTGGGTACTAAAAAGCGTCGCATTGCCGGGAAATAATACGAGTTCATTAGAGCGGCTTAATATCGCAATTACGAGTCCCGAAAGAATCCGGAAACAAAACACTGGGATCGCGTGGTCGAGAGGGAGACGACGAAAATCGAGCCTGAAGGCATAGCGTCAAACGCCGCGTTGGGATTTATAAAACGAAATGCCTAAACACCTCGGGAATTGTCGCGCGTTCTCCGGCCGCGATTTAGAGTCGCTATTCGCTGTTCGCTGTTCGCCACGCGTCATTTCGGGTCGAGCGATAGAAATGCTTGGGCCATAGTCGACGTCGTCGTCGTCGTAGTCGTCGTCGTAGTCGTCGTCGTCTTCCTCGTCCTCCTCGACGGATGGAACTATATAATTCGTTGCTGAGACCGAGGCAACGGCGCGCCCGTAAAACCGGAGGGATTGTATTTTATCGGAAACGTTAACAGCTTCGTAAATCAGGCATGGAGCCATTCGGGCTTTAGCGCGCAGCGACGTGCGGCTATCGTCTAACGATTCGAGACGACGACGACGATGACGACGACGAAGACGACGAAGACGACGAAGACGACGAAGACGACGACGACGACGACGAGGACGACGACGACGACGAGGACGACGAGGACGACGACACCGGAGTTATATCCCCCTTTCGAGTCGTTCTCTTGCTTGCTCACAACTGCGGACCCGCCCCTTCGTGCTTTAAACTCTAGCGAAAGAGGAGGCGTCGTTTCCAGATCCATCGTCTTAGCTGTGGAATTGCCTACTCCGCTGCTCCCGGTGAATCGCCCGAAAAAATCTCGAGTTAATTGCCGGCTTTTGCTTATTTCGTGTACTCGTATTTCATCTTCACAGGATATTACAATCGACAATTTCGCTTCCTTTCAATCGACATCTTAATTAAGAGCTTTCTACCTATTTTCAAAGTAGGTACGATAAAAATAAATATTTTCGTAGTTTATACTTAATTCGCACATCGTTTTCAAAAGTAATATCTAAAAAAAGTAAAGTATACTTAAGTTACTGCAGTTATTTATGTTAATTTTCACAGTTTTCTTTAGAATCGCAATTATAAAAATCTACCAAGATTATGAAAAATTATTACATTTTTCTTCAAAATAATAGTAAAATAAAGAATTGTATCTATTGTAAGTACGATGAAGCTTCTTGTAGAAGAATAAGCAAAGAGAGCATTTAATCTTATCTCTTGGTACGATCATGCAACGATAAATAACCATTTTAAATTTTAATATTTCGATGTAGTATCTTAATATTTAAAAAATTCAAACTTAAGCAAAACTCATACGGGTCTAATAATTATAATTGCTGCTCGATGTGGTTGACTGATTTCAATATTTTAGATCGATTTATCTAAAACTATATTTTTAATACTAAATTATTTTATAAAATTTAAGGAGATAAATACGTATTTTAGGTATAATTATCTCTGTAAAGTAATTATTCCTGAAATTAAAAGGATAATAGAAATTTGTTCTATAATATAATAGATAAATTTGCATAAAATTCAGTTTCACAAATTTTAAAATCCTCGTTGACTATATAATATTATTCTATAAAAAGATAAATAACACTTATTTAAATATACATTAAAAACGTTACGTTGGAAATTGTATAAATTAAAAAAGTACAAAAAATTACATTTCCTTAGCAATCGTCTACATTAGAACTTGAGAAATTACTTGAATATAGTATCTATTAAAATTATGCAATCCATTATACAATTATAATAATCATTTAGTTATTCGAAAAGAGAAAACTGTTAGAGATTTTGCTATAATATCAAAAATTTATAATATTTTTTTGTTAAGAAATAGTTTTTTCAAAAAATTTTTATGTATCATGAAAACAAAATAAAGTTTTTATTAAATACATCAAACATTTATTTATAAGTAAATAAAAGAAAAATTTTTATATTTATAATGTTATCATAAAATGTTATTTGATTATGATGACTTTTATATTAAATTACGTGAATGTAATAGTTTTATTTCAATAATATTACTACTTCAATTATAAAAGTAAAGTAAGCAAACTAATATAAATTAAATATTCGTAAAATATTCCAATTAAAAATGAAGCTAAAATAATATACCTTTTAGATTAATTAATTTTAATTAATTTAATATACTAATATTTTTGTTGAATTTCGCAAGAAAAAACAATATTTTCTTATCGACGGTAACTGCTTAATTATTCAAAAAAACAAGTAATAAAATATTTTATAATTAACTCCACGATGTATTCTCCGTTATACATCTGAGTTACCATAATCTAATAAAATTTAAGAAAATAACGTAGAAAATGGAAAAAAAAATATTTCGATTTGATTTCTTAGGTATCGAATACTTTTACTAAAAATATTCACAAAATTTTTATTTTAAACCTTAATACTTTGCATAAACTGTACAGTGCATTGTGTTTGAAAGCTCTTACTTTTATAATCAACGAAAATAAAACCGTCATCGATGTTCAATTAATTAAATAATTCAAATATGATAATCAACAATTACCGTGAATTTTAACGAAATAAAATTATTCATATATATTTATTATTAGTAAAAATCAATATTAGTAAAACATCGATGTAAGTTAATGTACAATTTGTATGCATAGACATTATTCGAATTATACACGGATAACCATCTGTAAATTAATAAAAAATTGAACGTTAAGTCAATCTTCCCAAACGTATGCATCACCGATCAAAGGAGCCGTTGACACCGAGAATCGCGCGGTAGGCTTACGTCTCCTACCAAAGAAAACATATCCGCAGGAATCTGACGCATGTTATACAATTCCCCTACAGATTTTTCACAATCAGCTAAATGGCACGAGCCCTTACATATTCGCAGAAGCGCGCTCGAGCCGAAATTAGGCAAACACTACGTACACGCGCGTTATACTTACGCACATTCATACGCAGAGATTCGGTAGAGATGAAGGAGAATATAATCTAGCCTGTTTGAGGAGAACTGGCGCCGAGAGCTGCAAGTTAGAATAAACTCCATGTGTATTCTAGAAACGTCGTATATTCTCTCGCCCTCCCGATTTCACCTCTGCCCTGCCTCTTTTCTCTCCCCCTCCTCCATTCTATCTCTTTGTCTCTCGCTTATAACATTGTGTCATCAGTCCGCGTCCGCGTATTTCAAAGTTGACTCAGAACTGAAGTTCTGAGTTTCGTCTTCTCTTCCGTATTATAATCACTGAACGACGCGGCGTTGCTTCTCGATAACTCTCTCCGTTGCTTTAATTGTTTCAGGCCGTGGAAGCGCCGCTCGACAACTTCGACTGGACGAGAACGCGAGTTACTGCCTCGATAAGGTGATTAATGCTGGAAGTGGAATGCACGAGAATTGAAAAATGTACGAGAAGGGAACACGGACGATTATTGCTGGACATTTATTTTTGCACCTCGTCTGAATCTTCGTCCAAATATGCTCAAGGAGATGGAGGACACAAGTGCAACCAATTTCGAAAAGAAGATTGCACGCTATTTTTACATTTTTCCAGGCTAGATCGTCGATCTTATTCTTAAATGATTTTTATTTTTATTTTATTTTCAGGCTTTATTTTATGTTATTAGTCGTATTATTTATTTATGTTTAAAATTTCATTTTAGTGTATATAAATTGATGTTAAAAATGATGAATCATTGAATAAATATTTAACAATTACTATATTTAAATTTTATGAAATATTGAAATAATTTTCTTGTATTGATCTTTTCAATTTTTTCAGATAGATTACATTATCATCATTTATTTTACCATGTCCGATCAAGTAACCGACAATAGAAACAAAACGTAATTCAAATTGCAAAAAAAAATTTTTTTATCGATTGTCAACGTTAAATTAAATATTTGTTATAAAACCGAATTAAGACATAATAAAAAAACGAAAATATAAATAAGATGGTGTTTATGTATTTTTTACATTAATAAGCATATCTCGATAAAAATATTATATTGTGTATTTACCAAAGAAATTAGTTGTTTTAATATATTAATATTAACAATAATTTACACTAATTTACATAAAAATTTGAACAACCTTCATATTTTTTTAATAAAAATAGATATTATGAACTTTGAGATGTAATAAAAAAGTAAGATTATTGTATTTTTATCATTATTAAATATATTTTATACATATGTGCACTGGCACGTAAAGTTATTCACCAAAGAATGAGAAAAATAAACAGTTTATTTTTATTAATAATTCCAAGATTTGTATCTCTTCATAAATCACTTACAGACTAAATACATAAAAGACTGCCTAATTTTATCTAATACTAAAAATTTGTAAATGATCAATAATTATTTAGACATTGCAGTTCAAAACTTGGATTAAATTTTTTTGTTTTTCCATAAGAATTTTTTTAAATGAAAATAAAATACTTATAAAAAAAATTAAAAAAAAATTGTTATAACAAAAATCTTTTTATAAAAATAAAATACTGGAAAACGTTTTCGTATATTAAAATTAAAAATGAAAAACATCAAGGAAGTGTATCGTTACACGTTGATATGGTCTACTGAATTTTATAATAATAATTTATTTACCATAGAAATAAATAAATTTTGCATTTATAATGACATTATTAAATAATTATAAGTCTCACTATAACAAAAATTATAATACCGATAATAAATCGATAATATAAAAAATAAAAATGATTTGTTTTTTTGAAACTTTGTTGTAGTATACGAAGTAATGGAGTACTCGAACATATCAAATTTTTAATGGTCCTCGAAATATACGAAATATCGCATTCTAATTTAGCGATAGCCATAAAAATTATCGCAAGAGTAATAAAATGTTAGATCGACGCAGACCGAGAGCTCGAAAGACCTTACATATAAACACCAGAGTCTAAATCTATCACCTCCCAAGAAAGGAAAGCCATCGCCTCCCCTTCATAAATCGTCGATTTTATCGGGCAGCATCCCTTGCATAAGCAAGTCATTTCCCACCTCGGAACGCGTCGAATCATTCTCTATCTCTCCAACGTTTACCGATATTCCGCAAGCTCCGAGGCGTAACCCGCAATTTTTCCCCCGGATAAAGGTGCGCACATCTCAACCGACTCGCCTTCGAAATTACGAAAACGACGGCGACGATGAGGACGAGGACGAGGACGAGGACGAGGACGAGGACAAGGACGAGGACGAGGACAAGGACGAGGACGAGGACGAGAACGACGACGACGACGACGACGACGACGACAGCGGGGACGAGGAAAGAGAGCCAGTGAACGAGAGGAAGAGAAGGAGAGGGAGAGAGAAAGGAACGCGAGTAGAGCTACGAAGAGGAGTTCGCTCGATCCCAGGGTGGGCGGACGGTGGTTTATGAATATTCATTTCTCGGCGCTTTCTTACAGGCTCGGGCTCGCGCGCGGCTCACCCACCCTCCGGGTCCCGGTGTCGGAGAAGGGGTCGCGGAGAGAGAAAGAGAGTAACGAAGGTGGGGACGACGTGTACTTTTAAGGAGCGCCGGGGGAGACCGGAGCGTCGGCAGCAGCCCTGGATCAATGCCAGGGGGCCACGCCCCCGCGCGCGTCTTACATCCTACCCCCACACGAGGTCGAGGATGCTCCGCTGTCGAGGCAGCTTTCCTTCGCTTTTCCGCGGACGTCGAGGCGTTCGTCGCTCTCGGGGAGATAACTGCCGATGCCGATGCCGATATCGATGCTCCAAATCGCCCGTTTTCGTGCTTTCCGCGACGGGCTCGAGGGACTCCAAGGAATCTGCGTTGGTCCGTACCGAGATTCCTTACCATCTGCCGGTCGGGGTTGCAACCACGGTCGAAGGATATTTAAAATCGGAGCATCGGCGTTGATGCGTACGAACGACTCTTACACAAATTATCCGTTCGATATAATATTCGATCCATAACGTTCTTTCTTTTCTTTCTTCTACGATAGACTTTTTATTTTCGTGACTGATCGAATACAACTGTTTCCAAACAATCGTTACATCGATAATTTGTTTCACGGCTAATATTTTAATCTATCGAACGCTGCACTATTTTTAACATATGTACATGTAGAATTATTCGCAAATTGGATAACGCGACGTGAAAATGGATTTTTTCTTTTAGTAGACGCGGCAGTTTAATTATTCGATAATTTATGCTTCAAACGAACTACGTTTCAAAATAATTCTGTGAATAATTTAATTATAGAATATTAAAAACTACCATAAATTTAAAGCATTGCTTTTTGTATATCTTAATTAATTCGCTGGATACACGAAATGTTTGCACAATGCTAAAACGAAATATGTAAAGTATCAAGTGTACTTTTTTCTTGTTTCTCTTATTTTTCTCTTCTCTTTCTCTCTTTCGCTCTACACCTCTACGTACACATCGTTCCAGTTTTTCGTGCCTTTGAGAGCAGCAAAAATTGGCTAACACCTAGAGAATAAAGCCACCCAGTGCATATAAAACTGCGTGCTTCTGCATAGAGTGACGAAGAAGCGGCTCAAAGAGATCCTCAAAGAGAGGCACACGAAGCTTTGCCTTGGGCTACGTTACGATATTCCACGAGGCAAACTCCACTCTTCTTGGGCTAAATCGTAAGAAACAAGCGAGAGACCGAAATGCAACCCGAGCATAACGGAGATGGAGGCCGTTGTGGTATGGCTCTTTGACAGCCCGCGAATGTGGGAGAGAGAGAAGGAACCTGTCGACGAGCCAAAGAGATTTATGCCAAAGAAATTATGCGCTTCGTGAATGTCAATTTATAAAAGTTCTGCTGATTATTCGTGAAATGGAAAAAATCTAATCATTTATATTATTTTATTGGAATCGTGACGATGGAAGAAAACATTTTATGCATCGAAATATACTTTGATTATATCGATAATTATAACGATAAAAAGAATTTTATTCTTATTACAAAAATAATATAAACTAATTTTCATAAGTATTATTCGTGTACCGATAATAAAGTATATGTTAATAATAGTTTTATCGTCCGATAAATTAAAAGAATTATTTTCAATATAAGATATAAAACGTAGCAAAATATTACATATGTAGATATATATAAGAAATCGTTTCAAACTTCACCTCAACTTTAAATAAATTATAAATATAAACATTTTATTAAAATTTAATCTCGATTGAAAGAATACGAAATTTTTTAATGAAATTATAAAATTTTAACTGTATAAAAATTGGAAAGACATAATTATTTGTACGTGTAGAAAAAATACTGCAAAGTATCATTCGTAAATATAAGTTATTCAATATTGAATTAGCCGAATCAAATAACTATATATATATACACACACTGATACGTTATTTGAGTTAACATTTTTTAACTTGATACAAATCATGAATTGAAATTTTGTTCCAATTATTAAGAAAATTGCCGTTTATTCTAAAATTATTATTTGCTTAGATCTCAGAAACTAAATTATGTATGAAAATAATTTTTTCAAAAATATAATACTTTTTCTACTTTAAAAAAATATTCTAACTAAAAAATATAAATTATAATATTGTCAAAATAAGAGAAATTATTAAAATTTTAATTAAAATATGATAAATTATATCATAAAGTATAATTTATTATCGTCGATGAATAGGTTGATTATTTATAGAAAGTATTGTTTACATAACGAATGTACCTCTACAAATTTTAATTGTTGATTTAAAATCACATTTTAAAATATACACAATTATTTCACACTTTGTTTACAGTAATCTCTTCATTGAATTATGCATCTTCAACAAAATATGAAATAATTTAATTGTATGGTATTTCAATAATTTCTTAACGAGGATATTATACACTTACCCTAGAATTACAACTATTATTACAATTTTAAGATACAAATACTTAACATATAACAATAAAAACAAATATGTGAAACCATTAAACAATATACGTATGAAATCAAATAATACTAATTTAATATATAAGACATATATTTTTATATTTTAATAAATATTAATATATTATTTAAAATAAATACATAATGCAAATTAGTAAAGTTTTGTCAGTATTGTTTAATACTATAATTGTTAAAATATTGGTTTTTTATTATAATTGAAATATAACGTATTCCAACAATAAATATATTTATTATTCTATTTTAATTTTATATATATAGCATGTATTAAAAGTGCTGATAAACTATAAAATTATTTGTAATACATTTTATTATATTTGAATAGACTTCGATAAACAACTTTGTTAGAAATGTAAAATTTGTGAATATTTAAAATACATATTGGTTTCGCGTTGCTATTATAAATCAATACTAAGGTTTTCATGTTAATTTATCACTTTATACAACCCAAGGTATTTCTATATCTAATCCAAATTCTTTGATAAATCAATGAATTTAAGGAGAGCTAAGTTTAAAACTTGTATACAAATTCTAAATTAACTTTTTATCAAATTAATTAATAATCAAATAATCTTACCTTTTTATTTCGATTGCATTTAGTATAAATACTAAATGCTAATAAATATTGTATTATCATTTATCGACAATGGTTTTTTTACAATAAAATTAAACAAATTATACGATTTGCCAATTAATACAGTAAATATTATGATTTATCTATTCTTTTTAAAATAAAATATAATTAATAAAAATCAGATTTATTACGAATCTAAAAGCTGACAAGGAATTTATTACGTGCGAATATGATTTTTTCGAAAACAATCCAATAAATATATTCTCTTTATCGAATATTCGTGCTTCGATCAAAAATTGCATAAAAACTATATTCGAGCTTTTTCGTTACAACCGAAGACTTTGGCTCATCGATTTAGCCTCGTTATATCATTGCGGATAAACTAAATCTTCTCCGCGCGACCGAAACTTCTACAAAGACCGTTTGCGGATGCATCAAGCAGATTTGTCAGCTTTGGCATCTTCCACTGTATCATCATCTTGGTAAAATAACTAGCACCAGCAAAATCCGAAGACACCGTTTCTCGTCTGCCGCGCTCGACGCGTTCATCTTTCCTCGCTCCCGAGTTCTCTATTTTTCCTCAGTCTCGGTATCCCCGTAGGACAACGAGGCCCGCACCTGTCCGAGACTATTCTTTCCTTTAACGACGTATCCTCGCCGCTGACAGGGTGTCGGTTAATTACGACGAGTCCGGCGTGTGGGGTACGAACGTATGCTCGAATGCAAATGCGCGTCTAACTGCCATTGTTCAAACTGTACCCGTAAAGAAGTACCAACGTTGGTCGACTGGTTCCAGACAAAGATCTACAAAAAATTCAGCCGAAGAGGGAAAAAGCAAAAGAAAATTATCTAGTTGCGCGGATAACCTACTAACTTAATTAATATATAATATTATCTTATAAGATATATCTTAAATGCGAAGACTGTACTTTCGCATACTAATTAACCAAATATGTACGCAGGTATGATACGAGTCAACGTTCGTAGCGTCATTTTCGGAAAAAAAAATAAACATTTCGTACGAAACAGTATTTCTTATCTTTAATTATAATTTAAATTTATATGTATTATATAGTTTTCCGCTTACTAAATTTATTATTTTATAATTATAACGAAATAACTCGTGAAAATTTACGTCGTATTCAAATTATTCAACCGTTTTAACTAATCTGGTATTCGTGAAAATTAAACCAAATAGTTTATTTTCCAAGTTTTTTAAAAAGAAATTCGAAAAAATATTTAATTTACGCAAAGTAGTTTTTTGCTTTTACGACTATTTCATTATAAACGATATATAAATAAAATATCTATAAATTTGTTAAAAAATCTAGACCATGAAAAAAAATATGGAATTTAAATATGAAATTTATATCGTAATGCTTGAAAATAATAAATTTTGCAAAACATCTTAAAAATGTAAAACGAGTATAAATTAAAAGGGATAAAATAAACGATTATTTCTTAAAAATAAAGCACGAGTTAAAAATGAAAGATTATTAAATTAAAGAGTAATAGTTTTTAATAATAATCGTGTAATCGTTTTAAAATTTGTATTAACGCGAAAACAGTTTTATTGTAGTAGAATACTAAGTAGAAAAACCATTTTACGATCAAATAAATTGTACGCGAACCATTTGTTGTCCTCTCGCTCTCGCGTTCAGAAACTCTGTTTTAAATACCAAAGGAAACGAGCTACGCCGGAATCGCGAACAATGAAATCCTCGCTCGAAAAAGCCGAGCGCTGAATCCGCATCGACGAAAACAAAGAGAAATAAAAGGAAGGAGCGGAAAGAAAATCAGGCTGCTCTATAAAGACGTAACGACGAAACCAGCTGTAGGATCCCGAGTACGCGGGTCCCGAGCGAGGCTCGTTAGTGCTCGAAAGAGTCGCTTTAAAAGTCCCTCGAATGCATCCACGCGTACAATAGGCCGCAACGAGGCCAAACCGACCGAGCTAGGTACTCCTATAATCGTTACACCGACTCTCGAGCAGACTACTCGGATGCGTATCAACCTTTCGAATGCGGTCGATTTTCCGAAAGATATCCCCGGTAGCGACGGATACTCGAGTTCTCTGCTGGCGTCCGACGCGACGCTTTCCCGAAAATCGGAGGTGTTTCCACGGTATCGAATAAGTGCGTTACAACGGCAACGACGAGCGAATTTAACAGCGGAGACTTTTGAATATGGAAAGCTCGTTCCAGCGACCGAAGCACCGATGCACCGATGCACCGATGCACCGATGCACCGATTCCGTACAGCACTTTCATTTATTTTGAACCCCTCGTAAACCAATATCCAATTCTAGATTAATCGAATCTAAACAACATTATTTAAGCGTATTTCAAGGTGCACGAAAGAAATCGATTCGATTTCAAAGGAGCAAATCCGCAATGACTTTTCGAACGACGAGGACGAACTTTCTCTTTTTCCCCAAAAAGGAAGACTCGGGACGCAACAACGTCCTTCGCGTCTCTCCGACTCGGCTGATCCGAAGCTCGAATAAGAACAAAGGGTGAGTGGAAAACGATCGAAGGGTCTCGAAACTTAGACGATACCCGTTGGATCGTCCCACCGCGACGAGCGAGCGAGACAGAAACGGAGAAGCATAGAAAGTGAAGGTTACGGTAATCGAACCAACGCGGGTCGCTGCGCTCGGACGTTAACCGCAAACGTTGGTACTTGGGTGCGAGTGCGGGTTTCTCCGCGAACAGCCTGCGATTTGATCGAATATCAGGCGAGAGTGGAAGGATGGAGGGAGGATCGAGCGAGAAATGCCCTCGGAATATAATCGTCGTTAACTCGTTGCAGTATTGCTCCGCATCGCGTGCGAATGTCTCTCGCTCGCTCTTCTCGCTATCCTCGTCCGCGGCACTTGGTTCAGCGGCACACGAGAACCAATAGCGTGGGTCGAGCCTCGAGGCACTGACCGGACGCGGATCGAGACGAGCCCCGACTCACTCTGCGCTTGACCGATTGACCGACTTCCGATCGATCGCATCCTGCCCAGTACCCCGACGCTAGTACCGGCTATTACCAGTTACTAGCGCCTACTTTTTACGATGTCCAGGGTGTGCTTACCAACTTCCGTCCACCTGCCGACGATTTAGAGACGTACTTTGATCCTGGGACTTTTCTCATCTGAGAAGGACGAGAACGGACTTTTTTCGAGATTTATTTTAGCCCGGTTTTTTCGAGCGAGTGGAAAGAGAAACCGCTTATCTCGAGGGAACCCGGTGGATCGAAAACATTGCTATAGGAAATATACGCGATGTTTTATTAGACAATTTTTAAAAACTTATCGAACCCAAGTTATAAAAACAAAAAATACGTAATATGAGCAATTTTGCGTTAATTACTAAAACTTCTTAATTATAATAATATATCAGCTCGTACCACGTTACATTCTAAGCCGTTAATTTACCGTACTTATGTTCAAAGGTAGACTCAACGTCCTACTTATCATAACTTCATTTAAGTTAAAATACAAGCTTATAAAATAAAATTAAACGTAGGCTATAATATTCAAGTTTCTATTCGATACGTAATATTTTGTACGCATATTATAATACACGAATTTGCATGAAATTCGATCGAACGAAAAAGTACGTACGGATCGTTTCATCGACGATAAGTAACAAATAAATAAAAAAAAATAAGAGTTAGATGGTAATTTACCAAATTGCTTTAAAAGACGTATCTTTAATCGGTTATCGTTCGGAAACGCGTATCGAGTCGCATTTACCAACATTCTTCGAAAAATAATCGCTAAATGTGAATTTGTCGCGTAAATAACGCACGCGAGGCAAGAGCATACGAAAATTCGTTATCGATTAAAAAATTAAAAGTTCGCGTACATTTTTTCCATCCGCCATCGAGATCGTTATCGAATTCGCCAACCGCGGCAGCACCGTTCACACCTTCGTTCGAATAAACGGCGCAAATTCGAACGTACGGTGCTGCCACGGTCGGCGAAATTAGTTAGCCCGGATACAAACCCTCCCTAACTTGATTCCGATAGGGTTACGCCGACCTCGGCGGTAAGCGGTTATCTTGCGAGGTCTGGGCTCCGAGGGTAAGGGATCCCGATCATCGAGATAAAGAATCTGCCGTATTGATACACGTTACCAATTCGATTTGGGGTGTTCGTTGGTTACTTAGGAGACTCGGTGAGCGGTTTCCAACGAATCGCGAAGGG
Organism: Dolichoris vasculosae; assembly: GCA_018907195.1. NCBI lineage: Eukaryota > Metazoa > Arthropoda > Insecta > Hymenoptera > Agaonidae > Dolichoris > Dolichoris vasculosae. The sequence goes on from JACCHY010000003.1 coordinate 9,774,033, forward strand.
ATGCATAATCGAAAATTTTAAACGATTTCATCGGTACGGCAACCGAATTAAAAATTCCCCGTTCTCGTGATTTGGTAGAGGCAACGGAGAAGGTAAAAGGAGTAGGGAAAAGGAATAGGGAAAAGGAATAGGGAAAAGGAAGTGCAAGGACGTTTAACGAAGGTAAAAAACTGGAGAGACGAAAGGCATAACTAATAACCCCGATACTTGAACGCGCAACCCCCGCAGCCACCGGCACGCGTTCTCCAATATGAACCCTCTCGAGAAAGCGATGCGTATGCAGGCCGTCGTTTCTCCGTTCAAAGTTTTACCCGAGAGGCGCAAAAACCCTTCCCCCGGTCGCCGAACGGAGGGCGAGGGCCAACGAGGGCGCGTGGAAAAGCGCGACGGAGTAACTCGAGAAGTATAACGCTTCGCAAGCCGCAGGCAACCCTTAGGAACGTAATTAATATTTATCCCACCCCGACGAAGCGGTGGCGCACCTAGAAGCCGGAGTCGAGCCCGCGGCAACGGCCGAGACGCCACTCTCCCTCGCTCTCCCTCGCTCTCCCTCGCTCTCCCTCGCTCTCTCTCTCTCTCTCTCTCTCGACCCTCGAAAATCCCAGCACGCTCCTTGTAAAATCTAATATCCGAGGAAGGCAGCGGTGGAGCCACCACCGCACCTCCGGAGGCGCGAGCTCGCCCCGATGTTCACCGTCGTCGCGGAGGAGACGGGAATAAACGGAGCAAGGTGGGCTGCACACGCACACTCGCGCCTCGGGGAAACGAGTAAGGAAGGAAGAGAACGACGGAAAGAGCGCGGCGAGAACGTCGACGAGAGCGTCGGGGAGAAAGTCGAGGAGAACGTCGGCGAGAACCTCGGCGAGAGAATCGGCGAGAGAATCGGAAAGAGAACGAGACGCTCTGCGCGCGTTCCGAGGGCGGCCTCAAGACGCTCCTGGCTCCGGGTGGGGGGTAAGGGCGGAGGGCGTCGGTGGGGGGCGCCGAGACGACCAATCGGCTCGGGCGACGCGCCTTGGCGGGGCGAGTCGGGATTCGCCGCGCGGCGCTTTCTTAGAGAGCCGACCCACCCCGGAAAAATCGGAGCAAAAGCGGCCCCGCGGGCTCAGGGGTGGCTGGAGGGGATCTGGTCGAAGCGCCGCCCGGCCATTGGCCCGAGCCCCAAGCCGCCGGACTTTTCTTCGCCGAGGCTTATACGGGTGAATACCACCCGACCACCCGGCACCGGGGAACCTTTAAGGGACTCCGAGCCCGGCGACGCGGCCAAGGAAATCGATCGACCGCGGTCGAGGCCGTACCCGCGCCCCGGAGGTAAGAACGACCGAGCGCCCCTTCGACCCCCTCCCGGCGATCGGGCCTCGAAAAATACGGAGCTGCCAACGTCGTCGGATCGAGGGCTTTCCTTTCCTTTCTCGGAGTCTTCGCCGACGAAATCTCATCGGTACTCGCGGGAGCTTGTTCCGAGACTCTCCCGCCCACCCTACTCACCTTCTCCACCCTCTCCACCCAACCTCTCCACCCAACCTCTCCACCCAACCTTTATTATTTACCGGCATTCATCGCAAATTTCGCTGCGCCTTCTTCCCATTTATTTACGTTCCCCCGAGTTCCAATCCTTCTTCCATATTCGCCCAAATTGTAACTTTGTAACTTTCACCGATTAAAAAATAATATCCTACCCTCCTCCTATTCCTCAAAAAACCATATAAAAGCTTTTTTTCAAACAAATTAATTGTTCTTTTAATTTTTTTTTTATCGCACCGAACGTTGATTGTTCGTTTAAAAGCCAATATTACAAAAGCGTTTCACGCGCGAGTCTTAAGATTTTCCTTGTGTATTTTACACAATACCGCTTCGCATTTAGAAGACATCGCTTATAACTTTAATTACGAGATGCAACTGCAATCATTTCATTTAAATATAAATATAAAATATTCCATGTATATATGACGTGGATGGTATTCGAAATTTTTTAATTGCACACCTAAATTAATTATGTCATTAGTGTTATCCGATACAATATTCGAAAAATTTCCATAGCGTATCTACGAAAAAACAGAATTAGAAATTTTGTTGCATTAATTATTTACTGCACTACGTTCGTTAATGATACCGCCAGTAGAATAAGCAAATAAACGATCATCCGGCTAAAAATACAAATGATAATAATAAATTCTATGCCTTAATAAAAAAGAAATAAAAGCTTTTTTATTTATAAATTATCTGATGCAATTTTAAATTAAATTAGTTATTCGTACAAATAATTTTTTCTTTAATCGTGATTTGATATAAAATATCCTATTTGTAAAAAAGATAACGACAATATGTAATTTTAAAAGAAAAATTATTTATGAAATATTGATTTTATTATATGTTTATAATTTTTTTATACCGTTCATTATTCTTACGATAAAATTATGAATAAATTATAAATATTTTTATTGAATTCAAAATTGATATAAATTAATACTAACAGAAATTTAATACATTGAACCGTACTTTGATGACTATTTTCAATATATAAAAATAATATTACTTCGATATTACTATCGACCAAAAAATTGAAAAAAAATAAAAAAAGCAAAATATGTAAGAAAATATTTTTTTAAATATTTGTATTAATTTTTTTGAAAAACTTTAACGATCTAAGAAATTACTAAGCCATTTGATATTTTTAACATAATTGATAGTATAATGCATTTACTATAGAGTATAGATTACATTATACCTACATTTTTTTCAAATAGAAGAATAATTAAATATTTTCTTTATTAAATTACATTTAATATAATTGGATGTCGATAAACTTAATTTAATAATTTATTTCTTTAACGTATTCTTATATAAGTCTCACTTTATAATTATTTATTTATTTATTTATTTATTTATTTATTTATTAATAACTTATATTTTAATTGACAGCACAATATCTTTCTGAGACTATTAAATTACGCTTAAAAATAAACCCGTTCAAATAAACAAAGTAGAAAATTTAATATAACAGACTCCTTTATCATATTATAGTACAGAAAAATCGAATGAGTTTTCTACTCGCTTATTGAACAAAAATAGTTTCTCTGATTGTGTTTATATTAAATTTTCCCAGGAAATCAAGATTATATAAATTAATCCGAGACCTATTATTGTATTTTCATTTCTTCGAGTAATTAATAAAAGTCAATGCAAAAATGTGTCGAAAATGAAATTATGTCGAGCGAAAAGTAACCTCTCAGACTTGATTATCACGGCTTGTTTGAAACGTGGTGATTCATGTAACCTGGACTCAAACCATTACGTATTCCGTACCCGAATTCTAACCACGAATGCAGCGTTTCTCTCACGCATGTGATATTCCAACATAATTACTTTTTTGCGCTTTAAAGCATCAGAGAAACCAGAAAATTATAAGAGAAAAAGAAAGCTTAGTTTGTCGGTAAATGCTAATATTTTAATTTTATTTTGTATAATTTGCTTCCTGTTTTGAGTAATGAATAATGTTTAACGTTAATTTCTTAATATTGAGATTAATTTATAACGTTCAGATTCGATTATCGAAGATATAAAAGTATTAATTCAAGGAAATAATATTCGGAAAATAATATGGAAATAATATTGTTATATCAACGGTTATAATTACAATTATACTTTATTGTATGTCATCAATTAAAATTTCAATTCTGAACTAAGCTTATTAATATTATCTAAAATAACTTAAGCACATATTTCACAAGAAAAATTTTATATATTATCGAAAGTAAGTAATTTACATCCAAATTATTTTTTATTTTTAAAATAAGCAAGTAATTGTAGTTTTTATAAACCGAAGTAAGATAATAATAAAAAATAAGATCAGCCTATCGATCATTTATTTTTTGCAATTAAAAAAAATCATTTTAACGTATAATATAAAGATAAGAATAACTAAAAATATTTTTTAAGCATTTACGTTTAGATTTTAATATAATTCAAATAGAAGAAAGAGAAAACAAAAGCTTCGATTCTCTTAGCGTATATTTTCGATAAACCTATTTAATCGGAAAGCGAATTTCAATTGTCTGATAACGTAGCGGAGACACACGAGTACCGATTTATCCGACAACGTTACATCGTCGATTAGCATTGTTCGTCAAAATATAGCGTCCAGGCAATCTTGACGAGTTATTGCCAGAGCTATCGATAAGCAAATATTAATGTATTTGTTTTTACTTATTTATACCCAATAAATACGATATATTGTCTTACGATCATAACAAACAATGATTTAATATAATAAATTACTTATGACTAATTTGCTGTTATATACTGCGATCGCAGTCTTACAGAACAACAAATTTTTTCACAACAATTTTGCAGTTTTATTTATATACGAATACAGATACATATTCGATTTATTTATGATTTTTTATGTATATGTGTGTGGGTGTGGGAGAGGAAACGATAATGTGTAATAAATATGGGAAATATTGAATTTATATTTATTTCTAATATTTACGTATATGGATTATAAGCAAAGGTTAAAAACTAGTATCGATGATCTTTCTACTCTCGACACGTCACGTACTCTCGATAATCCAAGCTCGTTCGCGTTACCGACTCGGAAGAGTGTTTAGCGTTACGACATACCAAAAATACAACCGCGATCGCGACATAAAAGACGAGACGGTGCAAAGTACGAGCGCGTATCCGAACAGCTTTTCAGCTACATTAACGTCAATTCTCATCCGTGAAACTCCCGTTGCAAGACTCAAACTTACTTGGAGTTTCATCCGAGGATCCCGGATCCCTCGCCATCTCCGCGTCTTTGCGTTCCAAAACAGTCTTGAGAGACGCTGCAGTCACCAGCGCTCGTTTGCATTATTAATGTTACGAGACACGTGAATGCGCGACGTACGAAGTCGAAGAGAGAGAGAGAGACGAGGAGGACGACGAGGACGACGACGACGACGACGCGTAACGTCGACAACGCCACGATAGGAGACGTCACGAACGCAAGAAGGGACGGACGAGTGAGACGCGAGCCTCGGAACAGAACGCGGGCAGTCCTTTAGTCTCGCTAATTGTCTTAGAGACGCTCTGCTCTCGCTCGTCTCTCGCTCGTCTCTCGCTCAACTCTCGCTCTCCTGAGACGCTCTTAAAACGGAGTGATGGTATGCGGGGGAGAATAGCATACGTATGCGCGAGAGCAAAGCTCATTCGGGTAAATGCGATTAGATGGGGAGGGAAACTCCGCGAGAACGAAATTTCGGGATGACGAGAACGAGCGGCAGACGTTCCCACGCCCATCTATCTCTCTTCTTCCCGGCAGCGACTCTCTATTGTTGCTTTATGCAAAGTCGAAGCGGCACTGCGAGCGACTGCGAAACCGAAGATTAGGCCGCCTCTCGACGTGTATAGCGCGTTTGAATTGGACCTGCGAGAACGGCAAAGTAGCCGGAGAGTAAGGGAAAACTCAAGGATCGAACGAATCTTGGGGGTGGCGAAAAGTGCCGGAAACCCTCCGAAGGACCGACCCAAAAATGTCCAGTGAAATTTTAATTAACGTAAGCCGACCGTCTTGCGATACAGTTTACGTACCTTTTTTGTCCCGAGCGTATATTTTATATAAACGTATTTTTATAGGATGTCTCCTAAGTGTATCCGAGAATTATGAAAATTAACTGGTTTTAACTTTTTAATATTATGAAATATGAAAATTAATTAATTAATCGGGAAATATCTTTTATAAAATTACTTTTAAAGTATTACTATTATTAAACTCAATTATTCAGGGAAATATTCATTCGCTTCGCTTTAATATTCATTATCATGGCGAATTATATCTGTTCGATCAAAATAAATGTTAAATATATCAACCAAAACCTTTTTAATGCTAATTAAAACGCCAACGGAAGGATAAAGTTTTTTCTCTCTGACAAGTATTATTAATATCAACGTCTAAATTTATACGGTTTATAAACGAAAATATATGTATTCGTTGGATCAAATATTCAAAATAGAAAAAGTATTAAATTCTTATTTTAAACGAATAAGCTTAAATTAATATCAAAAGTAAGATTATATATCAATAAATTGAATTTTTAAATGACTATTATTACGACATTTATTTTATATATTTATATAAAGTTATATACGTAAAAATATATAAAACTCACAAATCTAAGTAACTCGGATAAATATAATTTTTCACAAAAAAATACAGTATAATAGTATTTTTGAAATATTTATTAATAATTAAGTTAAAATCTTTCAAAATATCTATTTATTTTCATTGGAACCCTAAAATCTTTGTAATATTTGATTTTAGTCGACTCGAGAATTGTTCGACAATAAATTTCAAAAATACTTTAGTCGATGAAAATCAGTTGTCGGTGTAACGAGAAATCATGGACATTCTTCGATAAGCATTGCCCATAAGAACAAACGTCGATGCTCGGTAAAAAAAAAAAAAAAAACATTGGACCGCGACCAACAAAGCTCGACCCTCGAGCATCCAGGAAAAGAAAACTCCGAGCAAAAATCAGATCTCCCCGTTGTAGTCCGCGGTGGCATTCACTACGTGTCCGCGTAGTCCCGGCGTTCATCGAACCGACACTACGAAAGTTGACTGTGAAAGGTGACCGTTGTCCTGTCAACCCGCGCGTATGGAAATCGACTCAGGAAATTCTCACATGCGCGACGCGAAAATGCCAGCGTAGAACCGATCGCCGAATGCGCCATGCATTGTCCAGAAAAGGAAGTCGCGACCCTCGCACCAAATCAACAATACACCGAGGGAAATTTGAAAGACGACTCGTTACGTGGGACTGCGATCTCGATATACTTGTTTGTCCATCTCGAGTTGCCCCACCATTTTCTGCTTTGAAAATTTCGCGCGCCGGATAATCTGCGAAAACACGTGTACGAGGAACGAGTGGCGGAGGTTAACCGGTTGTTCGCGCGAGCCGAGAAGCTGCGACCGTTCCAACTAATTTATATCCCGGATCTTTTATAACTATTAAAGCGTTCAAATTTCTCGGTCCTAATTTAATGAAATCCTCTAAATCTAATGAATTTTAAGTAAGCGTTCGATTAGATGTTGATACGCGTAAAGGCGAACAAGAATCAATTCGTTATTTCTTTAACGCCTTTAATTTATAATAAAGCCGATATCAATACATCCGTTACGCAAAAATTACTTAGAAAGTTGTAATCTTTCAGATTTTTCTATTCTACAAAATATTACATCGTGTACTTCCATCGGTTAAAAGCAGTCTTTCGATTGCATTTTTGAAATACTCGAAATTTTTAACACAATTTCTTTTATCGGCAATATAATGATATTTTAATTTACTTTGCATTTAATAAAGAATCAAATATGTTACTTGAGACGTAAAGATTTAAATAAAATAAAAAATAGTCGCCAACAATTTTTCTTTCTTATCGTTGAAACTTGTTCGTGTTTTACAACGCAGTTTAATATCCGTCGATCTCCGCTACTCGAACACCTTGCGACTCCATTTCCACTCTCCACTCGGAGTTCGACAAAGAAAACCTGAAAACCTGAAAACGATATTTCGCAGGGCGATCCTTTCGCGGTCGCTCGAAGCGATCCTTGCGAGAACGAGGGTTGGAGGAGTCGCTTGGTCAACGCGTTTGGTGGGAATGGGCCGAAAATGTCTCGCGCGATTGCCATCGATCCCTTCCGACTCTCTTCCTCTCCTTGGGCATATTTCTCGTTCGAGTGGAACCTCGGTTTCGGTGACACCGAGTAGAGCGAGACTCGTTTCACGAGTCTCTGCGTCTTTTCTACCAGGTGCGCGTCTATAATACCGTATACTCGTTTTAATTGCGTTGTTTACGCGAGACTCGCGTTACCCGACGCTCGCTAAATTTTCGCACGCTGCCTCGTTTTCTGGCAAATTTTAACGTACACAAGGCGCACATTTAATGTAAAAGGAATTACGCGGGACGACCTGAGATCTAATTTTATTCCGCTCGTTGTCGCGTCTATAGACATACCTCTACGTTCTAAACTAATTTATTTCGGATATATTAATTAAACGTCACGCCAAGTGAGACCTCGTGAACTATAACGAGAGAAGCTTTCGCGGAAAGTTTATTGCTACCGGCAAGTTTTCTTCTTTGTCTCGAATACCTGAATATCACTACTATCCTGGTACGCGTTTCGACAAATTTTTACCGGATTATTCAAAAAATTCGTTATTAATGAATCAAACTGGATGATTTTATTTTTGACGGAAAAAATTATATTATGGTACCATATTATAATATAATCTTGGTTTAAAAAAAATAATAATTTTTAATTTACGATTATATTTTACTATTTTCTACACGTTTTTTAATTAAAAATTCCACGCTATTTTAAACTGTGATTTTAATTCCTTTTTTACCGAGATTATTGAAATTAATGTTTTTCTAACTTAATAACGATATTTAAATATATAAATGTATAATATATAGTTATATTTTATTTATAAATGTAATCAAATATAAGTTGTAAAAATAAATATTAATTATGATAATTAATCGCAACCATAAATTATTAAATTAAAATATTTAAAAATAAACTGACTCGGAATCAACGACGAAAAATGCTACTTAAATTTATAAAAGTTTAGAAAACACTTTGATTATAAAGTGATTGAATTAAAAAAAAACTTTTCATTAGTATATGTTATGAGAATATCTCGGGGAAATAAATTTTATTCGAAACGTTGGCCAGTATGTAGACAATAATAAAGTAATTAGAAACACGTCGTAAGAAACGAAGAAAGGAATGCAACCCTTTGATATACCAGGCGTCTCTCGTACGGCCACAAAACAAACAGCATAACGATCGATAAAAGAGACAGAATCCCATCCCTACCAGCCACCCACCAATACACAAACGTACCTAAGCGTAATCATAAGCCACTGCGGACGTAGCACGCGTTTCCACGAGCATCCAGGGAGATCCAGGGAGATCCAGGGAGATCCAGGGAGATCCAGGGAGATCCAGGGACATCCACGGACGTTTCGTCGCTCGCATATTGTTTTTAAAAGAGGTCGCGATGCGCAAGCGAATTCCTTTACCCTTGGCCGCGGCTCGTCGCGCGCGGCCGACTAATAAAACGAATCTTATGCAGCGGCGCGAAGACGCCATTTTGAATAATTTGGACCAATCGCGCAGCAGCCTCGGCTCTCGGCTGTCTTAGGGGGGTGCGCCGGGGGTGTCGGTGGCGCAAAGCCCGCCGCCACTCGGTTCGCTGCCTCTCTCTCTCTCTCTCTCTCTCTCTCTCTCTCTCTCTCCCTCGCGCCCGCAAATTCTACCCTTATATTATGCAGAACGCGCGAGTGCCTTCCACCCCCACGGAGGCTTTTGCCGCGCTCGTTCATTTTCTCTCTTCCGAACGCAGCGTACCAAGTGAAATGCGTCTCCTAGGGAGAGTGGAGAATGGGATAGTGGATCTTGTCGAGTTTCCCTTACGCCTTTGCTCCACTCGCGGATTACGACTCGAAGGAACTTGGAATGAACTTGGAAGGAACTTGATTTACCGAATTTCCTACATTTGACGGATTTTCTTTTGATCTAACTTATGTTCTTTGATTACGTGCACTAATTACATTTCGTCTTTGAGAAACGTCTCGGAGAAAAATTTAACTCTGGTCGAATAAGTTATTAAATATATTTTTTATTTTTTATGACAATTTTGCGCTTGTAAAATATGTAGAGAAATCTTTCCTTTTAGAAAAATCGAGTATTATTCTCGATCGATAATTTTTATTATACCCTTATAATCAAAAGTAATTTATCTGGTTACTTATATTAGAACTCAACGATTTTTAATTTTTCATCGGCTATATTTTTTCTTAATTCTTTTACAAATAAATAATTTATGGGTAAAAATTATCGTTTATATATTTATTTTTTTCTAAGCTTTCCATTTATTGCCTAATATTTTTATAAAAATAACTTTTAACTTCGTGGCTTTAAATTTAAACTTTAAATATTTCGATAAGATATTTACGAGCTTTCTCTAATTATCTTTTTTAATTTATAATTACAACGTCATTCGCTTTCTATTTCTGGAGAAATATTCGATTAGAAATGTGAAATGTGTATACGTTGTAAAATTGTTGTAGAATGTTCTTGTTATACGTTTATAAATTATGCATACGTAAAGACAAAAAATTTTTTTCTACTTTTAGCGATAAAATATTTTTTATAATAATACGTTACATTCGGTTTCTTGGTATTATCGAAAAGATCAAAAATTACACTCCTTAAATTATTAATAACTAATTTTTTTAAAAATAGTAAATTTTAAGAAATAGATACATGTATTGAAATTGAATTTTAATATACAGTGTATTCCCAGTTTTAGAGATTTTTCATCGAGTACAACAATAATAATTTCCATTTTACACTCTACTTTGGCAGATAAAGAACTTTGATAATTCGTAATAATATTTCAGCGTTTGAAGAAAAGCTCGATAAAATACTTTATTTAAATATTTTTAGTTTACACTTGTTGATAACTTAAATATTAACAATAATATTTGTTCGGTATCGGTACATTAATCTGCGAATACGCATAAAAATTTTGTATCGAATCGTAACTAAATACTGGTCGGAAAGCGCAGTCGACTCCCTAAGCCGGTCACCAACAGGTACGTGGAGGTGGCATGGAACCTCGTTCAGCCGTCAACGTCGGAGTACCCGCACCACCTTACTCCTACAATCCATCCGCCTCGCTCTCTTCTTCTTCGCCATCCCCGATCGCCCGACCACTCCTCCGTCCGTCTAGAAGAGATACAAAACATTTTCCATTAACGCGGAGATACGCGCGACTTCCGTTCTCCGTTTCAATTTCGCGTCACCCAAACGTCACCCCCGCTAACGTCACCGTGCTTTTATACCCAATCGGCATTGCGGTGGGGGCCAATGATATCTCTTCTCCGTTCCGCTCCTTCTCTTCTTTTACGCTTCTCTAATAACATTTGTACGCCGCGAGGAAGCGGAAGTCCAGGGAGACTGACGTCCGTTTGTGCCTGTCGACTTTCTCCATGGATCAGATGCGAGTCTGCGTGTGTACATCGGAAAATATCGGAGGCAGCGAAGACCAATCGCGCGTTTTCCAAAGGGGACCGGCTCCTGTGTCTTCCTTTCGCTCCCCCCCTCCCCCCGCCCCCTCCGCCGCCTCGATTACGCGCTCGTTTTACTCTTTCGAGGGTGATTCGCAATCGTTGCTCGGACTTCGATCCTGCCAACTTCTCGTTTTTGGTTTTTGCGGTCGACTGCGCAACGGAAAACGCGAAGATGAATTTTTTTAGAGCGCTCTAAAATGCAACCGCTGGAAACGTGTACACCTAACGTTCGTTTTACCCAGCTTATCGGCACGAGTTAAAAATGATTATTAAAAATAAAACTAGATAGATCCGATACGCATAAAACAGTTTTTTTTTTCTTTAACCTTGGATCATTTTTAAATGTATTTATATCGGTGGATTTTTAATACAAAAAATTAGACGATGAAATTTTTTTATTATTTTTTCATATGTATCATCATAATCGATAGCAATCGCGAAAATCTTAAACACTGTTTAGTCGTACAATTGTTATCGTTATTTTTTATTATTGCGATAGAATATTATTTTGTTCCACGGAATATATAACTCCATGCAATTCTATTTTTTTCATAACTTATATTAATCATGAAAATAAAGAAAAAACCAAATACGTCTAAAAGAACGAGTTGGAAAAATTAACTTATTTTTAATGTGGAAAAATTAATTTTTTTTAATTCAAATACGATTTTAAAACGATAACTTTAATATTTATTTTTTATAAATCTGTAATTATTACAAAACATTATTTAAATTCTGAATGAATAAACGTGTACGATAACAGATAATTTATAAGTGCGAAACTTTAAGAATAGTAATGTTATCTTTACGTTCGACTATAATCGCACAGAAATAAAAATATATTTTCTACCTTAAAACTCAATCATATTAAGGTAAAATCAGCTTAAATTGAAAACTTTATAATTCAACTAATCTTTGCGTTTATCTCTTACTTTGCTTAACCTTCGAAGAGGAACTTCGGCATCAAGAAACGGATACCTACCTAATAAGTAGTCCTACCTTACGCGATTCGATTACACTCTAGGCCCGACCTCGCCGCAAGTCATCCCAAGGGCAAAATAACCCTGATAGCTGCTTCATGATAAGGAGGCAGACGCGTCTGGTACACGTATAGCCCTACGCTTCGTTTCATTTGATCCGTGTTCAAAATACGAAGCACACAAAATATGTAACGTTTGTTCGGAATAGAGAAAATCCGGCACCGGCTTTACGGACTCCTAGAAAATTTCCATCTCTCTACGCTTCGATGCACCTTAAAACAGCTTATTATGGAAAAGTTTTACAATGGTGTTCAAAATATTTAACTACGATAATAAAATTAATAAATAGGAATACAATCAAGAGACTGGAACAAATGCAATAATGGATTACGAAAAAATAAAAAAATATATTATGATAAATTTATGAATCATACAAATATTGATTTTAATTTCATTTTCATTAATTTTAAATTTTAATTTTTAAAATAAATTCTTATAAGTTAAATATGTAAATAAAAATGTCGAAATTACAAAATTTTTCTAGTTAGAAGTAGAAATTACGAGTATTTTATATTTTATAATTAGAAAGTAAATTCAAATTTCCTTATAAAAGGAATCTGATACATCGAACGAATATCATCTTTTATGGATGCAGAACGATCTTATACGCGCTGTAATAAAATATTATCTAGCTTCATCGATAAACGCGACGTACTCGATCGGTACCCTTTCGATAATAAAATTGAAAATTCCCTTTGCGAATCGAACCACAAAAAAAAACCGAAAAAAAAGAGATAGTATCTCAAAAGCCGCTTCCATTTTCGATGTAATCCTTTATCCAAAATTCACGGGAGAGGAAGAGCCAGAAGATTGACTCGAGTTGGATAGGTTGACGGTGCGCTAAGCTCGCGACGCGCGTGTGTGGGTGGACGGGTGGTAAGAAGACGGCAACGAAGAGACTCTGCCGTTACCGAGGGTTTCTCCGTGTGCCTCTCGGCAAAGATGCGACGCGCGGGGACAGACGGAGTGTATCCCAGAGACAGACATCCTTCCCCACTAGCAATATCTTAAGACTTGCCGCGCCGGTACTACTGCCACGCCTGACAAGCGACGCTAATGTATGTATGAGATCCGAGGAAGAGGAAAGGCTTTCCGCCCCCGCAGCCTCGCTCCCGACCTCGGTCCCGACCTCGCTACCGACCTCAGCCCCGACCTCAGCCCCGACCTCAGCCCCGACCTCCCTTGCCGAACGAACGAGAGAGAGCGAGAGCGAGAGCGAGAGCGAGAGCGAGACAACGAACGAAAGGGACCAAGGGTACGAGAAGCTGCGGGCTCGAGCTCGTCTTCGGTTTCTAAGGGAAAGGCTTGCGCTGCGTCGTCTACGTGTGCCCTGACGCGAAATGAGAAACATGAGAGACAGAGCCGACGCGCATCGAAACGCCAGTTCAAGAACCCCCGTCGAACCCCCTTCGAACCCCCTTCGAACCCTCCTTTTATGTGTACATAGCTTTTAGTTCACTGCCGCGTCGGGAAGTCTCGTAATTTAGGGTGGAATAGCGTTATTTCCAGGAAATATTGGTACTTCGTGAATCCTAGGTATTTCTTGGGGTCGGTAATGGTTATGTGGGGTCGGCGTGATTTGGAAACTGAAATTTTGTTGAGAACTGCGCTGCTGGCTTTTAAAGAGTTCGGAACGCATCTACGTGATTCGACGTTCGAGTTTTCCCTTTCTTACGATCTCGCGACAGGTACACGTTCAAGGATGCATATTGATAGGATGGATTTTTCTGGAGGCGGCGGCAAGTCTGGCTCTGGTTACTCGAGACACTGCTTGCGATTCCTGGATAAAATATTACCTAATTTTCCTTCGGTACAAAATATAGATGCATCGTAAATACGATCCAATTTATCTTTGTTTCATCCAAAGACGCGAAATATCAAAATTAGCTTAGATTTCCTATCGCAACGGTATAAAAAAAAATAAAACCATTGATGCCATTTTCAAGAATATAAATTTTTTAAACATACATTGAGATAATGTAATAAACATCGATGTAGAAACCAAAAAGGATCGATCTCCTTTTGCATCTCTTAGTCTTTCGAACTCGTAGTCTTTCCATTGTTCCGTCGAAACGCCACGAGTTATACATCACTGACACACACTCAGGCGTGCGCGTGTGGATTCACCCTTTGCAGCTATTCTTATGCCTAGTTGTACGAACACCTCATCTCCTGCGAGAAGCCAAGTATCTCCGGAGTTAAGACGTTTGCAATAATGCATTTGCCGGCGTTCGTTTTCATGCGAATGTACGCCCACGAAACACGTCTCTTGTAATCAACGTCGCGTGTGCTTACTTCTGCTCCGTAAATGTATTGGATGACAAAGCGCAAGATAGATAAATTAACGCTGCGTCGTGTAAGAGAAAATGTCGGAGACACTGTTGGCATACGCGAGACGTGATATTTAATCATCTGTTTTATAAATATGTAAGAAAAAATAATTCGTTTGATAAGACGAATATTAAATTGAGAATTTTAAAAACGTCGGTGCATTTGTTCTTTTTATGTTTTTTTAACCCACTTTTTGATTAGATTTATAAATCAACTATCGCTGCTATAGATTCTGTAAACAAACTTTCCTTCCTTTCCAAGATATATCCCTAACCACTTTTGTCCAAAAGCAACCACCTGTATGCAACTACGGTTGATCGAATATTGGATATGCATAGATGCGTTAATAGTGTCGATAAATACAAATATGTACGTGTCATTATAGCGATATAAAAAATATTTTTATGTAAAATACTTTACGAAACTACACATTAATAGCTATATTTTAAAGATTATGAATTAAAATTAAGAACTAGTTTAAATTAATGTTTCTCAATTATAATCAGTTTTAAACTTTGCATATTAAGAAAAATTATTCTTTCCGTTAATAGTTTCTAAAATAGAAATAAAATTTTTTAGAAATATAGTAAAATTAATAAGAATACGTATTGATTTGATTATTTATATAATAGTTTATAAATACTGATAGTAAGAAAATGTATCTACAATATATTATAAAACATAGATTAAATATAATATATGTAATATAATAAAGTTATGATACACATATAATATATATTGTGTAATCATGGTTAGCGTTCTTTTGCCTGTATACGGAAATGTTAGTTGTATATTCTTCGAAATATTACAACCTAATTTTACGATTATCCTTACTTTAATACATAACCGTGTGCAATAAAAACGTAAATGAATAATTAAAATTTACTTATATTTTTATATTTATGTATATATAACACCGATTTCATTTTTATAATCTAAATTTATTGCTGTCACAATTTCAAAACAATATCTTAATCTGTAAGATTTTTATACATTTATAAAATGTTTTTATTATGTATAATAATTGAATTCGGTAACACATATTTTTACTATTTTCAATTATTGAATAAGCTAAAAAATAATAAAATATAATATCGTCATTACATTAAAAATAAAGTATGTACCAAAACTAATTTCTTCTAGTTTGTGTATTCATTCATATTTTTACGTACTTTCTAATCAAATATCGAAACTCTGCATATTTGTATATCTAAATATATATAACAATAGAATTTGCAAACAGAAAATATTGTGTCTATTGTAAAAAAAAATACTAATACTTTATATTTGATATATACTTTATAGAATGATAAATTAAAAAATAAAAAAATAAAAAGAAGTATATTTAAAAAACTAATCGTATGCTTAAATAAATTTTAAATATATCAAATATTGAGTAGGATTAATTAATAGATACGTTGAGACTTTCCAATGTCGCATTTTAAATTATCAATTTTTAGAATTTGAAATTCATCGCTTATTTCAAATAGTTCAAAAATTTATATATATATATATATATATATACATTCAAAATTTGAAATGTTACGACTTATAAATGAAGTGGAATGTCATTAAAACTTTTCTCTAATTAAATAATTCAGTCTAACTAAAACCTAAAATAATATATCATTAGCTTAATTATTTAATACGTAAGCCCAAAGTTACTACACAACACAAAAAGATTTAAAAAAGTAATTAGATACGAAGATATAAAGCGACACGAGTTCATTCGCATCAAGAAACAGCGGGATTTCAATGACCTCTACGGCTTTTCACGTCGCGTGAACTCTACAGATATATAAAACTTCTGACTATTTACGCGCACGCGTACATTGTACAGAAAAGCACAGCGAAAAAATGCGGGAAGTCGACGCCAGAAAAATGTTCTGCGTGCCGAGCGTCGATGTCTCCGCAAATTCCCAGGTAAACTACCGTCGAGAAAATTTTTACAATTAAGCGCGAAAAGAAATTCTTCGATGATCGTTCAATTTTAAATCTCGAACTTTAATTCCAGCTTCTTTGCGAGATGGTTGGGTAAGATTTTCCGCTTTATAAATATACGCGTACCGGATTATACATTATAATTACATTATAAAGTTGTTCTCCAATTTTTTAGACTTACATAAATATTACAAATCGTTAGTTACAACGAGAATCGTAATTTGTTTCAGATTTTAATGATTTTTATTGTCATTGAACAATTGTCGAAACCATGCACAGATTCAAATGACAAAATTAATAGTTTATCTCGAAAATAATTCTCGTTGACAAATTTGTTTTCTTCCGTATTACTATGAAATTTAAGAAAAAGTCGCGTATTTTATATATAATTTAACTTTACAAAAGTTGAGAAGAAATTTTGTATTTGATCCAAACTAATTATACTAATTAAAATGAACGTGTCATCATTACATTTATTTTAGAAAACCTAAAGAAAGTTACATCAAGAATGCTATAATTAGGAAGAATGCATAACTATAAAATGATCCTTGTATAAGTGATAAACAATTTCTTGATTAGCAACCGAAGCAATAATTGAACAGCATGTAACAAAAACTCCGTTAAAAAATAGTTGCGAAACTAAACTATGAAAAAAGAATCCCCAAAAGCGCTATCCACGTACGACTATTCCAAACTTTTGCACCATTCACTATTCAGCTACCAACGTTGAAAATTGTTAAATTGTAAATCTGCGAGAACTTGGCCAGGA
The DNA here is from genome assembly GCA_018907195.1 of Dolichoris vasculosae. NCBI lineage: Eukaryota > Metazoa > Arthropoda > Insecta > Hymenoptera > Agaonidae > Dolichoris > Dolichoris vasculosae. Next base: position 9,791,241 of record JACCHY010000003.1, read on the forward strand.
ATTTTCCCCCGGTTAAAACTACTCGAGAACTCGAGTCGTGAATTTATCCGTTGCACATATACGTACAACCCGGCTTGGAGAACGTAATTTCGAGTTGAAGCACGAGAGACCTTCTGCGCACATACAAAGTATACGAGAGAGAGAGAGTGAGAGAGAGTGAGAGAGAGTGAGAGAGAGGGAAGGAGCCAACGAAACGACGAAATCCAGTTTCGCCTCTTTCTCTAGAAAGGGGTCGGGGCAGTTGCAGTAGGCGAAGGAACCGGAAGGGAACTCGCTTCTATCCCACCGGCTTCGTGTCTCAGGTCGACTCCCATATCGACGTATTTTAGCCATTTTCCCAGGAACCGTCTTGCGTACTCACCCCTTCGACTCCCTCGATTCACTTTGGCCTTTCTCTCTCCCACGTACCACGGAATCTCATCGCTTCTTTCGAGAAGAAGGAAAGAGACGCAGATCGTTCGTACCTTCGACTTCTCCTTCCCGCGCTCGGCCTCCTGCATCCGAGGAAAGGTCCTAACGCCTAGGGGGATGTGCATTCGTCTCTCTTTCTCGCGCGAATGACCCCGCGACGGCGCGAGAGCGCGACTAGTGAGTAACGATTTTCCTCCGTCTTACCCCGATTTCGCGGGGGAGGGAGAGGGAGAAGGAGAGAGAGAGAGAGAGAGAGAGAGAGAGAGAGAGAGAAAGAGAGAAAGAGAGAAGGTAAAACCCCGTCGGCAAAGCGCACGTCGTTCCTCCGTACCCATTCTCTACGATCCGCTACGATTCCACCCCGTTCCACCCCGTTACACCCCATTCCACCCTACGAACGTGTACGCGAAGACCCTTTCCCCCGGAGGATCAAGATTACATATTCGGACTTTGCAGGATTTCAACGAACCGTGGAAAATTGTTTCTTCCCAATTATTTCCCTCGTTTTTTATTTCTCTTTCTATCGTTGGTAACGCATTTACCAACTACATTAATTCTACCAACTAATGTAACGCGACATCTAACTTCTGATAACGATCCAATTCTCTTTCTCGGTCTATACATTTACCATTGAATTTTCTCACCAAATAAAATATCGATACGCGAGGACGAGCTTTCAATTTTTTATTATTCGGCACTTTTTCTCGCTACGCGTAAACTTCTTCGAGCGTAACGAAAAACTGTACGATTTAAATACGATCGATATAATCTACAAGACAAAGATAAAAACGTCCACGATTAAATTATTTTTTTAACCAGTTTAAAATAATATAATTATTTCGGTACATATTTCGATGAAGATTAGTTATTAAAAAATGATCCCATGTAGAAAGATTAAACTTTTATCGCGCCTTCATAATTCAAAACTCGATACAATCGCGCTACTTTATCACGTTACTTTTAGACTTAAATTTCAGCCTTTGCGTTATAAAAGCAAAAGTAATTTATTTCAAAAATATTCTCTGCTAATATTCTAATATTTAAGATCAGATTCGTTTATGCATTAAAAATTTTCCTTAAAATTATTAAAGTATCATCCACCATCAAAACTAAACTTTTAAGATTCGTTGGACGTTTGCTTAAAACTTTATTATATAAATAAATTTATATATAAATCTGAGTCGGATACCGATCGATGTAATGTATACAGAGAATGAACATATACAATTTTTTTATTAAGAATTTATTATTTTAATACACCGTTGTAAAGATTCTACGTTACGACTCAACGAGTAAATAGAACATATGGAATCTTTGGATAGTTTACGACTAAAACCATTGATTCATCTTTCGAATCGTTAAAGACAAAGGCCAATTTTAAAGAGCAGCAGGTTTTTTTAAAAATAAATTTGGCGCTCTCGCGATCTCGAAATTTTGTTCCCGCGAGCGGAAGATGGAAGAATGGAATATGAAATGAATTCCGCCCACTTCTTACTCCCCCGCTGTGAAACTCCCTTCTCCCTCAGGCAGCATCCACCTCTCGTCTGCTCCGATTCCTCGGTGCGCAAATAATGCGACAGCAGCTCTCGCGTATCTTGTTCGCTCGCTCGGATCCCTCGCGTGTGTGCCGCCTCTTTTCGACTCTCTCTCCCTATTATCTCGGTTGCGGAAGACAGCAGACTCGGTATGCGCGTCTCGGAGGAGCCTCGGAGGAGCCTCGGAGGAGCCTCGGAGGAGCCTCGCTACGCTTCGCATCCGTAAGAGCAGCCGTCGCGGGAAAGAGGAGAACCGGGAGGAAGGCGGGCACTTGACTCGTGTTCGAGGCCTTACAGCTCCGAAACACTGTTTTACTCTCTTGTCGCGAGCAGTTGTTCTCTCTCTTTCTCGCGCTCTCTCTTTCTCTCTCTTCCTCGGCTATATCATTAATTATCTAAATTGAACCCGCGCTATGGCGCACGAGCTGTCTTAGTTCGAAATTGTCAAAGGAGCTTTGCCGCTCTCGATCCCCGCGCTCTTCTTCTCAACCCGCTTCGTCTCTACTTCCAGCCCCATCGTCGTTATACAGGGAGGGTACATATACCGCCGGGGAATATGGGTGACGCGAGCGGGGTTGTTAATGCGGAAACTCTAAAGACTTACTCTCTCTCGGTCTGTCTCTTTCTCTCTTTCTCTCTTTCTCTCTTTCTCTCTTTCTCTCTTTCTTTCTCTTTCTCACTTCACGTCTCTGTCGTATAACGCGCTGCAGCGCCTCGAGAATATTCCCTATTTGCCGAGGGCTGAAGATATGTATGTATATATGCGTGTATGCATGCATGCATGCATGTGTGCATGTGTGCATGTATGTATATATTTATATATACAGATATAAATTTGTTCAAGCAGAGCGTTTTCAGTTTTGAGTGCTTCATAAACTTGCGAGGTGAAGCCACGGAGACCCTCGGCAAACTTACGCATTAATTGAGCGACTGTAACAAAAGCACTGTAGAATTATTAGGAGATGTTTGTTTATAGGTGGCTAAACTTAATTAACGTAAGTGTGAGCTTTAATTACTCCTTTTTTATCAGCTTCCTTTCCGACCGATGAATAAACGTAACTCAACGCGACTAACTTTCGCGGCATCGAATGTCTCTTAAGATATAAAAGTACCGTACCTCGTAATAGCTACATAATTACGAAGAATTTTCGAAGCGTTTGTTTCTGTTTTTATCCAAGTATCGATACCTATAATATCTATATATAAAAAATCTCTTTGTTATATAATAAAATGATTTCTGTATTATGTAGTAAAGCTTCTAATAATATTTTTACACAACGATATAATATGGATAATTAATATGCGATAAAATAAAATTTTTTAACATTTTGTAAATATTATTTTATAATTTTTAATGTTAGAATACTTTATATCCTTTTATTCACTTTTCTTATTTAAATATTTCTAAAAATGTATATAAAATCAAAATTTTACGCGAAAACATATTAAAAACATTTGTATAAAAGTACGTTAAATTCACAAATTATTTTATGAATCCCGCGTAAAAATGAAATAAAAATAAAAATTTAAAGTAAAAAAATCAACGCTTCATGGAAATATGATACACTTATTTTTTTATAATTTATAATTTTTATGTTTATTTTTGTCAAAATGTCATTTAAAATATGATTGTATTTATATTTTATAGGTATGTCATGAAAAATATTGAAAATTTAGTAAAAGCATCGAATAAATCTTTTATCGTCAAATATTATAAAAGTTTGTACGTACAGATAAAACTTTATTTTGATCTCTTCATATTTTAATAAAACAAAGAATCAAACCAAATCAATAATTGAAAAATATATTTCAATACTCATTAATTTTTGTTCACATGTCATCCGTTGGGCAAGACAATAGTTGACTACACAAATGAAGATAAATAGTCCTTTATTTAAATTTAAAATATTCTTGTCGATAAAATACAGAAACTTTACTTCCGTTTATCAGAATATTTGAAAAACCTTGTATTGTAAATGAATGGAAACGAAGAGAAAAGGGTACAACGTATTTTATCTACGAGTTGATTCGCATCGTGCAATTCTGAATATAGCGACTCCAAATACGCGAACGACAAGATGTACGAGGAAATTCAATCGAATCTCGGATTGAACATCTCGCAATCAGCCAAACTCATACTCGAGCTTTATGCGAACAAAACTCGATAAATACTTTCAAATAAGTAAGAAAGTCTAGTCTTATCTATAAAAAATTACTTCGATTAATAAAATACCATTGAAAATATTTTGACTAAATTCTTTTTCAAAGTACTCAAATATTTTGTCTTTTTACTTTAACAACAAATTTTGACTGTATTTTTAATTCATATACGTACATTCAAATAAAAGTAGCTACCTACTAAACTTCAATTAAGAAACTACATAAATTATTAATCCTAAACAAATCTAGTTGTTATAAATAAACAAAATCATATATAAATCTTACAGTGTAATTTAATTGCTTTTAATTTTTCCTTTAATAGTTTTAAAAAATATTTAAAAATATATTTTTAATTGTCAAGTATATAAAAAGCGTCATTAAATAAAAAATAATTCACGTAATTACCTTTATATAATTAAAAATTTAACTTTATTCGAAAAATAACTAAATATATTTAAAAATTAAGCTTTTTCAGAACATATTTTAATTTATCAAATTTGCCATATTTTCTTTTACGAAATAGTATCAATTAATTATACGAAGTGTCTGTCATGAACATAAAATGCTACCTATTTATAGATGACTTGATTAAAATTGGTTTTTAAGCATTTTACGCTTCCACTCTAAACATATCACAGTGTATATATAAATATGTTATTTTGAAATAATTACCATTGCTAACGAATAATATATCATAATTATATACGTAAATTTTTAGAATATAGTTTTTATAATAAAATTTACGATGTAGAAAAATTAATTTTATTAAAATTTCAGGATTGTTAATTTGGCTTGCAAACTTGATCCAAACAAAAACGTTTGTTTTATTCAGTGCAGAAAATAGCTTATTTTCCAACTTCTATTAGTATTGGATAATTGCATTTTTAAGTACGTTTCTCTACACGACAAGTACATCAAATATTTGAAAGATTCCAGACAAAATAAAAGCTGAAATGGGTATGAACTTTTATTTATTTAAAAGTTTTCCGAATAAATAAAAGCTTTCCTATTCCAAAATTGCTTTTAATATATCAAAATAATTATAAAATATATATAATGATTATAAATAGACTAAAATAAATAGAAAATGAAATTGACTTTCGGTAACATCAATTTAAATTGAATTTCAACTTTAATAAGCACTAGTTTAGAAATGTTAGATACATATTTGTTTTTACTTAAACTTCTGTTAATGCGATTATTAAGCACATTAAATAGTCCAGATATATTTTAAAAGTTAAATATTACAATTTATTTATATACTATTTTAAGATTTTTAAGATTTAAATTTGATACTTAAAAATAAAAAATTAAATTATATTTGAACTTTTTATTATTATAAAAATATTCAAAAATTATGTATTTATACGACTATAATAATATTAGCGATTGATTATTTTAAAGATATTATTTTCAAGAATTTTAAGTATTAAATATGTGAATATTTTGAAGTTATAAAATTGTTACGATTTTAATTATAGATGTTGAAAATTTTATTGCTTAGAGTCGCGTTAAAAGCTACTACAATATGGATTCACTATAACGTTCTTTTTTCAGTTCAATGTCATATTCGTTACCTGAAATCCGCGCAAAAAACAAATATATATTATATTTGTTATAAGTTTATAATTTTAATGTAGTTTACATATTGAAATTTCTGTAGAAAAGGTAAAAAATGTTGCTATCAAGTTTCATCACATATCGAATATACTATAGCTAATAGCGAATATAAGGTAATAAATTTCCGCCGAGGAATGTACCTCGTTAGAATGGAAAGTAACCCGATGCATTCTACGTATTGTACATTGTACACGGTTAATTGAGTAAAAAGTTACGCCGTTTAACGGATGCTTAGGTCCACTCACTCGCGTTCCGACTAAGACTCTGCCAGTCCAAACGCCAAGTTCACGGAAGTAGTAGCCGGTTCCTATAACGACTTAATTGTATACACTTGTCGCCTTGTAGAAAACTAAGTTCCTTGTCTTGTATGCGTTGAGATCGTCACCCTTGCGTACAATGTGCGATTGTTTTACTTCCGTTTTGTCGGGACAATGGTCCCAGGCTAATAATTGCTGTTATTGTCACTGGATATTCAAGAGCAAAGTCAAAGAACGCGTGTACGAAAAGGTTAAAGAATCGTTGCATTGTTTTTCATTCTTTTCGTTTTGCAGCGATCGATTCAATTACATCATCGACGTTTAACTATCGGAAGAATGAGCCAAGGTCATTTTCGAAGGTTGAGAGAAAACGCCGAGGGATTTAAGTATTGTATAATTTTTTTTAACCGAACATTTTCGTGAAATAGAATAGACTTATTATTGACCCAAGTATCATTATAAGCTACGCGTGCATAAGAGTTTTTTCGTTCCTACTATCATTTTTAATCGATTTTCACAACTTTTTTTCGCACTAAAAATATTTTCACTTTGATAAATAATTTTCATTCTTTGCGGATAATGTAATTACTTAAATTGTTACATATTTTGTACTTATTGATATTATCTCGCGTTTATAAGTATATTTGATAAAAATTTGTTAATCAACGTATGGCAATGTTTTTAAATGTAAAATTAAACAAAACTTTAATTTTCTTTTATTATTCCGAATAAACAAAAAATTCTTTTCATTTAGCATTGAATATATTATATTTGCAATATTTATTTCAGATAAATCATCCAACATACTTTCCAAATTTGGTTATAATAAAATACATTTGGGAAAAATTTTACCGATAAAATATAAAAACCGATATTTAGTGTGAAAATTTTTAATAAACATAGAATTAATTGTATCTATATTTTCTTTGTTTGTAATCAATTCCAAGTCTAAATTACGCGAATCAAATATCAAGTACAAGAACAATTTCGAAAACAATTTCAAACATCGAAAACGTATCTAGAAAAATTTAATCCATATCGTACATTTCAAGTCTTATAGTAAACATTTAGAAAAATTAAAAAAAACTTGAATTAATTCAAAAAATTATTATTTATAAAAGTTTTTAATGTATTGAAATACTATCCGTTTAATTACGTGTAGAAATATAGTCAAATATACAAATTAATAATAAATTCGGTCACTTGTGATAGCAAATACACTGAGTTAAATCGAAATACATTAAAATATGGATCACTTATTTGTCTACTCAGATCCGCAAAGTAACAATTGTTACACAAGTATTTGTTGAACTATATCGATCGATCTTGAATTTTAAGTAAATAAATATTTTGATGCATATTTATCAAATTTTACAATCAATTTATGCCTAAAACTATTTAAAAAAAAGATTGCGTAAGAAATTGATTACCATTTTGAATCATTCCAATTTCATCAACACTGAATATATTCCATAAAGGATATATAAACTTAATTCATAAACTATTTGTAAATATACTGGTTTTGGTGATTTTGGAATCTGAAATTAAAAATTAAATTGATTTTTAAATATTTGAAATCACAAAATCAATCGTTATATTAAAAATAAAATCAAGGATATAAAATTGTAGTAATCATAACAAGTATCTATAAATCCTTTTAAATATTTTTATTTATTCGAATAATGAATAATATAAGATTGAAATCATTAATAATTATAAAGATTGTAGACATATTTCTAAGAAAATAAATATTTTAATATAATCCTATTTTTTATGTAAATATATGAATTTAATTATTTAAAATGAAGAGATTTACAAAAATACAATTTTACTAAAAATTCTATATAATAACATAAAATAAAATTAATTTGATTACATTTTACCAAGACGATTTGCTCAATATTAACGATTACAATGTATAACCGAAAGAAAAATATATCTCGGTGTAATATTTATGTACTTGGTTAAAATTTAAATGAAAAATTGATAAAAATAAATTGTAACAATAATTTTACATACTTTGTACGAAAATTAAAGCTCGAGTATTCGGAATACTCGCGACTGCGGTACACCGAAACTTCGCTTGCTTTATTATAAAATTGAATATACTAAAAATATAGGAAATATTATTAAACCGACAAAGTTTCTCTGCAAATAAGCAAAATATAGGTATTATAATATAAACTGTAGGTGAAGTACTCGAGTGGCCCCTTTCGTCGTCCTGTTCAATCTTCTTGCTCAATCCATATCTGCTTGGACAAACAACTTGGCGGCTTCTCACGCTCTCTAATTCAGAGCAGAAGAAAAAGCGAAGACTATAATCGCCGGAAGGAAAATCACTTGTTTCCACTTACTCGCCGTACTGGTTCTCGCTTCTCGATTTCCTCTCTCCCCTCTCGCTCAATTCCCCACAACCATCGCTCCAAGCGGGGTTACGCGATCTCACCGGTCGGCTCGTAAGCGATCGTAACTGGTAAGCGACCGATACCACCGAGGGAGAGCGAGGGAGAGCGAGAGAGAGCGAGAGAGAAAAAGCCTCGCACTCCGCTACGTAGAAACGTATAGGTACCACCCGTAGTAGTCCTGTGGGAATATCTGTACCTCTCCGTTCTAGATTCCGGACGCGCTCTCGGAAAGTGAATCTGATTTCGATGGTCACTCCGACGGGGTTTTGCGAGTTCTCACGTGACCGGTCATCGGCACTCGATCGAACAGGTTTCGCTAAGGTCATTGCCACTTTCTACAATTTCGTCCGCGGCGTATCGGATCTTGTCACGGTTGCTGTATTAAACGCGTATTAGACGCGTATTAGACGCGTATTAGACGCTAAACGAGGTTTAAGCGGTACAACCTCAGTCGAGATTTGGATTCGATCGGTATTACCGCGGCTGCGATGATCCGAGATCCTTCCGGAGATCCGGTGCTATCTGAGATCCTATCCAGTGATACGTTATCCGGAATATTTTTCTTTCGGAGTTGCTTGCGTCCGTGCTTCTGTGGGTGAAAGTGATTTTGTGAATATTTGGTGTTTCCACTGTTCATCGTTTACTCGAACGAACCAAAAAAATTACCCAATCATTTTATCGAATTAAGTCAAACATTTTTTTATTTTTAAAATATTGCTAATATTTTATATTGATATATAATGTAATATGCTAAAGCATTAATAAATATAACGAATAATTATAAATTTCTTTTTTTTAATTCTTGCATTTCGCTATACGTTCAAAGAGAAAATAAAATCAAATTTAAACCATTGACTTATTATAATTATATGAATTATTTAGGGAAAGTGAAGCTTAAAAAACTTAAATACGAAAAATTTAAATACGAATGTATTAATTAGCAAAGTTTTGACTTTCATTAAAGTAAATAGACTATTCAAAAGTGAATTCATGGAAGTACTAATTAAACAAATTTATACGAAAAGGATACGAAAACACCATCGTGAAATGTTTCAGAGTGAATTGTACAAGCTTACCGGTAATATTACGATTTTCAAAATATAATCTTCAAATTTATTTTTAACAAATAATTTTACCATGGTAAGCTAATGGTCTATTGGTATTCGTAGGAATCGATCGTGAATTAAAGTCGTAAGAAAATTGATACGATAAAAACATACGTTACGTTATTTTTATCGATGATCGATAAATAAGAATAATCTGATCGAATCATTAATAAATAACGGTAAAATTATTATTTAATTACTTATTAACGCCGTAAAACATTATAATTACAATAATAAGAACGAAAGTGAATTATTTAATTATCTCAAAGGCTTATATCGCATGGTTAGCAAAATGAAATAATCGCTTGCGAAAAAATGAAATTACGCGTAATCTAAATAAATATAATCTATATAATCGCGTGATAAATCAAATCTCGCACGAATGAACGTCAATTAGCCAAGATATACGCCAAGTTAAATTACGCGATGACGAGGCTCCTCGATATTTCCCTACAACCCGCGTCCGGGATTTTTCCTCTCCGACGCTATCTCTTATCAAACCGGCAGGCGTGAAAGCCGCGGAAAGAGGAGGTCGAGTAAAGAAGAGCCTCGACCCCTCGTTTTCGCATTTTAATTGTTTCGCGCTTAGCTCGGCAACGAATATACGCGGTCGCGAAAGCGAGAAGGTAAAGAGACGGAGGAAAAAGGGAAAGAGACCATTTAAAAAGTATTTAAGCGCTGCTCTAACGAGGGTGAAACGGTCATTTTCAGGAAAAACTCCGCTCGGAGGGTCGGAGCAAATTCGTTCTGTCCGTGGCGCATTAACCCCTTGAATTTGCGATGAGCCACTGGACGAGTGCAGGCTTTGCATCTTTTAGATTGCACTCGATCGTTAGAATCTTACGAGCGAATCGACCGATGCGAAAATAGTGCTAATGCACTCGGATCAGCAAATGCTGATTTACAAATGCTGACTGCGACAAATTTTTGTCATCGCGCTTTAACGAGGAGAAACCGAACGCTTCTCTAAAATTACATGCCGTTATTCTATTAAAAAGCTTACCGCTTTTAACAAAGCGTTATTCGCTTTGATAAACGTCTATTGATTCTCCTTCGGTGAATTTAAATTATAAAGTTTCGTGCAAGTTTTATATTTTGACGCGTTTTGAGCATTAGCGGAACTTTTTTAAAACTACTTTCTTCTTACGATTTTTGTTGCTGTTTCATTAACCGATAACTTCCCATCTTAAGTAAAAAACATATTCATTTTGCGATCGAAACTTGATACAATTGTTTTTATGGAAATACTTGAGCCTTGCAAAGCCGCTTAATTGTAAAATATCGCGAGACTTTAAATTTTGCTGAAAAATACATTTTCGATCGATCGATTTCTCGCATAAAATTTTCTAATATTACTTACAAATTCTACCGAGTACAGTTTATTTTTATACATTTAAAGATGGCTGTTAATCCAATTTAATTATTCATCCGATAAACTATACTTACTTTTCAGGTAAGTATCGAACGACTCGCTTTTATAAGCTTTATAACCTTGCGGATCCGAGCTATTAATTCTTATCAATCGAAAAAGACTGCGTTTCTTTCGAAATCCCAAACCACCTTATAAACCAGCTTATAAATCATATCGGATTAAATTTATGGAATGCCTCTCGTACTTTACGCATCGGTCTTGATCCGAATCGTCGAATTGGTATAAAAAGCGCTTGTAAACCGCTATAAAAGGAAAAGGAGAATAAATGTCTGATGATCGTAGGAAACGATTAATTTTGCACGGACGCGATAAGCGACTCCGGCGTTTCACGGATGTATGGAAATTTCCTCCCGCGGAAATGTCACTCCCTCCGCGTTTCCCAGACTCCTTCAGAGACGCCTTGCTCGAATCCCATGCGGTTGTATACGCGGGCCCGAAGACCAAGTAATATAAATTCAAATCAGTCCCTGTTTTCTCGCACAACAAACTTGAGCGGAACTCCCGACCTCCGGCGTAGTTCACCGTAGTTTCTAACGCGGCGCAACGTCGTCGAAAGTACGACACAACCATAACGGTGCTAATGAAGATATGCGACGTGCGAATATGTATGCGCGTGGGTGGGGAAGGTAACTGGTCTACCCGGACCGACTTCTCCCGTGGATTCTTAAAGAGTAACCTGGTGCATTCGTGGGGATGGGATAGAGAAAGAGGTTGCGAGAGAGAAACGCCAGAGTTTGCGTACATTTCCTATTTGTTTCCGAAACGGCTGTGATCGTCGCTTTTTTCAAGTCCATTTTCAATTCCAAAATCGAAATTTATTACAAAATTATACGAATTCACGGTGAATAATGTATCGTCTCGAGGAAACTCGATTTTTATCGAGTATCGTCGCGTGCCAAGACTTCGCGTTCAATTTTGAGCGCCTCGATCTCACCCAATAATACACGACAAAAACTTAAGAATTCGGCGTTCGTCGAATGCCACCGATTGTGGAATCGATGACCGCATCGATCCTCGTTCGATCACCGAAATTTAATAGCTTCGGCCGCGTTCGGTACTTGGATCGATAAACCTATATTTTTTACTATTTTTCGTCGGTGTTTTCATTTACCGACGAATGGAAGGGACAAGTTAACATTTATAAAATCAATCTCTCCAAAATCTATTACAGTTTCATAATTTTATCGAATATTTTGTTCGTGCGATCGTATATGTAATTATAAATAATTAATAGTCTTTTGCTTTATTTTCTAAAAATTTTGTTGTATTTTTAAGATATTAAGAGACGAACTTTTTGATTCGCAATCGCATAGATTTAAGTAAAATATTCAATTTTAAACCGCTTTGTTAGTTCTATGAAGCCGCTTATGAGAGAATTTGAATTTTTGTCTTATTTTATAATTATACAAAATGCATATCTTTTCAAAATTAATTTTTTTAAAGAGAAAGAAAATTTTTAGATTGTTGATATCGAATGATAAAATTTTACTTATTTTATTTTATTATACGAAATTATTATTCGTTAATTAAAATCTTATTTCGAATAATCTATTTATGTAAACTTGAATTTATGTATACTTATCAAAACTAATATATGCAATGAATTATCGATTAATGCAATATTCTCGAAAGCAACTAAAATAGTTTCTCACAACTGATATTTTTTATAAAATTTATCATGAAGATAATGGAACTGTAAAGTATTAAAAAATATGTAAAAAGTTTAACTCGAGCGTTTTATTTCCTTCATCCTTTTATTCGTTAATTTTAAATGCGCATTTGAATAAATTTACTATATTTTATCTATGAAATTATTCCGGAAAATAAGTTGGCTTCATTCATTATAAAAATCGTTATTTAAAAAAACTCGAAATTCGTAAAAACGATAAAAAACAAGTTCGTAAAAGCGAACGAGGTTTTTAATCGACAAAATAAATGGACGAGAATTTTGTTTAATTCGCGTGAAAGCATTGTTCGTTTGTATTTGATAGGAACCTTAAACAGAAAGACCGAAGGGAAGAAAAGAAGAATTTACGTAGATAAAAGATTTTCCGTTCGAGCTCCTCCTAACTCGGAATATTTTACCCTAATAGGGCAGTAAAGTGGATTTCAGAAGGATCGCCGCGTCGTGACCAGCCGTTCGGCTCATGCTAGACGTATAAGATCCCTAAATATTAAGAGGGCATTAACGTGGTCGGCCATTTTGCATCATCCTGTAGCAGCAGCGACGGCAGCCTCGGCGTCGGCAGCCACCCCCTAGTTTTCGCTCCACCTTTCTCTCTTTCTCTTTCTCACACTCTTTCTCTCTCTCGCTCTCTCTCGCTCTCTCTCGCTCTCTCTCGCTCGCTGCTCTACAACAGACACGTTCACGAGCTGCTGCCTTGTCAGGGCATACATTATTATATTATAAGGGTTACAGCGCGGCCGCGTCTTCTCTCGCTCCTCTTACAGCTATAAGCAACTCGCAAGATTACGGAAATCGCGTGGGCGCTACGCGGGTATTAAGGAGTTTCCAAAACGAGCCGCGCCTTCCTACGGATCTCGGGGATAAGGTTCGCTTCGTTCGTTGGTACGGGGAATTTCTCCGCGAGGGGCTTCAATTATTTCTGAAAAAATATAACTTTTCACCGGATACGAAACGAACGTGCAAGTTGATACGATGCTCCTTCGGATCTTAAGGGAATTAATGGAGGGAGGAGATTTTAGAAACTTTATTATTAGTCTGCGTCCTGAGTACTAAGCATACAAAATGAATGGCTAAACTTATGCGACAACTTCATTATTTCATCATGTGTGAATTAACGGAATGATTTCAACTATTCAACTTCGCCTACGAAAAACTACTTTTTTATCGTTAATGTTTCAAATTACTAATTTCATTTTCATTCTGTCTTTCGATCCGTACTTGAAATATTTAAAATTCTCTAAATACTTCTTGCATTAGTATATTTTTAAATGTATACAAAATGAACAAAATACCTAATGGATATTTAGTTAACGATGTTATATTGATTTAATAGCTTATAGTTTTAAAAATATAGTCTTAAAAGTAGAGAAATGTTAAAAAATTTAAGCCAAAATTAGCGTGTTGATTCGTATATTTTAAATTTAAAATAATACAAATAGAATTAGTTTATTTTAATCAAATAAAATTAATTCATCTATCTTTAAATATTCATACTTATTCTATACTATGTAATTGAATACTTACTATATTTTCTTTCAAAAAATAAAATTTTTTCGTATGTTGCAATTTTTATGATAATTAACATATTTTAAAATACTTTAAACTTAACGTATTCCGATCAAAAATATCAAATTCTAATTGTGTATTGAAAAATTATATTCGATCTGATTTTAAATTTCTACAAATTCTTTATTTTGAATAATTTTTTTTTTACTCTGTTTTATACATTAAAAAATTTCCTTTTTTAATAAATTTTTTACTAGCTTAGAAAGATTAAAAATTTATTGTTAAAGTAAATTTATGTGGTAACAAAAGTATACTAGAAAAATCCATGGATCAAGAGAAGATAAATGAATAATTAAGTAATGTTTATAAAATAGGGAAAAACAAAACAATATGGGTCAGCGATATCAAAAATAAATATTATTTTATTATACATAGAATATAGCCTATGAGATATAATCATAGATTAGAAAAGTTAGAATACGATTCTTGAAATATGCTTGCGCTGTTCTAAAATCTTGTTAGAAAAAATTATAAAGCGAGAAATTAAATAATATCTATTACGATAAATTTACGAAAAGAATCTTAAGATACTCGCAACAATTATGTTATTTCTTCACATTTTCTCTGAATTATATTTACGAACGCTTGATATCTTTCCATGAAATTTAATCCAATAACCGTCTAAATTTAAAACTAAAATTAGAAATTATTCGCAGATTTTGTTACATCGAAATAAGTTTACATTTGTTAAGAAATATCACTTATAATGCAACAAATACTCTGCGGGTCTATCGAAATCAACACTTCAGATTTCGCAGTTCTCTACCACATAAAATTTCTTTTTGAAAAAATGAAAAAGAAAACACTTCGATGATAGTAATACTATACTGAAACGAGAATAGAGAAAACGAGAAACTCGCAAGTAATTCCTGGATAGCCGTTCGGTATATTAAGGTCGCGCGAATCCCCCAATCTCGAACTATTTGCGGCACGTGAAAAGTCGGGGATTTGGATAGTCTCTCTCACTCCCTCTCTCTTTCTTCATATATATACACCTATCGAATCCCGGGATATTCGAAAAGCAGAAGCGGTAGCGACAGCGACTGTATGCGAGAAAGGAGGACTCTAGTAGCGGAAATTCAATGGGGTGGAGGAAGAGGATGAAGAGGAGGAGGGATATGGCGAGGGGATGAGGGGGTGAGGGGGCGAGGGGGCGAGGGGGCGAGGGGGCGAGGGGGCGAGGGGGTGGCGCGGTAGCAAAGTCGCCTATAGAAGTAGTAGAAGGCGAGATTCGCTTGGCGTATATACGATAGGCATTACTACCTCGACGCGAAGGAACAGAGAAACGTAGGAACAGAGAAAAGGAGAAAGAGAGAGAGAAAGAGAAAAGGAGAGTTTTCTCGAGAGTCTATACCGATGGTGCGAGGGAAGGCACGGAACGTGAGAGACGGCAAAGAGGGTAGATGGGTAGCCGGGTTACGAAAAGTCGATGTAAGGGTGGAGAGAAAGAGAAAGAGTAAGAGACTAGTTGGAAAACGGAGCAAAAGCGGAAGCTTTACCAACGCTATCCCCGTACATATCGCGCGTATGGTAAGTATGGCAGAAACGAATACGGATCAAGCGGTTTTCACAATGTCTGAGATTAGCGTAACGGACTTTCTTAAATCGTTTTTCGATCGAGAATAATCGCTTTACCATAATGACTATCAAAATTTGTACTTGAACATTCGAGTGGTAGTAACTCCGGTTTAATGAGTATAAGACGAGTAACGATACTAAGTATATCGTCATTTCGCAATTAACGGTTTCTTATTTATTATAATCCTCATTTTATAATAATCATTATAATTATACTAATTTTAAAAGTTTCATTTTGAAAAGTTCTTATAAAATAGTTTGGAATAATAAAAAGGAGCCAACGTATATAAATATTTAAAAGACTAATTACATTTTGATAAAAATCTTTATGAAATTAAAACTATATAAAATAAATAAAAAATAGTTTAACGTAATTTGTCTAAACAATTTTTAAGACATTAAAATAATATTTTATTCTTATTAAAAGTGAATGTTTTTTAAATTGAAATATTTGTTTGAAAAAACTTCGTTAGGCGTTGAAAAATTTTCTAAATCCTCAAAAAAATAAGAAAGCTTTTCATATTTACTAAAAACTAATTATTACGATATCAGATTTCAAAATTTTCTATTAATTAATTTAATTAAATATAAAACTACCCGCGTTTCTTCTATTCGATAATTGCGATTATTAAATTTATATTTAGTTCTAATTTAATACATTCATCAATAATGAGCTACAGAATTTTATACATACCGAATACGAATTTTATAATTCTGATATATTTTTTAAAAAAATGTGTTTGTTATTTATCGCAAACTTTTATTACTTCCGCGAATCCAATATCAATTACGTAAAAATACGAATCTCGTAAGTACACTTTGATGAGTAAGAGTATTCGTAAATCAAAGACACGTCGAATTCTCCTATTAAAAAAAATAATTGATCATTCTATCATCGCGATTGTGAAGTGCACCGGTAAGAGCTTCAGAGACAAAGAGATGAAAAGGGCGAAGAGTGAAGAGAGTCCCACAGAAATGGAACTCCACAAGAAAGGAGGAGACACTCGGTTGAGAAACAGCGACAGAGCAGAGAGTCTAAGGTAGATTATATTATTTCTCCGCCCCTGCTTGCAGCGATAGCTAAAAGCGTTTCGGAGAAAGAGAGAGAGAAATGATGCAGGAGCGCGAAGGAGAGAGAGAGAGAGACGGGGAGGAAGAGAAAGAGAAAGAGTGAGACGGTGGGAAAAGGAGAGGCGAAACTAACCGGAGAAAGCTCGCTTCGGGCCCGCCATTTTGTGAATGGTAAATCATTTATTGATCCAAGAAGGTGCGCGCCTCCTCCTCCCCCTCCTCCTACTTTGTCTCTCGAGTTCCCTCCGCTCGCGCGCATAGGAAGAGAATATAAGCCTCGTACGTACACCTACATGTGAAACGACTGTACGAGAGCTTTACTGCAGCATCCAACGACCCCGAACAAACGAACCAAATACATGCACCTGTACGTAGGCCTTAGCGAACGACCGCGACGGAGAGTCTGTTTGTGTCGGAGAAGCGCAAACAACGATCCTCGATCTTAGGCTCGACGATTCGCCGAGGTGCCGAGTCGTACGCGTAAAATAGGAAACATAGGAAACACGGGAAACACAGGAAAAATAGAAATCGATTCTCGACTCGCCTTCCCTAAATTCTTTCCTTTTCGTTACTCGAACACAAAGAAATTCGATTGGCTTCCTAACTTTTCCTCTACCGATGCTCGAACATTCGTATCGCTTACATAACGAAGTTATTAACTTTTGCATTTCACCACTTTGTAATGAAATTGTATCTAACTTTATCTAAATTCATTGATAACGTTTACTTGAAAACATTTTCTTCCACTTTTTCTTCATTCGTAAAATTATTATTTATACGTGTGCGTAGAATAACGGTACTTTAGAATTTCGATATTAACGTAATTTTTAAATTACATTTACTTTTAAAAACTTACATTTTCAAAAAATTAAATATAACATAAAAAATTTTCCGTTCTTCTAATTTCTAACATATTATATTATAGTTTATATTTTTTTTAAAAATAGATAAACATCAATAAAACTGTAAATGACCCGATTTTCTTTTTAATTAATCTAATAAATAATTTAAAAATTATTATTAACATCAATTTAAGAAAAAAATTTAAAAAAGCAAATTTTTAATTGTAGTTTCATCGAATTATTTTCTAATTAATTTCATTAAGAATATTTGATAATTTTTTTTTGTTTTATAATTTATAATGAAAATTAAATTATGTTCATCATTTTTTAATTTTATACTTAAAAAATTTATATATTTGCATTAAAAAACTATTTTTAAATATGAAAATTATTCTAAATTTAATTTAAAATATCTATTATCAAATTCGTAATGATAATAGTTATGTCAATAACAAATAATTAAAATTATAATATCAAAATAAAAAAGACAGTCGTTAAGAGTAACGATATTTAACTTTTAAATACATAATAAAAAAAATTTTTTTTTAAAGAAGAGGAAATACAAATTTATTAAATGTTAATGTTATCATTAAAATAGTCATTACATAGTTTTAATTAACATATAAAATATTCGTTATTTGTATTTGTTATAAACTTAACGAATGAGTTAACCTTAATCATTATCGCACGAACGCAACTACGATTTTCAATAATAACTTTATACCTCATTCTTACTATCTAAGTTTATCAAAACTATGAAATCAATAATAAAATGACGATATGATACGAGATTTTTATTACTAGAGATATAATACTTATAAAATTGAAATCAAATATACTAATTAATAAACTTATATATTATAATCTTATAATTTTTTTATGAGTAAATGATATTAATCAATATTTATGTAAATTAAAATAGAATGAAAATAATGAAATAATGTTATTTAACAAAATTAATTTTTTTTATCGATAAAAGAACCATAGAACAATCATAGAGTATTCGTAATTATTGTATATAAACACGAGTATTTTTTTATAATAATCCGAAAGTAATTGAAAATTTGTATTATTATAAAATATTATTATAAAAATTCGTACAATTTCTTAAATGAGGTCAAATATTCATCCAGAAATTCAGTTAATTATATAATCCAGAAATTATAATTAATTTGAACTCGTACTTTCGTACAATCTTATGACTGTCTCAGAAGCTTTCGTACCTTTGTAAAGTAATTCTATTTATAATTTTTAATAATATTTAAAAAGCTCAATTTACTAATTAGAGGAAAACAATTCCGTTCTAAGATATCGAAATATGCTTGTTAGATTAATCGATTGGTTTTACCTTATTATTTGTACACAGCGCATTTTCTGGTTCGTAGGTTATAATAAAATTATTACAAATTATTTTATAAAATCTTATTTAACTTAACACGATTATTCGTTCATTGAATTATTTGTTTAAAATCTTTAGATAATACTCTAATCTTTCGAAGATTTAGTTATTAAACTTCGATAAAAGCATCAAAAGTAAAGATACTGTTTTATTTCTGACAATATAAATTTGAGCCCGAGTAATCGAGATGTTTTCAATTAACTTGGGTTAAATTAGTTTTCAATTTGGCACGTTAAAAATGAAAAATAATCTAATAAATTTATTTTGTAGTTATTTTAATATCTTTGGCAATCTTTTACTCTCGATCATCGATTAATTTACGATGCATCTTTCATGCATTTCTTAATAATGGCGATAAAATTTGTGATAAAGAAGGTAACTCCATTAATTTGAGAAGCATCGACTGCAGCCGTGCGAACACCTTTCACTCGTATCGAAAAATGCGACGTAATATTCTCGAAGATAAATTAGCGATGAAATGATTAACACGGATAAAAATTCTCTTCGTTACAATATCGACATTCGGTGGCAAGTTAAAAGTTAAAAGCGAGCATAGAAAAAAATGTATCTTAAATTTAAAAATTTAAGATTCGAAGATCGCGTTTAAAATCGTATCATTTACGATTCGACCCAAGAAATTAAATGTCGGTATCCCAGCCGAGCAAGGAGAAATAAATAGAAATTGATTACTTTAAAAAGAAGAATACGTATGTATGCATAATACAGCGTATCTTTAATTGCCAAGTCGTTTGTCTGGAGCTCTCGTTCTGGTTCTCTTTTAACTCTATTACAGGGCGAAATTCTACTCCAAGAAATTTACAGAGCATACTTAACGACCCTCAGCCATACACATGCCTAGCCGAGCGAAGGCAACGGATACACGTAGGATACACGTAGGATATACGTAGGATATACGTAGGATACACGTAGGATACACGTATACACAAAGAGCAAGCTTCTCTAGTTCGTAGATTCGAGGCGAAATTCGGGCAGAACGAAGAGCGAATTTATGGCCACGCGGGGGTTTACTATACACTACGTACAGCCGACCGGGACCAAGCATTCAGCTACTCTCCTCTCGTTTCCAGCCTCTCGAGAATACCGGATACCCCTTTTCCTTGCACACGTGTATGTGCGGCTATACGAGACCATATAATACGTATAAGGGTTCGTCGAGACGCTTGCCAAGGTTGACGTCGCTGACCAAAGGGAAGGAAAAATCGTGGGCGTTCCCGAGCTCCGAAAGCTATTTTCTAAGGGTAATGAAATAACGCCGACAAGTCGTTCCGAAGTTACTCGAGACCCTGGCGCGACTCTTTCCTTCCTTTCTGGAAGGAAGGAAAGCCGCACCGATTCTTTCGTTTCATTTTCTTTTATCCGATACCTTTCAATCTCCAATCGATATTTTTTTATGAAAACTCATTTTACTAAAACCTGCAACCTCGTCGAATCGAATCGTACGTCGACGTTCAACTTTTCGTTTCGCTAATTCGCAGCTGAGCTTTACGATTATTGAAATAAAATAACTTTCCCGATTAAAATTTATATTCGAAAAAGCATCCTCGACTTATTTTTCAAATATTAATGTATTCGGCAAATTTTTATTTATGCAACAATCGTAAAAGCTTGAGCACTCGTTATACGGAAATATATTTTTCCCGGTCTAAAATACGGTAAATTAATCCTGAAGTTTAATCGATTTAAGTTTATATTATTCTTCGAGTACCAAGTTACACTTTCAATTTCATAAATAAATTCTCGAAGATATTACTAATATTTATATACATGTGTAAAATATTTCTTTACAACGTTATTTTAAATCTTCCAAGTTTTCCTTGCGTTTAAATACAAGAAACCGTACAATTTACATTTTAAAAACTTGTATAAATAAACTATTAAAAATCTATCGGTGTAAAATCGCGCTGGGGATTTAGTGGATTGCTGACGGTGGAGTAACAAAATAAACGCGATTTTTTAGGTATTTCTTAAATTTAAAAACGAACATCGTGTTAGAAACAATAACGAAAATGACGAAATGGAAAGGAACGACGTTTATTCGAGAGGAAGATTGAAAATACGAGCTTTGAAAAGGGCGCGGATTCAATGTCGTAGGGAGCGCGCAAACTTTTTACCGACGGAAAAATGCGATTTTTCCCGCGCGCAGAATCGTAAAAATCTCGAGTAAACTGCAGAGTCGCATGGACAAAAGGGTCGAGGAGAAGTACAGCGACGAAAAATGTAGCGAGGTTTAGTCCGGCCCGAGCTGTGGAAAAATTCACGCCCATCTCGTCGTGGCTGTGCGCGAACGCGTCCGAATTCCGTCCTCGGAGAACTTCGTTGAAGGCTTTGCGATATCAAACATTTTGCATTTTTTTTTCAATGGACGATGTATCATTTTCTATTTAGAATGTACCTATCGTTTCGAATTTCGTTACAGAAAAATTACTACGCGCCAAGTTACGTTCGAACGTTAAGTAATAATCTTTAATTCTATCGATACAAACGGGAATAATAACGGAAGAAAAACAAGGTAAGGTAAATAGTTTTTTCTATGTATGCGAAAAATTTGATATTTACGAATACCGGTAGTTTACAAATACTTGCTTGTGTCATACAATCACGCTGATAATTTTACGAGTTGACGATGTACAAACGTCGAAAATATTTCTATTCAACGGTCCTATATCTAATTTATACGCTTGCACTCGGCAAGTGGTTTATTTTATAATGAGACAGTAAAAAGGATGTAGAGAGACTATTTTGAAAATTAGCAGCAATGTTGGAACTATTTACAGTGGAATGCCAGACTTTCCGTAGTCACGGCTGACTCGAAATCTGGCTAGCTGTTGAAATTTCTCAAATAGACGAATCGTCCGGTAACCCATTCGAATTCCAAGTAATCACGTAAAATAACCGTCATATTAATTTCAAAAAATCAGTAAAATTGCGATTTTGCGATTTACAAAAAAAAATTACGTTGTACAACTTTTCCTTGTAGCTTCGTTATCGAAATAAATAAATATAAAGCTTTTTTCAGAAAGTGTTACTTATTCTCTGACGCAAACCATCGTTGCAATTAATTTCGTTTACGTAGCTTTTCAAATTTAAATTTAAAAGATTAATATATTTACGATCGACAATATAATAACGAAGCAACTTATGATCACGATTAACTTATGACAACAAAAATTTATTACTCTAAAATATTCAATAATGTCCTTCGCTCAATATAGAAAAAAATATATCGAATGGGAATTGTAATCCTTTTTTTAATATTTAATCGTTGAAAAACTTAAGATACGATACACTTTTTCAAAGCTGTAACAATTTTGTACGACAATAGTAAAATGTTAAGATGATAAAAAAAATAACTTTTAATTCTACTTAGCAGTATAATTGAAAGGCGATTGTTCGAAACAATAATTCGTCGTCTAATCTCGACATAAATAATCCAAGTTGCAGAGCCACGCAAACGCTCATTAATAAAATGAAAAGGAGGACCCCCGGCAACTCTTAGCTCGCAAACTCGTATCCTCGCTCCACACTCGCAAGACTCGGCGTACACACACACACACACACACACACACACACAGAGCTCGAAAATTTTTCCTCGTAAAAGCGTCTATCAAGCGATATAATTCACGGCGAAATTATACGGCCCTTAAAGCGGCGAAACGAGCAAGTAGAGAAGCTATATATAACTGGAGGAAGGCAAGAGGAAGGCAAAAGGAAGGCAAGAGGAAGCGAAGAGAAAACGAGACAGAGAGAGAAGAGCTCCGGCCAAGCTTCGACTTTGCCAGAGATAAGCTGTCGCGTGAGAGCTTCCCGGGGAAAAGGCCAGGATTTCAATTTGGCGAAGTTCTGAGATGAAGGGAGAGACGAAGGGTGAGACGAAGGGTGAGACGAAGGGTGAGACGAAGGGTGAGACGAAGGGTGAGAGAGAGGCACTAAAGCGAGCTCGCGCCATACTTTGGCTGGTAGTGTAGGCCCCACCCCTCTCTCTTCAACTACATACGAGCTCTAGCCTGGGGTCGGAATGATATAGGGGCGATGCGACGCCATTTTGAATTAGCCACGCTTAGAGAAGCCAGGTTTTATCTCCCTCTCTTTCTCTCCTTCGCTCTTTCCATCACCGTCTCCATCTCTCCGCCGCTTACGTGAAAATTTTATAAAAGTCAGGCCGTGGTTCGCTGCCTCGTTCGAATGGCTATCGAGTTCGGAAAATGCTTTTCGAATTTCTGCACGATTCTACGAGAATATTGCTGGAGAAGTGGCTGGAAAAGTTGCTCGCGAGTATGCGGAGATTGCCTTTTATAGCTACCGAGATGATTTGAAATTTTCGAAGGGAGATTGAAACTAACGTTTGTTTGCTTTATGGAGATATTTCTCCAATTTTTTTAGGAGACTATCGCTCGATGAATATTAGCATATAAAATAGTTTCCCCAAGTATTTTCAGCCGGATCAACAGTTTTACTACTCTTGATTCGATCGCATATTTTCAATGATAAAATTCGCTTCCTGCTTTACTTTCCTTGTAATTATCCCAAGTATTATAAATATAAATAATATATATAATATAAATAATGGATTACTGTCTACATTTTTATTTTTATGCTTTATAATAATAAATATAGCGTTATATTTACAGAAATTATTTTCCAGTAAAAGAAAATAAGTAATAACGTAAATAATTTACAAACATCGTCCGCTGATATCAAACGAAAAATTATTTATGTATTTTATCGAATTCGTTTTATAAAGGATAAACCAGCTTTATTCTTAAACTGACATATTGCCGATAAAATGAGTAAAGTTTTCAAATTAAGTGAAATTCTAATACCTTTGTATAACTAAAATTCTAGTGTGAGTGGTTGAAAGAAAAATTAAATTGTCACATAAATAATTTGAAATTGAAATATTGATTGCATACTATTCGAGATTAATTTCTTACGATACAATATTTATACTCAGCGTAAAACTAGAAATTCATCGGGCTAAAATATTTCTAAGTTGACATTTTATAGTAGATATCGCACGAGCTTCTTCAATCATGCATAACCTGAAAATCTGTTCATTATTCATTTAGAAACTAATAAATATTTTCATATATTTGATAGATCTTTATAAGCTAATCTAATCATCTAAGCACGCTGCGAACGAAAATGAAGAATTCAAAGTTATTAGCTTTAACCTAATTAGTATTTATAATTTTAGCATATAATCGACTGAAATATGCAACAAAATAGTTATATTTAATCTAATTAATAATTTTTCGTAAATCCATATCTTATTTATCATCTTACAAAAATATTATTTAGATTTGCGGAATATCGTCCGCTATTTAAAAAAATCAATTTACGAAAATCATCGTAAAAACTAATTATTAAAAATTCTTTTCATTTCGGTAAAACGAAATCATGTCGTAAAGAAAAAACCAATCTCGATCTACTAAATCGTTCGATTAGCTTGAATTAAATATCAGTTGGAGCAACGCGAAATAAAATATCAAAAAAGCGATCGTTTCGATATTCGGTAAAAGATCCCGTTCAAAGTATAAAACACATCCCGCGAAATTCCGAAGTTTACCGCGGCAGCACAAATTGTCCCTATACCGCTTAGGAGAATACCTCGTAACCTCGGTAGATGTCACCGCCTCGAACTTCTTCGTCCCGTCGGTAACGGGAAAGCCAACCTTTCCTGCAACACCTGTTTAAAGAGCTGATTCCAACTCTCTCACCCCCTCGTCCCGAAACCTCCCGAATATTCACCGACGAGCGATCGGATACTTTCGCGGCTCGAAGACACCCGAACCCAAGAAATCTTCCCGGTAGTTCCGCGGACGGATAAAGGAAGATTTAAGTCTAGCGAAAAAAGTGGGCTAAGAGAAAAAACGAAGAGCGCACTGAAAGGTGTTAGGCAGCTTCGAGCGACTCGTAAATTGCTCCTTAAATTTTCCTCGTTAAGCGGAGAGCTCGCGGGAAAAATCTATGGCCAGGCTTAAAACGACCTTCCTAATTGCCCTCCGAGTCCTCGTCTCGCCGTTCCCGAGAGATCATGGAAATAAGTATCAGCACCGAGAGCAAGCACCGAGAGCAAGTACCGAGAGCAAGTACCGGAATGGGTTTGCAGGAGAGGAGGAAAAACCCTCTTGCCGCGATTCATCTCATCCAGGTGACACCGTTTATGCTCCGGGAAGAAGAGGAAGGCGAACGAACCTACCAATGTAAACGTTTTCGAAAATTGAGACACTGTACTTGTGTTCTGTTTAAGGATCCGCAAAGACTCCGGAGAATCGCTCGAGTCGATTAACGCGATCACTTTTGTACGAACTCGACGTAATAAATGTATAAGTTACACGCGGTATCCGTTCTCAAAGCTTTTTTGGTAATCTTTTCTACTCGATCGAATTTTAAAAATAACGAAGTATAATTTATAGTGATATTCGATCGGTACTATTCTATCCTACGAAATATGAATTTTCTTATATATTTTCTTATATATTTTCAGCTTCTCGGATTTACAGATCTCAAATTATCTCAAATGAACTTCTTTCCGTAATATTTAAATAAAACTGAAAGTATTTTAAATTAAAATTTCTCTGGCTTACTCAAAATTTTGAATATCATTTTGAATAGTTAAAATGTTTCGTTTACTTATAATAAAATTTGGTCACTGATTCGCGAACTCCCAGTGTATAAAAAATGCGTTCGTGGTTTCGCTCGTAAAACCCTCTATTGTATCTTTATATACACGTATACACATATCGGAGAAATATAATAACCAAAAACTAAAAGAAGAGCTAAGGGCGAACGGAGAAATTTATAATTTGCCAAAGTTTCCTCTGACCGAGGCGATAATGGACGTGCGAGAGTTGCTTTGGTTCTTTACCCGCGCTTTAGCAGAGCGCTAACTTTATTCCTTTTTAAGTTTTAAATAGTTTCCTGCGAGTTTTAATTAGGAAATTCATCCCTCGTTCCATCTAACGGTCTATTAAGCTCAACCCGACAAAAGAGGGGAAGATCACGGGAAAGGTGCAACAAAAAAGGGCAATGACGAAGGAACTGTTACCTCCTCTCGATCGCGTAAACTGTCATTTAAGTGTCACAAAATAAGATGATCTAGAATAGTTAAATATTTTTAAATCTCTTAATAATCTGTGAAATTTAAGTCTTTACTTTTTTTCGAATTGCGTTTGATTTTTATAATCTAATTTTACTATTATATTCCGCTACAAAATCTGTTATAGATGTAGAATAGTTTGCAGTTTTATATAACTTTTACGTAACTCAAAATTACATTTTCTTCATTTAAATTGCAAAAATTAAAAAAAACTTTATATCAATTTTATGCAGATGGATGTAAATAAAGTTAATAAAATTTTATATCGTAAAATTTATCGTTGATAACTAATTCGTATAATTATATGCGATTAAACTAAAATATATTAAATAATTACACGGAATTATTTTTGATCTAATTTTTGAGTAAAAAATAATGTTACACGTCATAGTTATCCTTAAAAATATTTGATCTCGAGTTCTTTTTAAAATTTTTAATCAATTAAAAACTACGTCATAAAAATAAAGAAAAAAGTTACATATTAAAAGTATTATCTCGATTTATATTTCTTTTACTTTCAATTTAAATCTCTATTAAATTAACAAATTCATAAACATTCCATAAATTTAATATTACGTCCGTCTTTTATCTTCTAAATGATATGTATTCGCACGAAGTAGATTAAATCGTTTAAAACTAGTACCGAAGAAACATTTCCTATGAAAATAAGATCTATATACGATACGATATATACCATAACAAAAAATAATACCCTTTATAAAAAAAACGTTCAAAAACGATCCAAAATATTGCGCGCTCTCGATTCAAGCGTCGACGCTCGTCGAACTATGTTTGAGATATTCAGTGATATCGATATCCTCTAGCCCTCGGTGCAGCGATTTCGAGAGAGAAAACGAGAGTAAATAGACACGAAATGCTAAATAAAGAGAGCCGATGGACTAAGATAAAAACAAACCGCTTCTATACTTCTATACTTCTATACTTCTATAGATGAAATAATAAAGCATACCACGAAAGAAAGTTCTTTATGCTGGTCAATGAAAAATAAAGAAAGAGAGAAAGACAAAAACCATATCTCGGTACGAAGTACGAAGAGTAACGAAAGAGTAACCAAAGCAGAGAAAAAATCGGAGAGGTAGATAGAGAGAGGATGAAATGATCAATGGTTCGAACGGTCAAAGAATCGTGGACGGTGGAGTAAAGAAGATTGGGTGAATACGCTTTCAACGTCTTCCTCGACTTTCTTCTTAGAAATCAAAAGCTGCTCTCGGCTACGAATCGAGGAATAGGGTGTAAAGTTCGATTACCTTTTTCTAGGATTTATTTGCTTCTCTGCTCGGTGAATTTTCGGTAATAAATGGCAGACTTCGGTTTTGCCTAGTTACAAAAGCTAAGTTTTTTGCGGGCGTATCTATCGGTCGACGTTTGGATAAAGTATCGATCAATAGCCGATTTTATTTTTTCTTTTGAACTTGTACGTAGGTAGAATTAAAAGTTTTCTTCGATTTTATATACTCTTATTTAATTTAATTATAATAAGAAGTTAAATTAATTTTTAAAATACTTAAAATCGACTCGATCGCGATAATTTTGAAATTTTTCACAAATTTTTCACAAATTTTTCAGCAATCGTAATTTCGCAAAAGATTTAAGAACAGACGTAGTTTATTAAACCGATCGCGTCACGATCGATTAGTCAATGAATTATTCGAGCCAACGAGTAATCAATCTTGGATATTTTATGCAAAGTTATGCATGGAGTTATAAGCATAAATTAATTGCTCCTTTATGCAAAGACGCTCCGAATATATCTCTTTAACTTGGAATCTTTATTTTAGAATAAAAAGAACCGTGAGTTATTAAAGGTACGGAAATATTTATCTGCGGAGGGAAAATTGCATGGACGTAGGACGGAATGAAAAATGAAGTTGCGGAAATTGGCCTAAAAGGAGTGTTGGATCAAGGACCGATAAACGTCGCGAAGTGAATAAATTGTCACCGGACCGAAGCACGTCTCGATCACCTATAAATTACGAGTAAGAGTTCGGCTCGCGCGTAAACGAACGACGGAGCAAAGGGACAGCCTCGACTGCACCGAGTGCACGACAAGGCAATGCGTGTACGAACGCTCGAGGAAAAGGGTAAATCCCGTGGTTCGACGGTCGCGGTGCGACTATAAAAACCGTACGGTTGTGTGCATTCTCTATCTCTCGGGTTGCGGACGAGACTCGGATTTTCTCCGGGTCCGAATACGCAGCCGCAGGTTTTACGCTCGGCGTTTTTAATGCCGTTCTAAAAAGTGCTGCCTCACCGCCACTGCGGTTAAACGACGACGTTTGCTCCCCTCGTCCGTTTGGAAAGAGAGGGAAAACGAAGAAGCTGTGCCTCGTCGATCATAAAAACCAGGGCTATTGCGGTGCATCATCGTGTTCGGGTCAGGTCGGGAATCGTAAAAAAACAAGCTTGGGTAGAGCCTGGGTGATGCCTGGGTAGAGCCTGGGTAGAGCCTGGGTAGAGCCTGGGTAGAGCCTGGGTAGAGCCTCGGCAACGCACCGTCGAGATTTAACCGAGATACTTTTTCTATCCTTTTCTCTTTCTCTATTTAATGGAACCGATAGCCAGATTAAGACTACCAAATTACGAATCTAGACCCTTTCCTGTTATTGTTAACCCTTGCACGTTTTCCATTGTACGAGAAACAGTCGACGATAGCGTATGCTGCTGTTATTTAAATTCTTTTGACTGCGTTCGTAAGAAAACCGCACCTAACTATTGTATTACAACTATAATAAAATTTAAATTAAAGTTTACAGTTCCAAAAGAATATTCAAAAATTACGCCACGATATTGCAATTTCGATAATTTTGGATCACGATAAAATAAATAAAATGTAACGTAAATAATAAGCTATAATAATGCAATATAATAACAACGTAAAATGCTATAAAAATTTCATTGATAATTTTCGTACGCGAAAATTCGTTTTCTATGTATTCCATTATATACGTTCAAAAATTATGATGATGAATAATGAAATTACGACGTATGAATACTAATTATATTTCGAAACTTTTCTATAAATCGAATACACCCATCGATGAATTAATATATATATATATTAATAAAATTTATTCTTTTTAAACTGAAATTTAGCGATATATATATTTTTTATTTATATAAAGGAATTTAATAATTTATGTACATAAATTTAAAATATAAAATCAAAAATAATTTTACTTTTTTTATAATAATATATTCGTATTGAAATTATTAATTTAATATAATATTGAAATAATTTATAAATATTTCTATAGTTTATGTTACAATTAAAATGAGTACGATGATTATGAATTTGATAAATTTCAATGATTTTATACGAAGAAACTATAAATGAATGAACGAACAAACTACTATTTTTCTACGAATCTGCTTGAAAAAAAATGTAATCGAGTTAACTCTCTTCCTTGTTATCTCAAGATATTCAAATTGCGTAAAACTATCGAAATTCCTAAACCCCGTGAAGTCTTTAAATCGATTTAACTATAGCCTGTAATATGATAGAATTTAATCATATAGTATTTAAAGATTACTGGAATCGCGTTAAATATATGAAAAATAAAAAAAATAATTTATGTATTGATATTACGAGTAAACTATACTTAATACTTTAAATTCTATTATATATTTATGAAAATATTTAAAAATAGAAAATAAAACAATTTTCGTGTAATAATTTATAAGAAGTTATTATGTTCTTCGTTTTATACTAAGTTCGTCACATCACACTATTAATAGTGAAATTATTTTACGAATCATATGTTTAATCTTGAATTAAATTTAAAATAAAAGCGAGATAGTTTCGATATTGTACGAGCCCTATAAAAAAGTAAATAAGTAATTTAAATAAATCAAAAACTAATCAAACTTATGTTTTTTCATTAAAATAACATAATGAATTATAAAAGTAAAAATGTTTTTCATTGTACAATAAAAACTTAGGCAATATAAATCTAACAGTTTTCTCTTTGTTTTTTTATTTACTAAGTGTGAAAATCCTTTTTTCGAGTAATGTTCGAGAATATTGAGAAAACAAAAATACCAAGTGGTCATTGCAACCTTCTGGAGTTGCCGGTGCGCTGTAGCTCTGAAAAGTTGAAAGACTTGGCGTGGCGAATATATACTACGACGTTAAAAACAAAAGCTCTTAAATTTATGACACAATCAAAAACTCGTCTTTATTATTTTCCGCTCCTTTTCCTTCTCTCTCTCTCTCTCTCACACACACACACACACACTCTCTCTTTCGCTCTCGCATCCCTACAGTGGTCGACGTCTTCTTTTGTTACTTTTAAGAGTCACGAACTTGCCTACCTTAAAAGCAAGATTGTAATTTATCAACTCGTTATTTTCATTATAAAAACACTTTTACAACATCTTTTTGTTACATAGTAAGAAGTTGAATTTTTAAATAGAAATCAAAATCAATCTACTAATTTCTTCTCTCTTCTTAATGTTTTGCTTAAAAAATACTTTAATTTAAACAACGAAAGGTTAAAATTAAATTTTTATACAAAATATATTTCCCGGTAATGCTGAAATTTTTAATTACTAGCTTAAAATTATGATTCCCTTAATTGTAAATTTTACTTTATAACCTTAAGGTAAAATAAA
Organism: Dolichoris vasculosae; assembly: GCA_018907195.1. Taxonomy (NCBI): domain Eukaryota; kingdom Metazoa; phylum Arthropoda; class Insecta; order Hymenoptera; family Agaonidae; genus Dolichoris; species Dolichoris vasculosae. Next base: position 9,822,062 of record JACCHY010000003.1, read on the forward strand.
TACTGTATTTATTTTGAATAACTGTTTTCCCGAACTAATAGTTGAAAAAAATAATTTTTAAAAAAATTCGTTCTAAATTTTGTTAAAAAATATAAGTACAAGTATGGCTTACTCGATAATATCTAATATACTTCGCGAATATATTTTATAAAATTTCATTATTAGCGTTGTTTTAATTTTGGATGTATGAAAATGTGGTATACAAATTAATGAAACGTGAAATACATTTGACGCCATTGTTAAAATATTAATTATAACCCCTGTCCGAAGAATAAGGAGACAAATTTGACGTGTATCGTTTGTCTGCCATTCATAATTGATAACATACGGTAACTTTCGTTCGTTTACGACGATCGATCATTCGGCTTATTTTATAAAATTTTTACTATAACGCAATATCATAAAACGAGTCAACTATATTTGTATAACAAAAACGATAAATATTCATAAATACGAGTTTTAAACGGAATAAAATAGCCCAGCTTATCTGTGGCTCATTCACCAAATGAATATAAAATAAAAAAGCATTAGAATAAAGAGATTGTGGAAATCTTATAAATCTACAAAACGACACAAAGACTCGGTCCTAAAACGATGTTAAAAAAAAGCCTTTGTCAACGTGAAAATAAAGTTCCGATGCGGAAGCAAAGCAGCTGCCCCGTTCCTGGCGACCCCGTGAACCGGTTAACGGCCGACCTTTACCCTTGGTCGTACACCTTGGTTTCATTTGCATACTGGTCAAACGCGTGTGTCCATCACGCGCGTACTTCTAACACGTGTGCGTTGACGCGTGCAACGTATTCGATCCGCATCAGGATCTCAGGGTGATCGAATCGCCATCGCGCACATTTACAGATCGTTGATCCTGCCTTGGATTTGGATCAGTGTCGCGAGTCACCCAAAATTACTATCGTTCCTTTGTATTTCGAGAGTATCGAGTGCTATTTTTCCGGGCGATCGAACATTTAACGTTGCGCGAGTCTTCGAAATTATTCTTTTGAAAGATATTTATTATAATAAACATTGCATGGGAAGAAAGTATTTTTTTCCGTAAATAAAATAAAATCCGGCATCGTTCGACTAAAATTATTCGACTCTGCTTTGAAAAATTTCCTTTACTCCTTAGATCTAACACCGAAACAACCGAAAACCGATTGCAACCCGATGTATCATTATCGAATATTTGGGAATAAAGAAGAGATAAATAGAGACTTTGTCTCCATAAATCTGGCTATTTGTACACGGAAAAATGTATACGGGATTCACAAATTGTATTTTATCGGAAGTACATCGTAAGCCTCCTCGAGAACGGACTGATTTTATTCTCGGGGAAAAAGGAAGAAGCTCAGAATTATTATTTGTCCGTATGCGCAAAAGCCTAATAAAAACGAACAGCAATTTCAACTTTGGTCTCAAAATAACCTTTTTTGACTGGCACACCGCCTCTGTATTGTGCACCTCGCAAAACCTCAAGTAGTAAGAACAGTTCGCAGCGGCGCGTCCGTGGCATTCTCCAAGTTTTTGCACATACCGAGACGAAAGTCTCGAAGGAAACAAAAACAAACCGCGATTCCGTACATACCTTTCCCATTACTGCCCGCGTCGTCCCTCCTCGCACGCACACTCTCGATCCCTCTCTCTCTCTCTCTCTCTCTCTTCCTACCTCCTTTGGCCATTTAAAAGACGATCTACCCTCCAAGTTTGTTTCCTAGCCACCATCGAATGCCAACCTTTGCTTATCGTGAAATTGTATGGTGGTTCGTTTCAGAAATACATAAATTAATTAATGCCTTTGTAATTTAAAATACGATTTTACTCTAGATATTACAGAAAATTATCCAAGTCTTTAATTAGTTTAAGACGAGCTATAATCTATCGCGATATCAATTGTCACGAAAAGAAAAAATATCCTATATTGAAAAATATATAACTTTATATTTAATTTTGGAATTATCAAATTTTTTTGTGTTTATATTATAAATATCTCTCTTCGATACATTTCCAATATACTTAAATTAATCCTTTTAAAATTTATATAAAACTTAACAAAATAAATTTCACCAAACATATTAATTTATTTTTAATTATATAATATAGAAATTATATTCAATTTTTATTTTTTTATATTTTAATTTATTGTATACAAAAATACATAAAATTTTTAATTAAAAACCATTTTAAATTTTGAAAGATTATGTTAAAATACAAAATATATTTAAAAATACGTACCATCTACATATAATTTAATAATGCAGCAAAATAATGCAGCAAAAGTAGTACAAACTACACTAACTAATTTTAATAGTAATTTGATTGTATACAATTACAATTATTTATTAATAATTTTTATTAGTACTCGTTAATAAATCAATATTATAATAGATTTTTTATATTCGTAATTAATCATTATTTTTAAAGTATATTTTTATATTATCACCGACCCAATTTTTCGTGCGTCATTTTAAACTCATAGTAGTAAAAATATTTGTTTTCGTTTTTATTCTACAATTTGTACTCTTGTTCGTATAAAAGCCTTTCCACCGAAAGGAATGAAACATTAAGTAAAAAGATATACAGAGACGAAGACTGTAAAAACAAGCGATGCTGATAACATTTAGTATGTCTTTTATAAGTTCGTAAATATTCTATAAAAAAAATTTTAATTATATTTTCGATGAAAAAATATCATGAATTATATTTATACATTTTATTACACATCCGCTTTATCACGTTTAGCACATCATTGTAACTTTATTTTGCGTCCAAAATTACACATCAGTTTGTATAAACAGTAAAAAGTTTATTGTAATTTTTGTATACTCTCTTAAAACGTTTTTTAAATATAAAACTTTTTTATATACCAATTAAACTATAATAGGAAATTAATATATGTTTAATTTTTATATATGTTATTTTTTGATATAATTCTAAATATTTTATTACATAAATTATAAAGATTTCTATAATTTCTTTTATTATGTAATATGATATAAAAGTTAATGAATTTATTATAAGTACATATAAAAAATTTTTCTGAATTTATCCAAATAAAAATTTAATATTTATATAATTTATAAAATCTATATTATAAATTTAAGATATATTCGTTACTTAAAATTTTTACAAAATTGTTTTATTTCAAATTAGTTTCTTATTGAATCTTTTTTTACTGAAACATTACGTTATCCAAAAAATTGAAATTAAATTATTTTGAATAATTAAGTAACCTCCACGTGTTATCTTTGACTTATTTTAATACTTATATGAATAAGTAACGAATATTAGATACAAATTTGATTTAAATTTCAAACAAGTTTAACATCTTTTATAAATTTTTTTTGTTTATCGTACTAATTATAAATTTTCAATACATACCGAATTTAATAATGATGCATTAAAATTCATATATATATACAAAAGAAATAAAATTTAGTACAATGATGCAAGTTAATTTTACAAAAAATTAGAAGCAAGCACAAAAGGCGTGAAATTTAAATAAATTTAAAAAGAATAAAAGACGCGAATCATTACAAAAATTTGCCGAATAAAAATGATCGTATTCCTTGAATCGATCAGCCAAAAAATTTCTACCATATTTATTTGTATTTGTTCTTGGTTGCATTTGCATTATCCCTATTTCAACCCCAGTATATAAAATTGAACTGGGGTGGGATGGTACACAAGGGATGGCAAATACGTGGGAGAGAAAAAGACAATAGAAAAAGGTGGACGCCATCTTTAATTTCATATAACCCGCGTCTTCTCCCCCGATGAAGTCCCTTTCTTCTTTCCCTGACTCTCTTTTGAACGATGAGAAAAGAAGAGTACCAGCGATCAATAAATTCTTCTTTCTTGCTCTCAACCAAAATTACTATCGATTGCTCCTCCGGGGCTTCTTTTGGAGAGGTTTGTTTAAAACTAACTTGGTTTATTTGAATATGTTGATGAGATATCCCAAGTATCGTTTTTTAACGAGAATAGTAAATAAGAAATTTAGAAATATAGTTCTTATTTTTTGACTAAATCGTAACACCTTCTATGCAATCCATTCGAATGTTTTTATTGCAAAAAAGCTTATTTTGATACACGAATCGATCGCTCCTACCTGAATATCCATACTTGTAATTGTAATTGCGTAATTTTAATTTAACCTAAGAAGCCAGAAATTTACCGTTAAATGATAGTTTAAATAAAATAAGAGATCAGAATATGCGTTAAATCCTTTAAAGTAGTCGTTATAATTTAGTTCGATTATTAAACGAGATACGAATTACTAAACGATACTTTACATTTACATAAATACAATAAATATCGTAAATGTAGTTGTAATATTGGTAATATCAATATCTGCTTTATCAACATATTCGTATTAAAATTCATACTTGAAATATCTTCGGATATTTTGATTTTGTACACGTACGTTTGAAAATAGAATAAAAAATCAAGATAAAAAAATTAATATTTATCGATTTCGCAAGTACCACAACAAATATCACGTGTTGAGATGGCGGCACTAATCAGGTACGTGTAATCTTGTAAATACGAACGACAAACTGCGAGTCACAACAACCAAGTTATTATTAAATATCATGACTCTTGGAGAGGTAATCGTATATACCGCGGAAAAACTCATTGTCCGATAAACAGATAAGGAGTACATCAAAAATGGAAGTCGGTCGCGAGTATTTTATCTAACGGATAGCAAATTGTAATCTAAAGTATAAATATATCTAGTAAAATAAAGCTCTCAAAATGCCACGTTCAAAGCTGGTAATCCTCGTATTATTATTTCATCTTGCAAATGGAATTAAAGAAGGTAAGAAGGTTGTATCTATCTATCGTAAAAATGTTATAAAACTACTTCGTTCGATCCACCACACAGATAAGCACTACTGGGTGAAAGTTGCCGAAAAAGAACTGAAGGAATCACTGACTTACGCATGGAACGTGAATACGGCTAAAAACGTCATTATGTTTGTCGGAGATGGTATGAGTCCTGACACGATAACGGCGAGTAGAATTTACCGAAACGGCGAGGACAGTTATCTCGCCTGGGAAAGGTTCCCCCACGTTGGTCTGCTCAAGGTACACACTGACCAGAACGTCGAACGTAATATTTACCCTCACTCGCCGAATCCAGTGACCCTCGCATTAACACTGTAGCATTATACTTAAATCATAACCTCTTTGAAGGTTTTCTTTGCCGAATTTTTTTCTTTTTCTCCCCAGGCTTACAATGTCGATAAACAGGCCTCGGACTCTGCCTCGACGGCCACCGCATTATTTTGCGGTATCAAGACGAATTACAACGTTCACGGGGTTGATGCAACCGTAGCGTTGGATGATTGCGAAGCGAGTCAACGTACCGACAATCGAGTCGATTCCATCATCGGCTGGGCTCAAGCTGCCGGCAAAAGCACAGGTTTCTATCTTGGGAATAACGCGGTCGATAAAGATTATCCGTTCGAATTAATCTCGATTTTTGATGGAGGATCGCTCCAAACCTCGTTTCGAACCTCGTTTCGAACCTCGTTCCGAACCTCGTTCCGAACCTCGTTCCGAACCTCGTTCCAAACCTCGCTACGATTACTCGCGATAAGCGTCTTCGTTCGTTTAGCCAATTTCAAAAAAGATATCGACGTTTCTCGTAAGCTCGCTTACCGATTATTACAAACTCTTCCTGGAAATAACCCGTCCAACTTTTTTTATTCAACGATCCTCTAAAACATTTCGAAAAATTATGAATCTGCATTCCGATCGAATGTATTAACTTTTTCTCCTAATTATCGATACGTCCGGTTTGCGAAATACGCGTAATTCCAACTTTTTAGAACAATAACCGGAATAACGTCGATACGATAAAATATCGATCACAAATTTAGTTTTGTATACCTATTTTTAACGAATAATGAAAAATAAACCGATTGCATTCTATAAATTAGTTTTGGAAATAATTCAAAATTGCGTGAATAATACTTTATTCGACGACAAAAATAAAAAATACGGTAGAAAAAATTTTTCGTCCAGCGAAAGACGAAGAAAGTGAAATATGACGAAAGAGAAGAAATTGGAAGAAATAACGAAACGAACGATGAAAGAAGCAGGAACAAAAATTGACTCGGTTGGATGTAAACAAACGCGTTTACATTCGTTACCCGGAATAGAACTTGTACGCGATATTATTTACGAGCAGACGTAAATAGAGAATAAGTTAGCTAAAAACTTCCAACTTGATTAACCTTGTACGGTAGAAAATTTTTTATTGTTTAACCGTTTTAAAGCTATTTCAGAATAATTGAAAATCATAAATTGTACAGTCATTTTTCAAGTTTAACGAGCGCTTCAACGATTAAAAATAATAGTTTGGAAAGAGTTTTATTCTTGGTTTATCGGAACGAAAATTTTCACGAATTCGAATTAAAATGACAATTTGAAATTTGTTACTTCGGTAACGAACGATTTATATTTTTAAACGAATAAAGATTTGCACCAATGCAAGATTATTCACTGGATATTGCAGTACGTCAAGCATCGTATCCTTGGTGGTATAATTGACGTATCTGATTTGATAATGATCATAGCAATGGAACCGTAAGTTTGGGATTTTGTATGAAATATAGAATCGTTACTTGCCAGGATTCGTTACAACCACAAGGGTTACACATGCAACACCGGCTCCTTTGTATGCGCATGGTCCGAATAGAAAATGGGAATGCGAAAACTCGATACCTACGGAAAAGTCTAAATGTAAAGACATAGCTAGACAATTGGTGGAAGACGAACCCGGAAAGCATATCAAGGTCTGTATATATTAAACAATATCAAAGTGTAATATCTGGTGAATTCAGTTTTTCATTCTTATCTTACTTTTTCGATCTATAACAATTATATATATATATCATTGATATTCGTAAGTTAGTTCTTTTATTTTCTAAAATACAACTTATGCTATTTTGTTACTTTTCATTATTTGCAAATGTTTAAAGTTTATGTTTTTCCAAAGTTTTTAATCTTATCGATCAATCGTCGTAATTAAATATGTATGTAAATAAAATTTAATTACGTATCGTAGATACTATTTTTATCATTTCCGATTTTGCAAAATAGAAAAAAAGTTTTATTCTTCTTATATGTTCAAGTGTAATTTTTAGTTTAGATTTTTCACAAGTTATTTGTCTATCGATAATTAATCGTAATATTACACGTTATACTTATCGATGTTAAAATATTGCAAAAAATAGATTTTCTTAATTTCTAATTGTACGTGAATAATAATGCATTTAACAATTGTACATACTTTCATGCATAAAAAAATTTTTAATTAAATATATTTTTTATAAACTTATTCACGAAAATTTTCATTCCTTCGATAAAAAACTTCTCGATATTCTTGTATATTAAAAAACTATAAAAAAGTTTTGTAAACAACAGAAATTTGAACCAATCTGTTTCGTTTAACTTAAATTTATCAAATGAATTAAAATATTGATATTAATTTTTAAAATTGTATTTGAAAGTAAATTATTATCGTTGCGATGAAGTAAACATAAAAATTACGTGTAATTAATAAAGCCACTGTTGAAATTAAACAATCTAATAGTCGTTACGATTAAATTTTTAATCTATAATCAAATTCTTAGCATAAAAGCTTCAAGCAATAAAAAAATAAACGAAATATTATGAAACAAGGCAACGAGTAAATGAAAAAAATTAGTTTTATTTTAAAAAAAAAATTTCTTTTAATTTTTTACAACCAATTTTAAAATAAAATTATAATGTAATATATTTTATATTTTGAAGTAATTTTTGTAGTTTCAATTTGTCTAGAAGACGAAAATGTTTATAAAAAATTACCTTGGCCAAAATATAAGAAAGTAAAAATTATTATTTTGCAAATTTTGTAACAAAAATATGTTGTTGGTATAGATTGAAAAATGTTTGAATATTTTTTACAAAACATTTTGAATACCATTGAAAAGGAAATGAGTTCCTGTAACAGGTAATAATGGGAGGTGGCAGACAAATGCTACAAACAAACATCAACGACACAGAAAACGACCCCATTGACAAATGGGCAAAACGCCGACAGGATGGACGTAATTTGATTAGCGAGTGGGTTGCTGACAAAAAAAACAAGAAAGTTTCGTTTGCCGTAGCGCAAAATAACGAGGAACTCGCTGACGTTAATTTCGAAGAGATAGACTTTCTCATGGGTATATTCGCGAACGGCCACATTCCAATGGATTACAAGAGAGACAAGGGTAAAAAGGGACAACCAAGTTTGGAAGAAATGACAATCGCCGCTTTAAAAACATTAAGAAAATCTGACAACGGATATCTGCTCGTGGTAAGATTATACTTTCGAGTCGATGCGACTTAAAAGCGACTTAAAAGCGACATAAGCTTCTACATTACGTACGTATTAACAGTAATTATACAATTACAAGATGTTAATATCCCTCGAAATATCAGCCACGGTCTGAATTACCCTATCGCGGATATTCGTCGGAGGTAAACTGGTTTTGTCTCATTCTTAAACGATATTTCTTATCTCTTCCAGGTCGAAGGCGGCCTCATTGATTTCGCGCATCATCGAGGCCACGCGGCTCAAGCTCTGTTGGAAACGGTTCGCTTTTCCGACGCGATTAACGCCACCCTGGGGATGATCGACAGCGAGGATACTCTCGTAATTGTCACTAGCGATCACACTCACTCGATGTCTTTCAACGGGAACAGCCGTCGCGGTTCCAATATTCTAGGTAAGAATGGAAAACGTCGAGAAACTCTCCGGCCACTTTCGAATATCTTTAAAGCCCCGATGTGTATAGAATAGTAGATAAAAAATGGTAAATTGCAAGCACGTAACAAATTTCTTTGTTTTTTATATCATTTTTTAAAGAATTGTACTTTTAAATAAAATTTAAAAACTATTAACAATGTCAAATAATGAATTATATACTATTTACAAATGAATCATAGATGTTATTGTTTCGTCTAAAATTTGTATAAAAATTGATTTAAAAAATGTTTATATTACATTTCTAACGCGTAAATGGTCATTTCAACTACATCTAAAATACGCGAATTCCAAATATTTAATTTATAATCATTTTTCACGCATAGCGATATTTTCAATAACTCGATAACGTTCCGACCTTTGCCGATTTGAAAAAGTACGATGGAATTTCCGATTACCGATTACAGGAATCGCGGAAACATCAAACTTCGACCAAACCCCTTACACGACGTTAAGCTACAGCACAGGAGGTCCGAACAATATAGCGTACGAAGTCGTAGATAAAATAGCTGTAAGAAAAAATCCAACCGAAAACGACACAACGCAATTCACGTACAGTCAACAAGCTGCAATTATAACGGACGAGGCTCATCACGGTGGTGGGGATGTGGCTGTTTATGCACTTGGTTAGTATTTTTTATCGATCATAAAGATTAATTTACATCGATTTTACGAGCCATTAATAACGCGAACTTTGCATTTGTAAGTTTTTGATATATTTTACTAATAAATAGTCGCGCGTAGCGATCAAGTTTTTTTTTGCAAATTTCGGCGATACGTATCTTATAAGCAATAAAATTCTTGAATATTAATTATATAAAACATCGATTACACATTAAAATAAATATAAAATTTGCTAAATATTTAATAATTGTATATTATTTCTCACTCGAGTATTAAAAATTCAATAGTATTAATTGATTTCTAAATAGAACTTATTTTTTATAATAATTTTTTTTTAACATAAATTTGATCATTTGAATCTACAGCCAAATATAATAGAATGATAGTATTCTCGAGTTTTAAAAACATTCGGTACTTTTCATTGTTTTTGAAAAATGCTCGTGATATTGATGCGAATTAAAAAGGCTTGGTGTAAAGTAATGTAAAATTGACTCGATCAAGATCAAGGAAGAATAAACAAATGCAATTGCTACTCCCGGTTATCTTAACAACTCTTTATTAATAACACATAATAATAACCATTCACACACTGTCTTACTTCTTTGTGCGCCATTTCCCTAGACTTATACACGATTCCCGACTCTCCAGGTATAAGAAGATGCTCCTGTTTATCAAAAAAATCTCACTCCCTCCCCAAATTGATGTCATTCTCGATCGTTTTCTCCTTCTCTCGCTCACGCACACTCGCAATCCCACAATAATAAAAGTCATTTAAATTTATTTGAAGAGAATTCTATATATTCTATTTAATGATATTTTTAACATATTATTTTTATTGACAATTTCTTGCATATATCACAAAGGCATTATAATATTTAATGCAGTTATAGTTTATCGATACAACTACAAACGTATACAATTAAACATAGTTCATGCACTGATTCTAAGTTAAACGACGTTTGTGTCGATATTTTATCCCTTTTCCTCCAGGGCCGTACGCGCATTTGTTCCATACGACGCACGAGCAAAACTTCGTAGCCTACGTTGTCGCCTATGCCGCTAAAATTGGTCCGTACGCTAATTCCTCATCTACCAATGATCGCTGGAATCTTACTTGGCTATTTAGTTTGCTCGTTTTTATTCAAATGTTACATACTATAATAGGCCATAATCGCCAGCTATAGATTATAGTTACTCTTTCGACGGAGTTTTTTTTTCTGCAGCTATAATTTTAATAAAAATATCCTTGGTAAAAATATCTAAAATGTTATTATTACTTAAACAGGTTTTATTACATTTTTGCTCAAGATGGAATACAATTAAAAAACTTAGTATTAAAATTTACTAAATTACTGAAATTTGAAAAGGTTGGTTCAACAGTTCTTGTAATATGTATATCTTAAACTCTTTTTAATTCAAACGAGCGCGTTAAAAAAAAATTTACTTATGCGTTTTAAATACTTTGATTACTGAATGTTCGACCATTTTAAATATTTGTATTTGCGGCAGAATTTTCATAATCTTTATGAAAATAAAAATTTATTTAAATCCATTATTCGGCATAGTTTTTTATCTGTGAAATAAAGTCGGTTATTTTCGTATACTTTTATGAAAAAAATAAAATTTTATTAAATTAACGAGAGCAATTCATTGACAGATATCTTTACCAGGACCATGTAAATAACTATAGATTTAATATTGCGAGTATTAAATCCACTTGGCGTACAACATGTGAAAAGAGATAATTTTCCTTTATAGTTTACATATTTTATTATAATAAATAAATAAAAAAGACAAAAAAGAGTTTGTAACAAGAAAATATATCGTTGTAGAAAAAGCGAATTCTGATTTTAAAAATAACAAATGGTTGCAAATGGTCGCATCGTGCGCCTAAGAAAAATATTACAATCTGTTAACGATACGCATTAAGGTATACATATATCATTAAATTTGTTCATTCACATTATTTATATTTACAAACAAGTACGTTAAACGATTTTTTCAGTCTTATACCGTAGAGGATAAAGTACCTTAAGCTAATTATCCTTTAATTTCATCAGTCAATGCTGAAATACGTGCAGTTATAGCCATCAGGGTATTATTTGTGAAGCCTCGCTATTACGCTTATTATCGAAGATAAACAATTCATATTAACTGGAATATTTTGTTTCTTCTCTACAAAAGATGCGTGTATGATTATATGTATGTATTCACGAACCTCTAATTTGTTATATATTCATAAAAATTTTCTTGCGCGTTTATATTAATTTTTTCACCGCACGTATAGTCTACTTAATAATCTAATATGAAATGTATAAAATTATTATGATGGATCCGTCAAAGTTGTTCGTGTCTGGCACAGAAGTACATTGCAAAAATTGATAATAATGAAACTTAACGAATGAGAAGAAAATTTTTAAAATGTAAGCGAAAAGAATTTTTTGTAATGGAAAAAAAAATCATTTGCAAACTTTCATTTATTACGTCAACAGATAGTGAATGCATCGTTTTCCGTTTTCCATACGAATTTCAGAATGTTTTTCTTTGCCGACTGTCAAAATATTTTGTATTTACTTTGCTTGAATAAAAATTATTATTCCATAAAAATGACTTAACAACAATTATTCAAGTAAACTAAGAAATTGTCAGTGAATCATAACACTATAAGACAGCCTTAAGAACTTTTCGAATGTCTTCTTTCATTAAACAATATAACGATTATAAAAAATGTTACTATTATTAACTTTTAAATATATTCAGGACAAAAAATGTATGAAATGAAAAATTCTGTAAATTTATAAGAAAAATAAAAAAACAGATTTTGTTTATCAAAAAAATGCAAATATAAGAAAAATAACATTAATAATAGTTTTCTTTAGTGCAAGTTAATTAAAATACATTGTACGGTAAGATGAATCAAATATCTTAATCGAGCATTTATAGTGATATGATCAAAAGTAATTCGACTCGAAGAGTTAGAACAACGCGTTAAATCACTCCATTTTCTTTTTTTCCCTTCTCTCTTTACTTTTCCTTCGAACAGCTATCGTGTCGTGGAACATAACTTTCATGGATATGTATCCAAGAAAAACCAACGAAGAGATGAGGAAAATGAATCCAGGTGTATACTTGCCAAAAATAAGTAGACTGCATAGACCGATCAATTGAAATCCAAGAATCAAAGGAGTGAGATAAATTGCAATTACAAGAAGTATAGAACTGCGCTTTGGTTTCTGCTTTTGAAAGTTGCATAACCTAACTTTTGTATCAATTTCTGTAAAAAGATTGCTCTGCTCTTGGATATCCTGTTTGGAAGACAATAACGATTTTTGTTGAAGACCGCATAAAGCTGCTCGTCGTAGACTTGCGCACACAAATAAAAGTTGAAGAATGAAATTCTTAAGTAATAAATCAAAGCACAAGTTGACTTTTTTAGCTATCGGATGAGACTTGGAATTCTCAAAAGAGTAAAGTAAATATGGAAAGAGATTTAAATTCTGACAGCAATGCCTAATTTTCTGTGAAAAAAGAGACGGTGGTCCACTGCAGCTTCCATCTGCTAACAAACAAAAATAACAATAAATTATAATTTTTTGTCGATTATATGCAAGTATTCGTATGTATAAAATAAGTAAACATAATATCATTTGTGATTAATGTATATAACCATTAAACATTTAATCGACTAATAAATTTTTATTTATTATTATAAAAGAGAAAAATACAAGTAATTTATGTTCTAATAGAAGCTTACTCGTTGAAAAATTGATAAAATATTTGAAAGTTGACATTTTAATCATTAAAATTCAACTAGGATGGATTTCAAAAACTATAGCTTTCCTTATTTATATTTTTTTGTAGAATAAATATTATATGTATATATTTTATATGTAAATATAAATTTTTCATAAAATATATAACTACTTTGTACATTTATAACTCTTACTAATGCAGAGCGTGCAATTTTAAAAAAGCTTAATATATGAATTTTATATTATTTTTATTTTATTTGAAACTTTAAAATTTACAAATACTTTACAATGTACATATTTTTAAATTACATAAGCATAAGTACCTACCCTTAAACATATCGGATACACGCCTGACCAATGTAGGAGCCTTTTTTATGGTATTATCCTCCTCTTGAACAAAATTGGGCGTACTCATTTTGATAAACGATTGAAAAATATTTGCGAATGTCAAATAAACGCACAAAGGATTTATTTAGAATTTGTTATCTTTTCCAAAACTGAAGCACTAGATGCAGTTATCAATCCTGAAAATAAAAAAACATTGTAAAGATTAAATTCATTGTTTCATCCGTTTGAAATGTAAAAACAATTTTAATAAATATATATTACAAATTATTTTGAATCAATTCGAATGAATATTTAATTGAAAAAGAAAAGGAAACGAAATTTAGAAATAAGTTTAATTATTCACAAATTATTAATATTTAATTTGGAAGTAATATATTCCAAGTATACAAATGTATTTCAAATATATACTAAAAATATTTTAAAATGTTTTTAAAGATAAATACCTTAACAAAAATTTAATGCAAAAATATTTAATAACAAAAGATTAAATAATATATATATTGAAGTTAAAATGTCAATAAAAAAAACTTACTTAGTGTACTTATTTTATAGAGAAAAAACAAAAATAATATGTACGAATATAAGCAATAAAATATTTTTAATAGTCACAAATATTTTAAAAATAAAAATTAGAAAAAAATTTATTTGAATATATAAATTCTCAATTATAAATGTATATCTCTAAACGAAAGACTATCTCTGACCACAACGAATATTGCCAGATGTAAAAAGACGTTTGACCAGTACCGTATAAACCGACAAACTCTGATCACAGAAATTATTTGCGAAAAGTCATATACTTGATAACCCAAAGCACTGAGATTACAGCTCTGCCAAAAAGATTTGCAATTCTCGTAATTACAACATTCGTCTCTCTTAATCCATCAAAATAAAAAAACAAACAGCAATAAACGATTGGATAATTTAAATTTAAATTTATATCAATAATAATAATATGTGGATGAAAGTCTAGACGCTTACTTATTTACGTTAGTTGTCTAGTCGATACAAGTTTGATCGGTTTTCGTCGACTTTGTTTAACTTTGTATACTTTATTTTGATAATCTTATACACGGTATTCTTATTGCTTTTTATCTTTGCAGATATATTTTAAAAACAATTTTTAATAAACTCTGTCGTTTTTACAATTTTTATTATTTGTTTTACTTATACAAATACAAAAAATTAAATCATCGATTAAAGATAATTACTAAGAATAACTTTATTCGACGAAATGCATAAAGAGAAAGCAACGATTAAAACAATTTTTATTCAAATAATTGCCGTGTTAAATTTACCCAAAAAAAGACTGCTCTGTAACTTTCATCGCTCTAATATCAATTTTATATCACAAAATAAAACAAGCGTACAAATACTTTGCAATATATGGATATTGAAATGAAAAATAAAAAGACAAGTATCTTGATTATTTTATTATTTTTCCAAATACGTAATTTAGATCCTATAAATTAACGAGAGAAAAAAAATCATCCTACTTAAATAAAAATTCATACCTGCAGTGGAACATAACAATCGAACGTCGCTGTTCTCGTCCACTTTTTCCAGAACGTTTTACAACTTATACGGTTAACCCGTTACAACCGAAATACATTTCCCTTTTTTATCGTAACCGATGCAACGACGAAAACGACTGTAATTAAACTGTACGCTAACCCTGGACTTTAACCGACAGTCAGCAAGAGAACGCTTCTCGTTCTTTCTCTCTGTTTCTCTCGCTCTATCAAAAGGCGATGCTCCCGTATCGACCCCTTTGCAAAAATGTTTAAAGGCATTCGGCCGCTGCTAATCAAAAACGGAAGTTAGCAATGTAGTCATTCGATTCGCGCGTTAAGTGTCCTGGAGAACAAGAGCGAACCAACGCATACGAATCTCACGAAATTATCAAAAATATAACGAGAAGTCGGAAGCTTCCTGGAGTTCACTGCAACTCCCACATACAACGGACGCCTCGATCGCGTATACGTTGGAATGTGTCGCTATATATAGATTAGATGGAAGGTCCGGGAGTGTGTCGGAGTGTGTCGGAGTGTGTCGCGAACCATTTTTCTCACGACAAGCGAACGGCACCGTTTTCGATGTTAACATTCGAGAATTTAAATTCGGGAATTATAATGCGAGATTTATCTGTATTTACCAACTCCCTCGAGTTTTTCTAACCTTAATCGCGACTGCGTATTAATCAAACCCGAACGTCAAAATTAAACGAGCCGATAAGTTTACTTTACGACTAAACGGAAAAGGAAGGCAATCGAACACGAAAATTAGTCGAGGCAAAGAAAAATTAATCGTGTTTTATCTGTCGGTTGACCGGTACATTAACGTCGACAATAATTGGAACGATAATAATAGCGACATCGATGATAATGATATTGATTGTTGTTATTATTATTATTATTATTATTATTATTATTATTATTATTATTATTATTATTATGAATACAACGATAATAAGATTAACAGTTAAAAAGAAGAATAGCGATAAAGAACTCACCTATTCGCGTTGAGATCCTTTAATAATCTTTGGTATATTTTGCTCGATATTTATTCGAAATTCTGCATATATTACAAATAAATATCCACACAATCGAAGCTCCCACGTAAGTTACAAAGCTTCCTCGAGAAGCTTCCAAGCGGCCACAGTCTAACTGTATTTTTTATAAAGATTGAAGACTGTTGGGAATTCGCGAAATATGCCCATATTATTCCTTCCGCCTTAGCCGTCTCTTCTTCCTTTATGGTTAAGAGGGTTCCGTCCGTGTTACCAGAGTTCACGCGAACGTCAACACCGTCACCTGCGAAAAGCCAAACAAGGACTAAGCGCCGAGAGCCAAGAGTCGATCCGTAATATCCGTACGTCGGGAACAAGAAGGCGCGCGTCGTCCGAAAAAGAAACGCGTGGTGCAACGTACAATCGCCTCGATCGCCTCGATCGCCTCGATCGCCTCGAACGCTTCGAGTGACGAGGCTTGCCTGGGTTTACGCGTGTGTAAGTGCGTGCGTACTTTGCGTGCGTTCGTGCGTGTGTCCCTGCAAACGTGTGTACGTGCGAGTTGTGTCGTGTCGAGCGACTCCGGGGAAGGGATGTGTCTCGTCCGGGGGAGATGGAGGGGGAAGATGGAAACGAGTCGAGTCCTCTCTTTTCTTCGTCAACTACATTGCGGATGACGAACTTGGTTAAACGAATAATCGCTAGAATCGGGGAAAATTGTGTTAAATTCTTCTTGTCAAATTTTGTTTCGTCGATCGACCAATCCTCGTACGCGTTTACCGATAACAACGATCCACCGTTGCGCCCAAGATTAAATTTTAGTATCTGTTACTTAGTATCTGTTTACTCCCGGTGAATAAGTGAATAATGCATTGTTTATAATAATTGATAAAGCTTTTGTTTCTCTACATGTTTTTCGATGCCTCTTCTATCTTTCTAAGCTTTGATTCTTTTCTTCCGTTGCAAAAGATAATGCAAAGATATCGGTTCGATCGTTCTTTTCGATTTAGAGAAAGCAACGAAACGATAGAAAGAAATAAACCAATCTCTTTTTCTACTTCCTTATATCTTTCCTGTGTCATTTGAAAACCTTGAATGTCGTTTAAATAAGGATTTATTTACACGGTCGACGAATATTTTATAAGGCATTGCCTATGGTTAGTAATAATCTCTCGTTAGCTGACGTTATTTAATTCCCTCGTTATTTATAATATAAATTTAGCTTGAAATTTCATTTCTTTCGATAAACCGACCATTTTACAATCTGCCGTGATTAATTTTGTCAAAAAAATTTCTTAAAGGAAAATTGATGGATCGAGAACAGATCCTCTCATTCGTTTGCTTTGATTCCTTGATAATTACAAAGAATATAATCGACAAGGTGAAATATATCCATATTTTGACCTTTAGCCTTTGTATTGCCATTTAAAACCGGTTTTCAGCAGCATCTAATCGAGTTATAAATTTTACGAGCATTATTTCAATTGCATTCAATGTATGACACTAAAAAATATTTTTAATCGACTTAACTTGAAAAATATTTATAATTTAATTCATTTAAAGAATTATTTTATTGTACACGTCCGAAATACGCTTAGATTTATTTTATATACTTTTTTCAATCCCTAATCTCGTTTTACTCGTTTAATACAATTTTATGATTTTTATTTTCTAAAAACATAAATCAGTTTCTTGCGTAATGAAACACGCGCTTGAAATTTGCTAAAATTGTTAACAAGTTTTAACGCGTGCGAATCGTCGTATCTAATGTTTACAATGAATTTTTAATTTGATACAAAAAATGTACAAATGTAAACATTTTTTTAACGCAATATAAATTAATATTTTTGCAAAAGAAATTCATCGAATAAAAATTGAAATATTGCAGTTTCAAAATCTCAAATTTCAGTTTCAAATTTTCTACATTTTATTACACAACTTAGTATAGTTTATTTATTATAATCTATAGGTTGAACGATCTTTATAAAGATGATTATTTACGAAGTCATATTTACGAATTAGTTACTTAGAATAATTTTGAACGACGCTTATTTAGCGCATACAATAATACTTGAATAAATATAAGAAACATCGTTATTAAAAAATCGTTACTAAAAAAATAAAAATAAAAATGTATAATATTCGTAATAATGAAAAAGTTCCACTTACATTCATTTCACAAAAACAAAATATAAAAGTATCAATCGTTCAAAATGAAACGTTAGAAAGTTAACTGAACTCAATAATAATGTGCATTACCTATATCACCTTGCAAGTCTACGTCCTATCGTCCCAAGATGCTTTCGGTTAATTCAGAACGAACAAGTGTACGACCCGAGTAGAACGAGAATAGATAAAAATATACGCGTGCATAATATGATACTCATCTTTTTTAACAAAAGATGAAAACAGCAGCGCCGCTATAGTCACGTAGACACATATTTTATATTTTATATTTTACGAAGATTGAAGATATTGAAATTTTTTAATCTCATTGAATTCTGAATGATTCTTGATAATTTTTGATAATTGTTGGTTTTGTCTGCTCGAACATACTATGTTTTATTGAGTATAGATCAAATTTCAAATTTCATTTCCATTGTATAAATACCGACTATTTAGTTTTTATGTATTTGGTATTTCAACGCATTTAATCTTATTCAATTTTTTTTTTTTTTTTTTTTTTTTCATAAAACAAAATTCTGTTAACGAATTTTACCTAATTTCATCTCACTCCTTACGATAATTTATAGTGGAATACAAGTATTTTAAATTGATATAACAATTTTTATAAAATCATTGAGTTCGTACAAAATTCATCTGAAATTTTTTATTAAATAATAACTATAAATTTGTTTTTTACGGTTAAGATTATTATTAATTTTTATTTTTAACTATAATAAAAACGATGTAATTTGTACGAATTATATGAATCGTTGTAAATTGTTTATCGGAAATAAAAAAACCCAACGATAGCAAAACATAAAAAAATATTGAATAAAAAGTAAGTACCATACGATTTAAAGTCCGTAATTTAATTTACATCGAAAATTTTATTATTTCCAAAATTTTTACTTTTAAAAGATAAAACTTTTGTAAAAAAAATAATGAAATAATATATTGTATTAATTCAGTTGCATTTAATATTTAAAAGAAACGTATTAATTTTAATTAATATTCTCGATACTTATAAGTAAAATAAGAATAATTTGAGCAGTTTGGCTTACTTAAAAAGAAAATTTTTTTTCTACCAAAATGTTATTCGTAAATTACATAGGCATAAAAACTGAAAAAAATGTTTATGGTTTGAACTTTTATCGTTCATTTTAAAATTCCTTGTTAAAAATAAGAAAATAAAAGTCTCGATCTATTGCCAACTTTTGTTAAAGAAAAATTGACCAAATTAAAATCGAGTAATTTATTAATAAATATTTTTAGTATCAAGTATCGCACATCCTTGAATAAAAAGCGGTTTAAAGTTTAACTAACATATTGCGGTCAACGCTATAGATAATTTATAGATAATGAGCGCATCCTTGAACCTTGCACACTCTCAAGGAAAGTTTAAAACTTTCGTCCTTTATTAAGTTGCCTGCCCTCGATTTGAAAAAAGAAACGCACACACTTGCGTACGTATATGTGCATATTTAGGCCGCTGCACCGAACGCCGCGAATGTAGACGTGATTATTTGCACGGAACGATGTAGAACGCGAACGTCAATACAAAAAAATGTCTTTAGAAAAAAACGAATTTCGATACAATGTAGTTTTATGAAAAAAAAAACAACATAAAACGATCAATGTTTTAAATTAATGTTTTTATAAAAACTGATACGAGGATTATCGTATAGCCGGTTTTTCTTTAGTCACCTAAGCTTTCGTTCGTTTTTTATTTCTACTCCGTGATGCGTCTCGTCTCATCGTTTCTTGTTGCTACAAATTATATTTATTTAAAAGCATAAAAAGCCAATAAATCGTAAAAGGAATATCAGCGAATTAGAAGAACGTATGCATTAGAAAAATATATGCTCGGAAAAAAACATTATTCTTTCATGTTTTCAAGATTATCTTTCAAGAATATACTAAACGCTTGATTAAAATGGTTATTTCTGCTAAAAAACATTTACAGAAAATATTCGAGTTATAACTTTTAATTACATGAAATTTACTTACTTTTTCGCATAAATTATTCGACGGATCAATTATTTTATTACTAGTTCCAATTATAAATGACTCACTTTAATTTCTTTATTAAATGATAATAATTCAGATTAAAATTATCTAGGAAATTGAATACAATTTTTAAAACTCTGATCAATCGTTGAAAAATATTAAAAGTTGCTACTATGAATATTTGCTACTTTTAAAAATGTATATCTATTCAAGCACATTTGATATTACTTCACTTTTATAGTATAAAAATCTAGTAGATTGTTGACATTTAATTCAATAAATATTGAAAATACTAATTACAATATTGCGTTTTAATCGATCATACCACCATTATTATCTAAACTAGTACTGTTTTTTCAATTTTTTAACGATTTTACAAAAAGACTCAAACGTCAAACGTTATCAATATCTTGCATCTATTACCGAATGAGTGGATTGGTTACATTCTACTATCGCGTATTTTATAGATATATATGAATTTTGTAACGATGATTGACGTTGTTACATGTAAAACATGAACGTAAAATAACTTTTTTTACTGCTAAACACAAAAATACGTAGTTTTGTTTTTAATAACGTATTCAAATAAAATACGAGCGGTCGGATTCAGATTTAACAAAATAATCAAACTATCGTATATCGTATGAAGATTCCTTGTATTCGCAACTATAGAAAAATCGTAAAACGACTAGACATCTCGCTAAATAAGAAATAAAAATGTTAGCAGAAAATTGTACATTTTAGTGATTTGTTCAAGGATCCATAGATTTAAAACTTAAATATTACACATAATTGCACTTAAACTTCAAAGCCGCTGTATTCGACGCATAAAATAAATATTTTCAGTGCAAACTTGTTTGGAGTTTCTACAGAAGTAACTACAATTATATGCGTATTTGTGCAAATGAGTACACGTACATATGGGAGGGGATTACATTTATTGAACAGCTGCAAAACTTTTATATACACGGAAAACATTTTAAGAATTAACCGAATCGTACTTGGTAACGAATTTAGTGCTCAAGTATAAGAATCCATTTTAGGAAATATTTTTATTATAACAGTTTTCGCGAAAAAACATATTTTTTTATATTTAATTTATTAAAAAATTGATATCTCTTCTGAATTCGGCTGAAAATGTAATTTTTTAATTTCTGAACACGTAATATAATACAATAAATTATATTTTTCATTAAATTGTGTAAATAATCAGGTTATTATTATTAACAATGTAACATTCCAAAGTATATAATTCAGAAAATGTATTTAATTTTTTTTAATTTTTATAAATTACATATTTAAACTAGATGTTTTTAAATTAACAATTCTATAATAATTCTACAATCATTCTTTATAATTAGTCACTAACCTACTTTAGTCATTATTTAATTAATAAGATAAATGTTCATTATTCAAATTAATTCAATAAAAAATTGTTATATGCATAGATATATTATACTTCAAATTTTAATATATTTAGTTTTTAAAATTCTATTTTTTTCTACTAATATTTATGAATAATTATAATTTAATTATTACCTTCAAGGAAAAACAATAAGAGTATAAATATATATATATATATATATATTTCAAGATTTAAAAATTGATTATTTGAATTATGGAAATTCAGTTATGAATTGCAAAACAAATATAATAATACAAATAAAAGTTTAATTTTTAAATGCTACATATTTTGGTTCAAAACGAAATATAAATAATTATAATATTAATTATTTTCTTACATTAATTTGAAGAACACGTATAAATTTTACTTGTTTGTTAGATAAATGAGTTTTTTGATACACACATAAAAAGTATTTTTAATCGATAAAACATTGTATAATTATTAATATTATAACAATTCTAACATTTTATTATATTGTTAATATAACTCGAGTGTCTTGATAAGTAGCAGAACTTTTTTTATAATTACATAACGCGTCAATTTATCGGTAGCATATCTCATTGAATGCAATAAATTAATTATTTCACTAGATTCATCAAATGAAATTGAATGAAACTGTAAAAAAATAATCGACTCGTATGTTAACATTACATCACGTTCATTTTCTTAAAATTATTAAAAACGATAATAAATTATCGAGATTATGATTGGTTCTCAATTTGTTAAAAATACCGTATATTTCATAATATTAAAGATCACCTCGTTAAAGCGTGATCAAAACTAAGTTTGGTAAATTGATAAGAAACACTAAAGATGTTTTTCATCGGTGAAATATTCCAATTTCTTTGTTTAAAGCAAAAAAGTATAATACACTTAATTAAATAAATAACGTTTATTGAATTTTTTGTTTATTCTATGAAAAATAATACAGAAATAAATTTATTAAATTAAGTATCAAATTGTGCACGATAAAATTTAAAGTCAAGTAGACGATTGAATTATCGAATAGAAATGAATGTTGGATAAATACAATTAACGATCTAATATTACATAAAACTTATGGACTTTTTCAGTAATAAATATATTCTAAAGTTATAATACAAATTACTTCCCATTCATAAAATAAAAAATTAACGTACATTAAAAAATGTAATGTACATAATAAAAATAATCTTATATCATATACATTAAATTAAATAAATACTTTTTCCATTGAAGATACGCGGTTTGCTTTTACTTTTATTTTCTTAATTGTCATGCGACAGAATGAAGAAGAAAGCATTCGAATCATTCGACGTGCATATCAATATAATATGTATGTTTGTCACGTACTATTTCTGACTGTTGTTAGGTTCGAGCAACAACTGGACTGTATTTTCATAATCTTCACATGTTTTTAACATTCAACATAAAATTTTCTTTCTAAATTCAGAAGCAAAAACTAATTAATAAACGTGGAATTTTTATTTTGTATTAGGAAACGATATTAAAACATTAAAATATTAAAACAAATAGTTCTACTTCAAAATTTTACATTCATAAATTTAAATCTTTTTTTCACAAAGTAAAAACGTATCATACATACGTAAATGAAAAAAAATTATTCGATAAGAAGGCATTGCACAAAATGGATGTAAAATTTCAGTTGAAAAAACATAAAAGGAACAATATTATGTATTTGGAATGATCAAGCAGTTTTGTTTTCGTTGCGAAAACATTGCGGAAATTAAATTATCGCGATGGATAACTATTCAATAATCACGTATACAGACGTCGGCAAAAATAGTGTGCAATAACGGTTAATAGGCGTAGACAAATTTAATCGATATTTACAAATATCGATAAAGCTTGCAAGTAATACATAATACTATAATCAAATAAGTAAAACTTTAAAAAAAAATTAATTATTAACTTTTATTCTAGGCTAAAGTAAATTCTAACCATAATATTATATTATATTTCATATTCAAGATACGATTACAAGTACGCAAGTTGAATATAAATGGAATAGAAATTTAGTGCATTCGTTAGACATTATTAAAAATGAATCGGTTAATCACCGTTAATCATTCTCGACGATCGACTTGGAAAAGTTTTAAAAAAAGTGCATCGCATTTAACGCGAAATAAATTTTTTTTCATGTTTTTTAAAGTCTCGAATCCCAGAAAATTACTTCTTTAAACGCGTTCTCGTAAAAATAAAATTCTTCCTATTAATAAAATTAACCTTGTAACTCGGTTTTTTCTTAAATCAAATGCGCCCCATATTTGCAGAGTCATGATTTGAAAGAAAACTTAAAAAAGCAACGAAAAACGCAACGTGCGTATTCCCTCTTGTTAAATCACGGGAATCACGGGAATCACGGGAATCACGGGAATCACGGGAATAACGGAAATCTCGGGACGCTAATCGAGCGGGAAACATCGATTTAAATTTTAAAAAAAAATTTACCTTCGACAGACGCATGCGAGTCTCTCCTGATGAGAGAAGCACGAGTCGATCCAGGAGTACGAGTTCGACTTGGCTAAGTCCGTGCGACGACGCCGACGAGGAAATTGTTATCGAATCGGAGATGCTGCGAGCGGACGGGAGGTTGAGTTTGTTTTGGTTGGAACGGCCCACGCAGAAAATCGTTCCGGTCCATGGGCGGAAAGGCGCTGACAAAGCCGAAAGCCCGAGGGACCGAGACTAAGAACGAGTGAGCGAGACGGAGAAAGGACGTCTGTCCGCCGAACCGACGACGCCTGTGATACACGCGTCGATCACGTGCACAGCGCAAGACTCCGGACCCACGCCTCGATTCTCCCGACACTCGAAGCTGCCAAGGGACGTCAACCGACTTTGGCCCCGGGAATTTAGAAGCCGAGCAAGGACGACGTATTATCGGACAGGTGTCGAGTACCGTCGGTGATCGCCCGTTCATAACCTTCTCGTGCTTGGGGGACTTTTATTAAGCGTTTCTTTTAAAGACTTTCTTCTTTTAGAGTTCTTTTAAACAGTTCTTTTAAACAGTTCTTTTAAAGAGACCGAGACCTCGTCTTACTTTTTTACTTTTTACTCGAGTCGAACGCTGCAACGCCGTTTTCGACTCTTCTCAAAATTACCTTTTCTACGAGTTCAGGCAGTATTTATTTCACCGAAATATCGAACTTTTTATCGAGGCTTTGATTATTGCTTTTAAGTTTACATTTTTAGCGATAGTTGTACGTTAAAAAAAAATAAAAATATATATGTGAGGAGGATCTACGATCTGAAAGAAGTTCCGAAGCTTTAAAACAAAAATTACTTTTTTTTTTTAGGTTATGATGGCTGATCCTTGTCGATGCACGAATTAATATTTTATTTAATAAAAATAAGCGAATTATACGCTTACATTTGGAAAACTTTTAATTCACTCCTAATATTTTATTATTAAACAGGATGCGATTAAACGTTGTTATACGGTGAATTTACTACTAATTTTTTAAATGAACATTTTTTTTAAAGAAAACAAAATCGTATTTTTAAAATGCGTGAAGAAATTTTTACAAAAATAATAAAGATGAAAACATTTTTTAAAATTGACTATACCAGATTTACTTTATTATTTTAAACGTATATTATTTTCTTCTCCGATTGAAAAATAGTTTATGGAAAAATTTGACTTAAATATTAAAACACGTGTATCAAATATATCGTTAATTAAACTATTCAATAAAGAATATGAAAATTAAAGGATAAATTTGTGTAATTGGAAACGCAGATAAATATATCTGCACGAGTTGATAAGTATTAAAATGAATAAATGTATAAATTCAAGAACGTTTATCAATAAAAAGTTTTTTTATATTAAATATTGCGTTGATTACGTCAATAACCGTAACCTAAAATAGGATTTTTATGGCAAAATAATAAATTGAATTCGGATGAAATATATTATTTTATATGAATTATACGAATTATAAAGTATAAATTTAAACTAGATTTACGATATTAAAATAATGCAATTCATCTCAGCCTTAAAAAAATAGCTTTGATAAAAATTATCTATAGGAAATTTTATGTCTGTAAATATGAATCTTGGTAATATTCTTTATGATTTAATAATATAATTCTTCCTGAAATAGAAATTGATTAATATTAGAATCCCAAAATCTATTGGAAACTAGAGCAATACAAGACGAGATTAGTATCAAAATCTATTTCGATATATATTTTAAGGAACGTATAAGATAAAATGTTTTGACGTTTGACGTAAGCGAGCTTATAAATTCGTCAATGCGATGATTCATTTAAAAATGTTCTTAAAAGTTTCCGAAATCGCAATAGTATCGAGCAACGAATAAAATATTTATTATTTTTAAACGTGGTGCCTTTTTCCAAGGTTATCCAGACTCAATTGGTTCCCTCTTTCACGAATCTATTTAAACTCCAGAACGTTTCCCTTGTGCTATCTAAAACGATTTAGTTAACGACCTATTTTCCAACAACGTTACACGTCTCGACGAGATACGAACTTGGAACATCGTGTACACCTTCACCGACAAGCTGAAACGAAGTCTCGGCCGTCTATATTTCTTCCAATCATCCTGTTCAGCTCGTTTCGTGCCAGCTTACCGCGTAATAACATCATTGATGAAAACGGTGTACATAGCACGTGATCTCGGGATTATTACAAAGTATTATATCGTAGACGAGCTCCGGTAAGTACACAAGCGATAGTCGCGGTCGGGAAATCACTTCAAATTCACGGATAACGGAAATAATACTCGTAAGCGCCGTTTCTCATAGCGCCTCTTCCTTCTGATAACACACCGAGTTCTTTATTGCCTTATTTACGTAATGATTCATTGATCTCTGACGTAACGTACGTTTACGAAAAATCTACCCAATTGCTTACCGTCGAGACTATGTGCATCCTTCCTATCGAACAAATTTACGCGTTTACAAACCGGTTTCGGGAAAACTTCGGTCGCGAAATTTTGCGAATTTAGAGATTTATCTTTACACGATAAATTTACACATTTTTAACGAAATTTAATTATTTTTATGGATTTCTATTCTCAGTATACGTAGGGGAAATTTTATTTCATTTTAAAATGTAATCGATACAAATTTATTTTTTAAAAAAATTGGTTTACTCGTTATCATTGTTTATTAAATAGAATGCATTTCGATCTATTAATTTATCTAGACGCAAGTGATCGTCAATGATAATGACATTATAACTAAGACAATTGTATTGAAAAATTTAGCAAAAATCAAATTGCAATCGTATAGTTTTCTAATAATATTACAAAATATCATATAAAATTTTATGTATCGCTTAATTATATTTATATGAACATCTATCGTTATTTTTGTCTTTTATACGGACTTAAAATCTTATATACGGAATAATAAAAGACATTTAAAATATATATTTTTAAAATAATTTGAAATATTCAATTTTAATAAGGTTATAAGTGAAAATTACCAAGTTTCAACTACACATCGTTTACGGATATACCATCTATAAAAAATTATATATTTCATTTATCAAAGTCAATTCGTATCGTTAATGAGATCCAATGAAATTAAAATATTCAAAATCATTGCTTTCGATATTAATGTCAACTAATTTCGATAATAATTCTTTCGACCAGAGAAGTTATTTTTAGCTAAAATAAAAAATGTGTCTTTAATTTAGCTTCAAAAAGTAAACTCCGATCATTCCGGAAGACTTTATTAAAATTTTATGAGCACGATTTAACTTCCAAAAATAACAGAGGTGCAAGAGACAAACTTGTTTTGGTTACAGTAGCTCAAGGTTCACGATTTAATATTTTGACTTGTGTAGGTAACGCAAGCAGAGTGAAAAAATAGATTAGATTTCTGGATTGTCGAACAAAATCCAAAAATTCGGTTATGTTGAAGATAATAAAACATGTCAACATTGAAAGTTAAATCTATGTTTTAGTATTCGTTGTTTCAGAATTTTTAGTGCACATAATTTGAGAAAAATGAGAACGTATTTCATAATTATGAAATATACATCGCGATGAAAAATATACTTAGCATACAAAACTCGAGTACTTATATTTTCATTGTAGTTAAGTATTTATTTTGTAAATATTGTTAGTTCAGCTAAAAATTTGCGTGAATGGATATAAGGACAGATAGTGAAAATAAAAAAGTATCGCAGTAACTACTCAAAGAAGTTTTTAATTTTGCTATTCATATTTTAAAATTTCTTTGAATGTGAAAATGAAATAAAACAATTTTAGTGAAACATTATAACATTTAAAAGCAAATATTTTACTAATTCAGATTCGAGGTCATTTTTTACAATTTCTTATTTAAAATCAATATAATTTGAATATTTAATAATATCAATACTTTTTATAATACATAATCTATAGGCGTTAGTATTTTCAAATGAAAAGTCGGTGTTTAATTAATTTTAATAAATTGACTAAAACCAATATTTTAGATACGAATGAATAAATTTTTATGTTGAAATATTTGGATAATGTTTAGTATAGGAAGATTCTGCCGCTTATAGATCAAAAAAAATTTTTTTGTCACTTCTACTTTTTTAATTATTCATAAGATGGAAATATTTTCTTATCTATTAACTACATATGATATGAAGTATATATTTTACTGTAAAAAATTACTAATTTTACGATCTCGGTATGTCAAAAAAATCTAATACATTAGTATAGATATTTTATTGGTCAAGGTATCTGTCACATAAACGAAAAATGCGGAAGTAATCTTTAGTTCAATATATTTTCCTTTCAAACTCTACTTCATTTTCATTTATCAATTTTCTCAATAATTATATTTCTCAATATTATCTTTCTTATGATAATCATTTGTTGATACTATGATTTATTATTTATAAAGTTTAAGTTTTTCAGTTCCCACGTTATTTGGAATAGCTGACAAGGTTTTTGATGAATCGTATATCACACCGTTTTAAATATGATATACCTAACATTTAGTCTAAAAAATACATTTTGTCAAGTTTTGAGCATTTAATAGTATATATATAGTAATAATAATAATATAATCTAAATACTTATTTTGAATCAAAAAATTAATCAAGTATTAAAATTTTTGAGTTTACCTTAAAGGTGTAAGATTCTTACATAAATGGTATTTTTGTAAAAATAAATAATAAAAATATTTGGAAAAATAAATAATCTTGGTTGCGCTCATTTAAAAATTTATAAGTTTCAAAAATTATGAATATTTCGGTTAATAATATACAATTACATTATGAAAGATGTTAAGGCAATTAATGATTATTTAATCTAGACATATAACTCAGCTCGTTAAATCTATTGTAAATGTCATCGGTAAATCAACGATATTGAAATATTGAAACATTTCAATATTTTAGTATTTGAATATTCCAATATTTCAATATTTCGATACTTCAATATTACAATTAGAAGGTAGTTTTGGAGACATTCATTATCCATTAATATTTTGCTATCGTACTATAACTTACTATGCAACGAAAAATGCGTGATGCATGCCTTAATCACGTGCTCGGTGCCAAGTTTCCGTCCTACCCACGCTTTCTTTTTCCTTTCCAGCCATTGCTATCCATTCTAACAGATATAATGCGATAACTCATCTATTTAGAGCTTCAGTTTCAAGCACCGAAAATTTTTTACTACGTTTATATGATTAAATTATTCTTTAAACCAACGCATATAATTTCTCATTTAATTTAAGTCGCTTAAATTTACCGATTTTTATTCGTTTTACGATTGAACGAGTAAATAATTAACGAATATTTACATATTTTGTAACATTGTTATCATCGTTTAACATAAATTCAAATTTAATCGATATTAAAAATACAATTATCTTGGCTACTGCAACAAATTTAATAAATAATTTTACATTAAATTAAATTTTTTATCAATTATATTAAAATAAGTGTTAATTGGTCAAACCAAAACTAGGAAAAATATAAACAAAATCATGTAAATGTAATTTTAAAATCGATTTCTGTAAAAAATTTTGCAATTTATATAAATACTACATTTAATTTTTTAATAAAATATGGTTTATTTTTTATTATAATCGCATTTGAGAGTAAATATCCATTATTTTTAAATATTTATATTATAATTGCTATAATAAATATTAAAAGATCATATAAACAAACTCAGTCATTAAATATATGTACCTAAAATATTCTTCAATAAATGATCTCGTTAAATTATGTTTTGCCATTAAATTGAATTTATTTAGCTTACGATTAAAGTAAGAAACTGTAGAAAAAATTTGTTTATACAAAATTTAATTCTAAATCCACTTTTGTATTATATTGTTAATTTATATATCGATAAATTGAAATTAAAATTAATGATACGATTGTTAATATTTAATGCTATTCTATTCTTTAACAACTCATTTTTATTAGCAATATTTAAATAAATCACGATATTAAGCATCTAAAAAAATTCATTTTTAAGAATAATCTTAATGTCATGAAAGTTTTTTGTCTTGATTAAATTAAAGAAATTATTATTTGAGTAATGTACATATTTGATTTATAACAATTATAAGCTATTAATATTGATAAATATGTTAAAAAAGCTATTAACAATTATTATATAAAGATAGGCATACACAAACAAATACAAACATTACGCTTGCATATATAATACATTATATACATTATAAATTTACATATCATATTTTAGTATGACGATCATTAGAATAATTTAAACATTAAACTGTTATAAGTAAAAACTTATTTTAATTTCTAATTTTATTCAACAGATTATAAAAATAATTTTTACGTCATTTAAATTTGATTTACATTTAAATATAAGTGTTCTTCTAATCACAGCACTTGAAAATCTCATTGATAAATAATGTGTCTATAAAACTAGTAACAAAAATAAAATATCTGCCATAACTTTCTAACTATTGTTCATAAAATAAATACAGAAATTAAATGATTTAATTCAATATAGTAATAATAATACATACTTTATTATATAAATAATTATACAAATAATATGAATTAATGTAACAAATATTATAAATTATATTATTAAGTACATTATTCTTTTATCCGAATCTATTTTTTTTTTTAAGAAATTTCACTCAATTATACTTAAATAATAAAATTTCAAATGTTTATATTTCATACAATGGATAATAATTATCTAGTAGTGCTCATTTAATTAACTATGTGTATCATTATTTTTACAACGATAGAACATAGAAGCATATTAAGTAAAATATCATATAAAATAATGCTATGATTTTAAATATAAAAATACAACAAATGCTCATGAATCTGTTTGAAAGAGATCATTTTAATAAAATAATTTGTATATTCCATTCTACAATTTTCTAAGTCTTCAAGATTTTAGCGTAGAATAAATTGCTTGATTGTATTGTAATTATAAAATTATTCTGTTTATTATATAAACATAATTATAGAGTAACTTCGCTCATATATCTTGTTAAAAAAAAATAAAAAAAAATTTTAAAAAATCAATAAATTCTGTTAAAATCGATTCACATAAACAATTCATTAGAATAAATTTATGTTTATTTAATGCCGAAGTACAACGGTAATAGATAAGTATTGAAAAAAAGAAAAACAGAAAGAAAAATCCACTACATATAATTTGCGATTTATATTATGGCAAATCGGATATCCGAAGAAAACAATGTGACTTTTTAATGCTTGGGAAGCCACCAAGAAATAAATAAATAAATTATATTTCAATGCTATTATTATATTATTTTTTAAATAAATAATTTTTTTATAAAAGTCAAGTTTATTTAAACATCTTTTTTAATACATATAATTGATCTATTTCTCAATTGTAATTATAAATTTATGAGCTGAATTTTCAATCGAATGGATGTAGTTTGATTTGATTATGCACATCTCATTACAAGACAAGTACTTGTTCGATGATATTATAACTGATCTAATATACATTTATATGTCTTTATTGTATTATAATAGTATGTTTTAACTGTAACAAATGTACCATAAGAAGAATCGATTTAAATCACGGCTAAAGGAATCAGCTCTCAAGAACTTTATTATGTGGTTTTCTTGCGATAAAATGTGAGTCTCTTCGGCTTCTAATTTGCATAATGATTTATTTATCTCTGATGCAATAGGCGCTAGTATTAAAATCGATTGAGATGAGTACAAGCAATGGTTATCTACTAAACATTTTTTGCCTGTAAAATTAGAGTTATTAATTTGTAAGTATCTAATTCTATAGTTTGTACATTTATCTAAATGTGATAATTTTAACATTTCAAAGTTTCAACTTTTTTTTCTTATGAACAGAGATATAATTTTAGGAAGCTCATAAGTAATGCTTAACAATTTTTAATTAAACTACCATTGTCTTATAATTTTCAATATATTCATTAATCATAACCAAAGTTATTGATAAATTTTGGTATTTTAATTTTATTTTTTAATTTTGATATTTAGAGTTGCTTTATTTTATAAATACATAGATATAAATATCGTATGAAAAAAAAATGAAAAATTTATATTTTATGCTTACGGATTTTCTTTTATTATCGTTAATAAGCAAAGAAAAATTTTAGTATGATTATATTAATTTATAAAATTTAAAATGTAATGTTATTTATAGATATGTAGATTTAATTTTAATTCAAGAAAATATTAGAATTATGCAGTAAACTTATTTACTCTAAGTTTTTATGAAATATACTTTGATGTTGTGTACATAATTTGCCACAAGTATTTTCATCTCGTTAAAAAAATTAATTATTTTAATTTAATCATTCTAAGTCAAATACGTAAATAAAATAAAAAACTTTACTCAATATTGAATTAAAAATAGTAATTTTAAACTATTTTAATTCAAATATCAATATATTTTTTGAATATAATAAAATTTTTATTTAGAATATTTTTTAGCGAATAAATATCAAATTACAGAAAAAGGAAATATTATTCATTTATATATATCGTTTTAAAATAAAAAATATCCGTCTTTAATAAAATACCAAACTGATAGTGTCAAATTTTATAAAAATATTTGATATATTTTTATAAGAAAAGTATCTAAATGTAAAATTTATATTTAGATTTTTAAAAATAAAAGTAATAATAATAAATGCATGCATATTACACAACAGTTTTATTATGAATCTAATAAAAACATTGATTTAATAAAAACCTCTTTAAACAAGCCAGACATTAAAATTCTATTTTTTAAGAATCTACATTTGCATGAAGCATTTAACATATTATTTATAATTTTTTATGCCGTATATTCTTAAGTGATGAAATATAAAAAAAAATAACTCAAGATTCCTCCAAACTTTAAGATAGTGATGCAATACTTTAAGCTAATGTCATTATTATAATATAAAACTCATTTTTTCGTTTTCTTTTTTATCTTTAATTGAAAATTTAAATCTTAAATTACGGTTTAATATAATTAAATATGTGTGGGGGTAAATAAATAAATAAATATATATATATAAACTTAAAGGACTAAATATATTAAAATTTTTTGCTCTATTTCTAAACGACATTTCAATAAAGATAACTATCAAAATTCTAAAATTTTTTTTCTATATTTTAAAATTTACATCGTACAATATACGAAAACTTACGATGAGATGTAAACTGCAATAGTTTTGGAGTTAAATTCAGAGCTGCTTATGAAGATATGGGGGTCAATGTAGTCAAAGTTCTTTAATGCGTTAATCTATACGCTTTGAAACATAAATTTTTATATCAGTCGATAATTTAAAATGCATTAACTAGGGGGTCTAAAAACAAAGATAATTAGTTGGTAGTCAGATTTTTTATAACCAAAATAACCTATCCGATTTATCAGAGAAAATATTTCAAGAATTGTTTCCATCTTTATGAGATTTCATTATTAGATAATATTTAGATCGTTGATTAGAAATCTGAAGTAAAAAACTCTTACAAACGAACCGGTTTAGTATGAAAATAAAAAAAACTGCATGATAATACACGAACTTATGAATTTAGAGGAAAATATTTTACGTTAATTAGGTCTTATAATCAGTATAAAAAAATATATAAATATGAATACCTAGAAGCCAGGATCTCATAGTTTAGACATACTGTAAGCAACGATCGATCAAAGGGAGCGATCTATAATTGAAAAAAGTACTACTAAATTTATTATTTGAATTACTTTTATTGCCTAGCAATATGTGCTATCCGTTTGTCATACACGGAAAAAGTAGTTATCAGTATGTATCAATGAAATCGCACGTGTTGCTACTGAAGAAATTATTTGTAGACTCACGCTTACGATGCGTGATAATGACGATTGCGGTAAAGAAAAATTCTCTTCTCGTCTGCGCTCCCGTTTTTTTCTCGTGCTATCAAGACACGCTTATGAACGGTTGTCTGCTTCGATACGCGACCGCGTTTTTTGAAATGTAAATTGAGGTCAATTGAGTCTCCGAACATTAAAGAGGCCATACTTGTGCCTGAACTTCAAGATACGGATGCAAAGGGCTTTTTCTATCTCGTTAGATCATACGTAATTCGGATACAAATATTCACACGTTTAAAACTTTCGTCAACTTTCGTCAACTTTCGTCAACTTTCGTCAACTTTCGTCAACTTTCGTCAACTTTTAAGTAGATAGGAGTTACGTCAGTCCTGTGACAAATTTTTTTGATCCTTATATAATTCATGCGTTAGCACTTGAAATATTTCTATAGTAATTAATATTTTGTATAGTAATTACTTCAAACGTGTCAATTTAGTACGTTACATCTGTAATCTAACTTGCAAAAAATGTTCTTTAATTGTATATATTATAATCGCCTGCCTATGAAATAATATCTTCACGTAAGCTACAAACAGTTTCACTTGGCTACTAACAAAGAAATCTAAATACTTTAAGGAAATATATCACGACATCCAACTTTCTAAGCATGACAAAATATGCTCATTTTTTTGTTACATTCATACTTTTTTAATTTCCTTGAACGTATGCATTAAATTTTTCTCTAGATATATACATTTTTTATTATATAATAATAAATCAAATGCAAAATTCTTTACAATAATTTGACTAATTATTTGAATCTTTAATTAATTTATTAACATCTCGAGTATGATGTCATTGATAAGTGTTAGACATTTTTTTCAAAATCATATATTATAAATGACTAAAATATTTAAATACTCAATTATTTGTGATTTAATTTGTTTGTTTTTTTTTCTTGCAATTACCTTGACTGTATTATATAATATTTGTACAATATACAAATTAAAAAGATAAGTATCACACATTTACTAAAAATTGCCATTTCTGTAATTTATAATTTATTGAATGAAAATAATTTTCTAATGTAAATTATTAGTATTTAGTTTTTTAAAAATCTAATTAACAAAAATTCAAAATTTTACTGTACTATAAAATTATATTAATTAAAATATATTAAAACAAATTTAATAAATAAACTTATTTAATAATATATATCATGGACACATAATATTCATTTGTAAATAACGTTAATAAATAAAATATAATCACAATATATTATAAAGTATACTTTATTTTATTAAATAAACAATTTTCGTTAAAAATATAAAATATTTAAATTTAATTAATTATGAATATAATTTTAACAATTTTATTTTTCAGAAATTTCGCAAGAATATATCAATTATGAAATTTTGAAACATTATAATGTAAAAGTTTACAAAAAAAATAAAAAAATTCATTTAATATATTAAATACAGAAATATTAAAATAATTTCTTATATATATAATACTTATATTTAATATAAATTTTATATACTTAATTAATATATTTTATCTTTTTCAGTAATACCTCACGTGATTTTAAACATAATTAGTTTAAGAAAAATACTTTATTAAACATTATTTTTAAATTTTAATTAATATTATGAAAATTTTAGAAAAAAATATGTACTTATAATTTATGAAATTATGACATAAATATTTCAAATTAGTTTTATATAAATGTATCTTGTTTATAAAACATATTTACAAATAACGATCAAACTTTAATAAGTTTTTTATTTGTAATGCACAAGACAACGTATTTAAAAAATAGAATGTTAAGTTTAAAACTTTTATTTTTCATAAAATAGATAGTTGTACAAAGTTAAGAATTATTATTCGTTCATTGACCATAAAAGTTTAAATAATATACATTTTGATAACCTTCAGAAATATAACATATGTAATCTATATTTGCTCAAGATTTTCTTGCTCATTTAAAAATGTCAATGTAATTTATCATTGACCATGTACTTAAATTTTACATTATTTTTTTTTTACGTTAATAAACTAACTTTTAAAAATTCTGAATCGTAAAACTTCATGATTTTTTATATTAAAAGTAATGTATATTTTAGAGTGAGTGGATAATGAAAATAATTACTATATACATTTGTTAAACTCCCATGTATTTATCTTTTTAATTTTTATAACTTATCGCTACATCCAAGAAACAACTAAATGAAACCAAACATCATCTACGAATTTATTTTTAGTACGAGCCGGTTACATTTATTACTTAAAAATTAATTTTGGTAAACTAATTTTTAAGAAAATTCTGAATAAATTAAGGGAATTTAAAATTTATCCTTTTAATTAAATTAAATGTTATGTTTTTTTAATTATACTTATAAAATCATGATTCTTATCTCGTCGTATTAATAGTTCTTCAATTATAATTTTTATCTATAATACGTAAAATAATAAATTAACAAATAATTATAGTAAATAATTATAAAAAATAATTGAATATTGAAGACAAACTAAACAACGACAACATTATAAAATGAAGCAGTCGCTTTATCGAGAAGACCCGAATACTCGAAGAAGAGTGGACAGACTACCATCGGGAAAAGTCCTCTTCGTCGCTTGTCCTTTTCCACTGTTGACCAAGTGTCGATCAAACGCGGGTAACGCACACATAAGGATCTTGAGTTCGGTCCGAGCTATCTTGGCTCGAGCTGTAAAACATTCTCGAGTGGCTTTGGCGATTTCTAGCGTCAAGTTTAGTTTCGGTGCTTCACAACAGTCTCAATGCCAAAGTTTATCAATCGATCCCAGACGATCTTAATCAGTGTATGATTCTGACAATAATTTATTTCCGCGTACGACAATGTATACAGAAATAATATCTTTCAGAAGTTGATTGTATCTAAATACAATATAAAGTCAGTCCTGTGAATGATTTAAAGTACTTATAAATACAAACTAGTCGTATTTCAAAAAGAACGTTGTTAACAATTACAACGAACACGATTTTATTATATTGGCTTCAACAGTGGATACAGCAATGATATAAGATTTTTTATGTACCTCCTATATTATTAATTTCATGAATTATATATTACAATTATGATCGTATGTCTTTGCATGCTTGTAACGATGAGAAACATTTAGGCAACGATATATTTTGTTTTGGGAATTAAAATAAAAGTAGCCACTTTCTTAAACCTATGTCAGGGGACGATGGAGTCTACGTAGAAAAATATAACACTTTTGTCATATACGGAAAAAATATTCTACACTCTTAGAGTAAATTGATTCAATTGATAAAATTACTTTTATCTCTTTTCTCAATAAACTGTAAGTACCTTTTCTGCAGTTCTCATTTAGTTTTCATCGCAGGCTTGTCTCAACCTTAGAACTACGCGTATGTGCTTATAAAGCTTTAATAGATAATACACTTAATCTTTAAGAATTTTAATTATTAATAAAAGCTAAGAAGAGTACATTTATTTTGTTTCCGAGATCCTAGATGTTTAAAATAAATCATTGTCGATGATAGTCATAGATAGAAATCTGTTAAAAATATAAATGTAACAATAAATAGTTTTTTAAAACAAGTACAAATTCTGCTAAGGATGGGATGAATGATTCTATCCTTTACGAAAACTTATTTTTGTAAATTTATAATTTTCTAACAGTTGCTAAGCAATAATATTTAGCACTAAAAAAATTTAATAATGGTAATTAATAAAAAATACAGTAAATTAAAACGAATAAATTAAAAGTTCGTTTGTATAGATTATCGTGTTATTAAATATGTTAAAAAGACTGAAGGTTTCGTAGATGACTTTCAATATAGTACGAAATACTACAGAATAAAACGAATAAAATAATATAAGTCTTTTTATTATCATTACTATTATATATATATATATATATATATATATATATATATATATATTCAATATTTTGACAGAATTTATATACGTAAATACATTCTATAAATATGTAATAATATATTTATTTGAAGTAAGATAAAAAAAAACTCAATAATTTTTATTTTTTATTATCAGATAAAGATATTTTATCAATGATAGACGAAAGCATTGCTTAAGATTGTATAAGATCAAGTCAGATTTGAATCTTCGATTGATACGACAATTATTTCACGATATATTTAATAATCCAATTGAAAAAAATAGTTTGATATTATCTATAAATTATTTAAGGATTTCAATTAAATACACAAGAATTTAAAAAATTTAGAATATTATTTGAATTTAATAATTTAATTTTTTTTGTAAAAAATATGGTCGGATATTCTGATTCCAAAAGCTTCTTTTTACACTGTTTGCTTTGTTCAACTCTACTTGTTTCTGTCTCCTTTTATGCTGAATGGAGAAATGTACATTTTTGGTTACGACTTCGCAGCAAGTTAATACGTGAAATGTAATCAGATCACGATCTATGTATGAGAAAAACGAAATACATATCACGACAAACGACTGTAGCGTGAGTTGAATAAAAATAAAAAAGTCAGATAAAGTTCATTGATTTTATAATTATTGAATTATTGTATATGAAAACTGTTATCAAACATCCCTGTATCTGCCTGTAAAACTGCACGTACGATCAATAAAATAAAACATATTTCTGAATATAAGGCGATTAAGTTTTTATTTCAATTTCGCAGATCAACTTATTTTCTTGTTGTTGTTAAATTATTATCTGTTTTATAATTTTTACGTAATTTTTCATTTTAATAATAATTTTTAAAATGTTTATATAATTTCATTTTTTACGAATAAATCTTTTACACTTTTACACTGTATTAAATTTAACATTTCAATTTTCTAATTTCCGTACATAGAACAACTAAATTACGTAACATACAATTGTTTTTTAAGAAAATTACATTCGTATTATTAATTTTTTGTAAATTTCAGTGTGAAATTCGGCTTAATTTGTGTATTATATGTGTATTTGATAAAATGTATTTAAATTTTTGAAATAATAAATCACACTTCACGATTGTAAGCTAAGATATTTAAAAATAAAATTTTATGTAAGTTTAAAATAAAAAGAGAATTTTTTGAACCATACACCAATCGCTTAATTTAATATTAATCAATTTTTATTTCATAATACATATTTATATGTATAGTTAGTATCTCGTTGATTAACAATGTAAGATTTTTTTTTATTCCATTAATATAATTTGCGTGATTCCGATAAAAAACTCTTTTTTATGCAATATTATTATAGATAGTACATATAATTATATAGACGTACACGTATCAAACAAAAAACTATACCTTTGTCATGAAAAACAATCTATTTCTGTATATCACGGCAATATGCTTGCATAGTGCGCAATTTCAAAGAAAATATTTCACCTTGAAGATAAGAAGAATATTCAATAAAAACGAAGAACAATTGATTTCTCGTGTACTAAGTTACTCAAGCTCTATTAATTAAAACTGTTAGAAATATTTCATTTGAGACAAATATATTTAGAAAATTTAAAATGTGATTAATTTTATATTCTCGTTTATGCAGCGTTTCAACCGATAATATGAATGTACGAGAAAATAAGTATTTGGGTATACTAAAAAATACTTATTCATTTTTTTTCTGATGATAATTAAATCACATAAGAGTGTTATTTATATAAAAAATTGTCTGCCTTCTGTACGCATCATGGAAAAACGTTTTTGATACTATGTATCAATATGTCTAATTATAATATAACCTAGTATTTCTAAAATGATGTTGTTGCTTTGTATAAACGATTATCTTTGTTCATTTTTTTCTCAAAATAGATTGAATGAATATTCTTATTTTTTAAATCATATTTTATAATAAATGTTACTTAAAAAAATTAATGATAATTGAAATAACAATTATTGAATCAATTAATTATACCACTGAAAAGTTCTTATCGGGCAATACATTTTTTCACAAGAGATACGAATTAAAAATATAAACTACTCTTTATTTCTTACGATTTCTGTATCTAAATACATTATAATTTAATTGTTAAATAAAAAACGTACCAATTTTATTTGAAAAATAAATTTGTATGTATTTTAATTATATAAGTAGATTAAATTATAAAAAATTGAAGAATTTTTTAAAATTTATTTTCCTGTAATCACATATATCGATATAATTTAAAAATAATGACATCGTTATCGTAATATTTCAAACTCACAATTTGCATTTACTCTTTTTTCATCGATTATAAAAAAATTATTGTAATAACTATTGTGATTGTATAAATAATATATTTGAATTATTATAAACATATGTTCTTATTCCGAAGGTAAGACGAAAAACGAGCTTCTTAAAACGAACGAATTCGTTGAAATAACAAAAAACTGGATTTTACAAGAAGGTAAAAACTTGCGAGCACGTTCAACTTGACTTATTTACCAGCAATAAATGAAATTGTTATCTATATATTATATTATATTTTATTGTGTATTCACTAAAATTGTTATTGTTGTTTCTCACTAAAATCATAATTTCAATATGATTTCAAAAGATTTTTTTTTACTTGAAATATATCGAGCGTCATTATTTTGAAAATAATAAAGCGTTATTATTTTGGCACTAGCGTTCAAAAAATACATTCAACAACGTTAAATCCTCTCTAAGCCATGAAAATTGTAATATACTTACCAGCGGTTACCTTTGTAAAAAATATGTTTAAAAGAGTGGCGTCGAACAAAGACTCGAGAAGGAAAATAAAAATTTTTTTGAATTCTGTAAAAGGATTCTCCGTAACCACAAGGAAAAAGATAAACGCGACGTTGGAATCTGTAAGGATTCTTCAAACGAATCAAACGCCACTGCCCTGAAATTCACGAGTTTGCCATTTTTCCCTGCATACCCATATATCTACATAGAAAAGCACGCGGTCGTACGTGGAAATGAAGAAATATCGAGTTGGGCTCGTTGCGGGTACGCGTAAGTATAAAAGTAAGTATAAAACGTGTCCGAGCCTCCGCCAGCAATAATACGTATAATGATCGAGGTAACCGGTCGACGTGCTTACGTGTGTTTTTGCGTTTGGTCGACGAGCTCTTGGTGCACAACACGAGTTTTCCTCTGCTCTTTTCTTCGTATTCCCGTTGCTGTTATAAAAGACGTGCCAGACAAGTACAGTTGCACTCAGAAGTATTTAGATTACCACCATCCAACGTTCCCTTGTCTTTTATGCACCGCAAAGATACAAACGATTCAGCGATGCGATGAGGAATACTTACCTTGCACGTGATTATGTTTGCTATGAGTAAACTATAACTACGATTACTATTTTCCTTTCCTTTATTTTAGCAAGTGCGTGTTTACGAATAGTCGTCGAAGAGCTAATACCGATCGTAAGAACCAGGATTGATAACGGTTGTAGAAATATAATCGGCATTACTCAGTGTTCTCCGAGATATTTAAAGCGTAATATATACGAAAATTAAACAAGTATTTTTAACGAGCATTAACTCTACTTTGCCTGAATTATTTTCAAAAACGGTTGAAACGAAAACAGTTGAAATAGTTAGTAATATAAATGCACGTAAAATATTACACTTAGAATGTATTTGTATTTCCTACACAATTATTTAAAAATTTATCATCGAAAGAATCTCGCGATCACCGCGTTACAGCCAAAGTTATTTAGTAAAATATTGTTTAAAAACACCAGTGCGCCTATCCTAAAGAATTCAATAGTAACGCACACGCATCATCGGCGGTGTGTTTCACGGAAATAAAAACATACGCATACGCGTGTACAGAGGAAATGAAGCGAGTGTTCACGTATAATCGTACACAAAATTTGTTTTATAATCTGTTGTTATAAATTGAAAATGATCCTTTACCTACTTACTTCGTTCTTCGATCTAGATCCGCTTGCCGATGTCGGGATCGAGGAGTAGAAGCTTTTTACCGTTTGTTGCAGAAAATTTTAAACGACAACGCCAAGTTCCGAATACTGCTGATGCTCGACACTCGTTGATAAGCGAAAGTCGTTTCTGTCTTTCCTTCCTGCGACAGTATTTTTCACTCCCTTCCAGTCCAAGTTTTTATGAAAAGACTATTTCTGAATAGGTAATTCGGAAGTATCGACCAATTTTTACGTCGCTGCTTTATCGAAAACCTACATTTTATAGCAATAACGTCTGTTCTTGATAATTAATACAGGTATGGTGCAGTCGCCTAATCTACGTTATTTTCCAGTTGATCTTGCGAACACGGTGAAATATAAACACGGTGAAATTATGGAGATGGATAAATAGGCTTCTGACGTTTATACGATGGTGGACAACGAAATTAGCATAAATTATCACGTCTAATGAATTAAATCCATTATTTGAACGTGTACTGCTAAAAAGAGACGATGTATAAATAACATACAAGAGTAGAACAAAATTAGATAAAGGGTAATTACTTCTATCGTTCAACGGACTATGTAATTTAATTTTATATTCGATATCAGCTGTGATATGCGAAATAAAAATACATAAAAGAAAGGAAAAATTAAACGATAAAACATTTTAATCTTGCACATTTAAATTAAATTTGTAAAAGCTCATAATAAAAATTAAACAATTAAAAGTCAGTTGTAAATAATGTCTTTTTAAATAACATTGAAATGTTTTTTTCGTCAAAAAATATGCATCGTTTAATATAATTGCGAAAAATAAGTCCTGATATGTGGATTCAAATTAATGGCGTATCAGTCCCAAAAGTATCGACGGAAACTTTGATAAATTATCTGGAAGTCCAGATATATTGATCGTTTAATACCAAGTTATGAAACTACTCGATTTGAATAAGTAATAATAAGAAAAAAGACATTCGCCTCGAACGGATTAAAAATGTTATTATGATAATAACGTATCTATTCCCAAGATTTATACATG
Source organism: Dolichoris vasculosae (assembly GCA_018907195.1). Taxonomy (NCBI): domain Eukaryota; kingdom Metazoa; phylum Arthropoda; class Insecta; order Hymenoptera; family Agaonidae; genus Dolichoris; species Dolichoris vasculosae. The sequence continues at coordinate 9,864,854 of JACCHY010000003.1, forward strand.
GATTAATCGTCGTCCCACTGTTTACGAGCATCTCACAAAAGATTGATTAAATAGTACGAAATAAATAGAAGTTCATATTATATATTATATTTCTATCGAAATGTTAATTTTTACTTTATGCATGCACTGAAAAAATTTGGAACTAAGGTTTTGTTAAAGTAGAAAAATGGTGTATATAACAGCTCGCGCAACGTAATATGAGCCAAGGAATCCGATAACCCTCTAACAATGAATATCATGAATGTAAAAAGTATGAGAAAAAAGCTAGAAAGTTACGCTTAGCCATTCACACTATATTAGAAGAAATTTATAGTCTTTACAAAATAGTTTTTAAATCACAGAAAAAATAGGTTAAACAAAAACATAAAAATAAGACGTAAAAGGCTTTGGTTACCAGTTAAATCATGTATCCGTTATTTAAATACCAATTACTTGATCAAAGTACTAAAGTGATAGAAACGTTAATGTCAAGAATAGACATTTTTCCAACTCGGATGTCTTTAAAAATATTTATGTAAAACTAAGCGAACCTTGCAATGCGTCACGTCTGGAATATGTATTAAATTAAATAAATAATATACTACTATTTTCATGATCAATATATAAATATTAAAAGATATTTTGAAAGTCGTACAAAGTAGTAATATACCGTTATAAGCTCCTGAATGCATTTTTATTGCACATAACAAAGAAGATCCGACTTTGAAATATTAAAGAAAATGGTTGATTTACAATGTCTCGTACAGTTTAAAGAAGCTTGATTGATATGGCAAATAAGTTTATTGATTACGCAATTTCCTCACACAAACTTTAATACGATTCTTAATAAAAACAAAAACGATAAAATTTATAGCTTTATACATCCTGAGGCTTTTATCGCGAGGCTAAGCCGGTAGAAAGCCAAATTTAATCCATAGAATTAATTCTTTAATAAATAATAATACGTTGTAATCAAAGAAATAATCTGAATGTTAAAGGAATATTATATTATTCAAGTGAAATAATTAGATTATTTTCCATAATTTAATATATTTAATAAAAAACTCTTTGATATATTTTGAAAAATTTAACGTTGAAATGCAATGTTACAAAAATTGTGCATAATATAAATAGAATTTTATCTTCTAGTTTGTTCATACTTACATTATAACGTATAAAAATAATATTATTTTTATATAATAAAATTTTATAAGTATTCTGTCTTTTATTTATTGCAAAAATATTTCTAAATTATCACAATATATATAGTATATTTAAATATAGTATATTTAATATATTTAATATATATATATATATCTTTAAATAATTTTTTGATAATATACTACATATATGTATAGTTATATACAGTACGGATATTGTATACATATATATATACTGTATTATCAAAATATTATCTTAGTATATTACTATCATTCGATATTATAAAAATACATTTTATTAAGTCTTAAAAAAATTCTATTTACTCTCACGTTCATGCTGTGATTGAAAATTTTTTTTATTAGCATATCAAGTTATTGAAATCACACGAATTTTTTTTTCAAGTTTTAAAATGTTATAAAATTTATAAATTTTTTTCTGTATAATCTGTGAAACGTATTGAAATTGAATACATTATAAACACTACTGTTTATTATTTATAAATTTTTTCAATTTATTGCTTACTGTTTTAATTTTTTATTTTCTTTTTTTCAAATACATTAGTTAGGTAATATAACATTATGACAGTGATCGTACAATATGATCGAAATATAAAGAATGAGAGTTAACAACATCTTAATCAAAAAATTTAACTTCGCGAATTCTCAACTTTTTTCGGTTAACTATGCGTGTAGGAAATTTACTAAAGACATTTCCAAAATAAAGAAGTGCAGGCGTATTCTAACATCGGCGGTTCAGCATTTACCAACTAACTAAAATCTGCCTTATAAAATTCTCATGAGAAATAGCAGCCCAAAATTTATAATCTCTTCGTTCAAAAGTGGAAAGAAGCAAACGGAGAAAAGGATAAATGCGGAGCTTTGGTCAGATATACGCAATAAAAATCGAAGCTGTACAGTCGCCGTTATTCATCCAACATCCAAGCATTTTAAATATTCAAAGTCGTTCATCTAATTCCAAATAATGGGATTAAAATCGCAAAATTTTAATATAAAATAAGAAATTTGAGTATAACTACTTTCGAGTTTATAAGAATCAGTATAAAATTTATTGGAATATTTAGTATATTAGACATTGTACAAATAAAATTATTTTAATAAAAACTTAAGATAAAAGAATAAATATGTAATCGATATCATAAATATGAAATATGAGTTTAGAGAACTCTGCCTTCATTTTAAAAATTGTCAGTAATGCTTTAAAATAAAAACTAATATGAAGTAGATAGTGAGAAAAACAGACAAAAGATATTAATAACGATGGGACTTTGTATTTTGAACTTCAACTCTGTCCGAGTTTTATCGTTTATCCGATAAATATAGCGTAATTTTATAAATAATAGTTCAAAATATCTTTATCGTTACAGAACTATAAATGCAAAATCTAAATTTTTTATATATTTGTTTTAATAAATACAGTAATTTCTTTGTACACAAATAAAACTGCTTTAAAAAGAATAATTTTAGTATAATTAATATCCAAAGAATTGTATGATTTTATGGATAATAATACAATTATAATATTTTTTAATAACAATGCATATATTTTGTATCTTAGAAAACATATCAAAAATTGATCGAATCTGGTATAACTTTAAAATAATATAGTACACTTAATTAAAATAAATTAAAATAAATAAAACATTTACTACCTTACCACATCCTTGCGATAATTTTATACGAAGTGGACTTTGATCTGAAAATGTCTGGCAGATTGTCAACTAGATGAGTTGAGAAAAAAACATCTTTACAGACATTGATAATAATAAAGTACTACACTTGTAATCGAAATTAGAAAGCCAACGATAACGTAATTTATGTGACATCCAACTTGGAGCAATTATTTTAGCTATAATAAATATTATCTTGTAACAATTATAATATACTTTGATAAAAAGGCGTATTATAACGATACTTGTAATGTATTATACCTTAATGCAAAATTTTAGCATATAATACTACCAGTGTATATAAACAACTATTTACAAACACGTTGAAAAAATGTTATTGTCTATTGTGCAACTAAAATTTCAAACGAATATTATTAATGATACTTGAAATTTACAATTATATTAGTATCTGATATTTAAATTGTTTATGATTATTATTATGAATTTGATAGATTTTAATTTATCTGAATACTCGAAAGATAGTATTATTTCTTATTTCATTGATAAGTAAGTTTAATATGTATATAAAATTTCGATAATTATAAATATTATGACATGTATTGATATAATTGTATATATACATAATCATTTCTACAATCCATTGTATTTAAATTATCTTTTGATAACATATTAAAAATTTTATACAAATATTACTTAGTTTTAACTTCATAGATTGTGTGTCTCTTATTGATGTTTGATATTGCTTTTCACGTAAGTTGGTGAAATTGTGCAGAGGTGAAGAAGTTAAAAATAATGGAAAGGAGAAATTACGAGATTATCATTAAATATAAATGAAATCCTGATAACAAAAGAATAAATTCTTCATGTGCATTTGATATTTCTTACTTTTTAAAAATGTTATTTATGATTTACATGTATTATTAATTACGATTATTATGCGTTATTAATTAAGATTCCATTTTATTTAATAGTTTACTCTTTGATCAATCTTTTTTTTTCAATAACCGGTTTTGTTGATTATAGATAAATAATGCCAATTAACGATTTACCTTAAGGTCACTTATAGTGCAAAAACTTCTCTTTTACTTGAATTTAAAAAATACACAATATCTACATAATGAGTAAGAAGGCACACGAAGACTTCTATATTTTGTATATACGATCATTGATTTAATATTAAAAATTATTTTATAAAATTTAAGACAAAAAATATTTACATACACAAAATAAGGTTCTAAAAAAGACAATTATTTAATGATTTTCTTAGTACAATGTGCCTTCAAAAATGAACGAAGTTGTAAAATTCTTTATTATTTGATAAAATTTAGGAAAATAAGTAATTTTTCTTTCTACAAATCTACTATTTAAGAATATTTCATTTTCATTAATAAATACATAATTATTGATATACGATAGATAATGTATTTTTATTAATGCAATTTATATTCAATTATATTTAGCACAGAATTATGATGTAATAATAAATTGTAATATTAATAGATGGATTGCTACTTTTAAAAGAAATATTTGTATTTAATTTAACTAGTTTAATTAATATTTATATTAGTAAAAAAAGAGTCTTTATTAAAAAAAATAGGTTTAATTAATTCTTACTTAAGTACCGATTCTATTATAATTTCTGCAAATAAAACAAACGTTATTATTTGATATATTATATTTAATCGATATAGGTAATGAATTAATCCTGTATAAAAAGGCGTAATAATTTTTTTCAGGTTTATCAAAAGAGAAATATAAGTTATCAGCAATATATATTTTCCATCTAAATATTCCATTAAATTTATTACAGCAACTAATATTCCATTAAATATCAAAGAAAATTTTTTGTAAAAATGCATTATAGTATTAAATATTTATTCTAATGAAATAAATTCTCTTTATTTATTCGACATTTAGAATTGAATTTCAAGGACATTAAAAGTGTATATCAGCGGTATACACATTGTACAAATCTGTATATAAAACATGTAATAATTTGCAATTTAAATACTCGAAAACACTAGTTTGGGAGCTGGTCTTTGAATTTTTAATGAAAAAGCGAGTAGAGTTGCAAAAGCATAATCTTGACAGACCCTACATTATAAAAATGCGCTTTAGAAACAATTTTATGCGTCAGTGGCATTTCCGTGCCAGGTGAACCGTAACGAAAAAAAATTAAACTCCCATACATTAAATATGCAGTCGAGTGTATCTAAACGTATTTTATGGTCGTATGTATCAACTATACTCGTAATATATATCAGTTGAAATTTGCATCAGGAACCGCATACATTAGAAAAGAATGCAAAAATGTAGCGAGTGCATAAATTCGTCCGTTCGATTTAGCGAATCAAATATATTTACATCTTGTCTTTTTCAGGGTCCCGCGTTTATGGAAAGAAGATGGACGCGAATTGTCCAGGTATACAATTAATACTCGGCTCATGCGAAATTGAATATGTAAAGTTAAACATAAAATAGATCTTTTTGGAGAAATCGTATGATAGTTTGCTTATATTGTTTTCTCGTCACGTTCAAACGTAGGTGGATTTTAACTTTTGTATTGGCAGCGCGTAATTCTCGGAAAAAAATTTTTATAGAAAAAGATACAAGTTTTAAAGCCGAAAGAAGTGTATTATAATTACAATCACAAACATAAATATAACATTATTTTCTATTTTAACGGTATTTTTTCAATAAATATAGAAAAAAATATAAAATTTGTACGTAAATTTTCATCGCTTTTATAAATTATAATAAGTTCCACATCGACTTTTAAATTTATCGCCATATTTTAGCCTTATCAAAACTAACATTACTGATATTATATTGTCAAAGTATTATTTTTTATGCCTTAAATAATCTTTCATAGATAAAATTTGATTTAGTTTACATAAAAACTAACTAATTTCTTCGATATGGCATAGAAGGAATATTTTTATTATGTTATTTACGAATAAAATTTTAAGTTGTAATCAGTTTTCATTCGGTTATTTTAAAAATAGAAATTCTCGACATTCATAGATTTTTTAAATCCATAGTAATAATAACTCGGTATAGATAAGGATAAAGTACTAATTATGACTTATATAAAATTTATGAGGTTTTTTAACATAGAAGCAAAGAAGTTTATATTCTTTATGAAAATTTTAATATAAAAGCAAACATTGGACTTAAGTAATCGTTTATTTCAACGACACTTAAACATATTGCATATCTGTTCCATATTAAAAAGTAAAAATAAAAGTGAAGGTTATCTGTATAATAAATGGTAATAAGTAATAAAGTTATATACAAAGAAATCAAGTTTGAAAGATATTTTATAATTACAGGTACGTTTCGTTGATAAGAAAACGCGATTAAGGATCTTGTAGTATTTTAGAAATATTTATTAATTCGCAATAATCTTACGCACGATCGCATATTTCTAAATAGTTTAAATTTACAAATTTATGTATATTAATTGTAGGTATTTATTATTCATTACTTTACTTTATTCTTTACACAGCGAATGATGGGTAGAATATATATGATAATAAATGAAAACATTTTTTGTATTCTGTTGCTATAAATATTTTTAATTTTTACTTTTTGAAAGCAAAATCACAGCTACATAAGATGTGGCTTAATAATAATATAATAATAATATAATAATAGAAGATATGAATTAATGATAATAATAGATAAAATTATATAATAGTTTTTTCTTTTTTCTTACATCCATGCAGCAAATATATATAATACTAATGACCGTACAATGTTATGTAATTCTAGCTCCAAATAGTACCTACGGTTTGTATACTATCATGTTCAATTTTTTCGTTTCATTCTGCAATCTCACCGCTTCCTTACGATTCTTTCGGTTCACAGCTTATAACAATAGCATCGCTTCTCTCTTTCTCTCTCGCTCTCTCGTTCTCTCGCTCTCTCGCTCTCTCTCTCTGCAGTTCGCGCGCCTACATATACAAGTATCCACTTTTTTCAGATGAAACGGTCGATCATATTATATTCGAGCGACAACAAAACTAGATCCGGACGAAAAATCTCTTATTCGACAGCGTGTAAAGTTTTCTATGTGCTTCTTTAGTATGTATTTTAACAAACGTTTTTTATTCCCTTATCCAACGCATTTCTTTTTTCTTCAGTTGAAAAAAAAAATCACTGTTTTGCACGACAGTCGCACGCGCATTTACTTGCAAGTTTATATTTTTACATATAAAAACGTTGAGAAATAATAAATTTGCTTTGATCTTGTTTATTTATTTCTTATTTATTTCTTATGTATTTTTCGGTTTTAAAGCGTCGCTCAATTTCTCGTAATTTTCTTCGCATGCAATTATTTTGCTCGCTTCGCACATATCACTTACAGGCTAAATAAATATTGTACAGGGTATTTCGATTTTTGGGACTAACCATTCACTCAATACGCTTCCTCACATTTTGCGCTCAGCGAAGGAAAATCTCGTCGATCCCTTAGAAAATTGGATTCGTCATTCATTTTTGTTATAATCAATGTTGATTTGAAAGCTATTTGTTTTCGATATCGTATCAAAATTGAAATGAAACCGACATTTCAAAAGCGCGCGTTTTAAATTAATCTTTATTTTATTTGAAAAAATAATTTTTCAATTTCTTACATTTAATTTAATAAAATTATAAACAAAAGTACAATTTCTCTTCTATATTCGATAAACATTTTAAAAGAGTCATTCTACATAAAAGAAATATAACAAATTTATCATCTCGATGTTTCATTCTTTTACATTTGTTCTACAAGAATCTAAAAAACGAAAAATTTAGCTGTAAAATCAATGAAGCAAAGACCGACATTTTTTTTATTCTTAATATTCTCGTAACATACGGATCGGAGCATCGTAATTCTTAAGACGGAGTGGCTAAAAAATCTCTTCGTCGATTATAAAAAAAGAAAAACATTTACCCATAAACAATGATAAAAAGAAAAAGGGAGAAAAGGGGAGAGAAGGGGAGAAAAGGGGAGAAAAGGGGAGAGAAGGGGAGAGAAAAAAGGAGAAAAAGGAGGGAAAAAAGAAGAAAAAAAGGGGAAAAGAAAAAAGAAAAAAAATAATAAGGAAGAAAAAAGAACGACACCGAAGCCTCGAAAGGAAAGCTTCGTAAAGAAAAAAATTCCTTCGCTATATGATTTCTCTCGGTTTCAGCGCGTGTTATATTGTTTACAGCGTCTCGCCCCATTTAAGAATTATTATAAACAGTTTTACAATTCGAGTTTTACAGTTCGTTAAATTTTGCGGTATATATATGGCACTCATATGGCTGGCTAGCTGGGGCCTAGCCATGCAGGAATACGCATTTTCCCTATGTATAGATATAATATCGGTATCTGCGCAGCGAAATCGAAGCCAAGTTCTATATTATCGAGTTACCGACATCGAACCGACCCGCACGTCTATTTTTTTCTCTCCCTTTTTCGTACGCATGCGATGCGGTACATTTTCCTTGTTATCTTCATTTTATAATTTATGCATGTATTCTCGCTTCTTGGTATATTCTCTTCGTATTGCGATACAGGCGACATCTCGTTCGATCGTTCCGAAAGAAAAAGGAAAAAAGGAAAAAAGGAAAAAAGGAAAAAAGGAAATAAGGAAAAAAGGTAAAAAGGTAAAAAGGTAAAGCAACGGGCTGTGGGAAATATTGCGGATGACTAAAGCGACTTTTGTTTTCTTTTTAAGATCTTCCCGTTTGTTCGTCCGTTCATCCGTCCATTTGCATAGCGAATGCTAATACACGTGTAGATAAAGATTTACAGATATTTATGCATGCATTTTTCTACGGAATGCTACTCTTCGTTTCGAGATACAAAGTATTTAACTTATTTATAAAACTCTTGGTTGGTTTGAAAAAAAATTTCGGCTGAACACGCGAGTCTAAAGTTGCGAAATTTTATAATGATAATTAAATTATCCGATTCAAATACAAATTCATTAATCTCAATGTCAACCTCGTATATCATTGCATTATAAACGTTTATCGGTTATTAAAAAAAGAAACGCTTATTTCGTTCGATAAACGATATTAGTTTCAAAGCAACGTGTCTGTACTCGCGAATCAAAGGAAACGTGCATTTACTTAAAAAATTCGTTTAATTCGTTCGGTAGTAACTTGTCCAATTGTTATCGAAATAATATTCCGTAAATAAATTTGAAATTAGCCATTATTAATTTGTCACTGCGTAAGAACTTGCGAATTGCATGGTTAATTTATTAATGGCAGACTGCGTAAACGGTCCTCACCCCTTTGTTTATTCATCACGAAAACGTCAATACTATGGCATGTACTCGAATTGTACTCGAATCGAAAGTGTCTTTTATATTTATAATGCGCGAAAGGATAAAATATACGTCTGTGTACGGAAATGCATAAGGTATGTGGCGTTTTCGTAATTATCGTTTATATGAAAATTTTATGCGCTCGAAATTCTACTTCATTTATTTGTCAAACGGTTGATAGGCGTATTTTTATCGTTTAAGGCACTAAATGTACAATATCGTTCGTTCGTTTTCTCACGTTATCTATTATAATCGATTTCTATGTGATTCTTACTTATACATAGATGGACAAATTCCTTTATTTTGAAACTCAAGTTTTCACAAATTTATATATGCTTTGACAAATATAATTTCTGATAAATATATACGAAGGCAATAAAGTTTATACCGTATCTTTAAATTTCACCAACGGTAACGTTTGAAGTAAGCGACAACGGTTGAAATAATATTGCAACCTAAAATACAAAAATGAAATTCTAGTAAGTAAGAAACGTACGTAAATTTATCGTTTCTTTTTTTCTTTTCATATTTTACGAGATCGAAGAGAGTGATTTTAAAATTTGGTTGAAATTAAAAATGTACGCTAAGAATAATAAGGACATTTCACGTATCGTTATTTGAACGAAACGTCTCGAACGTTCGTGAATTTAATACATCCTTAAAAAAAAGAATAGTTTAAATAAATAAAAAGTAAAAAACCGTTGATTTCAAAGTAAAAGATGCTGCCATCTGTGCGTAGCAGATGTAAGCTGGACGTAGTTTCATTTTCCGCTATGTGTAACTACACGAATATAATAATACACGAGTTGTTAGTGTTGGCGTGGCCGTTTCGCATCGAATAATAAATATAATTTTTTTGCTAAGGCACACGATTCTACGAGAAAAATTCCAGAAAAACCTCTAAAGGCACCCTAGTGTGTCATATTTTACGAACTTTAACCGATCATATACGCATATTAAAAAATCTACAAGCATCACGATCGTAAATGAACTATTAAAACAAAATCGTTTTATTCAATCCAAACGTTCATTTTCCTTCGCTTAAGACCGTTCTTTTATTTCGTATACAAACGCATAGTATGATTTATCGGATAACTCGAAAAATCAGCGAGTTTTACTTTCGAGATTAATCATCCTCTAAACTGCATTTCATCTTTATTTTTGCCTCAGGAATAATGTAAATGCGAGATAAACTACGTATGCTACACGGTTCCGTTATACACATTCATATACATAAAACGTTATAAATATTTATACATATATATTTATATATATGCACATACATATGCATCCATATGTATGTGTGTATATATACATACATTAAAAAATTTCGATAACCTCTACTTCGATACAGCTTCCTTATTGTTTATAGTATACGCCGAATATACTTTTTTTTTTATTACATAGACTTCTCTTTGAGTACCGTACATTTTTCTCTCGTTTTTCCGCTTTAGAGCGCTTCTCCTTTATCCTTTTCCTATTATCACCATTTTCAATTTAGCATAAGTTATTTATTATCCTTCCCTTGTAAGATCCGATCTAGATTTTATTTTAACATCTTTAACTCATCGTTGCCTATCTCCAGTTCTCGTAGCATTTAAAAAAATTTTATTCATTCGCCTCGGCTGGCAGTCTTTTTATAAATTAATCTTCACAATACTGTTTGTAATACGATATTTTACGCACATTTCAAGCGTATTTTCGATCGCCCGAAGAGTGTACCTTTTTATTCTTTTTTTTCGTTATTCTTTTCTTTTTTTTTTAATACAATTATACAACGGTTAAACTCTACTTGGTTCACTGTAATGTCGGGTATTGCATTACTTACATACATAATTACATACGCGAGGTGTAAGAAAGAGTGCACGAATTCAAATCGTCGCTTCTCCCCTTGCTCGATTTTTTTTTTTTTTACTTTTAAACTCGTAATATAATCAGTCGCCGTGAACGTTGAGAAAAGCAAATCTTCATCTCTCTTTTACCTTCTATTCTTTTCCGTTCGATAGTACACACGATATACTTAAATAACCCTCGATCTCGATCATATTTAGTGACTCCCTCGCTATTAATTACAGAAAATAATTAAAATGACTCAGTGCCTAGAATCGTATACCTCTCGATGAAGAAAAAAAAAAAATGAAAAAAAAATGAAAAAAAAAACAGTCGACGAAGATCAGAAAATTTTATTCAGTCCCCCCTTTCTTTGATCGTCGGTCGTCGTTTCAACTTGCGTCGCGATAATTAGCTACTTACGTGACTATTAAAAACTCTATGCTATATATATACGTATATATGCATGCGTATGCATACGTATGCATACGTATGCATACGTGCACTTGTGTTTTTATATTTATATGCATACGCGTGTATATATACGTATGTATATATATATTTATATATACGGCGCTCCATATTTTTATTACACTAATATTTATCTTAAAGACTCTCGAACATTCTTAAAAAAGAACGCCTCCTTAAAAGGTATGCACAGTCGAGTAAAAATGTACATAGTTTATCATCTCTCTTCTTCCACAAAAAGATAATTACAAGCTACAACGCCTATACACTAAAATATTTATAGATAAAATCTGTACAAGAAATATCGAGTTCATCGTCTCTTTGCGTTCGATACTAATTAACCTCTCTTGACTATGAATCCTCTCAACTCGCGCACCATATTTTCCATTTCCTTGGAGCACTCGCAGGAGCGTCGGCATCCCCTTGAAAGAAAAAGGAAAAAAAAATAAAAAAAAAAAAGAAAAAAACAGAGAGAGAAACATCGGTAGGTTCGACCAGCAGCTATCAGTTAATTTGTGTCAGCTATCAGTAATTTGCGTCGGATTCTCTAGTTCTCTAGTTCTCTAGTTCTCTAGTTGCCCAGTTCCCTAGTTCTTCTGCATGCGCTGATAGAGCTGGTCCTCCTCGTGCTAGGCGTCCATGTGCCGATACTTGTGGGCCGACATCTGGGCCAGTCCCAGCACCGCGTATTGGCACTGCAGGCAGTGATAGTGGGTCTGCTTGCCGGAGTGTTGGCACTGCACGGCTCCGCAGGGCTGACTCGGGGTGAATTTTTGAAAGCCGGCCGCGGCGATGCTGTCCAGTTTCGCGTGCTGCCTCCTGTGGGCGACGACCTTGTTCGTGTCGGTGCAGACAAAGTCGCACTTGAGGCAGTGGAAGTGCGAGGCCTTGTTCTGCATCGAGCCCAGGGAGGAGGTGTAAGCGCACTGGCTCCTGCCGCAGGGGACGTTCGCCCTGTACTGCTGGAAGTCGCCACCCATCAACGTGTCCAGTCTCTCGTGACGGGCCGTGTGCTGGACGAAGCGAGTCTTGTCGCAGAAGGAGTACCCGCAGTCCTGGCGCATGCAGTGGAAGTGCGTCTGGTGCTCCCGGTAGCCGCAGTGCGGGTATCTGCAGTCCTCGTTGAAGCGGAAGCGAATGTATCCCTCGGGCACGGGTTCGTCCTTGAGCATCCTCATGGAGTGATGGAGGCGCTGTTTCTTGGCCTCGGGGGAGTTCGAGTCCGGCGGCGAGAGCGAGCGCTTCGTGAGGTTGAGGTTGGCCGCGAGCGAGGCCAGGGGATTCTCGTCCCTGCCCGGGGGTAGAAAGTTCCCGGGAGGGAGTCCGGGTGCGAACATGAGACCCGGAGCCCCGGCGTACATACTGCCGTGCTGGAGGAACGGAGGCAGCGCCTGATTCATCAAAGCTATCTGCTGGTTCATGGCGGCCATCACCGCTGGACTGGGGAAGTGGAAACCGTGGCTGAGGTCCAGCTCGAAACCAGGCGGTCCTTGCTGGACGTTGGGTCCCGCCATAACCTGAGCCATCTGCGGCTGTTGGCCGTTCTCGTGATTGTCGATGATGGAGACGCTGTTGACCTCGTGAGCTTCGGGCTGCTCCCTCTTTATGTTGGCGGAGACTTGGATCTGTTGGTTCGGGTTACCGGCCTCGTGCTTCATGTCCTTCGAGGGCAAGGATTGCTGCTTGAGGCTTTGCTGCATTTGCCGTTGCATCTGGTTCTGGAAGTTCTGGATATTCTGGGCTATCTGGACGTTCTGCGCCATGAAGTCGTGCTTTTGCGCCTGCTGGGATAACTGCGTCAAGTACTCGTGGTGGACGAGTTGCTGGTGATTGGCAGTCGGTTGCTGCTGCTGCTGCTGTTGCTGTTGTTGTTGTTGCTGCTGTTGTTGCTGCTGTTGTTGCTGTTGCTGCTGCTGCTGCTGCTGCTGCTGCTGTTGTTGCTCGTGCGGAGGCTGAGGCTGTTGCTGCTGACTCAGAATGGCGCCTGTCGAATGCTTGGCGATGTGGGCGACGAGACGGTCGAGCTCCGAGAATGCCTGGTTGCAGGCGTTGCAGTGGTAGTGGTTCTTGCGCTTCAGCTTGCAGAAAGGACGACTGCAGCTCTGCTCCGGCCCGTAAAGGGTGTGCGAGGAGGAGGACGGGGTCGGCGAGGTGAGCGAGCTCGTCGACGGAGCTACCTGGGTAGGTTCTGTAAACATCGATAGACGCATCAATTATTTTCGTTCTTCTGCCCTCGTTTCGAGGAAGTAATCGTATCATCGAATGAATTTTTTGTGAGAGTATGTACGTGTGATTATCCGTGGAAATATTCTTGTTCGACGTTTGGTAAAATTTTTCGAAAACGTACGTATACTTTTTCTTTATTTTGAAATTCCCGATACAAAATATTTCCACTCGTTGTAAGGTGAGAGTTAAGCGATACCTCGAAAAACGATGCTCTTATTAATTATGAAATGTAAGATGTTGGAAAGAAAATTATATTAGTAAAGGCAAATGACCAACTACTTCGTTTTATGTAATAAATTATTAAATGCAATTAAAAAACGTCTATCGACGGATGTTATTTTTATTTCCAAGTTACTTATAAATATCATTCGTTAAGGAATTCTTATAAATTATAGTAATATACGGTACAACTAAACAATTATATTGAAATAATTATTTATTTATTTAAATCATGCAATTCATCTCAATTAAATTAAATAAATAAAAATATTGTGTAAGGATCGCAACAAGTTTTTAAAATTAAGGTTACGATCTTCTATGGTAAAATAATAAGATAAGAAAAATCTTGTAAATATTAATCCAATTCCCAAATACTGATACAAATAAAAAACTATAGATCTAATAATTATGAACACTCTTAAAAACAATACAGTAAATTATAATGAATAAAAAGAAGTAGGTATGCAGAATAGGTGTAAATGAAAAAGTTTGAAGACTAGTTTAGTATAATTGAAATATAGTGAAAAGATGCGCTATGTGTGAAACTAGGTGAACAAAAATAGAGAAAGAAAGAAAAAGAGAACTTAAACACGAACCTTGGTGCACGGAAGCTCGCATGGATAGTATGGCGCCCGGTAGTGCGGGTTCGCTCGGCGGTCCGCTGACCGGATAATAGGTGCCTGCCGCCCTCACCACTAGCAACAATCAACCAAAAACAACCAACACTTCAAATGTACGTCCCGTCTCTGATTAAAAAATTTCACATACTCTCGCACGCACGCACGCACGCACGCATACACACACACCTACCACCGAGATTATTCTGCTAATTTTCACCGAATTAATTTTGTGTATTTACATGTTGTGTGGTGTACAAACATTTTTCACCGGTACACGCCACTCAATTTCGCTATCGATAATTGTCTTTCAACCTTTCAAATTTTTCCAAAATTCAATCTTTTCGTCAAAAATAAACTTTACCTACGTTTAACGATCGTTCAATAACTTTACGATTTTAATAATTTCATTGTTTGTTTTGTTTTATCTTTTACATATTGGTTAAGCAAATACTTTTGATAAACCGTAATTCACTATAATTTCTATGCCTTTAAATTTCCTACCCGTAAACGAAGAAACGATATTTCGTTTTGCACATATTAAAATGGTACCGTGAAAGAAAAATAGAGATCATCGATATCGTGTAATAATCGAAGTTAAATGCTCTCTTGAATAATATTCATCCGAAATTGATATATGCGTATCGTAATAAAAAAATATAATAATAATAATAATGATTAAAAAATATCTAAAAATTTTTTTAAGTATACCGACCATTTTTTCAAGAATATAAAGTATATGTAACTACGTGCAAATTACGTGCATACTTAAGTTCTAATTACCGTTTTGCCGTTATCGACTCGTCCGTAACGAGTAAATTACTCATTAATATGAATTTAGATAAAAATTTATAAATTAATATTCGATTGCTCAAATAGTAGCGATTACAAGAATGTAAAAACATTACGATGTATCTAATTTCAATTGCATAAGAGTACGCGTGATATCAATGTTCGTTATACGGCCCCTCGTACCGATCGCGTACCGATAAGCATCGATCAATGGCAATTTTTATGCTTTTAAAATTGATCGATAGAAAAATAATTAGAAAGTTAATTCGATTATCTTTCATTATCGTTGAAATATGCTATTCCAATAATTCAAAATGCTTTGCGCTACGTTAGATTTTGATATAAAATTTGTATCTATCGCAACATTCTTTGATCGTTGCAGTCGTTTGCCAATGTATTACCGATACGATAAGTTGCGTAATGAAAAGCGATATCGTCAATATTCTTAATAAAAGAGGCATTTATCGTGATAAAGCAACAATACAAAATTAAAAAAAGAACAGCAGCCAGAGCTAAAAAAAGATCAACTAGTGAATTACGTATACATACATATATGTTTGTATATATATATTATGTAATCGATTCGTATGTACAAAAATACCGAGCACAACTAATACACTTGAAAAAGAAAAAAACGTTTCTAAATCGTGCAAATGAAAAGACAAGGAAAGAGGAAACGCGTTCTTACCCGTAGTTTTGTTGCTCGCGTCTCCGGAATTGGCGAGCTCGAGCTCCTTTTGCTGCTCGGCTCGGACATCGTCGAGGCCGTCGCTGAGCTTGTCGATGAGCTCCGCGGGATTCTTCACGTGAATCCGCGGCTTGGACTCCTGCTGCATGGTCGTCTCCTCGGCCGCGGACATGCCCTCGTTGTGCTGCTTCTCGTGCAGCGCCATCGTCGAGTAGCGGACGAAGGAGTATCCGCAGCCGGGTCGGGTGCAGTGGAAGTGCCGGTTGACGCGGTTGCTGTGACACCCGGGGAGTCGGCAGTCGATCATGCGGTCGAAGAAAGCGAATCCCGGGGGTATGTCCACGTTGTCGTGGAAGTCCTTGCTGTGCATCAGCAGCTGGTCCGGGCGGTCGGTCGAGAAGTGGCAGCGAGGCTGCGAGCAGTGGTGATGCCTACTCGAGCGCAGAGAGCACGACAGATCCGGACAAGCGTCTGTGGAGAAGCGACTTTGGTTAATCTCTTGGCTAGCCTCGCGTTTTATCGCGAGCAGTCGTTGGTGCTTTCGCTTCGACTGATTCCGCGTTCGCGAGATTCGATACCGAATCACGACGCGAATACGGGACTCCGGGCGTTATAAATTTCTATGCGTGTGTATATACAGGGAGAGAGAGAGCGAGAGAGCGAGAGAGAGAGAGAGAGAGAGAGAGAGAGAGAACGAAAGAAAATATAACAGGATCAATCAACGTTTCGCTTTTTTATTTTCTGATACGACTGGATGCTTATGAACAACCTTGATTGTAAGTGGAGAATCCAACCGGATCTCCGTTGGTCGGGGACAAACTACCCTCCCTGTCGTCCCCGGATATCTGGCAGGGTGTAATTGTCATTGTGGTCGTGGCGGTCGTCGCCGCGGAGGAAGGCGTCGGCTTTGGAAGCTTGAAGCTCGTGAATATCGCCTGAGGCGAATCCTGCGTGTGCGTCGTCGGATCGCCTCCGCTCCAGATCTCGATCACTCGATTCTTGGGAGGTCTGCCCCTCTTCCGCCTGAACATCGCGTCGATGTTGGTCAAGTGAGTGAGAGTGACGTCCGAGGAGAGCGGATGCGAGGCGCAGGAGAGGTTGAGTTGCCTGCTGTACTCGTGGATCTTGTAGTGCTGCAGCCTTCGAAAGGGCTTGTCCGTGGCAAGGATGACCTCGCGGCAGTTTTCCCAGTTGCAGTGGTAGTGTTTTTCCTTGTCGGCGTAGGGACAGCTCGACTCGTCGCATCCGCCCTCCTCGAAGAAGGCGTCGGTGATACGCTCCTGGGTCTCGTGTTCGCGCAGGTGTTCTCGGACCTCGCGCGGATCGCGGAGAGTGGCACCGCAACGATCCAGGGCGCAATGGTAGTGATCTTTGCCAAGGCCGCAGTTGCAATCAACGGGGGCCGGCATTAGATAGGCTGAAGGAGCGAGAATGGACCAATTAAAATATCGTTCGTCGTTCCAGTTTAAATCTTATTTTTCACTTTTTTTTTTCTTTTTTTCGTTTATAAATTCGAAACGGTTTTTAATATTTCTTGAAATCTTGTGTCACTACGGAACGCGATTCGGTTAACGATCGATGACTAATTTTCATTCTAATCGATAGTTTTATAAAACGTCGAATCAAAACGATTTGGTTGTTAAAGCAAATAAATTTTTTAAATAGTCGAATCCTTTTTATATAAAATAAAAATAATCGAATATTTTAGTACTGTAAAATCTACTTGTTTTTTAAAAATTTATCTTTCCTATTCAGATTGCAGGAACTTGAGT
This sequence comes from Dolichoris vasculosae, assembly GCA_018907195.1. Classification (NCBI taxonomy): domain Eukaryota; kingdom Metazoa; phylum Arthropoda; class Insecta; order Hymenoptera; family Agaonidae; genus Dolichoris; species Dolichoris vasculosae. The sequence goes on from JACCHY010000003.1 coordinate 9,882,559, forward strand.
TTAATATCAAATACTTATTCGTATCGTTCGTAATTTGTTTTCAAATATCTATTTTAAAATCTAAAGATTGCAAATATACGTTTAAAGCTCTTTAGTTTTATAAGAGGATCTAGATCTAAGATTGTATTATCAATAACGCGGTTGTAAAAATTGTATCTGCTTTTGATTTAGCGATATATATCCTTTAAGGATTTCCTTTAAGGATTAAGCGACAGTAAGGAATAAAGAACCTTATCTCTTGAAAATATTAATTATAGAAAGTTAGGAAAACATAAAACTTCGGTAAAAAACATAATTGATCCCTTAACTGTGCAAACATCTTATAAGTAACGAGAACGGATGGATTCACGATTCACTTTCCGCAGAATCGGAGAATGCGGAACCAGCGGTATAAAATGAATAAAATCGAATGTATAAAATGATCGATTCTTCGGAACGGCGGTAGTTGTTAAAGTTGCATTTTAAAACGAAAGAGGAGCCGCACTGAATGTTTGGAAACGATGCTTCTACAGTTAGAGACCAAAGTTGTTTCTACCTCGGGAAAGTAAAAGCATTTATTCACCCAATTCCGTGGGAGTCAACTGCTGCTGGTGTTCGGCGACGTTGGCCGCGCCTCCGCCTCCTAAGACGGTCATCGTCGTCGCCGTGAGGTCCATGGCCAGGTCGCTGGCGCTCTGGAAGGAATCATCCATAGAGTAGTAGGAGGGCGAGCCGCGATCCTCGTTCGAGCTCTCGCCGTTGAGGCTGAGCGACAGACCCTGAGGTCCGATGTCGTCCGGCGCCCAGGATCCGGGTCCCCGGATCCCCGAGGCGCTTCCACCACCGCCGACTTGCTTGTACTTGCGGTAGGCGAGCTCCGAATCATTGCGCTCGTGTTTGCGCTTGTGCGAGAAAAGTTGTCCCGAGGAGTGCAACACGTAACTGCACTGCGGACGGATGCAGTGAATGTGGTTGCAAACCCGGGAGAAGCGGCACTGCTCGAACGGACAAGCTTCGGACTTCATAAACTTCTTGAAGCCGTCGCGCGACAACTGCTCGTCCTTTATGTGGTACGATTTGTGTTTGTCTGTGGAAGAAGAGGCGTGAGTGTGGGGTTTTCGCTATATTACATTCTATCGCGAATGAGACATATTCAATGGCGCGTGGATGATTTTATTTTACTTTGTTTTACTTTGTTTTACTTTGTTTTACTTTATTTTAATTTATTTTAATTTATTCGGCATCACTTGCCTTTACTATGAGATGCATGAAGTAATCGTAATAGAATTATATTAAATGTTAAATTTAATCTTTAAAGTTTATTTACTTTATTTTTTTTTTTTTTTTTTTTTTTTATTTGTCATAGAAGAAGCTGCAAATGTAGACCACTTTTAACGTTCACAGTTTTACTAATTTCCATAGAATTGCATAGATATACCAAATAGGATTTGAAAAATGTTGGTTGTCTTAAAAAATAGAATTTAATTAAAATCTGTTTTGACGATTCGATCACGATAAAACCGAAGCTGCATGAAACTCATTGTAACTAGTTCTTTAACGATAACCATCGGATTCGTTCGATGCGGTAGAAGCAATAGAAGCAATAGAAGCAATAGAAGCAACTCTTAGAGACCTAAAAACCATTGAAGATATATCTCCATCTTGCTCCCTAAATTTTTTAGAGCGAGTTTTCACTTAGTTCACCGCGAACAAAAGCAGCGAGCGAGTTATATAACAAAGAGATAATACTCGCCCCGAGAGTCGAGTCAAAGTCCAGGTAGACTCTCTCTTAACGAAATCTCTCAAAATGAAATCCCACCTCGAAAAATTTAGAGAACAAGAGCCCAGACGGGTTCGGAAGCAATGCCATCGCCCTCACCCATATCAGCCTTGTTCTTGAAAGTGTACCGACATCCGGCCCTCCGGCAGTGGAAGTGCGTCGTCCTCTGGCCGGCGAAAGGGCAGTGCTCGGTCGCGCAGCTCTCGGTCGCCCGGAACCTCTGGAAGCCCTCCTGGATGATGGCCGAGTCCTTCCTGTGGTAGTTGGCGTGCATCTGCACGTCCGAGGTCGAGATGTAGACCTTGTCGCAGTTCTCGTGGATGCAGTGGTAGTGGGTCTGTTTGCGGTTGTGGGGGCACTGACGTCCCGGGTGACGATCGGCGCAGTCGTCGGTGGGCGAGTACCTCATAAAGCCGTGCTGCAGCGACTCGTCGCGTTTTTTGTGCCACTTAAAGTGCCGTATCATCTCCTCCTTCTTCACGAACACGCGTCCGCTGCAATCGAGGCAGTGGAAGTGTTCCCTGCAGCCGAGGTCCTTGCAGTAGGAGCTTCCGCACTCCTGGCCACTGCTGTAGCGGCGCACGTAGCGCGAGTAGTCGATCATCGGCTGGGGCAGGCCGCCGCCGCCGCCACCGCCTCCGCCACCGCCGCCTCCACCGCCTCCACCGCCGCCAACTCCTCCGATACCTGCGCCGATACCTGCGCCGATACCTGCGCCGACACCGCCACCGCCACCTCCACCTCCACCGCCACCGCCACCGCCACCGCTGCCTCCTCCGCCCACGGCACCACCGACGCCACCGACGCCACCACCCCCGGAGCTCGTCTTCGTTCCACCGGGGGTCGTGCCGCTCGAGCCGATGAGGGCCTCCGCCGAGACCGGCGACATACTCTGACGCAGGAGCGCTGCAACCGAAAAGGCGATTTCTTTACTCGCTTTCTCTCCTTTTCGTATGCCATCGTTGCTCTTCAGCTTATCACTGGCAACGATGCTTTTGCGAATAGGTTATTTTATTTATAGGTAGCAGTGCCCGAAGCACGTCCGACATCTTAATGCTCGAATCCTCGCGAGATCTAGAATTTTCTCGCTCGATAACTATCATTGTCGGGCAAATTGTATCTATTCGTGTCGATATGGATTCTGGTTCAACCGCAACACCATCACTAATGTCTAAATGCTTTAGTTTTTTGCTTTTGGTTTCTCATTACATCTTGAAAATACTAAAATACTATTCGATATGCCTGGCACAAACTTTCGATTTGTGAATTTTTTAACGTACTGGTAACGTACTTCGGTTTCGTGAAGCTCCTTAACAATGCTAAATTGTAAAAAAATTTACAAAAGGTTTCTCGAGATACCAGGATTAAAATGGCATTTCGAAAGTCGGTGTGATTCGATATCTCTTAAATTTTATTACTGCGTTTAACTCATCGACAGCATCTTCCTTTTTATATTATTTTATCATTTTGTTTATTTATTTATTTATTTATTTTTTTATAACGATCCAAAGTTGTAAGCATTGGCTCTCTAATATAGTGTGTACAAACGACTAATGACATTGAAATAAAGTTTGTTATACATGTTTTCGTTAAATACCATATTTAAAAATCATTTTACTTATACATAATGAATCGGCAAATAATACAAAGTTTAACAATCGTTTGATATAATAATGAATAAAATTAAACAAAAATTCTTTTAAAGCGTTGTATTATTCTCCACTTTCGTACCCTTGCTACTAAATTTCACTTTCAATCTATGGAGAAACAATACATTATAGTGTAAACACCTCAAAAATCTAAAAATAAAGATTTAAAAAGTATTAAAAAAAATAAAATGAAAGAGTAAACGATAGGTTAAGATAGATTACAGTGCAAGGCATAAAAAAGAAATATCTAGGTTTCATTTGTAGAATATAACATTAATTTTCTAAGAGTAATAAACTATGATACAATTAATATAAAAATACGCAACGAATAAACAAATGAAAATTTATAATGCATACATATAACGTTTACAATTTTTGTTGTATTGGTTATTAAACATTATAAGTAATAAAAATAATAAACATCTCTACAATATTTGTTATAAAATTGATCGTGCTCATAAATTTAGAACTACAAGCAAATACAGAAAAGCTTATAAAGATTGCATATATCGCTAATTTGTTAAGCTGTGTTTTAGATTAATAATCAATTTCAGGAACACGATGGAATATTAATTCAATTTCATTTATCAAAAATAAATACAGTCAAATACAGTTATTAATATCTTAATTGATCCAGTGGAGAAATGTGCCATGCTGTGGTTTTCGGAGAATAGAGAAACTCGATGGAAGAAACCGCACGCTTACCAAGAAAATTCACATTCAAATAACAAAGTTTCCACTCTTATACAAAAAAGAAATAAAATTCACGAGCGCTTTCTTTCTATTTATTAATCTCTATAATCTCTATAATCTCTATTTCCTTAAATCTTATCGAGGCTCAACGGTACTTTTGTAAACGCCGAGAACTTTCGTCGGCGTCTCGAAGAGGCAGTAAAATTTTCAGCGGAGGAAATGCGCAGGGTAATTATAACCGTTTAGCATGTTTAGCATGTTTAGCATGTTTAGCATTCTCGGCTAATTATTTCCCGAGAAGTTCAAAAAAGTGTAAAACAGGCGCGAAGAAAGATTTTGAACTGCATTACTCCCGGAGCTGATAAAGATGCGAGCCACGATATCGAGCGCAGACGGAAAGCAGCATCGCATCTCTCGCTCGATAACGTTCTCTCAAACGGACGGCAAACGAACGGAGACTCGGTCGAATCGGTTGCTTCCCTCCGGCTGTCGGATGAAAAATTTGATCGATCGTCCGCCTGGCGTCGCCTTTACCCGCGCGATCCTCGAATCTACACGTACAATTACTTTTTACGTATAAACGCGCGCGAATTTTGTCATGCAAATTACGCGAGTCCCACTGCTAACGACGTCCATCGACCTTCGCGACAAAGGAGACTCGATTAGTCAGTTTTTTCACTCTTTTTTCCTTCCTTTTCCTTCCTTTTCCTTCCTTTTCCTTCCTTTTCCTTCCTTTTTACATTATATATAACAACGCACGTCGAACCTCTTACATAATTTTGTACCGTAGCGGAAACTAAGAATTCCTTAGTGCAGAATTTATTTTGGGCGAACGGAGCGTAGTGGAACATAGTGAGCATAGTGAGCATAGTGAGCATAGTGAGCAAACGTTCGTAATAGAATTGACTGGTCATCGTAATTTTGCATATAATCCATAATTATTTCTTTCAACCTATACTTTCACAGGTTTTTCAATTTTATTTTACCTTTCTTCGTTCCAAACGACGATTTATATGTAAAGAAAACGTACGGTTATTTTTACTCTACCTATGAACTCCTCAAATTAATCGAACTTTTCGGTCGATCGTCCAAAACTATATTTTAATCATGAATGGTGTTTCGGCCAAAGATATTTTGAAAAAAATATTTCAAATAAGTTTTAACAACGAGAATTTTATCGTATTCGTAAGCGCTGATTTTATTTTTATATTGGCATGAATTTTGCGACTCTTCGTCGTAAACCTGATTATCGATTCTTCAAACGTTATCGATAATGTATAAATAATTTTAAATCGTGTTTACAAGATGTTTGAAAAAATTTATAACGTTCGATACGTAATCTTTATTTTATCCACAAATCATAAAACTTTTATTGTATACGGTGTATACTTTCTACGTTAAGAAAAAAAATTGAATATCCATCACGATAAGATCCTTCGAAAGAATGAGTGTAAAAACTATCTTAAAAAGCTAATAAGATCTAATAATTCTTTGGAGAATAACGCAGAAAAATTAACGACGATCAAACCATAGCAAGAAGCAAAATGTCACTCAAACTGTGCGTCTTCGAACTGCTAATTACAAGGCAGCTGGGCAAAAAATTTAGCGATTTAATCTGTCTCGGAAATATTTCAGACTATAAATTCGAAGGGGAAAGAGAGAGGGAGAGAGAGAGAGAGAGAGAGAGAGAAAGAGAGAGAAAGAGAGAAAGAGGAAAGGGAATCCTATGGATGCGGCTACAATACGGCGGACTTTCAAGAATTCATTATGGGTTTAGCCATGAAGATTTCTTTAGGCTACTTCCAAGGTTTCCACAAAACTTCGGCGGCAGCGAATCATTTTAAAAAGTTCACGAATGCAACGTCTAACATTCGACTCGAGCAAAAATATCTGGCGAACGTTAATATCTCTGTATTTATTACATTTTAAAGATAAATTGCAACGTATAATTTCCGGCTATGAAGTATAAGATAAGGATCGATACTCCCTTTAAAAGCATTTTTAACGTTATTCTTAAGGCTTTCAATTTTGAATAACGGAAAATATTCAGTTCATTACAAACAATGCACTTTTATCGCTAATTAAAAGTAAGAGTAGTGACAAGAGAAATTATAATTATATTCAGATATAATCTACTATGTCGACATCACTTACAACACAGTTTCTAAGTACAGCCGATATAATTAAATAGCTTTTTAATTTCCAAAATTAATAATTCTCGAACAATCACCGGGATATACGCTCGCGGCAATTAAAATCGTCATAAAAAGCCAATTTAATTTCCTCGATAATGTAGTATTATTACTTTCAAAATGAGGCAACCATTTTCGATTCGATCCACGAGCCTTCCCCAAACACCGCGAAGCTTCCATTTTTTTCTTCGACGTTCGATCGTTCGTCTCGATGCCGAAACGGCAGCTGGAAAAAAGCGGTTGCACGCCAATCTCGTGGAACACGTCGAGGACGAGGACGAGGACGACGGGGACGACGACGGGGACGACGACGGGGACGACGACGGGGACGGGGACGCGAATCATCTCCCAGAGTCGCGACGCGGAGCCGATCGACACTCGCGATTGCAATACGGAAAGGCGCGCATACCTAATAAACAGTATCGCGAGATTACGGAGAGAAAGAGGGAAGGAGAACGAGCGCCAAGAGATCGGCGCTATCGATAACCCGGATAGGTATGCGTACGCGCACATTGGCGATGCATTGTTTCGCGACGCGGTGCTGAAACACTTTTTTCCCTCCTTCTCGAGTGCGCGTGCGAGCGTCTGCGTGGCGAGCGGTCGGCCCACCTTCCGAGAGATAGAATCCGAGTACGGAAGAGAGACAAAGAGGATAGGATCGCCGCGACTTCCGTCGTAAATCGCGAATTTTCTGCGCGGGTAATTGCACGGTTCGGGAATGAACGAGCCCGAGTCGATTGCACCGTGCGTCACTGGTTCGGGAGGATGGGGGATTGGGGGGAAGGGAGATGGAGAGTCGAGGAGATGGGGGAGATGGGGGAGATGGGGGAGATGGGGAGATGGGGTAAGGTGGTGAGGTGGTGAGGTGGTGAGGTGGTGGGCTGGTGGGCTGGTGGGCTGGTGGGGAGATGGGGAGATGGGGAGATGGGGAGATGGGCAGATGGGCTCATGGACTCATGGACTCATGGACTCATGGACTGATGGACGGAGACTGCGTTCGTTCGAGGCCGAAACTCGCGTATTAGCATATTTCGCCTAAATGCGTTTCTGTGCGCGTTGATACGTACGTACGTGGGTTTTGATCAAACTTATTTTTGAAAAGTTATAGAAAGTTTCGAGAGAAAGTTTTAGAAAATCTCCTTAAATATGACTAATAAAATATTTGTCCGGAGCAAAATCTTTACGCGATATAAGATTATATTAATCTTGCTGTAGTAACGACCTTATGAGGCTTAATCGATTACCATTTTCCAATATTGCCTTTTAATCAATGGTATTTATTTAATTTTTATCGCGACCGTAATTGTCTAGAATCTTGAATACGCAATTAGAAACTATATATATTTTTTAAATAGACTTGTGTGAAACAAAAGGTTTTTTTGGTATTATATTTTTCTTCGTTGCTCCTTCGATAATACTATATCTATTTTAACAATTAATTTTTTTATATAAAATAATGTATTTATTATTATAGGTTTTCATAATTTTATGCTAATAGTAGAATTGAATTTTAATCGATAACGAGTGGATAAGAAATTGATCAAACGAATGGTCGCATTTTTATCGCGAGGTAGAAAATCTAAATACAATACAAAATGGCACGATATCGATGAAAACGAGTAAATTATTTTAACAATACGGTCGATTTACACTATTTATAAAATTGGCCTAGATCGTATATTCCTTTTTTTCGCCTCGTTTAATATTAACCACGGCTCTCCGTTTCGTTTTCCTTCGTTTACATGACAGCAATATGCAACGAGAAAATAAATATCGCAGACAAACACGAAGTGAGATTTTTCATGACGCACACGTATTTCGCTTTTTCTCGTAATTGGCATTTAGCTCCTCGATTTTATCAGTCGGTTCGAGAGCTCGGAATGTTTTCCTTCTCGCTCTCGATCTCGGATATACATCGCCATATTTATATATGTACTGCGCGCGATATTACGCTACTCCATAATAGTTCGATATCTAATTCTAGGATTCTTTATTAAACTTTGAAGATCAGGAACGCGATTACGCTCGAGTCTAGATTAAAGTCGTCTGGGAAATAGTATATATGAATTTATTGTCTATTACGGAACGAATACTGACCAACAATGAGATCTTTTTAAAGCAATATTTAAAAAATTCAATTTAATTCGATAGTATAAATAAAAAAAAAATATATTTGACACACATTTAATCAATAAGTATGAACAATCACATTTTTAACGATTATTAGCAACGTTTAAATTATAATTTTAATTATTTGAATTATATATATATATATATATATATATATATAGTAGTGTATCTACTTCATTTGAATTAAAACTCGAATTAAAAAAATAAACTAAAAATAAACTAAATATAAATTAAGTTTGACGTAAACTTTTTTTTTTAATTAAATATCTCATTATTTCGTATTTTTCGTAAATTATTTTTATTTAAAAAATTTTCAAATATCGTCTTATGAAATAATAATATATCATAAAATTTCTTGCAACGATAATAAAATTTAAAGTAGTCTTGAAAACTTGAAATATCTACAGTGAACGACGATAAACGTTTTAAACTCTCTCCAACCTTTTCGATTGTACGAAATAAAAAGCGTACGACACTTGAAAAATTTCGTACGAAAGATTTTGATGACTTTAAAATCGTCAAAAATTTTGATCTTGCGTGTCTCTTCTCGCGTAACCATCGATTTCACATGTAAACATATAATAAAAAAAAGGAGAGCCGAACAACTTCGCGAAATCGCAAAACATTCGTACTGAAAATTACTCGCGAAATTCTTGGGAATAAAATGATGATGGTCCATTCGACGAGGAAGGAAAACCGCAAGAAATCAGAGGAGACCTACGTACGATGTACCGGAACGTTCGAGTCTTGGAGATGTTATTTTACCTGGCGCGCTCAAAATTTTCGAATGAATTTCACGAAAAAGGAAAAATTACTCGCTTAAAATTCGGTAATTATTTTTTATCGATCTCGATCGTACAATGTATAAAAAGAAACTTTTATTCAGCTATATTTTACGACGAAATTTTGTATCGAATATTATTATTTAGGAAACAGTTTTTAAGGACAGAAATAAAATATAAAGCAAACTTTTATCAAAGTTTTATTAAAGTGTGGCACTAATGGCGCGATAAGTAAATCTATTCATAAAATAAGTTATTATTTATTTATATATGTACGAATGTAAAATTGTTATTGGTAAGGTTGTAGTTCGGTATTATATCTAAATTGCTTTTTTAACGCGGTAAATCTTTGTATCATATAAATTGAGTGCTTGGGCAAGTCTCGGACATGTCAATAGCGTACTAATAACAACGCGATATAGGTTAAAATTTAAGGAAGCGAGCGAAAAAGTAATTCGGTATGCGAAAGTGCGAAACGTGATCGCGGGGACACGAAACCGGCTGGAAATGCCTCCCTCGAAATGATAAAAAAGGGGAAGAGTCTCGTAAGAAACCCTTATTAACCCTTCTTGTTCTTCTTTTTCTCCTCGCTCCACTCCTTCTCCTCCTCCTTCTCCTCCTCCTTCTCCTCCTCCTTCTCCTCCTCCTTCTCCTCATTCTCCTCATTCTCCTTCTTCTCTTCCTCTACTTCTCCTCCCTCGCAATCAATTCCGCAGCAAACGAGTCGCAGAAAAGGAAGATTGTGCGCCTCCTCGTCCTTTGTACGCGCGTGTGCACCGCTTTTGTTCCTCCCTCCCCGCGGGCCAATGGACGAGCACGCCGAAGGATATTTTGCGAATGTGTATACCTGCAGGCCGCGCTCGTGTACATAATACATCGGGTCCCGGTCCCCGACTGTGCCGGATTCCGAGAAACGCGAGAGAGGATACGGTTAGGTGGCTCGGATATGCGTTACGGGCTCGTTCGAATCCGCCGGATCGCCGGGGATCGAGTTTTATGCACGAAAATCGGCGAGCCTCCCGCGAAAGGGACGTAAGGACGCGTCGCCACCGCCGCCACCGCCACCAAGTACTCGCGATCCTGGACGCATCGAGTCGCGATTACTCCCCCTTGGACCGATGGATCGCCAAACTCTCGTTCCGAGTTTCAAGACGCTTTTCGAGATCTTGGCGCCGGATCTAATTCGAGTCGCTCCGATATTTATATCGCAATAATTCTTGATAAACGTCCGTTTAACCTCGGGAGCTTTTTCAAAACTGAAGGACAAAAGATTTCCAGAGTGTACTTTACTTTGATAATCCGTACGAGTGCGCGTACTCGAAACGCTCGTCCCTTCTCGTTCGGGTATTCGATAAAAATTAAGGCCCCTTCGAAAAATATTCTCTCGTCGAATAAGGATAATATTTTGAAAAAGGAAATCGATAAATTGAAATACGATGAATTGATAAATGGAAGCGATATTTACGAGATCGGTATTGCGTTCGGTATGCGTTAGTATTTACAATTTTTTAATAATTATATTCACCGATTCCGTCGCAGCAACGTCGAGAACAAGTTCGAGTTAACGGTAGCTCTCGAAACGAAAGGGTTGAAAACGTAGGTCGCCTTGACCGAACGCGTCTCTTATAGACGAGAGAGAAGTATGCGAGGAAGAAAAAATACGAGAGGCCGAGGACATAGCGTACGAAACACGAGACAGCAGAACAAGACGATAGAGAAATAAAGAGTGGGAGGTTCGAATTGGAATGACGGACGTCGAGAAGATCGAAAAGAGAGAAGGAGTGGAAGACGGTGGAAGGCGGTGGAAGGAGAAGGGCATTATGTGTCTGCCCGGGCCCAAGGAAGGAGCATTATGTACGTATCCCCGTACGGGCCCCGTCGAATATGCGAAAGGCGAAAGGGGAACGAGGCGAATGCACACATCCCTCGCACGTTCCTTCCTTTCTTGTCCCTTCGAACTCTTCGGAAAGACGGAACCTTGGGTTCGCGAGCCCCTGCGAAGGACTTTTCCCTGGAAGCGACGGCACTCGGTCATAATTCTGTGCCTCGAGAAGAGGACGACGAAATTTTTCGATGAAAATAACAAAACGGATTTAATGCGCTTTGTATCGACGAAGGTGCCTCTTTTAAGGTGGCTTTTTTAAGGTGCCTCTTTTAAGGTGCCTCTTTTAAGGTGCCTCTTTTAAGGTGCCTCTTTTAAGGTGCCTCTTTTAAGATGCCTCCTCCGGTGGACAAACTAAAATAGCTTTTAGTACCGATTTACCTACCGGTGCGCTATATTCGCTATTAATTTCGAAACGAGATATTACTTATTTTCTTACCGAAAACTTTGAGGAAATTTGCAACGCTCGGGTAATTTTAACGTTGTATTTTCGCTGTACCACGAAACAATCTTTTAATAGTGGAATTTCAATACTCTTTCGAAATATGTAAATTTCTTTCAAATAAATAATTCATTTAATAATGTTGAGAAGCAACGGACAACATATGAATATTTCAAAGGAAAGGCTTCAATAATGTATTATTGTAATCGAATGGCTGAAGAAATATTTCAGTACACCTTTTCAACGTATAATTCACTTTTTATAATTGTTTTTTTTTTAAATTTTTTTTTAATTTTTTTTTTTAAACGAGTATTGTTTGGCATTGTACGTTATTTTCGTGACCGTCCGCAACGAACTAACCGCAATTTTTTTTTTTGTTTTACGGCAAGCGTTATTTTCCAGTACCCGTTATTGTATCTATATCGAATATCTTGGCATCGCTAAACGGCTTAATAGCTATGGTATTAATTCGCTAATTTAAATTAAGACGATAGTATCGAAAAAGAAGCGACGGAAGATTTTGGAATCGGTATCGAAAATCCGTTTCTTCGGTTCTGCGAGGAATTTTCATCCCGAGGCGTACCATTAGCATATACACGATCGAGGGACCCCAAACGCTTTTAGCACGAAGCAAGATTAAGAGAAAAAAACGCGACACTTAAAAATGACTTATTTTTGCAGAAAACAAATTTATTCCGCAAAACAAACGTTTCCCTCCTTGCGCTCGCCTCTCGCCGAATCAAAAAACAAAAGCGCACTCGTTGAGTGCACTCGCGATCGCTGCTTTACATAAACGCTCTTCTCTCATTTACCTATAGCCTCGAGATCCCGAAGAAGAATACGACGAAGAGCGAAAGGGGAGAGATAAAGAGGAGGGCAAAGAAATCCGCAGATTGCGAGCACGTAAGAGGCGAATGCCACCCACGCGTGTGCGCGCACATTATACGAGAACGAGGGAGACTCTTCCGTAGATTTTTATTTTCCCTTTTTCTTCCTCCTCGCATCGAGGAGAAGAGAGAGAGAAGAGAGAGAGAAGAGAGAGAAATAAGCGAAAAAAGACGTGACGGAGCTTAAACGAGGCAAATCTTGAAAAATATGGGAAATCACGCGCATGCGTGCGCGAGACTTGAAATTCACGCGGTACGCGCAGACCGGTGGTCTTTTTCGGTCTTTCTCGGTCTTTCTCGATCCGTCTCTCTCGCGCTCTCCCTTCGGAAACCCCTTTATATTCGACCCGTTCTTAAAACTCGGTATCGTCCGTTCTTTTTCTATCTAGGACCATGAAAAAAGGGGGTTTAAAGTTTTTCAAAAAGCCGATGCTGAAAAGATTCCGAATCATAGAGAACGAGAGAGTGAGATTTTTTATCATTTAATCCGTAGGTTCGGCTGAATAACCCTTTATGCGCTGGGTTCGCCCTGCGCGTTGTATTTTTTTCCTCTCTCGCTCTCTCTCGCTCTCTCTCGCTCTCTCCCGCTCTCACCTAAGATCACACACACACACACACACACACACACACACACACACACACACAAACACATACACACACACACACACAGGCGAGCTCGTGTACTTATGTAACAACACGCGTGCGCCCGACGAGATATAATGCAATAGAGTGCCCGGTGTGTGGCTCTCTCTCACCCTCTCTCTCACCCTCTCTCTCTCCCTCTCTCTGGGTCGGTCACACGCACGTATCGGTGGGCCCGGAGGGTCCATTGAACCTTTCTCTCTCGCTCGTTCGCTCGCTCGTTGGCTCGCTCCTCCCCATCGCTCTTTTTCGAGAGAGGACCCAAATACCGAAAAAAGTCTATAACGGACGGCTCTCGGCTGGTTCGGTAGGCTCGCCTCTCTCTCTCTCTCTCTCTCTCTCTCTCTCTCTCTCTCGATGGTCCTCGTCCCAACATTGTTTCCGGAAAAATGCCTCGGCCGTGTCGTTAATGCGGCTCGGCTTAGCGTTCGATGCGTGCATGCGTGCGTGCGTGCGTGCGTGCGTGCGTGCGCTCGGTACCGAGGAGAGGGGCAGGTGTGCGCGAAATTTCTCTTAATAACCGTTCCACCGTATTCGCTCGCGCTATCGCTGACTCACCGATTCTCTTCGTTCTCTCCCTTGCGCTGTTTTTCTTGGTCGTTCGCTTCCTTCTCCTCTTTTCGCGCTCATTCGCGCTCATTCGCGCTCTTTCGCGCGTCGCGGTCGCGTTACTGCGCGCCGTGTAAAACTCGCCCGAAATTGCGCTTGCACGCGCGATAAAAAAAGTCCGGTATTACGCATCGTAGATCGAGAAGGAGCGAACGTTAAGCGGCTTAGAGGCGAGTTCGCGCGGGGCGAGCGCGAAATTTTCGATTCGTTGGAGGCGCGGCTTTGTTAGCGGCGCTCGGAGCTCGGAATTATCGGGTGGTCCATTGTAAAATTGACTTATCGGGATTTCTTTTCTCGTTGCTAAGTCGCAAAATAATTATATTATTCTCGTGCCGGTTGCAGAGAACGAACGTTATCGAACGCGATGCTTTTCAGAGATGAACTCAATGGATTTCAATGCCTGTCGTACAAAAGAGATCGCCGTAAAAATTTAATTGTAATGAAAATTTTAAGTGCTTCGAATTATTTTTTTTTTATACCGTCGCCCAACGATCGTTCCCCGCAACAGCCTTTCGATACGTTCCAAACCGAAACTCGGAGATTTTTCTCCCTCGCCAGCGTTCCGTTTATTATTTTTACCGATAATCCGCAAGAACGAATTCACCCGAAAATCGCGCGTTCGTCCACGAACCCGAACGAAATCGTCCCGCCGCAAACGTTCGAGGGACGCGTCGATGGGAGAAATCCCGAGAACTAGAGTTTTTCCGTTGGGTCGGAAGAACCGGTGATGATCGGTGGTCAAGTTCGCGACCGAATCAACCCGCGACTCGAGTCGTAAACGCATCGAGCTTTCTCGCTCTCTCGCTCGCTCTCTCTCTCTCTCTCGCTCGCTCTCTCGCTCGCTCGCTCGGTTGCGCTTCGAGCAAAAAATTATTTTCGGCTCACCCTTCGAGCGGATGCGCCAAGATATCCGGCGAAACGACTCGAGTCGCGGGCAACGGGAATCTTGGAAAAGCTCGTAACGGTCTGGAAGCGCGGCACGAGGGAATTGCTCCCAACTATTCCGAGAATGAGCGTCGCTGACTTATTGTCTTTCAGCGTAGACTTTCTACGGGATGTCGCACGGCCGCGTTATTTCTGTCAAAATTTCGTTACGGACGCCATTCTTTTCCCCTCTTCCGCTTCTGCTCGGCATTTAACACCTTCCACCTTCCGCACCGTTCACGGCCGGCCTCCCGTCGAGGAGCATTTTTAACGAGACGAACGAACGAGAGAAGAGGCTTCTCTTTTTTCCTCTTCCTTGTCTTTCTTCCTTTTCTCCTTAACTCTTAATTATCCTTTTTCGGGTTTTCTTTCCAACTTTTGTCGCGAACGATGATTTAGACGCACCGCGTTAAAATGGTTTTTGCCTCGATTTAAAACTCATTTAACGCTTAATTTTATAACCGATCTTTTTTACGCGAGTAATTAGGAGGCTCGTAATATTAAATATCGTTACGTAAGAAAATAAATAATATCAAACTATGGAAATGAAGCGCTCGAACTCGTCGATTAAAAAATAAGAACTTGAAAAGCGAAAAAAGTTAGAAAAATGCAAAATCATTTAATAGCTTTATTGACGATTACGACCGATGAAAAAATTACGATTTGAATATTTTATTCGTTTAATTATAATTCGCAAACGTAACATTTAATTACGTGTTACGTTTTAATCGCCGATAATAAATTTTCCAAGTTAAAAATCATAATAAAAGATGATTAGTCGAAGAGTAAAGCTGAAAAATCCATATATCGCAGCGTCTTTTACGGCCATAAAAATGACGAGGAAGTATAAAAAGGTAGGATTCAACGATAGAAGAAACATGAAACAACAAAAAAGTGTAACAAAAAAGGGGGAAGGTAGCGGGAGCAGCAGCAAATTAAAGTCAAAATCCTGGCGCTCCTCCCACGTTGTTCCTCTTTGCATCATTAATCGAAGCGCTCATAAAAGTAGAATAAGCAAAATAACAAAAACCGCAGGAATTGTTAAAATGCCCTCGCCGTAAATCTCGCTCGCGGCGTCGATAATTGATGATTCGCCGCGAAAAAGAGAAAGAGAGCGAAAGCAATATACGGAACGAGGAGCGAGCGACTACGTGCGCTTGCGCGGGCAGAGGGAACCTTGCGCGAGGTGAAAGAGCGCGTCGGCGCGCGGGAGGAAGCGAGAGAGACCGAGAGAGAGAACGAGAGAGAACGAGAGAGAACGAGAGAGAGAACGACGCGATGTATATCCGAGGCCACGCCAGCGCGCGCTTCTCTTTCTTTCGAGACTCGCCATTCGCGGCGGAACGGCTCATTATAATTAGTGCGCCGGCCGCCGCGCGATACGATTGGCCGGTCCGATTCTATATCCGCGATCTCCCGACGATCTATGAACGCGGAATCTCCATCTCTTTCCCTCCCACCCCCTCTTTCACTCGCTCTCTCTCTCTCATTCTCATTCTCATTCTCATTCTCATTCTCATTCTCATTCTCATTCTCAGTCTCAGTCTCATTCTCAGTCTCAGTCTCATTCTCAGTCTCATTCTCAGTCTCATTCTCATTCGCATACGTACCTACGTACGTATGCAGCGACGAAATTTATAGCGAGCCTCTGGCCCTCTTTCCTGAGCATTATTTTCTCTCGCTCTCCGTTAGCCCGGCTCTTTTATTTTTTCATTTCGCGAATGAGATTTTCTCCGCATCCTATAGAGCTCTCCGCTCGCTTTCTTTCTTTGCCGCTCGGGCGCGGGCGCGTCTCTCTTTCTCTCTCTCTCTCTCCGCGTGTGTGTGTGTTTGTGTGTCTCCAGCAGCGGCTGCCGGCTCGTTTGATTTAACGACTGCAGCAGCGCAGCCCCGACTACGGATATCCCCGCGCGTATATCGGACCCCGCTTATGCCGCGTGCGCGGATCGCCTCCTTCGCTCTATCGTAAACCCACCCGAGAGAATAAGAGAGTCGGAGAGAGGGAGAGTGAGACGTCGACTCGCATCCGCCGCCGAGCAATTTGAATAAATCTCATTTATTGTCCCGCAGCCGTCGGATTCAAATTCGATGCTCGCATGTGTCGGAGAAGCGACGAGATGAGAAAAGGGCTCGTAGGGAGTAGTCGCGTCGTTATAATCGAGGACGTCGACGACGAAGCCAACGACGAAGCCAACGACGAAGCCGACGACGACGACAAATTGACGTAGCCGAAGACACCGACGACGCGAGAGCCTTTCTTTATTCCTCGAAAAGCGAATCGCGACCCGTTGCCCACGGCCCCGACATTCGCCCCCCTCGAAGTCTACGACGACAGCCGAGCCGAGCTTCCTACTTAGTCAACGAAACCCCACCGATTGAGAAAAGAGGCCAAACAAGAAAGGGAAAGGAAGGAAAGAAAGAGCTCGTTAATGGGTATTTGACGCGTGATTCCTTTCGGCGAACGGAAACTATCGAGATACTTAGTCGCCTTTACCAAGCAAATCCAAAGCTGTATCCTTCCTCCTCTTCGACTCGCCTATTTTCTCATCTCCGAGCGTAATGCTCGATGGATGTCCTTTCGTTTTTCTCGATTCGAGACACGCTCGGAGACAAAACTCGGACCTCGTCCCATCGATACGATTACCTTTGGTGTTTTCGGTGAGTAGCGGCTGCTTAGATTAGCGGCAGCTTCGAGGCAACCTATCCATATCGTCGTATCCATATTCTAAGAACGCGCTCAGCTTTCGCAGCGAGTAGCGATTAATCTACGCTTCGCCAACGAAGCTGGAAACGGCGTTTCAACGTCCTTCCGAATCACCCGATTGTAAAGGACGCGAGCTACGAAGAACTATGGACCGACTGTCGACCGAGGGCTGCGACCCACCGAGAATAATGCTAATTGCCCGCTTCGATTAAGCCGAGCGATCGCGAGTTCTTTTCAGCGCTTTTCCCATAGAAGCGACGCGTGCAGTGTTTGCACAGGCGCGTAGCATAGGGCAGAAGCTGTAATTTCGAGCGTCGAAAGAGCGTCGAAAGAGCGTCGAAAGAGCGGCGAAAGAGCGGCGAACGAGCGGCGAATGATCAACGAATGAAGCAAAGAACAAAAAAAAAAAAAAAAAAAATAAGGATCGCCGAGGGAGAGAACAACGTAAAATGATATCGTACTCGTTTCGTTGCGATGTTAATTACTACGTGGCAGCTTCTGCGTTCGTATACGCACGGGCGCACGAGCACGAATACAAATGCGTGTCGATGGCAGCGATGGACACGTGCCGCGCGCGCGAACGAGTCGATAGAAAAACTCTATTCTCGCGTCTCTCCCGCGTCTCTCCCGCGTCTCTCCCGCGTCTCTCCCGCGTCTCTCCACCGTCTCTCTCGCTCTTTCTTTTAATTTTCTGCCCTGCGTTCGGTCACCGCTCGACTCGACCTCTCCGTCCTTCTCTCGCCGTGTTTCGTCGAATCGTCGTTCGCGCCGTCGATTTCTAGTTTCTCTCCCTTCTCTCTTTTTCCAGGGAAAACGTTAACGCCGTCGACGGTAGAACGTTTTAAATTTTTAACGAAAAGTTCGCATCCGTTTCAACGGTAATTTTTGCGCCAACCAAACTCGCGATTCGCTCGAGTTCCTCGATGGAACGCGTACAGATAAATCAGGGAATAGAATTATTTTCCCGGTTTTTATTTTCGTAATTGAAACGAATTGGTGTAGCAACGGCATTGGATATGTTTTTCGAAAATAGACGCGTCGTTGCGACCTTGGATTTTATAATTAAATAGAGCGCTACTGGTTTTGAAAAGGTCGAATTTTAGATTATTAAATTTTGATTACATAGCTGCGAAAGAAAAAAAGAAATCAACCATCTGAAAAACTCGAACGCTGTCGGCCTTGGAAACCGTGCGCACATTTTTGTTGCAACGATTGATGATGTCCCATCGTCACCCCCTTTCCACCCGCCCTAAATCGGCGATCCCTTTTTTCCAAAGCTCGTGCGCGACTCGACCCCTCGATCCTTACCACTTTTTCCCATCTCTTTCCCTCCCTCTCATTTTGGTTTTTCGTGAACACGAGATTCCATCTCTCCCTCTCGCTCTCCCGCCCGCCAGTTTACAGCGGCGTAGCATTAGCCCCAATCGGCGACGGCAACACCCCACCGACCGTCGCATTCTTGAAAATAAACAGAATCGAACCCTTTCTACAAATTCAAATAAGAGAGCGCGGCTGCGAGAGCCTCGAGGGGTGCAATTTTATAAGCGAGAGAGAAGGAAAGAGACGTATGCGCGCCCGCGAGTGAAAATTGGAAAGGGATGAAAAACTGGAAGGAGACTTTAAAAAATGGGGGGTAGAGGCTCCATCATCGGCTTTGTTCGAGTTCGTTCGCGCGCTTCGCCTTGCGCTCGACGCTCCGCACACCGATGCCTTGCCTTTTTACCTACGTGCGTTTCGCTCCGCGGGCAGAATTTTAGTTAACGCGCCGCTCGGGTGTCGGCCTAAGTGTGCGCTTGTGTGCGCCTGTGTGCGCCTGTGTGCGCCTGTGTGTACCGGCGCATACGAGCGCGTACTCGGAGAATTGCGCCACGGATCGACGAACTGCTGTCAAAACAGAAATCCAACGCCCGACACATACGTTACGACGTACGGGCGATGGACGAGATCGAACGCCGATTTTCCGGACTCGTGAACCGCGATCGCGTCCGGCTTAATGCGACAGATGGAAGTAGCGTTTTATGCGAAATAACACGTCCAATTTGGAGAGCGAGCGAGAGAGAGAGAGCGAGAGAGAGAGCGAGAAAGAGTAAAAAGGGTAGAGACTGCGAAACGTGATTTATTTTCGGTCGGCGATCGGCACCGATCTCTCAATTATATACTCGAGAATATAACGCGGTGCGCACGCCATTCTTCGTCTACACCGAGGTACGACATACAAATATAAATTTCAGAACCCTTTTAATAGAGCATCCACGATAAGAATTACTTTTTATTGGATCTCTCGGTGCGGCCATCGATTGGGCCATGTTTGGGAAATATTGAAGTCTCTATTAGACTATTATGCGAAATAATTGCTTGCAATATTTTTACCTTTATTACAGCTGAATTGCTTTTATGAAATATTATATATCATTTTTTTTTCAAATATTTATTCCGAGCTGTTATTCTCTATTAATTTATGACCGAGTTGTTATTTCTTTCTATTAACTTTAAGGACTCGCGCATTTTTATGAACTGCAGAAACTAATTACCGTCCGACCTTATTGCAGAAACGTATTTGTTTTAAATATAAATAGCTCGATGTGTAATCGGAAAATTTTTTATGTATTAAATTATGTCGCTTAAAAAAGACTCTGGGACGCTGTCGTAAGATCTCAAAATACCGATGAAATATTTTAAAGCTTAATTATCTCTGGCTTCGGTTAACGGGTCAAAAGAGAAAAATTCGCGTCGAGTCTACTATTCTCACTCGACGAAGTAATGCTAAACGAATCCTAAAACCAAGGAGCGAGTATTTTCGAACGGTCAATGCGCTGTGCTTCGCTCGGGAGAAAAAAACGCGGAAATCGAAGAAACGCTCGCGCGTACCGAACACCTTGGAATCTTTCGTTTTTTATCCGTACGGAGGTGCAATCTAAACATGTATTCTTGCCCCTGAGGTCAAAGACTTCGACAAATAGTACAATAGATGAGCACTTTGATCTATTTTAGAGATAACAATGTGTCGCGATCTCTCGAAAATAAAATTCGCTCGAAATACCCTACTAAACTGTTTCCTAGTGCTTCTCACTGGCCATTTATATAATTAAAAGCTCAGCTATGCGAATTAAATGCAAAGAAAGCAGAGCGAAAGGTTTAATGGTAACGTCGAAACTGAAATTTGAAAGCGCCCAACATCGTTGCGACTTTGTTAATCGATCGTTTTGCTCGACGTTGTTAATCCTTCGATACCGAGATGATTTTATCGACGGCTTTATTATTCGAGCGTCCGATATATCATTTCCGATAAAAATAACAAAAATAAGGTTCGCCGTGGAGAAAAATGGATTCCTCGATCGATGAAAGCGTAATACCTAATTTTAAAAGGTCGGTAACTTGGGTAGAGAAGGACAAAAAGAAATAAGTACGTGATCATGCCCGGTACTAATACCGATCCTAGATCGTTTAAATTTGTTACGACATTCTCCGATCGGTACTGTGAATAAGAAGCGAAGTGCATAATCGTTCCTATTGATGCCATCGGTCGTGCGCTTGCACTTTAATCCCTTTTATTCTCGTCCAAAAGGAAAAAAGCCGTTGAATCCGATGATTTTGTACGCTTACAATGCGTACAACATCGAAAAGCTTCGCGTCAAAGTGAAGCTGTGCGATTGTTGCGCATTGGGACTTTTCGATTCTTGATTACGATCGTTTCTCTATAATATAAGAGTACACCGATATTAAATGACTCGACGGGAAATGCTCCGCACAAGGAAACGGAGAAGGCGATGGCTACAATAACTCTATCGAACACTTCCATCGCTTTGTTAACGAGAAGAAAGATTTTACATGGCTCGACTGTTTTCTATGTACTTAACCATTCGCTCGAATAAAGAGTGATATTATAATTTTAATTTACATGTTATCCTTATCTCTTTGTAAATGCTTTACAATTAAACATTTTTATTTCTTGCAAATTACCGAAGGTTCTCGTTTAAATCAATAGTCGTTTCAAACGTAGCGTTCGTTTTTATAAATAACAACCTTTTTAAGTACGGATTACAACCTCTCATTACAGATACGATTTACATTTTGTCCTTAATTTATCGGCGAATCGAAGGTCGATCGTTGAGCGCAAATATGAATAATAATCGAGCGATTGGAAAGAACCTCGGTTCGTTTAAACCAAAGGAATTTTGTCGAGTTGTAAAACGGATCGTCAAAATCACGGTTCGCGTTAAAAATAACGCGATCGTAACGAATATTTATTTAATCCGCATTGGATATTTGGATAGTGGCTAGCGGAGTAAAATGTTTTTATTGGAGTATCGGCGCTTCGAAATCGAAACAACAAAGACGTTCGTCAACGACAATGAAAATCCGTGTAGCTTCGAAGGTTAGGGTGCGCGTAGGACAATAAAAAATAAACCCGTGGTACGCGAGTGCGATGGTGCGATGGTGCGATGGTGCGATGCTCTTTGATAAACCGACAATGAAAGTTCAAATAACGACTTCTTAAGATTTCGCGAGCGCAGTATCGAGTTTTTCGAGCTCGAAGCGATGCAGCCGATGTCCATGCAAAAATCGTGTCTGGGCCCGGGTCAGGTACACAACCTCCTCAAAACAAAAGTAAAAAGTAAATTAGTCATTCTCTCGATCCCCGGTCCATACGCTTCTCACTCCCCTGGCGCGTCTGGTTTCTCTACCAGACTCCGAAGAAGGGGTAGGATGGGCACAGGCATCTTAGGATAGACGCTATTTTTCACTCCGCATGTATTGGCAGCTCCACCGATTTCGAAAGGAAAGTGCACCCGTCGCGGTGTCCGACAATTAAATTTAGAATATTTTTTAAATTTCTCCGATTCCGCTCGAGTAATTTGGCACGAGATTGCGCACCGTATGCTCCAACATACGCACGCCGATCGAATTTTCTTTCTTACGAATGCCCTGCCGTAGTTTTTGGCGCGCTCCTCGCGTTTCTCCTCTTTCGCCTCATCGTTTTTTTTTCTCCGTTCTTTCTCGCTCCCTTGCTTTTTGTCAAGCGCGAAATAACAGTGAGCGAGCAAGAGAGGTCGCAAAACGAAGCCTGCGGACGCGAGCCGTAAAACGAAATGAGAAGAAGAAACGAGGGAGGGGAAGGGGAGGAAAAGGGAGGACGAAAGAGGATCTTAAAGAGCCCTAACTCGAATTACCAAAGCTCCGAAGAGAGCAACGAGTTAAACGTTCCACGGCGTGTTAAATCAAAGAGGAGAACGACCAGCCGAGAGAGAGAGAGAGAGAGAGAGAAGAGTGGGGAAGCAATAACGCGCGAGAATGCAGAATGATGGAAACGTGGGTTAGCCTAAGAGAGACGACCCTTCCATCCCGTGCAGCCCGAGCGTACCTAAGATCTTCTTTTTGTCTCTCTTACCGCAGTTCCTCTCTTTCGCGATCTTTCTCTCAAAGCGTAGCGCGCCTTTTTGCGATTATACTCTGGAAATAGTCAACCGGATGCCCGTCTTGCCCAACCCCCCATGAAGAAGAAGAAGACGAAGTCCCGGCAAACAAATGTCCGCGGATATTCGCGACCGCCTTCCTACGTATATTTCTGGCTTTGAGTAAAGAGAGCCGTTTTTCCTCCCTCGAGAGATGAAAAAAATGGAAAAAATGGAAAAAGTCGAGTTGCTCGAGAGGGGATTCCCACCAGGGGCGCTTTAGCGGTTCCACATTAGTCTCTCCTTTGTTTCGCGAGGGCACTTTGAAATCTTTTTACGTCATCTCGCGCTTAGCGCTTCTCGCGCGCAGCCTTTGATCGGTGTACCTCGTTATTTTGACGGCACTCGCGCTGCTTTCGAACCATTTTCTGGACGCCCTCGGCTTTTTACGACGGGAACTCGCGCCCGTGACGTTGACGACATTTTAAAAGCTTGATTCTCGTAATAGCCAGCCAACCAGCCAACCAGCCAACCAGCCAACCAGCCAACCAACCAGCCAACCAACCAGCCAACCAACCAGCCAACCAACCAGCCAGCGAGCGAATTTTACATCCGAGTTTCGTTAAGCTTTGCACGCTCGACCCTTTTCAACCCGCATCGATAAACGACGCGTCCGAGACCTTTTTCGATCTCTCGGCTATCATCTTTTATAATTAAATACTAATACGGAAAGTATTTCGATTATTATGCCTGCGTTTCCTCCATCTAATTAAATAAAAATGAATCCGTACACACGATTTGTATAACGTTGCAATATTGTTTTTTCCTTTTGTACCAACCAAAGATCCACGTTCCACGCTAATCTACTCGTAACCCTCCAAATGCCCCGACAAACTCTTCGTCGCGTTCTATCATAGTACCGAACTAAAAAATTTGAATACGATATAATCCTATAGGATTAACGAAACAAAAGGAAAAAACTAATTCCGAAGCCGAGATTGCCAAATAAAGCTAGCGCGTACTTCACCAGTTCCCATGAGAATGATGGCGCGCCGAGAGCCCTTGGAAAACTCCAAGGGCTTCTACGAAATTCCCCTCCACGGGAGTAGACTTGCGAGAGAAAGAGAAAGAAGCGTGAGAGTGAGAGTAAGACAGAGCAAGCCTGTATTTATAAATACGTCCCTCTTCTTGCGGTATGTTCTCGCGCGCGCGCGTGACCCGCATTTCGTTATTATTGTATCCGCCTGTGCTCTAGTACCATTGACACGCTCTCCTATCTCGCTCTCTTGGTCTCTCTCGGATGCAAGCGGAACGAATGTAGAACGCAGCGAACCTTGATTGAACCACGCAGGGCCCGAACGAAAAAAGTACGAACGAGTCCGTAGCTTCAGACGTATACATAAATTTGTTTGTTTGCTCGTACTCGAACCTTATCCTTTTTATCGTGTGTATTTTTATCATTTTCTTTGTGTAATTGCCGAATCTCGAACTCAACTCGTAATAATTATCGAGAAAGTACGATCGCGGTTGTCGAGCTATGGATATTAAAGTTGGTTTCGATTAAGAAGATATTTTTTACGAGGGGGCTCAAGGGAGCTCGAAACAATATTAATCGATAGTCGAATCCGAAGCGAAGTACTTTTGATGTTTCTTCCGAGTAAATTTAAAACGTATATCGAACGCGTTTCATACGTTTCGCCGAATATTAAAAATTGGATCGTTTATCTATATCTGTACACAGTATCGTATCGTTTACGTACGACGTTGTAAATTAAAGGATTTAAAATAATTTGGAAAATTTACTTTACGAATCTTCTCTCTGTAATGTAATTGTAGCAGATCGAAGTATAATACAGCACGAAACAATGACCTTCCGTCCCGCATATGTAGAAAATGATTTAGGAAAAGCATCGACGTACTCGCGTTCACACGCTTTCGGAGATTCAACACGCGTATTACGTTCAATGAATATTCCGAAATTTGATTCCTAGCCTGATAAATGAACGACGGTAACGATGAGTAACTCTAACGGTATTCACACGGCCAACACCGAAAACACGATTTTCTCGGGCTCCGGGCGAACACGACTTCGGCCGTCGCTCCACCGACTTCGTGGATAGAAATAGAAGGGGAGAGGGACAGAGATGTCCGCTCGTTGACGGACCGACGCCAGTTTCTAAGAGGAGAACAACGAGATTGCCGATCGTTTCCGGTCGAGATCTCGCGCTTTTGGCTTTCGCGTTCACCGAGCGAAGCCGAATTCGCGCGGACCGGAAAAATTCGATGCGGTGAGGACGATTTTCGGTAGAGAGATTCTTGGAGACTCTCAAAGCCCGAGCTTTTAATTTTTGACAGTTTTACGACAGCTTTCGTTCATTCTATAATTTCCACGCGTTTTTGGCGAGAAGAGTAACGTCTTTTGAAATATCTCCGTTGAGAATCGAGAGTTCCTGAGAGTTCCTGAGAGTTCCTGAGAGTTCCTGAGAGTTCCTGTACAGCGGGATGATTTTAAATTTACGCAAGGCTCTTTAAGTTGAATGGAATAAATCAGTCTAACGATTATCTACAATTTAGGAATGAAAGTTGGAAAAAATATCGTATTGTACGCGAGAAATAATATAATTTTTACGATAGAATAATAGGTTCGATTAACGGAAAAATGATTTTCTTTCTCTTGGAAGTTCCTCTATAAAATAATTCTTATACGTTCATTGTTCGAGTCGAGTTTCTTTTCTCCTGCAAAATGCAAAAAATCCCGTCATTTTACTGTAACGCAGAAGCGCATCGTCGTCGAAAACTGATAAAAAAAATGAGAACGTTTGTGCAAACAGCGCAAGATAAATAAACTCCCTACTTCACAATCCCCGCGTCAGGAAGAAGTGCGCGAAGTATAAATTCTGCGGCGTGCGGCGGCGCTCCAAGAATAATACACAATGGCTTTTCCAAGCCGTGTACGGAGTAGTATAAGAACAAGTATACGACGCCGCCGAAAAAAAGAGAGTCCGACTGTTGCTGCCGTTGCCGTTGCCGTTGCCGTTGCCGTTGCCACTGTCGTTGCAACATTCTCGAAAGGCTCGGAGCCGGTCGTAGGAACGAGTGCGCGAACCCGATAATAATTATCGTCCAAGGATGGGCGAGGAAGAGGAGAAGACAACTTGGAAGACAACTTGGAAGACAACTTGGAAGACAACTTGGAAGACAACCTAAAGTTAAAAGAGCGCGGACATAGTTTGCATCAACAATGTAGACGAAAGAAGTATTTCCCTCTCGCTCGTCTATTATTGCGCTTCGGGTGTTCGGGTGTTCGGGTGTTGGAGTGTCCGTGTCGCGACTGCGTTTACATGCGTCGATTGTCGCGCACCTTTTTGCGATCGCTAAAATTAACGAGTGCCACGATGGCGTGCGTCAAAGCCCGCGGCAACTGCTCTTCCCTCGTTCGCTCGTTCGCTCGCTCGCTCTGCTCGATTATGCAAACACGCTTCGTTCATTAAAATTTATGGAATTTACTACGATGTGTTCTACGAGCCCTTGAAACATTTCCTGCGGCACTGAGAAATTAGGTTCTCTTTGCGAGCACAGCATCCTCTCTTTGCGTTTTATTTCGGTACGAGTTTATCCCCCCCTTTCCACTCTATTCTTCTACTCGACTTTTAACAGCTAATTACACCATTTTTTTTACTCGAAAAATACTACTTGGCCAATGTACGTCCAAACCTTTGTTTATGCGAATAGCAAAATTTTTGGAAAGTTACTTTTTTATGTTATTTTGTAAACTATTTTAATTGTTTAACGTCTTTGAAAACTTCCGATGTATCGCGTAGTTGGGTCTTAAATTGCAAACCAACTACAAACTATTTCTATTTTTCGTATCGCTTTACAATAGTATTTTTAACTTATCGATTGACAATGAACTACAATGCTAAATATATTTTTTTTTCATTCTTCGAAGAAGTTGAAAGTAAGTAATTAAATATTACGGAAGCGATAAGATACAATAATTTATTCTTTTAATCTAAATCAGTGAAATTAAATACAGTCGGTGATAAGAGAATCACCGATTTAATCGTAAACGAATCAAATCTTATAAATATACGTTGTTCAATTGTTACAGATTTATTATCATAATCGCCTGGTTTATACTTGCTTATAATAGCAAATTTATGCCGACACTAGTAGTAAATTAATCATTTAAGAATACGGCGTTACCTAAGTTTGTAAATTTTACGATGCTCGCAAATTTAAGGTAAATTCGGGTAATCTCGAACGCCTTTGATCGAGGCATAATTTACTACAAGTGTCATACAAGTATCCAATGCCAATTTGTATATTCTAAATTTAAATTTAAATCGGAATACATCTCTCGGAGCGAGTTCGTCAAGCTAAGCTATTTGGCAAATAAAAAAGATGCCGTGCTCAAAACGCAAAATAAAAATTGCAACACAGACTAGTAGAAGACAAGAAGCTCTAGTTTTGGCCCGTCCGTCGCGAAGCGATTGGCCCCGATCGGGTCGTGATCGAGGAAAAAAAATAAGCGGCTATTTGGCAATCGCACGCAACGTCGCGACCCCCGTCCTCGAAACGACGTGGAAATCGATCGATCGAGCGCCGTCGAAGCCTCGAAAAAAGAAACGCGCGCCGACGAAAAAAGCGACGTGCCGTCACGGCCCCGTTTTTTTTAACTTTTCTAGTTGCACGGATATTATTTGCTTTGCTTTGCTTTGCTTTGCTTTGCTTTGCTTTGCTTTGATTTGCTTCCCTTAGCTTTGCTTAACTTTGCTTAACTTTGCTTTGCTTTACTTTGCTAGACCTCCATCGAATAGCAGGGAATTTCTAAATTTTGTCATTTTTATTCGACGACGATATTATCCAAAATTTAAAAACGATGGTTGAACGTTCGCCAACTCTGAAACCGTATGGATTGTTATTTCGTTCGAATCGAGAGTATTCGAATTATCGTATTCGAAGAGCAGTGTGGGATGTTCAACGCGTATATTTGGATATTTTATACTATCTTCTCGTCGTTTTATCCACTTATCGATAAGATACGTAAAACACGGAAAAAAGTAAGTAAAATTAAGAAAATGTTAATTTTGTTAACGTCCGCCCCGAGTCGGTCAATTTACTCGTAATTGGAACGCTTATTACGCGAGTCGTCAAAATGTACAGAACCGTATTTTAAAAAATGTCAATGAACGAGGCAATCGCGTCGCTCTTGAACGCATTTCAAGAATCGCGCGAAATCAGTTGCCCCCACTCGACAGGCCAAAAATAAACGATCGTTAATTATCAATTAGCGAATTGTAGCGCACAGGACGTAATATAAGCCTAAGCCAGAAGCCCGAGATATGAGAGAGAAAGGAGAAGCTCGGGAAGACGCGAGGAAAGAAAGAAGAAGGAAGAGACTCAGGGACGAGAGATACGCGGATCTTCCCATGAGGAAGCTTGGAGTAGGGGGAATGCAGAAAAAGAGCGAAAAAGAAGCAAGATTCGAAGAGCTCCGATCCTTCTGGCGCCCCATGGCCCCACCCCCATCTATTAATTAGCTGCACCGAGCTTCTCTCTCTCGCTCTCTCTCTCGCTCTCTCTCGCTCTCTCTCGCTCTTTCTCCTCAGCTCTTCGTGGTTAATTTGCTCTCGGGAAGAGATATTTTCGTTCGCCCGCGCGAGTGGAAAAAAGGAGTCGATCTTCGCGTCTTCCACTCCGCCTCAACTCGCGAGAGCAGCTTTCTTTTCTTCTTCTTTCTATTAATTAAACGAAGCCCTAGTCCCACAAAGAACAACTTGGCGAGATTCACACGAAATAGGAAATCGATAAGACGAAGCTGATTGCGAAAGAGGATGCAGAAGGTCGAATTCTGTGAAAATCGTCTGAGACGAAGGTTTTCTGTTCTTGTGGCAAGATTTACGGAGTCACTGATAATAAGGAGAAGGAAGGTCTCGAGTAATTATTCGACCACGTCCAAGAATTTATAGTCAATTTTATTTTAATTTAATACGCGTTAGGACGCTATTATTATTGTTTATTGCGCTGTTACCGCAATTTTCGACCTTGGCAACTGAAATTTTTTTAGCAATATAGGGAATGCTCGTTACATTATTATGCGGTCTGCATCGGAAGGAAATAATTTTACTATGTGTTTTATCGGCGACTGCAAAAAAAAGCTGGGCAGTACAAAAATTAAAAATCCTTAAAATTGATCGTTAGCGTAGAAGCAATTAATGCTTTATGCGTTCATCCGAAAACGTACTTACGCGATACCTAAATGTTTTGATAAGTTATACGGAACGTTATTATTATTTTTAATCCCACAAAAAACCTTCCAACGACTTTTTCTAAGTCTGTGCACGCTAAACGGAAAAAGAAAAAATAGCGTTCACAAGTGAATGGCTCGATATAGCGAGCGATGCACTTGAGACTACATATAAAAATTCGGGGCTCGTATTAATATCCTTAAAAAGAAAAAAAAAGAAACGCTCGTCGGCCCGAAGCCTTTGAATGAACGAACGCGAAAATGTTTGAAAGAGCGATTTGTCAAACACTACTCGCAACAGCTGCGCGCCGACCGAATGCACGGAACACGAAAGCGGGCGTTTTAAAGGCCGGAGCACAGAAAAGCTCCGCTGGGGGCTCCGGTAATTGAATTATTAGGTCGAACTCCGTTCAATCGTGTAAATCTCGCGCACCAAGATTCGGTATACGTGTATATATATTTATATGCGTGTGTATGGAGTGAGAGGGGGATAGAGAAGAGGATAAAGAAGAGAGAGAGACGAGAGAAGCTGCTCTAATCTGTGAAATTAATCTTATTCAAATTGCTTTTCAATAGCTTTTCTTGTTTGACAATTTTTAAGGATATTATTGCGACTCTCCAAGTCCTTGCTTAGGTGAATTATTTTCAACCGATATTATTTATTCCATGTATAAATATCGTCGAGGTGTCGATATTCAGGCATACGCTATTTATTAAAAAGTACACCAAGTAATACGTTATAAGAACACGGCTTTTGTTCTTTATATTCAATAGACATGGAATTCGGTCACGTAAAAATAATAATGATAAAAATACGTTATTTAATATCTTTTATTATGTAGCCGATATTTTTATTACAATGTATAGCGTTGTTTGTAAGAAAAGTGGACAAAAAAACTAGGTAAAATAGACGCGGTAAAAAATGTATATTGTATAAATATTCATAATACGCTTGGCAATTTGTTTTGTTATACGTGTAATATTGCGAGAAAGAAACGTTGGTTGATCGGATTCGAAATTACAAAACACTCGAGCAACGAATCTGCAATTAATCACCGAGACGAAATTTCGTTGATTTATAAAAAACCATGAGATGCATATAGTTTTACAAAAACAACGGAGCAAAGTAATTAAAAAGAAAAGCCTTCCGTCAAAGAAACTTAATTAAAATCGAGGACAAAAATTAACATAATAAAGAGTTCAAAAGACAGATACGTGTTTTTGAAGGATGGGCAAGGGGGGGAGGGGGAGTAAGGGGAGGCGGCACGCAGGGGTAGCATACGTGAAAGGCTCGAATCATTCGAAAAAGCTCCCCTGGCATTTCGCTTCAAAGAGATATTGCAGCGGGAGGTCGCGGACACGAAGACGACGACAGCGGCGAGGATCTAGAACGAAAAATTGGAACGACCGTCGGCGCATTCCGGTGGCATGGCGCTTCTATACCTCCGTCTCTTTCTCCTCGTGCCGGTCGCTCGCTTCCCTGAATCGTGGCTCGCGAGGGTCCGGGAGATGCGACGGCTCCGATCGAGTTTATTTTTCGGACTGTGACGATAATCATAATCGACGAAAACCGCCTCTCGCGCAATCATTGTCACGAGAACAATAATAATGGAACGCGAGGCTGGGGTCTGGCATTTACATGCGCGTAGTTATGCGTAATTGGACGGACGATGGTAATCAAGTTGATTACTCGCGTTGATTGGCTATGTTTACGTCGTAAATTGATCGTCTCGTTTGAAAAAATTTGTATTTCAGAAACAAAGTGTAGAGATGCGCTGCGCTCGGTTTTACGTCACCGCGAACAGCGTCCGAGTCCGAGTTCGAGTCCGTCCCGAGTCGGGGGAAATCGCGGGAAGATCGACGGACGAGTTGCTCTCGCGATTTACCGAGGGACCGATGCGATCCCGGTACCCGCAAGCGCGAGAGACGCCAAAGTAAATTTGTTTACAGAAATACGAATACCGTGGAGGAGGGCGGAGGAGGGCGGAGGAGGGCGGAGGGGGGGGGCACCGGTTTTTTTGACCCGTCGTCGCTCGAGTACGATCGAGTCGGGCCACGATCGAGCTTACAACTATTCGCTAATA
The DNA here is from genome assembly GCA_018907195.1 of Dolichoris vasculosae. NCBI lineage: Eukaryota > Metazoa > Arthropoda > Insecta > Hymenoptera > Agaonidae > Dolichoris > Dolichoris vasculosae. The sequence goes on from JACCHY010000003.1 coordinate 9,913,581, forward strand.
ACGTTTATAATTCGAAAAGCCGGCAAAGAAGTAGCAGCGGATCCCGGAGCGAAAATTCCCAAGTATAATTTGCAGAATCCATTCATCTTAAATACCAAAGTCGATTTTGCTCCCAGTGGTCGACTCTCACGATAGTCAAAGTGCGGCGCTCGTACGGCCATGACAATGGCATATTCGCGGGCGCCTGCGCAAAAAGATGCCCGGCTGCTTCGAGAGAAACGCGCGGGATTTGAAATTTTATATTTGAAATTTATTAGCGCCTCTTTTCCTCTCTCTCTCTCTCTCTCTCTCTCTCTCACTCTCACTCACTCTCTCGAGGGGACCGTCGGGCCCTTCGATTCGCCGCTGCCGCCCGGCCTAATTTATCGTTCCTCAACTTTTTATTAATTTCGGCCATTCGGGAATCGAGAGGCGCGCATTCGGGGCCAACGGCCACCTTTCGATCTCTCTCTCTCTCCCCCTCGTTCGTTTCACGTTCGCTTTTGTCTCCTTTCGAATTTTTCTTTTTCTCCTCGTAGTATTTTTCATCTCTCTTCGTAGTTGTAACTTTCTTTCCGCTCTTAATTATTGCGAGATCGTTAATTTACTCCTGTCGCACGTATTTTATTATTTCTCTTTGTTTCCTGTTACTACTAATGCCTGATAATTTAATTTTGTTAACTCTGAAAAGAGTTTGCCAATTGATGTGGACAAAAGATGCAATTCAAACGATTTTATCCGACGAAACACAAAGAGCGCGAATTTAAATAAATTTTCTGTCGCGTTGTCGTATTCTAGTGGTTGTCCGAGCTCACGTAGACAGTATAATCAAACGATGTTAATCGCGCGTTGAGTACATTAATTTATTTAACAATATTAACATTCGCGAAGGTTTTTCATAAAATTAAATCTTCCGAATAGCTCTCCAACTATTTTAAACTGCGTAACGCACGTTGAAAGGTATTTTCGATTATCTCGCAATCGAAAGACAATGAAAGATAAGTTGCCCAGGAATTCTATAAATAGCATCGAATATAGTAGTAGTTCGATGAACAAAATTACAACGCAAAGTACGCCAGTGGTTCGTATTATTATACCACCCATTCTGCATCATTCACCGTGAAGAAAAAGGCTTCTCTGTTGCAGAGACTTTTATCCCAACGCTAATACTCGTTAAATCGAAAAGTTTCGAGGGCATTGTTTACGAAAGTACACACACGTGCGCTGCTTGCGCGCGATTCGTTTGAAAGTTTCAAATGAAGCGTGAAATTCGTTCTCCCCCACCTCCTCTCTCGATCTCTCTCTCTGTTGCGCGCGAGCTTTTTCCTCCTCTTCCTCCTCCTCCACCTCCTCCTCCACCTCCTCCTCGTTCGCCACCTCGATCGGCAACTCCTCCGCGCCATCGCCGTCGTCCAACGCCGAAAATTTTTTCCTCCGCGTTGCTTCGAAGGACTCGGCGAGCGATTTTCTTTTTCTTTTAATTTTCAAAAATCAATATACGAACTCGCGCTCGCTCCTACTCGAGAATTTTCGATTCGCGTATGTTTATGTATACGGTATAAGCGGTAAAGCGAGGATAGGCGCGCGAGCTATAAATCGAGCCGTGCGTGACGTACTAACGAGCATGAGATCGTTTTATATCCGCGCGGAGCGAAACGCGCGATCATATTATTATTGGTCCACGAACCTCTCGATCTCGTACACCGAACACGCGGAATATTTGTATTGCGTACGCGCGATCGCTCGCGCATTCGGGAATCGTTTCCGCTATCGTGATGCAACGAAATTATTATTCGCGTTTAAATACCGGCGAACATGTTGACCCTCGACGCGAGCGGACTGTTAAATCCAAGTATAAGTAATTTTATAATCGGAACGAACTCGCTTAAAACGCTGCGAGCATTTTTAAACATTGTTGGATGCGCGGAATTTCCACGGATCGCGTTCCTTCCGCAACTTCGACCTTCTACGAGAAGCGAAGCTATCGGTTAGCTATCGGTTCGTCGATAAGCGCTCGAGCATATTTTCCGCTAAGGGACAAATGTTTCCATTGCTGCGGATTACCATTAAAATTTCGACTCTCTCGAATCTTGTTCCCAGGGAGAGAAATAATTGCTTTCTCGCTTTTCATAAATTTCGGCTAATACCCAAACACGAGGCGTTCAGAGTCGTTTGTTCAAACATAAAAAACGAAAAGGAAAAGGAAAACGAAAACGAAAACGAAAACGAAAACGAAAACGAAAACGAAAACGAAGAGAAAAAGAAAAATAAAAAAAATAAAACGAAGCAAACGAAAATGTCAGCTCGAAATTATGCATCGCGTAAAAGAACGTTAAAACTCCATTCGCACTATTTATTACGTTTTCGGCATAAATCACCGCGCGGAATTCACGAGCGATTTCTCTCTGGTTTGCTTTCATGTATATTTCACGTTCGCAGGTAGCCGCGTCAGTATCGCGGCCGAGTACAATGAGTCCCGAGATCCTCTGTGCCGCCTCTCGGCAGTGACGAGTCTGTCGCGAATGCGCACACCCACGCTCGCACCTGCGGAGAGTTTCCCTCCACTTCTCTCTCTCTTGGTCCCTCTCTCGGTTCCTCTCTTTCCACCTTTCTCCCAACGATCGATTTACCGTTACTTTATTATTTCATTTAACCCTGGTTTTAGGAATGTCTGGCTTCGCGAGAGGCCGATTCTTCCGTTTTATCGGCGTGACTCTCGAAAACTGCGTTACGGCGTTCGCTACCGTTGTTTGCTTTGTACCAAGGTGAGAGTGAGAATAATGCGGATACCATTCAACGCGGAGACTCATATTTTCAAATCGTTAAAAAACTTTCGTACTTACTACCGGTCCGAGAATCATCTCGTCTTAACTTGAAACGGTTAATTTTACGAGAGGATCATTCGATAATTTACTAGTGAATAAATCACGAATAATAATATGTGAATTCATAATTATTCACATTATTATGCCGAGTAAAGAACATGTTTCTTTCGAATGAATAAATATCTGTTTAGCTCTACTGAAAATTGCTTTTAATTCATATTCAAATTTCTTAAGCATTGAGCAATCGGAAAGTAACTTGTGCTGCTTCTGACGAGCGACGCTACGTTCGAAGATCTATAAAGTTATGATTTACCTACTGTAAAGAATATTTATTTCATCATACCGCAGTTCTCATGACTTAGTAGTTAAGAAACAGTCCCGAGTATAAAGAACCCTTTCTCGTGGTGAGCATAGTAAAAAACATAGATAAAAAATTGAGTTCCATCCAAAGAATACGAGTATTAAATTAGAAACTCGGTAAACGAAATTTCAGCGTGCAAACTCTGAAAATCGTATCCGTGCAGTCGCGTTATTTATCGCGAGCGTTTCGCAAAATATAAATCACAGCGCGCGGGGAATTCCCTGCCCTTCATATTTCACGTTTCAAGTAGAAGTAGCCGCGTGCGCGCGTGGCACCGTACCACCGTATCAGGGAGTCGAACAATACCTGTCTATTCTCCCTCTCTCTCTCTCTCTCTCTCTCGCTCTCTTCTCTCGTCTAAGAAGACGTAGGCAAAAAAAAAGACATATCTTCGCTACTCCGTTCCTCCGCGGAGTGACGAGTCTGTCGTGCGCAACAACGCGATTCTCCTCCTACCTTCCTCTCTCTCTCTCTCTCTCTCCCTCTCTCTCTCCCTCTCTCTCTCCCTCTCTCACGCACACGCGTACGTCTTCTTTCTTCATCCGCGCGCATTGCGAACCGCCTGTTGGACGGCGTAAGAAGAATGAAATACAGGAATGCACCGCCAGCGGATAAAGAGAGAAAGAAAGAGAGGGTGTGGCTGTGCCGCAGGCTCAAGGGAGAAAAGTACCACGCGATAATAACGTTGCAATTAATTTTACTCGATCTATAGGTGCCGTGTACCGCACCGTGCGGTAGCGATCACTGTATTGCCGAGTCGATGGAGATGAGTCGATGCGCGTGGCAACCACGGATGAACAGGATCAATCGAAATTACCATCGATGATATTCGATCGAACTAAACAGTGCCACTTATGGAAAGAAGGGCGTTCGGTGTATCGGTCGAAAATTGAAATTCCTCGATGGTTAAGTAGGAGCGTCCGCGACTGCGTAAACGACGGATACGAGATTTTTCAAGATATTCCCCGCGTTTCTTCCAAAGCTCCTCGATATCCGTCCTCCCTCGTGCATTTATCCGTTGCTAGCTCTAACTATCGCAGCTTGTTTCGGAACGTAAATAATTATCGGACACGTATGGATGTATGGACCGCTGAAATCGGTACTCTTCAATACCATCGCGAAGGAGCGAAATACTTGTAGTCGTTGAAAGGGAAGAATCGATCCGGCAAAAAAAAAAAAAAAATAAACGAAGCTAGCGGTCGCGAGGAAGGAACGGCTTCTTCCGCGAGCCGTCTCGGAGAAACTACGGCTACCTGCGAGGTACTCCCGAACGAGGGGGTGGCATACGGTACGCGCACGGCCAAATGCCCCGGAGGGAGGGGGCAAGGAGAGCTCCTTGCCGAAGAGATAAAATGCAAAAGGGAACGGAGTAGGCTCGAGGGCGCCTCTTTTGCGCTCTGCTCCTTCGACTGTGGCGCACACGCGTTATTTATCGTTGCTTCCGTTTGTGCTTTATTTGTTATTTGCGCTGCCTTGCAAAGGCGCTCGTTCGTTCGGTCTTTATTTCCATTTGGCTTGTGCTCCTCGCCCGCAGTTCTTTTAATTTATCGTTATTATGTACTTCGACATGTTCCCGGTGAATCTCAAGCACTTTGCATTCGGTTGGAATAATTATTTTTATTCGTGCGCGGACGGAGCGCTCGCGAGCCAAATACAAGCGGTTTTTTCATCTTTGCAAACTCATCAATTAGCGACGTTGAAAACGCAGCTTAGGAGCATGAATAATTCCTTCGCATATTTATTATAAATAAGCTTTCTTTCGAAGATATATCGCGATAAATTCTCCGGGGCGTCAGACTCAGACTCGGACTCGGAGCACAAGAAAAAGATGTATTACGTACGAGCGTAGTTAGAATGTACTTTGCTACGCGCCGATATCGATTCGACGATTGCTTAGCTAATCTGGAACGGTAGGCGCGAGTGAGACGTCAGGAGCGCATCGTTAGAAAATCTAACGAAGATTCCTCGAAAGTCTTTCGATTCAGGGATCGTTGATAGCGGGTCGCGATAACGAGCCAACGAAAATGACCTCCGTCGAGGCGTCGTCGACTGCCGGCGTAGTCATTGTCGGCGTCATTGTCGGCGTCATTGTCGGCGTCATTGTCGGCGTCGTCGTCGGCGTCGTCGTCGGCGTCGTCGTCGGCGTCGTCGTCGTCGGCGTCTCCGTTTAGCGAAATACGCGAGGGTACGGAGGGAGGAAGAGGCATCGACAACTCGGTACTCACGCGGGGGTAATTGCCGCGCGTATAAAGAGCCGAGCGTGATTTCTCAGGCCCGCGCGCGAAGCTCATCGCCGGGAGTTGGGCGCGAGCTCGGAGGGACAGAGAGAAAGAGAGAAAGAGAGAAAGAGAGAAGGAGAAAAAGGCAGCCGAGCGCGATGTAAATGGTTATTAGCCCTTCTAGTGGCGCGTAACGAAACTCCTTAAATCAAGAGGACGGCCGATGGGCTGTGCCGGTCAGCGCGGAGAAAAGAAGAAAACGAGGCGAGGCACATAAAGGTACCAATGTGCGCATGCATGCGAGTGTGTGCACGTAGGGGAGAGCGAGAGAGCGAGAGAGCGAGAGAGCGATCAAGAAAGAGAATAATACGTTAAAGCAGCAACCAGCAACTACTCTAATTGGCCACTTTGTCCATTTATTCGATTTATTTAAATTATGGGACAATTGACAGTAGGCATTCTATTTTTTAAATCTCCCCGAGTAGCGAGAGCAGCGGCAGCGGCGGCAGTCGCAGCTGATTGGGCGAGATTGGCGTGAGACACTGGCCCCACAGATTCCCCAGTTGTGGGCTTAATCAGCTTTGATTGCTCCTCCGTCTCTTTCTCTCTCTCTCTCTCTCTCCCTCCCTCTATTTTCTCATCTCGCAGCCACTATTGACTCTTACGCGTTCGTTCGCTCTTTTGATCGCGCTTCTCTTTCTCGACTTTCTTTTTACCGATCCGGACAAACGTCGTGCCTTTTTATTATTCAATACAAGTTTTTACACGATCTTTATCACCTTTTGTAAGGCTCTCGCACTCGAGCATTACGGAAATACGGATGGTTTTGTTTTTCGAGACTACGACTTTCCTTGTCTGGATGGAACGGACGGTCCAAACTGAAACTGTTTTGTTAAGCGATTACGCATATGTGGGGCTTCTAGAAAATAATTGAGAGATGTTTTTGATTGGTTTTCTGGGTATATAACTTTTATTGATGGTGAACTTCGAGTCTTTCGCTCGTGTTTTTTCTCTTCTTACAAAATAATTACTACATGATTTGTCCCTATTCGTTAATCATTACACGTGACGGTCCGAAACAGTCCTGCTGTATAAATTTATTTTAATCTAATTCGAAAATTATGGTATTGTTATTTATACGATCTATAACGGTCGATAACTAAGCAATTAAACCGTATACGTTCGTTTTTAAAAATAAAAGTTTTTTAACCGACGAGAGATTAAAAATATACGTAACGAGGATTTAAAAAATATACATCTTCGAAAAAATATTCGATCCGTTCTACTTATTTTATTTGAATTTACGACTATTTGAAAATATAACGATATTCTTGGCGGTGATTCGTACCAAAAGTAATATTAGCTAAAATGAAAAGTATCTAGTGAATGTATTGAATTGGACTATATTATAGTGTAATTCTCTTACCGAATTATATAATCATATTTACAACTTATACGCTACGATTGAATAATTCAACTATACTCGTTGGTTATAAAACAATCAAACGCAAAAAATATTATTTTTTATATAATTTAATAACAATCTTCGTTTAAAACATATTAAGTAATCACTCTTGATTTATTTCAAACAAATTGACTATATTAGTATAAGAATAAGCAATTCCGATAAATTAAATAGTAATACATAAAATTTATATTTAAAATGAAATTGTCAAACTCGATTGATCCATAAAACGGAGTTGTATATAACTAGATTTAAATCAGCCGTAGGAAACTTCATGAAACTGTTAAACTTTTTTATAGCGCACGCTTATTAGCGTAACTCGCGATTCTCTACGCATTTTATTGTTATATCGCTCAAGAAAGAAATAATCAATTTTCGTTCGTGCCAAGGTACACAAAAAGTCACGTTGGCAAAAATGACGAATCGAAAAGTTTCACTGTAATTAAAAAGCGCACAGTCGCGATACGCAGTTCTTAATTTTGTATTAGTTTCACTCTTTTTCCTCTTCCCTCTCAAACATCAATTTAGTCGATGCTTCCATCCTAACTTTTTCCATCGTTGCGTATAAAAATTTTTTCTTTTTCCACGCATGCCACGAATACACCCCAGAAAGGAATTAAGTGCGAAGTTAAAAATGTCCGAATCATCGATATTCTACTCGAACCATCCGTAAACTCCAAGAAACTTACTTTTATTTATATTTAATTAAAAATTATATCGAATTACTTAAGAATAACGAAGTATGAGAATAAACCATCGAGTTTCTTAGATTATAATTTAATAAAAAATTTTCCCATTAAAATATACGTATACCGATACATTTTAATTATATAGAGAAAAAATTTATAAGTATAAATATGACGAACATTTCGATACATAACTAAGGAATCGAAATATAGTTCGTTCTAAAATAAATCATACAGTTAGATACCGTAATCGAATAATACATTCTTTTTCAGTTACTCAAAGCTCGGTTAAAATTGTACACGATGTACAAATCTAATTTTAAACTTTCATTCTTGCCTTTGAAACATAATTAAATTAACATATTGGAAAGACGCGTTATCTAACACAGCAATGGCGACTATTTCGATTTGCATAAATCAATTAAAATATCAATTATCTTTAATTTTTAAATTCGAAATGGAACAAAGCTCGGAAGGCATTTGTTAAATTCGTAAAGTGAAATAAATAATCACGGAACAATCTGCCATCGTGATGACTTCAACTCTCGGACTCTGATTAAGATCGCTCGAATCACTCAATAAGCGCACACTACCGGAAACATCGTTATCAGTGCCCATACCGTTCTACGTACATACAATTTTTCCTTTTCAAAGTCGTTTTTAGCAGTTCTCTCTCTCTCTCTCTCTCTCTCACTCACTCTCCACGAGTGGATAAAAAGGGCACCTACGGGCACTCATCCTATTTCCTTAATAATTCCCAGAATGCTGTGGGCGGATATTCCAATAAAATACGGGGGGGGGGGGGAGTTCGCGCGGGGGGGTGACCCTCCACTCACAAGTCGTGTTCACAAGTCGTGTTCACAAGTCGTGTATCACGAAACGCTGAAAGCCGGGAGAGATGATTCGATTCGAGGACTACGGTTACGCGTTCGATGTCAACGTCGGGCGCGACATTTCTACGCGTGGATGTAAAAACTCGTCTGCTCGATGCAATCTCGTTTGGTATACCGAACGTAAACCTGAGAATGTATTATTCCATACGAACGTACGTTCTTTGTACGTATGCTCCGAGCCTCCTCTCTAAACACAGTCGCGGATGACTTTGTGAGTTCTTATTTCTTTTTGCGATCTCCGTTGAATCAATTTCGACGTTACTCGTAAAATTGGCTCCACTCGCGCATCAAAGGAACGAACGTTCGACGAGTTAACGCGAGTGAACTAACATCCATTTTATAAACTTTATACTACGCAATTGCTATGATTACCGCATGAATTACAATTGATACAACGGTACGAGTAGTTCCTGACGCTACGGGAACCTAAAGAAATGCAATTTGCCAAATAATATTAGTTTTACGTTTTCAAAATTGCTATTCAAACAACCGAGTCCCTCGTACCATTACCGTTTACTATAACTGCTTCTTTTAAAATTGCGAATCTATCCATTTTCGTAAATACTAATATCATTTTTCTATCCCAATGGTATTGTATTTTCTCTCTTTTACATAAAATAATTTTTTCAACGCATATTACATTTATAAAACCACCATTTCTTTAATATACTTTGGTCGATAATTTTTCAAATTATAATATTTGTTAATACGAGATCGTATCAACTTTTGTTTTGAAATTAAAATGTAACCCAATTTAGCGCGTTGCGTTATAAAAAAGTTTTCCATTATTAAAAATCATTTTTACGATAACCTAATAACTTAACCCTCGCGCGAAAACAAAATTGTATGTTTATATCAAATTGAAATTTTATTGATGCAGTTTTCGGTATGGTTTTATCGTTCATCCTTTAAATTTTATAGGCGCTATATAGAATTAAACAAGATTTCGGTTTCCTGTCGTTTTCACGGTTGTAGCTGTGCTTCGCAGTAGCGGCAAAAGCTTCCCCTCGAAAATAGCCGGAAATTTGAAATTCAAATGGTACGTAATACAGTACGACGTCTTTTCCGAAAGTGAAAAAATGGAAAATCAATTCCTCGTTTGATAAACTTGGATTTTTAAAATCTCGTTCACAAATTTTAAAAGTTCAAACATTATGGTTTTTTAATACAAATCATTTATTATTATTACTCTGATAATGTATAAAAGTATGTTCCGAACGCGTAAATATACGTAGATTCAAAGAAATTATCTAAAGAAAGTTGTAGATAAAATTTACTACGTATACTAGTAGTTTCATAATTTAAAGATGACTAATAAAATCTGTACATTGCAGTGAAACAGTGCGTTACTTAAAAGAAAATAAAAATAAATGTACGAAATAAAGGCATTATCGAAGCATATTATAAATATATATTTAAGAACTTATAAGTAAAATGGTAAATAAAACGTAAGATTGTATCAATAAAATATAAGCAAAATGTAAGTTGCGAATCAATAAAAATATTATAAGTCGATTTGCAAAAGATGATTCAAGTATATTCTTAGAGTATTGGAAAAAAAAAGCACCGAAACAAAAATATCGTAAAGACTATGTCCAAGACTCAAAGTTCGGGGACGCGAAGGTAAAATTCAACGATTTAAAAATTCGGTTGTTACGCGATCCACGTTGCGCTTTCACCGCGATCCTTTGCTGATATTTTGGATTGCGATGAATAATTTTTGATAAACGAGGTGAACATAGAGCTTATCCCAAAAATTAGTCTATTTTCTTCAAGAAAATTTTTAATTGTTTAAATATAAAATATGCTAAAAAATAAATACGAAAATAGAACATTACATACACTCGTAGGGTGACGCATAATTATAAGAACGTATTCGCGAATCGAGAATATATGACGGGACGTCGACGATCCAGACTCCCGGATGGTAGGTGTCAAAAGGTATTTATAAATCGCTAAATAATAAATCGACAGGAAAAGCGAAGATTACTCCTCAATTGGTTGTATAAATTCTCGCGTCGCAAAAGAAATAAGTAAATATATTAATTAATTATGGAAAAATTAACCGTAAGTTGAAGTACGCACATAAATTTAACTTAATTAGAAATAAAATAAATATCGATATTCGGTATACGTATAGTGAAAAAGAAGGTAACGATGTAAAAAGGAATAAATAGCGTTCGAACATGTCGAAAGTAATGAAAATTTTCTGCGTGGTGTAAAAAAAGGAAAAAAGAAAGGTTAAAGGGATACAACGATGCTGATAGTAGGATTATCGTTCCTTCTGAATTGGCAAATTACTCTGATAATTCAAATTAACGCAATAACAACGAAGAAATTATAAATGTTCTCGTTCGTATAAAATAACAAGTTGAAAATTTGTAAACTTTAAAATATATTATGATTTAAGAAATTTATCGTTCGTTTACTCGATAAATATAATATTATTTATTTATTTTTTAAGGTATATCTGAGTTTTCTATCTCTATGGAAAATAATGGGTAAGTATAGATGTCGATTTCGAATTTATCGTTTAAATATATAATCTTGAAAAAATCAGAACAGAAAATAAACTGATTTTCAATGAATATAATTATTTGATTTTAAGTTGATTCGTCATCATACTTAAAGTTGGTACACATTAATGGCAGCCATGCATTTGATATTAATAATTTGAAAATAAAATAAATTACAATAAATATTTGAAAATCCAATCGTAAATAAAACTTTTCTATATTTCTTAAATATTCCAACTACTTCAATAGCACTTAAAGATTTACTGAATTAAATAATGTCTATTACAATATAATAAATAAAAAATAATAAATTACACGCCAAGATTAAATAAGTCTCTTATATCAAATTTAATTCTTTTTATATTCGATTAAAAAAAGGAAATGGTAACTCACCGGAAACCTTGGGGTCAGCTGCCTCCACCTTCATCGCCGCCAGGCTCGCTATTGTCGGCGGTACCTATAAAAGAAATACATTAACGATTGGCAGAATGCACCTACGTGCGTTTATTATATGTACAAGCATGGAGGCAAAGCCGAAAGGCTTTCTTTACTTGGAAAAAATCTTTTTTCTTATATTTACCGCGCGCGAGTTTTATTAATATTATTTATTAATTTTATACAATTTTTATTATTTCTTTATTCGCGCAATGAAGACGGACGTTGAAATATAAATAATGCAACGATCTATTTTACGGTAAATCACTTTTACAACTGAGGTAATATAAACAAAGTTAACGTTTAATTTATCATTTGCTTTATGCGTTTAAAATATATGACAAAAAATTCAATGATATAACAAAACAATTTCCTTCAATTATTTTTAACTCGGTTAACAATAAAAATAACAACGTGTAATTATTCGTCGTTATTATGTTAATCTGCGACCATAAATCGTAGCGAGGACTTTACTTATTCTATCAATCTATAATTTATCACACATAAATAGAAATACCGAGTTAACGATGTAATTTTAAATACTATTGAGGCATTGACGCCATTATTTTCATCGAAACAATTGAATCTTCTTCGATACGAAACTTATAAATAGAAATTTATGCATATTCTTAATCATCTAAGACTCGGATTAAGTTTTGACAATGAATTGACATTGAACTAGATAAAGTTGAAACATTTTTCTAAGTGCCAAAATCTAGATTTAGCATCTATGATTTTATTACAAGGAGAGAAAAAAAATTCTCGATTGAAAATATAATTCCAATCTGCACATTGAACTAAGATCTAAAATGTATCGATGCGCAAAATCATTTTTGTTACAACTAAGCGAAATCCTTACCCAGTGAATTTTAATAAAAATATTTATAAAATAATTATAAAAATGTATATTTTTAAATGTAACTTCTAAGCATTTTACATTATTTTTTCTTGCAGCAATGAAAAGATGTAATCAAAGCGAATACTGTAAATGAATGACCTTGAATGAATAATGTTTCAGGAGGAAACTATTATTATTTTTAATTAAAATTCCGATATTACGAAGCAGGGCCTCGAATTACAAATGAAACAATCGATTTTGATCACATCAGCGAAAATAAAGTGAAAAATCATGCGAAAGGAGGTAACGCTACTGTCAACTTTTCGAATACCGAATCGTCAAGAATGAAATGTTTAGAAAGAAAGAGAACGTCCTAAAAGATAGATAAAAAGAAACATCAAGTGGTCGTAATATCTCTGCATACGCGATTGGTCGCTATGCAGACGCCGCAGTAAAAATCGGTAGTAGGGAGCGAGACAAGACGGAGGCAAGAAGTACGTCACGCCCGGAATCTGTCAATCCCAGTTCGGTAAAAAAAGAAGGGAAGAAATCGGAGGAGGGGGTAGGCGATTTTATGGTAGCTGTCGGAATGCCTCTCTTTCTATCTCTCTTGTACAAAGTGACCCAGTGTTGTTTAATTGAAACCTGCCACGATTCGAGGCAGCCACGACGACGACGACGACGACGACGACGACGACGACGACGACGACGACGACGACGACGACGACGACGACGACGACGACGACGACGATGACGACGACGACCACGACGACCACGACGACGACCACGACGACCACGACCACGACGACCAAGACGACGACGACGACGTGACCGGTATGACCAAAAAATCATTTCGAGACGTCGCGATCCGGTCTTTCCCTTTCTTTCCAATTCTTTTTCTTACTCTCTTTCTCTTAACTCTGTTGTTTCTACTTGCACGTGTGTATTTTATTTTATTATCAAGTACGATTTTATGTACAGTCCAAGTATCTTTATGGGTATAACGTACGCTTAATATTGGCGAAATGAGTATTTATGCGAGATATTAATTTTAAATCGGGGAGGAGATTCTTCGAAAATTTGTACCTCGAACTTGATTTGTATATACCATAAGTGCGGAGAGAGGAAACTGTTTACGAGGTTTCGTTTTTTCTTTAAATTATTATAATTGCACACCACAGTTGTGTATTTCGCTGGTTATTTAATAGTGCGGCTTTCGGAGTTATCAAAACACAAACGCCAACAGCAGAGAGCAATAACTCAAAGCTAATGATTATTATGAAACGTGTAATCGAAAAATTTCACAAATAACGAAAAAGAATTATTATCCGAAACGAGAATATTTTGTATTAAAAACAAGCAATTTTTTACGAAATACTAAAAGTATTTTAAATATGAAATAAACGTCTAAAGAATATTTTTTCTTAGCGAGGATAGCATCGAAAATCATTTTTAAAACGTTGATTCTACAAAGGATATTGATATTAAATTTGTATATAATTAAGCTAAAATAATACTTATTGCAGTTATAAATATCGACAAAAACATCGAGCAATTAATTTAATATGAAATAAAAGTAAAAATTAGATGAAAAATTATACAATGAACAAAGAGATTCGAATTATTCTAATTACTTAAAAATCAGTTTTATATCAAAAGTGAGGGCAATGAAATTCGACATTGCTTGCGCAAATAATTGCGAACCTCCTAATGTCAAAATTTGCATTGTATGCAACGACGATTGGCATAAAAAAACGAAACGTATATATGGTTCAACAGTAAAATGAAGGAGCCAATGACCGATTTCCGGTTTTTCGCGAAAATGTCGTAAATCGCTTTTTGAATCAGTGGCCTCGGTTTCGAAGTCTCGTAAAACAATGACATTTTAAACATGCAAACTGTTTCCGGTACAATGTAAAATAAAAAAATCAGAACATTCTATTTATAATATATATTTAATTTCAAGAATTGTAAGACAAAATTTAGACATTATTGTAAAACTGTCAGGAATAAAATGAATACATAATACAATACGATATTTAATATTGATTATAAATGTTTTGTTTGTAACAACAATTGTGTTAACGTCACCGTAATAATTAACTATATGTAATATTCGAGAATTAAAAAACATAACAAAATATTTCAATTCAATACCACATTTTATATTTTCTTCATCTATTTCAAAACAATTTACTATTATATTCTAACAATTTTCACTGAAAAATATACCGATTGATTGTTAAATATTCAAATAGTTTACCGTCTAGAGAATCAAAAGGGAAAACAATTAGAATACCTTACTTTTAGATATTATATGTGATTCTAAGAACTGTAAGAGAAAAATATTGAAATCAGATATCAAATGATCTCACAAATAATATAAACACTGCTAATAAATGAGGTTTACTTCAACATAATACTTACTATAAAATAGTTTATCGATTGTACAGAATTTTCAGTAGTTTCAAAAATGTATAACAAATTTCGCTTGAATTCAATAAGTCTATTCAATTGGTTGAAGTATCGGTATCAAAGTTTACTGTCTAATTCTAATAATCAATCCAACGAAATACAATGATTTATTGCATTTTCAATTACATCATTTATTTGTCACGAAACAGTATAATTATTTATCTTGCTATGGTAAATTTATAAAGAACAGGGAATTACTTTAATAGAATCTTTCATTTGCACGAATATAATTTTAATACTGGTTTTGAAATTTGCGTAACTCATTTTAATCTAATTCAATTGAACAAAAGTTCTTTTTCAAATGCAGTCACTTAAAAATATTTACTAATTCACAAATTTTATATACATTTATAATTCCGTTATTGTGAAAACAATAGTACAAGAATGATTATCGAATTAATATTTTCTGCGTGAAAGTCTATCCGATCAACATTAACATAAAATTATAAACCGTTGATTTAGAAAATATGAGACAAAAATCAACTACTTAATTTAAATTTAAATTGGTTTACCATCATTGGCCTAGAACCGACCCATTTATTAGCTGTCAACCGGTCCAGTATTATCTTGTTTCATATAAAAATAATCTGAGTCAATATTAGAGAAAAATAATTTATCTCCATATTTCACTGAAATGTGACTACATCAATATTAAAGGCTAAAGATATTTTATTATACATTTCAGAAACGTAGACGATACGACGATTCCTTAATCAACTACGATCTCGACCAAGAAAAGTATTGCGAAGAGATTAAATACATCGAGCGAGCGCAAGAACAACGAGAAAAAAATAGCAATGGAAGCCCCATCTAGACCACATTCAAATTATTCGAATCCTGTACGATTTCCGAAGCCATAGCTGAGAGATCCGATCCACGAGACGACGACGACGACGACGACGACGACGACGACGACGACGACGAAGACGACGACAACGAAGACGTAGATACTGAGTTTATAAAGTCGTTATTCGTTATTACATCGACTTTTATTATCTCTCTCTCTTATTCACCCTTTTTGTATTTTACTCGTGCTTTTTTTGTTTCCAGTGCCGTATCGAAATCTCTTTTTTCATTTCCTTTTTTCATCAAGGAGTTTCTACCAATTACAGAAACTTGCAACGACATTGGAAAATAATAGTTACTTGGGTCAATTAATTCTTTTCGTCTAACAAAATTTTCCCCGAATTTTAGTCGACATTCTATTCCCGATAGTATCTACGATAAAAAGTGTTTAATAAATGATAATTTAAGTTGTTGAATTTAATTGTTCTCGGCAGTTTATGTGTCTAATAATAATGCTTGATCAATGTATTGCTTACTACATTGAAAAATGATACTTTAATTCAAAGATAATAATTGGAAAATGAAATTAAATAAATTGTGGTATTGATAATAGTAATGAATTTTCATTACTTTCTGATTGATATCATTAGCAATTTCTTACGTGTCTCGGTATTTCTTAATCGGAATATTCATTGGGAATTCAATGCTTGAATAGGATTAAAAATAGGTAATAAAAGTTATGTTTAAGAAATGACTTTAGCAGAATTTTTATCGTGACGCGCGATAATTCAATGTAACTATTTTTTTCTGAAAATCGTAATATTAACATAATAAAACATTACCCTAATGAATTGCATTGTAAACGACGCTAAATCGAAATAACTTTCTCGATATTCACCGCGTCATTGCGCATATGCAAAACGTACACAGAAAGAAAAACAGGATGACGAAAGTCGCTTCGAGCTGCGCAAAGACAATTAGTGTTCAAAGTTCTTATTTCAGATCATCAATTAACGTTTTCGCGGTATATGAGCATTGTCCCACTCTGTTTTTTCAACTCGAACCGACTTCATATAATATACATTCACGGTTTAATTGAGGGTATCCCTCCCATTTTTTTTCTACTTTAACTAATAACGAACAAAAATGTATGATGAATAGCGAATTGTGCTGCAATATTCTCTCTCTCTCTCTCTCTCTCTCTCTCTCCGTATCTCTCTTTACTTTGTGGCCTGGGTTCGATTGGTCGATTCGCTTTCCGCTTACGTGTTCATTCTCTTTACAATGGCCGTTAACAAGGATTTCCTGGAAGTTCCGCGACTCTCTCTCTTTCTCTCTTGTATTATCTATTTCTATCTATCTGCCTATCTATCTTTCCATCTCCTTATCTATACATCTATATCTCACATATATTCGTATTCTCGATAGCACCAGCTATTTTTGTCGTCATTGAGAAAATTTCTTTAAAGCCATTCGGTAAAAACTCACGGCCGAAAGGATAATGTTTATACATAAGAAGATGCAGGAAAAGAAAGAGAGAAATAGAGCGTATGTATTCCGATTGGGAAAAAAGTGACATCTCTGTTTCCACGGTCTCGGTTCGTGTATACGACGTGTCATTTCTTGCGATTTTATATATATAAGGAGAAAGCGAGTCTCTGTCTCAGGAAATACTTGATTATTTTTTTGAGGAAGAACCGATCGGGTGGATCTTCTCTGCGACGACGAATTATTATTTGCGATTCCGCGTCGTATCCGAAAAAGGGAAGCGACTACCGACTGCGGAGACTCGGATTTTAACGAGACGAATATGAATAAGCTCGTTTTTAACAAGGTACTTCATTTCGGGACATGCGAACAGTCGAGTTTACGGAATCTATCGTTGATCGCAAAAATGGTTGAGACTGACTTAATGTTCGCTCGAAACAAGAAATAGTAGTAAATTGAGCTTGCATTTTTTACGTTCATAAAATTTACCGCTGATAAAAAATAAATTTAAGTGTTTGGAATATATAATCATCAACGTAACTATCAAATGCAAGACTTGTGCGAAAAAACTAATTTCTATTTTTCATTTTCATATCGTCGAATAAAAAAAACGTTTTAAATCGACGATAATTTACAAATGAAAATGAAACTTTTTTCAGCGAATACTCGATGAAAAAAATATACGATTCAATGAGAAATAAAATTATGAAAATTTAATTAAACGTCTTTAATTGTTTATCATAAAATATACGGTTTCTTTGATAATTGTTGAAAATATTAAAGATTAGATATCTTTTACTGCTTTTTTATTTTACCCCGATACTTTAAGTTAAAAGAAAATCATCATCGGGGAATCTGTATTTAATTTCAATGCGTAACGTCGGAATAACATTTTCCATAAAATTGAAACAGTTGATAACAAAGTCGATGAATTTAAGAAAGGAAATCAATGAAAACGATTAAAAAAAAATTAAAACGCTTCATTGTGCGAATGCAAATGAAATGTATAAAACAACGTTGAAACGATACGTTTAAAATACGTATCAATGATTTATACAAAATATTCATCTTTGTATTATCGTATGAAAAAATTTATTTCCCAAATTAAACTTAAATGTTAACTCTTGCAACGTAAATAAAGAGTTAAATATTTTTTATCGTGAATCTTTTTACGTGCGATATAAATTTTAAGAATTTTTCTTTTACCGGATCATTTTATTGAAACATTGCATCCGCATAAAATGATTTATCGTAAATCTTTGTTCATTATTTTTATAAAAGTAAAATAATAAAAAATTTGTGTAATAATTGCAAATCGATATTGATAATGAAAAAGAAAATAACCGCAATATCAAATTTTAAGATTATAACGTCGTTGAAAATAGAACGCAGTACTCAAGAAAGTGCATTAGAATTAAAAAAATGAAACGTTTAGATGATAAAAATTTTAGACGAACAGGTAAGGTTAAGAGAAAAAAAAATATGTACGAATACGTAGACGAGAAAACCAGCGAAACTGTAAAGTTATCGACAACGATATTCTTTACAAATAATGAAACCGAAGGTATAAGCTAATAATAAGTATATAGAAATAAATGAAACTTACAGCGCAACAATAGAAACTAGAGTAAATCGGTCAAAAGAGAACATTTTACAGTCCACATAAATTTTGTTATAATAGCGAATTAAAAGGTACCTGTACAAACACAATATCGCAGTTTGCGCAGTGAATTATTCTCATTCGCGAATACGTATACCTATAGAGGTAGTACAATTTTTTGCGTGTTCAATACACATCTGACAAGTCAGGAAACGCGTAATCTAATAAACGATCTCACGTATTATCCGCTCGAATGAATCGAATTTCTCGTGAATATTCAACGCGTGGCACACACTACAAAAACGTCAAGATTAAATGATCAATGCACCGCACGTATGTGCATTTTGTCCTTTTTCGCGAAGGCATCGGCGACGACTTCGTTACAGCCCATAAATATATTAGCTATAGATTTTCGAGCCAATCAAGCATACGCGGGAACTCGGGAACGCGCGCACGCACCGCGCATACGCACCGCGCACAACTAAATCAATCTCTCCCGCATCGGACGTGCGAAGAAAAGCGGCGGGTGAAAAAAAAAAAAAAAAGAGACGAGAGGAAAGCGAAAACCCTTTAACTCCGAGATAAGAACGAACGAATTGTTTCTCCGTGGAGCCGCGCGATATTAAGATAATTGAAAGTCGCGCTCGAATGTGCGCGTGTGCGCGTGTGCGCGTGTACGAGAACGACGCAGGCAGATAAATTATCTCATTACACGTCCGCGCACACGGCCCGGTCCGGCCGTTTTTATTGCGAATATTCAGCGGAAAAGCAGCCGCTGCAGTTTGATTGATTTACGCGCCAAGCGTATTTCACAGTTCGCCGTTTTGAGGAATCGATCGACTTTAACGATTAGAGCCCATAAAGGCGTCGGAGCGTTTAATGCCGGCTGATTGAGAGCTACGGCGTAGGAGAAAGAGAGGAAGCGAGAGGAAGCGAGAGGAAGCGAGAGAGAGAGAGAGAGAGAGAGAGAGAGATGTCGTCGTTATATACAGCTACAGCTTTTGTAACGTATATTTAAGTGGCTGCGCGGAAGAATAGCTCTAGGAAGGGTCGGACGCGGTCGGACGCGGTCGGACACTCGCGATCTACGAGTTTGCGCGCGGGCGGCCCTCGATACGGAACCAGAGAAATTTAACCACTGTTCCAAGTTCGCGGATCGAGGTCCGCGGGTAAAAATACATTATTTTTCCACGGTTGCTCGAAAAATGTTGGCGTGGTTTCGTTCGCGTGGTTGCGTTCGCGTGGTTACGTTCGCGTGGTTACGTTCGCGTGGTTACGTACGCGAATACACGTACGAATGCACCCATGCAAATATGCAGGAGAGAGAGAGAGGGAGAGCGAACGGGAGAAGCGTTCGCGTATGATTTAGTGTATTTATTTGCGCGAATGCGCGTGTGCGTGAGGGAAGAAAATGGCTGAGGAAAGAAGTTAGTTGCGAGAGGGGAGGGGGAGGAGCGCATGGAGGCAAAATGCGGAGAGTATAGAGGTATATGAGAAAACAATAGAGCTGATTTGCAAACAATAGAATAACGTTAAGAGTCAAGTATTATACGTGCCGTTGTTACTTCTTGTGTGCCATAACACCGAAGAGCATATGCCCATTAATATTCAAAAGCGAAAATAATGTAAAGGACACGACAAAAATCGGGGGAATAATTTCAATTCTTCGCGTAAGGGATGCACGCGGGAGTGCGAGAGAGACGGAGGATGAGTCGGAATTCATGTATGTAAGGTCGGTGATTCGCGAGAGGAGGCCGCGACGTTACCTCCTCGTTTCTTTGTCTCCTCGCCTTACCTGTTCCTTTTTCTTGGGTGCGCGCGCGCATTTTTCCCCGCTTCGCTCGAATTCGAACTCGATTCGCGAGCCTCGAGCCGAAACGATATCCGCGATATCCGCCGATTTCCCCGGCGCCGACGCAACCTCGACCCTTCGACGGCGTTCGGGAATTCCGAAAGTTGAGTTCCTTAGTTTGAGTTTACGCGCGTCTGTGTTGGTTGCGGATGGACGGCCAATCTAAATATTAACTCGAAAAGTGAACTGTAACCTCCGCCGTTGGTTCGTCGTTGGTTTTCGTCGTTGGTTCTCGTCGATGGTTTTCGTCGTTGGTTCGTCGTTCGCTCCTCGTTCGCTCCTCGTTCGGTCTTAATCAATTCTCAAGACTCGTCGGGACATATTACCATAACAATTAGCGATTTTTTACTGGCGATTATTTTTTGTGCCACACGCGCAACGACGACAAAAGATTCTCTTTGGCGACAATGGACCGTTTGGAAAATTCTCATTCGGACGAGTAGAGCTATTATATCGAGTTGCGAGTTGCGCGGCTCAAGGTTTCGTGTTTTATCGTTTTCAATTTATCGTAAATAATTTTTCATTTGACTCGGTCAATCTTAGATTAAAGTATTATAAAGGAAAGCTGTTAAAGCGGTTTAACGGCCGGCGGCTCTCTTTTTGTCGGCGCGCCGAGCCGCGAATTAGTTTATAATACATTTTATTTGCGGTCCGGTATAATGATCTAGTTACAGTTGGCGGAATTAATAATTTATTATGTGATAGGACAGTTTACTGGTTCGTTTTATAAAGTTGACTTTTAATTAAGCTCGTGTACGCTGCACTTAATTTTAAAATCAATAGGTTGTTACGAGAAGGAAAAGACAGACGTTCAAGAATGCATTTTTTACGTTACCATTTTCTTTTGTAATAACAAGGGGAATTTAATGCCCTAAGCTTCCCAAGTTATCGATAAACTAAAGATAGATTACGAATTATCAACTAATTAAACCTTAAATAAATATTAAAGTAAATAGCATAAGCCTGATGTAATTGAGACATTTCTAGTGTCAATTTACTTACTCTAAAATCATGAGAACTTGATTTATGGGTTTTCTTGCCTCGATCACCTGAATTTACATAAAAATTTTAAATTTGCAGTGTCAACTATTGCGTTACGCGTACGTCCCTTCCAAAGCAATATATCAATACGTTCAAACTTAGTTGCTACGTTCAGGGTCGTACATCTAAATCTTAACTAAAGTTTTTCTATAATTATAATACATACTCGAACGAAACTAATTTTGACTACGGTAAATACGAGAGGAAATAATTGAAAGCTTTTAAAAGTAATAAGAAAGTATTTAAAATTTAAACCAATCAATTTTAATTTTCTGAACAATTTAAAATTTTTTATATTTTCAAATATCGACCAACGACTCCCTTTCCAACGTATCCGAGAACAAAAGTAATCGGAAGACCCGATGGTATTTTTGTTTTTGAATCGATTACATATTATACGTTGACCAGTACATCAAAAGACTTATTGGACGAACATACGATATCGGATTACATTTTTTAAATTAATTTTAACTAATCAAAATTATAACTAAACATTACAAAGGACTGCTTACATTGCACAAATATTTAAAAAATATTCAGTACAATAAAAATGCTGACATATAAAATGATTAATTGCATTTGTAAGAAACCAGTTGCTCTAAATAATTAGTTAATTATGCTGATCATAAAGCAGTATATCTAGTTTTTCCAAGCGGAGTTATTATCGGTATTTTTTATTTTATTGATAATCGACTAATCACAATAGGCAGAAATAATCCATGAAATTAGCAAAAATGTAATGCTTAAATCGAGTCGAGATTCCTTGCGTTACGCCTTATTAAGAAAGTTGTACTTGAATCAATGGAAAGGAATATTTCTTTATAAATAAGAAATTATGAATTTGCATTTTGATTAAATTTATATTTTTAAAGTTGTTGGAATATCTAAGAAATCGATTTATCACTTTAAACATAATCATTTTGTCCCGATACGCGATTACGTTTTTTTTTTTATCGTTAAGATAAATTTTTTACGAGATATTAAGGTTAATAAAGTTTTATAGATCGATCAAAGCGATCGAATAATAACCGCGCGTTAAAAACTATGGCAAACTATTTTCGGCGGACCGAAATACAAATTGTTCGCACTCATCTCGACTCTCGGTCGGATTTACGAACGCCGACCGATAAGAAAAGAAAATTCTGATATGGAACTCACCCTGGCGTCGTCTCCATCGTCCCCTCGCCTAGCCCCCTGGAAAAGCACGCTACCCATCTGCACCTGGAGGTTCTGCTGCAGCAGTTGCGCCAACTGCGGGTTCTGAGTGAGTATCGCCGGGTTCTGCTGCAGCAGCTGGGCCAGTGCCGGATTCTGCACGAGGATCTGGCTGAGGGGTGAGTTGGCCGCGAGTCCCGGGTGGAGACCCGCGGCGATCCCTGGGTGCTGTTGTTGCTGCTGTTGCTGCTGTTGTTGCTGCTGCTGTTGTTGCTGGACGCTGGGCGAACCCGCGTTCGAGGTCTGCGACGACTGGGAGGACGAGAGGTTGGCCGCGTTGTTCTGGCGCGACGGACTCTGAGGTGTGTGCGGCGGTGTCGGGGGACTTCCCGGTGCCATCGACGAGGCCTCCTTTTCCTCCTTCACCTTCACTCGGCCGCCTGGAATAAGCAAGGAAATCGGTCCGATTAGACGAGTAGGGGCGGGTAGCGGATACCGAGCGGATATCGAGCGGATGTCGAGCGGATGTCGAGCGGATGTCGAGCGGATGTCGAGCGGATATCGAGCGGATATCGAGCGGATATCGAGCTTTTCGGGGCTTTCCTTTTTCCACCTCACTCCAAGCGACGAGTGGGGTATCGTTAACTTCTCGGATAAGTAGCTCATTAATTTCATGCGTATATTTTTTAACGAGGTTTGATTCGCGACGGGTCCACTTTTAAAAGCTCGTTTGTAAATTTGAGAGTAACGGTTCTCTGTTTTATTGAATTGGGTTATCGTTGTAAAGAATTCCCAACGACGATCGCGATCATCGGATCGTACGAAAAGATTTTTTTTGGCTCTGGATATTTTTTTTTCTTCATTTTATTTATGTTTTACGATTCGAATGGTAAAAACGTAAATAATGTATTTTCGAGAAACGAAAGTTAGCGTTTCCATTTATTAGACTTATCGTGGCTTATAGTTGATTAAATAATCAATGTGGTGCTTAGAAGTAAAACTGATTTCGAAACGTTTTAAATTCTCATCGAATATTTAATAAGTCGCAATGATTCGTAAAGTGATTTTATCGAAATTCAACCGAATTAATCGTATAAAGGTTTATTAATAAATATATCCATATAAATAAATTGAGTGATATTATATAATATTAATATTCAATATAATAAATCGATATAGGATTTTAAAAAACTTGACTCTTTAATTCCCCTTAATTTATAATATGATTTGACATGTATTTTTTTAATAATTGCATTCAAATATATATCGATACAAAAGAAAACGAAACGATTCCTCGTTATTTGTCGTAACGCGATCGATATTTATTGAAAAGTCAAATATTAAACGAACGATAGCTATTAAAATTAAACGAAATTAAATTAAAAATAAGCAATTAAAACATTAGTTAAACTTATCGTATTAAGCTGATTCATCGATACGTATCTGATTTACACGGTAAGATCGACAGAAGTTTAGTTTTTCTTCGAACTAAGTATGTTTTATATCAACCATTAAGTATTAATGTTCGATCGCGTCGTTATCGTTTTCAAGAAAATTAGTTATTACTCCGACAACTTAAAAAATATGTATTTAAATTCATGTACATTGTGAAACTCGACTGCTGCTCAACTAAATTTGCGATAGTTGCAAACCGAATAAATTTATGATTTGCTCAACCGTGAAATAAGAAAAAAGTACTACCTATAACTAATTGAAGGACTAAACGAAGCCAAAGAATTCCATGAATTAATCATATATTAAAACAATGGTATTCGAAAAGTAAGTAAATAAATAAGCAGGGAACGTTTCTCATCAAAATATACGAGTAAATCTTCCCGGTACAATGAGCCTCGTATACCAACGACTGCAGTTGCGAACAATAATATTGTCGTGCGCGAATTTCAGATAAATGCATTTCAATGAAAATTTTACCTAAAAGCAATTCAGTCGGTATCGCCGTTATAAATTATCATTTTTAACGAGTTGCAAGGATATATACGTACACGAACGAGCAGCCTTTGATATTGTTACCTAATCTCGAGTCGAGCGTTTCGCGAATCGGAGAAATAAAAGAGTAGGGACGCTTGTCGCGATATATTAACAGGGTCGTGTAGTTTCATTGTAACTGAAAAGGAGACACATTACGGCGAAATGGAGTGTAAAGAAAACATCTTTTCTACGTATACTTATAACGTGTACGCATGCGGTCTTTTGAGCTCTAGATTAATTTGATAATTCTCTTGCATAATTCACGCTAAAAGTTCTTTAAATATTGAGCAAATCCATTGCATTATATAAGTTTTATTTTAGACTAGATAAGATAACGCTTTTAAAAAAAACAATGCTCGACAAATTGTATTCTACGCCGCTTACTCACAAACGAGTTTTTGCGAATTTATGTGGACTTTGAATAAAATAATGACTTTCACCGCGTTGCCTGCTTTTAAGCTGCAGAAACTAAAACACAAGTTTCAACGATACGCGTTAAATTTCCGATCACTCTTAAACAATTTATGCCTTATTTATGAAACGATACATAGTTAAGTTACCAGGGCGCATTTTTTTTATTTTATTTTTTTTCACTCGAGTACAAGACGAAGCTGTTTCTACCGTAAACTTGTAAATTGTATTTACAATACAGGAGAACGTAAAATATTTTAATTCAAATTTAAATTGGTGCAACATAAATTTCTATGTAACTTTGGAATTCTACAAATTCTACAAATTCTACAAATTTCAAAGTATAAATTTATGTAACGCGTTAAGTGCGCAAATATAAAAATATGCTAAATTTATAAGCGTACAATGTTTCTGTTTGTTTAACAACGCTATGTCTTCCAAGGTATACAGAAAACGCTCTATCGCCGAGCGAAACTATTAAAACCAACGCTAATTTTAAAGGAAAGAGAAAAAAACGTTCGAGTAAAATCTTCCATAAATACATTAAAATATTAATTCTCTTTTGATTATTCCACTGTACTGACTGTGCAAACAGCTGCTGCACCGTCTCAGCACCGTCTCAGCACCGTCTCAGCACCGTCTCTCTCTCTCTCTCTTTATTTCTCGCTCTCGCTCGCTCTCTCATTCGTATCGCCGAGTTTGCCAAAGTACATAAAACGCGAACGCGTATGTACACATGCGCTCTCGAGTATCTCTCGCAAAATTCGCTCGGCTCGGCTTAGAGTTCGCGATAAATAAACGCTCCTAAATCATCGCACCCTTTTTCCTCGCGGCATTATAACATTGTCGGAACTTTGATGAGAGGTGGGGGGAGAAGTAGCTCGTATATCTCCGTGTTTCGCGATTGGCTGAGAAATAATTTTTGCGCGCCGCTGACGACGACGAAGAAAAGCGAAAGAGCGCCAATCAGTCTGCTTCTAATTGACTTTCCAAGGGAATATTGCAGCTGCCGCCATTTGAAAATCGACTAGCGAGCAAGGCTGTATAATTATTGGCCAAGTACTCGCATGCACGAGTTTTTCTTTTTTTTATTTCCTTTAATTTACCGAAGCCAACTCGTTCGTATATCATTTTTCGACCTTTTAAAAAAGATTTTTTCGAGTTTTGCGTAGAATTTTTAATTTTAATAGTCAATTTCACCTCTGTCGCAAATTTATATATAATTTTTATATCTTTTACCTTATTGTAGCGTCAACCTTTCATTTTTAATTTACTCGGGTACTTCCAAATTTAACGAAGAAAGTTTTATCGAAGAAAATTGCTACAATTTAAATAATTTAATTTAGGCTTTCAATTTTTTATTCAATATTATTTAGTAAATTTATATTCGTAAAAAATTCCATAAACTATCTTACGCAATTGGAAACTGTCAAAACTTAAGAATATATAGCAAATGTAACGAATGCGCCTACAAAAATGACGTACATTTCCTACAGAATCGTAAAAGGTAATAACTTGAATTGGAGTACATTTAAGAGTAAACGGTATTTTTATATAAAATAATATGATCGATTGCGCGAAGCCGTTATAAGAAACGTTTCTTCCAAAGCTGAAAAAATAATAAAAAAATATTAATGTTGATTTTAGAAATAATGCGCGCGTCTCGCAATAAAAAACGTAGGATCAAAAGCAACGGAAAATTATAAGCCCCATTCGCCTTGGGCCGCGATTGCGGCTAAACTGAAAAGGAATTCATCGATGCGCTCACTTTTTCCTCGTTTCGGAAAAAACTCGGTCTAAGCTCGGGAGGGGGAAGACGGATTCCTATAGTCACCGCGAGACTCCGGAATCTCGGTTTCCGATTGGACGAGGAACCTCGCAAGAGCACAGTCCGCATGAATAAGGTTCGAGGAGGAGAGAATGAATACCAGGCGCCAAGTATCCGATAAAAGAAGAAAGGTGAAAAAAAGATGAAAAAAAGGTGAAAAAAAGGTGAAAAAAAGATGAAAAAAAGGTGAAAAAAATGGGAAGTAGTAGAGTAAATCGATCTCGTGAAGGGCTTTTTTGACCCGCCGTATTTTTATACGGCGGTATAAGAGGGGGCAAACTCGTGAAATTGAGACGTCTCGACATTATAAAGTCCCGTAATCGCTCGAAGCAGGTACATCTGCTTCGCTTAATCGATCAATTGCTTTCGCTCGCTTGCTCTCGACTTTTTTTCAATCGATGGCTTTCCAAAAAAACGTGAAAGCCACCCTTCCTCGACGTATCTCATTCCTGGCGCAGCCTCGACGAATGGATTCTCGTATACTTTGCTTCCGACAATGAGCAAATTTATTATGTTTCGACTGGAAGTTGCGACCTCCTTTTTCTTCGTTTCGTCGATCGACTTTTTTTTTTTTTGTTCTCTTAGATATCTCTCTATTGTGAGGAGAGGAAGACTTTCAAAGCGAGCTAATAATCCAAATATTTGGTGAAAACAGGACCCTTTGTCTTTTTTCTTAGGCTTATTAAATTGTAATTCGTACGGGATTTCCACACTTTTTTCTTTTTCCTCTTAATAAATCTCGGGGACGATGAAGCGATCGAATAAATGCGACGATTCGCTTTCGCCTTCGAGAACTTTTTATCGTTATTCATCGTTCGATCCAAGTGCTTTTTTATCGAGCGAAGGGCCAGTGGCATTTATGGAAGCTACTAATTCTACAGTCAAGAATCTAACGTTATTTTCTTGTCGAGCCACGTTCGATCGAGGCATTTCGAAAGCGAGCGATCCAAGTGCAAAAATTATATTTAAATGTAATATAATTAGCGAATTTTTTCGTAATTTACTTACTTATAATATAGATTTTACGAGTTACGGCGGAAGTTTTACAAGTACTCCGATCAGATTCGTTGATACGTAAGCTTTGAAAATTGATGTTTCGGAACAGCTTCTTTCAATTATTTATCGTTACACATAATTTTAGAAATATATCGAAGGTTATTGACGTTTCGTTCTTTTTTGTAAGGCTTTGCGTAAAAATATTTACATCTAGTCGTAAAAATGTTTGTACCACGGAAATGTGTGCGTATAAGCCATTATTCAAAAATTTACTGTAACAATTGCGAGCGAACCCGATAATTTACGCAAGAAATTTTTCCATTGTTATAAGACGGAGCCTATAATTATAAAAAGAGTATTTTATAAATAGATTATCCTTCGATATTTTTACTATACCAGTACAAGATTAACCAGTATATAAATATAAAAATTTATAACGGCGCGCAGATTTTTGAGACAAGGTAATAAAACAAGTTTCTAAGAAAACGAAAACAATTGTTTAAAAGTTATTATATCTTTTATAATTTCATCGCGACGATACATAACTCAACACTCGACAAGAAGACAAAAAATAATATCGACATTATATAATATGACGTTCATTCCCCGGTCGAAAAAAACTTACAAGTTTCGAAAAAGGGCCATCGCATTACATCTTCTCGTGATATTTTTCATTCGCCAGTTAAAAGTCGTCAAAGGAGAAATACAATGCGAGAAACGTACGAACGTGCCTATGCATTCGAGCCTCGTTCATTCATCCATTTTTTTCGATTCCAGAGATAAACCAACTGCCAGACTCTTCTAACCCAACTAAATAATAATAACGAAGAGAAAAAGGGGTTGACTATAACGTAACCCGGAGGATCTTCTTTTCCACATCCGAGGATCTCCCCAGGTAACTATTAAGTCCAAGAGCATGAGAACGCATATAAGGCAGAAAAATTTCGATACCTGATGATCTCCTGTTCTTTTTACGGAGCCTGCGGGTGAGTATCAGCAATATTATAAAAAAAAAAGCGCAGGGAAGAATTGCAGCGTATAGGCGACCCCCACGACGGTAGATCGATGACGATTTTAGGGCTGAATGTAACACAACCCCTTTTTACGTATATCTTTGGTGCTTCCTCTTATTCTTCCTTACCATTTTCGGATCCTCGTCATTTTTTACCATTGTCCGCTCTTTTATACCAACCAAGATTTACGTTTAAAAAGGAAGAAAGAAAGGTTAGAGCGAGAGATAGAGAGATAGATGGAGAGCGAGCGAGAGGGAGAGAGGGAGAGGGAAAGAGAGAGCAAAGACCGAGAGATAGGAAACTCCATAGAAAACTTAACGACTATCTCGTAATAAAATGCAAATTTGTACGAGCATGTACACAATGACTACAATATGGGGATTTAGATTTTGATCGTAGATTCGCAATTCCGACTAGTACATGCATATTACGAACTATAATGCGCGAGTTTTTTGGAATACGAGCGGCCAATTCTCTAAGAATAATAATATTAACTTGAAATAACCATGTCCGTAAAAAAGTACGTAAGTATAGAAAAATTTATAGAAATTAATTTTTATAACCTTCGATTCGAAAATTTTGTTTTACATTTATTCGTTATTTTAGTAATTTTATAAATTTTATATAATAAATCTTCTCTGCGGAAGTTTTTTTTTCGTTTGTTTTATTCGATAATATTACCTCTGTAAGAATTCTATATTATATAAGAAAATGATTACAATAAGATTCTTACGCTATCCGTCCAAAGTATTTAGGTATAATAAAAAGGTAATTCTATTATGCAAAAATTGTCTCTTTAACCGAATATACGTCAGTTTCTTATCAATATTAATAAAGCAAATTATAATAACGATTATGATAATACGAACAAGTTAAACAAGTTAAAGTATTTAAATTTGCAATAAAATTAAAAGAGTCCCGATGAAGATATTCAAATTAATCTCATTCCCAATGAATAAATAACAAAAGACTTAGAATTAATAACTTAAAAATGATTAAAACATCTAAAATAATTTAAATCTAATAGAATTTCATACTTTTAGAATTCGGAAAGGTTCGTACGAATGTAAGGTTTGTACGAATGTACGAGATACGAGAGCCGTTCCAATCGCGGATACGACGCACACAAGCGTGACCGAACGAACGCCCGACCGAAAGTCAAAATTAATGAGCTTGTACGACACTACTACACACCCCTCGTTCGAAACTTAATCGATCCGAGTGGAGTAACAGAAACAAAGGATATTTAATTTCGGCATATTACGTACAAGATCCTCGCGGCTGTGCATTACATCATCACCCTCCTCCTCGAGCAAAAAAACAAAAGGGGGAGTACCGCGCAAGTTGGAAATTTCGCGTATAAATTGCGATAGCGTTCCCTTCTTAAGCAGAGGCAATTTTTTTTTTTACCAAAGTCCGAGAGACAGAGACAGAGAAGGAGGCAGAGCAGAGTTTATAAAGACGGCGCCCAACGGGTGGTCCATGTTTCTCTCGTTTTGAAGGATTTTTTTCGAGGCTTAAAGCTCACGATATTATTCGCGAACGCGCGCCGAGCGAGAGTATTATATCGCGCATTTTTTCCCTCGACCGCCTTCTTTTCTTACCTACGTATTGCCCGGTACGCGACCTCTCTCCCTCTCACTGGACCTATCTCGCCGGACTCTGCTTAGGCACTCCTTATTAATATCTCGTCTTGCTTTTTCTCTTTTCTACCTTTTTTCTTACTCCGCGCTCGTGTCTTTTGCAAGCTGAAGACATTTTAAATTTTGCTTCTTGCGACGATATTTGATATGTTTCCCTTGACTAATGGATGCTTATTTATTATTTAAACTGCGAGTTCTCGTTTGCGTTCTCGTTTGCGTTCTCGTTTGCGTTCTCGTTTGCGTTCTCGTTTGCGTTCTTCTTGTGCGAATCGTTGGTCCGTTGCCGCGGAAAATTCTCCCTCCCGCGAAACACGGGTGTATTTTCCGGTAAGTCTAACTCTCGACCGATACCCTTCCATTATACTCCGAGATTCTCGAGCAAAAAACTAATTTATTCGGACTATAATTTACTTGTTAAATGAAATTGCAACGACTCTCGCGTTAAACATTTCGGTGATTTACGGTATTAACGCTTGGACGCGCGTAAGAGCGAAAGAAAAAAATACAAGCAACGTAACGACTAACTTCGATAAAATTATCGTCATTATTATTCTCGACCTCGAAATTTAAATGCCAGATTCGAAGTTAAACCGATGCCTATTTCATATTTAAATAGTAAAGCATTCAAGAAAAAAACGGTTAAGCATAGAAAAAATCCATTACCATAATAAAAGTACATCATCGTCGATGAAAAAAAAAAAAATCCAAAACCCGTCACTCGTAGCAACAAAACGTAAAAACGGTATCGCTCGAAAAATGTTCTCTTGTTTGTGTCCTTGTCTTGTACTTGGATATATCCCCTTTTACATGAATTCTAGCGATTATTAGGAACGCGGTTAAAAAGCGGTTGTGCGAAAAATGCTCCGATTCGCGTGGACGGAAGTTGGGTTGGGAGGGGGAGGGGAGAGAGGGGGATGGGTGGAGGGGGGGTCCGACGCCGTTGGCAGCGATCGGCGCTGATCTCCGGAAATAATCGATGTAACGAGGATTGATAACTTCTGCCGCGAACGCGAGGGAATGTGCTCGGCGAGAATTTTTTCGAAAGCAATTTTGGATTTAGAAGCAACGGCAGTCGACGAATGGGTGAGAAGAAGCCGAGCGATGAGTCATGTACAGTCGACGACTCGATGCTGTTGCTTCTGCTGCCCTCGCGATCGATTAATCATTTGCGATGAAACCGAAAAAACGTCACACCGAAAGCTTGAGAATATCTTTCC
Source organism: Dolichoris vasculosae (assembly GCA_018907195.1). Lineage (NCBI taxonomy): Eukaryota > Metazoa > Arthropoda > Insecta > Hymenoptera > Agaonidae > Dolichoris > Dolichoris vasculosae. Next base: position 9,945,292 of record JACCHY010000003.1, read on the forward strand.
CTTTCCCTCTCCCTCTCGTTCCTCGTTCGCTTACTCACTCTCTCTCTCTCTCTCTCTCTCTCTCTACCTCTCTCTACCTCTCTCTACCTACGTCTTCCCATACTCTTCCTCTTATCGCGCACAAAATAATAGAAAAAATTATAAATGACTAATTACGCTCGTGTAATATGTAGGATTATATTCGATGATACCGAAATAGGATTGATGGGCAAGCGAAGTAAGATTTTCATCGCTCATCCAACGATTCGAAGATTTCACATCACGTAAATTTAAGTTAGTGGAGTATCTCGTAGAAACGGGAGATATTTAAATTAACTTTGTTCTCGTAAAAAATTCAAATACGAAATGATTATTTACCAAGAAATAATTATAAGTAAAACGATCTAATGCTACGATAAGTTTTTTACGTAACTATCGAAAAGAAAACTACAAATAAAAAATATACCTTATTCGTATTGGTTCTTTAAAATTTCATATTTATAAAAAATAATTACATTTTTCTTTTTTCCGTAATTATATTTTATCGAATAATTTTATTATTATTTCTAATTACAAATTGTAATAGGTATCGGTAGTAATTAATGACTTTTATGTCGTATTTTTTATCGTAATATCGAAACCTTATCTAATTTAATAAAACTATTTTCACGAAAGAACAAATTTTTTTTCGTTAAATTAAAAATTATTAAAATTAATGCATGTGTAATTGACAAGTCATCGGTAGCTTATATTTCTTTAAAAATGTTGTACTTTCTAAACGTAAGACAGATGTCATTTTAAATAAAATTATAATATTATCGTTACAATTTTTACCAAAGTTTTATTTCGTACAGCAAACGTAATTATTCATTCCTCGTTTTTTAGATAAAATTAATGTCGATAATGAGTTGCTATAAGTTTCTCTACATTTAGTGAATATTTAACGGGTAATTTATACAAAGAGGCCATAACAAAAAATATGAGGAAATACCCAACTACTTAGAGTTTGACGTTTGTAACATTAAATCTCTGAATCATAAAAATTTGAAACGGTGTAAAAATATCGTAAACGTAAGTAAGAAAATTCCGTATATTAAAGTCTAATTTTCTCCCTTAATCTAATAAATTTTGACCCTCTGTGCAGCACGAAAAAAGAATACAACGAACCGTCAAATTATCAGAAATTTAACGACATAAATTTATGGAAAGCGATAAACTACCTCTCACACAAACACCAATTTTTCAAACCATCTCATCAACCCCGATTTTACGAGGTATTTAAGCCTTTAAACGTATCACACGCATAGACACGATCTTGTCGAAGAAGATTAAAAAAAAAAGTCGAGCGAGTGTCGGATTTCAAAATTTGCACTGAAATCGGTTAACCCGAGGCGGTCGCCAGCCGCTACGGATCGGACTTTTTTCTCAGGGGTTAAATCGAGCGTGAGTTCAACCCCCTGAAAAGTGCGTGTGTGCACAAGGGAATAGAGAAAAAGCGAGAGGACGTTTCTCCCTTTTTTACGGAATCGCAGGTAGCAGTCTTTTTTCTCTCCTACCTGTGCAGCAGAAGCACGAGTGAGAGAAAAAAAGTATACGTGTAATGAAAAAAGTCTTACGGGAGATTACGCGCGGAAACAGACGCGAGAAAAATGCGAGCGAGCGAGCGAAGGAAAAAAACACGCGCCGAATTTTTTTACCGCTACGCTGTGCGAGGGGACAAGAAGATGACGGCGAATAGAGGGTAAAAGTAAGTTAATAGTCGGTAAAACGGTATTCACCCTTCGACCCGAGGGCGTTTTTCTATCTCATTCTCTCTTTCTCGCTCGCATACGTACAATCGCCTTTCGACTCCTTTACTTTCTTCCCTTTCTTTCTGCTCTTGAGAGTCGAGTCGGTCTGTTCGCTCTCGTCAACGACTATGGTTTTTTTGTTTTTTTCGGAACTTTTACTTACTAATGTTCTATTATATACGTTTTAATTTATTTAATGACAATTATGGATTTTTATTACAAAATTATGATATCGACTAATTTACGTAGTTATCATTTAAATTGGAATAAAAAATTTAAAGTGGAATAAAACTAATCAAAATTGTAACGCATTCAATTTCTGAACTTGCGGAAACATCTATCAAGATCGGTATCTTTTGATATTCCATTGCTTTAAATTTCCGTTATTCTTCGCTATTGTATAATACGAAATAAAAGAAACTTAAATTTTGTTAAATTTTGTTAAATTTTGTTAAATTTTGTTAAATTTTGTTAAATTTTGTTAAATTTTGTTAAATTTTGTTAAATTTTATTAAAGAGCACGTATAAATTCGATTCACCGATCCCTAAATTCCCGTTTTCGAAAGCGAACATCGCTATCGATTAGCTAATATGACTCAAAAACAAACAGTTTACCGTTTATTCTATGCCGTTATTCAACATGAATGTACGCTCGAAATATGACAGAAGAAAGAAAACCAATATTGAAAGGGTCGTGCGTTCGAGCAAAAAAGTGGGAAAAACGAGAAACCCTTCTCTTGGATTTTATCTCTTGACATCATTCTCTGTGTATTTATTTCTTTTTTTGTCGCTTCGTTTTACTCCTTTCGTCGAGAAATTTGAGTAATCGTACTCGCCTTGGGGGATGACATCGAACTCATGGCTGCCGCAACTCGGAGATTTTGATGCCTGGGCTTCACTCCTCTTTCCGCGGGAAAGGAAAAATTTTGCGAGGATACAACGACGGGACCATTTCTCTATTTTACTGGTTCGCTTCATTGTGCAATCCGCGAACTCGATCCCTCAATTTAGACTCATAGGTAAACCGAGTAAGTCGAGGTAAAAATAACGTACAGAATTTCATTCGCCTTAAATTTCTGCGAAACTATCGATGCCAATAATAAGATACAAGCAATTCGAAAATATAGTAACTTTCTTTTTGTAACGTGAAATAATTTGTCAAGTGTATCGTGGTTAAAAAATCAAACATTGGATACTATGGAATTATATTTTAACATGATGTAATTCTTGCATTTTATAAATATTATTCCAGATTAATCGAGTTGTATTTCAGGTTAATTTATTTACTTAAGAATAAAAATAGAAAATGTAGCCGATTATTATCGATAGACTCGATTGGATAACGAAAGATAAGAAATCAGTGGAAGTTGCTCAAGCGTACATAGTTTCTTACGCGTTTATCGAAATAAACGTACTCGGACACAATAAGTTTAATTTCGGTCGAACAACGATCGAATAACGATCGAATAACGATCGAATAAATAAATAAAATAATTTTACTCTGGGTAAAATTAAAGGGAGCACTGAAAATACGAACCAAAAATAAAATGGTCCGGTCGAAGCTCGAAAAAAATGTCGAAATCTCGATGAAAAAATGAAGTTGAAAAAACTGGTTCATAAAAATTAGAATTTGTAATAGATTGAAAAGTGCGTCATTGGGAGTAACGGAGAATCGTTGGAACGGTACGCGTACGTCAGAAACGCGTAATAAATCGTGTGTGCGTGGTTATTAAAAAGAGAGGAAGAGAAGAAAAAAGAAAAAACGGCTCTCGACGAAAAGCAAAAAGGCACGGGAACTTTGGTCTGGACTAGATAAAGAAGTTGGGCGGTCGCGTTCGTAGACGCGTTCGTAGACGCGTTGGTAGACGCGTTGGTAGACGCGTTGGTAGACGCGTTTGTAGACGCGCTCACAGATCCGCTACAGATCCGCTACAGATCCGCTACAGACCCGCTACAGACGCGTTCATAGACGCGTTTTCTCGTAATTTATTCGAAAACTGGTTCGATACGCGCTGAGCTCGACTCGCGCGCGCGCGACACTCTAACGAAGCATTCTTCGCGATCGGCGGCGTGGAATCGGCTCGCGCCGTCGCCGCGATACGATCGGATTCCGATCGACCTGGTTCATCGATACACGAGCATTCCTGCCGAGTTATCATTACGCGCGCGCCGGGAATTCGCCCGTCTCCTGTTCCGCTCGCGAAAACCGAGCGCCTCGATCTGTTTGTACGCGATTTTGTTGATTGATGCCCGAGCATGGACGAAGTTTTGTAAATCTTCATTGGATATGTTTGATCTGGCCGATGCCAACTTGTTTGCTTTGCTTTTACGAGCGGCCAACTTTTATCCTTACTACGACCGTACAGATGTTTTCGATCGCTCGTTACCGCTCCATTTCATTCGACAGCCTTTTTTCCTCTCTTTGCACTTTCAATTACAACTTTATCGCTCCAACGAGGTAATTATCCTAATAAGTCCGTGAGTCGAGGGAGGAAGTTGTTGGACTTCCAATTGCAAATTTTCAAAGCAAAGTCGAATCGCGCGTTTGCCTTTCAACGAGATTAAATATATTCGAACGATCCTCGATTCCGATCCAAGCTGCACAATTCTACATATGTAACCGCGAGTATGTAACCTTTAAATTACGCGAAAAGCTTATATATTTATCTTTCGTGTGATAATAAACCAAATACAACAATAAAATAGCTTAAGATAACTTTGCGTCGGTCGCTTAACCGTTAGTCTCGTCGGATCGATAGTTGGTGATTCTTCGATCAATCGTGTTATAGATCAATGTCGCGAATTTGATAATAAGGAATACAAACTTTGCGACAAATGATATCATACGTTTTGCCATTTTTTTAGATCGTTTTAAACCGCAAGGTTCGATGTTTTATAAATAAGAATTACCGGATAGTTCTGAGATTAGACTTTTTTTTTCAAAATTAAATGACTTATTATGATCGTTTCCAACATAAACACAATCTATGATTAGCGACATCTTCGAATAGATACATTCGAATAAAAAATGTAATAAAACGTTCGAATAACAAAATAAAATCTGTAATCGTTTTTTCAATTATTTCTATGAAAATAAATATTCAAAATGTAATTAACTCTAAACTTCTTACAATCGGTAGTAAAACGTACGTCGAGCAATTTGCTTCGATGTCGCCAAAAATTTATCAAGTTTTTAGTCGACGCGAAAAATTTATTTGTAAATACGATATTTTTAATTAAAAATTTTCCACGATAGATTCTCCATTCTGTATCTTTAACCCTTTGTTCTTACAAGCGCGAAAACATTGTAATTTTAAAGACTCGTACGGATAAATGAATACGTAATTTAATTGAAATATTTCCCTTAATTTGACGTACGCGAATTTTACACAAGTTTTTATTAGGTAAAAAACACTATTTGGTACGTATAATGAAAACGAATGTATCGTAATGCAAGAAATGAAATAATAAAGCCATTACGCAGTCCATAATGCAACACTTTTTCGTACGCATTGTGTTTACATAATGAAAACGGTACATCGCCAGTTAATCTTAACGTCTACATGTGCTCATAAAAATAAAACATCGAGACGAACCGTTGCGCGGAAAAAAAAAGTTCGCCGAACGAAGGCAATATAATTATTCTTCGACGCACCGAACGCAACTTCTCGCAAGTGTGATCTCAGTCTCTTTTTTACGAAAGAGAAGAAAAAAATGGTAGAAGCGAGAGAGATTCGACTCAACTCGGAATTAATTCACGCCGTTGTTACTCTTCTAAGCAGATATGCAGCTGTCGACTAGAGAACGCCGAGCGTGTATCGATTCATTATTAATTCATTATTCATTGAATTTATTGCGGTCTGAGGAAGAATCGCGAGCGCCGGTGAATTTAGAGATCTCGGTTGGGAACGAACGCGCATCAGCCTTAATTACGCATTTACAAGATCTTTACGAACACAGAGTTACAGAGTTGCGCAAGTTGCAGTAAACGCCATCGAACGATGCGCGGTCGCATCGTTCATTTAAATATGGTTTCGGTTAAATTGAGATAAAAACAGATATAAAAAGAAATTTTGAAATTCACGTTAACTGAAATGAATGCTTTCTATAGTATTTAATATGCCTTTAATGGATCTAACATTTATCTTTTATGTGTATCTATTTCTTCTTCTTTGCTTTCTTCTCCTTCTTCTTCTTCTTCTTCTTCTTCTTCTTCTTCTTCGTCTTCTTCGTCTTCTCGTTCTTCTTCTTCTCGTTGTATTTTAACGGTAGATTAAGAAAGCATCATTGATGAAATATTTACCAATATTGCGAAATTTAAGTACTTTAATAATTAATTTCAATGTTAGGCTATTAATAATTTATACGCACTCGACAAGATTGAAACGTTATAAAATTGAAAATACAGTAATTTGTTATTAGTAAAGCATTACTCGTGATTACTCGTGAATTATGAAATGCTCGATGCATAAAAAGTAAATTTAAAAATATCGTTAAATGAATAATAATATTCTTATATTCATCGAGAAAACAAATTAATACGGCGCATTTTATAATCGAATAAATTAATCTTCGAATAAACTACTTGAAGGTTGCCGACCGAACAAAGGAAAATTAGATAAATGCGTGCAGCGGACAGAAACACACGGCATAGAAGGTCCAAAAAAAAGAGGGAGAGAAGAAAGAAAAGACGAGAGGGAGATAGATCGAGTGTGCGCGGGCGTTCGGGAAAGACGGATTAACGGACAACGATTTACCGGTGTTAGGTTTCCTTGATTTTAATACTTAAAAAGTCAACGAGTGTGAGAGAGTAGGTGAGAGTAGGCGAGAGTAGGTGAGAGTAGGTGAGAGAAAGAGAGATGGAAGGAAGAGAGATAGAAGGAAGAACGAAGAACCAAGAACCAAGAACGAAAAACGAGAGAGAGGCTGAGATGAGCCGTGAGGCCACGTTGCCCTCGGGTTGCATTCTTAACACCTCAACAGAAGTCCGGACAGAGATGCCCGAGCCCGATTACGGAGGAAGGAGAGACGACGGAGGCGCACTCGAGGCATTTATCCTATGAGAAATTGGAGGCTATCCCGCGGCTTTTTACTGCGGACGATACGTTTTTTACTTCGTCGGATTTTCGAGGGAGAGGGATTTTCGAAAGAGACAATGGTACAAGGGCAACGCGCTGATTAATTGGCAAAATATGGAGGAACCTCGCGAGGAAACGCTTTTGAAATTCTTGGATTTCTCTTCCTCGCCTTGCACTCGTACTTTTTATACCATTCAATTGGGGAGACCGATCGAAAGAGTTGCGGACGAGGAACGCGTAATCCGCCGATACATAAATTTCAATTTTATCCTACCGAGAGTAGTTTTTACATTAGTCGTGCATTTTAACGCGAACGCGTCTCATCCTACGTTTATTTCGCTGAAAAGAGCCGTATTCGCCGATCCTGGCGAGAGAGAGAGAGAGCGAGAGAGCGAGAGAGAGACAGCCTCTGAGTTATTCTCATCATTCGAGAATATAAAGAAGAGAATCGTTCGATTCGAGACGGGCATCCATAAAGTCGAAATTTCGAAAAATGATCGCCAGCCCGAGAGCGCTGATTTTATCGGTGCAACAGCGGAGAATTCCACAAATGCACGACTGCACACGCGCGTAAAAGAGAGGAAGAGAAATTGGGGAAAATAAAAGAGAAGAGGAGAGGAGGTAGGAGGAGGTAGGAGGAGGTAGGAGGAGGAGAAGACAACGGCAACCGCGGCGGTCTCCCGCGAGCTCATTTTTTCTCTCACCCGAACCCGAAAACCCTTTTATGCCACATCCGCAAGATTAATTATCTCCTATGCTCGAAAAATGAAAGAGACCAAACAAAGAAATCGACCCGAGGGCTGCTTCCACGCTTCTTTATTTTTCTTTCGTTTGCCGAACGCAAGCGAACACGACTGCGCAGATCGCGAATCGCGCTTCCGTGGCGTTGGTCCAAGGCGTGGATACACGCGACTGCGCGCGTCTCGAGGGTAAACCGTAGCTCTCGATTAAGCTACTCGATTATCTACCAAAATGGAAAGGTCGCGTACGGGACGCGTGTTCGGTGCGCGTTTGATACCACCGTACCGCGTTTCTTGTTCGGCGCACAGCCAATCAACGATTAACGCTGCCGTTGTCGCTGCCGTCCTCCCAACCACTGCATTCGAATCATTTTTAAAAGCTTCTAAAATTCATGATATCTCGCCGTTTCGTACAACTTGTATCGTCTAACGCGATACGATGATAAACGATCGTTACATTTTGGAGAAATATTCTTTTACCGTAACGATTCGTTTACGTCTCGAAAATCGAATTACCGATGACGTTCTCCTCTCGACACTTTTTAACGGATTCGTTCGGTTCAGAAAAATAACAAAAAGCACAAGTCCTTAATTTCTCGGCGAGTCACTCTTCGAGACTGGAAATCCTATTAAGCGACACGGAGCAAGAGAATTCCAAGCCTTCCGCATCGAGGTAGCTTCCCAAAAACTCCTAAATTCTAAATTAGATCGCGTCACGCGGGACAAAAAGTTTCGGACGTTCAGGGTTCCCCGTTGAAAAAGTCAGCGCCACAGTGGTCGAGGAGGAAGGCGAAAGGGGTGAAAAAGAAAAGACGGGAGAACGAGAAACGGTCCTAATGGGAATTATGAGGGCTTGAGTTAAAGAAAACGAGATTTTATGGGGCCTAGTTCGAAATTTCGGGCTATTAAGGTTCTCGCTTTTGCTCGCCGAGTCGAATTTCCGGCATTAATTCGGCATTATGCGATATTCAAATGGACCCCCCGGAATTTGCGCTTTAACGAGAAAGAGAGAACTCCTATAAGTCCAATGCGCGCACCCTTTTTCTTTTCTCCCTCGTTTCCCTTTCCTTTCTCGTTCGTCCTCGCGGATTCCCTAATATCGTAGGGCGATCGCTCGGCCGACGGTGTCTTAATTATCTTCGAAAAACGCACACAAAAACGAATCCCTAATCGCGTGCACCGATCGAGCACCGGGAGAGCACCGGGAGAGCACCGGGAGAGCACCGGGAGAGCACCAAGAGAGCTCCAAGAGAGCACAGGGAGAGCCAACGTACTCGAAACGTACGCAAATTATCCATAGTTATTATCGCAATTACATTTGTGTTTTTCATTTTCTTTTTTTTCTTTTTTTTTCTTTTTCCAATCGAAGGACAGTTTTTGTTGGTATTTTTAAGCGTGAAAATATATACGGAGCGAATAATTTTCAGTTATTTGCAGTCCGATATTAACAGCGTATAACAGAAAGGCTTATCTTTGGAATTTGATCGATTGCATGACTATGTTTGAATCATATTTTATATAGTACGGTAAAGAGTTTCGATCTTTTTGTACGATTATTTTATATCGATACTTCGATTCATTCGATCATGTCATCAAAATTATTATTTAAATTAAATATTAATAATGAAAGTTAAAAAAACGTAACCGCTGTTATTTAAATATTTTAAATGATATTTAGAATTACTAAACGATGTTTGATATTTTCCATGTGAAATTAATGTAAATGTAAAATAAAAATTTTATCCGATAATTTAATTAAACTATGTCATAATAATAATAATAAAATTTCCTCATCTAATATCTCGAAGAGAAAATTTTTAGTACCGTACTACCGACTAATCAATTTAAGAACCGTGATCTTATCACGGTAAGAAATTTTTAAACAAATATATTCATCGATAGTCTGAATAAATTGCTAAGTTAAAATAAAAACTTGAAAGTGTAGTAAACTAACGAAAAAAGACCTAAAATCTTGCATGTGAATTCGTCAGCGCTTCATCCATGTCGTATCCACTGCACCTTTCTCTATCCTTTTCATTACTCGCATATTCGCGCAGATATATATTAGATGCAAAGTTTCATCAAAAAATTTAAATACGAAAATTAGTTTTCTACATATATAGGATAACTCATAATTATTTTATTAAGATAGCAAGCTATTTATATGGTAAAAAATTATTTATATATCGGGACGGTAAAGCATATTTCAACAATGAATAATATATCGCGTATATTGGTATAAATATGTTGGTAACGAAAGACCGCGTGTAAATAATAACAAAACTTGTAAAATTATTTATGTATTTACCGTCGTTGAGAAACTATTTGAATTAATAAAAATGTAAACCCATATTCGATACGAATTTCGTATATTAAAAACTATTTTTAGAATCGAAAAATTTTTCAAATACTTATCCGTAAATTTTATATCAATATTTTATTGTCAATGACATTATAAATAAAATAAATAAAAAAAATGTACATATAAAATTATTATAACCAATAATTAATCCATGAATATAAAATTGGAATTAATTTAGTTTGTAAAAGCATTGGTTCGCTTGATATTCTACTACACCGGTAACATATATAAAAATGTCGTGTAAGAATTCAAGATCATATAGAGTTATTCACGTTTTTCTATTTTGTAAAACTTGATAAATGTATTCCATATATTTTTTCTGAAGCCAAGTAAAAGATGAAAAAGAGCTTTTGACAGAACATGAGTTCTTTAGCAGTAAACGACATTTATAATGAAATTAGATAAGGAGATTTATACTAATTTGTTTGTATTTTCCAAAGAACTGACATTCCGTGAGTAAAAAAAAAATAACTCTACACATGTGATATAGCGTCTGCCATCCAAGAAAAAAATTTTTTAATTCGAAACCATGTTAAAATTTGAGAAGTAATTTTTCTAAAAAATGTATGATTGATCGCGTTTCTGATTTCTTTACCGAGTCTCCGCCTATCAATATAATTTAATATATATTTTATATTTGACTGTAAAAACTATATTCAATGAAATAAATAGTTTGAAAATAACGTTGAAAATAGAAAAAAAAATACATTATCGATTATTAAAATCTTTATATATATATATATATATGTACATATAAATATTCGAATTTGTAAATTTTAATTCCTTAACAATTCCTTAACAATTCCTTAATAATTTCTTAATCCTCTTGATTAAAATTTTTTGTAATAGAAAGGACTAAAAAAGTTGCAAAATAAAATGAAATTTCATTCTGTCAAAACACAAAGGAAACGAAAATATAAGCTACAACCGATGAAAAAAGAAAAACACCCACCCAGAATATCCCCTCGTGGCAGAAACGTAGTATTTAACAGAATCTCAAATAGAGAACACCCTTCATTCATATATAAAAAAAAAGAAAAAAAAAAGAAAAAAATATGGGAACAAAAAGGCAAAGGAACCCATTTAAAAAAGAAGGGCGCGTGATTCTGAAAATCCTCCCCCGCGCTCGAGTTGTACGGTTCCATCGAGCATCCAGGACGCCGAAATAAAAGACACCACACCGATTCGAGGGGTTCATTAAGACACGCGCACGCGAGCGAGCGACTCTCTCTCGGACAAACTGGTTTTCGCGGGTGTCTTTTCTCTTTCGTCTTCCACGTCTCCACCCCGCCTCCACTTCGCCTCCACTCCGCCTTCCACCCCGTCTCCTCCCCGTTTCCTCGCCGTTTCCTCCCCGTTTCCTCGCCCCGCGCCACCCTCAACCCGCCACCCTATACACTCTACACTCTCGCTTGGATTTTACTTTTACGCGGTGCGCTCGCCCGTATCGCGTATGCACGTTCGCTTTCTATAAAGGACGAAGAGAGAAGCCGGGGGATTCGGGGGATTCGGGGGATTCGGTACGGCCCTTAAGCTCTCGTCCATGTGACTCACGTCGGCCTTTTATCCGAGCGATGCGCAGCGCTTCCACTTTTGTTTCTTCCTACCTCGTATCTTTTTTTATCATCTTTTTTTTTTGTCAAATTTCGCTTTTTTTTTCAATGGATTTACCGTTCTATTGCCTATTTGGAGCTTCTGTTGCCAACATTACCGAGTCCTCGCGCTTTGGATGCGCTCTTGTATTATAATTGTTTACATTGCCGGTACTTCGTTTTCAATGATTTCTTTTTTCTTTCGCCTTTGAAATTGTTTTTACTCGGTGCCTTTTGTTTATTTTATCGTTTACAAATTTTATCTAAATTATTCCTCTCTTTAAATTTTTCGTTAAAATTATCGTTCGCGCTAAATTCGATAAGTAATACATGATATTTCTCAATGGCAAATATTAATATTTCTTCGGATCAGGAAGGTTGTATCAACTCGACGTTAACGCAAAGAAAACCAAAAAAATTATTTCTTCTCATCTGGTCTGACTCGACAAAAATCCTCGCTTCTCGTTACAAAAGGAGTTAACGATGTAGTTTTGCGCTAAAATTAAATATTATATCATTAATCGCGTCACGAATTATAGTGGCCGCGCTTTTTTAAAAAATATATAATTTCACTGGAATATCGAATCGGTCATTTTTAAATACTCCTTTAACGCTTTTAAAGCTTTTAAAGCTTTGTTTTTTTCGTTACTGCTAACGAGAAAACTCATCGGTATCGAGCTATTATCAATGTTTATATTCGATAAATAAAATTACGTTTAAAAAGCTTAATCATCGTTGTAAAAAGAAGCTTAATAAAAATTACTCTCTGTTAATATTTTCATTAGAACACAAAGTCACTTACATTAACGCGTGCACTCGGTTTATGTACTTTCGTTTAATTTTGCGAGAACGTTATTTTATTAAAGGGTACGTCGATTGCCCCCGGTAAAATCCCTTAAATTAAAAAAGTCCACGTATCCATGTAGGTCGAATTTCGTAATCCGAGGCTTTTCACTGCACCCGATTATCTTCCGACGTACGTGCGCAAACGGATACCCCACTTTTTTAATTTCTGTCTATACACTATTAAACTCTAAATACTGGATGAGCGCTACATCTGTTTACACAAGGGAATTTCAGGAGATGGTTAATCGCAAGCAATTGCGAGAGATTTCGTTGTGTAAGCTAATTTAATCTTTCTTTTTTATTTCTAAATACTAAGGTCCGTGATTACAACGGAAGCTAAATAAAATTATCGTGATATTTACGATTGCTTTTTTTATCGTCGCAAAAAAAGGTAAACGTTGCTACGAAATTTCAACTAAATTCGTACGTGTCTGAAGCGTAACTGTAATCGATCGAGTATTACGAGTATTAAATTAAAAAATAATAATTTCCACAATGTACAGGCGAAGGCGAACACGATCCGTCGAATCCGTTACGAATTACGTCCTTATTCTCTCGACGATGATGTATCTCTAGGATTTTTATAATTTTTATAATTTTTATAATTTTTATAATTTCAAATAAATCGCTGTACGGATTTCAAAATAATTTTGCCCTATGGTTAATTCGTTGGGTGGGACGTTAAACGTTGGTCGACCAACGCAGACTTTAAGGTAAACAAACTCGAATCCTCCCACGCGAGCTTCGAAGAGGACGACGATTCCTTCATCCGAGTTGTCCGCTCGGTTCAATCAGCGGACGCTACCCAAGAGCTGATCACCGACTGCCCGCTTAGCCGTCTATCAATCTCCGGGATGCACTTTTCCTCCGGCTCGGTTTTCTGCCTGCAGCTCCCATCGGTCGATTCCCCCGTCCGCCACTATTGGCTTCGATTAATTTTTACCGAGGGTCGCGCGTCGCGTCTCTACGGGATCCGAGCGATTCTCCTCCGCGCTGGGAGAATGCCAATATGTAAGCACTCGAAGATTATTTATGGAGATTCCGAGGACGGTGGGAGTTTTCGAATCCGCTGGATGTTTACTCTTTATTCGAGCGAGTCCCGAGTTCCTGCATGCGTAATTTATACTTGGAGTTTCGAATAAGCGAGTTAACTTTGGTAAACGAATAAGTTACCGATGAGATAATGGAGTTACAGCGAATTACGTTTTGAGAATGTATCGGTTGATATTTAACCATTAAACTAGATAAACGTAAAAATGAGATTCGATTTAAAAATTTAGTTACTCGATAAGACATGAGTCAGAATGATTCAATTTCCTGCAAGAGTGCTTATCTAATCGGTATATTAATACATAACATTGCTACGTGAAAACGAAACAAGATCTTACCAGAATATTCGATCTTTCTTCGAATCGCGAAGTTGATCTCGAAATTCGCAACCTCGCCGATTTCATACTTCACTTTTTTCCGAATATCACCGAAAGAACGAAAATGAGGAGCACAAAGAAATTCAATAGCGTGCAGAAAAAACGTATCAACGATAATCCCACGGAGAAATTCTAAAAAGGAGAGCGAAAGAACGAAGAAATATTTTATTTCCATTCCGTGAGAGTGAAAGAGCGAGAGAGAAAACGTATACACCGATGGGGGGAGCCCATTAGTCGTTGTGGAGGGGACCTAGGGGCCTTGTCAGTCTCGCTCGCTCGCATAGTCTCTCTCTCTCTCTCTCTCTCGCTCCTCCGAAAACCAGAAAGTCAGCTTGTCAAATTAATCACGGATGACCAATCCATCAGGAGGAATTCCTAGCTGCTCTGGCGTATACGTGTATGCGTGTGTATACATATGCGAGAAGGGGAGAGAGAGAGAGAGAGAGAGAGAGAGAGAGAGAGAGAGAAGACCTCCGTTCGAGATCGCAGGAGTAGGTTGCCCTTACAGCTCTTTTCTCTCGATCCTTTTCTTTCGTTCCTCTTATGCGCTATCTGTCCTATACATTGCTTGTTTGGGAATTTCGTGAAAAGGCCGAGAGAGAAATGGAACGAGAGCGCGAAAGAGAACCAAGACAACGAAGACAACGAAGACAACGAAGAGAACGAAGAGAACGAAGACAAGCCCGAATTAATACGACCGATGATCTCGGAGCTAAGGCAGAACCTAATTTAGTTCAACATTTAGTTTAATTGAGTGTTGATCATAGAACCTTTCAACTGCTCGCCGAGTGCATCGCGTATCGCTTCGGTTTGCAATCACTAACTAACTAAGGCCGCGTAACTAAGAAATCATCATTTTGTTCTCGTCGATTAGTTACGAAGCGCATTTTAAGCGAGTATCGAGATGATATCCGAGAATTATTTTGACGCGGAAGGTCTAACGATTCGAAAGGAATTTGTTTTGGAATTCTCGAGTAAATAAAAATATAGAATTGATTATACAGCGATGAAAGAGAGTCGCCGAAGCATCGGTTGACTTCTTTTTGTCAACGAGGAGCGAAGGAAAGAAGGGCAAAATCAAAATTAAAAGCATTCGTTACGTAGAAGCCATAATATACAAAGGAGTACTATTTACACGTCTATTATATATAGACGGTATACTACGGAAAGCTAAATTTATCCTAATTTATATTGCAGTCGATTAAAAATATCATTTCAAATATCAATTTCCGTCCATAAACGACGCGAAACCTAAGTTAAAATCAAACCTACGGCAACACTACGAGATAAAAGGAAGAAATCGAGTACGCGCGTGTTAAGGTGCCGTAATACACCTTTTAATGAAGCTATACTGCAGTTTGCGTCGTAAAAGGACCTCCTCTCGTTTGACAGCTAGGAATTTTTCAATTTGCTCGCTCTCTCCGTCTCTTCCCCCCTCGAACCTCCTCTCTCGTTCACCTCCCTCCTCGCGGTACCCCTCGAAGCCCTCGTAACCCTCGTAACCCTCGTAGGCCTCGTGGCCCTCGCGGCCCTCGTGGCCCTCGTGGTCCTCGTGGCCCTCGTAGCCCTCGTGGTTCCACCCGTCTCCGTCGACCTCCTCCACCGCCTCGCTCACGCTCGCTCGCTCGCTCGCACACGATCCGTTTACCGCGACGTTGTCTCTCCCTCTCTCCCTCCCTCTCTCCCTCCCTCCAGCTCTTTCTCGGCTCGCCCGCGCGCGCTAAAAACACCTGTTTTTCTCGTGGCGGGCAACGCGCGCAAGAAACTGCAGCCTCGTAATGGAATAATCAAGGCGCGCAAAGTCCTTCTGCCCCCATGGAATTTCGCGAGACACTTAAACATATCGCATTACCCGTGGCCGCGACGCTTCGAAAGGGTACGCTCGCGAAGAAAAAAGAAGAAAAAGAGGGAACGGCCAAACGGCCAAACGGCTGAAGTAGGCAGAGCCAGAGAATTTTTCAATTTGCACGCTTAAAATCTAATCAACCTTCAGCCTCCGTGCGTTTGTGTACGAACGTAATGCGCCGATTGTAAAATCGTCGCTTTCGAGAATTTAATGCCCGCGAGTCCCGGGACTTTTCAGTTATATGAGCGATCCGAGATTTAGCACTTCGACCGAGGCGTTGCGTCGGTGCGCTTTGTACGTGCGAGTGAGATTCGTGACTGAAATGAATATTGAAATCGTAAAATGCCGCAATAATTTCCATTTACTTTTACGTATTGTACGCTTTAATACTTGAAAAAAGTCACGGGTACAGTTGTATTTTCACGATGCGCGTCTTTTTCATTTTACTTTGTAAACCAAAAGCTCGATCGGCCCGATTATATTTATTTAATTATTTTCGTCTTTTTCTTTCGGCCTATGCACTAAAATTACGACAGCGTTCGAAGAGGATTCGTTATTATTCTCTCTTAAAATAGAATATATTTTTACGAGCTAAGTTTTTATTGCTCGAAACCGTACCGTCATTAAAGATTAATCCTATACAGAATCGAAGCAGAGTAAAAAGTTTTTGATTGATGAGTTTACGAATCTTTTCTGAAAATTGAGAACGTAACATTGAACGCTAATGACGTCGCAAAAAATAAAATAAATTTTAATCGCGCGCTATTGTAGATATTTCATAGAAAAATCGATGAATTAAAATGCGTTTGTCTATCGTTGTTTTCGATTAACGAGGATATTCCATTATTTTTCTCCTAGCGGTACAATAGACGTAATAATTATTCGTTCGCGTTGAAAAAACGTTATAGCTATTTAACATTTTTAATTAAAAAAATATCTCGGGAAAAAAAAAAACTGCAAATACGCGAAACAGTCGCACGGAATTATAATTGTGAATATTTACCGAGCAATCGAGTAAAACATTCAAAGGTCGTATTTGTAATTTAATTCGTAAGATTGGTAAACGTTCTTTGCATTTAATAAAAAACGTCTTTTCTCGTTCAATGAAGTAAATTTCGCAGACGTCGTTCATTCAATGAATTCGATATCGCGTCTCGGTGATTGACATAATTTAAGAAATTTCTCGAGCTCGACAATGAAAGGCGATCGTAGAGCATTCAGATCCGAAACAAAACGATTTCCATGTTTTGCTCCATTCCCGCGCTCACCGACTCAAGGATATTCGTCTTTTATGTATACGACAGCGGATCAGAAGCAGCACACATTCAAGGCTCTCGGAAATCTCGAAGCCGAGCCGAAGGAGAGGAAGAAAACGTCTTCTCGGCTGCACGAACGGCGCACTAGAAGACACGAAGATGAAATTAAACAAATAATCGGCGCCGCGACCATCGACGTAGCGCCGAGAATCCGTTAAGGCCTGGAAAGACCGAAGTGTACATTATAAAAGGCTCCCATTGAATTCTAAATTTAAAACGAATGTCCGAGTGTCGGCGGACTGACGGGCAAAATAAACAAGATGCCGGGAGTCCGTGAAAAAGAGTCGGGGTGCGGAGAGTCCGATGGTTCTCGAGTGGCACTAGCCTTTCGCGCGAGTACGGGAGGTAACGAGGAAAGCGACCTTTTCCGAGGAAGAATTCAAGGACCGGGATGTTCCAACCTCGGATGTTCCGGGTGCACCGAACGTCTCCGAGGCGAGGAAGATCGACTCGAGTCCCTTACTTGTCCATTCGTTACTATTATATTATTATATTCGCTTGGATAAGGAAATATAATGGATATCGGATAGATTTTTATTTACGATCTATTCAAGACTTGGCAATACCAAGACGATCTGGAATCGTTCGCTTTCGATATCTACTCTCTGATACAAGTCGTACATTAGCCGAGAGCACGTTCATAGAAAACTTACGAAATAAAAAAAGAAACTACTCGCGACAGCTTACCAAAACTAAACGAAAACAAAATCGTAACGTTATCGGTTAGCCGCTGTAAAGTAACGGGATTGTGTAAAAATTTAAAGCTTTAGCGATAAGACGATTAAATTTGACGGAATAACTACGTCGTCTCGTAATAAAATCCACTTCGATTCGAGGAAGATAAAGCACGGCATTGTACACCTCGACGGAGTTTCACGCGTACGCATAAGCGTTCCGCGGAATAAGGTCTCTGACTCATGGACGATCTAATTGCTTGACAAAAGACGCCGAGCGCCGCGAACGACCAACTGACCCGGAAAAGGAACCCGCTTCTCTTTTTCCTTTGCGCACTCGCGCTCGCACGCGCGCGCGTTAAGCGAGAAAATCACCAGACGCGCAGCATCCGCTCGAGGCAGGCCGACGCTCTCGGGTGAATCCTGCGGGTGCCCGCTGCTATCGGTGCGGTCGATCGATCGCATCGCGCCGCGACGTCTTTGTCCGAGGAGCGTAGATTGGGGGGGAGGGAGGAGAGAAGGATCGCATTTACGCATTTACGAGGTTTTCACGTTTTTCATCCTCGGCAATGACATGACATCGAGTCGTACCTTTAAAATGAGATTTCGCAACGGTTGGCGTTTGGTTTTGGCGTTCGGTTTTGGCGGGTCTCGTCAGTCCACGCGTGCGTCCGACGTCGGAGACAATCGATATTATTGACTACGACCCTCCCCATTGTTGTCCAAGCAGACAGAGCTTTTTTTCCCTTTTTTTTCCTTGACGCCGGCATCGTTCGCGACACGCGCACGCGACTTCCCTCTTTATCTCCGTTGTCTCGGTTAACCCAAAGAGAAAGGCAGAAAGGCGAAGGAGCGGTTAAGCGCGTCGATGAAATAATAACAGCGTCCCGGTTGATAAAGCGCGAGTTATGCATTTTGCGAAAGGCACGCGGAGCGCGTAAAGAACGTCCGCGCGTCCCGGTAGATCGAGGCGTTGGCGGTACAACAGGAGCCCGCGGGGCTGGGAAAATCCGGTGTGCGGGTGCCCTGCGGAGTCGAGGCGGCTCGAGGCGGCTCGAGGCGTATGCGGTTCCGCGGTAATGAAATTAAACGGTGAGAAGGGGAGGCGAGGGGCCGGGGATGACCGTGGAGAGAAGGAATCCGCCGAGAGGTTGAGTACCCGGGAAAAAGAGAAAGAGAGGAAGACGTACAAAGGCTGCACGTGCGTACAGCAGAAGTGAGGCTGTCCGTCACTCCTCCGGCGCTGTTGCTGCTGTTGTTGCTGCTGCTGTTGTTGTTGTTGTTGTTGCTGCTGCTGCTGCTGCTGCTGCTGCTGCCTTCCTCTTCTCCGGCACGTACGCTCGCGCGTAAAAGAGCACATTTACGCGTTCATTACTCGCGCACGCACGCACGCACGCACGCACGTGTGCGCTCCCAGCTTTATGAACTCGGATAAACATTTATCGCGATTCTCCGCGATGCAAACTTATTTCGATTCCAAACGATGTCTCTCTCGTACGAACGTTACGCGCGCGGACGTAAATTTATCTACGTCCGCGCAAAGCACATAACGCGGCTACGGGTACGTCAGCGCTCGAGCGGAGATTCTCTACGGGATGTCAGCGTCCGTCTTTCTCCTCCGCTCGCTATCGAAAAGCTTCCGCGAACACGGAGCTAACTTGGAACGGACTTGGAACTGACTCCGAGCGAGTTCCGAGCGAGTTCCCAACGAGTTCCCAACGAGTTTCGAGCGAGTTCCGAACAGCCTCTCCAAGCGAATCGACGTCGAGGCTGACGCTTCCACCGAGCGAACGAATCCTGGTCTTCTCGGTCGTTAGACCGACCGTCCGATGCCCCGCGCTACGAAAACGTTGGACGAGCTCTCAAAGGAGAGGAAGGAGGGTGCCGTCGACAGCCGACCATTACTTCCTTCGGAGGTATTCGCTTTCCGTAAATTATCCTCGTTCGCGTCGATTTATCGGCTCGTTGAGAGATGAGAGATGAGAGATGAGAGATGAGAGATGAGAGATTTTCGAGCTTTCGAGGGTGTTGGGAAAGCCGTGAATTAGGCGCGGTACGATCGCGTCGCGAGTGACCGAGGGAGCGAGACCGACAAGGTTTAACCACCCTCGTAGGGGCCGGAGAGAAGAGCGAAGGGATGAGAGGAGACGCAACAGGTTTCCAGCGGTGAGAGCTCGCAACTCGCAAAATCGACGCTCGGAGTTGAGAATGAGGGAGAGGGAGGACCTCGTTCGCTCGTTCGCTCGTTCACGAGGGATGTTTTACGCTGCGTAAAACTCCGGAGTACCCTTCGCCAAATCTGTTTGTAGGCGCGGTGAATAAGCGGTTTTTTATTGCTCAATGAACACGCTGACGGCTCTTTCCACTTTGGGAATGCGAGGCTGCCACGAGCCGATGAAAGTAACGGGCACGTCGAGAAAACAATATCTGCGTCGCCGGTGGAAATTCGGATCGTGTAGCGGCTAGTCATCCGAACCCAAATCTGGCTGGGCAGAGCTGAGCTCGGGGAATTGGAAGATATTCAAAGCCGCTATTTTCCAACGACGAACGTCTCGTTAGTTTCGCAATGTCTTTGGAGAATCGTAATCGAGAAAACGCCACCGCGCGTTTACGAAGAAATTATTATATCGAGGCAATTAATGCTATCGCGGTTAATTTATTATTCGACGTTTAACAGCAACGATTTCCCAAGGTTTGAGTTTCACTTTTATTGGATTATTTGCCCGGTAGCCGTATTTTTCCCCTTGGGAATTCAAAGGAATTTCTTCTTTTCAAATACAAGATTCAGCGATCCTGCCAACGCATTTCCTTAACATTCGAACCATTAATCCTAAACCTCGTACAATTTTTATTCTACGATATATTTTTTCCTCGCATTATTATTCAGTCCGAGGTTGACAAAAGAGATAAGCGAGGGTAGAGACTTTCGTGGAAAAAACATCGGGAGCCTCTTATCATTTAATGAATCTCGCGCGCGCGGGATCCGAGCAGCCTCCACTCGATCTTCCCGCGAGGGTAAATTCCTCGTTTGTTTACTTGTAAACATTTTTATAAGAAATCGCAGCTCTCGAAGCAGAGAGTACATTGTACTCTGGACTCGTGGACCCGACGCGTTCAAAATACTGGAAAAATATCGATTCGCTCGTTTGACGTCATGAATTTGTAAGCACCGAATCGCTTCTTCTTGAAGATTAAACACCGATCGTATCGTAACTATTATAATTAATTTAAAGTAATATTAGTTTTTAAATAATATTTCGAGTAATTTTTTAAATTGCTTTTCGAACCCTAGTTTATTCGACATGGATATTATTCGATGATATACCGCCTGAAATAAAATTACTATTTTGAAACAAAGTTGTTTCATCGCTTGTGTATAAGGTTGGCTTGGTTTGGCTTGGTTTGACTTGGCCTCTACTAATAGTTAATTCACCAAAAACGCTCGGAATCGCGTTAGTGACAGATGAAAATTTACATCTTGCGTGGAACATTGTAATTTTTGCTGGGCATTTTTTCACTCGGAAAGTAGTAAATCGATTGCAGATATTAACTATCCACCAGTAAATTTTAGTTTATATTCTTTACAACGTAGTTCGTTCCTACCTGACAATGAGGCATCTCCGACCGTCTCGAAATTATCCAAAAAACGATAAAAAAAAAAAGAAATAATAAAAGATAAAAAATGATTCCATCTCTGAAGAAGGCAAAGAGCGGTCTACCTCGATTCTACTTTGCCTTTCCTTGTCCGCGTCTGTCCATCCGACTGTTCGTCTACCTCCTCATCACTCTCGCTCTCTCTCCCTCTCTCCCTCTCTCTTTCTCTTCTGCCTTTATCCGAGCAGAATGATTAATGGGTCCACGCGAACCAAGACCGTTTTCTGGTTTTCTCGGAGAGCGAACGAGAGATAATACGAGGGAGAAAGAGAAAGAGACTAACGAAGGAGAAGCAAGGGCGAGAAAGAACCAAGGAAACGGAGGAGAAGGAGGCCGAGTACACGGCTACCGAGCGACTAGGGGAGTTTGATTGCAGGTTAGGGGACGTAGGTGGAGAAGCCGGAGGTGAGAAGTTCAGGCGCGAAATGGCCCCTCGCCAGTTTAGGGAGATTTTTTATTCGCGTTTCTTCCCGGCTGCTTCTTTTTTTCCTCTCGATTTGGAGCTCGAGTTGGAGTTCGAGTTGGAGCTCGAGTTGGAGCTCGAGTTGGAGCTCGAGTTGGAGCTCGAGTTGGAGCTCGAGTTGGAGCCCGAGTTGGAGCTCGAGTTGGAGCTCGAGTTGGAGCCCGAGTTGTTTCGATCTCGGGCAGCGTTGGTCCAGCCGCTGCTGCCGGTGCTGCCGGTGCACCGTCTACGAGTCAACTCCGTCTGGAATGGGTGCATGCGTGCGTGTGCTTCTTTTATGGTTTGTGGAACGATCCGCGTCGCGGATTTATGCGGCCTAATGCCACGTTATGATCTTTTAAATTATGACTCACCGAGGCTCGAGCGTATATCATTCAATCAACCGCGCAAATAAGGGATTTATTTAGCGTTATTGATTACCGCAGTTAAAAAGTTAAGCATTGCTCTTGGATAATTGGAAAATTCGGTGGAAGCGAACGTGCGGTAACATTCCCAAGTACGAAAGAGATGCGTTGAGATTTGAAGCATTTGGTTAGAATTGGCTTTTATAGCGAATCGTATCCCTTTGATAAATGACATATTTATTACACCGAACACCGTGAAAAAGAGATGAAATAAAAAATTAATTGCTTACATTAAACTATCAACTCTGTATACACAAATACAGAGATATAATCATCGTAGAAAAAACTAATTATAAAATCGAGGTCGCGCAAAGACAAATACGTGATCGTTGCATACGGCTCTCGACGATGTTGCAATTTCGAAAATTGGGTACACGCGAGTGATATTCGAATATATAATTTCAATAATTATAAATATCTCGATTCTGTAATTTCATACAAAAACTGTTTATGAAAAATTCATTAAAATATTTATATTTTGATAAAACTAAAACGGGGACGAGGGTAAAAGTCGTTTGATATATCATTCCACGTGTAAATTGATAAATAATTGATCGATAAATAATTATTTTGAACGGTTACGCGTTAATTCGTGTAGAATAAACATGCTCCGTTCGAGACCTTTAATTAATTACACGCTACGCTTATATTTTTCTTATAAAATTTTAAAGATTAATCGTATTCTAAATCGGTGATTCGATTAAACGAAATTTTTACGGGATAGTAGTGATTTACGTTGCGTAACGTTAAAGGCGGAAAGTCAAAAGTCTAGTATATTAGTAAACTACATTTTAAAAAAGTTACATCCATCGATCGATCAAATATTATAATACATTCTTGAAAAAAATTTTAAAATCCTCGGAGCTAAAATTCTTTGGTTAATATCAATTTCGACGGATCATTTTTAGTTAATTTTAGAATGAATCGAATCGATAACTCGTGCATTTTTTTCTTTCGTGGAAAGGGCTCGTGGTAATCCTTTTGAATTTCATACGGCAGTTAGAAAAATGATCCTTTTGTCGGAAAATAAATTCCTCTTCGTTATAGCTTTTATGATGCATAGAGTATCATTTACAACGAGGGAAAATAACGTTGTACCCAAATGATTTCTTCTTCCACAAAAGAGTTACCATTCGAAAGAAACAATTCCACGGACGGCGAGAGTATCGCTTTTCGAGTACAATATACGACGATATTCTTGTCGGGTATCGCGGTGATTCATCAAGTATTAAATATTGACTACTTTTCCAAACACAATCAAGAGAAATCCGCACGAAGGATTCCTCGTTTGGAAGCGGCCGTAAAATGATTTCTCTCCGGCTTGAAAAAGGAATGAACGGAGCCTTGGAAAAAGGCTGCATAAGTTTGACCAGCCGGTAAAAGTGCTCTTACCACGGGGTAAGAATCGTTTGATCGTCCCACGCGTGAGCGCGCGCGCATAGAGCGAGAGAGAGCGAGAGAGAGAGAGCGAGAGAGAGAGCAAGAGAGAGAGCGAGGCGGTGCGCGAGCATCGCGGGGATCTCGATCGCATGCATCTCTCATCGATCGGAGGTCGGCTCCCCGTCACGGCGGCGGTGCGCGACTTTACGAGTTATAAGTCGGCCATCTTGCGCGAGTCGCGTATACGCGAGACACCGGTAATATGTAAGTGCCACATTCTGTTCTGCCGCGAGCGACGTACAGTCCGCGCTCGAAATCTTCGCGGCGCGTATCGATTCGCCGGCTACTCCTTCGCGACTACAATGCCGCTGCGACTCTTGTGATTTATCGCCTCGGAGGTCTGCGCTCGTGTTCCCGGCGCCGCCGTTCCTTCATCGATCCTTTTCCCGAAACCGCGCGATCGCCTCGAAGCGCTGCGCTGCTTCTTTTAAAAGAGAAAGAGATCCCGAAGAGATCCCGAAGAGATCCCGAAGAGATCCCGAAGAGATCCCGAAGAGATCCCAAAAGAAATCCCAAAAGAGATCCCAAAAGAGATCCCAAGAGATCCCAAAAGAGATCCCAAAATAAATCCCACTCTCGTTTAAATAATCGACCGATTTTACGACTCGGTTCGTACGCGCGTCCATTCACGGGATTTGCTACTCCCCGCTCGATTCCGAATTCGTGTTTTCTTTAAGAAAATACAGCGCCGGCCCGCGCGCGAAATATTATGTACGCTGGGAAAGAGCGACGCGTAATTTTTAAGCCTTTCGACAAAGCTTTCAATTTAAAGCAACTCGAGGCATAAATCCTTGGCTCCGCCCGCCAACAAAGGTCGTTACGTTAATGTCCGTACACCGCGCGAAATATCTTCGGCGGAGAGGAGAAGAAGAATGAACGTCAACAAAGAGAGAAAAGATCTTTCGGAAAGCTCGGCGCGGACTGGAAAGACGTCCGTCCGTTCGTCCGCCGCGCGTCGATGGATCAAACGTACGCGCTTCTCCCGGAGACGAATAAATTATCGGTCGAGTCCGACTTCGCGTGCTCATGTAACCACGAGCAATGGCATCGCCCGTGTTCGACGTTTCTGTATGCTCCGCGACCAGGCAATTAACATAATTGCTGTTAAAGGGAAACGAGCCTATGACTTCTCTTCTCTCCACCCCACCCCCTCCCCCCGCACCTTCCCCCGACGCCCTCCTCCTCGCTCCCTCGCCCTGTCTCCTTCGCTCGCCACCGGATAAAAATAGCGTTCGCCGCTTCGCTACACGAGAGAGGCGCTTATTACGCCGAGCTTCGAGCGTCGCGACATTACGTTTAATGATTTCGTCTGTATGTTTACAAGATCTGCTCATTTGCTTACTTAATGTTAAATGTAAATATCCGTTGGACGGAAAAATTTTACCTTCTTACTTCTCGTGTCGCTGCATTCGTAATGTGTACCAAAGAATCTATACGATATTATTTTACCTTTCTTAAATATATAGGCTATGTTGGACCATAAATTGCGCGCTCGATGTTATCGAGAGTGTAGTCTTACGAATAAAAGCACTAGAGATGTTGATGTTTATATTTGAAACATCGGAAATGGACTCGCGTTAAATATTATTTTGAGCATTGAGAATGCATAACGAGACAACTGCACTTATCACCTTGTAATTTTCAATGCTTCGTTTTATTTGGAAATACGAAAATTATTAATAAAATATTTTACTTTTTTACGAATATTAATTTTTAACCTATGCTAATAAACTTAACGACTGTATAATTCGTTAAGAAATATACTTTACTTACAATCATTTTACGATTATATATACGTACGTACATACGTACATCGATACATACGCGCATACGTACATGCATACATACATATATGTATATGTATATATGTACTTATACAGACATGGTTAAGAATGTTAACATACTTTATTGGCCTCAGAATAATAATGAACAACTTGTTTTATTAACATTTTTAACCGCATATGTTAGTAAGCGTTTACAAAATACTAAGCAACATTATTTATTAATATCATACCACGGCGACACTTGATATCATGGAATGATAGAGCCAAATATAAATGGATCAAATATCCGATCGAAACAACCACAATTAAATCTCTACGCTCGAAGTAGGACTATTCTATAAATAGCGACAAAAGATAAAAAAGCGAAAAAAGCGAAAAAAGCTTTCTCGGTTTTTTATAGTTCCCTCGCAACTTAACTGGAAGTAAGAACGCGAACGGGATAATTAGAGAATAAGGACGCGTTGATTCGAAATGAAAGAAGCAAAAAAGAAGGCAAAGGCTCACCTTGATGTTGAAGATGCTGTCCGACCGCAGGATTGAGGAAACTCGGCGGTAATTGTCTGCTGACGCTTTTGGCAAGTTCGCCACCCGCGAGTCCGTAGATCGCGAGGAGTTCCTGCATCGTCGATTCCGCGTACTCGCGCATGTTGTCGAAGGGTCTACGCTCCTCCAGGTCGGTTTCGTTCTCGGTCTCGTCTTGGTTACGCTCGTCCTCGTCCGGACAGTCGTGGTCGTCGAGGCGGCTCACCTGATCCTGGTCCATTGCGCCGCTGCCCACACTTTTGTCCGAGGACTCCGATGCCGGGCTTCTCGCCTGTTTTCAATCGAGTTTTAAAAGTTCTTTCTCTCCTTCTCTTTCCCTCTCTCTCTCTCTCTCTCTCTCTCTCTCTCTCTCTCTCACCTTCTAAATCATAAGCTTTTTATTGGAAATTTTTTACGGCTGCGGTTCGACCGTTGTATCGCTAAAGCGCTTAGCCTTGAATTTTATGCGACATTTGTATTTTTACTAAAATAGTACGTCACGAAAATCTGCGTTGGTGCAAAGACTGCGTAAATGTTTAATTTTTTGCAAGTGTTGACAAGTGTTGGCAAGCGTTAGGAGGATATAATTCTACGTCGGAAATTATTCGTAAGATCGTAGTCGCGTGACGCATTTGCGGTATTATCGCGATGTCTCTTGATCGGCCACATTATCGAAGAATTTTTATACCGCTAGTTTCATTGTTATCTTTGTAAACATTTATCGGATATAGAATTTTGATTCTTATTTAAAAATATCAAGTTCTTATTTTAGTTAACGATAAAGAATATTGTTACAAAATTCAAAATAATAAAAAAAAAAATATACGATTCCGAGTATCGAATCAAAATAGTCTCTTTCCACTGGATAACAACTTGAATGTCGTACCGAATTTCAAAAAGATGATTTTGCATTGTTTATGTTATTGTAACTCGAAACGCGGCTCCGTTCGATCGAACCAACGGCTTTTTTGCTCGAAACTAAATTATAAGGCCTGGCTTCTGCATGCTCACTTATTTAGGACCAGTTTGAAAATTCCGAGGAAAAAACATCTGTATCGGTCAATTTAATATGCATCCGCGAGTAGGTTGAAATCATCGAGCAAATAAACCGGCGACGGCGACGGCGACGGCGACAGATGTTTGTAATAACCGAGAGCAACGTCCGACGTCCACGTTCAACGTCCAACGTCCAACGTTCAACGTCCGACGTCCAACGTCCAACGTCCAACGTCCAACGTCCAACGTCCAACGTCCAACGTCCAACGTCCAACGTCCAACGTCCAACGTCCAACTCGAGGCGCGCGAATTCTCTTGGCGGAAAAATAAAATTGGTAACTCACGTCGGTGCCGGGCGAGTAGAGCTTCTGCGACCTCAGCTGCTCGAGTATGAACTTGTGCCTGAAGGAGTCGCCGCTGTCCTCGTCTCCCTCGGAGGAGGGCGGCCTCGTGGCCACGGACAGGTCCATGGGTATGACCTCGTTGTTGTTGAGCCTCTGCTTCCCGAGCTGTCCAGCAGCGGTGGCGACGGCGACCACAGTCCTCTCCTCGGCGGCCTGTAGCAGCATAGTTTTCCTCTCGTAGTCGAGGGCGTCGGGCTGCTCCTCGTTGCCGGGCCTGTCCTCGTTCACCCCGGACTCGGCGTCGTCGTCTCGCTCGTCCGACTCGTCCGAGATCTCGGCCATACGGCTACTGATCGGTTTGAAATTCTTGCGCTTGTTGCGCGGTTTACTCTGAGTCTGCTGCGACTGTTGCTGCGACTGTTGCTGTTGCTGCTGTTGGATGCTGGCGGCTAGCTGGAGTTGCGTTGCCGTGGCTTGAGCTTCGTACTGCTGGGAATCGCTGTCCTGGTCGGCCGTGGAACCGGAGCCGCCTCCGGTGCTGCGACGGGAAGCCGCCGTGAAGTTGTACACCGATTCCGAAAGCATCTCCGCTGCAATTATTACCGATGTCCAGCTACATTTTTACCCCTTCGACTTATTTTTAGCAACGAGCTCCAAAGATATCCGCTAATTTTTTTCCGTTCATTTTCCGCTCGAAAGATCACGATCGATCGTTCGCTCGGTGCGATTACTTTCCGAAATTGCGTGTTTCTAATTGCTCGGTTGAAAATCATCGTTGAAAAATAAAGATCGAATATTATTCCCTCGAAAGCGATAAAAAATTTCAACCTTACGTTATATTATACCTGCCGACGTTCCGTAATATAACGAATTTTATTTGTTTTTTAACGCAACGAAACTCTTAATTCCACTTTTTTATTACCGTATTTTTAATACTTTTTAATATTTTTAATCATTCGAGAACTTTTAAAATACGAATCGCTATTTATACAAATTAAAAAAATGTACGGTGAATCAGTCGCGCGAGTAATAAAGCGCGTGGTTGGAAACGAAGAGGATTTCGCTATTGGTTATTCATTGACTCCGTTCTACTTACTGGGTCCATATGGACTCGTTACGGCAGACATTGCGAGTCTCTTTCTTCGTCTGCCTCGTCAGTTCATTCTGAAACAACGGAGAAAAACAGAAAACGTCATTATGCATGTTCTTTTACCGCTGAGACGTATATTTAATTAAAATTAACTTAATATTTATAAAATGTTCAAAAATAGATAACATCGAATTATCTAATTATTTTTCAAATAACTTTAAGGTCGTACGTAATTTGTTCGTAACGCGAATTCGAACTTTGCGTATCTTTCGTATTTCATATTTTTAAAAAAGTTAAGTTCAGCATAACAGTTATAAAATTCCTCTCGCGTTACAAGTGGAAATATTGTTAAATTACGGAAAGTACAATTCTCGTATTTTTCGATCGAAGCAGCATTTCCTTGGAGAGGAACTGAACCGCGGGCAAAGCGTTACGCTTAGTCGGTGGATTTTTTACCGCGCTTACTTATCGAGCGCATCTCGGTTGTTCTCTCTCGCGCTCTCTCTCTCTCTCTCGCTCTCTCTCTCGGATTAGCATATTTTCCTCCTAGCGTATATTATACAAAGTAGTTCATTAAATTGATTGAGAAGGTTGTCTGAATAAGTACGCGATTTTATATTCTCATTTGGAATCCCTAACAAATGGCGCCCAACGTTTCGAATTCTACCCGTCCATCCGAAGCTTCGTCGTTCCCTTCATCGGAAAGCAAATCCAGAGAATCCTGGCAACGGTCTCCTCGCAAAAACAATGCATTCGTTCCCCGTCAGCTTCTTCAACGAAGAACCGAAGAACCGAAGAAACGAAGAAACGAAGAAGCGAACAAAAGCTCAGTCACTCCTAATTGGCTATCGCTTGGCCGCGAATTTTCCGCAAACCAATGGCTGCCCGCAACGACTACACTTCGGGGCGCGGAGATGCAAATATCGAGATCCTTGGTACTGCGGATCGGGCTGTGTTTATGAAAAGGAAGTGGTACGTGTGTGCGCTAAAAGAGCGAAAGAAGATTTGCTCTCTTTTCTCCGCGCTCTCGAATCGAGAGGGAATCGCGAAAACAAGGCGCAAAACAAAGGGACGTCACGAAAACAAAAGCCCAGGGGTGATATACGAGTCCTCGGTCTTGCTCGGATCGCCGCCCGTTCGACTGCTACTTCTCTGCCCTTGCTCGGATTTTTCGTCCTTTTCCCGAGCTCGGACGGACGCCTCTCTCGCGCCTGGTTGTATCAGAGGGCGATTTATGCCGCGCGCGTGGATCTCTTCTTGCTCGCTCGCACTCTTTATTTCAAGTCGCACGTGTGGCGCTCGCGTTCGAGAGACGCTGTCTTGTACTCGCGCGAGGAAACAATACTCGCCCGAGACAGCGAGGAATTCGCCGGTTTTCAGGACGCTCCGACTCGCCCCGCCTCACCCCGCCTCACCCCGCCTCACCCCGCCTCACCCCGCCTCACCCCACCACGCTACTACTCTTTTAAACAAGCGAGATATCCTGTCGGGACTGCGTCTTATCCCGAGGCCGCCTCGGAATTGCACTCGCGAGTTTTATTTAAACAAATGCGCCGCCGGTAAGAACCTTAAACGGGCAATTAGAGTTGCGAGAAATTATCATCGAACCAAAATGATTTATTCGCTCATTATATTTTCTCTAAATAATTTCCTTGCCTTATCGCAATTACTATTTGTTTCTCCTATATAAATTTTTGTTTAATTACAAGTGTAATGAAAATAATTCAAAAGGTGTCTTATCGCGAAATAACTCTCTATATCGTTATATTTTTAGAACAATAAAAAATTTTATGATTCAAAAACAGATCCGTAAATCTAAAGGGTCGACACATTACGATGTATTTAAACCATTTCGATCGTTACTCGAATAAGCAAAATAATTCGAAGCAACATAGTATCGAGCGGGTAAGCCTTTGAGGTGTTATCAATGACTCGGATAAGTTAAGATCTTCGTACTTGGCTTCGAATATCGGCATCCAATTGTACAGTCTTCGAAAGTCGGACTTTGATATACCATTTTTTCGGAAGGCGAAGGCTCCGTTTATAAAGAAAAAAAAGTGATCCGGAATAATTCGACGGTAACCACGTTTCCAATCGTACAGTTAAAAAAAGCAATTTCAAGCAGCAGTTAAGAGGGAAAAAAACTCGCCGGAACGATCGCACCGGTCGGCTTTATTGAATAATAAAGCGTTGAAAGGTGTTTGGAGCGTCCTAAAAATTTGCGCTCCATAAATCCGGGCGTTCTCCTCGAGATCTCGAAAATCCCGTAGGTCATGCTCACCCGGCTTTGTCCCACTCATTCCCGACGGGATCGCGATTTTTACCCATCCTCTATCCTCGTCACCGTCGTCGTGGTCGTGGTCGTGGTCGTGGTCGTGGTCGTGGTCATCATCGTCGTCGTCGTCGTCGTCTTCGTCGTCGTCGTCGTCGTCGTCGTCGTCGTAAACGCAAAGCTCGCGCGCCTCGGCAAATTCTAAACCGGTTCACGGAAAAAACGTAGCGCTCGCATACACTTCGATCATCGCATTATACAGAACGGATTTTCAATTTACGAGCGCGCGAGCGTTCCACTACGAAACGTCGCCCGCGAACGCTCAGGGCGTTATACCGTGTCCCGACACGCACACGACGCCGATGGGGCGCCATGAATAAAAATGCACGGGAGAAGCGAAGAGAGGTTGAGGTGGATGAGGATGAGGAGGAGGATGAGGAGTAGGAGGAGGAGGAGGAGGAGGAGGGAAAGAAAGAGAGAGAAAAAAACGGGGTAAATCCTGGAAGAGTGCGGATAAGTCGCCGCGCGTGTTAAATTGCAACAATGCAAGGCGAGCAATGCATATAGCGCTCCGAGATCCGTCCGAGCGATATTACACGCGTGCGAGCGTCGGCCGAGCCGCTGTCCGTCCATGCGCAGGTCGGTGTGCACGGGCGTGTGCATGTGCACGCGGAGAGTCTCGAGGGTGATAATGTATTCCAGATCCGCCCCGCCGGTGGTGGGGCTAGGAAAGCGGGCCGGGTCGCACGCAATAGGCATTGTAACAGATGTTAATTATCCCTCCTGTGCTCGAAGGAGCGAGCGAGAGAGAGACAGGGAGAAAGCGTACATTCATCGGCCATCCCCGAGCGGTTCGCTCCTGCCTTTGGCGTACGCCATTGCTACGAACCGTGGACGCCGTCGCCGCCACCGCCACCGCCGCCACCGACGCCGCCACCGACCCGCCACCGACGCCGCCACCACCGTCGTCGACTTTGCGACTGTGCGTGCGATAAAGCAATTCTGCGCGTCACTTGGCCCAGACTTATAGCTCGTAAGAGTGTGTACGTGCTGCCGGTGCTGCCGGTGCTGCCCGTGCCGCTCGCGCGGAGGTGCATGTGTGCAGAATCCCGATCGAGGATCTTTTCGGTGCTTTATGCGGGGAGCCGAAGGGTGGATAAGATTTGCGATGGGTGGCCGAGAAAATAAAATTGTAATACCTCCGCAACTTTATACCTCTGTAGTTTTTATTAATTAAAAGCAATATTTCTCTGGCTCTGACTGTGGCTTTGACGTTTGCTCTGACTGTGGCTCTGACTTTTGCTCTGACTTTTGCTCTGACTTTTTGCTCTGGCTCGCGGCGCGGAAAGTAATCTCTTTATTCGTCTTTTAATGGATTTCGTAAGCTTTGCAAAAATTGGACCGCTGGCATCGACCGAGATCGAAAACGTCGAGTTTTTCTCTCTTAAATTTGTTTTTCCTCTCCTTCATAAATATATTTCTGGCGTTAATTTATTCGCTTGCAAAGGTTCGATAACGTTTGCAGCGTTTAATTTAAATACGCTATAATTAACCGAAGATGGAATTCCCTCGGAGCGAATATTTCCCAATTGTCGTAAATTCTGAAAATTATAATTTTGCGAGTGCAATTTATTTCGAAGGTTGTAGAAAAACACGAGATATCGCTGGTTAAAACAGAAATTTGTCAAATTGATAAAAATAAAATACACGAAAGAATGCTCTTGAGTTCGTAAAAATAAATATGAGAAATTCCCTTCCGAAGAAATTGATAAAGGCGCCGGAGGATCGTAAATCGGCGCCTGCTTCGTTTTTTCCCCTTTAGCCCAAAATGTTGCGGCCCGATCTCGCGCGCACGCAGAAATATTTCTCGAGTGCTTTTCGAGGAAGAAAACGAACGCGCTCTCGATGTTATCAAATTTTTTATCGGCGCACAGCACTCGTTTCTTTCCGAAGAGTTTTTCTCCTTCTCCGTCTTGCTTTTTCTCCACTCGCCCGAAAAAATGAATGACTCGCGAAATTCCGAAGTCGTAAGTATACGTTCGCGGGGGTAATATTTGAAAAGAGGATTACGTTACCAACCAAAACTGAAATTATAGACCGTTCGAAGAATTAAATTGCATTACATATTGCGATCGAGTTCGTTTATTGTAATCCCATTCAATGATATTTCGCTTTTCTGCGCGTTATTTTATCGACTAATTTTTTTAATAATTAAATTATACTATACCATTATTTTCTTTGATTTTACCGTCGAACGATGAAAACCAACGTTTTAAAAACAAACGAGCCAGTCGAATCAAAAATATAATTTAATTATTCCTGCTGAATATATTAAAGTTCTTATTTTTGTTAATTCAAAATATGACATTTTGCTTCGTTGATTTATTTAATGAGATACGATCGTTCCGAGAAAAATTGTATATTCGCAATACTAGTATCTTTTACTTTAAGTACTAATTAAAGTTTTTCGAAGAAGGTCTATAATTACATGCACGTTTAATCGTAATTATCGACAATTTCGTAACATTTTATTCATAATTAATAATAAAAATTTATAGAATTTGATTATTTAACATCGACTTGAAAAATAGGATAGTTCAAAGATTTTAGTTTATTGAATCATTAATTTGTTTCAGGAAACAGGAAGTTTTAATTTACGTAAAAAGGGAGGAAGTAGCCACAATTTAAATCACTTAACTCAATTCTTTGATTATAGAATAATACATTTTTCCTCCGAGTTTAACCAGTAGATAATAAAAAAAATTATTACTCACGATAAACATTCTTGAATATTTTAGTAATAATAAAAAAGGATCGTATTTTTTTGGATAAATAAAAATCACTCTTTTAATTATTGTTTCTAATCGTACATTTTTAATTATCTTATTGCGTTGCATTATATAAAAATCAATTTTTTGACGCGTATATCCGAATGGGAGTTCGCGTATACAATATTAATTTGATAATAAAAAATTTGTAATTAATTTAAATTCTATTTCATTTCTGCGTAATAAAATGTATATTGATTAATTAATTTAACTATTTCGTATGGTTTTATACGGCGTGTATTTATAACAAGTTTACGTATATATTTTTTACATTACGCTTTAAGAAGTTGTTTATCAAATTAGATTTAAGTCTGTTATTTTATTATTAAACGCACTGCTACGTTCCGATACGCTCCTGACTACTCGTAAGTTCTTGCTTATTTTTCTCAATATCCAAGTCTGGCATTAATTGGTTTCTATGTGCTCTTTTTACAAGCATAAACAAATCATCTATACAAAATTTCATTTTAAACGAGCTCGAAATTGCATAAAAAAAATATTATTACGACTTTATAATAACACAAGATTCAATCAAATACCGATTATTATTCATTTCTCAACATCGAAGCGCAACTGCCATTCGCTATCAATATTTTTTTTAATGTAGCGCATAAAAGAAATTCGCAAACACTCGGAAGTATCTATAAGTACGAGAATTATTCGAAACGAGTAGAGAATAAAATCGCCTTCTACGACACCGGCGAGTGTCGGTCCCCTTGGAGAGAGAAAATATCTTACTCGTCGTTTCCAAGTTCGCGTCGAGTTATGCGTCCTCGAGCACAATACCGAATCAGCGGCAGCGAGTCATCCCGTAGTCGCGCTAACTTGTGTAGAGTAATCCCAGGCTTTAATAGCCAAATATTCGTGCGCTTATAATCCGGCGTGTTTCTTTCTACAAGAGTCTTGTGCGCCCGCATAAAACTGAGTCTGGACGTGACGTCGCCGGAGCACTCGAGAGCCGCGGGAAGAGGAACAAAAACGAGAGAGAGAGAGAGAGAGAGAGAGTGGGAGAGAGGAGAGAGGAGAGAACCCGCAATGTAACTCGCGTTATTCGTCAAACACTTAAAAGCGTTAATGTGGCATCGCGCACCAGACCTTCCTTCCACCGACTTACCGAGCGCGTCCGCTTCGAGCATTATACCCAGAGATTATTCAAATTCGGGTTTCAAATGTATTGCTTATCGCCAGGGACGTTTCCTTCTGCCTCCTCTGGCAACCTCCTCTAGCAACCTCATCTAGCAACCTCCTCGATACGCGATACGATTTTTTAGCGGAAATTGCGTTTCTCCTTATTCCGGGATTTTTTTGCTCTTCGAAATTTTTGGATTATCTAAGATTTGACACGTGTCTATCCATCCGAAAGATTATAGGTATTTGCATAGGATAATTTTTTTTTTCAAGGCCACTAATCGATAAATATATATATATATATATATATATATATATATATATATTTTGTTTTAAGCAGCCAAGCAATGACACACCATCGATAATTACGGATTTTTTTATTTGCGATTCAATTTGAAACTCTCTTTTTAATTGCAGCTTCAGAAATATTACGCGAACAAAGTAACGGACAATGTTACGGTAACGAGCAATTTTTCCAAAGCCTACGAAAATTTGAAAAAGTCACGTTGACTAATTAGCACCTTCCGATTCTATTTTTGCGTTAAAACGGTACGATCATCGTTCGTGTAACGAGGCTAAATATAAAACTGAGAAAAAAAACGAAGACAGCGAGCGAGAAAGAGAAAAGTAAAGTTCGTCGATTTTTTGGGACAGTGAAGAAGAGGAAACCGGATCGTCGAACGTTTTATCGAAAGGGGAAGTCGATCGATCTTGGTATCCGCAGCCTCCCGGTTCGATTCCTCTCCGTGAAACGCGTGACTTTTTGGAGCTTGTCGCGTCTCGGTATATAAGTTCCCGAATCTTCTTACGCGATATCGGAATCCTTGTTTGCTGTTCTTTATTCCTCGAGAGGAGTACAAGGATTTCCTTTTTTGAGAGGGAAAAAATTCGTTTTTTGTCATACGTAGGATGTCGAGGTGCCAAGTTGAACGAGATTCATTGATTTTTAACGAATCGGAGTAGTGTGAAAAACACTTCGAATTTTTGAAGAGGCGTACATTTTTTCAATTTGTTTGTACGCGTCAACGCCTTCTTTATCACCGAAAACCTCTTCGAATCCCAAAAATCTAATAATTCTAGCGACGGATATCGGAGTTTTGTCAAATTAGTCATTATATTTTTATCGTTAGATCTACACGTTCGAGTGGTTTGGTACGTGTCAACTGAATTTAATTGAATTCATAAAGAAACTGTTATATATACTTTGAACATAATCCACGGACAGCGTTCACGGAAACACTTGCGAGATCCAAAGAAATTTTTCTTCTTACCACGTATCAGCTTTCAGCGTATACCGTATTACTCATGTTTTATACAAAACTAAAAATGTAAGCGCGTAATTTCCGCCGAATTTGTACAATCGCAGTTAGAGAAAGCAAGCCCAAACAAATACTTTTTTGTTCTTAAAAAATCGTCTCCGATAAAGAAATGGGAGAGGAAAGCCAAGTGCATGTTTATACATCATGCATATAAAGAAAAAAGAAAGAGGCGAGTGAGAGAGTGAGAGAAAGAGAAAGAGAGAGAGACAGAGGAACGAATATGTGTTCATAAGATATGGTGTGAAACATGAGAGGTTGAGATTAAAGAATGAAAAACATAGGATTCTCAGAAGCTGGCGCAAGAGTCGGAGAGCCGCTCAACGAGTCATAATAATATTCGTAATTTCAAGCACAAGATTCCTCTCGATACTTTTACACACGCGGAAATATAAAATTCTGACGGTTCTCTCATCGCTCGCGTCCGGTTATCGGTTTCTCTCCTCAGCGTTGCTCTCCATCTTTCGTAATCCATGTGCTAACGATAAGAATCGAATTTATTAAGAAATTTGCGCGAATCGGCGAAAGTAGACTCGAGCTTAATGCTCATCTATTATAGGGAACCGAATAAGTTCGTATACGAAACATAAACGGAAAAGTTTTACTTATCCCTTTCAAGTTTATCGCGCTCAGGTATTACCGTTCCACACTTTAAAGTACTTTAAATGCCAATTAACCGAAAATAAATTTAACATTTCTCTCGCTGGCGAAATTCTTCCGCGGATTCCGAGCACATCGAGAGTCGGGTTATTTCGAGCGAAGAGCGCCGGGAAAGTGCGAAAATTCGAAAAGAAAGAAAGACGCTCCTCGTGATTCTCTCGGTGATCGTGTTCCTCGTCCACCTCTTCGTCCTCCTCGCAAACGTATTGTCTCCGCACTCGTTTTCCCTCTCGCCTCGACGTCTCATCCGGCCGATCGTAAAGCGCGGGTAACGGCGCTGCTCGCAAAGAACGGCGCGGCGTTAAAAATAGAGCAGGAGAGGAGAGCAGGAGAGAGAGCAGGAGAGAGAGCAGGAGAGGAGAGCAGGAGAGAGAGAGCAGGAGAGGAGAGCAGAAGAGGGGTGCAGAAGAGGGGTGCAGGAGAGGAGAGCAGGAAAGGAGAGTAGGAGAGGAGAGTAGGAGAGAGCGCGAGAGGCACGAGAGCTGCTCACTAATCTGGTTAGGTCCACTTAGCGTAACACCGGCCATTTAGGACCTGAATGCGGACCCGTGATACGTGTGCCGAGAACGCGCTACGTTCGCGCGGAGCTTCCACCACGGCTCTTCCACCACGGCTCTTCCACCACGGCTCTTCCAACAGCCACGGTTTCACGAAATGCGCTAAAACGTCTTAATGGGAGCGCGCGAGAAGCGGGAGAGAGCGGAAAGTTAGTTAAGGCGCTTTTTTTGGCCTTTCGTCTGCTCCTTTTTTATCCACTCTCTCTCCCTTTAAGCGCTAAAAAGTTGGAGCGGCCTTTCGGGGGGGGGGAGTTGAGGTTGTTGAGAATAGGTCGAAGGAGGTGCGAGAAGCGTTCGAAGAAGTTGTTGGTTTAGGCGCATTTTATGGACTTTCGACTTTCTTACGTGAAATACGGAGCTTAATTAGCATTTCAAAATTAGAGATGTATCGTTGGATGCTTCGACCGATTTAATTCGTGTAATTGGTAACCGAGCGTATCCTTATCAATTACCTCATTTAAATTAGTCAAATGGAAGATCGTTAATATTTAAACGTCAATAGTATTTTCGAGGTCTTTGACGTAAATCTATTTTGTTGCGAAATTTTAATGGTTCGAGCGATAATTCATATATTCGGTTCTTCGTTAACGAGATATCGTCGCGGATGCGGTTCGAAAGAAAAAGTAACTTTTTTCGAACGCGAACTCTTTATTAATATTTCAAAGCTGCATTTTATCTCGGATTAACCAACTAACTACAACAGCATTCTACCGCTAAACCTGGTTTAAATTAAAACCTGGTTAAAAATTGTCTAATAATATCGAATTAATTAAAATCGAATATACGCTAATCGTACGACTTATAAAATTATTGCAATAAAGAATGACATTTCTTTAAACATAAGTCTCCGTTTTACGCTTTTATCGTCTTAGTTGAAAGTTGTTCGATACCGGTAACAAAGGAGCGAGTTAAGTTCCGAACTGATAAGCTCGCTAAAAATGATTAAATCTATTTCTCAAACAAAAATAATTGAACTCCTCCAGGAGTGAGCACAAACCCCATAAACAATGCCGCGTCCCAAGGTTACGCACACGAGTATTCTCTCAAACGCACGAAAAATTACCGCGTGAAAAATGAGCGCCGAAGATAATAAAGAAACCATAAACCCACTTAATAAACAAAGAGGGAAAAAAGCACAATCGGACCGACTCGCATTTCTCTACGTATTCTCTACGCGTGCGCGTACGTACGTGTGTGTAGAGGAGACGGCGCGAGAGGAGCCGAAGAGGGAGCCTGAAGAGGGAGCAAGAGGGAGCAAGAGGGAGCAGAATCGAAGGAAGAAATTCATTCTCGAGCCGCGGCCTCACTAGGACGTCCGACGATTAATTAATTACCCGGCGCACACGCATACGTGCGATCACATGCGAGAGTATGGGAGCGCATGCGCGAGCCGAGATTCCCGAGTGCACCTCTCCGCTCCTTTAATTACATGTGAAACCCCCGCGGTATAGTAAGTGCGCCGGGCTCCGAGCTCCGGGCTCCGGACTCCGGACTTCGGACTCCGGGCACGAAAGGGCGAGTCGGTGATAGCGGTTCGTCCTTCTTCTTCTTCTTCTTCTTCTTCTTCTTCGCCTTCTTCGCCTTCTTCTTCTTATACTTCAATCTCTCTTTCTTCTTTGGCGCGTCATCGCTGCGGACGCCTAATTACATCGATCGCCAGGCGCCGACGTATTATGGTCTCGCCGCGAGTCCAACTCACGCCAGTATAATAGCGCAGCGTTTCTCCTTTTCCTTTCCTCCGTCTTTCCTCCGTCTTTCCTCCTCCTCCCCTCCTACTGTTTTTTCCTTTTCTATCGTTGTTTCGCGACTGCGCACCGAATCAGGGAAATCGCAAGACCACGATCGGCACTTATTATGAATCGCAGAACTGTTCCTTCTTTTGTCTTTTTCCAGGGAATTATTTATTTTTTTTTTTATAATGATCGATCGCGCTCTTACGACGATGCGTTACTTCTCCGTCGGAGCTTGAACGAGACAAGGACAATGTTTACGGGGCCTCGAGAACATTTTGTTACACCGACAATGGAACGAGAATACACCTTTGAGCGTAATGTTTTCCCACGGTAGAAAAAAAATCGACCTTTAGAATTAATATCAAACTAGATTTTTAATAACGAATTTGACTCGTTTACCGTCGCAATGATCGATGTTAAATCACTTTCTCATTCTAATAAAATATTCTTTCAAAATGACCAACGCACGGCATTTTCTTAACGATCGTTACTCCTTGGAGTTAATTTTATACAGTTTTTATGCACTTTTTCATTTTTAAAACGACAACGCATTTTCTACGTAAAGTAATAAATTTGGATTTATTTTAATAGGCAATATAGGGTAATGGCTACTTTGCCGAGTATACATTCTTTTTACTTATCATTGATTACGTATTATACATACTACATACTGCATACTGTTGCATACTGCTGCATACTGCATACTGCATACAAGAAGGTTCGAAGAGTAATCGTTTGAACTTAATTAAATTTCTTATTTCGTTGGCACTTAATGTCTTAGTTAATTGTTTTGTAATTTAAGCGTTGAATACGTAAGGAAATTTCAATAGTATCATTACAACCAATTGTCAACTTTTTAAATAATTGTTCCTGTTTTACAGCCTAAACAATACCACGCTTCGTAGATTGTGTAATCCAAATAAAGAATTATCAAAAGTAATTTAAAAGTTAAAATTGTAAATCATTATAATTGCGCACATTTTTAATTATTGAAAGTAAGTTTAAAAGAGCATTAATGTATTTCGTATTTTTACGCGGCCTTTCCACACGCGTCAATCAAATTATTTTCCAAGCGTTCGCATTTTTCAACGCGGTCTAAGAGAACGATCGCGCGAACTAACCATTTCCCTCGACTCCGATCGCCCGTGCACGGCTTACGAAATTTCATTTGCAACCTCAAAAGGGCGATTAAACGGATTGCGAAACGAGCATCGCGTCAGTCAACCCTTGTGCCCGGAAGCTGCTTCGACCGTTTCTCGAATCCTTGGCACTCGATAGTCTTATGTACACTCTCGAGTACGAGGGTCGGCTCTTCCAGTGACATATTTTCCTCTCCCCCTTCGTCAACCTCGTTAAAATGCAAAAAGTCCGAGGTTTGAATTACGGTCGACGCGTACTTCGGTTGGTCGGAAAACTTTCATTTAACGAAAATAAATAATTCATGGTTACGGAGACGAGGAATCGAGAGAAAAAAGTCGAGCTCGATAATCAAAAGTACGCGCGCGAATACAACAATGGGCCCACACAGTAGTCGCGGGGTGGAAAATAAAAAAGAAAAAATGGGAGAACGACTCGTTCGACGCACAAAAGTTGCATAGATAATTTCGCTTTATGGTCTCTGATTCTTTTTTTTTTTTTTTTCCTTTGCGAAGATCGAGTTGGGCAAGGTCCCGTTCAAATATAAACTCCGCACACACACACACACACACAACGGAGCGGCGCAAGCGCATATAAAAATGTTATTGAACATTACGTATGCATGCGCAAGCGCTTTACCGTCCCCTGCGACTGGCATAAAACGAGATTTCGAAAATCCGTTATTTCAATATAAGAGACGACGCGAGGGAGAAAGCGAGAGATGGAGGGAGAAAGTGGCGGCTGCCGCACGGGCTGAATAATTTTATGAAATTAATAGTAAAAGGGTGACGGCTGTTCGCTGCCATTATGCCCGTATGCAAATATGAGAAATAAAGAGAGAGAGAGAGAGAGAGAGGGATGCTGCTGAGCCATGACCGGCAGGCTGGCAGGGGGTTGGATCGGCTTCGCGAAAAAGTATCCGTATAATGAAAGTGAAAACGTAGAGGGGCCAGGGATGACGCTCCGACGTCCTCGTCGAGAAAGCGTCGCGGACGAGCGCAGAGGCGAGCGCAGAGGCGAGCGCAGAGGAGCCGGAGAGCGAGATTCTGCGACGCAAGGACCGATACTTCGTTCCCTGCGTTCTCGGGGGGGGGGGGGGGGGTTCCGCAATAGGTAACGCTCGCCCCGTAGTTCCCGTAAAGAGACGGTTCTTTCTTCTCCTGCATCGGTTGCTCAATTTTTTTCTTTCTCTCGTAATCGAGAACTTGGACCCGAGACTCGGCTCGACAAAGTTGATTTCGTTGGACCCGCCGATTCGGCTGCGTTTCAAAGTACCTTACTTATTCTTACCCCATCGAAAAATTGAGTCTAAATATATGTTACTCCGTTCGATTCGATACGATATCGAGTCGATCGATCAAAACGATTCGAGATTATTTAAAGGCATAATATTTTCCTAAGTTAAATAAAAGCAATCCGATAACAAAATATTTTTTAAAAAAATTTCTGTTTTTCTTTCTCTCCGAGGTGCTCGTGTGTTATTTTAATGGGATTATTCATCGAACACCGCGAACGCGTTACAAAAACAACGTAAAACAACTTGGTAACATTTTGGAATATTCGAGCGATTACCTTGAACCAAGCTAATAATTTTCAAAATTCAACTTTGCGTATAAACAACGTTCGCTGATGTGTCACGGATGAGAAAAGGATTTCTCGAGAGCAAAATGTTGCGACGAGTGAGCGTTCCATCGGTGCGTTCCATCGGTGCGTTCCATCGGTGCGTTCCATCGGCGCGTTCCATCGGCGCGTCCGTGCGGTAACAACAATGCAAAACAAAATCGGTAATCAACGTATGCAAACAAACAAAGCAGCCGCTCGGTACGACAAAAGCTGCTCGTTCCCAGGTACAAAACATAGAGAGAAACCGCGAAAGAGAAGGAAGAACCGAGGCTGCGTATCGAAGAGAGAAATATCGAGACAGAGAGTGAGAGTGAGAGAGGGAGAGAGAGGGAGAGAGAGAGAGAGGGAGAGACAGAGAAAGCACACGAGCCGCGAGACATTAAAACTCTCGAGATTTATAGTGCGTACCTATATTTAGTACGGACGCTCTGTCTCTCTCGCGTGTTCGCCGGCGTTGCGTGGTGTTAGCGACTCGCCTCGATACGATGCTCCGATGCTCCGATGCTCCGGGCTCGTTCGATTCGTGGCCGTCGGTGTGGCCGTCGGTGTGGCCGTCGGTGTGGCGGTCGGATCATCTCCCGCGAGAGCGCGAAAACGAAGGAGAAGAGTCGCGCGGTCAAGGAGTCCGACGATGCGTCGCTCCCTCATTTTCCATTCGCTGAAAAGTTGGGTGCGAGAGGATCAGCGGCGATCTACGGCGACCACGAGCGAAACGAACCGCTTTTTCCCGATGGGGAACGATCCCAGGCATTAAGATGGTATTTCATAGGATCTTATGTAAATTGCTCGAGCTCCGATGCGTAATTCTATAATCGCTGCGATGAAGTCTCTTCGCGTTATTTAAACCGCTCGTTTCATCTCGTAGAGATATGCGTTTGCGCGTGCGCTTCGAGTTCGTAATTCCGCGTCTCGTTTTTTACCGAGCCAGGACTCGTCAGGGCAAGATTGGAAGTTAACAAAAGGAAAACGAAGCGTTCCGCGATGTAGTAAATCGTTCGATACCCGAGGTTTTTCGTTATCACCATTCGGGGCAAACCATTTTTTTTTCTCTTTCGATACGCGACGAATCCGACGATCGCGAAAATTTTTTCCCATCGTCCAACTACTACGTTGCAACGCGTCGAAAAATATCGGGTTAACGACGGCAATAAGCGTTTCTTCGGCTCGGAAACGTCGTACGGATACTTTACTCGGTGCAACGCGGCACCACCGCATTAATGCATACGTACGATAGACTCGTTCGGATAATAAAAAAAAAACTCCTTTCGTTAACACACACGAAGCATCGTTCTGCTGAAGTTGAACAATATCGTTGTTAATTTAGCTTTGCAAAGCACGAGCTAATTAGCATATTAATTTTTAAACAATTAATCACACGCTCGGAGCATCGAGGCAAACAAAATACGCGAACCGCACGTCGAATTGCACGATAAAAAAAAATCGATGTAGCAATCACGCGAGGTGTTATTACTTTTACGTAACGCGCAGAAAATTTTGAATAAGCTTTTTTTCCCATTGCACGGGCAGCGGTGAAAAGCGGGGAAATGAGATCTCGAGCTCCCGGACTTGGCTCGATCGGCAAGTATGGAAAATAAAATAGGCATAAAATGGCTAGCCCGAGTTTCCTAGGCTGGCTCGACACCCAGGCAAAAGCTCTCCTCCTCGTCTCGGGCCAGGACTTTCACCGAGGCCGAATACCGGCCCGACGACGACGCACGTCTCGTCCTTCTCGGCGCGCGCAATCCCGGAACGAATGGAGCGCATAATTAGAGCTCGAGCGTAAACATTCGAGCCTAAGCGATCCGCGCGTTTTTCGCCCAAAGTACCACCTTTCGCTCGTCGCTTCCTCGTGCGCCTTTTTCAATTATTCCTGATTATTGCTTTACTTCGATCGAGGACGATGCGATGCGCCCTTTCGCTGCGCATTAAGCCTGAGGCAGAGTTCATTAATTTTTTTCATTTTTTTACCGAGAGACGTGCCTTTTTTTTTTTTTAAGCGTTACGATGATGACGTTGTTGCATTATCGAGAGGCGATTTT
Organism: Dolichoris vasculosae; assembly: GCA_018907195.1. Classification (NCBI taxonomy): domain Eukaryota; kingdom Metazoa; phylum Arthropoda; class Insecta; order Hymenoptera; family Agaonidae; genus Dolichoris; species Dolichoris vasculosae. The sequence continues at coordinate 9,988,932 of JACCHY010000003.1, forward strand.
TATGTTTCCGACGAAGCCGTTTTGTCGCGTTATCGATTTTTTCTAACATTTCCACGAAGAATCGAGCCATTCTCGATTATTGCTTCATTACCGGAGCGAACTTGGAGCTCACGCGTTACTTTCTTTTATTATATTTTATTTCTGCTGGAACAGCCTCGATTAGAATGTTGTCCGATCCGTTCGAAAGGTTGTTTCGACCAAGTTTTTCGCATCTTTTAACGATGATTAAATGTTTTATGATCTGGAGAAGGAACGCTTATAAATTTATGTAACATCGGCTCGATTAGCCAATGCTATTTACAGCATCTTTAAATGTTTGCGCAGATTTTCGTTCGAGAACTTTTTGCACTCGTTCAAATTTTTATGCGCTCGGGGTAAAAAGTATTGGTGTAAATATTAGAAATTATTTATCCATCCTTTGGTTTGCCGTTTTTAATCGAAAGGGCGATCGAAAGGGCGATCGAAAGGGCGATCGAGAAAGATCCTCCGTTGAAAAACGATGGAAAATTTGGCTGTAATTTGCGCGTAAATTTGCGCGTAACAGGCAAGTTACCGCTCCGACCAGATGCGACCCCTCGTAATCATTCCCGCGTTATACGGCGGTGTTACGGTTGGTCGTAATTTAGATGGAACCGCTCGCAACGAAGAAAAACGCTGAAACGCAGGAGACGAAGACCGCGATCGTCGGTGGCCGTTATCACCGCGCGATCGTATCCATCCTCGCGCGAGCGAAGCGCCTCGTACGTTTTACGCCGAATTACTTAACTCGTACCTTGACACGAGTCATTAATTGAAAAGTCGAACGCGAAACGGCCGGCAGGGCCGAGTCAACGAAAACCGAAAGCAAGGGCTCACCTCCGTTGGTTCGATGCGAAAGGCTAAGGCTAAAAATCAACGAAAACACAGAGACGAAGGATCGAAAATACGACCGCGGCTAGTTGGAGGCGCTCACGTACGGAGAATAAATTTCATCGGGCGTATTCCGCGAAGGAGAGGGAGAAAGACTCGAGAGGATCTTTCCCCCGAGGCCGGTCGTATATACCGAGTTTATTTCGACCGGTCAAAAGAAACGCAAAGGGAGAGAGAGAGAGAGAGAGTATGTGTGTGTGCGCGCGAGAGAGGGAGCGGGGGACGAGGGAGTGGGAGACGGATGATGAAAAATGAGTCGGCGGAATTGCATAAATTTAACGAAAATTCGAGCCGACGAGCGCGAGCCCGATTACAACGACGACGCGAGGAGGAAAGAAACAAAACGGACGTTTCGCGCAGGCCCCTCCGGCCTTTTCTATCTCTCTTCCACCTCCTTCGTCCCTCGCTCCCGCGCCCTCCTGCATCGGTTCCCGAGGAGGAGAGGAGGAGGAGGAGAGGAGGAGGAGGAGAGGAGGAGGAGGAGAGGAGGCACCCAATGCACCAAATGCACCAAATGCACCAAATGCACCAAATGCACCCAATCCAGCGACTGCAACGACCGCGGCTACGGACCCGACGACCGCACGCGCAGCCTCGAGAGTAAAAGGAAGGAAGGAGTCGAGGGGATTCCGCGAAACTCACAAAAATCCATGGAGAGCGTCGTCGAGGGGGAGATAACGCTTCTCTCCGCCTTCGCTCTTACGTCTTTCGGAGGAGAGTCGAATTTTGCTAAATTACTTCTTTTGCGTTTCTAAATTAAGCAGCGGTGGCAGCCGCCGGAGTCACGACGGACACGTCCATGTCTCCGAGGGGTGTCTGAGAGTCTGAGAGTCTGAGAGTCTGAGAGTGCGTCCTTCGAATCGGGCGTGTTAAATTCTAGCTTGCGGGTGACCCTTTGGGCTCCCGAAGGTTAAGTCCGTAATTGAAAAATCAACGAGGCGCGTGCGTATGCTCGATCGAGATAATCGATACCGAGATATCGCCTAGCTTGCGACATTGGTTCTCGTCGTTGGGGAAAAAAAGACGGGAATAGACGACGAAGATCGAAAATTAGGAAATCCTGGTTATCGTAAATATAATTTATAGACGCGCGTCGAACGCGAATATATCCGAAAGGTCGTTTTTTTTTCGACTTTTCACTCGCGATTCATTTTTTAACAATTTTTTTTCTTGTAATCTCGACTTCATTGATCGATTACAACTCGTTGCAAAATATGAAATAATATTCATCGATAAAAATAATCCCGTTATCCAAAATGAAAATTCTCTAGTCTATTTCGTTAAAAATAGTAACAGCTCTTTCTCGTAATTATGTTCGGAGTAAGTATCGTAAGAGTAAACGCGCTTCCAAAGTTATCGCGCATTCGGCAAATGCGAAAACGCGTAAAGTGCATCGAGACCGATTAGGAAAACTTCCATCTCCCTTCTCGGGTAAGGTTTTGCATACTTTTTGAACATTTGGCAGTTCGAATTCGGTCGTTGTAATTTAGCTCGGTTCCCTCTAAGCGTTTGGAAGGTCGTTACGCCGTCGAATAAGATAAACGAAAAGCGAAAAAGTGCATGCGAACGCCATTGCGAGTCTTGGGTTAATGAGGGATTTCGGGAACGGCACTGGTCCTTTTTTTGTCTCCTTCGTCGGCTTTCGCTGACAAATCGCTTCTCTTACGGGCCACTTTACTTTGAATATCGCGCGAATTAACGCGCGCATTTTTTCCCTCGCTTCTTCGGAATATATAACGCGTCCGTTGCGCCTCTGGAGCGAGCTTCTTCCTTTATTCTTTTTTATTATATATACGTTTTTGAAATTTACGAGATTTAGCGCCGTAAAACTCGGAGGGAAACAAAAGTCCAGTGCGGCGACTGCCATAAATCCGCTTACACTTGAAAGGGTATTTATATGCGTGTGTAAGAGGTTCTCGGATTCACGGAAACTGCACGGTGATTTGGAATTCCGCGAATTTCACGGCACGAAAAAGAGAAAGAAATTTTTAGTTTTTAAAAATGATGTCCGATGCTTTAAGGACAATCGGAAGATAATAAAGGAACTCGACTCGACTCGACTCGACTCGACTCGACTCTACTCGACTCTACTCGCGAACTTCACGCGTTAAACGTCAGGGCGTGTCAAGGGCTGCCCAAGTATTTTAAACATCATTTTATACTAGAATTCGACTCTTCCAAAGGAAGAGACTCGGTAAAACAGCGAGAAAAAAATTAATTTTTTCCATCTTTTGCAAAGTCGTTATTTATTTCTGTCGACTTTTTCTAGAAGCGATATAAATTCTAGTTCGATTTACATCCTTCGATTATAAATTATTTTAATTTATAGGAATAGCTTAAATGTAAGCAACGAAATAAGAATTGGTCAAATATCGGATAACGAAATGTCGATAAATATTTGAAATGCTATTACGGTGTCCATTACCGATATCGAGTTACACCATATAACCGCTATTATCGTACCGTTAAATGTATAATATTTGAGTGATCTACGTTGAGTTCGCTCGTATCGCGCACGAACCTTTTACTGTCTTGCACGAGCGCATTATTAAAAAGAGTAGGAAGTACGCATTCAAACGTTATTCAAACCAACGAACCAACGCGTTCGCAAAATATTTCATTTTTTTTATAAATGGCGACTCGAGTCGGAAAAATTTTCTCGCATACCGAAATACACGCATAATGAAACCGCTTCGGTTACTCCAATCATTTATCCGTACGATTGGCGATACGTGCTTGCGTTCCTACGTAGCCTACCTTCGCTACTTCGCTCCTATCCCTCCCCGAGTCTCTTATCAAAAACGCAATTAGTTAAATGCCATTCTTTCGATCTCTCGCGCGCTCGCGATAACAAGTTATTCGATGCAAATCGATCGTGTCTCCGAGTTTATTTTTTATACGGCACCGCTCCTCCGGTGGGGTCGACGGGGGCACGAATCTCGGGGAGAGGTCGAACCCGCGATCCTCGGCGATCGTTGGAGGTTGAAGGCAACGAGCGTCGCGCGGATGTTCGCGTTGCCCGGAGATCCCACGGAGCGGTCGGAACTTGCGAGGGAGGAGCCTCCGAAAGCGACGGCGAGAAGTGCAAAGTGCATCGGATCGCAGGCTTAAAAAAGAGACGAAGAAGACGACGGAGAAGGGAGATGCGAGGAGTTGGCATTCGGTCGGTCGGTCGGTCGGTCGGTATCGTGGCGCAACGGCAGCTTGCCTCCTCCTCGACCTCCTCCTCGACCTCCTCCTCGCGAAGGGGAGAAACGATGGATAAAGGAGAGCGGTCTATGGAAGGGGCGACGGAGGAGGAAGAAGAGGAGGAAGAAGAGGAGGAAGAAGAGGAGGAAGAGGAGGAAGAAGAGGAAGAGGAGGTGGAGGAGGAGGAGGAAGGAATCAACCCAACCGCCGAGGAGAAAAAAGGAGAGGAGCGAGGTCGGGCGGTGCGCGTGGAGGGCGAGGAGCGCGGAATGATGAATCGTTTCTATTAAAATACTTTTTCGACGGGGAATACGGAATGGGCATCCGCCAGCGGGAGAGAACCGCGAGTGAATTTATTTACATATTTTCAATCTGGATTAAGAGGTATAGTCGAGGACAAGACTACGTTTACGTTCCATCCGACGCCTTCTAGGATTCGGCGACCGCCTTCCTCGCGATCTCCGTATTCCGTGTATCGCGCGGATGGTGTCCTCGGCGTTGATCTCGCGACGACAAATTCGATCGGTGTTGCCTTCTTTTAATTCGTTATCGTGCTTCGTGCTCCAAATACGCGGATTCTTAGGTGTGCAAAGGTGAGAGACGACGAGAAGGAAGATTTTCAGGAACAAAATTGTCGATGAATAACGCTCTCGTGTTAAATGGTTTTTATTTTTGTTTCAGAAATTCACCTTTTTCGAGCTTTGTAATTCAGGATTTCGCTTCTCGAGGAATTTCAATTTTAGAGTCTTAGTTGATTTTTCACGCGTTTGATCTCCGACCTGAACTCGAGAAATCTGCGGGAAAAAATCATCCGCTTACGATGATTCTTCAATTTTAAATAATTCGGGTTAGAATTGTATTTTTGTTTATACGAAAACACCCATAAAAATCACATTTATCAAAGCGAACCGTAATTTTTATATTTTCTTCTTCGCGCGTTCGCATATTCAACGTTTCAACGTAATTTATGTCTTCGTGTAATATTGAAATTGTGCAATATTATGTAATAATAAAATGCGGCCATCGCGGTTAACGCTCGTAAATAAAGAACAATTTTCAACGTTAAAAAAAAATAATTTGGGGTGTCCATTTTTTGAATATAACCAATAATAAATCCTTGATGACGTGTCGACGTTCTTAAAAATATACGCGAATCGCTTATTTACGCGACCAAAAACATCTGTTGTTGACTGCACCTAATTAGGAGCAAATATGAAACTCGCCAGAATATTTAAAATTCAGAAAAGCAAAAAGTACGGTGTGGAGCGTTATCTTGGAAGAAGATAAATAAAAGCCAGACGGGGGCAAAAAACGATTCACGCGGGTCGATAATAAAGCCGCACGGGAAAAAAAACGATGAAATTCTAATCAGCCGACTCCCGATGGCCCGACCGAAGGAGGAACGACGAACCGGACGTTAATAGACGAGCGCATAATACACCCGCGTACTCGGAACGATACACGAGAGAGGCATTTCGCCTTTTCCCATTAGGATTCGCCTCTCCGCGTGATTAATTGACTCATTAACATCTCGTCGTGTCGGTGCTGTCGGTGCTGTCGGTGCTGCACCCGGACAACTGTACCTGCATTGTCTCGGCGTAGGCGCCTTCTTACACCTCGCGTCCGTCCACGCGTTGCCAAACTGGAACCAAACTGGAACCAAACTCGAACCAAACTCGAACCAAACTCTAATCCACGACTCCCGTCCGGAGAGTATCTTTCCTGGACGCTGATAGACGAGCGGATGTACGATTGACCATTGTTATCTCCGCGGGGATTTATCGCCTTTCTTTACACGCGTTTTACACCTGTCGCAGCCGTGATTTGTCCTTCCGGATCGTTTTCTCGCGACGTTTCGGATACAATGCACATTTCTCTGCTCTTTTACTGCTCTTTTAACGACTTTTCTCTCCAAATTTTTTTAATTTATGGGCTGCGAGGACCTTCCTGTATTATTATTATTTCCCGCAATAAAGGTCCAAGAATTTATTCGATAAATCTATTTTTTAAATATTACGGTATCGGTAATTAATTTTATTTACGATTGCGCCAATTGTTTACATTGTTAAATTACGAACTGTAAGTTGTAAACCTATTAACCTGAATAATAACGTAAAATAGCGTATTTTAATTTTCGATAAATAAAATCTCTTCTGGGTCTCGGTTTAATCGAAGTTTTCGTTATTAACGCTTACGATAAGCTTTAATTCTACGAGCAAATTGTTGTCTGCGATCATTAAAAACGTAAGCAATATTAATGCAGAATAAATGTAAATGACTTCCTTAATTTTTAACGTTGGAGCGTTACTTCCTATTTTTTCGATTTTAAGTCTGGCAAAAGAGGAAAAAAGACGGTTAATTCTCGCTCGCGAAAACTATTTATTATGCCTGCGCTCGCGGCGCGTGACAGCTCGAATTTTCTCGGTTGCAACGAATGGATTTCGCGTAAACTTGGAAAAATTCGGTCGATAAAGCGCAGAATCGTAAAGTGTAATCACGCTCGGCGATTTCAAGGGAGTTGGTTCTCGAGTTGGTTCTCGAGTGGGTTCTCGAGTGGGTTCTCTCTCGGCGGTGGAGAGCAGCTTCCCGCTCTAATCACGGGGCTTAGGCCGAGGGATTTTCTCCAATAAATAAATATCTCTTGCCGCCTCCTATTAAGAGCAGACTGCGGATGCGCCTACCGGCCGTGGAAGATGCACAAACGAGGCCCGCGAGGAAAAAGCCCAGCGAATATAGAGAGGGACAGAAGCTCCAATGATAAATGAACTTCTTCCAACCGCGAGCTATCATATCGACCGGCTATTAACATAGTACCGGGCAAAGTATAACGAATTTAAAAGAAATCCAATATATAAAAGAGGGCTTCGCTCGTTCGTTCGCTCGTTCGCTCCTTCGCTCCTTCGCTCGCGGGAATTCCAACAGAGATCTTATCCAACTCGCGCCGCTGCCGCTGCTTGCGTCCGAGTCCATTAATCACATCGTGTCCCCGTCGCTCCTCCCCCGACTTTTCTCCCTCACGCCTTCTTTGTCAAAGCCGCGACTCGACTCCTTACCTTTATCTCTCTCTCTCTCTCTCTCTCTCCCTCTCTCACTTCCGTTTCATTTGTCACTTATTAGTCGGTGAGCCGCCGCGCAAAATTTACCCGATCGCTGACGGCTTGCGATATCGCTTCATTCGCTTGTGCATAACGCTCCCAGATACGTAAGAGGGACAGATAGTGCACCGCTAGGCGAAATGCCGGAGACAAGGAGAACGGTAGAAGGAGAGATAAAGAGAGAGAGAGAGAGAGAGAGAGAGATTGGACATTGCGCAAACTGAGTACGCTGTACTCTTTTTTTTTGTCGAGGTTTGCAGATTTTTATTCTGCGAGATGTTACGTTTTTTCATCCATTTCAGGAATTATTGCAGCGCGACCTTTGTAAAAGCTCTCGTTCTCCGAAATCGCTTCGCGCCTGCGGTATTTTATATTTTATTATTGACACTGCAACTCTTCGCGCGAAAAAGGAATAAGTGTGTCAAACAAAATCGACTTTGTAGGCTTCGCCGAGAAGAAAATAAATGAAAATAATTAACACGATCGGACGGTACATCGAGGCTTCGCTAATAAGTCGACGATTAGTGGTAGCGAAACTCGAAGCGCACAAAGGAACCGGAGCTTTCGCTCGCGTTAAAAGGCGAGGCTAAGCGTGTCCTCGAAAAATAAATATTCGCTCGTAAGAGCGATATGCAAAACTAAGCGGCGAAAAATTTCACCTCCGTCAACTCGGAAAGCGAATTAAAATAAAATGAAAGCTCTTGTTACAAGTTGGCGGATTCTCGCTCGTTGGAAATAAAACGAAAAGACCAAACGAATGCCAAATACTTGTATATTTTGCAACAAAACGATTCCCCGCGAGGCCGCGATGATGACAGGCGCAAAAAAAGAGAAGGAAAGAAAAATGCGCGGGAGTTCATCGACACCGGAATTTCGCGTATAAAAGAAAAAGCGGGTCCCTCTCTCTCTCTCTCTCTCTCTCTCCCTCTCGATCGCTGCCTTTTAATAATCAGCGCATGCATGCGCACGCCCGTCGCGCGGCAACCAACGTGGAAAATCGAAAGCCAAGCAGCCGAGGCTTATTGATATTTTGCAAATGCGTTTCGATTGTCGTCTCGCGCCGTTGGGTGGGGATCCGTTCGCTCCGTCGCATTTGATCACGTTTACGCGCGTCGGGGCTACGGAGGCAGGGCACATATAATTATGGTGTTGGCATGTCAACCGTGTCCTCCATATCCACGCGCGCGCACATTTAAGCGGACATTATGATCCGCTACCCCCTTTCTTTATCTTTTCCTTTGTCCCTCTCTCTCTCGCTCCCTCTCGCTCCCTCTCGCTCCCTCTCGCTCGCCGATCGCGTCTCGATACCAGCCTCTTTTTTTGTTTACGAGCTCTCCGATGACGCAGTCTTATAATTTTTTTTACGGTTTATTACGTTATGCACGGAGGATTTTCATCGTGTTTACTTGCCTCTTTTTGCGCTCGGCGTCGCAAAGCCAACTCTGTCTAAGAAACTATGACCGAGTGGAACGATTTATCGACTCGACCAAGATTCTTCCTTCTTCTCATTCGCGTAAATCTTTTCTTGTCTTACCGACATTTTTCAATCGCGATCTTTAACGAACTAATTTTCGTAATAACTTTTTCTTTCCTCAATTTTCATTGTATGAAAATAAAAAAAAATGACGGTATATAAAAGTGAAAAAGAAATGTTAACCAAAAAAATTTATATTTCGTTATTTCGTTTTTAAATAATTTTGATACGGTAAACGTTCTCGGAAAAGTTTGTATTATTTTTAATCGCGAGTTTGCGCAAACGCAAATCGGTGAAATTCAAAGTATTGGCGTAAGGTGGTCTTACCTTCCAAAGATACGCGAACCGTTCTCCTCCTCTTTTCGACGAGAGAACTATATTTTTCGCGAACATTATTTAACGATTCTATTAATATTACCGAGACGCAACGATTGGTATTCGATCATAAAATTGAACGTCGATTCGAGAATTCGAGTATTTTATTAGGAACGTCGAAATCGACGGTCGACCAATCGACCCGATCATTAACTTGGTCGTTTCGAGCAAAGTATTATTTTTAAAAGCTTTTAAAAGCTAAAAAATTGTTGGATGACTTGGATTCGCGATAACGAAATTAAAACTGTCGATCGCGGTCGGGATCATGAATATCTACCGGACATAATATTTCGTCGGGGTATAAATATATACCTCGATGTCTGACGACACAACAAACGGAGGATGACTTTTCCGATTGTTTAGATAGCGCGCAAAAAAAGAAAAGGGAAGAGACAGAGGAATAGGTGGGCGTCTAAAATAGCTTTAGACTCGCTACGGGTCATTTCGCGCTCACGAATGAACGCACATACGATGTTTGCACATATGCGCAACGTATGATTAAACATTATCGCGATAACGGGTAATTGTACGTTTTCAGGGACTATTATGTGTAAATTTCATTGCCTCTCTGTCTCGCTCGTATTTCTTATTCATTGTTCGAGAATTCCCGATGTCTGAAATTATAATGTATTAATTTCCCTCGCGCTTTCGGCTCGTTTCATTTGCGGTCTGTACTGCGTCGTATAATGTTTAATGCGTATACGTGCCCCCTTAGCCGCGACTCGTTTGAAGCAGAAAAAGAAACGCCGAACTCACGCCTCGGAGCTGAAATTACACGTGGAAACGTACGTACGTATGACCATGCAAGGGGTATTACAGGGTAAAAAGCGATTATTACCGACGAAAATATACAGGACGAATTGCGGCTCTCCTTTTTCCTTTGTCTTTCTTTCTCTTTCTCTCTCTCTTTCTCTCTCTCTCTCTCTTTCTCTTTTGAGCGCGCGCAGGAATTTTACGGATGTTCGCTGCGAATGCGCGCATGTAAGCGATTTTTCGAGAAAGAATCACTAATGCTTCGAGATATTAGTTCCGATGATAAAACGCTTCAACCTGATTGGTTATCTTGAGTCATCAGTGTTAAAAGGAATATTCTTTTTCATTATTGTATATTAAAAGAGCAGATATTACGAAACAACGAATCGAAATTAGCCTCCAAAATTACCCAGCGATTGGTTTATTACTACATTTGATATATTATCAACGATAATTTTCGTTCTAGTCTTATTTTACTTAATTAAAACTTTTCGATAAATTTCAACGAACGAGAATTAAATAAAATGTATCGAGAACTTTAAATTTTTTCGGTAAAAAAAATTTGTTTCTTTATATTCGATTATATAAATTTGCTCAACGATTAATAGATCGATTAAACTTTTCATAGCATTATTAACCGATGAGAATTATTAACCCGAATGAAACTTAAAATCGGTTTATTTATAACGGGCCTTTGGTTCGGTTGAAAGTAAAGATAAACAATAAGAAGTACGTTAAGAACACGATCGATTTTAGTATTTAAAAGAATATAGTATTTTATAATGGATACTTGGATTCATTAATATTTTACGATTTTTATTCCTAATAATAACTATTCTTTTAACTCTTTTATCGAATCGACTACGCATTTTCTTTTTGTTTTTACAAAATTAAACGACCCGTGAAGCACACCGAAAAACGAAAAAAATAGTTGCCATTATATAGATTGTTTAAAAAAAAAATTCAACTAAATACTGGTCGTCTTAAATTCCATCCTATCTTAAATCCTAAAAGTATAGGATCTCTCGAAGGAATAATTTAACGAGCCGCGAACTCGCGAGCACTGTCACCGACTCGGCAAAAATAGTTTTATCATACTCGGAAATTATACTCGGAAAGACGCGGAAGTACCCTCGCGAAAACCTGGAAAAAAGGAAAAAAAGCTAAGCAACGTTTAAAGACCGGAAAGCAAGACGGTCGGTCCCTTACCATAAAACTGCGAGCATCGCGGGATTCGGAACGTAAGGCCTTCCCGGAGCGACGTTAAAGTCCGA